>JARGCU010000001.1:27500-5027500 GCA_029227775.1 Morpho helenor
CTAACCTAACCTAACCTAACCTAACCTAACCTAACCTAACCTAACCTAACCTAACCTAACCTAACCTAACCTAACCTAACCTAACCTAACCTAACCTAACCTAACCTAACCTAACCTAACCTAACCTAACCTAACCTAACCTAACCTAACCTAACCTAACCTAACCTAACCTAACCTAACCTAACCTAACCTAACCTAACCTAACCTAACCTAACCTAACCTAACCTAACCTAACCTAACCTAACCTAACCTAACCTAACCTAACCTAACCTAACCTAACCTAACCTAACCTAACCTAACCTAACCTAACCTAACCTAACCTAACCTAACCTAACCTAACCTAACCTAACCTAACCTAACCTAACCTAACCTAACCTAACCTAACCTAACCTAACCTAACCTAACCTAACCTAACCTAACCTAACCTAACCTAACCTAACCTAACCTAACCTAACCTAACCTAACCTAACCTAACCTAACCTAACCTAACCTAACCTAACCTAACCTAACCTAACCTAACCTAACCTAACCTAACCTAACCTAACCTAACCTAACCTAACCTAACCTAACCTAACCTAACCTAACCTAACCTAACCTAACCTAACCTAACCTAACCTAACCTAACCTAACCTAACCTAACCTAACCTAACCTAACCTAACCTAACCTAACCTAACCTAACCTAACCTAACCTAACCTAACCTAACCTAACCTAACCTAACCTAACCTAACCTAACCTAACCTAACCTAACCTAACCTAACCTAACCTAACCTAACCTAACCTAACCTAACCTAACCTAACCTAACCTAACCTAACCTAACCTAACCTAACCTAACCTAACCTAACCTAACCTAACCTAACCTAACCTAACCTAACCTAACCTAACCTAACCTAACCTAACCTAACCTAACCTAACCTAACCTAACCTAACCTAACCTAACCTAACCTAACCTAACCTAACCTAACCTAACCTAACCTAACCTAACCTAACCTAACCTAACCTAACCTAACCTAACCTAACCTAACCTAACCTAACCTAACCTAACCTAACCTAACCTAACCTAACCTAACCTAACCTAACCTAACCTAACCTAACCTAACCTAACCTAACCTAACCTAACCTAACCTAACCTAACCTAACCTAACCTAACCTAACCTAACCTAACCTAACCTAACCTAACCTAACCTAACCTAACCTAACCTAACCTAACCTAACCTAACCTAACCTAACCTAACCTAACCTAACCTAACCTAACCTAACCTAACCTAACCTAACCTAACCTAACCTAACCTAACCTAACCTCACCTCACCTAACCTAACCTAACCTAACCTAACCTCACCTCACCTAACCTAACCTAACCTAACCTAACCTAACCTAACCTAACCTAACCTAACCTAACCTAACCTAACCTAACCTAACCTAACCTAACCTAACCTAACCTAACCTAACCTAACCTAACCTAACCTAACCTAACCTAACCTAACCTAACCTAACCTAACCTAACCTAACCTAACCTAACCTAACCTAACCTAACCTAACCTAACCTAACCTAACCTAACCTAACCTAACCTAACCTAACCTAACCTAACCTAACCTAACCTAACCTAACCTAACCTAACCTAACCTAACCTAACCTAACCTAACCTAACCTAACCTAACCTAACCTAACCTAACCTAACCTAACCTAACCTAACCTAACCTAACCTAACCTAACCTAACCTAACCTAACCTAACCTAACCTAACCTAACCTAACCTAACCTAACCTAACCTAACCTAACCTAACCAGTCGCGCGCTAAGCCTCGAGCCGAGCGGTCACGTTCTAAGTCGCTCCGCACTCTAAAAATACGAAAGATAGGACTAATAGTGAAAAGTGGTTCAAATTTGGTATCAAAAGTTGCGTCTTGTCACCACCTACCGAACGACACGTCGCGCGCGGAAATCCGACGAAAATTGGAAAAGTTACGAGACTTTTTGGTAAATTCTACTCCGGATTGTCGGACAAACCCGCGTGCGGCGCAATATTTTCAGCGACAAGTTGTGTTTCGGGAACTGCAGCATTGTGGCCAACCCAATAGCGCATCTTTTGGTGCCCTCCCGGGATTTTTACCTCTAAAAACAACGATTCTACAGACAGTTCTTCATAAAGTTTAAGTGTAATTTTCGTGAATCAACATATCTATCATCTTTTTATTTTACTAAAACTAAACTTCAAATGGCGCCAGTGCATAGAATAGGCACTGGATTTAGTGAAGGTGAGGTGATGATGGTGATGATGTTGAACTAAAACCATGGGGTAAGTGCAGTGCTGTATGGAGGTGCCTCGAACTAGTTTAATCCCTCCCCCTCTCAAGATGTAGTCTGTAATTGTGTTTATGTGTTTATTTATTATATCTTATCCTTATATGTAATTACTTTATATTTTATCTCTATACCCTGCAGTTAACTTTAACGTTAATTACGCTCCCCAATAGTAATATAGGCAGAGGTAGTCTGCGCCACAACATCCTACAATCCAACCTCTATACTTTCACTCTTCTATAATTACGCCACCAGACTCAGGAAAGCTATCTTATATATATTTCATTATTCTAGCAGTTATTTATTTATACTTTCACACATCATCATTGAACCGATCTGCACGCGGTGCGACTCCGGCTGACATGGAAATAAACAGGAATAAGCTAGATTTACTTTATATTATATATATAATATATTAATAATGGACATAAAAGCCATAATGTAGTTTGATACCCAGCTTATGTGGTAGGTGCGATCAAGCGCTGTACAAGCGGTTATACTTGCATAGCGCTTGATCGCACATATCTAAGCAACACCACTCACAATACATGGGCAAATTTCATTTAGATATGTAATTATATTTCATAGAGTAGCGCAATTAAATTATTACCCTCCCGACTTCCCGGCTAGCTGTTGAGCGGGAGGGCCGGGGGTAGTTGGTGGTCGGAACTCGGCCGCGGGGCACGATGTCCAGAACTTTGGAGATACGGAGGCCATATAGGAGGGACAGCGCGAGGCATGAGATTTGGATGTGCAGATGCAGGAGACATTAGATGCGATATTATAAAGACCTGATAGTATAGTATAGCGGAATGAATAATGAGATCTCTACACGATTAATATTAGACATATTAATGCAGAACCTGGAAATTAGAATAGAAAGGCTATTGCAATTATAATCCGATTTAGTTAGGAACCCGGGAAAACAAGCTAGATTTGATGACGCGTGAGGAGGGAGGCGACGTGTGCGGTGGCGAGCCGCTCGCGGTTACGGGAGGCCGCGCGCTGCGCAAGTAGGGCTTGAGGCAATGGGTTCGACTACTATAAAATATACGGAAGTAGAAGTAACGCCAATGTATCAGCCATAAGATTAAATACATTGTAATTTGTCAACTTGTATGTATTATTATACACAACTTAGAATTCCTTATCAAGCAATTATAAATAATTCAATTTATATGTAGTTCACTTAATTAAGATATTCGCGACACGAGCGATGACTAGGGGGGCTGATTGCGGTTGCGGGTCGCTGCGCGCGGCGCATGTGGAGCTCCGGGTCGTGGGTTCATGGATACAAAGCTCAGATCAGACAATTAACGGAATATAACACACTATTATTACTATAATTACCGGACTCACTATATATTTTACATTTACTACTTCTACCAGAATAATTCTTTATTAAATCAATATTCAAAGTCCATATAGCAGATATATCCATAGAATACAATACACTATTATTATTATTATATATCAGACACATCATATATGACATCAATACATGCTACATAAAATTAACAGGATTAGTATAGCTAGTATTAGTATTTACGTGAGACATGTAGCGATGCGGGCGGCGGCGAGGGGGGCCGCTTGCGGCCGGAGGTCGCTGCGCGCGGCGCAGGAGGGGCTCGGGGTCGCAGGTTCATGGACTCGGAATTTATATTGTAATTACCAGGTATATGGTATCTTATTCATCAGATAGCAATTCGCATTTGTTATATAGTACCAGGTATATTATATATACTATATACTACTTTTATCAGATCACAATTCGAATTCTTTATATAGTTATATTAAAAGTTATATCAAAGGTCAATAACTTAATATAGTTAGGATTCATGCGAAATATGTAGCATTGCGAGCGGCGGCGAGGGAGGCCGCTTGCGGCCTGCGGCCGTGGGTCGCCGCGCGCGGCACAGGTGGAGCTCCGGGTCATAGGCTCAAAGATTCAAAGTTCATACAGTAGATTAATCCATAGAACACAATACGCTATTATTATTATTATTATATCAGACATATACATCCATTAATATATGATACATAGAATTGATGAGATTAATATAGCTGGTAACTACGCGAGACATGTAGCGGTACGGGCGGCGGCGGGGGGGGGGCCGCTTGCGGCCGGAGGTCGCTGCGCGCGGCACAGGCGGAGCTCGGGGTCGCAGGTTCATAGACTCGGACCTTATATGCAATTACCAGGTATATTATGTATATTATAACCTTTTCATCGGATAACAATTCGAATTTGTTATATAGTCACCAAGTTTATTATATGTATTATATTCTGCTTTTACCAGATAATAGTTCGAAGTTGTTAATATAGTTACATTAATGGTCAATAACTTGCGAGATATGTAGCGATGCGAGCGGCGGCGAGGGGGGCCGCTTGCGGCCGTGGGTCGCCGTGCGCGGCACATGTGGAGCTCGGGGTCGTAAGTTCATAGACTCGGGCCTTATATGGCAATGACCAGGTACTTTATGTATATTATATTTTATCTATCAGATAGCAATTCGAATTTGTTATATAGTTACCAAGTATATTATATGTATTATATTGCTTTTATCAGATAATAGTTCGAAGCTGTAATATAGTTACATTAAAAGTCAACAACTTGCGAGACATGTAGCGATGCGAGCGGCGGCGAGGGGGGTCGCTTGCGACCGTGGGTCGCCGTGCGCGGCACATGTGGAGCTCGGGGTCGTAAGTTCATAGACTCGGACCCTATATGGCAACTACCAGGTATATTATATATATTATATCTTACCCATCAGATAACAATTCGAATTTGTTATATAGTTATCAAGTATATTATATGTATTATATTTTGCTTTTATCAGATAATAGTTTGAAGCTGTTAATATAGTTACATTAAAAGTCAACAACTTGCGAGACATGTAGCGATGCGAGCGGCGGCGAGGGGGGCCGCTTGCGGCCGTGGGTCGCCGTGCGCGGCACATGTGGAGCTCGGGGTCGTAAGTTCATAGACTCGGACCCTATATGGCAACTACCAGGTATATTATATATATTATATCTTATCCATCAGATAACAATTCGAATTTGTTATTTAGTTACCAAGTATACTATATGTATTATATTTTGCTTTTATCAAATAATAGTTCGAAATTGTTAACACAGTTGCATCAAAGGTCAATAACTCATAGAGCAAAACACGTGTAACGAGTAAATCATTATATAGTAACATTCATTTATTCTACATGCATTACATCACGCGGGGGGTGTGGGCGTGTCGCGCGCCACGTGCGGAGGCGAGGGGAGCTCGCGGTAGTGAGGCTAGCGGCGCGCGACGCGCGTGGCATCTGGAGGGTAGTGAGTTCACACATATGGAACAAATATAGTACCACAGAATCCATGTACATAAGTATGTGGTGCCTATGAACGTACGCACGTGTATCAATGCATGTATGAGTATATGAATGGAAAGGTGTATGAATATATGTATTTACGTGGGGGTGTATGTTTATATATATACATGTATGTGCGGGTATATGTGTATGTGTATGTAGGTGTATGTATGTATGTATGTATGTATGTATGTATGTGTGAGTGTATGTATGTATGTATGTATGTTTGTATGTATGTATATGTATGCTTATTGTATGTATATGTATATATATACGTGTGTATGAGTATATATAGGTAGTTATGCAAGCATAAATGCTTGTGTACATATTCAATATAATATAATATATTACTTTAATTAATTAAAATATATACGTGTAGACTCTTCATACAACTTATATTACATAATACTACAAAGTCGATAAAATTCAATCCCCCAGCATTCAATTAATAGGAATATAATAAAATGTTATAATGCTCTAATAATCAATAAAATACCAATACTACAAGGTATAGCGTTTAATTAAACTATGATTTCATAATTCAGTTAAGTACTAAAGTATTAACACGCGTACATTCTTTAAATAACACCAAGCGCACGAACAAAGTAGCAAAATAAATCAGAAAAATTTTAAAACGATTAACCGCATTCCAATGTTTCACAAGTTGAAACACGGGGCGCGGCCGTTAGATGCGAGGGGCCTTTGCGGGTTGCGAACGAAAACAAAGCGCGCGGGCTGGCAACGTCGCCGAGCCGGCGCTGAACGGCGAGCGCGTGGTATTAGCCTTACCTATCCATTCCTTGCGAGAAGACCCCCCTCTTCTCTTCTCTTTAAGTTGTTGGCCTTCAGCTAACAACAAAGTAATAAATTAGCACCAGCGCCATCTTTAAAAAAGGTTGACTGTTTGGAACTAATTAGAGAACCGAACGAACGAGAAAGTACCCGTTAGCACCGTTCCCACCATAGTAGGTTTCTCTGGCTAGTTCCGGACCTTCCCGCTGGATGGGGGTGGCATAAAGTTTACACTTAACTAATATATATTAGGACTTTACCGCTAATTATCTTTGCATTTTCTATTCAATTCAATAAATAAATATTTTCCAATTGGAAATACGCGATAATAATATTCACCTATCTCCTCAAGTTGTCAGTTCGCCGTCAACAAAATTTAAATTTAAATTTAAATAAATTAGTATCAGCGCCATCTGCAAAAAATTGAGGGAACTAGAAAGAGCCCAAATCGCCGTCCTTAATCTGCTGGGTTCACTACCTAGTTCCGGACCCTCTCGATAGATGGGGGTGGCATAAAAGTTTACACTTAATTAATATATATTAGGACTTTACCGTTACATATCTTTGCATTTTATATTTAATTTAATAAATATTTTTCGATTTAAATATGCGATAATAATTTTCATCTATCTCCTCAAGCTGTTAATTCGCCGTCAAATTTTAATAAATTAGTATCAGCGCCATCTACAAAAAATTGAGAGAACTAGAAAGAACCCAAATCGTCGCTCTTATTGCATTGGATTCCCTAATTAGTTCCGGACCTTCTCGATAGATGGGGGTGGCATAAAGTTGTACTGCGGTAGTACTTAGGTTATTTGATATATTTAAACAATTACATCTATGCATATCTCTCGCATCTCACTACATTCTCTATATAGGAATTAATTTAATAATAATACTACAATGAGTTTAACTAATGGCTCGCGTGAAAATTTCCTGGGAAAACTGTCGTATTATACATAAGAATAGATTAGAACACAAATCCATCCATATCTCATGCACCGCAACACATTTCTACCATACACAATTATTATTGTACATAATAACTTTATTATAGCACCATTTAGAGACGAGCGGGTTTACTTCGCTCCAACAGGGATCCATCGCCTATTAAATAGTTCCGACCTCCACTACTACGGGGGCACTTTCTGGTTCCCCGCCTTCTTGCCAACCACCCGGTTCACAATCTGCCACTATCTTTAAGTGGAGCTAATTGCGCTGCTCTGGCTGACTCAAAGGTCTATCAACACGTTACTTATTTAGCAACATTACCTTGCTCTAACAATCAATTATTTTACTTTCTTTGTATAGCCACCGGAAACGCATCAATCGCACATCGGTACAGACTATCTACTTGCAAATTTAATACAGAAACAGGCGATCCTCGCCTACATCCCGCATCTGGCCTTATGAGTACAAGCAGACATATAGATATATAGGAATTTATAGATATGTATATATATATATATAGTTTATTTGTTTATCCCAACCTATATTTCTTTTTCATACTAATGACTGACCAACCGACAGACTTCGAGGCACCGATATCAGCCTGCACTGCCCTTCTTCGCTACTCGCTCAGCCACTCAACTGGTGGGAAAAACTTTTAATATTTTTCGATTGACTTTTCGACTCTCTGACCTTACTAAGTGCTTCCAATATGCCGCTTGTCCGCTCACCGGTCAGGCAAGTGATCGACGGTGGCGCCCCAGCTCAGGGGGCTACGAATGAGAAGGTCACGCAGCAGAATGAGTCTGGTAGCATACAGGCTATCATTGATAGCGCTGCGGAGCTCTGCGCAGCAATGCACAAATCCGCTGAGGAGACCACAGCGGGTCTCAGTGAAGGCAAGTCCGTCACTAGAGCCAACAAACTGGCCGCCATCCGATCAATGAAGGAGATGGTAGAGATGTGTAACAGCTTCCACCAACAGCTCTCCAAAAAATTGTCACCCTTGCTGGATAGGCGAGGAGACGCACACAAAGCTGCTGATAAATCAATGAAAAAGACTGAGACTAGGGACGTAGCAGTCTCTGCTATCCCCACATGGGCAACAAAGGAAACAGGTACGCCCCAACTAACGAACAACGGGACAAACCAGAGGGACTACGTGAGCATTGACACCAAGGAGATGGAGACCAACCTCAAATCACACATAAAAGATTGCATTAATGAAGGAATTGAGGCGATCAAAGAAGTAATTGGTTCGGCGCTTCCCAGCCGCCCATCCTATGCCGACATGCTCAGGTCCAAAATAACTGAAACTCCCCCCCCCAAGATCCAACCCAGGACTATCAGAACTAGGCAGTCGCGCCCGGCGCTGATAGTCTCTTCAGTGCTCCCGGTCAAGTCATCGGAGGAAACCCTTCGCAATTACAAGAGTTGCATTAGTTACAGGGACTCCGATTACGCCCCGGTGAGCACATCCTTCATCTCTAACCAAAAAATCAAAATAGAATACAACTCCATAGCCAACAGGGACGACGCGCTCAGAAGATTACAGGACTCACACAAAATCAGGGCGGAGCCTGCAAGGAAACTGATGCCGATGGTGATCGTCAAGGGAATCTCCCGCGATATTCAACCGGAGGAGTTATTCGGGATCCTTTGTAAGCAAAACCCCGATTTCGGACTTACTAAAGATAACTTTTTATTAAAATTTGTGAAAAACAACAAAAATAAACTTTTGTACAACGCAGTGTTTGCGGTCGGATCCGACATCTGGAGGACAGTCATGAGCGTGGAAAGGATAAACGTCGACCACCAAAGGGTGCATGTCGAGAACTTTTCCCCGTTCATGCAGTGCTATTCATGTCTCCAATTCGGACACGGCCACAAACACTGCAAAAATTCCAATGAGCAGATTTGCGCTTTCTGTTCCGAACACTCCCATCAGGAGCGGGAATGCCCGATTAAGGGCGCTGGCGGGGCGCCGCGGTGCTATAATTGCACAAACCGCAATACCAAATTTAACAAAACGGACAGAACCGACCACGAAGCATGGTCACATAGGTGTCCCGTGGTGGCCTCAATGAAGGAGCGCGTGAACCAGAGAATCGATTTCGGAAATGAACAGTAACATCAAAATCATACAGTGTAACATTAATAAGTCTAAAAACACCAAGGAAGAGTTCACCCGCTCCTTCATCGAGGGAGATTACCACCTGGCGCTGGTCACGGAGCCATACGTAGGGACTAGCAAAGAATACAAGACGGCTAGAGGCATTAAAGTCTATCAATTCCCGTCAGATAGCAAACACACCAAGGCGTGCGTCCTCTCCAAGCCTGGAGCACCTGTCTGCATTGGAATGGCCCAGTTCTCCTCTCCTAATCTCAGTGTGGTCCAGGTCTCTTCCGGTGCAGGCAGGATCTTCCTGGCCTCAGCTTATGTTGAACCCGGCACGGATCCATCAGGCACCTTGGAACAAATCGAGTTCTTTTTAAACAGCACAAGGGGCGCCAGATGTATTCTTGCCGGGGATTTCAACGGATGGCATTCTCTCTGGGGGAGCATTAGCGAGAACAAAAGGGGGAGGGAAATCGTCAACCTCATAAGTGCAAATGATATGTACTGCGCGAATGCGGGAAACACGCCGACCTTTGAAACTACAACACACGGACAGAGACGGACTTCAATCATCGACGTAACTTTCGCTACTGGTGACATGATCAATAGAATAAATAACTGGAAAGTTAACTTGGACATAATTAAAGACTCACCACACAACGCAATTGACTTTGAACTCCACATGGACAATATACAACTGAGCAAAGACTACAACTCGACTTTTAGGTATAAAGCGGACAAGGCTCAATGGTCACTATTTTCTACAACAGCAGTTACTCTAATGGAAACCTCCAACTTACTGGAAATTGACATAAAGACACTTAACTCTGTCCAACTCGAGGAGGCCATTGACCAAATGACTACCATTATACAAATGGCGTGCGATGAATCGATGCCTGTCAAAAAGCCTGGATCTAAGTGCAAGGCTCCTTTCTGGAGCGAAGAGCTAAAGGCCCTCAAAAAGAAGGTCATTGACAGCCATCGGTCCATGCACGCTGCCAAACGCAACGGACAACTCACCGAGGAACTGATAAAGAGACACCAGGGTAACAAGGAACAATACGCGGAGGAGATGCGCAGGGCGTCGACAGATAACTTTCGGCGTTTTTGCGAGCTCCAAACGAAGGAAAATGTTTGGACTTTGACTAACAGATTACTCAAAGACACCAACCCTACTCGACCTCCTGTTACCCTAAAAATTAATGACCGATACACAACGGACGGCAAACACACTGCAGACGAACTTCTACGGCACTTTTACCCTGACGACGACGCCGACTCTCACCCTAGACATCAGCAACTCCGACAGTCACTGGATTCATCTACCCCAAATAGTAACGAAGACCCTCCATTCACGATCTTGGAAATACAGAACATTCTTCGCAACATGAATCCGAAAAAAGCCCCCGGCATCGACCATTTAACATCTGACATATGCACCAAATTCTCCTACCTCTTCCCCAAACTTTTACATGACATCCTCAACCGGTGCCTGGAGCTGCAGCACTTCCCTCGTCAGTGGAAGAAAGCCTTCATTAAAATTATACCTAAACCAAATCGACAGGACTACACGCAACTGAACTCGTACCGACCAATTGGACTGATTCCTGTGTTTGGCAAGCTCTTGGAAAAACTATTCATAGGCAGGATTATTCACGGTAACGACGTCAACGGACACTCTAACTCGCGACAGTTTGGCTTTAAACGACACAACAGCACTGTGGACGCCATTCAAACCGCCATCGACCGCATCAGAGGCGCCAAGGACAGACGGCAGGCGGTCATTGGGGTCTCTCTGGATATAAAGGCGGCATTCGACAATGCCTGGTGGCCTGCGCTGTTTCACAGACTAACTCAGACTGACTGCCCACGCAACATCTTTGGACTCGTACGCAGCTACTTACAGGACAGAGAGGTAATATTAGACTATGCAGGACATCGGGTCTCGAAAGGCATGACTAAAGGTTGCATCCAGGGATCCACCTGCGGCCCTATGCTTTGGAACCTCATTTTGGACGAATTGCTGGACATCCCACTACCGGAGGGATGTCATTTACAGGCATTCGCCGATGACGTCCTACTCATCGCGAGCGCTAGAAACGTCAATGACCTCCAGGAAATCGCTAACAGAACTCTGGACGATATTAGGAACTGGGGTTTGGGAGTCAAACTACACTTCGGACCGGACAAAACCCAGTTAGTTGCCTTCTCGGCCGGGGCTGAAAAAGCCAACATCCGCATGGGGGGAACGCATATTAAATTCGAGAAGGAGTTCAAATTCCTAGGAGTGATCATTGACTCTAAGCTTAATTTTAACAGTCACATACACTACACAATCAACAAAGCAAGACGGATTTTCAACAAACTCAGTTTATACTGCAGGCCGACCTGGGGGGCGCACCCAGAAAATGTCAGAATCATATACCGGCAGGTGATCGAACCTATTATTACCTACGCTGCCGGCATATGGGGACATGCGGCCAGCAGAGCGCACAATAGGAAAAAATTACTCACTTTGCAGCGCACATTCGCCGTCAGAGCGATCAGAGGTTTCCGAACCCTGCCCACTGTGACGGCGATTGCGCTGGCACAATTCACCCCTCTCGACCTTAAGGTTCGAGAGGTACACGCACTACACCTCATTAAACAAAAGGGATTCTCCAGGTTCCTACCTCAAGATGTTTTGTTGGAACGGCCTGTACCCACATCTGCGCTACTCCACCCTGCAGAAAGAATCTCCATACATTTCACGATAAACAGTAACACGGACCAGATCGCGGAACACATCACACCCGACTCCTTACAGATATACACAGATGGCAGCAAGCTGGAAGACACGAAGGTTGGCGCAGCCTTCGTATGTCGTCTGGATGGAACGCGGACTATTACTCGAAAATTTAAATTGCATAACAGCTGCACCGTCTTCCAAGCTGAATTACTAGCTATCGCAAAAGCCTGTGATTGGGGAACCAACAAATTCCCTGATCGCCACATCACCATCCTCTCGGATTCTATGGCGGCACTGCAAGCCCTAGAAGACCGAGACAGCACACACCCTCTGGTCCATGCCACACACCGCACTATAAACAAACACGGAAAAGATAGGCTAGCGTTTGCATGGGTACGTAGTCATGTTGGGATTCCGGGCAATGAGACCGCGGATGTAGCAGCCAAGGACGGAGCGCTGCTCCATAAGACACCCGACTACTTTAACTTCCCCATGAGTTTTGCCAAACGACTTATCAGAGCTGACACTGACAAAGACGCACAGGACAGATATGACAACGACAGCAAAGGACGGCATACGTGGAATCTGTTGCCCAGACTAGACCACATAGAGAAACTGTTTACTGCCACCCCAACTGACTTCTTTCTTACACAGTATTTGACGAACCACGGATTCCACAAGACTTACCTACATCGTTTTAAAATTACAGATAATGACCATTGCCCTTGTGACTTTTACTCACCTCAAACTTTAGACCATTTACTAACAGACTGCGTAACTTTTAGTACACCCAGATTAAATCACACTCAGCTGTGTGAACACCTAGAGGTTGACGATCCTTTCAAATTGGAATGCGTCATGGAAAAAGACGCATGCTTAAAGTCCTTTGTGGATTTTATAATCACGGTAATGAAACAGCTAAAGAATTTCAATAAAGCAATAAACCCTCACCAGGGGCAACCTTAGACATCAAATTTTAAATTGTATTATTCTCATCATCCTTCGTTTTTCATCTGCTAATTGTTAATACATCTTTCGCCAGTCATTTTAATTGTTTAATTTAGGTTAATTCTAGTTTAAGCTTATGTTTGTTTTTGATTTCCTGTACAACTGTGTCAAGCAACATCATCCAATTGAATATTATATTACGAGCATGCCATCCAATCCACGTGAGGAAAAACTGTCAAACTAGTTTTATTCCTTTTACATTGTAATTCATGTTAAATAACTATGTTCAGACTGTTTAGTTTTAAGTTTAAATTGTGATTTCTTTTATTCAACTAATTTAAGGCAACATCATCCAATTGTATATTACTTTACTGATATGTACTTAATCCACGAGAAGATAACTTGTCACTTTATTTTTCTACCTTCATTTTTAATTTAGTTTTAAGGAGTTAAAGCACCAATCGGCAGGCGCGCTGACAGGGCTTTACGTAACCAATAAAATATACAAGTAGGCCGCATTCCAACGTATCAAATCGCGAGGAATGCGGTCACCTATTAAGTTACTTTAAGTAAGAATTATATGTCTCAACGTGTTCACTTATTTATAATCAATTAGATATAAGAAAAAAAAAAAAAAAAAAAAAAAAAAAAAAAAAAAAAAAAAAAAAAAAAAAAAAAAAATACCTAACCAAACCTAACCTAACCTAACCTAACCTAACCTAACCTAACCTAACCTAACCTAACCTAACCTAACCTAACCTAACCTAACCTCACCTAACCTAACCTAACCTAACCTAACCTAACCTAACCTAACCTAACCTAACCTAACCTAACCTAACCTAACCTAACCTAACCTAACCTAACCTAACCTAACCTAACCTAACCTAACCTAACCTAACCTAACCTAACCTAACCTAACCTAACCTAACCTAACCTAACCTAACCTAACCTAACCTAACCAGTCGCGCGCTAAGTCCCGTGGCGAACGCGCACTTCCAACTCTAAGGAGCGCCCTTACAACGGTTGAAAAAATCGGAATAGTGGAAAAAGTTTTGATTTTAGTGCAGTGCAATACACCATTTTATTCGTCAAGGAAAGCGCTACAGTTCCGTCAAAACCGCAGAAAATTTGGACAAAAACTCAGAGAGCTATCAGCCAAAAACCGAAAACTCCTTCCGAATTTTCGGACAAAGCCGCGTGCGGCGCACGATTTTCAGTGATTACATCCCAAACCTGGATTGCAGTGAGGTGCCCAATTAAATGGAGTATATGTGTAAAAAGTTTCGGATTTTTAAACATTAAAACAAAATTAATATGAGTGTTTTTGTTAAAAAATTTTCTACGAACAAATAGTTTTTGGCAAGAAATCAATTCAAAAGCTCATTTTTTCAAAATTTTGAATATTCCACAGGGTAGCGCTTATTGAGCGGAACCCGATTCAGGTTTCACCTGATTTTTAGCTGCAGGATCTTAAAAGATATAAGTGTTTTTAGTTAACGGAAAATTGTGTAAACAAACTTTAAGAGGGTGTATTACACCCTTCTTCCCATCGCTGGGCATCATGCTCCACTTTTTTGGAGAGGGCAAAGGCACCTCCTTTGATTGCTGTGTACAGAGACCATCAAAAAATATGGCCCACTAAAGAACAGGGGTAAGTGCGGTCCCGAGAAGGGATGTCTTGATTTTTAAGTTAAATTTCCCCCCATTTCTTATAATTTCGCGGCAGAGATATTTATGTTAATCGATTCCTAATTTATCCCTTATGCCTTATGCAAAATTTCAGCTCCGGGAGTCTTTTATTTTTTGATTAAATGGGAAATATGTTGAGAGCCGTCCCTCTGACGAACTCCGACATAAGCTTGTTAAGTGATTTGTTTACAGTAAATTTCCATTACTCTGGGTTTTTTGACATGTTCCCGGGGGCCCAGGGGGATGAAAATTTGTACAAACTATTTTCAGATCACTCTTCCTGGACGTAAATTTTTCTCGGCCCAAATCCGCCCAGGAAAAAACCTCGTGGCCGAAATGGGGTCATTTTACGTGCTTTAGGGCGCGGCCCCAAGGCGGTCACGTGGTCGTAATCGTGACATCACCATCGGCTTTGGTCAGGCGCGAGTCGGATCAGGCCTATGACGTCACAACTTAATTATTTTGTATGGGGACGGAATCACGCGGCGGCCACGTGACCACCACGTGACCGCCCCGTGCTCCGTCTTCTCTCCATGTCGGTATCGGTCGGTGCCTGATTCCTGACCCGACATCGGGCTGGGTGCTTGAGTATTCGGACCCGATATCGGGTCTCCTCTTCATATCACTTCCCGCGCCCACTCCCATTCCCCTAACATGCCCCACCTAGTCTCATAGAGAGTAAAATCTGAATTCCAAAAAAAGTAATCCACTCATATCTCTTGCATCCCCCCATATTTTCGAAATTTAAAAACGGATCCTATAGCCCAATTAGCCCACCTAAACACCCCCATAAAAATTTTCCTAGTTTCAGTTTTCCCGACTCTGGGAAATGGCGGGAAATGCGCGACCTATGATAGCCCTAAGTAAGTTAAAATAGAATCTTCCAAATTTTAATCCGCCCATATCTTTGGCATCCTAGGATATTTTCAAAATTTAAAAACTGATTTAGTATTCCAAAAAGTCCTCCTAAAGGCATACATAAAAAATTTTTACTTAAAATTACTCTATTACTTACTCTTTATTAAATTACTTTACCACCAAGTTGCCAACCTTCTGTTAGTAACTATGGTACAAATTTGGACTTAGCGCGATTCTCAAAGCGCGGAACGACTCGGAACTGTTGCGTAAAATGGGTGGACGCAATAGAGGAGACTCGCCACCCAGCTACGCGCAGTACTCGCCGGCTAGTCCGCTAGATGGCGGTATATGCGCGAGCTGGGATGACGCAAAATTTATTTTTCAAAATTTATCTATCTTGGTTCGCGCACTCCCAACAATCCACGGCATGCACTCCCCCCCCCCCCGACCAACCGATCTCCCCTTATTCGGAGTTTTCCTGCCCAACTCCGAGCTCGCATTCACCTAATGAGGCGAGTTGCATGTTCCCTTCCTCTTCCAAATTATTCTCCTCCCTCTCTCTTTTTTAGATATAGCTATGACATTACTAACAGGAACAGACAGACTGACTTCAAGACATCCCGATCGGGCCGCACGCCTCCCGTTGCCAGTGCGCCTCGACACATATATAGCCGAATACCGTTTAAATATTCAAATAAAATTACAAAATCTGCTAAATTCAAAATTGGATACAACATAGAACTATCTACATGCGAAAGAGACTATTTGAACACACGTGAAAGTGAATGTTTTATAAGATGAGATAAACTCCCTCCTTTACCCTTATAATGATTAAATTTGGTGATATAAATCTGCTAATAGGATAATGAACAATTAATTTATAAGTTCAAACATAATATATTTATGTGAAAAATAAGAAGGCATTGGAGAAGAGTGCGCGATCTAAATTCTACCACGCCTGTGTATAATACGTCGCATACATGAATATATACTTGTGCATATGCAAGTGTATAGCATAATAAATTGAAATATCCCTAGAGAGACACAGCAACATCCAGGGATAAATTGGATCGACCGGCCAACTACGAATGAAACTTTGAGACTTTAAAATATAATACAACTCTAGTGTAATAATTTAAATCATATAGTTATCATCATCTTTATTTATTCATTTACTTATTTTAATATTTAATAATTAATTTTAATACTTACTAGTAATATTCTGAAACTTTGAAGGCGATAAGCCTATTTTCTTGTATTTTCCCACTTTCAGTATTTTTAGTAGTATAATTTCTTAGGATAAATTAATAAATTTAGGACAGCGCCATCTAGCGGCGAGGACGCACTGGTAAAACAAATCGGAACCATTTACTATGCAGCAATTAAATATGTTTTGGTATTTCTCTCTTTATTACTTAATTAATTAATTGTATGCGATTTAATTTAAAATCATTAAGTTAACGATAAATTGCCTTAAATAATTGAACTACAACACGGACTAAAACCTATTAACACTTAATCTGTATAAAGTTGACACTGACTAGCTCAGTGATAATTCATGAAAAGTAAAACTCTAATTTATAAACCGGCTCATTGACCGTTGATTGGATGTACCTCTGTAGTTATATAACTACTTAATTTCTTTTTTTTTTTTCTCTCTTTATTTTCTTTTTACTAGTAATAGTAGCGTTATATTTTTGCTTGTAATTGTAATCACAATTGGTTTAAAATAAAATACATATTATATTCTCTTCAAAATTTGCAAACATTACGCGTTAGAGCTAGAGCTAATCAACAAGGTGGGTCGTTGCAATTTAGCGGACACGGGACTCAGCGCGCGGCTGCTCAACTACATATAACATATATACACACACACTACTACAAAACATACAACATGTCAAGCACAGGGGACTCTTCGGGGGATTTCATCCGTACTCCCTCTCCAGAACAGCAGAGAGCGTCACAGCTGTCCTCTTATACCCGGGAGGGGTTTGCGTGCGACATCGTCAGCCTCGGAGAAGAGACCCTGCGGGATCTCTTCTCCGAGGTTGATAGTCACCTCCAGATTCTGTGTGCCGCCATCGACGACCCCGTTAGACTGGACCACTTCCGGCGCGCTGGGGTTCGGGATTCAGCCCTGAACCTCAGAAAGTACGCCGCATCTGTTCGTCGGCAATTAAACGCACACCTGGCCAGCTGTACACCGGGGCCTCCTCCGCCTCGCGCACAGGCAGAAGCTGGTGGTAGCCCCAAGGCCAGTGGACCTAGGCCTATGCGGGAGTGGGTCATCGCGGAGAGGCAAGAGAGGGCACGCGACTTCTGCCGGGTAATGGGGAAGAAAGCGGACGCCATAATTGAGAAAATCACATCCGGCAAGTCTGTAACGCGCGTCGCCAAGGAGGCCGTTATAGACAAAGCTCGCGACATACGGGGGCTCGCGGAGGATTATACTCGGCAACTTATTGCCGAGTACGACGATCAAGCCTCGATTAGCGAGCGGGATGTTCGAGAGGAGGTCGGCGAGGGCCAGATACAAGTAGCACCGCAACACATGCCGATCGTGAAGGCTGACGCGGCAACTAATACTGACTCTGACCCACGCGGACCCCCTCACGAGGAAACAATGTCGCGAGTCCGGGGGGAGACTCGAGGCCCTGTAGACCGTTCGACGAGTCTCAAGTCTCCACCCGGGGCACACGGGGTGATGGGCATGGGAGGAGCCGTATACCAGCCTGGACTGGCGGTTGCCTCCTCTTCCCCCATTAAGGAGACCCTCCTGGCAGGGACACACACACACGCAGTACACTCACACATGCACACTGAGGGTGCACACCTATCACAACAGCAGCTCGACGAGCTGAAACGGGCTCTGACCGAGTGCGTCGGTGAGAGCATTCGCAAAGAAATGGACGGGGTGAAACGCGCCGTCGCGACCGAGGTGGCAACGGCGCGCCCCACCTACGCCTCGGTGACCGCGCGCACCATTAGCCAGGCGGACGCCAGCGCGCAATCAGCGGCACGCTCGACCAGGCCCGACGCGGTTCCCACTTCTGACCCGAGGTGGCCGAGAGGGAGGTTTAAGCCAAGGCCCGCCATTATAATCGGGGCCAGTGAACCGGGCAAAACCAGGGAGGATGCTCTGGCACTCTTTCGCAAGAGGTGTAACTTCCGCGATCGCCCCTACGGACCCGAGGATGCGGAATTCATCTCTAACAATAAAGTCAGAATTGAATTCCTCACCTTCGAGCAGCGAGATGACGCATTGGCCATGGCCAGCGGGGCCAAAGGACTTTCTGTCCAAGCGGGGCGCAGTCCATGGCCCATGCTCATCTTGAAGGGGGTATCGCGTGAGGTACCTCACCAAGAGTTGCCGGGCATCATTACCCGGCAGAATCCGGATCTAGGTGCCGGAACGGGGGAGAACACAGAGTTGCTAAAATTTAAATTCCTGCGGAAAAATAACAATCCAGAGTTATATAATGTTGTGTTCGAAGCGGAACCAACCTTCTGGAGGTCTGCGATGGAGAAAGAGCGTATCAACGTAGACCACCAGAGGGTGTTCGTCCAATACTTCTCTCCCTTCCTGCAGTGTTATGCGTGTCTGAAATTCGGACATACGCAGCGACACTGCAGAGCCGACACCGCGACCAGACCATGCTGGTACTGTGCCGAATCGGGCCATAAGGCACAACACTGCCCCGACAAGGCTGAAAATAAGAGGCCTAAGTGCTACAACTGCGTTAACGAAAACCCACCGCCCAAGGGGATTCACCACGAGGCCACATCGGATGATTGTATCACGCGATGGTCTAAGAAGATGTATGTCGAGAGCCGGATCGACTACGGGTTCGACTGCGGTTTCTAGGCGGACGCGAGGCAATTCTGCGATGCCTCGCCCTCGCGTGGTACCGCTGGTCGGATCTCTGGCGGCCCGGCTCTCGGCATGCTTCTTTCTTACCGAGGGACACAACACACTTGGATATGCAGCACACCTCACACAACACAAGCATCACACACACACACTATAACGGGCACAGAAAAAGTTTAATCGGAAGATGAACAGCCGTAGCGAGGAGTTAATAAACTAACAATACTGAGCGTAACTAAGATTAATAAGAAAGCTTGGTTATAATGTACATAATTTGTAAATAAATTTGGTATAGTAGAATAGGTATATTGAAATTTAGGCTAAGAGGTTTGCTTTAGTTAGTAAGAGTAATCAGTTTAAACCTGGGTATAACAAAATAACTTAGTGTGATAAAATTTATCAAAAGGCTGTACAAATTAGGAATTTAGCGAATTAGGTTAAAATGTTTGCTTAGCTAGTAAGTTGTTTGTTTAGTCAGTAAGTCAGTAGGTTAAGAATCACTTTAAACTTAGGCTCAACAAAATAATTTGGCGTCAAAAATTTATCAAAAGGCTGTACAAATTGAATTAAGTAATTTAGGTTAAGATATTAAGTAAGGCATAGACTAGTTTCCCTTCCCACTTTCCCCTATCCCCCTACAGTGTCATAGAAATTTCCCATCCCAAAGCACAGACGGGGCGGCGGTGGACGTATCCAATAGCGGAAGCCGTCACCCCGACCTGGAGCGAGTTTGGCCACACTGTTCGGCGTTTCTCGCCAGTGACTCATCAAAATAACATCAGCGAGTCACTGAAAATAGGAAAAAAAAAAAAAAAAAAAAAAAAAAAAACCTAACCTAACCTAACCTAACCTAACCTAACCTAACCTAACCTAACCTAACCTAACCTAACCTAACCTAACCTAACCTAACCTAACCTAACCTAACCTAACCTAACCTAACCTAACCTAACCTAACCTAACCTAACCTAACCTAACCTAACCTAACCTAACCTAACCTAACCTAACCTAACCTAACCTAACCTAACCCGCGTCCTTGGCTACACACAGTGCAAAACACACTCTAGAAGTAAAGGAAGAGCTAGAGAGATATAGCAGAGAGCACACCACCCTCACAAGAGAAAACACCCAACATACCCTCGAGCTTAAGGAAGAGTTGGAGAAGCAAAGAAGAGGAGAACAGGACAACGATACTCGCACATACGCCAACGTAACAGCGAAGATAGTCCAAAACCGTAAAGCGCCAACACTCCACTCCGTGGCAATTTCGGCTAAGGACGAAATGAAATCAGGGGAGGAGATTATTACGGAACTAAGGGACATAGTCAAAGCGAAAGAAGGTGGCATCAGGCTAGAGAATGTGAGGAAAGCCAAGGACCGCAAGATCATCCTGGGTTGCCGCTCGAAGGAGGAGAGAAATAGAGTGGCTGACAAGATTAAAGCATCAGGCGACAATTTCCTAGTGGAAAATATAGAGAACAAGGACCCTCTCATAGTGCTGAGAGACGTCATGTCCTTTAATAAGGACGAGGACATCATCAGCGCTATGAGGAACCAAAACAAAGAAGCCTTCAAAGACATTGCAGAAAAGGACAACAGGTTGGAAATAAAATACCGGCGAAGGGCGAGAAACCCCCTCACTAGCCATGTTGTACTGAAGGTCTCACCGCAACTGTACAACTCTTTTGTGAATGCAGGAGTGGCATATATAGACTTTCAAAGAGTAAGAGTCGAAGACCAGACTCCTCTCGTGCAGTGCTCCCAGTGTCTGGGCTATGGCCACACCAAGAAGTACTGCACGACAGAACATGAGACATGCAGCCACTGCGGGGGTCCTCACAGAAGAACTGAGTGTGAACGGTATCGCGAAGGGTTCGATCCAACCTGTTGTAATTGCAAGAAAGCAAAACTACCCGACGACACGCATAATGCTTTCAGTGATGACTGCCCAATACGACAAAAATGGGACAAGCTGGCCAGGGCGACAGTGGCATATTGCTAAGGGCGCCCTGGGCAACGTGCACCACAAGATAAGCAAAATTGGAATATACCCCACCCATCAGGCGAAAAGAAACAGTGCAGGGAACTCTGGCAACAGAACTAAAAAACATAATAAACAATCTAACCTACAACAAATAGTGAACAAAATCAACAAAATTAAAATGACTTTTAGGAAAAATAGAAAAGTGGAAAATTGTTTTAAAATTAAATTTAATTCTAAAAAACTTAAAGTGGGTAAAACAAATTGTATAAAAATGATTGCAAACCAGAAATCAAATACATTAGGCCTTAAAATAAACAACTGTATCATGTTCACAAAAGGTTATAAAAACCTCAAAAAGATCTTAAATTTTGAAAACTATTTTCACCAAACTTACGTAAAGAGCCTCTTGCAATGTTTCAGTACGCCTGAAACAGTTTTAAAATCACAGAATAAGTACAAAAAGGCGAAAATCCGGCATATGTTTGCCAGGTAGCAAATAATACTGAGACTATTAGACTCGGCAAACAAATTGCGGACAATGTCGCCATAGACATTAAATAAAACTGAACTAGGAATTTAGCAAAAGAAAATGAAGATGTAAATAATATAGACAAATAAGTATAATAAAGCCAAAAAAGGAATACTCCCAAGGTATACAGGTATACCCCTTCTGGGAATATACCGTAAGTTAGCACTGCTAAATAATTAGGTTAGTCAATATTGTAAAAACAGTTATAAAATAATAGATTAAATAGATTAAATAAATAACAGATAACTAGCATAAGCAAAAATAGGTCATAAAACGTTAGAAATAAGAAGTGATGCTATCAATATTTACATAGTTAAATAAAGGTAACATTACTGGCAATAAAATAGTAGATAAAAATATTAAAGTAAAAAATTAACTAGAAAAGTAATTAGTAGAATCCATTTCATTATAAATTTCGATTGCTTGTCACTGTTAAATAGGCAGATAGTACATAGAAATAATAAGCTCTAAGGTAGTTAAACGCGGAAAACACACATGTAAAAATTATAGAAATGTTAAAGCGTAATAAAACCGAATGTACAAAATAGAAAAGTAATAACAAACTGTAAATACCACCTAAGTATAAATTGTAATGTATAAATTCATAAGGAAATTGTCACTAGAAATAAAAATTATGTACACAAAAATTGTAATACCCATTTAGGGTAAAATACATCATTAAAAATGTAAAACTAATAATGCATAAAAGGGCCTTGATAACGTCAGGGGAAATGAAAAAAATAAAAAAAAAAAAAAAAAAAAAAAAAACCTAACCTAACCTAACCTAACCTAACCTAACCTAACCTAACCTAACCTAACCTAACCTAACCTAACCTAACCTAACCTAACCTAACCTAACCTAACCTAACCTAACCTAACCTAACCTAACCTTTTTTTTTTTTTTTTATACAGGAAAAAACCCCTTATGGGTACCACCGACCGACGGGGACGATCGGTGGTTATGTCGGACTCGCACCGACTAAAACAACCTGTATGCTCCACCACGCTGCTGGTGGCGGATATAGGGTACCCATGAAGACATGCCCCCCATCCCCGCCAGCAGCAACTCTGTACCCCAGAGTGCGCCACCTCTGGGTCGGGGCCTCTCTAAAAGTGGCCCCTCCCTCCGCTGGACGATGCATCGGGAGCACCAGATGCATCGAACGCCGCGGGGACCTTATAGGGGGGCCGATTCCGATTTACCCCGTTCGGAACGCCCGGAAGGTTCCCGTTAGGGCGGCATGCGATGGTCTTGGACGAGTCGCCTGCGCCCGGCTCGCCTGCGGCGGATCGGATCCAAGGACTCGACTTCCCGGATCCGCTCCGCCGCCTCCTTCCGCGAGATGACGTGCTCGCAGAAGGAGGCCATCGCTGCCCACGATCGCTCCCTGTCCACCATGGCACGAACCACAGTGGGCAGGGAGAGGTCGTGCCCCACCTGTGCCACGAGTTCCGCCCGCTGAACCGCCCAAGCTGGACAGCCCGCGAGCGTGTGCAGCGCCGTGTCAGAATCGGCGCCGCACTCGTGGCACTCACCGGACGCTTCGCGCCCGGCCACCCGCCACAGATACCTCCCGAAGCAACCATGTCCGGAAAGCATCTGTGTCAGGCGGAAGGTGAGGACCCCATGCCTCCTGGCGACCCAGCCCTGGAGAATGGGCTGGATGGCCGAAATCGTCCAGGCTCCTGCACTGGGCGATTCCAGCCGCCGCCTCCACTGGCGAAGGAGCTCCTCCTGAGCTGCCCTCCGCCAGTCCACCTCTACCGCCGCTGAGTCTCCCCCCGGTGAACGGGCTTCAACTCTGCGGCGGTAGGCCTGAGCTAGCACCTTGGCCTCTAGGTCCCACGGAGGGGACCCGGCCAAGGCGCAGGCCGCCTCGCCGGAGATGGTCCGGTAGCCCCGCACAAGTCTAACCGCCATGACCCTCTGCGCCCTGCGCAGCAGGGGCACGGATCTGGCGGTCAGCCGCTCCGCCCATACGGGAGCGCCGTACAGGGCCATCGACCTAACCACCCCGGCGTATAGGCGCCGGCAGCCTGCATTAGGCCCTCCCAAATTCGGGAGGAGCCTGCTCAGGGCTCCGGCGGTCGCCGTTAACTTGGGGGCGAGCCGCCGGAAGTGGGCCTCGAACGTCCATCGGCTGTCGAGGAGCAATCCCAGGTACTGTAGTGTACCCGAGATTTCGATGGACGTCCCGCCCACCACCAACCGGGAGCCCACTGGGGGCGCCATCCGAGGCCTGTGGAAGCAAATGGCCTCGGATTTCTCCAAGGCCACCCCCAGTCCCAACCGGCGAATCCGGGCCACAACGTGAGCCGTGGCCGCGGTCGCCAGTACTCGGGCTTCCCGGTGGGTGCTCGCGCGGGCAGTCACGAGGGTGTCGTCTGCGTAACAGAACAGACGCACCCCCGGAAGCATTTGCCCACGCAGCACCCAGTCGTAACCGATGTTCCACAGGAGGGGGCCAAGAACCGACCCCTGCGGAACACCGCACGACATCCTCCGCTCCTTCCACGCACCCCCAGCCGTAGGGTACCTGACAGCGCGGTCGGCCAGATAGTCGCCGACCACACGCTGCAGGTACATGGGGATGCGGTGGAACCGTAGGGCCTCCTTTATCACTCCCCAGGGCAAGGTGTTGAATGCGTTAGCGATGTCCAACGACACCGCCAACACCACCTCGCGCCGGGTTGTCGCCTCCTCCGCCAGAAGTCTCACACCCTCGATACAGTCGAGGGTGGACTTGCCCTGGCGGAATCCGCACTGGAGACGACTGAGGTGAGGCCCCACCTCCCGGAGGTGCTGGACTATGCGGGAAGCTATGACGCGTTCGAGCAGCTTCCCCGCTTCGTCCAGCAAGACAATGGGCCGATACGCAGAGGGTGTATCGGCCGGTCTTCCCTCCTTCCTGAGCAGGACTAGTCTCCCCGTCTTCCACCTACGGGGAAAGAGGCCCTGCTCGAGGCAGGCACTGAACGTCGCCCTGAGTCCAGACTCCAACGGACCCAGGGCAAGAGACCAGGCGCGCCCAGGGATGCCGTCGGGGCCAGGGGCGGTATTTTTCGCTTTCATGCGACTCACCGCCCCGGCCAACTCCCACTCCGACACCCCCGGCGCACCTGACCCAGTGCCATCCTCCTCCTCGAGAGGCGCCATACGAGGCGGCTCCACCTCGGCTCCCTGCGGGAACAGGGCTTCCACCACGGATTCAAGGAAATCCGGCCGAAGGCTCTCGGTGAGGGGGGGGGCGCGGGCACGAAGTTTCCTCCGCGCCGCTTTGTACGGCCTCCCCCACGGATCCCGACTGAGCTCTTCGGCCATCTCCCTGTGGGCCCTGTCCTTAGCTTCGGCGATCGCCGTCCGCAAGGAGGCGCGGACAGCCCGATAAGCCTCGTAACGGCGCCTCTCCTCTTCGACGTCGCGTCGTCTACGACGCCTGTAGCGAGTGTACTGGCGGCGCACGGCCACGCACTGATCGCGCAGCCGCGCCAGCTCCTCCGACCACCAGTACACCCCGCGTGCCGGCCCTGTGCTTCGCACCCTCGGCATGCTGGCGTCGCAGATGAGCGACATCCGCCGCTGGAGGTCCTCGACCTCCGCGGCAACCTCCCCACCCGTGGACCCAGCGGCCCACGCCTGGACGATTGCGGCCTCGACGAGGAACTCGGGATCCATTTTCTTTAAGGACCACCGAGGGCCATCATCTCTTCCCGACCGAGGGGAAATGGGAGCATGGCGTGCGGCCACCTCGAACCATATATATCGATGGTCCGAGAGTGACTCCGCACCCACAATTACCTCCCAATTTCTGACACATGGTGACATGGCGGCGTCGACAAAGGTAACGTCGACTTTGGAGCCGCCATTCCATCGCACACATGTGTCAGCCGTCCCTCGGTTCATGACGGCCATCCCAGTCGAGGCCAACCAACCGTCCAGAAACCTCCCTCTCACGTCCGTGACCGGAGACCCCCACGCGGCGGATTTGGCGTTGAGGTCACCGGCCAGGACCACCTTGCCGGGGCGTAACCTATTCACCAAGTCTCCAACTTCAGCCATAAAAAGCTCGAAGTCGGAGAACGGTCTATTCGGTGAAAAGTACGCCCCGATGACGGATACGTCTCCAATCTTAGCGGAGACGTACCCGCGCCCCCTCACCACGCGCTCCAGAGCCGGGGAACCAACTGCGGCTCTGGACGCGATGGCCACATCCCCCGCACGGTCTCCGACCCACTCCTCGCCCGACGGGACGAAAAGGGGCTCGGAGATCACAGCCACGTGCACCATACGCTCCGCCAGGGTCTGGAAGATTAGGTCCTGGGCCCTGCCGGAGCGCATGATGTTCGCCTGGAGGAATCTGATGGAGGCCATTAATTAGCGACCTCCATTGGATCCTCCCTAACCCGGCTCGTTGTGGGCTGAGCCGGGCCGGCGGTAGGTGGCGAGGGGACCCTCGGGCCATCACCCCCCCCTATTCCTCCTCTTTGGAGCGGACGGTGCCTTACACTGTCCGCTCCCCGCCCTATGGTCGGCCTTTAATCCCGCTCGTTCGCAGCTCCCACAATGCGGAGCTGCCGAGCAGGATCGGGCCTTGTGGCCATTTTGACCGCAGCGATAACATTCGCCGCTGCGGTCAATAGCCGAAGAGCACTCGGCTCTTAAGTGCCCCTTCTCAAGGCACTTATAGCAGCGCTGCGGGCGGGCTTCGAGCAACTGGACCCGAGCCGAGACCCAGCCCACCAGCAGCCTGCCAGCCGCCACCATCTTCTTAGCCACCGCGACAGGGACCCTAAGCCACAAAGAGCCCAAAGCCTTCCCTGTCCTACGAATCACCCCGGTCTGTACGTCGTGAGTGGAACACTCACCGACCCGGGTGACGGCGATGACTACGTCCTCTTCGGTGGCGGCATCGTCCAAGCCCACGATGCGAATTTCTTCAGTTTTCGTGGGCGTGGACACACGTACTGCCGGCTCGTCAGAGAAAAACTCTCTGAGCCGGCCGGCCAGGGCACTCGCCTTTTCTGCCTTTTGGGGCCCGAATATTTCGTACATCCGAGCCCCCGTCGCCGCTTTCTTCAGGCGCATGCCGACATCCAGACCCAGGTCATCGATTTTCACACAACGACGAGCCCGGGTCAGTATGTCGGCATATGTTAAGCCTTTTTCGGTTGCCTCCTCCCCCAAGGTCACCACGACTGCAGCCGAACGTGGAGTCTGGAGTTTCCTCCCCCCTTGCTTCGGCTGCGCTTTGGTCGTGGCGACAACAGGCACTGCATGTGTAGGCGGCGCCTTCTTCTTGGTACCCCTCCTCGCTACCACATTCCACCCTTCGGTCATGGAGGCGGGTGCTGGCGGCAACGGGCGGGGCTCAGGTTGCTTCTTGTTCTCCACAACCTTACCCTTCTTGTTTTTATTTTTCTTCTTTTTCGGCTGGTTGGCCCCTCCGCTGTTGTCAGCAGCTGGGTCAACCACCCGAATAGCTGGTTTCTTCAGAGGTCGTGGAGGGCCCTGCGATCGTTCTGAGACAACCGCAACCGCAGAACTCTTCCCGGCCTCGTACGTTTTTTCCGAAACTTTCCCTCCTTGTCCTTGTCGTTTATCGGAGGCCAATGGAGGCCTCAATCTCGCCTCCGGAGGCAAACGGCTCTCCATAGCGTCGAGTCTGGCCGTAAACATATTTCGAAGCCTGACCACCTCCTCCTCCATGGTCAGACCTCCTACGGTCGGCCTCTCATGACTTCTGGTTTGAGCCGCTGCTTTGGAAGGGCTTTCCCCTTGTGTCAGTCCGTGGGAAGAGATCATAGGGATCATTTCCTTCAGAGTGGTCACCTCTCTAGCCAGGTTACTGACCACCCCGGCTAGCCGCGCATTTTCAGCTTTGAGGATTTTAACCTCTTCTGTCTCGCTGCGCGCGGCTAAGACCCTTACGATTTCCTCCATTTTTTTAGCAACTTCGTTAAGAGTGCCACGACATTTGCCCTTAAGGTTTCTTGACTTCCCCACTGTCACCTTCATTTCCTCGACGTTCTTAAGAAGCTCGTCGAGAACCTGTGACGAGCCGAGTGTCTTCACCTCTATCTGTCCTACGGAGACCTTGCGGAATCCTTCGGCCACAACTGTCTTGTCCGGTACTGCCGACGACCTTCTCGTCGACTGGCCACTAGGTGAGAAATCGCTTTCGACGTCCGTATCTGCTATAAGCATTTGACGCCGAAACTCTTCACGAGCCTCCCGGAGACCCACCTGTGACCCTCGCTGATTTTTCTTTACTGGAGTTTTCTTAGAAGCCTTTTTGGAACCCGCTTCTTCGTCCGACTCCGAAAGACTCCTAGTCGCACTCCTGGGACGTTTTTGGGGCTTGCTGCCCAATTTCGTCCCCGTCAAATCCTCCATGCTGACAACTCTGCAACCCAGATCTAGAGCCCTATCAGAACTCCTCTCCGAGCCAGAACTCGCACTGCGAATGTCAGCAGCCTTCTTGGATTTACGCGCGGGATTGCGCCGTAACTTCTCACACGTACCGGCGGAAACACCAGCTAAGCCGGTTTCGATTCCGCCGACACCCCCTCCTATCTCCTCCGAAGCACTGGTTGCCCCCCCAGATACAGTGGGGCGACCGAGGCCAGTATTGCACGGCACCCGCAAAATTAAATTCGCGGACTGCGGTGCAACACTGGTCGCGGTGAGGGATTCCCCGGGTGAACCGGGACCCTCCTGGGTAGTCATTACCTTTAGTTTGTCCATGCTTCATTTTTTTTTTGGATTTGGTTACCCTAACGACCGAACCCCCATCGGCCACTCATCTTGTCGGCAGGTATGACCTTAAGATTGGGTGAGGCCCTCGCGACTGGATTCCCCCCCAGCCACTCATCCCCTCGGCGAGCCCCAAAACCTTGGGATTAGGGGTAATTTTTTAGAGAGGTTTTCTTCCTCGCGACCCGAAGGTCCCCGCTCCCATCGCTGGGTTTACGGGTTTGGCTGACGGAGGCCGAAGCCGTGTCCAGCAAGACTTGAACTAGCCAAAACCGAACGCGCCAACCAGTTGGAGACTCAATCCCCCCCAGAGCCCCCAGCCTATCAGAATTGCCCTCTGCTAACAGAGGGACAATCAGAATCAGCAACCCTACCCCCCCTACCCCACGGTCCGTTCGCCAGGTCCAGGGAATACATATTTCATTATTCCGTAGGCCTGCCCAGGGTGCGCCACGAGGAGGCCAACCGCTAAAGCACCCCAACCTAACCTAACCTAACCTAACCTAACCTAACCTAACCTAACCTAACCTAACCTAACCTAACCTAACCTAACCCTACCTAACCTAACCTAACCAGCCAGCCAGCCAGCCAGCCAGCCAGCCAGCCAGCCAGCCAGCCAGCCAGCCAGCCAGCCAGCCAGCCAGCCAGCCAGCCAGCCAGCCAGCCAGCCAGCCAGCCAGCCAGCCAGCCAGCCAGCCAGCCAGCCAGCCAGCCAGCCAGCCAGCCAGCCAGCCAGCCAGCCAGCCAGCCAGCCAGCCAGCCAGCCAGCCAGCCAGCCAGCCAGCCAGCCAGCCAGCCAGCCAGCCAGCCAGCCAGCCAGCCAGCCAGCCAGCCAGCCAGCCAGCCAGCCAGCCAGCCAGCCAGCCAGCCAGCCAGCCAGCCAGCCAGCCAGCCAGCCAGCCAGCCAGCCAGCCAGCCAGCCAGCCAGCCAGCCAGCCAGCCAGCCAGCCAGCCAGCCAGCCAGCCAGCCAGCCAGCCAGCCAGCCAGCCAGCCAGCCAGCCAGCCAGCCAGCCAGCCAGCCAGCCAGCCAGCCAGCCAGCCAGCCAGCCAGCCAGCCAGCCAGCCAGCCAGCCAGCCAGCCAGCCAGCCAGCCAGCCAGCCAGCCAGCCAGCCAGCCAGCCAGCCAGCCAGCCAGCCAGCCAGCCAGCCAGCCAGCCAGCCAGCCAGCCAGCCAGCCAGCCAGCCAGCCAGCCAGCCAGCCAGCCAGCCAGCCAGCCAGCCAGCCAGCCAGCCAGCCAGCCAGCCAGCCAGCCAGCCAGCCAGCCAGCCAGCCAGCCAGCCAGCCAGCCAGCCAGCCAGCCAGCCAGCCAGCCAGCCAGCCAGCCAGCCAGCCAGCCAGCCAGCCAGCCAGCCAGCCAGCCAGCCAGCCAGCCAGCCAGCCAGCCAGCCAGCCAGCCAGCCAGCCAGCCAGCCAGCCAGCCAGCCAGCCAGCCAGCCAGCCAGCCAGCCAGCCAGCCAGCCAGCCAGCCAGCCAGCCAGCCAGCCAGCCAGCCAGCCAGCCAGCCAGCCAGCCAGCCAGCCAGCCAGCCAGCCAGCCAGCCAGCCAGCCAGCCAGCCAGCCAGCCAGCCAGCCAGCCAGCCAGCCAGCCAGCCAGCCAGCCAGCCAGCCAGCCAGCCAGCCAGCCAGCCAGCCAGCCAGCCAGCCAGCCAGCCAGCCAGCCAGCCAGCCAGCCAGCCAGCCAGCCAGCCAGCCAGCCAGCCAGCCAGCCAGCCAGCCAGCCAGCCAGCCAGCCAGCCAGCCAGCCAGCCAGCCAGCCAGCCAGCCAGCCAGCCAGCCAGCCAGCCAGCCAGCCAGCCAGCCAGCCAGCCAGCCAGCCAGCCAGCCAGCCAGCCAGCCAGCCAGCCAGCCAGCCAGCCAGCCAGCCAGCCAGCCAGCCAGCCAGCCAGCCAGCCAGCCAGCCAGCCAGCCAGCCAGCCAGCCAGCCAGCCAGCCAGCCAGCCAGCCAGCCAGCCAGCCAGCCAGCCAGCCAGCCAGCCAGCCAGCCAGCCAGCCAGCCAGCCAGCCAGCCAGCCAGCCAGCCAGCCAGCCAGCCAGCCAGCCAGCCAGCCAGCCAGCCAGCCAGCCAGCCAGCCAGCCAGCCAGCCAGCCAGCCAGCCAGCCAGCCAGCCAGCCAGCCAGCCAGCCAGCCAGCCAGCCAGCCAGCCAGCCAGCCAGCCAGCCAGCCAGCCAGCCAGCCAGCCAGCCAGCCAGCCAGCCAGCCAGCCAGCCAGCCAGCCAGCCAGCCAGCCAGCCAGCCAGCCAGCCAGCCAGCCAGCCAGCCAGCCAGCCAGCCAGCCAGCCAGCCAGCCAGCCAGCCAGCCAGCCAGCCAGCCAGCCAGCCAGCCAGCCAGCCAGCCAGCCAGCCAGCCAGCCAGCCAGCCAGCCAGCCAGCCAGCCAGCCAGCCAGCCAGCCAGCCAGCCAGCCAGCCAGCCAGCCAGCCAGCCAGCCAGCCAGCCAGCCAGCCAGCCAGCCAGCCAGCCAGCCAGCCAGCCAGCCAGCCAGCCAGCCAGCCAGCCAGCCAGCCAGCCAGCCAGCCAGCCAGCCAGCCAGCCAGCCAGCCAGCCAGCCAGCCAGCCAGCCAGCCAGCCAGCCAGCCAGCCAGCCAGCCAGCCAGCCAGCCAGCCAGCCAGCCAGCCAACCAACCAACCAACCAACCAACCTTTTCACTGCTAAAAGACAGCGAACAGAAAATTTTGAAAAAGTGTCAAAATTTGTTTCAAAACTATAAATTTTAAATGACATTTGACAACTAGAACATTTAATATTTTCATTTCACTCAGTTATCAGTTTTAAATCAGGTTACAGTTATTGAAAAAAAAATTAATAATTATTTTAGTCGTTTTATTCAATGTTACCCGTAAATTCAAAGTTACCCAATTTGACTGTACTACATTTAAATAAATATTATAAAATGATAGTGCGCGAGGTGGGTGATTGAGTGTGGCTATTGTGTGGAATTGTATGTGTTGATTTGTGGAATTATATGGGTTGATAAGGTAGGTTTCAGGTATTAAGCATTAAATCTTCTGTTTTATGATAGTTGAGTTGCTGTAACCAAGATATAATTTTATCTTTGGCTGCACCTTTTGTTAAGGGATAGATGTTCAAATGTTTGTTTATCTTATTATATACAAAGGATGCTAAAAATGGATGTTGATGTTCAAAGAAGGATGTTTGATGTCTTATAGATGGAAAAACAATAATTCTACATAACGTCCATTTTATTCAAGTCACAATACAGGGATAAAGTAAATAGATACATTGATTTTTAATTCGTCTATTAATTTTTAAATTAGTGACAGCCCACACCTAAAGAGCACCCGCACCGGCCGCGCTACTCGTGCACGAGCAGCCCCGGACCCCCCAGCACGGCATCGTGCACGCCGTAGCCCGCGGCGCGGAGCTCGGCCACCAGCGCGGCGAGCGGCTCGGCGGGCGGCGCGGCGGTCGGCGCAGCGGGCGGCTCGGCGGTCGGCTCAGCGGGCGGCGCGGCGGTCGGCGCGGCGTTCGGCTCGGCGGTCGGCGCGGCGGTCGGTTCGGCGGGCGGCTCGGCGAGCGACACCAGCACCAGCGCGCAGCCGCCGCCGCCCGCGCCCGTCAGCTTGGCGGAGCGGCCGCGCGCCGCCGCCCGCCGCCGCACGTCCTCCAGCGCGGGGTGCGACACGCCGAGCGCCGCCAGCAGCCCGTGGTTCATCTCCCACAGCTCCTGCGGACGAGGAGGGTTACGTCGGGAGCGGCGCCCGCCTCGAATATTCCTACCGGTGTTTTTTTTTATATATTCCCCTTCGGCCTACCGATAGAGTTACGCGTCTGTTAATCCATAGATACTCGCTCTCGGTCAGATTTATTTAACTGAGACAAACTACTGTCTAAAAATACTGTATTTCCTACATACGAGTCATATTAGCATAGGACACTGTTAGGAGAAGACTCGTTTTCTACCCAAACATATAATAAAACTAATGATAAATGATTACTTAAACTATGCTACTATAAACTAATGCTACTAAAACTATAAATGCCGGGGGGCGCGCGTTGTTCGCGCTGCTGGTAGACGAATGCAAACTGAATGCGGCGGCGCCGCGCGTCCGTATTTATGCTGTTATGCTGTTACGTGTAAGGTGCTAATATGCACCGAACGGATACCGTGAAAAAATAAATCGAACAGTAAATCAAACAGGAGCCAGTGCTTCGTCGGCTTTTATCTTAAAATCGGCTAATTTATCGTAAAAAATATAGATTTCAGTATCTTTTCCGACAAACTTCGTAAGCGATCTACAAAATCTAGGAATCAAAGAACGGAAGCCGAGATTCGTTCTATAAACTGCGTTCGCGAGCGAAGAGACGGCACGTCGGGGCGATCGAGAGTGGATATTAAAAGAGATTCGGTCGGAGAGTTCGGGATCGTACATGTTTCCATTCAAAAGTTCGTACGGGAATATCGAGTCGCGTCCTCTGCGCCTGTTCGATGACGATCTTATTTTATCGTATCGTATTAAAATTGAATCGTATTGAAATCGTATTAAAATTGAAACCGAAGGAGCTCACCGCCAGCCGGAGGTAGCGCGCCTCCGCGTCCTCCCCGACGGCGAGCGGCCGCTCCAGGAGCTGCAACACGGGAGGAGTGAGAGAGGGAGCCGGAGGTCGCGGGGGGCCGCGGGGGGAGGGGGCACTCACGTCGGCGGCGGCCTCGGCCACGTGCCCGCACGCCTCCAGCACGGCGGCCACGGCGCGCGGCGCCCGCTGGCGGCGGCCGGCCACCAGCGCGGCCAGCGCGGCCGTGCGGCGCGCCACGCGCGTGTCCACCAGCAGCACGCGCAGCGCCAGCGCCGGCCGCAGCGCGCGCGCGCCCTCGCCCCGCCGGTAGCGCAGCACGCCGCCCAGCGCGCTCGTCGCGTTGTCCACGCCTGCGGCCGCGGCGCGCGTCAGCGGGGCGCCCGTCGCCCGTCGCGTCGTCCGGCGAGGGAGCGACGGGCGCCGGAGGTCGCGGTACCTGAGGGCGTCCCGTGCGCGATCCGCTCGCAGTTGTAGGCCCACGCCGACACGAGCCGCTCGTCGCCGGCCGCCAGCGAGCGCGCGCCCGCCGCCCGCCGCCGCAGCAGCACCAGCGCGCCGCCCAGCGCCACCGCCAGCGCGGCCGAGCTGCCCGAGCCCGCGCCCACCGGCAGCTCGGAGCGGACGCGCACCGTCAGCGGCGGGGGCTCGGCGCCCGCCCACACGCCGCGCACGAGGTACAGGCAGCAGCGCAGCGCGTCGGTCGCCGCGCGCCCGCCGGCCGGCTCGCGGCCCGCCAGCAGCGCGTCGACGGCCCGCAGCTGGCCCTCGTGGTCGACGCTCCCGGGCTCCTGCCAGGGGTGCGCGGCGGCCGGCGGGCCCAGCAGCTCGGCCACGCTCCGCGACGGGAAGCTCTCGTCCGCGCCGACGGCCGGCAGCAGCAGGCGCAGCGCGGGCTCCGCCGCCGGCCGCGCCTCGACGCGGGCGACGGTGCGCAGGCCGAGGCTGGCGGCCACGGCCGTCTCGCCGAACACGACGGAGTGCTCCCCGTGCAGGATGACCTTGCCGGGCGCGGACGCCTCCGCGACGAGCCGGCCGCCCTCCATCGCGACGGGCGTCTCACCGGTTCAGAGCCTCCCACTGTTCGACGGTGAGCGTCCTCTGCGTGAAGGCGTGGATCGTCTCGAGCTCCTCTCGAAGCGCGGCATTCACCAACCTGCAACGGGCCGCGTTCGGTCTCGATCCCGTAACGCGTTCGACTCCCCTCGTACCCGGGAGCCCCGTACCGTACCGGTGCCGCGCCAGCAGCGGCTTCCCGCAGAAGCGGTCGGACACGATGAGCGCCGAGAACTTGCCGCCGCAGCCGTCGCTCTCGTCCGTCACCTCCTGCAACAGCCGCGCCGTCCGCGATATATCAGTTTTATAATAATACAGATTGAAACCGTCTACGGAATTTAGAGTGAGTTCTTAAACTTTCTATTATTCGTCGTGTAATCTGTTGTCACCGCGACTTACATAGTACATCACTACATATTATAAAACAAAGTCGCTTTCCCTGTCTGTCCTACTTACGTACTAACTACGCAACAGATTTGATGCAGATTTTGATGATGCGGATTTTTTAATAGATAAAGTGATTAAAGAGGAAGGTTTATATGTATAACATTCAACATGGATTAGAGAAATACTGTAATTTTTGAGGTGTCTAATGTGATGTCGTAAATAATTAATTTTTTTTTCCGTTTACATTGCAAACGCAGGCTGATACCCTACGAGATTTATCAAAATAATGTACTAAGTATTTGTACTCCTTGAAAAGATCTACAGAAAAGTCCGCGATGGTATATGTCTATCTCTTATGGTTAAGCCACAATAGCATTTTTTTGTCATTTACTTTTTACGAAAAATAATGCCTTATTTTTGAAGCAATTTTAATACAATACAGCATTAATCCTTATCCAATTAAGTACCTTAAATAAATAGTTGATTTAATATAGATCAATATGGCCGTTTACAGCATGTAATTTAAGTGAACATTTTCGGAGATATTACAGATTTAAAGTGCCGTGAGGATGCCGCGCTTCGCCCTATAACACTTCGACTTTAGCAGCGATGTCGCTCTTTCAAGAGTTTGTTTAAAGACATTCTGTAATTAATTGTAAAAATAAAATACATAGGGAAAAATGTAAAAATAAATACGCAAATATGTATATGTACTATATGAATTTAGATATTCAAAGATAACAGGAAATCTTCTTGGAATAGGGAGAGGGGAATTGTTTTTCTCCAAATTCAACGCTTGCGGGCCACTGGCAGTAATTAATAAATGAAAACTACTGGATCGATTTAAATAATTTTTTTTCACTGAGTGACATGGGCTATATATTTTATACCCGTGCGAAGCAGGGGCAGGCCGCTAGTATTAGTATAAAACACCGATCGCGCAGCCGACGGCGCCGCGCTGGCGTACTGCTTTCAATGTTTATCTGTTACGAATACACGGCTCGCAGCCGAGTGCTATGGCCCGCCACCCGACACGTGTTTCCGCTCCGCCGGGCCGCGTCACTGCCCCACTACTTTCACTCACCGAATCCCTAGTGGTAGAGAAAACACTAAACAATTTATGGCCGTGAACTTGCTCGTCATCTAGCGACCGCGAACTGAGCACCCTGAGCACGCGTCGATCCGCTCCGACGCTGCGCGTAGACTGAGTGATGAGTGATGACGTAACGAATGTTAATGTTCAGACTAAGTTACTTTAGCAAAAATGATTTTGAAGTAAAAAGATTTTCTAATGGAGTTATGCGGCTTGATGTATGTAATTCATCTCTTATATATATTTATATACGAGACACGCCAATCACTACATAGTAAAGTCGCTTTCCCTGTTTGTCCCTATATCCCTATGTATGGGACCGTTCAAGTATTACGTGAGCACTATGGGGGGACAAGGGCAGTAATGAATAAATCAAAACTACTGGATCGATTTTATACATTTTTTTCACTAAGTGACATGGGCTATATATTGCGCGCTACCCGGCGTCGCTTGTGCTACTATATTTTCTTTCGTATATAAAAAAATTGAAATCATTTAATCTTAATAATACATTATATAAATAAATATATAAATGACCACCTACATACACAGTTCTCACTTTTTATAAAAACAATTTTTTGACTCTTTGGTGACAATGTGGACATTTTTTTATCCTTTTACACAAACTCTTGTACACTATAAACTTAAGTACTGACACATATACATTTATGCATGTTTTATATCATTCATTGGTATTAATGTTTACATTTCCCGACACCTGCTTCCCAAGCACCTGCTTGTATCAAACAAATACTGACAGGTGACCCAAGGAAACACTTCTTAACTCAATAAAAAGTACAACTATGAATTATAACTTATAGTTTTAGTTCAAAATGTTATTTATTCAAATAAAGTGTGATCGGGACTTTCGAGGTAGTCAACTCGACTACTGTTTTTTTTAAATTGCTCTTAAGTGCTAAAACGAGCTATCAAAAAACTTGGTGGTTAGCAGAATGAAACAAGATAAACATAGTATATTTTATTTGGTTCATTAAATAAAGGAATTTTATAATTAAGTTTTCTTATTCTTTATTTTGATTGGCAAACATGTTGGCATCAGCAGTTGCTGACATGTAAAGTATGCTAGGAACAAAATGAAATGCACACAGCAAAACATAGATATCAGTAAGGGAAAGAGATCAGGGTATCTGAGCGGAGGCTTCACCCACAGTGAACCCAGGCAGAGCCAGAACATTCCTAGCAAAGAGAGAAAAAAAATTGTGCTAAGTAGCTTCAATATTGCAGAATTGTAATTACTTTTGAGTCTAGCGACTTCGTATACAGTTCCAGCACTCAAAAACGATAACACTCCCGCACGGTGCCCTGACAGATGCAATGTGAGACTGTAGAAACTAATATATATCAGGGTGATGCATAGATAAGGTATAAGTAGCCCATCTTTCAACAACAGAGGTAACATACTGAACGTAGACACCAGCAGGAACCAGAAACACATAAACGGATCGTCTGGTAAATGAATAGCCACAGGAACGGCAGCTAGTAAAATTGATTTTTCATGTACTTGATATGAGAAGAGGAAAAATGCTAGTGATACATTTATTAAACATAGCACAAATTTCTTTTTATTGATTCTAAAGAACAAGTCGACACAGGAGGGCAGGCACGCAGCAACAGTTGATAGGATACACACTCTGACCATCTGCTCGTTGCTGTACACATGTTTTAATTTAATGAACACATTTGTAGAGCACCACACGTTAGACACTTTGTCTTCAAAAACACCTCTCTTGACAGGAAATAACCTAGAAATAATCTGTATGACATCATCCCAACTAGTGAGCAAAGGGTACCAAACTATAAAAAAACTTGAAACAACTGCAAAAGCTAACTTACTGAATCTATATACAAAATGTGACATCCATCCTGTATGCGGGAGACACACAAAACATTTTCTAAGTAAATAAACAAAGAAAGGTAAAGCGTGGTACAGTTCCATTTGTTTGTAGTTCAGAGCTAACACGAAAGATATAGTCGCCAGAATGTCATTTTCTATAGTGACTATAAAGAAAGTAGCCCAGAGGAACAGACCTAAAGATATGCAGTTGTACTGGAAGTGGCCGTGGTCGATCAGAACGAGCCCGGGGTAAAGCAAACACAGGACAGTGGATATATCTGTTCTTTTGAATACAGTCAAGCGATCCTTAGCGACGTCACGCTCCACGCCGATACACATGCACAGCACAGCCGTGACGTAAAAGTAGACATCACTTAAAAATACTGTCCATCTCATGAAAGTCTTGTGGGTGTCGTTCTCGTATCCTCTCGAAGCAAACAACCGAACCGACTCGGGCTCGAGCCGGTCGGCGATCAGCCCGAGCAGCAAGCTGTGGTACGCAGTAAGAGGCGGGTAGTCGAGGCCCCAATACTGCAGATCGTTTTGTGTCGTGTTGCGGTACCAATACTGGGCCGGCGTGTGCACAGTTATCTCTTGCCAGTGTCGCTGAGCTTCATAATCTCCATACATGGGAGGCTTTTTGAACCCAGAGTAGGGGTAAGCGGCGACGCACCATCTTACGAGGAGAGCGAGAAACAAACCAGGAAGTAACGCGTATTTAGTAACTGTTAATTTATATGGATCAGCCCTTTGACCCATTGTATCAATTTTATGCACTACGAACGGAACATACGATTTTATGGTCGGACTCATTCATAATTTGAAATAATTCGGTACGTAGGCTGCGCGTACGTGTTTAATAGACATTAGAATAATGTTTTGACAGCTCATACTTACGACATAAACAGCGTTCAATTCTTTTGCAAGCTTTTCCTTTAGGTATTTTTCTGTATACACCATATTAGAATTAATTAATTGGAACTCATTAGCACAAGAAGTAGCCCAAATTATAAAAGCGAATAAACTTAAAAGGTTATAATACAGAAGAATTAATGAATAAAACAATCCATAGACTATGTAAAACATAGATTACTAACTATAAAATGTAAAATCAAAAATGTGTTTTACAGAGTATATATTTTTCAATCAGTGATATGTTATTATTTTGTAATAAGATGACAAATTTTTATGGTTAGTAATCTATGATGACTACAAAATAATGCACTTCAATCTTTATTTAGGAGTGTTCTAGGGATGTTAAAAATAATCGATTTTTATTTTAATCGTTTGTTTTATTATTTTTTTCTTAACAGATTTTTAGTAATCGATTTTTCTGACTATTTGAAAAGTCGCTTTTTCTGCAATAATAATTAATAAGAATAAAATATAGATAAAAGTGGACTAGTATAAATAAAAATAACTGTTGTGCTGTTTGAAAAAATCGATAAATACGACGTAGTTTGGCCACACTGGTTTTATTTAGGTTAAATTCATTCTAAAATTATAATTATCATTTAAAATCGATTATAATAATTAAATAATCGATTAATATAAAAAACGACTCATTTTTTTTATTAACTCTATAATCAGTGTCTTTGATAGAAACTCTGTCAAAGGAAAAATAGCCGTAAAGGACTAGATTCCAGGCCGTTAATAAACTAATAAAAAAACAAAGGAAAAATTTGTCAAAGGATTATTCATATTTATCATATCATAATTATTCGGTTTCATTGAATTGTTTTAAGAAAAAATAATTTCATTATATGATAGAATATCATGATAGAACATCAATCAAAAGTATGAATCTAGTAGATAGGTATTGAAAAATATTGTATAAATACCTACTATACACTTAGTTTTCCTTTTATTAAAAAAAAGCTTTTCCTATAAAACAATAACGGAAAGTTAACGTATATACATATACGTAATAGTAAATACGTCAAGAGAACTTCGAAAATTCTATAGGTAGCTAGTAGTATTGCACATAGAGATGCTCAGCGACAGCCAATGTTAGCATATAGGTAATACTAAATACGTTCTCGAACAGGGGGTGAAATGGTACAGCACGTGCAAATAAAATTCTGTAATTTCGGTTTAATTAAATTTAATTAGTCTCATAAAATAATACAAAACGTAACGAATTCGAACATAATACTGAACGTAAGTTTGAAGATCACAATAAATATAATCACAAGTGTAAAATATATCCAACCTCGATACTGTTACTGAGCCTCTACGTAACGCGAGCGGCGAGGGGGGGCCGCACACGCCGCTCGCACCGCGCGAGCCGAGGCGAGTATGTATTTCAACACATACAGAAGCGCTTATTTTGAATATATTAAGAAAAAAGATAATTTCTCTCGATAAATAAATTTTCAGAAGATTTAATTTATTAATTTCTCTACATAATTCCGCTCGGTTTAGAGCTCATTGTAAAAAGCAGGCGAGGCAGACGTCGTGTTGAGTAGTCTATTTGCCGTATCACAGCTCGCTCCAGGCCCCGCCGCTCGGGGGGCTCGTCTCTTTACCACTATAACAACTATGAAAGCTAGTTCGATCTAGTTTCATCAAACTTAATCGAGTCAGTAGCGATAGCGGGCAGTTAACGATAGTTAATCTAATCAAAATAGCGTTTCGAACTACGAACACGCGCACACGCACGCACGCACGCACGCACACACACACATCACACGCGCGCGCACTCACGAGCTGGTCCGAGCTGCTTCTGCAATTTTTAAATTAACACGTTCTATTTCCACAATTTTTCTAACCGTTAACAGTTTTATAAACAGGATATTTTTCGAATATCTTCACCTTACAGCTTAGTACTTAAACGTTTACTTTAAATAAATTAGATTCGATTTTAGCCGATCGAAAGTTGCCTTAGATCAATAATACCTAAATTAGGTAAAAAATAATTCTTGCCTCGTCACGGACGTTTGACTCGCGACTTCTCGGTCATCGATCCATGTAATACCTAACTTATCGATAATAAATAAGACAACCGCCATAAATGCTACCGACCTAGTGCCGTGCGACCTACGCGCACCGCGCGGACGACGGGCGGACGACGGGCGCGCGCCGGCCGCTACCGGCGCTAACTAGGAGTATATCTAACTATAAGGCCTCGTGAGAGTGCTACGCGCTCGGAAGAAATCGTTACCTTGTCAATATATATCTTACGACGCACGAACCGAAAGATAACTACTAAGACTGACGTCCGGCGCTCCGACAGCGGCTCGAACTAAAATTATTACTTATTTTCATCAACGCTCAACCTCATACTATCTATAGAACCTGGAGGCGTCCGATCCGACACCGAAACACGGTCACGGACAACGAACCGGACGAGCGAAGGACGAAGCGAGAGGATCGGGAACGGGAATATCTTCCACGAGCGGTGATATATTCGTGAAAGGGATTTCGGACGCGTCAGAGACCCCGGCACCGGCCGCCTACAGCTGGCGGGCGTCGCCGGCCGCGAGCTCCCGGTCGGCGGACGGCCCGTCTGCGAACGAGATATCACACGTTTACCTTTCCCTCCGGAGAGCGTCGCGGCGGAAGCGACGTCGGCGAGCCCGTCGGCGGAGAGGAGAGGAACGAACTTCTCTCGAGGGGTTCGAACCCCGAGTCCCCGCCGAACTCGAGGCGGCCGGTACGTTTCGAAGGTAGGTCGGTAGATCGGAGCGGGTCCGGCCTCGCTATAGGCCTCCCGTCCGTCGCGCCTCACCCTCGCTGTCGTCCTCCTCGGCGAGCCACTTGAGTATCTCGCTCTGGTACATCCTGCGCTGCAGCACCTCCTTGGTCCGCGGCCGCGTGCCCACGAACGTCACCTCCATCTGCAACGCGGCGTGCCATGAGGCGGGGCGGTGTCGGGGCGGTGTCGGGGCGGGGCACGGGGCCGCGGGGGCCGTGGGGGCGGCGCTCACCCCGGGCGGCAGGGCGGCGCGCAGCTCGTCGGCCAGCTCGCCGGCGGCACCGAGGCGCTGCGCCTCCTCCCAGCTCGTGTGCACCTCCTCGTGCAGCAGCTTCTCCTCTGCGGAAGGACGGCACGCGTGTCAGGGCCCTCCGGCCGCGACACTATACCGTTACCGCTGTCGGGAGCCGCCTCACCGTCCCGCTTCGTGGTGCTCCGTTTGTACTGGATCCTGAACCGAAACGCCTCCAGCACGCTCGCCACCACGATGGTCAGCACCACCATGGTGAACAGGTAGAACACCTGTCGGAAGACGCGTTACGGTACATCGCTCGCACGTCTCGCTCCGTACTCTGACGCGGGGAGTGCGGCGAGTTAACCGGACGTAGAGTGAAATCGAAACGTACAGTAGCGGACGACCTCCGGCCGGGCCCTCACCATGAAGTAGATCCTGCTGAGCTGGCCCACGACGGTGGCGTACGCGTTCATGAGGACGAACCAGTTGTTGACGACCGTCAGCTCGAACAGCGTCACGCCGCTCGTCAGGATGTTCTCGAAGTTGTTGAGGTAGTAGAAGCCGAGCGGCGTGGAGCCGTTCTCAGAGTACTTGTAGAAGTCCTCCACCGTGGTGTTGCTGCAACACGGGCGGGTCAGGCGGCCTTGGGGGGGGGGGGGGAGGGGGCGCCGGCCCGCGGGCTACTCACGCGCAGCAGTTCCGCAGCTCGGCGCCCGCGAACAGCTCCATGCCGACGATCGCGAAGAAGTAGTACACGACGAGCATCACGCAGCCCGCCGACGACATCAGCGGCGACAGCAGCACCAGCGTGCCGAACACGTCGCGGTAGCGCTTCTTGAGCTTGTACAGCCGCATCAGCCGCAGCGGCCGGAACGCCACCACCACGAACAGCGAGGGCGCGGCGCTCAGCAGCACGGCGCCCAGCAGCGCCAGCAGCGTCGCGCTCAGGTCGAACACGTTCCAGCCGCTGGCCAGGTACCCGCCCAGCCCCGCGGCCGTCGCGCGCAGCGCCGCCTCCGCCAGGAACACTGCGCAGGCCGGCCGCCGTGAGCGCGCACCCCCCGGTGCCCCCCGGCACCCCCCGACACCCTCGGCGGACGCACTCACGCGAGAGGAACAGCCACGTGTCCCACGAGGCGCACAGCAGCCGCGCGCTGGCCTGCAGGTCGCCGGCCGCCTCGCACGCGCGCAGCACCATCGCCACGCCGTTCCCGACGATCAGCGCGTCTGCGGAACGCGGCCGTGAGACGCTCGCCGGGGGCCGGGGGCCGGGGGCCGGGGCGGTCCCGGGGCCGCGGCGGGCGACACTCACAGACCAGGTGCTCGAAGTAAGGCCAGCGCACGGCGGCGGCGGCCGCGCGGCCCAGCGGCTCCACGGAGCGGCGCGCGTACCACGGGGCGCGCGCGGCCTGCGGCGCCCAGCGCAGCGACAGCGCCTCGTACACGTTGGCGAACTCCCCGCGCGACAGCCCGCCCGACGCGCTGCGGTTCAGCTGCTTGAAGGTCAGGTACGCGTCTAGCCCGCCTGCGGAGCGGGAGTGGGGCGGCGTGAGCGGGCGGCGGCGGGCGCCGGGCGGGGCCGGGGGCGGCACTCACTGTAGCGCGGCGCGTAGTGTCGCAGCAGGCCGGCGAAGTGTCGCAGGCGCACGGCGCGCGGGGCCCGCCGCGACACCAGCAACCGGAAGGCCCGCCGCGCCGCGCCCCGCCGGTGCAGCAGCAGCGCCCGGCACTTGTCGCGCTCGATGCGGGTGAAGGCCTCGTACACCACGGCCAGCATCTGCCGCGAGGGGGCGCGCGCGTGCGATGTAGGAACGGTTTCGTCTAATGCTGTCGAGGTCGACCGTCAGAGTCGAACTCTCCGTTTACTTCATTTCTTAATTTAGCTCGAACCGTTCGAGAGGGCGGGACGTACCTCGCGGTGAGACTCACCAGGTTCATGAGCACGTAGAGCACGGTGATGATGTACAGGATGAAGAAAAGCGCGTACCACTTCGATTTGGCGTACGACGGCATCATCACGTCCGGGAAGCTGCAAAAGTAGCCGGTGCTCGTGGGGGCCCAGAAATCGGTCGGCGCACCGCTCCATTCCGAGAAAACTATAATCTTAGCGTTCGAACCGAACGATAACTTTTATTTCGAATTATCGCTAAGCAAAAAAGAATAATCATTCCTTATTTTAATCGTACGTTTTCTGTCGCAGAACACTTTACATTAACTCGCAGTTCTCACACGGGATCGCATTCCGATCTGACGTACTCCTGAAACTCCCACCGGAACGGTAAGTTCTTAACTGCGGTCGGGGCGGCCGCACGGTCGAACTCGCTCTACCGGAATGTATCCTTAGTTCTTTTATCGCGAATGAGAGTCGAAGTACTGTGAAATCGGTCGTGGATCGCGAGTGCTGCAAGAGGTTCGACTGACGGGATACTAGACAATCGAATAAATTTACTTGGCCGTCGTGAGCAGGACGAACATGCTGACGAAGGAGTCGCTGAGGGTGCGGAAGTGGCCGTTGTCCACGTGCTCGGAGAACAGGTAGTAGCCCAGCAGCGAGTACGTCGCCACGAAGAACATCAGCAGGCCTGCGGGACACGCGCGCGGGTACAGGGGAGCCGTCGGTACGCGGCCGGCAGCCACGAGGAGTGTCTCGCTCCTGCCGGCCGCACGCTACGGACGGTTGAACGGACACACGGATACGTGGCTGCATACTGCGGACGGTCACAACGTTTCCGCTGGAAGGTATATACGCTCGCGCGTGTATGTAATATTCTGAATTTCTAAAAGACCAGGTGCCGCGTATAGTATTCACGAGTTCGTTCGGGACACCGATTTATACGATGAACGTAAACGCGTCGGTCATATGTCAGTGGGACACATTTCGAGAAGTCGGTTCCCAGAGGCGACCCTCGCACGCACCGAGCATGTCCACGATGGGCGGCACGGACTGCAGGATCTGGCGGATAAACCGGCGCACGCCGCCGCAGTGCCGCGTGTCCACCAGGAAGATGGGGCGCAGCGCGCGCGTGGCGCGGAAGTGGGCCGACTGCCGGCACAGCACCACGCCCGCCTCTAGAACCATTATTAGGAGGGTTATCCCCTGCAAAACGAAATTAGTGCTGTGAGTACCTCTCCGCCGCACGCGACTCGCCCGCGGCTGGGCCACTACGGGGGGGAGGGGGGCGTCGGCACGGTATGGACCGCCGGCCGTAATAATTTATGTTTAATTATATTACATTTGAACGACCGGGCATTTTGAAGAACGGTGACATAAAAACATGAGGTTCTTGTGCCAGGATCTTCGAGTTCGACTTCCGGTTTGGTTTGATTTAGAAATTGAACTTTTGAATGTCAGCGGTGATCGGTTAGGACTCTGTAGTGATCGGTAAGAGCGGTGAGCCTCCAAGAACGGATGGCATATAGGTGGCTCGATGGTGGAGTTGAAAATTAAAAATCAGAATGGAGTCGAAGTTTTTGCCATACAATTTTACATCGCAAATACAGTTAATGGAACGGTAAATATTGTTCAGTCAGCTACCGGTCGCACTTCACGACCGGGCCGAGGGCGCGACGCGAAGGCCCGTACCTTGAGCATGGTCCGCTTGTGCCTGAGGACGGTCCGCCAGCCGATCCACTTCAGCTTGAGGTGCAGCTCGATGCCGATGACGGCCAGCGCCAGCAGCTCCATGGTGCCGTGCGCCCACACCGGCAGCTGCGGCGTGCGGTACTCGTGAGTGTTGGAGACGTTTTTATATCAGTAATAACTTCGAGAGATTAGACCGTATACTCGTATTGTAGCGTAAGAATGATCGATTCCGTTCGTGTTTTATGGATTAAATTTGCATTTGATTTGGAAGTATTGTTGAACCCTCAGTAGCTACTCGTGTGTCATACTGACGGCCCCTTCGGTATCTGATGACTTATATTTGTAGGTAAAGTTAAACTAACTAACTCGTAGGCCGAACAAAAATCTCGGCAACCGTAACCGTTTATTCATACTAATTTTTTAAATGCAAAAGTCTGCAATTTGAATCTTACGCTTCAACGTACTCGTTACTTAGATCACTAATCCGCCGGCCGTTCGAGTACCTACAGGAGAAAATCCACCCTTTTCCATTGCATCACGAAAAAACGCACGGTTCATAATGGAGAGTATTTCGGTAGTTAAGGTAACGCGAACGAAGTTACGGAAACGCCTGGTTTATGAAGATTAGTAACGGTCGTTCTGCGGGAGGCGCGTGACGTCAGACCGCACTCGAATCCTACAGAAACGCTCCTACCTTAAAAGCGGGCACCGCGGGGTCCTCCGTGAAAGCGAGCAGGATCAGGACCAGCGACGCGAGCAGGTCGAGCCCGTGATACCAGGGGTTGTGGACCCGCAGGTAGGCCGGCAGCTCCTCGGGGCTGGAAGGATGCGAGTCGAACTTCTCGTTGTTCAGACCTTCCTGGAAACGACCGGCGATCGGTAAGCGGGCGGCGTGCGGTGCTCCCCCTCCCCCCCCCGCACCGTCGCACCCACCTCCAGGTATATGGCGGCCTCGTGGTAGTTCATCTCCCAGTGCTCGTCCTCGGAGGCGGGCCGCGCGCCCTGCAGCGACGAGCGGCTGCCCAGCTCCAGCGAGGAGTCGGCCGCGCCCTCCGCAGCCTCCGCTCCCGCCCGGTCGTCTGCGGACGCGGTTGAGGTTGGGGTTTAGGAGCTCACTGCCGAGGTCGAGTGACGGACGTCGGCCGACGTCATGCGAGATGACGACCGGTGTGGAAAGTTCACAAATCAAAGGACATTCGATTCTAAAGTCACTCGCTATAACAACTATGTTTCTCCGTGTGGAACCACACGTTTCTGCCGCAGCAGCAGGCGCTCGGGTCGTGTCAGACGCCGGTCCTGTGTATTCAATTCGAAAACCTTACTTCGATTTACGCTGAATGAATTAGAACGTAATTAAAACCTAATATTGGTTCCTTCTCTTTCGTTTAAGATACAGAAATTTACAAAAAAGAAATTAAAAACACCTTTTAGAACCCGCTAATCCAATGTAGTGCGTCTCTCTCCAGCCTTATATACAGAACTCGATTCTTAGCGGTTTAAATTTACTGCATCCTTATTATATGCAGTTCTCACCCGCAGAAAGAAAGCATTCTTTCAGGACGATCGAATGGTCGATATAATACGGGTCCGATATCACGCACATTTATACAAAAGGCTCGTCACATTACTTTGAAAATGTGTTGCCTTAAACCAAGATTCGATCGCACACGAGACCCTTAAGACGACGCTCCCTGATGGTGTCGTCGACTCGCTCTAAATGTTTCTCGACGTAGCTTCTGCGCTCTGCCCGGCCGTCGGGTGGCGCCGTGACGCGGCCGACGGCCCGCTGCGCCTCTGGGTTATAGTTCTTATTTAGTTGAAACTAAACATACTGTCATTCTGTACACCTATACGACTCCTGTAGCTATTTCGGCCGCTGCTCGCTCAATAAACACCTATTTCCGTAATGGCCTAAAAAGAATTTCCATCTAAAAAGCTTCCTCGTATCTTTGAGATGTCCCAAAACGTGTATCTCGATATTCTTCTTTTATACGAACATATACAGAGAAGTCCGCGCTAGCTTACTCGTACATTAACTTTTAAGACAGCTAACTTACTATGCTATTTCAACCGGTCATCGATGAAGAGAAATAATCCGACGGTACGTTGTTTAATTACATCTCAAAGGAATTAAGGAGTATTTTAGATGAAAGCCGCCGGCTCGTATGTTCCTTCCTGTATTTTTTACAATATTTGTTTAATTTGACCAATTTACAAAAGCATTATTCCGTTCACTAGTCAATAAGTTTAACGCGAACAGACATAAGGACGTGGCGGAGGACTTTGTTTTATAACATGTAGCGGCATGTCCGGTGTCAGCAGCGGACGGCCGCGGAGGCCGGTATGAAGCCAGTGGAGGCCAGTGGAGGCGTCACGAAGCGCACGATGACGGTTACACAATGCAACAATAAAAAGGTTGCAAATTAATTCAGTTACACTCACTGCACATTAAATGTATCCCAAGTGTCTACCTAATAATTTAATTTTAATTAATAAATCTTTATAATGAGATACTAATTATATATTTTTTTAATAAATTCAGTGATATAGGTATTGTGTTGTAAAAATTTCTCATTAAATATTTTGTTTTATTGTTTTAAAAAAAACAGTAAAAACCACTTACAAAATTTAAATTTATACCAATAATCCCTAAGGCTGTGATATACTTTACTGGGAGATTTTACAAATTTAGCCATTTTCATGGCACCACACTGCACACTATGAGTACACGTGAACTACTTCAGTACAGGTGTGAGAGTAGAGATAACAATAATTTTATCTTATGTTCAACAGATAAGCTTCTAAAAATTTACCATTCAGTTTTGACATACTTATATACATTTTAAGCATTGTCTGAGCAGAATCAATGACATTGAATAATCAATTTCTACCATGTAGTGCATCATATTTATTCACTAGAAAACATTCAATTGTATCTGCTGTCTATCTAGTAATATTACATATTAGGAAATAAACAGATTAATGTTAGTTTTGTTTTTTAAACATATCCAATAACAAATAATATCATTGAAACATAATATTTAGTGTGATGTAATAAAATTACTGTAATAATCACAATTCCAAAAAGAAACTGCTATGAATATCACAAATCTTAATTGTTTTAAATATATAATTTAAGCCAAAGTAATTACTAATTGTGAGGTGTGATATGCACAGAAAGTAGGTTACACAAACAGTGATATGTTTGTGAGACTGCTATTCACTCAAACTTTGTGTGAACTATAATAAGAAACTGACTTATAATTAGTATTTATTCATTTTCAATTTTATACTTCAGTATTAATAATTATAAGTGTTAAAAAACATTTCATGAAATTGCAGAAAACAGATTAGAGATTATTTAAAAAGCGCTATCGATCTTAGTAACTATAATAATATGTACAGTACATTACAGCATCTTCCAGCAAACACAGTTTGATGAACTCTTTGAAATCATTGTGCATGTGCGCTTAGGCTATGTGCAAATCTAGATCATGCGGGTAAGCATCTATACATGCACACGCAACTTAATTTATGAAGCCGCCCGAGGAATCAGGTCGACCATTACAACGGTATTTGAAACATATAGGTTAGTTGGATTTATGACTCATACGCTGCGTCATTGTACCTGCCGAGATACCTAGATCTTGCTGCTCTGAAATCTGCTATATGTAAGGTGCGAAATTAAACAAATGTTATATTATGCATTAGAAATGTATTATTATCAACAAAAGCGTACAAAATATAGCGGCGACTACTGTGAGTTTTAAAATCTGAGCTGCTCATTTACTTGTGACGTTGGACCCGTAATTGTTGATGCTGGTGTTTGCGAAATCATCACTGAACCTTTTGTAACCATCGGTGGGCGAAGACGGGCTCCGCAACGAAGCCATTTCCGATTACTGATTACTTTTTAAAATAAAATTCAGCTTTGACATTTAAAGTCACTTGACGTATGTTATTGACTTTATTTATAACGTTTAGAAACACATTTAAACTTTTGAAAGTGACACAGAGCAGGTCATTTACTATCATTTTGGAAAAACTAATTTTGTTATTTGTTGACAACATCTAGTCCTCAGAAATATTATGAAAGGGTACCTATAAAAATCTTTTACCACCGCTCAGTGTGTGGTTTTTAGTATATAGGATGTAAAAACTTGATGAACATATAACTCGATTTTTTTACTGCAGGTACTATAATAAAAATATGTCTAATTAAAGTTTTAAATTCTTACATTTGATTACAAATAATGTTAAATATGAACCATAAGTAGTTATACCTAAATTTTTATACTAAAATCAACTGAAAATTCGGCGTGCGTACATCACTAATCCATTATATGATTATTTTATCTGTGACCACTTATGTCAATTTCTTTCTCTCGAACCCGGTTCTAATGTGAGTTGAAGATTAGTGTTTTTAAAATAAATCCATAAAAATAATAGTTATTATTGATGATCAGGGCTTTTTTAAGTATTTATACAAAATTTTAAATTCTGAATAAGTGATACTGTGTAATATTTCGTTCCATAGCTAAGTCAACAGCGATACATATATTAAACTACACACAATACAACGTATAAATATTGTGGTATTTTAAAACTTATTTTATTTATTAAGCTGTAAAAAAAAATCTTAACTTTAATAATACTACTACTACTAATAGTATGTGGAGTGGTATTCCTTAACAGATGAGCCACGTTTTAGAGGACTTGCCCGAAGTCTGAGGTGGAAAAGTGTATGATTCTGTTTATTTCGTAGCATGGCTCCACCGCAGCCGAAGGCGGCGCCCAAAGCGCCCGTAGCGCCCGCGGGCGGAGTTCAAAAAGCCAAAGTCGGTAAACCTAGGAACTATGATTTGGGCAATGGAATTATGAGATTTTCCAAAACGAAAATGTTCCATAAAAAGGTACGTAGAATTTGATTGTGATTTGATAATAATTAACATAAAGAGCCAAATATATTGTTTTAGACATTGCGACTTGCCTCAACCAACTGGTAGTTATTTTGAAATATCTTGAGTAATTAACGATCGGGAATGATATTATCGTCATCTAATTAAATAAATAAAATACTGAATGTGATTTTCAGGCTAAATACAAGTTTATTGGTAAGAAGCATCCTAAAGCAGCGAAGCCTAAAAAGCCCACAGTTGTTGTGAAACCTATCGGAGGGGAGAAGAATGGAGGTACCCGCACTGTGCTGCTGCGCCGCCGACGGTCGTTCTACCCCACACAGGACAAGTGAGAATCGACACTTTTATTTAATACACATATACTATTTTGGGAAACAATTGAATTAGTTTATATGTTCAAAATCAAAGCATTCATAATGTTGGCGAGGATTAAAGCAAAATAGCATCTTCTGTTTGATACTTTTATAAGTTTATTATATTTTAGGATGAACCGGTTGAAAGTTCTGTCTGATACGTTTTAAAATTACAAGAGAGTAATGTAACTATAAATAAGAATTATATTTTGGTAAGAGCATCCACTGAGTTTCTTGCCTGCTGTTCTTGCTAGGAACAGCATTCCGAAACAGCCGTAGAGTTGGTGATTCAAAAGCACTCGTTAATTTGAATTTGTGAAATTACTTGTCTAACAATTTTGCAGGATCCGCCAGCGCGCGCACCACAAGACGTTCAGCAAGCACGTGCGGCACACGCGCCCCAACCTCACGGTGGGCACGGTGTGCATCCTGCTGGCCGGCCGCCACTCCGGCAAGCGCGTGGTGCTGGTGGGCGTGCTGCCCAGCGGGCTGCTGCTCGTCACGGGCCCCTTCGCGTACAACTCGTGTCCGCTGCGCAGGATCCCACAGCGCTACGTCATAGGCACCAGCACCAAGATAGACCTGACAGGATTCCAGCTGCCGGCACATCTTGACGATGCCTACTTCAAGAAGAATAAGAGGAGCACGAAGCGTAGCGTCAAGCGCAAGCAGGGTGAAGATATCTTTGCTCCCAAGAAGGAGGTTTGTTGCTTTCAGATGCACATTGAATTCCTAAATTGTTTTCCTTTCATAAAGCCTGGAGCACTAGGAGCCTGCACTCCTCACACATAGATAGTAGAGTGAGGATATTGTCCCTCGAGGAAGACTTTATTTAATATGTGTTAGTTCTCACATTGCATAACCCCTAAAATTTTAATTTTAATTAGTTATACCTCATTAGGGAATGAAAATGATAAGAATTATTATGATATAGGTCTTAGTAGATTGCCAATTTATTTAATACACTTTGTCTTGACTGTAATGTGATGACTGTAGCAGTCTGTCGGGCTAACAGGACATGTGCAGAAGTCGATCGAGTCAAGGAGGAATGTTATCCACAGAAATTACATAATTGTAGTGGGCAAAATACTGAATTGATTCTTATTAAATTAAAAAAATGATTTGTTAAATTAAATTACAATCAAGACTAGTTAAGTTAGAAAATTGGGTGTAATTAAAAATCCATAAATCTGAAAGTTGCAGAGCTACCAGTATTTTTAAAGACATGTAATGTCGATCAGATGCTGCCTGCCATCGATCCACTCCTCCATTCGTGTGCCAAACTTTTTAAAAGAACATGTATAGCTTTGAACTGGCTAAGGGCAAATGAGATCTTTTTTTTTTAGTAGCCCACTAGCACAAATGGAGTTCACTGTTTAGTCTTAAATTGTTAATTTAGTGACATCTGATTAATGTATCACTAGTGATGATCATATACTATCGAGATATCATTATAGGTAATAATGTTGGCTGAGTAGGACTGACAGTCCGTACGTCTCGCAACCAATAAATGGGTCTGTTTGTAACCACACCCTGCCCGCAAGTAATTCCTATTTTGGAAATGGGATCTAATCTTTCATGGTATCTTTCGATTTTTCTCCTGTGCCACGAAGGCGTTCGAAACTGGTGTCAGGATGTTTAGAACCATTGACAGTTCAGTACAGTTCCACAAAATGAAGTAATAATTTGTAAGCCAGTTTGTGGGGCCATATATTCCGGCTCGTGCACTGACCGCGGCGGACTGTTGCCGCAGAAGTACGTGCCGTCGGAGCAGCGCAAGGCGGACCAGAAGCTGGTGGACGCGGCGGTGGCGCGGGCCGTCGGCGCGCGCTCGGACAAGAAGCAGCTGCGCGGCTACCTGCGGGCGGCCTTCGGGCTGCGCTCCAGCCAGTTCCCGCACCGGCTGCGCTTCTAGTGCGGCATTAAACGATACACACCTAGCCGCTGTTTCATTGATGCGCTCCTCATATTGATGCACAATGCTGGGAGCTTACTTCATATCTCTTAGAAGAAAAACAATGTGCAGTTTTAAAGTTATAGCGCTGAGTATCTCAAAGCACGCGGACGTGATTTAAAACTAAGGTGTAACGGATGCGGATAGTTGTCTGGCTCGGTTGTAGGGCTCAATCTGCGTCTAGTAGTCTTACGTATCGCATCTACATCCAATAGAATTGTTACATTTTTCAAATACAATCTGGTTAAATTAGGGCAATATTATAATCCAGTAATATTGTAAATGCGAAAGTTTGTGAATATTGGATGTAAGATTTTAACTCTTTCAGGGCCAATGTGTTGAACCAATCATCTTCCTGCCCTTATCCCTCTTTAAGTGGGGTGGGCACAACATGTTATAAACATGCTGTCACATGATTTTTTCTGCGTTTTTACGACCGGCCGCCTGCCTAACGTCAACTTACCTGTCTTATTTTTCGAAACCTCTGTAAGAAAGAGGGTGGTCTATTCTACTAAACCGGATACCACACGGTAGTTCAACTTACCTTAATCGCTTTTTACGACACCTCTGTAAGAAATGAGGGGGGTGATTCTATTCAGGCGGATACCACACGGCATAATCCGTTTAACCAATTAAGAAAGAAAGAAAAAACATTTATTTCAACTTTCTGTGCTACACAGCACACTTATACAAACATAATATGTATATATATAATACCTTATAACTATAATAATATCGATGAAATCTGTCAATCATTCCTTATATACCTTACTAGCGGCCTGCCCCTGCTTCGCACGGGTATAAAATATATATCCCATGTCAGTCAATGTAAAAAAATGATTAAAATCGATCCAGTAGTTTTGATTTATTCATTGATGCCTGTGGCCCGCAAGCGTTAAATTTGGAGAAAAACAATTTCCTTTCCCTATACCAAGACGATTTCCTGCTGTCTTTGAAATATCTAAACTCATATAGTACATTTTTACTTATTTACTTTACATTTTACCCATTTATTTTATTTTTACAATTAATTACAGAATGTCTTTAAACAAACTCTTAAAAGATTCGAAGTGCTATAGGTTGAAGCGCGGCGTCCTCACGGCATTTTAAATCTGTAATATCTCCGAAAATGTTCACTTAAATTACATGCTGTAAACGGCCATATTGATCTATATTAAATCAACAATTTATTTAAGGTACTTAATTGGATAAGGATTAATGCTGTATTGTATGAAAATTGCTTCAAAAATAAGGCATTATTTTTCGTAAAATAAATGACAAAAAATACTATTGTGGGTTATCCATAAGAGATAGACATATACCATCGCGGACTTTTCTGTAGACTTTTTCAAAGGTGTACAAATACTTAGTACTACATTTTGATAAATCTCGTAGGGTTTAGCCTGCGTTTGCAATGTAAGCGGAAAAAAATGTAATTATTTACAGAAACCTCAAAAATTACAGTATTTCTCTACTCCGTATTGAATGTTATTATACGTACAAACCTTCCTCTGGAATCACTATCTATTAAAAAAACCGCATCAAAATCTGTTGCGTAGTTTTAAAGTTTTATGCGTACATAGGGATATATGGACAAAGAATGCGACTTTGTTTTATAATATGTAGTGATACAACATACATTCTGATTATAGAAATCCTGTTAATTCTACAGAAATAGGATGACATTGAAAAGCGCCATCTGTTATCAACCTATAATGTTTTATTCACGATGCGTCAAGTCCACGCGAACGAAGTTACATGCGATCAACGATCTTAATTCAAATCCAATTAAAACCCCTTATTCAGACCTATCAGATACTCTAAAAATGAACAGTTATAGAATAGAGAATATAAAATTAAATATTCTACGTGTACAGAGAAATGTGACGTTGCAAAAAGGAACACCACTCGGTCTACGTCGAGGTAGCCTCCACCACTGGTTTTCAGCGGTGACCATACCCTAACTATAATCCAATCCGTCACCGACGACAGCCACAGCCTAACAGTAAACAACGAATCGTAAACATAATCATATAATAATAATTTACAATAAGTATTAATAACTATGACAAAAAGACAGAACGAGGAAACTTTTTTTTTAATCATAAATAAATGCGCTGATACAGAGATTGCAGAGTAAAAATAAATAAATCAAAATAAAAAACAATAGTAATAAAATATCTGTCGCAACGACAATTGCGACAATGTTTCGACCTGCTACGGCAGACGCGGTACAGCCTTTTTTATTGTTATACTATGACTTCTGATATTCACTAAAACCCTATACGTTGTAGCGGTGTCACAGAGACTGGTAACTAATAGATGCTGACAGGTATCTAGAACGCGCGCTACGCTGACTGGCGCTGCGGCGGTGGCGGGCGTGTCGTCGAGCCACAAAATTTTACTTGCGTTACAGAACCGTTCAGCGGGACAATTAATAGCAATTTAATAACATAGACTTCCGCAATAGAGGTCGTAAAATAGTAAATTTACTCAAATATTACAATAAACATTTTATTTTTACCTATTTTAATGTTCGAAAGCGGTGGGGGATAAAATAAAACAAAATCGGTCGACGGCGGAGGGCGCGTACTGCGGCTCGCGACCGTCACTTGGGCTTGGGCGCGGCCCGATGCGAGCCCGCGGCCCCGCGACGCGCCGCGCCGCCCGCCGCCCCGCCGCCCGCGCCGCGCCGCTCGCGCCACTCCGCCTCCAGCCGCACGAAGGCGCCGCCTGCGGAGAGCGACACGCGGTTACAGCGCGCCCTTCGCTACTCTATCGCCACTTTAATATAAAGGCCATCCTGTGACATCGGCAAATATCGTTTCGACGATACGATGCGTATCGGCTGACGTTGCGTTGCGCCTGCCGCCGATCGCTATAAATGTATGACCGTAACATCGTTCGGGCGGCGGCGGTACCGACCGGGCTGCGGTCTGGCGCGCGGCGCGCGGTGCCGGCGGGCCAGCGCGGCGCGCATGTGGTGCGCCGCGCGCTCCTCGTAGCGCCGCTGGCCGTCCTGGTTGGCGCGCGCCGACTGCGCCGCGAGCCACACGCGGCCGCCCGCGCGCCCGCGCCGCGCCCTGCGGGGGACATCGTACATGGAAAATAATGAATGCAACGATTTCACAAAGTAGATTTAGAACGAACGATTTTCAAAACCGCATCGTCGCATTTGAAGAACCGATCGTACCCCGATGTAGATTTCGCGCGATGAACCGAAAATAACCAATCAAAGCTGCGAGTATGACTTTTACAGAGTTTAGTAGTACTCGTACGATAGCACTTGTTTGAAGTATTTCCGGACCTAGACTCGTATATACGTTGGGGACGTTATTCGGCGGTTATATGTAACGGGCGGTGCTCACGCGGCTCGGGCGGGCGGCGGCGGCGCGCGCGCTCCGCTGCGGCGTCGCGGCGGCGCGTCCTCGTCGCTGGCGGCGCTGTCGCAGCTGCGGTCGGAGTCGCTGGCCGCGCCGCAGCCCGCGCCCGGCTCGCCGCAGCCCGCACTCGGCTCGCCGCAGCCCGCACCTTGCTTGGCACACGGGCCCATGGTTTCAACATCGAGCTGCGGTTGAGGTGAATTGTGTTTAAGATATCCAATGTGGTGAGTGAACTACAGATGTCCAGTGAGGTGAGCGAGCTAGAGATATCCAATGTCAGCGAGTGGAGCTGGATATATTATTACATACCATCTCTAACACGGTTCATTAGTAAAAATCACAGTTTTAATAAAAATTATCCATACTCTCACTTTTATAATTTTTATTGCTCTATCAAACAAATAAGTTTTTTCTATAGTAATGTACCGCTCGTGTGTGTCGTTTCATACAACTCGGTCTACAACAATATTTATTGAAGGTGGAAACACTGAATGTGACCTGTAAGGAGAAGAATTGTTTTCTACCCAAACATATAATAAAACTAATGATAAATGATTACTTAAACTATGCTACTATAAACCAATGCTACTAAAACTATAAATGCCGGGGGGCGCGCGTTGTTCGCGGTGCTGGTAGACGAATGCAAACTGAATGCGGCGGCGCCGCGCGTCCGTATTTATGCTGTTATGTGTAAGATGCTAATATGCACCGAACATGACCTGTAGTTTAGAGGGGGAATTAAGTACAATAAGCGATGCAGGCTGCCAGAGAACCGGCCTCGTGCCGAGACTCGAGCGACTAATACGGGCTGATATCTAGGTGAGCTCGGGTAACGTTCGCGAGCTATGCTAATGAGCGGTGCGGCCGAGCGTGCGTGTTGCCGAGCCGAACAGATCGCGCTGCGGCCGTGAATCGTTCCGTGCGTTATTTATTGCCATCCGTCGCACGATCGAACTCAAAAACTATTGCAGTCTCGTTCCAAATTTAATCATCACCGGTCCGGTCGGCGCCAGCGCGGCGACACGCACACTCGGTCCGCACGCGTCCGGGGATGCCGGAGCTCGCTCGCCCCGTCGGCCGTCAGGACGTACCGGGTGCATCTAGCGGTGCCGTTAGTGGTTAGTGGTGCTGTTAGTGGTTAGTGGTGCTCGAGCCGGACTGACCTCGCTGCTCGCACCGTCCCGGGCGGGCGGCGCGGCGGGCCGGGCGTCGCGGCGCTCGGGCGAGGCGCGGGCCGGCGGCGGGGCGCAGGCGGAGGTGGAGGCGCGGGCGGCGAGCGGCGCGGGCGAGCCGGGCCGAGCGTGCGCTGCGCAGGGCACGGGCGTGGCGGAGGCGCGTCTACGTGATTCGGCCTACGTGCCGTTTGCGACTAACGAGACATTTGGTGGATGAACGCTCGCGGTCGCTACGGAAACGGTGGAGCGAGATCGTCGTGATACTCGCCGAAGGAGTGACCCTCCGTTAGCCGGTGGCGGTTTAAAAATCTACGCGACGACTTCAGCAGCGCGGGAGGAGAACTCTAAATAGTGATCGTAAGATATTTACACTAAAATGTAATTCTTTCGATGCGACTCGGTGTCATATATTACAGTGACCGCTTTAAAAAAATCTCGCGTTCGTGCCGCGTACGACGGGCCGACGCGAGAGCGTATTTACAGCGGGCGGCATTCGGCGGCGGCGGCTCGTCGTCGGGACCGTTATATCTCTCTACACTAGCGAGCGTAAGTAAAGAAACGTTCTATTCCTCCCCGACGAGGTAGCTATCCATAAATACGTTTCGATCGTGTACGGTCCGGGGGCGGTCGGGGCCGAGTGACGGAACGGCACCCGCGTATCGTACGGTGCGTCCGACGTCCGGCACGCGGCCCCGTCCGCGCGGCGGGGCGGGCTCACGGTCAAACTTGGTGTCGCCGGTGTACAGCTCGCCCAGCAGCCCCAGCGGCCGCCGCGGCGGCGCCAGCCGGATGCCCTCCCACCAGAACGGCTCCTCGCACTGCAGCCGGCCGCCCGCCTCCTCCCCGGCTCCTGCGTGCGGCCGTGCGTCAGTCCTACCGGGGCGGGCGCTCGGGGCCGCGCTCGGGGCCGTCCCCGCGCTACCTCTGGGCGGCCTGGCGAGGCGCTCGAGGCGCGCGCGCGGCGGCCGCACCGCCACGACGTCCCGGAAGCGCGCGCTCAGCTCGGCGACGGCCGCGTCGGCCGCGAGCCGCTCGTCGGCCGCGTGCTCGCGGAACTGGCAACCCTGACACCGACACCGACCGTTCACTCACTATGATACTCACTATGTTCACTCACTGATATAGCATCGGTGGGACGCGGTACGGGACGGGTCCGGCTGCGGCTTACAAAATATCCTAGATCGTTCGCGAGCATTAATTATACCTGTACATTTTTATTAAAAAAATCCACAATTCGCTCAGACTTTACACGAGTTCAAAAGAGCTATTAAAAGGGGCACTCCTCCACGAAACGTACGCTGTCGAAGATCGTAAACGATAAGGGAGCTCGAATATAAGTCGCAACCGGCCGCGCACTAAATTAAAGCGCTACTTTTGATTCGTCAAAATTATACACTATCCAAAAGAGCACCCGCCCCGTCTCGCGCCGGTTCTTCTCGAAGGCGGCGCCTCTCCGAGCCGGAAGGACCCTCGTTTCAATTTGACGATTCTAAAGCGCTCGAAAGATCCAAGTCGATTAGAGAAATATTCTAATTCGTCTGTCGGGCGCGTGCCGTACCGTGGTCCGGGCGAGCGTCTCGAAGCGGTAGGCGCGCTCGCCGCAGCACGCGTGCCGCCCGCCCGCCGGCAGCGCCGCGCCCGCCGCGTGCTGCGGACACCACTCCATCTGCGGCCGACACGCGCCGGTCACTCCCTCCGCTGGCATGCCGCCGTAAACTCATCAAAAATTACAGACATTTAGGTAAAACTGTCGTCCCACGTTCGGGAGCGGTCGCGGAATTCTACGAGACGTCCGAGGCGAGTCGTCCGCCAGAAACGAACGGCTCGCCGGCCGGAGCTCCGCCGGCCTCCCTCTGCCGTTCGCGCCGCTGGATCCGAACGGCGACGAGGGGCCGTCCGGATCCAGCGGCGCGTCGGAACGAACTCCGCCATCTCGGATATCGACATCCGAGACGGCGGAGTTCGTAAGGAACAACAAAAATATCGAAGATTAAAACGATTCGATTGAAATACAAATAACGAAAGACGGTCGTCTGCGTTAAAACGAGCGAGACGCGAACGAAACCTTCACCCCGATCCGCAACGAGTCTTCGGTACGAAACGAACGTGCAACCTGGTAGGCGGGGAAGTAGGAGTCGCACAGCTGGCAGCGCAGAAAGTGGCAGTCGGCCCACAGCCGCCAGTACACGCGGCGCCACGAGCGCAGCTCGCCGTACAGCCACGACACGTACTCGCTCAGGCTCCACGCCGGCTCCCTGCGACACGCCGCGAGCCTCAGCCGGAGCGCGCCTCGCCCGGGAGCGCCTCGCCCGGGAGCGCCTCGCCCGGGAGCGCCTCGCCCGGGAGCGCCTCGCCCGGGAGCGCCTCGCCCGGGAGCGCCTCGCCCGGGAGCGTCTCGCCCGGAGCGCGCCTCACCTGGCGTGCGCGGAGACCACGTGCCCGCGGCGATCCACGCGCATGCTGGCCGGCCGGCACGGCACCCGGTCCGCGACGTGCCGGCCCAGCAGCTTGTCGCACCTGCGACCGCGACGCCGTCAGGGCGCGGGCTGACGGACCTCGCTCGAGTCGAGCCCGAGGCCCCCGGGCCGTACCTGGCGCACTTGAACAGCGTGGCGAGCGAGGCGTGGTGGCCGCGCAGCGTCTCCGGCACGGGCTCCGCCAGCGAGAGGATCATCTTGCAGTAGAGCCGCGACTGGATCTTGTCCTTGCGGTCGTGGAGCGCCTCCAGCTCCGCGTTGGTGTACATCGCGGCCAGTCTGCAACGCGCGCGCGGTTGGAGGAAACGATCGCGTCGAACCGCCACGAGTGCGGCCGCGCGAGTGGCGCTGCGACCTCGTCAGCAGGGCGTCGCTGAGGCACGCGAGGTTGGTGGCCGTCCTCACGATGTCGTTCATGTGCGCGTGGCAGTACAGCAGGCAGTCCTGCAGCAGCGGCTCCATCTGCACACGTGCGGGGACTCAACGTGCGGCGCGACCGTCGACAGACCGTCGCTGGCGGGCAACGGAGCGGTCGCACGGGCGCGAAGGAGTCCGCGGGAGTCGGGTTTACCTGAAGGAAAGACGCGGAGACGAGGACGGGCACCACGTTGTGCGGGTCCAGCAGCGGCCAGTCGGCCACCAGGATGGTGTCGCGCTTGACCCAGCGCATCAGCCAGTCGAAGATCTGCCGACAGACGGGACGAGCCGTGACGGCGGCCGGCCTTCCGATGAAGGTCGAAATGAGTCGCGAGAGGGGGACGGCGAGTGCCGGAACGCCGACGCTCTGTCTCGCATGAGACATCGTTATTGCTATTGAATACGAACATCTCGTTCCCTCTGATCTTTACTGATTTTTAAAATTGAATTGTCGGTTTGATATTCTTTATGTTCCCGACGTTCGCGACGTTCGGTCGCGGGAAATAGTGGAAAGTCGCTCGAATACGGCGAGTGCGGCGGGAGTCTACGCCCACCTGTATGTCGCAGTGCACGGAGATGTCCATGTCCTCCAGCCGCTGGCCGGCCGTCACCTCCGCGAAGTACCCCATCTTGCTCACCAGCAACTTCTGAGGACATCTGAAGTCCTTCTTCAGACCTTTCACCTCGTCGCACACGTGGATCTCCACGTCTCCGCTAAAAACAAAGTGTCGTCGTAGAAGTGCCTTCTCCGATCGCGGGAAGTACTGTGGGTACAGCGGGGCAGGGCGGGATTCGACGCCCAGCCGCGGCCGAGCCGGCTCAGCCGGCGTACCTAACACAGCCACTAGGTATGTATGTACTCGTACACTAGTGACGAAACTCATCGAACGCTTTCGAGCACACAATTAAAAAAATATATAACATTCAATATATTGAAAACACAGAGAGATCGAGCATTCAAACTAAGCGCATGTGGGCCGGCCGGCCAGCGCTGCCGGGCGACGCGCACGCTGCCGTACTCTTGCCTGCGGTCGGCGCGCTCCCGGGCCGCGGCCGCCGACGACTTGCGTCTCCCCAGACGATCTCGCGATTCCTTTTCGTTCACGAATCCTTAAACAATATTGTTTTTATTTAATTTCAAATCGCCTCTATTTATTTCGATAACGTGAAATCGCCGTACCTCCGAAACTGGCGAGTTTCTTAACGTCGGTGGACGCGTTCGAAGGAGATTTTTTAACTATCGCCGCATGAACGCTCGCGGTCTTCGACGGCTTCCTGTATCCCACCAAGTACGGGAGGATGGAGTCCAATATTCCCTCGTTGATCACCTGCAAGGGAGACGGTATGTCCGTGTATCGTGTCACCGAGCGCGGCCGCCCGCCGCTCGCCGTACGTACGTCGTTCAGCTTGCAGTTGAGGTTGGCCTCGGTCCACACGCCCAGCAGCTCCACGCGCGCCTCGGCCGGCAGCGAGCGGCGGCCCCTCACTGAAACCACAGCACCGATCATGCGCATACCGTGGGGGTGCGGCGCGGCGGCCGGCGGTGCTCACCGTCGCTGTCGCTGCCGGCGGGCCGCCCCGCGAGCCGGCCCGCCGGGCGCGCGTCGCCGGCCGTCCTCTCGAGCGCGGTCTCGCTCCTGCTGGTGACGGGCTTCCGGTCGGCGAGCGCGGTCCGGCGCAGCAGGTCCCGCTCCTGCTGCTCGATGACGTGGTTGATGACGGTCAGTTTGGTGAGCTCTTCCCAATCTATCTTAGATCCTTCGTCGTCGTCGCCTTCCAAATGCTCGTAAACTTGATACGCGGTTTTCATGAAATCGAAGAAATCTTTTACAGTTATTACCTCGGCCGGAAAGATAGGTTTGAGAGAATTTCTGTCGGCCGACGTTTCGGCTCGCGTGGGACTCTGTAATCTCCTGCCGTCCCCTCTTTGAGCGAACATGGAGGACGAATCGGGATCGGAATGCGGACTTGCCATTTTTTTGAAATAGTAGTACCGTTAGACGATAAATTAAACAAACTTCTATAGCATATTTCGTATCGATCTAATAGGCCGCCTGGAAACGATTTATATGTTACGTTCGATCTTTTTTTACGGAAGTTAGATAAATTTTTAATTGACTGAAGATATAACTTAATTTTAAAATTTAGTTCAAAAACCTTATATTGACAATGGAAAACGGAAAAATTCAATTACCAAAAATATAGGAAACTGTAAGGTAGTATCCTATATAGTGTATTATCTATGGCAGTAGGGCTAGGACATTGCCACCATAGACTACTGCCTCTCTTATTATAGTGTATAATCTATGCTACTGCCATACAAACTTGATCTTCCCATTTCCACAAGTGCCACCTCCGATTTAGTTTTTATTGCGCATCAAATTTTATATAAAGTAAATATTTAAAAAGTATAAAAGTAATGAGGGTATTATTTAACCTCATTTTTTATAATATCGATTCAATAATCGATTTCTAATGTTTATAAAACTCTATTATAATAATAAAATTATCGATTAATATATAAAATAAAACTTCTTATATCACTATGTATGTATTTTAGTTAGTAATCTATGGTATGAACTGTCAGTATATTATATTTATTTCTGTAGTCTGTGGTGAACTGATATTATATACTGACACATATTAAAGATGTGACTTGGAATAGAAAAAATCGGTTAATAAATAATCGATTATTTTCCCTTTTAAATAAATAATTTGGTATTGTAAATCAATATATTTTAGCCACGGATAAATCTGCTCATAGAGCAAAGATTACGGTGTACATAATGTCATAGAGGCTAGACTATCATAGAGTACTTAAGTTTATGACCGAGTGATATGTCATATCAATATTTTTGTATTTTGTTGTCGAATAAAGTTATTTAATATGTCTCCAGCTCTATTTTATTATGGAAAGTCACTTAGCCGAATATGACAAGAACGCATCGGCAGCCGAAACGTTCTGGAGGAGTCCACAGGGAGCCGTTCCGGGCAGACCTCGTCAGCGGGTCGAGCGAAACGAGGTTATGTCGGGGTCGTCGTACCAGCAGTTCCAGGCGTCCGTAAACGACGCCTGGGACCTTGGAGACGACGACGTGATCTCCGGTATAGCGGAGACTAAAATTTCAAAAGCCATATCACAAACGGCAGCTTTAAACGTAATAAACTCTCACCGTAACAGTGCGAAAAACGTAAACACAAGTGACGTCAAAGTCGACAGTGAAATTATCAAGCCGAAGGAAGAGGCGGCTGCCGTCAGGAAGAATGAAATGCGGAAGACGGGCGGAGCGGCGGCGGGCGGCGCGGGCCCGCTGCGCCACTACCCGGGCCGGCCGCGCCCCGTGCGGCTGTCGGCGCTGGCGGCGCGGGAGGAGAACAGCGAGTCCAAGCTGGAGAGGTTCCAGCAGGTGCTGGACTGCCCGGTTCTAGATCTAGACGAACTGAAGCAGCTTAGTTGGTCTGGAATTCCAACCAAGGTCTATTTTACTTGCAAATTTTTTATGTGTTTTGTGATGATTCTCTTGTGAGATATTTGTTATACCCTTTTTACACACTTGTTATAAATCACTTTTTATTTTCCAAAATGAACTTCAACCATGATCTATTATGTCAATGTAATGTGTTTAAGAGAAGACCCTAGGTACCAGATGTAGAGTGGTTGTCCCACCGTCATATCCGGTAAACACTTTGGCTGTAAGATCTAACACTAAATTGAGGTTCTCAGTTTCTAGATTCATTTTATTTATTAAACAGTTTGCCAACAGTAACATAACACTAATACTACAATAAAACATCATATTATATAAACATACAAATTGTGCACGTCCAATTACTTGCAAACAGCATGCCTGAATGTCATGCAAGTACGGAGTTATAAAAAGTAAATTTCTAAGTTAACAATTAAAACTTAATTATAAATAAACCAATAAGAAATACAGGAGGCAACACTTAGTTGCTTATATGCTGATGCAAAATAGTTTTAAATTTATGAAGACTCACTGTGAGAATGTCTGTTTTTGTTCTTGTAAAAAGCATATTATGCATTCATGAATCTCTTTATTTATGATTTTATTACATTAATATTTCCATCTCTCACTAAGCTGTTCACTGAATCAGCAGAGCTACTCTGCTAGCCATTAAAGTTTATATGCCTCGACTTCAGCGCGGCTCGAAGCTTCTTCTAAAGGTTGTCTGTTTTCATATATTACTTTTGTGACTTCATAACTTTCATTATAAGAAAACGAGTATTCCCACCTAGATTTGAGGAGCTCGCTACGTTGGGTTTTTTAGTTATAGTCTATTTCTAGATTTAGGTATATATCTTTACAATATAGCTGCAGCTGCAGCACTGTCATGAAGCACTAAAGCGGCCAGTATTAACTAGCAACGGAGGTCTGGTGCGGTGTGCAGGTGCGCGCGGTGACCTGGCGGCTGCTGGCCGGCTACCTGCCCGCCAACGCCGAGCGGCGCGCCGAGACGCTGGAGCGCAAGCGCGCCGACTACAGGCACCTCGTGCGCCAGTACTACGACGCGGAGCGCGAGGAGGACACCTACCGCCAGATACACATCGACATCCCGCGGATGAGCCCGCTCGTCGCGCTGTTCCAGCAGATCACCGTGCAGGTGACCGGCCGAGAATCTGTCACCGTTAGGGCGACAGAATATATCGATTTTAACTTTTTAAACATCACTCTTTATCTTGTTTAACTTTATTTTTTGTCTCTCTGTCTTATTCGTTTCCAAGTGTTATCAATGCAGGATAATTTATTTGAGTCCACATCACACAAAACTTTATGCATCGCGCGCCGACTGAAATTCATTATTTCATTGCATTCTCTTTCTTCTTTGTCAACCGACGGACGTCCACCGCTGGACATAGGTCTCTTCACGGGAACTCCATACCGCACGATCTCGCACCGCTCGGACCCAGCGGTTCCCCGCGACCTTTTTTGAGCCGTCAGTCCATCTCGTAGGAGGTCTATCGACCCTGCGTTTCCCGGTGCGAGGTCGCCATTCCAATACTTATCGGTTCTCCGCACCGTGCGGCCGCCCGATGCCACTTCAGCTTCGCGACACGCTGAGCTATATTGCCGACTCTAGTTATTCTACGGATCTCCTCGTTTCTGATTTGATCACGTAGAGATATTTTATTTTTATTTATTTGGAAAATGAACAGCTTAAGCTATTTATACATTTCCACATATAAACTACTTACTTAATAGTCCATTCGGATACAATTTTTGAGAAAAGAAAAAGCAGAAATTAAAATAGAACAAAAAAGAAAATTATCGAAGTATGGGAATCGAGTCAAACCACATTCCAGACATCTGTTATTTTATTTCATTGGGTTTAGACGTAAACAAGTCTATTTCATGACGATTTACCAATTTATTAAACGCTGCCGATGCACGACAGAAAAATGAATTTCTGCGATAGTTAGTAGAGCCAAGCGTTACAAATAGGTTCTCAGACGGCCGTATTGAAATAAGCTGTTTAGGTTAACGTTAAGTTTAATAGAAGATAACAACTGTGGGGAGTCTATTTTACTTTGAGCAATATTTATCAATCAAGAACAGTTTTCGCTACAGGGATAGGAAAAAATAAAATTTAAAATGTACTTATAATGAAATAAAGCGACGTCTCTTAGCCCCGACTCCACTCCGCGCCGTAATATCGCTCTCTGGCGGCAGGTGATGTTCGAGCGCATCCTGTACATCTGGGCCATCCGGCACCCCGCGTCGGGCTACGTGCAGGGCATCAACGACCTGGTCACGCCCTTCTTCATGGTGTTCCTGCAGGAGGCCGCGCCGCGCCGCGAGCTGGACGACTTCCCGCTCGACAGCCTGGAGCAGGCGCAGCGCGACCTCATCGAGGCCGACTCCTTCTGGTGCCTGTCCAAGTTCCTCGACAGCATACAGGACAACTACATCTTCGCGCAGCTCGGCATCCAGCACAAGGTGAACCAGCTGAAGGAGCTGATCCGGCGCGTGGACCTGCCGCTGCACGAGCACCTGCGGCGGCACGGCGTGGACTACCTGCAGTTCTCGTTCCGCTGGATGAACAACCTGCTGACGCGCGAGCTGCCGCTGGGCTGCAGCATCCGCCTGTGGGACACCTACCTGGCCGAGTCGGACGGCTTCGCCACCTTCCAGCTGTACGTGTGCGCCGCCTTCCTGCTGCACTGGCGCGAGCGGCTGCTGCGCGAGGCCGACTTCCAGGGGCTCATGCTGCTGCTGCAGAACGTGCCCACGCACGGCTGGAGCGCGGCCAACATCGGCGTGCTGGTGGCGGAGGCCTACCGCCTCAAGTTCGCCTTCGCGGACGCGCCCAACCACCTGCAGCACGACAGCTGACCGCGCCGCGACTAGCTTAAACATTACTATAGGCGAACAGGAGCGACGGAGTCGGTCCGAACCAACGGAGCGTCCGGTACGTGCGGGACGGACGGCTCGCGTCGCGTCGCGGGAGTTACTCGAATTCCCTTAAAACCCAATTACGAACGAATCGCTGCATGAAAATGTGCGTGCGTCATCGCGGTTTACACGTTGACTTCGATCGAGTCTCCGATAGGCTGACAGATTCACCGGGAGCCGCGACCGGGAGCGGGGCTGCAGCGCCGGGCCCGGGGGCGGATTATATTGTAGACGGTCGACTCGCGCCGCTGCTGCTTCCGAAGTGCGGACGACACCTCTCTCTCCGAGAGACAATAAGCCGAGGACACGTACCGACGCGTGTTCCTGACGCGGTTCGGAAGGAGCCCCGCCGCGACTGCGGGCGGAGGGCGCGGGGGCGGCGTGAACTATTGTTAGCTGTTATTTTGACATTGGTTTATGTATTTTATTTGGAACTGTACGTTTGTTTATTTGTATAGCACTATTTGTAAATTTTCGCTTAAATAAATATATTATAAATGTAGGTGTAGTTTTCTATGAGCACCCCGACCGCCGCCGGAGTTCGCGCGATCTTCCCGCGACCTTAAGGCTGTCCGCTGGAGCGGAGCGAGGCGAGTCCCCTCGACCGTCGGCCGGGTCGTGGCGGGGGCCCCGGACGCTCGAAATCTCGATCGAAAGGGGCCTCGAGAGATCTCCCCGGAGCTGTAAGACGTAAATAAAATCCCGCGCTAGCCGCCCCGTGTCGGCGAACCTAAAACATTAAACGGTGACGCTGTTTCTTCAATTTGCAACGAGACAAACATCCAACTTCCGAGCGATGCAGTTATACACTTTTAAAATTGCGAGCGATGCGCTATCGACCATGAGGTAAACTAAACAAAGTAAACTTCAAGCGTGCGCCGGCCTCGCGGAACGTTTAATGAGATCTCGTGCGAGTGCTTGCATGTATCGGGTGTGGAAAACGGATAGTCCTCTCTACGTTTACCATTATATAACCACTAGGGTCTACGTAACGACGCCAGCGGCGGGGCTCCCGGTCCGCAGGCACGGCCGAGACTCGAACGACCCGTCCGGTGACTGATATATAGACGTACAGTGTATCCCGGCACTGGGCAGTCGGCACCACCTCCGTGGGTGACGCAAGTAAGGGACGGGCTGTAAGTTGGCGCGTCCGTTTCGACGAAAAACAAGTGCGGGCGGAACTGAGGAAAACCACAGCGGGTAGATAGCTTGCGGTGGACGTCGAGCAAAATAAGAGCTTGAGGACAATAACAAGTTAATGATTATTGTTATAAATAGACTCCAACGCATGCGTGTACGTGTGCGCCTACCGCGCTCGTGGCTGGTGTAGGACACGAGCAACCACACAGGCACCGACGCCGGTTTCAGATAGGCAGAAAATAATAAAAAATAAAATTATTGACAATAACAATTTTAGATCTTACATGATATATCGTGGAGGACTTCTTTTAAGCCTAATAAAGCCTGTTTCAGAAGTCTTTACTCTTTCGTAACACCAGAGGAACGATGAATAACACGTCACACATCACTCAGTAGTGTCCGATGTTCTCCACGGATCGAGAGCCCGAGGCTCCTAGTTCCGACCGCATTAAGATTGTTTGAAGGCGCTAGTCTCAGCAACCACTAGACCGATTTGAAAAATTCTTTCAGTGTTAGATAGTCCATTTATCGATGAAGGCTATAGGTTATATAGCATCACACTAAAAAGAATAAGAGAGAGCGGAAACAAAAAAAATAGTACGAAAACACCAAATTTTAAAGCTTTCCTTGCGTGTTCTGAGCAAACGATGATAGTAATAGTTAATCACAATGTTGTGTTAGCTCGGTTGGGAACGGGCGGTCTACAGAAGTGAAAGTATCCCGAACGGAGCTCCACCTTGCCAATACTTATTATTTTTAGTTTCTCCTTTTTTAAATCCTCTAAAAAAATAACGAGCAAAGCTCGGTCACCCGGGTACTGACTATTTCTATATTATTTTATTCTCTCATGCAATCGAATATAAAAGATGTGACATCCGGAGAACTTTGTAGATGTTCACTTAGGTTCTTCAGTCGCCGACCCCTGCCGCGGTCCGAAGCGAGCCGCCGACCGACCTGCGGACACGGAACCCTACAGTGTCTTCGAGAAGAACTCGAGTTCGAGTGTCGAACACCGAATATCGCGACTACGACTTGAGCGAGAGTTGTTTTCACTTTTTATTCATATTATCTAAATTTCGTTTTATCATTCAAACCTCACTAGCATGACATTTTTTTGAAATTAAGACTAACCAGAGTTAGGCTGTAGTCCCTCGGCAGCACGCAGTGTGCGGTGTCCGCCGCAGCCCGCCCTGCAGCACTGCACGACCGACTCGACCTCTGCGTTACACGAGGAGCGGTGCGGTCAGATATCCTTCGCTTTACACACGATCATTATTATTCATGGACATGGTTAGATTCGATCACAGGGCCTCCTCCCGTTATTCAATTAGTCTAAATAGTGGCAGGTCAGATGTAGACTTATCGAATCCCACTAACATATAAAAGGTGCTCTTAGTCTATATATTTAAGTAAAATTAATTAAAAAAAAAAAGATGGTAACTAAACTAGAATTTTGCAACTTTCGGTTTTTATAATTGTATAATTTGAATGAATGAATGAATGAATGATTTATTTGGTACTAAACACTATACTATTTAAACTATTAACAAATAAATTAAAATAAACTATTATTACTACACAGACAAACAGTTATGAGTATAAATTAACAATAGATCTAGAAACAGTATAGTGTGTTGTCCCAAAATGGATGGTCTGCTCAGCATTTTCAGAGATACACCTCTGACGCTGGTTTTCAGAGACCACCACGGAAGGCAGTGACAACAACATAACCAAATTAACTTAATTAAATATCTCATTTAAATTTAATCTAAAATAATAAGGTACCTTAGACTTAAATTTTCTATATATATTACTTATATTAAATTGAATTTATATTAAGACATCTAGTACCCGCTCTCCCGTAAACAAATTTACCCCGATCTTCTCACATTACTCTAAAGCGACTAAATTGCTTGACGTTGCTCATCTAGTAGTAGCTCTTTTAATTTGGAACGAAAAGAGGAGACTGTCTTAAGCTTGCGAAACGGAGGTGGCAAATTGTTCCAGCATTTAGTCGCTACGTAGCGGAAACTCCCTTCAAACGCCGAATTTAATTTATGTATTTTGTAATAATTTACGTATAGTACCCATTGTAAGCATGCTAGGTTCATATCAAGAAGACAACAATTATTATGTTGAATTTTGATATACTCAATTGTATGTCAGTTTTGTGAACTAAATAAAAAAAAGAGGCGAGACCGTACCGAGCGTGGAAGGGCTCGGCGAGAGGGCCGCGGCCTGGAGTGCTGTTCGATATGGCTGGAGTGGCTCAGTCGATCGGACTCGCCATATTATGGCAACTATGCAAGCGGGACTCGAATCGGACCGGGCGATCCTATTACTATGCTCTACGGATCACACTTGGTATAGCTTCTCTCACAATAAACTGACCTCCTCGCCGGGAAAAGGAATGTAAAGGTTCGACTATATGTATCGTTTAGGTCACGCGGCGCGGCTTGCGACTGACAAAGTTCAGTATCAGTAAGTTCAGCAGGAGCGTGATTTAAAAAAAATCAATATGTGAAAGGAAAATTGGTAGCTGGCTTGATGCCGATGAGTACCGACGATCTGAGCGAGTAACGGGTCTCGGCACTATGCAACTGAAATGTGGATATCATATAGGCACAGTGGCCGTGCATCCTCGCGGAGCTCTCGGCGGCAACTCTTAGTTACTCTTAGGGGCTAGTCGACGTGAGTGCCATAGAAAATCTGTTTCGTTGAATCAGTCAACATATTGTGGCGCGTCGTCGTCCCGTTTTCGATCAGTAGTGGGCATGTTGCAGCCGTATCGCGGTGCGCTGGTCCCTTCCGGTGGGGTTTCCTGTGCGACCGATAACGAACGTATTTTGTTAAAATATAGGGATGGCTCATTTTTTATGACGAAGCCACGCACATTTTATATTTTTTGTGTGAAAGATCACCCGATACCGTTGTGCCCCGAAGCTTTATTGGCAGTAGGTATGGCAAAGCACGAAGGCCGCGAAGATCTCAGCGCCGATATACCCACTAGCTACAGTGCATAAAAGGTCACAAGACCACTGCACGTCGTTCCAGCGTTCGGCTAGAGTTCGGCTTGCCGGTGGGACGTCGACTTCTCTCTTAATTTATAATGAGAGACGAGAGATTGACTGTGGATTATTAAGCGTCGATGGGCTTCTATTAACTACTTCCAACATCTTGCAGAAGGGAATGGGTTGACATCGTTTAGTCGGACTATTTCTAATTTCTCTTTGCGGAATATTTCCGACGGCGAACCGTTCGGTACGAGCGTTGTCAGCTCTTAAAGAGCGCCCTATCCTAGCATACCGTGTCCTAATTTATATTCGGTTGAGTATTCTATTATTGTATTTTTAAGGAAATGGAAACTAGAAGTGATTTATTTTAAATAATCAAGAATCAAATTCAAGACTCGTTGAGACTTGCGGTCTCGTCGTTAACAGTATCAAAGCGACACACCGCTTCGGCGTCCGCCGGCCTGCGCCACGTCGGAGAGATCGAACCACCCTTTAAGTATAGTTCGTTATTAACGTAGGTCCGGTTATTGAAAATCGAATCGGCTAAGATAGAATGCGATGCTATCGAGACTCGCGAGAGGTCCTTTCAATCTGTACCACCTCTGCCCCGAACCAATGACCGACCGGATGAACGAAGCACCGATCGTTGCAGTGGAGGTGCGTGCAAACATCCGTATCCTCGTAAGCTTCACATCGCCCAAGTCCGGTCGCCGGGCGCGGCCAGCCCTAGGGCCGCCGCGCACCCAATTAGTAGCTTTTAATAAGTTCGCGGCTTTCCTGCTAGATAATAGCAATTTATAACGGGCCGCGCCGCCTGCCGCCGCACTCGCCGCACGCACACTCGGCCGTTTATTGTTCTAATTGGTTTGTTGCAATCACAGTGTGATGCTCGGTGCTTCTTAACATTACTGTGAGTGCTAGTAACGCAGGTAAGTTTGAAGTGTACGTCTTTATTTATGCCCGTAACGCTCGTTGTACGTCTAATATTTTTCTCTTTATGTCGGGTCAAAAAGCGTCAGGCGCGCGGAGTTATGTCCGACATTGTGAATATAAAAAAAATATTGCAATCTTCGTAAAATGTTTAAATATTTTGAATCGTAACATCATCGGTTAAATTATAATAGCTGTAGAGTATAAATAAGACAAATAATACTATTGGAACGCTCGTACAGTTACCGCGACGAGCTCCAACTGCTTTTGTAAGCAATAACCGAGCGCGGCCCGATACTATTTGTACAATATAAAAAGGTTTATTATATTTATCAAATGATAATTAGTTTTGTTAATGTTTTCAAGTCGTTCTAATATATCCATAAGAAGGCCTACATATTACAAATCGTATATCAAATGAAATTAATTTTTAAGAAAAATAATGTGATGCTGCGAACCTAGCTGTAGTAACTTTCTAATGTAAGCTCATACAACAATGAAGAGACGTGAAGAATGAAAATTGAAAAATGTAAGTTCTCGAAGTGAAGAAGCCAGCTCGTGTTGGTTGCGGCTCATCGTAAGGCAGTTTGCTTGTGGCTCGCCAGCTGCCTAGCGAAGGGCAACAACTGACAGAGCGGAGCGCCGGGATTAAACATACGGACGACAGAGACGCAGTGGAAGATATACTTAATATATTTTGGCGGTCTATGTACTACTGCGTAAACAATACATTGTACCTTTTCTAACAACATTGCGCGTACGGAGGAGTTTTAGGTTTAGTACAAGTGAAGTTATTTCAATTTGTCCTGCCGATATCGAACGCGCCATCGCGTGTAGCGATCGGACGTACGAGAGAGCCCCCGTTTGTCGGCTCTCTCACGGGAGCTCCGCGCGAGTTTGCTTCACGATTGATTTATTTTCATGACCTTTATTTCTAATTTTACGATATCCTATATTAATGTTAATTACATAGTGGATGATAATAATGTTATGCGAGGAAGATAGTTAATGTATTGATACGTATCTGTATCAAATATCAATAGCTTGCCCGACACCGCTTTCATCATACCAATTTGCATAACAACCGAACAAAATGTGCTCCTATATCTTCTTCATGAATAACTGTGTCTTTTGGTGTAAAGTGCATAAAATCCGTTCCGTTTTCTTGTCAATATGATTGCGATCATAAAGACATAGAGACCCAGCGGTACATTTTATAATAGGTATGTCGTAATGCTAGAGGTCTAGCTTACCGTTTCCTCCTGCAGTGCTAGTGGCCGAGGTCTCCAGCAGACCCCGCGGCCGGGCGAGGGCGGCGTCGACCCGGCGCCGACACGCGATACGAGTCGAGGCCGGCCGCTCCTCTGATAATCTTTTTTATAAATTCTCCGTAATTCCCACTTAACTGCACGCTGCACCCGTTCGTCTTTATATTTTATACTCCATTGTTAATTTGTGATATAGGCTATACTTACTTAACATTTTACTCGAATAGTAATAAGCCTTCACAATTCTTCATAATGAGTTAACCTTCGCGTATCGATCTCGTCAGGTCGGGAGTCTGTCTGCGCGCTGTGATTGATAGCGAAATAAAGTTGATTCGATCGGTTCAAAATTTAATCAATATCGCTCCAGCGGATCGGCCGTGAAAGCGGAACAGACGGACGGACAGACTTTCGCATGTATATTATAATATTAGTATGAAAGTATGTGTTTTGTAGTTCGGGGGCTGTCGGGTGACGTGCATCCGACAGTATTGTTGTTACATTATAATTAGAATTAAGGTATTTTAATTCGGGTTGTAAAAAACATGTAACGTTTATTTATTACTATTTTATTATATACCTAATTGGATTTTTTAAAGTTTCTCATTTTGTATTACTTATGTGTATTTTGTATTTGTACGGTGGTATAAAAATAAATAAAGTATTTTTCTATTCTATTCTCTTATTTTGTATCAATCTCATACAAACATTAATATTTAATTTAATTGCATATAAATATAATATTACACAGATGTCACAGTCTGGCGGAGGTTGGCTCCGGCCCGCTGCGGTCGGTGTCAAAACACGTTATCAATAATGTATCGGACGTGTCCACCGGAAAAAAGTTCATTAGAGCTTTAAAACGAGCAGATACTGTGTTAAATTGGCAGGCAGCGCAGTCCGGTCTCTCGCTTGCAGATGCGGCCGCTAGGGCGGGCTAGCGGGGCGGCGGGACCTTTCACCGAGGTCGATGTTGAATCCTATCCTATCCGACACATCCATTGACGAGGAGAACTACAGAGAAGTCCTATATGAAAGGAACCATCGCCGTAATATAAGTTGAGCCCTGAGGAGCCGCAGAAGCGTGCGAGTGTCCTCCGTAGGATCGGTCCTCCCCGCGGGATGCTGTTTCTGGATAGTTTTCAGATAAAACAGCTTACTTAACCAATATTTATATATCTGTTTGATATTGAATTGGGCTTAAGCATTAAATAATAGAAAACAATTGTGGAAGAAATGAAAAAAAGTCGTATGGGCCGTCTAAGATACACTCCGTGTTTCGCATCGAGGAGAATTTTTTTAAATAAATATTTTTTTAAATATATGGGACACTTACACACACGGTCGTCCGTCCCCAAAGTAAGTAACTTAATACTTGTGTTATGGTAGACAGACAACTGGTGAATATATACTTATATATTTTTTAAATACATACTTAAATACAAATATACACACCCAGGCTCGAAAGGCAAACAAATTCATTTATAGAAAATGGTGGCCTTCGGCGGGAATCGAACTCGCGACCCGCGGAGCTGAAGGCAGGGTCACTACCCACTGCGCCAACGGGCCAGTCAAATTAAAAGCTATTCTAACATCAGATTTAAAGTAATATACTTTAGCTAAAGAGAAATAAATAAATATATGTACATGAATACAGCGGGCGAACCAAAAGCCGAAGGAATATAAATAGGTATACCTGTAAATTTAAATTGTTTTTATAATAAAATTCCGATAAATGTATTTTAAGGGCATTTAAAATACATTTACAAAGCTTATTGAACTACTGACGACTTTGAATGATAGGAGAGCTCGGATTTAAAGTGTCACCGGCTACGCACTAGATTGTATTGCTGTTTTTGATTTGTACGACAAATTAATATAACAAACATATATTGTTTGAGTAACTATTTATGAAACTTCCCTTCTCCCTCTCGTGTTTCTCGGTAGGAGCCTTCCCGAGGCAGTAGGAGCTTCATTATGTATGACGATTCGGAAGCGTATGTAAAAGCAATTGTTGCAAGGTGAATAAAGATTATTTTGAATGGGAATGCTACAAAAACTACGACGAGACGAAATATAGTAAATATAGTAGTTCGCAGGACCGGTCTCGGGCCGGGCCCGGGCGGCGACCTGCTCGTGACATTAATATGTATGAGGGTGTCATCTGTTCGTTGACCGGAAATATTTCAATCATAATAAAACGATTATAATATTTTAGCAGTTTTTACTTCAATCACATTGATTTAAGTCGAACTATTCTAATGAGACAGAGAACGAATGACATCTGGACGAGATCCTAGTTCAGGAAGTCCCCAGCAGCAAGGAGTGGTGTTCATTTTATCTAAAAGTGTATTGACTCTATATAAAGCCATGATTTTGCGATAACTCCCATGATATCAATTTAAACTATATGTTCGAAAGAATATTTTATTTTAATTACAAGGTCACTAACGTACAGAGCTGCGCTAGCTCGGTGACACCGTGTGACTCGAGAAGGTCCCAAGTTCAAATCCCGGGCATGCACCGCTAAATTTTTCTATTAAAATTTGTGTCTAATTAATAATTTCAACTTATCACACGCTTTTCGGTGAAGGATAACATAGTAAAGAAACTTGCATATCTCTGGAGAATTTTGGAAATATATGTAACCTACCTGCATCGGAGCAGCGTGGTGACTCAGCTTCAACCTTTCCCTCCAAAAATAGAGAGGATTTTATTTTTCGAATTCTGAATGTATTTAGGTATGAGAACGTATAGGAACCACCTCTATTCTCATTTAACATTTCATGTGTTCACTTGTATTGTGGATTAAAATAATATTATCATTACTTTCGTACCGTGGAGCCCGCGAGGTGAACCCTTATCGTGTTCCGTTCTATGGCAGCTCTGAAGCTCGCAGCACGAGGGCACTATGGGCTCCACCATGGGACCCACCACGCCGCCCGACGCCGCTCGACCGCGTACTACATACCTACATATCTAGTAGACGTGTTGCAGCGACATGTCCGCGCGTGTAACTCTACACCTGTGTCGGAGGGCCTCTAACAGCCCGCCCGGTAGACCGGAACACTTTGTAATTATATTACATTTATTATATTTGTTATTCATTTTTATTTATACAAAAGTAAAAATTATTATCCATATGTCCCGTCAGGATCTCAGATGTCCTTATGACCCGTTCCCCCTCCCCCACTATGTCCTTATGTCTCATATGTCCCGTTAGGCCGTGTGGTATCCGATTGAGTTGAATAGACGAACCTCGTTGCTTACGGAGGTGTAGTAAAATACGATTAGGGTAAGTTGACGTCAGGCAGGCGGCCGGTCGTAAAATACGTAGCCAAATCACGTGACAACACGTTTATAACATCTTACGCCGACCCCACATAGTGTAGGATAATGGCAGGAAGATCATGATGAGTATAGCCAGGATCTCCATAAAACCGATTAGGTTGATAGAAAATAAATAATTAAAAAAAAAATCAGAACGGCCAGATGTTTTTCATTGTGTTACCTCGTCCACCACTACGTACTACGTCTCGTCTCTTCCGGTGACTTTGGCAGTTCGTATTATTCGCCAATAATAATTATTTCGAGTAAACTACCACTTAATTAAAAGTGCTTCTTAAACGTAAATAATTTTTTGCTTCGTTAAATTATGAATGTATGTTTAGCGATGGAGCGAGGCCACGGCTCGGACCTCGACGAGTTCAGTAGCGTCCCACGGCCGTAGCCGCGTCGCCGCAGGGATCACGACAACGAAATAGAGGCATACCACAGCCTCCAGATCTACACGCTCCTCTGGACTTATGAGCTTTCTTCGTCAATGACGCTCGAAATGAGTCTTCTTTTTAAAACTGTTTTGCAGAACATATCGAACCAGACATTCGACAAACTGCTTCGGTAAAACTTCTGCCCCGAGCGACGTCCCGACGCCCTCCGTTATACAGAATTACATTTAGAGTGGATCCATGACGAAACACGGCTCAGGTTCGTTTGCGAAAAGCTCGCGTCGCATCTGCGTCACTCCGCCCGTACGGTGACTGCTGCAAGTAATATATAAGTCAAAGTAGCGGCCTATTACTCTCCCACTGCTGGGAATAGGCCTCTTCTCTCCGTTCTTGGAGAGAAGGATTGGAGCTAAGACCTACCACGCTGCTCCAATGCGGATTGGTAGGTTGGTAGGTTACACATATCTCCAGATTTCGCTAGATCCATGCAGGTTTCCTCACGATGTTTTCCTTCACCGAAAAGCGTGTGATAAATTGCAATTATCAATTAGACACATAAGTTTTAACAGAAAAACTCATCGGTGTCTGCCCGGGTTTGAACCCGTGACCTCGTCGAACGAGTCGCACGGTGTTATCGCTGAGCTATCACAGCTCCGAGTAATATATGTGAGATTAGAAATATGAGTTAAATGTATTACAATTACTGTTGTCGTATGAGGACTGGTGTTATGTTAATCGCTCGGAGCGCGCGACACACTCACCCCTCCGGCCGGCCGCAATCACCGTACGCACCGCATACCAGGAATTACATCGCGGATAGTTGCAGATATAATTACATGTAAACTTCTTTTTCTCAGCACTGATTCACTTCTGGTGCGTTTTTGTGTCCCGCAATAGCGTCGTCATTACGGAGTTAATTATTCACCGAGCTCTGTGAATAATGTCGTGTATTAATTAAGCGTTAAGCGAGTTATTGTTCGCGGCCGCGAACTTATTTGATGACTACGTTAGGTGCGATAATCGCTTTAATTGCGGATAATGGGGGTTCGGAGAGCGGCTCGGCCCCGTCAGCCCCGCGGTGTTAGGTAACCGATGACTGCACCGGAAGTCTGAACGGAGGCAGCACAGTCCTAATGGCTGACTGATAACGTTTTCCTAGGGCATTCGCATTCCTCGCATTACTTTAGCTCTGGTTCGCCAACCGAACGAGACTCGAGTGAAGAGTGAGTTCTTTAAAGTTAAAGTTACGAGGTCAGTAGGCCTTACTTGATTGATATATTCTAACTACGAGTAGGTTCCAGGAAGCATTTAATCACCGAAAAACTGCAGCCTCTGCAGTGAGAGGACGCGACCGATCAAGGGGCAAAGCGATCGATGTTCATACTGTTCATCGGAGAAATTCCGTAGAACAATGTCAATACTAACATGAAAGGCTGTCTGTCTGTCTTCTGTCCGTCAATGTTATACTTTAAGGGCTGCAGACAGCGCAGCAGTATTGATAAGATATGATACAATCAAAGCTTATGTACTCGACTAACATTCAGAATTAAATTAATTTTGCCTCCACACACGTGTTCCTTCAAACTCCGCAGAACTTCGGTTACGGGGCGAAACGATTCTTGAGATTGCTGTAGTGAATGTGTCTAGTGTTTCTGTAGAGTGCCGTTGGTGGTAACTAATCCTGCATGTATAAGGTATGAGAACGGTTTTTGCAGACTACACTTAGCAATACATAGATTTTCTTAACAAACGACTATACCGACATTTAATTTTATCATAAATTTTGTATTATAGAATTCCACAATATAACGCCTATTTGTTTAAATCAAGCTATATTTAATTAATCAAGGGTATTTATGTTTAGTAGAAACAGAATAGCGGATAGAGCTCGTGTTAATGCTATTTTATATTATAATATATAAAATAAAATATAATATAATAATTTATAATGAATTAGCAGTCACGGCTTTAGACTCATAGGCTTTTTAAAACAAATAGTACATAATTCACAAATAGGTGATGTATTGTAACATTCCGTACTACTAATTACATTGATTTTGAATGACCGGCGCCGGCTCCGACAGCGAACTGACAATTTCTTGGAGAACCTCATCACCTTCTTCATTTTAAATGATATATAAGATTTTTTCTCTGTCCATACTTCGCATTTGTGGATGCGGTTATTTATAAATATCGATTTTAATGGTAGGTGGTGGGACCTACCAAGCCACATGACAATACGCGTACAGTTTGTATTATTGTAATACACATACTTGAAATTTTAATTCTATACTTTAACTTGGCTTACACGAATAATTTATGTAATTATTAATTATCTCCTGCATCCATTGTCAGCGCTCGGCCGGTTTCCTTCATACATTGTTCTCTGGGAAACTAGCTTCAAGATCATTCATTCAAAACAGGTAATAGTCGAGAAGTCCACCGACAGACAGCAAACGTTATAAATCAACGGATGAGATTAAAAAAAGTAGGTACTCTAAATACGTATATCGTTGGTACCAGCCAGGTTTGGTTTCCTGCATCACCAATTATCAAGGAACTGTTGATCGTGTTGCCGTCGTGTGTTTCCCTCGGGATGCCTCCGTCCCACCGGGATAACAACCTGACTCAGGTGAGGGATACCCTCAACAAATCAAATCAAATATTATCAATGAACAAATCAAATATTAGTTTTGAGAATACAATGTACGTGCTGTGACATTCTGCGGCAAAGGGTACAGTGTATGTATAGAGTGTGTAGTTACTCAATGTTCAATCAATACATGTTATAAAATAGTTTGTCTGTTTAACGTTCAATACGAAAACTCAATAACTACTGAACGGGTTTTTAAACGGTTTTCACTGATAGACTAGTGTGTTTACAGTATTGTGATTTGTTAAGACTTAGCGTAGCTTAGTCATCATCTTCTTGCCCTTATCCCACTCTAAGTGGGGTCGGCGCGACATGTTATAAACTTTTTTTTTTTAGACAGGAAAAAACCCCATATGGGTACCGGCGTCTGTCCCCATTGGGCGGCGGTACTAATGTCGGACTCGCACCGACTAAAATAACCTGTGTGCTCCACTACGCTGCTGGTAGCGGGGATAGGGTACCTATAAAGACATTACCCCCATCCCCGCCAACAGCAACTCTGTACCCCAGAGTGCGCCACCTCTGGGTCGGGGCCTCTCTGAAAGTGGCCCCTCCCTCCGCTGGACGATGCATCGGGAGCACCAGATGCATCCAACGCCTCGGGGACCTAACTCCAGCGAGCGTCCGATAAACCCCATTCGGATCCCTCGGGGTCCCCGTTAGGGCGGCATGCGAAGGACTTCAGCGAGTCGCCTGCGCCCCGCTCGCCTGCGGCGGATTGGATCCAAGGACTCGACTTCCCGGATCCGCCCCGCCGCCTCCTTCCGCGAGATAACGTCCTCGCAGAAGGAGGCCATCGCTGCCCACGATCGCTCCCTGTCCACCATGGCGCGAACCACAGTGGGCAGGGAGAGATCGTGCCCCACCGGTGCCACGAGTTCCGCCCGCTGAACCGCCCAAGCTGGACAGTCTGCGAGCGTGTGCAGCGCCGTGTCAAAGTCGGCGCCGCACTCGTGGCACTCACCAGTCGCTTCGCGCTAAGCCACCTTCCACAGATACCACCCGAAACAACCATGTCCGAAAAGCACCTGTGTCAGGCGGAAGGTGAGGACCCCGTGCCTCCTGGCGACCCAGCCCTGGAGAATGGGCCGGATGGCCGAAATCGTCCAGACTCCTGCACTGGGCGATTCCAGCCACCGCCTCTATTGGCGGAGGAGCTCCTCCTGAGCTGCCCTCCGCCAGTCCACCTCTACCGCCGCTGAGTCTCCCCCCCAGTGAACGGGTTTCGACTCTACGGCGGTAAGCCTGAGCTAGCACCTTGGCCTCTAGGTCCCATGGAGGGGAGCCGGCCAAGGCGCAGGCCGCCTCGCCGGAGATGGATCGGTAGCCCCGCACAAGTCTGACCGCCATGACCCTCTGCGCCCTGCGCAACAGGGGCAGGGATCTAGCAGTCAGCCGCCCCGCCTATACGAGAGCGTATACAGGGCCATCGACCGAACCACCCCGGCGTATAGGCGCCGGCAGCCTGCATTAGGCCCTCCTAAATTCGGGAGGAGCCTGCTCAGGGTTCCGGCGGTCGCCGTTAGCTTAGAGGCGAGCCGCCGGAAGTGGGCCTCGAACGTCCATCGGCTGTCGAGGAGCAATCCCAGGTACGGTAGTGTACCCGAGATTTCGATGGACGTCCCGCCCACCACCAACCGGGAGCCCATTGGGGGCGCCATTCGAGGCCTATGTTATATATACATGTTATAAACATGCTGTCACATGATTTAGCTGCGTTTTTACGACCGGCCGCCTGACGTCAACTTACTTCTGTCGTATTTTACGACACCTCCGTAAGAAAGAGGGTGGTCTATTCTACTCAGTCTGATACCATACGGCGGGTAGACTTACCTTAGTCGCCTTTTACGACACCTCGGTAAGAAATGAGTGGTGCTATTCTATTCAGTCGGATACCACACGGCGTACTTGGCGTAGCTTAGTATTAGTTGAAATATGACGATAACTGTAGAAGATTTCGAAATAAATTAAGCCGCCATGAAGCTATCATCCAAAACGTTTGTCTAATTTGTTGATAAATAACAATATGATGCTTATAACAATATCTACTAACTTTGAATATAATATACCTCGACTGGAGTCTTAGTCTTGGGTTCAAACTGCGTGCGCCGCTGAGTTAACTATAAAAACTTGTGTTTATTTGATGTTTACAATTTATTGAAGGATACGTGAGAAAAGATGTGCTGTACATTTTATACAAAAATTATAATAAATCGAAATATTGTTTTTATAAAAGTATTACACTTCAATGCTCCTGGAAATAAAAACGGCAAAAATTTATGGACGGTTAATTTTTTTATTAACCATTAAACAGTCGTAGTCTCTCGGACTACGCGATACGGGTGTAACGATTCAGAGGTATTTAATTCTCAGCACATTAAACTACTAAATTCCAGCCGAACTCGTCGTCTCCGGCGGTGCGACGACCGAAAATATATCACCTTCATTTACATATTTGTAAAATAGCGATAATTTCGTCGATAGCATTACTTGTTCGTTAATTAACTCTTCGCAACGTTCGCAATATACGGCAGAGTGGTCGTGTGTGTGTGTGTTGCCGTGTGGAGCTCCTCGAGCCGTGCCGTCCGCGCCGGCAGCGTCCAGCTGCAGCCTGCTCCTTTATAAGAGCCGGGCGCGCCGCCCGCGCCAGTCGAGCGCAGGCCGCGCGCGCACGAGGAGCGACGCCATGTGCCGGTTAGTGGGCCCAACACGAGATCACGGCCGAGGCCGCGCGCGGCTCCGGCAGAGATCGCTATGGCAACGTGCCCGTATCGTTGTCCACCCCTGACATTGTTTCAGTGTTACGATAGATGAATAGACGCGCTTAATCAGATATTAATGAAATAGGTAGGCCGCCGCTACTTCGGGCGAAACGATATAACGATAACTATCTCTGTAAAGGGCGCAGCGACCAAACTGTCCAGGATATTACCTGGATAGCGGGTGTCAATCATCGGCAGGCCTGAGTTGTCTGCGAATACTGCTCGGTCGATGGTAACAGTTTGTTTCCTTATACGTTGAAGGAAATTGTCGTGAAGGAACCATCTTGTCTACGAATTTTCGGGACTAATGCTGGAATTGTTGCCCTCAGTTCTACATCTCTCTGACCAATTAGAGGTACATGTGGTATATCGCGACACTCGGTACTCTGAGATGATAAGATGTAAGGCTTAATGACGACATTCTTTGGGTTTTCTTTGGTCATCGAGCGGAATATTTAAAAAAAATGTGTTTAATCGTGTTCTTGTTTTAAAACTAAACAGGATATTATAACTTCATTCTTCAACTTCACCTTTGGTCATTCAGTCGGACAACAACTGACATACCTACTAAGTACTTTTCATTTGCTGCTAGTGGCAGCAGTAGAACTGTAGTAATGCAGCCCGTCCAGTCCGGCGGACGGTCCCGCGAGGTCCACAACCGACCTTACGCTCGTCCCGGCGCCGCCGGTGCGGTCACCGCTCCGGCGGCGGGACACTCGAGCCGCTAATTATTCTCCGGTTTTCGCAATTATTCTCTCGGCACGAAAATAAATTCATTTTTAACAGTTGCAATTAACGCGCACACGTACGCCTCCCCCCCCCCCCGGTCCGCTCAGTTCCCGCCACTCGGCACAATTTTTTGCCGCCGCCGCGTTTGTTGTCATTGTTTCGGTCCTTCCGTGCACGTTATTTATGATAATTATATAATAGTACGGAGTTGCAAGTGTCCAGTTCGAGTTAGCAGCAACAGATACATCTTCGAATCTCTTCCGTTACCGTTTCGTAAGACTTGCTATCGGTGTAAAGTTAATTCTTATAAAATTCAATTCGGAATCGAGTACGAATCGATGGTAACAACAGTCACTGTATCCGATCAGTGCAGCGTTCACCGAAATGAAGTTTACCGTCCTCCCCTTGATCGTCAATTATTTTTAAGTTTTAAAATAAAAGATTCACAAAAAAATTGTACGAGTGCAGTGTTCCCGGGCAGATTCACTAGAACTTAAATTCAAATTCAAAATATTCTTTATTCAAATAAACTTGTAAACAAGTGTTTTTGAATCGTCAACTCTACCGCTGGTGCGGAAAGCTATTCCTAACGAGAAGAGCCATCAAGAAACTCGGCGGTTGCTCTTTTAAATATATAATTCTTAATACTAAACAGCAACCAACATCCAATGTATTGAAACCACGGTGCCATTGGAAAGTAATTATTACAAGTAAGGTTACCGCCATACATATAATCCCATAAATATCCAAAATATTTCATCGTTTTATTTATGTAATCTGCAATCTGTAGATCGTCGTTCGTGTTACGACTGAGTTTCATTCATGTAACAAAACGATAGCAACCCGTGAGAAGGTCGCGGCGGCTCTTATCTCATACTAGAATAATATCTTATGGACTGGGATTAGAATAAACGGAGATTCTTAAAAAAGTTATACTATTATAATTTTATATTATACGACTCCAGAAAATAAAGTTCAAGTCTTTAAATTAATAAAAAAAGAAGCAACAACATTATATCAAAAGTAAAGAATTAAATAAACCATTATCCAAACATGTAATAAAACAGTCGTATAATTCATTCCATCCAAGTGGGAACCTACTGAGTTCGCTCGTAGACCTTTCGGAGCTCGATACATGGTAATATACCCTATATTACTATGTATCGAGCTCCGAAAGGTACAGGTACAGGCCGCAGGACATTCTGGGTATCGACAGAAAGGTGTCGTTTCAACGTGAGTAGGTGTGTATATACCTATGTTTTCTAAAACATGTTTCATTCCTAGGTTTACTCTTTTGGTGTTTCTGTGCGTCGGAGCGGCGGCGGTCGCGGCGCAGGTCACCGACGGGGCCTCGCTCGGGGCCTCCGTCGGGGACGACACCCGGCCGACCGTCACCACCGACCTCGTCCCCGAGACCGCCGCCACCGAGCCGGAGCAGGCGACGCCCGCCGCCGCCACCACCACGGAGCCCGGCCCCTCCCCGCGGGGCAGCACGGGCCGGCCGGCCGCCGCGCCGAGCCCCCCGATCGTATCCAAGCTCGGCTACTTCAGCCGCGCCAGGGCCGGCGGCTCGGGCGGCGTGCCCGGCAACTCGGTCGAGCGGCCGGACGGCGACGGCAAGAGGAGGAGGTTCAAGAGTCGCTGCCGATGTGAAAAGATATGGAACTGCCCCAAGCTACAGATCACGGTGCCGCGCTGCCCGGACGAGTACTTCCTGTGCTGCTTCTGAGCCGCGCGCGCCGCCGGAGAGTTCGCTGCGATAGTTAAGTTATCGATAAGTTCATCCCACCGACTCGTGCCGTTCGCTCGACGCTTCGACGACTTTGAATCAGACCCCGTCAATATATATCACACACCGTCCCCGGGCCGGCGGCGCTGCGCCGGGCGTACTGTACTGTAGCGACGCCGCCCTCCCGACTGATGCAGCCGGTATCCCATCATCCGGACGAGCCCCGGCCGCCGGTCCGGCCTCCTCTACAAAACGGGGACCACGTCCACTACCAAAGAAGTGTCTTTCGACGTAACTATGTATGCATAATATTATTTTGCTATAATCCGTGGACTATAGAAATATAATAATAACATTTCTCCTGTTTCATCAACCCTGGCAAGTAATCCGCAGAGGCGCGGCCGGCGAGCACGTGACGTGCGTGTAGCCCGTCACTTTACTCTATTATTGTAATGTAGATATATATGTACCATAGATGTAAATAATAAAACTGTAAATTAAATTTTATTAAGAAATTATCTTTTTAAATTTACGCCGTGTGGTATCCGGCTGAATAGAATAGTACCACCCTCATTTCTTACCGAGGTGTCGTAAAAGGCGACTAAGGTAAATTGACCCACCGTGTGGTATCCGGTTTAGTAGAATAGACCACCCTCTCTCTTACCGAGGTGTCGTAAAATACGACTAAGGTAAGTTGATGTCAGGCAGGCGGCCGGTCGTAAAAATGCAGCCAAATCATGTAACAACATATTTATAACATGTTGTGGCGACCCCACTTAGATGGGATAAGGGCAGGATGATGATAATGATTGCTCCTACGGATTAGTCGTGACAGTGCAACAGACAGACAGAGTAACGTTTATGAAAGTGACGTAGATCACTGTAAAACGTCTAAAAACATTATGTAGAGGAGATTGCTTTCTGATTTATGAGATGAGATATGCACCCAGTACAATGACAATTAGGAGCGAGCGCGACCAGGGAGCAGTCCGGTGACGTCACCGTTACAGCGCCCTCTCCAATGGAATAGCAAGAATAGCAAATGTTTAGCGCTTCGTATTTGAACGCCTGCTCGTTGGAAAACTTATTCGGACGGTTGGAAGTGAGAGGAGTAGTAGTTAAATAATAGATCCCTCGATCATATCACAATTTATTGTTAAAAATACAAAATAGCGGCATGCAGTAGTTTAAGGGTAACAATGTTTACGACTAGCGTCGCGTCGCGCGGTCGCCATATTCATAATACACTTACTTTTAATCTACGGTACGTTCGTCAGTTGTCCTATTCCGAACTGATTTGACTTCACTTAATACTAAACATTAATCGAACAGATCATTACAATAAACGTCGACGATATGGTATATCATTTCTAGTACAAAAAAAAATATCTTAAATAAAGGAATCACATCGTATAAATGGTATACTATAACCTCGACTTCATAAACATGGATTACGATTAATATATTCACTTATGACTACTTACACGTACACGGTATCATACTGGTATCATACCACGGTATCATACTGGTATCATACTGGTATCATACCACGGTATCATACTGGTATCATACTGGTATCATACGGTACACGCCACACCGCCTCCACGGACAGGTAACGACATCAATAAGATAAAAAGGACGAGAGTGGTGTGCGCGTCGGCCGGCGGCGACCGCGACTCTCGTATTCAGGCGGGCTTCAGTTCAAACCCGAAATGTGTTTAGAAACTAATGCTGCACTACACGACCCCTGTCGGTCGGACCTGGGCGTTTTTCAACCAGATAATGACGCCTTGTGACCCCTCTAATGCCTATAATGTATTTTGTTAAAGTGGATATATCCAGAGACTAAAATGTCTCGAACTTATATTCGCCCAACTTACGAACGATAGGAGAGGTAGAGCGATTTCGGCGAGTAGCGAGTAGCCCGAGATGAGTGCCGCCCGCCGGCAGGATTTTATAATTTATTTGGAATTTTAGAAACGAGTCGATAGACATTTTGCAATTGGAAAGTACGTTTAGAGGAAGAATATAAGGATACGATCCAATTTTTGTATAATATTAACTTTCGATTTACACGAGTACCGTCGACACTCGTCGGTGTCGCGTTGCGTCCGGTCAGACGACGCTCGGGTACGGAACGGGCCGAGCTCGTGGGGGCCGACCGGCACTAGAGACGAGGCCGACTGCGGACGAGCTCGACTAAGGCCGGGGTAGGTAGGTACAGCTCGACTGCGTACGAGCCGAACCGGGAACGAACTTAAACGAACGAGTGGAACGAGTTCGACTAGGGACGAGGTCAACTGCGAACGAGCTTAACCGGAGAAGACCTCGACTGGGGACAGGCTTCGGTCGGAAGCAGCTCGGCCGGAGACGGTGCGCTCGGGGACCTGGAGCGTCGCCGCTTCCCGTTCGTCGTTATGATCGTCGAAATACATCGTTATCGCACTAGCCAAACTAACGAGGACTAGAATAGATTGGCTACTGAGAAAAGAGAAGATACAGTAATACAATGAAAACAGCCTCATTTCAATCGAACGTAAATATAAGTCGATTCGATCTTTATAAATAAATAATGAATGGAAGAGAAGACGCGAATATTGCAGCAAAGTAATATTATCTATCCTTTTGATATACAAAGTTGGCGGGCAGCCGGCTGTCGTCGGCGGAGGAGCCCGCCGCGCGCCCTCTTCTTCCTCTCCTCTCGCAGGCGGCGGCCGCGCCCTGTGGGACAGGCACAGGTCGAGATCCCACATCATAATAACATATGTCACGTTTAGGTCAGGTTCGGGGCCTGCATCACGTGACCCCGAACACGCCGCCAGTCGGGCACTCACTACACGACACGTTCGAACCGCGGCACTCCCGAGGCTACGACTGAGATCCAATAGACCGTTTATCGATTGCAATTTTAAATAAATCGATTGCAAATTTAAATTTAACTCGAAGACGGGTCGAAGGCACCGTCGGGTGCTCGTATGAATAGTCGCTATAGTATTTTTACCTCACGATGCTATACGTTCGGTCGTTGCACCAGTGCCATACACTGTGACAGTTCTATAAAATCTCTGAAATGTCAGCATCGGATCAGTTCGAAGTAGCCGATGGGCCGGTGGAGACGTGTCGTACCTCACCCGGAGGAGGGGCGCGGGCCGCGGGGGGCAGCGCGCGGCCCTCAGTCCTGGAACAGCACCTCCGGCTCCCGGCCGCAGCGCTCCTGCGGAGAGGCCCGCCGTACAGTGGGGGGGAGTATCGGAAAGCTTTAAATTTTGTCACTTTTGTATTCCCCTCTCCTATTCGTCTTAGCGTGATGTCAAATAGCCTATAGCCTACCTCGATAAATGGACTATCTCACACTGAAAGAATTTTTCAAATCGGATCAGGAGCTCCTGAGATTCTAACAATCAATCAATCTCACAAACAAACTCTTCAGCTTTATATATCAGTATAGAATAGGCACGAGCCGATCGGGTATAAATGTAAGAAGCGTGAAGCCCACCGATAGGGTGTTAGTGGCATCCGCTCGATATTAAACCTTCATAAACAGCCGTAGCGTCCGTCGCGGGCGCGCTCACCTGGTGCTCGCTGATGAGGTACACGGGCAGCGGCAGCGTGCAGAACTCGCACGGGATGAGGGGCGAGGCGGGCGGCGAGGCTGGCGGCGAGGCGGCCGGCGAGCCTTCCGACGAGGCGAGCGGCGACGGCGACGACATCGGCGAGGCGGGCCCCCACAGGTGCGGCGGGACGGCCGGCCAGCCGCGCGCGGCCCCGTGCGCGGCGTCTCTGGCGGGCGGAAAACCGCGCACGGCCCCGAGCTCGGCGTCCCCGGCGGGCGGAAAGCCACGCGCGGCCCCGAGCCCGACGTCCCCGGCGGGCGGAAAGCCACGCGCGGCACCGAGCCCGGCGTCCCCTGCGGGCGGAAAGCCGCGCGCGGCCCCTAGCCCGGCGTCTCCGGCGGGCGGAAAGACGCGCGGGGCTCCGAGCCCGGCGTCTCCGGCGGGCGGCCAGTAGAGGCCGGGGCCCGGGGCCCCCGGCGGCCAGTACTGCGCCAGGTCGGGCCGGCAGCCGGTCTGGGGACGGTCGGCGTCACGGTGAGGCGGTACCGATCGCTATACGATTCGCCGTACTCGAGACCGTATATCGCCAACGTTAAAAGGATCGTCCGCTCCACCCCGCCACGACACGTGTTATCGGCCGAGTTAGTTATTTTTCAAATTAACGAACGCACATCGGAAGCTCCTGATTAAATTTTCAGTATATTATCATGTTCTCCATGCACTGCGAAGGGTAAGAATTAGCCCGAGACGAAATCACTTACTTCGTCGTACGCTAGCCGTCCCGGCGGCGTATCGGCGGTCGGCGGCAAGTCGATTACTCGCGGAGGTAGTATTTTTGGTCGCATATAATTTTAATCTGTTCTGTCTACATTATTTATTTTTTCATTTGGTGTAAATGTCAATTTTGATCTACGTGATCTATATTAAATGGATAAATATACGAAATGAAGCCGACGTACGCATTTATTTAGATAAGGATTAATACTGAACTGAAGAAAATAGTCTCGACAATAAAAATTTTTTTTAACTGAAATTTTGAACATAAAAACAGTTATTATGAGTTAATCGTAAGAGACAGACATGTTGTCGCGCTCTTTTTAGTATTACTTTTGTAGATTTACAACGCCCTAGTAAATGACTTTAGTGTATCTCAGTTAATTCACGGGCGCGCGCGACCGAAGCTCCCAAAGAGATATTTACCAACCGTGCGAAGTATAGAGAGGTCTACCACCAAAGTTATTACTTTAATTCTAATTTAGAAGTTAGCAAATCTTTGAAAAATACATCGTATGGTTCTAATTAATGAGAATTGTACTCGTATATGGTATTAGGTTCTAGTTCACGAGACAGTGATTCGAAATTTCGACATCGAAATTTTTCAGTAAATGTTAAGTTCTTACTTACATAAAACAATACGCTACAATTTAACTTTAGCGCGATATTTATATTGAGCCATAAATAAAAAAATATATCGATAAAGTTTCTAATTTTGAAAATAACTGGCCCTGTGTGTCCCGTGTAACTGAAAAGGGGATTGGTTCCAGAAAGGACCATCTTTCACATTTCTCTCGTAACATGTATGTCAAGTTTACAGTCTGTTCGAACTTCAGCGTGAAAACAGACGCATTCGTGCGTGCGTGCGTGCGTGCAGCCGGCACTGACCTCGTGCATCACCAGCTCGTCCGCGGGCACGGGCTCGCCGCAGAACTCGCACGGCAGCTGCTCGTCGTCCGACTCCGCGCTGACAATTATTTTAAATATATTACTATATTCATTTACTCCTACTGGAAGACAAATAACTATTCGAATATGAAACAGGAAACTAGTAAACACAAAAAAAAAACTATTGTTGCACTTTGTTCGATAGCCGTAATAATGTAAGGAAACCGCAAGCACTACCCTAACGTACGAGCGATGCGTTCGATCTCTCAACACACACAATTGATTTTTTCAAAACCAATATTCTGACCAACAGACTCAACAAACGACCTGTAGAACTCTCGATACTATATACGAGTATATAACACTTACAAACCTTACAACCGTTTCTCGATGGTTTCACTCACACTATAATTTATAGACTCTAACATTCTATGATAAAATTTCGCAAACGATTTTAGCTCTGCCATTGCAGCAGTTTTAAAACACTGTTAAAGGGAGGTCGATACAGAAAGTCTATTATGTTGTTGAGGATTACATCGGTGATAAGAATGCGTGGACCGGAAGAGTGACCGTGACCGAGCGGCTAGTACTGTTCGACTCTGCACGAGACAGTAATGAATAGTAGCTAGTCATAACAATCGAGTCTCTCGCCGGCTATTCTCGGTAGGAACGGCTTTCCGAACCGGCAGCAGGGTTGACGATTCAACAGCACTCGTTTACAAGTCTACTCGAAGAAAGAATATTTGAATTTGATGGGTGTTCGGGAGGGTGCACCCTCGGAACCCTTACTCCTATTCTATTAAAAATATTTGATATATTTTACATTATTACGGTACAACGGTTGTACTTTCATCCCGAATGAAGTGAAAACCATTCTAATTTTCTGAGAGACAATCACATAAAACTAGATACTAAGCGAGGCAAAAATGATACTCACTTATGGTTCGCGTCGCCGCCGCCGGAGCTGTAGGGCGCCGTGACCTGCACACGGACGGACGGTGAGACATCCGCGCTCCCCTCGTGCGCGTCGATGGGAGCGCGTTCGATTTTATCTTACATCTATCTATCACGCCCGCGCAATTAACAGCCTGACCGATAAACAGTTTAATTTGCTTAAAATCAAAACGGGTTCAAATCAGACTCTTCCAAACGACAAGAAATACGATAAGCTCTATCTGCTCCCACGGGCACACCGCCGGACCGATAGCGAACCTCGGTATTGAATCGAATATATACCGTACAAAAATGTTTTCTATAATAGGAATATCGCATCGATAATAGGAAACATAGATGAATAACAGGGGGTAAACATAAAATATGCGAAAGATGTCGTCCATACGACTAGTTGTTAATAATGATCGTTTCTCGCGAAGCACATTCAGTGCCGGGTTCGATGTCGCACCAACCCTCCCCCCCTCCCCCCTCGGTCGGACCACTGAGGGCCCGAGCTCCTCGCGTCACCGGCGAGCCGTACCTCGTTGAGTCCCCTCCGGAGCTCCCTCAGCGACGACTTGATCTGTCCGAAGCGGTCCGAGTTCCGGGCCAGCTCCTCCCTCAGCTGCAGCTCGTTGAACCTCTCCGTGAACTCCTGGGGAGTCATCGGTTTCAGATTCTTCAAGTCGTCGTTCCGCCTCTGCGCCTGCAGGTTGCGGGCGACGGCCGCGGGCCGGTTGGCGGCGCCCCCCGCCGCGCGCCCTAAGGGGACGGCGAACGGTCACGGCGATTCATACTAAACATCGATTCACGTTCTACATATGCTCCTAATGACTTTATTATTAGTAAGTCTAAAACGCGCCCGAGACGCGCCGCCGTCATAGAGTTGTCGTACTGTATCCGTCTTAAGAGAGCGAACGGGGCTCACTGTCCGTCTCTCTGTACCGGTGCGTGCGAAGCGAGCGAGCTTGAAATGCTGGAAACTAACCTAAAATTTCAACGTTAAGATTACACTGGAGTCAAAACTGTACAGAATTATCATTGAAAGTGTATTAATTTGAGTCAATACAGTGACGTGTAGCGGTCGCTCACCGGCGGGCAGGTTGCGCGCGGGCTGCTCGCGGCGCCGCTCCCCCTCCTGGCGGCGCTGCGGGCCGGCCTCGGGGGGCCCGGCCGGGGCCTCCGCCGGGGGGCTCCCGGGGGGCCTCGGGGCCGGCCGCTTCTTGACGGCCCCGCCCATGGCCCTGCCGACCGCGAAGTAGATTGTTGTATAGAGATTATCGAATGACTTCAGAGGGATCATAGAAACGAAATCATTTTAAAATAACATAACGATCGTCCTATCCTTATCCCACTCTAAGCGGGATCGGCACGACACGTTTCAAACATGCTGTGATGTAATTAAACATCTACGTACTTTGCGACCGACCCGACGTCGACTTACATCGATCGCCTCACACTACACCTCGGTAAGAAGTGAGGGTGGTATATTCTAGTCGGTCGGATTCCGCACGTCGGATGTCATTTTAAAATAATATTTAACTTAAAATAGCTTTCTGTCTCTTCCTAGTGAATCGAATTTGGGTTACGATCGGTAAGTTATGATCTGGAGCGCGAAGTCGGTCTAAATTAAAAAAGCGATCGCGGTATTTTATTAGTTTACGGGTGCGGATCCGACGTCGGCGCGGCGTCGGCCCCGCTGTGAGCCAACCGGCCCCACGCTACCGACACAGACCGACACGCGGTCGTATGGATCGAACGAGAACACATTCTACACGTATACTTAGTATACCGCCACTCTGATTCGTATCAGCCAGTACAGTACAGCGCTATCGCTGCGGACCCGCACCGACCGCGCCGAGTCGTCGCCTGCCGAGCGCCAAAGCTTACCACAAGTTTTTCTGGACTTTGTCGGCCGCCGCCGGCGCGACGTTCGGGGACGGGACGGCGGCGTTCCGCAGGCCGAGGCCCGCGACCACGACCCCACCGGAGCTCGCGACCCCGGCCCTACTGGGGCCCGCGACCACCGCTCCGTCGAGGCCCGCGGCCTCGGCCCTGCTGAGGCCCGGGACACCTGCTCCGCCGAGCCCCGCGGCCTCGGCCCTGCTGAGGCCCGGGACGCCTGCTCCGCCGAGGCCCGCGGCCTCGGCCCTGCTGAGGCCCAGGACGCCTGCTCCGCCGAGACCCGCGGCCTCGGCCCTGCTAAGGCCCGGGACGCCTGCTCCGCCGAGGCCCGCGGCCTCGGCCCTGCTAAGGCCCGGGACGCCTGCTCCGCCGAGGCCCGCGGCCTCGGCCCTGCTGAGGCCCGGGACGCCTACTCCGCCGAGGCCCGCGGCTTCGGCCCTGCTGAGGCCCGGGACGCCCGCTCCGCCGAGGCCCGCCGCGCCGGCCCTACTGGGGCCCGCGACCGCACTGGCCGACCCCGTATTATAAATGGCATTTCGTATGTCGACGCTCGGGCGGGCGGCGGCGGGCGCGCGTATCTGGCTCGTCGAACCGCTCCCGACGTTGCGGCTCTCGGCGGCGGCGGAGGCGGCAGGGGAGGCGGCAGGGGAGGCGGCGGGGGCTGCGGCGGGGCCTAGGGCCGGGGACCTCGCCGGGGGGTTCGTGTTGTTGACGTTCTTTAAGAAACTGAGCGAATCCGGTCTGTAGGGTTTGATGGCCGAGGAGGCCGAGGCGGCGGGCTGCGGGCGGGCGGTTGCCGCGGCCGGCTCGGGATCTGCAACGTTCCAGCGAAGTTGCTAACTTTAACTACCGTAACTGAAGTTTTACGGCGGTAAGGTTCCTCGCGGTAGTAATGATTGACTTTTTATTCCTTTCCTTTAAGATGTCATTCTGAGGAGGATAGCAGCGGACTGAAGTGACATCCTGGTGAATCAATATTTCGAGAAAATCTTAATGATAGTGGAAATTATGGTGCTGTGCGTGTAATTAACGTTATGAAAGTAAAGTGAGGCGATGCAAAGAATGTTCAGCTCGAATTGGTGATATGAGGTACCCGACCGAGCGTCCTGTTAAAAATAATATCCACATTTCTTACTGAATTGCAAAACGCGTCTCGCCCTTTGCGAATCATTAGTTATGTCCGAGCTGAATTCTTGTAAGCCCATCAGTAAGGACCTAGATCGCTCTGTCGTTCTAAAACGCTTCATACCAAGATCCAAAATCTGAAACTCGTTTTAAAATCCCTCCTCGTTCTCACGTGAACCTATTTAAATAAAGCACCGCTTTCGAAAATGGACCGTCGGAGGCAACTCCACTCTGCCGCACTCGTTTGCGATTATAAAATATCAAACACAAATGCATCAGTACACAAAATTACGTCGAGGTAGTGAATCCCGAACGACTACTCCCTCTTTACGCCATGCCAACACGCTAAGGTTCCATCGTCAGCGACGAGCTGCCTCTCGCGGCAGTCTCAAACACACCGCCATCAAATGTTACAACAATTTGCCGCCATCATTACGTAACCATTACGCAATGAAGGAGTTATCCTTCGCTATTTTTAAACTTAATTCTAAGTTCACGTTTCAAGTTTTCATTCAAAGTTGTCCTTTATTTCTGTTCTTAATACTATGTGTGTGTGTGTGTGTGTGTGTGTTTGTGTGTGTGTGTGTGTGTTCCTTTATAAATTTTGTAATTTTTTTTTGTGTCGTATGTCGTGTGAGCATTTAAGGATTGCATTAGGGAAAAGCTGATTTGACTAAAATGAAAGTATGCCTCTAGTATCATCTAGCAGTAGCAACTCAATCTGTATATCTTGTAATGAATGAATGAAAAATGAAATCATACGAAACATCACTCCCCCTCTCTACTTGTATCCACTCCCGCGGTCGGGCGTGCGCGAGTGCCGTGTGTACGCGTGTACGTGTGTAGGTGTACGGATAGGTGTCCGGCGCCCACCGTCGTGCAGGCGCACGAAGCCGTGGTTGGAGTCGAGGTGCAGCGCGCGGTACTTGTGCATGACCCACTCGCCGCACTCGCACAGCTCGGTGCGCGCGCCGCAGTAGCGCTCGTGCGCCGGCAGCGCGCCGCGCCGCAGCTCCAGCAGGCAGAACCTGCGCCACCACACCGCTCAGCACCCGCGCCCCTGCCGGTCTCCGCGGTACGATTACATACAGGGATCGGTTCGGTTGGTCTTTCCAAGAAACACCCGTGCCGCGTGATTCCACTTTGATCCGGAGATTCACCGGATCGAAGTAGTCTAGGGATCTCGACGTCCGACAGTTCTCTCCTCTGTGCGAACGACCGGTCGGGCCTTGGCGAGAGTCTGCCTACCTATCTATCCGATTCGCTCTCGCGACCGATCCACTGGAGCTATATCAATCACGTACTCACTCACGTACCTCTCTACGATTTAGGACGATAAAAAAGTTTCCCTCGAGAATATGACGAGAACAGAACATAATTGAGGCTATTTTAACTAATCATCGTCATTCTCCTGCCCTTACCCCGCTCTAAGTGTGTTCCGAACGGCATAATTTAAACCGAGTTATAAACATGTTATCACACAATTTGGCTAGGTATTTCACGACCGAAAATAAATCAATCACTGTTTTCACCCACACCATAGAGTGCGACCGCTTCAATAGAACCTTTAAAAAGAAGAAATTATGGGATTTTGAGGCTAAACTTTGCTCGCCAGCCAGACCAGCCAGATGCTGTGAGGTAAGTGACTCACTTGCAACTCTTCATGGTCTGCGCGCAGGAGTCTCTGACGTGGTCCTCCATGTCGGCGCCGCGCACGCTGTCGCCGCACTGCTGGCAGGGCGCTGCCGGGGACAACTCTACATTGATAGCCGACCTGGGCCGGCGGTGGGGCCGCTCGGTAGGTTGACGGACATTTTTAATTGTCAGTAAAAAGTTAGTAGTGAGTTATCAGTAAAAAGATCATTCCTCTCAAATTTACTGGTATTACTAAATAAACCTTTTTGTATTTATTCGAAAAATTATATCAATTTTTCACTAGTAACATGAGTATTATTATATAAAGTTCCATCTAAATGGAACTGATGAACTCAATCAGTCACTGACTGACTCAGTTCTATGCTGTGACCACAGTGAATGCAACTGTGTCAAAACGTTGAACTTATACTAGAGTAATTCAAAACAATTAGTCAATGTGACCCGTATGTTTATACAATAATAAGTATGAAATACGAAAGTTCAAAATCAATAACATAAATTTCTACAGTGAACAATTCACTTATATAGTAACTATGTCAAATTATTAGTGGATTTTAGATATATATTTTTTGGCATTTAAATGATATCCATACATAATTTGTGCATCTTATCGTGGTGTTGCTGCAGTTGAGCATTTTGCACTGGCTCCTTGCACACGGGGCAAATGCGAATGTTCCGCATGCAGTGCACGGCGTGGGTTGTGAAGTTTACTGCCGGGACCTCCCGCTTGCTGGAAAACATTATTACAATCTAGATAAGACAAGCCAGTACAGAGAAACACAATAAGGCAATGTTTCTAAAGAGTGACTTAGACTAAGCTTTTCAGTTTAGTAGATAATGCCAATATACTAGACAATCACTCTTTATTCAATAACTGATGGGTGTAATGCAGTGTTGAAATTTAGGGCAAAATTATGATATAATTATAAATTACTAGCGGCCTGCCCCTGCTTCGCACGGGTATAAAATATATATCCCATGTCACTCAGTGTAAAAAAATGATTAAAATCGATCCAGTAGTTTTGATTTATTCATTACTGCCCGTGGCCCGCAAGCGTTAAATTTGGAGAAAAACAATTTCCTCTCCCTATACCAAGAATATTTCCTGCTATCTTTGGAATATCTAAATTCATATAGTACATTTTTACTCATTTACTTTTACATTTTCCCTATGTATTTTATTTTTACAATTAATTACAGAATGTCTTTATAAACGACATTCACAGCTTTAAACAAACTCCTGAAAGAACGACACATAGCTGCTAAATGCGAAGTGCTATAGGTTGAAGCGCGGCGTCCTCACGGCATTTTAAATCTGTAATATCTCCGAAAATGTTCACTTAAATTACATGCTGTAAACGGCCATATTGATCTATATTAAATCAACTATTTATTTAAGGTACTTAATTGCTTCAAAAATAAGGCATTATTTTTCGTAAAAAGTAAATGACAAAAAGTGCTATTGTGGGTTATCCATAAGAGATAGATATACACCATCGCGGACTTTTCTGTAGACCTTTTCAAGGTGTACAAATACTTAGTACATCATTTTGATAAATCTCGTAGGGTTTAGCCAGCGTTTGCAATGTAAGCGGAAAAAAATGTAATTATTTACAAAAACCTCAAAATTACAGTATTTCTCTACTCCGTATTGAATATTATTATACATACAAACCTTCCTCTTGAATCAATCTATCTATTAAAAAAAAACCGCATCTAAATCTGTTGCATAGTTTTAAAGTTTTATGCACACATAGGGATATATGGACAAACAAAGAATGCAACTTTGTTTTATAATATGTAGTGATGAATGAGACTTTATAGTTTTGGTGAAGCTACAACTGGTTCGGAATGTTGTTCTTACCGAGAAGAACCTAAAAGAAACTCTGTGGTTGATCTTTTAAACATTTTCAATTTGACATTATTAAACCCCAGTCTTGTATGAAGCTGAAAGGATTTTCAAATCCAAGCTTTTTATCATCCAAATAATCTTCAATTTTGAAATATGCTTTATGTATAAGTATATCTCTTATACATACTTAATTTTAACCTTTCTGTAGGCTGGTCTAGTATGGATTGCGAAATTTTATTGTAGAAGCGAATACCCAGATCATCAAATGAGTTGCTAACTCTGCTGAGTCGCAACACAGGTATCACAAGCTTTTTGTTACCTCTCGTATGTCTATGATATACATTGAATTTTGTATTATACATATGGATATTTTTCTGTACTAATAGAATATGACTCTATATGTGTATATTGTGATGCTACATTAAGTATGCCTATTTCTTTGAACTTTTTGCTTCACAGTATATTTCAAGCAATTTAATTTATGTTCATAAAAATATAAAGAATTATAAAACCATAGGTGATGAAAATAGACAAAGCAGGAACCGACAAACTTGAGGCTCCTGCTTTGCACCTTGCAGAAGTATGTAAGTTGTTTGTGGGTTTGGGTATTAGATTCTATAATGAAATTCCGCAATTTTAGCTTTGCCATTACAGCAGTTTAAGAACACTCTTAAAAAGAGGCTGATACAGAAAGCCTACTACACTGTTGAGGATTGTTTATATAAGGATGTGTTGATATAGCTCTCTTTGAATCTGTACAAGAGTAATGACTAAATGTAACTAGTATTAAGAATTATATTTTTAAAAGAGCAACCGCCGAGTTACTTGATGGCTCTTCTCTGTAGGAACAGCTTTCCAAACCACCACACGCAGGTACATTTTGAATTGCCTATTCAAAAGCATGTGTTTATAAGTTTATTTAAATAAAGAATATTTTGAACTTGAATTTCTATTCTTCACTTTCACCATCTAATTCTATAGTTATTTTATTCCCTTTCCCTTACTTTTATATTAAAAATGAAACATCAGTTTTGTTTATTTGAAACATTTTCATTTAATCAGTGGCAATTTGTTACGCATATTTCTCTCTATGAACATGTTCTCTCTATGTTATTTTAAAAAATTTGAACCTAATTTACAGCTTGGACTTTAGATCTTATTTAGCTGAGCCAAATTTTAGTTAATTGATGCAAACATAAAACTTGATGCATATTGATTGCAATAACTTATTAAAAATTTGATTAGACTGAAATAATATTTAAATTTATGAAAATTTAAAATGCTGTTGCTATAGATATCGTAATATGTGTATATTGTAACATGTACCATGAAGGTAGGAAATAAATTATATAAAAAAGAGGAAAAAAAAAACTAACATTTTATTTGATGAAAAGGTAAATAACCGAACGAGTAGCGTCCAATACATGTAATTTGCTCTATTTATCCAAAAATAAACGCACAACGCATGCATTTAAAAATAGAGCCATTATTGACACAACATCGTGGTGCAACGAGATGTAATCGAACTTACCAGTTTTCGCAAATTTTGGTCTCCCCTTCGTCCATTTTCCAACAGGGAAAGCAACTGTAGCGATGTTAACGTTTTTTCACGACTACTTTAATACACAGTTAATACGAAATTATCTCGCTGACATTAACGCAACATGCTACAAAAAAAATTTTTTGTACATAACAAATAATTAAAAATTACTTTTATAAAACACACATAGATACATTTTTATTATAATCGAATTGAATTTAATCGGTAAATCCCGCAGTGTCTTTGAAATTTGATTAAAGTTACCATTGCAAATAAATATTAAATAATGATTGGATTGACGTGATTATTAACGTATGAAAAATCAATTTATTAAAATTAAAATTTAAACTATATTAGACATTGACGGCTTAGGTATATATAATTTAATTAGGTGAAAAATTGAAGACCAGAATTAAATCGATTCATTCATCATCAATATTTCTACGAAGTAACCGTGAAAGTGAAAGGGATAATCGCATTTGTAATATTAGTATAGAAAATAAGGATTCTTCGTGAATGTTTGCTTTATTAAATTTATCAATTCATGCAAATTATTTTATTTTAATGAAGAGACAAAGCCTGAAAGTGTTTCCACTTACGGAATGTTTAGAACTATGGTTTAGAATTTCATCTTATAAAGACAAATCAGAGTCACTTCTATATAAAGTGAGTTCTTCTTATACTAATAATTATTCGAAAGGTACAAAAATGCATCACGAACTTAAAATTTAATTAGTGAAGTTTGGCGTAATTAAATAATGGCAAGCAAATCCCAACAAGAAAATCGATTTATCACTACATATTATAAAACAAAGTCCATATTTCCGTATGTACGCATAAAACTTTTAAACTACGCAACCGATTTTGATGCGGTTTTTTTTAATAGATAGAGTGATTCAAAAGGAAGGTTTGTACGTATAATAACATTCAATACGAAGTAGAGAAATACTGTAATTTTTGAGGTTTCTGTAAATAATTACATTTTTTTCCGCTTACATTGCAAACGCTGGCTAAACCCTACGAGATTTATCAAAATGATGTACTAAGTATTTGTACACCTTAAAAAGGTCTACAGAAAAGTCCGCGATGGTATATGTCTATCTCTTATGGATAACCCACAATAGCATTTTTTTTCATTTACTTTTTACGAAAAATGATGCCTTATGTTCAAAGCAATTTTTATACAATACAGCATTAATCCTTATCCAATTGAGTACCTTAAATAAATTGTTGATTTAATATAGATCAATATTGCTGTTTACAGCATGTAATTTAAGTGAATATTTTCGGAGATATTACAGATTTAAAATCCCGCGAGGAGGCCGCGCTTCACCCTATAGCACTTCGAATCCAGCAGCTATATCTTTCTTTCCAGAGTTTGTTTAACGACAAGGAAGCTGTGAATGTTGTATATAAAGACATTCTGTAATTAATTGTAAAAATTAAATACATGGGGAAAATGTAAAAGTAAATAAGTAAAAATGTACTATATGAATTTAGATATTCCAAAGATAGCAGGAAATCTTCTTGGTATAGGGAAAGGAAATTGTTTTTCTCCAAATTTAACGCTTGCGGGCCACGGGCAGTAATGAATAAATCAAAACTACTGGATCGGTTTTAATCATTTTTTTACACTGAATGACATGGGATATATATTTTATACCCGTGCGAAGCAGGGGCAGGCCGCTAGTTCTCTATAAGAAGTGCAAATATGAATAAAATACCATTTAAGCTTTTCTTTTCACTCATTTTTACGGGTTTGACTTATTATTTTCATATATGATTTGAGATTGAGAACTGTAGAAAAAGGAAGTAAGGAGCAATAGAATAAAATCAAAATGATTCAGTGGTGAAATTTAATTTCACACGACGATACAGTAACGAACTATTATATACTAGTAAATTGTTCGAAAACACTTTGTATTCTACGGTTTTGAATAAAACTAGATAAACAAAAAAGTAGTCAGAATATCCAGTTTTATTCCGCTATTTCTCACATTTATGTATTTATTTTATTCTCTGTAATGATCTTCTTCTTCCTGCCCTTATCCCACTCTAAGTGGGGTCGGCACAACATGTTATAAACATGCTGTCACATGATTTGGCTACGTTTTTACGACCGGCCGCCTGCCTGACGTCAACATACCTCTGTCGCATTTTACGACGCCTCGGTAAGAAAGAGGGTGGTCTATTCTACTAAACCGGATACCACACGGTGGGTCAACTTACCTTAGTCGCCTTTTACGACACCTCGGTAAGAAATGAGGTTGGTCTATTCTACTCAGCCGGATACCACACGGCGGGTCGACTTACCTTAGTCGCCTTTTACGACACCTCGGTAAGAAATGAGGGTGGTACTATTCTATTCAGCCGGATACCACACGGCGATTTATTCTCTGTAATGATATAAGGCCTATTTCATGGCTTCCATCTAACAGCCAACAGTCCAGTTCTATATTTGAAGAGGATACGCTCTACGGCTCTGCTAGTATTTATCGTATTGTACATACGACTGTCGATTTCCTATGACGATAGTGGCAGCTTTCACACGAATACTGTACATGCCAAGGTTTAAATAACTAGAGAATATCTGTTATGAGCAGATGGCAGTCCTACGAGAATTTATGATTCCCAATCGTAGGGACTACGACGCTCATTAATAAGGAATGCGATGCCAGGTGGAGGATCTCCTATGAACAACAGTTTTTGCTTATAATCTTCAAATAAAACTAAAATATTACTAAAATTTATTTATTTATACAATACAATGTGAAAGTAGTAATCATTGCATAACCGATATGAAGCGCCGCGGATTTCTTACGGACTACGGGAGAATAACGGACAGGGCGCCCACCACGCAACGACCACTACTTTAACTTTTACCGCGAATATCACACAGACACTCACCACGAACGTATGAGAATATCTTTATAAACTCGTTTTAACATCTATTTATAGTTTACTGCTAAGATCATTTTAGTTTCGCTTCCTAAAATATATCATTTTAATTAGTACCGAAACTATACACGTGTATTTGATTACAACTAAGAGCGAATTTTTATACAGCCGAACAAACAAATTTATTTACAAACTTAGGTGTACGGTGAATTGAAACATTTCGCTGTATCAATAAATACAAAATTTAGAATGCTTACATATATCACACACTTAAATTTGATAAACTTAAGATTTAAAAACATAGTCTATGGTGTAATTAACTTATCATTACGTTTATAGTCCGCGGTCGATAAGGCGGCCACTAGGTTGCGGTACACATCGCCGCAACGACCGTACCAGTAACCGATCGGTATAATTTACAAAAATCACCCAAATGAAAATTGGCAATGGCTACAACTGTGAAATGATGAATGACATCAAATTGTTTAGTTTATATCTCGAGCGGGGACCGAACACCCGAAGCAGTCGTGCCGTCGACGTCACACAATCATCGCGAATGACGTCTGCCGCCCCCACTGTAGGGGTGAGCCAACAAGACTTGAAAATATTATTGTTGTGATTCAACAACTCCCACTCTAAAAGTTCCCCCGCTGGAAGCCCAGCCCCACGCCCCGCATCGTGTGCGTGGTGGCGCGCGCCACCTCGTACTGGGCCTGCATCGCTTGGAACAGCTCCTCCTGCTTCTTGTTGGGGTCCTGCGTCGAGTCCGTCGACTCCGTCTTCACAGCATCTGCAGGCGGATCGACAGTGAGATCATTATTTCTCGACAGTATTTCTTAACGCAACCCTACCGTCCGTCAACTCTATTAAAGTAAATCCTAATCGCACGCACTCTCGAAACTAAGACAAGCATGTAAAACTAACAGCGCTAGTCCCTAAAATAATAAGAACTAAAATCTTACTCTGTAGTTCTCGTAAAAGTCAATTTTAATAAAGAATATTTTTTATTTAAGTCAAAATATAGGTTAGAAAAATAAGCTAACTGTATTAAGATATCTGAAGTAAACTCTATTTGTGGAGGAAACGCCGTACGTACTGGGGTCCTTGATGCCCATCAGCCGCATGAACTTGGACACCTGGCGGCCGTCCGAGTCCTGCGCGAACCGCGCGCCGCTCCAGCGGGCCGCCTCCGCCTCCGCCGCGCCGCGCTCCTTGTTGGCCCACAGCAGCTTGCGCTTCTGCACCTGCCGCACACCGTCCGCGTTCACGTACCACTACCACCACCATCACCATCATCGCCACCAGGCCGTCCGCAGCGCACCTGGTCGAGCGCGCGGTGCGAGGCGCCGGCGCAGTGCGCGGGCAGGCCGGCGGGCAGCGCGGCGGCGCGCAGCTGGCGGGCCGTCGCCATGGACCCGTCCGGCGTCTTGATCTGCAGCCCTGCAACACCGCCACCACCACCGCCGCCAGTTACAGTCACGGCAACCGCAATAGGGTTAGGGAGCATCAATGTCCACACTGACCGTGGATCGAACCAAAACAAACACTTGAAATATATGTACTAACAAAGTACATAGCCCCCCATTAGCTTTGAATTAGGTGCCACTTATTTTATATATATGTTTATTTTATAGTCTGTAGATTATTATCCAGTTGCCAAGGTAAGTTTTTTAATGGTATATTTAACAGCAACATGTTCCATAGACAATATATGATTTTTGCAAATGTTTGACCATTGTATTATATATTCATTTTAATTCGCTCTCCCCCGCTCCCCCGCCACTCACCCATCTTCTCCATGACCTCCAGCTTCTTGTTCACCTTGTAGGAGGAGGGGCGGTAGTCGGCGCCGGGCGGGGAGCCGCGCCGCTCCCCCCTGCAACACCAACACCACCACATCACCACACATACCATAAAGGCAGCCAGTTATATTAAATTCAATTCAATAGTGTCAAATTTCATTGATATTCATCTAGCGGATTAGCTATAGAGATGTGGTAGACAGACTTTGTCATTTACAATATATATAAGCATTTATCGGTCAGACTCTAGGCTTTTACTCGTAACGTTTTAGTTTTAACGTTTAGGTGCTTGTCATAGAGTTATTATACTTAGAGTAAAGAGACGTATTAGAATAAGGAGAAAACAAATAAGAGTGAAGTATCTGTCTCTGTTTTCTATGTGTGATCAGGCAAAGATAGAGTGTCTGCCCCATCTCATTATCTGTCGCGGCTCTCACTTCAGGCTTGCCTATGACTCCTCTACTTTCGTCCGAAAACTCTATGGTGGTCGCAGTGCCGTCGGTAGTGCTACTATTTAAAGTCATCGTCGACACTGACCGTCTCTCCTCCGAGTGCCGCGCGGGCCGCCCGTCCCGCTCCCGTTCCCGTTCGCGGTCCCGGTCCCGGTCGCGTCGGTCGACGAATCTGTTAAGAGACATGAAATGTAACGCCAAAAAGTGATTAATGACCACATCACTATAAGTAATCAAACTCCTAAATGACACAAGACAGTTCTGTCTGTTTCCGTACTCACCTGTGCGAGACGGCGTCGCGCGCGTCGTGCGGGCGGGCCGCCACCTGCAGACACCACACGAACACATCACAACGGTTCAATTAACTACTACTTGGAGTTTGAACAATTCCTTCTCAATGTATTGCTAAAATATGCTCAATTAAGTTTTTTCTTAAATAAAAAACGGGATTTTTTTTCTTATTCATGCCAGTATGTAAGTATAATAGTACTAAATTTTATCAATCATGTTACACACAGACAGACAGATCGACTATCGCATCATAATATTAATATGAATAACTATTACAATTATGATTACAAATTATCATAACATTAATTGAATACTGGGTAACAGACGACTTAATATGATATATGTAATAGCAATTTGTAATTAGAGCACAAATAATAACCACAAACGAGCAGTGGCGAGCGGTCATGAGACAGACAAGTGTAGAATAAGGACTCAGATCCTGGCGAGTGTAGAGACTGGTGTGTACGAGCTGATGTGTGATGGTGGTGTGTATTGTACTGAGTCAAGTACATGTCACTGCTAACACAATTAAGTCACACGTATGTGAGTTCTTTTGGGGGCTCGGCAGCTCATTGCCGTGCCACAGCCGGCTGAGTATAATGGAGCACTCCCATTTGTTACCGAGGTGTCATCAACTACGTAGCCGAATCATGTGATCACCATGTTTATAACGTGTGCCGACCCCACTTAGAGAGGGATGAGGGCGGGAGGGTGATGAGTTCAATATTCCCACGGCCGAGTCCCACCCGTGGGCCGTACCGTACCTTGGTGTCGGCGCGCTCGTCGGGCCGGTCGCCGAGCAGCCCGCGGCGGCGCTCGGGGCGCTCGGGTCGCTCGGGGCGCGCGGGCCGCTCGTCGCGGCGCTCGCGCTCGTGCCGCTCCCGGTCCCGCTCGCGGAGCCGGTCCCGGTCCCGGTCGCGCCGCTTGTCCCGCCGCTCCGAGGAGCGCGACCGCGAGCGGTTGTCGTCTGCAAGCACGAGTATCCCTCTAGATATGTGGACACATTCGAGTTTCCCGCTAGTAGGATTCCGCGAGTCCTACCCGGACAGTCTAATGGAATTTTCGTTATTTACATTTTAAATTATCGTAACGAAATTGAATAAAATAATACCTTTTAAAAAACTGAAATAGTCATATTTTAGTATTGAAAATACGAAGTTCAATACACGATGCAGTCTCGATTGATCGTCACAGGTCCGCCAGGGTGTGCGGTGGCGATCACGTGACAGACTTGGTGCCGTTGTAGTGTGGCGGTCGGGTAGGTGGTCAGTGAGTGTATGTGTACATGTAAGCATTTTTTTTAATCCGTGTTCGAAACATGGCTGGTTGGCGTTGGCGTTGGCCGTTGGCGCAGTTGGCAGTGCCTCTGCTTTTAGCTCCGCGGGTCGCGTGTTCGATTCCCGTCGGGCCAAAATTTTCTATAAACAATTTGTTGGTTCTTCGAGCCTGGGTGTGTGTGTATTTTCGGAATCCCGAAACGGAAACGGCTCCTACGATTTTCCTGACATTCAGCATGTAGGGGGTTTCGGGGGAGAAAATTTCGATCTAGTTAGGTTTTATGTAAAAAAAAATAGTTTTATCCCTGTTTTTGGGCATTAAAAATACTAAAATTTATATTGAATTGAATTTTTGTCACAAACTGTCAAATCAGCGTAGCTTATTCGGGGAACGGGCAGTCTCGAGAAATATAAATTCCTAGGTTCGATTCCCAACTACATATTTTTTTTTAAAGTTTCTTTTTTTTATTTTGTAAAAAATTACCGAGCAATGCTCGGTCACCAGGCACTGTTTATTATTATTTATTATATGAATCCCCACAGAATACCAAAATAATGTAGTGAAACTTTTATATCTGTGCTACTGCTATAATATATTAAGTGTTATGTGTGATACAACGTAGGTAATACATTTCTAGAAGCGCTATTTTCCGAATATAACATAATATATTGATTGTTTTAAATGATCATTAAGTTTGTAGAGTCGCTCGTTCCTGTTATACGTGTCAGTGTGGCGGGCTGTGGTGTATGACCACCGCTAGTACACCCTTTATGTCACGGTGGTGTACACTCACCGGAGGGGGCTCGCGGGGCCGCGGGCACCGCCGGCGGCAGCTCGGGCTCCGACTCGCCGCCCTGGGACTCCTGCGACAAAGGATGGTCACTTCACCTAAGGGGGTCCGCCCGTACCGCTCCGACACTAAGAATATCACGCGCCATTTTGCCATCTATAATGACATCTGTACTTTTGGATGAGTAATTACATAATTCATTCATAATTTAAATCATTTTAATAATCGGTTTTAACCGCAAACGGTCCGAATGAAAGTAAAGTGACAGCCTAAAGATTTTGCACTTCGCATCCCGCGCTTATCCCAAGGTAGGTTACACATATTTCGGAAATTCCTTGCGATTTGGGCACATTTTATCGTGATTTTTTCCTTCACTGTTTAACAAATGTAAATTTTAGCTGAATTATAAAATCCTAAATAAAGCCTTGAAACTGAACGCTCGAACTTATAGACAGAATCAGGCACTGGGCCCTGGTCGGTCGGCGAAAACATTATGACAAGTAGGGGTGGGGACTGACTGAGAGGGATGTCATCTCACAGTCGCCACTGGCAACACCTAACGATACTATGATATCGCAACGGCCATAGTCCCACCTGGCTTTACTAAAAATCTTTTATAAAATTATATTGCTGGGTCACTTGAAAATAAATAATTTTCGTTATAAATATAACTTGAGACCTACAGTGTATCAATGATGGCGTGCGTACCACTCGGCCGTTGTAACTGGACCTAGTCTGGTGGGTACGGCCCTATAGTATCCCATCCACCCACAACCCGTGCTCTGTTCCCCGCTTCGTTAGCATAATACGTATAAAGCGTGTGATACATTACGTCTGTCGTCTTAAGGCTACGTACTCACATGGCAGGCGCTAGGGGGGGGGCCACGGCGGTCGCGCTTCTTGACACCACAGCGAGGGCAGTATTTGACTTTTGTTTTGTGTCAATTTACAAATGGGTAACATATAAAATAATAAAAGTGTTAATATCATTGTGGAAAACATTTTTTTTTCTTATTTAAAGTTTTTTCTCTACTAATATTAACGCGTTATATACGGTACGATGGAACAGATATAAGTGCTACCTAAACAGTGTATGCAGAATGCGGAACCGAACCGACTCCAGCTTAACGAGCCAACAAGTACCAGTGATACGACCCCATAGTTACTTGGGTGTAGATCCAAATTTATTCTCACAAAATACTAAACAAGTTATTTTGACTGTAAACATTCAACATGCAATAAAGAAATGTAGATTCAACAATAAACACAAAATCTCAACATCCTCATCAAACCTAAACAGTTAAAAAAGATATCAAGTATTATAGATTTGATAATCAGGAAGAGACTGATTTCATGATTTATACATCTGCTTGAAACATAAAAATTAACTGAAGAGCCATTTGCGAAAAAAGTTTTTAAACAACCTTCGTATGTCATTATTTCTTTCATACATATTTTTGTTAATAAAACATACATATCTCATACAACTCAAATACAATAAGACAATATATTTGTTATGTGGCTATATACTGTGTTAAGGTGAAACTATGTTATAATCCTATGGATTCCATGACAATTAAAAAGACTAATACCTAGAGGGGTCCAGAAACAGTATTATATGCCCCATCAAGAAAATAACTATATCCTGAAACTAGTCTAGAAATAAGATTGAGATACTAAGAAATATAAAGTTTGCAAGAAATATTCAAAATGTCCACATAAAGTTCATAATTGATTAGAATGAAAATATATTGAGTAACACCTCACTTTAAAGCATCCCACTGATATTAATTGAGAATGCAGTTTCAGACTGGTTGGAATATTGATAACTATGTGTGTAACTAACACCATCATCAAAGGTAGCCATAAGTCAATCAAAATAACTTGTTCAGTAACATGTCTACAGCAAATAATATACATATACTAAAACTACTGTCAAAATAATTTACTCAAGGTTTACACAGAAACACCCCTCAGTGTGACAGAAGTAGTTCCCAGTGCTACACTGATATTATTATAGTTACAAATACACTGCAGAGCTACCAGTACACAGTATACAGAGTGCAACAACGTGACCACTCACCTCACTCATGTCCATGTTCACGTCGTCATAGTTGGTGTCGTCGTCGCGGCGGCGCGCGGCCGCCTCCCCGCCACCCTAGAATACCAGGCTATTGTCAAGCAGAGAAAACTGATTAATATGTGTTTCTCTCATAAGTAAATATAAATTATGCATAGAAAATCACAACTTCACATAACTTAACATAATTAAATAAATATCATAGAACATAAGTTTTCATTGCACAACAATCTCTATATAAATAAAAATCAATTGCCTTATGTATTGAAAGTTCATCATTTGAGACTGACTACCAATTTAGCTTAAGAAAGGGATAATAGATATAAATATTTTTGTCACATGAAAATACATTGGATAAGTCAGAGATTTGTGTGATATTTATGTATGAAAATCTGAATTATGAAATTCAGTTTCACAGCCCTTCTGCCATAGGCAAATTTGATTGAATATAATAAGTTTAATAAATTAAACCTTGTATATATTTTTAAATATGCTTAAGAGTAAGCCATCTCATTATTTGTTCTCTGTTTGGAAAGAAAAAAGTGTTCCGGTTCAAATTCAAATTCAAATTCATTTATTTTTGCACAATACACTTACAAAAAGTTGTTACAATTATTGTTTTAGCGTATTACCAAAAAATAGGTATGCAAATATGATAAACTTAAAATTATAAGTTTTTAAGTTTGACACAGATAAAAAAGAGTTTATGTTTATTTACATATTTTTGATGACATTAAAAATCACATATAAAGTTTATATTGTCAAATTACAAGGGCTTATGCTGAAAATTTAAATATTCATTTATCGAATAAAAACAATTAGATAATAACCACTCATGTAGCTTGTATTTAAATTTAGGAAGACATAAGTCTTTTATATGTTTAGGCAGCTTATTAAAGATTATAATTGACATACAATATGCATTATTTTTATAAAGTGACAATTTTATTCTGGGTAAAAGTAATCTATCTCTATATCTTGTGTCATTACTTGTAAAATAATCAGGATATTTTTTTACAAATATGCATATTTCCTTGATATAAATACAGGGCAAAGGCAATATATTGAGCATTTTGAACAAGGGCTTACAACTATCTAATACATTTGCCTTACATATCGAACGTATACATTTCTTTTGCACCTTAAATATTTTATCCGCATCCACTGAGTTACCCCAAATTACAATACCATAACTTAGTACCGACGACACATAACCATGATACGCGCACAATACAGACGTCTTAGTTGATATCTGTCTAAGCCTCTTAATAGCGTACACAAATTTATTTACTCTATTGCACAAATCAATAATGTGATATTTCCAACTGCAATTACTATCTAGTTTGATTCCTAAAAATTTTATAACATCTACTTCTTCTATACGTGTATTGTTATGTTGTAATACAAGAGGTATGTGTTTCGATTTATAAGTTTTAAAAGCGATAAATTTAGTTTTTTCATCATGAAGTGTTCCAGTCGAAGTATTTAAAAAACAAATAAACACATACGTGATATTTTTCCTGAATATATAAACATTTTTTACTGCCAAGCAATGGTATATATGAAATATCCTCTAAGGACACTCTGATAACAATTAATGTATTTCGGCCAGAAAAAAAATTAAGCTGACAACGTGATCCTGTGTAAGTTATTCTAACTCTCGATATATCTATACACAACGGAAATTGTCTCCAAACAAAAACATTCAAAAACGGCCTAGATTATGTAATTGGTGTATCTGTGTACATTATGATTCTAATTATTTTATTTATTTCAATCAAACAATCAAATAAAGGAAACAAATAGTCAATTTCAGGATGCAACTATTGTCACAACATGGCTACGGCAAAAATTAATACTAACCCAAACAGCACAGCAATAGATATTATTGAAATAATGATATAAATTACATAGAATTTTTCAAAATGAAAAATTTATTTTGTCTTACCGATGGATGGTGACTGTAGCGACCAGATTCACCGTCGTCGTCGCTTCCGTAACCAACAAGGGAATCCATTATTGTTTTGGTTTAAATTTTATACGCTACTAGATAGCGTGAATTTCTAAATTGTAAAAAATAGAATAACAAACAAAACATTCAATATTTTTGTACGATTGAAAATCTCGCCACAAGTTTATTTTAACGTTTCGCAATATGGCTCACACACGGGCATAGACAAAAAATATGGAAAACGGAGACCGGATAGGATAATGTTGTAAACATAGATTAGACCACAGAGTACATTATATAGAGTAGACGATGTTATTACTGAATACTGACGGTTTTAAATTGAGCTAGAGATGGGCAAAATGTATTATTATAAAAAAAAGGAAAAAAGGGATTTATATCTTTTCACTCTTTTATATCTTTAACTAATTTTCTCAGTACGGCTAAAAGAGAAAATAAGGCAGTTAAGCCTAAAAATATATCCTTTATATCTTTGGCTATTTTAATACCAAAATGCGATAGCTATCCGTCTCTACGTCTGTCTCTTTTAAGTGTAAATTGCTATAAAATACTATCTCTTTTCTCTAACTTATCACTAAAATTGACTCTTAATCATAAAAATTATAATATAGAATAATACAGATATAATTGAAACAAATACGAGCTAGATCGTTATCGTACACCGGGGAAAAAAAGTCTATAACGTTCATTAAATTTCCAATAATTAAGATTATTTATTAGATATTATTAAATGTTTATAATAGCCTAATTTATTGTGTATAAGTGATCTTTTTTATATTAAAAATCAAGAATACTCTTCGAGAAATTGATAAATGTTTGTTTTACAATATTAAATGTATAATGAATCGACCCAAGCTGGCATATGCGCAATTCGTAAAGATTGTGCAACATTAGTAATTTGAATACATTGACTTATCACTTAATGTTCAAATTTAATTTGTATTCAAAATATAACATTTGATATTGATTTATTAGGTAATTAGTATATTTTACTCATTTCTACTTAATATAATAAATTTTTAAACAAAATACAGAAGTTTTATTCGTGCTATATTGTACAAAGCTGTTCAATGTATCCGAACACGCAACAGCAGTCATTCTTTCTCTTTTGAACATATTTTTAATATGGCGGATGAGTTGACCGCCATCAGGTCGCGCGACGGTTAATAAGTGCAAAATAAGAAGTTTTCGCAATTTTTCGCACGCGTGTGATGTAAACTTGAAGATTTATTCATTTGTGTTATTTAAATATCCATAGTCATACCTTTGGCTAATTCCGAAGCTTAGTTGTTGGATAAAAATGGTAATGATAGTTTTTTGTTTTGATACTTTTTTAGCAACTTATCATTGTACAATTTTATTTTCTTCGTTAATTATTTATCATTTCATATCATTTTAATTTATGAAAAAGTATCACCCCTATAGTCTCTTCCACAATATTTAATTTAAATCATCTTAAAAACGGTTTTTTTCATTGTTTTTAAGATTTCTAACCAAAAAAAAAGCGTCATGAGGCAATGACAGCCTCACATGTGATAAGACTTATGTTTTATTCCAGAAATTTGTAAATCCTAGTTCGCGTTAGCATATAATTATGCAAGTTGGGTGTGGCTGTATTGATTTTCTTGGAAGGTTCTAGGTCTAATGTTAGAATATGCCTTAAGAACTGCACTTTACATACATATACAGTTCATTTGTCTTTTGCATTATGATAGTGTTTCAGTTGAACTTCAAATTTAATTTTTAATGAAATATATGATTGTTACGAAATCTGCGTAGTATTTTCACAGTTACGAACTAGTAGCTTAAAAGTTTTTAAGAAAGAAATTGTCTTAATTGAATTCTTAATGTATGATATTTTAATTAAGAGTTTGATTATTGCTTTTTATGGTTAGTAGATGTATTCGATATCATTAAAAAGAGTTATAAACTTTCGTTATCAGTTATATAAGGTGTATGTAAACTTGTACTGTTGCCAGATGAGGAAACATTGAAATTGAAAATGCTTAGTTGCCAAACCAGTGGTTTTTATTACCTTAATAACAATATGTACCTATTTATGCTAGTACATTTTCTGTATGCAATTTTGTGATAACGAAAAACTAGTGTAATGTGCAAGAATAACACATTTTTTTTTTATAATAATAAATGTTTTTTGTGCTGTTTTTGGATTATTCCAAATTTTAAAATCAACCTTTGATGACACCAGATCTGATGATTATGTACTCAGTTTGTATACAAGTTGACACTTTGTATATTCACCTCTAAGCTATTTTTAACCCATGATGCAGATCTTCTAGATGTGATTGTTCTTATATCTTCCAATATATGTTCCAAGTTCTACCATTTAAATTAAACACATTTTGAATGATTCATGACAAATTTTAATTCGACACGAATCAAACAAATATCTATTTGATATTTATGTATAAAAATGTTATTCACATTTAACAGAAGTGAATAAGTTCAGAAATTAAAAAAAAATAATTAATAATAATATTTATTTTTAATATTTCATAATAATTAATTTCCTGTGACTGACTTTGATATACTACATGCTTACATGTGTCTATTGTGTTTGCATTACAGTCAAAGCGGCAGACATTTGGTGAGCACAACCCAGCAGCCTCAGATGATGATTCTGATTTTGATGATGATGAGGATCCAGATAATTTGGAAGTGCCAGGTAAGATTTATTAATTTTTGATGAAGTAATAGAATAAATATTTGGGTCTAATTTATTAATTATTTATTTTGAATGGAAAAAAATATATTATGGTGTAATTTTATTGCAGTTACACGCTAACTATAACTCAAAAGTTATAATAAAATTATTTTGTTATAATCCACGATAAATGAAATAAAAAAAAATATAAAATGCTAAATGTACAGTGGGCTATTCGTTTTCATATCCTATACATGTAGGATATGTAATAACACATACACCAATCTTCACCATCGCAACTACAATACACAAGCACTACACACATTCACTATCACAAACTCAACAAGAGTTTCACCCTGCAATCAAAGTACCATCAGAAGATAGAGTTCACTACAAATTAGCCAAAGCAGCAAAATAGCTGATGGAGGTTTGTGCATGTGTTTTTACAAATCCTGGATGTATTGGGGATGAAACTGATAGTATAATATTTCGACTCTACATTTACTATTATTATAATTTTTTTCATTAATACTTTCTCTGCAAAGTAACACCTAATTTTATAAATAATTTAACCACAACTTGTGTCAATTGTGTTGTCAATATGTAATCAGTTTTAGTTATGTTGTAACAACATGCAAAATGTATATTATTGATTGCCTTAATATGTTTAAAAATTTATAATTTTTATAAGGTCCTTAAGGAAATAGCTGCCAAACATTATTTTAAGCATAATTTTTAATTAAGACAATGTAAGAACAAAGATATATCTTTAGTTCTTACCTGATTGGGAGTGATGGTGAATTGAAAATTGTTCTTGACCAAGGACCTGTCAAATGAATCCATAGTAAGTGGATTATTCTTCTTTTATTATTTAACTAATAGACATCTAGAGCTGTATACAGTTTTCAAGGTATCTCCACACTACACAATCTTATGTGGCATAGATTAAGTGACTCCCTGTAACCTTGATGTTATGTTGTCTGTCATCCTGGTTAGGAAGAGTGGCTCTGTGCTTTCTTATGCTGCCCATAGTCTAAGTCAGCATAACTCAATTAAACATGAGTTATCAATGTTTGAGCAGGCGGTGGGAAGACGCTGGCAGCAGCTGCTCGTATGGGGGATAAGGTGAAGCCTCCCCACACGATGATGCCTGTAACTGTGCGGGCAACCACCAACCCACTGGCAGGTAAGTGACCCGTTCATAGGTATACAATGACAGGTGTTCAAAAAATATTTAATTAGTGCTTGAATTATAATTATTATAGAATTATATAATAACTAGCGGCCTGCCCCTGCTTCGCACGGGTATAAAATATATATCCCATGTCAGTCAGTGTAAAAAAAATGATTAAAATCGATCCAGTAGTTTCATTTATTCATTATAGCCCGTGGCCCGCAAGCGTTAAATTTGGAGAAAAACAATTTCCTTTCCCTATACCAAGAAGATTTCCTGCTATATCTAATATCTAAATTCATATACTACATATTTTCATTTTTCCCCTATGTATTTTATTTTTAAAATTAATTACAGAATGCCCTTATATACTACATTCACAGCTTTCTTGTTATTAAACAAACTCTTGAAACAACGACATATAGCTGTTAAATGCGAAGTGCTATACGGCGAAGCGCGGCCTCCTCACGGCATTTTAAATCTGTAATATCTCCGTAAATGTTCACTTAAATTACATGCTGTAAACGGCCATATTGATCTATATTAAATCAACAATTTATTTAAGGTACTTAATTGGATAAGGATTAATGCTGTATTGTATAAAAATTGCTTCAAAAATAAGGCATTATTTTTCGTAAAAAGTAAATGACAAAAAATGCTATTGTGGGTTATCCATAAGAGATAGACATACACCATCGCGGACTTTTCTGTAGACCTTTTCAAGGTGTACAAATACTTAGTACATCATTTTGATAAATCTCGTAGGGTTTAGCCTGCGTTTGCAATGTAAGCGGAAAAAAATGTAATTATTTACAGAAACCTCAAAAATTACAGTATTTCTCTACTCCGTATTGACTGTTATTATACATACATGTGTTATTATACATGTGATTATGTATTAGATGAAATTCTGTATTTAGTTGTTTTAAAGGACCCCTATGGTCCTTTGATGGGCGGTATGTTGTGTTAAGTCAGTTTATATACTAAGTCAGTTCATAAACTAAGTCAGTTCATATACTAAGTCAGTCGCAATTAAACATTGACTATATAAACACGTCTGTTATTAAATTCCTTGTCGATCATTTTAAGTAGCGGAAAAATTTAACCTTATTTACATCACCAGTCATATTGATCAATATTAAATAAACAATATATTTAAGGTTCTTAATTGGATAAGGATTAATGCTGTATTGTATAAAAATTGCTTTGAACATAAACCATCATTTTTCGTAAAAAGTAAATGACAAAAACTGCTATTGTGGGTTATCCATAAGAGATAGACATATACCATCGCGGACTTTTCTGTAGACCTTTTCATGGTGTACAAATACTTAGTACATCATTTTGATAAATCTCGTAGGGTTTAGCCTGCGTTTGCAATGTAAGCGGAAAAAAATGTAATTATTTACGACATCACATTAGAAACCTCAAAAATTACAGTATTTCTCTACTCCATATTGAATGTTATTAGACATGTAAACCTTCCTCTAAAATCACTCTATCTATTAAAAAAAACCGCATCAAAATCTGTTGCATAGTTTTAAAGATTGAAGCATACATAGGGATATACGGACATACGGACAGACAGAGAATGCAACTTTGTTTTATACTATGTAGTGATATTATTTATTTTTACAATTGATTAGACAATGTCTTTACATACAACATTCATAGCTTTCTTATCATTAGACAATATAAACTTGAAAGAAGGGCATTTAGTTGCGCCTCCGGTCGCTGCTAAATTCGAAGTGCTTATAGGTCGAAGCGCGGCCTCCTCGCGGGATTTTAAATCTATAATATCTCCGAAAATGTTCACTTAAATTACATGCTGTAAACGGCAATATTGATCTATATTAAATCAACAATTTATTTAAGGTACCTAATTGGATAAGGATTAATGCTGTATTGTATAAAAATTGCTTTGAACATAAGGCATCAATTTTCGTAAAAAGTAAATGAAAAAAACTGCTATACACTGTCCATTATATTAACCATCTTTTGACAGATTGACGATAGTGATGTCCTAAAGATTCTCGTATGCGATACCATTCCGATTATAGTACCTACTATCATTAATCGAATTACGTACCTAAGTAATTCGATTAATGATAACCTACGTAAACTAGATTACTACTTGAGAAAAGAAATTCCAACTTTGAGAAAACTTATTGTTTCTTTGAAAAGAAGTGGTCTATTTCATGGTGAAAAATCTTCTTTGGTCAAAGTTTTGAACACAATTGGCTTTTCATATAAAAAGTTAAATAAAAGAAAATTATTAATGGAACGCACAGATATAGCTATAGCACGTTGTGATTTTTTAAGAGAGGCAAAGAAAATACAAGATTGGGCAAATATTGTTTTCACGGATGAAACATGGCTCAACGCTAACCACACACTATCTCGTTTCTGGACTGATGATACTGCTGATTCCACTTCCTCAGTACCAATGGGAAAAGGTGAGCGCCTAATCATTTGCCATGCAGGTACAGCAAAAGGATTTGTACAAGACGCACTGTTGGCATTTAAATCGAAGAAATCAAATGACTACCACGAAGAGATGAATGCAAATGTGTATGAAGAGTGGTTCAAAAAAATGCTCATTTCATTGGAAGAACTATCAATAATTTTTATTGATAATGCGCCCTACCACTCCCGTCAAATTGACAAAATGCCAACACAGGCTAATAAAAAGCATGAAATAATTAATTGGCTTCGGGACAATGGAGAAAATGTGGACGACTCAATGTTAAAAGTTGAATTAATAAAAATATTAAAAACCAAAAAGAGAGCAAAACGCTATGTAATCAATGAAATGGCAGCAGAATATGGCCATACTGTTCTTCGGATTCCTCCATACCACTGCCAGTACAACGCAATAGAACTTATATGGGCACAAGTAAAAGGGCATGCTGCGAGATGCAATACAAGCCCCCCATTCACAGCGAATAAAATGTTGCAATTGCTAAAAAATGCTTGCACCCACGTAACGGCCGAGAACTGGGCAAGTGTGGTGGAAAGAACTAAAAGAGTAATATTCTCTGATTGGGAACGTGATATTGCGTTTGATAATATATTATCTACACAAGAGCTAATAATAACTGCTACTGAAGACTCCTCATCGGAGGAGTCTAGTGTTGATTATCATTCCGACGACTCGTGCTAATAAAATAAATTAAAATATCCTGTTTGTTTTATTTGTATTCATGTATTAACTAAGAAGAAAGTAAAACTTTATATAATGTTATTAAATGTCTTTTAATACTCGTAACATCGATTTCTACCGATTATTTTTAATCTGTGGCATAATCGTAGTAACCCATTATGTGTGACATCACTAAGTGGGCGGTACCCATCCATAAAGTACAAATATTATTTGTATGATATTTGTACGTAAGCAATACAAAACTTAATGAGCGTGAGCTGTCAAAAGACTGATAATATGATGGACGCAGTATATTGTGGGTTATCCATAAGAGATAGACATATACCATCGCGGACTTTTCTGTAGACCTTTTCATGGTTTACAAATACTTAGTAAATCATTTTGGTAAATCTCGTAGGGTTTAGCCTGCGTTTGCAATGTAAGCGGAAAAAAATGTAATTATTTACAGAAACCTCAAAAATTACAGTATTTCTCTACTTCGTATTAAATGTTATTATACGTACAAACCTTCCTTTTGAATCACTCTATCTATTAAAAAAAACCGCATCAAAATCGGTTGCGTAGTTTTAAAGTTTTATGCGTACATACGATATACGTGACTTTGTTTTATAATATGTAGTGATATTTTCTGAATCTCGGAAACAGCTCCAATGATTTTTCTGAAATTCAGCATGTAGGAGGTTTTGGGGGAGAAAAATCGATCTAGCTAGGTTTTATTTAAAAAAAAATGTTTTTGGGCATTAAAAAAATACTAAAACGGGGAACGGGTGGTCTTGAGAAATGAAAATACCTAGGATCGAGCTCCACCGACCCATTTATTTTATTTTAATTTGAAGTTTCTATTTTTTATTTTGTAAAAAATTACCGAGTAAGGCTCGTTCACCCAGGTACTTAGTATTAAAGCATTATATTTTCTTTATATTATATAATATAATATATTTCTATACACTGCAAGTAAATTAATGGTCAAGTAAGTAATGTCTCACTCGGAGCATAAGGTGTTACACTACGAATCCGGGAAACCGAAAAATATTATCATCTTTCTTCTCTTCGGACTTTCCCGATCGCGTCACGCGTTCGCAATTTATATTTACCAAATTACTTTCCGCAAGAATTGTTTCGAAACGAATCAACGTTTCGAAACGAGTAAACAATTTTCAAAGAAACCTTTAAAATTCATTCCCTGAAACGTTTCCCTAAAGGTGGGTGGGTGGGGGAACTCAACCTCATCTCTTGCGACACCTGTGCTGGCCGTGTCACACTAAGGGAAAAGTTTTTATTAAGTTCAGCGATGTTTTAGACATAAAATTATGTAACTAAACGGCGATATTTTACTTTATTCTGATTCAATAAATAAAAAGTAATTTTCCCAAAGTCAACTCATTTAATCTCTCAACAACTCAATGACACATAATATGACAACCACAATGCTTTTTCATATTAATGACCAACTCTATGAAGAAGGTTGTATTAGAAACATGTTGTAACAATTATTAACGAGTAAACGCTGACGGACGCGGTACAAATCTAGTTGCTAGTCACAGATTCCTCTCTTTATTACTAGTGCCAACGAGGAGTACAACATAGGGTACACCGGAACACGTCTTAAAAATTTAAAATAAACTGACCTAAGTCATAGTGTTGTAATACTACAGAATAGTCAATATATAATTAACGAAGTTGCGGTCAAGCAAAATAGTAGCTTCTGTCAATCTCCATCCCTGCAAATATCTCCATCACAAAAATCAGGTCGATCCGGGAAAATGGAACGAGATGTTTTCTCGAAAGCTTATAATTATTTTAGTTAATAACCTGTATGACTAACTAACATGAAACGATACTATTACGATATACGTAAAATAGCTTAGTCAAATTTATCCAAAAAAACAAAACTGAAATATATAAAAACTTTCTTAAAATAACTTTTTTGACGTAAGGCAAATAGCGTTAAGACCTATTTCTTTAATTTCCTGACTACTTGACATATCGTGAATAAAAAAACTTTGATATATTGATAACAAACGGCGTTTTTCCGTAGGATTTTTATAGCCAATATGTTACCCCTATATATAAGCATTAATTCCACCAAATTTCATCGATATTGGTTTAGCGGATTGACTCTGAAAACGTAAAAGACAGACAGAAAAATATATAGATATATAGATTTTCGCATTTATGATATTAGTAAGGATGATTAAGTTTTTAAAATACTACGAATCTTGATACAGCAACTAGTTCGCTGCAATATCGTGGGGCTGTTTCCGCGAAGTCACCCTCGTGGTCCAGTACACTCGCAAACGCGTGCAGGTTCGATCGTCACACAAGAGTCAATTACGTTTATGTATATGCTTTCGCTTTAGAAATATGTATGTTTGTGTAACGTGGTGGTCACTTCCGCAGCGCCGTCGGGCATCGCGTTCGGGCAGGCCGCCGGCGCCAAGCCCATCAAGATCGCGGCGGGCGCGCTCCGGCCGCTGGGGCTCGGCCGCCCAGGTGAGACCCGCCGCCCGCTACCACCACCACCACCACCAGCCTGCCCGTACTGCTAACGCCGTCTGGCGTTGACATTGCGAACTTTGCCATCGAATATTATTAAAATGCAACAACCGCTCACTAAAATTACCCAACAATTGTTTGCGCTTCTAGACGGAAAATTTAAATGAAATACTGACATAGATTTGGAATTATTATTATTATTTAGAAAATATGCTTCTATTAGTTTCAATATTTATATACTTTTGTCTTCGGCTAGAATGTAAGTAGCACGTGCGGGAGGACGGTACATTTGGCACATTCGTAGATCGAATGCGTCTCACTAGGTACAAATGACATAGGATCGTCAGACATGAACAATTTCTTACGAAAAGAGTGGTAAAAATAGTGGGACACGATGCGATCTGGCGAGGGTGCGCGACCATCGTACAATCAATATCTCATAGCCTACGGTGTTCACCGTCCATTGGGTGAGACCGTGCTGGGTATGGGTGTAGGAGCTATGGCTACGTATGAGTGCGAGGAGGCTAGGGTGGGTGCATACTAACGGACGGGTGTTGTAGCGCCGGCCGCGCCGCCCGCCGCCGCCGCCACCGCCGGCGCCGCGTCGCTGCTCGCGCAGAGTGAGTACCGCCCGCAGCCGCACCGACACCCGCACCGACACCCGCACCGACACCCGCACCGACACCGACACCGGCCCGGCACCGGCTGTATGATTGTACTGATTGCATTGACTTCATACGATGTATGTATCTACCGCGAGGCTCCCGCGCGGCGTGCGGTGTCGGTGCGAGCCGCCGCCGGCCGGCTCCCTCGCGGCTACTCGACAGTGGCGTCGCAGTCGCACACTGGGTGTCATTCACATCCACAGTGAACTGTATCTACTGAGTACTAAGTACTGCACGGTGGATGCACGCTAAATGAGAAAGTAAAAGACAAAAAAGTACGCAAAGGCTCCGCGGTCGTACTGATACAACCACACTAGCAATCCCACCGAAATCGAGCGCGAAACGACAAACTTAGTTTGAATCATACATTAGTTGTTAATTCACGCAACGGTATATTACTGTTGAATATATAAAGATAATAAATATAATCGTTTCGTCTCTATCGTACACTCGACGCTCTGGCGACGCCATTGTCTGTGTTTCCACTCGCGGTAGATGTAGACGCGCTTGCGAGCTTCAGTGCTGTAGCCGCGGCCGAGCCGTCGCCGGACGATGTAGCTGTTGGCTGTCACTTGTGTTTGTAACATTTCACGGCTCACTTAATTTATTATATTAACGTTAACACCGATCACTTCCTGTACGTATTCTTATGTATATTTTCATTATTTTCTTTCATTAAAAGGTTGTTGGTCATTTCATTGAATCTTGTGACAGTACTGAAGTAATTAAACAGGTGTATATAGATAGATTAACATCCTTCTCCCAGGCCGGCCGCCGGTCCTCGAGTTGTATATTTTTAATTTGCACGATTGGCTTTTCATTATCTTATAGTAACAAATGATTTGTGCGTGTTGCTAACTGTGTGTGAGCTTTGGTATTTTAACTTTGTATTTGCAATTTTAAAGAAATATACGATAAATAAATCCAGTAGCGCGGGGCGTGGCTCGCGCGTGCTCTGCGCGCTGTATGCTCTTAGCACGTGTCCTGGCCGAGGTCGGATAATTAACTATAGAGAGTCCGGGACGACTCGAATACCAACAGAATCGAGCCAAGGGTGTCCTGAAACTGAAATTGTCACATTTAGGGCCTCTCAGTTCAGCGATCCTCGCCTGGGGTTCCCGACGTCGAGAGCCTATATGTTGGCTTAAACGAAACAAAATAAGTCTCATTTTTGTTATCATTACGTGACAAGTAAAAAGTAGAAGCTTTGCCATCAATTACGAGGGACTACAGCCACAATAAAAATAAGCTCGAAATCGGGGGAAAATGTCTATCGAAGGTAAAACAGATCGAGCACGTATATAACTTTTTCTCGCTATTATTATTACGACGCCCCCGGACCCAGGTACACCTTAAGATGGCCCTAAATGACGCCGTTTACATCGTATCGGGCGCGGCCGCCTGGCGTGATTAACATTTCAGATGTTTTGTAAAACAAACAGAATCGCAATAACAGTGTGCAATCTCCCGTCACGTCGTTCGCAGTGGAGATGGTGGGCATGCACGGGATGAACTCGTACCTCCTGCAGAACCTGAACCAGATCCTGGCGTCGGGCATGGGCGGGCCGCTGGCGGGCATGCTGGGCCAGTTCGCGCAGGTGCCGGGCTGGGCGCAGGCCAAGGGCGCCTGGCCCCCCGACAAGGTAAGGCGGCGCGGCCTGGCGGGGGACCGGGCCTCCCGCGCCTCCCGCCTCACCCCCGCCCCGACCGCTCCCGCAGGTGCCGGGCGAGGAGGAGGAGGTGGACGACGAGGAGATGGGCGTGGCCGAGACGTACGCCGACTACATGCCTCCCAAACGTGAGTGTCGCCGGGCGAGTGCGGCGGGCCGGTAGCGGTCCGGTGGTGTAGCGGTAGGTCAGTGGCGCTCTGTCCGCAGTGCGGCTGGGCCGCAAGCACCCGGACCCGGTGGTGGAGACGGCGTCGCTGTCGTCGGTGGAGCCGGTGGACGTGACGTACCAGCTGGCGCTGCCCGAGGAGACGGTGCGCGGCGGGCTGCTGTCGGCGCTGCAGCTGGAGGCCGTGGTGTACGCGGCGCAGGCGCACGAGCACACGCTGCCCGACGGCTCGCGCGCCGGCTTCCTGGTGGGCGACGGCGCGGGCGTGGGCAAGGGCCGCACCATCGCCGGCATCATCTTCGAGAACCACCTGCGCGGCCGCAAGCGCGCGCTCTGGGTGTCCGTGTCCAACGACCTCAAGTACGACGCCGAGCGGGACCTGCGCGACATCGGCGCCGGCAAGATCGAGGTGCACCCGCTGAACAAGGTACGTCACCGGCAGCAGTAGTAGTAGTGTCTGCTGTGCACGAAAATATTATAACTTTGACCGCATGAAAATACGTTCTGTGATTATAATGAATCTATCGCGAAGAAACAGCCAAACGCAGGTGGAGACTTTGATTTGTAAAGTGATACGACAGCACGCCATCGCGGCGGCGTTGGGAGAGAGAAGCTATTGAAAGACGTGCTAGTAGTGAACGAGAGCTGCTCTAAAACTTGTCATTTGAAAGTAGACGCCCGCCCACGCCGGTCTCTGTCCGCAGTTCAAGTACGCCAAGATCTCGTCGGCGGTGAACGGCAACGTGAAGAAGGGCGTGGTGTTCAGCACGTACTCGGCGCTCATCGGGGAGACGCAGGCCAACACCAAGTACCGCTCGCGGCTCAAGCAGCTGCTGCAGTGGTGCGGCGAGGACTTCGACGGCGTCGTATCCTTTGACGACATATCCTCGCCTGTCGGCCGTAACGATCGTACGTAGGGGCCGAACTTAACTTTTCGGTGCCCCCAACGATGCAATATGTATATTCCCCGTCCCCGCAAAAAACGATTTTTTAATCGTTCATATTAACTCTCTATGCATAAGCCTCGACCGTGCTAAATTCGATCAGTAACGTCCCCACGAGTTCCTTGACTCGCGATGCCAGATCGTGTTCGACGAGTGCCACAAGGCCAAGAACCTGTGCCCCGTGGGCTCGGGCAAGGCCACCAAGACGGGGCTCACGGCGCTGGAGCTGCAGAACCGGCTGCCCAAGGCGCGCGTGGTGTACGCCTCGGCCACGGGCGCCTCCGAGCCGCGCAACATGGCCTACATGGTGCGGCTCGGCATCTGGGGCGAGGGCACCCCCTTCCCCACCTTCATGGACTTCATCAATGCCGTAGAGAAGAGGTGAGGACGCAATATTGTAAACACCCTTAATAGGTCTTTGGTTTAGTTAGCCTTTAGTTACTTAAGAATGAAATGTTAAAATCTAGCTCTGCCAGCTTGATTTTAATGTGACATTGTCCTATAGGATCGTATACCAAATACAATTTACGTAGTTTTGTAAGGATTAATAGGAACCGCAACGTAATGTCAGATCCTATTTTATCTAAGATATGTTTATGTCACCAATGATACAATATCAATCGGATATTTTATCATCGGTGATACACAATACGCATAGATTGACATTTGCAATTCTTCATTCCTTTCCAGTGAAGGAAAATATTACGTATATGTGAAATCTACCAATTGATGTGTTATCTATGTTAGAGTAGCTCGGTGGCTCTAGGTTCAAACATTTCTCTCCAGACGGAGCGAGGAGGCTGGCAGTGAATAGAAACGTGCCGTTACAATTATAAAAATTATAGGTTCATTTGGTGTTCAATCATTGTCCTTCGCCCAGGGGCGTGGGCGCCATGGAGATCGTGGCCATGGACATGAAGCTCCGGGGGATGTACATCGCGAGGCAGCTGTCCTTCCACGGCGTGTCCTTCAAGATCGAGGAGGTGCCGCTGGCGGAATCCTTCCGCGAAACTTACGACAAGGCCGTGGCGCTGGTGAGTCGGTCCCGCGACGAGGACGCGTATCATACGAGGCGTTGGGGAAAACAATTTTTTTAAAGTAGTAATATATTCACAAAATTCACTATGTAAACGTAAGACGGTCCGTATGTAGCGAGTTCGAACTATTTCTTAATTTTTAAATCTCTAAGATGCCGAATCGGCTAAGTAAATGATCTCCAAGTATACTCTCGTATGCGTTATTTAAAAAGGTTTACCTTTTGTTATACCTGTTCAAACGAACTGTAGGTACAGCGTGCATTCTGAAATACATTGCGTGTTTATTGCAATAAGAGTGATCGATACAAACATGGTTCCGCGCACAGTGGGTGGAGGCCATGCAGCGCTTCACGGAGGCGGCCGAGCTGATCGACGCCGAGCCGCGGATGAAGAAGACCATGTGGGGGCAGTTCTGGTCGGCGCACCAGCGCTTCTTCAAGTACCTGTGCATCGCCGCTAAGGTGCGCCCGACCTACTTGATTATTATGTACCGTGTGCGATACACACCGTATTGCCTGCATCGAGGCGTCCCGCCCGTTACTCTCTACACGTGGGTTTAAGACTGTTGTAATGTGAACGGTGGTAATGGGTCAATACAGTACTTGCTATATTTAATTAGATCAGGCAGCACGGGCGGTGTTAACGGAACGTCCGGACACGTAACTGTTATCGTTAATTATATCATAGCCGAACTGTCCTTATCCGTCTGAGTCTAAACGTTTTCCTTTTCAATTCCGTTTCATTCTATTATTCACCAACTGTGGAGCCACTCCTTTTATATGAATGTCGTACCTCGCTCAATGATCCGTCTCTTCTTCGGCACTCGACTATTCACACAGCCATCCACATTCATATTTAACACTCGTTCGGACATATGACTGTCATCCATCATTATTATCGTGTTGAAAACGATAATAAAATTAACATATGTGGCAATATCTATCGCTATTGGACTGAAAGATTTTAGCTTTATACTTGCTAGTACGTAAATATCAACCGCATATCACTGGCCCCGTCCGGTGGCCGGTGGCGGTCCGGTGGCGATGGTCTGACGGGGGTGGCGCGTGGTGCGCGGGCAGGTGAACCAGGCGGTGGTGACGGCGCGCGAGGCCGTCAAGTGCGGCAAGTGCGTGGTGATCGGGCTGCAGAGCACGGGCGAGGCGCGCACGCTGGACCAGCTCGAGAGGGACGACGGAGAGCTCACCGACTTCGTCTCCACGGCCAAGTGAGACGAGCGAAACACATTATATATATTACACTTCTGACATTCAATCGGACAGTTTTGTACCTTAATTTTGCAGTCACTTAATATTACGAGTCAACGTTTCGTACCACGTTTACAAATTAGTTTTCGATGATGAATAGAACTCGATTAAAAGTATCCGGCACACTGGCACGGTAGTGACTCTGTATGTAAAACGTGAACGTGTGTCAGGGGCGTGTTCCAAGCGCTGGTGGAGAAGCACTTCCCGGCGCCGGACCGCGAGCGGATCAACCGGCTGCTGGGGCTGGAGGCCCGCGCCGGCGCCGCGCCGCCCGCGCACCCCGCGCACCCCGCCAACGGCCTGCAGGAGGCCGCCAAGAGGAAGCGTGAGTGCCCCACTTGTATTACAGGGCCTGCAACGGTCGTATTGGACTGGTGGAACCTGCTAGTGTATATGATGAGCTAATACCGGTGCGCGTTCCGGCAGTGAGCGCGCGGCAGCAGGCGGCCAAGCGCGCGCGCGGCTCGGACGAGGAGCGGGCGCGCTCCGACGACGAGCCCGAGCCGGAGCCCGAGCCCGAGCCGGACTCCGACGAGCGCCGCTCCGACTCCGACCTCAGCGACTTCAACCCCTTCCGCGCCGGCAGCGACAGCGACGACGGTGGCCGCCACTCTTATCAATTTTCATTGTTTTTTTTATTTACACTCGCACTCGAAATTAACTTTAAAACGTATCGTCGCGTAGAACCGTGGGTCGGCCGGAAGAAGAAAGCGTCCAAGAAGAAGAAGAGCTCGCTGCCGAAGAAGAAGACGAGCACCCAGGACAAGATCGAGACCATGTTCGAGCGCAAGAGCCAGGCGCCGGCCGCCGTGACGGTGCGGGCGGGCGGCCGCAGCCTCACGGGCACGCCCGTCGGCACCAACGGCCTGTACCTCGGTACTCCTCTTGTTACTTTTGAGACTGCTCTATTTATTGTCCTTTTTTTTCACCCGCTTATTACATCTCTTTTGGAAACCGGCTTTAGGTTTTCAGTGGCAAAAATCTTTTTAAAATTCGTTTAAATTTAAAAAGTTATAAAATTTCTATTCCGGATAGATGACTTTACATCTTGCTCTAAGAGAGTGAAGCGATCTCACGCGTACGATCTGATTTGCGACCGATAACTCTAATTTAATTATAATCGTACGAGAATTTATGAAAATATTATTAAAAAAACCTATCAGAATATGAACGAAAGAATAATATTAAACGATTATGGCTAACTCCATAATATATTAAACTTTTCAAAATAAACTAGAACCACTCGTTTCACGACTAGATTAGTTAGGTTGCAATATTAGTTTCGGCCCCGGTCGGTTCGTGTATCGCAGTGGTGTCGCAGGCCCGTCCCGGCCGGCGCCGCCCGCGCGCTCCGCCATCGAGCGCGCCTGCAGCATGAAGGAGCAGCTGCTGGCGGCCATCGAGCGGCTGGGCCGCCGCCTGCCGCCCAACACGCTGGACCAGCTGGTGGACGAGCTGGGCGGCACCGACAACGTGGCCGAGGTACGTGCCGTCTGAAATGACGCTACTGCACTGTGATATGGCGAGATCGTGACGTTTTATTCTATTCGTTACGAACGACCTTTTTATCTCTCTTGTGAAGTAATATGTCTCCCTCGCTGGGGCGTGCAGATGACCGGCAGGAAGGGCCGCGTCGTGCAGACGGAGGACGGCCAGATCCTGTACGAGAGCCGGTCGGAGGCCGACGTGCCGCTGGAGACGCTGAACCTGACGGAGAAGCAGCGCTTCATGGACGGGGAGAAGGACGTGGCCATCATCTCTGAAGCGGCCTCCAGCGGCATCTCGCTGCAGAGCGATCGCAGGTAGGGGCGGGCCGTGCGTCTCGCACGGTCGAACTGATGCCGTGATGGCCAGTAATTGTTTACTGTTTAACGTTACACACAGTACAGTCAGATATTTATTGCTACATTTCCTACACGAATTAGTACTAGTTAGTGGGGTATGATACTATGATCGGTTGTCAGTCCGCGCGTACCGACGTGACGATTCTTCGGTCCTGGCTATCGGACCAGCGGCAGTCTTTATCCGTTAGCGGTAGATTCCTTCCATATACCCTCGTGTCGTCACCAATAAGTACCGCGGTGTCGCAGGGCGCGCAACCAGCGGCGGCGCGTGCACATCACGCTGGAGCTGCCGTGGTCGGCGGACCGCGCCATCCAGCAGTTCGGGCGCACGCACCGCTCCAACCAGGTGAACGCGCCCGAGTACATCTTCCTCATCTCGGACCTGGCCGGCGAGCGGCGGTTCGCGTCCACCGTGGCCAAGCGGCTGGAGTCGCTGGGCGCGCTCACGCACGGCGACCGGCGCGCCACCGAGACGCGCGACCTCAGCCAGTTCAACGTGGACAACAAGTACGGGCGCGCGGCGCTCGAGGCCGTGCTCAAGGCCATCATGAAGTACGAGCCGCCGCTGGTGGCGCCGCCCGCCGACTACGCCGGGGACTTCTTCCAGGACGTGGCGGCCGCGCTCGTGGGCGTCGGCCTCATCGTCAACAGCGAGGCGGCGCCGGGCATGCTGGCGCTGGACAAGGTGCGTCCGCCGACCGCCCCCCGCCTTCGTCGACTCGCCGCCCGCTCGCCGCTCGCTCACCGCCCTCTGTTCTGCCGCAGGACTACAACAACATGTCCAAGTTCCTGAACAGGATCCTGGGCATGCCGGTGGAGCTGCAGAACAGGCTGTTCAAGTACTTCACGGACACGCTCACCGCCGTCATGGAGCAAGGTACGCCGGCCGTGAATGTCGATACGAGACTAAAATTGGTGCACGCTCGGTAAATACGTCCATCAGTCGGTAGGAGAAAATGCGGTATCTGTAAGTATTAAAAAAATTATATTCAAGTTGTTGGGTCGAATGAACGGCCGAATATGTTCGCTCGCAACGAATACGTATCGTACACGTTCGTCACTGATCGATCGCAGAGTCAGTCGGCGTCATCGGTCGATACTCGGCCGTCATCACGCGAGCATGACGGATTGAAGGAAACAAAATAAGATCAGAGAGATCCTTCTCTAATAGGTGCGAACGACGCACGCGAACGGTTTTAAACGACCGTACGTAGGTCGTTCGAAACCGTCCGCTCGAACCGGCGACCGCGGCGGCACTAACCGTGTTCCCCGGCGCAGCGCGGCGCAGCGGCAAGTTCGACCTCGGCATCCTGGACCTGGGCAGCGCGGGCGAGAGCGTGCGCCGCGTGCGCTGCGTGCGCTTCCTGCGGCGGCACGCCACCGGCCAGGCGCCCGTCGAGCTGCACACCGTGCACTCCGAGCGCGGCCTCGAGTGGGCCGCCGCGCTGGAGAAGCTGTCGGCGGCCAGCTCGCCCGAGGAGGGCTTCTACGTGGCCCGCGCGCCGCGCAACGGGAAGGTGTCGGCCGTGCTGTGCCTGGCCGCGCCGCCCGCGCGCGCCGCCGCCCGCGACCGCCCCTCCAAGAAGGAGCGCGCGTTCCACGTGTACAAGCCCAACACCGGCGTGCAGCTGCGGCTCGAGTCGCTGGCCGACCTGGAGAAGAAGTACCGCGCGGCGAGCGCCGACGAGGCGGAGGCGGCGTGGCGCGCGCAGCACGCGGCCTCGCTGCGGGTGTGCGCGCACGCGTACTGGCGCGCCTCGTGCCGGGACGCGGCCTCGTGCGAGGTGGGCCTGCGCCGGCGCACCTACCACGTGCTGGCCGGCTCGCTGCTGGCCGTGTGGGCGCGCGTCGAGGCCGCGCTGGCCGCGCGCTCGGCCGGCAAGATGCAGGTCGTGCGCCTCAAGACCGACGACGGGCTCAAGATCGTCGGTGAGTCCCGCTCCGACCGCCGCCGGCGCTCGCCGGTGCCCCCCGTGCCCCCCCTAACGCGCGCTCTCTGCCGCAGGTACGCTCATTCCAAAGAACTGCGTGGAGACGCTGAAGGAGACGCTGTCGTCGGACGCGGTGTCGGTGACCGAGCAGTCGTTCGAGGCGGCGCGCTAGGGCGGGGGCGGCCCTCCCCCCGCCTCCCGCCGCCGCCGCTCGCGGACGTAGTCAATTACGGTGCACCCGTCGCGGGATGACTGATGTTTCTCGTAGGTTTCCTTTCGCTCGCGCTCGCGGCCGCCGCTCTGCCGCCGAACGACTGCCACCGTTCCGGAGGGTCGTGCACTTCGGGAGGTCCGCTTTCGACGGTATTCGTTCTCTACAGGGTACCGTTGCGTTCCGGCCGCGGCCCCCGCCGGGCCCGCCGCGGTCCGCGAGGGACGGCATCGGAATATATTTGTATCCAAAATGTTCGATACCGAGACGTTCGGGAGGCCGCCGGCCTGTCGTTTATGAAACTCGAGATCGATGAATAGTATGACACGTACCACCAGTGGATTAGCTTTTATGATTTTATCTCTGTTTCGCCTAATTACTGTTAGTTATCCGTAGGGTGTCGTATACGAAATGTTGTTTTGTACAAAGTGTAGCTCGTAAGTCGCGTCGATCTCTCGGTTTGTGATGGTTCCCTAGGACTATGTGAGGGACGGAGCGAGCCGCCCGCCGCCGCCCGCCCGTGTGTCCGTTTATTAAGCGAGTTGCCTGCTTCCATATATTGATCGATTTATCATAAAAGTAGGTACGACAGGAGGAGATTACTCTTAATAACCCAATATATTTGTTATGAGCAGAAAAATCGACGATGTTTGTTTGTTTAAGATCTAGATCTCCGATATAAAAATATTGTAATCAAAGCGAAGCGATTTTAGACCGTCTACGAGGAGCCCGTGCGGCCGATGGGCCGCTATGCTCTCAAATGTCAAACGGAACACACGAGTGGTGATACTAAGGTGTCGCCCGGAGTGAGAAGAGGCGTAGGGTTGCGGTCTGGTGATGTTAAAATTTAGGTGCAAATCAGTGGATTGAGAGTATGTTCAGAGAATGACACAAATATAATTTCTCCTATAGATGTATGTAGTGTAATGGCATTTTCGTTTGTATTCCTTTTTAATTAAAATTTTAACCACACAACTAATCGATTACAGCTAAGATAAGAATGATTAACTTATTTAAATAATTTATTTTATTGAGAATCTTCTACAGGAAAGTTTAATTGCCAACATATTTATTACAATGTATAGAGATTGAATTATTTTAACGGCCCGTAGTGTAGTATATGTTGACAGTGTAACACGAAGTGATATGTTGCTATTCGTTTAGCGCTAAGTTTGCACCCATGTCAAACACCCGTTTTATGTATAAAGACGAATAAATGTACATAATTATGATATATACTTGTTTTATTTTATTGTACGTGTATGTTGTTGTCGCAGCAATAGCTGCAGCAGCACGCGGTGGGCTTATGTTACACGGCTGACCAGCAAGTTTGTAATTCTCCAAGATTAAACTAATACCGTTATTTCCAATAAAACCGCTAATAATATGTTATGATATGAGACCTTTTGTAATAAATAAAAGTTGTTATTTTGGTTGATCTCACCTTTTGGATGGTTTACCCACAATCTTTATTTCGTGCCGGCTGTTGTCTGTCATTTTAATTTAACCCCTCAAACGCTATTTGTGCAATATATTTAATATTTTAAATTATTTATTACAATAGGAAAATTAACTAGTTACTTCCAGATAAAAATTACTTAATTATTTTTGTAATAATCTGATAATACCACAGTACATTGACATTAATAAAAATAACATCACCGTGAAAGGGTCTGACTCCAGACTTTGGAACTATTCTTTGTAATGTCAAATCGTACATTAAGTTTTTCGTCTGCGATTTGAATTTTGAGAGGATGGTTGACTGTTGTGCTTAATTATTCATTTTTTAAATTAAATTGTAATGAAAAATTTGTAGTGAGTGTAATCATGACTGAAAAAGAGATTACCATGGAACAATTCGAAGAAACTGTAAGTTGTCAATAAAGTATAACTCGTATGAAAGAAATTTAACGGTACGGAATGTAGGTCAAATGACCGCTATATATTATAGACTTTACTATCGTATTATTTTGTCTCTTACGTAGAAAGAAAGCTTATAAATGTACTAGCATTTGTTGTTAAAACATACAAGCAATGATAGTAGAAACATCCAGCTAAGGATTAAGATATTAAAATTCATACAACGTACTGTTTACTTGGGCGCGTCCAGTGATGTGATAATTATTAGTCTAATGATTCATTTATCCATTACTTCGAGGCTTTACGTTTTACGGGAATGTAAATCTTAAATGAAACGTAAATGTAAACGTAAGATGGTATAAAAGTACAACTAATTAACAAATAATTGCACTTTAATAATATTACTTTGCTGTAATCTGTATCTAGGGTACATTATACATCTTACGTGCACACTTATAGCACACACCGACTGTGAACTGTAGGGAGTAGAACACTGTACAGAAGATATATTTAAATACTGAAACATTGTACAGGGGGAATGTATAGGGAAGTTTCTATAGATCTGTAATATGCCACAGGGAATGTTTAGTGGAGAACTGGATGTGTGACTGTGACTAGGCATCATATATTTATATTTACTGTGTGCCCTTCTTTTAAAATATTAACATTTCTTCTTTTTAAAAAAATGTTTACATTACCTACAACACTAGCTGCAAAATGACAGCTCTCTACAGAACATTTTACTCTTTTTCTTTTTATCATAATTCTATAGTAAACAACTTAAGATGAACAATCAACATTTGGTTCGATTTTCTTCCTATTTCAACATATATTCCTATTTCAACATATATTCAATTTACTAATACAATAATTTATTTCTAATACATTCATCATTGATAATTTCAATTTCATAAAATTTGTGAAATGTAGATATCACTGATTCGTTTTAAACTGCATATTAAATTACTTACATATCAAAGCAATTAAGTATGATAAAATAATGTAGGTGAAGCACACAGACGAGCAGCTAGATATAATGGGATGGAAGATGGATAATGTAGAGAAACAGATGGTGGAGACCACGGACAGCCAGGATGTGTGCATTGTTAACTTACTCAAATCTGTTTCAGAGGTATGACCTACTTTTGTATATTATCTGTACAAATTACAAAACAAAGTCTCAAAAAGCTGCTGTCTGTATGTGATCAATTTTCTAAAAACACTATTGAATAGATTTTTGTACAGTTTTTACTAAAAGTTAGTGGGAGCATTCTTGGGGAAGGTTTAGGTTAATAGTGGTTATGATTTGTGACTGAAACACATTCTTGACACACTGATTGCCACATCAGTGAAGCCACTGGCACATTATTTATTTTATTCATTTACTTAATATTGAAAGTTCAAATCAAAGGTCGAACACACAAGTGATAGTAAAATCTTAGTTTATTATGTTGAAGATAACAGGCTTGATTATTCTTCCTAAACTGTGTGCAGTATGGACCTGAATACTGCAATGTGATCAATAATATAAACTCTATACATGCATTAATGTAGGAACAATGGCTATAATTTTATTTATTTTGGTAATATAGCAAAATCAATAAATTTGGATTTAATGTTCAAATATTAATAATTAGATACAATAAATTCAAATGTTCAACTTGATGTTATCATATATTATATTTATTACAAATTGTATGTATTTTAATGTGACTTGATAAAACCAATGAAAACGAAAATGATGAAAACAATGTTTATTTTTCAGCCCCTTGCATATTAGTGTTGAAAAGGTCAGAACAATATTGGTGTCACTACTGTTGTCATGTCGCTATCAGCTTGCTATTTCTACTATAGCTTTGTTAGGAACAACAACCAGGAAAATAAATATATTTCATACTCTATAAGGCACAAATTGAGTATTAATGAGAATACAAAGATATCAGTTCTAAACTTAACAGTCAAACAATAATATTATTAGGTTGGCACGGTAATACTAGTATACAGCAAACATATATTTAAAGTCAGACAGCTTTGCAAAAATTACAAAAGCTGCAATTTGTAGGCACAGCACATCATATGTACAATATTCTGCTATGTTACTCTCATACTCAGAACACTTATAATTATTGGATAACATGTGGTTGAAAGGACTGTTTGAAGTAAATTTATCACACATGAAGTCTATTTATTATCGGATGCTACATAGAGAAATAGCACGCTGGAGCTACTGTGCTTGTCGTAGCTGAGGACCGGCTTGAATGTGGTACGAAGTTCAAGCCGGCAACGCCCCCCGAGCCGGGCGCGCGCTTCATCAACTAGGCTTTGGCGATTCACTGTGCGACTTGCGATCGTTGACGGTCGTGACTGTCGTTCTAGATATTTTGTTTCATCTACTTATGTTTACGTACTGAGATCTCTGTTTGCCGTGGTAGCTGATTGTAATACGTATCGTGCAAGAGCTACCATTATTACAATACGAATCAACGGTCACTGTGACCGTCGATGCGAATCTACCGCGAGAGCGCTGTTGCGATGCGCCGCGCCGTGGGGTGCGTCCGCCGTTCGCTACGATCAGCTACTACGAGCGATTTTTTTTTAAGCTTTATAAATCGTTTCTTTCACGAACGATCCTTCAGAATTCGCTCTCACAGAATACTTCCGATGGGCGCCCATTCCATTCATTTCAAACGTTCTCTCTCATTTTTATACAAGATCCGTCTACATTAACGCAAACTCGACTTCTAGACCTCTGCCTCTAACCGCACGCTTCTCGTGCGAACAGGTAGAGCTCTACGAATGTCGCTTCTATACATGTTTTCGTTCCCGCTGCGTGCGCTCGAAAGCTCTCGTCCGTCTCCTCTGACGGGCGCAGAGCTCTCGGGCGCGCTACAGCCGGGCGGTCGCGGCAGGTGCGCTCCGACTACCGGCAGCTGCGGCAGGAGCTGGTGGAGGTGCAGGCGCTGCAGCGCGAGCTGTCCACGCGCCTGCGCACGCAGCTGCGGCTCGTGCACGGCAAGTTCGCGCGCCTGCGACAGCGCATCGCGGCCGCCTCGCCGCCGCGCTAGGCCCCGCCCGACCACCGCCGGACCACCGCCCAACCACCGCCGCGCGCTCCCGACCGGGACGGGCGGTCCTATGGAATAACTTTGTAGTTACCGCAAAAATGAAACCTATATAATGGGTTTTAATCGTGTAATTTCCGCAATGTTAGCGACTAGGTGTAAGTTATGAAATCTAACACTTCTCGAATACCGTTCACGTTCCTAGACACGTTCACGATCACTTAGATAGGATTATATTTTTCCAATCGATTTAATTTTTTAGGATATTTACGCGGTCGAGTACTCTGCATTAGGTCACTCGACGGTTTTGTAAAGGTTTAAAATCGATTTTGAATTGGAAATAATATGTAATGATATGGTTAATAATTTAACGCGTGCGCGTTCTCATGATATATTTTCATTGAAATAAACTCTTACTGTTCATCCTTGACGATGTGAGGGCGCGGCGCCGCCCCTGCGGCCGCCCCTGCCGCCGCCACTGTTAAATGTTATAACACCGTTAGATTCCCGCCGAACGCTAGCAAAATAAATATATTGTGTACTATTACATAAACATATCATATGCGTTACATTGTTTTTTTTTTTGTATTTTTGGTACTTAATGTACAATATAACGTTGATCTCTGCGCTCCGGACTCTAGCGGGGCCCGGGTGCTCCCTAAGGTGCGCCTCTAATGGATCGCTCAGATTCGTAGATATTAATTATTGGTACAAATGTTTTAGTATTGGAAGAGTCTAAACCCGTTAGCTCGTAGTGTACTATCATAAATTGTTTTAATAATATGGAAAAATTATCTTCGTATTATACGAACCTACTTAAATCTAACGTAGCTTAATTAAATATAATTTTCCAACTCTCTAACGAGCCGGCGCTGTGATTTGGACCGTTTTCTGAAAAATTAATTAAAATGTGATTAAGGCACCGGTTGACGGAACCTCGCGCCGTACGATCGTGCAACGATGCGAGTTGTAACGTTTTAGCTCAAAATTGTAGTATTAAGGAAAATACATGTCTGAAACTATGTGTTAAGTAAGGGAAAGGGCTAGACACACCTGATCTATGTAGCACTAGTCTGTATTTGTATTCTCGACGCTATTTTATACAAGTAGTTCGTTGTCTTTGGTTCGGGTTATATTTGAGACGGAGGAGGACGGATGAATGCTCGTGTGCCAATGTTACGTTTGTTCGTAGCCCGTGGCATAATTATATTTAATTAGTGCATTTATATTTAAAATATTCATTGTTATCTCTAAGACTAGACTGATATATCGATATGGATTTGATTAGTTTTCTCGGTCGACGCCAAACGCAGCGGCTCGCTCTATACGCGACGTTCTTATAAAAATATTACCGCTTCTTACTTGCAATATTTTTACGGTTAACTTTAATCCAAATCTATTTAAGTGTAAACTCGTAGTGAAGAGCCGCCGGTTTGGTCTCGACCTGCACGCACATCCAATGTTGTTCATAAGTCATTTAACTGGTAGTACTTACCGTTTGCAGCACGTCCGTTCGTTTAGCACAAATTAGTAACATAGCGATAATAGCATAATTTAAAGACATATTTCGTCAAAGTTTAAAAGACTTTTTCGTCAGTCAATTTCACTATTTGATGTGTAAGTTAATGTACATTGACCATGAAAACAACGGTCAGTCTACTCAGGCGTGACGTAATAATTTGATACGGATATCACACGCCTTTTTAAAAATATCCAATAAAATGTTTTATTCAATTACTTTTCTCATTCAATTTAATTCACAGAATTGATATTATTTGTTTAACGAATCGCTATCCAATGCAGTGTTGTCAGGTAACTAAAATTTAGCCGTTTGCTGAAATTTACACAATCTTGTACTTATAAAACCCATCGACAGGTTTAATTTTAGAAATAATTAATTATATCACCATGCTGAGGTGGAGATGTGCTCCCAAAGAGTCGATTTTTAATACAGAATTTACATTAATTGTTTATAGTTTTGAATGAAAGTGTTTTGTGATCCTCTTTAACGATGCAAATGTTTATACACTAACTGGTACTATTTTATAAATAGCAATGTGTAAATCGATTGTACCTCACGTGTATGACCGAACTGTCACCTCAGGAGGAGAACTTTGTATCGCAATTTGTGCCAAATGTTTTTTATCTACAGCACTCGACCGATAACGCTCAGATGCTGACCGCATGAATGCCAATGTAAGCCAAAACCTAATTAGGCAATACATACCATCGAAATAGATACCATTGTATCTACAATATGCTGAAACATTTCTGAGTACCTGAACTCAATAGTGGTCATTACATATTGATTTAGATTCAATTCCTCGTGGCGCTGCAGCAGAAGTGTGCTGAACACTTGTCCCGTGTCGCTGGAGACATACAAGTTGCACGTTATCTAAGGGTTATTTGTCTAAGACTTGGCCAGTGGTAGCTGTGGCCACGCGGTCAGGCAGTATCTGTCGACAATATGCACTATTCCTATTTATAAGTAGTTACCAATTCGTCAATTTTGTATTTTGTGTGTCGGTTAATAGTGTGCGACGCACTCTGAGCTCGAACACAAGACGGTTATATCTATTGTTTGGACCCGTTTTAGTTTTAATAAATTATATTTTACGGTTGCCGCTGTTTTATTTTCATATACCTAAACCGTCTGCTAGCAGAAGTCGGCCACATTATATAGCGACATCAGTATGAGGGGTCAGTTCGGTACTTATGGTGATCCCGTGAAGGGCTCGGTGGATACTACAAAAAACTTGTGTCTAATTGATAATTGCAATTCATCACACGCTTTGCGGCGAAGGAAAATATCGTGAGGAAACCTGCACATCTCTAGAGAATTCTGGAGATATGTGTAACCTACCAATCCGCACTAGAGCAGCGTGGTAGGTCTTAGCTCCAATTCTTCTCTCCAAAAACGGAGAGAAGAGGCCTATTCTCAGCAGTGGGGTAGTAACAGGCCGCTACTTACTAACCGAAATGAAAGATATTTTATTGAATATATATTTTATATTGTTGTTCCTTACAAATAACAAAGACGTCTGGAATGCAATGAAACTAAAATATATTAGTTATTTTGATTAGATGGTAATGAATGAACGATTAGGGCGAATTCTAAAACTAAAAGTTACGTACGACACATGTTATTGCGTCGTTATACAAACAAAACTTATCACAGACGAAGTAAAAATATGAGCACGAGCGTCCGTCGCAGCGAACAACCGGACCGACCTATTGATTTTTCGTAATTGGCTCGGCCGTGATTCAACATCACAGTGAAATACACTCACATTTGTTGGAATACCGAGGTTTATTATACGTTACAATTCACAGTATGTAGGTGCTTAAGAAGTCGGATACTATCCATTCCGGCGGACCGCTCCGAAGACTTTATTTAAAATATACCTCCAAGCTGTTCTGGTGCTGGGGGTGTAGTTTGACTTATAAAAAATACACATACAAATGTTATTCAGAGATTCACGAACTAATCTATTTTTTCTTATCGTTATGTAAATAACGTACAAAAAGTATCAATTATTATATTCTATAAAAATTTTAATTTATCTGTTTAGGGAATTCAACAGAGGTCGAGGTAAAAGTTAACGAGTTAAAAATGAAAAATAAGGAAATACAACTCAACACATTAGTATTGGCGCATTATTTGTACGATCCAACAAACTCTTATATCGTTTTTCTGAACTTATCCATTGAGGTATCCACCGCAAGCGTTCTAACACATCCGGGATGTGAAATTCTAACAATTCTTGTTTCATCGCGCAGTCATCACTTTTAATCCTTAGCTTGTGCTTAGCTGATGACTCGGACGATGTCAGTACAGATAACATTTGCATTATTAACTTACATATTATATTATGTATACACGCACGTTACTTCCTGGACAATATTTTATACTAAATAGACTTGGGTTTGACATACAAGTACAAACAAATAGATACCTTCTGAATATAAATAGAATATATATAAAGTAGAAGAGTATGGCACAAACAATACTTAAACTCAATAAAATATCAGCACGTACATATTCAGACAAAACAGGCCGATCGTGTCGATATCGATGCAAGCAGTCGTACCGACGCTCCAGCGGCCACTATTATAAGTACGAGTAACTATTCAGTCATCAAAACGATGGCCGAGGACTTTTTTTTTTTGTACAACTTATATTAAGTTCAAAGACAGTTTTATATAAATTTTAAGTCTTATACTTTACAAACTACTAACGCGTACGACCCAACCGGCTTATATATTTCATATCGACGGCAGAGAGCTCCGCCTCGTGTAAATCGCGTATAAAATATCAAATTGCGTAAACGTCGCTAACCTTAACGTTATAAAAGACGGCCGAGTCGAAATATTCAACTCTTATATACCTATGCCATAAAAATAATACTTCCGAGATTCGAGCGAACGATATAACATTTACAATGAATAAACTTTTTTGGCTTCGGCACATTTGTACAAACAACGTGAATTATTACGAGATATACAGACAATACAATTTAATATAAAATCGAAACTAACTACTTGGATTATGCACATGTTCTCTTACTTTTAAAGGTTAGGCCACGAGATGGCCGTCCACGAACTAAATAAGGGTGGATTTAGCCTGGAACCGAAAGTTGTATTACGTTTCTATTAATTACAGAATATCAGTATTGACAATATGATGCCCGACGGCAATTAGCAAAATTTATATGAAAAGTGCATAATCTAAGGTTTCTTTATTAACTCTAAAATATATCGGACGATAATATAACGAGTATATAAATATACTTGCAATTTGTATGCTTTTCGATAAGCGGATTCAGATCATTCCTGATGCGACGATAAGGTACGAGCAACGAGCAGCCAACGAACGAGACACACCCCTCGGAAGATGTGTTATGTGGGTTAATAAAGCGTTACAGAGCACGAGTACAACGATTCAACAATTGTATATTACCTAGTTTAGTACTTAATGTTTACTTGGCAAGAGTCGCGAATCGCTAGTCCGCACATCGGATTGTCCGTGGCCCTTTCAGACGAAGCCATTTTTACATCTTAAGTTGAGCTCGGGCTTCGTTCAATAGTGGGTGTTACTATATAATAAAGTCTTCCTCTAAGCGAGAGGATCGCTACGGTTTTATATAGTTTAAGGCACAGTCCATTCCGTACACGACAGAAGAGACATCAGCATTGTGAAAAAATTTAATACGGCGTCCAAATAGAAAGTTTATACCACCTAAAAAAGTTTTTCGAATTGTATAAACTTTCGATGTTAAATAATATTCTTTAGCAAACATCATTCTCGTGAGGCGCCTGTTGGGCTTCCATCCCGACTGACCGAACTCTGTCTCTGTCTGTCTGTTCCAAAACTGATCGTGACATGAAGTATTAGTTAACTACGCGGTTCCATTCCGTTTCCTTGTGATACTCGGCCAAAGACCGTGATATCATCCGACGAGACGACGTGTGTCGTCTACAAACACTTACCATTTCATAACTCGTTGCACTAATGGTATCACCCGACGTGATCGGCGACGACCTAGATGACCCTCTCGGGCGGCCCGCTCCGGTCGGACGCGCCGTCCTTTCCTTTCCCGTCCCGCTCGAGCTCCTTGCCGATCCTCAAGTTAGCCAGCCTCACGTAGTTGCTACGCGTAATACCTATTTCCAGTTTCTTCGACAGATGCTTCTCGACTTTCGCGTCATTACTTTCAGCGGTCGACGTGTCCCCTCTCTCGAGCACGGAAGCGAGAGCGGCTCCGTTATTTTGCAGGTTTCGGTTCAGTTGAGTCAATCGTTTCTCGACCGCTCCCATAGGATTAGCCTTGATTCTAGCCTTGCCTCTGTCGGCGTGTTTATCTTGAGTCTTGGGTTCGTATCGCCGTTCCCTACAGCTAAACCTGCCGTCGGCGAACTCCGGCCTCTCCCCGGACGGGTGCCGCCGGAATATAGGCGTCATCGGCTTGCCCATACTGGCCAATTTGATGTCGCTCTTCAACACGTTCTCGCCGAATCTATTATCGCCCTCGACGGGTCGGATCCTGCGGGACGACCGCACCAGACCGGGGGAGGTCGGCCGCTGGACGAAGAATTTGCTTCTGGATCTCTCCTCCTTGCCGTCGTCGAGCTCGCACTTTCGGCCCGCCTCCGTAACGTTGGGCTTGAATAAGCGACTCAGTTTGGGTGATAGTAATTTCTTCGTGAAAAAGCTCGGTTTCTCTACACATTTATTGACATCTAATACTAAAAAATATATCGGACGATAATATAACGAGTATATAAATATACTTGCAATTTGTATGCTTTTCGATAAGCGGATTCAGATCATTCCTGATGCGACGATAAGGTACGAGCAACGAGCAGCCAACGAACGAGACACACCCCTCGGAAGATGTGTTATGTGGGTTAATAAAGCGTTACAGAGCACGAGTACAACGATTCAACAATTGTATATTACCTAGTTTAGTACTTAATGTTTACTTGGCAAGAGTCGCGAATCGCTAGTCCGCACATCGGATTGTCCGTGGCCCTTTCAGACGAAGCCATTTTTACATCTTAAGTTGAGCTCGGGCTTCGTTCAATAGTGGGTGTTACTATATAATAAAGTCTTCCTCTAAGCGAGAGGATCGCTACGGTTTTATATAGTTTAAGGCACAGTCCATTCCGTACACGACAGAAGAGACATCAGCATTGTGAAAAAATTTAATACGGCGTCCAAATAGAAAGTTTATACCACCTAAAAAAGTTTTTCGAATTGTATAAACTTTCGATGTTAAATAATATTCTTTAGCAAACATCATTCTCGTGAGGCGCCTGTTGGGCTTCCATCCCGACTGACCGAACTCTGTCTCTGTCTGTCTGTTCCAAAACTGATCGTGACATGAAGTATTAGTTAACTACGCGGTTCCATTCCGTTTCCTTGTGATACTCGGCCAAAGACCGTGATATCATCCGACGAGACGACGTGTGTCGTCTACAAACACTTACCATTTCATAACTCGTTGCACTAATGGTATCACCCGACGTGATCGGCGACGACCTAGATGACCCTCTCGGGCGGCCCGCTCCGGTCGGACGCGCCGTCCTTTCCTTTCCCGTCCCGCTCGAGCTCCTTGCCGATCCTCAAGTTAGCCAGCCTCACGTAGTTGCTACGCGTAATACCTATTTCCAGTTTCTTCGACAGATGCTTCTCGACTTTCGCGTCATTACTTTCAGCGGTCGACGTGTCCCCTCTCTCGAGCACGGAAGCGAGAGCGGCTCCGTTATTTTGCAGGTTTCGGTTCAGTTGAGTCAATCGTTTCTCGACCGCTCCCATAGGATTAGCCTTGATTCTAGCCTTGCCTCTGTCGGCGTGTTTATCTTGAGTCTTGGGTTCGTATCGCCGTTCCCTACAGCTAAACCTGCCGTCGGCGAACTCCGGCCTCTCCCCGGACGGGTGCCGCCGGAATATAGGCGTCATCGGCTTGCCCATACTGGCCAATTTGATGTCGCTCTTCAACACGTTCTCGCCGAATCTATTATCGCCCTCGACGGGTCGGATCCTGCGGGACGACCGCACCAGACCGGGGGAGGTCGGCCGCTGGACGAAGAATTTGCTTCTGGATCTCTCCTCCTTGCCGTCGTCGAGCTCGCACTTTCGGCCCGCCTCCGTAACGTTGGGCTTGAATAAGCGACTCAGTTTGGGTGATAGTAATTTCTTCGTGAAAAAGCTCGGTTTCTCTACACATTTATTGACATCTAATACTAAAAAATATATCGGACGATAATATAACGAGTATATAAATATACTTGCAATTTGTATGCTTTTCGATAAGCGGATTCAGATCATTCCTGATGCGACGATAAGGTACGAGCAACGAGCAGCCAACGAACGAGACACACCCCTCGGAAGATGTGTTATGTGGGTTAATAAAGCGTTACAGAGCACGAGTACAACGATTCAACAATTGTATATTACCTAGTTTAGTACTTAATGTTTACTTGGCAAGAGTCGCGAATCGCTAGTCCGCACATCGGATTGTCCGTGGCCCTTTCAGACGAAGCCATTTTTACATCTTAAGTTGAGCTCGGGCTTCGTTCAATAGTGGGTGTTACTATATAATAAAGTCTTCCTCTAAGCGAGAGGATCGCTACGGTTTTATATAGTTTAAGGCACAGTCCATTCCGTACACGACAGAAGAGACATCAGCATTGTGAAAAAATTTAATACGGCGTCCAAATAGAAAGTTTATACCACCTAAAAAAGTTTTTCGAATTGTATAAACTTTCGATGTTAAATAATATTCTTTAGCAAACATCATTCTCGTGAGGCGCCTGTTGGGCTTCCATCCCGACTGACCGAACTCTGTCTCTGTCTGTCTGTTCCAAAACTGATCGTGACATGAAGTATTAGTTAACTACGCGGTTCCATTCCGTTTCCTTGTGATACTCGGCCAAAGACCGTGATATCATCCGACGAGACGACGTGTGTCGTCTACAAACACTTACCATTTCATAACTCGTTGCACTAATGGTATCACCCGACGTGATCGGCGACGACCTAGATGACCCTCTCGGGCGGCCCGCTCCGGTCGGACGCGCCGTCCTTTCCTTTCCCGTCCCGCTCGAGCTCCTTGCCGATCCTCAAGTTAGCCAGCCTCACGTAGTTGCTACGCGTAATACCTATTTCCAGTTTCTTCGACAGATGCTTCTCGACTTTCGCGTCATTACTTTCAGCGGTCGACGTGTCCCCTCTCTCGAGCACGGAAGCGAGAGCGGCTCCGTTATTTTGCAGGTTTCGGTTCAGTTGAGTCAATCGTTTCTCGACCGCTCCCATAGGATTAGCCTTGATTCTAGCCTTGCCTCTGTCGGCGTGTTTATCTTGAGTCTTGGGTTCGTATCGCCGTTCCCTACAGCTAAACCTGCCGTCGGCGAACTCCGGCCTCTCCCCGGACGGGTGCCGCCGGAATATAGGCGTCATCGGCTTGCCCATACTGGCCAATTTGATGTCGCTCTTCAACACGTTCTCGCCGAATCTATTATCGCCCTCGACGGGTCGGATCCTGCGGGACGACCGCACCAGACCGGGGGAGGTCGGCCGCTGGACGAAGAATTTGCTTCTGGATCTCTCCTCCTTGCCGTCGTCGAGCTCGCACTTTCGGCCCGCCTCCGTAACGTTGGGCTTGAATAAGCGACTCAGTTTGGGTGATAGTAATTTCTTCGTGAAAAAGCTCGGTTTCTCTACACATTTATTGACATCTAATACTTTTGGAATGTTTTCGATTCCTTTCGCCGCGTCGTCCGCGCGCCCCGCCCCCTCGGTCCGGAGCGCGTCCCCCCGCCGGTCGCCGTCCGCCGCACCGACGGGGGCCGCGCGGTCTCCGGACGCCGGGTCCGTCCCGTCCGAGGCGGCCTCCTCGTCGGAGGAGTCGCTGTCGTCGTCGCGTCCGAACGCGCTCCCCGGCCCCTCGACGGACTGATTGCGAAGGAACGCGGGCAGAGTCGGATCGCCCTGGAGTTTTCTGGTTTTAGTGTCGCAGAGCAGGTCGTCGAGGTGGCCGTCGGGGCTGCTCCGTTTCAGCGGCGGCGGCTGCTCCAACCATTCGGAGATGTCGTCCACCTGAATCGATAGTAGAGGGTGATAAATAAACACAGATAAAGCGCGGAGGCCGAACGGGGGCCGGGGGGCCGGGGGGCCCACCTTGGTGATGTTGATGCCGTCCCCGTGGGGCCGCAGGATGTAGCCGGGCGCCAGCGCGTGCGAGCTGCGCGAGAGGCGCGCGGGCGGCAGGCGGGGCGCGGGGCGCGGCGCCAGGTGGCTGGCCGACACGCACTTGCCGAGCGCGCGCCCCGCCCCCGCACCCGCCGCGCCCCCGCCCTCGTCCCGCCGCAGCGCCGGCCCGCACGACAGCGTGGCGTTCGATTGGGACTGCAACACATTACGAAATAATGTATGTCTCGTTAGCTCTGTCTTAAACCAGAAATTATGATATCAGGTTAATAGGCTCGACAGTCGTTACAGTCATTTACGCGTATATTTAGAACGAGGAATCCTACTGTCGATCGGACCGAACGTTCTATAATCAATCTGACTCCAAACTATACAGAAGGCAACCATATTAACATGAAAATAGTAAAATTCTGGAACGAGTTAAAAACGAGGCAGAAAATCCATCTCTCGTCGTGCCACTTCGCACGGAGGTGGACTCCTCCACTCTTCGAGGACGGTTCGCCGGCCTCGAGGTATGCGAAGTTCTCGGTCTCCGACCGGTAGGTCTTCTCTTGCTAGGCCCGGTCTCGCTCCGACGTCCGACAATCGTCAGACCGAGCGAGGCGGGCGGCCCGTTAGATAAATAACAAAATACCTTAACGACGCTTCGGGTCAGTCCGTCCGCTTCGGCGGGAGCTTCGCCGGAATCGGAGCACCGGCAGCAGCGTTCCCTGTTGACGAAGAAGATCCCGCTGTCGACGGTGTGCTGGCAGCACTCGGGCGTGGCGTGGCCGCGCGGCGAGGCGCCGTGCGCGTACTGCAGGATGTCGGCCAGCAGCGTGGGCGGCAGCGGCCCGGCGCTGGCCAGGTGCATCACCAGCGACTGCAGCCATATCTCGATGACCTCGAACGGCGGCCTGCGGCAGAGCGACGCTGAGCCTCCCCCACCCGGCCCCGGCCCGGCCCCGGGCGGCCCCTACCTGGCGTCGGGGTCCAGGTGGCAGGCCAGGAAGGCGAGCCGGTAGAAGGGCTCGGGGCAGGCGCCGCAGAACTTGTCCAGGAACGCCCGCTCGTTCAGGCCGAAGTCCGACCGGCGCGGCAAGTAGTCCGGGTCCGCCGACACGCGGCCTATGATCTGCGCGCGGAGACATTACGACACTAGACTACTAGCTTCGAAAAAATATAAATCATCGTCCACGAATCGCGGTTCGCACGTCACTCGTCGAGAGCGCTTAATTTCAGTGTAATGAAGACCAGCGTGCTTAGTGCGATTTTTTTTACCTACTCCATTGCGTTAACGTAATGTAGCTCCCTGGTTCAGTTACGGATACCTTTACCCTTAGTTACCTTTACCTATTTCAGTATTCCAAACCAAAAGTATCCGGTAACGCCAATCTGTATGACGCTGCAACAGCGACATATAGCGAGCGCTGTTCCAGCGCCATAGAAATTGGCATTACGCTAACGCAATGGAGTAGTTTAAAGAAACTCTCACTAAGATTAAAATATGTAACGGTATTCGGTCATCTAAATTATTTCAATACGATGAATTTTAAATTTGTAGATAAAACGTCAGAGTTACCTCGCAGAGTATGATGCCGAACGAGAACACGTCGACCTTTTCGTCGTACACCTTGCCGTTCATCATTTCAGGTGCCATCCAGTAAGGGTTGCCCACCACCTGCGCGTGGCAAAATATGTCAAATCGATTGCATAGATTACGAGATCGATAACTGATAGATAATTTTTTTCCCCTAAATTATGAGTTTAAAATATCATTCCCGTCGCACGCGAGCAGGCGAACGAACCTCAATAAAATTGACTTCCATGTAATATTACACGATACATATCGACGCTCATAGGTCATAGGTTACTCAATTGATATCGAACTATTAACAAAATATTTCTATCTAATATTCCACCAGTTAGGCCGACGGGCGCAGCGGTCCGCGCCGGGCACGCTCACCGTGTACCGCTTGCGGCGCAGCGAGGCGTGCGGCGGCGCGCTGCTGGCCGTACGCTGCACGATGCGCGCCAGCCCGAAGTCCGCCACCACCACGCTCAGCTCCTGCGGACGAGCGCGGCTGTAGCGCGGCAGGGCGGGCCCGCCGGAGCCCCGCCCGGCCCGCTCACCTCCCCCGGCCGGATGAGGCAGTTGTGCGAGTTGAGGTCCCGGTGGATGACGTTCATGCGGTGCAGGTAGCCCACGCCGGCCGCCACGTCGCGCGCCAGTCGGCCGCGCGCGCCCCACGGCAGCGGGCGCGCCGCGTCCTGCAGCAGCGCGTGCAGCGTGCCGCCCGCCACGTACTCGGTGACGAGGTGCAGGCGCCGGTCGCGGTACAGCACGCCCGCGAAGCGCAGCACGTTCCGGTGCCGCAGCGAGCGCAGCACGGCCACCTCCTTCAGGAAGTTGCGCTGCGCCTCCTCGTCCACGCGGTACAGCTGCTTGAGCACCATCACCTCGCCCGTGGCGCGGTGCGTCACCTTGTACGCCTCCCCGAAGAAGCCCGTGCCCAGCAGCTCGCCCTGCCGCCGCGCACGTTCGGTTAGTGCCGCGCGGGCCGCTAGCGGGGCCCCGCGGTGGTATAGTCACCTGCTGCAGGTCGGAGGCGCGGAACACTTTCTGTCCCGCGGCGGGCTCCACGCGGAAGGAGCGCGCCCGGCTCAGGTCGGCCAGCACGCCGCTGGAGTCCTCGCCGTCCACGCTGCAACGACCGGAGTGTTAGGGTGCAGACGGGGCCGGCGGCGCCGTGCGGTGGTCCCGGGGCGCGCGAGCCCACCGAGCGACGCTCGACACGCGAATGGCCTACTCTACGCTCGTATCCCTGTCTCCTTTCCGAAGATATGACTTAAATTTTTTGGCAACGATTATTTAAATGATAAAACGAGTACGTTACTCGAATCGTTATTCATAAACGTGACTACATCAAGTTTTTCGAGTTATAGTATTATAAAATTTACTCACACGTCGAGCAGTTTCGACATGCTGCTGCTCCTCTCCTTCTCCCCCAGCAGAGGCGACAGGGGCACCTGCCTCTTCTTGATGACTCTCATCTTCCCGCCGTCCTCGCCTTTCCTTTTGAACAGTCTCTCTTTCCTCACCGCGACTGCCTCTTGCCTCGTATCGTCACCGGAGCGTGTGTTCGGAACGTGCCTCTTCAAGTCGTCTCTGAGCACTTTCCTCCCGAGGGGCGACCTGTCCTGGTGGTCGCGCCCGTCGTCCTCGGCCTGTCTCTGGCCGTCTGAAGTGCCGCGTTTCGCATTGATTGTGTCCGGATTGTGCTCTATAGTTAACTAGAAGTGATATTCGGAATACATGATTAAAGAACGTTAGTGATTTGAAACTCATTTGCGACAGCATTTCGTTCATTTATAAAAAAATATTGTGTAAATTTTAAAAAGTGCATAAAAACTAGCGTCGTTCAGACTACATCTATAACTTCAACCACATAAAGACACAAATGTGCGTCTCTATTAATTTCCGCGATAAGTCTTCATGTATGTATAGTACAGCTTTCGAAGAAACATCCGATACTTATTAGATATTTAACGTTCAGTCCCAAACTATCACCACCCATATTACAATCCCAGTACCTAGTAATCATTATACATATGACGTGCGTGTTTCATCGGTTATGCCCTTTATGGCGCGCGACACTTTGGGCCGAGTAATGGCACAGCTGGAAAATTCCATTCAAATTATTCAAAAAAATACATAAAATTGGTAAAGCTCGCTACCTGTATGATTTCGGGCCGGGCCAGCACCCGCTCTATCTCTGCCAGGGGCGTGTTCAGCACGGGCGTGCCGTTCACTTCTAGCACTTTGTCTCCTATGTGCAAGGTCAGTATGCCGCAACTCGAATCAATCCTAGGTAATCGACATTGTTATAAAACGTGTAAAGTGATCGATTAGCGATCAAGTTTTATATAAATATAACACTACGTGAACGAACTCAAACAAACCAATGCACAATCACCAAGTCAACACAACGTCCCACATGCCATAGCTTCTAACATTATTATACAAGAAACCAAAATAATGTTTGATTAACAAATACTATACAGGAATAAGGTCCAAACATGCCGAAGACGGAAACTGGGACCAAAATTTACAACAGAGAATACGCATTAATTTTTTAGGCGAAAAATTTAATTTATTATCTTTTGTAAATATTGCAGGTATTTTTCATCGAAATTTTAAATTCTGAATGGTTAATTAAATATTTTTCAAAGATTATCATAACATTATAGGGACTAAATACACGTTAATCAGGTAGTCTACGGAGATGTGCGTAGTCGTTCGATACTGGTTATACCTGGCTATATTGAGGAAATACACATCAGATAGATCCACTTTAGTTTTCGTGCGGTTTGAACCCAAGAGAAGCACGGTAATAGTCAAATATAACATCAATATTAAGATCTCGACTATTGCAATAGATTGAATATACGCAAACTTTTCTTAAATTAAACTTTAACAGTTCCAGATTTTAATAACATGCATGGATCCTATCGTGGTGGGACAGTAAGCATAAGAATATTCCTTAGAAGTGATAACAAAAATAGCTTACTATACAACTACAGCAAAATTCTTACAGATCTACTTCATACGAGGAGAGGTCAAAAAGTTTGTGCAATAAGAGGGAAGGAGGTTGAAATTAAACTCCAAACCATTTTTCCTTTTCAATATATTCTCCGTTAACCCCATTACATTTTTCAGATCTCTCAAATAACTTGTTTGTACCATCGAAAAAAAATTATGCTGTGGTGTCAAAATAGGCCGAAATTGCAGACATCACTCCTTTATCATCGTAATTTTTTTCCACGCAGCTCTTTCTTCCTTTTTAGAAATAAATAATAGTCACTGGGTGCCAAGTCTGGACGGTAGGGTGGGTGATTCAAGCGTTTGAAGCCACGTCGGTGAATGGCAGCCGTCTCAACATAGAACGGGTGTGTTGTCGTGCAGAAGGAGCACATCTTTTGGCAATTTTCCTCTTCTTTTTTCCTTGATGGCTTCTTTCAATTTTTCCAGTAAAGAAGCATAGTACTGTCCCGTTATAGTCACACCACGTTCTTTGAAATTGATCAGTAAAATACCTTCTGTATCCTAAAAGACAGTCGCCACAATCTTGCAAGCTGGTTGTGTCACTTTGAACTTCTCCGGAGGAGGTGTGCCTTTTTAATGCCTCTGCATCGACTCAAGTTCATAGTGGTGAATCCAGGTTTCATCACCAATAATGATATGGGCCATAACTTTTTCCTTTCTCTCTCCACAGAGCTCCAAAAACTGGCGAGAACACTCGACATGCTCACGTATTTGAAGTGGCGTGAGCATTTTCGGAACCCATCTTGCACTGACCTTAGTCATCCCGAGATGATGATGTGGAATATTCAAAATACTTGCTTCGGATACTCTAATCATTGCTGCAAGCTGTTTCTTCTTCAACCGGACATCTTCCAAGACAAGTTTTTTCATCTGGCCTCTATTGGCCGTCCGGAGCGGGGGTCGTAATCAACGGACTCTCGTCCTTGTTTAAAAAGACCATGCCACTTGTAAACCATTTCAAGTTTTACAATGGTTTTACCAGGGGTAGGAGTCTGCGTAAACCGGCAACAGCTCTTGAAAAATCTAAGCGGATTTTCCTTGCTCGATAAGGAACTTAAAGACGCGCGGTGTTCAATTTTCTCCATGCTGACTGACTTCTTCCCGATTCAGTCGTTTGCAGGTCGATAACTCAAAACTTAATAAGGCGATAATGTTCAAACTTGGTATATATATACTCTTAATGAGGTGCCTAACTAGTGCCTGGACGAGTAGACCTATTCCCACCGACCCCTCGATTCCGTGAACTTTTTGACCTCCCCTCGTAGGCTTAACTCCGGCAGATATTTTTGAGACAATAGCAGTGCGTAAACGCATACATGCGTACTTTCTACTACTAACATAACTATTTACTATGGATAATACACTTGTCGGTTATATAAGAAAAGTACTGAAAACAAATTTTAAACCATGCACACGGCAGCCGGAAGGAACAAAGCTCTCTGAAAGAAGATTTAGGAAAGTGCAAAACACAACAGCACCCACAGCACAAACACAAACACGCACACCCCGTGACGCTAACGAGAACAAAAACAGCCATGCAAACGCCGAGCGTGCCAGCTCCTAGCGGGCGGGTGGCGGGGGGCGGGGGCGGCAGGCCAGCTACGTCCACTGGCTGATCAACTAATAAAACCCAGTTGTATCGAGAGCATGTTCCGGCCGCCCCCCGCCCACGCCCGCCGCCCCCGCCGCGGCACGCACCTATGGCACGTCAGGTGCAGGCAGGCCCGCAGCGCGGCCCGCAGCAGCGCGCGCGCCACCCCGCGCAGCTTGTCGGCGCATCGCGAGCTGCGGAAGCGGACGCGTTAGTGGCCCACTTTTTACTAGCCCTAAACTCGCTTCGGAGCGAACTGATTTCATTTAAATCCTAAGAAACGGTATTTGACAAAAATTAGATGTTAGTAAAATGTGCAGAGAGCCTGATTCTACAACCTCTTGAATGTCCTCAGCCATGCACCGCGGACTGCCTGCGACGGCCGGCGATACGTCCCGTGAACGTACCGTCGTTTCTTGCTATTAAATTCTATGTCGTTCGGTACCATGAACCGTTAGTGCATCATGCTACTTGTTTGTACTCGATTTTAGATGAGTATATTTGATATCACGTGAAGTGCGTCTCGAAGACATCACGAGTTCGACACAGGATATGAATCGTTCCGATATTCACGTAAGCAATTACAAATATGAATGAATGATTGAACTAAAAAATGTATAATATCTATCCAAAATGTCTGACCTACTCCGCATTTTCAGAAGAAATAATCTCATTCTGATTTTCAGAGATCACCGGCGATGGCTCACCGAGGGAGGCACTGACAAAATAACATATCAAACTCAACACTAAATAACGTGTCCATCTACAAGGAATCATACTTATCTTCAAAGAAAAGAAAAAAACAAAGCATCTAGTTCACCTCCTCACCTGTATATAAGTTTAATCAGACGCACGTTAATTTATCAAGAGAACGATCAATCCTCTTCATATAGCTCATTCGGTAAATAGGTTTAGTAAATTTGGTATATCTTTCTGTCAATAATCAATCTATGTCGATAATGAATATCCTGCCTGTTCCCACAACAATCTCCACAGTGGCAGGCGGTGGCGGTGGTGACAGTGGTGACGGTGGTGGCGGTACTCACTGGTGCACGAGCAGCGCGCCGCACGCCGCGGGCGCCAGGCGCAGCGCGCGCGGCGGCGCCCGCAGCACGCGGATGGCGTGCGCGTCCCGCCCGCCCGCAGCGCCCGCCGCGCCCGCACCGTAGCACGGCCCGCTGCGGACACACCGTACGCTCACAGATACATCACGGACCAAGCGGAACTAGATCTCTTGGGAGGGATATATCGAAAATAGCTCTCTAATGGCTGTTGAAAATAAATGAACACCATGCGCGTACATTGTATGCACGCTATGAAAAAAATGTGCTACCGTAACTTACATATGCACTCAGAGACTGAACGATTCCAAATAGATGTAGTTAGAGTTTATTATATCGATAATCACCAGTAGAGGTGGCGGCGGTCGAGCAGCGCGTAGGGCTCTGTGTCCTCGAGGTGCGCGCCGCACGCCGAGCACGCGAAGCACTCCGGGTGGAAGCGGTGCTCGCCAGCCGCCATCACCGGGCCCGTCACCAGCTGCCGGACACGTCAGTGAGCCCCATGGATAATGGCCCAGCATCATAGACACGGCAATTTGTGGTGTGCAGGAGGCCTACTTCGCACTGCACACCGTCGCGAGGCGTGATGCCTTCACAATTATACAACAGGCTACAAAATGGAATTTTGTTCACACGCTCACGGGAGAGATATTTTTAAAAGCTTGTATAACATTTAATCTCTAAGCTTACTGTGATCGATTTGTCTTACCTATCTTCTGACGTCGTAAATGCCAACCGCTTTTAAGACAAACCACATACTTTAACTCTATAAAATTGGCTTACTCTTTAGTTAAAAATGAAGTTACTTGGGTGTTAAAATACCCTCAATTCTGTACTGTATGTTGTTTCTTTCCGGTTCCCCATTTATTTTACATATAATTGCTCTAATACAGGCCCGGATTAGGCATCCCGAAGTAACTTCTGTTCCCAGAAATGTCAATAACGTAAGGACGTGACCGTCGTGGGCTGTGGCGGCCCGCTCACCTGTCGGCACTGCTGGCAGTTGTCACCGAAGCGCTCCCAGTAGTCGGCCTGGCAGAAAAGCATCCCATCCTTCTCGAAGTACCACGTCGTGAGCTGGCCGTCGCAGTCTGAGCACCTGCAACGTTCCCATTAACATCTCAATGATCTATCTCATACAAGCCCACCCATCGCGTCTGTTTGTTCAAGATTGAATTGAATGGATTTTAATGCAATTTTCATCACGGGAAAGAGTGACTCACGAGCGAGGCTTCGGTGCAAAAAGTAGGAACAAGGAATTGAATATTCTTTGTTCGTAATTTTAATTAATTAATTATAATTGCATATAAACATTTTATAACCAATTACAATTATTACAAGTACGACATACAATTAAGATCATTAAAACTAGCCCCACGTTTATAACACATATCCTAAATACAAATTGGTCAGACTATTTATATTTATTGCATACTCTGCCGGAAATATGGAATGTGGACTGTACGGAAATAAAAAAATAAGCACTATAATTGTTGATATACATAATCAATTTTCTCTTGACGATAATCGATCCCTACAAATCACACCGATACAGTCATCTAGATGCCGCCGCGGCGCCGCACACTCATCGCTCGGGATAATGTCCTTACGTCATGTCCTACGGAGCGATACGATTTCCGTCGGGAAAATAGGTCGCAAGTTTATTGTGCGTAAGGGTAACCAAACATTGTCCTCGTTTGTTCGCGCTATCGAGTTATTATCCTGTCCCAGACGGAGCGGCGGCCAGGCGCGGGTCACTGCACTCGAGTTGGCTCACCTAAAGCAGTCCTTGTGCCAGTCCTGGCCGAGCGCCGACACGTACTCCTCATCGCCGATGTGGTTCAGACAGCTCGCGCAACTTATGATCTCTGAAAGTATACCATTAAAAAAGTAATAAAAAGGCCACATCTCTTATGGAGAAAAAGATGAAAGCTTAGACGCACACGTTTCTTCTATACAGATTAATACATTATACTGTTGTTACATTTTATATGGCATAATTAGTTGTAAGGCTTAGGATGATCTATTTTTCCAGTCAAAGATGAATTGTTATAGAAATCATTTCAAAAGCCACTTCCACTTTGCGACATGCTGACTTCAACAAACAAATTTTAGAGATCCATCATCAATAGCAAAATGCTGTCTTTCAAAACTTTGGTTGAGCACTGAAGTACTTCTGACGCGTAAAGAGATCTCGCGTAGCATACAGAGCCCTGCTCTATTTGTACGACCTTTGGCGACTGTCCTCTTTTTCAAAATTGGACCTACTAAACTGGGCTGTACCATACATATATTTACTTTTTCGAAGATAAAACAAAATTAAATAATGACAGAGATAGGGCTACAATTGTTGCAGTCATTTTTGTAGGGATCTGCAGAATTGCACTATAGGAAATTGATCATAATATTTTTTTATATAATCCATAACCAGTGAAAATCTATGTAATACAGAATGTACATACCATATAATACAATTCATTATTCTGCAATAATATATGTAAATGTATCACATGTAATGAGGAGGGATGAAAATCATGTGACCAAAAGAGCTTTAAATATGAATGTGGATGGATGTATGACTAGGGGGAAGCCGAAAAAAAGATGGATGGATTGTGTGAAAATATGCATGTTAAAGGAGTGACACCAGAGTTGACAAATGATAGAGAAGAATGGAAGAAGAGGACATATTGTGCCCACCCCACTTAGTGTGGGATAAGGGTAAAAGAATGATGATATATCACATGATCAATTATATATACCACCAAAATCTGTGAAATTAAGACTTACCATTAAGACATTATCACACATTTTGCTGTTGATGTCAAAACAAGTCATAGACTATCAGGGAAGGTTGTTCTAGTGTGTAGAATACCATAAGAGATAACTATTGCTTGTGACTGACTGATGCAAATGTATATGAGTCAAGTAAGGCATAGTGGAGGGGAGAGGACATGCGTTTTGAACACTAATCAAATATTGAAATATCCATATCTCCTCTCCGCTTATCTTAAATTACAATATCTCATTGGTATTCATCTTGTATACTTTCCACTTTGGCCTAAAGATACTACAATAAGTAAACAATGATGTCACTTAATAATACTGAAATATTTGTATCAAGTTAAATATTTTAGAAGTGAGTCACTTTCATATGAATCCTTTTTAACAAACCTTTTTAATAATCAAAATTATTGAATATTCTAGAATTAAAACTATTTGTATTATTATAAATTGTTTGTGCTATGTGGTTAAAGCATGGCTTGTGTGGCACTAGTCATTTACATTAATGAGTTAAATAAATACTATATATCTTGATATCCATTTAATTTTAAAAAAGGGAAGCGAAGCAAAATTTTAAATATTCAAATTTTATTTATGTCACAACATTGTTATTAGGAAAAGCATACAAGAAAATAGTTTTTTTTAAAGGAAACAATGCAAGATATTTAGCGAGTTCAATATGATTATTTTTCATTGATTCACATATTGACAATAATTGATTCAATTATTCTTTAGAGAAAAACTTTATGACTGATATTTATTTATTAAATTGATTAGCATAGATTAAAAAAAACACAATAATGGTATACACGTTATTAGTTATGTTACATTAGTAATCAAATATGGAAATTTACTTAAAAACTTAAATTATGACCATAATGTATTTTTTCTATTATCTCTTATATTATATTTTAAATATTGCACAATCATAGTAAAAATATAATAAAAACGTATTCTATCTAATGTTCTATGTAATTATTTTAAATAATGTAATATTATTATTACCTCCAACTCGGATATTGCAATTTTTAATTTGTGAAGTTGGAAAATTTCAAGAAAAAGTTGCAAATACAAGGAAATAAGTTCATCAATTATACAAAGTGTTCTGGTGCTCTTACTAATGTGTAACAATGTTATGTATATTGATCAAACAAGAATTTAAAGTATTTATATCATGCGGAAGTAGTTCATTAAATTTAAAGAATTAATAAGATTTCGAAACCCGTATCTAAATCTTCTAAAATACATATGAGATATGTGAAATAATAAAATTATCTACTTGTTCTAAAATATAAATTTCCGCGACATAAGTCACAAACAAAAGATAATATTTAATAAAAAAACAAGATTCGCCCACTCATTAATTCCATTACAAGAACACCACATATATCAAATAGCCTTATTAAAGACTTATTTTGTGTATAAATGTAAAATAATAAATTATTTTACCTTTTAGATTTCCTTCCTCCATTTCATTAATAAATACACTTGTTATCAAAATATTGCAAAATTCATATTGTATGTCTCACTTAACAAGACTGACATGACTCATGTCACTGTCAAATGCTAGGAACATAGATAATACACTATAACCAGAAACATAGAGAATAAAAGAAATAAAAGGGTTACAAGAACAACAATTTTTTATTGGAAAATAATATTACATATTAATTTCAAAGCAAACAGGATATACAGACTTGAAAAGCAACATATACATACGTAATAAAAAAAACACTATTCAATAGCCTTGTTCTTCTTGGCTAACTTACTTAATCTAACCATAACTTTTACTTTTACTTCCAATCTCTTAAGCAGTTCAGAAAGTTCAGGGTCGTCTTCCTCATCCTCGTCATCATCACCATCGTCAGGCTTTGGAGTGGTAGTCGTAGGGGTAGTAGTAGTAGGGGTAGTAGTCGTAGGGGCAGTAGTAGTCGTAGTAGTAGGGGTAGTAGTCGTAGTAGTAGTAGGGGTAGTAGTGGTAGTAGTAGTGGTGGTGGTTTCAGGTTCTTCCTCATTCAAATTTTCAAAATCAATGCCTGTGATTTCCGTGAACCAAGAATGGAATGGTCCGGGCCGTACAAAACCTGTAATTTTTCATTTTATTCAATAATTTTAATGTAATTGACACTTTGTTAGTATATTTTTTAACAGAAGACTATTTAACTTATTTTTATCCTAATAGTTAAAAAAACTGATCAATAACGAAGTAAATTAAATATAAAGTTTCAATTTTCATCAGACTTCGCTGATATCAAGACTGTCAGTGTTAATATTGTACTAAGACTATACATAACCCATACAGTGCTGTGTACAATTCATTTGGCGTTTAGTTCGCAGGAAAACATCGTGAGTAAACTTATATATGCCAGGTTGCTGGAACATACGTTATATCTATTTGGCCGTACGTGTGTATCTGAATGTCCATGTCATCTCTGGTTCAAGGAGAGAGAAGATTGTAGCACGGCAACTGCGATGTATTGGCATGACCATAGGAATGCAATCACACTCATATTATAGTGTGCTAGCTTTAACCCGCGACTTTGTTCACGTGGATCGTGAAGTCTTGAAATAAACAGTAGCTTTTGTCTATTATTAATGTATATATATTATGTGTTGTAATTAATTAAATGAATAAATATTGATTAGTTTGTTTCTATTACCGGCCGGGAATCCGGAATGGCAGCCGAAGTCTCCGCCAGCGACGAACGAGCTAACGCCGACAAGGAACTGCTTGCCTTCTTCGTTCACGTGCACCAGCGGACCACCACTGTCGCCCTGTGGGGACAAACGTACATCGAAGTAGGTTGCAATGACTGATGGAGTTTCTATAAATTGCCAAATATATGCTGTACATCCCTCTTCGTTTGAGTCAACTTAAATGTTCACATAACCATAGTTATGTACTTTACCAATACCAGGGTCTAACAATCCCTTCGCACGATATACTTACTGAGCAAACTGACTGGGAGGTTACGTTAAAGTATCGCGCGCAAATCGTGTTGTCAGTGACGAATCTCGAGCTGAAGACGGTCAAGCAAATAGGGTTCGACACTGCTCGCAGGTATACCCAGCGGAGGACCTCTGTTGTTGGGCCTGAACAGATATTTGAACGTTTTTATTCAAATGGATCCATTGAAATTGAGATTAGAACATTTACATACTTCGTTAAAAACTTCGGGTTATACCGACATTAAATTACGTGTCACAAATTAATCCTTACTGAATATAAGACCGAATGCTTTCCAGGTTAAATCCAGATAGCTCGAAGTTTCGGAAAAAACATAAGTGACGACAAAATAAGTAACATTAACAAATATGTCAAAGTTTACGTTTAAATTTATATGAAAGGTAAGAGCAAATTCCGGTTGCTTCTGATTGTTTCGTGAATAGCTTTGCGTTACATTGCAGTCATGATGAGATAACAGTACTTGCCATTGGTCCACGTCCGTCCGAAACCGCTTGCGTGCACGATCTCCCCGTTGTAATCTCTATGAGCATCTGCAGATGGCTGAATACGAATTGGCTGCAGGTTTCCTAAAATAACAGACTTTTAGCCAATCTGCTGAATCATAATTGAAGAATTGAAGATTATATTCAGAGCTAACATATAGGATGAAATACAGTGTATAGTTAATAGCATTTTAACATTTAAGTAGAGATGAACGCATTTGCCGGTGCTAATTATTTAAAAAGAAAAGTAAATTGTTGAATAAATAAACATATCAGTAAATTTTACTTATTTACTAATATTTAACGATTAGAACGAGACAAGTAAAACCCTTTCTGTATTTGTATTGTAGAAACACGTACTGCTGTATTTCAGGACGATCGGCAACTTCACCAGCGCGATGTCATCGGGCTGCACTGTCCCTGGCGAGGTTGAATCGAAGGTGGGGTAGTTGTAGTACTCCGTGGACTCCACCATGATCTCGGGCCGAGTCAGGGAGACCACGCCCGCGCGGACCACCATAGTGATACGTCTGTCGAATATATAGGTGTACAATGTGGATCATTTCCTCCGTCGTGTGGTTTCCGGCTGAGTAGTATAGACCACCCTAATTTCTTAACGAATTCAATAGCTTTTCGTTGGACGAACGGCTGGATTGATTTGTCTGATTTAAAATACAATATTACTAATATTTATCTTCTATACTTATAATAAATCTGTAGAGAGGTCAATTCTGTAACTGGAATATATTTCCAAAATAACTATCAGGGGGTGATTAGGGATCGATGCTGATGCCAAAAATGCAATCAGTAAAAATTTTGTCTGTCTGTCTGTCTGTCTGTCTGTCTGTCTGTCTGTCTGTCTGTCTGTCTGTATAACCGTTATAGAAACAAAAACTACTCGACGGATTTTAACGAAACTCGGTACAATTTTTTTTCATACTCCTGGGCTGGTTATAGTATACTTTTCATCACGCTACAATCAATAGGAGCAGAGCAGTGAAGGGAAATGTCGGGAAAACGGGAGAAGTTACTCCATTTTTTAAGCTTCCGTCGCGTGTGCGACCTTGATGGTTAAAGCTACACAGAAATCATGTATGACGGAAATGTTCTCCTTAAAATTATATAAAAAATATCCCACAACAGCATATGTCTATCTTTTATGGTTGACTCACAATAACACGTGTAACTCCCGATAGCTTAGCAGTTCGAAGCTTTCTGGTTATATTTGTCTATTCCTACGTTTATATCACTCTCAGTCATCCCTAAATAAAAAAGTGAATAGTATTAACCATTGTATAAAAAAAGAATCATTGAAATCGGTATAGAAACACCAAAGTTATATATGAAATACGCTAATAATAAGCCATCGCGCGTGAATATTGAATCATGCTATAGGGATTATCACTACATAGTATAAAACCAAGTCACATTCTTTGTTTGTCCCTATATCCCTATGACTGCTTAAATTTTTAAAACTACGCAACAGATTTTGATGCGGTTTTTTTAATAGATAGAGTGATTCAAGAGGAATGTATAATAATATTCAATATGGAGTAGAGAAATACTGTAATTTTTGAGGTTTCTTATGTGATGTCGTAAATAATTACTTTTTTTTTCGCTTACATTGCAAACGCAGGCTAAACCCTACGAGATTTATCAAAATGATGTACTAAGTATTTGTACACATTGAAAAAGTCTACAGAAAAGTCCGCTATGGTATATGTCTATCTCTTATGGATAACCCACAATAGCATTTTTTGTCATTAACTTTTATACGAAAAATAATGCCTTATTTTCGAAGCAATTTTTATACAATATAGCATTAATTCTTATCCAATTAAGTACGTTAAATACATTGTTGATTTAATATAGATCAATATGGCCGTTCACAGCATGTAATTTAAATGAACATTTTCGAAGATATCACAGATTTAAAATCCCGCGAGGAGGCCGCGCTTTGCCCTATAGCACTTCGAATTTAGCAGCGATCGGACGCGCAACTAAATGTCGCTCTTTTAAGAGTAACCTCTAAAGAAAACATGTTTGTATTGTCTAATGATAACAAAGCTATGAATGTTGTATATACAGACATTCTGTAATTAATTTTAAACATAAAATATATAGGGAAAAATGTAAAATGTAAATATGTAGTATATGAATTTAGACATTCCAAAGATAGCAGGAAATCTTCTTGGTATAGGGAGAGAGAATTGTTTTTATCCAAATTTAACGCTTGCGGGCCACGGGCAGTAATGAATAAATCAAAACTACTGGATCGATTTTAATCATTTTTTTCACTGAGTGACATAGGCTATATATTTTATACCCGTGCGAAGCAGGGTAGGCCGCTAGTTCTAAATAATGTAAGTAAAATAAAAATTGTAATTGCTATTGGTTGGATTTATTTAATTTAATCAGCACCACGTCAGAAAGGATAACTGATTTCTCACAATGGATTTAACTATATTTAAATTCGGAAATCGAAAAAGTTTTAGGAGCTTTCTTCAATAAGACGTTCGGCAGCAGCACAAAATTTTCAGGTTCCAGAGGATTGTCCAACTTACGTGGCCGTGCAGTGCGCTGACGTGATGATCCACTGGCGGGACACGATGCTGCCGCCGCAGCCGCCCACGGTGCCCACGGGGTCCACCATGCGCAGCGACACCTGGTGAGGGTGCTGGCCCTCGTGTGCTTCCCATCCCGACACGATGCGGTTTCCTGTGCATGTATATTATTTAGCATATAAAAATCGTTCATTTATGACCGACTAAAGAAAATCGTTGACATATTTGTTGGAGATTCTTTTTGAACCGCCAATATAGTTGGTCCTGACAGCTTTTACTATGTAATTTGAGAAATATTACATTTTTTTGGAGATGACAAATACAAAAATAAAAATATGATAATTACTACAAGAGCAACTAAGAGAACCAAATTTGGATGTACCTCATTTTCAAAGCTTGAATTATTTTATTTTCTATTTGTTCATTCAGTCGATGAATGTCAGAAATAGTATGTAGCTTTGTTTTAAGAAACAGTACGTTATAAATAAATTTCATTGCAAAAAAAACCTATGACGCGAAAAACGTACCTATATTTATCATAGCATGGACTTTGAGATAAAAAAAAACTAGTAGATCATTATAATAATGTATCGACTGATCGTTCGATAGTGATCAACGAGTTATCAAATGAAACAAAACACAGGTAAGTAGCGATCTGATCCAAAAAACTGAGATTACAATTTACTGAACAGCTTAAGATAATGAACATAATTAAGTCGAGATCACTAGTATTGATTAAGTATCCTGATAACAATCAACTCAAACGATATTTAGATTTTCACTACTGAAATTGTAAGTAGTAGTTTGTAAGTAGTTTTTATTTATGACCTAATCATTTGCTAGGTAAATACACAATATTTATTTATTAATAGGAATACACATTAGTTATATCCTTTATCATTTTTGAAAATAGTATATTCGTTAACTTGTAGTAATAAAAACATTATTTGTGGTTTGATTGGCCACACCATATTAGAAATCTATATAATTACCTGCTCCGCTAATATTTTCAACGTAATCTACAGGGACATAGGATTTTCCGTCCGCCGTCACCTGCAACAATAACATCTGTTTCACATCGGATGTCCACCCAACTACACTATTGTAATTTAGGCTGATCTGCCTTGGACCAGTAGAGCTAGAAGGCGATATAAGTTTGGTATTTCACTAATTCGCGACTCTTAAACGAGAGTCGTAATACGTTTGTTTGCGTTCCGCAATGGCAAACGAATCCCTAACGAAGTCACCGGTTTGAGTTCAGTTTATGTTTGACACTCCAGACAAACACTACACACACCCACTACTACAATCTCTACAATCGTTTCGCCCCGAAACCCAAGCATCATCAGGACGATAGACTCACAAACAAAATCGTAATGCGTCGCACATGGAACTGGAAACTCAGTGAGTGTGTGTAGTGCTTGTATGGAGTATCGGTGTTGGCGGCACTTTTGATACGTGTGGCGACTTGTTCTGCATGTATGGGGTATGTGATTGTTTCCTGCTTCATACACAGAGCATTACATATATTCTCTTACCAACGCGGATTACAGCAAAATATTTTTATTGTAACTTCTGTACTATGGTATTCCGCAAAGTAACACCTGCCTCTATAAATCATTACCTATATACACCCAAACTCGATAAACCAACAAAATGTTTATAGACAATGTCGGTCTTCGGCGGGTATCAAACCCGTGACCCGCGAAGCTGAAGGCAGAGTCGCTGCTACACCAGTAGTTGAAAACATATGCAGTATGATATGGTTAGTGAAAAAAGGTTAATCGGGACAAAATGCAACAAAAAATAACCACCATGGTGTTGCCTTATAAATTAAGCAATCGTAGAAGTACCTACCTGGCGAGTCGCCACCGAGAGCACGAACAGCGCCGTCTGCCACAGCATGGTTGAGTCGACTGAGCGAAGAACCATCGGCCCCTATAAAGATAACTCTGGAGACGTTTGAAGGTGCCGATTTCTGACTAAATCACGGTAATTACAACAATATCTGACAGGCTCGATAATACTTGATTAATGACCGCTTTAATCGTCAATAAAACATAACTCTCGTGTGACGTACCGTTATAATCTCACTCATTATTACAATATGGGCACCATTAAAAATAATTTACAGAATCAGGCATAACTTTGCGGGGATCCATAATCGAAAGTAATGATGGCGGTATTTTGCTATAATCCGCGAAACAACAAAATATATGTATGTACATATGGTGGTTTGTATTACATGCGTTTTTATAAACCTAGATTTATCAGGTGTGAAAATAGTCAATATATTTTCTGTTACCGCAGATTATGGCAAAATAATACTATCATTACTTATTTATTTAATATTAAATAATCAGGTATCTGTGCCATTTAATATCTGTACTTGTGAAATCATGTAATACCTAACATCTGACTCAACTTTTTTAAATATTTTCTCCACGTTAATTACTAGCCGAAGCATATATTTCTGGACCTTTTTGTTTTAGGACAGAAGGTAAATCTTCGCACTGTAGTAATTTATATGTATAATAGTCCAGCAGACTTGAAGGTAACCGACCTCACCTGTCAGACCTCGACTGATCGAAGCAGGCGTTGGTGCCACTCTAGAATACACTAGAACGAGCAGAGTGAAAAAGGTTAAAATCAGTAGGCGAGTGATGCAACGCTGCTATTTCAAGAGCATTTTGGACGACGGACGAGAATCCTTCTCAGTATAATAGATATTCTTTATCAACCATAGCTCTTCGTCGGTGTTCAAGAGGTAGGCGTATGTAGCAGTTTAGATACCGGTGTGATCATTGGCTAATTTACTAGAAGGCTACGTGTTAATTGAACTTCTATTAAAAACTAGCTCTGCCCGCAACGGCACCCGCGTGGCAATCAGTGTATCTGAAAGTTTTTTACCGCATGAATCCCGACCCCACGGGAATTCTAATGTAAAGTACTATTAACCTAAACCCTCGTCTATTGCACTAGCCTTCAGTAAAACTCCGTTGAAAAACCGGTCAGTAGATTTTAAGGAAATCGATCACATAGAGACAGACAACTTTTGGAGACCTTGATTTATAATATGTATGGATGTAAAAATTTAACCAAATAAAATTCAAATCATTTGAATTTGTACAAAATAATGGTACAACTGAAATAGTAAGACTTTGCCACGTTTCCATGGCATACATTTCAGCCGTACTTAATCGAATGTACAAAAACTATTTAAAAACAAAAGTAATAATAAAATTATTTTGCTATAATCCGCGAAGAAGTAAAATAGAAAATATATATATTGCTAAACGTAAGTGGACAATCGGTTATCATACCTGATACATGCAGGATTCGTAAAAACACATGCACAACCCTCCACCACCGCCACCACAATACACAAGCACTATACACGTTCACTATCACAAACTCAACAATCGTTTCGCCCCGCAACCGAAGCATCATCAGGAGATAGACTCCACGACCAAAATCGCAAAGCGAAGCAATACCCAAAAAAAGGCAACAGTTTTTTTGGGTATTGCTTCGCTTTGCGATTTTGGTGAAAAAAGGCAACAGCTTTTTTGGGTATTGCTTCGCTTTGCGATTTTGGTGAAAAAAGGTAACAGCTTTTTTGGGTATTGCTTCGCTTTGCGATTTTGGTGAAAAAAGGCAATAGCTTTTTTGGGTATTGCTTCGCTTTGCGATTTTGGTCGTTGAGTCTATCTCCTGATGATGCTTCGGTTGCGGGGCAAAACGATTGTTGAGTTTGTGATAGTGAACGTATATTATAGTGCTTGTGTATTGTGGTGGCGGTGGTGGAGGTTTGTGCATGTGTTTTTACGAATCCTGCATGTATCAGATATGATAACCGATTGTCCACTTACATTTAGCATTATATATATTTTCTATTTTACTTCTTCGCGGATTATAGCAAAATAATTTTATTATTACTTTTGTATTATGGATCTCCGCAAAGTAACGCCTAATTCTATAAATTATTTAAAAACTATTTAGATAAAATATAAATGTTATAGTGCCTAATCACACCCTATGCTAAAAATAAATTAAAATCAAGCAGCAGAAAAAGGTTGGAACTGTGGAAAAAAAGGTAAGGATGAGTGGCGTAAGAATTATCATGTAATACAAATAAATTCCAGATTCTCGACGTCTTAAAAGTTTGTAAAATACCCACAAGAACATCACGTCCGCCCTCGCCGATAACATCTGCGATAGCTATGTTGGCTGTGTTATTCTGATGTCGAACATTAGATGCCGTCCGATAGGCAACTACTGTATGAATTGATTAAACGTAATGAGTTATTACTTGATTCCAACATTAGATAATTAGAGCCAACAACTTTAAATGTTCTAGCGAACAATATGAGCTTGTGGTTCCTGTGCTGCGATTCAGAAGACTTCTAACTTATTTGTGGTGTATTTGCTTCTTTAATAAATTTCATAATCCATGTTTGACTTGCCTAATGATACAGATCTAAATCTATTAGTGGAAATGCGCTTAAGGGTAAACGCAAGGTTAGCATAGTCAAAGATTTCTGTAATCCGCGATAGATTCACGAATTCTAGTAAAACACACTATTATAGAAACTATTACCGCCTATTGTACTAATACTTTTTTTGTTAATTTCACGTAGCGTTTTGGTGTGTAATAAAGTGTATTCTATTCTATAGAAACTATTTAAAACTATAGCAAAATAAATGACTTTTGTACTTTTATGTTAAAACATAAATGATTGGATCGAAACATCCTTCCATCTTCGTCCACGACTGCAGTTTAATTATGTAAATTTAAAAAATGTATAAAAATTTGACCGCAGTTTCTTTCTAATTCTTCTCGGTAGTAGCCAATAATGGCTTCATTAAATCTAATTCAAAATGTGTTTCAAAATAGATAAAGATGTGGTTTATATTCGGTGAAATAAAGAAAAAAAAGTGAAAACTGGAATAAAACATAGCATCATATTTAGAGTTTTATTATACCAAACAATAATACATAGTCATCTTACAGCGGGAGACATTATTGAGACCACACCAAAATTTTATAAGCATCTTATGATAATCTGGATTTGAAATGTTCATGCCTCTTGCATGTAACAGGAAGGCCCATCGAAGCGCTAAGCATTTTTTGCTTAACCTCGTTTTAGTCCAGACATATGCAAAATTAATGAATTGTGGTGTGGTCTTACATTGCTTTACAAGCATTTTTTAAAACAAAATATAGCACTATGCATTCAACTCAAATAATTAATTATAAAAATATTAAAATACGTAATAAAAGATATAATTAGACCGTAAATGCGAAATTTAGCATTGGTATTGGTCAAGCGGTCAGTCCGCCGGACTAGTGTTATAATTCGATTCAAAGATCTGTTTAACAGCGGTTAGACGTGGTTAAATAAGTTATTTTGCTTTCAAGCAAACTACACCTTGATTAAGCTCGTTTATTCTATATTTATTTATATATACAATAAAATAATACAGTAACTGAATATTTATAACGGAATATTTGGCATGGCGTTAGGAAGATTCGTGTGATTGAAATGATAATTGTGTGTTAAATTTTACTGTACTAAAATATATGGTTATATTGTATACATTCCAATATTGATGGAAAACTAACGAATGACGTACAGGTAAATCGATAAATGAACCTGTTTCGATACACCAATACAAAATATTTAAATTAGTTTATAATAACGGAATTTTATATAATAATAAATAATTTCCCTAGTTATCATCCCATTTACCTTCCGCAGCGCCTACGCGAGATTCATTTTATACCGAGAACGTATATCTGTAATTCGCTAACCACACCAATTCTATGACAAAATACCTACTTTCGATACCTTATTTTTTGTATAAGGTTTAATTTCTTTTTCTAGTCGCGTACATAGAGTAGCTAAAATGCATTCGTGTCATACCACTGAAACTTAAGTTACGGAGCGAATGATAAAAGCACTCCATGAGTAAATGTACTACTAGAACTTGGGCTATATACTTCAAATGGCCCAAGGCGTGTCTCCTCAACTAAGTTTATGCCAACGCCCTTCTCACTGCCTCGAATTGTGATATTTTATTCCCATCGTACAAGTACCTTCACAATTATGGACCAGTCGGTACGGCCAAGAGTGCGAAATGCTCAACGTAGAGGGAAAAAAACTCTACAAGGCGTCTCGAGGCTGGATCAAGGCTTAGGGCAATTTAGCATGTGAGCTGGTGGTATGACCGAAAAAAGTGCTTTAAAACGATAGAGTACAACGTTACGTCAGTTTTTTTAAGACTAGTATGTTCTATTACTACATTCAGTAATTCTATCTTATAACACGGTACTTTGTGCGACTGTGCCTATGGTCAAATAATCTTAGAACGGCAGCTAATCATCAATCACTACAACGCGCTAAATTCCCTACGAACGTTATAAAACCTACAACTTCCTTAACGAGTCAGTACGACAGCACCATTCCAAATTCTAACAAATATTGTATCAATACAAATTAGTGTCGTGATTACATCTAAGCGATAACAGGCCAGTGTATCTGGCAACGATTGGAGATAACGTTATTGTTTAACAATACATTTGTTTAGTCGTAATAAAGGTTGTTCCTGTAAATTGTTTTTATTTGATGATTATCTATCTTGTTATTGTCAAAAGTGTCGGTTCTATGGTATTCCTCGGTACTACAATTTCTAATTTTTCAAAGGATAGCTTTTATAGTAAAAAAGTTGTTCACAGAAATTCATCCATTGTTAAAGGAACACCCTAACGTTAAGATTTCAAGAACTGGAAAATAATCTTCAATTAACAATGTCTATATTGATTCTAAAAACAATGTCTCAAGCGCTGGCTGGGCGCTTGAAACTTGAACGAAGCAATTTACCACTATACACATAATACTAGTCAATATTGAAACTGTTTGTTGCAAAAATAAAGTAGAGATTCTTACGTTTTGATATTACATTCGATACCTGTCACGGATACTCGTGGAAGAATACCGATTATATTATATTCGAATATTAATATTGGTTATTTTCTTATTTTTATAAACTTAAAACTATTGTTTCGAATAAATAATATTATCACAAAAATATTTAACATTCCAAACTTTACATATAATTATAAAATACGTATTAAAAGAAAAAGAGAGGGACATAGTAAAAAGCGGATTAAAGAAATAAAGATGCTAACGATAACATGTCATGCCTAAATGTTAGCCTAGAGTCGGTAGACTCCCACTATCAAGACTAGGCACCTCGCCCAATTCACTGGCAGTCAGTTCTGGCATCAGCGATATTCGTTCGGAAATATTTAGGAAGTCAGTCGATAATTTGACGTTTCCCCATAACAAGTACCAAACATAAATGAATTACAAAAATATTTAAAACTAATATTTCTGGATTAAGTGAGCCTGTATATATGGAATAACATTTACCAGACAGCATGTTATCGTCATTTCTTTGAAAAACCGATAGTCTTGCACTGACTTTACAGTCAGAACAAGTGCTGCAAGATAATGAATGTTTGGTTCCGTGCATCACTAAATTTATACATAAATGTTTGTGCGTAGTAATACAGTACGTAAAGCAGCTATTGTGCATATTATCGAACCCGGTTATCTTTGGTATAGAGCACTTTAATTTGCTTCCTTAATGATAGTTAATAAACCAAATACATTTAAACAGCGATCGGTTCCGTTTACATTGAAACGTTCATTCACCACAGACAAATATCTAAATCAAATCAAAGTCTCGCTATCTGTTTACGCTTTTGCCCTTAAATTTGACACAAGCAAAAACTGTTAAATGTTTCAATTTGCTAAACTACTTAAGAACTTTTGAGGTTTTTTAATCACCGATCAGAATTTCCAGTTATAATCACTAACGCGGAACAGATTCATGATCAAGAAACCCAGATCGTTGTAATAAGTGTGTGAAACACAAATATGGTTCCCTGAAATTTTTATTCCCTAATAGACTATGTCATATTACTCCAGAATTTAACTTTCTTTATTTTGTACTCAGTAACTGGCAATTTTAGCCAGATTTCTGATATCGCGAGTTTACATCATGTCGGCAACGCATCAGAGGTATATTAACCGGAACCTACGCCATTAGACCAGTAAATCAATTTATGTCATTTACCACTTTACTTTTCCCTGAAACAATTGCTAATTGGTAAATCAACGCTTTAAATAAATAAACCTTATAAATATAAATAAATATCTACAGTACTAAGTCATTGAAATGCAAGAAAACTTATAAAAGCTGTTATAAGATATAAATACATATATTCACACAAAAAGTTAAGGTAAGCTTTTCTTAATTCTAATATTTATTCGGAATAGGAAAATTAATTTTCAGCGGATATATTAAACATAATAGATTAAATTTTAATACAAACAAGTGTAAAACATAAATGCAAAGTTATCAAACACCGTCCACATCAGAAAGATCAAGTTTTAAGAAGGAATACCTAATATTATTTGGTTTCATAGTACTAATAGTGGAGGAAGGTACTTGGAACGGTTGCAGTCGACAACCTCTGTTCCTTGTACCTGTAGCATATGCAAACGGCGTAATTTGGTCTCGCGGTGGACAGTGCTTCAAAGTAAAGCGTTAAATAGCGCCCTACATGTGAATCAAAGGTTGAAGGTGGAGTGTCCAATCTAGTTTAGTACGTCTGTACTACTCGGGGCTAAAGTGGGAACTATTGCAACAACCAAAGACAACAGTGCCATTGTCATGAACGAATTGGCAAACCAGTGGTGACTTATGCATCCAGCGTCCATTTATCTATCGTATTGAAATGGAGACTAAGTGTTTTGGTATACTAAAGTAAAGGTAATACTAAAGTCACTAATCAGAACATTAAGATACAAAATATTCCATCCGTCCATCAGCCTATCAATACAACATATTAATAATAATAAACAGTATATGCAATACATGTAAACATGAGCGAGCTTAGGTACATGTTTACGCGCAAGCGCATTTTCACGAAAGTTTCAACGACTGCCTTGGAGAAAAGCAAGAATGCAAGAAAAGCAAGAGTGAGAGATTTTTTAAAAGAAACAATTCTACTAAATGTTCTAATTTGTCACAAACAGCCGTCGGACTAGACAGTTTATCACCAACTATTGCTAAGTCTCACCGTCACACGCGAGAAAATCAGATCAGTGTTCTAGTGGATTGCCTTTACGTCCTGTTCGAGCGATTTGCGGCACATTCTTTTTAAGTCATATTCCAGGATCTTCAAGATTGGAAAGTAAGTAATTGTATACTAACAAATCGTTAATGGAACGATCACTTTATATAAAGAATCGGCCACTATTCTCTAATACAACAATTTGTACTAACAACAATTTTGCCAGCAATACACTATAAAATGTATCGTTATTTTTAGTACATTGTACAAATCGTACAGATACAATTAAAATAAATGTACAAATTATATTTATACAGTTGTATCTACCGATACAACATGCCCGTCTGATGCTGAACAAAGAAACGAGATCAGATGCGGCTAGTAAACAACAACAGCTCAACTTATAGCACCTCTCATTTGAAACTGTGCCACAACAATAAGACCAGACAAGACCGTGGTCCGAACGACCGTAGCATCGATGCGAGTCACTTCTCTGAGTAAAAAGGAGCTAAAGTGTAAGAGGTTAGCATAGAGGCTGTTACAGAACCCGAATACCTTCTGGTACACCCACTAGTTAATAGTTAATAAGATACACGCCGCGCGCGAACAATATTCAAATATCCCAAAAGCCCCCGATAGCTAAACTGTGTTATCTTACATATAAACAATATATCACCTCCACAAGGGCTATAGAATATTCGAAATCGGAGGCGACACGAGCTAAGACCTCCTGAACCGTCTCCGCTTACATCAGCTGCGCTTGTCCGCGTCCCCCGCAGACAGCTCGTTGGAGATAAGAACAGCTTTCTCGGCTTTCTTCGCGTTGTCGTCCTTGGAAGACTTGCCCAGGAACACCTTCACAGCGCCGACGGACATGAGGTAGAACCAGTACAGCTGCGGCAGCAGCAGGATGCATATGGATATCTTGCAGCCGGTCGGCAGCGACTTTATAGCCTGAATTATAAGACACACTTATCAGAACATTGCAATACAAGCATGATCTATGTAGCAGTCATATCCTACACTAGTACAAAACCACCTCGAATCATAGGAAAGCATCAATCCGAGTGGCCCAAAGTGATATGCATTAATCCGACTGGCCCAAGGTGAAAAAAAACCTGGCAGTGAACGTGCGTTGGTTTGAATAACGATGAACTAATAAAATTGTAGAACTCTTATTTTATTTTCTATTTTATCAGTCGCATTATTTGATACGAACTAGGAATAATATCCTTAGCTCACATTTAAAGTCTCTCTTTTCATTTTAGGAAGTATAATCTTAGTGTCTATATAAGTTAGTGTCTGTATAAGTTAGTCCCTTAGTGGGACAAACTTAAGCCCAACACAAACGTTACCTGTGAAAGATAGTTAAATATATCTTGGCATACCAAAAATGCAAAATCTATATCTAAAATGAATAAAATGATGATCGTATGAGGTATCATGTAAAGCATTGAGTTCTCGAAACTCAAAACAGACCTACGCTAATGAGTTCGGACATCTCGGGTAGCTTTCCAAATGTCATTCTATCCTCTGCAGTAATCGAACCAGAATCAGTATTAGTGGGGTGTGACCGTGGCGCTCTCACCTCGAGGTAGGAGAGGCCCACGACGCGGCTGTAGAGCAGGCACACGTAGGGCAGCGACAGCACGCGGCACACCAGGAACGCCAGCAGCATGGCCAGCCCGTTGGCCACGTACGCGCGCGAGCGCTTCAGCCGCAGCCGCGACAGCACGCCGCGCAGCGACACGAACGGCGTGGACAGCTCCATCAGGTACACGAACCCGAACACGCAGTCGCCCAGCCCGCCGCGGAAGTACACGATGACGAGGAAGCCGAAGCCGCCGATGAACAGGTGGTGCATCAGGATGACGGGCTCGTGGCGGCAGTAGGCCAGGAACGAGGGCCGCCGCGCCGCCGCCGCGCCGTCGCCCGCCGACAGCGCCGGGCCCGCGCGCCGCGCCCGCCCCGCGCCCGCGCCCGCGCACATGTGCACGTGCACCATATACATGGACCAGATGTCGTAGAAGAAGTAGGCGGCGCCGAACCACGCGTAGGCCTCCGACATGAAGTGCGAGGAGCGCATGAGGTCGCGCGTGCACGACCACGCGCACACCACGGCGCCCGTCACGCACGAGAACGCGGCCTGCACCGCCGACACCAGCCTGCGGCACCACATTGACGGTGCCATAGGTCAACATTAAGACATATCTTCCGAGCAGTCAATACGGCCGTAGGAGGCCTACAGGGAGGCAGTCAAAAGGTCGCATACAACCTATCGTGATTTTCGTAGGTGATTTATGACCCTCAGCCTCGTGTACTAGACCACTTCCTCATAGGTAGAGTCGAGCTACAAGCTACAAAATGGTCATCGTTGTTGTTTGTCAAGAACGCCTCGATTGGGAAGTTTCCACTGTTATACGTTAAATAAATATTACGATGATCACATCTCATCACGTCACATCCAGCTCACATGTATCGACTATCCAACTATACAGACTTCTATAATGATTAAGAAGTCGAAAGTGACGACAAACCATTGAAATTAATATCGACCGTTCACTGTCGGACAAACTATGGCACTTTGGCCAGTTGGACTGCTACTCACTTGTTGGTAATGTCGAGCACTTCGCCGCAGCTCAGGCGGTACTTGTGCCGGAAGCGCGCGCCCGGGCCCGTGGACAGCGCCGCCGCGTTCAGCAGCTCGAACAGCGTCACGAAGTACACCAGCCCCAGCGAGGTCAGCGCCGCGCCGCGCGTCTTCGAGATCCTGTCCACCGACACATATTTACATATATCTACATTTGACTCTATAATTTCAAATTACCAAGAGATCAAAATAAAAAGCATTTTATTAACCAATAGGGAGAGGGGACTCGAGTGAACAGTTTGATCAATATTCTTGATACATTAGTCTTATATATATTATGAAATAAATACAATACAACAATTATTCACAAATTCTTTCGACATGAAGTCCATAATCATTTTTTGTATGAGCGACTTCAGTCTATCATTGTCCAAAGAATTTTTCGATAGTGGTTGGAGCTGCGAAGTACAGTAAAGGAACACTGAAATATGAACTAGCTCATAAACAATCAACTGTTCGATACATGTATGTTACGTAAATTCGATACGAGGTAGTCGCTGAATTCGCGTTACTGTTTCCGCGGCCTCCAAACGTGCGGAAGTTGATGATGTTGCAGCCTAATGAGATGAATTCCTAATTAAAGTAGGGTAAAGCTGATTGCAGCATTGCAACGGCCGAGGAAATTATTGGTTAAATGAAGATAATCCATTATTATTAGATTTAGCTTCGACTGAGAACAACAAACAACCGTCAGATCTGTGATGATAAACGCTTAAAATTTATCGCACGTTGGCGATCAAGGTACTATTCCTTCAACTTTAAATTACTGATGAAACCAATTAACATTGATTTTATTCAATAAATCTAGCATTTTTGGACCGGAAAAAACCTAAAAGATTAGTGGTAATTTATTTGAAAGAGTGACTTTTGGCGCTATCACTAAGCAACGGTGCTCATGCAAAAATCTAATATTTTTTCCGACTCAACGGAAGAAAACAATTCATATCATTGTTCCGAACAAAGAGGGTGATCTTTAAACTTAATGTTCAATAATCGTAGAAAATAGTTCAGATAAAAAGTCTACAAACATTTGTTATCATAATTGCCGTGAACATTTAACCATTATTGAAACGGCCTTCGATTGGTGACCTTCTGCGGCCGGCTCGGAGGCGCGTCCGCGCAAATTACTGACTAACAATTCTGCATTTGTCACTCGCCGATTGACTCAATGAAAATTGTACGTAACTAGAAGATGTGGCCACGCGCTGATGTATCTGTTTTAGCCTTGCCGTCCTAATATTTTGGCAATGTGATCCTTAAAATATATGTCAACTCGGACATTTTTGTAACCATAGAAAAGAGGAATATCCTTAACGTTCATTTTCCTTTTCTGTTAAAGGTCCAAGGCGGCAAGAGTTTCTGAAATTTTCAACTATTATCGTCATATTTCAAATAATTTACTCGAATACATTTTGTGAAGGTATTTTAACGATTAGACTGAAGCGAGCGAAATTACGCTTACATCTAGTTAGACAATAAATACAATGGAATTTTATCTTAAATGCAAACGATGATTTTATCTCAAGCATCTATCGCGGCGGTAACGCTGTGTAAACAGCTACAAGATTAAGGCGCCTGATGTCGATACTGGGATCGCGAACGATGAATCTTTATTTTAGAAAAATTAAAGAGAAAACGTGATACCGCATAAATATCAATATCACAGGAGACGCTAAAAGGGCTCGCTGATAGTACAGATTGCGTGTTCTCCAATACGGACAACCGCAACTTTGTCCATGATCATTATTGATGCTCTTCTGTATATGTTTAGGCTATTTATTCAACAAACGTTACATTGTCAGTTTCTTAGTTCTTTGAAATTTTATCAGTATTTTAGTTATATCTCATAATTTGTACTTTTTATAGGTTTTTTTAAGTAATAATTTTATTATACATAAATTTATAATAATTTCTAAGTAAGAAAGTATCCAACCTTCTGGGATCGCTATAAGTGCCATCCCAACACTGCCTTCTATATCCTATCCTTGAAACGTCCTATCGTTAAACGTCCTATCCAACAATGAAACGAAACCCTGTTAAAATTTTGTTTGGGGTTCTTTGCTAATAAACTGTTTGCGAAACAACAATAGGAATAATTATTATTGAGTAAATTATCGGCCTTTATTTGTATGAACTTCAGTAGGTAGGTAACTTAAATTTTGTAAAATTATACCATTTCAATCATCAGTTAACAGAACAATCTCCTATGTGTGTACTTCATCCTACGTGACATTGGCAAAGTAATCTGCGCCCAGTTGGCACACCTGAAAGGAAACCCTTAAAAAAACGAAGAAAAATTAGAGCGCTGTACCCGTGCTGATGTTACCTGTCTTCCGGTTCGAGCCCGATGACGAGGTTGATGGCCGCTGCGAGCGCGCCCGCGTTGCACACGCTTAGCACGCACATCATGATGCGATGGTGCCGGGGCTGAAACAATAACAATCATTCATTTTCTGTCTGACTGTCAATTTACCTTCAATTCATCAATTGAACATATTTTCATGAAATTTCACCAGCAAACAGATTTATTTGCAGGAATTTGTATTAGTATTTAATTTGTTTGAGATGTTTAAAAAAGTTTTATTCCCTTTTTTAAACATCTAGAGAAACATCTGTGATGGTGTATATACATCATCAAGGATGATAAGTATCATTACCGGACACTGCCTGCTTAATAGACACCTATTCCTTATAGGTGTGACTGACAGCCAGATATGCAGAGGATGCCTGAGGGAGCCAGAAACCCCATCTTACGCCTTGTTGTATTGTGTGGTGGTGGAGGAGCATTAGGCAAACATCCTTGCGACCCAAGGATGTTCTTGGCTTGCAAGTCAAGTCCTTGTCATATGACAAGCTTTGAGGACAGGGCAGGGTTCTCAGATTCTATAAGGAACTCGGCTGTCTGGAATAACCAGCCCCTTCACCCTCACGCACATTGGTCACCTTACAGTGACTGAGTGCCAAAAATGTCCTGATATACATCTTACATATATAGATATACATCTTTAAGAGGATAACTTGCTAAACTCATTCTAACTTCTAAGAGAATGGTTATGTATAATATGGTATTAGAGACCATAATAATTCCATAAAACTTAAATCAATATCTTATGAGTTAATGCAAAATTAAAATAACACTAGTGAAAATTAATCAATCAGATCATCAGCAGATCTCACTCAGGGCATAATATTGTTACACTCTCTGATTGAAGCCTGTGCAAATCAGCTAGTATAATATTATGGCGGACAGACTGTATTTCAGTAGGTATAGGATTAATTGAAGCTTGAAAAAAAATAGACTACAACATTGCAATTGCTCCAAATTAATTCTTGATTATCTCCATGCAAATAACTTTTTTATATTAGTCACAGGCTTGTTATAATTCAGAGGCTTTGTCTATTGATTGCATTGCTGGCAAAACTTGTGCCAAGAAACTAAGAATTGGGGTGGTTATGGTGTATACAGTTAAAAGCTATGATTTATGTTTCATACTCTGATATTAAAATGAATACTATGAAATTCAATGTAAATTAATTCTTAGGATTATTTACTGATGGCATATTATTCTGTTACAATAATATTTTAAAATAAATTATTTTTACATTTACAGATTGATCTTTTTTTTACCTTAAATAAAAAAAGTTGCATCATCTATAGCTAGCAATATGTAAATTATTGTGTAAATTACAGTATAAGATGACTCACACACATCAGTTGTACCAGGCAGACTACAAGTCTGATATATTTTGAAACTAGCATGATGTATTGGAGACAATTAAAAATACTTCTTAACAACATAAATACTATTAAATAAAATAAAACTTGCGAGATAAAAATTATAGAACTAATTACAGAAGTTTTTTTATATGTTTATATCAATTGTAATATAATGTTTTGTTCTTAATAAATAATAATATAATATCAATATTTTATACTAAATAGATTAGTCTAGTGAGAAAACAAATAAAATTTAAGAGTAAGTTAGATATAACACAAATACATAATTCCAGAAATCATATTTTAAATTAGTGTGCAGTGTGCTAGGTTAATCAGAAACAATTATTCTGTAGTTCAGTCTAAGAAAAAAATCTATTATGATTTAATTAAATACACATTTATATTCATTGGTAATACACACAGAGGATTTGTATCAAAACTCAAAATGTTTTAACTTTACTTAACTTTATCGAATATACGATTGTTTAAGTACCTTTGTTAGTTCCATTTCTATAGTTCCGTTTCTCTTTGCAAAATATTTAAAACATCGTAAATGTTAATGAATATAAGTATATTTTATCTAAAGCAATAAATATAAATTGCCGGATTATTCGCAACACAAAATTCGCTAGCTATAAAGAAAAATTTTAGCTGTCAATTTTCGTATTAAATTCCTGTTTTATCTGTGGCATGTCAAAAGTGACAATTTTTATTATGTACATGCACAGATAATACTTGAGAAACGCTTAGTATAATTTTATATATTATTTTAATATATAGAGTAGGGGAGCTATTATAGCCTAAAATATGTCCTTCGAAAAAAAAGAAAGCGAATGAGACTACATACTTATCTCTCTCTCTGTTTTTTGCACATGCGAATTGAGTGAACGTTATTTTTACTGAAATACTGAATTTATAGTTATTTATTTATTTAAATAATGTTCCTTTTGCATAAAAAAAACATTTTGAACATGTGCTAAAAAATGCCCAAAGTACTTAAATTCTCTGGGTCTCCCATGTTCCATCTCTTATTATTTGTTGGATATTTAAACTTACAAATCTGCCTATGCCTATGCAACTAATGAGAGAATAGCATTGTAACTGTTGCTATGTACAAAACCTTAACTCTTAAGCCATACAAAGCATTTAAGCTTTGATAAATAAGAAGATTATAATCTGTGAAAAGTAACAAGATTGAAAGATTTCCTACCACCAGAATTAATTATATTTCTAATGCATATCTAAATTGCAAATAACTCCACATATTCTAGCAAACACTACCCTCCATTTATCAGTTTCACTTCTGAGTGCTTGTGACTAGAGCGGAACGAAGAGATACAAGATTATACATAAATTCGGAAAAATTGAGTCTGAATTCTTTTCTTTGTGACACGAAATTCCTCGATCTTTGTGACTCGACTCGATTTCATACATTCATCATACATATATTCATTATCAAATTTTAACGAAGACTTATTAATTAATATGGATTGCATAAAAACCAAAGATGACGTTACGGTAAGAAATATAATTATTGTGTATTTCCTAAATGTTGCTATTATTGATTGATTATGATTTAATGTGAATTTTTCTCTATTTATAATCAGGACGTGAAAAGACATCACAGTTTTGTAAATCCAAGAAAACGAGCTCCAATTTCTAAGAGGGTTGGACGGGAACGCTGTCATAGTTATCATGCACCATGTGACAAATTAAAAAGTGTAGATATTCCTGTAGTACCGTCAAAAGTAAGTTCTTTTATTATATTACTAAAAATTATCTAATTTTATTATTTCTAATTAAGAAACCTATTTTACGTTCATTACATTACCTGTCTATATATATAGTATAATTTAAAGTAATATTTTTGCTTTCTGACGGATATTCTGACGTTGCTTTTAAAATGAACGCGATTTGTGTATAAAGCTTGACATTCTACAAATGCGTTCAAAAACATTAAAACGGTTTATAAATTTAAACATAAATTTTAATTGTTAAATTACATATATAATATTATTATTATATTATTGAATATCAAATAATTTTAAAGTAAATTTTCGTTGTCTTTTAAAACTTTTTACGTTATCTTTAATCATTTATAATCAGTAATGCAGTGGCTGTACGCATTACCAAATATGGAGTTCGCTCGTTTTCCCAACCGTCCTCCCTTTGAACCTTAGCAGCTCTCAATTTTATTTTCTAAAAATCATAGAGTGATTTTCAAATGAATTCATTGAAACAATTAGTGTAAATATTATAATTCCTTTTTATATTTAAATGTGAGTTGAAATTCAATAGTCGGTATTACTAATGTCAATATAGGTCAGACAACTATTGGCGTATAGGTTATGTTTTAGACGAAATTATTTGTATAAAATCGCAGTGCGTGTAGTATTGTTAGTAAATGCGCGTATTTTCGTTTACAGATGTCGTTTAGAGTGGTTCGTAGTTCAAAATTCCGCCACGTTTACGGGCAGGCCCTGAAAAGGGAACAGTGTTATGATAACATTCGAGTGTCCAAGAGTTCTTGGGATTCGACGTTTTGTGCAGTGAACCCTAAGTTTCTCGCCATCATCGTAGAGTCGGCCGGAGGAGGCGCCTTCATAGTCCTTCCCCATAACAAGGTGAGTCCGCCAGTAAAACACCCCTAAAAAAATAGTTAAAAAACAACTCTTATTCGATTTCCAACACTTAAGCCTATATCTATTTATAATAACGATTGCTAATCTTGAGTTTTTGTATTGCATATATTAATTAATATTGTTATCGTAAACAATGAAGAAACTTTATAATTGTACAAAATCATTATCCACATTTTTAAAACTATTTACTTCAAAGTTAATTTTTGTTCTAGTAATGTGTGTGTTCCTTTTGAGTTCCTGTATAATTTAAATCATAATTATCATTGAATCCTTCTTAGTTTATTATTTTTAATTACTTACTGATTATTCCAAAGTGTTTGTAAAAGCAGGTTAAATAATGTAGGGTTAATTTTTGAATAGTCTAGAATAGTTTGAAGTCATTTTTATTTAAGTTATTCAGAATTTAATCTTAATATTTTATGTATTCTCTGTGAAATGTGTCCAAAATACATCTAAGATTAATGCTGAGGCAGATATTAACAGTAATTTCCAACTTAATATATTTTATTGATACTGTGCAGGTCATTAATATTTTTATTACCTGTACCTGCGACAGTGTACACTTCAATTTAAGCATTTAGGTAGCCTTAATGATACAATGTGTTTTTTTCTTCCTTTATTTTAATTCAGAAATGAGTTTTTTTTTTTTAAATATAGGACACATACACACCCCCATCCATCCCCAAAGTAATTAACTTAATTCTTGTGTTATGTGTGACAGACAACTGGTGAATATATACTTATATTTTTCTTAAATACATACTTAACTAGAAATATTCGCCCAGACTCGAAGATCAACAAATTCATTTATAGAAAATGTTCGCCCTTAGCGGAAATCGAAACCGCGACCCATGGAGCTTAAGGCAGGGTCACTAACCATTGCGCCGATGGGCCAGTCAACTTCAGTTTTTCACCCTTTATTTTAATTCAGAAATGAGTTTTTTTTTCACTCTTTATTTTAATTCAGTTTACAAACTTTAAATATGCCAAATAATATCAATTTAACTTCAGCAAATTAGCTGTGAATGTGTAGCAGAGAGACATAATTTTTGATTAATATCATCAGTATTGATAATTACAATACATAAGTGTTATTTCCATTTTCTTTAATCATAACTTTTTTTCTTTTGGGTGAATATAATTTATAAACCTTATTAAAACAAATTTTCTGTAGAATTGTTTAATAAAACAAGTTGAAATTAATGAAAAATTTAAAGTGTTGTTTCTGAATGTCTGTTTGCTAAAACTACTAAGCAGATACTGTTCTTAAATTTGTTAAAGTTAAATGGTAGCTTTTAATATAAATGCCACCTAATTTAATAACGTTCTAAGTTATTAGGCAATAATTCAATAACAATTCTCATAGAATTGTATAGACAAGTGATGAAATTAAAACTTTTAATATAAAAGTAAAACCAGTTTTAACAGTAGGAGTAAAATAATAATGTATTGTGAAACAAAAAGACTTTGTTACCATAGTACCATAGTAATTAAGATAAAGTTATTTTCATATTGTGTATGTGTAAACTGTTCATTACTTTGTCTATAGATAGGAGGAATTAGTCATTGGTATAATCATCATGTTAAATAAACATTATATTCATGAATGACATAATTTGTAATGGTTGACAAACATCACATAAAGTTATACATATTTTTGTCAAGATTTATTTGAATTCATACAGACATTGATTATAAAGAATAAGTATAAAAACAACACCAGGGAATAATACTAGATCTAGCTGGGTTTTATTAAAAGAAATTCGTTTATCCCTGTTTTTGGGCATTAAAAAAAGACTAAATTTTATATTGAATATAAAACACATGAACATTAAAAAATTAAATATAAAACTGATATTCATCAAACTAATGTACATTTACATTGTTGTTTTCCAAAAAACATTGACCAAGGGAAACATATTGTGGTTAGTTTGTTTTTGATATAAACTATTTGGCGATCATTAACGAAATTATGTTTACTGTGATTATGTTGGTAGTGTAGCTCTTAAGTTTTATTTTGGTGTTTATTTAAACCCTTTTTCATGCCGTGTGGTCCGTCTGAGTAGAATAGACCACCCTCATTTGTTATTGAGGTGTAAAAGGCGACGACGGTAAGTCGACCCGCCGTATGGTATCAACAACCTCATGTCTTACTGGCGACCGGTTGTAAAAAAGTAGCTAAATCATGTGACAACATGTTGTGCCGACCCCACTTAGAGTTGGATAAGGGCAGAAGAATGATGATTAAAACCCTTTCTCATTGACTAACCGTCATAATTTTGATGTTAGGGTTTGTTACATTATCTACACAAAGCTAAGCATTGCAAGTCCGACTGCATTATCGGAGAAACAATACAAGTACGAAAGCAAAGCAACGCCTTGTCAATTTGTTAAATCATGCCACACCAAATTGAGGTTTACCACAAAACATTAAAATATATTATCGCGTGCACGATCGCCGTGCAGTGTTCGTTGGCTGCGACGTCGTACAGCAGATATGGAACAATGAGTGGTCAACAATGGGGATAGATATCGTCTTCTGGGAATGTTTACTTTTTGTGTGGATTCCTGAGAATGTGTCATAATCGGTGTCTACGACGTGAGCAGTTAAGTGATTTACAGCGTACCTATCGCCGTTACATTCTTAATACTATGAATTGAGTCAGGCAGATATGTAGACTACGATATGAATGTTGCGAACTGGGCTTAGATTTGTATAGAAAAATAATTATTTCATCCAATCTGTAAAATTCAATGTAAAATACAATATATGCTTTTTTATTTCGGTGATAATTTTAGCTACACTTTGAGGGTGGGATGAACTTCGTTTATAAGAGCTTAAATCAGTTCCGTAGATATTCCGCGGATATTTTTACATGGCGACCATCAACTATTATGGTAAATCAAAATACAAACAATTATAGATCAGTTCAAATTTACTTTAAAAAATTTCCCTTAGTGAGTTCTGACAATCACAACAAAGGTACCATAGGTCATAGTCCATAGCTACCCAATGACAATTCCTAAGAGGTCGTATAAAACACAAATTCCACGTAAAATCATTACTGAAAACGCTTCCTAAGCTATCGCAAAAGCCGAAGTACCAAATATTCAGCATTTTGTTAACGAAGTTTGTGTTTAAACAAACTTCGTTAAAAAGAAATTACCCAAAGATCTAATTTATAGAATTATGAGTTACTTTGCGGAGATCCATTTAATAAAAGTAATATTGAAATTATCAATTGATATTAATCACGGATTATATTAAAATAATTGAATTATTAATCAATTATTATTCAGTAAAACATTGTCAAAGTGATCCTCGGAAAACATAAGATTTTTGATATCCTGTTTATTAGCCCGGTATATGAGCTTCAATTGAACGAATCATCATTCTCCTGCCCTTATCCTACTCTGAGAGGATTTGGCTATGTATTTTACGTCCGGCCGCCTGCCTCACGTCACTTACCTTAGTCGCCTTTTACGACACCTCGGTAAGAAATGAGGGTGGTCTATTACTCAACCGGATACCACACGGCGAAACTTCAATTGTACCAAATTTATCAATATCGGTCTAGCATATTAGCCGTGATAGCGTAATAGACAAACAAATAAACCTTGGCAAAAACATATCAATCTATTAATGTTGTCCTCACTCAACCGGTGTCCTTGATCCTGTAAATAACAAGTGGTCGGCGCAAATTCCGCGGCCCACATAGCACAGTGCGCTGGTTCGCTTAATAAAGATTGTTTGAATTGGCAGCGCTCGATCGTTGCCACGCGACCTTGATAGAGTGCTCGCAAAAAGTTCTGATGACCTGAGGTGTATGCAGACAGATAAGGGAATGTATTACATAGGATAATATTTTCTAAAAAAATACAGAAAAAAAACATTTAAAAATTTTAAAAAAAATGTCATCCACGGACAGCGGAGAAAGGACCCAAGCTCCTGGAATACAGAGTGAGGAACCTCCTCACAATGCGTGCCGTCTCAAGCAACACCGCCTTCTGTATCCTGCCCTTGATCCAACAACTAAGCGAGAGCCTCTTGAGATGTTGGTCGAGGCTTTTCGCTAGTAGACCGTTTACCGATACAACAATTTGAACAATTATTGTTGAGTCAATATTCCACATGGCGTCAATCTCATGAGCTAGATCCAAATATTTAGTTTATTTTTAAATACCCTCAATTATTATTATCTGACCGAACGAGTGTTAAATAAAAATGTATATTTTTATCATCCATATCGCCCCATTCGAAGAATAAAGTTACCATTTCCTATGTTTATACTTGGGACATGCGACATTATTCTTCGGATGGGGTGATATTATCCTCAATAGTATAGAAGGCCTTCTGTATCAGCTTCCCTTTAACTTTTTTTTTTAAATGATTTAAAAAAAACTGTTAAAGGGAAGCTGATACAGAAAGCCTTCTATACCATTGATTTAAAGATACTTTTCGGACAAAAGTAATAATAAAATTATTTTGCTATAATCCGCGAAGAATAGCGGATTCTTTTGTATATAAATATTAATATAAATTATTTACTTTTCGGACGTCGGTGGGTCGCCGTAACTGAAGGTAAAAGTCACTGTTATAAAAGGTTTGAGTTGTACCCAACTTTTCTGAGATTATGTTTTAATAGAGTATCTCATGAACAACCAGTGTCTGTCCGCATCGGCTCTGTAATCTCTGAAATGCGAGCAGTTTGACTTTTGTGCGAGCCTGTAAGCGACACTCGCATAGGACGTTATGACTTTACAACACAGTCAGTCTATACGCAGGCTTTTGAGAGCGCATTGAAGTTTAGTTGATAGAGTAACTATCCACTTACCGCTGATTGACATTATCAAATCATAAGTGAAACGCACGATAAAATAATGGCCTGTCCTCTAGTAAATAACTCCTTATCTATTTCAACGTTAAAATGCCATGAAGTTGTGGAAACGGTTTCCGTATCCATATTTTTTAAATTAATTATTTCCAGAAATAATGAAAATGTTATTTTGGTATAATCCGCGCGATTATAACAAAGTGATATTTTAATTACTTTTGTATTATAGACCTTGGCAGAGTAACGCCTAATCCTATTAATTAAGCATATTCGTGGTCGGATTCTGCTTCTTGTAATGTTCCCTTCAACCTTATATATTTCTACAATTATCTACGCACATTATTTAACACATTTTATACCTAGTTTATTTGGATATCACTCAAATTGTAGAGCACTTAATATAACATATAAATAAGTTTATTCGTAGACATTAACGACTTCATAAATACCTTATGATATTTCTGAGTGCAGCCCATAAATCAGTGTTAATACTAATGTTTTCGATGTAATAAAAACATGTCACCGCCAATATGATATAGACAAGAGTAAAATCGATGCTAATATATAAAGCCGAAGAGAAAAAGAGTGTTATGTCATTTATTGTTCTTTGTAAGCCTTTTGTGACTACTACTGATGTTGACTGTACTATTAAATTTTGCATGACGAAAAACATGTTTACGGACGTAATACCGGTCCACTTTTAGATGTCGCAAAGATGTTCTTTTATGCGCTTCTTCGTGATTTTACCGATTATTAAAAGTTAAAGCAACTATTATCATATAAGAATCAAGTAATCATTAGATTACTTACGAAGGATTATACCAAGATACTTCATCTTTTATTTATTAGTAACTTAGTTGCGCTTAAACAAAGCAAGAGCTACAAATCAGAATAAGTAATGGATGGTGGTGACGCATTTTCTGAAAATAAGCTCAGTGAAATAGATGTTGTAGAAATTTGGCATCACACTGATGTTCACTGTAAGACCGTCTAAATCGTCTAATTGAAAGAACCGGCACAAAAATAAAACGGTAAATTTATGTCAATTTGTGCTTTAAATACAGTGTAATGTTATTTTTAGCGTTATTATTATTTACATTTAGTTTATCCAGTTATTTATACCGGCGGTTAGGTAATAATTTGCAAGCGGAGGAAATTGAGGGCCCGCCTACGCAGCCCGAGAAAAGCACGCGGCGGGCGGCGCGTGTGCAACGGTATGATTTTCAAACGTGAAAACAAACGCCCCGTGAAATAGCTCAAATATCACCAACATTCCCCACAATCTCAAACTGAATTTTGCACAAGTAAAATTATCTTGACACCTGAAACGAAGCATTCTGCACGCGACGGCAGCTCAAATTAATATTTGCCTACAGAGATATGTGACTGTGCCGTGTGGTATCCGGCTGAGTAGAATAGACCATCATTTCTTACCGAGATGTCAAAGGAGGTGCTAGAGGCGATTAACGTTAGTTGACGTCAGGCAGGCGGCCGTTGGTAAAATACATAGCCAAATCATATTCCAACATGTTTATGACATGTTGTGCCGGCCCCCCTTTGAGTGGGATAAGGGCAGGAGAATGAATGAATGAGAAATATGTGAATAGAGGAAGCCGAAAACGAGATGGTTGGATTGTATAAAGTATGATATGCATATAAAGGAACTAGCGCCAGAGTTGACGAATAACAGGACCCCAAGGCAAGAGGTGATGGATAAGGCCAGGAGTATGATGGTGGTAGCTCTAATTAATATACACTAGCAGATCCGGCCCAGAGTTATATGTATTTTTCCTGTTCCCAAAGGCAAAATAGGACTTTTTATATTCTATATTGCAGCCAGCCACATCGGCTTCAATTGTACCAAATTTCAACAATTGGCTCAGCAATCAGCGTAACGAAGAATAAAATTTGGCATTTATACCTTTTGCTTTTACATATGCGACTTTTTACTTTAACTTTTCCAAAGTGGGATCTCCGGGGGGTTCTATTCTCATAATTGATCTCCTCCCTCTAGATATATTATCTGAAGGAGAATAATAGTGGTTGGAGACAGGGTATCTCTGATGTGGTCTAATCCATTTTCGAGAGTCGCATGTAATGGTCTCACATTGCCACTTTCCTTACAAATACTTGGCAATGGTCTGTCTTATGTATAGATTTGATCTAATCAACATGGCTCGTAATACTCATCATCAGTGTAGGGCGGCAATTTATTAGTCATCAATTAAAGTTAGCGCGATATATGCTCTGCAATTGCAATTTCACGGTGCGTGTCGTCACGCGAAGATATTAGCATCGCGCGATATATTTAGCTCGCTATTTATGGCCGCAGTTTATCACTCGCAGCCCAAATTAAATACGTAGAATGACCAACGCTGGAGATAGCTGGAGACTTGTGTTGTCAGCGCTTGAATTGGGCTTACTGTGCGGGGTCTGCTTCATTTATAGCCACGATGAGTCAGAGTTTAATTGGCAATGTATCGCTGATGGCGTAGTGTAAAATTTATGCCATTTGTTGCACTTGCTATATTTTCCTGATAATTATTATCTATTCCAAACGAACTAAATCGTAGTTCAAAACATATTATTATTAAAGAGAACATTACCATGTGTCGACATTGTATAACAGACTAATACATTTCAATATTCGGGGGTTCGTCCTAGTAAAGCCTTTAGTTCACAGAGGAGAAATTATGCAACATTAGTTAAATTAAAAAGTTGATAATATAAAATGTGGCGTATTCACTTAGTGTATTCAATCCTGCCGAATTGGCGAGTGCTTCGTGGCCCGTCGCCAAGTCCCACGGCGCCGCCCTGTGCCACCTGCCCCGACCGACTGCCATGTACACTATCAACATACTCTTGAATTGTATTTAATGACCTACTACCCTAAAGTCCAGTCTTCAAACAGTGCGTCGTTGATGACATATGGATTCGAAACTTGGCTTCTTAATATAGTACTAATAAAGCGCTGAGTCTGCGGGCAATCGAGAGAGCTGTACCTTAAAAATTCTCGGCGACCCCGCAATGGCAAATGTAGCTTTACAGACTGGCCGCTATGAGGTGTACTCACGGCCTAAAAAGGTGGAAAGGCGCTGAATCAATGGTTACACAAAAGAAAACACAGCCATTGACAACCTGTATGGTGGTAGGCCTAAGCTCCAATCCTTTTTGCTAAAAACGAGAGGATGGGCCTTTGCCAGATAGTGAAATAGTTACAGGCAGATGAGAAATAATTATCAATGTAAATATCATTGATGTTCCTTCATTTTTATAAACGTTTAACTTTAACTGATGTTTGCACGATGTTTGCGTAACCTTCGTATAAGGATACCACGATATCACCGTTTGGCTATCACGGCTTGTATAATATTCCTTAGTAATCTCGAAAAATTTTTCGTACTCCGATCCAGATGCTGCTTGCTGTCATACCAATAACAAAAGTTCATCTCAAGAGCTGACGTCAGGTGGACTTGCTTGGTCTTGCCGTAACGGTTTGTCGTTCCGGTACGGTAACGCCAACAATAAAATAATAATTATAAGAGAAAGCACCTTCGGGGAACGAAAGTCTGCGGAACACCTAACGGCTAGCCCAAACGTAACTAAAAAGTTTCACATTTATGTACCAAAACCAGCTAAGTGTATTCACGTTTCAGCTCATCCTCGGTCCGTCGTCATGAGCTTTTTGGCCACCGATGTCGGGTCGCATACTGTGCGCATTGGGGCGTGTTACTTTGCGCGTTATAAAGTATAAAACAGTGCGTCTACGTCTTCCGTGTTTGGTTTCCGATTACTATTCTTCATCTTTGGATGCACGGATGTAATTCGTGCATACGACCATTTAAGAAACCATTTTATATTAAGTGGTAGTGCCAAAAATTCGGGTGACGGCTGATTGGGATCGCTTCACGTATTTGTCCATAAACGTTTTGCGTTGATCTCACTCAAAACGAAATTCAATATTCGACATTCAATTTTTCCTCAAACATTTCACCCCACCTATATTTTCGCTAGTGTCACTGTTGTGCAACGAATGATGAAAAACTATTTCAGTTAATTTGACAGTGGAAGCTTTAAAACGACTTAATATCCGACGTTTCCAACAATTATCGTCATATTTTACCTACTTTATACAAAAGTTTAACAAATGTTCAATCCTATTTATACTATTTATTTGTACTAAATATCTTAAAGATTTCGTTAAATCAAACTAAAAGCGCGCGAAAAGTAAGCTATAGCGAGTCTCATTCAGGGTGTAATATGGAGTACTACCAGTCGGGAGCAAGGCGAGAGTAGTAATAAATAAAACTTAAACTAGAACGTCCACTGTCCAGTCCGAATCCGGCCATCCCTGACCCGCTGTACGATTGTCACCGATGTAAAGTATCGTATTTCCAACTTTCAAACGCGAAAACTACCTGCTTGACTAAATAGTAGGTCGCGGCATATAATTAGTGCGGTGCGCTGCGACGCCGCCGGCCTGTCTGGCGACACTCGGTGTATATCGGTGGCAGCTTCGAGCTTTAAAGCTTACATCGGTCAAACGTACACAATATCAAAATTTCCTTTATTCTTTTTCAATATCAAAATTTCTGCTGCCGGCAAAAAACATAATTAATGTTATTTTCAAAAACTCGATGCAAAGAAAAAGCGGGTACCACTGGTAATATTACAAATGCGAGTCTGTCTGTATGTTACTCTTTAACGTTTAAACCACTGGACCATTGATGAAATTTATATACCAGGCTAATATGATGGATAAAAATCCCGTTTTTTCTTAATCGAGGGTATTTCAACAATTAACTTTAGTTGAAGTGTACGAAGTCGCGGGTATAGTTTATATTGCATCCGTTAAGTTTGTTATATATATTTATGTTTGTGCACATCACAAACAGGTGTCCGGTGTCCGCAGCCGATTGCCCCACCACAGCATATCAGGTGTGTGATCGAGCGATCATTGATGACTGCCAAGGATACGCGCTACAGACTGCACAAACAAACATTCAGTACGATTGTAAAGTCACTATAGACCAACCGTGTAACTCAGTTCGCGTGCGGGATACAAGGATGCGTCCTTTTGTCCTGTATGTTGTATTTAAACTTTAAGAGTGTAAAAGTGAAACAGACACACTCTTGCATTTATTACATATATAGAAATAGGCTTTAAGAATGGTGTTATAACAAAATAGCTCCTTCTTCACCATTCTTCTTTAAGTGCCTCTCCGACTAGCGAAAGTTGGCAGTCAGCTTCGTAAATTTATCCCTATAACTAGCTAGCCTGAACAGTTTCGCGGCGCTCCCGATTCCTCTCTTTTCTTTTCTCCATTCCTTTACGTTGTAAAGCCAAGATTCTTTTCCGCTTCCCACACCACTTCTTCCAGAAACTTTTCCCATTAAGATGAGTCGCAGAAGTCCATATCTGTCGTGCCTGAGCACACGCCCTAGATATACGACTTTTCTCATCTTGACGGTCTGCAAAAGTTTCCGGTTTTAATGGACGCGTCGCAGAACCTCCACATTCGAGATTTTCTGGATCCAGTTTATAACCAGCATCCGCCTGTACGCCAAAATCTTGAATATTTCTATTCGTTTCCTGATGTCTTCTTTGATAGTCTAGGCTTCGCAGAATACAATAAAAAAGAAATAAGTAAAGTAACGGCCTGTTATTATCCCACTGACGGGCATAGGCCTCCTCTATCCGTTTTTGAAGAGAAGGATTGGAGCTAATACCTACCACGCTCCTCCAAGTTGCACATATTCTAGAATTCTTTAGAGATATGCAGCTTTCCTCACGATATTTTCCTTAAGCAAAAAGCGTGTGATAAATTGCAATTATCAATTAAAGACATAAGTTTTAACAGAAAAACTCATTGGTGCCTGCCCGGGGCTTCGAACCCGTGACTCCTCCAAGGAGTCGCACGGTCTCACCTCTGGGCTATCACAGCTAAAAAAGAAACACTTTGCTATAATTTGATTATAGCCAAATGATTCGTTATTATTTTTTGTATGATCATTTATTTTTTTAGAAATTTTTATCCTATATAAAATAGAAAAAAAACCAGACATTTGTATAAAACTGAAATCTCAAAATATTTAGAGTTTTAATTTGAAGAAAGTCAAACGTATACTGCTCAGCGAGTTAACTACACGCGATGTATCGACTAAAATAACCTACGATTAAAATACTACGGGCATATACAAATAACTAACAAATGAGGTAACAAACTAAAATACTTCTACCCGTCTTTTTGGATGGCAACACATCTATCAGTTTTGTATTGCACTGTTCAGCTCGCAGCTAGTCTGTCTATTCGTGATAAATTGAAAAACTACTCAACGGAGTTTTTTGCGGCTTTTACCATAAGATAGAGTGATTCACGCGGATGGTTTTGCGTATACACTTTATTAGGGTTTGTCTATACTAATATATAAAGCTGAGAGTTTGTTTGTTTGTTTGTTTGTTTGTTTGTTTGATTGATTGTTTGAAATTGGGCTAATCTCCCGGACGATTTGACTTGTTTTCGATAATTTCAACAGTTATTGTCGTATTTCAGTATTATTATATTAGTAGCAATGGCCAGCGGCTCCGACCGCGTTGAAAGATTAAAACCGTAATATAGTATTTTGATAACCATAAAAAAAGGTTAAAGTGGGTAATGGTTAAAGTCTCCAAAGTAACTTATTACTTGTGTGATGACAGACAACTGGTAAATATATACATATTTAATTTTAAATACATATATACACCCAGTTTCGAAGAACCAACAAAATTGTGTTCTGTAGGCAGGCTCACTGCCAACTGCGCTAACAGGTCAGTCAATTAAACATGGTACTTAATTAATAAAGCGCCAAAGGCAACAGGACTTAAGTCACTTTCCAAATATCGCGCTCGTAATGATGAGTGAAAGTGTGATCAGCACCAATTACACGTGCATGTGCTGGCCTGCCCACCTGAGCCGCCGGATTCCTGCCAAGAATACATGCCGAATATTTGGCTCGAGAGAAAGTGCCCGTGTTGTATTACAGTGTATCAAATATCTCGGGTGCGCTGCGTGCTCCCAAGTTCGATTCCTATTTGTTAAACAAAGATCACCTAGATATTTTTTTAATCGGCATGTTGAAGAGGAACAGTTCCTCTTCTAGGAGAAGGCTCCTTTCTTTTTTTTAAACAAAATATAAGATTGGGAATTGTATATCGGTTCTTCCAACGATATCCTACGTGGATTTCCATATCAGCGTACCTATTTGAAGTATGTCAATAAAATTGTTTTACCGATATCCTTAGTTTTGATTTCACCAGGCTGAGATGCTAAGTGCAAAGATTTATCATCATCCGCTAAGCGACTCTGAAATTTCTTGTGAAACCCACATTTTTATTTTTACAATTATTTAACAACTCTAATAATATTGAACTGTTTAAATAAAAAAAGTGTAAAAGGTTGTAGCAGTGCAAATTTTTAAATCGTACATAACTATTGTTGAGATGGGACATACTGATTTTTTGCGCACAATTTTCAACAACTTGAATAATGCATAATTTCGCCCTATCCGAAGAATATAGTGACATTCCTATGCTTATCCATGGGAGATGTAACTTTGGTTTTGGGATAGGGCGTTTAACTGAAGCAAGCTTCGCATAGGCTGCAATGATTAACACGTAATCAAATTGTATAATTTTATTGAAAAGATCAGAAAGAATCAGTGTTAGTTTATTCAATTTGATATTTTAAATTTAAAAAAATACTAGGAAGTTTTTTTATTGATCGTGTGTCGGGATACAACGCCGCGGCATCCTCTCTAAGATACTCGTAGAAAGCATAGATGGTCGTCCTTATTACCGCGGTACTGTTGCACACACGCCTCAGTAGACAAGTAGTTTAAGTAACTGAAGTTGACTCATTAAATTTGGCCCGACCACATTACGAGTCCAACGACCACGCCAGATAAAATTTGATTTCATTAACATAATGGTAATTAGAGGATGGTAATGACACAGGCCACGTTTAAACGGTCGGTGGGATTAAATCATTTTTCATATCACTATGTCCAAAGTTTATTGTGTTCAACATTTGAACTGTTAGTATTGATTTATTTACAAGCTATACCCAAGAATTCCGTCTTACAAATTATAAAACAAATAGTTCTTCGTCGCGTCTGTCTGTTCACGCTACACTTAAAAATTACTGAACCTATTTTCAAGCGGTTTTCACCAGTAAATATTCATGTAAATTAGTTAAAATATGAGGATAATTGAACACTTGAAGTAAATAAGGCACTAAGTACCCAAAAATTAAAATTCGAACTAAGTATGCAATTTGGTTCTAAGAGGCTTTTATTGCATACTTAGTTCGAATTTTAATTTTTGGGTTCTTAGTGCCTTATTTACTTCAAGCGTTCAATTGTTAAAAAGTTAAAAAACTGTCAAATCTCCTTTGAGCTTTAATCGCTGATAAAAAATATTAGCAATAACAAAACAATGTCATCATCCTCCTGTCCTTATCCTACTTTAAGTGGGGTCGGCACAATATGTTATAAACATGTTGTCACATGATTTGGCTATAACGACCTATGACACTTCGGCAAGAAAGAGGGCGGTCTATTCTACTCAACCAGATACCACATTGTGGGTCAATTTACCTTAGTCACCTTTTACGACACCTCGGTAAGAAATGAGGGTGGTCTATTCTATTCAGCCGGATACCACACGGCGTAAATAACAAACAATGTATGGTTGGTATATTCATTTATAGGGTTACAAAAAAGTCTTTGATGGACATATATCTATCTTTTAAGTATAAGTAAGTGTGCTTATTTCAACTTTTTTAATTGGTCAATGCCGGTATTTTGAAAGCTATTTAGACGTATACAGTACTAGACATAGACAAACTTAAATACGGTAGTTACCTAAAGCATTTGATCATTAACATTGTGACCGTTACACCATAAAATTTTATTAAAAAATATCTTTCTTGAATTAATTTCTGTTTTTTTCCGTAAAACACAATACTTTATCGTGACTCCTATGGAAACTAAATTAAATCAAAAACGGTACCTAACAGTACAAAAACTCCACACAATAATTCCTTTGCTTCTAACATTTATTCCACTTTCATTAAAATAAATGTTAGTATTGTAGATTTTTTAAAGTTAGTATAACTTTTTATTTAATATTTCAATCGATTTTGAAACAATGGACACGTAGAATTGAGTAGTTCAATTCTCCTTTTACCCTTCCAGCAATCTATATCTATACTTAGTATAAAACAAAGTACCCAAAAGCTGTCTGTCTGTATGTGATCGATGTTCTCAAAATCTACTGAACGGATTTTTGTACGGTATTTACTAAAATGTAATTCAATTCTTCCGGTAGGTTTAGGTTAATAGTAGATTCACTAGAACTGCTAAACCGATTTTGATTAGACTTTCCCTAGAAGATAGAGGAAGTTGTGGACCAACATATAGGCTACTCTAGAATCACAAAAATTGCAACGGGATCGGCATTAACGCGGGAAAGTAACGCGATTAGTTTAAAGCCCACCTGAGACCCTTATTCATGAGCTCCTTGAACGGCAGTATCTCAACAGGTTATATACATAAACTATACATGCATCTCACTGTAGTTTAAATTCAAAGATATATTTGAATAAAAAATGTTTTCAATTTGTCACAAGAACCGATTTTTAGATATAAGAACAATTCAGTACTGTGTTTCTGATCCCCAATATATGGTCACCGAAAAACTTAAAAACTTTTTCTTATTCCGGCAGGTCGGGCGCATCCCCGCCGACCACCCGCTGGTGGGGGGCCACAAGGGGCCCGTGCTTGACATCGCCTGGTGCCCCCACAACGACAATGTCATAGCCAGCGGCTCCGAGGACTGCGTCGTCAAGGTATTTGCTCTTGGGTTAGCACTTACTCGTCAACATTTGTGAAAAGAGAGCTAGGGAAAGAAAAGATCTTTATGAACCATCCTAGACTGCAGACTGCTGCACGTTATCGCAAATAACGACGTCTGTTAAATATTCCTAATCTATCGTAGATGTACATAATTGTATCTATTTAGCTAATGTTTATTTGGTGTATGATGTTTCGAAGTGTAAATTTATAAATAAAATTGAGTACAGCGATGCGAGAGTTTTTGGAACTCAATTATCATCAATTTACTAACCGGTTAAACTGCTCCCCATAATTTGCCAGTACAATAACCATCAGAAGCCACCATCAATGGTCAAACCACTTTTAGCCAGTCACAAGTCATTTGTTTTGGCGCGAGCAGGTGATGATGACATGACAGACGTTACAACATCACACCCCTTTATCCAAGAGAATTGGAATTATGAAAAATTGCTCTTTTTGTTTATTATACACAAACTATTCAAGAACAGATTGGGAAAACAACTTAGAACTAGACTTTCTAAATACTAGACTAGATTTCAATGTTATAGAGGATAAAGTTAGTAAAAGAAAGAAAATGGAGGTCGAAAGAAAACCAAACATTTTGTAACATAAATTATCCAGTATTTTGATTGATTGCGTTCAAGTTATCTTAATGCCCCCGTCACCAGGTGTGGCAGATCCCGGACGGTGGTCTGTCGCGCACCCTGACGGAGCCCGTGGTGGACTTGGTGTACCACCAGCGCCGCGTGGGGCTCGTGCTGTGGCACCCCACCGCGCAGAACGTGCTGCTCACTGCCGGCTCCGACAATCAGGTCAGCTAACAACCATTGACGAGGATAACATTGCAACAGTGTAACTGTTCTGCACGAACCATCTTATCACTTGACCAAAAAATCACTATTAACTATTAAGAACCTATGTTATGGTGCCTATATTTAACGATATTTGGGAAGTTATTTGGTGTAACCAAGACAATATTCTAATTTTGGCTTCATTAAATAGAATATAAAATTTGAAAAGACACTAAATCGCACGCGCATTTGGTTAAATTAAACATCACAAAAAAACCTGCATATCAATGGAGAATTGTTGCGACATGAATAACCTGCCAATCCACAGAATCTAAGCCCTACTCCTCCCCTAATAGCAGATTTTTTTATCAGCAGTGAAGTAGTGAAACACCCTTATTTTTGTTGCTTTTAATGGAAATTAATGTGGAAAGTTCCATGATTTATTACTTTCTGTTGACTTTTTTTGTTATGTTGATGACTTTTTGTGTTAACATTCTGTGGGCAGATAGCGATATGGAACGTGGGCACGGGCGAGGTGCTCATCAGCCTGGACTGCCACCCGGACCTCATCTACTCCGCCTGCTGGAACTGGACCGGCTCCAAGCTGCTGACCACGTGCCGGGACAAGAAGATCAGGTACACGGATATTTGTCAGTAATAAATGAAAATCAGTCATTGCCGCATTTATTTGTAGCATAGCCATACACCCATATCTCTGTCTTGTTATACAAACAAATTACCTTTAACAAGTAACAAATCTAAAAAATTTCAGCTAGGATTCCGAAAGATGCTAACTAGCAAGAGATAATAAAAAATAGGCTATTTTCAAAAAATTATTTATAATTTTCAAATGAACCTAAAATTTCACTTATTCTGAGCATGGCTTTTTGAATTCCACATACGATTTTATAGATTTCTGTAAGTGTAACCTAGGTGTCATTTGTTTATTTTGGTTCTTGGGTTGCCTTTTCTGGATAATTCTTTTAGGTAAGAGCAACTTTCCGAACCTGTAGTATAATTGTTTCAGCACTTATTCGCAAGTTTACTTAATTAAAGATTATTTTGATATATGTTTTCGTTTCAGAATCATCGACCCGCGAAAAGGCGAAGTGGTATCGGAGGCGATCGCACACGAGGGCAGCAAGGCGTCCCGCGCAATATTCCTGAAACACGGCCTCGTGTTCACAACAGGGTATAAAACATTTCATTTTTTCAAAACGTCAAATAATCATGGTGATAGCCATTGAAAAAAATATTCTTAGTACAAAAAAACAAAACCTGATATTGTTAGTTAGTGCAGTATTCTATTCTTCTAACCACAAACTCGCGACTATGGGAAGCCTGACACAGTTACCAAGGTTATGGACCGCTGGTAGTTAGCGCGATCTAGTCCAATGAGACTTTTTTTAAAGTAACTAAGAAGTTTTTTTTTAAGTATGAGAATTACCTCAAAATTTTATTGAAAAATCCCAAATAATTTTGAAACAATAATTACGCTCGGTTACTCTTTACATAAAAGAAAATATTACATAAAATTTACTACCTATACCGGAAAGTTTAAACTTTAGGAGCAGCAAAATATATTTTATAATATTGTGTCTTTATTCAGTAAATTTCGAGGTAAACAGAATTAATAATTAGAATTCTTAATTATTTATTTATGTACCATAAAAAAATGTTAGACAAAACAATATTGGTAACAAAAAGTGTACATGGGTCAACTCATCCCTAAGACAGAGATCTCTGCCAGCCAACCTACGAAGTGAGACAATTTATAGTTAAGAAAAAGTTGGTACGCAAATATCAAACATTATGAATTAGAAAATTACCTTACTAATAATTATATATTATTATTTTTTTAACTATTAAATTCTTCTTCCTGCCCTTATCCCACTCTAAGTGGGGTCAGCACTACATGTTATAAACATGTTGTCACGATTCGACTACGTATTTTACGGCCGGCCGCCTGCCTGACATCAACTTACCTTAGTCGTATTTTACGACGCCTCGGTAAGAGGGTGGTCTATTCTTCTTAACCGGATACCACAAGGTGGGTCAACTTACCTTAGTCGCCTATTACGACACCTCGGTAAGAAATGAGGGATGGTCTATTCTACTCAGCCGGATACCACACGGCGTTTTTAAACTATTACATTATAAAATACAAAATTTAAACGAAATCAAAGGAGGTGGTGGTGTGAATTCAATCGCGAGTTCCAACCTTTCGAAATCTATATCAAAGCTTATAATAAGTGTAATATATTAGGTAGTATACTAGTCTCTATCAATGTATATATGTATGACGAACGTACCATCAATAAACGATGATGGACCCGATCGAACGCTACCGCGCGGTGCCCGCAGCTTCAGCCGCATGTCGGAGCGGCAGTACACGCTGCGCACGCCCGACGAGCTCAGCGAGCCCATCGTCACGGTGGAGATCGACACCAGCAACGGCGTCATGTTCCCGCTCTACGACCCCGACACCAACCTCATCTACCTCTGCGGGAAGGGCGACTCCGTCATACGGTACTTCGAGGTGAGCTTGTACATTTTTTCTACTGCCGCCAGTCAATTTTTCCTTTTCAACCCGATCATGAAAATTATCATTATCGTAATTAATAATCGTAACACGCTATACTGCATTTACGTTACGTGATCGTTTGCTATTTCATCATATGACATCGTTCACGATGTCATCTGTCTGTCCAAACGAACGGTTCACCAACCGAAAAACGCAAACATTTTCCGGTTTGAAAAACGCAGCGGTTAAGTAGTGGTAATTTATTTGTATTTAATTTATTGTAGTTTATATAATGTATAGGAAACTATGGATTTCAATTGCAACTAGCTTTGAATAAGCTGCATTTAATGAACATATTTTATACTTTTAATTTTTTAGCTGGTTGGTTTCGAGCCTCCTTCTAAAAGCTTCATTACAAATTTATCAACATTTCATAATTTAAAAGTCCTTGTAAACGTTTATTTCAATAGACTATTTTGAATTTAAACTAACGCTTACTTACATTATTTGGTTTTCAAACGTGTATGTATTTTACAATTCCAGGTAACTCCAGAGCCACCTTTCGTCCACTACATCAACACTTTTCAAACACCCGACCCGCAAAGAGGTAAATTTGCTGGACTAATTTCTTGTTTTTTTGTATATTTATAAATAAATAACAATTTTCCTCTAGCCTAAAAAGCCGTACAATGTTTTCAATTAATTAATGTATAATAAATGTTTACTTTTCAGGCATTGGAATGATGCCAAAACGTGGTTGCGACGTGGCGACGTGTGAGATCGCCAAGTTCTACAGGCTGAACAATTCTGGCCTCTGTCAGGTTTGATTTTGTCAAATACAAAGCTAAACTCATCATTTAGCCAATTACATCCATGAGAAACAAAATGGAAGAAAGGGGTGTACCCTGCAGTACACCACATCAAGTACACATACCGTACTAAGGTTTCTGACTGACTGAGATTTCTTTTTAAAATATTTCACAACTATCTACTACTTCTTGCTGGTTCTTGTTCGTAAAAGCAACATTCCGAACCAGTGAAAGCTTCACTAATCATATTTTGATACTTTTTGATTGAAAAGTGCTTGAAAAATATTGTTTGAATAAAGATATATTGATTTGATTTGACAATGGCGGTGACGATGAGTGGTGTGCGGTGGTGGTCGCAGGTGGTGTCGATGACGGTGCCGCGCAAGTCGGAGCTGTTCCAGGAGGACCTGTACCCGGACACGCTCAGCGACGAGGCCTCGCTCACGGCCGACGAGTGGCTGGCCGGCGAGGACGCGGAGCCCTGCACCATGTCGCTGAAGGTATCGCGCCGGCTTCGGCCTGGGCCACGGCACTCTCGATCTCTCCCTGTCCACCATGGCACGGACCACGGTGGGCAAGGAGATCGTGCCCCACCTGTGCCACGACCTCTGCCCGCTGAACTGCCCAAGCTGGGCAGTCTGCGAGCGTGTGCAGCGCCGTGATAATTGACAGTACTATAACGTTTAGGTTGACCCTAACAGAGTCATCTTGAAGAGGTATAGCTTGTATTCCTGAAGAAAAAACATTGGCTCATTTTTAGGACGTTTTATGCTTAGATACTGTATTATTTGATAACTAACGTTCAAATAGTTATTTTTGTTGAAATTTAATTCATACCAAATTTTCGTTAACCTGTGCCACAAATTTAAAATATTCTTTGTTTACATTTGTCCCCTCAAACACGAATTTATTTATTATTAACGGACCGACAAGAATAAATAAAATGAATTTACTTTGAGACGTATCTGCAATATCATTAAAAAAATATATTGTTAATTATTCTCCGTAGATAGACATTTTTCTGATAGGGTTTGTTCACTGCATATTTGGTCGTTTTGCGATTCCCGGACGTCCATTAGCATATGTAAAAATTATAAGGAAGCAGTGTCGCTAGATTCCTTCCGAGGGAGACTAAAGACCTCAAAAAGGTCGCTGGGAGTCTCTAAAGCCACTAGATCTTGTGGTGTGGGAACCCTTGAGTAGATCTGTGTTCGACAGTGGTCGTCTGTTGGTTGAATAAAGAAGAAGGAGAAGGTTTATCTAACTGCGGTATTACTATCAACTGAACCGCTGTAAATACATTCGCCATTTGCTTATCGTTTGTTTGAAAATGCTTACATTGCTATGAGCATGAGACGTGTTTAGAATTTTGTAACTACTTTGCATAACATACACGGGTAAGTTAATCTTGTTGTGATATGTATTTTTGAATAAACAAAATTTAGTTGTAGATTTTAAACTTTAAGGATTCATACGGGTCACATCGCAATAAAAATCAGTTTCTATAAGGTTCGAGATTTAAGAACAGTTGCAGCCGGCGTGACATCCGGTCACGAACTGACTGGAGTCGCGTCGTCTTCGTTGCCGAGTACTACAGTTACTGTTTCCTGTACCTACCCTCACCTGAACCGCACAATCTACGCGGGTTTTACGTGAATCGTGCGATTCTAGTACTCGAGAATGAAGACGACGTGGCCCTATTTTCTGTTTCGTGTAAGATCTGGCAATAACCTAATGTTAAATTAGATAAAAAAAAATCTGAGTCAAACATGTTGCAATAATGATAATTTTACAATCTTAATGAATGATGCTTATGTGCTCTCCTTCGAAAATGCTGTCTTTAATTTAATTTAAGGTATCCCTATTAATTCTGTGCCACGTTTTCGCTTAAATGGAGGCTACCAATTACCGCCTGACGTTGGCCGTAAATCTATACCATTCCCGAAAGGACCCCTAGCTACACTTCTCCCATTTAACGAAAACTAAACTCATGTTATTGTAACCAGTTTGAGTTCCATTTATACATATTTGAAGCGTTTGTTGTGATGAATGTTTCTATTGGCTTGTCTCTAACGATACATTGTTTTTAATGTGTTGCGTGATGGATCCGTTTATTTTATTGTGTTACTAACTTTGGGCTTTTAAAAACATTAACCTGCCACTTGCAACCGGCGTCTGAATGTGGTCATTAATTCGTCTAGAGATGTTGTCTCGATGTTGTCGAAATTTAAAAAACTATTGTCAATTAAGAATGTATGCAGCTAGCACGTTTAACTTTTGATCGTAAGACATGAAATTAAGTAAAGATCGTCATGAAATTTTAAATGTTGTCTGAGTGATTATTCTCAAAGTTGTAATTATCGCGCTGCTCTGTAACGTAACGAAAGATTATTATTTAATCAAGAGCTGTTTCATTTTCCTTTAAAAATGTTGGTACTTTCGACAACAGCAATATCTAAATCTAGCAAGTGCTTATTGGAAAGCGTCGAAATCAACCTTTTTTACAAACAATTTGAATAATAAATCGCGTCGCGCACCGTCCCTCCTCCCACCGGTATCAGTATCAGTACAGCCAAAAGGAACGTTCATAACAGATGCTATAGGCTAGGGGGTCCCTAACCAAACTCCAGGAGCGTGCTCTGGTCGTGCAGGGCGGGTACGTGGCCGGCCGCGCCACGCAGCTCACCGTCACCAAGCGGAACGCGCTCGCCACGCCGCGCGACCGCGAGCGCGAGCGGGAGCGGGAGCGCGACCGCGACAAGGACGAGCGCTCGCCCACGCCGGCCGCCCGGGACTCGCAGGCCGCCACGCCCGCCGCCGCCACGCCGCCGCCCGCCTTCACCGCCATGGTGGTGAGAGCCCGCTCCGGGCCGCACGGCCGCATCCCGACCGACGGTCGCGCGGGGCTTCGAAACTAAATCACTCTCGTTCGGCAGGAGAAGCAGATGTCCGACCTGGTGGAGGAGATCCGCAAGCTGAAGTCCGTGATCGTGAAGCAGGAGAATCGAATCCGCGCGCTCGAGGCTACGGTGAAGGCGGGCCTGGCCGCGCCCGCCCCCGCGCCCGCGCCCGCGCCCTCGCCCGCGCCCGCCTCGCCGCCCGCCGACCACAACCACGACGACGGCATGGCGCCCGACGAGGTGTGAGCGGGCGGGCGGGGCCGCGGCACGCCATCACTCGCGCTCCCGACGATGTTCGTACGTTCCTTTGGACGATGAGTTGATATCTATTGCGTTGAGAGCACTGCGGACGATGTCGGCCGATCGAACCTCCAGATACGTCGAAGATGAGCCAAAAAGAATGTAATTGGAAATAACATATTTATGAATTTACTATCGCGACTATTGACATGTTCTGACTTATTTGTTGACGTTAAATATTAACTACCTCCCCTTCGACGTTAAGATCGGCCTGCCTATCGAATAACTGACAATCGGTCCGATGTTTGGTAAAAAGCGGAAAAAACTACTTTTTGATTTTCGAAGGTTCGGAATACGGGAAGGCGAACGTTCTGCGGCCACGCTTTCTTACTATGTAAAATACAAAAACGTCGGATCGGACGCGACGAGCCACGGAAATATTGACTACATATCAAAATATACTGGCAGTTTAAATTTCACATTTGTACAATATTTCACTCTTGATATATAGTTTTTCGTATCCCCCGACGACTATTCGAGCTCTCCCCCCCTTGCCGGGGCTACGAATAACCTAAAAGTATACATTTTGTTATGTGGTAAATATTGTTACGCACAATATTCGATCCAGACGTGAAGCATCACGATAGTTGGTCTGAGCCGAGGCTGTCCGTCCGCGCCGACCTGGTATACGTACTGCGCAATCGAACAAACATTGTCTCATAAAAAGACCTGCGAAATAAGTGGTTTGGTTACTTTGAGATATTTAGCGATATCCATATAATTGGTTTTTGTGTCTAAACTGGTATATATAAGTCCGTTACTGTAATCCGATCATTACCATTGACAGATGAATGGAAACATTTTAATGTTTCTATTTGTATAAACAAAACAGGTCGGTGAACACCATTTACGTTAGAATATTTATTGATTAAATATGATTACGGATTAAAGATACGAGTAAATTTTTTGCCAACGTCCAATTTCATAGGATTTTGACATGTAATTCAGTGAAACCTTATGGTGAATTCGTTATGCGGTACGTGAATTAGATGGGCGACACCGACGAACGTTTTTCAAAATTGAAAATTATTTTTTAGGAATATATATAGTTTATTTAATGAATTAAGTAATATTTGTAAACATCGGACACTTTCGACTCGTAGGAACCCTTTTTCTATATAAAAGTTTATTTATTATATTAACATTGTAAATAATAATATATAGCGAGTGATAACTATAGTGCCTTAACGACGCAATAACAAGTCTCAAATCGGATTTATCATTGGTGATGTACAAGTGTTGCATTTAGTCATACCCTACGAGATTTTCTCATGTTTTGAAATTTTTTATGCTCATTTTTGACGTGCTCGCACTCTCTGCGGCGACGCGAAAACATTATTGTACGCATATTCTCTGACCTCTGTTGGGTTCGAATCTACTTGGTTAATATATGAAGGAAAGAAAAGTTGTTAATGACATCAAAATATCCCTCAGGCCTAAGCCATTAGGCCATTAGGCCTAGGGCAAGAGGCCTAAACAAGCAACCAGGCTTGAGTCCCTGCGAGGAATGGCATGGGTAAGGAGGTACGCCTCAAAGCCCGTACCACACCCGTCTTTGGACGAGTGAGAGGACCCCTGCGTATCAAAATATCGAAAACTCGCTTATTGAATACAATATCTAGACTCGTACAAGTCCTTTCTGATCGTCCAAGTCTGCCAGTAATACTTATATTCCGTAACCCGTAATCCATGAAACCGACACACGTTAATTCGTAGTTCGACGATGTTCTCACTTCAAAGAGACTTTCTATAGGTTAACTTAACAAAGACGTGTACACTAGTGTTTTCCGTTTTACTGTGGACGTCCGTGTTCTATGACTGTTTAACTCGAATCCGTTCGCCGCCGTGGCGAGTGTGCGAGCGTCTCTTATTTTTATAAACGTATCCTAGCTGTTAATATTAATAATTAATGAAGCAATATTATATAGATTTATTTATTCTTCATTGTATGTAACCGCGTTTTTGTTTTAATTGTATACGCTTGTGGAAATGTGAAACTAGTACGGAGCCGTAGTTTTTTTATATTGGCAACTTTAGAGTTTAGCGTCGCGTCTCTCGCATGTAAGTTCCGCTAACTTGTGACGCCTACCGCCTGATTCGTTTCACATCTGCACATTTTTGTGTATTCGATGCAATCATCGTCATTATTTATTTAACGTCCAGTCATTTTATGTTAAGGTCTTCGTTAATTTTCATATTTGCTAGCAGACGGATGGTATACCCAGGGCCGTCTTAAGCCATACCGGGGTCCTTGGGCATATAAGTATTCTAGGCTCCGTAGAACAGAAATTAAAAAAAAGGATTGTAGTAGTAATTTCTTTTTTTTTTCGCAAAAGCTCCGTAAATTGTTCCATGAATTGGTCGAAGCCAGTAAAAAGTGAAAAATATTAAACTACGTTGCTTCTGAATCACAAATAAATTAAATAATTATTACTCGGTATTAGTAAGTGAATATATTAGACTACCGGGACAGCCGTGAGACCGGAGGTCCTGGGCCTGGGCCGTTACGGCAAAGACGGCACTGGGTGTGCCCCATTATAGATGTAAGAGTATAGTAATGTGGTGCTTTTTAATATTTGGACCTGCTTACCGATTAATATTTACACTTGTTTGTCCTTGCGTGCGCCACCTGCTTGCGAGCTAAGCATCATTGTTTTATAAGTGATAGGTCGCTCGCGCTGGGATGCTGTTCCCCTGTTGCTGCGATGAGTTTTTTTGATTTTGGTCTAACTTATATTTGGTCGAGAAATTTCAAAGGCATCACTCCGGCCGTTCATATTTCCCTATTAGTTTATTACGTAAGAACTGAGTTATGATCTGGAAAACAATTCTAACCTGTTTCCCTTAAAGAGGTGTTTTCGGTACCACGGACTGTTATCTCTCTTAGGATAACGTAATCTTTGACCTGCCGCAAAACCATAAGTTCTAGGTCTTTTGCCTGTCGCCACCAATTTGTTTCTTTTTGAACAGATAAAACCGTTTGCACTATTCAAAAATAGATTAGTGATTGCATCCTTCACGAGGAATCCGTCAAGTGTCAACTTGTGACCGAGTAGTTTAATTGTGAAAAGTGACGGTCAAAAGAAAGCGTTATGCGATCGGTGCGTGCTGCAAACACTGTTTGTGTGAGGCTGTCCTTATTGCGGCAGTGTCCTCATACTTTTAAATTTGAGGTTCATTTTCAGTGTAACCCAGCATCGAAATCCATTTTATATTGCTCCTAATTTAACTTTATTATATTGTAGTGTCATCACACTACAATATAATAAAGTTTGCCTCGAAGATCATAACTTGGTGGTTTTGACAGCTAGTCACGTCACACGAGTTATACGTTTGACCGTTAAGTTATGCTGTCTCGCTCCGGGCAGCAAGTATTATAGTTTAACTGAATAGTATTATTGTAATTGATTTTATCTTTTTTTTTTTTGCTAATTTTAAGATGGCGTAATTTTAGATGTTCTATTTTAAGATCATGACAAGGCAGTGTATGTACTGTGAGATGTATGAGACGCTTTCGTGGTGTTTGTGTAAATTATTTCTTGAATTTTGTATTATTGTATTTTTTCTTTTCTTTCGTTTTAAGCCTAACCGTAGTTAAACGCAGGAATAACGAGCTATCGTGTACTTATTTAAAAGTTAACTCGCAACGATAACAAATGAAGCTTAATGAAATGTTTGATACGCTGAAACGAATCGTTACGAAGAGCCAAATGTTGTGCCAAATTAGGGTTACCCTATGCTCAAATCGGCGAAGAAATATTGGTGCTCTCGACGTTGTCAGTTAATAAACACGTATCGGACCGAAGCCTGTCGCTTTCGTACTAAACAATTGACGCATATTCTTCTGTCTGACGAAATTGTAAATACGGGCTCAGTTTTAATAAAAGCTGCGACTAAAATTGAAAATAGTAAAATAATAACGCACAATGTTACAACAAAGGTTTCAAACGACACGGTCCCGAGCGGCCGCGACGGGCTGCGAACGTGTATCTTAGTAGCGAGCATCACAGACAATTGTAGCATAATTAATATTTAAATTGTAAAAATACCGGTATACGTCATTGATATGGTGCTAAGAGCGAACCGAGTGCTAAATACGATATGAATTATTTTAAATATTGAATGTTAGAATTAAATAAATTATACATTATGAATTAAAAGCCAAGATATTAGGACTGCACATACGATGTGGGGTTGCTGCGCGCCCACGGTTGGCTTGCCGAGTGCTCGAGGTTGGCTTGTCACATACACGAGAGTAGCTAGCCGTGTGCAGGAGATTGATTTACCACGTGCTCGGGATTGGCTTGCGACGTGCTCAAATTTGTCGTACCATGGTCACCAGATTTGTTTGACAAGTGCTCGAGGTTGGCTTTCCGAGTGCCTGCGGTAGATTTGCCACTTACGCGTGGCTGGTTGGCCAGACAATATGCAGCTTTGCCCCACATCTGGTGCTAACTTTACACAAATGAGGCAATAATCGTAATAAGAATATACATTTAAATATTATTGGTACTTTGAACTGCTCCTAACGATTCAATAATTAGGTGTTAAGTGCCTTGTTGTGTTATATATAAATACTCAGATGAAATGTTGCTATTATGGAAGTTGAACAGAAATATATGTCTATTTTACTATTTTCATTGGTAGTATTATTTGTTTTTTTCCTTTTGACTGACTTTCATATTTCCAAAAATAGTCAGTAAATTATAATTATCATAATAGTAAATTTTTTAGCTTTATAACTGAATTTGCCGCCAAAAAAGTTTTTAGATGGTTTCTTGTAAAAATTAATTATTGCGAATAATTCACTTCTGATAAAGCTGAGACGATTCACCATTTTGAAATATCGCAGTATAAAGACCAGAAATAAGAAATTATTTTAATTGATTTTTTATTTTCTCCTACTACTTTTTCAATAGTTATTTGATATGTTGCTTTGTATAGTTTTAAAGCAAATAAATAAGGTGTTTCCGGACTATATAAATCTGAAATGTAACGAGAAAATTTATGCAAGAAATTTCATGAATTGACTCTACCAAACACACTTGTTCTATATCGTAATTAATGTATGGAAACCAGCCGGTCTCTATACATTAATTATATATAGTCACGTATACTCACGTCTTATTGTGGTAACGGCGCGCAAAGAGCTCATGAAAAAGAGAATGGGTTTGAAACTAGTCGGACTCATCCTAATAAATAGCATAGCTGGTTTCTATACATTTATTATAAATACCACTCAGGATAGTTTAAAATTCAAAAATTGCTAATGTTCTATATCGATTCAAACAACAAATTATATAAATTATTTATTATTCAAGTTCGAACTCTTTGTCGAACTGTTCGTTGGATATCTTCCGCCTCTTAAGCCTCTTGATGAGCGCCACGTCGGCCGCCAGCTCGTCCAGCTCCTGCTGCGTCACCGCTTTCCTCTTCTTCCCTTTCCCTTGCTCGGCATGTTTGTCCTTCAACTCTTTCCGCTTTTTTCTCTTCTCCTTTTTCTCCAACTTGTTCTGTTTCGCCTGCTCCCACGGTTGTGACTTTGTCTACGATAAATCGACTGCGTTATATACTACAAGATACACACATACTTTCACCTACACATACTTAACAAATTATATTCAAAACGTTCATTTACTATTATTAAAAATTTCATATCACTTTGTGAATATATATTTTTATCAATTGTATTACAAGACCTGTCCCATTTCCTGCATATGTGTGTATTTGTGTAAAAACTACTGAATCGATTTTCTTGGGATATTAACCAATAGACAAAGTAGTTCACGAAGCTCGCAAAGTTAGAATAGTGAGCGCCAAATATTAAATGATTATTATACAAGAGTTTAAAACAGACTGAATCTTAGCAACGCGATTTTATTAGTTAAAAACAATCACCATTTTCTTCTTCTTCTTCGACGGCCACTTGCCAGTTTTCCTGTACTCCTCCAGTTTGTGCAGCCTGCTCGCCTCCTTCTGCCTGTCCCTGTAGGGGATAGCGTTCAGGTCTACGGGCTGCGCGGGCCCCAGGAACTGCCGGCGGTGGTCCGCGCCCAGCTCGGGCATGGCGGGCAGCTTGAGCAGGCCGTAGCTGGAGGCCACGTGGCCGAGCGGCAGGTCCCGCAGCCGCAGCAGCAGCCCGCACTCGTGCTTGGAGTAGGCCCGCACGTGCGACACGAACGCCCGCTGGCCCTTGTCCAGCACCGCCTTATCCTTGATCTGCTGCTCGTGAAGAATCGATAACACCTGCACGAGACATTTATCTCACTTAACAATCTTTCAAACAGCACAGTTTACACTGCAATGTTATAAAATGAATAAACTTGTTAGCAATCAATAAATAGTGATAAAATCCGTCGACATGGTCATAGTCACAGTAAAAAAAAGGGCAACATTACTATATTAGGTGTATACTATATACTACACACTGTATATATTACTATATTACCCATTAGGTGCTACGAACATATAATGAGGAAGGATGAAAATCATGGGACCAAAAGAAATGTGGATAGGACTAGGGGAAGGCCGAATAAGAGATGGATGGATTGTGGGAAGTATGACATGGATATAACAGGAGGAGAGACAGATTTGACGAATGACAGGAGAGAATGGATGAGAAAAACATGTGTTGAACATACTTAGAATGGGTTAAGGGCAGGAGAATGATAATGGTCTTAAAAAAAAATTTATTGGATAATAGTCTAGCGCTTGATTGCAACCATGGCTAGAAGACGCCTAGAAGATGCCTATTCACTCTCGCTTACTAGATACAGGTTGTGAAGCGTACCTTGTCCCTGAGCTTCTGCGTGACGTCGAGGCGGTCCGTGGAGCGGCGCCAGTCCTGCAGCGCCACCTGCTGGTTGGCGCGGATGAAGGGCACGTAGGCCTCCTCGGCGGGCAGCAGCGGCAGCAGCGAGCAGCCCGGCGCCCCGGCCCGCGCCGTGCGCCCCACGCGGTGCACCAGCGCGGCGGGCGAGCAGGGCGGCTCCCACTGCAGCACCCACTGCACCAGCGGGATGTCCAGCCCCCTGGGGAACACCACATCTATCTAACACGGTAATCCTACTAAATATAAATAGTTTATAGAATTAGGCGTTACTTTGCGGAAATCTATAATACAAAAGTAATAATAAAATTATTTGCTATAATCCCTGATGAAGCTTTGCGATTTTGTCGTGGACTCTATCTCCTGATGACGCTTCGGTTGCGTGGCGAAACGATTGTTGAGTTTGTGATAGTGAACGTATGTAGCGCTTGTGTATTGTGGTGGCGGTGGTGGAGGTTTGTGCATGTGTTTTTACAAATCCTCCATGTATGAAAACGGATAGTCCGCTCTACATTCAGCATTATATATATTTTTTATTCTACTTCATCGCGGATTATGTTCAAACTTGTGAAGGCGAACCCTTTCGTCGGAACCTATTTAATTGAAGTTGTGGCAACCCTGGCGGTAAAGCCTAAATGTTAGTTGACAGACTAGTCCGAAACTATACTATATACTATACTATACTATCAAAATAATTTTATGATTACTTTTGTCCTACTAAATATTATTAATGCGAAAGTTTGTGACTATGGATGTATGTTTGTTACTCATTCACGGCAACTCCGCTTAAACAATATCGATGAAATTTGGCACTATTATTCCTTATACACTGGATTAACAAAAAGGCTATAGAAATCCTGTTAATTATACAGGAATAGGATGGCATTTAACTGCGCCATCTATTATCAACATATCACGCGACAACAATACACGCAAACGAAATTGCGGGTAAAAGCTGTAGAAGTAGTATTATATATATATATATATATATATATATATATATATATATATATATATATATATATATATACCCCAACCCTTGAAATCATGTTTTTCTTTTTTGATATCAAAAGCTTACACTTAAATTAGGAATACATTACATTTGATTTACCTCGCCACTAGATCCGTGCACAGGAGCAGCGCATTCTCCGCCGACCTGAACCCCTCCAACACCCTGTTCCTCTTGTGCTTCATCTTGCCGTGGATCGCGAACACCTTGACGTCGGGCAGCAGCGCCGGCATCACGTCCGCCCAGTAGTCCACGCACGCGCACGTCGGCAGGAAGAACAGCCCCTTCCTAATTTCCCTGTTCCTGATGAAGTTGAGCAGGAACAAGAATTTATCTTGCGGTTCGACAATGACGTAGTAGTTGTCCAGCGCTACCGGCGTGCTGAGGGAGGCTTTCTCCTTCACGCTGACCAGCACCGGGTTCCGCAGCCCGGCCCGCACTAGGTCCTGCAGCTCTTTAGTCTGCGTGGCGGAGAAGAGGCCGGTGCGTCGTTGACGTGGCAAGTACTGCAGTATAGTGTTCAGGGTCGCATTGAATCCGAGATCCAGCAGCCGGTCAGCTTCGTCGAGAACTAGGAGCTCCTAGAAAGTAACTGTCTTTTACTATATAAAAAACTACCCTCAATAAAACATTTATTGTTAATATTCTTCTAGTCAATTTCAAACACGGAAGAGTCAATGATTAAAAATATTGATAGGTATAAAGAAAAACTAATATGATTATATTATATTAAATGAAAATTCAAATCAATATTTAGATATCCTTACATACATATTTAGTCATTATATGCCAATTGGAAGCTCTTTAGTTAATCTATTCTATTGTTTAAATTACATTATTTATCATCATAGCAATTTTCTATCAATTAACTCAAATTGAAGTGCCACAATTTTATTGAACACTATAATAAGTACATCAAGTATTCCTACCAGGTCTTTAACTCTGCCAGGCAAGTTAAGATGTTTTCTCTCAGCTAACAAGTCCTCAAACCTCCCCGGCGTGCAGACTACTATCTGGGCTCCCTTCTGCATGCTCTCAGCATCTAATTCAACACTCCTGCCACCGACCAGCAAGGATAAGGACAAGTCTTTTAATTCTGGCTCTTGCAGGAAGAGTTCAATAACCTACGAATGAATTTATTTCATATTTAAATCCTTGCATTTAATAAATAGATTAAAATATGTGTTTTTTACAAACAAGTCAAGGTCTTGTACGTTCTTGTAGTCACTACATTATTTCACGTATAAATGTGAGTAGGGCATTACCTTCATCATTATGTGTGTGTTGTAATCATTAAATATAATTTTAATATCGCAAAACAATGTATTATAATTCTGTATATCGCCTGTACACTATACCATTACCACCAAGAACAATTTTTTTTAAATCATATTTACTTACCCAGGCGAATAAGAAAAAAATAAAACCAACTTATAATAAAAATATAAATTTAAAAAACTCATTATTTTTTATTCTATCATATGTAATTTTTTATATTAGCCAGTTTAATGACCCAAAGAAGAAAACTACGGCCATATACTAAATTGTTGCAGAGCTGCTGTACACAAAAAAATTATAAAATTTATATAAATATGTTACTTTCCAAAATGCATACTACACAGTAATATTTTTTTTTTGCTACAAGTAAAGATAATTTTATCTTGGATTATAGCAAAACAATTTTATTACCTAACAAAATTATAGATAGTTTTTAAGCATTATGACAACAAAATATACTGATCCCCATCACAGTGCATTCATCAGGTTCTCTACACACCCATCATAAATCATTTGTGAATATTATTTTCAAGATACAGCATTTATAAAAACGCCTAATTCACATATATATTATAAATTTAATATACAAAATACAATTGAAAGTAGATAAGTATAAGTCAAATTACAGATCAATTATAAATTAAAATACAATGTTGCATCTAAATAGAGCTTCTAAGTAAAATACATAATCTTAATGTGAATTGATAGAAATTACCTTAAATATTTGTAACGCCAATTCTCTTGTTGGGGAAATGATGACGGCGTATACAAAATCTTTTCTGAGCGGCGATTCCTTTGTCCTCTTCATCAACATCTCTAACATAGGTACAACAAATGCTAAAGTTTTACCAGATCCAGTGACCGCTTCAGCTACGACGTCCTTACACGAAAGAAGAAGTGGAATTACGGCCGCTTGTATAGGCGTCATAGTTTTAAATCCCTGTTTATCAATGCAATTTAACACTGGCTGCGAAAGCGCAGGTATCACTCCAATCCATTCTTTTATAACCATTTTCGTTTCTAATATTGCTTACTATATTATTTATAATTATAGAGCCCTCGTTAAGAAAATATGTACGTGGGTTACATATTTGCATAGCAACAGTTACAACTTAATGAAGAAAATAATTTTTCACCGCTAATAAATTGTTATTATTAATCTTAATTTATAAATTCTTTTTCTTAACAAATTCAACCACAATAAAATCGTACACATGTATTTGACGTAAATAGACTAAGGATGTAAATAATCGATTTTTATATTAATTGATTATTTTATTATCATAATCGATTTTCTAAATATAAACGATTCGTTAATATCGATTATATTAATTATCCTCTTTTTTTCTTGTTATATTTGACAAATATGACGTTTACATTATAAACCTTGATCATAATGAAAAGATAAAATCAATATTTTTATTTATATATGAATGTTTTATATTTCAGAACGCAACAATCAATAATTAATATGGCGCATGTTGATATGATAAATTGACAGCTGTGTTTTGTCTGGTCTTTGTACGAAAGTACGTTGCGTTGTAATGTTTCTTTTGCATCTTGAACTTGTTAGAAATAAAATATAAAAAATGACTAGACCTTTCGGAAACAGTGATAAGCGTTTTTCAATCGATGATGCATTTGAAGAAGAAACCGACGAGGCGATCAAAGTGTACGGCGCAACGGGTGATAGGTCCCCTTTACAAAACAAATTCAAGAATGGAGGTGATTACCTTTCGAGGTGAGTTATTTTTTTTTCGATTTGTTTGTTTAATGGAATATAGAATTTCTGGTTTCAGCAGTTAATCTTTGTCTTAAGCAACTTAACGTTCATGACCTTTTATGAGTCATGATGTTTTAGTGGGGCAAAGGCGCTTGAACTGATATTATTGAATTCGTTATTAGCGTCCTGAAGACCTGGTTGGAGCATTAATGCAGATCTAATTGCGCTAAACAATTGTTAATTTCAATTGGTTCATCAACTTGTAATAGTACCAAATGCTTAACTGTAAATTTAGAATATATGCACTGCATTATTTACCACAGGTGTTTTTTACGAAAACACCTGTATGCTACTTCATTACCATGGTTGATCTGTAGTAATTTTGACTCTTGACATTTGTGTCTTTTATACTGCAAAAGGAATCTTTGTCTTTTGATCATAATAATATTAAATATGTAAGGCTTGAGACAAAAGATTGATTTATAGAGTAGAAGTAGTTTAACCTTGTTATACATTAAGTGATGGAGGTAAAGAAGCCTTAAAGGTTTTGCTATATTTATACTTTAAATGCCAATCTTAACTCGTATTTCTTCTTTGGAATTGCATATAAAATATTTGACTATTTAAATGAAAATTATTTTGAATATTAAATTACTATTATATTGTCTATGTTAGTTGATAAATAAATTTATAGTATTAAATTTATTACATTTTGTTCATAATATTAAATTGTCAAAAATTATTTTATATTTTAATGACACTTTTTTCAAAGTTAAATAAAAATTCAATCAAAACAAGGGCTTCAAAAATTGCGCATAAAATATGTGATGGATTTTTAAAAATATATTAAGTACCCATTATTTTAACATCCATTCCATTATATAAAAAGTACCAATTGGTAAGTTTGCTTCCCTTTTTACCTTAAATATAGACAGTAAAAAATTTAAAAAACAATTAAAAATTAGTAGGGCAGGTGGGGTTTGAACCCAGGCATTTTCTTTAGACCACCCATTTTCCAAATGTGCTACCATGACTGCTGTTTGACAACGAAAATTGTATTTTGAATTTGACTTAAATTTTAGTATTTTCCCAAAAACAGGGATAAAAGACATTTTTTAAATGAAGGTTTCATTAGCCTAGCTGGATCTAATTTTAACCCCAAAATGCCAAATTCCATGAAAATCGTTGGAGCCGTTTCTGAGATTCAGAAAATACAAGATTAACTCATTTAAATATTAAAGACAAATGAATATAAACTTTGTAATCTTAAGTAAAAAAAATTTTTGATAAGATATATCATTAAAACAGAAAGAAGTGTTTAATTATAAATTATGTATATTGCACAGTTTAAATATGTATACATCATTTTTCTATACTAATAAAGTAATGGGCTACATTACAAAACTTTCACTTTAGAAATTAAAGTGAAAGTTTTTATCAGTGATGACAATTTGAGAATGAAATTTTAACAATTAAATTATATGAAGAATATCAGTGAATTAATGAGATAAAATACTATATAAGAAATCAATTTAATTTTCTTCTTAAATTCTTAAGAAATTCTTGTCAACTTAGATACTTTGAGCATTTCATACTTAATATTATCCCTATTTATAACATGTAGTAATCAATACGTCTAATCTTAGAGTAAATGTAAAATAAAAACTTAAGAAGCGAAATTGTTTTTGTTTTTGTTGTTGTTTTGTTTGTTTCGTTGTTCTTTCTTTGTTTGAAAATATTCTATGGAATATATTTAGTTGTAAATACTAAGAATCATGTTTTGTGTAACTAACGAAAAAATGCTCTTGTTCTAACTCATTGTTCTTATGGTGTAAATCAGCCTTAACAAGGCGTTCTAGCACGGCGTAGCTCGCTGTGTGAAGTCAGGGAAATCACTATTTTAAAATAAAGTATATGACTAACATTTACATTGAAATCCACAAAAAATAAAACGTTTTGCAAATGCCAGTATCTGAAATGATATAGGTACTTTACAAATAAGGTTTTTTGATGGTGTATACGATAGCATCGTAAAGTTTGAAGTCAAGTTTACTTTACTCGACACACATTACAATCATAAAACTTTACAATATTTTACAAGCTCATAAAATGACACTAGTAAATACCAAACATTGCTATTTATGACTATGTACTAGGCACCGCTGTATATGCCAATGTTCTGTAAAAATGTATATTTGTCAATCTTGAATTATTTCAGTTAGTTTGTTTTTTTTTACATTGCACTATCTGAACCTGTCAGATTCTCTTTTTCATTAATATGTTATAATTATTTTTAAGGCCCCCATTCTTCAAGTGTTTACTTTTCTGATTTATTTAGATTATCTCCCAGCATTTAAAAGCGTAATTAGATCCTGGCAATACCATCATACTAGCACTCTTACTTAGTGGTCATCATACAAGCAATGTAATTCATAAGCTATCCCAGACATTGAACAGCCAACGCATCATTGCCTTCAAAATTATTTCATTCGTAGTTCGTAAATTAATTAATAAATCGTCAAATCATTTTCTCCTTATGCTGCAATCTCACGCCTCAGTCTTTACGAAAACATCATCTAAAGTTAATCTTTATGATGTCGTGATGGCCTTTAACCCTGCCATAGTTTCGTTATGCACGTCTCATCAATGGATTTAACTTTAATTTTTCATTGACCTTCCATAAGATAACAATGACGAAATTTAACTAGTTGTAAGAATTATATTTTGAAAAAGACAACTCCAGAATCTTCTCAGTAGGAGCAATTTTCTGATTCAGCAGTAAGAGTTATCAATTCAAAAGTACTTTAAATGATTAATACAATTACTTCTACGATCCACAATACAAAAGTAATAAGATATTTATCGCTAATTATAGCAAATTAATATCAATATTTCTCCTCCTCCTTTTTATTTGCACAGAATACAATAGAACCTAATATTCAGGAATAATCCTATATTTTACATTAAATATCGTATATATTAGTTTATTTTCTTTTTTTACAGCAAAACTTACAAGTGTACAGAGGATACGACATCACGGGACTCTGACTCTCTAATACATGAATATGTAGAGACCTCACAGTCCCTGTATTGCTGGAACCATCCTAAAGTGCGAGAGAATTGGAAAACTGTCTGCGCTGCTGTCATTCTACTCTTAGTGGGAGTGGGGCTTATTGGTATGGGGGTATTTGCTGTGGCGGAACCCGAAAACGGTTTACAGGGGGCAGTATTTTTTGTAGCAGGCATGATTTGTTTTGTGCCTGGGGCATATCATGTTGTATACATTTGGCTCGCCGCTCGAGGTCAAAGAGGGTATGACTTTTATCACTTACCTTTGTTTACTTGATTTGTTTCTCGTCTAATTTATTAGTTGTACCTTAAGCTATGGTTTAAATGTAAAGTGATGAACTAGGTTGAGCTAGCTGTGTTGAGGAATGAGTGGAATCCCTCTTGCTCTCTATAAATTTAATTTCATCAATTCAAAAAGTTAAATTTTTAAAATAATAAAAAAAAATGATGACAAAACATTTTATAGAAAAATAACTATTCTTCGAGCTCCTATCTAAATAAATTAATAAACTATCTAATGTAAATAAATATAAAGCTACTCCTATAGTTATATCAGAAATGGTAATTTAAATTATTTATGAAATAAATCATTAGAAATATAATTATTGTAATAGTTTTAAATTTAGGTGGAAATTTTGTGAATTATATTAAAAAATTCTAAGTGCCTATTATATTTAAAATAAACTAATTTTGAACAATTATATTATTGTTCTATTTGGCATAATGAATAAATATAATTTAATTTACTTCTAAATTATATTGTAATTTACATAATTTACGGATCTCTCATTATATAAAAATACCAGGTAATTTTTTTTAAACAAAACTGTCAAATAAGTTGTTATTAATGCATCTTTATTTATTGGAAGTTTACAAGTTAAAATTATTTACATAAATAAATGTATATATTTTACTCATGCATTAAACTGTTTTGTCAGTCATGTAGAATTAAGAGTTTGAGGAACTATCTTAGTATAAGTTAGATGTTACTTTAAATGACTAGGCTAGTCATGATTCATGTGTTCTCTTGATTTACTCACTTGCTAATTTAAACTGATGAATATTCAATTGATACATGAAGTCATTATTGTAATAAGAACCTTCCAATAATACAACAAAATATCCTATTGCTACAATATATATCAGACAATTTGTAAATGCTGTGTTGCTCACACTCAATAAAGGACATGTACAAACTGCCTTACCTTACACTATTATATACATATACATTTTTTAATTTACAACACTCACATATAGAATGTGTCATTGAACTGTGTTAAATATTCATTATACTTTTTTTTAAATATAACAATGAACTACTAACATTTACTTTTAAAGTATTTCTGCGGTTGTATTAAAAAAAATGGTTAAGAAAACAGCTCCAATATCTCACCATATTACACCAGCTTATAATTTCAAACATACATTTCGCCCTATCCAAAGAACAAAGTAACATTTCCTATGCTTATACATGGGATATGCCATGGGTAACTTTTTTTTCGGATAGGGCGATTTTAAGGACAAGTAAATACAAATGTAACACATTTTTTACCAACAATTATTTTATTTGATAATGAATGTTATTTTTTCATTTTTTACAGTAGGTATATGATTATACCTATATTATGACCATGCCATATGACAATAACTTTCTCGAAAGACAACTCTTTATACATACCCACCCAAACCTATTTCATGTTTGCTGCATCATGTTTATATTCTTTTCAGATAGGTATTAATGTATACAACTCAAAGTGGTTTTATTTAATCTGGAAAGGCATATTTACTTAATACTTATTTATGTAACTTTTATTTAATCTTCCAATGTATTATTTTCAATAGCTCTATAGAACTTCTCTTACATATATATTTTATTATTCCCTATTGTAACACTAAATTATTATGGGTAATGTGTGTGCAATTTATTTAAAAACATCATTGACAATTTAAAGTTTGTAAAAATTATGATTTGAATTTTCTAAGTTTTTACAATATTAAATAAAAAAAATTATTGCATAATAATTCTTGTGAATAAAATTACTTTAAATGAATTTATATTTTATATGTAACTACATTGATTATTGGTTTCACTAGATCTCACAGTCAATAATCTTTGTATAAAATATACTAAATATATTATTTAAATAGTAAAATAACGGTTGTTCACTATTTACATGAAGCTTTTATTTCTATTGATTAAGTTTTCAATATCTCTTCTAAATCAACATTTTTATTAAATGAAGTTAATTATATGTAAGTAAATAATAGCTTGGTGCATAAAAGTGAATTTCAGTGTACAGTTACCTTATCTGATATGATATTAACTGCAGGTATGTAAAGCGGCTGATCTAAATTCTTGTGTGATTTTTTTGTTCATATATTATTTTATTTTAATCAAGTGACAATCAATTTGTTATTATAAAATATTGTAAATAATAACTAGTTAAAACTTTATTAGAAGTTTTATTTCTGTGAAACCAAAATTATTGTATATAATTTATAATGCTAAATAAAGCAGAATATACACCTGAGAGAAACAAAAAGCCTTAGGAATGAAACCAAAACATCTGAGGGCACTTGCAGGACACTGATGACTGACTAGACCCATGGTAACTTTGAAACTTCCAAACATTAAATTGTGCTAATTAAAGTTTGATATTGTCTTGAGGTGGTTAAACAACATGTCTATGACAAACATGTGACTGGCAGATGTACTATTCAAGAAAAAGGTGAAGAAATAATTGAAACTACATATTGCAATCCTTTATAAGGTAGTCATAAGTAATTGTCATTTTTGTGGAAATAGTTGGAGAAGTTGGGTACAAAAAATGAAGGAATAAGTCTTCACAGTGCATGACTGTGACAATAAGACAAGCTATTGGATGTAATAAAATGCACTTAACTCCACTGTTTTGAAACTTTCAATGATTTATTTTTAGCCTGTCAAAGAATAGAGACCAAAGTAGTGATATTAATGTAATTTACACTATACTAAATGTTTTCTAGTCATCCTTCTGAGTTTGAAGTGCTGCAGATATCTAAGTTCCCCATTCCAGTTCCTCAAAACGTCCACCTGTTGGGCGTCCATTAAGTCTGGTATTTCTAGGCCGCAAGTCGCATACTCTTCTACCTCCCTTTTCTTTGTTATATTTATGACGTCTTCTCTACTCGCATGTTGCCTACTTTTCCGCTTGCCTATTGAATTTTTCAGATGTATTTGTTCCAACTCTTCGTCAAAACGCTTCAAATAAGATTCAATTAATTCCAAAATTTGTTCTTTTTGCATAATGTCACATCCTTGTGGTAGTCTCTCTTTAAACCATAAAATTTTTTCACCGATCATATTCTGTTTGATTTGAGTAGCGACTTTATTGTTATTTTTCTTATCGTTTTTAAGCATTTTCTTCGCCAGTGATATAGTTTTTCTACTGTTAGGGTGTTTAAGTTTTTCTAGATTTTTTACTTTAGGCATTTTAACCTACAATAATATACTTATACAATACATAACATAAATAAAACTTCCAAAACACCGAACACGTGTTTTCAATAGACGTGGGCATTATTTCACGTAACTGTATACAATAACCGGTTACGAGCTATGAAACGGAATAACTAGTTACGCCTACAAAGGCGAAGTAGTTATTTTCGTAACTAGCTACTCTCGTAGCAGCTTTCATGCGACATTACGTTACGCTGCATTTGCGTTTCGTTTCGTCGTTTCATGCTACGTTACGGCATCACTTGTAACCGAATAACCGAATCACTAGCAGTTATTTTAATAATTAGTTTCTTGTGACGGTGACGTCACTTCTCGTAGTTATTCCGGTGCCGATGGCAACTCGAGTGCCGTGTTTCCAAGAACAACACTAGGGTTCTTATTTTATTGAGTAACAAAAATGAACTTTCTCCCGTAGGTATTAAATAGGTAAAATTATTTTTAAAAATATATAAAGTTGTAGTTATAGAATACCTAAGTATTTAAATAATATAACAGCATAGGAGACAGGAGTAAAGATTAGATACATATTCGTTAACTATGGGCCTTATAAGAAGTTATGCTTGGAGTCTTTCTGTGTTATCAAATCAGAAATGAGGAGATACGGTAAAACCAAAGTAACCGCTATAGCCCAATGTATCGCGAAGTTCAAGTGGCAATGGACGGAGTAAATGGTTCGAACAATCGACCCAGTGTTAAAACGGCGATTTCGGACCAGCAAGCGCAGCGTTGGTGGACAGACGACATTAAGTGGATCGCGGGTAACTGCTAGACCGCGAAGGGTAGCATAAACAAAGACATTGCAAAAGATATATCAGTACTGGATGTTCATTAGAATATAATGATGCTGACATAAAAATTGCATAAAAGTTAAATTAAGACTAACTCAACTTAAGTTTGTCTTGACTTAAGTTCGAGGTGTAAAATCTTTAAAATATAAATGTATAAAGCAATAAACAGAATTTTTTAATATGTAGGCGTGCTTCTTTAGTAGTTCATACCATTAGTTTCGTTTGTCTTCATTGTTTTTAGCCGTAAAGCATTGGAACGCCGCTTTCTAAACAGATGTGTTGATTTTTTATGACCCTTTACAAATAATAACATAAAAACACAGCCAGAATGATGTTTTGACGTACAAATTAGCAAAGCTTGTTAATTGTTTCTATTAATTAGATTGATATTTTATATTAATTCCTCATATTATAACAAACTCAGTTCCAGTCCATATAGGACTATAATATTATATTTATTATTTGCCGCAGCCTTACTACGCGATACTAAGCACCAAGAGGTTACAGTATCACCAGTATTTTTGTATTTTTCGATTAAATTGCACTAGCCTAGTATGTTAACTGTATTCTTTTCCTTTTTTTAATATTCTTGATAATAAATACATATTTTATGCAGTCAGTCCTAAGCCTGAATAAAGCATACATGGAAGCTCATTTAAGATTAATTTTTTTATATTTTAATAATATTAAAAGTTTATTACTGCGTCAAGGAAGGACTAAGGAGATTTTATAATTATTTTGTTTTTAAAATATTTTACGGAAAATGAATTTTATGTTCCCCTGATGTGACGCAAATTTTAATTATAATTTCGATAAATTTTTCAATCTTAATCAAAATTATTTGTATTTTCGATAATACGTTCAAACATATGGCTGTATTAAGAGTAACGAACATAACTAATCCCTCAACAGCTGTCAACCGTCTCCGAAGTAACTATAACACTTCAATAGAATAACGTCTTAGCCGTGGCCGTGAGTTTTGAACAAGTAACTAGTTACGAAAATAACTAGTTATAAAACAGGTTACATATATGCCGTAACTAGTTTACGTTACGTTATGCGAAAATCATGTTTATTTATTTTTATTTATTTATTTATTAAGGAACATCAACAGCACACGTATTAAACATTGATTAGACTAAATACAAAAATAAGAAAACATCTGATACATGCACCAATTATAGATGTACACAGCATTGTCTGGACGGTTCACTGTCTACTATTAATTACAATAAATACAAAAACTTAACATTAAGAAAAAAAAACAAAGGAATTACTGTCTTATCTAAAGAGTTAAAATTAAAAGTATTTAAAAAAAAATATATATATATAAGAAATTTAGGTAAAAGTAGTAAAAAAAAAAAAAAATTAATTAATTAAATTAAATGCTAGGCCAAGAATTTGTGTATGTCACTTTTGAACTTGTCTAGACTACCATAAAATATATCAATTTTTGGTGTAATGGAGCTCAACCTATGGTATTCAGAACACATTCTGGATATTGGCGAGTTCTTGCCAACATTAGTTCGAGCTTTTGGCACAAAGAACACTCTCAGAAGTGGCTTTCTAGGAGGCTTTCTGGGAACAGACAGGGAACAGGGGACATGTAACGACCCATGTCTAGTTTTCAAGAAAACTCTGAAAACTACACAGTAGGGATGCAGGAATATGAAATAATCGATTTTTTAAATTATAAATTGATTATTTTAATTATCCACTTTTTTTTATAATACATCATGTACTGTAAGGATGAAACCAATGTAGCTAAACTACATATTTTAATCGAATTTCACAAACGGCAATAATAACAGATTTATTATTCATTAGTAGTTAGTTGTTCACTTTCATTAGCCTTTATTCTTATTTTTAGTTTTAAAAAGGGAACTTTTCAAAGATAATCGATTTTTTAAATCGATTATTTCTACTTCGAGTGACATCCCTACCACACAGATGATTGCAACCATAGACAAAAATAAGATATAAACAATTCAACCATTCCGAAGAATAAAGTTACATATCTATGTATATAGATAAGACATGTATCTTTATTCTTCGATTAGGGCGAATTACTGACAACCTTATTTTGCTATTCTGTAATTACTTTTGTGCTTTGGAATTCCACACAGTAACAACTTACACCTACTTTTATAACAGTGAAAAAATAAGTAAAATGACAACCTGTTACTATACCACTACTAGGCCTCTCCTATGCTAGAAATGTCTTCATCTCTTTTTTTTGTAAAGAAGAACTTAAACCCATCACGCTGCTCCAATGCGGATTGATAGGTGACGTAGATTCAAGCAAGTCTAGAGATAAGCAGGCTTTATCGTGATGATTTTCGTCACTATAATGCTTGTGAATAATTCATGGATGGCTAAAAAAGGTTTAAAGCAGTTTGTTACACAATTTTTAACTAACCACTCTCTGGAAAGAGTCATACTGTCCCAAGATTCAATACCTACCATTTTTTTTCAAAATGAATTATAGCTAGTAAACTTATGGGAATATTTACACAGGTTTCCTCTATGACATTTTGGAATAGCTAGCTACAACTCATCTAGTTATATTTCTAATTCTATGTTTTCTTTATTAGTCTATGGCAAAAAATATTTGAGTTTATTTTTGGGAGACTTCAAGTTTCAGAAAAATTGAGTTTAAAAAGAACATACTTGTTGGTGCTAGTTAACTAAGGTGTTATAAATATTAAACACTTTTGACATCTGATGTGATATTTTTTTAAAAGCTAAATTAGCCATACTTGTGCCGTCTTTTTGTATTGCAATATTGATAAGTATGATTCGTCGCCCTAAGCCAGGTGAAGATGAGGAGGAGATATTGCGTATGCAAGAAGAGTTCCTTAAAGATAAGAATTTTCAACCAGCAGCTCAAGTGGTTAACCTACGCAAGACAGAACATCAAACTACCAAGAGGGCAAGTCCGAATACATCAGGTAGTCGTAAACTATCAAAGTATGCACAAATTAAGGGAATTACTGCGGAAAAACGATCACGTATTGATAGTAAAGCTACTCAGCTTATGGGAGATGTTATAGAGAAAAACATTAGCGAAGAACATAGATCTCCTGAACTAGATGATGATAAAGTATATTATCCAAGTATAATACCTTCTGTTCTTGGAGATATAGTGGAGAAGAATTATAAAGATACCTTTAATTTGGATAATATACAAATGCCCTTGACAGGATTTCCTGTAGTAACAAAATGTAACACAAATATTAAACCTTTTGCAAAAAACATTTACACTCACAAACCTGATTTATTAAATAAATATAGGGAGAACAAAATGGACATTGATCAAGCATTGTCAACCAGTTCATTTCCAGTATACACTGAAAAACCTTTAAACATTCCTGCACAAAGCTATATGTTATCAAGCACTGATGCAGATACTATACATAAAGAGAATGTTGAGATATTAGCCAAAATGTCTGAAGAAGATATTTTACAGGAACAACAAAAATTACTTTCTAGCTTGAATCCTAAGCTGGTTGACTTTGTTAAAGCAAAGAGAAAACAACTCAGTGCACAAGTACAAAGTATGACTAAAGTAGAGGTCGAGGATTCTGAAATGAGTGCCTTAAGAATACAAACTTATGATGAAACAAACTCAAAAAAGAGTAATGATTGTCTGTGGGAAAATGATGTCCTGACTCACCCTGACATCAACCGATGGCTGCATTTTGAAGAATTAGAAAAGGATAAATTAGAGTGGATCAAAAGTGTTAAAAATTGTAAAATGCTAGAAGCAAATGAACCTTATGAAGCACGTTTTGATTTCAAAGGAAACTTACTTCCATATACACTAGAATATACAGAGAAAACCAAAACATTATTTCACCATGGTGAAGATCCTGATAGGCCAGGATATTCCATTACAGAACTTATTGAATTGTCAAGGTCTACTGTAATCCAGCAAAGAATAATGGCATTAAATACTATAGCAGGAATTCTCGAATATTATATGGCAGGTATATATAAAGATATTCTTGAAATACCATTGAGTAAGATATTCTTTGTATTGAGAATTGCTATGGATGAAAATAAAATAAATTTACTAGAACCTGCATTGAGAGCTATGAGGAACTTATTATTTAACAGAGTTGATGAAGCTTGCCTTGATTCTTTGTTAGGGTTTGAAGAAGGAAGTTTTCAACCATATCTTGAAAACGATAAATCAGAGATAGAAGAAATGGACTCAAAAGAAACAGAATTTAATGATTTTCATTTAGCTGAAATAGATTTAATATCAGCTGCTATAAGAACAGATATTTTACAGAGACTTTATTATGTGTTAGAGACTGTCAAACCAAGTTTTAATTCTGTTCAGTATGCTTTGCAGATTTTGACTAGGTTATCACGAGATTCATCAGAGACTGCCAACAAAATAATTCAGACAACTCATTTGATGAACACTATTATTATGAACTTTGTTCCAGAAACAAGCTTAAACTTTTCTTTTAATTTAACCTCAGCATACATAGGGAAGCCTGTCTTAGCTGCCCTTAAATTGATGAGAATTCTATCTTCAGATTCCCAAGAAATATGTGAACTCTTAATTATGAAGTATAAATTATTAATACCATTATCATCATATGTAAGTTCTGGAGTTGATGGAATGTATGGTTTACGGTTGCAGATTGAAGCCTTATGTATATTTTCTAATTTACTACATTATGGACTTGGTACAGAGAATGCCTTGTCTTTATGTCCCTTGATAATAAATTCACTTTACAACCATGTTCATGCTACAGATATATTTATAGAATCCTCAGTTTTATCTGCTACTCATGCTGCAATGATCCTGCAGTTTTTCAGCAAGCTGCTTACCTGTGATAATCTCAATTTAGATAATTTAAAAAATGAAATTTACCCTTTATTGAAAGAAGGTGTACAAAAATGGTTAATGCAAACAGCTTGTCTTGAAACTTATACTGCTGGCCATTTGCGATTGCTATGTTCAGCTTTAGACTGCTGTAAAGCAGTTTTGACTACAGAAAAGGTTGCACTGAAGTTTTTAAATGATACCTTAATGAGTTTGCCTTCATCTAAAGGATTTCAAATTCTTATGAGTAATGTAGAAACCAGCTCAAATCTCTTATCTAACTTTAATGATAAAGATATGAATTTTAACAAAAATCTTAAAAACCTTGGTGGCAGCATTATTACATCAGTTCAGAAAGTTATACCCATATTGAATGTTGTGTCACCTATACCATTCTTAGTTTCGTTGTTCAAGTTATTAAATGTGATTAGTGATAAAGAAATTGCAACAATATATATTAATGTTGTTAAAAACTATTTACAAAAAATATCGAAGAAAGCTCCAAGTCTATGTAGCAACTGGTTTACTAGAATGGAAGTAGAATTTATTTACAACATTGTTAAACTTTCTATCAAAAGTGACATTTCAGATACATTTAAGGATCTTGTATATGTCATATCAAATACATTGTGTTTTATATTAAGAATAGACAAGCCATATAATTTGCACTATCTTTTTAATGAGGTAATATTTAATAGGCACTGGTTTACAACTGAGAGATTGTTCAGTCTACTTTCTCTGGCAAACACAGATGATGATCTTACTGCTCACATCAATGTAGAGGATATAAAAAAATGTTATAATAAAGTCATTAATATAAATCAAACAGGAACAAAAAATAACATCACAATAAAAAATTGGCAAGAGCCCATCTTACCAAGAGATTGGATATATTTACCTATTTTATCCTTATATAGCAGTAATCATGATATTAAAAGCGTTTCAGGCGTCCAAAGCAATCTGTTATTGTGTCAAGAATCATCTCAAAATGAGATATTTGTAAGATGTAGCTTAGAATGGATTTTTTTTAGTGAAATCACTTTTCCAGATCTTTTAAATGATATAGATGTCACTGATAGATTTTGCAGGATCATGTGTGTCTTTCTTTGTGATAGTTCATTGTTTTTAGATAAAAAAATTAATATGTTTTTAAGGCAATGTACAAAATTGCTCTACAAAAGTTGTGAAAAGTTTAATTTTGATAAACAATTAACAGGTCTGAGTAACTTTCAAGATTTTTATACACAAATATTAGAACAATTTCAGTCTGTTAGCTATGGTGACCCCACATTTGCATCTTGCGTGTTAGTCCCCTTGGCCCAAATGCACAATATAAAATGGCGAAAACTATTATGGTCGGAGTATGCTGGCTGTTTGAGAGCACTTGATTGCCCTGAAAATGAGTTATGCTATACTTTAGAAAAATATTTTTATCCGGAAGAAACAGATGAGACTCTGTTGAAATCTTACTTCAGGGCACTTTCCAGTAATTTATTAAGACCTGACACTATTGTTTATAAAATAGCCCAACATCATGTGCAGAAATTCAAAATTCGTAATAATATTATGTAAGTTATTTAAGTTTGAAGTACATTACCTACTAAACCAGTACCTACTACAAATTAAAGTGTCAAATCAATATGTGTGTTATTTTATTTAATCAGACATAACAAATACATTGAATGTACAGAACATAGTCTTTCAGAAATAAATACTACAAAAAAATTGTTAAATCGCTTGGTGGGTATCACAACATCTTTCTTTTCTTCGTTCATTTATGCTGAGTTTGGATATATTACAAGTACCTTCTTATATCTTTAATATTTAAATGAGTTACTCTTGTATGTATATATATATGCAGAATCTCGGAAACGGCTTCAACGATTTTCCTGAAATTTAGCATGTAGGGGGGTTTGGAGGACAAAAATCGTTTTATCCCTGTTTTGGGCATAAAAAAGTACTAACATTTAAATTTAATATAAAACACTATTTTTGCCGTAAATCATCAAATCAGCGTAGCTTATTCGGGGAACGGGCGGTCTCGAGAAATGAAAATACCTAAGATCGAGTCCAACCTACTCAAATAAATAAATATATGGGACACTTACATACACGGTTGTCCGTCCCCAAAGCAAGTAACTTAATACTTGTGTTATGGGTGACTGACAACTGGTGAATATATACATATATATTTTTAAATACATACTTAAATACAAATATACACCCAGACTCAACAAATTCATTTATAGAAAATGTTGGCTCTCGGCTGGAATCGAACCTGCGACCCGCGGAGCTGAAGGCAGGGTCACTACCCACTGCGCCAACGGGCCAGTCACGCGATATTTTTCTTTTTTGAAGTTTCTTTTTTTATTTTGTAAAAAATTACGGAGCAAGTTTATTAAAATGAAAATATTAATATAGTACATACATAAATAAAAAATAATTCCATTCTAAAGTCAGGTTATAGGCATTGTCAAATGTCAGGCATGCGTAATGTGTTATTGAAGAGTGCAGACATTATTCTTGGCGGGAAATTAGCTGTCAGTTAAGTATTCGAAATTGACACTTAGTATTTGAAAGTAGTTTGTCAATTTTTTTGCAATAAAGGAGCAGGTGTTTTGTATTATGTTTGGTACACCATGATTCCATAGGAAATGCTTTAGTTATAGAACCGAGAACGCCTAAAATGTTTATAGAGGATATAAGAAATGATTTCTACAACATACTCCTTGGAAACGTACGTTATACTGCTACGGTATGGGAGGTAACTTCTTTTTAACAATATGAATAAGTTTCATTTTTATTTTCCAGAGAGTGCTGTTACTAGTTCATTACGACGTCGATGCGATATGTGCTTGTAAAATATTGCAGGATCTCTTTAAATGTGATAACATTTCATACACGTTAGTTCCCGTGGGTGGTATATCTGAATTAAAAAGTGCTTACGATGAAAACAATGAAGAGGTAAAGTACGTGGTGCTGGTGAACTGTGGCGGGACTATTGATCTGGTAGACATCCTCCAACCGGAAGAAGATGTCGTGTTCTTCGTGCTAGACTCACATAAACCGACTGATATCTGTAATGTCTACAGTGATGGCCAGGTAATAACAATAACGCTAGCAAAATAGTACAAGATTTATATTTAAGTTTTTAGATATAGCCTGTTCAAAAACATTATTAAAAGCTCAGAACTTTTTTGTTATTTCACATTCATTTATAATGTCAAGGTAAGAGTTGTAGCTGGTAAATCAGGATAAAATATTTTTTGATGGTAAATATTTCCTCTTTATTCTTAGAACTTCACAATGACAATTTTTTATTATAGTTCTTACTATTCTAATGTTCATAGGCGTCAAATAAAATATTATAGAGTAGTTAATGTTAACTTTGATATTGTAAAATATGATCGTTTTATACTTTACACTCTCTAATAAATGAGTACATGATTTTGGGCAATAAGGGCTTTAAGAAAAAAAATTATAGCTGAACTATTTTGAACAAGTTTAAACATTGTTTAGCATCACATTTATAAATGAATAAAGTGATTTTGTAGACTTTTTTATTTTTATTTATTTATTTATAACAACATAAACAAACATGTATGCATGTCTTAGTTCTAAGAATACACCAGTCAAGAAGAAAACAATGTTCCCTAAGGCTAATAACACCTCATACAGAACTTGTAAGTTTAGAAAAACATGATGGAAATAAAAATGACATTACTGATGAGTGTAAGCTCTTTATCTTTCAAAGAGAGGAGTAAGTGATAATTTGTGACACTAAGGGGGGTTTCAAAATATATGCAACATAAATAGTTTACAATTACAGTTGGAGGTGGCCTTTGTTTGAAGACAAACAGACATATTAGTAAAAAAATAACATACTTATTTAAAAAAAAGTGTATAACCAATGTCTGAATAAAAGGCTATATAAAAAAGACTATAATAATAATATTAGTGTACAATAAAAACTTATGAGCTTTAATTTAAATTAAAATGCCATTTAACATTTATATTATACTTTATAGTTTATCATCAGGAAACCTGCATATCCTTAGAGAGTTTGCCTGCTAATCCATGGAAGCTTTAATAGATAATATTCATTTACTCTGTAATTTGTTAGATATAGTCACCTAAGTGATTGCTATTGTTAAGCGCACATCACAATGTTTCAGGTGAGACTTGTTTACAGAGATGAGGAAGAGAACATTCCAAACTTTGATGATATCTTCAGAGATGATGAGGATGATGAAGTAAGTATCCTATAATGACTATAGACTATTTGATGATAGGTTAATTAGCTTTTAGCTGTTTTCAAATTATTTACAATTATTTTTTATTGCTATGTAAATGTCGATTATTTTAATTAAAAATATATTTCAGAGAGTATGCTCAGGTACTTTATGATCTAATTCCGGCATCTCCTGTTTATTATCGAACCACTAGGCATCATGAGAGATTCGACTCCTACACTGTAGACATTCCACGAAGGTGCCCAAAGCGTTTTGATTCCTCTTTTCTGTCGCGCACAGCACGGGAATGGAATGCTCTCCTGGCATCTGTTTTTCCCAAAGAGTATATAATATGAGTATTTTTAAAACAAAAGTGAATAGGCATCTTCTCAGCAAGAGCGTTCCATCTTAGACTGTATTATTGCTTATCATCAGGCATGATTACAGCCAAGCGCTTGTCTATACCCAAAAATAAAAAGAAAATGATACTTAGTCAGTCTTTGTTTCTAATTGTTATCAAACTTTCATGATTGTCTGGTATCTACTCAATAGAATCTGAACAATGTATCAATGTGTCTTTTATCATGCCTTCTACATAAGATATAATGATAGACAGGATATTAAAATGCAAATTTTAATTTCAACTTTGCAACTTTGGCAACACAGTTAGGCACTTCTTACACTTTAATAATTTAACACAAATCTTATCTTACACTTTAATATCTTATGTTCTTTTAATAATTTTGACTAAGGATGGCATATGCACACAGTTTTATACTATTGCAATGCCATCCTCGCAAATGTAGCATATATGTTTAAATAAAAAAATAAAAAAAAGACCACCACTCTGAGTTCCTTTTCAACAATTTATAAACTGTTTTTCTTTAAATTTTCTTATTGTGTTGTAGAATGAAGATGAGCTTGAAGGTCGTCAAGCCCTTGAGGCAGTGGTGGAGAAGCGCCGCGCGAGGAAGGCTTGGGAGGAGAGACGACACACACTAATGTTCAACTATACACAGTTCTCCTATTATGGAAAACCGGTATGTGTGTATCTAACTCTTTTTCTGTTGTTTACTATATGTCTTAGTTTTAAAATTGGTATAATTGTTAAATGTTATAATTGTAATACTGGTTACATTTACATAACTGTTCATTTACACCATGTATTCAAATCAAATGAAATCATCTTTATTTGCAGATTATGGGTAGGTACATAGAAAGGTCTTAAAATTAATCAAACACAGCCATAAACTGCCATAAGTGGCATGCAAATGTCAAAACAATATAAATTTATGTTACTAGTCCTAATAAAATTATAATGCCATTATACATTTAACTAAAAATTATTTAAAAAAGTATAAAAATAATTGTGTTAGCGCACTTTTTCAACAACAGCACGATATAATAGGAATACTACAATTCCTGTTCCAAGATGCACTTCTCTTGAATGACGAACAAATACAGTCAATGAAACATTTTATCAATAGGAAGACTCCACTGCAACAACAACAGTGTTGCCAACATTTTAATAAAAAAGGGCGCGATACTCTGGTTTCATGACTGTGTTGCTATAAAATACAAAGGGGAAGTCAATGGCGACAACAATTACAATTAACTAAAAATTGAAAAACATATTTGAAATAGTATAAAAATAATAGTAATCGTAAAATGGTCCAATATGCAGAGTAGCTGCGTAGTGCTGGAAGTGGCGGCGCGCGCGTCCCGCTGCACGACGAGCGCGCTGTGGTGCGCGGCCGTGGGCTCCGCGTCGCACTCGGCGCTGCACTGCCGGCCGCCCGCGCGCTGCCTGCTGGACGCCGAGCCGCTGCACCGCCACGCCGCCGCCGCGCGCCGCCACGCCGCGCCCGACGACGGCTGCCAGGTACGACGCTCCGCAGACACTGTTACTGCACCACCGCCCGTCCACACGTAGCCCTACTGCCCCTCCAGACATGACTCTATTGCCCGTCCACACATAGCCCTACTGCCCCTCCAGACACGGCCCCACCGCCCGTCCACACGTAGCCCTACTGCCCCTCCAGACACGGCCCCACCGCCCGTCCACACGTAGCCCTACTGCCCCTCCAGACACGGCCCCACCGCCCGTCCACACGTAGTCCTACCGCCCCTTCAGACGCGGCCCCACCGCCCGTCCACACGTAGTCCTACCGCCCCTCCAGACGCGGCCCCACCGCCCGTCCACACGTAGTCCTACCGCCCCTCCAGACGCGGCCCCACCGCCCGTCCACACGTAGTCCTACCGCCCCTCCAGACGCGGCCCCACCGCCCGTCCACACGCAGCCCTACTGCCCCTCCAGACATGACCCTATTGCCTGTCTGTACACGCCGCTTCTCCCCATCCACAAGCAGTCCCAGTCCACCTGTGAACAGTCCTACTGCGCATCTAAACACAACCCATCCTCACTTAATCCTACAGCCCATGACACAACCTTACTGCTAGTCTATGAGGAGTTCTACTTGTCCACACTTACTCCTCCTGCCTCTCTACACACAGCCCTACTGCCTGTCTATGAACAGTTTTACTGTCTATCCAGACATGACTCTACTGCTATGTTAATGTGTCTATACACTCGCAGTCGGCGCACGTGGTGGTGGAGAAGGACGCATGGCTGCCGCTGTACCGCTGGTGGTCGGTGGAGGGCGCCATCAGCCACGCGCCCGCGCTAGCGCCCCAGCTGCGGCTGCACTCGCGCTCCGGGGCCGCGAGGCTGCGGCAGCTACTGGCCGACATGGGGTGAGCTGGTCGACTTATAACTTGCTATATGTGCCACATAATTATACAGGACTTAACAAACCAAAAAAATACAATAAATAGCGGCACATATAATTTATGACTTCACAACCTGGGTGCTGTCCTTAGGCCTCATAAAATAAATCTATGTTACAATTAAACAAACGCATCCATCCCCAAGTAAGGAACATACTATTGTGTTATGGGTAACACACAACTGGTAATTATATACATTTAAAATTGTTTTATAAATACAACCGGACTAAAAGAAAATATTGGCCTTTGACTTGATTCGAACCAATGACCCCTCCAGTTGGAGGAACGACATAAAAAAGATACTCTTGAGGTGGCTGGTGTTTTGGACACGACCATGCATTACATACGTTGCATTCGACCATGTTGAAGTGGTTCGGAGAAACTCCACACAGATATGCACCTCAAGAGTTGCCAAGTCCAACGTTGTGTTCCAGGTTTCCGCTGCAGCAGGCGCGGCAGGCCTACCGCTCCATGGACGTGGAGCTGCGGCGCGCGCTGCTGCCGGCGCTGGAGGGCGCGGCGCCGCGGCACCGGCTGCCGGCGCCCGCGCGGCCCGCCTTCCTGCTGCAGCGGCCGCACGCGCCGCCGCTGGCCGCGCTCGACGCCGTCTACGCCCTCATGGGACTCATCGAGCACGTCAGTTGACACTTACAGTTTTACTAGCATTTCTCATTTATTATTATCATTATCATTGGAATATGTAGGGAGAAACACTTCTTATCCTTACACAAACGCTAATAGTGTACGGGCTAACACGTACGTTTGCAACATCGGCATTTACGCCATATTTTTAATATCGAATCAATTATAAATCAGTACGACGTTAGCGACCTCGCGTGATCAACATATCAAATTTCTATCAAATCATATATCATATTACATTATCATTATTGTAATAAATAATAAATCTATCAATTTATCAACCAAAGATCGTGCAGGGTAGTAGCAGCCCATACAAATAGCATACTTAGCTTTATAGTAAGATAACACCATTTTTATACAACTTACGATAAAAGTATCTATACTTATTATAAAACAGTCTCCCATGTTTTTCGTGATAGAATTTCTCATCATAAATACTGATTTTTGAGCCATCTCTCCAACAACGGAGAACTACAAAAATCAATCAAAAATCGAAGCTGAGGCCTACCACGCTGCTCCAATGCGGATTGGTAGGTTACACATATCTCTAGAGATATGCAGGTTTTTCACGATGTTTTTCTTCACCGAAAAGCGTATGATAAATTGCAATTATCAATTAGACACATAGGTTTTTAACAAAAAAAACTGATTGGTGTCTGCCCGGGTTCGAACTCGTGACCTCCTCGAAGGAGTCTCACGGTGTTACCGCTGGGCTACCACAGCTTATTATATTATTTTAGTAAACAGTCTGTATTACATACTGACGGCCGTCGCTGTTCCAGGAGAGCCTGCCGCGCGCGGAGGGCTTCCAGCAGGCGCTGGCGGCGCTGAGTGGTGAGACGGAGGCGCTGCAGCGCGGCGTGGCGGCGGCGCGGCGCTGCCTGGAGGCCGTGGCGCGGCTGGCGCACGGCACGCTGGCCTCGCGCGGCCTGCTGCTGGCCGGGCCCTTCAACTACTTCATCGTGCAGGAGGTCTCCACGAACACGTCTCATACTGTTTATTAACGTTAAATTACAATAGTTATGCAAAGTTGCTTGGTAGTGTAACGCCAATTTGTATGAAGTTGACAGCGGCATCTAGTGACCGCTCTTCAAGCGCCATACAAATTGCGTATAACGCGTAGGTTAAAAAAACTCACTAAGCACACTGTTCTATAATATTTGTTTCATTTTTTGGATTTTACGCAAATCTCATTACCACTACATCATAATGTCATACATTTCAATTCAATTTCTTTAGTTATGTTACTAATAATTTATTAGTACCATATATTTCATTTTTTTTTTGTATTAATTTGTCGCATTATATATAGTGTATTAATTCTCGTGATATATGTGTAGATAATAATTCAATTTCAAATATTTAATTCCTAATCAATTCTACTTATTTGAGTTAATATAAGTTTTCCATTTGTGTGTTAGTTTTCATAGATAAATTTAACTTTTATACGCCGTGTGGTATCCGGTTGAGTGAAATAGACCAACCTCTTTCTTACCGAGGAGTCGTAAAAGGCGACTAAGGTAAGTTGACACACCGTGTGGTATCCGGTTTAGTAGAATAGATCACCATCAATCTTTCCGAAGTGTCGTAAAATAGGTCTAAGGTAAGTTGACGTCAGGCAAGCGCCCGATCATAAAATAAGTGTCGTAAAATACGTCTAAGGTAAGTTGACGTCAGGCAGGCGGCCGGTCATAAAATACGTAGCCAAATCATGTGACAACATGTTTGTAACATGTGGTGCCGACCCCACTTAGAATGGGATAAGGGCAGGAGGATGATGAGATTAATGTAACTTTTGTATGTTGTAATGTGACCAACGCTGTCGTCGTGTCCAGGGCACTCCTGAGGCGGCGGCGTTGCGCGGGCCGCTGTGGCTGGCGGAGGCGGCGCGCTGGATCGCGGCGGCGGGCTCCCACGGCCAGCGCCCGCTGCTGGCCAGCGCGCCCGCCGCCGCCGGGGACTGCCTGCTGCTGGGCCTGCCGCCGAGATACGACCAGGAGCCCAGGAAGTACGGAAACTATATTTTGTTTCTATTAAAACTAATGTAAATGTTGAATAAACTAAGTGTCACATACTCAGACCGTAAGGACATCATGGATTGAACATTGTGTACTATCTATACTAATATATAAAGCTGTAGTTTGTTTGATTGATTGATTGCTGATCTTAGAAACTACTGGACCGATTTGAAAATTTTTTTTAATTGGAAGATAGTCCATTTATCGAGGAAGGTTATAACCTATATAACATTACACTAAGATGAATATGAGGAGGCAGCAAATAAAAATATTACGAAAACAGCGAAATTTATTGCATTCCTTGTATGCGCTGAGTAAACGGTGAAAGTTATTCAAAAATCATGTATTACTAAATTGTTCCACTTTAAAAGTTTAAATAAAATTTCGCGACAGCATATGTCTAGCTTTTAAGGTTAACCCACTGTAACCATTATTTGGTTATTGTACGGGCTGCTACCACCCTGTACGCTCTTTGGTTAATAAATTAATTGATTGCGGCGATTAATTGATAGTTTAATTTTTTATTATAATAATGATAATCTTTATATGATATATGATTTTGATATAAATTTGAGCACGCGCGACCGCTAACGTCGTACTGATTTCCAATTGATTCGATGTTAAAAATATGGTGTAAATGCTGATGTTGCAAATGTACGTGTTAGCCCGTACGTATCCTTTATTACGGTTGTAATTTAAAACGCTTTCCACGCGGGCGGTACCGCTGGAATAATATTTAAAAAAGTATAATGACGTCATATTCCTAAACTAAAATATTTATTTATTTATCACCTTTGTGGTGTGTCATTACTTGCTTCACAGTTAAATACTTACATTTAACATCTACATACATTTAATAGGGGCTAGAAACAAACCAGGTTCTTATATTTCTATCAAATTTCTAGCCTGTTCGGTGCCGCGTTCGAGCAGGCTGCGACCAAGAGCGGTGCGTCCGTGTCCCTGGAGTATGTGGACTCCTCAGTCATCGTGCTGCCGGTGGCGCAGCGCGCGCAGTTCCTGGATGCCCTCACCGCACTGTTGGCCTGAGCGTCCACCACGACATGTTCAATTACCACTTACAACACCCTACTTTCATACAACTTCTTTGACAAGGCTCCAATTGTTTCAAATCAATCACACTATCGGTATAATGACTACCTATTCTTAGTCATTCCAACAGTTTCACTCCATACATCGCCCTAAGACATTATCAGACCTTACAAGAGGCATGGAATTGGAAAGCCCTGACACTGTTCTTCTGCACTCTACTCTCCAGATTTTCCACCTCCAACATGCTACTGCGCTCGCTCGTTAAGGATATTAGTTTTTAAGTGTACCTTCATACAGTCAGGTCAAATAAAATTATATATCACATGCTTAGTATTAAAGTGACTGAACTCAAAAAAGTGGCAAATTGAGATAAAGAGTAGTGTAGCGCACGCAAAACAAGTGAGTGTTAAAGAGGCCAATAACTTGGCAGAGCAATAAAACACTGGCTTATTTAAAAGTTCGTAGTTTGATGTCATAGATGGCACCGTAATAAGGACTACAATCTATGAAACTCAATTTAACTTAATTTTGAGTTAAGTCACTTTAATACTAAGCGTGTAATATGCTTAAGCAAATGGGATGCTGTGAGCCACTTCATTCTAGTATAATGTTTCTAGTTGTATTGAACCATTACTACCACAACACTCAGTAAAGATTTTCTTTAAACAATCTTACTCAAGCATTCTAGCTTTAAAAAATCCACAATTTAACTGCAGGGATTTAGTGCTTAAGAAATACAAAATGAATTTTAACTGTCTTCATAGTACATTATTGTGACGAACGAACATGTCGAGATCGCATGCATAATTTTTATCTAATCATCACACAACACAATAAGAAGATTAGTGCCTTCTGATTTGTTGTCAATATTTTTAAGAGTTAAGAGTAATGTTTAAACTTAAATATAAACATCTCTAGTATACTTTGATAGAAATTACTTGTAGCTTTATTTTTCAAATCTCTATCTTTTTTTTATACTAAGGAAATATTTATATTTCAGGTAAAAAGAAATTGTATTGAAATATAAGTTTCATTGTTTTCTCATACAAAATGAAATATCTTTTATTTTTGATAAATTTTCAGATTTAATTATAAGTACAATTGTAGCAATAATGTCGCCGTCAAATTACAAAAATACAAATGAAATATTTAAATGTTTTAATGCTCATTTTATTAGTAGTACAACAAAACAGCTGGCAATTATTTTCCTCTTAGGAAAGATTTGAGACTTAGACCCACCATGCTGTTGTGTATAAGCTGAATATCCTTTGAAAATTAGTGTAAAATAGAAAGAATACTAGAGAATGTTACATGAGTCTGGTGTCCATATTAGATGTAATACTTTGTAAACTAGAATAATTTTAATTTAAGTTCATCATAAATTAAACTGACTAGATGTAAGCTTTTTAAATGTTATTTATTGTTAAGTGCTGAAAATATGAAATAAAATTTGCATTTTCTATCATTTATTTTGCATGTACCCAATTTCACAAGGACTTCATAATATGTAAAAGAAGGGGTTACTGTCAAACCTATAAATTTAGATAGAATGGCGACTAAAGCAGGTCAGGGCAATTCAGTTTTGATAATAAACAGTTTTATCCGTACAAACAAATTTCTGTAATTCTTTTTAACCAATTTTAACATGAGCAGACCAATAATTTTAATAAACACAAGGTTACAACTGCTTAATAGAAAAGTAGCAAGGTATATACGAAAATATTGTAAAAATATGTAAATGTAATGACTTAATAGTGATATCACATCCCAGTATTGTTGTACATAGACCTCTATTTGTCTTCTCCATTTCCTGTCAATATTTGTAAAGATATTCTGCATTAAACCAATAGATAGGAGCCATAAAATAAACAAAAATTAATGTATCATCAAAGATTACAGTGTACATGTGTATCATGCCAGTGCACATATCATACATCACACATCGTGATAAAATCCGTCATTCAGCTAGCTTCGGTCTTTTTATCACATGTAGAAAAGTTAGTATAAATAATATTGTGCAACAAGGTAATAAAAAAATAAATAAATAATTTGTAAATAAAGAATAATTTTAATTGTATAATTATTTTTTATATCATCACAGTTCCATGATATGCCAGATTCAAAATTTATAATATTTATCTAAGCATTTGAAAACAACTAAATTAAGTAATATAAAGCACTTTGCCATATCACTCATGTCATCTACTTGAAAGATAATTACATTAAATACGTACAAATATATTTCAAATGTAGAAAATAAACAGTACACCTGTTGTATAATATGAAGTAATTAAAATATTTCTGTATATTTATTCTAAAATAGAGAATTTTTGTAGTATTTTATATCATCAATATTTACTAATCCATATGATACAGCCCATGCATATTGGCCATGGGTTTACAGTTTCTTATTTATGAAGCGTGTTATAAGATCTAAAGCCCACTTGGGTTGGTCATGTGGCACCATATGGCCTGCATTCCTCACTAAGACTTCTGTAAGATTCCCTGCTTTTTTTGTAAAACCAGCTATTTCACCATTGACCTTCCAAATATGTCTAGCGGCAGTTCTATATTCATTAGCTGATGAAAAGTTCAAGTTGCGAAGGAAATTTTCAGTCAAAGGGTATGCTACTATAATATCTAACTGGCCATTATAAAACATAACACGATAGGATGATAATAACTCAGACACATATGAAGCTACTGACTTTAAAACATCATACTCTAAATGCTGTAAGACCTCTTTCCCTGAGTGAAAGGGCAACCCTCCAACATGTATACTATGCCTTATTTTATCATTATTTAAGAGGTCGATGTATATGTCCATGTCAGATTTATCAATTGGATCTAAGAAGTTGTAGTAGTTATCAAATCCTGTGAAATTTCTAAAATATGAAAAATTTGTAAGTTCTCCACCCATAAGCTGATCCATTAGAACATCTGCTTCGACCCAATTTTCTGTACGTATTTCCTTCATAATAGCATTCTGCATTTTAGAAAATATTTTGTTTTGTTCGCTGTCTATTAAACCATGCTGATACAAATACTGTCCGTAATCAATCTGGTTGATTGGATCACAGTACGCATTGCCCATAGCCAAACCTTTAAGGTTAATTTTTAATTCTCCTTGAGAGTTTTTTTTATGAATTTTCATTGCTAAAGATGGTATATATTTACCAGCATATGATTCTCCAGTAATATAAAACTCATTATTCCTTAAAAAAGGAAACATAATGAAAAATTGTTGTAAGCAATTGTAAAGTCCTTGGGCAACACAATCCTCGTTGGTGCAGTAGCCTTCCTTGTCGTCTGTGAAGCTAAATCCTGTACCAACCGGATTATCAATAAAAATTAAATGATTGTTCAGTGCCCAATGATACTTTCGTAAAGCAAACCCATCCTTTTTAGCTATTAAGGGCCCATTTTCAGTAAATAATCCAAACAAGGAACTTCCTCCTGGACCACCTTGCAGCCAAAGAACGACAGGTGCTGTGACCTTTTTGTTAAAGGAGGGGAAATACCAGAAATACAAATTAGAATTATACTTCAAGTTCACAGTGAAGAATCCTGCATGGCTTGTATAACCGATTTTTTCAGTAAATGATACCCGTGAAATATTCCGTGCGAGTTCACAATTACCCTTTTCTATGAAAGGTGTAAGTATTAGGGGATCACCAGCGGGACCAGGCGATTTTGCCTCTAGTTTCACTCTTGGGTATACGTCGGGGAAGAACGACGATATAGTAAAATTAAACAAACTCAAATTGAACAAGAAATAAAATACGGCACCACATCGATTAGACCTCATTGTTCAGTACTATTATTTGCTATAGCATGATAGCAAGTAATGAAAAAAAATGTTGTCATTCGAATTACAGGTAATTGATAAATACAATAGGTATTTAATTGATACTATTTTGCTATATGATGATTATGATAAAATTTAAATAAGTTTGAAACTTTGAAAGTACTGTTTTTTTTTTAACTAAATTGACAGATAACAAAAAAAAAATTGTAGGTCCTAGACGTCACCTTAATTTTCTCGTATTGCTTTCACAACTAGATTCTAGTCTTTTTAGACTTACTCAATGTAATACTCGTAAGACAAGCTATTTACAAGAATAAAAAAAGGTCAAATATAGCTAATACCTCACTGGTAATAATCAAGGAGATACTAGATAGTTTAATTTTGTTTCTCATTCGCGAACCATTCACCATAATATTTTACCTAAATTCTGTATCATACATAATTTTTTAAATGCATTGAGCTTGTGTTGAACAAGTGACTTGTCCTACCCTATCCTACTTACTAATATTATAATACGAACGTTCGTGAGTATAGATGTATGTTTGTTCTCTTTCACGGAAAATCCGCTGAAACAAAATCGACGAAATTTGACACAAATATTGCTTATACAACGGGGTAACATATAGGCTATAGAAATCCTGTTAATTCTATAGGAATAAGGTGACATTGAGAAGCGTCATATATTATTAAACCTATCATGCGACTCATAGATTACTAAAATGCGAACGAAGTTGTGGATAAAAGCTAGTTTTTTATAAATTTAAATTGACCTCTAAAAGACATCCAAAAGGTTAAAAGTTATTGTATTTTATCGCTAAGTGCCGACACTTATCGTAACAATTATTATTATTGTAACTTTATATGCGAAATAAAGTTTTTACATACTTATAGTGATAATTTTAATTGTTCAATTATATTGAAAAAATAAATACGTATACTGCGTCCATCATATTATCAGTCTTTTGACAGCTCACGCTCATTAAGTTTTGTATTGCTTACGTACAAATATCATACAAATAATATTTGTACTTTATGGATGGGTACCGCCCACTTAGTGATGTCACACATAATGGTTTCTACGATTATGCCACAGATTAAAAAAATAATCGGTAGAAATCGATGTTACGAGTATTAAAAGACATTTAATAACATTATATAAAGTTTTACTTTCTTCTTAGTTAATACATGAATACAAATAAAACAATCAGGATATTTTAATTTATTTTATTAGCACGAGTCGTCGGAATGATAATCAACACTAGACTCCTCCGATGAGGAGTCTTCAGTAGCAGTTATTATTATTAGCTCTTGTGTAGATAATATATTATCAAACGCAATATCACGTTCCCAATCAGAGAATATTACTCTTTTAGTTCTTTCCACCACACTTGCCCAGTTCTCGGCCGTTACGTGGGTGCAAGCATTTTTTAGCAATTGCAACATTTTATTCGCTGTGAATGGGGGGCTTGTATTGCATCTCGCAGCATGCCCTTTTACTTGTGCCCATATAAGTTCTATTGCGTTGTACTGGCAGTGGTATGGAGGAATCCGAAGAACAGTATGGCCATATTCTGCTGCCATTTCATTGATTACATAGCGTTTTGCTCTCTTTTTGGTTTTTAATATTTTTATTAATTCAACTTTTAACATTGAGTCGTCCACATTTTCTCCATTGTCCCGAAGCCAATTAATTATTTCATGCTTTTTTATTAGCCTGTGTTGGCATTTTGTCAATTTGACGGGAGTGGTAGGGCGCATTATCAATAAAAATTATTGATGGTTCTTCCAATGAAATGAGCATTTTTTTGAACCACTCTTCATACACATTTGCATTCATCTCTTCGTGGTAGTCATTTGATTTCTTCGATTTAAATGCCAACAGTGCGTCTTGTACAAATCCTTTTGCTGTACCTGCATGGCAAATGATTAGGCGCTCACCTTTTCCCATTGGTACTGAGGAAGTGGAATCAGCAGTATCATCAGTCCAGAAACGAGATAGTGTGTGGTTAGCGTTGAGCCATGTTTCATCCGTGAAAACAATATTTGCCCAATCTTGTATTTTCTTTGCCTCTCTTAAAAAATCACAACGTGCTATAGCTATATCTGTGCGTTCCATTAATAATTTTCTTTTATTTAACTTTTTATATGAAAAGCCAATTGTGTTCAAAACTTTGACCAAAGAAGATTTTTCACCATGAAATAGACCACTTCTTTTCAAAGAAACAATAAGTTTTCTCAAAGTTGGAATTTCTTTTCTCAAGTAGTAATCTAGTTTACGTAGGTTATCATTAATCGAATTACTTAGGTACGTAATTCGATTAATGATAGTAGGTACTATAATCGGAATGGTATCGCATACGAGAATCTTTAGGACATCACTATCGTCAATCTGTCAAAAGATGGTTAATATAATGGACAGTGTATAGTTTATATTAAAATTTTGAGTGATGTTGTCTTGTAAGTTTTATACTTTCCTAATATTTCATTTTATGATATCGGTGCAGTGTTTCTTTCACCGATATCCAAAATTAGATCTCAGCATCCGCAATGATGGGGATCCTGGAGAACCATTATTTCTAACAAAGTATATTGAAAACGGTAATATATCAGAAGGTAGGCGGTTGGCTAGGGTACCGTTCGCAGAAAGCTTGCGGATCAAAAGTTATGCTGGTTTTTTTACTGTTGATAAAAAATATGATTCCAACCAGTTTTTCTGGTATTTTCCCGCTATGATAGCTAACAAAAAAGATGCGCCGGTTATTGTATGGCTGCAGGGTGGTCCTGGCGCAACTTCTCTTTATGGGCTCTTCACTGAAAACGGTCCTCTCAGAGTGCGCAATAATAAGTTTGAAAGGCGCAAATACAATTGGGCTTTGAGCCATCATATTATTTACATAGACAATCCTGTCGGAACTGGTTTTAGTTTTACCAATCACACTAAGGGATATTGCACTGACCAGACACAAGTAGGGGAACACTTGTACTCTACTCTCATACAGTTCTTCCAACTGTTCCCAGAACTGCAAGCAAATAAATTCTTCATTACTGGAGAGTCATATGCTGGCAAATATGTCCCAGCATTGGCCTACACAATTTATAAGAAAAATCCAAGTGCTAAAATAAAAATAAATTTGAAAGCTTTGGCTATTGGCAATGGGCTGAGTGATCCAGAACACCAGTTAGTCTACAGTAAATATTTATATCAAATTGGACTAATTGACTGGAATCAGGCAAAAATATTTGCAGATGCTGAAAGTAAAGCAATTCAGTTAATTCAGCAGCAGCAATGGGACAAAGCTTTTGAAGCCTTTGACACTTTACTTAACGGAGATCTCATTAATGGAAAAAGTATTTTTTATAATATGACAGGATTTGAATTATACTTTAATTACTTACACACTAAAGACTATACTCAATTTGAAGACTTTGGTCCAATGATACAGACTAGCTTCGTAAGGAGGGCAATTCACGTTGGAAATTTGACATTCAATGTTGGCAAAGAGGTAGAGAATCATTTAAAGCAAGACGTAATGAAGTCTGTCGCACCATGGATATCAGAACTCCTCGATCATTATTACATACTTATTTACAACGGACAACTGGATATAATAGTTGCATATCCACTAACACTTAATTACTTGAGGAATCTTAACTTTACTGGGTCTCATGATTATTTGACAGGAAAGAGGTACCAGTGGAATGTTGATGGAGAGTTGGCAGGATATGTCAAGCAAGGTGGAAAATTAGTGGAGATCATGGTCCGAAATGCTGGCCATATGGTCCCCGGAGACCAACCCAAATGGGCTCTTGACATGATTACAAGACTGACTCATGAAAAAACCTTTACACATAGAAAGAGATACAAAAATATCATGCATAAAAGAAAATTAAACTTTTATAATTAAGAGAACTCATTTATAATTAATGGAATCTCAGAAATTCTATTTTTTTTAAATACAGCATGGCATGGTTACTATGAATTGATTTCATTTTGTCCTCAAAGATTTTCCCATTGTTTTTTATATTATAATTATAAGATAATGTTGTAATGTATTACAAAGTACTTTTTTGATATAAAATATGCTTTTATTTTCAAATTGTCCATACAAATCTTATTTATAGTTCAATCTAATGTTTATCTTGGTGCATCTTACAGTAGATTTTGAAGAGAATTTAAGAGGATCAGAAAGTAAGCAGGCATCAAAAAACCTTTTATTTAGGCCAGTGACAAATATAGCCAATATTTTAAGTAAATATGTACTATATGGTTTTTATAATGAACCATCTGTCAGTCCATAAAAAAGCTTACATCCTTTTGATGGAACATTACTGTATTGTAGAGCACTTAACATAGAGGGACATAAATATATAAGGGTGCAATAAATATAATAATGTACTGTTAAGAACTAAGTTTTAGGAGTGTAAAACATTTACAATTTCCTAAGATTAAAAAAAAAATATTATTGATTAGGTAAAACCCTTTAACAAATTGTAAAAAATTGTTCTTTTATACAGATAGGAGAAATTAAAAGAAATTTAATGAAATATCAAATGTTTTATTGAAATCTTAAAATCTATAATTACTTAATTTAGACTGTGCTTTACATTTGCATCAAGTCACATTGTGTCAACCAGGCTGCTCATCAAAAGGTAGGCTTTGGAATAATGTCTTATTCAAACTTACAAAAGTTTAAAAACAGTGTAAACTTAATTTACAATTAGTTTCTGATGTAAAATAGAATAGAATTTGCATCACTCATGTATGGGTTTGTCATGTGTGTGTGTGTTTAAATGAAAGTCTCATGAGTTTACAAAAATTGTAAACGTATTAGAATTGAAAACATTGTTGCATTTTAAATTATCTTGTGTATAGGAAACTGAGACAATCACAATAATTCTATTGTAGTGTAATTTAACTAAATTGACAAGTGTTTCTCCCTTATATCATAATATTATTATTAATGATTGGTTAGTATTTAATGTAGGACAATTTTTTTAAAAAGATAATGGTCTTATTTATCTGCCTTCGATGTAAGTTGATAATTCAATTTCCTCTGGTAGTTCAGTTATGTTGACATCAAAGCGATCTTGGACTTCATTAAGAATCTTGGCATCATTCTCATCGGAGACCATAGTTATCGCTAATCCTTTGGTACCAAATCTACCTGCTCGGGCCACTCTATGCAGGTAGGTGTCAGAATCTTCAGGCATGTCGTAGTTAAAGACAATGTTAACCCTTTCAATATCCATTCCTCTGCCAAATAAGTTGGTAGCGACTAATATTCGCTTTTGGAAATCCTTGAACTGTTGGTAGCGCGTTAGCCTCTCATCTTGGGTCATATTGCGGTGAATTCCTATGGCTGGGAAATTCTGGTCAGTCAGTAATTGAGCGAGAGCGATACATCTCTGCACAGATTTCACAAATATTACTACTTGATTAAATTCTAATACATCTAGCAGCTCAAAGAGCTTTTTGTTCTTCTCATTTTCTTTCAGTTTAACATAGTGTTGCTGTAAGCCGTGCAGAGTCAGTTTAGCTTCATCATCCACGTACACTTCCATAGGGTCCTGCATGAACTTCTTACACACCGGTCTAATCTCCTTACTCAATGTTGCAGAGAACATCATGACTTGCTTGCCGTGCGGCGTGTTACGGAATATTTCCTGAACGTCTCGTCGCATGTCCAAAGATTCAAGCATCTTATCACATTCATCAAGAATGAAATGCTTCAAGTGCTTCAGATTTAGTTTCTTACTATTGACTAAAGCTAATATACGTCCCGGGGTGCCGACGACGATGTGAGGGCATGCTGTTTTCAATACTTCTTCGTCCTTTTGAATGGGCATACCACCGAAGAACACAGATACTCTGACGCCGGCCATGTATTTGGAGAAACGCTCGTACTCCTTGCTGATTTGAAAAGCTAACTCCCTGGTGTGACACATGACGAGCACGTAAACGTGGTTCTCCGAGGGCTCCAGCTGCTGTAGCGTCGCCAACACGAACACTGCTGTTTTGCCCATACCCGATTTGGCTTGACATAAAATGTCCATACCCAGTACAGCTTGCGGGATACATTCGTGTTGTACTTCCGATGGATGCTCGAAACCACAATCGACTATTGCGCGTAAAATTTCTGGTTTGAGAAGAAAATCCCTAAAGCCGGAACTGTGAATTGATACATAAGATCCCTTAACCTCTTTTTTTGGCGCCGCTTCGGTCGTCCCGTCGGCGGTCTGTTGATCTGCTTGCTCTTCGTCTTCATAGTCGAGAAGATCATCGTTATCAGCCATGGCTGTTATTAGTGTTTACAAATAAACTTAATAAACAGTAATTACAGAGAGCAGCACGTGAAATTTACAAAAATTGTTTTACAATAATGGCGTCGGTTTTACATATAAAACCATAGACAATGCTTTCGAGCTTGTTAATTTTGTTTTTGGGTAAGCTTACATCTACAGACTATAAATTGTTGGAATGTTTATAAAATATGACGTAAAAAAGCGTCTACACGACAGCTAATTTTATTGCCGGCGACTCTAAAATTGGCGTGCGGACGTGAAAATTAACAGCGACTCAAGATCGCTACAATTGCATGGATCCGATCGCTCCAATTCTTAAATCATCGGTTGCCAGCTTGGGTTTTATAGCCATTGAGTTATATTATAAGAATTGGGAAGCCAGCTTAAAATGTGCTCTATTACAATAAACAGAATGCAAATATGTATCTGTCTCTCTTTGAAATCTTTGATAAGACAAATTTAAGTATAAGAGTTTCATCTTCCCTCTAAATATTTATTATGACACTCTCACTTACAGGCCTTCTTATGGCTCCCATACTCTAGTATAATAGCTCTGTATCCACCACTAAGTTTGCACTGTTCAGACAACTCAGGATCCCAGTCTACGATCCCAATGACCAATGGTTCATGATGTTTTTGGGTGATTATAATAAATTTAAATTATCTATGTTAAGAAAAAAGCTTTATTGTATTAATTATTTCAAGTCAATCCTTAGACAATAATTTAATTTATTTAAATACATGGTAAAAGTAAATAAAACATCTAGTTTTTTTAAACGTTTTTTTTTATTAGCTCATTTGAATGCATCGAGTGATTTACAGATTTTTAATAAAACAAACTGATCACAGATACAAAAGTAAAAATCTAAGGACGCTACCAAATTCTACTCAGATACCCTATTTACCTATTTCAACTACTTCATTCCAATTATTATTAATCAGGATGAGTAAATACGGTTATAGTTTTTAGGCTTTTTCCTAATTTTAGGTTTCTATGAACATATGAATTTTGGTCGCACTATATTCTGATAACGAAAAACTAGCTAACCACAAGTATCACATTATCTAATTTGAAATATTACTACATATTTAGAGTGAAATTGCCTATATCTATAAAATTTTACATAAAAAACTAATGTTATTATGTAAAGTTAAGATAATAAAGTAAAAATTAAAATATAGAGAAATAATTAAGAATTTATAGAGACAATGTATAATAATTTAAAATGAATTTCATGCAAGTTATTTGTCTATGATCCTTTAATTTACAAATGATTAAATTGATTTAATTGAAAAATTAAATTTAAAATTGACACCTAAAAGTATCTATAATACTGTATCAAAATAAAACTAGAATTATATATTTAAAGTTTGTTTTTTCACAATTACTGGATAGATTTAGTAAGAGTTTACTAAACTATCGGATCTATGTCTACCAAAATCACAAAACCCTATCATAATGACTCTATGTAGTTCTAATTTCTAGATAAGACAATTAGGTATTTTTACTGGGGTTTCGTAGTAAAATCCAAAGGAATGTTATGATGCGAATACATCAAGTTAGTTGTACACAACAGAAGTCACATATCTATTTTTGAATGTAGTCTATCACGTAATTGTTCATTTATGTATAGAAAGTGGCTATGTCTGTCTTTGATTAGTGGGGTAGCTAAACAGAGTGGTGCCCCTCGTGTAGTAAATTGTGCACTTTCTGTTTGTTAGCGTACTACCTTTTCAGACCTACTCGTATCTTTGTCTTTATAGCTATATGGATCATTATAGTAAAAACAGTAATAATCGTCGTATAAAATGGTGGTAAAATTGGACTCTTTTTTTTTCTTATTTTATTACAGATTCCCATTTTTAATCACATCGGGTGGCACCCCTTTACACGCAGCGTCTCCCATTGTTTAGTCTGCAGGAGTGTACTTTAGGCCACTGTTTTCTATACATAAAAGCGAAAGTATGTTCCTTATAGACTCCGAAAAGCTAGACCGATTTTAATGATATTCAATAAATCTTTAGATTGACCCAGCGGATCAATCTAAAAGTGTAATGGCGATTATCTATTTAGATAAATAAAAAATAGATAAATATCTAGATATTTTAGCTGTCATTCATAAAGCTGTTGATATATTTAAATATTTTTAAGCTCCAGACATTGGAGCCTTAGTGTTACATTTAGTTTATTTTAGTTAAGTGTCCTTACATATAATGATGTGCATGCTGTGGCACTTAAAGGCAGTTCATTTAATGCCTGTTGTGGCGTATTGAGTTTATTCTAATGCAAAAGTAATAATAAAATTATTTTGCTATAATCTGCGATGAAGTAAAATAGAAAATATATATAATGCTAAATTTAGAGTGGACAATCGGTTATCCACTTGTTACCGTTTTTCCACCCTACATTTAGCATTACCTATATCTATTTTCTATTTTACTTCATTGCAGATTATAGCAAAATAATTTTATTATTACTTTTGTATGGATCTCTGCAAAGTAACGCACAATTCTATAAATTATTTATTCTGTTGTTTTAATGTAACTGCCACTGGTTGTTCCGAATAAATGTGGAAGAAAAGAAGTGAAAATACCCAGGATCGAATACCACCTGCCTTTTTCTATCAAGTCATCCAGGTAGTAAAATTTAGCACTGAGAAGTGTTGCGAGACCACTACGGTCCCTCAACACTTCTCAGTGTACGGCTTGAGCGGCTTGAAGTCCGCGTTCCCGCTGAGGAAGCCGTCGACGAAGTTCTGCACGGAGTCGGTGGTGATCTCGTCCCCGCAGCGCATGGCCACCATCCTCTGGCGCGGGAAGTCCACGGCCGTGAGCAGCGGCAGCGCGTCGTCCAGGCCCACGTGCTCGCGCAGCAGCTCCGCGCCCTCCGTGCCGTCCACGCCCACGAAGAACATCACGTGCTTGAACGGCCTGCGCCTGGAGCGCGCCGCCGCCCGCCCGCTGGTCGCGTACTCGAAGTCCATGGTCTCGTCGTCGGACGAGTTCTGGTACGGGCAGAAGCCCGGGTACTGGATGCTGCACTCCTCGTAGTACGACTCCGCGGACGGCGTCAGCACGGACTCGGAGAACTCTATCTCCGAGTCCTCGTCGTCTGTTGGGATCGGTTTCAATTCAGTATCGTAAGTTTCAAAACGGAGATAGTGCATGCGAGGAGGAGTAAGAATGGAGCAAAGGGTTAGGTGTCTGCGGAGAACTTATTAAGAAAAGATGTATTAAACGATTAAACGAGTGTTTATCATTACTGTAGCGTATGCGGGTTGAGACATGTGTAACGTACTTTGTAAAGTGAAGTGACATGTTGTTACATGTTAGTGCGTGTTTGAACCTGTGCTATATTCATACAACAATAGTTTATAAACACTACAATTTCCATCCCACAGTATTGGGATGAGGTATCTTTTGAGACAAAGGTATCATATTTTGACAACAGATAAGTTACTGTTACTATCTGGGCTGGAGTTAAGGATCTTTTTTTATTCAATCGAGTTACTAGTTTTGAGCCGGAGCCCTTATTCATGAGCTCTTTATGCGGCATTATAGCGACTGAAACTGTTCCCGCCGCATCAAGAGCTCATGAGTAAGGGCCCGGATGGGCTCGAAACTAGTCGGGATCAGCTGACATAAGACGTGAATATAGACTGTTTCTATAAAAAATTCAGTTTTTAGAGAGAACTTTTAGAGCTTAGACCAACCATGCTAATTTAAAGGTAAGTGGTACAAATTGGTACATGTCACATATCCCAGTAACTCTGCAGAGATTGAAATAACTTAGGAACTAACTCATTTATTTTTTAATTCTCTTATTAAGTTGTGTTACTATTTGTACTATTTGTTAATGATATTTATGCAATGTGTCTCCTTTTGAAGGTGTTTCTTTGGATAATGATATTTATATTGATGACTCGTAAAATACAAAAAACTGGATTGCCAAAGGACAAGTTATTCCTGTAGACGCTAAGTTCAAAAGTTTTAAGGTAAAGAAAAGGTGGAAAAGGACAATTAATGGTTCATGGTTCTTAACCATTGCCGTACCTACGAACAGCACGACCGCCGGATGGCGCGCCATCTTGAGCAGCGCCTGCTCGTTCAGCACAGACACGGGGCGCTGGGCCCACGGGAAGTTCTGGGAACACACACATTCGAAGATTTTAAACGCTTGCGTACTGCACAGCAGCTGCAGACCTTCCTAAAGCTTCACATCTGTCCTCAGGAAGGATACAAAGCATATGACTAACAACGTCGATTGACAGTTTACATATATGTCAGTAAAGTAACGGCCTGTTACTATCCCACTGCTGGGATATCCCTCCTCTCTCCGTTTTTCGAGAGAAGAATTGGAGCTAAGACCTACCACGCTGCTCCACTGATTGGTAGGTTACACATATCCCTAGAATTCTATAGAGATATGCAGGATTCCTCACGATGTTTTCCTTCACCGGAAAGGGTGTGATAAATTGCAAATATCAATTAGATACGTAAGTTTTAATAGGAGAACTTTTTGGTGCCTGCCCGGGGTTTAAACCCATGGTAGTCTTTAGAGTACGGTCTCACCGCCGGACTATCGCAGCTCCATATTTCCCAGTAATTCTCGAAGAATATGAAGGTTTTCTAATGGAACCATCATTTAACATAAAACAAGTCATACAAAATTTTCTTTTAGTATAAGTGATACAATAAAAATACTGAGAAATTTAATAAATTTGATTTCTGATAAACAAAAACGTTCGTTTACAAATTATTATCGTATGTGGCCGCTCACCAGTCCAAGTGGATCAGCAGCGAGGTGCTGCCTGCCGTTCGCGGTCAGCACCTTGCCAGTGCCGTCAGTGAGTACCAGCGCTGGGATCCCGGCCACGCCCAGCGCGGCGGGCAGCGCCAGGCGAGCCTCGCTGGCGGCCCAGGGCACGGCCAGCGCGCCGCCCGCCGCCAGCGAGCCCAGGGTGCGCGCGTACGATTGCTCCGACCTGGGCAGCGGGACAAAATTAAATTATATACTGTTACGTATATATGACTAGAAGGAGGCCGAAAAAAAGATGGATGGATTGTGTTAAGTATGACTATTATAAAAGGAATAGCGCGGGAGTTGACGAATGATAGAAGAGAATAGAAGATGAAAACATATTGTGCCGACCACAATTAGCGTGGGATAAGGGTAGGAGAATGATGATCTTTTTATAAGGACTCAGAGAATGATGATATGCTAGTTGCAGTCGAAGATGACTTATAGATACTAAACTTAGGAAAGAATGTGAGCTTTTAGGTAGATGTGCATCTTTACTTTAGTTTTTAAATTCCCTTTGGATACAGTCACAGCTTACGGAAAACATGATGTATTATAATTGTGTTTCAATTGAAAGATATTACGAGAAAAGTAACAGGCAAAACTTCTAATATTATTCAAAGTTGTGTACCTATAACAATATCTAATAGGGACGCAAATGCGCACATAAGAATAATGAGCAGATAATAATAAGCATGATATATCCAATAGGGAGTTAACATTTTGTTGAAAACAAACCAACGACTGATAATAAAAACAACTCCAAACAAAACAAGATACATTTTTTGTTCTTTTATGGCGGAGCGAAAAATTTGTTCCTAGTGCAGAAGAGTTGGTAGCAAAAATTGTGATAGATATTTATCTATACTAATATATAAAGCTATTTATTTATTTATTTATATATACATATATGCTACATTTGCAAAGATGGCATTGCGATAGTATAAAACTGTGTGCATATGCCATCCTTACAGTCTAAATTATTAAAAGAACATTAGATAATAATTTAAAAAAATTATATAATATATATTTAAAATTAGTAAAAGAAAATACTACTACTACTACTATTAAATAAATATTATAAAATGATAGTGCGCGAGGTGGGTGATTGAGTATGACTATTGTGTGGAATTATATGTCTTGATTTGTGGAATTATATGGGTTGAGCTGCAGAGTTTGTTTGTTTGATTGTTTGAATGCGTTAATCTCAGGAAGGAATGAATTTGAAAAATTCTTTGACGACAAAATTTAAAGCTTTCAGTTAAATTTAATTTTTAATTTCAAGTTTAATTGATAAAATAATATTTTGAATTTGAATAACGTTTTCACGTCTAATCTATAAGATTATACCAAGCTTATATACAAAACAATAGCAATTCCCATTTTTACTTTGCAAATAGAAGCAAAACACATTGTACATAAAGCTTGTAATTAAATACATTGAGTTAACTTTTCGGCAAAACTTCCAAGACGTGATGGCGGACAATTTATCCGGCTGTAATTCTTTCGTGTACCATTGCGCGACCCCATAAAGGGAAAGCAACTTCCCCATGAGCTATGAAGTTTATCAGGCCCGCGATTATGGCAAGTTCGGTAATAAAGGCGTTCCGCTTTATTTATCTCGCAATACGGTTCAGATAGGACGTTGCGTATTACGGGGGTCGGGAGCGAATTCAGATAACGTCGGAAATGAGTTTCGTCTAATAGTTTTTTTTATTGATGGAGGAATTCAAACCATAGCATATCAGACAACTGTAGGGAAATATTTGATTTTCGCTGCGATTAACCTTTTTTATATAAACGGGGACAAAATCCAGGTACATATAATTTTTTCTTCGTAAATTTATGGCCTCCTCCATCTCCTCTATCTATTTTTGGCGACGAGTGTTAAAGCTTAGATCGACTAGGCGTATTATATACCAATGCGTATTGGTAGTTATCAAATCATCATCATCCGCCTGCCCTTATCCCATTCTAAGTGGAGTTAGCACAACATGTTTCAAACATGTTGTGCCGACCCTACATTTTAACATGTTTAAAACATGTTTTAGCTAGTTATTTTACGACCGCCTGCCTGACGAAAACTTACCTTTTTCATCTTTTACGACACCTCGGTAATAAATGAGGGTGGTCTTTTCTAATCAGCCGGATACTACACGGAGGATACATATCCCAGGTTTTTTTTTAAAAAACGCATGTTTTTCACGATGTTTTCGTTCACCAAAAAGAGAAAGTCAATGTTAAATTACAAATATCAATTTGGCACATTAGTTTCAACGCAAAAACATATAGATGGGTGTTAGCCCAGGGCTTGAACCAGTGATCCCGTCTAAAGAATCATACGATCTCACTTTTCAGCTATCACAGCTTTAGTTACAGCAGTTTAACTAAGAACTTTCTTATATTTCTATATAAGAACCGTAATGAAATAAATGTCAAATACGTGATGTAATTTATTCTGTCGTAATCTCACAGTTTACGCTCGCCGTGTACCGAGCGGGGTAAACGGGGCTACAATCTAGAAGGGGGTAATGGAGATCCCAATAAACCGGGTGACGGAGCGCAATAAACGGCGCGTAACACGGGTTATTGAAACGATATATCTTGGGATTTGTTTATTGGGATACAATTATATACATAATTTATAGAAGTAGTACTTTACGGAGATCCATAATACAAAAGTAAATTTATTTTTCTATAAAAGAGCATAAAAAGCAGCTATATTTTTTCAAAAAAAATAAGTTTGGTACAGTGAACATGTATACTGCTTGGTGCGGTGGTGGAGGTTTGTGCATGTGTTTTTACGAATACTGCATGTATCAGGTATGAAAACGGAATGTCCGCTATACATTTAGCATTATATATATTTTCTATTTTACTTATATAGGTATAGCAAAATACTTTTATTACAACTTTTTTATTATAACTTTTGAATTATATACATGTTAAAAGTTATAATAATGATGTTTTTCATTTACGCTTATTCGATAACTATAAAATAAATAAATAAATAAAATAAATAAATATATAACTATGGAAGCAATTTTCTCAAAAGTCAACCAAATTCAAAAACTTAACACATGCGCCTATGTTTTTTATATCATTGGCCTAGTTATTTAAAGGAGGTTGTATTTGAAACATGTTCTAACATAGTTATTTCGTAATAAAAAAATCTTATCTAAGCTAGCTGTAATAGCCGAACTTTCAGGGAAATCAGGGCCAATCTTTCAGGAGTTATTCTGTCATTCAGTCAGAGTTATTCTGTTAATACATATGTGTTTTTGACATATAGAATTTGCCATACACTCTTTAAGGAAAACATTGTGAGATAACCTATATAGAATATCTCATAAACCTGTTACCTATCAATCCACATTTGACAAGATTCATCTCTTCTCTCCAAGCAAAAGACAGAGGAGGCCTACGCCCAGCAGTGGGATAGCAACAAGCCGTTACTTTACTTTATACGCTAGTTGCATTTGTTAAAAAAAAGGTTTCACTCAATAATGCAATACATATGTAATTTTTTTTACGGGTATTAATTCTTTTTCTAACTAGTGTATAATTTTTAATTGAGCTAAATTTAGCACAATTTTTCTCTTCTAGGTAGGAACAGCTTTCCGAACCAGTAGTAGAAGTGATAAATCAAAGCACTTCTTATCAAGTTTACTTGAATAAAGAATATTTGAATTTGAAATTTGAATATCATCGACATTGGTCCAGCGGATTAGCCGTGAAAATGTAACAGACAAGAGACATACAAGAATACGACTACTATTGAAGAGGCTTGAGTGTTCAAGCAACAAGAAACAAAATAACGACATTGAGATATTGAAAGAGAAAACAAATTCATTCGAGACTTTATAATTTCCGTCTGAAGTATATCGTAAGCCTCTGATGGCTCTCCGAGGCTCCTTCGAGACGATATCGATATCGATCACCATTCTTTTTATGTTATCTCAACAATTTACTGTGTTATTGAGGTCGTTTTTCATGTTTGAATCTCGATCTATAAGAGGAAGTTGTTTGTTTGCGATTTATTATTATGACAGACGATTTTTATACTACTTCTAGTGTTTTTTTATGTCAGTAAAACCCATTATGTATCGGCATCGCCCGATGGGGACGAGCGGTGGGTATGTCGAACTCTCACCGACTAAAAACCTGACAGTGCTTCAGCGCACTGCTGGTGGCGGGGATAGGGTACCGTTGGACACATTGCCACCATCCCCGCCAGCAGCAACTCTGAACCACAGAGTGCGCCACCTCTGGGTCGGGGCCTCTCTAATAGTGGCCCTTTCCTCCGCTGCATCGAGAGCACCAGATGCATCGACCGCCTCGGGGACCGTGTAAGGTAGGCTTCCGATAAACCCCGTTGGGAACGCCCGGAAGGGCCCCGTTAGGATGGCACGCGATTGTCTCTAGTGAGTCGCCTTCGCCCGGCTCGCCTGCGGCGGATCGGATCCAAGGACTTCCTGAATCCGCTCCACCGCCTCCTTGCACGAGATGACGAGCTTGCAGAAGGAAGCCATCGCAGCCCACGACCTCTCCTTGTCCACCACGGCACGACCCACGCTGGGCAAAGATACTGCGCCACCTTTTTTTTACAAAAAATACTGGTGCTTGCCTAAGATTTCAACCCTGATTTGATTGAAATAATCACGTATTATGTGTTGTATGTATGTATTCCTGTCCACGAAAGAAAAGCAGGTATTCCGCTATCCTAATACTTGTGATTTCTATACACCTGTGATTAAGCGAAAGCGCAACAGACAGACTATTGCATTTATAATACTAATATGGATTTAAAATATCCGTTTCAATCCCTAAAGATTAAATCCATGTTATAATGGAATCCTCCTTCGTAAAAGCGCTGCAATAGATTCGTCTGCTGCCTCTAATCCCGACCTGAACCCGTGATTAAAATCCCAGCCTCCTTTGATTACAAACAGCGCTGTAAAAAGTACTCTCATAACGTCTATCGATGTAGTAGTTAGAAATATTGACAAGTTGTACCTGCAACTCCGTCCGCGTCTACTTAAGTCCCTACCCCCCCTCCGTCGACATCCCTCCCCTCCACCTAATATTGGGAGCGGAGCATATGGATCTATATTTATATGAGGTTTTTTTTGCTTCTTTATTTAAAGAACTTTGTCACCATATATGAGACTTACAAATGTTTGTTACAAAATTAATTATGATAATGACGTTCTGCTTTCGATACAAAAAAATGAACGTGGGGCTACGTAGTCTAAATAGCTTGTAGGAATTGGCACAAGCTTCAGCCGTTTATGCACTTTGTTTAAGACATTTTTTTGCCTATAATGCATTGTCTAATGCAATGTTTTTTTCCCAGTTCCAGAAAGAAAAACAGGCATTTTTTATCTTATATTTTACATAGATGATTGTGCCAAACGTATTTTAAGACCGGCCATCTGTTTGACGACAACTTACATTAGTCGCCTTTTACGACACCTCGGTAAGATAGAGGGTTCTTTATTGTAATCAACCGGATACCACACGGCGGGTCAACGTACCTTAGTCGCCTTTTACGACACCTCGGTAAGAAATGTGGTTGCTCTATTCTACTCACCCGGGTACCACACGGCGTAGACGAGTATTCATAAACCTTTCCGTTAAAGTATCCAGTCTCATTAATTTCCTGCTGTCCCATTATACTCGGTGGTCTATTGTACTCATTCGGATACCATACGGCGGGTCGACTTACCTTAGTCGCCTTTTACGACACCTCGGTAAGAAATGAGGGTGGTCTATTCTACTCAGTCGGATACCACACGGCTTGTAACAAACAGAAGAGTATTTCATTATTTTTAGTATTTGAAGACATGCCACCGTTATGAATAGCTTACGACGCACGCTAGGTTGGTTTCAAGGAAAATAGGTAGTCCCGTCTGCTGGTATTATCATCACGCTATAAACTATGAACTTTGTGCGAGGTTATAGTCTTTTTGATACGTAACTTTTGTCTAGACACTGAACAAATAACATATTTTTGTACGTTTTATACTCACGGCATCTATTAAAGCTGTATCTGGTTTAATATATTTCTTTTATGAACAGCAACTATTTATTTTGAATCATTGAGACATTATTTTTAATACAGTAGCTCTCCTACTAATATCATAAATGCGAAAGTTTGTGAGTATGGATGTATATTAGTTACTCTTTCACGGCGAATTAACTGAACCAATATCGATAAAATTTGCACACCCTTCCTTCCTTATACACTGGAGTAAGATATAGGCTATAGAAATCCTGTTAACTCTACAGGAGTATATTGACAATTAAAAGCGCCATCTATTATCCATCTATCACGCGACATGAGTCCAAGCGAACGAAGTTGCAGGTAAAAGCTAGTATCTATCTAATTATAAAACATAGTCCCCTTAAAGCTGGCTATCTGTATTTGATCAATTTTATCTAAATGTACTACTGATCGGATTTTTGCACGGCTTTTTCTGATTATGATATTATAAAGATAAAGAATGTATGTAAGCTGAGTGATATTCGGCTGAGTAGAATAGACCACCCTCATTTCATACCGAGGTGTTGTAAAAGGCGACTAAGTTAAGTTGACCCGCCCTGTGGTATCCGGTTGAGTAGAATAGGCTACTCCCTTTCGGTACGCCGAGATATCGTAAAATTGTTGTTTTTCCTAAATAATCTCGAGAACGGCTTAAACGATTTTTATAGGACTGTCACTGGAATATAGATGAGATTATGGAGCAACAATATGAGTTACTTTTTACCCTACCCTTTATAAACCGATAGACCTTTATAGACCTATATAAACCGATTTATAGGCTACAGAAATCTTGTTAATTCTACAAGAATAGGATGACATTGAAAAACGCTATCTATTATCGACCTACCACACGACAACAGTCCACGCGAACGAAGTCGCGGGTAAAATCTAGTTTTCAATAATAATGAATTAATATAACGCTTTTTCGCCACCACCGATAGCTGCAACTGAAATAAACATTGTTCATGTTAAGTGCACGAGTACCCAATTTACACCAAATAACGAACTAACATAAGAGCGTTCAATAAAATGTTTTATGAATCGGAGTTCATTCTAACGTGAAAATTGTTGGTGGCATCAGTTAGCTCGCAGCCATCAAATATTGATTGCTGTCTGGTCGTGTTGCCAAGTGCAATGGACCGTCATAACGCGTACGGACATGTGTTTAGTTGGCCTTTCTATTGCATCAGTAGGAAAAAAAATGTGGGTATACCTACCCACATTTTTTTTCGGTTAGGTAGATTCGGTAGAATCTACCTAACCGACGTATATACTCTAAACACTATAAAATCTCTAACACTACTAACCAACAAATCAGAGTGTAAATAATTCATCATCATCTTCCTGTCCTTATCCCACTATAAGTGGGGTCGGCACATCATGTTATAAACATGCTGTCACATGATTTCGCTGCGTTTTTACGTCAACGTACGTTAACGTAACGTTCTGACGTCAACTTACCTCAGTCGTATTTGACAAACCTCGGTGAGAAAGAGGGTGGTCTATTCTACTAAACCGGATACCACACGGCGGGTCGACCTTTACCTTACCTTAGTCGCCTTTTACGACACCTCGGTAAGAAATGAGGGTGGTACTATTCTATTCCGCCGGATACCACACGGCGTAGAGTGTAAATAATTGTCTAAGTAAAATAAACCTAATATGACTTCAAAGTGTGAGAATCTAATGCACGTAATAAGTCAACGTTTAAAACGTCACGTGATTTATACCAACAGCGGTTGCGAGTTTTTCAGTTTCTTTTCGTCGTTTCTTATTTTATGTAATAAATAAAGTTTCTATTTTGTCATTTATTCAAAGGTTATTTATTCCTGTAAAGGATTACTTATTTAGTGTTAATTTTAAATTAATTTCAATAAACATCAAGATATATGTAATTTATAGAAGTAGGTATAACTTTGTGAAATTCGATAGTACAAAATTTATGATTATTTTTGATATAATCTATGACAAAATCGCAAAGCACTGCGATTTTGTCGTGGAGCCTATGTCCTGACGACCGTTGAGAATGACCATGGTAAATGTATGTAGTGCTTGTAACTAATCCTGCATGTATATGGTATGAGAACGGTTTTGCTTCCTACACTTAACATAGATCTTCTTAAGAAACGCGAATTACAGCAAAATAATTCTATTATAACTTTTATAGAAATATAGAATAAAAAAGCAGAAGGATCATACTTTATTTAAATGAAATCTCGTTGCATAATGCATCGCTACTGACTTTTATATTACATAGAGTTTAAAATGTCACGATACGTAAACAGTATTAATTGAAAAGGCTGAATTTCCGAGCATCCCTCATCGCCTTTTCACTGAGCCACTTCACGGGTTACTCGTATCAACACTTGACACTGGTCTCCGGGAGCACGCTGCGTGCTCTCCAGAATCAATATGGACCGCTGTAGCTCTTATTGCTGGGACTGAGGGGATCGTTTCCAGTATACTATACAATCTATGTATCCCCCACGTTTCAGATTACCTCCCGACCCCGCTATTGTGCGTCGTGAGGGTAGCTTGTAATTATTTTTGAAGGGAGCAGCTTCAAACGCTACATTTGAACGGGCCATGATAAGTTTTACGTGGTGTTTTCCGTGTTCCCGGCTTTCTATTAAGCGAGTGATTTTGTTTTGATTAAGTTTATATAACCCTGATTGCCTAATGCCATGAGATTGTTTTAAAATCTTTTATTTAACTTGCCTTGTCTGTATGTGAAGGTGGAATCTAGCAAGTTAAATTTGACCAACTACCCGGTGTCCGATTAAGCTGAAATTTTATTTACTGGTCTATTCCTGATAACAATTCATATTTGTGATTAGCATGACCTGATGTTGCTGCTAGGATTGGCTGGTGCCAATGAGACCCATAAGGGAACGCCTTCTTGAAATTTAGTTAACATTTTTGTACGAAATCCTCCGACACGTCTGTCTGTCGCAATAAAAGCAAAACTACTGAAGACATTTTTATGCGGTTTCCTTCACTAGATATAATGATTTATAAGGGTATCTAATATCTTATGATTTTATGTAAATTGGTTAAAATATAGCGATCGTTCTGAAAGTTTTGAACAAACTATAATTCATTGAACTGCTCTTAGCAGTTTCTTCATTTCTACGATTCCTATTGCAATAATCGAACTTGATATTCGATAGAATTGCGACAATCGATACTCAAAATTATCAAACTTAGAAAAGGATGCGGTCAGGGTTATATAGGAAGCATACTCGTTACATTTTCAGTGAATCAACCTAACTGAGATGTAAACTAAATCCACTGTTATAATTCGTCTAGGGCAGTGTTTCCTAAAGTGGAGCCCACGCCCCATAGGAGGGCAATTTGATGTTTAAGGGGGGGGGACTCTACACGAGTTTAGGGTTTTTGCTCTGGGCTATTTATACGCAATGCTAGATTTCGGTGCCAAATTTAAGAAAAAGAGCAATTTCTTCTTTCTAAAACCTATTACCTATTTATGTTTCTTAGGGAGGCAAAATAATTTTTAACGTGGGGCATGGAACAAAAAAGGTCGGGAAACACTGGTAGAGTATTCATAAACGTTTCCTTTAAAGTATCCAGTCTCAATAATTTTCTGCTGTCCCATTAGAAAGTCATTATAACAATAATAGCACGGTATTAAAACCATATTATGGTATTGCTGTAATGGTGGTACTCACTATTGTATTCGAACACGGTATAGAAACTTAATACGCAATACTGCACACACGATGCCATTATATAGAACAATGGACTAGAAGAAAGGCACATAATTATTTTATTGTTGGTTATGTCCGCGGATGGGTATATGGGTATTATTTTTATGAAAGCTTTCTCTTGATAAACATATATCGTCGTATTTTATTACACCGAATTGTCAATGTATCATATATAAACTGGTGGAATAAAGTTTTGTAATAAAACTTGTGAAACGAAGCGAAGAACTTTAGTTTGTTATTCCAGTATTGTTATTTAATGAAAGAGACAGTTAGTCAAATATATTCTTAAAGTGCTTTGTAATGCAATCTAAATATATAAAGCTAAAGAGTTTGTTTGATTGTTTAAACGCGCTAATCTCAGGAACTACTGGACTGTTTTAAATTTTTTTTTAAGTTTAAGATAGTCCATTTATCAAGGAAGGCTATAGGCTATATAACATCACGCTAAGATGCAGATGAAAGCACTGATACAAATGTAAAGAAATTGTATTAAAATGAAAAGAAATCTAATCTAAAATAAATCGAATATGTATAATATTTATTAAAAAATTAAACGCTTAAATACTTTATTAAGTTTAAATAAGCATGCAATTCGATGTCTTCTAGAAATACTATAAGTTGCAAGAGTTCATGGACGCCGGCCAAACAGTCCTAGGAGTTATATAATTTTTGCATAAAAGTATTTAAACGTCACGCCGTGTGGTATCCGGCTGAGTAGAATAGACCACCCTAATTTCTGACCGAGGTGTCGTAAAAGGCGACTAAGGTAGGATGACCCACTGTGTGGTATCCGGTTAAGTAAAATATCCCATCCTCTTTCTTACCGAGGTTTCGTAAAACAGGACTAGGTAAATTGATGTCAGGCAGGTGGCCGGTCGTAAAATAAGTAGCCAAAATACGTTACATGTTGTGCCGACCCCACTTAGAGCGGGACAAGTACAGGAGAATAAGTAGTAATGACTGGCAGAAGTTTGTTAGTGTTTACTTTTTTAAAATCACAGATTAATTGTTTCTTTCACATCCCTGTCTGTTGAATATCTATTTACATTCAGTTCGCATAAAAACACAATGCAAGTCTAAGTGAACGTACGAATCGAATGAAGAGCGATTTATTTCGTGTTTCATTCGCCGAATTGAGTTTTCCGCGAATAAGTTTTGCCAAATCGAATTTCGTTGAATTGTTCGAGGCCCAGCTGACGCGGGCGGCGCGTTCGCTCCCTAATAACAGAAACGTGTTTACACAACCGCGCCCTTATGTAAATTTGCAATACAATTACTTATTATTTATATTGACAACTTGTTTTGAATAGCAAAATATGTATTTATAAAAAAAAAAAACTATTTTACAAACGCCAACCCTGTACACAAGTTATGTACCTTGTTAATTTTACTGGTCCAAAAAGAAATATAGGAATTTTGTTAGTTACAATTATACAAATATTGCAATATTGCTTCAACGGATTTATAATATTGTTGTTTCTTTTAATATTGATTTATGATTATTTTTTTAAATTAACCTATCATCGCCATGGGAAGACGATTTTAGATTCACAGCAGGACTACTATGGAGAATAGCGAAGGATAGAGATGCCTGGAAAGGGTTGGAGGAGGCCTTTGTCGAAAGACAGCAGTTACTCAAAAAATAAATATAAATAATTGACGGAAACTTTAAATTGACTGGTAAATCTATAAAACATTAACTGATATTTCTAAATAATTAATATAACGACTAATGTATAATGTATTTAAATGTGACTGCAAAATAAAGGCTATTTTTATTTTTATTTTATTTTATCGTCGCCATCAGTAGCCTGATTGATCCGTCCCCGACGGGTGTCAATGACCCATAGTGGTTAATCCTGATGTCAAAAAATGTTGGTACTGACCTGTCGCTGGACACCAGTATGAGCTGCGTGTTCGCATACTTCGCCCGCCGCTTGCGCACCGCCGACACCGCCGAGCACAGGCTGGGCGCGAACGACCGGCATGGCGGGCACTGGGGGACAATTCTATAGTAAGTACATTAATAATTAAAGAAATGGTTAAGGAAATGGTATCTAGTTAAGTTGATAAGGATACATTTGCCTTGTACATACTCGTAATCCTTTTTAACGTAGCAATTGTACTACCGCCGAAGAACTTTAGATATTGTTAAGTCAAAGAATCCGATCTCGGTGTCAATGATCAAATTTGATTGGTAAGGCAGTCACCAGCCCTTATCCTCTCTACCCTCCCAATCCCTTCACAGCGCTTGCAACTCTCGAATCGCAACGTACGCACAGATACAGCAATTTTCAAAAAAAAACCTGTGTTTTGTGACCAAAACAATTTATAAAGTGTCCAGAAAGTCCAGGATCGAGTCCCGATCCTGAGTTGAGTTAAGCGGTTGTCCCTTTTCAGTCCAGATATTGGCTACCTGTCTATAATGGATCAGGTGTAATTCCATAATCACATGGTGCTATGTTGTCTGGAAGTTCTTCGAGAGATATTGTACTTAATTTTAAGTATAAATATTACTCACCCAATGGGCTGCGAAATAGAAGACTCTGACGGCGTCAGGCGGTAGCTCCTCATACTTTTTCTTCTCTTCGCCTTCCAACTCCACGCCTCTCAGGACTTCATCCAACGGCGGGGCCGGCCAGGGGAATCTCTCACCATTAGGGTCGTTGAGCAACGCATCCCTGACAGCGCGTCCTCTGATCACCAAGGTTGGTACGCCAACTGCAATGCTGTATTTCTGTGTTAGCCGGCGCTGAAAAGCAAAAAATATTTTTAAGACCATCATCAATTATTCCTTCTCATGATAATATGTTGTTAGCGTATTTTACTGCGTCACCTGTTAGGTTAGGTCAGCGGTTACATTCAAAATTTGAAGCGTAGAGGGCAAAAATTCTACTACCGTTGAAGTGCGCCTTCCTTACGATGCTACCTGTCAGGCGAACTTCAGTATAGGACAAAGTATGGTGGATGAGTAAGTCTTCGTTGCGAACTGTGTTTGGAAAGGCCGATATTAGAAATTTGTTATCCTATCCTTGCCGGCCAGGTTTTGATTTGACGAATGATCGGAGATAATGGAAGATAGAAACATGTTGTATTGACCCCACTTTGTTGACAAACTTATAGACGAATGAGAATTGCCGACTATATGTTTCATGCTTATTCAGTTTCGACATGGTATTGTATAGAAGACATTGCTTTGGAGAATATTATAATAAGTATATAAAATAAAATCTTCTTCTTCTTTCTAGCGTTAATCCTGGCCTATGCCAGGGCTGACTTTCCGGCTAAACTGCTTCCACTTTGCACGATCTAGTGCATCCTTAGCCCGTTCGAATTGTTTGGCTCTGTAATATCAAGCCATCGTTTATACGGTCGGCCACGTGGTCTATAGCCAGAAACAGGCATGTTGAGACACCTGTGACTCACATAGCTCCGGGGGCGTCGAAGCACATGACCAAAGCGAACACGCGCTTCTACGATTTTGTCGGCAATATTTCCCGAAGATCTACAATTCCTATAACGGAAAATAACGATATCATTTTATAGTGCCCTTTTAAAATTCTTGTCATATATTTTAATGACGTTCGTTATATCAGGATCGGATAGTGTCGGATCGAGGGCCGTATGAGTGTATGGAATTCAAATTACTTACAAATCTGTCACTCCGTGGTTCGGATATTGCGATAGACAGCATAAATCAATCTCGTAGGCTGAACACGTGCACTTTAATGGGATTGACTCTATTTGCTATGTACGTAGGGTAAAACTTGGGTTAAACCGATTATATGCAAGTAGATTTTACCTGCATCTTCGTTCGCGTGGACTGTTATGGCGTTATAGATTGATAATAGATGGCGCTTTTCAATGTCATCCTATTCCTATAAAATCCACAGGATTTATATAGCCTTTCTGGCACAATTATTCCTTATACTCGTACCCCGGTGTATAAGGAATAATTTTACCAAACATCATCAGGAGATACGAGCATTTGTATATATTTTCTATTTACTTAATCGCGGATACAATATAGCAAAAAAAAATTTATTACTTTTGCATTATAGGTCTTCGTAAAGTACCGCCTAATTCTATGAATTATTTAAAAATTCTGTCGTCATCCTCCTGCCCTTATCCCACTCTAAATGGGGTTGGCACAACATGGTATAAATATGTTGTCACATGATTCGGCTAGGAATTTTACGACTGGCCTCGTGCCTGACGACAATTTAACTTAGTCCCCTTTTACGTCACCTGGGTAAGAAATGAACCCTCATTTCTTACCTCCACTCCACTCAGGTCTATTCCACTCAGCCGGATACCATACGGCGTAATTTAAATACTCTGTGTTAAAGACAAATGCAAAATTAAGAACAAATTGATTAGTAAGACATTAGAATTTATGTAAGGAAAATAAAATCTAAAAATGTTATGGATTTAAGTAAGTAATATTTTAAAGAATATTTTATATGGCGGAAGGAAGTATCCAAGAATTTTCATCTAATTTGAGTTGCACGTGAGCACGGAAGGAGACGCTTAATTTGTGTTTAAAATTCAACTTGGTCGAATTAGCGGAGTGAATTTTTTATGTCAGGAGGGTGGCGGCGCGCCCTCTCCCGTTGGCGTGTCTTTACGGGGTTGATGTTGTGATGTAAAGACATCATATTAAACGAAGTGGCAGTCAAGCAAAATAGATTTCACCTTAAAATAAAAAAAACAAAGAAAGGTAGGTATTATATAATTTACTAGCTGTTCTAGCACCTTCGCCCGCATGGAAGTCATAATTTTTTTCCGAATTGAAATTTAAAACATAAAATTCTCTTATAATTCACCATGTAGGCCATAATTAATAAATAAATAAATAAATAAATGTAGTTATGGTGAATTATAAGAGAATTTTGAATGACTTTCATCGTTTACTTAGCGCACGCAAGGAGAGCTTTAAATTTTGCCGTTTTGGCGATATTTTTGTATTATTGCTCCTCTCCTATTCATCTTAACGTGATGTTATATAGTCTATAGCCTCACTCGATAAATGGACTATCTTACACTCTAAAGAGTTTTTCGAATCGGTCCAGTAGTTCCTAAGATTAGCGCGTTCAAACAATCAAACTCTTTAGCTTTATATATTAGTATAGATATCATATTTTAATTCTTAACGCTTTTGCTATTTCTACATCAGCAAATGTCCAATTTTCCCGACAGCGTAGGCCGCTGAACTGGGCTGTCCCGCGAGGGATGTGCTCCTTTGCAGTTTTATATCCAAGGTCACTCCAAAAATTCAGTTGTATTTTCACGGCCTTATTCATAAAAAGTTATGACATGCTTATAGACTCGCTATAGTACGTTTTACGTTTTTAGTGGTACATTATTTTTAACAAGCCTATTTGATCTTATTGCAACATATGAAAATACTAATTCTAAACATTCAGTGGTCTTTCAATTAAATAGTATAATCTGCGACAGACCATTGTTTAAATTTTTACTGCCATACTAATGTGTTGAAAAAAATTATACATATTTTCATATCACATAACTTGGGGAGAATATTAAGGGTGGAATAAAATATATAAAAATCTGTCGCCAGTTTGCAGTTGGTAAGTGAAAATCGAAAGCCGGCAAGTGAGGATGGAAATTTAGGAGACGGAGCGATATATACATCTTTCTAACTCCCCAAGAAGCTATTGCTAAAATAGTAAGGTAAACATCTAAATATTCTGTACGAAGTAACTTCATGCTTTTCTGTTTTAGCAATAAGCGAACACGACCGCATTTCCTTGTCACTGGTTCAGCTCTTTAGCTATAATGATGGTGGTTGAAGAATAGTAGCGACGGCAGAGGCTTTTAGCTGATTGCGAAGAGCGAGCTATTGTGTTCGCCAGTCGACCTACTGATTGCGGTGCGCCTCCGTCGAGCCGTAATTTCGGATATACTCTGAGTTCGCAATCACTTTTGCGTAAAATCATTATTTTCTGTATCAAAAACTTTCTATTTAACTAGATGTTTATACTTTAATGGCGTTAAAGAATCACTTTTAAATATACGCTGTGATGCGTTGTTATTGAAGATATGGTTGGCAGGCCTCGTTAATGCATGCTTAAAATCTTTTTTAAGTTTTACTTCTTTTAATTTACGTTAAAATACGTTACGTTACGTTAAAATAAACTCTTAAGGCCTGGAGAAGCTGACGGTGGTTGGCCAGGTCGACGGGAAAAGACCACGTGGTCGCTCCCCTTTCCGTTGGTCCGATCAAGTATCTTTACTTGATTACAGGCCAATCACCAAAGCTTTAAAGATCGCCGAGGATAGAAAAATGTGGAAAAGAATAGTGCAGGAAGTGAGCAACAATAATCATTTCATCTAGACACGGCTTTCAGTAATGATGACATCGACTAAGAAGAAAGACTTATTTTAATACGTTTGGGAAGATTTATGAAAAGGAATTTTTACGACGCGCGTCAACTGTCATTTAAAATTACTAATTAAAGCATTTATGCACAAAGTGAGACTTTAGAAGTTGAGATCATAGAGTTATTATACTAGAGTGGGGAAACCAGCTTCTAAAGAGAAAGCAATTGATGGTGACCTATCTGATCTAATTTTTTATGTTTGATTTGAGAAATATGAAGTGTACAAGTTTCATCTTCTCTCTCATTATTTACTGTGCCACTATCACACAGACCTGCCTATGGCTCCCCTTCTCTGGTAATAAAATAGAAATAGAATAAGTCTAATAAAGCTGATTGTATTCGTTTTCATATTTTATACAGACAGAATTCGTGAAATGCACTCCGCAAAGTCACGAATAATTCTACAAATTATATAAAAATATTTTATTAAAAGGTACAACACCTCATAAAATGTCCTAAGTCAGTATTACAGCAACCCACTTCCACGGCAGCCACTTTCTTTGCGCTGCCATTTTGTAATTCACTAGGGCTCTGGGGTAATCAGTTAAAAGCCTCGTAGATCTGTCACAATTCATCTTACGGTTGCGAGCACGGATACTAAGCAGAAACTCATTCCCTTGTTCTACCATTATCAACGCCGTTTTAAATCTTACAATATCATGTTTATATAGTTGCAATAAGGTATTTTGTAAGTAGGCAATTGTTTGTGGGTATTTTTTAGAAAATTAAACCTGTGAAAGCCGTTATAACAAAGACCACAGCGTAACCAAAACAGATTTGGACAGATTAAAACTCTTTGATTCTTCCAACAGTACTATGGGATCATCTTTGGGTAACTTTGGGATGCCAGAGCCATTGTTACCATGAGGGTCCTCAAATAGACGGTATATTAACTGAAGTGAGATATAATAATATAATAGCTTATTTTTTTGGTATCTATCAAGAACTTTTTCCGTACCATTATTTTTACATATTTCATTTCATATCTTATCGCTGAAATTTGCCTAGCAATTGTTTAACTGATTGGCAAGGTTCTCAAAAATTTTATTGTAATGTCAGGTTATTGATTAATGTATTGACTTATGCATGCGCTTTTTTAGAATTATAATATATTGACCACGTTTCTAAATTTTTTTTTTATTTTCAACTTGGTCCTTTATTCTAGTTACAATTACGCAGTATACATGATCTTTGCTTTCTTCAGTTTATTAAAATCTTCTTGGCCTATATTTTCGATATGCAAAAATAATTGTATCTTGTTAAACATTTTGTATTAAAAAAAATTACGTCATCCATGAACCCAGTCGATGGATATTTATTAAGTATATGCTAAGGTTTTATAAATCATTATTATGAAAAGCTTTTATTTTGATTTGATTTAAACCCACTTCCCGGTGTCCGATTGAGCTGAAATTTTACATACTGCTCCATTTCCTGTGACAATGCATGTTTATGATAAGCATGATCTAATGCTGTTGCTAGGATTGGCTACAGATGAGGGAACTACTTCTCGACGATTAAAAGTAGGCACGTGATATTTTGAGAAATACCTTTTTTAAATGGACTTGTAATTACTTATTACTGTAATAGGCAATGACCCTCTCGTTAATTTGTAGTTTGACGTAAGCGCACTGGTCAAAGCACGGGCAAGGGTGTATAAATCAGTTGTAGTAGGTCAGTTAGCAGTCGACGGTTCAACATCAAACGTTTGAACTCCAGTTATAAATAGAGCGGCGTCTTCCGGCGATGCCGCCCCCGGGGGCTATTTATATCGCTAATTATTAACAACGGTCGCCGTAGCCGCTCTGCTGCTTATTTGTATATTATCTCCTGGACTCCTTGTTTAGATTGCTTGACGTGTTTCCCGCGTGATCTTTCCAACTACAAAGTTTACCTTAGATCCGATTATGTTGTTGACATTTACGGAAGGTGTTTTTATAGCCTACAAACAACTCGGATTTATAAAAGACTAGCTTTTATCGGCAACTTCGTTTGTGTGGACTGTTGTCGCTTAGGTTGATAATAGATACCGCCTTTTAATGTCGTCCTATTCGTGTAGAATTAACCGGATTTCTTTAGCCTATATGTTACCCCGGTGTATAAGGAATAATTGTGCCAAATTTTATCAATATTGGTTCAGCAGAGTCGCCGTGAAAGAATAAGAAACATACATCCATACTTACAAATTTTCGCATTGATAATGTTAGTCGGATAGTAGGGCTAGTTGTACAGCCTTGCTGCAGCTTTGCTGAAGCTCAGTACTTGTTTCGATTCGAAACAAAACTGACAATGACAGTACAAAAAACGCTCCAATCACTACCAAACTTTACAGGATCAACCGTCTGACAATTTCAGTTAATTTCGTCCAGCCTTTTAGGAGTCTATAGGGAACATTCTCGGATACTTTCTCTTTTAGTGTATAGTATAGATGAAGAAAATTCACATCGTCATGAATTTACCATGGACATTCCCTTCTATCGATATTACGTCGCCGGCCAAGTGGCGATTGGTGCTCAAGGACCCCTCTCCCGTCTGTAGTGGCGTTCCGCTCGCCTGCCCACCCCGCCAAATTACTGTTGCCACTTCCTGTAACCCTACCCTGAATTACTGCAACTCATTCGGACGCATTAATTCTACCAACGGATATGTATTGATATTTTGTTCAATTAGATGTACCCTTGGCTTGGTTCGAGTACCTTTTAATCTTAAATTACCTTAAATTATTGTAAAACAACTATGTGGTTACAATTAGATGAAATTCAATCTTATATTATGTACAGCAAACTATTTATATGCCTACATAAAATTTTATAAATATAAATAAATAAATATATACACTAACACACTATTACTTACATTCTAAAAAACATTAAAAAACGGTTTAGAATAATTAAACAGTTTGAAATAATAATTAAAAAAACATACAAATTATATAACAAGTAGTGCAATGAAATACAGATTTGCAATTTAAATATAATAAAAATAACAAGTACAAACAAAAGAGTTAGCCAGTAGTAGTCTTGCCGATATACTAAATGCGGATTATAATATTTGCATCATTTCGCATTAACATGGACATAGGATCGCTAGCAGTGTTATGATCTGTTCGTTATAATTTATTACTTTGTTTCATTTGTATCAAAAGCCAAACCAAGAAAAGCAAAAACATTTCTCTCGGCCATGTTTTGTGCCGCCACACTCCAGCCCCGTGGGTTGACGTCTCCAGGAGGGCCCTCGAGCCGCGACCCCTCGAGGCAGCTCGTTTACGCCGCTCTCGGTTGCTAAACACGCTTTTTATGCTCCCATAATTAAACCTGGAATACGGCCGCTAAACGAGGCTCGAATCCAAGGCGGATTTTGTGTAAAACATGTTGAAATATGAAATAGCCGCCTAATTACGTCGCGCCGAGTACGCCTCGTCTTGGTTTTTAATTAGAACTTCGCAGACGTACAGCTTGTTCTGTTTCTTAAACGTGAAATTTTTCTCGTAAAGTTTTCTTTACTTTATGGCATACTAAGTTCATATCCATACTAAGTTTATATCCATACTAAGTTTATATCCATACTAAGTTCAAGTCCATAGTAATATTGTTAGTTCCAAAATCGATTTTTCCATTATTTTGCGAGCAAATTCAACAATGATTTTAGTAGCAGCCTAAGTACAGTTAACTCGTATTCGTGTCAAAAGATTACAATTTTTGAACAATTAACATCATTTTTCATAATAATAAGGGAGAGTCTGAATGTTACGCCTATTATAGAAAAGACGAGAAGTGTAAAATTAAGATGGTATGAAGAGAGACGGGATAAAAATCATGTGACGAAACGACTGTGGATGGATATGTGACTAGAAAGAGGCCTAAAAGAGATTGTTTGTATGAAGTATGATGATATAAAAGGAGTATCGCCAGAGTTGACGAATGAAAGGAGAGAATGGAAAGGAAAAACATGACTTCACTTAGAGTGGAATAAAGTCAGGAGAATAAATAAAATTCATACAAATACCACAAAACAAATTATGTACCAAAACCCCGCTCTATTGAGGAAAACCTCATGAAACCGTTAAACAGTTTTTGATTTTATCCAGGACAGACTGACAAACACTTAAATAAAGAATAATTTAAAACCGGAAGATGTATAAGGGTACGCCATCGATGTATCGAGCCGGAAGTTGCAAATTAATCCGCGCTCGGTGCTCGTATTTGCAATATATGTGCGATGATGCGCCGAGCGCGGAATATGGCGGGTTGATTGGCTTCCCACAATATGCATTCAACTTGTGAATATACGATCTACCGTCGCATCGCTGCTGACGGTCCCGCGAGATTTTATACTGTACGAATGATTTATATTTTCATTCACGTAAAATTTATGATAAAATCTTCATATGTTATAGTATTATATATTCATACCAATATAATTATTAATAAATTATCTCTGTTTTTATGTTATAAGTCCGGTAAGGATCAATTGTGCTAAATATCATTATTAGTGGATTATCTAAAAGCGTAACAGATACTTAGACAGACAGACTTTTGCGGTTATCATATTGGCATGGATTAAGTCAGTCTATATAAATCCCTAGTTTCGTATTACGCGATGTCCAACCTCAGACCGTTTTAAGGTATCCCTGGTTTCAATGGCTCCTACCTGCTGCTATGCTCAGTGTTGTTTTTGGAAAACGACTCTTGTTTTTAGCCCACATTGTTTTTACAGCGTCATCAAGCAAATTGGGCGAGCATAAAATAATATTCGGAAAAAATAATGGAGTCTCGAGCAAGACTTGCAGCATAGGCACCCAGGCCTAAAGTCGGCTAAAGGGTAGCTCCCGTTAGGTCGGACCAAGTACTAAAGCAAGGTTGGAGGTTGGAGGGCAAAATCAGGCTCACGGAAAAATCTTAATTCATATCAGCATGGCTGAACAGCTCTGGCGTTAGATGCAAGGAATCAGGGAAATCAAGTCATGACTTTGTCGTATGTATACCCATGATTTCCTAAAGAGTATTCTTAAAACATTTGTCTATATTCATGAGTTCTTAACACGTATGTTTTTATGTTTACTATGGACCATTTTGCTGTATCTCACTGTTCTGCCCTGTTCATATCTCGCCGTCTATATACTCCTTTTTTATTACATTGTAATAAAACCTATTTCTGCACGTGATCACAAGTGTTCTATAATATGTTGTTTGTACTTATAAATAGGACCACAGCTACATAATGCTCAATGTCATACTACCGTCCTTTTTGCGGTATCTCATGTTTCAGACTACTATGTTCGTATGACGGTCTCATCGTCTATATACCCCCTTCTTCAATGTCATACTACCCGACCTTTTTACGGTATCTCATATTTCAGACTCTACCGTGTTCGTATCATTGCCTAATCGTTCAAATAGAAGAAGGGGGCTTGTTTACTCCAGCATATTCTAAAAAACTATCTCTGTATTCATGAGCAGTTGGCACGTAAACACAAGTGTACATGTCGTCTGTATTCAGGTCCGCAGTGTAGCGTTTCGCGACGTCGCGCCGCCGGCCATTGTGCGGTATCTCCGATCTCGATGGCTCTCACATTCTGACATATTCGCGTCGCGTCCTCAACACACATAAACTTTATTCATGTCAGAATTTATAGATTCTGTTATCTTTTCGACAAAGAAGTTTTTACGAAATATGACGTAATTATTTATACTGATATTATAATTTGCCACCGTTAGTTTTTTTATCCTACTTACATTCTTTCTCTGATTGGTAAATTTATCACCTGAGATCCACAGGAGCCTTAGGGTCTGTAAAGCTCAATGCAGGATCTCTGAGTGGCTTCCGCTATGACGATACGTCAACCACCTGCCTATATCATCTGACACGCGTTGTAATTTATTGATGAATATCCCAAATTTCGTTTTTTTATATTTCAAAGGAAAAGAGAACATTTTCGATGAAAGCTCCCAGGGGAGGTTGATTTTTAATAATTTTTAACAATTATCATCATATTTCTATTAACAGAAATCTTTAAATATAAAAAGTGAAGCGTTAACTTCGTCGTAGATTACTGTATATTTTATCTCGTCAGACAAACGCGGCAGAGGACTTTTTCATAATATGATCGCATGTCTACTATATGTGTGACGTCATGGCTTCGTCGTGGATATCGTTTACCCACAGTAATCAAACATTGTGTATGCAGTCGACATGCTTACACTAATTGACATCATCCTGTCTACTATGTCAATGACATGATCTTTTGTTAGCATTCAGTCCTCTGGTAATTAACAATAAAATGGGCACGGCAGACATTGTTAAGCCAAAGATCGTGTATTTAATGTAACGTAAGAAAGAAAATTCATATATATTTTCTTAGCTTCTAAGTATTAGCTTCTTTACCTATATCTGTTTTCTCTTAATGTGTGTAACGGATATAACAAAATAGAGGAAAATACACAGCAGACGCGTCGGCGCTTGCTTCAGTTCCGGCATGTCTGTTAACATACTTTTATAGCGCTCTACACACAGACGACCGTATCTACACACGATATTAAACAATAGTTTTTACGAGAACAGTAATATCCACATACTACATCCTACAAAACCGATTAATTCGGAAAGCCACTGATTGCTTTTGGTCAATTGACGTCCACCTTAACCTACCCATCATAGCTCATATTTTTAAGCGCTTCCCGAGGTGATACTTGAAGTTTAGGTATACCGTTATTATAGCAGTGGCGTCCACCTTGGCTTTAGATAGCTTGATGTACCGAAAATATAGGCGCCCAATAATCTAATCTAGCATCACAGGAAGCACACTTAGGCCGACGTTAGTAAAGCTTCTGCTCTACTTTCTGCATTTCACAATCTCTGAGAGGCTTCCGCTCTCGCCCGTTAACGCTGTAAACGGTAGTAGGGCGCCCTCCTGACAAGGTCCCCGAGGCGGTCGATGCATCTGGTGCTCCCGATGCATTGATTAGCGGATGGAGGGGCCACTGTTAGAGAGACCCCGACCCAGAGTTGGCGCACTCTGAAGTTCAGAGTTGCTGCTGGCGGGAATGGGGGCAATGTGTACAACGGTACCCTGTCCCCGCCACCAGCAGCGTGGTAGAGCACTGTCAGGTTTTTAGTCGGTAAGAGTCCGACATACCCGCCGCTCGTCCCCGTCGGGCGGTGACGACCCATAATGGGTTTTCCTGACAAAAAAAAACAGCATAGTGACATAAAAAAAACTACGGAAAATAACGCACGGCGAAGAGTGGTTTTTCACGACAAGAAAAAAAGATTGTCATTTTAAAATAATGATTTTTACGACGACAAAAACCATGGGAACATGGTCTGATTTAATTTTAAAATGGCCCTATAATACTTCAGTGCTGAATCAAAATGAGTAAAAATCCCTTCCCCACGTGGGGTCCCAGCGAGCGGGGACCAACGTAATTAGGGATACCAATCTCACTGTATCCGTGATATCGTATAAATTCTTCGACACGCTCCGAGAAATTGTTCCACTGGATGCGTTTTAATTTAACGTCTTATTAAGTTTGATTTGTTTTATTCGATTTTGACTTTGAATTTATTGCCCTTTTGAATATAATTTTTAATTATTGAAATCGATTAACATTGTATTGTATGAACTTAAATTGACTAGTGATTCATTCTTGTCGACTTAAGTATTAAATTACCTTCAATTACTTACTATATGCTTTTTTCGTCAATTTATCATCAGTCATTGCCATTTAATATTGTGCAGTATGGTATTCGACTGAGTAGAATAGACCAAACTCAGTTCTTACCGATGAATCGTAAAATGCGATTAAGATGAGTGCCGTGGTAATCCGGCTGAGTAGAATAGACCACCCTCATTTCATACCAGTGCTGTAAAAGGCGACTATGATAAGTTGCCCTCAGGGAGGCGGCCGGTCGTAAAGGTTCTTCCAAATCATGTAAAATGTTTAAAACATGTTGTGCCGACTCCACTTAGAGTGGGATAAGGGTAATACACAGAAAACTAATAATTGTAACACCTTTTTGTAAGTGTATTATGCAAAAAGAAATGAATTTGATTTGAAATTTGAATTTGAACAGAACTGCATTAAAGGTATTATATGAAATACAAATAATCTTCCTCTGAATCCGAATTGTGCGAACCGAGTTAAACCCAGCTCGTCTCGTAGCTAAATGGAGCACAGCAATAAGTGAAAATAAATTCCACATTAAATTTAATCCACGAGCAAAATGGTGGTAAAGTCGGGTGCAAGGACCTCAGATGAAAGCTTTTAATCGTAACGAACAGATCCTCGAGTCGGCGTGTAGTTATTAATTTCTTACGCTACGACGTGGCATGAAAGAAAAATGTTTCGACATTAAAACTCGCCTGTAATGGAGCTTTCTGTGACTGTAACAAGATTATTACGACTAGAGATAGCCCAGTGGCTATGATAATGACCGAATCAAATCAAAATATCTTTATTCAAATAAGCTCTTTCAAGCACTGTTGAATCGTCAAGGATCAATATGATTAATAAAGCTACAACTGGTTCGGAATTTTGTTCTTACCGAGAAGAACCAGAAAGAAACTCAAACTTTTAAACATTTTCAATTCTACATTATTAAACCGCAGTCTTGTTTGAAGCTGAAAGGATGTTCAAATTCAGGCTTTTTTATCATCCAAATAATCTTCAAGTTTGTAATATTCTTTACGTATGAGCATATCTCTTATACTTAATTTAAATCTTTCTGTAGACTGATCTAGTATTGATTGCGGAATTTTATCGTAAAAGCGAATACCGAGACCATCGAATGAGTTGCCTACTCTGCTGAGTCGCGACACAGGTATAGCTTTTTGTGACCTCTCGTATGTCTATAATATACATCGAATTTCGTCTTATACATATGGATATTTTTCCGTACGAATGAAATATTAAGACCAAATATAAAGTGAATGCACACCAAATAAGTAACGCAGTTACTAGCCCACTTTTGTTCACAGGTCTACTCTTAATTTTAGAATCTCAACCCAACACGTCCCTCGAATGCGGATTGGTAAGTTACACATATCCCAGGAATTCTCCAGAGTTATGTCGTTTGGACTGGACTGGTGACCTCAAAAAGGTCGCGGGGAGTCGCTGGTTCCAAGATCATGTCATGTGGAGGTTCCGTCCAAATGACCTATGTCCAGCAGTGGACATAAGTGTAAAAAGTGTTGATGGACGGGCGTATGAGTATGACGATGGACTGGACTACCAGTGAGATCGCGGGGAACAATGGGGGGCAGCTATGTGCCTATATTTGCGATCATTATTTAATAATCGTGGGACACTTTTTCGTCTACATTTTCGGTGTTTCGATTTAATTGGAAGGCATAGACATACGACTTCGAAAAGCGTTTTAATAGGCTATGGTAGGCAGGTAGAAGTCCCTATGGAGTAAAATGGAGCAAAAACCATGAAGTGACTGTTCTGTAGTGTTTGGAACATGACTCGAATTCCGATTGTTTAAATTCCGAATCGCGAATTCCGCCTGCGGGTCCGGTAAATCTCCGTAACATTTCTAGTGCACGGAGCATACGCAGGAAGTTATTGTTCCAGTTGGTGCACTTTGAAATGTCGACAAACAATGCAGCTCGTATTTGAAACATGTATATGCGATGTTTTGTCCACTTTTAATTTAAAGTTTTATAGTCGAGGATATGAATAGGAAAGCAAGAGGTAGATTTTTACGTAGATTGATTTCCTCTTATCTGTTCCGATATTTACAGATATCGATTATTTTCTTCTTTTTCTAACATGAAGAGGAGTGTCATATGCTTTGAAAGCATTGCTTTCATTTGTTAAAATTTATTTTAGTTTTATGGTGAAGTAGTCGTATCTGGGAATTCGTTCGCGACAAATAAACGTTAAAATACCCTCATGTATGTTACAGCAAAGTAAAAAGTTTTTTATCCCAATTTTAACATTTATATTTGTTACAACATGTTTTTAATACAACCTCCTTCATAGAGTTGGCGATTGATATGAAAAAGCATTGTGGCTGTCATATTTTTATGTGTCATTCATTGAGTTTTTGAGAAAGAGTAAATGGGTTGACTCTGGGAAAACTGTTTTTTATTTATTGAATAGGTATAAAGAAGATCGTCGCATTTTATATATTATTATACAACATAAACCCATTGCGTCTGTATGTTTGTTCATTTCGTGCGGTTAAGTCCAATAAATAGAGAGATTAGTAAGGAAGATTCAGGTGTATAGAATAGCTCAGAATCACTCAAAAGCTTAGTAACTCAGCGGCCGATGGAGCGAACTATGCTTGGAGTAACTCTATGTGATCAAATCAGAAATGAAGAGATCCGTAGAAGAAACAGAGTAACCGACATAGCTCATCTTGTCGCTAAAATCAAGTGGTAATGGGCGGGGTGCGTATTGCGGGAAACCGACGGGCGTTGGGGTCCTAAGATGCTAGAATGGCGGCCTCCTACGCGGTGGACCTATGGATAACCTAAAAAAGGTCGCATGGAGCTTCTGGATGCAGGCGGCACAAGATCGAGTGAAGATCCCTTAAAGAGACCTATGTCCAGCAGTGGACGTCCAAAGGTTGAAAAAGAAGAAGATAAGATATTAATAGAAGCCAATTCTAAATTCATTAATGCAATCGTCGTCTTCCTGCCCTTATCCCACTCTATGTGGGGTCGGCACAACATGTTATGTTTGTCACATTATTTGGCTACGTATTTTACGACCGGCCGCCTGCCTGACATTAACTAACCTTAGTCGTATTTTACGACACCTCGGTAAGAAAGAGGGTGGTCTATTTTACTTAACCGAATACCACACGGTGTGTCAACTAACCTTAGTCGCCTTTCACGACGCCTCGGTAAGAAATGAGGGTGGTACTATTCTATTCAGCCGGATATCACACAGCGTAGATTCATTAATGCAATGATTTAGTTTTTTTTTTCATCTTGAAATCGTACCAGTTCCACTTTAGCATAACATCGTATCCACTCACGTTTCATTAAACGGATGACTTGACTCAGCATTAACGAGCGGGGAAAATGTAGACGTTATGACATGATGTGCGAAGCGAGCGATGGCTGCCACTCGAAAAAAATGAGATAGCAGCGCAATGGTAACTGTGGAATCTATTATTTGTACTTTCAGTAACGATTTTGATCGACAGCTTTGAATATTGACGGCATAGGAACAGTTTTGTCATGTCAATTGTTACCATGATGGAGTATTGTTTATGGAGTTTTTTTTAATAAAGAAGTAGCAGTAGTAGAAGTAGCTCGTCTAAGCTAAAACGACGCGCCCCGCTCTCATATTTATCCACTCGAGTAAATTTAAGATATGTACGAAAAACACATAAAAACGCCGTGTGGTATAACGCCGGCTGAATAGAATAGTACAACCCTCATTTCTTACCGAGGTGTCGTAAAAGGCGACTAAGGTAAGTTAACCCACTGTGTCGTATCTGGTTGAATAAAATAGACCACCCTCTTTCTTACCGAGGTGTCTTAAAATACGACACCTCGTAACCCAGTAAGTTAACGTCGGGCAGGCGGTCAGTCGTAAAATACGAAGCCAAATCATGTGACAACATGTTTGTAACATATTGTTTCAACCCCTAGAGTACCATAGAGACCCGTAGAGTGGGATGTATATCTTTAGAGAATTCTAGGGATATGTATAACCCACCAATCCGCACTGGAGCAGCGTGGTAGGTCTTTGCTCCAATCCTTCTCTCAAGGATAGGGTCTTAGCTCCAATCTTTGTCCCCAAAAACGTAGAGAGGAGGTCTATGCCCAGTGAGTGCGATACTAAAAGGCCGTTGCTTTACTTTTTTTTAAATATTATAATTATTTTTGTTTTATGGAACTACCTATTCCCTAATTCTAAAAATTACACGATACTTGACAAATAGCATTAAATAAAGTAATTTATCGTATGAGCTAGTCAGAAATTCTATAAATAACCAGGATTTACCTGAACGGTAAAATACAGGCAAGCCCAAACATTGCTCTACGTAAACAGCGTTTCAACAAATTAATTCACTCGCAGTAAATTATTCTAGTGTTTGCGCTATCACGGTCTGTTTAATAGCACCTTAATATAGTAAATTGGACATCCCTCGTTATTTACTCACAGAAACAGTACAAATTAAGCACGTATGCCTCTAACGAAATAACTGGTGTGCAGTTTAAGATCGTTACTGAAATTAATTCAGCTTAGTATTTGATACAGGCTGCACCAGTGACTTCGTTCGCGCCAACTAAAGCATTTAAGTATCCTCAATGTCTCTAATCTATCCTAATATATAAAACTAAAGAGTTTATTTGATTGTTTGAACGCGCTATTCTCAGGAACTACTATATTGATTTGAAAAATTCTTTGAATGTGAGATAGTCCATTTATCGAGGAAGGCTATATGCTATATAACATCACGCTGAGTTGAATAGGAGAGGACCAGCAATAAAAAATATTACAAAAACTTTAAAAGCTTTCCTTGCGTGCGCTAAGTAAACGGTGCAAGTTATTAAAAAATCATGTACAGTTCTAAATAAAAGTCCGCGACAGCATATGTCTAGCTCTTAAGGTTAACCCACTTTAACTATTTTTATGGTTATCAAAATACTATATAACGGTTTAAATCTTTCCATGCGTAGCCGCTGGCGACTGCTAGTGAGATATACAAACCAAACGTACAGTTTACATTTAGCATTACATATATTTTGTTGTATTGCGGATTATCTCAAAATACTGCCGCCATTATTTTGCAAGCAGGTTATGGGCGACAAAAATCGATCTAGCCAGTTTTATTTAAAAAAATCGTTTTATCCCTGCCTTTGGGCATTAAAAAATAATTAAATTTACATTGAATGTATAAAACAAAATTTTGCCATTAAATATTAAGTCAGCGTAGCTTATTCGGGGAACGGGCGGTCGCGAGAAATGAAAATACCTAGGATCGAGCCCCACCTACCCTATTATTATTATATTTTTTTTGAAGTTTCTTTTTTTATTTTGTAAAAAATTACCGAACAAGGCTCGGTCAACCAGGTACTGGGTATTAGGTACTACTAAACCTACTAGGTGTAGGTACAGGTACGAGTTTCTTTCTGGTTCTTTCTTGTGATACCAATGCCGCGACTCAGCAGAGTAGACAACTCATTCGATGGTCTCGGTATTCGCTTTTACGATAAAATTCCGCAATGAATACTAGATCAGTCTACAGAAAGATTTAAATTAATTGTTAGCGCACACTATATACAATAACACGATATAATGGGAATACCACAATTCCCGTTCCGAGATGCACTTCTCTTGAATGACGAACAAAGATTGTCTGTCACTGAAACGTATTATCAATAGGAAGACTCCACCGAAAACTATAACGGCACAGTGCTGCCAACATTTCAATAAAAGGGGCGCGATACTTTTGTTTCATGACTGTGTTGCTATAAAATATAAAGCGGAAGTCAATGGCGACAACATAAGTATAAGAGATATGCTTATATGTAAAGCATATTACAAAAGTGAAGATTATTTGGATGATAAAAAAGCCTGAATTTGAAAATCCTTTCAGCTTCAAACAAGACTGCGGTTTAATAATGTAAAATTGAAAATGTTTAAAAGTTTGAGTTTCTTTCTGGTTCCTCTCGGTAAGAGCAACATATCGAACCAGTCGTAGCTTCATTAATCATATTGATCCTTGACGATTCAAAAGTGCTTTTAAGAGCTTATTTGAATAGAGATATTTTGATTTGATTTGATTAATATTAATATAACTTTTGTTGTTCGGCACTTATTATACTTCGGGAGCTTGTGCTCCCGATATAATGAGAACTTTAATAACATGATTGTAAACGTCTTTATACAAGAGCAGTCGATGTCAGAAGCAAGTAGTAGTTGTGACAGATAAATATATAATGCTGTTTGGGTAAGTTCACTTTCCATCACTTTTGTTAATAAAAACACTTAATTGTACAAATTCCATCATAATAGTTATTAATATTAGTTATCACAACGCGTTGCATATTCCGCGCACGTGCATGCAGACCACCGGGTAGGCCTCGTCTCGTCTCGAGCTCGCCATCGACGCATAAAATTTTAATCGTTATGGCCGGACTTATATATCTAATAGACACGCTTCATAATAGACATGATACTTAGTTATTTTCGGACTAGGTTCAATCGTAAAGTTATCATATTTAATGCAATACATGTTTTGTAAAATAGTGCCTGTGCGTGCATGTATGTCTCACAATGATTATCCCGTGTAAATAACGTTATATTCAAATTCAAAATATTCTTTATTCAAATAAACTTGTAAACAAGTGCTTTTGAATCGTCAACTCTACTGCTGGTTCGGAAAGCTGTTCCTACCGAGAAGAGCCAGCAAGAAACTCGGCGGTTGCTCTTTTAAAAATATAATTCTTAATATTATTTACATTAAGTCGTTACTATAATGTCTTGTACAGGTTCAAAGAGAGCTATATCCACACATTCTTATCTTCTAAATAATCTTCAAGAGTATAGTAGGCTTTCTGTATCAGCCTCTTTTTAACAGTGTTTTTAAACTGCTGTAATGGCAGTGCTGAAATTGATTGCGGAATTTTATTATAGAATCTTATACCAAAACCCACAAACGAGTTACGCACTTTTGCAAGGCGCAAAGCAGGAACCGCAAGCTTATGTCGGTTCCTGCTTTGTCTATTGTATACATCACCTATCGTTTTATAATTCTTTATATTTTTATGTACATAAATAAAATTGCTTAAAATGTACTGTGAAGCAAATGTAAGAATACCTGTTTCCTTAAACCTCTCTCGCAGTGAATCACGCGGTCTTAAATTATATATAAAGAGTAGTTATTGTGAGTTAACCATAGGAGATAGAGACATGCTATTATAGACTTTTTAGTAATATTATTCTATAATTTTGTCTATCTTTATATATCTATAATTTTGTAGTACATTACTCTGGTCTATTTCTGTTGGTTTACGCGGCGCACGCAATTAAGCTCTTCAACATAATTTCCATAAAACCGTAATGTACTATTAACTTAAATTTAAGGGAAGCATTGCACTATCTTTTCTTTTACCGTCAGTAGATTTTGAGAAAATCAATCACATACAGAGAGAGACAGCTTTTGAGGACTTTGTTTTGTGATATGAATAGATATAGACAAACCATGATCCAAAAGTAATATAATTTTTTTTCGAATTGTCGAATTACCGCGATCAGAGAATAACTATTTATTGCTAAAGTCATACTTTATGCAGGTTACTAAAAATGATTTTGTTTATATTCATGTTTTACTCTTTTTATATTCCTTACTCCATTTCCCATACACTGTATCAACTTTTCCGGCCTCGACTTCCTGATCGTAGTTAGTTGCATAAACTAAGCTCAGTCAGTCAAAATGTCTATTTTTATTCCAAACTAACAACTCGGCCGCGCGTATTAGTTTCAAATAACGGAAAAGTTTGGTACAAAGCTAATCTGGATAAAATAAAACAATATATTTGAGGGTATATTAACAAATAATTTATAGAATAAGGCGTTACTTTGCGAAGATCTATAATACAAAAGTAATAATGAAAGTATTCTGCTATAATCATATATTAAGTAAATCCGCCTGTGTGTGGTATCCGGCTGAGTAGAATAGATCACCCTCCTTCTTACCGAGGTTTCGTATAAAGTGACTAAGGTAAGTCGACCCGCCGTGTCGTATACGGCTGAGTTGAATAGACCACTCTCATTTCTTACAGAGGTGTCGTAAAAGTACTTACTAAGGTAAGTCGACCCGCCGTGTAGTATCCGGTTGAGTAGAATAGACCACCTACTTTCTTACTGAGGTCTAGTAAAATACGACTAAGGTAAGTTAACCCACCGTGTGGTATCTGGTTGAGTAGAATAGACCACCTTCTTTCTTACCGAGGTGTAGTAAAATACGACTAAGGTAAGTCGACCGGTCGTGCCGTGTCCTACTGAATTGAATAGACCACCCTCTTTCTTACCGAGATGTAGTAAAATACGAGTAAGATAAGTTGACGTCAGTCAGACGGCCGGTCGTAAAATACGTAACCAAATCATGTGACTACATGTTGCGCCGAACCCACTTAGAGTAGGATAAGGGCAGGAGAATGATAATAGCAGTATTTTCATTACTTTTTGTTCATTAAATGATAACATTTATCGAAGCAAACAAAACACTGCCTACTGAGGGACATGAAGATGGAAATGCGGCAGGATTATGACAATTTTATGGCTGCGTTCTAAAGTAGCCATAAACCACCCCCGAGGGTGAAAGTAATTTAGGGCGATGCCTTCGACCCCCCTCTTAGCTGGTGTTATGGGGGGTGGTGACGGAAAACGAGTTAGTGCAAAGGAAACTAAGTGCAAGTTTTACTGTTTATTTGAGTGATCGCGTTTGTTATGATATTTCTAGTTTTTTAAACTGTTTATTTCCCTTATGCTGATGTAAGCATGCGTTTTGGCTTTTTAGCATTATTTCTGAGTATTGTCAGTACTTGCGTTTACATAAATTAATTAAATATTTTACAGAGACCGTTTATATTACTTTATAACTTTAAATACCCGTTAAAAAAAAAAACGACTGGTTATATCTGGGACTCGATTTGAGGTATTTTCACTTCTTTCGTTCATTATTCGCTGAAATATTAAAACTTTACAAAAGTCAGAAAAATTAACCTTTATACTCTATTTATATTTTAGCAATATTTCAATACCTGAAAACAGGGATAAAAGGAGATTTTTTTAAATAAAAGCTGGTTACATCGAATTATCACACCCGAAACCTCCTACAAACTGAGTTTCATTAAAATCGTTGGAGCCGTTTCCGAAATTCAGATAAGCATTCTAACTTTTTTTTAAACGGTCCCGTACATTGTGGTATTTGGAAAGCTATTATATAAAGCTACACTACTAATGCTTATGAATTTATATTCTTTACTTACCTTACTACGCGCCAAAATATTAGTTGGAAGGCGAAAAAGACAGCATTAGGTACCGTCTGTTAAATAAGAGGAAATATAAGAAGGTTATGACAAGGATATAAATTCTTTTTTAAATTATATAACTTTATTTTCTTACTTTTTTATTATTACTACTTACCTTAGTATCAACATCGTGAAACGGCACAGCAAACCACGGTTTCCCCGTCATACTGCGCCGGAATCCAGCTTCCCTCTCCACAGGCCCCTCAGGAGTGCCAACATGAGCCCAGAGCACCACTTCCACAACCTTCAGCCGCGGAGACACCCTCCTGTATACCTCCTCCAAACGTACTCCGAAATCATCACTCGCGTCGCTTATATTCGCAAAAGAGAAATATATACCACACACACCACCCTCCCCGTCTTCAACGCAGTCCGACAAAGCTTCCAAAGTCGGTATAGTCTCAAATTTACCATTTTGCGTACCAGCCGAGTCGCATTTCACGAGAACGCGTCCAAAAAGTTTTTCGCGCCAATCCATTTTTGTTATTTCTTTTAATCCAAACACGGCTTACATTTTTTACTCACACTCTGTTTGCTTTTAAATTTCGAACCCGCGCGACTGGTTCAGATAAGTGTTTATTTTGTTCGGTTTAACACTAAAACGTGTCTAAAATACACGAGCAACGATTACATCGATATTAAATATAAATAACGATGAGTCATCGGTTTTATAAACTCCGTATGTGTCGTGCGGTTTATGAATACGCTAACCGGCTAATAAGATTTATTTTTAAATTCGAAAAGCTCGTGCGCGTGGAACAACGGCCGAACGCCCTCGTAAACCAACACTGACTGGAGGTGGAGGGAAAATGAGGGAACCCTCTGTCATAGAGTAAACAGTGTGAAATGCAACTCCAATTAAAAAATTATAGAAATATTTAAATTAATTTTACAGCTGCTATTATTACTAACTTCAACTGTGGTGACTACTTTGCAATATTACATTTCTTAATCAACATGTAAATATTGTAGAATAAATATTATATTAGTAATTTATTTCAAATATTGCTACTTTTATTAAATATTTTTATTTAATCTGAATAAAATCTATACATATTATAAAAGAAAGTCCCTAAAAGCTGTCTGTATGTGACCGATTTTCTTAAAATCTAGTGAACAGATTTTTGTACAGGGTTCAATAAAAGATAGTATAATTCTTTAGGAAGGCGTAGGTTAAACGTAACGGTTTTATGTAAAATGACTGAAATAGATAAATATGCTATACTGATTTCCGAGCGCGCGTAGGCACGGGGACAGTTAATTTGAAAACAATTAAAATTATTCACTATTATGTATTTGAAAACGCAAATTTATATATTTTCCTAGGAATTGCTTAGTAAAGTTGTTTTCTTTGTATTAACAGATAATATATTCTTTAAGATTTTATATATTGTTATGATTAAAGTCCTAATTTTCAAACTTTCAGAGTGCATATACCATTAGGTACAAACTGATAATATCTAGTGCCATTATTCTATGGTGTGTCTCATATCTCACGTAGAGTTCAGATTGCAAAGGCTTGAATTAATTCAGGTTCGAAACAATCCCTCGCCGAGGGCGATGCAAGGGCAACCTTTAGGTTTCTTTTTGAGCCTAAACATCACACCGTGTGCACATTAAGTTTTCAGTAGATAAATTCTAATAATAGTTCCGCTCCATAAATTTACACTATAATACCCATAAATCTATTGACAATATTTTTTTAATTAGTGTATTGATTTCGTATTTAAGCGCATAGTTTTTGAGATTTGAGTGATGTTAGCGACATTGTTTAGCGTTTTAAACATAAATCTAGAGTTGTTCGTAGATAATACATTGTCCTCATCCTCCTGCCCGTATCCCACTCTAAGTGGGATCGGTACAACATGTTGTTATGTGATTTGGCTTCGTATTTTATAAATTTATAGCCGGCCGCCTGCCTGACGGCGGCCAGGCCAGGCCAGGTCAGCCATTTTATTTTAGTCGGATGTCGGTGGGAAATGAGGGTGGTACTATTCTATTCCACCGGATACCACACGGCGTGGAGTTTAAATATATCTATGCAAATTATATTTATCCTTGGACTGTTTGGCCGGCGTCCACGAAAATTCTTGCAATTTATAACATTTCTGTAAGAAATCGAATAGCTTGCTTATATAAACTTAATAAAGTGTCTTAGCTTTTAATTTTTACCTTACCTTACCTTGAGGGTGGTCTATTCTATTCAGCCGGATACCACACAGCGGGTCAACTTACCTTAGTCGCCTTTTACGACACCTCGGTAAGAAATGAGGGTGGTCCTTCCACTCAGCCGGTTAACACACGACTATGTTCGTAGATAATTACCTAATCATTATATTACAAAAATCTTCGATCTTTTCAAAAATACTGGCTCAAATTAAAGATATATGCGGTTTATACAACTTGAAATATAAAACAAAGGCTTCGCAAAAAACGGTGTGGGTGTCGCGCACGAATACAAGATTCTATAAAAGGCATTCATGGTGAATTGCAACGTTTTGGATTGTGAGTTTTATTTGCCATTTAATTTATATTAAGATAAATCATAGGATTATATATAAAGGATTAATAAAAAAAAATAGCTTACAAAGAGAATATTTATTTTCTTCGTATCTTATTATATTATACTCGCTTTTACCCGCAACTTCGTTCGCATGGACTGTTGTCGCGTGATAGCTTGATAATACATGGCGGTTTTCAATATCATCCTATTCCTGTAGAAATAACAGGATTTCTATAGCCTATGTTTTACCCCAGTGTATAAGGAATAATTGTGCCAAATTTCATCGATATTGGTTCAGCGGATTCGCCTTGAAAGAGTAACAAATATACATCCATACTCACTTTATATCATACACACACTCATATTCATACACACACAATACAGACACATACATACCCGTATAGGCACACGCACATAAAGACACACATACATACAAACTAATTTTTACTTTTTGTTTATTACTTAAGTTAATTTTGTTACTTTTTTATAATAGTCTCTACATTGTTATAACTAAGGGAAAATGCGAGGCAACACTACCACAAGTATCCTTTTAATTTAATAGGTTTGCTTCATATATGTTATGCATCTAAGCTGTGGTAGCCCAGTGGTAACACCATGCGACTTTCGAAGAGATGACGGGTTCAAACCCGGGCAGACACCAATGAGTTTTTCTGTTGAAACTTATGTGTCTAATAAATAATTGCAATTTATCACACGCTTTTCGGTGAAGGAAAACATCATGAGGAAACCTGCATTCTCTAGAGAATTCTGGAGATATGTGTAACCTACCAATCCGCATTGGAGCAGCGTGGTAGGTCTTAGCTCCAAATCTTCTCTCCAAAAACTGAGAGAAGAGGCCTATTCTCAGTAGTGGGATAGTAACAGGTCGCTACTATATAATGCATGATAATGTAAGATTCAATAAAGATTTTTTAGACTACAATATTTTTGAAAGAACAACCGCCGAGTTTTTTGCTCGCTCTTCTCGGTAGGAACAGCTTTTCAAACCAGCAGTAGAGTTAACGATTAACAGCCTTACTTATAAAAATCCTTTAATCACTGACTAAACAATTACTTAACTAACAAATGCTTAAGTGGTTAAACATTTGTTTAACTTTCTTTACTTATAAACGTTACTTAGGATTCAATTAGTTAATCAACGTTCAAAATATTTAAGAACTGCAACACTGAACAAAAGACCGAATGAAATTGTGATATTATTTATTTTTAGTCTGTAGCGGCACAGATTGTTGCGAATTCATAATCGATTAATTTTGTTATTGGTTTATGTCGATGCCCAAAACCAAGTTCCAAGTTTCCTTTAATTTATAAAGCTTTTTTTGTAACTTATAAAAATGGTTTTACCCGCGACTTCGTTCGCGTGGACTGTTGTAGTGTAATAAGTCGATAATAGATGGCGCTTTATTTCCGTGGCCTGTATGTTATTCCGGTGGAAAGGAATAATTATGCCAAATTTCATCGTATAACAAATATACGTACATACCATACTCACAAACATTCGCATTTATAATATTAATAGGATATATCGAGATTCGTGTAACGGGCAGAGCGATACTAAAATCAGCTGTTACGCCGACGCCATTGCTTAAACAAGGGTTAAACAACGTCCTAGTGGTGTTTATTTTGACAACTATTTAAACAGCGATTTAAACAGTGTTTAAAGTTAAGTATCATTTATAAGTAAAAAAGTTTCTTAACTAACCAGTTACTCATTGCTTAAATTTAATTAACGTTTATAAGTAAGGCTGTAAAAGTACTTGTTTTCAAGTTTACTTGAATAATGAATATTTAGAATTTAAATTTGAATGTTAGTCCTTAAAGATATCATTCACTAAACATTTAAAACACTACACTACATTTAACATGTCGTCCACATTTGACAACAAAGCATCATAATCAAAAGTCGTATTTTATTAATAAGATTCGCATCACAAAGCCAAATAATATATTCTTTTTGCACATACTATTGTTGGACCCATAGTTACAAGATTTATGAGACGAATATTTATGCGAAATCAATAGGCGCGCGCCAGAATCTTTTGGGCCTACATATTTATATTAAAACAGAAACGGAAAGATAGTGATAGAATTATCATCAACAACAGATAGAAGAATCATTTGACTGGCCTGTTAGAGCAGGAGGCAGTGACGCTGCCTTCAGCTCAACGGGTCCCGGGTTTGATTTCCGCCGAAGACACAATTTTTTATATATATAATTTTTGGGTGCATATATTTCTTTAAGTATTATCATCATCCTCCTGTCCTACTCTAAGTGGATTCGGCAAAATATGTTATAAACATGTTCTCACATGATTTAGCTACGTTTTTTGACAAAAGTATACTAAAATTATTTTGTTATAATACGCCATGAAATCATCAACTTATCATGAATTCATCGCGGAATTATAGCAAAATAATTTAATTACTACTGTTGTATTAGGTATAGATCTCGGCAAAGTAACGCCTAATTCTATAAATTATTTACGTATTTTGATTTTTTTTTGCCTGGCGTCAACTTACCATAGTCGCATTTTACGACACCTCGGTAAGAAAGAGGGTGGTCTATTCCACTCAACCGGATACCATACAGCGGGTCAACTTACCTTAGTCACCTTTCACGACACCTCGGTAAGAAATCAGGGTGGTACTATTCTATTCAGCCGGATACCACACAGCGTAAATTTAAAAAGATACTTTCTCGTTATTAATTAAATTTAAGTTGAACTTTCTCGATGGTACCTACTTTCTGGAATACGTCATACTGTATTGAGTGTATGTTTGTGTCATTTTTTTTTAATCTTTCGTTTTTCTTATAATATTCGTTTTATAATCATTTTGTAGTCTATGATGATTTGATTCTTTGTCTCTGTCATGTATTTCATAGACAATACTGTTTTGTTATTGTTTTGAACTCAAGTCTTATTATTGCTTAATATCATACAATGTAAGCAGTTTTTAAATAATATGAGCGCGAATACCATTGAGTTATCATCTGATGATTCAGAAGACGGTGTAAAAAGTGCTCAATATTTCCATTTGCCTACTACTGAGATATATTCCGTTGAAGATTTACAAGGTATAAAACTTGCTTGAAATTGTTATTGTTTACTACCTACCTTAGTTTTGAACCGATTAAATGGTATAATGTCGATATGATGTTTTAGTCGAGAGATTACGTAAAAATGTTCACAAACTTCTCAAACACTGTTGAACTAAAATAAAAAATATATTTTCCTCATAGTTTTATTAAATAAATACATCTTTAATCCTCCTCAATTTAAACTTAAAATCTTTTGTATATATAATAAAATGTACTCCTTAATATATTTAGTAAATTTCTCTGCACTGCTTGCAGTGTGGAATATTAAATGCTTACTTATATTAAATTTTAAGAGTCAAAAGCTGGGACTTCTACATCTGGCACTAGTAAAAGCTCTCAAGACAATGGAGGGAAGCAACGGCGGAAAAAGAATGATAGTAAGTTGTAAAATGTAGAAAAGAATCTATATAAGTGTATAAAATTGAATCTATGTTTCCTTTTGTAAATGCATCATGTGTCAATGAATGAAACAATTTGGCTAATTTTATTTTCTTGTTTTAGCTATTGTCAGAAGGTTCTTATGCAAAAAAAACCCAGATATTTAAACAAATATACATACATATCAACATTATTCTTAACTGCTATTAATTTACTTACTGTGGGTAGTACCACAGGACTATATATGTATTATGACTAAATATTACTTAATTGTGTGCACATAACAATGTAATACTATTGTTTAATTTGTTTTTTATGGTAATATATTTTTGAACTATTTGTACAATTTGTACAGTTCCTTCACATTAACTTTAGTGTAAGAATACCCTTAAAAATTTAAGTTCTGGAAAAAAGAACCGTGAATTTTATTCAGTTTTACTAAATTTGTACTATATTTCAAATTCAGTTGTACTAGTTCATGAATATTTATCCAGCGGTTTGGCTGTGAAAGTGTAACAGACAAATATTCGCATTTAATAATAGTATGAATCAACACTTTAATTGTATTATAATGTTGTGGCTTATTGAATTGACTGTTTCTTAGGAACTCATATATTAAAACATAGTAATTAGATATGTAAGAATTTCAAGACAATCCATGTCCTATTTATTGAGTTTTATGACTACAAATACATACCAGGAATATTACAAATGTTTCTGGTCTGTATAATAATTTTTGGTGATGTGAAGATATTATTTAAAGGTACAGAAAATGGAGTTACGAAGAAACTATCTGGAGCTGAGCGACAGGCCTTGAAAAAGAAATTAGCGGACGAGAAAAAAGCAGCTAAAGAAGCTAACAAGATATATAAGCCTGGAGAATGCATGAAAGTACGAGTATATCACTTAGTATATTTATAGTTTATTTTTTATTTGGTTATTAAATAAAATCATTTTAACTTAGTATTTAAGATTTATTAATAATAAATTGACCTAGGGTTAGATTATTAGTTAGGAGGAGACCAGTTTTCGGTAAAATCACTGCACTATTATTAACTTACAAAAATAGGTGTGACTTAAAAAAATCCACTTAAGCAAAATCCCATGATTTAATTATGAAACCTTATTTACATTTTGAATGCCATGGAGGTCACCGGTGATCACATAAGAAACACATAATTTGAGTAAATTTTTAATGCTTTTATAAAATAATATCTAGAAAAATGAAATACTGCAATTAGGAAATTAATTTGGCCAGATTGGGTTTCACCAGACGGAAAAACTAAAAATGAGATTGATTATATGTTGACGAATAATACCAAGCCATATAGAGACACACACATTATACATAACCTGAATTTCAACAAGAACCACCGCATGGTGCACAGCTGCCTAAGCCTACAACAATCAAAAAGAAGCCGCCCAAATATAGCTAAAAATGCCTTTCAGCATCATAAACAAAGTTTTAAAGAAGTGGATGGCACTAAAATCAAATCTCTAGAGAACATCGTGAAATCTGAATTGCACACGATAGCAAAGTATAAAATAGTTGAGGCGAAACTACAAGAAATAGCGCAACAAAATACCGATGATATCAAAACCAACAAATTTTCTCCTAAAACTCTAAACCTTTTGGAAGAAAGACGAAAACTAATAACTGAAAAAACAAGAGAAAACCGAAATGAAGTTTCTAGGCTCAGCAAAGAAATAAGAGAAAACATAAGAAAAGAAAAGAAAAGAAGAAGGCTACTAGTATTAGAGAAGCACATTATAAGAACAGGAGGTACAAAAAAAGCCCTAAAAGAATTAAGAGAGAAAGGCAAAGAATGGATCCCGAATCTGAAAAACAAAGAAAGAAGCATCACTAAGCGCAGACAAATTCAAAACTTATCCACTGAATACTATAGAAACCTTTATTCATATAGAAACGCAAATACTGATATAGCTGCGAATACACAAGAAAACAGTAGCGATAAATGTAACGAAAAAGAACCGATTATTCTTACATCAGAGGTCAAGCATGCGATCAAATCCCAAAAATTAGAGAAATCACCAGGGCCAGACAATATCCCAAACGAGCTGCTAAGAGGTACAATCGACGAAATAACCCCAATACTAACAGAAATGTTCAACGACATAATAAATACAGGGATAGTTCCAAACCAGTGGGGAGAATCTCACATTATTTTATTACATAAAAAAGGAGCAAAAGATGATATCGGTAATTATAGGCCAATAAGCCTAATGTCAAATGTCTACAAGGTATTCGCAAAGGTGCTATTAGAAAGAATATCAAAAACACTAGATGAACACCAACCAAACGAACAAGCTGGCTTCAGGAAGAACTTCAGCACAATTGACCACATCCACACAATAAAACAGCTGATCCAGAAATACAACGAATACCAAAAGACCCTTTACATAGCATTTGTCGACTATACTAAGGCATTCGACAGCATCGATCATTCGTACATGTGGCTAAGTATGAGACAACAAGGAATCAGTGAGACATACATAAACATCATCAAAAACATTTACGAAAACAGCAAAAGCAGCATAAAACTAGAAACGATAGGCCCCCAGTTCTCAATCAATAGAGGAGTTCGTCAAGGCGACCCACTTTCACCAAAGTTATTTTCTGCGGTATTAGAACAAATTTTTAGGAAATTGGACTGGGAAGATTTAGGCCTAAATATAAACGGATGTCGCCTCAACCACCTTAGATTTGCCGATGATCTTGTCCTGTTCGAAGAAGACCCCAAAAAACTAGAAAGGATGCTAGGGGACCTGGTGGGGGTAAGTGCTGAAGTTGGCCTGAAAATGAATCCACAAAAAACCAAACTGATGACAAACTCCAAAGAAGTACAGATATCTATAAATAATGAGAAACTGGAATTTGTTAGCGAGTATGTTTACTTAGGACAAATAATTTCTACAAAGGGTCAAATGGATAGAGAACTTGAAAAAAGAATAGCTTTTGGCTGGAAAAAATTTTGGGCTCTAAGGGAAATTATGAAAAGTAAAGACTTGGGTATTCAAATAAAAAGGAAAACATTCAATACATGTGTGCTCCCATGCATTACCTACGGATGTGAGTCATGGTCCTTAACCAAAGTGCACCAAGAAAAATTGGCACGATGTCAGCGTGCTATGGAAAGAAGCATGCTGGGGGTTCGGGTTCTGGACAAAATCAGTTGCAACGAACTCCGAGCAAAAACAGGAGTCAGAGATATCATTTCCCACATTGACATACAAAAATGGAGATGGGCGGGTCACACAATACGCTGCTCACTCAATAAATGGAGTCAAAAGGTTACTCTCTGGTACCCCAGGGATGGAAAAAGAGCTAGAGGGCGGCCAGTGAGAAGATGGGAGGACGACCTTATATTAACTGCTGGTCCCCTCTGGACGAGAGTGGCACAAGATAGGGGTCAATGGAAAGTGTTGGAGGAGGCCTATGCCAAAAGGCACACCGAACTAAGAGATTTCATATAACTAAAAAAACCGATCAAATTCTTGTAGTTCGGAATAAAAGGCTTATTATTATATTATTATTATTAAATAAAATCATTTTAACTTAGTATTTAAGATTTATTAATAATAAATTGACCTAGGGTTAGATTATTAGTTAGGAGGAGACCAGTTTTCGGTAAAATCACTGCACTATTATTAACTTACAAAAATAGGTGTGACTTAAAAAAATCCACTTAAGCAAAATCCCATGATTTAATTATGAAACCTTATTTACATTTTGAATGCCATGGAGGTCACCGGTGATCACATAAGAAACACATAATTTGAGTAAATTTTTAATGCTTTTATAAAATAATATCTAGAAAAATGAAATACTGCAATTAGGAAATTAATTTGGCCAGATTACAAAGTAATGCAAAATTAGTGTAGCATTCGACATGTTAAGTACATAGTAAGTTCATTATTTCTTAATAAAATGGAAAGAACATATGTTTGCTATCTGTACCTAAGTACATTAAAAATTAAACGTTTCCAAGCAGCAAATTTGATAGGTGATGGATGATCATTCGAGTAAAGATGCCAGCACCACGCTATCGTTAGGTTCCACATATACCAAAGATTTTCCAACTATATAAAGGTATCCTTATAATATTTTCTACTCTCTAAAGCGCATGAATTTTAGATATTAATAAGGCATATAATTTAACTACAAATCCTATAGAACTTACGATACACTGTTACGATTTAAGGTTAAATTTTTAACCACAATCAAAGGTTTTTTAGGGTTTTTTTTAGTATTTATTCCTGAACCTTAAGGCTGCCATAGAGTATTCCTCTTTTTACAGTATATGATAATAGAAATGCACCCAAAACTGTTGGGGGCCTGGTACTGCGCGGACTTGGAGCGGGAGGCCAGCGCCAGTGGTGTCAAATTGCGAGCCTCTATAGATATATGCGACAAAGACCTGGTACTGTGGAGCAGAACTGTGCCCCGGACCCTGACGGACAACAATGGGGTGGTGAGTTCTGTGCGCACATCTTCAGTAAAAATTTTTTTAATGGGAATCCTTTTGTTTATTCACTGTCTATATAATGTAGTAGTATAATGTAGTAATTAAAAATTAATCATAAAATATAAACGCGTTTAGGGAATCACGCCGGGCACCTTACTGTGCACCAATACTTTTCACTTCAAAATCCAAGGACAGAATGATTCTACCACGAGTTCGGAACACTAATCCACTTGAGAAGAACTGGCAAGAAACTCAGTGGTCGCTGCAATCACGAATAGTGATTATTTGAGGTTCGATCAGATGAAATACAAAATAGGTCACCCAAACGCGTCTACCTCGTACGAATGCCGCAGACCAAATGAGAGTGAATGACGGTAGCCGTTGTCTTATATAGGCTGTCACAGGTTAGGGATCAGGATTCCTAACAGTAAGTTATTTTCCGTCCTTCCGACTTTTCCTTTCAAAACCAAGTCTTTGTGAATTTGTCGTGAAGTAATTTTACAAATTCCTGCAGGTATAAAGCCATAGTAAACTACGTATAGGATTACATATATATTTTCTTCATTCTGCAGAATACTGGTATAATAATCAAAACTTACCTTGAACTTGTGAACATGCATGGAATTTGACCGAAGCCTTAAAAAGCTCGCAGTTTTGATTGATCTCGTGTTTTTGTTTTATTCTGAGTTGAAAGTAGTTGATAGTGAAGAGATTTAATAAAAACTACAGACAGATATTAAAACGCAATTAATAAATGTAGATTGTGCTGATCGTGCTCATAATTATACAGGCAGGTTTCGTACACTGCCCATCACTATACACTAGCATAATCTCCACAATAGTTTCGCCCTGAGCGTATACCAGATACATTCCACGGCAATTGGTTTCAATTGGATCAGGTAGAATTGACACCCTCCGAAGTGCGTTGCGGCCATGGTCTATACGTGCTCCATGCTGAGCACGTGGCTGAGCTGGTGGCGGAGCACGCTCTGGCCGAGCACGTGCAGCGCACGTCCCAGTTGGCGGGCTGCAGGCTGACTTTAGTACTCTTCGGAATAAGGGTCAAGTGGGTAACGTGACCTGATTGACCTTACTTCTCCCCCGTATTTCAGCTGAGATTGGCTATGAGATAGAAATTATATGAGAAAGATATAAGAATAAGGTTGAATATGCTTTTAGTATTAAAGCTGTGATAGCCAAAGGGTGCGATCGTTTGACCCTTTCCTTCGTTTGTTAAGTCATGAGTTCAAACTCTGGCAGGCACAAATGAATTTACATATATCACATTGTTCGGTGAAACGCCGTGTGGTTTTCGACTGAATAGAATAGTACCACCCTCACTTCTTACCGAGGTGTCGTAAAAGGCGACTAAAGTAAGTCGACCCACCGTGTGGTATCCGGTTAAGTAGAATAGACCACCCTCTTTCATACAGAGTTATCGCGAAATACGACTAAGGTAAGTTGATGTCAGACAGGCGGTGGGTCGTAAAATACGTAGCTAAACATGTGACAGCATGTTTATAACATGTTGTGCTGACCCCTTAGAGTTGGATAAGCAGGAGGATGATGATGTCACGTTGTTCGGTGAAGGCAAACATCGCTAAGAAACCTGCATAACTCTAAATAATTTTAGGCATATGTGTAACCTACCAATCATTGGAGCAGCGTGGTAGGTCTTAGTTCCAATCCAAAAACGGAGAGAGGAGGACTATGCCCAGCAGTAAGATAGTAACAGGCGGTTACTTTACTAAATGAGGTTTATCTTCTATCTTAAGCTAAAGGCAAACATCACAAGGAAATCTGTATATATCTAGAGAATTCTAGGGATATGTGTCACTTATCCGTATTTTCGCAGTGGATCTAAAGTCTAACTCTTCTCTCAAAAGAAGGAAAGAGGAAGCTTTTGTCCTTAGAATAACAGGCCGTTGTTACTTTGGATATTAACTGTGAAACATTGTTAACAGAGGGTCCGGACGGAAAAATGCAGAGAGAATCATTTCTGAGAATGATCTACAGAAAGCTATTGCAGGTAACATTGATAACGCTTTTATTGTTTAAAGTTTGAAATGAAGAAAAAAACACATTTATTCATCTGTGCGCTACACACGGTGGTACAAAATAATAACAGCTAAATACATATAACTTATCTATACTAATATATAAAGCTGAAGTGTTTGTTTGATGGCGCTAGTCGCAGGAACTACTGGACCGATTCGAAAAATTCTTTCAGTGTAAGATAGTCCATATATCGAGGAAGACTATAAACTATATAACATCACGCTAAAATGAAAGGAGAGGAAAAAGGAGGAAGGAAAATTTGCGTGCGCAAATTAAATCTCATAATTAAATATAAATAAATAAAAAATTGTGAATCCCTTATTTCCATGCGGGCGAAGTTGCTGGCACAGCTAGTGTTTAAAAAACATTACAACAAATAAAACTAATGAAAAAATAATATGCCACCGCATATAGCGTAGCGACGAAAGGTATTCAGGTCAGCATAGTGCCGCATTTGTATTAAATCTGTTATTGAAATAACCTATAAAATAATACTGCATATTGACTGATTGATTGACGAACAGACTCAATGAGGTAGGCTGACGTCAGGCAGGCGGCCGGTCGTAAAATACGTAGCCAAATCATGTGACATGTTCATAACATGTTTGTTCCGATCCCACTAAGGGTAGGATAAGCGCAGGAGAATAATATAGTTTTATTCTTTCACTAGGTGGTTTTCCAAATATACGAACCCTTTGCGTATTATGCGACATATTATTTTTAATAATTGTATTACACTTTGCAGGAAACGTAAAGATTGATATTAATTAAATTCACAGTGATTATATCTGTATTTAAAAAAAATTATTTGCCGAAACTCTAAGAATTAAACACTTAAAACAAAATTTTCTTTTTACTCGATTTTAATTATTTTGGATATAGCTAGGTTCGATTCTAACCCCCCACATATATAATGGTCGATGTCGTACTCGCAGACTTGGTGGTGAGCGTGGACTGCGACACAGTGGAGGTGAACACGGCCAACGAGCTGGCCCTCGCCATCATGCACTTCACCAAGGCCGTCGCCGAGGAGCCCTGCAAGTAATGACGGACCATCCTCCATACCAAATATCATATAGCGAGAAGTTGGAATTAGAAACTTTGACGAACACTTCACTACATAGTATAAAACAAAGTCGCATTCTTTGATTGTCCATATATCCCTATGTATACATAAAACTTTAAAACTACGCAACAGATTTTGATTTTTTTAGTAGATAGAGTGATTCAAGAGGAAGGTTTGTATGTATAATAACATTCAATACGGAGTAGAGAAATACTGTAATTTTAGAGATTTCTGTAAATAATTACATTTTTTTCCGCTTACATTGCAAACGCATGCTAAACCCTACGAGATTTATCAAAATGATGTACTAAGTATTTGTACACCTTGAAAAGGTCTACAGAAAAGTCCGCGATGGTATATGTCTATCTCTTATGGATAACCCACTATAGCATTTTTTGTCATTTACTTTTTACGAAAAATAATGCCTTATTTTTGAAGCAATTTTTATACAATACAGAATTAATCCTTATCCAATTAAGTACCTTAAATAAATTGTTGATTTAATATAGATCAAAATGGCCGGAACATTTTCGGAGATATTACAAATTTAAAATGCCGTGAGGACGCCGCGCTTCACCCTATAGCACTTCGCATTTAGCAGCTATATGTCGTTCTTTCAAGAGTTTGTTTAAAGACAAGGAAGCTGTGAAAGTTGTTTATAAAGACATTCTGTAATTAATTGTAAAAATAAAATACATAGGGAAAATGTAAAAGTAAATAAGTAAAAATGTACTATATGAATTTAGAGCCCGGGCCACGGGCAGTAATGAATAAATCAAAACTACTAGATCGATTTTAATCATTTTTTTTACACTGAGGGACATGGGATATATATTTTATACCAGGGGCAGGCCGCTAGTAAATTATAACTTTCGAAAAACTGTTAATGGCAAAGCTAGAATTGGTTACGGAATGTTATTACAGAATCTTATATCTGGGGTGCCAAAGTGGTCGGCCTCCTCGTGGCGCACCCTGGGCAAGCTTAGTCTTGGCGAACGGACCACTGAGGGGTGGCCAATCCAGTTGTCCCTCTGATTAGCAGAGGGCAATCTGGACGGGCCGGGGACTTCGGGGGGGTTGGGGTGAAGTCCCTAATGAGCGACGGGTCCAGTTGGGCTTACTCTAAGTCTGGCTGGACATGGTTACGGCCACCGTCGGTGAAACCCGGAAGCCCAGCAATGGGAACGGGGACCTTCGGGTTGCGAGGAAGAAAACCTCTATAAAAAATTACCCGGTGGGGGCGGAAACGCCCACCAAGGCGTTGGGGCCCCTACTTGGGGCGCGATCTCTCCCTGTCGACCGTGACATAGCAAACACGGTGGGCAGGGAGCGATCGTGGGCAGCGATGGCCTCCCTTAGCTCTGCGGAGGGGGGCGGAGGGAGGTGGCGGAGCGGTTCCACGAACTGTTGTTCTGGATCCAATCTGCTGCTGGTGAGTCCAGGTGTTAGTGACTCGCCCAAGCCCATCGTCTGCCGCCCTAACTGGGGACCTTCGGGTGTTCCGAACGGGGTACATCGGACACCTGGCTTACAGGTCCCCGAGGCGGTCGGTGCATCAGGTGCTCCCGATGCACCGGTTAGCGGAGGGGGGCTTCTCTTTCGAGGGGCCCCTACCTGGAGGTGTTTATTCTCTGGGATCAGAGCTGTCGGCGGCAAAATGTACAATGATACCCTGTCCTTGCCATCGGCAGCGTGGTGGAGCACACAGGTCGTTTTAGTCGGTGCGAGTCCGACATAACCGCCGCCTGTCCCCGTCGGGCGGCGGTACCCATAAGGGGTTTTTTCCTGTATAATAAAAAAAAAAAAAAAGAATCTTATATCTAATGTTGTATTTATACGCTGTCTGTCCGTCTGTTTGTTGATCAAACTCCGTTCGCCAGGAGTTCGCGGCGCGCCGTGGACGAGCGCGCGCAGTTCTACATGCGCGGCGACAATAAGAAGTGCGTCGCGGTCGACACGCACGGTACGTCATTAAAGCCTCATCGGATACATAATCTCAACATTATACTCATTATCTTTTGTATTTTACTCTAAGTGGGGTTGTTACAATCTATACTAATATATAAAACTGAAGAGTTTGATTGTTTGAACGCGGTAATATCAGGAACTATTGAACCGATTAAAAAAATTCTTTCAGTGTAAGATAGTCCATTTATTGAGGAAGGCTATAGGCTATATAACATCACGATAAGATAGGAAAGGAGCAGCAATAAAAAATAGTATGCAAAATTTAAAGCGTTCCTTGCTTGCACTGAGTAAACGGTAATAGTTATTAAAAAATCATGTATTACAAAATTATTCCCCCTTTAAAAGTTCTAAATAAAAGTCCGCGACAGCATATGTCTAGCTTTTAAGCTTAACGCACTTTAACCATTTTTATGGTTATCAATAGACTATATTACAGCTTTAATATTACACGCGGGCGGAGCCGCTGGCGATTGCTAATATGTTATGTTAAACATGGTGTCATATGATTTGCTAACCAGGTGAGAAGAATAGACCACCCTCATTTTTACCGAGGTGTCGTTAAAAGCGACTAAGGTAAGTTGACGTCAGACAGGCGGCCGGTCGTAAAATACGTAGCCAAATCATATGACAAGATGTTTGTAACATGTTGTGCCGACCCCACTTAGGAGTGGGATAAGGGCAGGGAGATGAGATGATGATACTCATTGAAAAACTCATTGGTGTCTGCCCGGGCTCGAACCCGTTGCACGAAAGAGTTGCACGGTGTTACCGCTGGCCTATCAAAGCTTAGTGTGGGATAAGGGTCAGCAGAATGTCTTCAAGCCTGTCGGTCCCTCCAGGTAACGGTCTGAGCAGGTTGTGGCAGCAGATGGTGGCGGTGCTGCCCCACGCCAGCCTGGACAGCGCGCGGGCGCTCTGCACACAGCATCGCAGCCCGCTGGCCCTGTACGAGGTACGGACTGATGGGGTTCAGATTTATACAACTCCCATAATATTTACGGAGAATTATCACTTAAAAGCTTGCTGTATAGTAACAAGTACCTGCGTGACTGATTTATAAAATGATGTAAAAAAAAAATAGGGCAGATGGGGCTCGATCCTAGGTATTTTCACCTCTAGACTGCCCGTTCCCCAAATGAACTATCATGACTTTACGTTTGACATCAAAAAATTGTGATTGTATTCAACGTAAATTAAAAAAAAAAATTAGAACCCGAAGAACAGAGATAAAACGACATTTTTTTTAAATAAAACTTATCTAGATCGATTTATCTCCCTCAAAACCCCCTACGTGCTGAATTACAGGAAAATCGTTGGAGCCCTTGCCGAGATTCCGAAAATATATACATTCAAGATAAACTCATTTAAATATTAAAGATTAATTTATAGAATTCGGCGTTACTTTGCGGAGATCCATAATACAAAAGTAATAATAAAATTATATTGCTATATAAATACATATAATAAAGTGAATAGAAAATATGTATAATGCTAAATGTAGAGTGGACAATCGGTTATCATACCTGATACATGCAGGATTCGTAAAAACACACGCACTAACCTCCACCACCGCCACCACAAAACACAAGCACTACACACGTTCACTATCACAAACCCAACAATCGTTTCGCCACGCAACCGAAGCATCATCAGGAGATAGACGGCACGACAAAATCGCAAAAGCTTTGCGAATTTGTCTGCGTTTTTACGAATCTTGCATGTATCAAATTAGTGTTATATATAATTTCTATTTTCTTTACTGCAGATTATAGCAATATAATATAATAATTACTCAAATTTCAAATTCAAAATATTCTTTATTCAAATAAACTTGTAAACAAGTGCTTTTGAATCGTCAACTCTACTGCTGGTTCGGAAGTCTGTTCCTACCGAGAAGAACCAGCAAGAAACTCGGCGGTTGCTCTTTTTTTTAAAATACAATTCTTAATGCTAGTTACATTTAATTGTTTCTATCTTGTACAGGGTCGAACAATATTTATATCCACGCATTTTTATCGTCTAAATAATCCTCTACAGTATAGTAGGCTTTCTGTATCAGTCTCACCTTAACAGTGTTTTTAAACTGCTGCAATGGCAAAGTTAAAATTGATTGTGGAATTTTATTATAGAATCTTATACCCAAACCCACAAACGACTTACTTACTTTTTCAAGGCGCAAAGCAGGGGCCGCAAGCTTATGTCGGTTCCTACTTTGTCTATTATATACATCGCCTATTGTTTTATAATTCTTTATATTTTTATATACAAAAATTAAATCAATTATGTATAAATGGATCTGTGTAAAGTAACGCCGTTGTGCGGTCAGGCGCTAAAGTCGCCGGGCGGGGAGCGCACGCTGGCGGACGTGGGCGTGGCGCGGGCGGCGGCGCCCGGCTCCAAGACGAGGCGCATCGGACCCGAATTTGCCAGGAAGATGAGGATATTGTTCACGGCGACTGACGGGGATACTCTTTTGGACTGATTAATTTATTAGTATTTAGTATTTATGTAATAAAAAATTAAAATTCATTAATTTATACATCTTTTTTTGTTCTTGAAATATAACTTCGGCGTTGCATTCTTAATAATTTGAAAAGTTATTATTTCTTATTGCTTTTGAATGATTGTTTATTAATATATATTATGAAACAAGGATGCTTGCCGTTTTTGTCGTATCGAAATCAATTTTAATTCGATTGGACTCTGTTATTGGAAAGCACCGGATACATTATGAATATTTATTTACTTAAATACATTATGATCTGACAAACATTATAATAATAAAGAGGTTAGAAGTTAGTATCTCAAAATTAAAACTAAGACGCGCAAGAATGAATCATTAGTAGGTATGAGGGTTTATTTTCTACTACCTATGCTAAGCCGTAATGGATATACAATCTTTGGATGTTATGTGGCGAAAAACTTGAATTCATTGTTATTGATATAATAGTAAATCGAATTTAACATCGTTTATTACTATTTCTTCTAATAAGTATATTTAATTTTTTACTTTAGCAATATTATATTAAAAGGATGACAACTTTTAGTAAATGTCACTAAAGTCAAAACAATATCACAGAGACCGCAAAAATAACCTCAAATGTGGCTTATGAAATCAAAAAAACTTTACATTTCTCCCATTCAAGTTACAAAATCTTTTCATTATGTCTGTATACATATCAAGATTTATAATTTCAAATGTCCGCTCAGTATGTAACAGGAGATTTGTGTCGAGTTTTACCTCTGATGTTAATCCTGTAAAAAACATATTTTTCCCGAAGAGAAATGATTTATTTCCAATGGGGCATCAATTATTTAGAACATATTCAAGTGATACTGTTGTACCTACGACTATGGCTTCGGATAATTCAAGTTTACCACTAAAAAAGAAGACTGTGCACAAAAAGGCAGTTCTGGAAGATGTTGCCAAAAAAGAGGGTCATTACTTAACTATGGCATACGCGACAGCGAATTGCTATGATCTGAAAGCTTTAAGAGAGGCTCTGGTGCAACAGAAACTGTATGAACCGGCAACGTAAGGTTTTATATCATTATTTATATTTTACTAAATGACGTAATCTTACGAAATAATGGAATAACTAAAAAAAGCGATGAATATCATATTTTTCAAAATAATTACATTTTTATATTATAATTTTAAATATTATAACATATTGTTTTTTTTACATTAAATAATAATACATTCAAATTTTAATTGAGAAGAAATTATAATTTTTGAATTTAAACTATAGTGAGTGTTATTCATAATTAAGGTATAGAAACCGGCTATACTCACGGATTTTATTGGATGCGCCTGACTAGTTTCATATGTTACACCATGTATCACTGTCGGGACAGCAGTGAAACCCTTGTCCCAACATGGGGAAATGGGTGGAATAGTCCAGAAGGAGCTGAAGGAGCTGGAGCAGGGCGGGTGGCCCTGCACCAACAGGCCACCCCAAAATTACATAGATAGATACACCATGTATAGAGCCCATTAATAAGAGCCGTATGGGCTTGAAACTAGTTTGGTTCATCCGATAAATTAAGACTAGAGTATAGCTGGTTTCTATACATTAATTAGAAATTTTAATTGTGAAGAATTATTTTTATACACATTTTGTTTCTAGTTTAAAAACTCAGGAAGTAGGTGATGTGTTAGTGGCGAGTGCGGTGTACACTGTGGGCCGCGAGCCCCGAGAGATCATATTCTTTAAGGAAGGAGCGGTGGTGTTTTGGAACTGTACAGACCTAGAAGCTAATAATGTACTGGACTTTATTTCTCCGTAAGTTTTCATCGCTTTTCTCATAATTCCAAAGAAATATTATTTTTAACTTTACACTTTTTCAAATATTTCAATTTTACTTTATCATAATGCACATTTATTAGCCTTAAATGATTGTAATGTTTTCTAGTTATTTTTTTATTTATTATAGTAGTATAATAATCATAAATCATTTTTGAAAAAAAAAAGCAATTTTTTTATGTTTTATTCTATTTAATATATGTTTAAAACTACTTCCAGTTACTGTCCCACTGTTGGTCAATGGTCTCATTTCACCTTTGAAAATTTGGAAAACAGCTTAAACTCTTAAGAGAAATCCAATTTAGATACTAATTTTGTTTCCCAAGATATCTCTAAAGATATGCATATTCTTTCACAATATTTTCCTTTACCAGTGAATGTTTTTTAATCGTAAAGTATAATAGTTTTTGTTTTTTAAATATAATAGATTTTATGTGCTTGTGTGTACTGTATTCCTATTTCCTCAAAGTGTTTGATAAAAAAATTGTTAAAGAATTTATATATGTAATCATCATCTTCCTACCCTTATGCCGATCTAAGTGGGGTCGGCACAACATGTTATAAACATGCTGTCACATGATTTTTAAGACCGGCCGCCTGCCTGACGTTAACTTACCTCAGTCGTATTTGAGTACTCCTTGGTAAGAAATGAGGGTGGTCTATTCTACTAAACTGGATTCCCCACGATAGGTCAACTTACCTTAGTCGCCTTTTACGACACATCGGTAAGAAATTAGGTTGGTTTATTCTACTCAGCCGGATACCACACGGCGGGTTGACTTACCTTAGTGGCCTTTTACGACACCTCTGTAAGAAATGAAGGTGGTACTATTTTATTCAGCCGGATACCACAGGCGTAATTTATATAATGAAATATAGTTATAAAATTACTTTCTTTGTCCTTTGTAGGTTTGAAATGGAAAGCTACCCCCGTGATGTTGTGATCAGGGAGAGAGAAATAATGACTTATCAGTATCCACAGAATGTGTAAGTATATTGTGATAAAGTTTAGAAAAGAACTTCAATAGTGTAGTATCTCAATAGAGTAGCCAGTTTCACCGGTAGAGAAAGACCTCCTATTTCCTTTTTTTTATAATTTGGGGCTCAGAACCGTCATGCAAGCATAATATATAAGCCAAGTGTGACAAAGCCATGGTCGGTAATTTTTAAATTATTAAAACTATGTAAAAAAAATAATTGAAATAAAAATAAAATATTAGGGGTGGACAATTCTTGGTGGATGGTGGCAACAAGGTGGGAATGAAAAATAAACAGTCATCGAGTCAGATCTAGATATAAAATTTCATAAATTTGGTCAAGCTGTTTTGGAGGAGTGTGGTAACTAACATTGTAACATGAGAATAATTTGTTTATTTCCAGTAAGAGGTGTTCCCTTCAAGAGGAGTGTTTTGTTTTAGTACCCGATAGTGATAATTCACTGGAGAGATATACTTTCAGGTAATTTTTTAGAGTATTGATTAATGTTTAATGTTGAATTTAATATTTAAAACTCATAACAGTGAATGTGACATACCTTTCACCCCTAGAAGACTAAAATAACAATGTAAAAAAATCATCTTTTTATATTAATCATGAAGGTTTTTTGGTTAAAACCTTTCCTAATTATTAAAAACATAAAATATTATGTGGTTTCGTTTTTGTAAAAGAAAATATTTTCTGTCTGATATATTATTTTTGAAAAGGATTTTTGCATAATACTTGTTTATGTAAGAAAAAAAATATTTTTGCAAGATAGGTTACACATATGCCTTAAATTATCTAGAGATATTCAGGTTGCTCTTGATGTTTTCCTTTATTGAAAAGCGTGTGATATATTGCAATTATTTATTAGACACATAAGTTTGTAACAGAAAAACTCGCTGGTGCCTTGAACTCGTGACCACTTCAAAAGAGTCACAGAGTGTCACCGCTGGGCTATCACAGCTTTAGTATTACTATAGGTTATGTCAATACTAGGTTAAGACGTACCAAAAAAAAAATTTATAAATATTAGTATAGTTGGACAATTGTGTGTCTGGTTCCCCTAGTCTAGTATAGAGAAGGATATTCACACTTACTCCCCGGGTGGGGGGTAGGCGGGGTACGGGCATCGAGGAAATCCTCACTACCCGGGCATGTACTCGCAGGCACTTAAGCCCGGCGTTTGTTTCGGCCGTAGGCCGAGGTCATCTAAATGACTTAAGAGTGTGGGTATTTGGGCAGTACGCCCAGGTCATATAGGTGACCTAATGGATGTCTGGTTCGGTGAAGAGGTAGATTGGTCCAGTATACTAAGTGTATGGTGTACGGTGTGCGGTGTACTGTTCAGCCACGCCATGGCGCAGTCGGCGCGGCTTGGCGCGTGGGAGGCGCGGCTGGGCGCGCTGGCGGCGTCCGTGCGCGCGCACACCGAACGCATGGAGCGCGAGGGCGCCGCGCACGTCGACAAGAAGGAGGTGATATACACACCTTACACACAATACATACATACATATACAGAGTGGCCGACGATACGACATCAATTTTAATCCTACATAGCTCCGCATCTTAGCAGCCTACATGAAAAAATCACTTAATTCAATGAAGTACTTTAGCCACAGGATATTATTTTTCATTTTGAAATTAAACTTCATGATGTATATGGATCAATGACCAATGGCAGCATGCCATACAAAAATAAACCCTATAAACAACGACCTTAGTATCACGCCCTTTGCCACCACCTTTGTATTTCATCGGTCCGTTTGATCTTCGCGGCGATCGTCATATCTACACCGAGCGCCGTACGCGCGCACTACAAGGTGAGTGAACCCTAATGAATGAGCGTGTTTTGCAACTTAAAGGTATTTAGTTTGTATATATATTTTTCTTAAATTCTATATTTAAATACATTGAATTTTACCAAAGTAATGTAATACTTCCAAGTGCGATTCAAGCCATATGGACGTATTGACAAAAAAATCTTTTTTATTTATTGTTATTAATAGCAATCGCTAGCGGCCAGCGTGGAAAGATTAAAGCCGTAATATATGTTACAGCAAGCTGTAGTACCCCAGCAGTAACACCGTGCGACTCGTCCGAGAAGGCGACGGGTTCAAACCCGGGCAGACATCAATGAGTTTTTCTGTTAAAACTTATCTGTCTAATTGATAATTGCAATTTATCGCTTTTCGGTGAAGGAAAACATCGCGAATGTCTCTAGAGAATTTTGGAGATATGTGTAAGCTACCAATTTGCATTGGAGCAGCGTGATTGGTCTCAGCTCCAATCCTTCTCTCCAAAAACGGAGAGAAGAGGCCTATGCCCAGCAGTGGGATAGTAACAGGCCGCTACTTTTTTTATACAAAATATTATTCATATCTCCTCTCCAATTAACTTCAATGACGATATTTAATCAAAACCCTTGGTAATCAAACCCCACCCTCAATTATATTATATGTATTTTCGAGTTCCCGAAGTACATAATAAGTTTTTTTCCCTGTAAGCCAGTAAACTTCAACTGTAAGAAATTTATCCACTAATGCTGTAACGGATTAGCCATAGCGCGTAATAGACAAACATACTATCTTTCGCATTCATTATTAGTATGGACATAAGTTTCTTATAGATAATTCATTGCTACCTTTCGCAGAATGAAAACAATACCTTTTAGATGTCATGCGCTCTAATCTCTGTCTATTCTCAGCAGTGGGATAGTAACAAACATACATACAAACTTTTCCTCTTTATAATATTAGTATAGATTACGATATCCCCTAGTCTTGCCTAGTCTCCTAGTCTCCAGCAGAAGGTCCCTGGGTCCCCAGGTGGTGCGCAAGCTGGGCCAGCTGCTGTCGCTGCGGCACCGCATCAACGTGGAGTCGGACCTGCTGGACACGCCCGACTGCTACTGGGAGGACGAGCGCCTGGAGGTGCTGTACTCCAGCACGGTGGCCTACTTCACCATACCGCGCCGGACCAGGGTATCAACTACATTTTGTTCTAGCGGAATATTTACTAACTTAGCCGTAGACGGGAGAAGGGCATAGTAGCTCCTATGGGGTGTGTGGGTGGTGTTGGTTGAGAGACAGGTTGGTGAAAGTATAGGAGAAGAAATTATACACAAATAACAATGTCCATACGTGTAATATGCCACACATAAAGTTCAGAAGAAGAGGTATACAATACACAAGCAGAAAAAAAGGAAATATATAAATAAACTAGAGAAAATGTTCACGACTACAATGAAATGTTCCCTTAGCTTCGGCTGATGGTAGGTCACTGCTCGGTCAGTCAAGCTCCTTCCAGAAGTCAAAATTCCTACACGGGTTCCTCAATGCTTCTTTTTACGTGCTTCGCGATCCAATGTTCTGATGTTTCCATGCAGTATGTCTATTTCCAGTTCTCTTATTGCATCCTCTCAATATTTGGCTGCTAAGTGCCAGGGAATAGAATTTTATTAAGAAGACAGTATCCGGTCATGGTAGTTATAATTCTTAGAAAGTTGCTATTAATGGGAAGGAGACCTTTGGTCTTAATAAATATACGAGGGAATACTAGAGAGTGAGGTCGTTTAAACTCCTACGACCTCGGATGTTAGAGATAATATTCGTAGGTACTTATACTTCCAAGAGTGGACAGCAAGTAGCGTGTGTCAATTTTCAACAGCGCCAGTTTTTTTTTAGCCATTTAGCCGGTTCTTTTGTCGTATCGACTAATACTGTACGCCCTAACGGCTTTTACACCATCGGAAAGATTGGTGTGAGCACAGAAGCTTCACCGGCAAAAATCTTTCGTAGAGCGAGCTTATAAGACTAAAAGAGTCTAAGACCAAGCGACTATAACAAGAGTCTATAAGACTCCATGAGAGAGGAGTCTTTAAGACCTACTTATTTATTTACTTTTGGCCTACCAACAAAATTACGTGTTTGTTAATCCATAAATAATTTCATTTATAGGTAGATATAGCATGCTTTTATAGACAACTACTTACGATAAACAGACAAATGTAGTACTAAAACTATTATTTACATTTATTTAACTACAACTTAAACTATTGCCTTAAACTAAGACTTGTAGTTTATAGAATTAGGCGTTACTTTGCGGAGATCCATAATACAAAAGTAATAATAAAATTATTTTGCTATAATCCGCGAAGAAGTAAAATAGAAAATATATATAATGCTAAATGTAAGTGGACAATCGGTTATCATACCTGATACATGCAGGATTCGTAAAAACACATGCACATACCTCCACCACCGCCACCATGATACACAAGCACTATATACGTTCACTATCACAAACTCAACAATCGTTTCGCCCCGCAACCGAAGCATCATCAGGAGATAGACTCCACGACCAAAATCGCAAAGCTTTGCGATTTTGGTCGTGGAGGTATGATAACCGATTGTCCATTTACATTTAGCATTATATATATTTTCTATTTTACTTCTTCGCGGATTATAGCAAAATAATTTTATTATTACTTTTGTAAGACTTGTAGCTTTCTGAAAGCCTCGTATTAATAACCTCAACGTTTTGGGGAGCTGTATCTAGACTTCGAAGAAGTATGCCTGGTCCAGAGGGTATTCTACTGAAGTTAACATGATGTACGTAGTTCATAGTGTTCCTCATGTACCGTGTCCAGGTCCTGAACGAGCGGCTGTCGCACTGCGTGGAGCTGCTGGAGCTGCTGTGGTCGTGGTCGGCGGACCGCCACCACGTGCGGCTCGAGTGGATGGTGATAGCGCTCATCCTGGCCGAGGTGATGTTCGAGCTGCTGCACTGCTTCGACAGATACCTGTGGCGAGATGACCACAACGAGATGAGGCACTAGAGATGACAGACTACAACGAAACCTAAGCCGGGACTCGTACTCGGGTATTTTCACTTAGCTATCACTACTTCACAAATGACAATTCAATTGATTAATTGAAGTAAATAAGGCACTAAGTACCCAAAAATTAAAATGGTTCTAAGTATGCAATTTATGGTTCTAAAAGGCTTTTAGAACCAAATTGCATACTTAGTTCGAATTTTAATTTTTAGGTACTTAGTGCCTTATTTACTTCAAGTGTTCAATTCATTCGAGGTCATGTTCAGCTCTAAACGTGTTTACGTTTCGTGTATTTTTGTCCACAATAGTCTAGTTGTAACTTTATAAAATGACGTATGCTAAATACATATTCGCGATATAATATAATAATAATATAATTTTATTTTCATTTTTTGTACAGAGTAGTTCTTACTTAACAAAATTATTTTATAAATAATTGACTAAAAACTTAATAACCTATTTTACTGGATATCAGCAGATACATAAAAGTTTATAAACAACTAAGTAATATAAAAAATAAAATGTTCTTTAAATAAAGTAAGGAATGTATCTAAGGTAAAGGATAAAGATGTTGTATTTGCAATATTAAATAATAAAATGCATTTAGAGTTGAAAAAGCCCAAATGTTTATAATCCAGGTTTTTATATTTTCTATATAACAGAGTAGGTCTATAATTAACATAGTGTATAATAAAGGTTTAAATCTATTTGTTTGTCACAAGATTACTTAAACATTCTAGTTTTTAAATCCTTTAGAAAGTCTTCTTTAACTTAATTGTACGAATTAAATTAAAAGAAAGTATTTTATCTCAACTCAACATTGTAAATATTTTCTCTTTACGTTTTTGTTTTTAATGTCTAAGTTTCTTCGATCCGATTCTCAAGTTCTTAGAAATAATTTGTATCAATACATTATTTATAGTACTTTAATATTGTTTTTGTAACTACTTGTTCGATGTTACAGTTAAAATAAGATATAAGTAAGAATTAAACTATATTATATTCTATTAAGATGTTGCCATTTTGTAATTATAGATTTTTGAAAATCATAAATATATTACATTAATTTTGTTGTTTTTTTAGTCTCACCATAAACTTATTATATAAATCCTCCTTATCATCACATACATCCTCTTGCCCTTATCCCACTCTAAGTAGGGTCGGCACAACATGTTATAAACATGTTGTCACATGAGTTGGCTGCGTATTTAATGACCGGCCGCCTGCCTGATGTCTACTTACCTCTATATACTATAGTCGTATTTCACGACGTCTCGATAAGAAAGAATATGAGAAATTAGGGTGGTTTTTTCTACTCAGCCGGATATCACTCGGCATTCTCACCATAAACTTAATAATACACTAAAGTCTGCTCCAACTTTTTTGTTCTTTTAAATGATTCCTCCTGAGAACCTACCTCCGCACCTTTGTACCCCGCACGCGAGGACTGAGTTAAACGGTTAGCCTATAATATTATATATACGTCGTTCTGTCCTGTCTTTTTGCCTGTCTATTAAGTTTAAACGACTAATCCGCTGTTGCAATCAAAGACTATCGTGTACATATAAAAATGTGGTTGCAATGTAGATAAAATTTAAATGAACATAAAATAAATTCAATATTATTCTTCACGAGTGGTGTATGTTTGTGGCGCAGTGTATCGCAGGTTTTTCGTTCACCTTCGAACTGACCATTCGTTAACGGATGCTAAAAATAATTAAACAATGATCCAATCGAATTTAACGAGCAAAAAGCGTTTTTACACTTGCGGTAACAAACGGGCATCGGTGACATTTTTTGAGGAAGAAAAAGCTGAGCGGCAACGGGTTTACAAAATGTTTATTTGTAAATAATGTTGAACATGTGTTCAAATAATGTTGAACATGTGTTTAAATAATGTTGAATATATGTTCAAATAATGTTAAATATGTGTTCAGATAATGTTGAACATATTTCAAACAATGTTGTACATGTGTTCAACATTATTATTCCAATTCATACGCCGGAATGGGAGGTAGTTAAATAAAATTTGTGCAATTTTTTAATAGTAGGTTGCTAGGAGGATTTGCAATTAATCCGTGTGGATAATAGACCACCCTCTTTTTACCGAGGTTTTATACGACTAAGGTTTGACGTCTGGTAGTCACCGGTCGCAAAATACCTCACTATATAATCACATCAGAACATGGTTAAAACATGTTATGCCGACCCCTCTTAGAGTGGAATAAGGGCAGGAGCGAAGCGTATCGTATTGAAGTCCATTGACTCGTTCAGTGTTATCTTTTTGGATCGATCGGTGGTGCGTTTTTTCAGCCTCAGATCTGATTTATGTTGGTTGTTGGTATATACAGGTTGGGAGGTCTACGCCTAGATTCTTTAAGGAGTTAGAATACGAAATCATCGGACTTGATTTTGTGACAAGAAAATATTTTTACGTTTGTGCTACCAACTTTTATAGCAAGAGCTTTTCCACAGACAATTTTTTCTACCAGAAATTTTGTTTTGCTTGATTAATTGAATGTACTTCAAGTCTAATTTTATGTTATGCGTTACCAGAGCTACTTTTGCAATTTATATCATGTAAGAAATTGGGATTTTTAATACTATATGTTGCCTCGGTGTATAAGCTTTATATAATTATCGGCATATTTAATCAATATTGGTACAGTTATCATTAGGAAAACGAAACATACAGACAGAACGTTTCGTCTTTATAATATCGGTTTAGTTAAGTATAAGTTTGTTATAGAAATGCGTTAAGAACGATTTTTTTACTAAGAATGTTTAACGTTAATGTCTTGTAAATTGTTTTTTGGTGAATCTATACATTGGGCGTTCAGCTTTGATGGTATCAGAGTTGCATCTGATGAGATGTAGGTGATAAGGCAGGCGGCTTTTTTAACATTAATTGTTGGAAATCGCTTATTAACGATCGTTATTTTTAATTAAATCGCGCGCCGCCCGCTCGCTGACATAGTTTCGGTTACAAAAGCATGGTTAGCCTGTTTACGTGATAACATCTCTGATATTTTAATAATATCTTTGTTTTCATTAAAAACTATTGATGCATTAATTGGTTATAATCGAGGGATATCTTGCCTTACAGATATCCTTCGACTGATAAATACGTATAGATTCGTCTAAATTGGATATATAGACTGTAATTATCATTATTCTCCTGCTCTTATCACATGTTTTAAACTGTTGCTACATGTTTTGGCTAGTTATTTTACGACCGGCCGCCTCCCTGACGTCGACTTACCTTAGTCGTCTATTACGACACTTTGGTATGTGTGATATATTAATAAATGAAGTGCACAAGTCTAAAGTGGCGCCACTCCGGCATTCACGATTCTCTACTCACTGTATATAAGTTTTAATTATAACACGGGACTAAAGATAGTGGTCATCACAGTAAGAAATGAGGGTGGTCTAGTCTACTCAGCAGAATATCACACGGCGGGCCGATTTACCTTAGTCGCCTTTTACGACAATTCGGTAAGAAATGAAGCTCAGCCAGATACCACATGGCAGAGATATAGTACTGTTTTATACTTAAAAAAATCGTTTAGCTTCCAGCTACCAGCAGAACTTTAGCTCTAATCGGTAATAACGATTTTTTTTGCTTTTAGTTATATCATTTTGCAGAACGGAGTAGCCAATATCCGCCAATTTTAATTGTAGGCTTAAGTCGGTCACCTTGCGACAATAATAGCTTTTAATTTAATTTAATTACGTTCTTTTGAGAAGCCTATGAAACATTTATAATACTATATTGTCTAAACATTAACTTTGAAAGCCGTGAAGTTATTAGCATTTATTTGTGAGTGAGAATTGCTAAGGTTTTTGTGTAGGTGTAGGATATGATATTATTTATTAGCGGTACTAGCGACTAAGTTTGCGTCGAAATTAGTTTTAAAATACGATCAATGTTATTTATTATTTTTGCCTGTTACTGTTAATTTCATTACATTTTTAAATATTTTCTATAAAAAAAATTATACTTACTTATAATATCTGCTAACTCACGTAGAGCGGAGTAGGATCCAAGCTCTCGACGGCGAATACATAGTGAGGAACCTCCTCACAATACGTGCCGTCTTGATCCAACTGTTAAGCGAAAGCCTCTGAAGATGTTGGTCGAGGTTCTTCGCAATTAGGAATAATTATTGTTTAATCAAATTTCACATGACGATCATGTCATAAGAAAGTTCCAAAATATATTTAGTTAACTTGTCCTAACCGAAATTTTTATTATTATTTTAACACGGTATTTAAGCTTCAATTTTACCTTATTTGATTGGTGCCTGCCCGCGGTTCGAACCCATTACCCCTTAGACACAGTCGCACAAACTTACCGTTCAACCATCACTGTTTTTAGTCAATTAAAATAGCGACAGTAAAACCAAGGGACTACAGACAATAGCAAATTAACCCACTATTGTCTATGGTTGAATATATTATAAAACAACATGTTTCACTCGTGACTTTGGTGTCACGAAATTTCGCCTCGTACGTAAAGTTAGATCTTATTTTTATATAAATTAGGGTCTTTATTGTGTGTCTGTTATATTATTTTATCGTGTGCGGCGCCGGAAGTGTCGGGTAGCTGTCGATTTGTCAGTTCAAGCATCGTTAGCTTTGAAATGTTTGTGCTAATTGTACTTCACGGTACTTCTCGCCGTGGTATCCGGCTAATTAGAATAGACTACCCTCATTTCTTACCGGTATAGTAACCGGCCAAGACAACTTGACCCGCCGTGTGGTATTCGGCTAAGTAGAATAGACCACCCTCATTCTAACCAAGGTGTTGTAAGCGACTAAGGTGACAACAAGCAGGCGGCCGGTCGTAAAACACCTAGCCAAATTATGTGACAACATGTTTAAAACATGTGGCGATCTTGGTACATCTATAAGATAGAAACATAAAGTTATGGTATACACGGTAAACGGACCGTAATCCGTTAAAAATAAAAGAATAACAGTAAAAAACAAAAATAGCATTTTTGCTCAACACTCCTATGGCTTGAAGCCAGCGAAATGGTGGTTATGTTAAAGCAGTTGAAAGATAGCAAATTCGGTTCACATTATAAACATTGTTCAAAATTAATATTCAATTTCGTTCGCAGCATCTTTGAACCGTTTAATTCGTCGTTATTTTTGTCTTAAATTGAGAGTAATCTCCGGATTTTGCATCAGTCAGGCAGACAAACAGATTTTTGCTTTTTTGTAGTACGGAAAGGGAAAATAATATTTTCATTAGTTTTGTATTATGGACTTCCCCTAAGTAACGCCTAGTTCTATAAATTATTTAAAAACTTTAATAAACACGTTAGTTACTTCAAACATATCATGGTTAACATTTTGCTTCTTTAAACCATATAATTTAAATGAACATCTAATAAGTTTCTAAAACTATTCATTCACTCATCCTCCTGCCCTTCCCACTCTAAATGGGGTCGGCACAACATGTTATAAACATATTGTCACATAATTTGGCTACGTATTTTACGACCAGTCGCCTGCTTTACATCAACTTACCTTAGTCTTATTTTATGACACCTCGGTAAGAAATGAGGGTGGTCTCTTTTACACAGCCGGATACCATAGGGTAGTTTAATTTATCTTAGTCGCCTTTTACGCCTTTTTTAAACTATCAAACAAATTCTTCAACTTTATATATTAGTATAGATGAAAAAAATGTCTCGTTATCTATTCGATTCTATCGTTCGCTGGAATTTTCGGTATTGAAATATTTACCCTATCACAGCCCCACGACACGACAGTCCACGTCCCAGCCGTGGGGCGCAGGCGCGGGGAGGACCGCATTTTTTTCGTCAGTCAGCTGTCGTGCGCCGAGGGCGGCCTTGCTGGTCCCTTATCACAATTTCGCCAAATCACTGACCCGGCGGATATAAGGACAATAAAAACATCTTTAAATAATCTATAAACATATACGTTTAATGTTATAGTAATATAACAATAGATAATATCGTAACACATCTAAAAGTCGCAGTGTAATTAGTGTTAGTATATTGATATTTGATAATGTATTGCTGAGTGCAGTGTTTTGTTGTGGCCGACAAATGCTAAAACTTCCTGTTTTTAATGGTATGTAATTGTTTTTATTACGTTAAACATTATATATCGAATTATATTCGTTAAACGTTATATCACTACATATTATAAAACAAAGTCCATATTTCCCTATGTACGCATAAAACTTTAAAACTACGCAACAGATTTTGATGCGGTTTTTTTTAATAGTGATTCAAGAGGAAGGTTTGTACGTATAATAACATTCAAGACGGAGTAAAGAAATACTGTAATTTTTGAGGTTTCTGTAAATAATTAAATTTTTTTCCGCGTACATTGCACACGCAGGCTAAACCCTACGAGATTTATCAAAATAATGTACTAAGTATTTGTACACCTTGAAAAGGTCTACAGAAAAGTCCGCGATGGTATATGTCTATCTCTTATGGATAACCCACTATAGCATTTTTTGTCATTTACTTTTTACGAAAAATAATGCTTTATTTTTGAAGCAATTTTTATACAATACAGCATTAATCCTTATCCAATTTAGTACCTTAAATAAATAGTTGATTTAATATAGATCAATATGGCCGTTTACAGCATGTAATTTAAGTGAACATTATCGGAGATATTACAGATTTAAAATGCCGTGAGGACGCCGCGCTTCGCCCTAAAACACTTCGACTTTAGCAGCGATGTCGCTCTTTCAAGAGTTTGTTTAAAGACATTCTGTAATTAATTGTAAAAATAAAATACATAGGGAAAAATGTTAAAATAAATACGCAAATATGTACTATATGAATTTAGATATTCAAAGATAGCAGGAAATCTTCTTGGAATAGGGAGAGGGAAATTGTTTTTCTCCAAATTTAACTCTTGCGGGCCACGGGCAGTAATGAATAAATCAAAACTACTGGATCGATTTAAATAATTTTTTTTCACTGAGTGACATGGGCTATATATTTTATACCCGTGCGAAGCAGGGGCAGGCTGCTAGTACCGAATATAGTTAGTCATTAATTCATTTTACAATGTTTACTACGAATCGCACAGATAACGAATTTGTTTGACGTCTGACTTAAGTACATAAACAACTGTATCACTTGTATAATGTATGTATATAAATTATTATTATATATGAATTGCAAATGTAATTTTATGTTTATTTAAAGACTTAAAGTAAAATACTTATTTATACTTATTACAGCAAAATATATAGCTACCTGTACGAAATAGTAATGGACTAAATCTAACTTGTTTTAAGAATATTTTGAAAAGAGCAACCGCCGAGTTTCTTGCTGCTTATTCTCTGTAGGAGCAGCTTTCCGAATCAGCAGTAGAGTTGACGATTCAAGAGCAATTGTTTACAAGTTTCCTTGAATAAAGCATATTTTGAATTTGATTATAAGAATCTTACATAAGATCTACAGATTAAAAAATGAAAGACAAAAATGTTCATGCGCATTTTTTTTTTGGAAATTGCAAATAAAATAATACATTCTGTTATAGGGTCTAAAAAAGAAAAAAAATTAAGCAAATTTAAAAATATATTATTGTTTCGAAGACGGCTGAAGGTCACAAACGTATGCACCATAAATATTTCACTCCTCGATTACCGAATCGTGTTTTCTTCGCTAACAGATCGGGTTTCGGACATTCTTTTATTTCTTCCTTTAATGGCGTTCCAAAACCGCATTTCGGCACGTTCCCGTGTAAAAAAATAATTACTTGACTCGATTTCTGTGGCGTTCGATGGTTTTTTTTTATCTCACAATATTACGCTCAATAAAAAAGTTTAATTAAAATCTTGTTATTATGATGCGATTAGCTTCCTTAGAAGCTCAGGATTTGGATTCATCTGTTCTAATATATAAGTCTTCTGGCTTTGGTGAAGTGTATTCTTTGCTTAATAAATTGATAGGTAATATTTTAGATATATCAATTTTGGTTCCCGATAACTATTCTATACGTCAAATCCACTTGAGATATTTTGTCGTGCTTATAATAGCTGGTCTTCGGCTACCCAGGGCTTATGTGGGGATTGTTTGGGAGGTTTTATTACTTACGTTATCAGTATTAGGGCAAGGATCTGCATATCATTCACACTCAAACATCATTCTCCTGCCCTAATCCTATTCCAAGTGGGGTCGGCACAATATGTTATAATACAAATATAAACCTGTTGTCACATGATTTGGCTACGTATTTTGCAACCTGCCGCCTGCCTGACGTCAATTAACCTTAGTCGCCTCTAACGACACCTGGGTAAAAAAGAGGGTGGTCTATTGTTCTCAACTTCCTTAGTCGCCATTTACGATACCTCCATAAGAAGTGGGGATGGTCTATTCTACTCAACCGGATACCAAACGGTGGGTAAACTTAGCTTAGTCGCCTCTTAGGATACCTCCATAAGAAATGGGGGTGGTCTATTCTACTCGCCCGGATATCACACGGCATATTCTCACTCAAACACATAGTCCGGTTAAGGAATCCAGGGAATAAAAAACAATCATAACTCTACCAACAGTATAAATGCAAAAATCTGTCTATTACGCTTTAATCCTAATCCGCTGTATCAAAACTGATGTAATTTGGTACTATTAAGCTTATATACCGGGTAAACATTTACAATATTAAAAAAAACAACATTACTTTGGGAATAAGAAAAACACAGTACATAACTAAGGATATTAATATTTGAATCAACACGAATGAAATCGCGGGTAGAGCTTGTATGTTATTTCTAATTTAAGAAACTACACACGATTCGATTCGCATATAGCAAAAAAACTGCACAATATTAGCGTTATTTACAGTTTTCTTTTCAAGCGAAACCGTGAAAGGAAATTATTCATGCTACCAGAGCTTTTCACTCAAAGAAATACCAGCTTGTTTGCGTCGCACTGTAAAAGTTTTTTTTATTAAAAACGAAAAACTCTCACACCAGTTTTCTTTAGTGTTTTCACCTTTGTGTCATATAAAGCGAGATTTTTCAGGTAGTTTTGTATTCCGACTAGCGTCATGACATGACTTTATGAGTATAAGCTTATAAAGTTATGGATTTGTAAGTTTATATCCTATCCTACTAATATTATAAAAGCGAATGTTTATGAGTATGGATGTATGTTTGTTTCACGGCGAATCCGCTAAACCAATATCGATGAAATTTGGCACAATTATTACTTATACAACGGATATAGTTCACATAATTTATAATATAATATAATACATAGTGTGAAGTGAAATGGATGAATAAGTTAAAACTTTAATTTTAATCTATATAAATAGAAGAAAAAGTACCTATGCATATTCCTTATGGACCACATCGCTGGACCGATTTCTGTAATGTTTAATGGCGATCGGAGTTTATCTTGAAATGTCAATGACAGTTTTGTTTTGATTGTGAATCGAAGCCACATTGAGCCGCAGCATCATGTAACCGGACTGTTAGAAAATGAATATTTTGGGAATCCATACTCCAAAAATACAATCAAATACAGTCAAGTACAGTTAGTTACCCTTTCACAGCTACTTCGCTGAACCATTATTGATACAACTGAAGTTCTATCATCCTCCTGCTCTTATGGCACAACATGTTATAAATATGTTGTCACACAATTTGGCTACGCATATTACGACAGACCGCCTGCCTGACGTCAACTTACCTTAGTCTTAATTTACGATTTCGTTAACAAATTCGGGTGGTCTATTTTACTCAGCCGGATACCACACGGCGGTTCAACTTACCTTAGTCGCCTTTTACGGCGCCTCGGTAAAAAATGATTGTGGTCTATTCTACTCAGCACCACACCAATATACGTGACATATAGTAAAAATACCGTTTTATCTATGGGAACTGGAAAAACAATAAATAATTATGGCTAAAATACCCTTACGCACGTAACTTTTTAAGAAATAAATTTTAAGGTTGGTAGGTGCCTATCGATTATTTTTGCCTCTCACCACCATAGCAGTGCTATTAGGTATTAAAATGGGGTGATTCGCGTAATTTCCCTTTTAATGACGTATTCGTTGAAGCAGCAAATTCACGACATACCCTCTAATCACCGAGTCGACGAGTGATTTGGTATATTATTCAGGGCGACTAATTTTAGTCACGGATCGAGCTTTATTGAGTCTTGAAAATCAGTCAAGAATATGTTCAAAAGCATGTTTTTTTTGCCATAATCCGCGTAGAAGTAAAATAGAAAATATATAGAATTCTAAATGTAGAGTGGACAATCCGTTTTCATACCTTCATGCAGGATTCGTAAAAACACATGCATACAAGCACTACACACGTTCACTATCACAAACTCAACAATCGCTTCTCTCCGTAACCGAAGCATCATCAGGAGATAGACTCCACGATAAAATCGCAAAGCAATTTTGCGTATTAAAACGTCGATTGTCCACTCTACATTTAGCATTATATATATTTTCTATTTTACTTCATCGCGGATTATTGCAAAATAATTTTATTATTACTTTCTTTTACACTGAGACGAAATCGAAAAGCTTGTTTTGTAACCGAACAGTCAGTATCTGTCATATTTAATACATAAGAGGTTTTAATTAATTGCGCCGATGCGATATCCTTTCTCGAAGTACCACTGTATTTATGAACTATATTTGTATATTTGTTTAACTACATTTGTTTGTTGGTACGATATTATGTACGGTTTCTAATGCTTAGATATACCAGAGATTATAGAAGTAAGCGTTTATAACAACGATATTTTTTCTTTAGATATGTTTAATAAAAAAGAAGCAATTTACTCAAAAGTTAACCCATTTTTTTATTTTTCAACAACTTGTGACAGTGTTTTTTTTATATTATCGACCTGACTATTTTAAGGTGGATGTATTTGTAAGTTTGTAACACGTTATTATGTAAAATTCCACAGAGATGTTTTTTTTAAATTTATTTAACATTTTTAAAAGTATATACATATAATAAACTTAAATACTAACAATAAAAAATTTCTAGGTTTGTCGCTAATGCGCAATTCAGGCGGTTTAAATTACAAAGGGTAACAACGGTTTTTTTTATTCGTTCCCATTAACAGCGGTTTTTTTTATTCGTTCCCATTTTATAGTACGAAAGTAATTAGATAGAATTAGTAAGAAATAATACTATTATTAATTTTACAACAGAGTTCTTATAATCAAAATAAATAGGAAATTCCAAAGATTTATGTAATCATAAGTATTTATAATAAAAAATGAATGAGAAAAATTTAAAAATATTAACCGACCCTGCCAGGATTCGAACCTGGAATCTTCTGATCCGTAGTCAGACGCGTTATCCGTTGCGCCACAGGGCCTGTTTGTATTTGTGTAAAATTAGAGAATGGTTATGACGTACGTATGTTATAAATAAACATGAATGTGGTCAGATATATGACTAGAGGGAGGCCTAAAAACACATGGTTGGATTGTTTGAAGTATGACACACATATAAAAGGAGTATCAGAGTTGATTGGTAGGAGAGAATGGAATAGAAAAACACATTTTGAATGTGAAGGCAGTGGGTTTAAATTAATAAATAAATTAAGTACATTACTGTTAAATGTTCGCGAGGTCGGAATTAACGCGGAAAGAATTTCATGACACTGATTTCCACGTGGGCGAAGACGCGGGCACAGTTGATACAGTTAGTGTGGATACAGAAGCGATAGTACTAAATCCAATCCTATCCTATCCTACTAATATTATAAATGCGAAAGTTTGTTATGGATGTATATTTGTTACACTTTCACGAAAAACTATTGGACAGATTTGTTTGAAACTTACCAGTTATATAGGTTATACATCGGAATAACATAGTCTATATTTTGTGATGATTTTATGTTATTTTGGTTCGACTTGAGCGAAACCGCGGGCAAAAGCTAGTAATATAAATGCGAAAATTTGTGAGTATGGATTTATGTTTGTTACTCTTTTATGGCGAATCCCCTGCACTAATATCGATTAAATTTGGCATAATTATTCCTTATATACCGGGGTAACATATAGGCTATGGAAAATTTCTTAATTCTACAGGAATAGGATGACATTCAAAAGCGCCATCTATTATCAACCTATCACGCAACAATAGTCAACGCAAACGAAGTTACGGGTAAAAGCTAGTTTTCATATAATTTGCAACGGTTTGTATAGGCTATGTTAGTTTTAGAATAAAATTGTTACTTTTTATTGGAAACCTTCAAGATAATTGGTGGGGGGGAGGGATTGCAGCTTGGGGGGCGTCACGCGACCGTCGGCGTGTCGCCAGACAGACGGTAACGATTTTTGCTTTTAATTTAGTTCCCAAGGTGACTTCTAATGTTGGCTTGTACTTTAACTTTAATTTGACACCGAAACCGCTTCTATTATTATCTTAAAAACAGTCAGGGATGCCTCCCCTACTCCCTAGTGGACGTTAAAGCAGTATGTCGCGCTCGTTTTGATCAACTTTCGTAACAAAATATCCTCAGTTATTCTAGCCCCATCATCCTCCTGCCCTTATCCCACTCTAAGTGGGGTCGGCACAACATGTTATAAACATGCTGTCACATTATTTGGCTGCGTTTTTACGACCGACCGCCTGCCTGACGTCAACTTACCTTAGGTAGTCGTATTTTACGACACGTCGGTAAGAAATAGCTTGGTCTATTATACTAAACTGGATACCACACGGTGGGTCAACTTACTTTAGTTGCCTTTTACGACACCTCGGTAACAAATGAGGTTGGTCTATTCTAATCAGCCGGGTACAAGTTATACTATCTTATCTTAGTAATATTTTAAATGCTGTTTTGAAAACGAATCATGTATTAAAAGTAATATTCAAGTTATATAATAAGTAATTTTGTGCGTTTGAAGAATGTTTTCACGAAACCACAAATAGGTTGTTTAAGGAATGTAAATCTTTAAATCGTGAGGTTAGAAAACTCATTCTCCACGAGTCGCTGGTGAAGGACAAATAATATAGTTTACAATATTGATGCTACGACTATGGGTTTTACTTCTTGGGCGTGCTTTTACACTGTTTGACCCATGAATTGTTAAAATAGGGGAGCCATAGGCAATCCTGTAAGTGAGTGTCGCAACAAATAATAAGAGAGGAGATGAAACTCATATACTTATCTTTTTCTAATCTATTTTTACTAGCTGTGCCAGCAACTGAGCCCGTATGGAAACCAGTGTCTCACAAATTATGTTCAAAATTGAATTTTGAACGTAAAAGTAGTTATCGTAAGTTAATTATAAGAGATTTTTGAATAACTTTCACAGTTTACTTAGCGCGTGCAAGAAAGCTGCAAATTTAGCCGTTTTCGTAATATTTTTTATTACTGCTTCTCTCCTATTCATGTTAGCGTGATGTTTTATAGCCTATAGCCTTCCTCGATAAATGGAATATCTTACACTGAAAGAATTTTTCAAATCGGTCGGAACTACTAGTTCCTGTTAACAATTAAACATTACGGGACGCATACCAGTAAAGCTCCTGGTAGGTGATTTTTTTACAACCGTGCGATCTCTTCAATATAATTTACAGATAACGGTAATGTACTAATAACCTAAACCTTCCGGAAGAATTACATTACCGTTTAATAAAAACCGTACAGAAATCCGTTTAGTAGATTTTGAGAAAATCCATCACATACACACAGTTTTTGCACTTTGTTTTATAATAAGTATATATTTGGTTTAAGTTTGTGTAATTTAACAAAAGTAATGAGAATATTATTTTGCTATAATCCGCGATAAAAGAAAATATATGCAATGCTAAATGTAGAGTGTGTGTATTTTTTTGTGGAGTCTCCTGACGATGCTTCGGTTACAGGGCGAAACAATTGTTGAGATTGTGGTGGTGAATTTGTGCAGTGCTTGTGTATTGTGTTATCGGTGTCGGGTAGTGCATGATTTCTTAAAAATTCTGCATGTATCAGCTATAAGAACGATTAGTATACTCTACATTTAGCATTACATATATTTTCTTTTATCGCGGATATAAATAATATTCTCATTACTTTTGTATTACGGACCTCTGCAAAGTAACGCCTAATTCTATAAATTATTTGTGTAATTTTGTCTATCGTTTGGGCGGAAATTGTCAAACGAAGTTTATATTAACGACCTGCCGGTCTTTATATACATATAAACATGATTTTTATGTTCGTCACAGACATCGCAAGCGCCATCTGTGTATAGCATTTATATATACAAGTCTGCAAGTTCCGTCGCGTATGAATGTGCAGCATTAATTAAAAGTTCTCTTGGCGACCGACGAGTCCCCTTTCTGTTTTAATTTTAATAGCACTAAAGTTTCGCATTAAAGGTTCTCGTTGAGTTAATACTTCATTTTTAATGGGACAGTGCTTGACATCCCGGGCTCTTTTTTATACGCTTTAGATTAGTTTCACCTGTATATCATTATCAGCCCACTTTAGTCCACAACTGGACATAGGCCTTTCCAATTATTCGCCACTTAGCCCGATCCTGGGCTTTCTGCTTCCATCCACTGCCCCTGTCTTACGTATATCATCACTCCATCGAGTCTCAGGGTGTCCTACACTACGTTTCCCGATTCGTGGTCTCCACTCCAGAACACGTCTACCCCAACAGTCATCGGTTCTGCGATAGATATGGCCTATAAATATGTATGTACTTAATCTCTGGAAGAACAATCCGGGGTTAAAACAGTCGAAAGTGCTAATAAAAGGAGCAACCCGCAAACTCTTGGGCGCTTACATGGCTCTGTGGCCAAATAGACACATTAAACCTGAAGCTGTCAGACATTGGATCGTGCAAATTTTGCCTGGAAGCGGTGGGAGCACCAATCCATTTCCTATATGACTGCTAATCTATTATCCTACATTATGCTGTTTGTATTACATCTAAAAAGTTATTTTAAGAAAGTTTTCATATATTTCAGTTTCAGTCAGTAGTTTATTGGATAAATTTAACTGAGCTATTTTAATGTTTATTTTATGTAAGTCATACGGGTTATTTACTAAAATTGTTATACTATGCTCTCGGGAAAACGATAAATCTCTCTCAGTCTTCCCGGAACGATCTGATTTTTATGATGGAAATATTTGCAGGTTTGAAGAGTGACAGAAGCTTCTGTTAATTGCAAGACTTCAATCCACGCGAACTAAGTAGCGGGTAAAAGCTAGTAATACTATAAATGTGAAATTATTTCTGTTACCCTTTCATGGCTGAGCCGCTAAATATATAAGGGACAATATATAAGATAGAAAAATCTCGATTTTTCCTTCAGGAATTGGGAAAATGATAATTATAATTTAGAGTAGTTTTAATACAATAATCTTGAAACAGTTCAAAGCGTCAGTGGGCAGCTTCCGGCTGCAGGCCAGCACAAGTCCTGTGACGCACTCTTGAACACATTTCCGCCGCGCCCCGACAACCTTTAGTGATGTACACTTTTTTTACGGCTACCCACCTGGGCACGATCTTTTATGGAAAGCGACGTAGCCTAATGTAGACTCTAATCTCTTAGACGAAAAGAATGTGGATATAGCTGTATTTATACATTTAGTCATTACATTTATATTTTTTAAAGACAATTATATTTTTAAAAGAGCAACTGCCGAGTTTCTTGCTGGCTCTTCTCGGTAGAAACAGCTTTCCGAACCAGTAGTAGAGTTGACGATTCAAAAGCACTTGTTTACAAGTTTATTTGAACAAAGAATATTTTGAATTTGAATTTAAAATTATCTTGCCCATGTGGTGCTTATATAGTCTTTTTTTTACTTTCGCAAGTTATAAAATAAATAGAGATGCTAGAAATTAATCATTTTCGTAATTTAAGGCGATGAAATAGGAGGAAATAAGCTCTTTACGTGACGTCCTTACAGCGGGCAGAATAGTATCGGGAAATTGGGCTGAGCAGATAGAATAAAACCTGATATAAGCAGGTTTCTATACACAAACTATAAATACCATTCATTGACCGTAAAATATGAACGACCTTTCATTATCCCAAGCTGGGCCTAGATCTCCTCTCAATTTTTTTCACTTCACAGAATTCCCTAGAGATATCCCAGTTTCCTCACGATGTTTTCTTCACCGAAAAATGTGTGATAAATTAAAAATATCAATTAGACAGATAAGTTCGTAACGGAAACTGTGTAGTGTCGGGCTGAGGAGAGCAGACCACCCTCATTTCTTACCGAGGTGTCGTTAAAGACAACTCAGGAAAGTTAACCCACCGTGTGGTATCCGATTGAGTAAAATAGACCACCCTCTTGCTTAACAAGGTGTCGTAACATACCTCCAAGGTAAGTTGAAGTCAATGAGGCGGCCGGTCGTAAAATGCGAAACCAAATTATGTGACTACATTTTTATAACATGTGGTGCCGACCCCACTTAGAGTGGGATAAGGGCAGGAGGATGTAGCAGTTTGTAATAGAAAAACTCATTGGTACCTGCCTAAGATTTGAACTCGTAACCCCTCGAAAGACTCGCACGGTCTCCCACTGGGTGGTCAAAGCTTGCAAACATAACAGCATATAATCAAATAAATAAATATCATATCACATAACATTGGAAGTTTACATAATATTTTCGTGTTTAAAATATGTAAGTAAGATATCAATCTTAATATATTCTTTTAGTTCACATCGTATTATAAATAATATAAGAAATTTATATTGAAAAGGCCACTGTCATTAACGATAGTAGATTACATATTTTTTTACGCATTGGGAATTAATTTGTTGTTGTAAATCCAGTTTGTTTAAGTGCATTTGATACTTTAAATATAATTAAAATTGGAGATGTTATGTAGAACTTGTTACAGAACGCGTTATATATTATCTTTATATTGTTTCTCACGCTCTTTTCCTTATTGAGATGTATAATTATATCTCAAGATTGGCAACATTAAAAACTATTAACGCGTTGCTACCTGACTTTCACTTTCATTGATTTTAGTCACTAGCGATAAATATTTTTTTAATGTGTTTAGGGCGATATTAAAATTTAAAATATTCTTTATTAAAATAAACTAGTAAGCAATTGATTTTATCGTAAACTCTAGTGTTGGTTCTTAAAATAGCTTAATGTTATTGCTTAATTTTTATGACTTGTTGCATTTCGTATTATCTCGAGTAGTTAAATCCACTTGTTTTTTCTATCATAAATGTAATTTTCATACAATATAGAAGGTTTTTGTGTTAACCTCCTGTTCATATATATATTTTAAATTGCTTAACAACAAAGCTAAAATTGATTGTGTAATTTACTGCTTATGTTTAAGAAAGTTGAAGGAATTCCGTGACTGAATACGATTTACTTCTATAAAATATAAAAATATAATTAATAAGGGTTTTTTTATTAAATTCATAGAATTAGGCGTTACTTTGAGGAGATTTGTAATATAAAAATAATAATGAAATTATTTTGCTCCACGACAAGATCGCAAAGCTTAGTATATCTCCTGATGATGCTTCGATTGTGGGGCGAAACGATTGTTGAGTTTGAGATAGTGAACGTGTGCAGTGCTTGTATATTGTGGTGGCGGCAATGGAGCTTTGTGCATGTTTACGTAGGTATCAGGTATGAAAACGGATTTTCCACTCTACATTTAGCACTATATATTTTTATTATTTTTGTTTTTTTTTCATTTAATATTATTAACTTATTAGATGTGTCGGGTAGAATCCGGCTGAGTAGAATAGACCACCCCTATTTTTTTCACCGAGGTTTCGCGAAAAGCGACTAATTTAAGTAGACGTCAGGCAGGCGGCCGGTCGTAAAATACTTAGCTAAAACATGTGACTACATGTTGCGCCGACCCCTCTTAGAGTTAACCTCCTTTGAAGGAGGTTCTTGCATCAGTCATAAAAATGTTGGATTATTTTTTAAAGTTTTTAAATATTTTTTTTTTTGTATTTATAAATAAAGTATCGATAAAATGAGTCCCATGTCTATAGGAAATGGCCGATTGACTCCATGCTCCGGGTCAGATAGGCCGAGTGCACTATTGTCTGCACTGAGGAGGGGGATATCGACAATTTACAGCACTCGCTTTTCAATAAACAACTCATTGACGGTTTAAGTATTAACTGGACCTTAAACCACCTTCGTGCACTCGAGTTCAGTTCTTATTTCGTACTGTTAAAGCTTAAAACAGCGTGGTATAATTTACTCTATTGTCAATATTTTTCGTGCTGTACCTCTGTTAGTGAAATGTTTAGTTTAATTGAAGTATGCAATTGATTTAGAGGAGTTCACGTTTTTAAGGGGTCTTTAAGGGTCCTTTAAACGTATTGTGGCTCAATTGAATTAATATTTGTGTGGTAATTTATTAGGCGTTTGTTTTCGTATGCCTTAGGGCCTGTTTGACAAGTTACCAATAAACTGTCAGTTAGCCTATTCGGAACATATCTGACACATATCTCGGATTTTGTGTTTCTTAGGTTTCTGATAGACTTATTCAGCACTTAACGTCCCTAATACATTAAAAGGTAGATCACGTGGCTGTTAATTTTGTTTATCTCCTGGTTAGCAAATACCTATTTCAAAATGGCCGCGATTTTATCTTTTTAAAATTTTTCACTTTTTAAAGTCTCTTTTTAGAGTCATTTATCTGCTACTTAGTTTATTCGTCGGTTAACTATCCAACACTTTATCAGTAACTTGTGAAACAGGCGCTTAACCTTGTATTGACATATATATTAATTATAGTAATACTAAAGCTGTGATAAACAGCGGTGACACTGTAAGAGTCTTTCGAGGGGGTCACGAGTTCAAACCCCGGGTTTCAAAACACGAGTCAAAAACCAGTGAGTTTATCTGTTACAAACTTATGTGTCTTATTGATATTTTTAATTTATCACACGCTTTTCAGTGAAGGATCGTGACGTAACCTATAACCTCTAGATAGTTTTAGGCATATATGTAACCTACCAGTCCGCATTGGAGCAGCGTGGTAGGTCTTAGCTCCGACCCTTCTCTTCTAAAATGGAGAGACAAGGCTTATGCCCAGTAGAGCAATTGACGAAATAGCATAGCATTTAAGCTTATATACAAGGTTAATGTATAAAGACCGGCTATACGTCTTATTCTATCGGTTAAGTCCTACTAATTTCAAGCCCATACAGTGCGCTTATTCATGATAATCTGCATTGGAGGAGCGTGATAGGTTGTGAGATTGGATGTTTTAAATATTTCTCAATAGGAGATGCTACTCTGCTCATATCTGTAAGTGGTGAAAAAATTCATAAGAATTACAGGCTTGTTATTCTATTCTATACTTTCTATACTAATATTATAATTGCGAAAGTCTATGTTTGTCCTATCTCTTACGCTTTAACTGTTAATTCGTTAACGCGAAATTGATGAAATTTAGCACGATTTAAGCTTATATATCGGATTAACGCTTAGAATTTAAAAACTTCCCGTTTTTTCTTCGGGAATGGGCATTAAACAATATATAACACATAATTAGGGGTATTTTAGTAAAGTTCGACGCGAATGAAGTCACTGGTACATGTAAAGTATATTTTGAGTTCATGTTAAAGAAACACGTGTGCAAATTAGATCAAAGCTACAATTTAGGGCAATAGTTAAATTATGTTTTTCTAATAATGGATATACCTCATTCTACTTATATTTTTTCCGTGGAGAGTTGGTGAATGTTTGCTTATTGTTGCCATGCCTACGACCTAAAATAACAACATGCTATGGAAATTAATGGGCCTTTATAACAAAGAAAATCCAGTTATAAGAAATACAAGCGCTCTTGACGTTAAGATAAGTACGATGGATTTTATCAGTGTTATTTTGATCATTGGGTATTAGTTATTAATATATTATGACTAATTTTAATTCGATATTATCTTTAATATTTGATAAATCGATCTAGTTAGGTTTCATAAAAAAAGATGTCGTTTTATCCCTGTTTTCGGGCAAAAAAATGCTAAAATATAGAATAGAATCTAAAGGTTAATTTAATGGTTATTTATAAAGTTGTCGTAGCTCAACGGGGAACGGGCGGAATAATGAAAAAAATACCCGGGATCGAGACCCAGATATCACGAGTCTTAGATATCTCTTTATTGTTATTATTTTAATTGCATTTTTTCATATCTTAAAAATAAATCCAATAAATTCATCCAGGGTACTATATTATTAAATTTTAATTAGAGATGGACGTCGTTAATCAATTAAGGTGTACCTCAGGGCTGAATTTTGATCCAATTTTATTCGTAGTGCATGAAAATGACTTAATATGTAACGAATAACTCCAGCCAATTTGGCGCCATTGCATCGTACAGATATTCACAAAACATTTAACCTACCTATATTATTATCGCGATAATTGCTAATCGATAATAATTCGTACATGATAAGTTTATACGATTGCTGTTATCGGTTATATTATATACATGTACTGATGGGCTACGTGCTCCGGATCACATAGCTACAGCAAATGTTACGGCGTTTACAGATGGCGGCACCGTTTAGCTATGTTTTAGACTAATACATTCATCATTATAAATATATAAAAAAGCATTTTTTCATGATTTTTTAACCTTTATTTAACTTGCTTTGTATGTATGTATGTGAAGGTAGAATCTTGCAAAATTTGACCTACTTCCCAGACTCTGAATTTTACATACTAGACTAGTAAGTGATAAGCCTGACCTTATGCTGCTACTAGGATTGGCTTCAGACATAAGAACTCCTCAACGACTAACATAAGGCACATGAAAATTAGTCAAAAGCTTTTATATGTATATTAAATGATATTTCAAAAGCTTATTGAACAATGAATATAATTTAGTTTCTTTGTCTAACTATACGTCTCTGTATTAAAATCGTCTTTTATGGACATTAATGGTGTACAACTGATCTTGTCTATCTGTTAATATATTACGTCTTTCTGATATCGTAGTGTTTGATTATTCTTTTGTTTATTACTTTAGTCAAGTAACTTTGTATGAATAATATTGGCATATATATTATTCTTAGGCCTACCTTACAACTTTTTGTCAGTATCTAATTATACTATCCGAAATTTTTATATTGCTTTCTAGCGTTATTTACAAATAATCAGTATTTTCAAAACACTGTGTATTTCATAAAATTAAATTTATTAATTTAATTATTTATTTAATAAAATTAAAATAAATAAGGCCTGGCGGCTAAGAACTGATCTAAACGCCATAGAATAGAATTAGGAATGGCAAAATAAGCAAGCTATCTTCAGTACAACTCTTAATTTTATAATGGTTACATAATACATAAGTTGTCGCTGGGTCAGGTCTACCTTCATCAAATAAAAGATGTTTGTTTTAGTACTAAACACTTTTAATGAATACGATATTTAATACTTATTCAATTTTTGAAATCATACTTTATTTTTATAAATCAAAATCAAAATAATCTCTTTCAACCAACTTTGAATCGTCCAGGATCAATATGATTAATGAAGCTACAACTTGTTCGGAATGTTGCTTTGATCGAAAAGAACCAGACAGAAACTCGGCAGTCAATGTTTAAAATTTTTAATTTTACATTATTAAATCGCAGTTTTGTATGAAGCTGAAAGGATTTTCATATCCAGCTATCTTTATCATCCAAATTATCTTCAATTTTGTAATATGCTTTACGCATAAGCATATGAGTTTTTCTGTTATAACTTATGTGTCTAATTGATAATTTCAATTTAACACACGTTTTAAGGTAAAGGAAAAATGGTGAGGTAACCTGCATATTGGAGCAGCGTGGTAGGTCTTAGCTTCAATCCTTCTCTCAAAGATGGAGAGAGAAGGTCTACACACAGAAGTAGGATATTAACAGGCCGTTACTTACTTTCTTATAAGCTTATTTTTCTCTTTTGTGTGAAATTACGTCCCGCAGTTTAAATCCGTGATCCCATCATAAAGATCACCTTATACATCTATCGCAGGTTTTGATAAATAGGTGTTAAAGCAATTGAATATTGTCATTCGATTATCACTATTATTTATGATATGTATATTAAAATGTCACTGATTGTGAGTCATTGCAAATGATGTCATAGATAAAGGTTAATAACAATAATCATAATTCGTATTCTTAACATATTCCGGTATCAACCAGTCTTCTTACTATTCTAATCTGTTTCGTTTGCACGCGCAGAAAAGCTGTTGAAAGTAAAGCATCCGACCCATGTGTCGTTGTATTTAAAACGAGTTTAGAATATTTGCTATTGACCATAGATTAAGTAAGTTAACGGCTCTTATTCACAATATCTATAATAGATTTATTTAGTGCAGTAAGGAAGTTGTGTAAATTTCCATAAATCTTCACCTGAGTGGTACAAAGACAAAAATTTTTGAGCATCGCTTCACCAACGAAACTGGTATTGTTGTCGCCAATGACTTCCGCTTTGTATTTTTTAGCAACATAATCATGAAAGAAGAGTATCGCGGCCTTTTTGATGAAAATGGTGGCACCGCTGTGTCGTCGTTGTTTCCGTTGGAGTCTTCCTATTGATAAAACGTTTCAGGGACATTCATTCTGTGTTCGATATTTAAGAGAAGTGCAGCTCGGAGCGGGAATTGTAGTATTCCTATTATATCGTGTTATTGTAGAAAGTGTGCGTTAATGGTATGATTTCACATGTAGTTGAAATTTTAATATCGCTTACCGTTTGAATGATATGATTATAAGATTTACGGTTTTTGAACGAATTTCTAATCATTTAAGGTGGGCATTAATATGTCAGTTTGCGTGGTAGGATAGCCTATAAAAATGAAGATCAGTAGGATCAGTGGGAGTGTCTTGGATTGTGGAAGCGAACGGTGAACGTAGAGGCTGAATACGTTATTTGATAACGTAATCCAAGATTGGCGTTACATTGTGAAATTCCATAGCACATTAATTACAATAGAATAATTTTGCTGTAATCCGCGTTTGTATCCCTTAACAAACGCGGATTACTTAGACCTTATCTTAGACCTTAGGACTGTAGGACAAGTCACCACACGTATCACAAAATGCTGCCAACACCAACACTCAACAATCGAAGCTTTCTACATGATATTGGTATCGATATGAGAAGTTTTGAAAAATAAAAAAATAAAGGCAAAATTTAATATGTCACATCTTCTTAATATCGTGGTCTGATTTTAATTCTGAGAATTATTTGACCCTCTTTTTTTGTGTCTGATTTCTCTGCAACTCTAAATCATGATTTGTTCATGATGATAGATCAAGGAAAAGATGTCCTCAGGACATGAGGACATATCAAATTCTACCGTGACTACGATTTTTCATAGTTTCACATCGTTTCCTAGGTACTATTACGAATTATATTACGAAAACTTAATGATTATTTACTCAACACAAACTTAATGTGCAATAAATTAACTCAACTTGATGTAATAATATATTCCGAATGTAAATCTTAATTTTACTGACATTTTATTTTAATAGTTGAATGTCTTGATATCTTAACTTTATTTTTTATATTTTTTAATTTTTGACTGCGTTCATTATTTCAACTATATGCTGTTGATTAATATTTATTATGTCTCTGTATGTTTCGTTTTATGCCTTCGAACAGTTGATGTAGAATTTTTAAGGAAAGCTGAAAACATGTTTCTTGAATATAATATTCCTTCTTCTTCCATATAAGTTACAAAACTACGTAAATACCTACAAAATAAACCATAACTATTAGGCAGGATAACTAAAGCAAATCCCGTGTGGAAATCAGTGTGTCACGAATATGTTTCAGTCAACTTACATAAACCGTAATGTGCTATTAATTTAAACCTTCCTCAATAATTACACTACTATACCTATATAATAGAAAAATCGTTAAAAATTTGTTCTCTAGATTTTGAGAAAATCGATCACAAACATCTTTTGACTGGCCCGTTGGCGCAGTGGGTAGTGACCCTGCCTTCAGCTCCGCGCGTCGCAGGTTCGATTCTCGCCGAGGGCCAACATTTTCTATAAATGAATTTGTTGGTCTTTGTCTGGGTGGATATTTGTATTTAAGTATATATATAAAAATATATAAGTATATATATTCACCAGTTGTCTGTCTACCATAACACAAGTATTAAGTTACTTACTTTGGGGACGACGACCGTGTGTGTAAGTGTCCCATATATTTATTTATTTATTTTAGGGACTTGTTTTATAATGAGTATAGAATAGATAATCGAAATGTTTCGTATATACACGCTGACTCTTTTAAACTCAATTCTGATCCATTTTATGCAGACAGATTTGATTTAAATTTTGTGCCGACCCCACTTAGAGTGGGGTAAGGGCAGGAGAATGACGATGATTTAATTTTTTCTACATTTAGAATTATTTTTCACTTTTTAGTTCCCTAATAAAAGCGAGTTTTATGTTTATTTAATATATTTGTTTTACTAGCTTTTACCCGCAACTCCGTTGCGACTGTTGTCGCGTGATAGGTTGATAATAGATGGCGCTTTTTAATGGTATCCTATTCCTATATGTTACCCCTGTGTGTAAGGAATAATTGTGCCAAATTTCATCGATATTGGTTTATTGGATTCGCAGTGAAAGATTAAAATACTTACAATCTTTTGCATATAAATGCAAAAGTTAGTAAGTAGGATATTAGTAGGATAATAGGATTACAAGTTGAATTTATCTTCCCCCTCCTTGTTCTGTACATCCTTGTTATTCATTTTTTATATCGTCGATGATAAATAACCTTATCTTACCATATAAACAGAGACATTTATACGTTTATAATATTGACGTGGATGAAGAAATTTAAATTATTCTTATAAATGCGATGCGATTAATTCGATGTTCAGTTTTATTATACTAGCTGAACACGCGAATGCACTCGCCTCGATTGAGGTTGAATACATCCAATTGTGTACTATATTTTTTGATAACGAAAGAAAATTAAGTATCGAGTATTGAGTATGAGAATTGAATATCGAATATTTTATTATTCTGTATTATTAGCTAGATATATTTGCCGTGTAGTATCTGAGTAGAATATGCCTAGAATATGCCCTCATTTCTTACCGAGGTGTAGTAAAAGGCGACCTAGATAAGTTGACGTCAAGCAGGCGACTGGTCGCTAAATACCTAGCCAAATCACACCAGAACATGGTTATGATTTGGCTAGGTATTTTACGACCGGCAGCCTTCCTGACGTCAACTTACCATAGTGGTCTATTCTACTCAGTCGGATATCGCTATAATTTGCGATAAAGCAAATAGAAAATATATGTATTGTTAAATATTGAGTGTACTAGCCGTTTTCATACCTGATACATACAGGATCGTAAAAACGCATTTGCACGTACCAAAAACCTCCACCACCACACTACACAAGCACTGCACACATTCACTATCACAATCGATATAACCTGTAACTCAAAAAACGTCAGGAGATAGAATATACATTACATACACTATATTATATTATATGTAGGGTTGTAGTAAAATAGTTTATCCGCAATAGTAACGGTCTGTTACTATCCCACTGCTGGGCATAGGCCTCTTCTCTCCGTTTTTGTAGAGAAGGACTGGATCTAAGACCTACCACGCTGCTCCAATGCGGATTGGTAGGTTACATATATCTCCAAAAATCTCTAGAGAAATGCAGGTATCCTCACGATGTTTTCCTTCACCGAAATGCGTGTGATAAATGCAGATATCTATTAGACATAAGTTATAACAGAAGAAATCATTAGTTTCTGTCAGGGCTGGTCAGAGGGTGGTCTATTCTACTCAGCCGGATACCACACGCTGGGTCAATTTACCTTAGTCGCCTTTACGACACCTCGGTAAGAAATTAGGGTGGTACTATTCTATTCAGCCGAATACCACACGGCAGATGTAAATTGTAACAGATTAAAGTGTAACAGATAGACATTTTATTTATAAAATCAGTATGGTTGTTTATAGCTGCCGAAGTACGCCAACCATAAAAAGACATTTAATTATAGAATTGATAGTATGTCAAAGCGCTGTTCAGGAAACAGTCGACATTTTCTCTTGCAATATCTTATTACTTTTAATTGCGTACAAATCATTTCGATTATTTTAATGACACAATTAACTGCGGCTCGATATGTTAACGCTCAACAAAAAGGCGGCAATGATTAAGATAGTTTTTTATGTGTCAATAAATTTTGCTCGGTGATTGTTTAAAATAATAAAAAAGGCCTATATGCTATACACATACACCGCCGTGTGGTCCGACTGAGTAGAAACGGCCACACTTATTTCTTACCGCGGTGTCGTAAAAGGCGACTGCTGTAAGTTGATTTCAGACAGACGGCCGGTCGTAATTACGTAGCCAAATCAATTAACATGTTAAAACATGTTGTACCGACTCCACTTAGAGTGGGATAAGGGCAGGAGAATGATGAGAGATGATGATGTATGGTCATCAGTCATTTGTCACTCAAAACACAAGTAACTTATTTTATTTATATACTAACGGCCCGCTCCGGCTCCGCACGGGTATAAAATATATAGCCTGTGTCACTCAGTAAAAAAAATGATTAAAATAGATCCAGTAGTTTTGATTTATTAAATTTAGATTACACGCACGCGTTAAATTTAGAGTAAAACAAAACCGCAATGCCCCTACATTTTAAATCTGTAATATCTTGTAGCTGTAAAAGGCCATATTGATCTATATTCATTCATCAATGTATTTAAGGTACTTAATTGGATAAGGATTAATGCTGTATTGTTTAAAATTGCTTTGAAAATAAGGAATTATTTTTCGTAAAAAGTAAATGACAAAATAATGGTATTATGGGTTATCCATAAGAGATAGACGTGTATCATCGCAGAGTTTTCTATAGACCTTTTCAAGGTGTACAAATACTTAGTACATTATGTTGATAAATCTCGAAGGGTTCAACCTGTGTTTGCAATATAAGAGGAAAAAATGTAATTATTTACGACATCACATTAGAAAACGTCAAAAATTACAGCATTTCTCTACTTCATATTGAATGTTATTATACATATAAACCTTCCTCTTTAATCACTCTATCTTTAAAAAAAAACCGCATCAAAATATGTTGCGTAGTTTAAAAAGCTTTAAGCATAAACAGGGATAAAGGGACACAGGGACATACTGGGAAAGCGACTTTATTTTATATTATGTAGTGATACACGTACAACCAACAAATTTTTTTTAGTAAATGTTGGGCGGTAATCGAACCTGCGACGAACGGATCTGTAACCAGGGTCACTAACACCTGCACTAGCAGGCTACGTTAAATAGTTTCATTATGTTAAGTAACGTGCCGAAGGACGTAAGCCGGTCCAAGTATTAACTATTGCTTATAATTAATGGACTATCTAATTTGCATTGACAGCCGCGATTGTCCGGCTACGAAATAATTACAACGAGGAATTTGAGCATTAACATTACAGCAGCTGACTTGTTGAATGTTTCATTTGACAGTTGTTGAAGCTATGACAAAAACTGTACTAAACTATTCTTGGTATTTGTAGTGACTTGTTATGTTTCTCATTTGAATAACAATTGATAAATAATGTATAGAATTTGACATCGCAAATCTTATGAAGTTCGTAAAGCTTTGCGATTTTGTCGCGGAGTCTATCTCATGATGATGCTTCGGTTGCGGGGCGAAACGATTGTTATGTTTGTGATAGTGAACGTGTGTAGTCTGTTGTGGTTGCGGTATGGATGTATCAGGTATGAAAACGGATTGTCCACTCTACATTGAGCATTATATATATTTTCTATTTTACTTCGTCGCGGATTATAGCAAAATAATTTTATTATTACTTTTGTTTCCAATTTGATTAACAATTACTAAATAAGTGCTTAGGTGAACGAGCCTTGCTCGGTAATTTTTTAAAGGTATATGAAAATGCAATTTTAGCCGTGTGGTATCCGGCTGAGTAGAATAGACCACCCTCATTTCTACCGAGGTGTACGTAAAAGGCGACTAAAGAACGTTGACCCATCGTGAGGTATCCGGCTGAGTAGAATAGACCACCCTCTTTCTTACCGAGATGTCGTAAAAGGCGACTAAGGTAAATTGACACACTGTGTGGTATAGGGTTGAGTAGAATAGATCAACTTCTTTGTTACCTAAGTGTCGTAAAATACGACTTAAGTAAGTTGACGTCAGGCAGGCGGCCAGTCGTAAAATACATAGCCAAATCATGTGACATTATGTATTATTTATTTATTTATTTTTATTGTCAGAAAAACCCATTATGGGTCATGAGCGAATCGACACATTATGTATTATAACATGTTGTGCCGACCCCACTTAGAGTGGGATAAGGGCAGTGTATGTGATGATGTTTATAAATGAACTATCATCTTTGATATTAGGTAAAAAAAAATTTGCGATTTTGCTTTGCGATTTTGCTTTGCGATTTTGGTCGTGGAGTCTATCTCCTGATGATGCTTCGGTTGCGGGGCGAAACGATTGTTGAGTTTGTGATAGTGAACGTATATAGTGCTTGTGTATTGTGGTGGCGGTGGTGGAGGTTTGTGCATGTGTTTTTTTACGAATCCTGCATGTATCAGATATGATAACCGATTGTCCACTTACATTTAGCATTATATTATATATTTTCTATTTTACTTCATTTTATAATGCGAATTTTGCGAATTATAGCAAAATAATTTTATTATTACTTTTGTATTATGGATCTCCGCAAAGTAACGCCTAATTCTATAAATTATTTGATATTAGGTGTTGTCAATGGTTGCGTGCGGCGATAGACACGCGCCTCAGTTCTATTTCGGTCCTAAGTTCAATGTCTAGTGCGTCACGCATCAGACGTGCTCGGGTCGCGGTCGTTTCAATATATTTTTAATATGAGATAGCTATTTTTAAACTTTCACTATGATAATAGAATTTCTTAGTTTCAACATTAATACTGCGAATATTTGACTGAACGGTCGACCTCAATGATTCTTAGACCATCGCAGGTTCAATTCCGAAATTTATTTATGAAACACTATAACCTTCTGCCCTTATCCCACTCCAAGTGGGGTCGGCACAACATGTCAAAAACATGCTGTCACATGATTTGGCTACGTATTCCACGACCGGCCGCCGGGTAAGTTGACGTCAGGCGACAACTTACCCTAGTCGTATTTTACGACACCTTGGTAAGAGGAGGGTGGTCTATTTTTCTCAACTGGATACCACACGGTGGGTCAACTTACCTTAGTCGCCTTTTACAACACCTCGGTAAGAAATGAGGGTGGCCTATTCTACTCAGTCGGATACCACACGGCGGGACAACTTATCTTAGTCCCCTGTTACGACACCTCGGTACGAAATGAGGGTAGACTATTCAACTCAACCGGATGCCACACAGTGGGTCAACTTATCTTAGTCCCCTGTTACGACACCTCGGTACGAAATGAGGGTAGACTATTCAACTCAACCGGATGCCACACAGTGGGTCAACTTTCCTTAGTAACCTTTAACGACTCGGTAAGAAAGGTGTACAATAAAGAAATGAATAAATACTCCGCTATGCAGGTTTATATTCACTACTACAATCTCAACAGTTCGTCCGTAACTGAAGCATCATCAGGCGATGAATTCTACAAAAAAATCGCAAAGCAAGTTCATTTAAAATTTACTTTAAATTGTATCGCCAAGGATATATATGTAAGTACTTTAAAAAACATTACATTTCGCATAAACACATCAGCGTTTTATATATGTCAGAATGTTTATTATTTTACGCGGCCTATAAAAAGTCGAGATAACAATCCAACATGTTTGTTTGGCGAAAGGTTATGAGGTCCAAAATAAGTAATAAGTTTATGTCAATGTCCTTAGCTTTAGTGGAACCGGATGCGGAAGAGGGCAGGAAGAAAATGGCAAACGGTTCAATGCATGAAAATAGTATTCAATGTTTGTTATGATAACTGAGTAGATCATGACTGGGTTCTAGGCCATTGGGGTCCTTTGGGCGTATAAGAATTCGGGGCAATGCCAAAAAAAAGTAAGTAGCGGCCTGTTATTCCCACTGCTGGGAATAGGCCACTTCTCTTCGTTTTTGGAGAGAAGGATTGGAGCAAAGTCCTGCCATGCTGCTCCAATGCGGATTGGTAGGTTACACATATCTCCAGAATTCTCTAGAGATATGCAGGTTTCCTCACGATGTTTTCCTTCACCGAAAAGCGTGTGGTAAATTGCAATTATCAATTAGACACAAGAACCGGAAAACTCATTGGTGTCTGCCCGGGTTTAAATCCGCTTTCTCCTCGAAATAGTCGCACGGTGTTACCGCTGGACTATCACAGCTTCAAAAAATAGTACCTAATAAAAACTAAAGCAAAGCTAAGGTAGCCAAAAGTTATGTTGGAGTCATTTTGCTATAATCCGCGTTTCTTATGAAAATATATGTAATGTTAAGCAAACATTTCCTCATACTTTATACATGCAGTGTTAGTTGCCATGCGTATCACAGACACCACCACCAACAGCTCACAACACAAGCACTCAACACACTCACACAAGCACACCTACAAAAGCACTACCCACATTCAATGTGTGTAGTGCTTGAACTTTCTACACTTAGCATTACATAGATTTCGTAACAAACGCGGATTATAGCAAAATAATTCTAACATAACTTTTGTACTATTTATCTAAGCTTTGTATTATTTTTTCGTATGATGCCAAATCATTTAACAACATGATAATCCGATAGAATAAGATGTGAGTGTAGCCGCTTTCTATACATAAACATGTGACAACACGTTTATAACATGTTCTGCCGATGCTACTTAGAGTGGGATTAGGGAATCACAATGATGATATATTAAAAAAAAAATCAGCAGGGTCTTCTCGTTTACGCCCCGGGTGGGGGTAAACGGGGTGCGGGCCTCGAGGAATTCCTCTCTACCCGGGCATCTCCTCGCGGGCACTTAAGCCCGGTATGTGTTCCGGCCGTAGGCCGAGGTCACCTAGGTGACCCAAAGGTGTCGGTATTTGGGCCGTAAGCCCAGGTCACCTAGGTGACCTAAAGGATGTCTTGTTCGGTGGGGAAGTCTGGGAATGGTAGCTCCCAGACCTCGGGGTCAATTGCGATGGTGTCTCGTCCGGTGGTGTCTTGATCAGGTAGGTGTGTCATGTCCGGTGTATTCGCCCTTTCGCCCGTCGCGTCGTCCTCTTCGTCGCCGTCGTCATCCGCATTGGGCCGCGGAGACGGTGATCGCAGGAGCTCGCGAGGCAGGGAACGTCCATCGGGTGGTCGCGCATGGAGTGGCGCGATGCCAAAAAAAATCTTGGATTACTTTGTCCATTGAAAACCTCCACGAAAATTCGTTTTGTAAAAAGAAACATCGGGAAAAAGTTAAATATTTAGCTAACATACTCGTATCTACAAACATCATTTGCATGCTTTTAATCCATTAAGTTGACATCGTTTCAGTACAAAGTAGAAACAAATGGAAAACTCATGTAAACCGTGTTCATAACATTCCCACCATAGCGTGGGAGTCTATTACTCGGGCTGTTTTTGTTGATTACGAATGCTAATGAAGTAAGCTTTAGAAGTAGAGAAAAATAGTATGAATACAGAAACTGGGTGTGAATTTTCACAAATGATTTATTGCTTGTGGAGTTTCCTTATACGGTCTTGTTGTGAATGTTGTTCACTTAAAGATATAGGCTTTTACGCCGTGTGGTATCCGGGTGAATAGAATAGTACCATCCTCATTTCTTACCGAGGTGTCGTAAAAGGCGACTAAGGTAAGTCGACCCGCCGTGTGGTATCCGGCTGAGTAGAATAGACTAACCTCATTTCTTACCGAGGTGTCGTAAAAGGCGACTAAGGTAAGTCGACCCACCGTGTTGTATCCGGTTGAGTAAAATAGACCACCCTCTTTCTTACCAAGGAGTCGTAAAATACGACTAAGTTAAGTTAATGTCAGGCAAGCGGCCGGTCTTAAAATACGTAGCCAAATCATATGACAACATGTTTGTAACGTGTTGTGCCGACCCCACTTAGAGTGGGATAAGGGCAGGAGGATCATTAAAGATATAGGCTTTTCTTTTGTGGCAGACATCATCATTAGACGGTTATCTTCAATGACTTTAAAATTCAAAATTAGATTCAAAATATTCTTTATTCAAGTAAATATGTAAACAAGTGCTTTTGTCAACTCTATTGCTGGTTCGGAAAGCTGTTTCTACCGAGAAGAGTTAGTAAGAAACTTGACAGTTGCTATTTTCAAAATATAATTGCTATAACTAGTTACATTTACTCATTTTTCTCTTGTACAGAGCAGAGGAGTAGCTATATCCACACATTATTTTTTGTATTTTTTGGCTTTTTGTATCAGCCTCCCTTCAAAAGTTTTTAAACTGCTGTAATGGCAAAGCCAAAATTGATTGCGGAATTTCTTTATAGAATTTTATACGCACAAACAACTTACGTACTACAAAAGTAATAATAAATTATTTTGCTATAATCCGCGATAAAATGATTCAACGCGGATTATAGCAAAATAATTTTGTTATTACTTTTGTATTATGGATCTCCGCAAAGTAACGCCTAATTCTATAAATGACTTACGTACTTTTGCAAAGCAGGAGCCGCAAGCTTATGTCGGTTCCTACTTTGCCTATTATTATCTGTTCATCGTAATAACATCATTTTCCTGCCCTTATCCCACTTTAAGTGGCGTCGGGACAACATGTTATAAACACATGATTTGGCTGCGTTTTTACGACCGGCCGCCTGCCTGATGTCAACTTACCTCTGTCGTATTTTACGACACCTCGGTAAGAAAGAGGGTGCTCTATTGTACTTTACCGGATACCACACGGTGGGTCAACTTATCATAGTCGCCTTTTACGACACCTCGGTAAGAAATGAGCTTGGTCTTTTCTACTCAGCCGGATACCACACGGCGGGTCGACTTACCTTAGTTGTCTTTTACGACACCTCGGTAAGAAAGAGGGTGGTCTATTGTACTAAACCGGATACCACACGGTGGGTCAACTTATCATAGTCGCCTTTTACGGCACCTCGGTTAGAAATGAGCTTGGTCTTTTCTACTCAGCCGGATACCACACGGCGGGTCGACTTACCTTAGTCGCCTTTTACGACACCTCGGTAAGAAATGAGGGTGGTACTATTCTATTCAGCTGGATACCACACGACGTTTGTTCATCGTAATAACAACAGAAAATAATCGTTAAAACATTTTTGAAGCTTAGGGATAGTTTCTCAGCAGTTAAATTATAGCCTTATTTTATACCTTTATTAAATTATACCTTTAAATAAATTATATTATTATTATTTACTTTTTAGAGGAGGTCACATCGTATCCTTTCAATAAATAATTTGGTCACAGTAAGTAGTTAAACGCGATAAGAAATGTGTTTGCTTATCGATTGCAAATCTCTTACGTTAGTATTACTCGCTGTAGCGATATAGTCCTTATGTCGAGAGTGGTAAGGTCGTCTAGGGGGGCCCACTTGACCGCAGCCCACGCCGCTCTCGGCACCTCTTGAATCGTCAGCTGCGACACTGCGAAGTGCCTGCAAAACGTGTACAAACATTGCGAGATTGTCGCAATGTTGTCGTTATGATATAAATGTGAATCTGTTAATGTTCTGATATTTTAAATGCGAATGTCTGTTACCCTTTAATCCGGTAGAGCGGTGGTTCTCAAACTTGTTTAGTGACTGAACCTTTTTGAGAAGCTAAATACTTCATAGAACCCTACAAGAAAACAATAGTTTTTAAAAGTGTATTCTTTATTAATATGCATAATAAAAGTACACAGTAACAGTTACTAATTATTACTTACTTTACCAATGGCAAGTACAATAATAATAATTATTATATGGGTATTAAGTATTGAAAAATAGAAGATATTAAAGAAGAAAAAAACTAACTAATACACCAGCTGTTGTAACACATATTAATACAAATACAAATAAATAAATAAATATACATACGCGCGGCCGCGGAGTCAAAACGTTTGACCAGAGAGAGGTAATTTGATTCCTTTTTCTAAATTCTTGTGGAACCCCTACAGAGGTATCACGGAACCCTAGGGTTCCGCGGAATACCCTTTTAGTAAAGCTGCGGTAGAGGAGAGGTAAATCTGGTACAACAGAAGCCTGTATATACATATATGATAGATAATACCACCTTTTGCTGTTTCCGAACGAAAAGCCGTTGTGATGGGTAAAAAATGTTGAACACGTGTCACGACACGTGACCTCATCGAAAATTCGTAAGATGGAAGGAGAGTAGACCGCGAGCGTGGCTTAGGAGAGGAAGTATTCCCCTCTCTTTCTAACGCGCGGTGACAATGTGTGCCGTATGTGTGTAGCTATAATATCTTTTAAGCTTTCATGGCTAATCCGCTAGAGGAATATTGAAATCTGGTACAACTAAAGCCTATATACCGGGCTATATAAAACTAATGGCCTGGTACTATCCAACTGTTGGGCATAAACCTTCTGTCTCCATTTCTGATGAGAGGGGTTGGAGCATTCACCACGCTACTCCAGTGCGGATTGGTAGGTTACACATATCGTAAGAATTCTCTGCAGATATGCAGGTTTCCCATGTTTTCCTTAATCGAAAAACGTGAAATTACAATTATAAATTACACAATAATTTATATAATTAGGTGTTACTTTGCGGAGATCCATAATACAAAAGTAATAATAAAATTATTTTGCTATAATCCGCAATGAAGTAAAATAGAAGATGAATTGCTGCTAAATGAGAATATATTGCTAAATGTATGTTTTTGAATCGTCAAGTATCAATATGATTAATGAAGCTACATCTGGTTTGGAATGTTGCTCTTACCGAGAAGAACCAGAAAGAAACTCGGCGGTCAATCTTTTAAACATTTTCAATTTTACATTATTAAACCGCAGCTGAAAGGATATTCAAATCCAGGCTTTTTTATCATCCAAATAATCTTCAATTTTGTAATATGCTTTACGTATAAGTACATCTCTTAAACTTAATTTAAACCTTTCTGTAGACTGGTCTAGTATGGATTGCGGTATTTTATTGTAGAAGCGAATACCGAGACTATCGAATGAGTTGCTAACTCTGCTAAGTCGTGACACAGGTATCACAAGCTTTTTGTGACTTCTCGTATGTCTAAGTTTTTTTTTAAAACAGGAAATAACCCCTTATGGGTAACACCGCCCTACGGGGACAGGCGGCGGTTCTGTCGGACTCGCACCGACTAAAAGACCTGTGTGCTCCACCACGCTGCCGATGGCAAGTACAACCCTGTACTGACATGCGGGACGGGGACAATATGTACAATGATACCCATCATTGTACATATTGCCCCCATCCCGCCGAAAGCTCTGATCCCAGAGAACAAACGCCTACTCCGGGTAGGGGCCACTCGAAAGAGAAACCCCGTCCACTAACCGGTGCATCGGGAGCACCAGATGCATCGACCGCCTCGGGGACCTGTAAGCCAGGCGTCCGATATACCCCGTTCGGAACACCCGAAGGTCCCCAGTTAGGGCGGCAGACGATTGGCTTGGGTGACTCACTAATACCTGGACTCACCAGCAGCAGATTGGATCCAGAACAACAGTTCGTGGAACCGCTCCACCACCTCTCCTCGCCCCCCTCCGCAGAGCAAAGGGAGGCCATCGCTGCCCATGATCGCTCCCTGCCCACCGTGTTTAAGATTCGGATGTCTAAGTAAGTTGTCTAAGTCGTACGTTGTTTTATGATATGCAGTGATTTGGTCGCCCATCTCGTCACTATCATACATTCTCAGACCCCCGTAATGCCTTGATATAGATATCCGTATTGTTTACACAACATGCGTGCAGCTGCGTGTGAGTCATGTGCGTCCGGCTTTATTAGCTCTCTATATATAAACAGAGGGTGGTATGTTTGTGCGTCCCGCTACTGTTTACGTGTTCCCAGCATCCTATAGTTTACCGCTATTGATGGATTTTATATGTAGTTGGAATCGTAAATGAAACGCGTCTTTATATGGCGTCTCTAACATTAAAAACAATGTTAGCCGTGTGGTATCCGGTTGAGAAGAATAGACAACCCTCATTTCTTACTGAGATATCGTAAAAGGCGACTTAGGTAAGTCGACCCGCCGTGTAGTATCCGGCTAAGTAGAATAGATCACCCTCATTCTTACCGCGGTGTCGTAAAAGGTGACTAAGATAAGTTGACCCGCCGTGTGGTATCCGGCTAAGTAGGCCTGTTTTTTTTTGTATATCGGACGTCCGGCTTATAGGTCTAGGCGGCCGGTGCATCTGGTGCTCCCGATGCACCGGTTAGCGAAGGGGGGGTTCTCTTTCGAGGGGTCCCTACCCGGAGGAGGTGTTCTATGGGATCAGAGCTGTCGGCGGGGATGGGGGCAATGTGTACAACGATACCCTGTCCTTGCCATCGGAAGCGTGGTGGAGCACACAGGTCATTTTAGTCGGTGCGAGTCCGACATAACCGTCGCCTGTCTCCGTCGGGCGGCGGTACCCATAAGGGGTTTTTTCCTGTATAAAAAGTAGGCCTCTTTTTCTTCCACAAACAGGAAACATAGTCCATGATTGGGTATGTATAAAAACTGAAGTTGAAAATACTAATTTCGTTTATACGGAAGATTAATTTCGACATACTAAGAGTCACAAATAATGTCTGGTTACAAGTTAAGGCACGGTCAATGGGAGTTGACTAATAATATAATTGGCGGTTATCATCGATCGGTACTGCGGTTATGGTCTTGTTAATGTATTAATCGGTTTCCGATACTTAACGATTTCATGTACACTATAATTTTCGAAACATTCCGGCAAGTACTGAAATTATATATACTACAGCAGTGTATCCCAATCTTTTTTGTGCTATGGCCCACCTTAGATCATCCTCCTGCCCTTATCCCACTCTAAGTGTCGTCGGCACAATATGTTATAAACATGCTGTCACATGATTTGGCTGCGTTTTTACGACCGGCCGCCTGCCTGACGTCAACTTACCTCAGTCGTATTTTTCGACACCTCGGTAAGAAAGAAGGTGGTCTATTTTACTAAACCGGATATCACACGGTGGTTCAGCTTACCTTAGTCGCCTTTTACGACACCTCGGTAAGAAATGAGGTTGGTCAATTCTACTCAGCCGGATACCACACGGCGGGTCGACTTACCTCAGTCGCCTTTTACGACACCTCAGTAAGAAATGAGGGTGGTACTATTCTATTCAGCCGGATACCACACGGCGTCTATGGCCCACCTTAGCATGTTTACAATTCTTATTCCGCCCATGTAATGTACATATTTATTAGTAAGGTAATTCTAATTCATAATGTTTGATATTTGCTTACCAACTCTTTCTTAACTATAAAGTGTCTCACTTCGTAGGTTAGCTGGCAGAGATCTCTGTCATAGGAATAAGATGACCTTTTACACATTTTTTACCAATAATGTTTTTTCCAACATTTTTTATGGTACATAAATATATAATTTTTAATGAATTACTTAAGAAATTTCAATGACAAGTTTTGTGAATTTCTGGTAATTTTGGCACCGAAATTTAGCATTGCATTTAAATGACACGCGAAACGGTTAAACTCGTCTGGAGTCCAAAACTGTCTTCCCTTAAGTATCGAATTGCCCACGTGTGGGGCGTGGGCCCCACGTTGGGTTACACTGAACCACAGTTTACGTATGCAAATAATTATGTCGAGTGTTTCGATTGACCATGGTGTAAACGGACGCTAAATTTAAGTCAATGGCGGCACGCTATGGTTTGACAGGATTATCAGAAAGCGACTGATCCTCTGACAATCTACATTGCCTTTTATGCCTATCCCTCTTTGCGATTTTGTCGTGGAGTCTATCTCCTGACGATGCTTCGGTTACGGGGCGAAACAATTGTTAAGATTGTGGTGGTGAATGTGTGCAGTGCTTGTGTGTTGTTGTGTTATCGTTGCGGGTAGTGCATGAGTTCTTACAAATTCTGCATGTATCAGGTATGAGAGCGATAGTACACTCTACATTTAGCATTACATATATTTTCTTTTATCGCCGATTATAGCAAAATAATATTCTCATTAGTTTCTATTATGGACCTCCGCAAAGTAACGCCTAATTATATAAATCCTATCCCTCATCTAAACTAAAAACTATGCTAGTCTGTATATTGACCCTCATTAAAAATTGATTTAACGCCGATAAGCAATTGATTAATTTTGTGAATATACTCGTAACTCGAATAAAGCGTAGTTGTAATATCCGATTTCCATGTGAATCGATAATACTTTGCTCGATTCAAATCGTAATCAATCAATTTTTTTATTTTTCTTTACATACGTAAATGTTACAAAACGAAAGGTTGCGACCTTCTTTTAAGTGAAAAAACACCTATTTCAGAGGCCCCGCTCTCCATAACAATATGCATAAAAAATAAAACCAACAAAAATTAAAAAAATAAAAAGAAATAAAAACTATTCATGCTGCGTATTCTGAGTTGTGCATGTATGTGCGTGTGTGTTTGCGCGCGCGCAATGTGTGTATGTGCAGATGTATGTGAGTGTGTAGATGTGTGTGCAAGTTTTGTGTGTATTTTATATATATGTATAAGTTACGTCACACGTTTTAATAAATTTTCAACCTCATCATAAGTCAATGACATTAAATATTGTACTAATGTTGCTTTGCAGGTATGACTATTTAAAGGAGATAAGGATATAAGGAGGAAAATAAGGGTAAAGGAGATAAGGAGTAAGTGAAATCGATATCATATATTTAATTGAACTCACATGTCTGCCATGCTACTGGTGGCGATGTTAAGTTTTCAGACTGTCGATACATCTATCTGGTTCGTCGTGTAGATTTAACAGGGCAAAGTTTGGTTTCGAAACATTTGTATATGTTCTTAAAATTTTTACAGCGCACATTAAAAGTTTAGCAGTCAATCCCTTTTTCGAAGCTGTCGTAAAATCCGTTTTGGTATAAACATCCTAGTTAACGTCCCCAGAAGTTACAGAGGTTTCCACATTATTGAATTAGTTTAAAAACTGTTTTCGTATATAGTATTCAATAAGATAACGATTCGGGAAAGTTAAAAATATAGTTTAAACTTGTCGATCGGTCTTGTGTGTTAAAATAGCAACAATGGTATAGCAATAAAATTAATATTTACAATTAATTGAGGTTGGTTGGTTGGTTAGTAATCCACCCAATTTATTTTATTTACGTATTTCTCAATAGTGTATTAGTAAGACTTTATCTATTATAATTTTTTATATTAATAAATAAATAGTTAAGCTATAGTTTGATCACCTATTTCTTTAAACTTAAAATTAAAATCTTAATCGCTTCGGTCTTAAATTCTAAATGGCACGTATTGATCTATTTTGCAATAAATACAACATATTATAACATTTTTGTTTTGTATATTATACAACATTTTTTTATTGAAAAGATACTTGTCATAATTAAAAACAATTGTTTTTCTTTTGGATAACATAATCTAAATTGCATCGAATTAAATTAAAATTCAAATTCGAATGAAATGATCGCAATAATAATAATGCGGATATAGATATTGTTCGACCCTGTACAAGATAGAAACGATTAAATGTAACTAGTATTAAAAATTATATTTTTAAAAGAGCAACCGCTGAGTTTCGTGCTTGCTCTTCTCGGTAGGAACAGCTTTCCGAACCAGCAGTAGAGTTGACGATTCAAAATCACTTGTTTACTAGTTTATTTGGATAAAGAATATTTTGAATTTGAACAAAAAATCATATTTAGCTGATCAAAACAATGTTAGTCCTTTATTAACAAAAACACCCCGCACACAATGAGATGTAATTGCATAAGATGAAAGGATGCAGTCAATAAAGCTCCATAACATTATACAGAGGCTGACATCCGTCTTTCACGCTCTTTTTGGACACCGCAGATGTTCGTAGCTGTAATAGGGTTGCCATTTTACTGTGACATAAACCGTACCAAACTTTTATGTATGACTTTGTTTTACCATTCAAACTCAATTTTTTCTTTATTCAAATAAACTTGTAAATGCTTTTGAATCGTCAATTCTACTGTTGGTTCTGAAAATTGTTCCTACCGAGAAGCGCAGCAAGAAAAGCGATTGCTCTTTTCAACATAATACTTACAACAAGTTACATTAGCCCTATCTCTAAAGTAACTACTTATTTCTTAAAGTAAAAAGCTTGCTGTATTTATTATTACTTTACTGCAAATCGTCGTAGCAGCAAAAGTATATGGTACGTTGTCGCGAACAATTTGCTAATGTCTAAATTCAAATAACACCTTTCCATTCAATACGCATTTTTTATCTATTGTATTCTTGAGAATATAAATTTAAATAATTTATAGAATTAGGTGTATCTTTGTGCAGATCCATAATACAAAAGTAACAATAAAATTATTTTGCTATAATCCACGATAAAGTAAAATAAAAAATATCTGTAATGCTAAATGTAGAGTGGACTGTCTGTTTTCATACCCATTACATGCAGGATTCGTAACAACACACGCACAAATCTTCACCGACGCCAGTACCATACATTAGCACTACACAAATTCACTATCACAAACTCAAAAATCGTTTGGCTCCACAGCCTAAGCATCATCAGGAGATAGATTCCATGACAAAATCGCAAATCTTTTTGCAAATCCTGCATGCATCCGGCTGAGAAGAATAGACCACCCTCATTTATTACCGGAGGTTTCGTAAAAGGCGGCTAAGGTAAGTTGACCCACCGTGTAGAATCCAGCTACCTAAGAGTAAAATATACCACCCTCATTACCAAGTATGTAAAGGCGACTAAGGTAAATTGACGTCAGGCAGCCGGCTGGTTGTAAAATAATTAGCTAAAACATGTTGTTACATGCGACTCCTTAGAGTGAGATAAGGGAGATTGATGATACAATATTAATTTTTATCTTGCTTGTTTTAAATATATTTTTATTTTAAATCAAATCAAATCAAAATAATCGTAGAGGTTGTGGTAGTGAGTGTGTGTAGTGCTTTGTATTGAGTATTGGTGTTGGCGGCGTCTTGTGATACGTGTGGCGGCTTGTCCCGCATGTGATTGTTGCCTGCTTCATACACTTAGCATTGCATGTATTCTCTTAGCAAGCACGGATTACAGCAAACTAATTTTATTGTAACTTCTGATCAATATGAGTAATGAAGCTCAGAATAAATTGTAACATTTTATATATAGAATTGCATAAATAAATTAATAAATTAATTTGTATAGTGGCAACCCTGGTACAATATTCGGTTACGCAACAGTTTCGGTCTGCAGATGGCGATGTATTTCGGTTGGTCGTCTCCGGGGGGCGCCGCCCGCACTATGGATGCTATGGGAGTCGATATGGGAAGTGTTATGAGGGTCATTAACACCGCTATCAATGATTCGTTATACCATGTTGCATTTACCCGTTGCTTATGTGGGATGTTTTATATTTTTTTTAGCTTCAGTCATTGTGTATAAAGAGCTACGATAGCCAAGCGGTGGGACCGTGCGAATCTCTCGAGAGGGCAACAGGATCAAACCCGGCCAGGCAACAATGAGTTTTTCTGTTAAAACTTATGTGTCTAATTGATAAAACTTAAATAAAACTTTGCTAGATCAATTTTTCTCCCCCAAAACCCCCTACACGCTGAATTTCAGGAAATAGTTAGCGCAATTCAGAAAATATATTTATATATGTATATACATACTAGGTTAAGTCATTTAAATAATAAAGATTTTAAACTTGCACCTCAAGTCTAAATCGGTGCGCGACCAAGTTTTCCCGCGAAATGGCGTACCCCGAGGAGCTCTAGTGTAAATGATAGCATTTATCCACAACCTATTTAAATCCTCTATTTTTCAGTGAAAGTCCCATCAAAATCGGATAAGCGGCTTGAGAAAATGTGCTTCCTTACGAATTGCACTGTCTTTCAATAAAAATCGTGCACTAATTTTAGTAGATACATACAGACAAACAGGTTATTGGGACTTAGTTTTATTATATGTATAGATTTAGATAGCATATTTGAATTTGTAAAACGTATAATAGGTAAAATTAAATATAAATGAAAATGAATATTTACGTGTTAGGTTCAATAAGCATAACAATTTGAGACCTAGTGTTCTAGATTGTCTACGCATTCCAGGAATGCATCTCACCATAGACAACCTTATTGGCCTGGCGTCACATAAACTGCAATAGCCCTGTAACCTACTTCGCAATAATTCAGAATTATACCTATTAATTCAGCATAGCTGGAGTAATTTGTATCCACGTTATTGCGGGCTATCATTTGACAAGTGTGTCGCAATTTAGTACGGTATTGTGTTTCCTGATCATTGGCTTAATGGTGTGAATTATTGACCATTGTGCGGTTCACGGGTTACCAGGACCACGGCAAAGTGAATCTAATTTTGAAGCAACTAATATGCGAATTTTTAAGTTAGAAAAAAGTTATTTATAGAAGCAGGTGTTACTTTGCGGAAAGAGCATAATTAATGATTAAATTCTTTAATTCACATCACAAATCTTTTTTTTATTTACCACAAAAATGTACAAGTTATATCTATCTTAAATTACTTACACGCTAGGACTATACTAATGACGCCCTCGTGGAATGATCCCAAGAATGCTGGCAGCGTTTGAATCGTTAAGCTGATTCTTTGTGCAAAAAATGAGCCAGCTCTCTTGTCACCTGAAAAGGCAATTAACTAAGGTGTTAAATCGGATAAAATTTTTTTGCACTTTGACTGCATGACCCTTGTGCAAACGGCACAAATATATAACTCTCGATGAGAGATGCATACTTCCGCCGTTTGCCGAGTTTGGCCGTTTCTGCCGCAGCTCCAGATCTTGCCGGCGGATTCGCTTGCGTGGAAAGATTAAAACCGTAATATAGTCTTTTAATAAACATAAAAATGGTTAAAGTGGGTCAACCTTAAAAGCTAGACATATGCTGTCGTGGACTTTTATTTAGAACGTTTAGAGGGGAACAATTTTGCAATACATGATTTTTGAATAACTACTACCGTTTACTTCTCCTCTCCTATTCATCTTAGCGTGATGATATATAGCCTTCCTCAATAAATGGACTATCTTAAACTGAAAGAATTTTTCAAATCGGTCCAGTAGTTCCTGAGATAAGCGCGTTCAAACAATCAAACAATCAAACAATCAAACAAACTCTTCAGCTTTATGTATTAGTATAGATTTAAGAGGCCCAGCATATCCCGAAACAAAAAGGAATACAGAAGCAAAAGAAATAAGTGCCAATAAACAAGCATTACTCGACAAAATGGAATGAGTTGATGACTTTAGATAGAATCATAATTCTTTGATAGAAAGAGCTCAACGAGCTTAGGCTGGCTATGCAAAAAGTAAATTCTATCTGACTGTGACCTTATGCGTCTCACGTCGAGATTTATTCGTGACAATTTACCCAGTCATCGACTGATTGAGTGCTTTATAAGCTTTTAACTGATGTTAATAGGTTCCATTGATTTATTCCATTGCACTTATTTATAATTCGTTGAGGGAGACAATGCGAGCGACATTTCATTTGTCTACACAAAGGTCGGATTGGTCGATTGCTTATCCTCGATTAAAACAAATTCTCTTTCCGCGTTTGGTTGTCTGTCTATACGAAATAAATTACAAAATACTGAATGGATTTTCACCAATAGAGAGAAATTCTTAACGAAGGTTTATGTGTATAATTTGTTAAATTTTGATAAAATTAGTTGAAATTCAACAATAATTGTTGAAAATTTCGGAAAAGTCTAGTCAAAGCCTAATCGATTTCCAAAATAATGTTTGGTGAGATTATTCCTTGTTTATTTAGTCTTAAAAAAATCAGCGATATAGGTATCAAGTTATCCTTAAAAGATAGACATACTATCTTTTAAGGATAACTTATTATATCCGTTCTAACTAAGAAAAATGTTCATGGACAAAGCGTTGAAGGGCATTAAATGCATTTCATGGTTAACATTATAGTTAAAAGTTATAGTATATAATTTAAATGAATATCTTAAAGTAAATTCACGTGGTATCCGGCTGAGTAGTATAGACCACCCTCATTTCTTAAAGAGGTGTCGTAAAAGGCGACTAAGGTAAGTCGACCCGCCGTGTGGTATCCGGCTGAGTAGAATAGACCACCCTCTTTCTTACCGAAGATGTATGTTTTTTACTCTTTTTCGGCGAATCCGCTATCGATGAAATTTCCCGCGACTATTCCTTATTATAGGGGAAACATATATACTATAGAAATTCTGTTAATTCTACAGGAATATATTGTTGAAAAGCGCTATCTATTATCAACCTATCAACCGATAGTCTACACGAACGAAGTTACGGGTAAAAGCTAGTATATTTATATATTATTATGGCCGTTAATGTTAATAAAAATATTAGTTCGTTAATAATCATTAAACGCTATGTATAAATCGAACTTGGTATTGTTAATATTTAACTGAACGAGCTCCATGAATGTGTTAGTTGTTAATAATAATCAAAGCACATTTAATATGGGCAAATGTTTTTATAAGTCGTGTAATTTGCCGCTATAAATATGTCGCTCAGTGATTAACCGCCCACGCGGCCATTTTGTTTTTTGCAGGACAATTACAAAGCTTTGATTATAATGAATTATCTGATACATTACTTTAATAGCTTCCATGTACATGTATGTGCATGTATGTAATAATGGCCCCGAGTACGTTTCTTCGTTATTATTAATACAAGCATAGAATATAAACTGCGTTTATTGAACCACAGTCAACGCAAAAAAGCTTTTCAAATACAACATTATCCATAGATAAACAATAATGAAACTATGTTTATGCTTTTTAACTTATATCATAAATGCGATAGTTAATCTGTCTGTCTGTTATATTTTACGGTTAATACTGTAGCCAGTGGTAATAATGAAGTGGCGGCAAGTCTCAGGCACAATATGTGACCCAAAGTTAAGGGAAAATTTATAAAGCGGTCATAAAACCTGTCGTATTGTATGGATCAGATTTTTGGGCAATGAAAAAGACGGATGAAAGAAGAGTACATGCAAATGAGATGAGAATGTTAAGGTGGATGTTTGGTGTGACAAAACTGGATAAAATACAAAACGAGTATATAAGGGGAAGTCTGAAAGTTGCGCCCATTGTAGAAAAGACGAGAAGTGCAAGATTGAGATGGTATGGACATGTAACGAGGAGGGATGAAAATCATGTGACCAAACGTGTGTTAAATTTGAATGTGGATGGATATGTGCCTAGAGGGAGGCCTAAAAAGAGATGGTTGGATTGTGTGAAGTACGATATGCATATAAAAGGAGTGGCGCCAGAGTTGACGAAAGATAGGACAGAATGGAAGAGAAAAACATGTTGTGCCGACCCCACTTAGAGTGGGATAAGGACAGGAAGATATATACTGTGGCCAGTGGTAATACTGATGGAATTTGATGGAATAAATAAACATGTAGCTTAAAAATGAAATTTCTTTTAAAGGAACATCAAAATATATAGTGCATCAATGAGGTATTTTAACGATAAATCAGTCGCGGGTACAAATCGAAGTTATAGATGCGAAAGTCTGTCTGTCTTTTACGCTTACGCTATTATTCCGTTAGAAATATTGATTAAATTTAGAACAATTTATAGAAGTAGGCGTTTTTTTTGCGGAGATCCATACTACAAAAGAAATAATAAAATTATTTTAAAATATAAATATGTCGGTAGCCAGTAATAGATAATGCATTTGTCTATGGAATGTAACAGATAATGCATTATTGTAACAACGAGCCGCAAGCGTTATCTGTGCAATATAACGTTTCGACAAAGTCTGGACATGTTCGAGCAGACCGGTGGCAACACAGTTCACTTCGCTGCCAGCCGCCGAGCGAGTAACACGTCCGGGAATTGTTTTACGACTCGTTGCTCTGATTGTGTCAAGTTTAATTATTAAATCGTTTATTGTGATACTATACTGCCCGTTTATTACCACACGCCTTATTTTGCCCACACGATATGTCTGACCTAGAAGATTTTAATCTTAATCGGCCCCCTGATCCGACATCAGAAGCGGGGATCGAACGGGCAGAGGAACATCACGTCGAGAGCACACCCCGTGACGAAGAAAGTGGCGGAAGCGGAGATAAATGGCGATTATTATTTGAAATGCAAAATTCGAATATGAAGGCATTAATCGAAGCTCTGAACAAACCACAACCGTCTACCCACATAGTGAATCTACCCGAATTTGATCCCGATAAAACCGACGCAGATGCACGTTCTTGGTGTGCGACCTCAGACCTGTGTTTTGCTGATAACCCTATGAAAGGTAGTCAATTAATCGTCACCATTAGCAAGGCACTCAAAGGAACAGCGTCGGCTTGGTTGTCCCAAGTATCTTACGCGGGCATGACGTGGACAGATTTTAAAGAGTTATTTACGGCAAGATTCGTGACTACAGAAACTACTGCGGGTACCCTCATAAATTTAAGTACCAGTAAACCAAAAGATGGCGAACCTTTGGCGGCGTACGGGAGCCGTGTTATGTCACTATTATTTAATCGCTGGAGGAATCTAACCGTAGAGCAGATTGTAGTGGCAACAACGGTTGCACATATTTCACAGTTCGACTCGAGATTACAAAGATTGGCTTTTACTTCGGAAATCAATACTCGGCAAAGACTACAACAAGAGCTATAAGCTTTTACCTACCTCAAACGTAAGTCGACGGCGGGACCTGAGCCCCAAACATTTGAAAACAAAAGAATGAAGAATTCTCCAACCCCTTCGATCAAATGTTTTCACTGTGGAAAAATTGGACATAGACGAGCGGATTGTTTTAATAGGCCCAGGGAGATAAAACAGAAGCCCATGAAGTCGCAGACCGTGTCTCAAGCCCCAAGGTCGACCCTTCAGCAGCAGGCTAGCACCAGCTCAATTGTTTGCTACAAATGCGGGAAACAGGGTCATATTTCTACACGCTGTACTAATGGAGAACGTGAGGAGGCATCCCGTAGCGAGAGGCGTGTCGACATGTGTGTCGTCAACCCACCTGCAGGAACTTTAAAACATAAAGGTCAGATTTTTTCATTTCATTATGATTCGGGTGCTGAGTGTTCACTTGTCAAAGAGAGTGTCTCTTGTAAATTTTGTGGAAAACGTGAACAAAACATAGTTACTTTAAAAGGCATTAGTCAAGCGAGTGTACTCAGCACTGTGCAGATTTTGTGTGTTGTAGAAATTGATAATAATTTTATCGAAATTTTATTGCATGTTTTGCCTGACGTCTATTTGCGTAGTGATATTATGCTAGGTCGCGAAATATTGCTGCAAGGATTTAGTGTTAACATGACCGCGACTCAATTTAAAATTTCTAAAGTACATGAAGTAAATAATTGTGATTTTCAACTACCCTCAGTTGATTCAGAGAATATTATTCCGTCTAATTGTATTAAAGAACTACCCCACGTGAATGATTTTACCGTAATTGATACCGACGTGTCATTAGATTATAAATCGAAAATTATTCGTGTGTTAATTCGTTATTCGGACTATTTTATCACTAGTATGCCGAAAACTCGTGTGACAACAGGCGTACTTACAAATACGCACATGATAGGTTGCGAAAAATGCCGGATATTCAGAGCATAAATGACGAAGTTGTTGTAGAGCCAAGTGGTTGTGGCAATGAAGAGAGTACTTAAGTTGTTGACGTGATGATCGGACCGTACCAGAGGTTGTCGTGTAGCCGTAGCTCGTTAGAAATCGGTGTCTACTTTTAGTAGTCCGTGAGTACGCGGTAGGCAGGCAACTCTGGCGGAGGTCGGGGTTTCAGAGGAAACCATAAAGGCGTTCCCGTGGGGGTTCGCAGTGATGAGTAACTGGAGGTTACTGGGCTATGCGTAGCCATTGATCACATGTGGACCTTAAGTGTCTTGAATGTTGATGTAACTAGTTTAATTGTGTAGAGACACAATTAGTAGTCATTTTTGCTCTGAATTCCACTTACAATGATTGTGTCATTGAAATGTTAAAGTAAAGTTTGGCGGTTCGGACAATGTAACCGAGCCAGATGATCTGTGTGTTGTATTTTGTTTCAGATTAACACACAGAGACGTGTGTCTCGTAGGATGGCCGTGTCGGTAGCCAGTAATAGATAATGCATTTGTCTATGGAATGTAACAGATAATGCATTATTGTAACAACGAGCCGCAAGCGTTATCTGTGCAATATAACGTTTCGACAAAGTCTGGACATGTTCGAGCAGACCGGTGGCAACACAGTTCATTTCGCTGCCAGCCGCCGAGCGAGTAACACGTCCGGGAATTGTTTTACGACTCGTTGCTCTGATTGTGTCAAGTTTAATTATTAAATCGTTTATTGTGATACTATACTGCCCGTTTATTACCACACGCCTTATTTTGCCCACACGATATGTCTGACCTAGAAGATTTTAATCTTAATCGGCCCCCTGATCCGACAAATATATATATGTCGCATCCTGGCAACCAACGTTCCATCATTAAAAATATATTGAAAATACATTGAAAATAGAAGGCGCAGCGGTGACAGAATGCAGACGGCGCATGTGAGAGATGAAGACAGATGCTTGTCATGGCGCAGTTGTGAAAATTGTTAAGAAGAATATAAAGTTGAAGATAAGCGTTGTACTTTTCCATATGCACGATACCCTTATTACGCCCACCAATGTCTAAGAATAATGCCCAAGATACTGATGAGTCTACATCAGTCGTGGGATTCAATCGTGCAAATGGATGGATAGTATGAAGAGACTATGATGACTCACAATGGCGGATACTACAAGAGTTCCGAAAGAAAACAATACAAACAACAAAAAAGAAAAGAAAAAAAAAAAATTTCCAAGCGAGACAAATAATATCAATTTGCCGGAGTTTAATCCGGATAAGCGATGATTTTACGTAAAATTGTGGTGTACTACAGCTGACTTATACTTGGACGGAAAAACAAAAGAAGATACATTTTCTGGAAATTTTTGCGGCTGCACTTTTTAATTTAAGCAATGATAGATCAATGGATAATTAAAAATCATTCTGTATATGCCTGTTTTCGTGTTAGTTTTTGATGAATTGTTGGAAGAATTTAAATATAGTGCAAATAGCAGCATGAATGGTGATTACGCATTTGGTACAAAATTGATATATGACTGCAATGGCTTGCATTCACAACGGAGATATCTTCGCGTCAAAAGCTGCACCAGGAACTACAAGTATACTCCTGTTTGAAACGAAAGTTATTTATAGAGGATCGCAGATTCAACGCGATCCCAATTCAAGTGTCTTAGTTGCGATCAGCAGTGCACAGAAAAATGGAGTGTCACAAACGGATTTTGGAACCAAAAGACTATTGTCTGTGGTACTGTGGTAAGCTCTGAACAACGACGACAAGCAGATTACAAATTATTTGTGTGCTGCAGGTGTAGCAGGCTGGGCCGCGTCGCGAGTCGCTGCATGGCCAATGGACCTGCTCTTTGAGGTACCAGTACACCGACGTGTAGACTGTAGACCAATGTCTGGTCAAACCGCCATCAGGAGCTTTCACATAATTTGGTAGGTGTTATTACTTTGATTTGTTTCTGGGCCTGGATGTTCTCTCATAAAAGAGACTATATATAACTTATAAATTTAGTTGGGTAATAATTAATAATGTTGTCATTAATAGGGATGGCTAACAAGAATGTTTATAGTACCTTGCAAATGATTGTCAAATAAAGTAAACGGTTTTACAACTGAAATTATAAGAAGGGGGTGAACAGTTAACCTTTTGCCAATTCAGCTCTTTTAGTCAAAAACATAATGTGTCTTATTGTCTTACAAAAATACCTGAGAGTCAAGTACCTATTGACAATGACAAGATTTGTGGTAACGTAATTTGTGTTGATGTTTATACAGACGGGTTCTTGGTTCGGTGGGTCGGTGACTGTACCAGAGTATCGTCTGTAGCCCAGTAGAAATCGGCATCTGCTCAGGGTGGTCCGTGGGTACGCAGTGAGCGATAGCTCTGGGCGTCGATGACACCAGGGTATCGTCTGTAGCCCGGTAGAAATCGGTATCTGCTCTGAGTAGTCCGTGGGTATGCAGGGAGCGATAGCTCTGGGTGGTATAGTCGGGCCTAGCTGTGTAGCGATGGCCGTGAGTCATGTGGACTCGTTATCCCTGCGGGAAGACCCTTCTGCTGAGACAGAAGCGGTAGACCACGAACAAGACACCTGGGTTGTTTTTGAAGTAAATTCTGATAGGTTTTCTGTTTATTTTTATAATGTCATGGTGAGTGTCAGTCAATGGTACTCTGCCTCAGTACTTTTCGTATGCATTATGGGTTTGACATGGCCTTACATGTTATTTGTTGGGTGTCATAGTTCAATGATCTTATCACTATCACTTATCACTTATGACGAGATATAATTGTCCTTGTTTTGTTCGTTTATTAAAAAGATCTAGACCCCAATGACCCAGATGTTGTAGGATAGGCCGAACGGAATTTCTGGGTTAGTTTATTTGTTACAGATCAACACACGGGGACGTGTGTCTCGCAGGATGGCCGTGTCGCATCCTGGCAACCAACGTTCCATCATTAAAAATATATTGAAAATACATTGAAAATAGAAGGCGCAGCGGTGACAGAATGCAGACGGCGCATGTGAGAGATGAAGACAGATGCTTGTCATGGCGCAGTTGTGAAAATTGTTAAGAAGAATATAAAGTTGAAGATAAGCGTTGTACTTTTCCATATGCACGATACCCTTATTACGCCCACCAATGTCTAAGAATAATGCCCAAGATACTGATGAGTCTACATATATATTATTATAAATGTAGAGTGGACAATCCGTTTTCATACAGGTATGGAATCCTGCATGTATGAGGATACATGCAGGATTCGTAAAAACACATGCACAACCTCCACCACCGCCACCACAATACACAAGCACTACATACGTTCACAAACTCAACAATCGTTTCGCCCCGCAACCAAAGCATCATCAGGAGATAGACCCCACGACAAAATCGCAAAGCTCGGCACGACAAAATCGCGGTTTGCGCTTTGTAGATTTGCAGAACTATTAAACTGAATCAAGTGTTCATTATTGTTGAAGATCAAATCCGTCGTTGTGAGGTTATGCTTGAGATAACCAAGAACTATTAAGTTATCGAAAAAATTAAAAGGTAGAACTGTCATGATAATGCCATTAAATGTCATTGAAGCTGTGATAGCCAAGCGGTAACACAGCGCGACTCTTTCGAGGAGGTCACGGGTTCAAACCCGGGCAGACACTAATGAGTTTTTCCGTTAAAACTTATGTGTCTAATTGATAATTGCAATTTGTCACACGCTTTTCGGTGAAAGAAAACATCGTGAGGAAACCTGCATAATTCTAATTCTTGAGATATGTGTAACCTACCAATCCGCATTGGAGCAGCGTGTTGGGTCTTAGCTCCAAACCTTCTATCCAAAAACGGGGAGAGGAGACCTATTCCCAGCAGTGAGATAGTAACAGGCCGCTACTTTAAGCGTCGTGAAGATTCAAAAAGGAGAAGTCTTTGCTACTTGTAATCTTGAATTAGTTGGAGTTATTCTAACTACGCATTTATTAATACGTGACTCGGTAAGGCGTGCTTCGCTAGAGGCCGTCTAGTGTCGGCCACTTTCGCAATTTGCTGTTTAGCGCCGATATTGTCACGAATAGCTATTGAAAATATTTCTGAAGTTCCGTACATTAATTTTTAAATTTTTTAAATTTAAAGAGGATTGGGGGAGGGGAGATTGTTGAGATTGTGTTAGTGAATTTTCTTGGAGCTTGATGTTTTGTAGCGCATACTTTTTATGAACCTGCATGTTTAAGATATGAATGGCAAAATTCTACTTTTAGCATTACAAATTAGGTATAGCTAAATATTTTATTTACTATGAATTTAACTTTATTATGAATTTCGATAATAAATTACACAAGAATACATATTTAAGAGTAGAATTTAAGCAAAAAAAGGTGACATAGCTCAGCGGTGACACCGTACCCCTCTTTCGAGGAGGTCACGGGTTCAAAGCCCGGGCAGACACCAATGAGTTATTATATTAAGAAAAATGTATTGATAATTGATATTTATCACATGGTTTTCGGTGAAGGAAAACATTGTGGGGAACAAAAGATTTTTGCTGATTCTTCTTGGTAGAATTTTTGCGTGTAAGCTATAAAATTGACAATAACGTAGTATTTGATTTAATTATATTTGGAAAGGTTAAAGAATATTTTGAATTTTGAAGTAACATTAACAGCCGAATATCTCCTTATACAATTTTTCTCTTAGCCACATGCATTTTTCACAAGTTGTTTTCGATTTAATTGTAATAGACGGTACTCTGCATTGGAGCAGCGTGGTAGGTCTTAGCTCCAACCCTTCTCTCCAAAAATGGAGAGAAGAGGCCTATGCCTATGCCCAGCAGTGGGATAGTAACAGGCCGTTACTTACTTTTTTTTAGACGGTACTCTAATATTAATATAAATAGCCGAGTCCTTACAAAGCCGTCGAGCGCGAATCGCCCACCACGCCGGCCACATTTCGCCGAGTGGGCGCTGATGACATTCTTAACTGTTTTGCAACTTATTTGGTCTTTGTAGGGCTGTTACGACTACGTAAGTTATAACAAGCGCCATATATCCATACTAATATTACGCCGTGTCGTATGCGACTGAATTGAATAGACCACCCTGATTTTTTACCGAGGTATCGTAAAAGGAGACTAAGGTAAATTGACCCACCGTGTTGTATCCAGTTGAGTAGAATAGACCACTCTCTTTCTTACCGAGGAGTCGTAAAATACGAATAAGGTATGTTGACGTCAGCAGGCGGCAGCTCGTATAGCTAGTCAAATCATGTACAACATGCTTATAACATGTTGTGCCGACCCCACTTAGTGTGCGTTAAGGGCAGGAGGATCTATCCATGCTATGTCTATGTATGTATAATATGAAATTCATCTAATTAATTTTAAAACTAATTTATAGAATAAGGCGTTACTCTTCGGAGATCCATAATAAGTCGCGGCCTGTTACTATCCCACTGCTAAGAATAGACCTCTTCTCTCCATTTTTGGAGAGAAGGTTTGGAGCTAAGACATACCACGCTGCTCCAATGCGGATCGGTAGGTTACACATATCTCCAGATCTCTCTAGAGATATGCAGGTTCCCTCACGATGTTTTCCTTCACCGAAAAGCGTGTGATGAATTGCAATTATCAATTAGACACATAAGTTTTAACAAAAAAACTCATTGGTGTTAAATACAAATCCAGATATTAAATACAGATCCATAATACAAAACTAATAAATGTTTTGCTATAATCCGCGATGACGTAAAATAGAAAAATATATATGATGCTAAGTGCGATTTTTTGTGGAGTCTATCTCCTGATGAGGCTTTTGTTGCGGGGCAAAACAAGTGTTGAATTTGTAATAGTGAACGTATGTAGTGCTTGTGTATTGTGGTGGCGGTGGTGGAGATTTGTGCATGTGTTTTTACGAATCCTCCATGTATCAGGTATGAAAACGGATTGTCGACTCTACATTTAGCATTATATATGTTTGCTATTTTACTCTAACGCGGATTATGTTCAAACTTGTAAAGGCGAACACGTTCGTCGGAACCTATTTAATTGAAGTTGTGGCAACCCTGGCGGTAGAGCCTAAATGTTAGTTGACAGACTAGTCCGAAACTAGACACGTGTTGAAATGACAAGAATCTCGTGCCAGAGATAGCTGGATGTTCTGCGATAAGCTATGATTATAGTAAAAGCCCACTGCTGGGAATTGCTCTCCGCTCTCCTTGTTGATAAGGAAGCTTAGACCTACTAAACTGTGCCAATGGGGTTTGATAGGTTACACATATCCTCCGAATTCTCTCAAAATATGTATATCTCCTTAAAGGTTTTACTAATAATCACCACGCTTGGCATGCGGGTTGGTGATCGCAGTTCTGACCATGTCGCACCGACAGTGCTGCTGCCTACTGTCGGTCTAGTAGTATTTAGGTCAGCTATAGAATGGTTATACCGCCATTAGTCGTTCGTTAGAGCCTCGTTGGCTTAATTTGCAGGGTGCACCACGAGCAGTTGAGATTGACGATTGAAGAGATCGATTGGGACGAGCCTCCCCCTTACACTCCTCACATCATGTGTTGTGGAGATCCCATGAAAAGACCTATGTCCAGCAGTGGACGTCCATCATTTGAAGAAGAAGAAGAAGGAGCTGTATATCTCAAGAGAATTCCTGGTGTAACCTACCAAGCCTTATTAGGACCACGTGGTAGGTCTTAGCTCCAACTCTACTGCCTAAAAGCAGAACGGAGGCTTATTCAAACTTTGGTTACACCAATTTGGGGCATCATACTATGCAAGTTACATTCTGTACGGCGTCCTTGTTTTTTTGTTTTTAATATATTATTATGTGTTTTATTATACTTGTGTAGTGTGTTGGCACAAACAAAATTATTTTTCTTTTCTTTTTCTTTTACTTTAGTATGAACTCTATTGAATGTGGTTCCATATTCGTGTGTTTTCAAATCTGAGGCTTACTAGTAAGTTAGTAAGTTACTAAGTAGTAATAAACATAATTTGTAATACGTTATACGTTTTGCACAGAAAAAACATAGGCTTACCCGAAAAGGAGCAGTTTTTGTGGGTCACAACAACCTCCCGCCCCCGTGTTGTTACACTGAGTCGCCATTTTTTGGTAAGGCGAATGCTTAATTATTCAAATTAGTATAAAACTTTCTTAATATATAATAAGTAGTAATAGCCCGCGGTTTCAACCGCGTACCTACCGATCTCATGGCAGTGGAAAGTGACTATTTTTTTACACCTTATTACATTTTTATTATCGATCCCTTTTTTAATGTAATATAGGCTATGTTGCTCGGTAAAGATGTAGCTTTCCAATGGTGAAAGAATTTTAGAAAACGGTCCAGTAGTTTATGTGTGAAAACATTACAAACATACATACAAATTTTTCCTCTTTATACTCCACCACCGCCACCACTATACATAAACACTACACACATTCACTATCACAAACTCAACAATTGTTTCACCCCGCAACCAAAGCATCATCAGGAGATAGACTCCACGACAAAATAGCAAAGCCTGCTTTGCAATTTTGTGATAGTGAACGTGTGTAGTGTATGTGTATAGTGTCGGAGGTTTGTGCATGTGTTTTTTACGAATCGTGCATGTATCTGGTATCAAAACGGATTGTCCACTCTACATTTTGCATTATATATATTTTCTATTTTACTTCATCGTGGATTATAGCAAAATAATTTTATAATTACGTTTGTATTATGGATCTCCGCAAATTAACGCCTAATTCTATAAATTACCTAAACCTTTAAATTGTAAATTATTATAGGGGGGACAATTCTCTTTAAGTCGGCTGTATTTTCGCGAGTCGCACGTGGGCAGCGCGAGCCGTATTTACACATGATAATGGTTTATAAAATTACATAATTTAGTTGTTTGCATTGTGTGGCCCTTTGACATTGGAGGGTATAAATGTTTTCGACACCAAGGTCGGTTTCGATTCTCAAAAACCATCAGGTAAACAGGTCATGATGTATTTCTTATAATCGATTATATCACAGTTTATATTCTTTATAGAAATATCCATTTAATACATACCACTAAAATTTCATATCCATGTTTATACTAACATTAACGCCGTGTGGCATCCGGCTGAATAGAATAGAACCACCCTCATTTTTTACCGAGGTGTCGTAAAAGGTGACTAAGGTAAGTCGACCCGCCGTGTGGTATCCGGCTGAGTAGAAAAGACCAACGTCATTTCTTACCGAGGTGTCGTAAAATACGACTAAGGTAAGTTGACGTCAGGCAGGCGGCCGGTCTTAAAATACGTAGCCAAATCATATGACAACATGTTTGTAACATGTTGTGCCGACCCCACTTAGAGTGGGATAAGGGCAGGAGGATGATGTTTATACTAACATTAAAGAGCCATACGTGGCATTTATAATTGAAGTACGCGTGATTCGCTGCTAAAGAAGTTTAAGGAAACAGGTATTCTTATATTTGCTTCACAGTATATTTTAAACAATTTAATTTTTTTACATAAAAATATAAAGAATGATTTATTTATTTATTTATTTATTACACACACAGAATACAAATTAATAATAAAATAATACACAAATAATGATAAAATAATAAGTGATGTATATAATAGACAAAGCAGGAACCGACATAAGCTTGCGGCTCCTGCTTTATGCCTTGCAAAAGTCGTTTGCTGGTTTGAGTATAAGATTCTATAATGAAATTCCGCAATCAATTTTAGCTTTGCCATTACAGCAGTTTAAAAACACTGTTAAACAGAAGCTGCTAGAGAAGTTAGTCTATATAAGTTGCGTCATTGTTATTCTGGAACACCGCTATGTAAATCTAGCAAACGAAGCGATTGTTAAATGAAAAATCATCATCTTCCTGCCCTTATCCCGCTATAAGGGGTCAACTAACCTTAGTCGCCTTTTACAACACCTCGGTAAGAAATTAGGGGGGCACTATTCTATTCAGCCGGATACCACACGGCATGTTAAATGAAAAAATATTTCTTTTTTAATCTGAATGTGAAAACTGCAGTGGTGGAGAATGTTTTGCTATTTATAGTTCGCCTCCTTCATATACTGAGCATTCCGCTATAATTTTTAGACTAATTTCTTATCGATTTTGTAATACATACTCATACAAGTGTACATACATGATGAATGGTCAAGTTTAAATGTCGGTTGGCTCCAATATTGAGCAACATTTCAGTCTAAGATAAGCACTAGCGACCAAGATGCATGGTTAGTTATTAAGAAACATTTCGCAATCCACATACCGTATGTTTGCATACAGGTGCGGTCTGTCCATACGTACGTAGGTTATAAAACTCTATTAGACTATCTCGTTGTAGTTTTATAACGTGGATAAGGGTCGAGGTCCAAGTAGAGCTAAAATATTATTAGAGAGAAAAATACTTTTCTACAATTCACTGTAAATAAGCACACTGTTATTTTATTCCAAAGGAAAAAATATTAACAATTAGTAGCTTTACTACTTTAATTTCTTTTAATAGTTAATGTGCTGTAAATCAATTTTGTACCGTATCAAAGAGCAAGTTGTTTGTCTTGCTGCTGAAGATTCTCGAGGATAGAAATGCGCAAAGATTCGACCAGCATCGGAAAATCATCAGGAAGTAATTGTAGCATGAGTGTAAGATGATGATAATACGGTCACAGGGTGAAACGATTGTTGAGATTGTGGTAGTGTATATGTGCAAGGCTAGTGCAGTGTGATATTGGAGGTGGTCTATAGTGCAATCGTTGTACGAATCCTGCATGCATAAGGTTACGATCGGTATGTGAGGACGGACAGTATACTCTATTTTTAGCATTTTATACTTTTTACTCAAATTATTTTTTTTGAGAACTTAATTTTTGTTGCGTTCTGGTGTGTAGCTACAGTTCAAATGTGTTATTATCACTTGGATAATCCTTAATAATTGGGTAATTTTTATATACAAGACTTTAGGGTATTTCTACTAAGTATCCTCACAATCTTATGACATTTAAATCAAGAAGCATCTTGCGAGATTCTTGAACACGTCTTTCAAACTAAACTAGTGTGCTTCATACTTAATTTCAAATTAAAAGTTTAATATAGCGTCATAAATCTTCGCTACAATATGAGTTACGAACTTTAATTAAGAAATTTAATGAACAGTAAAACGCATTATTTTTAACAAAAATAATACAAACCATAACATTCTTTATTGGTATACAACAGATGCTAAATTCTCATGAACACTTTATAAGTCATCTAACGCCGTGTCTGTACATCTATGAAAGGACAATAAACAGTTTCTTTATGAATGGTTTGCGAAATAATAGCTAGTTGCGAGAAACAATGGCATGTCATTGTTGTTTTGTTGCTTCATTCATTCATCGGAGGGTCCCAGGGTAGGTGTTTCTTGTGCTTGTTTCGCAACTAGATATCGATTGTATTTAAACAAAGTTGTATGGCAGTTGTTATCTGAGCTTCGCGAACTTTTTTTTGTAATAGTGTTACTTTGTTTATTGATTATGCTGTCTAATACATCTAGTGCTTGATCGCTGTCTTAGACAAGACAATATAATGCTGCCTTTATATACTTATGCATATTTTCAAACTCATAAACACACAGGGAGGTACTCCTTACAGACATGCTGATTATTATTATAATGTACTAAGTCAAAATTTTAATTGTATTGTTATTTTTCTAATAGCAAATAGTAATTAAGTCACATGTCTTCGGTGTTTGTCTCTGTATGCCGAGATACAGTTTTAACTAGTTCGGCTACAGATGATCATATATTAAGTTAAGTCCTATTTGTTATATGTAAGAAATAAATAAATATATATACTAGGCAGTACCCAACTATTGTTTTGCCTTAATTACATAGTACCTGGGTAACCAAACCTTGCTCGGTAATTTTTTTCAAATATTAAAAAATTTAATTAAGAAAAAGAAAGAAAGCGCCGGGTTACATGTGGGTATCGATCCCAGGTTTTGAACTTTTTAGGTCCACCCGTTACCATAAGGCTATCACAGCATTGCATTTGACAGCTCAAATATCATTTGCATTCAATTCTACATTTTTAGCATTTTTTTAATTTACTAACTAACACTTACTTTGCTTACATGTTAACTAAGAGTTACCTCACCTAAAAAGCTACCTACGTTTCACAAATTGAGTATTAAGTAACGTGCTTACTTACTAACTCGTGACGAGTCGTAGCGTCTCAGTTAGATTTTACATTTCCAGAGAGGTACGCCATTTTACTCACTTCTTCAAAGTGAGAACAGACATTACTGAACGCGTAGTGCTGGTAACAATCGTTGTTAAAACTTTGATAACTTAACAATACAAAATTAGTGATAATAATATTTTCATATAATAGAAAAGAAAAAATTTATATGTAGAGATATCCGTTTTCATATCTGAAACATCAAGTTTGGTGAAAACGAATGCTCTATAAACCTTCACCACCGCCCTACCACAATCTCAACACTCATTTCGCCACGGAATCAAAGTATTATCAGGATGTAGACTCCACAACGAAACATTAACTTAACAATTAATGAAATAAGCAAAATATTTGTTAAAGCACACTATATACAATAACACGATATAATAGGAATACCATAATTCCCGATCTGAGATATGAAGTGTATCTGAAACATTTTATCAATAGGAAGACTCCACCGGAAACAACAAACAAGTGGTGCCACCATTTTAATCAAAAAGGGCGCGATACTCTTGTTTTATGACTGTGTTGCTATAAAATACAAAGCGGAAGTCATTAGCAACAACATTATTTTAGGAAAGACAGAAAAATTAATATAAATCTTACCAATAATCCTTGACGCGCACAATAGCAGACTTCTAACATTCTAACATTTTATTTATATACCTTATGTATGAGTCAGAGTGTTCGGCGATTAAGCAGTTGAGTCATCGTCCCCGAGATAATGTCCTACTGTTTGTAGATGACCTAGGATACCTCTAGGCCAGTAGATCTACGTCGGTCAAGGAGTGGCCTTTATATCTATGCCTGCATTCCCATGTTATAAGTGATGTAGTTATTTCTAATTACACTTCTTACTAAGCAAATATGGCTTGATATTTATATTAATTAATATCGCAATATATTATAGCTGTGATAGACGATTGGAGAAACGTGTGACTTTAACCAGGGGGTCAAGGATTCTCTAGATTAAGGGCATGTTTCACAAGTTACCAATAAACTGTCAGTTAGCCTATTCGGAACATATTTGACACATATCTCGGAATTTTGCGTTTCTCAGGTTTCTGGTAGGCTTATTCAGCACTTAAAGTCCCTAATATGTTAACAGGTTGATAATGTGACTGTTAGTGTTTTTATCTGCTGGATATGAAATCATCATTTTTTTTTTGATTTTTTACTTTTTCGAGCCTCTTTTAGAGACATTTATCTGCTGCTTAGTTTATTTGTCGGCTAACTATCCGACACTTTATCAGTAACATGTGAAACAAAATTAGCTTAAGGCCTAAGCTAATTTTGTCTATTGTGGTGAAATCCATGGTGTATGCTGTGTGGTATCTGGTTGAGTAGAATAGAGCACCCTCTTTCTTACTGAGGTGTCGTAAAAGTCGACTTAGGTAAGTTGACTTGCCATGTGGTATCTGGCTGAGTAGAATAGACCCCCCTCTTTGTTACTGAGGTGTCGTAAAAGTCGACTAAAGTAAGTTGACCCGCCATGTGGTATCTGGCTGAGTAGAATAGACCGCCCTCTTTCTTACTGAGGTGTCGTAAAAGCGATTAAGCAGGCGGCCAGTCGAAAAACAACTAGCTAAAACATGTAGGGATAAAGTTACATATCCCGTGTAAAAACATAGGGAATGTGACTTTATTCTTCGGATTGGCGAAATGTGGCTGGTTTAATTTACTTAGTCGGATACCACACGTTTTGCCATCCCTGCTAAAAAGTAATGTTCGAGTTGCTATAAAAAATAGTTCACACGGCATGAGCTTTGCTGATTTATTTGAAATCAATGCAACAACTCCTTACTTAAGCACGGACACACGGTCCAGTTATTTCCATATATGCACATAAACACCACGGCATTATAAACATAAAAACAACGCTTCCGCGGTTACGTTCGCAGACGGTCGGTCCCTTTATCTGCGATGGCGCCAACAGTTATTTTATAAGAGCCATTTTGTACGATAAAGTTATTTATAGAGCTGATAAATAATTATACAGCGATAACATTCAAAGGAGCTTTTGTCTTCTGTCGAGAACAGTCATTTTAGATACAGTGGGACGCTGTTTTGCAACTTGAAACGGGAATGTTGAAAGAAAGAATCTATTTTCTTTAAATGAATTGTTATTACTTATAAGTAACTTAATACTTATGTTATGGGTTACAGACAACCGGTGAATATATACTTATATAATTTTTAAATACATATTTAAATACAAATATACACCCATTTGGCAGACTGTTAACGTTGTCTTTGCTTTGTTTGAAAAATCCGTTAATACATATCCGCAAATCTCAATTTAGGTTAGCCTTAAATCGAACAAATATTTTTTAACTAGCGGCCTACCCTGCTTCGCACGGGTATAAAATATGTAGCCTATGCCACTCAGTGAAAAAAATGATTAAAATTGATCCAGTAGTTTTAATTTAGGTATTCATTACTGCCCGTGGCCCGCACGCGTTAAATTTGAAGAAAAACAATTCCCCTCTCCCTATACCAAGAAGATTTCCTGCTATATCTAATATCTAAATTCATATACTACATATTTACATTTTACATTTTTCCCTATATATTTTATGTTTAAAATTAATTACAGAATGTCTTTATATACAACATTCATAGCTTTGTTATCATTAGACAATACAAACATGTTTTCTTTAGAGGTTACTCTTAAAAGAGCGACATTTATTTGCTCGTCCGATCGCTGCTAAATTCGGAGTACTATAGGGCGAAGCGCGGCCTCCTCGCGGGATTTTAAATCTGTGATATCTTCGAAAATGTTCATTTAAATTACATGCTGTAAACGGCCATATTGATCTATATTAAATCAACAATGTATTTAAGGTACTTAATTGGATAAGGATTAATGCTATATTGTAAAAAAATTGCTTCGAAAATAAGGCATTATTTTTCGTAAAAGTAAGTTAATGACAAAAAAGTGCTATTGTGGGTTATCCATAAGAGATAGTCATATACCATCGCGGACTTTTCTGTAGACCTTTTCAATGTGTACAAATACTTAGTGCATCATTTTGATAAATCTCGTAGGGCTTAGCCTGTGTTCGCAATGTAAGCGGAAAAAAAGTAATTATTTACGACATCACATTAGAAACCTCAAAAATTACAGTATTTCTCTACTCCACATTGAATGTTATTATACATATAAACCTTCCTCTTGAATCACTCTATCTATTAAAAAAACCGCATCAAAATCTGTTCCGTAGTTTTAAAGATTTAAGCATACATAGGGATATAGGGACAAACAAAGAATGTGACTTTGTTTTATACTATGTAGTGATAATCCCTATAGCATGATTCATTATTCACGTGCGATGGCTTATTATTAGCGTATTTCATGTATAACTTTGGTGTTTCTATACCGATTTCAATGATTCTTTTTTTATATAATGGTTAATACTATTCACTTTTTTATTTAGGGATGACTGAGAGTGATATAAACGTAGGAGTAGACAAATATAACCAGAAAGCTTCGAACTGCTAAGCTATCGGGAGTTACACGTGTTATTGTGAGTCAACCATAAAAGATAGACATATGCTGTTGTGGGATATTTTTTATATAATTTTAAGGAGAATGTTTCCGTCATACATGATTTCTGTGTAGCTTTAACCATCAAGGTTGCACACGCGACGGAAGCTTAAAAAATGGAGTAACTTCTCCCGTTTTCCCGACATTTCCGTTCACTGCTCTGCTCCTATTGATTGTAGCGTGATGAAAAGTATACTATAACCAGCCCAGGAGTATGAAAAACAATTGTACCGAGTTTCGTTAAAATCCGTCGAGTAATTTTTGTTTCTATAACGGTTATACAGACAGACAGACAGACAGACAGACAGACAAAAATTTTACTGATTGCATTTTTGACATCAGTATCGGTCCCTAATCACCCCCTGATAGTTATTTTGCAAATGTATTCCAGTTACAGAATTGACCTCTCTACAGATTTATTATAAGTATAGAAGATATGAGATAATGCACCGTTTACTTAGCCTCGTCTTTTTTTTGACCAACGGGCTTCTACAGTTAGATATCTTTGAAGGGATTTTTAAAGTAAAAGACAAAAACAATGCCTATCGTTTCTTCCTACTATATTCCCCGCTCGTTGCTATTTAACTTCATTAAACACTAAGCTATATGGGTAATTTTTGTCCTATGACGGATTCCAACGTTTCTATGGATAGAATGAGTGACTCTGAGATTTCTTATGATAATTAATCATTACTGACAACACTCTTTAGACGATCCCGCCCATTTTGGTATATAAAAAGTTTGTATTAGATGTTTAAATATATTTTGATAAATTATGATCATCACCATTTTCATCTTCAACCTATGGACGTCCACTGCTGGACATAGGTCTCTTCTTCTCTACATACTACACGATCTTGTGCCGCTTGGATCTAGTGACTCCTCGCGACCTTATTGAGGTCGTCAGTCAAATCTCGTAACGAAGCTTAGTTTTTCGGTGCGAGGTCACCATTCCAACAACTTAAGACGCGTATCGGTTCTTCGTACCATGTGTTATATTATTATTACTTTTATATAATAACAATATATATAAAAAATAATGATATATTATAACTATGATATATTATCCATTGTTCGGGCTAAATCCAATTATAATCTGTTTAAAGTTTAACGAGTGTCGCAGACGCTGCCGGTCACTACACCGACAGAATTAGTGGCACAGGGCTCAGTGCAGGGCTGCCACCACTACTTTTAGAAAGTGAATCTCCAGCGGTGAGACCGTGCGACTCTTCCGAGGGGGTCATGTGTCCAAAGCCCGGCCGGGCACCAATGAGTTTTTCTGTTAAAACTTAATCTAATTGGTAATTGCAATTTATAGCACGCTTTTCAGTAAAGGAAAACATTGTGAGGAAACCTGAATATTTCTAGAGAATTCTGGGAATATGTGTAACATACCAGCCCGCATTGGAGCAGCGTGGTAGTTCTTAGCTCCAACCCTTCTCTCCTAAAATGGAGAGAGAAGGTTATATCCATTACGAAATAGGAAAGAATTTACGCTTATATACAGGGTTTATGTACAGAAATCGGCTATACTTACATCATATTCTATCGGATGAGCCCAACTAGTTTTCCCATCTAGGGATTTTATTCATGAGATCTTTGTATTTATGTATTTTAACTTAAATTGACGCAAACCACTAAAAACTCGTCTATTTCTATTGATGGAACTGCACTCCTCTATAAAAGATTCATAAACATGTATATTATATTACGTTTATGAATTGTCTTTAGCGACAATCTCGATATAGTCTTTTTTAACATTAATTTCGTATCAACAAATAACTTTTATTCTTATTATTTTGTCTATACTTAAGTTTATTGTGTTATTTACACTTGTTGTATATCGGAGAAAGACGTAACTACTTATCAATGGCTTACATTTTTGTTTTAAGTTTAATTTTTAATAATAATAATAATAATAATCATCTTTATTTAAGACTGCACAGTCAGTCCAGTTGTTAGTAAAATACCTTAAGCCTAAGTGTTAGTAAATACAATGTAAATTTAACTTATAATTACCTAATACTACTCTAACCTAATAATTGTTCGGACAAAATGAGCAAACAATTTGGTGTCCATTTTGTCCGACAATACTTTTAGAATAGTGTTGGCACTATTCCGCGTTCTCTCCAACAAACTAGCAATTCTTCTCCGGATGATGCAATAAAAGTCGTTGGTACGAGCTATTGCAAACATACCGGAGGCACTGCAGAAACGCGGAAGTCCCAACAGCATTCTAAATCCATTATTATATTGGACTCGCAGAGCATCCAGCGATGCACGTGTCTAGCTGCACCACAGACTGCTCGTGTAGAAGGACTGACAGTACGCTTTGAACAATGTTATTTTAACGTCCTCACTACATCGTGCAAACCTGTGAGTCAGCATGTTACACCTGACCGCTAGAGCTCTGCGTTCCCGATCTATATCCATATTGTCTTTGAGGTCCTCGGTGACAAAGTGGCCAAGATATTTAAACCGTTGTACCTGTTTAAGTGCAGCATTATTTAGAAAAATAGCTGGAGCAACAGCACACTTCTTTCCGGGAGCCTTAAAGACCACGAAAACACTTTTGTTCACATTATACAGCAAACCATGGCTAGTTGCGTATTCTTCACAGTGTTGAAGCAGCTCTCTAATGTTGGCAACCCTATTGCAGAAGCTGGGGGAGCTTTTGTAACATGTGTGTACACGTGCACTTATTCAAAGAATAAAGTTCCTATATTAACATGCAAAAACAGACCGTATAGACCAATAATTAAAGTTAGATATTGCTATAGATATGGTTTTATTTTTAGATGAATAGTTACGCAGTTAACTTCTAATTGTATTCTCCGCGGGAACAAGCAAAGCTGTATTCAAGTCAATGTCAGTATTATGTTTAGTTTAAATATTTCTAATGCCGTAGGGGATGCTGTAATAAAATTAAAATTTATAGATGGACTTTTTTACGTTGCGATAGAATATGTAAGATATTAGATGAGAGCTAAAAGTGTATGTTTTACTATCGTTCAGTCAGGGGATGAAAGAGCGGAGCTTTTTGTCTAATAGTTTCATATTGTATTATTTATATTCATATTCATATTTGTTTTTTTTATGCAATGTATGTGGTTTTAGAGCTATTTTATGGAGACAAGAAAGATACTGGATTTTTTTTCGTATTGCAAAGAGCCAGCCATAAGTGGCAATTTCAATTGATTCCGTGCGAAATAGATGTTCTTACATTAGCTGCACAGTATATTTTTAGCAATATGCTTTGTGTCTTAGCCTCGTTCCATATCAGGGAAACAGCGTCAAGACTTTAACTGCGGCGGAAATGGCAGAATCCGGCAAACGGCGGAAGTATGCATCTCTCATCGAGACTTATATATTTGTGCCGTTTGTAGTTGAGACCCTAGGGCCAACGAGACAAAGTGCAAAATTTTAATCCGTTTTCACACCTCGGTTAGTGCCTCTTCAAGTGACAATAGGCTGGCTCCTTTTTAGCACAAAGAATAAGCTTAGCGATTCAGCGCGGAAACGCTGCCAGTATTCTTGGGACCATTCCACGTGGGCATGATTTGTATAGTCCTAGCGTGTAAGTAATTTAAGATAGATACAACTTGTACATTTTTGCTGTAAATAAAAAAAAGAAAATTTTATGTCTTATACAGAATTATAAATAATTTGCGATGTATATAATAACTACTAAAGTCTAAAGACTAAAGTCTAAAGTAGGAACTGACATAAGCTGGCATCGCCTGCTTTACGTCTTAAGAAAGTATTTTTTGTATAGTAACTTAAAGATTCATTAACGATTGAGTAACGAATAGTTCACTCTACATTTAGCCTATATTTACTTTCTATTTTCTTTATCACAAATTATATTATAGTAAAATAATTTTATTATTACTGTTGTAAGACGTACCTTAATCGTTTGAAGGTTTTAATATATATTTAGATAAAAAATCCACAATCAATGAACCAGCAGTAGGCGATTCAAAAGTACTTTTTTACAAGTTTACTTGAATAAAGAATGTTTTGAAATTGAAATAGAATTTTCTTCTTACTAATTCTTTTACTTTATTAGGCTTAATACAAAATTAATGGCAAAAAACTTACCTACAAAAACTTTTATAAATTAGTACGCAGTCATGCAGAATCGAGAGTTAAAAAACTCTCAAGTATTTTTATACTAAAAAGAGATCTCAAACTAAACTAAACACTAAATATACATGGTATTTTAAAATAATATTTTTTAAAATTTTACTATGACAGGTTACAGTTAAAAACCGGAAATACTGTGTAACCTTCCTAAATTTCAAATACATAATATGGCGTTGCGTAAACAGGCACACGGTCAGTATAAAGTACATATCTTGTAGGGTTCAACTTTAATAACCATAGATAGCGTTATCTTGACAGAAATGTATCATTAACAAATACTGTTTTGAACTTCTTGTGCGTGTACACGATGATACGTCATTTTATCTAATGTTTGGGACAAAAACGTCAAAATTTGTGTAAAATTAAACATGTAAAATACCTTTTTGGCATTTCTTAACTAAATTTTGACGCGTATCAGTGTTTAATAGTAGTAGTTTCGGCCGTCTCTATTCCCCCGAGTTTTACTATATAAAAGATCTTAAAGTTAAGTATTTTTAAATAGGGCAACACTATAATTCTCCTCTTTTTCTTCTTTTTCAACTGATGGCCGTCCACTGCTGGACAAGTCTTTTCAAGTGATCTCCAAACAACACGATTATGCGCCGCTTGGATCTAGTAAATCCCTTTGACCCTTTCGACTTTGTAGGTCCACCTAGTTGGGTGTCTATCAATACTGTAAGGATCGTCATTCAAGCATTTTGGGACTAAATGCCCATCAGTTCTTCGTACTACGTGCTCTACCCGCTGCCATTTCAGCTTCGCGATATGCTGAATTTTATCCGTAATTTTTGTTCTACTACGGATTTCCTTGTTTCTAATTTGATCACGTAGAATTGGCTTTCAGACGTTGAGGTAATTTGGACAAAAAGATCTCGCGTAACTGCCCAAACGTTCATCCGAGTTGGATTCCGCGAGTGACCTCTATAATACAATTTTATTTAGCTAGATTACAACAGCATAGCTGGCTTAATGTGATTAATATTAAGTAACACAAAATGTAAAATAAAATTGGTCTTAAATAATTATTATATTTTTGTATAATCCGCGATTACAGATAATCTACGTTGATGTACGAAGCATCATAGTCGTAGAGTCTGTTTTGTTATGAAAACGTAAAGCTCACTCTACATTTAGCATTACATACATTTTTTCTAATTGCAGATTACAACGAAAAAAAATGTGCTATGGAACTCCGCAAAGTGACCTCTAATTCTATGAATAAAATTTAAATGAATCCAATATAATGATATTTGATTTTGTCTTTTGATTTGAAAATCGAAGATCTTTTTTAAAGACAATTTTTAAAGAAATTTAGATTTTTTGTGCTAAACTCGCGATGATGGTAAATTATGTAAATCATTTAGCTTTTGCGGTGTGGTTAAAGCTACAGGTTGAATGCTCGTCTGTAGGTCGTTGACACGTCACTCGTTATCTGATATCGTATGTGGGACAATATGACCTCATTCCGCTCTTGATAAGGAAGTTGACAAACAAATGATTACGTTACAATAGATAGATGCGATCATAAAAATTATTTACGGTGCCGTGAGAAACGAGCTTAAAATACCTATTGTGACACTCATATATACAAAAATTCATAATTAAACTGTTCATTTGTTTGTAGTTTTGTAAATTACGACGCGGGAAGTAAATAATAGTCGCTTAAGCGTAAGAATTAGGTCTTTCTTAACATCCATTAGGTCATTCGTGAGTTCTTTAATTGTTGATATTTAATTTACCGTGCAGTAGGAATGTAACTCGAATTATTTTAGTTATTATATTACAAAATGCTAAGTAAAAGTTAAATAAAAATTATATTTAGAATAATGAAAATAGAATACTTTTTATTAAGACCATTTTTTTAAATATTGAAATATTTATAAGTTACAAAAACTTTGGTTTGTTTTTGTAATGTACATTTAATTATAAGTATTACTAATATCACAATTAAAAATATTATTATAATTTTAAGTATATTTGTACATCATAATAAAAGTAAGTTATTTGTTTCGAAAACTGTAAAATTATTTTTATTATGACACCTGCATTTTAAAACTCACAAATTTGAAAGCTAATTAATCTGTATTTTAAAAACTTCATTTCCAAAGTTGTCTGACTGTTCTTTGGACTTTTAAATATATATTATTAACATTATACATACTTAGTTATAAATAAAAAAAACAGAAACGTAATAATGCCTCCAAAAACAAACAACTTACCATAGAGAGTATAAAGAAAAAAAGGAAAAGAATTATAATAGAGAGATATAAACATATTTTTAATTAATAATAATACCATTAAAAAAATAAAACCTATTTTTAATGACGAAAACTACATTTCCCAATGTAGATTACCGATATTCATTGCTCTTTGACCTAATATCAGCGGGGCAGAGATCGACAAATAAAAAAATGAAGAGCTACATCCTTATAAAAGGGTCCTTTGTCCGATTCTAACTGTACAAGTCGGTAATTCAACGCCACATCCGGTTAGTGTATGTAGAGCGATCTATAAGGGTCTTTGCTGTATATCAGAACGGTTTTTTGTCTATTGGAATAATCTTTACAAATATAAATCCAAATGTCTGATCTGTTAAGTTTTCATGGCTAATCCACACTAGCAATAGCTTTCTTTAGCTTAAAACTGAGTCAGAGCCCTACGCTGTTCCAAAGATAAGGCAGTTCACAGACGTCGAAACAGCAAAACTTGATTATTTTGTCTACTTCCATAGCATTATGTCTTATGGAATATTGCCAAGGGGTAAAAGCGAAGATAATGAAAAAAAATTGTATTACAAAAAAGAGCCATACGTGTCATTTATAATTTAAGTCCGCGCGATTACCTGCGAGAGAAGTTTAAGGATACAGGTATTGTTACATTTGCTTCACAGTACATTTTAAGCAATTTAATTAATGTACATAAAAATATAAAGAATTATAATACATTTGGTGTAAGTAGAAAGTAAATAGCGGCCTGTTATTATCCCACTGGTAAGAATAGGCATCTTCTCTCCATTTTTGGAGAGAAGTTTGGAGCTAAGACCTACCAATGCGGATTGGTAGGGTACACATATCTCCAGAATTCTCCAGAGATATGCAAGGTTCGTCACATTTTCCTTCACCGAAAAGCGTGTGACAAAATGCAATTATCAATTAGATAAATTTGGTGATTTATACATATATAATAGACAAAGTAGGAACATAAGCTTGCGGCCCCTGCTTTGCGCCTTGAAAAAGTACGTAAGTCGTTTGTGGGTTTGGGTATAAGATTCTATAATAAAATTCCGCAATCAATTTAATCTTAGGTTGTACGAGTATGACTGTTAGGAAATATTTGTTTTGACTGTCTGTGGCCAACACTTCCGTCTGCCTTGTATGTCAGTAGATCATTGTTTAGCGGTCATGAGGTGTTACAAATAAATATGCACATATTATCTGCCGCCGTGTCACTCGCCGATGGCATCACGGTCATCACTCTTGTAGCGATATGACATCAGAGCAACTCTCAGTTAAGTAAATATATAATAAATATATTTTTCCTTATATTTATATAAGTATATCCCGTATAATATATCCTGCTAATATTATAAATGTGAATATTTGTGAGTATGGATGTATATTCGTTACTCTTCCACGGCGAATTTGCTGAACCAATATCGGGGAAATTTGGCACAATTATTCCTAATACACCGGAGTAATATATAGGCTATAGAAATCCTGTTAATGTTACAGGAATAGGATGACACTAAAAAGCTAAGTGGCTTAAGCTCCCAGTAGCGAGTTTTTTTGCAACTGCGTGACCTCTTCACAAAATTTTCATAAAAACCAAACAAAAATCCGTTCTGTACATTTTGAAAAAGTCTATTACATACAGACAGACAGTTTTTGGGGACTTTAGTTTATAATAAGGATATATAGATATTTCAGTGCCAATAATATATTATAATGGCTCCGCCGTGTGGTATCCGGCTGAATAGAATAGTACCACCCTCTTTTCTTACCGAGTTGTCGTAAAAGGGGACTAAGGTAAGTCGACCCGCCGTGTGGTATCCGGCTGTATAGAATAGTACCACCCTCATTTCTTACCAAGGTGTCGTAAAAAGCGACTAAGGTTAGTTGACCCACCGTGTGGTATCCGGTTTAGTAGAATAGACCACCCTCTTTCTTACCGAGGTGTCGTAAAATACGACAGAGGTAAGTTGAAGTCAGGCAGGCGGCCGATCGTAAAAACGCAGCCAAATCATGTGACAGCATGTTTATAACATGTTATGCCGACCCCACTTAGAGTGGGATAAGGACAGGAAGATGATGAGAGTATTATAATGGCTACACCATTGCTCTTATCAATCCGTTACATAAGGGCCTAGAGTTGTTTGTCTAAACACGCCCCTACGTATCGATAAATATCGGTAAAATTGACAATGAAAAGTGTCAGCGCCCACACGGCCATTAACGATCTAAAACCAGGCCGAGGACGGCGGTAAAACCAAATCATACATACATTCACCCGAAAGCTCATGGTAAAATTAGGTAAAGTTGGTCATTCATAAATTAATGAAATTTTTCTTTAAGCTGCGACATCGTGTCTGTGATTTAAACAAAATCTATAAATGTTGTTAAAAGAAAGACCCCAAAGAGCTATCTGTCTGTATGTGGTGGGTTTTCTCACAATGTAGTAAACAGATTTTTTAAAGGTATTTACTAAAAGTAAAAAAAATAAAACAAGCTGTGGTAGCCCAGCGGTAACACCGTGCGACTCTTTCGAAGAGGTCGCGGGTTCGAACCCGGGCAGACACCAATGAGTTTTTGCGTAAAAACTTATGTGTCTAATTGATATTTGCAATTTATCACACGCTTTTCGGTGAAGGAAAAAATTTGTGAGAAAACCTGCATATCTCTAGAGAACTCTAGGGATATGTGTAACCTACCCATCCGCATTGGAGCAGAGTGGTAGGTTTTAGCTCCAATCCTTCTCTCCAGAAAGGGAGAGAAGAGGCCTATTTCCAGCAGTGAGAGAGTAATAGGCCGCTACTTTACTTTTTTTTTATTTACCAAAAGATTAACCAATTTTTGAGAATGGATTAGGTAAATAGTATATTATCCAGAACGGCTAAACCTATTTTGTTAGAACTTTCAATGAAGAACGAAGGAGGTTGTGGTGCAAGATATATGCTACTTTTATCGTCAAATATCACTGGGGTCGGGAGTTACGTGTGCGAAACTGCGACATACTGATGTGAAGATGTGGGCACATCAAAGTAACGGCCCCCTCTCTCTCCGTTTTTTGAGGGAGTGGTTACAACTAAGACCCATTAACTTAGACTCCATTGTTGTTTGGTATACTAACTACGACTCCACGCTGTTTTCTTGCACTGTAAAACGTGTGATAAATTAAAAATATTAATAAGATACAATAGAAAGAGTATTTGGTGCCTGATCGGGATTTCAACCCGTGACTCTCTCGAATGAATAAAACGGCCTCATCGGTGGGTTATCACAAATTGACCGAATGCACGTGCACTTAGTCTTTCTTGTATTTTAAAGCTCCTGTGTGGAGAAATCCTGAATAATGTGAAAGAGAGAATTGAAAATGTTTTTAACTATGTTACCCTGTTGTATAGACTTCAATCGTCCCAAATTTCATCGATACTACTGCAGTAAATTAGCTGTGACAGCCTAACAAACAGACATAGAAAGACAGACTGACTTTTACATTTATAATATTAGTACTGATTTTAAATGTTTATTTTGTTTCCTAAGTCAAGGATTATCTATTGGCCTATAACATGTAACGGTATTTGTAAGTGCGAAATCGCTAAAAGCTTAAATTTTCACTACACCGTGCAAATAAGTAACTGTTTTAGTATTATTTAACTTAGGTATGTCACAGTTAGTTTTAGTGTATTATACTAATTGAAACAAATTATCGTTTATAACTATTTTTCGCAGATTATAGCAAAATATTTTTATTATTACTTTTGTCTATAATTACTTTTTAACTATAGAATTCCGCAAAGTAACGTAAGTTACTAAAGCAAAGTATAACTTTATACATAAATAATATTGTTATTAATTTTGTATTTTATAATTATAGTATTCTATGAAGCAATTATAGATATTTTAACCATCAAATAAAATAAATCAAAAAGTTCTTCAAGAGTATGGAAATTAACAATTGTATTGAAAATAATTTATAGAATAAGGTGTTACTTAGATCCATAGTACGAAAGTAATAATAAAATTATTTTGCTATAATACGCGATGAAGTAAAATAGAAAATATATATAATGCTAAATGCTAAATCGTCGTGGAGTCTATCACCTGATGATGCTTCGGTCGCGTGCGAAACGATTGTTGAGTTTATGATAGTGAACGTATCTAGTGCTTGTGTATTGTGGCGGCGGTGGTGGAGGTTTGTGCATGCGTTTTTACGAATCCTGCGTGTATCGGGTACGAAAACGGTTAGTCCACTCTACATTTAGCATTATATACCTATATTTTCCATTTTACTTCATCGCGGATTATAGCAAAATAATTTTATTATTTCTTTTAAATTGTATTGCAATTGTTATCGAATGGAACATATTTTTGCAACGCTGTTTTGCCGCCGGGGCGCCATTTTGTGAGGCGGCACTTTGTGATTGATAGAACTCGTTAGCGCCCGCGGCTACGTCCCGATAAAGATATCGACTCGTGCTATTAAATAAATAACCGATAATAGTTAAGTATTACAGTCAATTATTTTGAGTGATAGATTGCTTTTATTGACAGACTTGTGGCCTGTCCTTGCTTCGGACGGGTTGGTGGGTGATAGGAAAGTTGCGGAGACCACTAACTCCTCCCCCTATATTTACTAAATATATATTTCATGTGTCTTACATAAATAATATTATATTAACTATTCTCAATGTAAATAGGAACAAATTTAAACTGTACTTTATTAAATAACTAGTTTTTACCCACAACTTCGTTGCGTGGTAAAAACTAGTAAAGAAAACTAACTAGGTAAAAACTTCTTAGTGTAAAAACATCGTGTGGGCTCGTCATAGATTGATAATAGATGGCGCTTTTCGATGTTATCCTATTCCTGTAGAATTAACAGGATTTCTTTAGCTTATATTTTACCTATAGTTACTCCGGTGTATAAGGAATAACTGTGCCAAATTTCATCGACATTGGTTCAGCGGATTCGTCGTGAAAGAGTAACAAACATATATCCATACTTACAAACTTCCGCTCTTATGTCCTAGCTTTTTTTATTAACTACGTGTGGTATCCGGTTGAGTAGAAGTAGACCACCTTCACTTCTACCGTGGTGTCGTAAAAGATGACTGAGGTAAGTCGACCCGCTGTGCGGTATCTGACTGACTAGAATAGACCATCCACATTTCTTATCGGGGTGTCGTAAAAGGCGACTAGCTAAGGTAAGTTGAAGACCGGCAGGCGGCCGGTCGTAAAATACCGAGCCAAATTATTTTGTAACATGTTTATAACATGTTGTGGCGACCGTACTTAGAGCGGGACAAGGACAGGAGAATCATCATAAGTCTTAAAAGATCGCCGACCTCTAGTCTAAAAGATTACCCGGGAAAGTTAATAGACATACTTTTACGTTTTTTTAGGCACTTATACGGTCATTCGTCCCCAAAGTAAGTAACTTAACACTTGTGTTATGGGTGACAGACAACTGGTCAATATATACATATATAATTTTAAATACATACTTAAATACAAATATACACCCAGACTTGAAGAACCAACAAATTGTTGTTAGAAAATGTTGGCCTCGGCAACCAAACCCTCAACCCGTGAAGCTGAAGGCAGGATCACTACCCACGGCGCCAACGGGCCAGTCATAATAACAGTATGGATTATTTGGCCGCAACCGAATAACTGAAAAACAATCCAGTGTGTCAAACATGTCAGCCCTACAAAGTAACAGGGTCCAGCGGTGGGAACACGATCCCTTCATCTAAATGTGGTTAATTACATAACCGCGGGGCATTGACCTTACGGCGCCGGCGCACCGCACTGTTACACGTTGGACAGCTGCCAAATAAAACATGCTAATTTTGTGCTTAGCTTGAACGGAAGTGGCGTAGCGAAGGGATGCGGACTCAGGAAATGGTGGGTGACAAAAATATATTTACCACATCTGTATTCAAATAAACTTGTAAACAAGTGCTTTTGAATTATCAACTCTACTGCTGGTTCGGAAAGCTGTTCCTACGATAAGATAAGAGCCACAAGAAACTCTGCGGTTGCTCTTTTTTTTTTTTAATTTACTATCCAATACAATGAGACATAAAATAAACATATATAAACACACCTGACTGGCCCGTTGGAGCAGTAGGTAGTGACCCTGCCTTCAGCTCCGCGGGTCGCGGGTTTGATTCTCGCCAAGGGCTAACATTTTCTATAATAAAAATTTGAGCCTGGGTGTATACTTGTATTTAAGTATGTATATAAAAATATATAAGTATATATTCACCAGTTGTCTGTCTACCATAACACAAGTATTAAGTTACTTACTTTGGGGACGGACGACCGTGTGTGTAAGTGTCCCATATATTTATTTATTTATTAATTTACCTTTCGAAAACAACGCAGGGTTTATATGAAAGTGTGGAATTCGCATTATTTCTCTAAATCCATAGATTAGACATGTCTAATTTTTTCAAAGTTTTTTAATGTTATATTTTCAATGGCTATTGAACCTTATTAAGTTAACGTGCAAGTTAACAAGAGTTTAAATAAAAACAGCTGTTTCGCTTATAATCTCTTGTACACCTGCATGTTACCTTTGCATGCATGTTAAATTTAAACAATCAATACAATCAAACAATATGGTTTATATCATTACTTTTAACAATTATCTTTTAATCTTCTTAATAAATACATTCTTTTTTAAGGATTTATTTTGTAAATTTATTTTTAAAAATATAATTCTTATTACTAGTTACATTTATTAATTACTGTATTGTACAGGGTCTAAGCGAGCTATACCCACATATTCTTATCTTCTAAGTAATCCTTAACAGTATAGTAGGCTTTATGAGTCAGCCTCTTTTTGACAGTATTTAACTGCTGTAATTGCAAAGCTAAAATTGATTGCGGAATTTTATCATAGAATCTTATACCCAGACCCACAAACGACTTACGTACTCTTGTTCGTCAAAGCAGGAGCCGCAAGCTTATATCAGCAGGTATAAAACGTCATTTTTTCCGGACCAGCATAGACCACACATCGAATCTATCATCAACCTCCTGCCCTTATCCCGCTGTCAAGTGGGGTCAGGACAATATGTTGTTATCGTGTGACAACATATTGATAACATGATGTGACTACGTATTTTAAGACCGGCCGCCTGCCTGATGTCAACTTACCTAAGTCGTATTTTACGACACCACCTAGAAAGAGGGTGGTCTATTCTACTCAACCGGATACCACACGCTGGGTCAACTTACCTTAGTTGCATTTTACGACACCTCGTTAAGACCATACATCGAATTTAATCACCATCTTCATCTTCCTGCCCTTATCCCACTCTAAGTGGGGTCGGCAGAACATGTTAAAAACATGCTGTCACTTGATTTGGCTGCATTTTTACGACCGGCCGCCCGCCTGACGTCAACTTACCCCTGTCGTATTTTACGACACTTTGGTAAGAAAGAGGGTGGTCTACTCTACTAAACTAGATACCACACGGTGGGTCAACTTACCTTAGTCGCCTTTTACGACACCTCGGTAAGAAATGAGGTTGGTCTATTCTACTCAGCCGGATACCACACGGCGGGTCAACTTACCTTAGTCGCCTTTTACGAAATCTCGGTAAGACCATACATCGAATCTAATATGTCGGAATTAATTATACAAAGTACTTAGCAACTTGATTTTATTTGTCACGCCCTAGTGTAGTCATTACTTTACAACGCACTTCAATGATTACAAGCTATGATATGTTATCACTCATATCGCCTTTAGGAAAGTGCATATTGTTTCATAGAAAATTAACAACCTCACGTTATTCGTTAATATAGTTGAAGTAGACAGGATGACGATAGAAAACCCGCTAAATCAATATGAGCCAGGCCGTTTTCACGTTAAACGAATTGTGGTGACATGCTTGTGAAATATTTATGTGGAAGAGAACCTCTACCATGGAATATCAAACAAAATTTATTTTAGTCTATATTTCTCGTACAGCTGAGTAAGCTAGACCACCCTGTTTCTTACCGAGGTGTCGTAAAATACGACTAGGGTAAGACGACCGGCGTGTGATATTCGGCTGAGTAGAATAGACTACCCTAATTTCTTATTGAAGTGTCGTAAAAAGCAACTAAGGTTTTTTGACCCGCTGTGTGGTATCCGACTGAGTAGAATAGAGATTTTCGTTACGACGTTGCAATTTCAAGTGCCCGTTCGGAAAACTAATCTCTTGTAACTTGTCTTAAACGGAATGTTAGCGCACACTATATACAATAACACGATATAATAGGAATACCACAATTCCGTTCCGAGATGCACTTCTCTTGAATGACGGACAAAGCCTGCACGCTACTGAAACGTTTTATCAATACGTAGACTCCACCGGAAACAACAACAGCACAGTGTTGCCACCATTTCAATAAAAAGGGCGCGATACCCCTATTTTATGACTGTGTTGCCATAAAAGTCAATGGCGACAACAAGAAGAAAAAAGAAATGTGCACTATTATACTGTGTGTTGATTCGATTAAAACTCAGGTCGCTGGTTTGCGTATACCTGTATTTGCGAATTTTTACGATGTACATGAACGAATTAAATGCGCGCGTACAAGAGTTATTTTGACGTAAATTCGATTCGAATTTTTGTAAACACGATTGATTGATTGACGTTTGACTTTTGAATGACGGCTAATATGACGTGATCTGGACTCCGGCGTTAAAACTGTGATATCCATGGTACCATGGCATATCCTTATCTGGCTAAGCAGAAGACTACTCAGCCGGATACCACACGGCTACTTACCCATTTTTATCGGTTGATATAACTAATACTACTGAAAAAGAACACAAGAACGAAGTGTCTTCTATAGTAAGAAAGACTAAGATTGGACCTGTTCTTAGATAAAAGTTAATTAATAAGTTTAGGATTTTGTCGTGGAGTCTATCTCCTGAAGATGCTTCGGTTGCGGGGCGAAACAATTGTTGAGATTGTGGTGGTGAATGTGTGCAGTGCTTGTGTATTGTTGTACCATCTCATGTACTACCCGACACATGACGACTACATGATCAGGTACGAGAACCAATAGTACACTCTACATTTAGCATTACATATATTTTCTTTTATTGCGGATTATAGCAAAATAATATTCTCATTACTTTTGTATTATGGACCTCCGCAAAGTAACGCCTAATTCTATAAATTATAAGTTTAGGTTAAAATTAAGTTGCTTATTAGCCTTAAAGCTAAGATTGTGACTACAATAAAGTACGTCCATTGTGATGTACTTTATAATAGGAAAAAAAAATAACTAATAATTTAAATAACTCGCATCAAACTCGATGTTCCCACTATAACAAATGGTTCGGGCGTCGCACTCACAAATGAGCCGGCGCCGTTTCCCCGTTACTCACCGGCTGAAAACTGCACGAGATTCGTAATTACGTGCTGGGAAATGCTTTGAATTTCCGCTGATATATACCTTTTGATGTTAATTTCATTTCACGTTGGAAAATATAGCTCATTTTTACAAGTTTCAAGCGAAAATAATATTAACTCATAATATTTAGTTTATAGAATTAGGCGTTATTTTACTGAGTATCTCAATCAATCGAAGTGTGGCACAACATGTTATAAACATGTTGTCACATGATTTAGTCACATATTTTACTATCGGCTGCATTCCTGATGTCAACTTACCTAAGTAGTATTTTACGACACCTCGATAAGAAAGAGGTTTGTCTATTCTACTCAGCCGGATAACACACGGCTCATTACTGAGTATCATTTAATAAAAAGTAGGTAATTAATTATTTTGCTGTAATACAAGATTAGAAGAAATTTATGTAATTCCAAGTAAACTCTACGCTTTACTATTTTGTCGTGAAATCTAATCCCGTAGCCAACGCATTATCTCCTGATAATGCGTGAAATGATTTTTTTTCTTGAGATTGTGGTAGTGAACGTGTGTAGTGTCTGTGTAATAATATATGTATGATATAGCTCTAGCATGCAGATGTTTGAGACTTGTTTTCCAAATCAGTTTGTTAACACTTTAATAAACTTATTTGGAAAACAAGTAAAGCGTTCCTAAAATCTGGTTTATTTATTTTTCTAATACGTGAGAAACTTTAACTAGATCAATTTATGGTTTGTAAGCCAGAGCTCAGCTAATCAGTAGATTAGACTCAGTACTCGGTGGATTAGACGGTACTTGGTGGACTAGACGGCACTCGGCGGACTAGACGGTACTCGGTGGACTAAATAGTACTTACTTAGTAGCCAAGAAAGTGAAGTCAGCGCTCAGTAAATAATTTATCTTGCCGGTTATTAAAACGGAAAGTAGCGAGAGTGACCGAACAATAAAACTGCAGCTTACATAGTTGGAGACGTGAATCATGTGTTATCCACAATGGGAAAAGCTAATAACATCAATGACTGAGAACATTGTGTTAACAAGAATATGGTTATTTCTATTTAAGACAGTAATTTGTAGGCGTGATATGCATAAGTGGTTTACAACAAAGTCATTTTCCACTATTACTTTTTGGTTAAATCGTGTGTCTGTCGTATACGATTCTATAATAACATACCAATTTTTTTGGACTTGTCTATCTATTTAAATTAGTAAGCGGGGTGATTAGTAGAATTATCACAAAAAATAACTTAAGAACACCATCAACCTACCAAGGGAATTAAAATATTCACCATTCGCTAAAAGCTCACCACAAAGTAAGTTAATCCATGCCACTTTGAACAGAATACAACGTCGCTATATTATTTCGTAAAAGAATTAGGCATATTTTAGAGAGTCAAGAGCATCCACACTTTTAGGTAAAATATAATTAAATTTAAAAACAATAAACGATATGAAATACAAAACTCTTTCACACACTCTCATACTCACGCACTCACACACCCACACACACACACGCACACACCCACCCACCCACACACACACACACGCACACACACACGCGTGCGCGTATACACCCTCAACATCGATCTTCTAGCGATATAATATTAGTATAATATCGATATATAATAGTATAATATCGATATATAATAGTATAATATCGTTATATAATAGTATAATATCGATATAATATTAGTATGTATAATATTATACTGTCATTATTTTTGTGTATCTCCCGCTGGAGATTATGCGGAGTTAATCCGGTAATAAAATCAGTAATTTTTTATTTTAATTTAATAGCTACACTTCCGTGTAGAACTGGTTATTGTAATTGAATATACGGGTTTATTAATAATTAATTATTGTAATTGAGAGTGTTGCTGACGACTAATTAAATAACAACGTTTAGAAGAGATTATTCAAGTCGGTGATTAGTCGGACATCAGAATGTTGACAGATCTCTATAATCTACAGTTCCATATCTAAACTAATATTCAATTCAAATTCAAATTCAAAATATGCTTTATTCGAGTAAACTATAAGTCTACTGTTGGTGTGGAAAGCTGTTCCTACCTTGAAAAGCCAGCAAGAAACTCGGCTGTTGCTCTTTTCAAAATATACCTAATGTTTTTTTATTTTATTTTATATAATCTACAGTTATATACATAAAATATATATTAAAGAAACTTAATTTATTAATAAGGCCAACTTCATTATATAATTTTAGTAAAGAATGCACGGAAGGTGCAATAACGACGTGATGTGCGTGTTTGTGTATTGTGTGTGTGCGTGGATTCTAATAATTAGTTACATTTAGTCATTACCATCTTGTCCAGGGTAGAAGAGTAGCTATATCCACGCATTCTTATCATATATATATATTATCTTCAATAGTATAAGTAGGCCTTCTGTCCTTCTGTATCAGCTTCTCTTTAACAGTGTTTTTGATCTGCTGTAATGGCAAAGCTACAATTGATTGCAGAATCTTATACCCAAACCCACAAACGACTTACGTATTTTTGCAAAGCGCAAAGCAGGAGCACCAAACTTATGTCGGTTTGTCTATACTAATATTATTAAGAGGAAAAATTTGTATGTATGTTTGTAATGTTTTCACACAAAAACTACTGGACCGATTTCAAAAATTCTTGCTGCATCTTTTCTGAGCAACATAGAAATTTTCAAAAAAATAGGGATCCGTTATGAAAATGTAAAATGTGTAAAAAATAAAAATTACGCGGGTGAAACCTATTTCGCATATTACTAGTCTCTTATACACATCAACAATTTTTTTTATAATTATTTATATTTTTTTGTACAAAAATTAAATTCGAATGTCTTTGTTTACTTTTTTTAATAGTTCCACGTTGGTATTGTGGTCGATCTCTTTATATCTAACGCCCGAACTCAGGTAGTTACCAAAAGGTGCACATCTCTAAAACTTGTTTCCGATTCCAAAAAAGTAGCCAATTGTGAGGCACAACACACAAAGGGCGTGTTGATTTTCAAAATATAAAGGGTTCTTTTGCCAATAAATCAAATATGTTATGGTCTATTAGACTTATTCTCTTTTTTCCTAAACTTTGATTAGGATTATAGGTTTATTATTCCCGGAAAATCAATGGTTTCAAAAAAACACGAAACAACTTATTTTCATCTACAACTTTGGTACCTAATCATAATTCTATAATAAAATACCGCAATCAATTTTAGCTTTGCCATTACATCTAAACTGATGTAAAAAACTAAAGGGCAGCTAATACAGAAAGCCTGCAATACTGTTCAGGATTACATAGATGATAAAAATGAGTGGATATAGAGTTACTGTTCTAACCTGTAGAAGACTGTAAAGACTAAATGTAATTAGTTATAAGAATTATTTTGTTAAGAGCAACCGCCGAGTTTCTTGCAGGCTCTTCTCGGGAAGAACAGCTTTGCGAACTAGCAGTAAAATAGACGATTCAAAAGCACTCGTTTACAAATTTATTTAAATAAGTAATAATAATAATAATAGGAAGGAATAAACGTGGGACAGCTAGTCATTTACATAATACTCAAATGTCTAATACGTGCCACGTATTAGCATAAAAATATCAGTCGCGCGCGAATTGCGTTAGCGAGCGCAAGTGTACGAGTTACTCCTTTCGACGAAGTAATTTTATTTTCTGTCTACCCGCAAAAATGGCGGATGATAGTACAAGTGGAGATATAAGTGATGACAGTGAGAAAAACCGGGATAACAGAGAAATTTACCAAATGCAAAGTAGTCAATGTGACGAATCTGAAAAGTCGATGAAAATAATAGGAGATAAGCGACCGAGGGAAAAAGGAGATAGTAGTGAAGATGGCTTTATAACTGTTACGAGGCGGAGACCAAAGAGATTTATTAGAAGCGAATCGCAAGGTAGTGATAAAGAAATGTCAGAAAGTCAAATGAATGAAGGTATTTGTGAAATGTATGAAGTAAGTTTATTTGGATTACAAATTTTGCCCAAACAGATGGCTTTTGCTAGACTACTAAGGGAAGCGAATATTCTACATGTAACGAAGATAAAATATAAAAGTCCATATAAAATATTTATACAGTTTAGCGATAAAAATCAAGCGGAAAAACTTATAAATTTACAAAAACTTATGGAGATGGATATTAGGGCTCAGTTTACAAATCAAGGTAATTTGTCTTACGGAATTATTAAAGGAGTTGATTTAGACACGACCGAAAAAGAATTGTTACAAAATCTAAAATGTTCCGTGGATATAATTTCAGCAAAGAGATTAAAACGCGTTAATAAAGAAGGAAAATGGGTTGACAGTGAAACAGTCAGACTGTGTTTTAGAAATTCTGTAGTACCCGCAACTATAATTGCTTATGGATTTAAATTTGACGTCGAACGATTTATGTTTCCAGCAACTCAGTGTTCTGGGTGCTGGAAGTTTGGACATATTAAGAAGTTTTGTTCGTTAAATAAAGTAGTATGTCCAAAATGTGGAGAGGATCATGAAAATTGTGAAATAAATGTATTTACATGTGTAAATTGTAAAGGTCCGCATATGGCACTAGATAAGACATGTCCGATTTTTATAAAAGAGAAGGAAATTCGACGTATAATGAGTGAACAAAATGTTACATATAAAACGGGCTTAGAGATATATTCAAAAAGTATAAAAGAAAATAAGCAGAAAATAATACAAGAGGGAAACGTATGCAATTTTGATGTAAACTGTGGAGAAGATTGTGTACAAAATAATTCTATGGATAGAATGTACACTACTGTCGTAAAAACAAAAGCAGTTGTGCATAAAGATATGGATAAAAAAAGGCAAATACAGGAGTTAGATGTACAAAATATGAATAATGATGTAAAAACTGACAAACGAACAAAAGGTAATGATGATATAAATTGGTATATGGATTATGCAGAAATTCAGGAAGAAAGGATGGAAGATAATACACATGATGAAGACGATTGTAAAACGGAAGAGAATAAAAATAAGAGAAGAAGTTGTTTTGATTTTTGGTATTTTATCAACAAAATTAAAAAAATTATACTATCCGAGGAGAAATTACTTGATAAGTTGCTGTTAGTTCTAAAGGTGGTGTTTGAAGAATTTAAGTTGGTAATAGTTAATTTTTTGAGTGAAGGAAAGTTATTTGAAGTTTTTAGAAAAATTATTAATGGGTAAAGACTTTAATCTTAATATTGTACAGTGGAACGCACAAAGTTTGAAACATAAATTGGTAATGTTAGATCATTTGTTAAAGCAAGAAAAAATACATATAGCTGTCATTTCGGAAACTTGGTTAAATGAAAATATTGCACTTCATGTTAGTGGTTATAATATCTATAGGAAAGATCGTCGGGACTCATATGGTGGTGTGGCCATTATTATTCATAAGTCATATAAATCTCATATGCATAACATAGAATGCAGTAACACGGGCATAGAAGTGATACACATTAAAATATTGAATTGTAAGAGTATAGAGGACATTATATCGGTCTACTGCCCTTCTTCAGTACAAACGCGTCAATTAGAGTGGGATAGTATTTTTCGACAAGCAACAAAAAAAACACTTGTTTTAGGAGATTTTAATGGCCATCATACAAACTGGTCCTGTAAAACGAATCAGAGAGGGTTGCAAATTTTTGAGGCGGCTTTAGAGCAGGGTTTTTTTTCACTTAATAATGGAGATGCTACAAGAATTAAATTAGTAAATGGCGTCCTACAAAAGTCATCTCCTGATATAAGCTTTGCGTCATCAGATATAGCAGTTAATTTCAAATGGCAGGTTTTAAATGAAAACTTTGGCAGTGACCATCTCTTAATTAAAATGTCTTTTAGTAATGGAGATAACTTTCACTATATCCAACGATTTAATTTTAAAAACGTTGATTGGAAATTATACAGTAGTGATTTAAGTCGTTTATTTCCAAAATTAGATGATTTTGAATGTTCATCAGATACTATACAACATTACTATGATATATTTTTAGAAAAAGTTAATACAGCAGCCCATAAGAATATTCCTAAAGTCAAATTTTGTTCTAAATCAGCTAGCGTGTACAAACCAAAACATTATTGGTCTTCTGCTATATCCAAAATAGTTGCAGAGCGTAGACTAGCCTTAAAATTTTTTAGAAAAAATCCGACCCCATTTAACCTTAATAAACTGGAGGCGAAAATTAAGGAATCAAAAATTTTAATACAAAGGGCGAAATGCTTAGAATGGCAAAAATTTTGTACTAATATTAATGAAACGACCTGTACTTTAGACATGTGGAAGAAAATGCGCTGGTTTAAAGGATATCAAAATTCAAAGTTGTATGTTTCCACTGATAAGGAAAGAGAATTGCTTCATAATCTAACGCCGGATTCAGTTATTAATCGCCCACCCACATTTGAATCTAATAATGAACTTTTACAAAGGGTACTTACCATTCAAGAATTAGAATATTGTATAAAAAAGAAAGATACGTCTCCTGGTAGTGATGGGATAACATATTCTATGATATATAATCTGCCTTCAGTTGGGAAAGAATATTTGTTAAATATATATAATGCCATATTTAGGGTAGGTATTATTCCAAATCAATGGCGTAAAATTGTAATAGTTCCGATTCCAAAGGTTAATTCGTACATGAATACAGATTCAAAACTAAGACCAATATCACTTATGTCATGTCTTTGCAAAATATTTCACAACATGATTGCCAAAAGAATTGAATGGTTCGTCGAAAAAAGTAAAACATTGTCACCGAGTATAATAGGTTTTAGGAAAGCCCAGTCAAGTTTAGATTGCATTGCAAGGCTTGTAACTTATATTCAACTAGGTTTCGCCAAAAAAAAATCAACAGCAGCATGTTTCTTGGATATAGAAGATGCTTACAATAATGTGTTGATTCATAAAGTTATTAAAGTTTTAGATGAATTAGGTTTAGGTAGAAATATATGCCGATACTTGTGGTCTTTCTTAAGTGATCGCCAATTGATGATTAAACATGGAAAAGATGGTCAAATATCGGAGGGTAGATGTACAAATAGAGGACTTTCGCAAGGAGATCCCATATCACCATTACTTTTTAATATTATCACCCATAAAATATGTCGTGATATTGAAAATGTGGGCATTCTGCAATATGCAGACGATTTGGTAATATACCTTAGTCATAATAACTTACAAGTTTGTGAAAATTATTTACAATCAGCTTTAAATTCAATAGTAAATAAATTAGACGAAATTGGGCTTAGTATATCCACAAATAAAACAAAATTATGTTTGTTCAATAGGGGTTATCGAAGAAAACAGATGAATCTCATTTTAAATAATCAAAATTTACATATAGAAGATAATGTTAAGTATTTGGGAATATGGCTTGATAGATCATTGCGATGGAATAGACATATAAATGCGATAATTGAAAAAACGTCAAAATTTTTAAATTTGTTTAGAGTATTAACTGGTCCAGATTGGGGAGTACACCCTAAGCACTTACGTAGGTTATACATATCGCTTATAAGAAGTAGAATGGATTATGGCAGTTTTCTCTATGATATGAGTGCAAATAGCAACCTGTTAAAACTAGACCGGGTTCAGAATCAAGCTCTTCGACTTATTGGTGGATTTATTCGAAGCACACCTATCCATGTAATGGAAAACGAAATGTGTATCCAGCCATTATTTATAAGACGGTTGTATTTAGCTTACAAGTATTTTGTCAAAAGTATGTCGTGGTCAAATAATACGAGTATCAATCTTCTGGACGATCTTAGCTCAAATGAATTTGATAGATATTGGCAATCCAAAAAAAAACCATTACTTCTTACAATATATAACGAATGTAAAGATTATAAAATATATTCGACGAGTCCTTTACAAATGTTTCAGTTAAATATCTGGGTATCATATATTAATATTAATAATTTAATTAGTGCGGATTTAGATTGTTTGAAGCTAGCAAAGAGAGAACATGAGGCTGTGCATCTTCGATCTCTGGTATTAGAAGAATTGAATAATAAATACGAGGGCTGGTTACATATATTTACAGATGGATCCAAGAATAAATTAGGTTTAGGCGCAGCCTTTTGTGATTTGAGTAGCAAAGTTTTAAAAATGGTTAAAACAGATCAACAAATTTCTATTATGACAATGGAGCTTATTGCAATCTCAGAAGCATTTAAGTATATTAATAATATAAGCGCGCAAAATATTGTTATTTTGTGTGACAGCAAAAGCGCCTTGCAACACTTAGCTCGGTGTGCCTCTGGATATAGCAGAGGAGTTCCGATAGCTTATGAAATTTTAAGTCAGTTATACAATTCGCGTCATATAAATCTGAGATTGCAATGGGTTCCTTCTCATATAGGTATAGTAGGAAACGAAGAGGCTGATAAATTAGCGAAGTTAGCTCTGATAGAAGGTAGCCAGATATCTATCTTACCATATTATACAGAAATATTACACCGTTTTAAAAATATATGTTATGATAGATTTAGGGAATATTTTGATAAAAGAAGTAGAGAAAAAGGAATTTGGTACAAAGTTATACAAGGGCAGCCTCTTCGTTTCCCTTGGTTTGATAACATTAATTTAAGTAGAAAGTATATAATTGTAGCTCATAGGTTAAGGTCTGGACATTATCCGTCTAACAAATTTGGATTTCTAATGAAAAAAGTTAATTCGGCCAATTGCGATATGTGCGGGACGACGGATGATGTCCAGCATATTTTATTAGAATGTAAGAAGTACGATGGGGAGAGAGAACACTTTATGCGGAAATATAATTTAAGTTATAACAATGTAGGAGTTCTAACAAGTGTTCTCTCTTACCCATCTGCTGATATATTTAAGGTACTAGTTCATATATTTTTAAATAAGTAATTTAGTTTAGTTAGTAATTAGTAATTTAATTTTTGTATATATTAATTCAGGCGCCGATGGGACTGACATATCCTTGAAGGAAAAAAGTCCTAAAAAAAATAAAGATATAAAAAAAAAAAAAAAAAGCATAAAAATATATATTTTAATTTAAATCGGTGTATAATATGGATGGCGGAATTTCATTATAATAGTGAATACTCAATCACATAAATGATTCGCCAAGTAATCGATATTATTGGGTAATAAAAATATAATGACCGTTTATGGTTTCACCTCTGTCTGCGGACCCCTAAAAGGCGACCGAGACAAATCTCGAAATTGCATTTCCAAGGTCACCTGAAGCTGATGGAAGCGGCGTGTGCGCATCGCGGAGTGCGGCCTGCTGCTTAGCGGCGCACAACTTGTCAGTCTACGCTTGACGCTCGTTACGGTCGTACGGGTTGGCCGCTTGCTCGCATTATACCGCGATTTATTCGAAAATTCGAGTGTTGTGCTTTTTTTTTATCAAAAAAGGGATTTTTTAACTGTGGACCCCACAAGTTTCTTTACACTCAAAGGTAACTGAATTTGTATATATTTAATTCATTGTTTCTATTAATTCCTATATTTATGGTATCGCACACAAATCAATTACAATTATCGATATGTGGAATTCATGTAAAGATTAAATCGATATTATAGAAAAATAATTACCCTTTCTTAGTATAGTTAATATGTTGATAATTTTTTAGTTTTAAAATAAAACTTTGTTTAATTCATTTATTCGCGAAAAAAACAAATAAAATATAGTTTGTTTTTCAATTTATATATTAGTTTACATGAAAAATTTAAAATCGTTCCTTTATATTTAAACAAATGTATATGAGATATAAACAAGAATTTATGAAGTTTTTTCGATGATTATAATTATAATTTTTATAAATTAATCGTGGTCGATATTTAATTCCGTATATATGTCATAAAAAAATATATTTAATCGATATCTATATATCTTTATAGTTCTTTAAATGTATTACTTAAGAAAATTAATTTCTTAGATTTTGTTATACATTTTACTAATTCTTCGTGATTTGTTTCTACTAACCTTTATATTTTACCTATGAATACCTATTAGGAATTTTAACTTTATGTCGCAACTATTAAAGGTCTCTCTGACAAATTGTTGTAAAGTTTGCGACAATGTTACCATTCTTAAAAATCAGGAAATGAGTAGTGATTTGTAATTGAATTTTTAAGGCTTGTCATACTGAATATTTCAAAGTTCACACGTTATCATTTGTTGCACAGTAGGATTTATAATTTTTTTTGTTCGAAGCGCGACTGTTTTAAGTATATTTTATAACGATATACCTTTTAGGGAGTGATTTTAAATGACGAGTACATAAAAAAGATTTTAAATTTGTTTTTTTTAAGTACATTTATAAAAAGGTTTAGCCATGTTCAATATTTGGTTATAAAAATTAAAGTTAACGCACGACGTCTTGGATAAAGCAACGGTTACTATCCCACTGCTGGGCACAGGCCTCCTCTATTCTTTTTTGAAAAAAAGGATTGGAGCCAAGACCTACCACGATACTCCAATGTGGATTGGCAGGCTTTACATATCTCCAGAATTTTCTAGACATATGTAGGTTTCCTCACGATGTTTTCCTTCACCGAAAAGCGTGCGGTTAATTGCAATTGTCAGTTTATTGCTCTCTTTTTGGGTATAAGCTATGATAGTCCAGCGGTGCGACCGTGTGAATCTCTAGAGACGATCACGGGTTCAAACCCGGGCAGACACCAGTGAGTTTTTCTATTAAAACTTATGTATCTAATTGATAATTGCAATTTATTACAAGCTTTTCGGTAAAGGATAACATCGTGAGGAAACCTGCATATCTCTAGAGAATTCTAGGGATATCTGAAAGCTACCAATCCGCATTGGAGCAGCGTGGTAGGTCTTAGCTCCGATCCTTTTGTCCAAAAACGGAGAGAGGAGGCCTATGCCCAGCAGTGGGATTGTAACAGGTCGTTACTTACTTTTACTTACTTACTTTTTGGATATCGGACCTCTATTTGGGTCTTGCATAAAAATCATCAAATATATTCGAGGAAACGCATAACTGAGAGATGGTATATTAATCCAAATGTCGAAGTCTTATAAGAACCTATTTCCAAATTATTTGTAAACCTGTATATGGTTAACTTAATATCGTAAGTTTATTTGTAGATAATTATCAAAATTCAAACCCTCTTATGTATATTTTGTATGACGGATATTTTAGCATTAATTTCGATCTCTTTTTTTATAATCCCAACGTTCAGATAGTTTTTATAAACTGCGCATTATAATTATAAGATTAAACTAATTTATAAGTCAGGATTGTAAAAACTGTTCCGTCTATTTTTATTTGAGGTAGCGTCTTTGAAGTATTAATGTTTTTTTTTTGCTTATAAGTTTGAGCTATGTTTAAGTCAACTTCCTGCCCTTATCCCATTTTAAGTGGGGTCCGCACAACATGTTACAAACATGCTGTCATATGATTTGCCGCCGGCCGCCTGCCTGACGTCAACTTACCTCTGTCGTATTTTACGACACCTCGGTAAGAAAGAGGGTGGTCTATTCTACTAAACCGGGTATTTGAGCTATGTTTAAATATTAATCGTAATTAAGTTGGAGTAGAATAAACGACATTTAAATGCGAATTTTGATCTGTATGTCACCGCTCATCGGCCTGTATATTTGAGTGTGTATATAACGATTTTTTGAGCTTATAAGGTCTTAAGTTTATGAAACTTATACCCTTCTTATACATGTTATGTAGAAATTACCATAATCTCTATTAGATATCTAGGCATAATGGAAAATTAATATAATTTGGTTCTCCCGGGGTTATAGATTTTAAACTGTTATGGCAGATTTAGACATACCTTAAATCAAAATTCCATAGACTTTATTGGCTCCTTGCACAGGTGGCTAAGACCTTAGCTTCAGCTCTCAGGGTCGCGGATTCGATTCCCGCCGAACTAACATTTTCTAAAAATAATTTCTTTGTTTCCTCTTTGAGTCTGGTTTCTCCTCATTTCTTACCGAGGTGTCGTGAAAGGCGACTAAGGTAAGTTAGATATTTTAAGACCGGCAGATCGTAAAATACCTAGCCAAAGCAAGTTATAAACATGTTGTGCCGACCTCACTTAGAGTGGGATAAGGGCAGGAGAATAATGATGATTATTTATTTACCATTTGCATGTCACCCATAACAAAAGTATTGAGTTACTTACTTCGTGCACGGACGACCGTGTGTGTAATTGTCCAATATATTATTATTATAATTTGCACAAACTTTCGCCTTTATTATTTTAGCAGGATAACCTCTCATCCTTACGTAAACGGTATCCGAAATTAAAAGCACCATTTTCTTACATAAAGTTATAGTGCTTAACGCTTTCAAAAGAACATGTTAAATTAAGTGAGAAACGGGCCGGAAGAATCAATTAACTTTATTAAGTTGTGATTGTTTTTTTGAGAGGCGGAATTCACCACAATTTACCTTAAGTTTTTAAAAGGTAGGCGTATATTTTTAAAAAAATTGTATTATTCCGAACCAAAGTTTGCGACACCCTAGACCGATATCCTAAAGGAACTGTAAAGTCAACGGGTTATTCTGAGCACATCGGACATAGTAGCGAGCGGGGATTATTTCTGGAATGGATTCCAACAATTCCGTCTCCTAAGACGAAGCTATCGTTAAAAGGTATGAAGGTGATTCCATATCTCAATATCTGGGGTAATTTTTTACAAAGTAAAAAAAAGAAATTTCAGAAAAAAAGAAAAAAATAATAGGGTAGGTGGGACTCGATCCTAGGTATTTTCATTTCTCGCCACCACCCGTTCCCCGAATAAGCTACGCTGCCTTAACATTTAATGGCAAAATTGTGTTTTATACATTCAATGTAAATTTTAGTATTGTAGTAGCTGAATAGAATAGTACCACCCTCATTTCTTACCGAGGTGTCGTAAAAGGCGACTAAGGTAAGTTGACCCGCCGTGTGGTGCCCGGTTTAGTGGAATGGACCACCCTCTTTCTTACCGAGGTGTCGTAAAATACGACAGAGGTAAGTTGACGTCAGGCAGGCGGCCGGTCGTAAAAACGCAGCCAAATCATGTGACAGCATGTTAATAACATGTTGTGCCGACCCCACTTAGAGTGGGATAAGGGCAGGAAGATGAAGATGATGAGTATTTTTTAATGCCCAAAAACAGGGATAAAATGACATTTAAAAAAAATAAAACCTAGCTAGATCGATTTTTGTCCCCCAAAACCCTCTACATGCTGAATTTCAGGAAAATCGTTGGATCCGTTTCCGAGATTCCGAAAATATATATACTGTAATAAAACTATAGTATTAACTTTCCTTAAATATATTTCCGTACATTGTAATCAGTAATCTATTTTACAAAAGATCCCTCTTTATAATTTATATTATTATATTAATAACATTTCCATCGAACACATCCTTCTTGTAGCTAGCCGCCATCTTATCTCCCCCCGCTTAGTGTGGCCGCCTCCAAATATTCGTAATAGTTGGTAATTATTTGTTCAACTTTACACTCGTCCATCCTGAACGCGTGTATGTCCTCATGCACGGGATACCACTTTACACTCGGCAAAAGAAGACATTCAGAACCTGCATATAAATTTAAATTAATTTTACATATAGCCATTACTTTAAAGTGCAACTATGGATTACTACTTCTGTTACGGGTAAAAACTTAAGTGTTCTCCAAAATTTTTTTTTTTATTGACTCCCATCACTTTAATTTCACATTCCCATTAATACGACATCCCACCTACTACATATATAAATTTCTTATAAATTTCCAATGTTTACTAATGTACCTATGTGTACATTTCGTTGGTGACAAAAACAATATTAAATTATGATGTTATCTGCTGCATACTAATTAAATTAGTATCGTTTATTAGAATGCAATTATAACTATAACAAACCATGTGATGCGTATAAATGCTAAATTCTATATATATTTATACTGGCTTTTACCCGCAACCCCGCCCACGTAAACTGCTGTCGCGTAATTGGTCGGTAATAGATGACGCTTTTTTTTGTCATTCTATTCCTGTAGAACCAACATAAATTCTAAAGTCCACATGTCACTCCGGTGTACAACGGATAAATGTGCCAAACCCCACCAATACCGGCCCAGCGAGTCGGCCGCGAAAGAGTAAACATCCATACTCACAAACTTCCACATTTACAATATTAGTTGGATGGTTGTCTACGTAAGTAGGGCAATACTGCACAGTGACGTGGCTTCGCAATGAGGGCGCGCTGATAACTGGGGCCGGGTCGCATGCGGCACTGCAGGCGGCGCGCTCGCAGCGCTCGGAACCGGTCGGCTGCCCCAGCAGGACCGAACTCTGCTGGTTATTGTTGTGGAGCTCCTACAGCGAAATATATCATGCCCTAAAAGCACAAATCCAAATCATAAATACACTAAAAATAAACTTAAAGTCAATAACAATCGTACAGTAACAATTGCACCGTTTATCACTCCTGTTGTTATGCTTTATCCAAGTCTAACCAGTCCAATTAGTTACTACTGCAACTTAAACGACACATCTACTGAGTCCTGGAGACGCCCAGACTTGTAGTTAGCTCATGTGATTGACTACTTGACAAATTTCCCCACGTAGTGCCACACGATTCACTACCGTCCCGACAGTGTCACCTGCTTTAACCTACCAGTCGCTTTTACAAATCTGATATTATCCCTGAAAGGGATATCTATTTAAGCCTTAACTGCAGTTTCATCCTTACCCAATATCTTCCATCTTACCGGTGAGTACACCACAAGCCTTTCTCTTCTCCACACCCTGGACATGCCGAATCCTTTTTCATTTTTATCACTGATAGGCGCCCGCTTAAGTGTCGCCGGCAACCAACACACCCGGCAGCCGTCAACACACCCGGCAGCCATCGCTCGTCGTCGATTATCTCGGCACCAAACCACGGAGTGCGATGTCATCATCAAATCGCTTACTATCGTGACAGTAGAACAACAAAATCAACTTATCAAATCGCTTACTATCGTGACAGTACAACGTCCACGAAGTACAGTATATGCGAACCATTCATTTCGTGACACTGATTATCGCAACATTGCACCCTTCAGTCACGGAGTGCCATGTAGATGGTACAACAACAAAATCAACTCATCAAATCGCTTACTATCGCGACAGTACAACGTCCACGGAGTACAGTGTATGCGAACCATTCATCTCGCGACACTGACTATCGCAACGTTGCACCTTTCAGTCACGGAGTGCGATGTAGATGGTACAACAACAAAATCAACTCATCAAATCGCTTACTATCGTGACAGTACAACGTCCACGGAGTACAGTGTATGCGAACCATTCATTTCGCGACACCGACTATCGCAACGCTGCACCCTTTAGTCACGGAGTGCGATGTAGATGGTACAACAACAAAATCAACTCATCAAATCGCTTACTATCGTGACAGTACAACGTCCAAGGAGTATAGTGTATGCAAACCATTCATTTTGCGACACCGACTATCGCAACGCTGCACCCTTCAGTCACGGAGTGCGATGTAGATGATGCATTAACAGAATTAACTCATCAAATCAAAATAATCTTTATTCAAATTACCTCTTTTAAGTACTTTTGAATCGTTAATGCTCAATATGTTAAATGAATCTACAATTTGTGCGGAATATTGCTCTTACCGAGAAGAACCAGCAAGAAACTCTGCGATCAATCCTTTATACATTTTCAATTTCACATTATTAAACCTCAGTCTTGTCATTCAAGACTGCAGAGCTGATAGTATTCTCAATCCAGATATTTTAATCATTCAAATAATATTCAAATATTTTCTTTATATTCTTTATGTATAAGCATATTTCTTACACTTAACTCTTTCTGTACTAAATATAAAATCAATGCCATACAAATATATCATCCATATTAAGCTGTACTAGTTGTGCAGAAGAATTTATTTATATTAGAGGTTAGATTCGAATGACACAATACTTTATATTGTCGGGGTAAATTAATTATATGTTACTGTAGTTCGGCCATACTTACTAAACCACCCCATTCTAGCAAGTTTGTCTATTCACATCCTAACAGTAATATAATACTTTCTAACCCCTCAATTTCAGCAAGATTGTATATAAACATCCTAACAGTAACATAGTACTTTCTAACCCATCAATTCTAGCAAGTTTGTCCATATCAATACTACACAGTTACACAATATTCGCTAACCCATACATTTTAGCGAGATTATCATCTTAAAATATATCATCATAAATGCCCGAATACCTGGCAATAGGCTTTTATGTCTTAAACATCTGGCTAGATTAACACATACTTAACCCCTTCAGGTTGCTTATAATCTGAAAGCGATTACCTTTTTTTTTTCAACTCATGTTCAATACCTTCAGGTTCCGTAGATGTTGATAGCGATCATCTTGTATTTAATGCCTTCAGGTTGGTTGCATGCTGATAGCGATCACCATCATCCACCATAATGCTCCACATAACTCGCAAAGAAAGGTATCTAAGGTAGGTAGAAAGGTAAAGGAAGAATCTATTCATAACAAAAAGAATTATATACAGAAAACCTTTTAAGACAAATTATTTCACAAAAATGAAAACACATATATATAAACAACTAATTTAACAAATTTGTCAAACTAATTAACAAAAGTGCCTGGGATAAACCATATGCAACCAAGTTGTTCAAAATATAAATTTATACACTGTTTAATACTCCTTATAATAGTTATGCGGCACTTTACCTCATATTTAATCCTTTAAAGATTTCATATACCTTTAATAAATGTTATGACCTGTTTAAAATTATTTAACCAGTGAATACTAATTTAATTATTAATATTTTATTTTTATTCACTAATATTTTATTCTATTTTTTTTTTGTGGAAAATGTAGGACTGTTGAAATTAGTATTTTTATTTGTATTTCTGTGTCAAGTATGTTCCTTACTTTCTTTACAAAACAGAAATTAAACAACCAAATAAACATCTCACTTTCTACAGAAGGTGGGAAATATACAAACAGATCCAAAAGTATCCTAAAACTTCTGTATATATAAATACAATGTTAAGATTAAATTATGGAATGTATTACCTTTAAATATTCAAAAATCCAAATCATTAGTCATATTTTTTAAAAATCTGTAAAGCAATACTACTTGTCAAATAATAATTAATGTATGTATTTAAATCATTGTTATGTATTCATTATATAATATGTATTAGTTTATAGATTGCATATATATTACTTTTAGATGTTTTTATGATGTGTAAATCTTTTGTCTTTGTCTTCATATGTATTATTAGTATGTATTTAACTATAGAATAGTGCACCACCCACACCATTGTTACAATTCTACTTAACCCAAGGGTCGCCTGGAAGAGATCGCTACTAAGCTCTTGTATGTTACAATTTGTTTTTTTTTTATTGTTTCCAATTTATTTGTTGTGGTGTACAATAAAGTGTATAAATAAATAATAAGATTCCTAATGATTGATAATGAAGATGGACTCCTAATAAACATGATCACTAATATCAGTTTTAAATAAATAAATAAATATATGGGACACTTACACACTCGATCGTCCGTCCCCAAAGTGGTAGACAGACAACTGGTGAACATATACAAATATACACCCAGGCTCAAAGACCAATAGATTCATTTATAGAAAATGTTGGCCCTCGGCGGGAATCGAACCCGCGACCCGCGGAGCTAAATGCAGGGTCACTACCCACTGCTTCAACGGGCCAGTCGCTTTGCTTCAAACAATAAAATTCTAATTGACTTATGTTAGAGTTTAGTTATAATAATAGCTGTGGATTTATTCCAATAAATAAATGATTTCTTTATATTATATAAATCATAATCATATTCTATCATAACTCAACTTATAGGGAAAGGGCATTAAATATTTAAAGACATGAATTAGAGACAACTGAAACTATCTGTAATTTATGAGTATAAACATATAAGTGAACTACTAACTGCTATCTATAACAAACCAAATCCGTTTCCCTTTCAACCTCCAAGTGTCTGAGACACAGAATTTAGCATATTTGTATTGATTAGTACCAGCCTAAATAAGCCTCGAACCTGTTTATCAAGCTGAAACTACAAACAATAAAATTCCTGTGGAGATAAAAGTTTGTGAACACAGTAGCAAGATATGATGAGAGGAATGTATGAGTGACAGTTTAAACAAACTGAATGACTTGTAGATGGTTTGGTCTTATGGGCTATTGCATGTTTATTTTTTTTTAAACTATCTCAGAGATAAACCATTAAACTCTTTTAAAACCATTTAACCATTTACCTGAGAATGATTTATCATTTATTACTATATTCACACACAATAATATCTGTTATATCCTAAAAACTCAATATTACTAAATTTTATAATGAAAATGAAATATTGATTAATATTTTACTTGTTACATCTAAAACCATTAGTTTGAAAATTGCAAGTATTTCAAAGGAATTCAAAATATTGAACACCAATTGGGTATAATTATCATTTACGTAATGTTTTTCTTACTATTTTCATATAAAAGCAAGGACAAATACTTTTTATATTAAACTTATATTAAAGATACTTTTATTATTTATATTATTTAAAATTTATTGTTTTGTTTTGTTGTATCTATTTTTATTATTATTATTATCTTGTTTATGGCCTGTACAGCGCAAGTATTTATTTTTTTAACGAATAAAATTAAACAAATAACACAATAAGTCAATTACATCGAATACTGTCAGTCAGCTATTTTCTTTTAAAGGAAGTTAATGAAAATAAGTCAGTAGGCGTGTATATCAAAACAGGTATGATGAAAATGGTTATCGCAAAATAATAACATATGAAATAATTAAAATTGAAACATTTCACTATTTTACATTACATACCTTAAAGTTCTTGGCACTTCTGAAATGTAATAAAACTATAGTATTAACTTTCCTTAAATATATTTCCGTACATTGTAATCAGTAATCTATTTTACAAAAGATCCCTCTTTATAATTTATATTATTATATTAATAACATTTCCATCGAACACATCCTTCTTGTAGCTAGCCGCCATCTTATCTCCCCCCGCTTAGTGTGGCCGCCTCCAAATATTCGTAATAGTTGGTAATTATTTGTTCAACTTTACAATACATACAAGATTAACTCATTTAAATATTAAAGAATTAAGTGCAAGAGCTTATACGTAAAGCATATTAAACAGTTTAAGATTATTTGTATGATAAAAATGCCAGGATTTAAAAATCCTTTCAGCTTCTCAAGCCTGAGGTTTTAATAAAGTAAAATTAAAAATGATTATAACATTGACCTCAGAGTTTCTTGCTGGTTCTTCTCGGTAAGAGCAACATTCCGAACCAGATGTAGCTTCATTAATTATATTGATCCTTGACGATTCAAATGTATTTAAAAGAGCTTGTCTGAAGATTATTTTGATTTGATTTGATAAGAGCTAAAGAGATAAATTATATTTTTTAAATTAGGTGATATTTATAGATGGCAACAGTATACAGCTCCATAGACAAGATTCTTCTTATTACTGAGGATTTTGGTCATGTCAACTGAATCTCCCTCCATCTATACCGGTCCAATGTAGCCCTCACCGTCTGATAGACCAGTTTCGTGGTCTCTCGCCCTCTGTATTGCCAACAATGAGTTACGTATGAGCTTTTAAAGGTTGTCATCTCCTGTTCGCATTACGCCGTGTAGTATCCGGCTGAATAGAATAATATCACCCTCATTTCTTACCGAGGTGTCGTAAAAAGCGAATAAGGAAAGTCGACCCGCCTGATATCCGGCTGAGTAGAATAGACCACCCTCATTTCTTACCGACGTGTCGTAAAAGGCGACTAAGGTGAGATGGCCCACCGTGTGGTATCCAGTTGAGTAAAATAGACCACCCTCTTTCTTATCGAGGTGTCGTAAAATACGACTAGAGTAAGTTGATGTCAGGCAGGCGGCCGGTCGTAAAATACGCAGCTAAATCATGTAACAAGATGTTTGTAACATGTTGTGCCGACTCCACTTAGAGTGGGATAAGGGCAGGAGAATGATGATGATCTCCTGTTCGCATTATGTTGAAATACGAAAGTATGCGTAGAAGACAGGTGGACAGAAAATATACTTTTTTCAAAATTAAATGCTATGCTAGATATAAATAACTACATTATTTTCTAATTCGAAAGGAAACGAGATTTTTAATATCTTAGATTTAAGCTAGGTAAATAAGCATCAATTGTACCAAATTTCAACAACATTGCTACAGCGGATCTACCGTGGAAAAGTAACAGACAGATTTTTGCATTTATAATATTGTGAATTTTGCTCGAGGGGATGCTAGGTAATTGAATACTAACTAGTTTACTCGTCGCGAGCTATCACGTTTCATATGATCTCATTAGAAATGGCCCCATTACCTGCATCCTATTAACTTAATAGAAATACTATTGTTCCATACATTTATCGTAGTAAAAGGTTTGATTTGATTACATGTTACGTAAATTTGCTCTTAGATCGAATCTCTTTATATCTGTAGATGGAAGCTTCCAAGAAGCCAGGCCTGTTGAGGATAAATCTGTGGTACGGAAATAATAATGTAACCCAGCTTAAAGCATGTCTTTTGAGCCTGCTGACGAGGTAAACTCGACAATGCTGAACGTATTCCCACCAGCAAGGAATATATGTGAAGCGAAATCATTCCAAACAAAAGCCCCTTCCTTAATTGATATATCGGGAGCATCAGATCAACTAAAGGGAAAATCTTCTGAATATTCTAAGGGAATATCTGAAGGTCTCAATGGAGGTTTTAATATGGAGTAATGTTTGCGACACTGCGTACTATATAAATTTGATTTAATCAAAATCTATCTGACCCATATTCTTGATGATGATGCTTTTCCGTGGCGGGTTCTCACGTGACTTAAACCAGCGCAAAAGCTCAAACTTGGGCAGGGATTCGTAAGTTTTCATCTAAACTCATATACCGAAGATATATGTCCAATTTATAACTGAGAACTTTGGTGTAGGATAGTTGCAGGTTGGTAAATTTAATGGCGTTTGGTGGACGATCTACCATAATATGATATAAAGATGTACATAACCTAATGAGTATGAATCAGACTTTCCAAATATCGGTCACCCATCTTGTAATCCAATTGGATCGCTGTTGAAACCACGCATCTAGCGAAGTTAAGCAAGCCATCATTCGGCGAGGCGTAGTTACATACAATGTTGAAAGCGTGACCAAATTCGGAAATAAATCTTCGTAAAAGACTAGACTCATCAACGTACCTCGACGCGAACCTGAAGATGCAATACGTGGAGATGAAATAATCCCACAAATTGATAAAATAAAAATAAAATAAAATTTATTGACAGTAACAATTTTTACATTTTGTATGATATATTGTTGAGGACTTCTTTTAAGCTTAATAAAGCCTGTTTCAGAAGTCCTCACTCTTCCGTAACACCTGAGCTACCACAATTAAGTATATTTTAATATATAATAATTAAATAAAGATGTATAAATAAATACATATATATAACTATTAATAAGATATATAGATATATATAATAAAATAAATAGATATGTGTTATAACAGGTAATATAGTATGTAAGATTAATCATGAATGTGTGTGTATATATGTGTATTTAAATAAGCCTAATGTGTATGTTTCCTTATGAGTGTTAAAATCTAAAAGTTAATAATTCTTCCGTGTCTTCGTAGCTTAATGTTTTCATCCAAGCAGTAATTATCTTCTTACATTCATAATATGTTTTTGGATATATGTCTAATTTTTTATTTATTGTATTATATAATAAAGTAGCTTGTGCAGAAAATTGGTTTGAAGCGAATGTTGTACGTACTTTCTTATATACTAAGACATTACATTTTCGTCGCTGTATTTTATTGTTCACTATATATTTAGTTGATTTATGTATTTTAAGAATGGCATTTAATATGTATAACTGTCTTATGGTTAATAAATCACTATCTCTGTATAAACTGGATGTTGGAAATCTATATGACTTAAAACTCATAATCTTTAGTAAAGCACGTTGTGTTCTTTCTATTTCTAGGAACTTCATCTTAGACGCACCGCCCCATATAGGAATACAATAAGTGACTACAGATTGAACTAAAGCTATGTATATCTGTTTAAGAAGGGCAAAAGATGTGACATGTCTTAATTGTTTAAAAATCCAAGATAATTTTCTAATACGATCACTTACTAATTCTATGTGGTTGTGCCAACAGAGCCGTTGATCAAGCATTACACCTAAGTATTTTATCTTTTTTTGTTTTTTAATAATTGAACATTTATCATTGCAATTTTCGTTACTTCCACAATTATGTATGTAATGTATTGATGATCGACTAATGACAGATACCCCAAATTTAAAAAAAATTAACTCTGCACATGTTTATGGAGTTACAATAAAAGCGAAAAGTAATATATAGAATTAGGCGTTACTTTGCGGAGGTCCATAATATAACTAACTATAACATAACTAATCTCGCTAAAACTAATCGCGGATTATAGCAAAATAATATTCTCATTAGTTTTATAAGTACTTGATGAAAAATTTTTGATGAGAAGTTTTTGAAGGTTAAATGGATGGAAGGTCAATGCCGTGTGGTATCCGGATGAGTAGAATAGACCACCTTTCCTACCGAGGTGTCTTAGAAGACGACTAAGGTAAGTTAATGTCAGGCAGGCGGCTGGTTATAAAATACGTAGCCATCATGTGACATGTTTATAACAAGTAGTGCCGACCCCACTTAGAGCGAGATAAGGGCAGGAGGATGATGAACTTTAATTTAGAATTATTTAGTTTTTTGTGCAGTGCAAAACTAGTGATGATGGTAAGTTATGTAAATCAATAATGGGGTTATATGGGGTTAAAGCTAAGGTTAAAGATAAGGAGAATGATGATAAATGGATGAAAGTTAAAATTAAGAATTATAGACACACTGGCGTCAAAAGTGCAATTGATTGTAATCAATACTATCGGAACAGTTATGGCGGCCGATACGCAAAAACTTATTAAGATAAGCATTATCGCTTCGACCCGACTGTTGGCAAATTGTTTTATTAAAAGAAACGTGTGCCTTTATAAAGCAGATAACGTTTATCTTAAGAATATATAGTTGTTTAATAAAATAATAAATTGCACAATTATGCCAATAAATTAAGCAAAAATATAAATATGCGAAAGCAAAAATATAAATATGCAAAAGCGGATAACAGACCGTAAGTTTGTTATATGCATGACCAATAATAATACCTTTAAGTTATTGAATACTAGTTATCAACGCGGCTTCGTTTGGGATAACTTTTGTTTAAAATAACCACAATTATGTAATTAAGGTTAAATTGACGGTGTGATAGTCCATAAGAACATTATTCCAGGGGTTAAATCCCTAGGTTGGAACCAACCAATGAGTTGTGCATAACTGGTATTTGCAATTAATCACATTGCATGATTTTCGGTAAAGGCAAATATCGTGAGGAAACTTGCTTATATCTGGGGAATTTCTAAGATATGTTTAAACTGCAAATTCATATTAGAACAACGTGGTGGGTATAAGCTACAATCCTTCTTTCCAAAGGAGGAGACCTATGCCCAGAAGAAGGATTGTAAAAGGACTTTACTTTTATGGAAATCATTATGTAAATTTTATCTTCTGAAAGGACAAACGGAAAGTTTTCGTCCTATTTCTTAGTACCATATATCGTTCGTATTCCTCAATTGGAACAGACCTGAAAATAAAACATAGAGAGAAAGACTTTTGCGAAATATGTAGATATATGTATATGTAGATAATGAAATTTACGTACAAATAATTAAAATTTAGAATGACGAATAATGCAAAGAACTCAGACTGTTAATTATATCTGAGGATCACAATAAGCTTATTGTAGTGAGATCTGGTATAAACGAATTATCAATAATGCTCAGTGTGTACAAAAATAGCGCGGAAATGTTATGTTACTACGTACTATGTTATGACATCATTTTTCCGTATTTGCTTGGATCAATTGTAAATTATCACTTAGCGGGTGTGAACGAACGACTGAGTCAATTTTTAATGTGTATCAAATTAATTTATAATTTATAGCATTAGGCGATTCTTTGCAGAGTTCGAAAATTTTGAATTATTTTGGTATAATGAGACATTAGCGAAAAATTATGTGATGATAAGAAGTATAAGTATATTATCAGTTTATACCTGATAAAGGAATGAATTATGATCTCACAAGCACGCATCTTTCTCAGCCGATGGACGTCCACTGTTAGAACTATACTGCTGTGCCCGATATAGCGGCTATCTGCGACCTTTTCGAGGTCATCTTTTACTTTTTAGGAGATCTACGAACACTGCGGCTTCTGTTGCGGGTTTGCAAAACAAACACCTTGGAAACCCTATGTCAGTTGTCTGTCACCCATAACACAAGCGCAATTTTGTTGACGACTGTATGTGTAATTGACTCATATATGATTTATTTATTTCAAGTGATTAAAACTGAAAAAATCTTCATCTTCATTTAAACATCTACACCTTTAAGTACACCTGAACCGTCCGCTAAGATTATTCTTTATATTTGAGAAAATCGCATAAAAATCTGTTCAGTAGTTTTTGACCGATTGAATCATAGACCTCCCTCTTTCATAGGCGTCATAAAAGACGACAAATTTAAGTTGACATCAGGCAGGCCGCCGGTCGTAAAATACCTAGCCAAATCATGTGATATATTTATATGTGGTGCTGACCCCTTTTAAAGTGGGATAAGGGCAGGAATGATGATCATTAAATCCCCGAAGATTTTAGGTATGTTGTTGCTTGGATCAATATTTAAGGATATGTATATAAGTATCGGAAGATCGCTGTATAAATCATTTATGTCGCCATTTCCTACAGCCCTGCCTGAAAACTGGTTACTGTATTGTACACATTTCCTCGAGCGTTATGTATTAAAAATATTTTGATAAATAATTTATCAAATGTCAGCGCTCGCCTGGGGCCTAGTCTTCCGGGTGGCAAGGTCGGCTGCGAGTTACATAAATAATCCTTGATCCGGCCTCACAGACCCTCTTTTGTGACCCTTTTTATGCCAGGAAAACCCATTATGGGTCGTCACCGCCCGACGGGGACGAGCGGCGGGTATGTCGGACTCTCACCGACTAAAACCTTACAGTGCTCCACCACGCTGCTAGTGGTGAGGACAGGGTAACGTTGGACACATTGCCCCCATCCCCTCCACCTCTGTTGTGACCCTAGTACAGCTTCTTTTACTTTCCGCGTTTCGCACCCTCGTCAGCTTCGCTAACCTTAATTAAGGGTGCCATCTATCTGTTACATCATCCTCCTGCCCTTATTCCACCCTGAGTGGGGCGACACAACATGTTTTAAACATGTCAAATGATTTGACTACGTATCTTACGAGCGGCCGCCTGCCTGACGTCAACTTACCTTAGTCCTATGTTACGACACCTCAGTAAAAAAGAGGGTGGTCTCAGCCGGATACCACACGGCGAGTCAACTTACCTTGGTCGCCTTTTACACCTCGGTAATAAGGGTGGTCTATTCTACTCAACCAGATAGCAGCGTATATTAATAAATTCTTAATTTTCATAATAAAATCTTTAAATAACGAATGGCACTATAAACAAGATATAATTTTAATTATATTCAAGTACAGAATGTGTAGATATTTGGCTTTAAAACAAATAATGTATGTCCACACATAAGTCGCGCAAAGACAAAAGCCCCAGCCGCTTGCGCAACACGACTCCGCTAACTTCCGTTGTCACAGCGCGGTACGGTCAGCAGATTAATACCATCACATTTATTACATACTAGCAATCAATAAAATTTTATCGAAATATTTAAAAGGAAAATCTGTTATGAGAAATAGCACAAACAACCAAACAGATAATCAGAGATTTTTTTTAAAACTTCACACGTTCAAATACGGGTTCAAACCCCGACAAGCACCAATGAGTTTTCTGTTAAAACTTATGTATCTAATTGATAATTACAATTTATCACACGCTTTTCGGTGAAGTAACACATCGTGAGGAAACCTGCATATCTCTAGAGGAGATTGCATTCTAGGGATATGTGTAACCTACCAATCCGCATTGGAGCAGCGTGGTAGGTCTTAGCTCCAAACCTTCTCTACAAAAACGGAGAGAGAATGCCTATGCCCAGTATGAGTATAACAGGCAGTTACTGTACTTATTACTTTATGTGTTGATGTTTTGATGATGTATTGATAATGATTATTAAATTGTTGTTCACTTTCATCGTTAATTTTTATATAAACATACGGGTCACATCGCGTTTATATAATAATCAGTATGAATCGCGAAAGTTTAAAATCTACTCTTTCATCGTTATTTGCTGACGGTACATTTAGTAGGCTAATAATCATAAGCACGTCCGCCGCGTGAAGCGTGGACGGCTCACATAGGGGACAGCAGTTCCGCACGCATTGGCTTACACCGAATACTACTGCGCGTTAGAATTTTAGCTATTATGTCATATTACTGTTTAGTTTTAACTGGCTATTGTTTTAAAAATCCTATCTCAGTAAATATGCAAATTGCAGATGTTAAATTAGCAATCAGTTAAAAACGCGGCAAATCTCGTGTATTATACTATAGATTCTTCTCTTGTTCTTCTTCATCAAGTGATGGACGTCTACTGATAGAGATAGTTCTCTTCACGAGATCTCCACATCACATGATATTGTGACCCTTGGATCAGGCGACCTTTTAAAGGTTATCTATCTATCCATCTTGTAGGGGATCTACCGCTGCTGCGTTTTCCGGTGCGGGGTCGCCATTTTAACACCTTAAGACCCCAACGCCCATCGGTTCTTCGCACTATGTGCCTTCAGCTTCAGCCTCGCGACACGTGGAGCTATATCGTTGACTCTGGTTCGTCTTAGGATCTCTTCATTTCTGACATGTTGACGTAGAGATACTCCGAGCATAGTTCGCTCCATTGCCCGCTGAGTGACTCTGAGGCCCATAGTCAGCGATCATACCGTAGATTAAGAGCTTCTAGTGACCAAAAACGTTACAAGAAGCATTCAGGAACCGATACAAGGGTAGGCTTCTGGAAGGTGGGCTGGTTGAAGTAACTTTAAGTTGGCTCCATCGTGGCCAAAATATGCTAGGCTAGACTTTGGGGAACAGCCTGTAGAAGAAGTGGAAGTAATAGCAAACAATCTTGATTTCAGATTATATCTTCCTACCAAGGAATATAATGTTCAAACCTAATGCTCTAATAGATAAACTGATAAAGTTTAAGATGAAAACCGCTGATTAGATTAATAACAATTAGACAAAATTATTATATTTAATCACCTAACGATTAAACTAAGTATAAACATAATAAATGTAGTAATAGAATTCAATTATATAATGTATTTGAAGCAGTGATTTAAAAATTAGGAGGCTTAAATTATACAGAATTGCCTACAGTTGTGATAATTTTGATAAGAAGAAATATTTGCACAATAAGGATTACGTGTTGTGTATTTTGGATCATGATAAATTTTTATAAGGATTATGGAAATTCCTATGAACCTAGCCTTGATTATCTACCACAAATATAGGCATCCTTGGCTCTTTTCGTCATCACAAATTCAAATAAGTTGAAACAAAATAAGCGAAGAATTAATCATCTTTAAGAATTAATAACTGACTCCATTTTAGGTTCGTTTACTATAAAGCACCATCTGAGTAACTAAAATGATTCATGAATATTTTCAAGTATTTTAGGCATTTAAGATCATAACAGCTGTACATACATAAATATTTTCTTAAATCATATTTCGCTATAAGGTCACGCTAATTTTCTGACGAAAATTGGTCAGGTTTGTTTTGATTTTTTCAAAAGTTAAATTGAAGGTCGCTAGCAACAGTGAATTAATTTTCATGTAATGGACAAATCCTTGAGGCCTAAATTATTCGTTTGTGCCGAGAATTCTGTTAAAATAACTATAAATTTAACAGAAGGAATTTCTATGTTGCGTATTTCGGCAGTTGTTACTTGAGTTTTAGATGTAAATTTATTCAAAGATTGCATTATATTTGGTTTACACAGAACATCGATTTAAAGGGAATTTACAAGATCTTTACGATATTTGAAACAACTTACATTTTGATGTGATCTAATTTCATCATATATTTTACGGAGTTGCTTCAATTCCATTTCATAACATAACTATCTTTAAATATCGAAGCCTTGTGGTATCCGGCTGAGTAGAATAGACCACCCTCATTTCTAACCGAGGTGTCGTAAAAGGCCACTAAGGTAAGTAGATCCGCCGTGTGGAACCCGGCTGAGTATAATAGACAACCCCCTTTCTAATTGAGATGTCGTAAAATATGGCTAAAATAAGTTGACCCGCCGTGTGGTTATCGGGCTCAGTAGAATAGACCACCCTCATTTCTGACCGAGGTGTCGTAAAAGGCGACTTAGTTAAGTTGACCCGCAGTGTTGTATCCACCTGAGTAGAATATACCACCTTCTTTCTTACCGAGGTGACGTAAAATACGACTTAGGTAAGTTGACGTCAGGCAAGCGGCCGGTCGTATAATTCTTAGCCAAATCATGTGACAACATGTTTATAATATGTGTCAACCCCGCTTAGAGTGGGATAAGGGCAGGATGTACTATCTTTAAATAACGGTGACTTGAGGCCCGGTACTTTGTGTTTGTCGCTAAGTTTTTTCCATCCATCATACCGTCATACATCTGTTTGTTATTAAGTCGGAATCAGGTCATTGTCAATTAATACACTTCACAATAGCCGTCCACTTGACGTCAAGTGTGATGCTTTATATTAAAAGATTACAGAATGTTCTACCATGATTAAAAACGAAACTGTTTGCATAATGCAGAGCAATTATATTAGGTGTCCCAGCTATACAATGTATTTTGTGCTCTCCATATATAGATTCAGGGAAAAATGTAATCTTTCTGTTCATAGACCAACTGTGGGTCTGTAACCAACCATTAGGATATAGCATTTGTATATATTTACAGCTAGTTGTAACCGTGACTTCGTTCACGTCAATTTAAGAGTTAAAATATTACCAATCAACGTAATCTCTTAAATGATCTCTGATCCTGAAGAAAAATTGGGAATTTCTATCCTATATATTAGTTATATAAACAATCCGTGTGGTAACCGGCCGAGTAGACCACCATTATTTCTTATCGAGGTGTCGTAAAAGGCGACTAGGTAAGTTGACCCACCGTGTGGTATCCGGCTGAATAGAATAAAACAAATTCTTTCTTACCAACGGGTCATGAAAAACGACTTAGCTAAGTTGACCTGAGGCCGGTCGTAAAATACCTAGCCATATTATGTGGCAGCATGTTGTAACATGTTGTGCCGACACAACAGAACGATATAAATGTATACTCAACAACAAGGATGTTTAATTTAGATTCAATTATATTTAAACCGAACCGAATTGTAAACCGATCTTATAATGGGGAACTAAATGTCTAAAACATAGATATTTAACTATATATACTGTCTATATTGTATAGTATGTTTTATAAGTTTACAAAGTGTACAAATTTTATGTATTTATTTATTTTAGAATGTGATCATTCTGAATGTAATGTTTAATATACTTGCGCATTATATGAAATTATAAATTTATATTAACTCTACTTTTAGCGTCACGTGGATTTGTTCTAATAACGGTTTATAGCACAATTATATAATATTTTTTTTATAATACGAAACACTGCAAAATGTTGCTACTAATACTGCTAATAACTGCTAATTTCTAGAAATTATTTTACACAATTCAAATTCAAATTCAAAATATTCTTTATTCAAATAAACTTGTAAACAAGTGCTTTTGAATCGTCAACTCTACTGCTGGTTCGGAAAGCTGTTCCTGCCGAGAAGAGCCAGCAAGAAACTCGGCGGTTGCTCTTTTTAAAAATACAATTCTTAATGCTTGTTACATTTAATTGTTTCTATCTTGTACAGGGTCGAACAATATTTATATCCACGCATTTTTATCGTCTAAATAATCCTCAACAGTATCAGCTTTCTGTATCAGCCTCTCCTTAATAGTGTTTTTAAACTGCTGTAATTGCAAAGCTAAAATTGATTGTGAAATTTTATTATAGAATCTTATACCCAAACCCACAAACGACTTACGTACTTTTTCAAGGCGCAAAGGGGCCGCAAGCTTATGTCGGTTCCTACTTTGTCTATTATATACATCGCCTATTGTTTTATAATTCTTTATATTTTTATATACAAAAATTAAATTACTTAAAATATACTGTGAAAAGGAATCCAAAATGTATCCACGTGTCACTACGAGCGATTTTGATAACTTTTTTTGAATTTAAACTATCGTGAGTAGTATTCATAGTTAATGTATAGAATATACTATATACTCACGTCTTATTCTATCGGGTTAGCCCGACTAGTTTCGAACCCATCCGGGGCTCTTATTCATGAGCTCTTTACACGACGTTATCGCGGCGGGAACTGCGTCCCGCAGATTTTGATAACGTCCATTTATTAAAAGGCACAATTTTGAATAAATATTAATTGAAATTGGCGACCATAAACGAGGATAGGCAAGGACATATAAATAAACAGTGATTACAAGTGGATACTTAATTGCAATAGCGGGACACTTCACTCCTAATTAACGGAATACGTGACGCAAATCGTGTAACGTTAATGGGAATATTGATATGTTTTCAAGAAAACTATGACGAATTCTCAAGGGCTATATACTTTCTGCGCCCATTTAGCTTTAAAACGTTACCTCATAGTCTAATTAAGGAAAATTTAAATTAAATATATGTTTATTATTAGAACGCCGTGTGCTAACCGGCTGAGTAGAATAGTACCACCCTCATTTCTTACCGAGGTGTCGTAAAAGGCGACTAAGGTAAGTCGACCCGCCGTGTGGTATCCGGCTGAGTAGAATAGACCAACCTCATTTCTTACAGAGGTGTCGTAAAATACGACTGAGGTAAGTTGACGTCCGGCAGGCGGCCGGTCATAAAACCGCAGCCAAATCATGTGACAGCATGTTTATAACTAAACCTCCATACAAACTCTAATAATAAATATCTTTCATCATCTTCCTGCCCTTATCCCACTCTAAGTGGGGCCAGCACAACATGTTCTATACATGTCATAAGATTTAGCTACGTATATGGCTGGCAGCGTGCCTAACGTGAACTTACCTTAGTCGTGATTTACGACACCTTGATAAGAAAGAGGGTGGTCTATTCTACTTAAATGGATTCCACACGGCGGGTCAACTTACCTTAGTCCCCTTTTACGAGATCTCAGTAAGTAATGAGGGTAGTCTATTCTACTCAGCCGTATACCACACGGCTTAAAATTAATGCTTAAATTTAAATTTAATTTTCGTAAAATCATATTCCATAATTTATTGTTGTATATTCTTTTTTACGACACAAAAATATTTGATTATTTTAACTCGACTTTTTCTTTGTTTTTTTGCTGACGATCGCGGTCAATGCCCTCATTAAGGTTTATACTCATTAGGATAAGGTTTTAAAGCACTAACCAACATTTGATAACTGCGGATTAGATTTAATCTGAGTTCAAACTTTGTTCGTTATCTTGTACGCTTGCTCCAAATATTTTATGCGTTACTTTAGTAAACTAAGTAATACCGTTGTTTATAATAGGCGATTTGTACTGTTCAAATATTTACATTACGCGAGTAATATTTCACAACCGGGTGGTTCCCCGCTGAGTAGAATAGACTACCCTCATTTGTTACCGAGATGTCGTAAAAGGCGACTAAGGTAATTCAAACCGCCGTGTGGTATCCGGCTGAGTAGGATAGACCACCCTTATTTGTTACCGAGGTGTTTTAATAGGCGACTAAGGTATGTCGAACCGCCGTGTGGTATCCGGCTAAGTAGAATAGATCACTATCATTTCTTACGGAGTTGTCGTAAAAGGCGACTTGAGGTAAGCTGACCCTCCGTGTGGTATCCGGTTGAGTAGAATAGACCATCCTCAATTCTTACCAAGGTGTCGTAAAATACGACTGAGGTAAGGCAACCAGTCGTAAAATACCAAGATAAATCATGTGACATCATGTTTAAAATATGTTGTGTCGACCCCACTTAAAGTGGGATAAGGGGAGAATGAATTAATTGTAAATTAAAATTTAGTTAATTTATAATTGGATTTTTTTATAAGGCCGATATTTAGCTTTCGACGGCTGGAGTTAGATATCGCTAAGTGAGTGAAGAAACTGTACCAAGGTTATGATACGAAAGTATGCCACTCAATAAACATTTATGCATACCTCGCGCATCGCCGGGTGTGATTATAGGTATTGCATGATCGTAATTGACAGCTGTGGAATCTTTAGCACTGAGATACAGACAGACACGTTGGTTTTGTCAAGTTCTATAACAATAAAACATTTTTATTTCTTCAGTCGTGAATTTAAGCGAAATTTTCTGTGATGCGACCGTGCGACTCTCTTGAAGTGATCACCGATATAAACCACAGGCACCAATGAGTTTTTCTGTTAAAACTTACATGTCTAATTTTTCATTACAATTTATCACACGCTTTTCGGTGAAGCAAAACATCGTGAGGAAATCTGCATATGTCTAGAGAAATCTAGGGATATGTGTAACCTTCCAATCCGCATCGGAGCAGCGTGGTAAGTCTTAGCTCCAATCCTTCACTCCAAAAACGAAGGAGACTTGTACCCTGCAGTGGCATAGTAGTCGTTCCTTTACTTTTTTTGTTCACAAGAAAGCAATCTCGAAATTAAATTAGTTATAAGAATTAAAAGAAGAAAAGAACAAGGTTTTTTTTAAAGCCGTTTTTCACAGGCTTTTTGTACATAGATTTTGAAATTTAAAATAATTTGTATAATTTTATGCATGCCAATGTAAAAAGACATAATTTTATTATAAATACAATAAAATAGAGATGGTTTGGGACAGTAAATTTTTTGTAATAAATTGTGTTATTGCAAATTTAGACTCACTTGTACATAAAATATCTAAGAAATCAGTTTAGGCGTTAGATAATTAAAGTGATACACGCATTATACACACATAAACAGACTCTCTTTTATAATAGTAGTAAGAAGTAGTAAATTTCACAATTTGGAAAGCCTGGATCTCCTCCAGTCGTCCTGAAATTCCACATACTAAAATTCCAGCTATTTCCCTGAAAATTTCACAATGTATTTATAGCAATAATGTTTATGAGCTGTTGACACTTCTAGCGATGGTGAAATAAATAAAAATATAGTGCCGATTCTTATCTATTCCAAACAAAATTTTAATTAATGTTATGTGCAAATCGGTAATTACTGAGTGGAATACGAAACAAATTAATGCAAATACATTGATAAATTAATTAGCTAAAACGTTGCCCAATGTATGTTTCACGAAAAAAATTGGATGCTTTAATTCGTAAATATTTGCCGAAAATAAATCGGATAATTTTTTTTTGCTGTTGCTTCCTAAGCTGTGAAGTATATAATTTTAATTGGGGTAATTAAATACATTCATATAATATTTTCAGTTAAATCTATAAAATGTATAACAGAAAATTTTGGTCCTTCGAACCGGATGTAAGGACCCGGGTAAAATATTCAGAAACTTTTATACGGTGAGAGCATAATTTGATGGTTCAATAAACATTTCTGGTATGGATAATATTAGGTTTGTTAAAGAAATTGGTAGATTAGATAAGATAACCCTATGAAACCAATTAGATAAGAAACTAATGGGAAACATGGGGAAAGGGAATATGGAATGCCAACCAGTCTGGCCTTCATACCATCATTTCCACTTTCTGACATTAATTTACAAAAACACTTATAGTTGATGATTTATGAAATTTGATAACCCTAATGAGTGCTGAAAGGGGAAATGACCTGACAAATCTCCATAAAACATTCATGTTTAACTTCAGTTGGGGCAATACGGAGTGAGTCATTTCTAGTGGTTACTAGCGTGTAATCCCTATAGAGGGATTTTTCGCATGTACGTGCATAATTCCAATTCAAATTACTTTTTATTCACAAACTCTTTTGAATCGTCAAATTTTAATAAAACTACCACTGGTTCAGATAGATGCTCTTACCGAGAAAAACCAGCTAGAAACTCGGCAGTTACTCTTTTCAAAACAGAATATTTAAAATATTTTTTTTACAAATAATCCCGTCATATCACACTAAGATAAGCTGGATATCCTGGATAATCCGATAAGCTGGAAGGATATTATTCATATCCTGAAAGCGGTTTCTATCACCGGCCATGAGAACCGGTCGAAAGGCGTCGTGAAAATTAAAAGCACTTCAGTTGATCAGATAATATTGTTGAGAATCTTCCTCGCGGTTCCTCGTGGCTTTATAATAAGTATATAAAAAGTAAGATTTATAGATTAGTATGGAGTAAATTTAATTGAATCCATTGTAATGATAATCCGTGGTACATTGCCGAAATTGGTAAAACATTAATAGCGTTACTTATCCGTATTTTAAGGTTAAATACAAAGGGTTTTTAACCTTAATTATGACTGCATTTAGTTCAACAGTTTATAGTGAATTTCATGGTGTTTATAATGTATGTTGGTTATTTCTAGTTTAATATAAAATAAAGCACCTGGGTGACCGAAACTTGCTCGGTAATTTTTAAGATGATGTAAAAAAAATTAAAAAAAAAAATTGAAATGAAAAATGAAAAAATAATAGGGCAGGTGGGGCTCGATCCTAGGCATTTTTACTTCTCAAGACCGCCCGTTCCCCAAATGAATACCATGACTTTACGTTTGACAGCGAAAAATTATGATTGTATTCAACGTAAATTTTAAAATGATTTTAGAGCCCGAAAACAGGGATAAAATGACAATAATAAAATAATAATTTTAATAGTTCACGCTACTACCAATGTAACTCAAACCCGTCTATAATAAAGTTTAATACATAAATAATGAGTGATTCATTGGCCGCACGAGCGACGCATCGCAAAAACTTGATTAAGTCTGCGCAAATATTGTGTTGTATGAATAATATTATGATTATGTCTTCAACATTATTATCATTATGCATAATAATTACATTTTCGATATGTTTTGTTATTATTTAAACTTTATACTCTCGACAGATCTTGGATTGAGATTACAAAATGCAATTTTTGGTCAAAAGTAATAATAAAATTATTTTGCTATAAACCGTGATGAAGTAAAATAGAAAATATATATAATGCTAAATGTAGAGTGGACAATCGGTTCTATAATTCAACGAAAAATTCCATAATTCATTTTTTTAAATTAAACTATTAAACCTTACTATTGCCTTTACAGTTTACTTTCTTTTATTATTTCTTTTCTTGTTAATTATTATTATTTAAATACTGCTCATTGGTGGAAGCTGTGGTAGCCCAGCGGTATCACCGTGCGCCTCTTTCGAGAAGGTCTAGGGTTCAAACCCCGGGCAGACACCAATGAGTTTTCTAGTAAAAACTTATGTGTCTAATTGATAATTGCAATTTATCACACGCTTTTCGGTGAAGGAAAACATCGTGAGGAAACCTGCATATCTCTAGAGAATTCTGGATATATGTGTAACCTACCAATCCGCATTGGAGCAGCGTGGTAGGTCTTAGCTCCAATCCTTCTCTTCAAAAAAAAAAACGGAGAGAAGAGGCCTATGCCCAGCAGTGGGATAGTAACGGCCCGTTACTTACTTACTGCTCATTGTTCGTTTTAGTGCTAATTGCGTTTTTCATTGACTTCCAAAGGTTGTTAAAGATTGTGCTTTAAGCATGAAACCCGGCTTTTATGCAAGTTTGTATTTGATATTTTTGTAATAACCTTAATATAAAAGATTTCTTTATAATATTAGATTGTGAAATATTATTCCACTTGTTGATGTACTTCTTATACCTATATTTTATTAATTAACCTACTTTAAGAAGGTTATAAAAATTAGTTTAACGAGTCGGTCGATTATTATGCTTCAAGCTTAGATAGTTTTTTAGAGGTCTAGGCGTTAGAGACGGTTTGTAGAAAATTGTAATCTTAAAATTAAATACGATATCGAAGACTTTCAAGGTTTTTGTTTTTTTTTCATGTATCCGTGTGTTTATATATTTAGTAAATATACCTGCAACTTCGACGACGAAGGGTCTTCTCAATGCCCGAAGGCAATTGGGGTACGGGCCTCGAGGCGAACCTCCTTACCCGGGCTGTTCCTCGCAGGCTTGCGCCTGGATTTTGTTTAGGCCTTATGGCCAGGGCTCTCGCCTGTTGGCTTGAGCCTAGCGGATATCTATGTATGAGGGGGACCTCTGCAGGTCATTGAAAACCCGGGTATAGTCCGGGGAGAAAGGGGAGAAGGGTATAATCCGCAACATCGTTTGCGTGGACTTTTGTCATGTGATTGGTGGACAATAGATGGCGCTTTTCAATGTCATCCTATTCCTGACGAATTAACAGTATTTCTATAGCTTCTATGTTACTTCGGTGTATAATGAATAATTGGGTCAAATTTCAAAGATATTGGTTCAGCGAGTTCGCCGCGAAAGAGTAACAAACACATCCATAGTCACAAACTTTTATTTTATAATATTAATAGGTGTCGTAAAATTCGACTAAGATACGTTGACCTCAGGTATTCGTTCGGTCGTAAAATAAGTAGCCAAATCATGTGACAACATGTTTATAAAATGTTGTACTGACCCCATTTAGAGTGGGATAAGGGCAGGAGGATGAACTTAAATGTGTTCTCTTTTGTTCCAGAACCAGTGATGTCCTACGCCTAAACATAAAAGAAAAAATGGCGAGTGCAGGTGCTGTTCTTCTTGAGGCCAGGCCTTTCCGGCCCTTCAAGTCCTCGGAGGAGTACCTCTATGCTATGAAGGAGGACCTGGCGGAATGGCTGACAGTCCTCTATCCCGAGCTTAGGATCAATGCTGACAATTTCTTGGACAGGCTGGATACAGGAGTGGCTTTGTGCAGGGTAAGTGTAGATTTAAAAAGATAATAAAAATAAATAAAGATATAGGACACTTACACGTTTTTCCGTCCCCAAAGTGAGTAACTTAATACTTGTGTTATGGGTGAGAGACAACTATACTGCGTCCATCATATTATCAGTCTTTTGACAGCTCACGCTCATTAAGTTTTGTATTGCTTACGTACAAATATCATATAAATAATATTTGTACTTTATGGATGGGTACCGCCCACTTAGTGATGTCACACATAATGGGTTACTACGATTATGCCACAGATTAAAAATAATCGGTAGAAATCGATGTTACGAGTATTAAAAGACATTTAATAACATTATATAAAGTTTTACTTTCTTCTTAGTTAATACATGAATACAAATAAAACAATCAGGATATTTTAATTTATTTTATTAGCACGAGACGTCGTCGGCACTAGACTCCTCCGATGAGGAGTCTTCAGTAGCAGTTATTATTAGCTCTTGTGTAGATAATATATTATCAAACGCAATATCACGTTCCCAATCAGAGAATATTACTCTTTTAGTTCTTTCCACCACACTTGCCCAGTTCTCGGCCGTTACGTGGGTGCAAGCATTTTTTAGCAATTGCAACATTTTATTCGCTGTGAATGGGGGGCTTGTATTGCATCTCGCAGCATGCCCTTTTACTTGTGCCCATATAAGTTCTATTGCGTTGTACTGGCAGTGGTATGGAGGAATCCGAAGAACAGTTTGGCCATATTCTGCTGCCATTTCATTGATTACATAGCGTTTTGCTCACTTTTTGGTTTTTAATATTTTTATTAATTCAACTTTTAACATTGAGTCGTCCACATTTTCTCCATTGTCCCGAAGCCAATTAATTATTTCATGCTTTTTATTAGCCTGTGTTGGCATTTTGTCAATTTGACGGGAGTGGTAGGGCGCATTATCAATAAAAATTATTGATGGTTCTTCCAATGAAATGAGCATTTTTTTGAACCACTCTTCATACACATTTGCATTCATCTCTTCGTGGTAGTCATTTGATTTCTTCGATTTAAATGCCAACAGTGCGTCTTGTACAAATCCTTTTGCTGTACCTGCATGGCAAATGATTAGGCGCTCACCTTTTCCCATTGGTACTGAGGAAGTGGAATCAGCAGTATCATCAGTCCAGAAACGAGATAGTGTGTGGTTAGCGTTGAGCCATGTTTCATCCGTGAAAACAATATTTGCCCAATCTTGTATTTTCTTTGCCTCTCTTAAAAAATCACAACGTGCTATAGCTATATCTGTGCGTTCCATTAATAATTTTCTTTTATTTAACTTTTTATATGAAAAGCCAATTGTGTTCAAAACTTTGACCAAAGAAGATTTTTCACCATGAAATAGACCACTTCTTTTCAAAGAAACAATAAGTTTTCTCAAAGTTGGAATTTCTTTTCTCAAGTAGTAATCTAGTTTACGTAGGTTATCATTAATCGAATTACTTAGGTACGTAATTCGATTAATGATAGTAGGTACTATAATCGGAATGGTATCGCATACGAGAATCTTTAGGACATCACTATCGTCAATCTGTCAAAAGATGGTTAATATAATGGACAGTGTATAACTGGTGAAAATATACGTATATGATTTTAAATACATAACTAAGTAACGGCCTGTTACTATCCCACTGCTGGGCATATCTCTCCGTTTTTGGAGAGAAGGATAAAGCTAAGATCTACCACGCTGCTCCAATGCGGATTGGTAGGTTTCACATACCCCTAAGATTCTCTAGATATGCAGGTTCCCTCACGATGTTTTCCTTCACCGAAAAGCATGTGATAAATTTCAATTATCAATGATGTATTAATAGAAAAACTCATTGTTGTCTGCCCGGATTTGAACTCATGATCGTCTCTAGAGATTCACGTGGCTGCGTTTTTAAGACCGGCCGCCACCCTGATGTCAACTTACCTAAGTCGCCTTTTATGACACCTCGGTAAAAAATGAGGTTGGTCTATTTTACTAAACCAGATACCACATGGCGGACAATTTACCTTAGTCGCCTTTTACGACACCTCCATTTAACAACCGCATGATCTCCTCAACACAATTTACTTAAATAATGTAATGTACTGTCGATCTCATACAGACAAACAGGTTTTGGGGACTTTTTATAATAATAGCTTACAGCAAAATAATATTATCATTACTTTTGTATTATGAATCTCCGAGACGTTACGCCTTATTCTATTTTTAATTTAGTTACGAAGTCGTAAAAAATCCGTACATCAGTACAGATTTTTTATATTATAATTTGATGTGGTTTAATTCCGCGAGCCATTAACGGATAATCCGTAACAAATTAGCCGAGGTTGGATGAACCGCGGCGCTGACTTCAAAGCGTTACCGATTTACACGCGAAACGTTATACCCGGAAAAATAAAGTGTTGCTCTGGAATTTTAATTAGCCAGTGATTAATTGGACTCCTTTTATTGGAAATATGAATCGACACTACTTTTCCAGTTCTGCAACGGCGCTTTTCTAAACAAGTGGTCTGTTTTTGTCCTATTAGAAGGTAGAATCCTTCTCTATCTCTACAGGATAAGGTTAAGAGCTTAGAGATTGGACAACCCCCTTGGGTTGTTGGTCGAACAGGGTGTATGTAGGACAGCCGATTAAATTATAACACAGCTATCCATTATCCAAATCACAATTTATTTGCTTTACCAACAATTATTATTTTTATGTAATTACACGTGAACGTCAGTAACGACACGACGACACGGGAAGAGTGAGATAAAAAAAGGGTTCTCACAAACCACTCGTAGCTTATATATTGTTCCGCGAACCAAACGATAGCGGGCATTTTTTCGATGCAGCGCCATCTAGTTTGATTCGCGGCACTAACGTATTTGCGTTATACATAACCGCCCACCAAGGACAAATTGCTATTTGTCCTTAAAAATTGTACAAAACCCGGTATACATTATGCAAATCAAAGATACAATAATGATGAGAAAACCACTTATTTAAACTATTAAAACTATTGATAAAGCTAAAAACTATTAAAAGCAAACCTATTTTGTTACTGGAAGTACACATAACTTAGATGCTGAGCGTTTAATAATTGAATTTTTCGTTTTAAGTGTGACAACGCGAACAATATTATCTGGGCCAAAATGACACTTTAAAATTCTACCGTACAACCAACGACATGGAGGAAGGCCGTCTTCCATTAGTGCCGTTGTCACTAAATAATTCTTGGCAGTGATGTATTCGAGCCACAAATCTTTTAAACGCCTTCAAAAGTTAGATCTGACACAACTTCTATGTGTACCGCACGAGTCGCTAGACATACAAATAAACAGATATACCCCTTGTGCGACTTATGTCTTCGGCCCTTGGCAGTGCGTATCTGAATTGGCCCTGCAAAATCGACACCGCTATTCCGAAACGGACGAGATGGAGTTACACGAGCAGATGGAAGTTGTCCCATCAGCTGATTATGAGTAAGTCCTCTATTTTTTGACGCAGGTAACACAATTTCTTATATAACTTCTTATTTGTTGTTTAGCTCCAATTATCCAGAATTTATTAGTTAAATAATTTTGTGTAAGTTGATTACCTCCGTGCATTGTTTGTTTGTGAGCGTCATCAATAATTAGGTAAGTAATTTTAGATTTTTTCGGTATTATAATTGGATGTTTTCTATTTTCATTTAATTCTGATTTTTGTAATCTACCTCCGACTCTTAAAATTTCTTTATTATCTAAATAGGGATTTAATACTCGTAGAACACTGTTTTTACTAATTTCTTTTTTCTTTTTCAGGTTGGCGATTTCTTCTTCAAAGTTTTTCTGCTGAAATACTCTAATAATATTTTCTGATGCTGTATTTAACTCTTCTGTCTTTAAATAACCCGTTTTTCTTTCAGGTACCGGCTTCAACAATTGAAGGAATCTTCTACAGTAAGCTATCACTCGCACCATTCGTGTTAAAGATGAAAATCGACCAAATATACTGTCTTCTTCTATTGTTGCAGCATGTACTCTTATTGCTTCCAAATCGGTTTTTATATCTTTAGGTTTACCATAATTTATTTCAGTACATTTTAAGAAGTCAGGTCCATTGAACCACAACCAATTATGCTGTAATTCAGAAGGAGATACCCCACGAGATGCACAGTCAGCAGGATTTTGTTTGGAGTTTACATGCGACCATTGATTTGGATTCAAAACAGTAAGTATCTCTGACACTCTGTTTGCCACAAATACTTTCCACTTGGAAGGTAAACTATTGAGCCAAGCTAGGACAATAGTTGAGTCCGTCCATGCGTGCAGGTTTTCCAATTTCACATCTAATATCTTGGTTACATCTAGCATCAGCCTAGTTAACAAGACTGCTCCACAAAGTTCGAGCCTTGGGATGGAAACTTGTTTGATTGGAGCCACTTTCGACTTCACTGCAACCAAGGTAAGGTGAATATTTCCTTCTTTATCTATTACCCGAATATATATAGCTGCAGCGTATGCTATTTTGGATGCATCGCAGAACCCGTGTAATTCTCTGCGAGCATCAGTAGACTTAGTTTCAACCCATCTCGGTATATGAATGCTTTCTAATTTTTTAAGATTATCCCGATAAGCTAACCATTCGTTTAAAATATCTTGAGGTACTTCATCATCCCAGCTGATACCACTAATCCAAAGCTTCTGAATCATAGCTTTGGCTACAATGACACATGGCGTGAGCCAGCCTAATGGATCGAAAAGTCTTGCTATATCCGCAATAATTTTTCTTTTAGTTACAGGTAGTTTCATATCCACCAGCTTCACATCGTAGCGAAAAGAGTCTGCTCTTCTCTCCCAGGTAAGTCCAAGTATTTTCATAATATTATCCATTTTTATATTTACTTCTTCCTTTATTTTAATCTCCCTGTTATCTTCCTGCCTATCCTTAAACTTTTCCAATAAAATGTCATTATTGCTAGTCCACTTTTTTAATTTAAAACCTCCTCTTTGTAAGATTTCATTCATTTCATCATAAATTTGCTTTCCTTCATTAACGTTTTCACATCCAGATAACAAATCGTCCATATAAAAGTCTGTTTTTATTCTTTTAGATGCTGCTGGGAAATTATTACCCTCATCGTCAGCAACTTGCTGTAAAACCTTAACTGCAAGGTAAGGTGCTGATGCGGTCCCGAACGTGACCCTTAATAATCTGTAGCTTTTTATTTCAGAGTTTGGATTCCTTTGATCACGCCACACCAGACGTTGAAAATCTATATCATTTTTGGACACTTTTACCTGCCGATACATCTTTTCGATGTCGGCTACTAAGCAAATAGGATGTAAACGCCAACGCATTATTAAACTGCGTAAATCCGATTGTAAAGTAGGTCCTATCAATAATTCACTATTCAATGATGCTCCATTAGTTCCCTTGCATGAGGCATCAAAGACAACTCGAATTTTCGTCGTGTCTTTTTCTTCGCGTATCACGGCATGATGAGGAAGATACACTGAACCTGGTTTATTTAGTTCATCCTCAGGTACGACCTCCATGTGGCCCAAATCTAGATAGTCCTGTACAACGTTGCTATACTCTTCTTGTAATTTTCTGTCCCTTTCCAATTTTCTTTCCAGCATAGCAAACCGTCGCAGCGCAATGTCCTTTGAATTACCATATTGGCATGCAGGATCATCCGATTTAAAAGGTAACGTAACGACGTACCGACCGGACTCATCGCGTTTTTTAGTTTTATAAAATATCTCCTCACACCTTTTTTCTTCTGGTGTGAAATGTTTATTTAGAGCGTCGCTGGAATATTCGGATTCCAGCTCCCAAAATTTTTTCAATAGATCATTTTCATTTGGTTCGGGTTCGTTTATAAGTAAATTACAACTTAAATTGTTCGTTTCTCTTAACCCGACCTGACCCGAAAGTATCCACCCCAGCTTCGTATTCTGGGCGACTGGATAACCCGGCGGACCCCTTAGTAACCCCTCTTGGATCACTTGACCATAAACATCAGAACCCAATAAGAGATCGATTCTATTGGGTTGATGGAAAGATGGATCCGCAAGTTCAATCCTATCAAGTTCTGACCAACCGAGTACCTCTACTTTCTTCGAAGGGAGGAAAGTAGTTATCGATGGCAGAACATATGCGTTTATAGAAACGACAACGATAGGATTGATTCTAGATTTAATGTTTAAGTTAACTATTGCCTTGGAGATTACCGCTTTATCTCCACCTACGCCAGAAATTATACCCTTCACAGGAATCTTTTTCAGCCTCAAACCCTGAACCGCTGATTCCGTGATAAAATTAGCTTGAGAGCCCTGATCGAGCAGAGCCCTTAACCAAAAGTTAGCATTATGTTTCGACTCGGCTTTGACAAGCGCTGTTGCAAGCAAAACCTGTTTAAATCCCTGACCTGTCGAAAAATAAGCTGTATGAGATACAGAACCGCTTGCTCCATTATCTCTGCCTGCCTCTAAAGGCCCCGTTGGTAAAGCTTCCTTACACTCCTGTTCAACCCTAACATTAGTAGTCTCAGCATTACTTTTACCGCGAGGATGTAATAAAGTATGATGACGACGATGACATATATTGCACTTAACATTGCTGCGACATGCTTTCGCTCCATGGTTGGACCCCAAACAATTAAAACAAATACGATTGTTTTGAACAAAACTACGACGTTGATCTGCCGTTTCCCCTATAAATTTTTTACATGAATTAAGTCTGTGTGCTTCCGAACAAAATGGGCATTGCAATTTAACAACGTGTAAACCTTTATATTTAACAATAGGATTATTTACATGACCTTGTGACCTTTGAGATGTTGACTTGGTATCCAGAAACTCGAGTGCACGATACCGGTTTGTAAGAAAATTTTTAAATTGCTCAAATGTAGGTAATTCTTCCGTAGAATTATCACTAGTTACTTTAAATTCCCATTGTTTCCTGGATTCCATGTCAAGTTTTAAGGTAAGTATATGAATCACAATTATATCCCAATTTGTAACATCAATACCTAGATTAGATAATCCACTTAAACAATCGTTTGTTGTATCTATGAGTTCCTTTAAACTACTTGCCGATTCTACCATAATATTTCTTTGACTAAGTAACCTTTTCAAAATATAGTGCGATAAATACCTTTTATTATCATACCTATCTTTTAATAATGTCCAACAACGTTCATAATTTGCTTCAGAGATAGGTACTTGCCGAAGCAACTGTTCGGCTTCCCCCGATAAATAACTTTTTAAATAGTGTAACTTTTGAACCTTTTCTAAATTTATATTACTATGGATTAAAGATATAAACAAGTCTCGAAATGTAACCCACTCAGTATAAGCCCCAGAAAATTTAGGAATAAATATTTTTGGTAGTTCCACCTGAACCTGTTTGGATTTACTCACACATTCAGGATTAACCCCAATACTACTCTCATTCGATTTTGAAAAATAATTAAGTACACCCATTAATTCTGTTTTAAATTCTATATATAATTCCTCGGCTTGATCGTAAATATCATTCCGAATATAATCCTCATCGCTTAATAATTCTCCAAAGTCCTTAATGATAACCCTATGTGTATCCCCGAAATTATTCCATAAACGCTCAAGAGATTCGAGCCTAACTTGTACATACGTCTCATTAATTCGCTCTTTAGGCGACTTTTTATAATTTTTTCTAGCTTTTACTAATTTACTATAATTGTCCATTTGTAATCTTAAATTATCTTCCATTTTAAAAAACTACTAAATTCGAAATTAAAGTAAAAAACACAATATAAAACAAATCTCTAAACACAAATAAACAATACAAATAAGATGCATAAACGGCTCAGTAATTATCGTAATACATCTCATAACATACCAAGGTTAACTAATACTTTCACTAAACACCTTATCTACCGTATAACTTTTATAAAATTATCGAACTCGCTAAACACAATGACTACGCGTATAAAGAATACAATCAAAGTTCACCCTTATTACAAGCAGAATAAGGTTGAAGTATTACACACATTATTTTATTTTTACAAGTCAACAACATCTATATTTTTTCTATGTTAAATTGAAATCACAAATATATTACAAGTCGAAAACAAATGTAATTTTGATTAAAGTTAAATGAATACGTAAAATTTCGTAAAAGTCCGTAGATTATTCCAATTGTTTATAACCTCGAACCAAAATCAGGCATGGGTTCCCCGTAGGTTATCACGATTTAAAATTAGTATTATTAATGAGACTAAACATGAAAAGTTATTGTTAATTTATAAAGTTCAAAGTATTTGTTCTTGATTTTAAAGTAATTATTCACTGAAGTTAAAATTCGCTAATTAAATTAAACTTCACTCACTATTAGAGACCTTGTCACTCACTTGTCACCTGATCCTATTCCTGCGGTGCAAGGGGATCACTGACCCCGCTGGTCACCGCTGTACCTGGTCCCGCTGCTGGCTTCCTGACGGATCCCTCCGTCGCAAAGTGCTAAGGCCGGATTCACCACCAAACCTCAGTCCTTGCTGCTGCTGCTCACAGGCTGCTGCTCATTGCCAACACAGGGCGGCACGGTTCTCCTCACCAGGCGGCCTTGAATGCCGTGACTCCTCCGGATTTTATCCGACACGAAGGACCATGGACAACCCCCTTGGGTTGTTGGTCGAACAGGGTGTATGTAGGACAGCCGATTAAATTATAACACAGCTATCCATTATCCAAATCACAATTTATTTGCTTTACCAACAATTATTATTTTTATGTAATTACACGTGAACGTCAGTAACGACACGACGACACGGGAAGAGTGAGATAAAAAAAGGGTTCTCACAAACCACTCGTAGCTTATATATTGTTCCGCGAACCAAACGATAGCGGGCATTTTTTCGATGCAGCGCCATCTAGTTTGATTCGCGGCACTAACGTATTTGCGTTATACAGAGATAATATTCTTTTACAATACCGATTGCTACAAACGAAAAGTTTGACTATAGAAAATAAACACTTCCTACAAACTAGCGATACACATTGGAATGGTGTGTTAGGTACGAGCTTCTTTTATCAGTCTTTGTCTATCCATAGAAAATTGCTCAGTATTAATATTGTATCTTAATACATTTCCAAATACTGTGGTTCCCTTTTTTTTTGATGTCAGATTTTTCGATTTTTTTATGTCGGACACGCACTGACTAACACCATCTGTGTTCTCCACCACTGCTGCTGAAGACATAAGTGTATCTTTGTACACATTGTCCCCCATCCCCACCACGACACTTCCTCCGGGACCTTTCAAAAGAAAATCCCCCCTCTGCTAACCTATGTATCGGGAGGACCAAATGCACCGACCGCCCCAGGGACCTGTAAGCCAGGCCGATATATCCCGTGCGGCAAGGGCGAAGGTCTGTCCCTATCTCGGCGGCAGATGGGCTTAGACAAATCGCTAATACCTGAACTCGCCAGCATCAGATAAGATCCAGAACAAGCGTTGCCGGAACTCCGTCAACTCCCTCTGCGGATAAGAAGGAGGACATCGCTGATTGCTCCCTGCCCACCGCTGTTTCATGTTATAGTGGACAAGGAGGGCCGTGCTCCAGGTACCACAACGCCGTGATTGGCGTTTACGTCCCCATCGGGTAATTTTTATAGGTTTTCGTGCTCGAAACCCGTTCATTGCTGGACTTCTGGGCTTTGCCGACGATGGCCGAAACCCATGTCCAGTCAGACTTAAAGCAAGCCCAACCGAACCCATCGCTCATTAGAGACTCCACACCACAGCCCCTCCCTCGCTGCCCCGTAGTCCACGGCCCATCCAGATTACCCTCTGCTAATCAGAGGGAGAACTGGCTTGGTCACCCCACTGTGGTCCGTTCGCCAAGACTAAGAGATTTAGAGTCTTCCAAAGGCCTTTGGCTCCCCAAATACTAAGGTTTCCAGGTGAATTGAGTTTTTCAAAAGTTTTCGTCTTATAGGTACGAATTTATATAAAAGCTTAAATAATTTTACATTAAGACTGTTCTAGTAAATTACTCTGTGTAATAAGCTAAACAAATCAACCATATGACATTCTGCTCAGTAGTTTTTGAGTATGTCGCGTAGAGACAGACACGAGGACTTTGTTTTATAATAGAATATTTTTTATTAAAAAAGTACACTATAAGTACAGTATAAAACATGTCGTGCGTTGTGCATGAATATTGCTGACGTAAATCGTGCTGCGGCTGCCGATATTCGTACCCACTGCCATTTTCGCCGTTGGTACGTGACAAACATATCAACAACTACCGTTCATTCATATTTTTATTGATTTCGATACAGACATACATATCTGAGGATTTATGATGCAATAGCACTATAAAAATTATATTGCTTATTGTTACACGGACTTGGAAGAAAAATTCTACTTTTTAACTGACTTTATGCTGTTAGCTCTGAGTAGAATAGAACACACTAATTTCTCACCGAGGTGTCGTAAAATGCGACTAAGGTAAGTGACCTTGCCGTGTGGTATCCGGCTGAGTAGAATAGATCACCCTCATTTCTTACTGATGTGTCGTAAAAGGCGATTAAGGTAAATTGAAGTCAGGCAGGCGGTCGTAAAATAACTAGCCGAATCATGTCACAGCATGTTTTAAACATGTCCTGATCTAACTTAGAGTGGGATAAGGGCAGGAGAATGATGATTTGATGTATTTTAAAAATAACTCATAGCAGCTACAAATTCTTTAAAGAAAACAAAGGCCATTTCCGGTCAAATATAAAATTGACAAATACATAGTTAGGGGTCAGGGCGATGAACATCCGGACCCCTATCAGTAAATACACAAAGAGTTACACGCATCCATCTTAATATTATATATGCGAAATTCTGTCCGTCTATCGCTTTCACAATGAGGAAAACAGGCAAATAATACAAAATACATGCAATGAAAAGAAAATAATCATTTCATTTTTTTTGGATAATATGTTTCGCTCCGTAACCGAAGTATCACGTAGATAGACTTCACGACAAAATCGCAAAGCCAAACATTACCCAACCTAGCCGAGTTGTATAGTAATAAGTTTGACCCCCACCGTTTATTTTGCCCTCGAACACGTGTAGCAAACTATAACTAGTAACGTTTATAGTATCGTGGATTATAGCAAAATAATATTTTCATTTCTTTTGTATTATGGAAAGTAACGTCTTATTCTATAAATTACGTAAATTTTGTTCGATCAAAGATTATGGCATAATAATTCTTAATTTTTTTAATTATGAAACTCTACAAAGTAACGTGTAATTACATAAATTATTCAATTTTTAATACTATAAATTATCCATAGATCAATTCTCCAATACATTCATGTTTGTTATAAAATAATAATCTAGTGATCGTATTATATTTTACGATTATATTTAGCAATCAAATGATAATAATGATAACATTTATCGGTCGATAAAGAACGTGGCATCGGAAGTACTATTGTGTTTTACGTTTTTTATAGCATTGATAATAAAATTCTCATTAGTGGACATTAGATCATAGTAATTATTAGTAAAATTAATTAAAACAAGATAATATTAATGATAATATATTCGTTGCTGTAGCTCAGTTTGTTGCAGATTTCCTTTCCTAATATTTAGGTGGGTGTTGTTTTGATATGTATAACGTCTGTGGTATCTGGATGAATAGAATATTACTAGGATTACTAATTTACGAGGTGTCCTAAAAGGCGACTAAGGTAAGTTGACCCACCGTGTGGTATCAGGTTTAGTAGAATAGACCACCCCTTATTTCTTACCGAGGTGTCGTAAAAGGCGACTAAGGTAAGTCGACCCGCCGTGTGGTATCCGGTTGAGTAGAATAGACCACCCACATTTCTAACCGAGGTGTCGTAAAATACGACTAAGGTAAGTTGATGTCAGGTAGCCGGTCGGTCGTAAAATACGTAGCTAAATCACGTCACAACATGTTTATAACATGTTGTGACGACCCCACTTAGAGTGGGATAATGGCAGGAGGATGATATTTTTATTATGGCATAATAAGCAGTTTAAAAACATTACAGCAGTTTAAAAACTGTTAAAAAGAGGCTGATACAGAAAGCCTACTATACTCTTGAAGATTATTTAGAAGATAAGAATGTGTGGATATAGCTCTGTTTGAACCTGTACAAGACAGTAACGACATAATGTAAATAGTATTAAGAATTATATTTTTAAAAGAGCAACCGCCGAGTTTCTTGCTGGCTCTTCTCGGTAGGAACAGCTTTCCGAACCAGCGGTAGAGTTGACGATTCAAAAGCACTTGTTTACAAGTTTATTTGAATAAAGAATATTTTGAATTTGAATTTGAATTTGAATTTGAATTATCTCAACGATTATAGATGGCGTTGTTAAAAGCATGTACCACGGGCATGTGAGGTTGGCAAGTGCAGACTGAGACAAAGAACTCTCCCCATAAACTGGTTATGTTTAAATACAAATTATTGTGATGAGTAAATAAAAAATAAGTTTTTTTTTAAACGTGTTCGATCGCGAGTTGTGTTATCAAAACAAGGTCGAGGTCGGCCGCTCCCATTGACTACTACATTAACCGGCACAACCTTCTGTTATCTGTCTCGCATTCTTCGGTTACGCAACCGTCTTTGAATTAGTATGATGGTTCGCGGGTTACGTTTTGGTTACATGTCTGTTCGCGCCATAAACATAGCTCGACTAAATATGAACATATATCGCCATCTATCGGCAATATTTACTTATAATGTGTCATAGACACAGCGTCAAATTACGTATTGTAGAACGCACCGTCTATGGTCATTCAGCTTATGTACGCAATAAAGTTAAAGTCATTAAAGAAAGTTTCCCTACATATTTGGCCTTTCTTTTGCACAACAAATATTACCAAAGCGCAACAAATAATATTGAACAATGTCTAACAGAGACTTCAAAACAGATCCTTTTAATAATTGTAAAAAAGGCAAATAAAGTGAAAAACTGGGTTATTTTATGCTATATGCTAAACCGGAATATACGTTCCTTTTATTCTAAACTTCATCACTATTTTTCCAGCGAATCAACGGTAAAAGTTACTGATAGACTTTCGCATTTATAATATGAATATGTGCAAATCTGTGTCAAAAAAAAAATTCCCGCTTAAATCCCTTACGAGAATTGTAAGATAAAAAGCAGCCTATATGTTGCTTCACAATCTTGTTTATCCTACAGTGATGAGATCATCGAAATCGGTTCAGCTGTTCCGGAGAATGTGCTATTAAACTAAATGTTCCCCAAGAAACGCACTATCTTCTACAATACTAATGAGAAAATTATTTTGCTATAATCCGCGATAAAATAAAATATATGTAATGCTAAATGTACAGTGTACTATTCGTTCTCATACTCGATACATGCAGAATTTGTAAGAACTCACGCAAAATAACGCCTAATTCTAAAAATCACTATCTTTTAGTTAAACCGTACAAAAACCATTGAGTATTTTGAAAAAATCGAGCACATAGAGACATACAGTTTTTGGGAACTTTGTTTTATAATATGTAGACATTATTATGATTACATGTCACTTTTAACTTTATTTATTGAATTGACAGTATTTTGCCATGACGCGTTCTTGCCTTCGTATCACCATGGCGCAAAAACCATAACTCCACTTGTGAGGAGGATAATTTAATATTTTCCTTTTATATGAATAAAATAGGTATTGAAATTCAAAATATTCTTTATTCAAAAGCACTTTATACGATGTTGTAAAACAAGTGTTAAGGTTAAAAAGGGAATAAGCATCTTCTATTTAATTCACATTCAAAATAATGTTTCTACGATTAAACTTGTAAACAAGTGGTTTTGAATCGTCAACTTTACTGCTGGTTCGGAAAGCTGTTCCTACCGAGAGGAGCCAGCAAGAGACTCGGCGGTTGGTATGTGTGTATAAGTAGATAACCTCAATTTTACTACATCTTTAATAACTCTGCTATTAGATTGATAAAACTAGCCAAATTTTGAATAATAGTTAACTAGTAAGTAAGTAACGGCCTGTTACTATCCTATGCTGGGCATAGGCCTCCTCTCTCCATTTTTGGAGAGAATTGTTGGAGCCAAGACCTACCACGCTGCTCCAATGCGGATTGGTAGGTTACACATATCCCCGGAATTCTCTACAGATATGCAGGTTTCCTCACGATGTTTTCCTTCACCGAAAAGCGTGTGATAAATTGCAATTATCAATTAGACACATAAGTTTTAATAGAAAAACTCATTGGTGTCTGCCCGGGTTTGAACCCATGATCGTCTCTAGAGATTCACACGGTCGCACCGCTAGGCCGTCACAGCTATTAACTAGTAAACACACATTAATTTGCCCTATTTGTATCTTTTTACATCATCATCTTCCTGCCCTTATCCCACTCTAAGTGGGGTCGGCACAACATTTTATAAACATGCTGTCACATGATTTGGCTGCGTTTTTACGACCGCCTGCTTGACGTCAACTTACCTCTGTCGTATTTTACGACACCTCGGTAAGAAAGAGGGTGGTCTATTCTACTCAGCCGGATACCACACGGCTATTGTATCTTTTTACATCTTTAACCCAAAATTGTATGAAAGTGTATCAGTTTCCTTTAGGATTCATCCGTAGTATTAATACAAAGGAATATGAGTAAAACAATGTGGGTGTGAATGGATGAGTCAAGTTCTGAAAAGTCTGAAGTCTGAATCACAGCGATAGCACACTTTTGCGTTTGATAAACGACGTTCGCTAGTTTATTTATGTTCTACATAATTAAGGTTATAGTAAGGTAATAATTAAGGCAGTTCCCGCCGCGATAACGCCGCGTAAAGAGCTCATGAATAAGAATCCCGTATGGGCTTGAAACTAGTCGGGCTCATCCGATAAAATAAGACGTGAGTATAGCCGGAATCTTAACATTAATTATGAATACCACTCACGATAGTTTAAATTCAAAAATGTTCTTCATATTATACTCTGTTTATATCCGTGTGGTATCCGGCTAAGTAGAATAGTACCACCCTCATTTCTTACCGAGGTGTCATAAAAGGCGACTAAGGTAAGTTGACCCATCGTGTGGTATCCGGTTTAGTAGAATAGACCACCCTCATTTCTTACTGAGGTGTCGTAAAAGGCGACTAAGGTAAGTTGACCCACCGTGTAGTATCCAGTTTAGTAGAATAGTACCACCCTCATTTCTTACCGAGGTGTCGTAAAATGCGACTAAGGTAAGTTGACCCATCGTGTGGTATCCTGCTAAGTAGAATAGTACCACCCTCATTTCTTATCGAGGTGTCGTAAAAGGCGACTAAGGTAAGTTGACCCATCGTGTGGTATCCGGCTGAGTAGAATAGTACCACCCTCATTTCTTATCGAGGTGTCGTAAAATGCGACTAAGGTAAGTTGACCCATCGTGTGGTATCCTGCTAAGTAGAATAGTACCACCCTCATTTCTTATCGAGGTGTCGTAAAAGGCGACTAAGGTAAGTTGACCCACCGTGTGGTATCAGGTTTAGTAGAATAGACCACCCTCATTTCTTACCGAGGTGTCGTAAAAGGCGACTAAGGTAAGTTGACCCACCGTGTGGAATCCGATTTAGTAGAATAGACCACCCTCATTTCTTACTGAGGTGTCGTAAAAGGCGACTACCTAAGGTAAGTTGACCCACCGTGGTGGTATCCGGTTTAGTAGAATAGAACACCCTCATTTCTTACCGAGGTGTCGTAAAAGGCGACTAAGGTAAGTTGACCCACCGTGTGGTATCCGGTTTAGTAGAATAGACCACCCTGCTTCTTACCGAGGTGTCGTAATATACGTCTAAGGTAAGTTGATGTCAGGCAGGCGGCCGGTCGTAAAATACATAGCTAAATCACCACTGCCACTTAGAGTAGGATAAGGGTAGGAAGATGATGAGTAAAGTAAAATAAATTACATTTTTGTATGTGCACATTTTGGACACTAAAACAAGCTGACCGCAACCGCATAGATGCGTTTGAAATGTGGTGCTGGAGAAGGATGTTGAGCATTCCTTGGACGGAACATCGGACCAATGCATCAATAATTAAGGAACTCCAAATCCAGACCAGACTTTCCACCATATGTCTCCGCAGGATTTTGGAGTTCTTTGGGCACGTTGCGAGAAAGAGTGGCGACAACCTTGAAAAGTTGCTCGTCACGGGCAAGGTGGAAGGAAAGAGGCCAAGGGGACGGAGCCCCATGCGTTGGACCGACCAAATACGCTCAACACTCGACTCCAGCATCAGTGACGCCATCCACGCCGCAGAGGACAGGACCAAATGGCGAAAAACAGTCCTAAGTAAAGTGATACATAAAGGTCACGACCCTCAGCATTGAGGATTACGACGCCAGGAGGAGGATGTGCACATTACCTAACCAATATATTTTTAATTGGTGTTTAAATATTTATGTCAGCGCGATCGAATACGGGTGCAAAGCTTGTATAATGTTAGTATGGATGTAAAGACTTGCCTAAAACTATCAGCATGCATCTTCTAATATCGGCCTTGTCACTTTGGACAAGTTAGCGTAACGCAACCGCCTCGCATGTTAACAATTTTGCAACTATTCTTTTTGCACATTTTTGTACATTTAGTAACTGATTCACGCCTCTCTTTTACGAAAGTTTACGCGTGCTTAAATTAGCTTTAATATATGTAAATTTCGTTAGTACAAGATATGTTTTTTCTTACAGTTAGAATGAATGTAAACATTTCGTCTTAAATCTTCTAGGTTCCATCTATCTATCTATCTATCTAATTTCGGGGACGCCTGTCGGTGCAGCTCCTATTCCGGACTATTCCCCCCATTTCCCCATGTTGGGACACTGGTTTCACTGCTGTCCCGACAGTGTCACCTGCTCTAATCTACCCGTGGCTTTTACGAACCTGATAATATCCCTGAAGGAGATATTTGTCAGATCCTCAACTTCAATTTCATCCTTACCTAGTATCTCCCATCTTACCAGCGAGTACATAGGGCACTCAGCCATAAGGTGAAGACTCGTTTCTTCCTCTTCACCCTCTGGGCACGCAGCATCTTCTGTTATTCTCATTATTGACAGGTGTCTGTTTAACAGGCAGTGCCCAGTTGTAATGCCTGTTACAATTGCTACATTTTCCCTGCTCTGAGACATCAGCTGTTTAGACTTCCTTGTATCAAACGATTTGAGAAACAGCTTTGCTTGTCTGAGCATTGTGTTTCTCCATCTTTTGTTCGATTCTGTTTCTACTCTTTTTTTCTTTTTCTAGGTTCCATAGGTAAATAAATGCAAATTATATGTCAAAAATTAATCAAATCTTAAAAATTATTTTAAATTTCCCAATTTCAAATCAAACTCAGTTCTAATCAACAACTACTTATAAAATTTATTTTAAATTTAATGCTAGGAGCTGTTGTCGCATTTGACATTTACTGTCAAATGTCAACACGCAATGTGACATTGAACCAAGTCATTGTTATGTTCCTTGTCAAAAATGTCAAACATTCGGTCGCCATTTTGCGGCCATGTTGAAAAATTTATAATCTATTCTCTAATTTTTTATATGTGCTATTTATAAACTTATTTTATAGAAAAACTTTAAATTCTTAGATGCAATTTACTTATACATAATATAAATATACGTTTAAATATATTTTAGTTTAAATATCGCTTACACATTTAACCATCATTCTCCTGCCCCTATGTCGCTGGATCGGCACAACATGTTGTTACATGTTTTGAGTAGTTATTTTACGATCGGGATTTCTAATAATATTGTAGCAGTTTTTTGGTGTCTGAAAACAGGAATAAAATTACATTTTTTTCAATGAAACCTAGCTGGATCGATTTATCGAGCCCGAAACACCCTAGATACTAAGTTATATGAAAATCGTTGGAGCCTTTTCCAAAATACAGATTCTACAACATACAAGATTAGCTTAACGATAAGATAACTATGATACAAAAGTAATAATAAAATTATTTTGCTATAATCCGCGATGAAATACGATGAAAATGATCATCGCGGATTATAGCAAAATATGTTTTTTTATTAATTTTGTATTATGGTTCTCCGCAAAATAACGCCTAATTCTATAAATGATAACTATGATATTTTCTTGGTGTTATTAAAAAATCTTTTTTTATCTTTCGAAACAAGTCTTGAACGTAGAGAGAAAAAGCTTTAATATCTTAGTAAAGGCTTAGTTGTTTTTAAATGCTTATTATAAGTTATCATGCAGCAATTACTCGTTAAGTTATTCATTTGCTCCCAATAATTTACACACGCAATACCAGTTATTTGAATATATCTATCGCACAATCATAGTCCGCGCCGGCGCCTCCGCCTTTGCTTTTTCAAAACACCTCGAAACTTACGGTTGTATAATAAGCGAATAATACCTAAATGAACGCGTTAAAGATTATTTTACCATATGTTTATGGTAACCGTTGTTTATGGTAATATTCTGATCTATTCTTAACAAGCCGTATTCGCGATTTAGTTTGTGTAAAATTTACTGTTCAAATAATCTCAATTAATCTATTGTTTTTTTTTCTGTTTCGAGATTTTTTTAATTCTATGTTAAATCAGAATCAGACCGTCGAATCAGCTGTGAAAGCGTAACAGATAGACAAAAATATAATAATAAAATATATTATATATTATTGACGCTTGTCTTGTGAGCGTATTATTTTTAATATAAAAATATAAATATTAAAAAATAATTAAAAAACGCTTAATTTCATATTATTGTAATTGCATTTAGTTAAGAAATTTATTATTAATTTAAACTGTATATGGATTTAAACTATAAATCCACAGTAATATTATAAATGGGAAAGTCTGTATGTTTTCTTTAAGTAATCCACTACATCAATTGTAATAAAAAATTTAGTACGACTAAATCTTATATACTGGGAAGTAAAAAACCATGTAAAGCATAATTGGGGGTATTTAAACAACGTGATGGGAATGAACTCACGGGTACAACTAGTAAAACAAATATACAGACTGACATACATTATGTATCAAACAGATAAAATCTCAATCTAACGATGAGAAATTCATACAATACTAGCGGCCTGCCCCTGCTTCGCACGGGTATAAAATATGTATCCCATGTCAGTCAGTGTAAAAAAAATGATTAAAATTGATCCAGTAGTTTTGATATGGCGCTGTATTTAAAAAATGATTTTCCCTATTTTCCCGCTTTTCTATTGAAATTTTTCCTAGATTTTCGTTGCTATAAACCTCACGGAGCCCGAGACCTTTCCAACGAATGCAAAACCGTGGAAATCGGTTCGTGCGTTCTGGAGTTATATCGTCAGGAAGGAAAACCCGACTTATTTTTATATAGTAGATTATATTGCCCACCGTACCTCCTTATAAACTCTAAGTCAATAGTTCTAAAGGCGATTTTATCTTAATTTCGGCCTCTCATTCGCCCGCTGTACACTTTGATCGACAAGGACGATTATTCATACCGTTTAAGTTTATTGCAGCAATAAATACTGAATTTAGTTAATATTGAGTGACATAGTTAGCTCAGCCTACACGGGCCGTCCGTCAATTAACCAGTTACAAGTATCAATTATGCGTTCAGTTATGACAATTAACTAACTATACACTGAAAATAAGGGCCTGTTAATATTTAATTTTACCTAATGCTAGTTTGTGGGATGTTTGATGTTTGGTTGGCTTCTATATAAAATTCTTTTCTGAATTCAGACTATCGTTGTGACTATTTTTATGAATTCAAAGTTAAAATATATGTAAGCCGTACGCGAAACTTAAATGTTTGAAATACTTACAATTATACAATATTTAAATTAAAAAAATAGATTTCTATCCTATATATGTTAAAGGTATAAAAACTTAAATTATACTAAATTTATTCCCTACCAAATTTATTTATTGGTACAGAGGTTTATCTGTGAAGCATTAAGATAAATACTTTAAAATTATAATATTAGTCATCATCTTCCTGCCCTTATCCCACTCTAAGTGGGGTCGACACAACATGTTACAAACATGCTGTCACATGATTTGGCTGCGTTTTTACGACCGGCCGCCTGCCTGACGTCAACTTACCTCTGTCGTATTTTACGACACCTCTGTACGAAAGAGGGTGGTCTATTCTACTAAACCGGATACCACACGGTGGGTCAACTTACCTTAGTCGCCTTTTACAACACCTCGGTAAGAAATGAGGTTGGTCTATTCTACTCAGCCGGATACCACACGGCGGGTTGACTTACCTTAGTTGCCTTTTACGACACCTCGGTAAGAGATGAGGGTGGTACTATTCTATTCAGCCGGATACCACACGGCGTTTTAAAATTATAATATTAGTATAGATTTAAATAGACTTTTAGAAGTATTTTCAAGGAATTTTCAAATTATAATGAAGATATGCAACTGGTGCGCAAAAAATGATATCGAGAAAAACTAGCAAAAAACAAAGGCCATGAATATGTATTTGTAAATAATGTATATATGTATTTGTAAATAAAGACAGAAACTTAGATCCACCTCTTGTGTTATCGCACACTTTTTACAATAACACGATATAATATAATACTACAATTCCGGCTCCGAGATACACTTTTCTTGAATAACGAACAGAATGAATGTCACTAAACACGTTTTATCAAAAGGAAGACTCCACCAGAAAGTAAAAACGGTACAGTGATACCACTATTTTAGTCAAAAAGGGCGCGATATTCTTATTTCATGATTGTGTTGCCATGAAATAAAAACCGGAAATACTTGACGACAACACTTGCAATGCGAATAAGTTGATTCCAGATAAATAGTTATAGAAAAGTGTTTGAAACCGTTGGGGTTACTAGGTTGTTTAACACGAATTCCGCTTGCTTAAACAACAATCGATCGAAATCTTTATTGTTACAAGAAGCCATAAATTTCCAATTTATACGTCCGAACCAACGGACACCAATGTTTTATTCAATATGATACCTGTGCTTGAGAAACGATAGGATTCCTCCGATCCGATACACGCACCTCGCACACGCCGCCAGAATATTAACAGGTTCGCGAAAAACGCATACAACTCAGAAATGCGAACAGCGAGCTGGTTGAATGACAAGTATTTCTGCGATGAAACCGTAGGTTTCCTTTGTTACTGGATTATTTATATTCTCTCCTGGATCATGTATAGGTATTGTAACTAACTCCACCTTACTCGTCTATAGAATATAATTTATAATACTTAACCACCGCTAGAGCGCTCGCACTCCAACAGCGTAAAGCATAAAAACGCGCCGAAGGCGCTAGCACTCTTAATAGATACACATGATTCGTCTAAGTGGCTGGGACCCGTTCTACGTTGTGTTTTGTAATAACTCAATTCTTTTAGAGCGTCAGAGGCTATGTGTCCGTCAATCTATAGGAGTCAAATAAAACCTTAAATAGAATAAAATAATGTGATAATAATCACATTATAGTTTTATAATAATATTTCAATATATCATATTCTTTAATATAAAACGAGCCGTCAGACCCTACATTCGTAGTTTATATTACATTGCTCAACAGAGAGGTTCATTATCGAATATCATTTGTTATAATATAAACAGTTGTTTGTCTTCAGATTGGAGGCGTAAAGCAAGCATAAATTAATATAATTTATTGAGTATAAGTGTACGATACACGAACAGGTTATATATTTATCTAATACAAGAACAGATTTTACTTGTACTCTACATGAACAGACTTTATATGTCCAACAGATTCGTTACACGAACAGATTCTTGTATGTCCAATACATGAACGGGTTACTATAAAATTTAATAATAAAAAAATGCGAGACATTCAGATAGTTGAATGTCTCGCGAATGTCTTTTGTTAATACTTCATAGGATATGTTAGCCAACAGAAAGATCACTCACTCGATCTTAATACCTAGCCCTTAAACAACTCCGTAGAGAAGTTTAATCAATGTGGTATCTCTCTCCCATCCATTATATTCTTCCGATTTGGAAAAATATAAAAAGAGAGTGATAGTCAGTAGCTCCGTACCCGCTACCAACGATGAGCTCCGTCCATAGGATATGAGACCCCCCCCCCCCCAGGGGGAACCTGTTTATAGTGCGCCTGCGGCGTATGATCATGGGATAAACCCATTATTGTCGGGAGTCAACAAAACCACAGTTGACATATTAGGCATGAGTGCCTTGGTGTATAATAGAGGACCGAAGCCCATATAATAAATAGCCGGAGCTATAAAATATGGCATTAGCCAAAGGCACTAGGCCTGGTAAACTTTGATAATAAATTACCAATTCTTATATTCAGTGAGGCGCATGTCGCCTGCACACGTCGTAACGGTGCGTTCTATGGTAAAAACCACATACAGTATAATACGTATAAAGTCCACAAAGTGGAAACCCATCGAAATGGCAAACATGTTGCAAAGCAACTTGATTAGTTATAATATATACACCATATAGGTGTGTGTCCACCGAAGTGGATAGTGTGTGTCCACCGAAGTGGAATATGTGTATTGCAGAGCATTACATGAATGCCAATCACCCCCAATCACCCAATACCATATAATGGAGTCACACATAGTGCACTCGCTTACGATATGCGCCAAGCTCAATACGCCACCTTATACAACAAAAGGTAATTTATGTTTAACGCGGCAAATCTCGTAAGATATAAAATAAAGGGATATGCAGGCCACACTGTCTAAAGCTAGTCCGCAGTCTTGTTAACAAAGACGCGACCAGCGGCTCTTATGCAATAATGCCATGCTATAATGGTCATTCGTGGTATCATTAACTAAGCTAAAGGGACGTCCTAAAAAGGACGAAACACCACACCCATCCGCTACTATGAACAGAGTCCATAGCGATCCATCACTGCCGCGGCGTATCACTTCAGCAACATAAAGTTAACTTCCGCAACGCCCAGCAACATTCAGCTGTGGTACCGTCACTATTGAAAGACTACGAACAACGTTTAGATGTCCGTTCGTCAAACAATAACATTTCAGCCACCACTGTACCGGCACTACTTCAAGCGGCCTATGCGTCCAAAGGTCGTGCAAGGCACACGGCAATGACCGAAATCACCACCGGCCTAACCAAACCCGAATCACAAAGGCACACGCCCAAAGTTACTCTGGTTGCGTCAAACCAAAGCCGAATAAAGGCACGCCGCAGCAACCGAAATCAACTACGGGCCTAGACCCAGCCCTAATAAGATGCAGCCTAGTGTAGTCTTTTGGGCCAGGCCCACAGCAATGACCGAAATCACTGCCGGCCTAAACCTCAAGTCTCCCACCAGTACCCGCCAGAGCATGTTCGGTAGAGTGCCAACCACTACTCAGCAAAGTTACCTTCACCAAGTAACATTCAGACACTATAATCGTTCGAGGTGAGCAAAGCGATGTAACCATCGCTACACTCTTAATGGTCAAGTCACAATCACAGCCTTTCCAAAGATCGGCACGATCTTGCATCTTGCAACCATTATACGAGAGCGGGCCTAGATGTGTATTTATTATCAATTCTTAAAAATAGTCAAGTTAAAACTCAACTAATATCTTGTATCGCCACAGTACACATCTACAATATCATTATAACAACATTTCATAAGCGACCTAATATACCGCTTCTGCGCTCCGTGCTCCGCCCGCTCTCTCAATACTGTAGTACGGCGGATAACGTGACATTCAGTCAATATGACGAAAATTATACTTTTCTGAGTTTGATGTTTTATGAATAGAGCATCAATTATAGATGCGAAAAAACTTTAGTGCGTGACAAACAAACATTTTTTTTATACTTATAGATTTTTCTAAAATATTGAAATTTTAATAATTATTTATTTTTAAAACTCGAATGTAGGGATGAGACTGTTACAGTATGATCAAGTATATGTAATAACTTCGTTTTTTTAGGTCTCCTAGATACCGCGCGTAGGGCCGCGGGGTAGAGTCGCTAACTTTTTTGCACAAGTTTTTTGCACATACACTTGGTTAGTATTTTGGAAAAAGAAACGTGTTTTATTTATTTAACGTTTTTAATACATCAACTCACATTAACTACTTTTATGTTCAAAATGGGGGATAATTTTGTGACATACTGATTTTAGCTAGTCTAGACCAAAAATAAGTAAAGTAACGGCCTGTTCCAATCCCACTGCTGAGTGTAGGGCTCCTCTCTCCGTTCTTAGAGAGAAGGATTGAAGCTAAGACCTACCACGCTGCTCCAATGCGGATTGGTATACATATCCTCAGATTTCCCTAGAGATATGCAGGTTTCCTCACGATGTTTTCCTTAACCGAAAAGCGTATAACAAATCAATTAGACACATAAGTTTTAATAGAAAAAGTCATTGGTGCCTGCCCGGGCTTTGAACTCGTGACCGTCTTAAAAGAGTCGCACGGTCTCACCGCTGGGCTATCACAGCTAGGATAATAGGAAGTAGTTAAATTGCACAGAAATCTTTAATATTGAAATGAGTTAATCTTGTATTTATATATACATATATATATATATATATATATATATATATATATATATATATATATATATATATATATATATATATTTTCGAAATTTCGGAAACGGCTCCAACGATTTTCCTGAAATTAAGCGTCTAGGGGGTTTTGGGGGGAGAAAACTCGATCTAGATAAGTTTTATTAAAGAAAATGTCATTTTATCCCTGTTTTCGGGCTCTAAAATTTTTATAAAATTTACGTTGAATACAATCACAATTTGTAGTTGATTTGGAGAACGGGTGGTCTAGAGAAGTGAAAATACCTAGGATCGAGCCTAACAAGCCCTATTATTTTTTAATTATTCTTTTCAATTTTATTTACATCATTTTAAAAATTACACAGCAAGCCTCGGTCACCCAGGTAGTAAGAATTAAATGAGCGCCATGTTATGATCTTGGCCGTAGCAATGACATTTGGCCGCAACCAGCCGATATGATCGGTTCCCACGGATAGTGACCGTTAGCTCAAAGCGCATACACTTGGGTCAATGCTGTTTCATTTAGTCCACCTAGGTAATATCTAAGTATTAATCTTGGATAATCAAACGGTATAGCATTTAGGTAGATAAGATTATATCTGATAACAATCTGCTAGGTTATGTGAAAGAGTGTTTTATAAGCGTTTTTATTATATAATAGTACCGCGGTGACCGAGAGGTTAACATTTAAAAAAGTTAAAAACAGAAAGAACGCGCCAAAGACATGTGAGATTCAAACCCGGGTTTAGAACATTTACGCCCCCATACGTTACCCATCGGCTATCGCAGAATTACCTTTGACAAATAAATATCTTTTCCTTTCAATTCTACATTGTAGCATTTCTTAATGCCCAGAAGTTGGGATAAAATGGTTGTTTTAATAAAACCTAGCTAGATTGATTTTTCTTCCCCAAAACTCCCTACACGCTGAATTTTAGGAAAATCGTTAGAGTCGTTTTCGAAATTCAAAAAATATATACATATATGTATATACAAGATTAACTAGTGCAAATATTAAAGATAATGCTTGCGACTTTGACCGCGTAGATATAATTGTATTTCATTGAATAATTTATAGAATTTGTCGTTACTTTGAGATCCATAGCACAAAAGTAATAATAAAATTATTTGCTATAAACCGCGACAAATCCACCTTACCTGATCGATAGTAGCAATTTTTTGTGCCAGCAGTTTAATTTATTCATAAATTTGTTTGCATAAAGAATGATTTGAATTGGAATTAAACTTCGACTTTCAAAAGTTAACATTGACACAGCATTACAGATATAATCAGTTCTCACGATAGTATTGACCGATTGTGTTTGTTTACGCGGGGTCAGCGTTGATTCGGATTTGAATATCACCGGTGCTCGTGACCGGATAAAAATCAACAACACCTTAAACGTCGATACCTTTACAGTTGGTGTGATGACGATCTATGAAACAACTGGGGCGTGTTTTCTTGAGACCTTGATCACCAGACAAGCTTCGCTGTCATCTATGGCCCCTTCCTTTGGCGCAGCTCCGCCCGCGTGGAAACCCTGATATAGTCTCTTGATATTCATAAAAATTATTAAAGTGGGTTAACCTTAATAGCTAGACATATGCTGTCGCGGACTTTTTTTTAGAACTTCTAGAAGGGAACAATGTTGTAATACATGATTTTTGAATAACTATTACCGTTTACTCAGCACATGCAATGAAAGCTTTAAATTTTGCCGTTTTATTACTATTTTTTATTGCTGTTCCTTTCCTATTTATCTTAGCGATATGTTATACACGCTAATCTCAGGAACTAATAGACCGATTTGAAAAATTTTTACAGTGTAAGATAGTCCATTTATCGAGAAAGGCTATAGGCTATATAACATCAAACTAAGATGAATAAGAGAGGAGCAGCAATAAAAAATATTCCGAATACGGCAAAATTTAAAGCTTTCCTTGCGTACGCTAAGTAAACGGTAAAAGTTATTAAAAATCTCTTGTAATTAACTCACGACAACTACTTTTATGTTTAAAATTTCAATTCGGGAAAAGAATTGAGACACTAAATCCTAGATAACTTCAGTTTAAGTAGATTTCCACAACCACAACTCGTTTTCCAACCTGTCATCAAACCAACACACCTTTTCTATTTATACGATAACTATCAATTTTATTAATAATGTAGTCGTGACTGTTTATTTGTCATGGTAAATGTCGGCAAAGGTTAAATTTGTTATTGTTTATAATCATACGATATATTTGAACTAAGTAGTAATTCTTACCAACTTAAAGTACTGCAAAACACAAGTCTAAACGAATTTTAAGATAAATACGATATATCTGTTACCAATACCAATCCTAAATGTAAGGGAAATTGAAAAATTTTAAGTATTCCTATGTTTATTGAAATGTTAGAATAATTGATAGCATAAAAATGGTAGTTGTCAATCACAAATCGTAAAGAAAGAACAAGTTCTTGAGTAAAGAGCAAGAAATTGACTGATTTTGATCAGCCCAAAGCACTTGGCTAAACGTTGGATCCTAGCAAAACAACATCACGTAGTGTGGTATAAATGCTGCACAGCTGTGGACAGATCTTCTATGGATTTTGAGACGACGTGTCCAGATCAATATCATCAGGAAATACTTTCCTTGCGAGCAGTAGAATCCTCCTGTAAAACTTTCATGGCAAAGTAGGATTATCTCTCGCGCAGAAGGAGGTTAATTCAACTGGCCTAATATATTGTGTATTGATTGAAACTATTATTGTAAGCGAGTTGTCATATTGGGGGCTGTCGCTGTTATGACTCCTCAAAAACGTACCCGGTATTTGGCTGTGCATAATTTGTAAGACACAAGGCTTGCTCTGGTGTGGCTCATTAAAGATCCTGGTCCCTTTACAATAGCAAAGACTAGCTTTTAGGTAAATCATACCGATTATGAAACACACCAGAATTCTCGCCTAGGGACAAAAATTAACCCACAAAGTGGCTATAGATGCAGTTCCTTAGTAGATAATGTTTATGATTATATGGTATCGGAGGAAACTGTTACACATCCCATAGATGGCGCATAAGACCAGTCAGTGTTCATAGAACTCAAAATAGACAAGAAACCGAGGCTTTCAAACATATGCTTGTTCACAATCCTGGCGATGAGCTTCAGAAACTTATTTTCTCCGACAAGGTCGATAGCAAGTAACCTAGAGGATGTAGCCCTATGCGCAGGTTGGATCAAATCCTCATCACACTCAATACAACAGTCTCAGGGGCCATCCACGTGGCCGAAGACAGGTCAAGCTGGTAGACCATCGTCAAGAACAAGATGTGAACTATGGAGTCACGGCCCCCATTATTGGGGAAATGATGCAAGGAGCAGTTAGTAGATAAAAAAAGGATTCAAGGAATTTAACTTTTTCCTACCTAAAATGTTAAACTAATAATTTTTGATGAAGAAAATCTCAACTTTATCTCCACTGGCCTGACATCATACATCGGAAAATAACCTGGAATTGTTTTTCAACGTAATTGCTTATAAGTCCAAAAGTTGTCCGTGTAAGTTGTCACAAATGGACACGTCGGCTTAACGACGTCCGTGACCCCCGATAAAGATATCTCATTAGCCGAAGAAGAAATATGTGCCCGTTACTCACCCGTGATATTTAAAACTCATATGAAAATGGTTAAATATAGTATTTATTAATTTAAAGTATTGATGCAGACATCTTTATCTTAAGTGGAAACTTTTTTTTCCCCTATAATGCATTCAACCTGTACTTGCCGTGTGGTATCCGGCTGAATAGAATAGACTACCCTCATTTCTTACTGAAGTATCGTAAAAAGTGACTAAGGTAAGTTTACCCGCCGAGTGGTATCCGGTTGAGTAGAATATCTCTTTCTTACCAAGGTGTCGTAAATATGCTGCCCGTATCTCACTCTAAGTGGGCTCAGCACAACGTGTTATAAACATGTTGTCACCCGATTTGGGTGTGTAGTTTAGGACCAGCCGCCTGCCTTACGTCAACTTACCTTAGTCCTATTTTATGACACCTCGGTAAGAATGAGTGTGGTCTATTCTACCCAACCAGATACCATACGTCAGGTCGACTTACGTTAGTCGCCTTTTACGATACTTTGGTAAGAAATTAGGGTGGTCTATTCTACTCAGCGGGATACCACACGGTGGGTCAACTTACCTTAGTCACCTTTTACCACATCTCGGTAAGAATGAGGGTGGTCTATTCTACTCAACCGGATACTTCACGGCGAGTCGACTTACCGAGTACCTTAGTCGCCTTTAGCGACACCTCGGTAAAAAATGAGTGTGGTCTATTCTATTCAGCCGGATAAAACACGGCGTCTACTGTTTATATTAATATCTACAGTTTTTTAATATTTCGTAGCGTTTTATTATCGCAGCTACGGATTCGCGAGGAAATAAATATCATGGGCTGTATAAAGCCCTAATTAAACCCCTTATGGTTCAAGGCATTTTTAACTTCGTTCGGAAGTCTTAATTGACATTTCAGACGTTTCCGAAGCTTGGAATTATCTGTGTTTACCGTAATAACTGTCAGCTGATGAATAATAGCACTCAGTTGCCTTTGAACTTTACGTTTTTGTATACAATCATATTGGGTGTTGGAAATTAAATCAATTACAGGAAGTGCTGTGTCGTGATCTAAGAAATTTTAAGGTTGTTACACAAAGTTTACTGTGATAGCCCATAAGCCTTGATAGCGGTGAAACCGTGCCACTCTTTTGAGATGTCATGCGTTCAAACCCAGGGCACTAATGAGTTTTTCTGTTAAAACTTATGTGTCTAATTGATAATTGAAATTTATCACACGCTTTTCGGTGAAGGAAAACATCGTAAGAAAACCTGCATATCGCTAGAGAATTCTAGGGATATGTTCAACCTACCAATCCGCATTGGAGCAGCCTGCTAGGTCTTACACAAAGACCAAAAAAGGTCTTAATTTCATGTGATGATCGTTAAAATTCAAATTCCTATTCGAAATATTCTTTATTCAAGTATACCTGTAAACAAGTGCTTTTGAATCGTCAAATCTACTGCTGGTTCGGAAAGCTGTATCTACCTAGAAGTGCCCACAAGTCACTAGGCGGTTGCTCTTTTTCAAAATAATTCTTATAACTAGTTACATTTAGTCATTACTATCTTGTATAGGGTTGATGAGTAACTATATCCAAGCATTCTTATCATGTAAGTAATTATCAACAGTATAATAAATAGGCTTTCTGTAACAGCCTCCATTTAACTGTGTTTTTAAACTGCTACATTTGTTGTTGTTTTTAACATTTGCCTAATTAAATATAATAAATAAATAAATATTGAACTAAGCTTCAGCATTTATGCATTTTAATACCTATGTTTTGCCGACGTGTATAAACGTCAATTTGGGGTTTCAAATTTAACGTGTAATAACGTCCAAAATTGTAACAATCGTAAGACAAAAAATTAATTCTATTGAGCTTATATTATATATCAATCACCCCTCATATACAAAAGGCGGTTGCCTCCTGTCAAACTCGGTTGTCTATGTCATTTGTGGCTGTCATTTTTGGTCATTGTTATCTAGAGGAAGCGATTTTTATTTATTACTAGCCTCCCCGACCCGGCTTTGGCTTTGGCATGGGTATTAGAACATGTTATGCCGTGAGTGAGACCCGCTATTGACTTATTTTTGCGTTAGTTTTCATTTCGCGGTAACTCCGAACATGTTTATCTAAATTATATGTATCATTCTCCTGCCCTTATCCCACTCTAAGTGGGGTCGTATGATTTGGCTACGTATTTTACGACCGGCCGCCTACCTGACGTCAACTTACCTTAGTCGTATTTAAGACTTTCAGTGAAAAAGAGGGTGCTCTATTCTACTCAAACGGATACCACACGGTGGGTCAACTTACCTTAGACGCCTTTCACGACACCTCGGTCAGAAATGAGTGTGGTCTATTCTACTCAAACGGATACCTCACAGTGGGTTAACTTACTTTAATCGCCTTTTACGACATCTCGGTAAATTGAGGGTGGTCTATTCTACTCAAACGGATGCGACACGGTAAGCTAACTTACCTAAGTCGCCTTTTACTACACTTCGGTAAGAATTGAAGGTGGTCTATTCTACTCAGCCGGTTACCACACGACATTTTTCAGTAGATCTATAAAAGATGAATAAACCTGTTATACATTTTCTTATACTCGTATCTCAAAGGGATAAGGCACGCTATTTTACGAATTTTACTGAAAGCTCACAGGTGATTTGACTTTTTTCGACATTTCCGAAAATTATTGCAATATAACATCCAAATTTTGCAATACTTTAAAAAATTATACACTTAAACCTTCCTTATGAATTACTCTTTTTATAGGCAAATACTATATGAAAATCAGTTCAGTAGTTCTTGATATTATCGCAAACATACAAACGGATGCGCGGTTTTGTTTTATTATACGTAGTGATGTCACCAGCACACGATATGGTAATTGATTTGTGCGACAAGAGCTGCCCGCAATTCACTCGATGTAATGTAATAATTAAATCTGCTTTGTCATTCGTCGTTTTTGATTGTACATAGAATAGACATTACATAATTGTATTTAACAAGCTGTTTTTGAGACTACGTTAGCGTTAAATGTCGTTTAAAAAAACAAATATTTAAAAGTTATATTTAAAATCATTGTTACTATTAATATGCGTTTTTCTCTATATTAAACTACACTTAACGTCGCGAGACAATCTTTTTTTAACTGACAATATGTCAAAAGCATCAATATTTAAATAAGTTAATCTTGTATGTAAATATATATTTTCGGAATCTCGGAAACGGTTTCAACGATTTTCCTGAAATTTAGCATGTAAGGGGTTTTGGGGGAGAAAAATCAATATATATAAGTTTTATTTAAAAAAATTGTCGTTTTATCCCTGTTTTCGGGCTCTAATGAAATTAATAATAATAATCTATATACTTATAATAAATCTGTAGAGAGGTCAATTCTGTAACTGGAATATATTTCCAAAATAACTATCAGGGGCTGATTAGGGATCGATACTGATGCCAAAAATGCAATCAGTAAAAATTTTGTCTGTCTGTCTGTCTGTCTGTCTGTCTGTATAACCGTTATAGAAACAAAAACTACTCGACGGATTTTAACGAAACTCGGTACAATTTTTTTCCATACTCCTGAGCTGGTTATAGTATACTTTTCATCACGCTACAATCAATAGGAGCAGAGCAGTGAAGGGAAATGTCGGGAAAACGGGAGAAGTTACTCCATTTTTTAAGCTTCCGTCGCGTGTGCAACCTTGATGGGTAAAGCTACACAGAAATCATGTATGACGGAAATGTTCTCCTTAAAATTATATAAAAAATTTCCTACGACAGCATATGTCTATCTTTTATGGTTGACTCACAATAACACGTGTAACTCCCGAGAGCTTAGCAGTTCGACGCTTTCTGGTTATATTTGTCTACTCCTACGTTTATTTCACTCTCAGTCATCCCTAAATAAAAAAGTGAATAGTATTAACCATTGTATAAAAAGAGAATCATTGAAATCGGTATAGAAACACCAAAGTTATACATGAAATACGCTAATAATAAGCCAACGCGCGTGAATACTACTGAATCATGCTATAGGGATTATCACTACATAGTATAAAACAAAGTCACATTCTTTGTTTGTCCCTATATCCCTATGACTGCTTAAACCTTTAAAACCACGCAACAGATTTTGATGCGGTTTTTTTAATGGATAGAGTGATTCAAGAGGAATGTATAATCACATTCAATATGGAGTAGAGAAATACTGTAATTTTTGAGGTTTCTAATGTGATGTCGTAAATAATTACTTTTTTTTCTTTATAATTAATAATTACTTTGATGTTAGATATAGCAGGAAATCTTCATGGTATAGGGAGAGGGGAATTGGTTTTCTTCAAATTTAACGCGTGCGGGCCACGGGCAGTAATGAATAAATTAAAACTACTGGATCGATTTTAATAATTTTTTTCACTGAGTGACATAGGCTATATATTTTATACCCGTGCGAAGCAGGGTAGGCTGCTAGTAATAATAATAAACTCTTTATTGCACATCACATACATAGGAAATACAGGACAAAAGAAAGAATAAACAGGAACACATACAGAAGTGCAAAGGCGGTCTTATCACTAAGAGTGATCTCTTACAGACAACCTCTACAGTAAGAAATTTAGAATAGAAATGTTGAGAACGATGCACAAGACGGATACTACATAATATAATCTATAAACGTACTTTCTAATATTTACATTCTACATTACATAAATAATATATTTCTATATATTTCTATATATATGTATATATAAATATAAAAATATATATACTTAAATATTGTATGTATAAATATTTACTACATACGTAGCATTATTTATATATTATAATAAACATATTCGATTTATTTATAGACTAAGATAGAATTTTTTAAGACGATATTTAAAGATATTTATTGATTTAGAATGTCTTATATGTCGTGGGAGTACATTCCATAGATTGACGGCTTTCACAGTAAAGGACTCGCTATAAGTTTGGCAACGACTAGATGGGAACTTAAGCCTGTTATCGTTCCGTGAACGAAGATTGGCATGTAGGTCTGAGTTAGAGCCCAGGAAAGAAAAGCGCTCTTTAAGATAGAGAGGAGTATTGGGATGGAAAAGGATAGAATAGAGAAGAGAGAGGATGTGAAGATTGCGGCGATACCGTATCGGTAGCCATTTAAGCTGCGCTCGATACTGTGAGATGTGGTCGTATTTTCACAGACCGAAAACAAACCTTATAATTAAGTTTTGCAATCGCTCTAATTTGTTCAGTAGCGTCTGTGACAAATCTGGATAGGAAGAATCAGCATAGTCAAGGATAGGAAGAAGGAGTGAATGGGCTAGAGATATTTTAGTTTTGATGGGCAGGAGGTATTTCCATCTCCTTAGCCTGCTAACAATGCTAAAAATGTTAAAAATAATGTTGAATACAATCACAATTTTTCGCTGTCAAACGTAAAGTCATGTTGGTTCATTTGGGGAACGGGCGGTCTAGAGAGGTGAAAATACCTAGGATCGAGCAGCATCTGCACTATTATTTTTTCATTTTCCTTGCAATTTTTATAAATTTCTTTTCACATACACTACATATCGATTTTATGACACTTAGAACATAGGGCGTAGGTTTAAATTAAAAAAAAGTCGTTATGTCCATGTTTTCAGGCACTGACTACTATATTATTAGAAAACATAGACTAATTACGCTGTCATTTGTGAAGTAATAATAGCTTAGTTGGGAACGGGTGACCTAAAAAATGTAAATTTACCGGATCGAGTCCCAGATATGACCATCCCAGTTTTTTCTTTTTCTCGTATTGCATCTTTTTTATATCTTTTTATATTAAAAAATAATACTGACCTCGGTCACTTGAATTAAACGATCTATTACGCAAATTGTATTATTCGCAATGTATATCGCTTTACGTAAACAGCCTAAATATTAATTTTAAGTACTGTCATTTGCGAATTGCTTATATTATATAACAATGTAAGGATGAAATTTCGTCATAAAGATGAATATTACTTTCATGTGATATAAGTGTAATAAAAATAATGACAGAGGGTTCTGTATGTATGATATATAAAATTTCTTATCCTTAATATTCAATTCAATTCAAATTCAAATTCAAAATATTCTTTATTCAAATAAACTTGTAAACAAGTGCTTTTGAATCGTCAACTCTACTGCTGGTTTGGAAAGCTGTTCCTACCGAGAAGAGCCAGCAAGAAACTCGGCGGTATAATAGAGAATGGCCATACATAATTTATACTTTTCTTTTTTGTTTTTGCATCAATATCATCAGACTAACTTGTGCAAAGAGAGCGTTTTTGCAAATAAAGGCAGTATTAGTGTATCCTGACGATTTATTTATTACAGTATATATAACTTGTAAGGCTTACCTGTAAAAAGTAGGTAGTCCAAAAAATTTTTCTTATAGCAGCAACTTTTATTATCCAAAATATTTTAATTTATTATTCTTTGACATGTTTTCTCATCGTAAATATATGCCAAATTTAAAACATTTTCTTCACGTTTTTGTTAACACCCTACAAATCTGACTTACTTTATTTTTATTTTTCATTTATTCGTTTATTTATTTTTGTTACAGGTAAGTCTAGAAATTATGAAATAATTTCGTAGCACAATTTCAGAAGAATGCAAAAATATTGTCAATTGAGACGTAAGTTCTTTTTGTATAAACACATTACTCTGAATCGGAAACTGTTTATTATTTATAGAAAAAACCAGGAATTTTTTAGCCTATACGTTGTATAAATTTCATCAATATCCCATTGGTCCAACGGATTAATTAACACTTGTGCTATGTGTGAGAGACAATAGGTTTATACATCATGTTATAAATATATATAAATACACCCAAACTCGACGAATTGATTTTAAAAATATCGGCTCTTAGAGGAAATCGAGCAATTGCACTCCGGAGTTGATTGGAGGATCACTAACACCTGCACCGAAGAGTCAGGGCAGGGCAGGTCAGGGAAGGAGGCATAAGGCATTACATAGATTTATTTTACTTATAGAAAAAACAAATCTATTATTATTTTTGTGCGTAAATGCCCACGGAACCCCAAAAGTGTCACCACCCAACAATGCATTGAGTCATACCATTTTCATTTATAAGGCCCTGCACCGCGCCGTATACAAATAATTTCATCAATTAGAGCCCTCATAAACATCATAAGGCCAATTACGCCTCATATCGGAGCCATTAGGGCCGATAAAGCTGCTCGTTCACCGGCGTAAGCATGCCCCGACCAGAGCGTGCAAGTTACGCAATTCATTTTGTATCTATTAAATTTAGCTTAAAGGAATGTTTATAAATGGTGTAACACAACGTACTAGGAACACGTGATTCCGAACTGAAAACTAAATGGCGCCACTCGTCGTTTGCTCCGCGCTATAGAAGTGCTTTCGTAGGAATATAAGAAGTCCCCATACATAATGTTATTAAAACGACTATCGCTATCAGTTCCTAAGCTTCCACAGTGAATCCTACTGGAACACTACGCCTTAGTGCAACTAAGACGGTGCATCTTCCGGCACATCCATACCTGGAATGCCGTAAAGAACCCGTCGTCTGTCCACGATACTCTATGTATAAGTGACTATAAAACTCTTGTACCAGTCACCTGTACGTATTCTTTTCCCCCAATCCGTCGGGTCATCGTATTTCAATGGTAATTTTTATATTCATATACATACTAATATCATAGATGCGTAATTCTGTCTATCTGCGAGTCTAAATCTGTTATCTGTATCAGTAATCCGCCGGTGTTAAATGCGTGCATATGATGCAATCCATTTTGTATGGTTTTTTTGGTTGGAGTGGTAATTTTTTGTCGTCCAGATATACTAATATTATGAATGCGTCTGTATATTCGGTCTCTCTGCCTATTATGGTTTCACGGGTAGTCCGCTGCTGTACTATTGATGAAATTTCCAAAAAAAACCCGTTATTCCTCAGATATTTCGAATAAATAATATTAATTTAAAAAAAGGTTATATTTCTGGGATAAGTGTGTTAATAAATAAATGATAAATTTATAAATATGCTCTATATAACATAATCTAAGAACGTCCTTATACCAACCACATCACTACTTATTACCATATAAGCAAATTCGTCTATTGAAAAAATTAACAAAACATTTGCATTAACATCGAATTTTCAGAACTACGTCAAATATATTGTTTAACGCTAAAAATACTTACTATACTCAAGATCATTTAGCTTTCAAAGTGTTAAGGTGTGGAATGATTTACCAGTATCAATTAGAAAATATTTATCTTAAGTAATTATATATTAGTAGCATCTTTTCATCTATTTATTTTACCAAAATTATTTAATAGATTAAATAGTTTAATTTATATAAACTTTTTCTTTTTCTTTATATGACCTGTAGTCGCTTTCTTCTTCAATTCTTGTCCTTTTCCTTCTATTACTTAAAGGTTGACTGGAATATATCTCATTAAGGGATAAGTCCACCTTAATATATTTGTTTTTTTTTTTTTAATTTCTCTCTTTTCTAAATATGTGTATGTATAAAAAATATTTTTGCTCAGGGCCCCCTTGAAGTCGGGGCCCGAGTGTCCTTATCACAGACTGTCCTAATAACTCGATACAATTCTCGTCCTGAACAGATGGACGCTCAGCTTAATATTTAAACAGGTCTTAAAAATCACGATCGGCGATATGAAATATTTATTGGAAAAAAAGCTGATATTTATGACACCATTGTCCGTAAGTTTGTTGGTTTTACAATAATTATTTTAATACATTGCGGTGCTTTATGAGACAGAAGTCAGTTGGGTTAATAAGTTACCACTTATAAACAATGTAAATATTAAACGGTCGATATGTCAGTTTACTGAGATAAGGTTTGAAAACAATTTAATTTTTATTGTGACACGGTAATTTATTAGTACAAGTGTATATTTAATATTTAAATAATATTAAATATATGTGTGTTTGTATGTGTGTGCATGTATTTTTCGAATTTCGGATTTTCATGAAATTACATGGTTTTGGGGAGAAAATCTATCTAGCTAGGCTTTTCAGCCATTAAAAAATTCCTTAAAATAATATTAAATACATTAGACTATTTTTGCTGTCATATTTAAAATTGTAATAGCTTAGTGGTCTATTCTACTCCACAGGATACCACACAGCGGTCGACTCACCTTAGTCGCCATTTACTACACCTCGGTAAGAAATGAAGATGGTCTATTCTACTCAGCCGGATACCATACGGCGGTCGACTTACCTTAGTCGCCTTTTACACCTCGGTAAAATATGAGGGTGGTATATTCTACTCTGCCTAATACCATACGGTGGGTCAACTTACCTTAATCGCCTTTTCGATACTTCAGTAAGAAATGAAGGTGGACTATTCTATTCAGCCGGACACCACGCGACTGTTTGGTTTGGTTCTATATATGAAATTTAAATGAAACGTGTAAACCCTGGTCAACACACAAGTTCATTTAAAACGGATAGTGTATGAATATGTATGTCTGTCGGTTACATGAAGGAATTCCGACACGTGCGATGTGAATTTAAGTGTCATTTTGACTTTTTGCGCCATTTCGGAATTACGATTTAATCGCGGCTATAAATCAATTGGGTTTATATATATGTATAATTGTCCGGTCGTTTGATGCATATATCTTATAGATTGCATATCTGACGAATATTTTATGACCAGATATCGGCCATTTTGCATCCGTTTTAACACCTCGGTTAATTGCCTCTTCAGGTGACAAGAAGGATGGCTCCTTTTTGCACAAAGAATTAGTTTAGCGATTCAGCGTGGAAACGCTGCCAGCATTTTTGGGACCATTCCACGTGGGCATGATTTGTATAGTCCTAGCGTGTAATTTAAGATAAATATAACTTGTACATTTTTGGAATAAAAAAAAAATTAATACCGACATAATTTCGCAGACACTTTCGCAGGTATATTAGTGGCACCCGCCAATTCGCGATAACATAGGATAGACCACCCTCATTTCTTAGCGAGATTTCGTAAAAGGAGACTAAGGTAAGTTGACCCACCGAAGTGTCGTAAAATACGACTATGGTAAGTTGACGTCAAGGAAGCCGCCGGTAGTAAAATACGTAGCCAAATCATGTGACAACATGTTTTGCCGACCCCACTTAGAGTGGGATAAGGGCAGGAAAATGATGATATTTTCCTGTTTTTGAAGGAAAAATAGGAATTTTTTTCATCCCCTATTTTAGCGATATATAAATTCAAATTCAAAATATTCTTTATTCAAGTAAACTTAATCGCGGATTATAGCAAAATAATTTGATTATTACTTATGTATGAAATAAACTAGTAAACAAGTGCTTTTGAATCGTCAACTCTACTCCTACCGAGAAGAGCCAGCAAGAAACTCGGCTGTTGCTCTTTTCAAAATCTAATTTTTATAACTAGTTACATTTGATCATTACTATCTTGTGCAGGTTAGATGAGTAGCTATATCCACGCATTCTTATCTATATAATCCTCAATAGTATAGTAGACTTTCTGAATCAGCTTCTCTTTAACAGTGTTCTTAAACTGCTGTAATGGCAAAGCTAAATTTGATTGCGGAATTTTATTATAGAATCTTATACCCAAACTAACAAACGACTTACGTACTTTTGCAAGGCGCAAAGCAGGAGCCGCAAGCTAATACAAACATAATGAGTTCATTTATATTACAATTTAAACAGTGCAAATTGTTATTCGCATATATCAAGTCTTTAAACTGAACATGTTTTTTCTGTAATCTCTTCTTAGAATCTCGCAAAAACCATATGTGTCCCCATATAAATTCGTGGCCCGTCGTGTACCGGAACTTACCATCCTTAAAATATGACCTTTATTCTTATATACATAAAGACTATTATTCTGTAAAATTAGGTTATTCATTTCGCACTACAAATATGGTGTTCTAATCTATTCAATTTATCGTTTCTAATATTAGACATATTGAACCTTATTGTCGACTAATAGAGTAAGTTTTCAAATGATGAAGTTAATTCGCATTTAGTATTGCGATTCCCTAATCGGATGTTCAGTTTAGACCCATATGTATTAATAAAGGCACGCACAAACAGATAACGGGTTTGTGTCATTTAATATATATCACTTGCTTTTACCAACGACTTCGTTCGCGTGTTCTGTTGTTCTGTTGTAGTGTGATTGGTTGAATAGATGGCGCTTTTCAATGTCATCCTATTCCTGTAGAAATAACAGGATTTCTATAGCCTATATGTTATTCCGGAGTATAATATAAATATATAAATATATGGGACACTTACACACACGGTCGTCCGCCCCCAAAGTAACTTAATACTTGTGTTATGGGTGACAGACAACTGGTGAATATATACTTATATATTTTTTAAATACGTTCTTAAATATAAATATACACCCAGGCTCAAAGGCCAACAAATTCAGAAAATGTTGGCCCTCGGCGGGAATCGAACCCACGACCCACGGAGCTGAAGGTAGAGTCACTACCCACTGCGCCAACGGGCCAGTAAAAAAAAGGAATAAAAGGCCAACTTTCATGGATTTCAAAGTTTGTATAGATGTATGTTTTTTACTCTTCCACGTCGAATCCGCTGAGTCAATATCGATGAAATTTGTCACAAATATTCCTTGTACACCGGAATAACATATAGGCTATAGAAATCCTGTTAATTCTAGAAGAATAGGATAAAATTGAAAAGCGTCATCTATTATCAAACTATCACAGAAACGAAGTTGCGAGTAAAAGCTAATTATATATATAAAGATTTAAATATGTTTATATTAAAATAAGAAATATTTAAAACTCAATGATATTCATAATTGGCGCGCAAATTGATAATTTAATTAACCTTCTTGGAACCAGGCCCTAGATGGTAAAATATTTAACTAAATTGCTTTAAATGTACAAAAATTTAAAAAAGTAAATTTTTTGCTAAACGAATAACGTAAGTAAAGTGCAATTGGTAATTAAGATGATTATTATTCAATTAAAAATGTTTAATTAACAAATAATTCAAGGTTGGTACAATTATTTAGTTTAAAAATATTCATACGATATCTACACTAAAGAAAATTAATCTTTGCATATCGTTAGACAAAGCCCCCGTTTTGTCTGTTTTTGTTTATAATTTACTAGCAATCGCCAGCGGTTTCGCCCTTATGAAAAGATTAAAACCGTAATATAGTATTTTGATAACCATAAAAATGGTTAAAGTGGGTTACCACTTTTTACCTTAAAAGCTAGACATATGCTGTCGCGGACTTTTATTTAGAACTTTTAGAGGGGATCAATTTTGTAATACATGATTTTTGAATAACTATTACCTTTTACTCAGCGCACGCAAGGAAAGCTTTTGATTTTGCCGTTTACGTACTATTTTTTATTGCTGCTTCTCCCCTGTTCATCTTAGCGTGATGTTATATAGCCCATAGCCTTCCTCGGGAAATGACTATCTAGAAATGACTAGACTATCTTGCACTCAAAGAATTTTTCAAATCGGTCCAGTAGTTCTTGAGATTAGCGCGTTCAAACAATCAATTAAACAAATAAACTCTTCAGCTTTATATATTAGTATAGATTAGGACGAAAGTCTTACAAACAATTTACTAAATAACAAATTTCTTTATGGAAACTGGCTACGACTTTTGTAAATTTCACTGTTAACGTATCTGGTTTAATAATCGCTTTTGTTGAAATGCGTGTTAAATATTAAACAAAGTCGAAAGCGGCTGCATCACACTTCTAACTCGTTTGCAAAAAACTGTTTTCTCAAAATATCTTTTATGTTAGATAATCTTGCTTTCTATATAAATAAAGATTGTTTAGATATGTCATCATAATTTACGGTGTTTATCATTCATTCATATCATTACGCCGTGTGGTATCCGGCTGAATAGAGTAGACCACCCTCTTTCTTATCTAGGTTTCGTAAAAGGCTACTAAGGTAAGTCGATCCCCCGTGTGGTATCCAGTTGGGTAGAATAGACCAACAATATTCTTTACCGAGGTGTCGTAAAAGGAGACTAAAGTAATTTGATGTCAGGCAGGCGGCCGGTCGTAAAATACACAGACCAATCATGTGCAAACATGTTTATAACATGTTGTGCCGACTCCACTAAGAGTGGTATAAGGGCAGGAGGATGATGAAAGACATTTTAAAATTCATAACATTTCCAAACCTCTTGAGGTTTAAAAGTTATATAATACTAGCAATTGCCAGCGGCTCAGCCCGCGTGGAAAGTTTAAAACCGTAATATAGTCTTTTAGTAAACCAACCATAAAAATGGTTAAGGTGGTTTAACCTTAAAAGTTAGACATATGCTGTCGCGGACTTTTCTTTAGAACTGTTAAAGGGCAACAATTTTGTAAGACATGATTTTTGAATAACTATTACCGTTTACTCATCGCACGCAAGGAAAGTTTTAAAATTTGTCGTTTTCGTACTATTTTTTATTGCTGCTCCTATTCATCTTAGCGTAATGTTATATAGCCTATAGCCTTCCTCGATACATGGACTATTTTACACTGAAATAATTTTTCAAATCGGTCCAGTAGTTCATGACAATAAGGCGTTCAAACAAACAAACTCTTCAGCTTTATATATTAGTATAGAAGAGAGAATCTATGCACTACACATATGCAAGGTGTATATAAATAGTTTTTTGCGGTTGTTCTTATCTCTAAATTGAGTATCGTGACAACCACGCGTCAACGCGACGTTTTAAGCTTTTCAATAGGATGACGTGTATGCGATCGTTGCTGATAAATTTGCCTACTGTAGACGACCTAGCTGTAATTATCTGTTGATAAACAAGTGGCACGGAACAAGTCTTGCTAGCATATTAAACAACTTAGGTTGGGCAAAATAATATTCAAAATCCTGGGCCGCTTTGGAATATTTTGTTAATATTTCGGAATTTAAACCGTCGTATGGTATCCGGTTGATAGAATAGACCAACCTCATTTCTTACCGAGCTGTCATAAATAGCGACTAAGGTAAGTCGACTCGCCGTGAGGTATCCGGCTGAGTAGAATAGACAACGCTCATTTCTTACAGAGTGTCGTAATATACGACTGAGGTAATTTGATGTCAGGCAGGCGTTCGTTCGTATGATACGTAGCCAAATCATGTGACAACATGTTTATAAAATATTATATATACACAACTTAGAGAGGGATAAGGGCAAGAGAATAATACATTGTAACAGAAGATAACAAATTACCTTCTCTTAGACCGCGTCATAAACATCGTGTTAGTGGATGAGATTTTTCAATAAAAAGTTAACTGAAGACCACAAAATAAACTGCAATTTAAACAATATTTCAACGAATTAAATGTCCACAAATCGGACATCTAGTAACATCGCAGAAAGCGGGACAATGATCTTTCCAATTGTTTTAAAACAATGCCTTCCCTATAAGGAACTCTGCCTTAAGCAAGATTCTAGGCAGTGATGATTTTGGTTCTTATAACTTGAACTGTAGGGAGTTAAATTGTTTGGATTCGAGTAATGCCTATTAAACCATAGTAACAAAATTTCAGCTTTCTTTTAATCCAGGACAAGATAGTGTAATTGCAGCTACTAGTTCTGACATGTCATGGTCCAACTTGTTTTAAATTAAGTTTTGTTTGTTTTGAAATATCGGCTTGTATGTTTGGCTACCGTGTTTTGCTTTAAATTATCTTAAAGAATTTTCGAAATTTATCATTTTTAATCTGTTAAATAAGATTAAATAGTTTCTAGGCGAGCTTCATTCATCGTAAACTACATTATCAAGATTTATTAAAATCTTGCACTTGTGACCAAAATTTTGTTTATGAAAACCACCTTATATATGTATGTACATATACAGACATTGTTTAAGGTGAAAGGTTCTTTCTTTAAAAAACAATTTGAAATACTAAATCGCTGACCTTACTCAATTGTGGTGTATGAGTTTACTTCTATTGTATAAATCACAAGCTCAAACACGCAATAATAGTATGCCACTACACGTCCACTCTCGCCCGCGGCTCTGGTGCTATTAACGTGGTGCGTTAGAGACTGTGTATGGTTATTGATGGTTGTATGATATGTTTCCGTCTTCATGTAATTATACACAAAGTAATAATCAGACATCTCAACCCACATACACTACATAACTGAATCCTGCTCATGAATGTTTAAGCTCTGATGACAGATTCATGGTGGCTAGCTATTTCGACTTCGTCCGCGCCATTATATGTACTTTTACTCCTTTAAGTGCATACAATAATGAAATATGTATTTTTAATATACTTCTAATATACTCAATAGTCTCACAAGCGATACTCCCAGTTTTATGTTATGAATGTACATATATGTCATTCACATTTTTAACACTTGCAAGCTTCAGTTCTTTCTTTAAAGACTTGGAGGCAAAGACCTAAGTTATCCCGTGTCTAATTATATTATTATGGCCGAAGATTCTTTTATTTGGTCATGCATGTTCTCCATCGTTATTGCAACACCACGTCCACGTAACGTGATGCGATCGCCATTCATTATAGATTACTTTCATTATTTGGTGTACAATGTTTATTTCGTTTCGCTTATTTCGTCCATTAAATTAATTTCAGCACGTCACGGCTCACGAGACTCTCTTACGTCCGTTGATACCATCGTGTTGTAGGATAAATTTGTTATGCAGCTCGCAGATTCTCGTTATTATAACTTTTACTGTAGTTTCGCAATTAATTTACAGCAATATTAATGTTATACACAAATTGCCTGTTACTATCGCACTGCTGGGCGTAGGCCTCCTCTTCGTTTTTGGAGAGAGCGATTGGAGCTAAGACCTACCTCTCTCTTCCAATGCGGATTGGTAGATTACACATATCCCTAGAAATATGCAGGTGTCCTCACGATGTTCTCTTTCACCTAACAGTGATTATGTAGTCTATGTTTATTTCTAAACACTCTCTAAACACAATTCTGTTCTCTAAGGAAAAACTGGAATTTTGCTATTATGCATGTTTGCCCAATATATTAGCTTTATTTTTACCAAATTAAATTTATATTGTTTAAGCATATTAGCAGTAAAAGCGTCATAGATAGACAGACAGAAACTGATATATAGACAGAGTGGCTTAGTCTTACTTAAGTTTTACTGATGAAAATCGCGCGCAGTCATTTGTATATCGCAGACTTTAAACCTTCGTTTCTTAATTATATATTCGTATATTAACAAATTTCTGAGTAGAAGGTGTAACATCCCAGATCTCACGAAATAGATTAAAAGCAATAATTACCCGTTCGCCTGATGAATCCGAGAATTCAATGAAAATGAATGACTGGCCGACTTGTCGCCGTTTCACATGCCGACGCTATCTAACAACAAATCTTTTAATTGTGAGTTAAGTTATACATTCCACGATTATTGTGAAATGGTCAAATGCGAGTCAGATTGAGGTGCGACTAATCTTAATATCTATCTACACCAGAGTTTTCAAACTTTGGACCCACGCCCCATAGGAGTGCAATTTGATTGTTAAGGGGTCAATTCGAAAATGGACTCGACAAGAGTTAAATAAACCCTTTCGCTTCGGTCCATTAAATTACTATGCTAGATCGGTACCATATTTAATTAAAAAAGCATAATTTTTTTTTTAAACCTATAATTAAAGTTTCTCAAATGTAAAATTAAAAAGTCAAATGTAAAATGTAAAAATAAAATTATTTTGCTGCTATCCGCGATAAAGTATATAATGCTAAATGTAGAGTGGACTATCCGTTCGCATATCGGATACAGGCAGGATTAGTAAAAACACATGCACAAACCATTACCGCCATTTGCATTTTTTTGCGATTTTGTCGTGGAGTCTATCTCCTAATGATGCTTCGAATGCGGGGCGAAACGATTGTTGAGTTTGTGATGATGAACGTATGTAGTGCTTGTGTATTGTGGTGGCGGTGGTGGAGGTTTGAGCATGTGTTTTTACGAATCCTGCATGTATCAGGTATTAAAACGGATTGTCCACTCTACATTTAGCATTATATGTTTATAGCATAATAATATTATTATTAGTTTTGTATGATGGATCTCCGTAAAGTAACGCCTAATTCTATAAATTAAATTATTAACTAAAACGTAATTAACACTCGTGGTCAACTTTTGCATTTTACCGCGGTATCCCAAAAACCGTTTCGCATTCCATAGCTGCGTTGCGTCGTTTTCCCACAATTCTTTACATTTTGACTGAATCGCTGTGTTTTTTATATCAGCTTATAAACTCTGATTTATTGTGCGGTTCTTGTACTTTGTGATTCTTTAGTATTTAACGGTTCGGCTGAATAATTGCATCACGCATGAAATTAAAAAATAATGCTCTCATGTTTGAAACAATTTATAGATTTAACGTTACATTGTGGAGATTTAAAATACAAAGTTACAATAGTTAATGTATAGTAGAGCAAAGATCAAGCATTATCAAGAACTGGTGCTGTATTGTATTTGTAACACAGTACTTCGGAATTTATTATTATTTTTGTCAAATTCAAGAAACTCGGCGGTTGCTCTTTTGAAAATATAATTCTTATGACTAGTTACATTTAGTCATTACTGTCTCGTACAGGGTCTAAGCGAGCTATATCCACACATTCTTATCTTCCAAGTAATCCTCAACAGTATAGTTGGCTTTCTGGATCAGCCTTTTTAACAGTGTTTTTAAACTGCTGTAATGGCAAAGCTAAAATTGATTGCGGAATTTTATTATAGAATCTTATACCCAGACCCACAAACGATTTATGTACTTTTGCAAGGCACAAAGCAGGAGCCGCAAGTTTATGTCGGTTCCTACTTTGCCTCTTATACAAACCACCTATCGTTTTATAATTCTTTAAATTACATTTAGTCATTACTGTCTTGAATTCAAATTCAAAATATTCTTTATTCAAATAAACTGGTAAACAAGTGCTTTTGAATCGTCAACTCTACTGCTGGTTCGGAAAGCTGTTCCTACCGAGAAGAGCCAGAACGAAACTCTTGTTACTAGTTACATTTGACTTTGAAAGGTTGACTGCAAACGCTCTAGAGGCCTTAGTCCCATCAGGTCAAACCAGATCCGCTCATCCTTAAATACCAACTTGCACAATGCTTTCCACGATGCCAAAGACATACTAAAATGGCGAACCAAACCAAAACCTCAAATGGGGAATCACGACCCTCAGTAATTAGGATATCGACGCGAGGAGGAGGAGTTAAATTTAGTCATTACTGTCTTGTACAAGTCAAGTAGCAGGGTCGGGTAGTAGGGTCGAGAAGTAGCTATATTTATGGACTGAGTAGCTTCTCAATAATAACTAACTACTAACACTACAATGTACGATGTTTCCTGAGTGTTACCTCACGTTTCCTGATGATGTCTGCGTAACTAATTACCTAATTGGCTATGTAACGAGACTTACTGATATTTCGTTACGAGTGCTCCCTGAACGGTTATGACAAGCGCACGTGAATAGCTTTCTCATACATTAAGACAGATTGGTTAAATGGAGTACCAATTTTACCATAAATGTACATGGGACCTCTGACATTAAATGGGGCCTTGCAATGCCAATCTTGTTCCTCCTGCTCTTATCCCACTCTAAGTGGGATCGATGTAACATGTTAAACTTGTTTTCATATGATTTGGCGTATTTTACGATTAGCCGCCTGCTTACTTACTTAGTTTACGACACCTCGATAAAAATGAGGGTCGTCTATTCTACTCAAGTCGATACCACACGGCGGTTTAACTTACCTGTGTCGCCTTTTACGAGACCTCGATAAGAAACGAAGGTTGTCTATTCTACTCAGTGGGATACCACACGGCGGTTTAACTTACCTTAGTCGCATTTTACGACACCTCCGTAAGAAATAAGGGTGGTTTATTTTACTCAGCGGGATACCACACTGTGGGTCTACTTACCTTAGTCGCCTTTTACGACACTTCGGTAAAAAATAAGGGTGGTTTATTCTACTCAGTGGGATACCACACGGCGGTTTAACTTACCTTAGTCGCATTTTACGACACCTCGGTAAGAAATAAGGGTGGTTTATTTTACTCAGCCGGATACCACACGGTGGGTCGATTTATCTTAGTCGCCTTTTACGACACCTAGATAAGAAATGAGGGTTGTCTATTCTACTCAGTGGGATACCACAGGGTGGGTCAACTTAGTCGCCTTTTACGACACCTCTTTATGAAATGTGGTATCCGGTTGAATAGAATAGACCACCCTGATCTATTCTATTCAGCCGGATACCACACGGCGTTTTGCAATATTATCAAAATACTATTAAATATATTGCGGGCCTATTTATTCTTTTGATATACTTAGTATACCTAATTGAATCTAATTAGATAAAACTCAGTGCCTCCGTGGGGTTTGAACCCCATGGCTTATGGTGTCACGATTTGCCTATATCAGTTCCAGTCCAGTTAATCGATTAAGATTTCGGTTTTGTAAACAACAAACCGATTATTACTCGATCGCTCTGTAAATCTCGTTCGATGCACTAAACACTGACATAATCGAAAATTATAGGCTATCGACCGGTAAATTCGATTCTGTAAATAGTAATTTAACAATTATTGACTCTGGTGGCCTATAATTGATAATACGGTCTTGAGGACTGACATTTAAATAAACCTCGAGATAAACTAATATGGCCACTGAATAATTCAATGTTAAATTTTGACTGATGTAAGGATGTTTTATACAAAAATAATGAGAATATTATTTTGCTATAATCCGCGATAAAATTTAAAATTTTCTTTTATCTCGGATTATAGCAAAATAATATTTTCATAAGTTTTGTATTATGGACCTCCGCAAAGTAACGCCTAATTCTATAAATGATGTTTTATACGAAAATTCCCAATTCTACTCTAGTTTTATTTCGTGTACTTCATCATAATCATTCTCCTGCCCTTATCCCACTCTAAGTGGGGTCGGCACAGTATTGCACTAAGTGGGGAATCCACATGTCACATGATTTGGATTGCTATTTAACGACTGGCTTCCTGCCTGACGTCATTCTGCCTTATTCGTATTTTACCACACCTCGGTAAGAAAGAGGGTGGTCTATTTCAGTCGGATACCACACGGCGGGTCGACTTACCTTGTCGTCTTTAACAAATCTGTAAGAAATGAGGGTAGTCTATTCTACTCAGCCTTATATACTATCAATACCAGTACTGGGTATTGCTTTCCTTTAGAGAGAAAGACTGAGGTTTAAACTCACCACGCTGTTCCAAGACGGATTGACTGGGGGAAAAATCGATCTAGCTATGTTTTATGTGAAAAAAAATTTTATCCCTGTTTTTGGGCATTAAAAAATACTAACATTTATATTGAATATGAAACACTATTTTTGCCATAAACTGTCAAGTCAGCGTAGCTTATTCGGGGAACGGGCAGTCTCGAGAAATATAAATACCTAGGATTGATCCCCAACTACCTAATTTTTTTTTTTTTGTATTTGAAGTTTCTTTTTTTTATTTTGTAAAAAATTACCGAGCAATCAACAATAAGTTTTTAATAGTAAAGACAGTTGCGTTTCCGGGATACAAACCCTTTAAAAGGAGAGGTCCTTTTTCTTCTAAGCTGTAGGTGAAAGTGCTTTTGGTCGCTTTAACTTAAGTATTAAAATACCCTCAGCTATGTACTTACTTTTCCCTATTCCCGAAGTAAAAGAAGGATATTTAAGTACTTTATGGGAACCTGGTATATAAGCATCAATTATACCCAATTTTATCATATTTCTATACCGCTATGAAAGCGTAACAAACAGATCGAATTTCGCATTAAAAAAAATACAATAAGAGAATGTCTGCCTGTGTGTTACGCCTTTATTATTAGTTTTTTAAGCAATAAACGTGAAATTTGGTATAATGGATTTATATACTGGGCTAACGGTCAGTAGATTTTTATCTTATTCTACGAAACAGGTAACAAATTAAGGGAATTTTAACGTTTAAGTAGATGAAATTGAAGCCACGTACACAGTTTATACACAAAAACATTTGGCGGTATTCTTTTAATTAAAGAAAAAAGAAAAAACATAATCAACTATGCGCAATGGTATTCACCGAGACTAATATCGATTTAATATCAATAAAAAAATCAATTTCAGTTCGACAGTTTTATACACAAAAAAGGCAAGAAAAACCGCCTTCAATCGCTAGATCAGTTTTTTTCGGACGCCAGTAATTATTTTACATCGAGCAAGTACTCGTTTATTAATCAGAAATGGCGATTCCGTCTTAATAATAACATCAACTTGTCAGCAACGATATGTACTGACCGCAAAGATTAAATTTAATAAAATATATATCGTAAAATCTATACTAATATATAAAGCTGAAGAGTTTGTTTTTTTGATTGTTTGAACGCGCTAATCTCAGGAACTACTGGACAGATTTAAAAAAATATTTCAGTGTAAGATAGTCCATTTACTGAGGAAGGCTATAGGCCATATAACATCACGTTAAGATGAATAGGAGAGGAGCAGCAATAAAAATAGTCCGAAAACGGTTTTAAGCTTTCCTTACGTGCGTTGAGTAAACGGTAATAGTTATTCAAAAATCATGTATTACAAAATTGTTCCCCTCTAAAGGGTCTAAATAAAAGTCCGCGACAGCATATGTCTAACTTTTAAGGTTAACCTACTTTAACTATTTTTATGGTTACCAAAAGACTATAATACGGTTTTAACCTTTCTACGCGGTCGGAGCCGCTTGCGATTGCTAGTATTATATAGTCTGTCTGCAATATAATGCAAAAGAATTAATAATATTAGTTTGGATAATACGTTTATTAAATTATTTATTGAATTTTAAATATTTTATGCTGTTGGTACATTTTGTGACAAAATCCATTAATCATTGAAATCAATAACCAAAGGATCGTCGGTTCAATTCCGACCTTGACACCGGTTCAGCACGATGACATCACGCCGCCCGTGACGTTACCTTATACCATAGCACACACGGACAGTCTGTGTAATTATGATTTAGTATAGTAAAAAATGAAATCACGTTTATTTGTTATAAGTTTTATCCGCAGCTTTTGACGGTAAAATTAAGGGTTTAAACACCCTCAATTATGTAATAGCCCGACATATAGCATCGGTTATATATCGGACATATAGCATAGGTGCAATAAAGCATAGCGTAGTGCCTAAAAAACTCGTGAGAATGGAATTTTTATTATTTCTTTCTTTCTTTCTTTATTAATTATTAAAATGTAACGTGTCTTACATATTCTGCCTTGCAGGCGTGTGAACAATAAATTATTATAGAATTAATACTTAAATCAATTTAAAAAAAATCAAATTAAATTAATGTGTCAGTTATATAAGCATTAAATCATGATGATGATGATGATAATAATAGTTAACAATAAACAAACTTTACAAGTCTATAGCAGGCAAGGTAGTAAAGTGTAAGTAACAGTACACTCTAAATTTAGTATTACATAAATTTTAACTAATCGCGAATTAATTTTATGATGGTTTGTAACCAATTACTTTTTTATAATTGTTACAAGTCCCGATACAATATTTCAAGGTTTGAAATGACATCTAAATCTTACTATTTTTTCAAAAAACAATTTCAAGACGTGCCGCCGGCTAACTTTCGTCGAGATAAAATCTTTACGCGAAATCTTCCAATATGGAAAGCCGAATGATTTGTTAATATCAATAAAATGTTATTCTCGCTTTCTAAAATCACAGTTTGTGACCTTTAGAATACATTTTTTGTATTCTAAGGTATCCTATGGGATTCATAAGAAAGCGAAGAGTCATTCATTCAGCGGTTGATGGAGCGAGCTATGCTTGGTGTATCTCTACGCGATCAAATCAGAAATGAGGATATACGTAGAAGAACCAGAGTCACTGACATAGCTCATCGTGTCGCGAAGCTGAAGTGGCGATGAACTGATGGGCTTTGGGGTCCCAAGGTGCTGGAATGGCGACCGCACACCAGAAAGCGCAAATTTCTGCGACCTATAATTTGACGGCCTGTTTTTGCTTGAGGGGCCAGCATCCGAAATATATGTTATTGCGGATTTTGTAGACTTTTTCCTTCTCTTGCAAAGGTATTTTAGTCATTATTCTTCTGCCCTTATCCCACTCTAAGTGGGGTCGGCATAACATGTTATAAACATGTTTTCATATGATTTGGCTAGGGGTTTGACGACCGGTCGCCTGCTTGACGTTAACTTACCTTAGTCGCCTTTAACGACACCTCAGTAAGAAATAGGGTGGTCTATTCTACTGAGCTAGACACCACACGACGGATCAACTAACCCATGTCGCCTTTACAACACCTCGTTAGCAAATGCGGGTAGTCTATTCTACTGAGCTGGATACCACACGGCGGTAGTACATGTATTTAAGTATTGCAAAGTTTCTGCTTCCTTTATCCAGCTATTATTCTATATTAAACGTCCATTTACCTTGACTAGCATTACGTGTATATGTTTTGATAGGTCGGCTAAACAAAATAGCTGGCCAAGTCGTGAGTTTGCAATTTGCTCCAACAACAGGCAGGTCAAGCCGGTTGACCTCTATTTCGTCCTAAGGTCCTAAGTGCAACGTTGTCTCGGAGATATATTAGTTTCATCTGCAATATTACCAAGTGTATTAAGTAAATTGTTATTTACAAATTGTACATCTATAATTTATTTTAGAAACGTACAATTTAATGATAGAATAGGATATACAATTATAGTATTATATTCAACAATCAATTTTAAACTTTGCCATTACAACTGTTTAAAATATATATTAAAAGGAGGCTGATACAAAAATCTATATTGTAGATTAACATTATGATAAAAATACGTGGATTTAGCTACCCTTCGACTTTGCATAAAATAATAATGACGAAGTTTTCTAAGTTATAACTTATTAGTAACTTTGTTATAAATAGATACAGAAAACTATATTGTAGAGTAACATTAATGATAAAAAAACGTGGATTTAGCTTAGCTACACTTCGAATTTGCATATGATAGTAATGACGAAGTGTAACTTGTTATCTAAGTTATAAGTAACTTAGTTATAAATATAAGAATCATATTTTGCAGATCAACCACTTAGTTTGTAGTTAGATCTTCTACGTAGTAGCAATATTCTGAATCAGCTGTAGATTTGATGATTCCAAAGTACCTATTTACCTGAATACAATTCTAAATTTTAATATAAATCTTTATTTGAACACCGTGTGGTATCCGGCTGAATAGAATAGTACCATCCTCATTTCTTACCGAGGTGTCGTAAAAGGCGACTAAGGTAAGTCGACCTGACGTGTGGTATCCGGCTGAGTAGAATAGTACAACCTCATTTCCCACCGAGGTGTCGTAAAAGCCAACTAAGATAAGTTGACCCACCATGTGGTATCCGGTTGAGTAAAATAGACCACCCTCTTTCTTACCGAGAGTTCGTAAAATACGACTAAGGTAAGTTGACGTCAGGCAGGCGGCCGGTCGTAAAATACGTAGCCAAATCATATGACAACATGTTTGTAACATTTTGAGCTGATCTCACTTAGAGTGGGATTAGGGCAGGAGGATGATGATAAATCTTTATTTGAATATAGTCGAATTTCTTTAATTATTTCCGAAAACAGGGTACCCGTGTAAAATCGAGGGGGGGGGGGGGGGGAGGGCTAAAATTTAAAAAAAGTGTACGCGATTGTACTCTAATCCATGATTATTTTCTCTTAATATTTAATCAGTGATATTTAGTCGCGCTTTCGTTTTCATATATTTTAATTGCGGCCTTGGGGGACGGTCTGCACAAAGCGATCAGCGGATAACGGCGGTGTTAAAGAATGTTTCTTAAATGTAAACACAAATTGGTGATGTTTTTAAGCTTCTTTAGAAAGTAAGTTATTGTTAGAAATTGCGCGTTAGAGTCCCAGTATTCTTCCGTCTGTGTATCTCAGACACTTGCTATGCATTGCAAGCAGAGAATCGGCCTTCAACGCGGGCGATCACGGGTTCGATTCCCACCGAGGGCAAAGGATTTTTAACAATTTGTTGGTTTTTCGAGTCTGTTTCTATTTATATATTTATCATTTGTATGTCACCCCTAAAACAAGTACAAAGTTATGATATAATTGTTTTCCTATTACTTTTGTACTTGGAATTCTGCAAAGTAACGCCTATTTCTATAAAAAATTACATAACACAAGTATTTAGTTACTTTGGGGTCGGACGAACGCGTGAGTAATTGCAACATATGTTTATTATTTAAATTAAGCCGTTTTGTATCCGGCTGAGTAGAACAGACCACCCTCATTTCTTAACGAGTTGTAAAAGGCGAATAAAGTAAGTAGACCCATTGTGTGGTATCTGTTTGAGTAGAATAGACCACCCTTTTTCTTACCGAGGTGTCGTAAAATACGACTAAGGTAAGTTGACGTCAGGCAATGACTTCCGCTTAGTATTTTGTAGCAACATAAAACATAAAACAAGAGTATCGCGCCCTTTTTGATTAAAATGGTGGCAACACTGTGTCGTGTTGTTTCCGGTGGAGTCTTCCTATTGATAAAACGTTTCAGTGACAGTCAGTCTTTATTCGTCATTCAAGAGAAGTGCATCTCGGAACGGGAATTGTGGTATTCCTATTATATCGTGTTATTGTATATAGTGTGCGCTAACATTCTTACAAATCGCACTATCTATTTGAGCAATCATGGTTCGATCAGTATTTTTTGTGTTAATGGCGACCAGACAGATATGGGGGGTACTTTTATAATATGTAGTGATGGAGAGTGAACAAAGTGTAACGTGCGCCCACGCGGCGCCCACCACGCGGCCGACCTTCGGCAAAACGGGCTGCGTTTTTAGTTTTAGAAGGTTGTTGTATGTAGTTTAATAAGGAGTTTTATTACGTATTTTTGTTAATTAACTTCATTATTACATCATTAAAAATAGTATTTTTGTTCTTTGGTGGTTTTTTATCAATAAAATTAACATGTTACCTAACAAGTGTTTATGAATCTTCAATTGTACTGCTGATTGCAATTGAGCTGGACGTAAAACTTACCTTAGTCGGCTATTACGACACCTCGGTAAGATAGGTGGTCTATCCCACTCAACCGGATACCACACGGTGGGTCAACTTACCTCTGTCGCCTTTTACGACACCTAAGTAAGAAATGAGGGTAGTCTACTCTGCCAGATACCACACGGCGGGTTGACTTACCTTAGTAGCCTTTTACGACACCTAGGTAAGAAAGGTGGTCTATCCTACTCAACCGGATACCACACGGTAGGTCAATTTATCTCTGTCGCCTTTTACGACACCTCAGTAAGAAATGAGGGTAGTCTACCCAGCCAGATACCATGTGGCTTATTTGTTTAAGTTTTCTGTTTTAGCTTATTTTTATAGTTACTTTGAGCAATAATAGTAACAATCAATTTGTCTTTTTGTTACAGGTAAGCAACATATAATGAGTTTAGATATTTTTTACATAAAGATCCAGTGACGTGAAGAAATGTGAGTACATACATCAGTAAATCACACTGTGAACGTCGCGTAATTTTAGTAATATTATAACTGTAAAAAGTACTATCATCATATTCCTGCCCTTATCCCACTCTTAAGTGGGGTCGGCACAACATGTTATAAACATGCTGTCACATAAGCTGCGTTTTTAAGACCGGTCGCCTGCCTGACGTCAACTTACCTCAGTCGTACTTTACGACACCTCTGTAAGAAATGAGGTTGGTCTATTCTACTAAGCCGGATACCACACGGCGGATCGACTTACTTTAGTCGCCTTTTACGACACCTCTGTAAGAAATGAGGTTGGTCTATTCTATTAAGCCGGATACCACACAGCGGGTCGACTTACCTTAGTCGCCTTTAACGACACCTCTGTAAGAAATGAGGGAGGCACTATTCAGCCGGACCCCACACGGCGTAACTGTAAAAAGTACTTTACTAAAGTAATAATAAACTATCCCACCGCTGGACATAGGCCCTCCTATCTCCGTTTTTTTTGGTAAGAATATAAGACATACCACCCTGCTCAAATGCGGAGTGGTGGGTTACACATATCCATAGAATTCTTTAGAGATATACAGGTTTCCTCACGATGTTTTCCATCATCGAAATGCGTGTGGTAAATTGCAATTATCAATTAGATAAGTTTTAAATAATTTAAAGAATTAGGCGTTACTTTGCGGAGGTCCATAATACGAAAACTTATCTAAAAAAAGTAATGAAAATATTATTTTGCTATAATCTTTGAAAGCTTTGTGATTTTGTCGTGGAGTCTATCTCCTGACGATGCTTCGGTTACGGGGCGAAACAATTGTTGAGATTGTGATGGTGAATGTGTACAGTGCTTTTGTATTGTTGTGTTATTGGTGGTGGGTAGTGCATGGGTTTTTACAAATTCTGCATTTATCAGGTATGAAAGAAGTTTACAGGCTCTATATTAAATTGACCAAATTACATCTTCTGATCATGATTGTTTGTAATAGCGAACGTATGTAATGCTGGTATATTTTGGTGGCTGTGGTGGAAGTTAGTGCACGTGTTTACGAATCCTACATGTATCAGGTATGAGAACGAATAATAATTGCTCCAAATAATTGTGTAATGCTAATTACATATATTTTTTTTTATCGCTGATTATAGCAAAATATATTTTTAAGATTAGTTTTAATAGTCAACTCATTGGTGGTATTGGTCTGCTCGGGGTTTGAACCCGTGTCCCCTCGAAAGAGTCGCATGGTCTAAGCGCTGGGCTATCACAGCATGTCACAGTATTTGCTAGTCGTTCTATAATTACACAATTCATATTCTGACCTCTATGACCTGGTGTTCCCTTGACGAGACCGTGACTTTGAATCTCTGAAATGTCAGTGCGTAGTAAATCCAATTAAAATGATTGTTGTAGTCGAACGCAGACAATTGTAACATTAATTGTGGACAAATAACATACTTTTTTGTGATTATGTACAGTCGACAGCAAATAGTTTATAATTTATTTTATGATAATCTAGCAAACACCACGTGTTGTTGTGTATATTATATATCGGAGTAAGTTTTTTTTAAAATTTTACTATAATTTCTAAAACATTCAAATTATACGGTGTATAAGATTAAAAATGTATTTTAAAATGTACTAAAAAAAAAACTAAAAAAGAATATTTTGAATAATAATAATAATAATTAACCTCTTGCCGTGTGGTATCCGGTTGAGTAGAATAGGCCACTCTCATACCTTACTTACTTCGTTTTATGTATAAAACGATCTGTACGTGCTGCTTCGCCCGCATGGAAATCAGCGTTTAGCATTTATGTAATAATCCCTCGAATCTCGGCAAGAGACTAGCACACTCTGATACCCTACACCACTTTTTATACCTCTTCCCCCCTCTAAACAACAATCGACACCGATTTGTTACTACCCCCACTAAAAATTGTTGTAAATTTAACTCTTCGAATCAATTTACATAAAACCGTTATATACTATTAATGTAAACGTTTCGGAGGAATTGCACTACCTTTTAATAAAAACCATACAAAAATCCGTTCAGTAGGTTTAGAGAAAATCGGTCACATACAGACAGACAGCTTTGGAGATTTTGTTTTATAATTAGTATTAGTAGTAATACTACTAATACTACTATACTTTTACAGGTAATTTTTAAAAAAAAATTAAAAAAAATTGGAAAGAAATATTAAAAAATAATAGGGCAGGAGGGGCTCGCTCCTAGGTATTTTCTCCTCTCTAGACCGTCCGTTCCCCGAAAAATTGTGATTGTTATGAACGTAAATTTTGAAAAAATTTAAGAGCCTGAAAACAGGGATAAACAACATTTTTTTTGATAAAACTTATCTAGATCGATTTTTCTCTCCCAAAACCCCTACATGCTGAATTTCAGGAAAATCTTTGGAGCCGTTTCCGAGATTCTGAATATATATATACGCTGCTATATATAAACTCTTTTGCATTCATATATATATATATATATTATATATATATATATATATATATACAAGATTAACTCATTTAAATATTTTTATATTATATGTACAGATAAAACAAAACTGTGCCACATTTCAGACTCTTCCGCCCCGATAATTTTTGTAAAAAGAGGAACAAAATTTTTGCTTTACATATTAATATATAGATAGACTTGTTCGTCTGACTGTACATGCGAGGTCGATGACTCAGTGTTATTGTACAATATGGCTGCCACTATCAGCGGAAGTGTTTCCAATTGTGATCCTCGCGAAAATTAACTTCACGAAATTGTGTCACCGCCTTGACTTCGATACCATAATGAGTGTGACAAAGGACGTGTCGGAAGGAGACTCATTCTTGCGAAGGAAAATACTTAAAGTTTAATAAGATTATTAATAAATGACCCCAGGGGTCGGATAGCTGTCATGCTAAAAGCATAAGAAATCTGAAACCAATTTGCCGCAACTAAAGAAATTGTACTCTGTCTTTTTTTATTTACAGCCATAATGTACAAGTTATATCTATCTTAAATTACTTACATGCTAGGACTATACAAATCATGCCCACGTGGAATGGTCCCAAGAATGCTGGCATTCAAGAATTCTTTGTGAGAAATAGGGGCCAGCTCTCTTGTCACCTGAAAAGCCAATTAACCGAGGTGTTAAAACGGATAAAAAAAAATTGCACTTTCGAATCCATGGTCTCAACTGCAAACGGCACAAAGATATAACTCTCCATGAGAGATGCATACTTCCGCCGTTTTCCGGATTCACATTCATTTCCATTTCCGCCGCAGCTCCAGGTCTTGACGCTGTTTCCCTGATATGGGACGAGGCTAACGTATCAACGCATGTTGCGTCCCACATTAGGGCCAGTCCTCGTTCCCAAGGAACCAGCGTTGTAGGAAGGACACTTGTGTTTGAAATTTTATCAGCGCAGATATTTTCTAGTATTCATTTACAAGTCTTCATTTTTTGCTTAAGGATGTATTTATACAAAGCAAATCGGATGTTTTCTCTTTAAAAGCTTTTATTTAATTTGCCGTGTACGTATGTAAAGTTGAAATCTTGCAAGTTAAATTTGACCCACTTCCCGGTGTCCGATTGAGATGAAATTTAACACACTGGTTCAGTCCCGATAACAATGCATGTTTATGATAAGCATGACCTCATGCTCTGCCAGGATTGGCTTCAGACAGTAGGGACATGAAATTTTATTAAAAGCTTTTCTAACTTGTCTATCTATCTATCCCAAATATTTTGTTTTGTAATGCGATTACTTATTTCGATTAGAAATTGATTAAGGCGTTAAAATAGAAGAAATTATAACTTCTATAGACAAAAGTACAGGAACATCGTTGAGTTTTATACATTAATTGTAAAACCTCCTTTCCGAATCTTATAGTATGCTTATTGACATTTAAAATATTCTTTATTCAAATTGACTGTTTCCGGTACTTTTGAATCGTCATAGTTTTTAAAGAAGCTATCACTGATTTGGAAGTTTTTATGGTAGGTTAATGGTAAACTAAGGTTTCTAACAAAAATAGTGTAGGTTAACGGTGTGTTCGCCTACAAGGTAGTTCTCACCATTGTTTACGATCTGCTCGGACAGACGCGGCACCTTATCATATACGTGTTTTATAGCTCTCGTGGATTTTATTGGTTGTAAATGACGTTACGTAATTAAATACGACTTCTTTATTGCTTTTATTTTATGTATTATCAATCCGCCATTTCCGATGGATATGTGTCAATTTGTGCATTTCCGATTCAAGGCCGTGTGGTATTCAGCTGAGTAGAATACACTATCCTCATTTCGTCGGTGTCGTAAAAGGCGACTAAGATAAGTTGACGTCAGGTAGGCGGCCTGTCGTAGTACGAAGCCAAATCATGTGACAACATGTTTATAACACGTTGTACCGACCCCACTTAGAGGATGATGAATGCAAATTTCCGATTCCTGTCTCATTTATTATTCAGTGGTCATAGCCGCGACTTCGTTTATTTTATTTTTATAAAACGAGAAACATAGACTCACAATTAGTAACACAAAAAAAAAATTATGTTAGTACTTAACCTACACTTATCTTTTCTATATAAGTTATATATTTATATGTAATGAAATTTTAGCGTTTACCCTCAATAATGCCATGTATATTTTTCCCTTTTCCTGAAATAAACAGCGGGACTTTTTATCCTTTATGTTACCTTGCTGTAAAGGCTTTAATTATGCCAAATGTCATCAATATTGTTTCAACGGATTAGCTGTAACAGCACAACAGTACAGTAGACTGACATACATACAAACAGATTCTTGCATTTATAATATTCGTATAGATTTAGGCATTAGGAAAGCATTAATTTTAATAATTTATAGAATTAGGCGTTACTTTGCGGAGATCCATAATACAAAAGTAATAATAAAATTTATTTACTATTAGTCGCGATAAAGTAAATAGAAAATATATATAATGCTAAATGTAGAGCGGACTATCCGTTTTTATACCCGATACATGCAGGATTCTTAAAAACACATGCACAAACCTTCACCACCGCCATCAAAATACACAAGCACTACGCACGTTCACTATCACATCAACACAAACAATCGTTTCGCCCCGCAACCGAAGCATCATCAGGAGATATACTCAACGACAAAATCGCAGAGCTTTGTTATTAGTTATGACCATCGGGCAATTGTAGGCTTAGATTGCATAAGTTAAAAATACACTATCTACAGAATATTCAGGAAACGCTCGGGGCTTTACTTATGGTGTTGTAATCGATGGCGACTGTTCCTCAGCCGTTTCCTCCGATTGTCTGTTTGTCACAACCCATGTAACAAGTAGGTTGTGTCCGGTCATGGGTAGACTTATCGGTTATTACGTTTACCGGTACGAAGTGATAGAAATTAACAGAGTAGACACTATTGTTTTGTTGTGTTGTAAAGTAAAAGGCCTAAGGTAAATTGACCCGCCATGTGGTATCCGGCTGAGTGTTATAGACCACCCTGACCCCGATCCTGACCATACTGAACAAATTTTTGTCCGGTTTTTACTTAAAGATTCAATACAAATGTAATAATAAAAAATAATCGAAAAGCTTTGTGATTTTGTCGTGGAGTCTATCTCCTGATGATGCTTCGGTTGCGTAATGATTGTTGAGTTTGTGATAGTGAACGTATGTAGTGCTTGTGTATTGTGGTGGCGGTTGTAGAGGTTTGTGCATGTGTTTTTACGAATCCTGCATGTATCAGGTATAAAAACGGATTGTCCACTCTAATTTAGTATTATATATACCTATTATATTGACTCAAATATGTATTTGTGGCACACTAATTTCCAAGCAGGCAAAACCGCGGGCACAGAACTGCTTATGTAATCAGTAGTCCTGGACAAATAAGTTAACATTTGCTTATGTTGAAATTAGTATTTATGGGAAAATAAAGTCACCACAATAAGTTAGGCTTAGTCCACTTTCTGGATAGAAATCCTACGCCTGATTTACTGAATTTCGTAAACTTGCTAATTTTTGCGTGGGAAGTGCTATGAAATATGCTTAAACTGTATCAGTCGTTGACATATGTTTATCATAAGTACCTGGATGGTAGTAAAATATTGTTTTATACTCAATGTAAATTTTAGTATTTTTAAATTATAATTCTTGAAAATATAATTCTTATCGCTAGTTACATTTATTACTGTCGTTTACAGGATCGAAGAGTAGCTTTTTCCACGGATTTTTATCATCCTAAGTAATCCTTAATAGTATAGTAGGCCTTCTGTATTAGCCTTTTATTAATATTTTCTTTAAACTGCTGTAATGATTTTAAGTTGTTCCTACTGAGAAGAACCAGTAAGAAACTCGGCGGTCGCTCTTTTGAAAATATAATTCTTATCACTAGTTACATTTATTACTGTCTTGTACAGGGTCGAAGAGTAGCTATTTCCACGCATTTTTATCATCTAAGTAATCCTCAATAGTATAGTAGGCCTTCTGTATTAGCCTTTTATTAATAGTGTTTTTAAATTGCTGTAATGTTTTAAAGTTGTTCCTACTGAGAAGAGCCAGTAAGAAACTCGGCGGTCGCTGTTTTTAAAATATAATTCTTATCTCTATTACATTTATTACTGTCTTGTACAGGGTCGAAGAGTAGCTTTTTCCACGGATTTTTATCATCCTAAGTAATACTCAATAGTATAGTAGGCCTTCTGTATTATCCTTTTATTAATATTGTCTTTAAATTGCTGTAATGTTGTAAAGTTGTTCCTAACGAGAAGAGCCAGAAAGAAACATGGTCTCTCTTTTTTTTAAATTTCTTATAACTAGAAATGGGACGCGAAACTATGGTAAATGTGCAGGTGTTACCCGTATGAAATTAACAAATACCATTATGAAATTTGGTATCCTGGCATTGAATAACGTAACTGTTGTTCATTAAACGGCTATAATTAAATTTAACGTTAATTCAATTAATACGATATCTGACTTGTAAAGAATTCGTTTACTTTTGTGGAACTGGATATGTTAGTTTTTTTGCTATCTTTAAATGTTTTTTTTTATAAAATGAACGTGCTTAATTATTTCTTCCCGTGTGGTATCCGGATGAGTAGAAGACCACCTTCTATTGTTACCGAGGTGTCATAAAAGTCGACTAAGGTAAGTTAACCCACCGTGTGGTATCCGGCTGAGTAGAATAGGCTACCCTCTTTTTTACCGAGGCACCGTAAAATACGACTAAGGTAAGTTGACGTCATCCAGGCGGTTTTAAAATTACGTATTTTACGACCGGCGGTATTTTAGCCAAATCATGCGACAAAATTTTTAAACATGTTGTGCCGACCCCACTTAGAGTGGGATAAGGGCAGGAATATGAATGTTATTTGGTAGCCGTACATTGGTAAATTAAATCATAATAATATTTATTCAAATAAGCTTTTTAAACCAATTTTTAATTGTCGAGGATCAATATAAATGAGGCTACTATTGATTCCGAATATTTGCCCGTAAAGAAAAGAAATAGCAAGAAACCCTGAAAATATTGCAAAGTAAATATAAATTTAACTTTAGTTCTAAAAGATCACAACTCTGATGAATGTGAAACATATACATACAATTGTAGAAAATCAATCTTTACGTAATATTAAAATGTTCTAATAAAATATTTTATCAGTTGATGTATGTGCGATGGTGGTGTAATGGTCAGCATAGTTGCCTTCCAAGCAGTTGATCCGGGTTCGATTCCCGGCCATCGCACGCTTTTACTATTCCAATTTTTTTTTTGCATTATTATTTTTGTTTTTTTTTTTATAATTAAGTAATAATTTTAGTAGTCAAACTTTTTACATCAAAATTTTAATTTTTTATATATTTAGATCGTCTTAATTACTTGTTAAATTTAATGTTCAAATCTCTAAGTTACTTTTAAGAAAATAATTTTAAAAAAAGCAATTTTTCGGCTTAATATTTGACGAATATTAAACTAAAACGAAATTAATACTAAAATTATTTTGCTATAATCCGCGATGAAGTAAAATATAAAATATTTTCTTTTTACTTCACTCTACATTTAGCATTATATATTTTTTCTATTTTACTTCATCGCGGATTATAGCAAAATAATTTTATTATTACTTTTGTACTATGGATCTCCGCAAAGTAACGCCTAATTCTATAAGAAATATTAAACTGTTTTTCTCTGTAAGGATGGAAAAACTAAGTAAACTAAAATTAAGTTACCTCATTATACCTATAAACATTACTAATTAATTATAAGTTAGTACTTACATATTTAAATAAATATAATATTAAATCTTTAATATATGTTTTTTATAGATCTAAGTTGTTACGAAAGAGCCAGCAGAATATTTAGCACTTAATTAAATAGCGCATCTTACTTCCCATATACTTCCCATAACTTACTAACCTTTATTACCTGCGTTAAGATTCCCATGAACCTTATCTAAGCCTCCAAAGCCACATTACTTCATATAGCACGTTTCCGTTTCCGATTCACCTCGGTACAACCAATGCGGTTGACAAAGTTTGTCATGCAATAATTTGCGATAGTATTAGCCTTGTCAGTGCTAACTGTGTTTTTGAATTAGAAACTCGTTCACATGTTTCTTATTTAGTAAATAAACATCAGAAGAGCAAATTGAGAATTGGTGAAGTTATGCAATATTAGCAAAAAAACAGTTTTATTCATCACAGCCACTTGAAATCAACTTGCATTAAATCGTATATGAAACTCTAATATCGGTAGAAATCTGCCAAATTTTTGCATCTTATTTTATTATTTTTTAATGCTAATGCCAGTTGTTCGGGTATTTGCCAAGATACCATATTAAGTTGCCAACAGAGACGTAGACTTTGCAACATTTTTGAAAGAAAAGATCTCGTGTTGTACAAATTTCAGCGACGTAAATTGGATTCAACATATTTCATAAAAATGTGATAAGTCATTTTAAAATTGCACGAAATCCAATCCAAAAAGGACATATTAAATGATCATTAAGAAGGCTGACAATCATTATTTACGATCTATACAAAACACATAACATAAGGGAACCGCTAACTCCTTGGGAAAGGTTAAAACCCAAAAAAAGGACGCCAGAAACGTCGGCTAATTGAATATTTAATCACACAGCTCCGCACGGGGCCGTCTCGATTATCAAACCTTAACACTAAGAATGTATGTGACAAGGGCGCTGCTGGCACGCAAACAATTTCCTACTCGACGCCAATAAACGTGAAAATTTAGATGCAATTAAAGTGCCACGTGACCTGGAAGCTATTGAGTGTTGTGCGCAGGCGCGAGATCTGCCATATAAGGGCTGCAGCGCGCCGCCCCGTGTCAACCGAGGCCGCGCTCTCGACACGCAAGGCCGCAAACCTTCGACAAGCCCGCTAACAGGGGTGACTGACTCATAAAAATTCACACTACCAACAGATTTACGATGCCGATAACCCAGACACGGAAGAATACCCTTTAATGTGGCATCGTGGTGATGAATGAAACAAATTAAAGGCACAATGTCGAATAATCTGAATTTATTTAACCATATTTAGCCTTATCTCGGCTGCGATCGCTTATAATAAATGTACAAAAACAATTTCGTACACGAATCGACCATTTGTCATTCCAATTTACTTATCTCGCCACACAGATAGCGCGCGTAGTTATCATCGTAAAATATGTAAGACTCATGATTAAAATATGAGCCAAGAACTTAATTTAATAAACGACGTCGTTTCTCAAGACCTGACAGAGACACCCGGATGCAGAATTAAATAATCCACTTACTTGTTCTAAGAAGGATAAAAATGACCTAGTATCGTGCTCGTGATGGCCGTGGCTAGATGCGGTAACTTCTAAGGCATCGTATTGTTGTATTTTTATAAAATCACGTCTTACCTATTTATGTTTAATGATACGAGTATATTCTTGTTTGCGACCCTCCTGCTATTAGTTCTTTGCTACAGGCTTTATTGCTAAAATGATCTTTTGAAAGTACTGTTTTTGATTGACACTATTTAGGTTCACTAATCTTAAGAATTTGGAAATTTATTCCCCATAGACCTCTTTGCTTAAGATTGCTTAAGAGCAATTGATAAAAACAAATTTGTGAACAATGTTTTAAATAGGTGATTGGGGCGTGTGATATCCGGTTGAATAGAATAGACCACCCTCTTTCTCACCGAGGTGTTGTAAAATAAGACTAAGGTAAGTAAGGTAAGAGCCCTGTCCGTTAATGATATTTACTATATTAAAAACAATAAAATCCAAAGTGTTAATGGAATTTGGGACGCCTCAGAAGAAGCAAGATATGTTTCCAAGTTTCAAAAATGCTTTCCGTTACGTATATCACAAATGATCAGATACGCTTACATTGTACAAAATTACGTTAGAAGACATGGTTTCCAAAAATTAAATAATGAAAAGTAAGTCGTGCGAATTGTTACACAGGTATTACCTAAGATTTATAGTGATGAGCGTTGATAGCGAAGATGAGATAAATGTTAGAGTTTTGGTGGAAATATTTCTTTAAATTGGTTCTTATTCTTATCTATGATTGTAGATTGATCTTTGAAATTAATATCCAGTTTTTAAACTATTTATGAAGTTGGTATTATGGCATTCACAATATTTTCTTATAACAACAAAATATTTTATATATGCCTTAAGCAGATATTTGCCAAATTAAAATTTAAGATATTCTGTATTAAAATTGACTGTTACAATCACTTTGGAATCATCAAAATATACTAAAACTATTGCTGGTTTGGAAATGAGGAACCAGCAAGAAACTCGGTGGTCACTATTTTCAAAAATTAATTTTGCCTATGAAACAAGCTTACAAGCTTTCTTATCATCACATAATCTTCAATAGTATAATAACTCTTGCTTACAAGTGTACTTTTTACTGTTTTTAGAATTCTAAAAAATATTTAGAAATGTGTGAAAAGTATAATAAAGCTGACGATTTTTCTGGCGGAAGAACTGAAATGAAAATTCTTCAGTTTCAAGTAGTACATGTAGACACTATAAAGTATGTATTTGTGTCAAGATATCAGAATTTTCAAAATAGTCCCCATCCAATTGTGGACACCAGGTTTGGCGGAACTAAAACAGCCTCGAGTTAAGGCACCGTAACCATTTAGGGCACGTATTGGCATTGCCTTGAGATGGAATCTTGATGATTATGACCATTAGTTGATTATAGCTTGCCGTATTTGGTAATTCCGTATTCGCTGACTAGTACGGCTATTTGTCAACCAGCAAGTGAATTTAATTGAATGTGGCAACTTCCTGAAGTAATTAATAACCGTTTGTCCTTTTCTGAATGATTTAGGTGTACCTTAAGGTTTAGCCGTCCAATTCCATCTATCTACCCAATGATCAACCTTATGTGTTTTATTGTAGGAAACTTATTATGCTTAATACCATCTGCGGGAACGATGTGCTGACTAAAAACCTAATAGAGTTCAGTAACTTTTCTGGTAGTTGGTTTATAGCAATGTTGCATTTCCTTACCTCCAGCAGTGACATGCAACTTGAGGTACTTCTCTTCTGAGAAGGAGATTGCTAAAATTCGTGCAGATCTCTCAACTGTAATACCAATAAAGCTCTGGTTGTGCGGAACTGTTTATACTTACTTGCTAATAGTTAGTTATTGAAAATTCATAATTCGTTTTACTATGAAGTAAATTATAGTATATAACCGCCAAATCCGTAATGCATGGTACACTTCATGGCCTTTACTTATTTGTATGGTTTTTGTAGTTTCAATACTCAGTTCTTTTCCATGGTAAGGCCCATGACAAATTGGATATTTTATATTAGATTTTATATCGTTTATGACAAAAAAAGCTTGGCGTCGTTATAAACACCTAAAGCCTTGTTAAAATAAACGTCCTGTTTGCACTTTTCCAACGGGCCAATAAACTTTAATAGGATTTCAAATAAATCTGTTTGAAAAAAAGGTTTATGTCTATAAAGGAAGGTTGATACTATAACAATGACTTGATATCGAAGATAAGAGAGAACAATACCCGCATTAGATGCCCCATGGGACATGTCAATCTTTGCGATCTCTACAATGATTTATTTGGTGTCCAATCTGTAGTCTTTACCATTTGTTACTGTTGTCCGGATCAACTTGTTATAAATAATGTAGGCTCGTTTCTTGACTTTACGTTTTCTATTAGATCTACTTTAAGTTTGCTTTGTACTTATATTGTTAATGATTGCTCAGTCTCGTTCAGGGTCCACAATTATCGCTTCCATTATTTCTTGTATATTCCGTGCTTAGTTGGTTACAATCTAAGCTTTCCTATCATTTATATACATATATCTCTTTCTAGACTAATAGACTAATAGATGTCCACTGTTGGATATAGGTCTCTCCCAAGGACTTCCGCGCTACACGGTCTTGTGCCACCTGGATCCAGCTGCTCGCCTCGACCTTTTTGAGGTCGCCTTACTACCTAGTGGAGTAGTCTGCCTGCACTACGTTTTCCGGAGCGGGGTCGTCACTCTAGCACATTCAGACCCCAGCGTCCATCGGTTTTTCTAACTTTGTACCCCGGTTATTGTCACTTCAGCTTCGCAATCCATTGAGCTATGTCCGTCACTTTGGTGCTTCTACGGATCTCCTCTTTTTTGATTTGATCACGTAGACATACACTCCGAGCATAGCTCTCTCAATAGCTCGTTGAGCGACTCTGAGCTTTATGGGGACCATAGTTAGGGAACATTTATATAATCTTCAAAAATATAATAATTTTTGTTGACAAGTGTACTTTTAAGTGGTTTTTTGAACTTGTATAGAGGCGAGTCCAAAAAAGATTGAGGTATTATATTATAGCTAAGAAAGCCCACACACGATTTTCGGATTTTCTGTAGACCTAACCATAGCGTTGTTAGCATAATTCGATTCTTGTTTTACCTATTACGAACATCGCTATTTTAATATGAAAGATGAAAGATATTGATGTCGCATAAATACTATATTACTATAAATGTATTGTGAAGCTACAGTTAGTATAACTGTTTCTTTAAATTTTTCACAACACGTGTCACTTGGTTTCGTATTATAAGTTTTGTACTTAGTTTACATCTGAAATTTCAATATCGTAGAAAGACGTAATATAATAAAATATCGCGGCATTACAGATGATAAATCCATCTGCCTTGAGGCAAATTGTTGTCCAAATTCATATACGGATACCGTCACTAAATGTAAAATCACGAAATATATTCAATGTCGTTGACGATTCTCTGTAAACGATGATTATATAAGCTCCTAACATTGTAAAAAATGTATGTAACTAAAATTATTACAATCTCATATTTCACTAGGTATACCCGTGGCGTTTAAGTAAATATACTCTAAATCATGTGTCTTTTAAATAAAAAACGTAGGATTTTTTATCCCGTATAATATATCCCGGTATATAAGCTTTAATTGTATCAAATTTTTAAACTTTTGATACAGCGAATGACTCAAGAAAGAGTAAAATATAGGCATATTATTTCTTATTCTACTTCTGCATATTAGTAAACTAGATTTTACCCGCGACTTCGTTCACGTGATAGGTCGATAATAGATAGCGCTTTTCAATGTCATACTATTCCTGTAGAATGAACATGATTTCTATAGCCTATATCTTATCCCCGTCTATAAGGAATAATCGTGCCAAACTTCATCGATATTTGTTCAACGGAGTCACCGTGAAAGAGTAACAAACATACATCCATACTCACAAACTTTCGCATTTATAATATTAGTAGGAAGGATAGGATATTCTGCGTTATATTTTATTCAATTTCATAGTGTAACATTTAATTTGGATACAATTTGTTCAATATTGTGTACTATCATATTATGTTGTTTATTATTAGTTTATATTGACTGATACGCAGATATAGCAGCACTTTAGATAGATATTATACAGTTATTATTGTTATATTGTGATCAGTGATTACCTACTTTAATCAGCTTACATCGAAACGTTATCATAAACTATTAGTAGTGATACAAACAATTCAAAACAGACAATAGCAAACGTCACGTTAAAATCGACACCAACTATATAGGAATGAATTAAAACATTTTTATAGCTGTTTAAAACCTGCTTACCTTTATCAGGAAGTGTTAATAAAAATGCAACACAACAAGCTATAAATTATATTGATAAATACATAACTACACGATAAATCAAAACCGGCCCATGTCCTAGCACCAAAATATTGTATCGTGAGTGAAACAACATTTCATCGATTTAAATTAACACATACGGGTCGAACGAATGTTTACATTGTATCGTCACGGCACTAATATTATTTCCAAATAACAAAATACTATATTATTACAAATAGGACAAGAAATAGGACTTATTTGTTGAAAAATTTTCCCAAACAAATAGAGGGCTATATTGCTGCAAAGAGGACCCTTTTGTTAGGATTTTCTCCAAACAAACAGAGGGATATATTACTACAAAAAGGACCTAAAGTCCTTTACGTATTCTAAATACTCGATGGAATTTTGCTTGATGTCTGTATTTCTTAACAGTCAACTATATTCTATATCTACCTTATTTGTATAACTAGTTAAAAAGTTAGTTAAAAAGTCATATGGATTAATAGAAGAATCTTATCCCAGGCTGGATATTCAACCTCACTTATCTAATGAAAAATAAACTTTAAACAGTGCTATCGTCAATTAAACAAAATCAAATTTTTCTATATTCTAAATGGCTTTGCTACGTGCTTATACACTTCAAAATGTAATGACCACTGTTCGAAAAAAGATTCCCAACGATATTTTTGAGTGGACCTGCTCATATCCCTCTCGTCCACCCGCAAGATTTAACCTTTGGTGAACACTCTTTAAAATAATGATTCTTTCATCTCAAATAATTTATTTACTCTGTGCGTAGCTCATGTACCGTGTTCTGTAGGTAGCCACAAAAAAGAAACAAAATTAATATCATCGCGAGATTGTGTGAACGGTCTCCAAAGAAACCAGTATTGCACAGTTCGACAACCGAAATCGTGGAAACCTGACATAGCATCGGTTCAAGGGCGATCGATTGGTGCCAATTATAGAATTAAAAAACAGACTATCTAGAGAATACACTGGTACAACAGGTTCTAATATTTAAAAAATCTAGAGCTATATTTCCTTAAAAAGTTTTAATGACAACTTTTAGACTACCTTTTCATCGTTTTATTGCTCTTATCCCACTCTCAAATATGCTAAACATTTTTTCTTCCATTCTCTCCTATCATTCGTCAACTCTGATGCTACTCCTTTTATAAGCATCTCGTACTCACAATCCAACCATCTCTTGGTTCCCTCTAGTCACATATCAATTCACATTTAAAACTCGTTTGGTGACACTATAACGACATTATATGGAATATAAGGAATAATTGTATCAAATTTTATAGATATTGGTTCAGCGGATTCGCCCAGAAAGAGTAACTAACAAACAGCCATACTCACAAACTTTCGGATTTATAATGTTAGTAGGAAGTAGGATAGGATTGTCAACCGCACATCCATACCCCTTAACATTCTCATCTCATTTGCATGCAGTATTCTTTCATCTGTCTTTTTCATTTCCCAACAATCCGATCCATACAATATGAAGCCTGTCTGTTATACAATATTAATCTATACTAATATATAAAACTGAAGAGTTTCTTTGTTTGATTGAACGCGTAGATCTCAGGAACTACTAAACCGATTTGAAAAATTACTTCAGTGTAAGATAGTCCATTTATCGATGAAGGATATATAACATCACGCTGAGATGAATAGGAGAGGAGTAGCGATAAAAAATAGTACGAAAACGGCGGAAAAATTTAAAGCTTTCCTTGCGTGCGCTGAGTAAACGGTAGTAGTTATTCAAAAATCATGTACTACAAAATTGTTCCCCTCTGAAAGTTCTAAATAAAAGTCCACGACAGCATATGTCTAGCTTTTAAGGTTAACTCATTTTTATGGTTATGAAAAGACTATATTACGGTTCTAATCTTTTTAAGCCGGCTGAACCGTTGGCGATTGCTAGTTTCAAATAAAAGTAAATGAATCATCAATAGTACACATTGACACCTCGTAACGAGGAAGCTGCGATGTTATCTCTTGCATTGACTTAATTGATCGTGTGCGGTGCATCTTAATGATGATCACACCGAGCACCATCGGAACTGTTCATTCAATTACCTTTCAAGTCTAAATACACTTTATTCAAATTAAAAACATTTAAATCTTGCAAACGTTTCTATTACATTGCAAACTTATTTAGATCGATTTATCTCCCCCAAACATGCTGAATTTCAGGAAAATCGTTGGAGCCGTTTCCGAGATTCCGAATATATATATATATATATATATATATATATATATATATATATATATATATATAAACAAGATTAACTCTTTTCATTATTAAATTAAAGATTTACCACTAGTATTTTATTATAGCACCTATAGTATATTGTTGGTACTAAAGTCATTGGCGCCAATTTAAGCGTTTAAAGTAAGGCAATAACGCAAAAAAAGTATTATCCTGTATGTTAGTCCGGTGTATAAACTTTAATTGTGCCAAATTTTATCAATATTAGTCCATAAAATTCGCTTTGAAAGCTCCGTCGCCTGATGTCCGATTGAGTGGAATAGACCACCCTTATTTCTTACCGAGGTGTCATTAAAGACGACTAAGGTAAGTTGGCTCAACGTGTAGTATAATATAGACCACCATCTTTCTTATCGAGTTGTCGTAAAATCGATAGGCGGCCGGTCGTAAAATACGTAACCAAATCTTGAACAACATGTTTAAAACATGTACCGACCCCACTTTGAGTGGTATAAGGACAGGAGGATGATGAAGAGTCGTAACAGACAGACAGACTGGCATTTATAATATTGGTACGGATTGTTTTAAAGTTCTAAATCAAATCGAAGGTCTCGACTGTATCTCACGGAGCGTTTAGTTCAGCGTAATTTACTGGAACGAAAAATAATCAATTCGCATCGGATTTTAGCGGAATGGTAAATATTTTAACTAAAAATTGAGTTCCAAATTCTAAAATACGGCAATCGATATTTGAAAATCTATGTCCATAACGAAGATAACGGCATAGACAAGAATAATAAAACAAATTCAAATTCTAGAGAATAATTATTCAAATAAACTCTTAAAAAAGTAAGAAGTAAAGTAACGGTCTGTTACTATCTGTCACTGCTGGGCTATTCCTCTTTATCCGTTTCTGGAAAGAAGGGTTGGAGCTAAGACCTACCACGCTGCTCCAATGCGGATTGGTACCTAGGTTACATATATCCCTAGAATTCTCTAGAGATATGCAAGTTTTCTTACGATGTTTCCATAACCGAAAAGCGTGTGATAAATTGCAATTATCAATTAGACACATAAGGTTTAACAGAAAAACTCATTGGTGCCTGCCTGGGGTTTGAACACGTAATACATATAGTTAATTTAACTAACCTTCTATTTATTTAGGTACATTTGTTTTCTGTAGTTAGTATTTATTATATAATAATTATTATGTTTAATTTTAAGGTTGCTTGCATCTAATTTATTGTATTCTTTGGCTAAGGCAGGGACTTCGGGATAGCTATTTTTCTAAACTAAATTCGCAGATATTAGCAGAAAGTTTGTTGGCAGGTAGCAGTCACCCTGTCATCAGCTCCATAGGTCACGAGGTCGATTCCCGATTTGATTTTATCAGTTGTCTGTCACCCATAACACAAGTATTAAGCTACTTTACTTTGGGGACCGACGTTTGTGTATTTTTCCCATACATATACTTATTATTAGTATTTATTTATAGTGATTCTTTTAAATACGCCGTGTGGTATCCGGCTGAATGGAATAGTACCACCCTCATTTCTTACCAAGGTGTCGTAAAAGGCGACTAAGGTAACTCGAACCACCCTGTGGTATCCGGCTGAGTAGAATAGACTAACCTCATTTCTTACCGAGGTGTCGTAAAAGGCGACTAAGGTAAGTTGACCCACCGTGTGGTATCTGGTTGGGTAAAATAGACCACCCTCTTAGCGAGGAGTCGTAAAATACGACTTAGGTAAGTTGACGTCAGACAGGCGGCTGGTCGTAAAATACGTAGTCAAATCATATGACAACATGTTTGTAACATGTTGTGTCGACCCTGCTTAGAGTGGGATAAGGGCAGGAGGATGACGATTCTTTTAAATGAATGGACGTCGAATGTGCAAATGCAATCTAATCCAGAGATTCAGTGTCTCGAATTCGCGCCATTTTTAATCTTCAAGTCAAGTGTAACCATTTCATTGATAAATAAACTTGATCCGTTAACAACGATCAACCAGTCGGCTATACATAAAGATAATTACGTTGTCTGAATGTTCAATTATGTATAACGAGCTTAGAATAAATATTTCACGCTCAATTATCTAATAGGGACTAGTACGGCTTTCTGTATGGAACAGCCGCGAAAGATTACTGCAAATTTAGCGGATGTAGTGGAATAATTTGGCAATTTTTTTTGAGTTGATTCAATCGTAATTAAATTCTACAGAAATAAATAATATTAAAGGTATTTATTTATTTTATTTATTTATTACTTTTTATACCTTTAGTTAGAAAAAGTAAAAAAGCACGTGTATAAAGGCGGACTTATCCCCAAAAAGGGATCCCTTCCAGTCAACCTTTGAGTAACAGAAGGAAAAGGGCAAGAATATTATTTAATATATACGCCATTATAATTTTCATATAATTTTTCATTTCATATAATTAAATTGAAATACTACCCTCATTTCTTACCGAGGTGTCGTAAGAGGCGACTAAGGTAAGTCGACCCGCCGTTTGGTATCCGGTTGAGTAGAATAGATCACCCTCATTTCTTACCGAGGTGTCGTAAAAGGCGACTAAGGAAGTCGACCCGCCGTGTAGTATCCGGCTGGGTAGAATAGACCACCCTCATTTCTTACCGAGGTGTCATAAAAGGCGACTAAGGTAAGTTGACGTCAGGCAGGCGGTCGGTCGTAAAACGCATCCAAATCATGTTACAGCATGTTTATAACATGTTGTGCTAACCCCACTTAGAGTGGGATAAGGGCAGGGGGATATATAGAATTTTTAAACGTATAGCACACTTAGGCACTTAATATCAGGCCGCAGTATGTTTCAATGAAAAAAAACAAACCACAGACAAAAAGTGTCGCGACATAATTATATACGAGAATAAGGTTTATTATTCAATAATGGCAGGCGCAGGCGCCGGTCGCCATTTTAAGTACGCGTTCAACATCTATTAAAATAATTATATTGTTTATAATATCGCAAATAATAGACTGTGCATTGATTAATGTATAACTATAATAAAATTTACTGGATATCAGACATTGACGTATTTTCGGATTCCTTTACCACTTTTAAAAACAAAATTCATTATTTGCTGACAAAATAATAAGTCTTATCTGAATTATTTGTAATTAAAAATTATCAATAAAAAAATTTATATTTATTTTTATATTTATATATACGATCGGCCGCCGCGCGTCATCAACTTGCCTTAGTCGCCTTTTACAACACCTCGGTAAGAAATGAGGGAGGTCTACTCTACTCAGCCGGATACCACACGGTGGGTCGACTTACCTTAGTCGCTTATATGATACCTCGGTAAGAAATGAGGGTGGCTATTTTCCTCAGCCGGATACCACACGGTCAACTTACCATAGTCGCCTTTTACGACGTCTCGGTAAGAAACAAGGGTGTTCTATTCTGCTCATCCGGATACCACAAGGCGGGTCAACTTACATTAGTCGCTTATACGACACCTCGGTAAGAATTGAAGGTGGTATATTCTATATACTATACTCATCCGGATACCACACGGCGGGTCGACTTACCTTAGTCGCCTTTTACGATACCTCGGTAAAAACGAGGGTGGTCTATTCTACTCAGCCAGATACCACACGGCCATGTAATATTGTTTACTCTGTAGTCAATAAAACAAAATGACCAGTGATTTACTTAATAATATCTCGCAGCATCCATTGAGATATCACCAATTTAACGATTACATGCAACCAACAATCAATGGACATAAATTGTTTTACAGTCATATTTGTCGATTCGGTAATTCAATTTTATTGCAAGGTATAAAGTTATTTAAAAAGAAAGAAAGATAAGGCCGTTATCGCAACATCAATCGAAAGGTGAATAACGTTTCCTTACTAGTTATAAATGTAAAAGTTTGTCTGTGTTTCGCTCACGGGCAATCCACTGGATCAATATTGATATAATTTGGTACAATTTGGCACACTTCCATTATCCTGCTCTTTATTCATTCCATCATCATTCCTGCCCTTTATCCCACTCTAAGTGGGGTCGACACAGCATGCTATAAACGGGGTGCCAAAGTGGTCGGCTTCCTCGTGGCGCACCCTGGGCAAGCTTAGTCTTGGCGAACGGACCACTGAGGGGTGGCCAATCCAGTTGTCCCTCTGATTAGCAGAGGGCAATCTGGACGGGCCGGGGACTCCGGGGGGGTTGGGGTGGAGTCCCTAATGAGCGACGGGTCCAGTTGGGCTTACTCTAAGTCTGGCTGGACATGGTTACGACCACCGTCGGCGAAACCCGGAAGCCCAGGAATGGGAACGGGGACCTTCGGGTTGCGAGGAAGAAAACCTCTATAAAAAATTGCCCGGTGGTGGCGGAAACGCCCACCAAGGCGTTGGGGACCCTACTTGGGGCGCGGTCTCTCCCTGTCGTTCGTGGTCAGATAACACGGTGGGCAGGGAGCGATCGTGGGCAGCGATGGCCTCCCTTTGCACTGCAGAGGGGGGCGGAGGGAGGCGGCGGAGCGGTTCCACGAACTGTTGTTCTGGATCCAATCTGCTGCTGGTGAGTCCAGTGACTCGCCCAAGCCCATCGTCTGCCGCCCTAACTGGGGACCTTCTGGTGCTCCGAACGGGGGGAGCACACAGGTCGTTTTAGTCGGTTCGAGTCCGACATAATGCGGTACCCATAAGGGGTTATTTCCTGTATAAAAAAAAAAAGCATGCTATAAACATGCTGTCACATGATTTGGCTGCGTTGTTACGACCGGCCGCCTGCCTGACGTCAATTAACCTGATACAAATTGACACACTTATTTAGCGGATTAACATATAAGTTAAGAATGTCTTTTTTTCGGGAACATCGAAATACCAAATTCTATTATAAAGGTAGTTAGGTGACTAAGGTAAGTTGACCCGCCATGTGGTATCCGGCTGAGTAGAATAGACTACCTTATTTCTTACGGAGGTGTCGTTAAAGGCGACTAAGGTAAGTTGACCCGCCGTGTGGTATCCAGCTGAGTAAAATATACCAACTTATTTCTTACGGAGGGGTCGTAAAAGGCGACTAAGGTAAGTTGACCCGCCGTGTGGTATCCGGCTGAGTAGAATAGACTACCTTATTTCTTACGGAGGTGTCGTTAAAGGTGACAAAGGTAAGTTGACCCGCCGTGTGGTATCCGGCTGAGTAGAATAGACTACCTTATTTCATACGGAGGTGTCGTAAAAGGTGACTAAGGTAAGTTGACCCGCCGTGTGGTATCCGGCTGAGTATAATAGACCACCCTTATTTCTTACCTGGGTGTCGTAAAATACAACTAAAGTAACTTGAAGTTAACCAGGCGGACGTAAAGTACATATCCAAATCATATAGATAACATAACATGTGATACAGACCCCACTTAGAGTAGGATAAGGGGAGGAAGGTGATGATGTAGTGATCATCAGTAGGGAGATATAAGGCATATGAACCAAATGATGTGATTAAAAAAGTATTGAATATGAATGTGGTTGGATATGTGACTAGAGGGAGGCTGATAAAAAGATGGTTGGATTGTATGAATTATTCTTCCTGTCAATCTAAGTGGGGGTTGGCACAACATGTTGTCACATGATTTGACTACGTATTTCACGACCGGCTGCCTACGTTACATCAACTTACCTTAGTCGTATTTTACGAAACCTCGGTAAGAAAGAGGGTGGTCTATTATATTCAGCCGGATACCATACGGCGTGATTGTATGAAGTATGACATGTATATAAAGGAGTAGCACCAGAGTTGAAGAATGTAGAGATAATGAAAGAGATTATTCCTTTATATCATATATATTCAAATTCAAATTAAAAATATTCTTTATTCAAATAAACTTGTAATCGAGTGCTTTTGAATCGTCAACTCTACTGCTGGTTCGGAAAGCTGTTCCTACCGAAAAGAGCCAGCAAGAAACTCGGCGGTTGCTCTATATATACAATCTCTATATATACAAACCCTGGCCATAATAGAATAACTATTATTTCTTTCGCACATAACTCAAATTCTGATAAATTATGTGAGACAGGGCTTACAGAAAAATAAACTAATTACAGTTTGTCTTAATTGGGAAGTGTCAACTTAAGAAGAGAAAATGTGCTAATAATGAATGATAATTTAAGCAGTATTCGTTAGGACTTGGAGCACTTGTTCAATCTCTTTGAAATGCTAATACTGAGTGTCAGTTTGCATCTCTAAAGGCAATAGAGATGTGACTTGAAATGGAAAATATCGATTAACTATAAAAAAATCGATGTTTATATATAAATCGTTTTTTTAACTATTGGAAAAGATACATTTTTGTATCTTAATATTTAAATGAGTTAATTTGTTTATATGTATATTTTCGGAATCTCGTAAACGGCTCTAACGATTTTCCTGAAATTCAGCATGTAGGGGGTTTTGGGGTACAAAAACCATCTAGATAGGTTTTATCTAAAAAAAAAAACGTTTTATCCCTGTTTTTGGGCATTTAAAAATACTAAAATTTATATTGAATTGCCTTTTTGCCATTAACTGTCAAGTCAGCATAGCTTATTCGGGGAACGGAATTGTTTTTTTTTCTTCTTTTTTTTAAGTTTCTTTTTTTATTTTGTAAAAAATTATCGAGTAAGGCTCATAATACTCATAATAAAATTATTATGTTCGTATTAATAATTAATTAGAATACAGATTATTTAAAGTGGATCGGTAGGAATAAAAAATAACACAGATTATATGTGAAATCCGATTTTAATGTGCAGTTTGTCTGTTTGGCTCATTTTCCTCTAACTTATTATCGTCTCGCACGTTAATTTCTTGTAACGCTCTTGTCTCGCATTCAACAGCGTACAACCAAAGTCAAGTGTGCGTTAGGTTTCACTTTCATAGTGGGTTAAAAAAAGGAAGAAAGAGATATAATTGACTCAACTGGCTCATTGGCAGTGACCCTGCCTTCAGCTCCACGGGCCGCGGGTTTGATTTAGAATCATATATGTACTTAGCTGTGATAGTCCAGCGGTAACACCTTGCGACTCTTTCGAGTTCAAACCCGGGCAGACACCAATGAGTTTTTCTGTTAAATTTATGTGTCTTATTGATAATTACAATTTATCACACACTTTTCGGCGAAGAAAAACATCGTGTTCCACCTGCATATCTCTAGAGAATTTTGTTATGTGTAACCTACGAATCCGCATTGGAGAAGCGTGGTAGGTCTTAACTCCAATCCTTCTCTCCAAGAACGGAGAGAACAGGCCTATTCCCAGCAGTGCGAGAGTAATAGGCCGCTACTTTACTTTATATCCCGCGGTGTACTTAGAATTATATATGGCATATATTTACCAGTTGTCTGCCACCCATAATACTAATATTTATACTTACTTTGCGATCGTGTGAACGTGAATAGTTGTCCGATAATCGATTTTGATATTTAAAACAATTTATTAAAAATCGATTATGACAAATAAATAATCGATTCATATAGGATTATTACTGTTCACATCACTAAAAGGCAGCTGCAACGCGTCCCGTATTGCTTATTGTCTCTTCACTTGCAACGCATCTTTTGAATGCATCACAAAGGATATCTCTCATAAGGAATTTCGTACCTAATATTTCCTGGAATATTTTGCATTGTGTTAAGCTTTATTTGCGTTGTGTTTGTAAATGCAGTTTGTGGAATTATAGATACACAGCGAATAATAATATTGCTTATACAGAAGATATTTTCAGCTTAAGATTTTTTACAAGCTTTTCTTTTCATCCACATATTAGAAAGACAGAAAACATTCATATTTAGATAAGATATTAGAAAAACCTCCATTGACATTGGTCTCTTTAAAACATCTCTACACTAGAAAACTGTAAAGCTTGGACAGCGTTTCCCCACGACTTTTTTGTTATCATTCATTTCATCAACTCTATGTCTGTCTCTATCAACTTTATGCCTAACTTTGTTAGGATCCCAATGTTGATTATTCATTGTAACGTCACAAGCCATGCTAGCCAAAGCCAAACCACGACGGTCAAACGCCATTACTGTCAAGTCACAGCCAAAGACCCCACAATTTCTTTCTTACCGGCAAAATGTAAAGGACACGACGTCATCTGTGTCGTCATTTTGTCGTTCATTTTCCGTCAATAGAGGGAATGCCGCAGCCATTTCTGTGTGCCTTTTTTGTTTTAGCGTAACCTATATTTCAAACTGCGCTAACACGAGTACGGAGATTTAGCACACTTCCCGTTAATACTGCGTAGAAATGGACTCCTAAAGGTGTAATAGCCCAGCGGTGAATAAAGATATTTTAAATTTGAATTATATAGAAGTTGCTTATTCCCTGTATAAGCTAAACACTTGTTCAATAACATCGTATAAAAACTTACAACTAATAGCAATGTCTTCATTATAAACTCTCGTAAACTGACCGTGCAGAATGTGTTATTAGGCTTTCAAAAACACTAGTCTCTCTACCATATTGAGTAGTAGTCTGAATTATAGTGGAAAGTTGTAACGTAAAAACTTCGTTAGTGTGATACCAAATTGAGTACCTCATTACATATAGCTAATATGGAAGCAAATGTATGGCGCCACGTTTGCCACGATTTCAGAATTGATCGATTTTTTCTATATATCCGTCTATATATTGAATGTAATGTGAATTTAATGTACACTAATATTTATGTTGTCAAGAAGTTCATTTAGGTAATGTGTAATAAATTCGTTATACCAGACGTCTGGAGTTTGTTAAGTGCGTGTTTTTGTAGCGATTTCAAAATCTTGTCTCACTGGGGTACCTACAATGTATAACTCTAAATATATTTACGAAAAAGAACCAGTTATTGTGGGTAGGCACGTTGCTACCCAACCAACATATTATGATAACATAGGATAATATGTGACTGATGAGATTAAGATCGTATTATAAAATTCCGCAATCAATTTCAGCTTTACCATCACTTTAAAAAAAACTATTAGAGATAGGCTGATACAGTAGGCCTAAAAAAAGGCCTACTATACTGTTGACGATTACATAGATGATAGGAATGCGAGGATTTAACTACTCTTAGACCTTATACAAGATAGTAATGTCTAAGTGTAACTAGTTGTAAGAATTATTTTGATAGAGCAACCGCCGAGTTTCTTGCTGGCTCTTCTGAAACAGTTTTCCGAACCAGCAGTAGAGTTGACGATTCAAAAGCACTTGTTAACAAGTTTACTTTCATAAAGAATACTTTGAATTTGAATTTGATATAAGAGAAACCTTTTCTGATTAGTAATGATGAGGCGAGACTGTATTTTTTAGCATAACCTAACGTAATCACTGACCACTATAATTAGGGCTATCAGATGTCCTATAATTCAGAACATCTAATAACCGTAGCCGAGTGTACCTTGTGAATGCACTACAAACCATCACCACTATTACACTACACTAGCACTGTACACATTCATTACCACAATCCCATAAATCAGTCTACTTTTGGAATAACATAAATATTATGCTTTACTATGATGAAAATCCACTAATTTAAATATTTCATTGTTACAGCACGCAAACGCCGTCCGCAATTCAGCGCAACTCATCCTGGACTCTCCGGCTCCAGAATCTGACGACGCCATGATCCTGGCGAAGGCTCTCCGGACCAGACCCCCAGTCAATATGCTCCCAGCAGCCAAGGCAGGCACATTCTTCGCCAGAGACAATTTATCTAACTTCATTGATTGGTGCAGGAAAGCTCTGGGCATTCTCGAATGTCTTCTATTCGAGACCGATGATTTGTGCCTACGCAAGAATGAGAAACATGTGGTTTTGTGCCTGTTGGAGGTGGCAAGGAAGGGGGCAGTGCTGGGCATGCCGGCGCCGTTGCTGGTGCAAATGGAGAAGCAGATTGAGAGAGAATTAGCTGGCGAAGAGCTGAGACCTGATGATTCTGCTTTAGGTTTGGTCCCGTCTGGTCCACAGCCGCAGTTAGTGACGAACGACTTGAGGAGCTTGGACGAGAGGGTCAGGGATTTGGTGGAGAGGTGCTCCTGTCCCACACAGTTCCCGATGGTGAGGGTGTCCGAGGGCAAATACAGGATTGGTGACACCAGAATGTTGATATTTGTCAGAGTAAGTATCATTACATATCTCGCCAAAAATCAAATTGTTTCGTTCATTTGGAAAAATCTTTGGAAAAATTGGCTTTATCTTTAATATTTAAATGAGTTCATCTTGTATATATAAATATTTTCGGAATCTCGGAAACTGCTTCAATGATTTTCCTGAAATTCAGCATGTAGGGAGTTTTTCGGGAGAAAAATCGATCTAGCTAGGTTTTATTTAAAAAAAATCTCGTTTTATCCCTGTTTTCGGGAAAATGCTAAAATTTATATTGAATTTAAAGACAATTTTCGCTATCAAATATCAAGTCAAAACAGCTCATTTGGGGAACGGGTGGTTTTAGATCAATTTTAATTTTTTTTTATATCTATTTATTTTTAGATTTATTTAAAAAAAAAAATTAGTTAGCAAGGCTCGGTCACCCAAATATTAATCTTTAAATAGCATAATTTGTTGTATTGATTTAGTCACTTTTTAAACGCTTATTCGACACCTCTGTTAGATGCCTAGTCGTCTTTTTGTTTATATTTCTATTACTTAAACAACTAATTAGTATATTCTCAATTTGATTCAGCGTTGTCTAAATATATATTTAATTAGTATTTTGCATAATACAGACGAGTAAATAATGTATTATAGAAACAAGTTGACTCATTTATGATAATTAGTATGTACTAAGTTCAACCGAGTTAGCACGCCTTTACGTAATGTATTATAGCAGTAAATTATATTGATTATCTTGGATTACTGAATAGACTTCTGGTTTCTTATTAAGAAGCCACCGCTTTAGATCTCTGACAAGGTCCTTTGTATCTGTATCAGTAAATAACTTACTTGTTTTAATAAGTAGTTCATTATCGTTGTTATGATGATATTAACAATATTATTAACTTGTATTAGTTATTAGAGAATACGGCATGTGATCTCCGACTGAATAGAAAAGTCAGCCCTCTTTCTTACCGAGGTGTCGTAAAAGGCGCTAAAATAAGTTGTCCCGCCGTGTAATATCCGGCTGAGTAGAATAGACCACTCTCTTTCTTACTGAAGTATCGTAAAACGCGACTTAGGTAAGTAGACGTCAAGCAGGCGATCGTAAAAACGTAGCCGAATCATGACCCCACTTATATATCATGACCCCACATCCCACTTATAGTGGGATAAGGGTAGGAGAATGATTGGTTATTAGAGAAAGTAAAAAAATAGAAATTACATGAGAAGTATATAAGGATTTGTGAATATTTTGATTATTTAATTTATTTTTGTTTATGTACCAAAAAAAGTTTATAAAAACAGTATAATTAAAAAATAATAAAGGTCAACTTATCCCTATGACAGAGATTTCTGACAGCTAACCTACGAAGTGGGACAATTTGTACGGTTTTTACTATAAAATAGTGCAATTCCTCCGACAGGCTTAGTATTATATAGTTATAGTAAATCACGGTTTAATGTATATTAATTATTACATAAACAAACGGGTCACATTGCGATAACCTTGAATTACCTTTTTATAATTTTCGTTAAATGTATATCTTTAATATTTAAATGAGTTAATCTTGTATATATATTAACGGGATCTCGGAAGCGGCTCCGACGATTTTCCTGAAATTCAGCATGTAAGTGGGTTTTGGGGGAGAAACATCAATCTAGCTAGGTTTTATGTAAAAACAATTGTTTTATCCCTGTTTTTTGTCATTAAAAAAACACTAACATTTACATTGAATTGAATTTTTGCCATTATTCGCGTAGCTTATTCGGGGAACGGGCAGCCTCGAGAATTGAAAATACCTAGGATGGATCACAACAAAAAATTTTTTTTCCTTTTTTTTAAATTACGGAGCAAGCCTCGGTCACCCAGATATTTGTTTAAAAGAGGTCGAACAATTGTACAAAAACTTACCTTCTTGTAGCTATAGCCGTTTGCGACGCGTAAAAGAATAGAGATACACTAATGTATTAGAAAATTGTAGATCTACAAAATTTCATGTCTCTCTCTTATGGTTCAGTTATACACACTCCACACAGACGCAATCGCAGGCACAGCTAGTCTAAGATATACGACGATCACTTGCAAGAATAATTACAATCGCAAATACATTGCTTTGTTACGTGTTTAAGGTGAACGGGAAGGCAATTTGACATTGGCCGATTACTTTATTTACTTGACTAGTTATTCTAGAATTTGAAGCAGCGTAAGTAATCGGCTAATATTTTTTCTTAATGATATTTAGTATGGTATCCGTTGGACCCTACTTAGAGTGGGATAAAGGCAGGGGAATGATGATTTACTAATTGTCGAAAAAAAATATATACTTCCGCCGAGTTTCTCGCAAGTTCTTCTCAGTATGTCCAAATTTTCGAAACGTAGCTTTTTTAATAACAATAACAATAACAATATTTTTTTTTTAAACAATTTAACGATTCATATGTACTGGAAAAAAATCTACTTGAATAAAGAACCTTCTTCTTCCTGCCCTTATCCCACTCTAAGTGGGGTTGGCACAGCATGTTATAAACATGCTGTTACATGATTTGGCTGCGTTTTTACGACCGGCCGCCTGCCTGACGTCAACTTACCTTAGTCGTATTTTACAACACCTCGGTAAGAAAGAGGGTGGTCTATTCTACTTAAGCGGATACCACACGGTGGGTCAACTTACCTTAGTCGCGTTTTACGACACCTCGGTAAGAAATGAGGGTGGTCTATTCTACCCAGCCGGATACCACACGGCGGGTCGACTTACCTTAGTCGCATTTTACGACACCTCGGTAAGAAATGCTGCACTATTCTATTCAGCCGGATACCACACGGCGAGTCGTCTTACCTTAGTCGCCTTTTACGACACCTCGGTAAGAAATGAGGCACTATTCTATTCACCCGGATACCACACGGCGGGTCGACTTACCTTAGTCGCCTTTTATGACGCCTCGGTAAAAAATGAGGCACTATTCTATTCAGCCGGATACCACCCTTGAATACAAATTTAATTAATTTTTTTTAAATTTCTAAATTTGAATTTCATAGATATAATTGTCAAATTTATATAATTGTCATGTTGTGCCGACCCCACTTAGAGTGGGATAAGGGCAGGAAGATGATGAAGATCAGTTAAGATATAAAAACTTACAAAAATTGACTACCGATATCAATGACATCGTGGGAAAATACGATGCTGCAAACATATATAAAAGTTATATCTCATTATGCAACACTCGCATGGGTCTTCACTTGTCGCATTTCAAACCTTATCTCACACCACATAGAGTTTATAATCATCTCATCTTTATTTTTTGGCCTCGTTTCACCTATGCACCTTGTGACCCTTAATAAGGAGTGATCGACAGGCCAAAGGAAACACCAATATAATAGGAACTGCATCATTGTAGAGAGTACCTTAAAATGGACGTCCTGAAATTGATCATCAAATTCAAATTCAAATTCAAAATATTCTTTATTCAAATAAACTTGTAAACAAGTGCTTTTGAATCGTCAACTCTACTGCTGGTTCGGAAAGCTGTTCCTACCGAGAAGAGCCAGCAAGAAACTCGGCGGTTGCTTTTTAAAAAAAATATAATTCTTAATATTATTTACATTAAGTCGTTACATCAAAACCCAAACAAAAAATGATATTATTGCATTTACGTTATCTGTAACAGATTGGTTAGTAATTGATTGACACTGAATTATTTACTAAATAAGTTGAACTTTAATATATTGCAATTATTTTTTAACCTGACCTGTTTTAAATGTCGAAATTTGTTTTTTACATATATACCATTCTTCCTTGCCCCTTAACTAATCAATTTTAGCTTTGCCATTACAGCAGTTTAAAAACACTATTAAGGAGAGGCTGATACAGAAAGCCTATTTATACTGTTGAGGATTATTTAGACCATAAGAATGCGTGAATATAGATATTGTTCGACCCTGTACAAGATAAAAAACGATTAAATGTAACTAGTATTAAGAATTGTATTTTTTAAAAAGAGCAACCGCCGAGTTTCTTGCTGGCTCTTCTCGGTAGGAACAGCTTTCCGAACCAGCAGTAGAGTTGACGATTCAAAAGCAATTGTTTACAAGTATATTTGAATAAAGAATAATTTGAATTTGAATTCAAATAACCGAGCAATGACTAAGCTAAACCTAGCTAAATCGATTTTTCCCCCTAAAACCCCTACTCGCTGAATTTCATGAAAATCCTTGAGAATACAAGATTTAACGCATTTAAATATTAAAGATTTAGGGGTTTTCAATATTAACCTAATACCGAAATCTCCCCCCGAAAATTACTAAGACACTCGAACAACGACTAAAATTGCATCTGAATTTTAAAATATCATCATCATCCTTCCCTTATCCCACTCTAAAAGGGGTCGGCACAACATGTTGTAAACACATGATTTGGCTGCGTTTTTACGACCGGCCGCCTGCCTGACGTCAACTAACCTCAGTCGTATTTTACGACACCTCGGTAAGAAAGAGAGTGGTCTATTCCACTAAACCGGATACCACACGCTGGGTCAACTTACTTAAGTCGCCTTTTACGACACCTCGGTAAGAAATGAGGTTGGTCTATTCTACTCAGCCGGATACCACACGGCTGGTCGACTTACCTTAGTCGCCTTTTACGGCACCTCGGTAAGAAATGAGGGTGGTCTATTCTACTCAGTAGGATTTAACACGACGGGTTGACTGACCTTAGTCGCCTTTTATGGCACCTCGGTAAGAAATGAGGTTGGTCTATTCTACTCCGCCAGATACCACACGGCGGGTTGACTTACCTTAGTCGCCTTTTACGACACCTCGGTAAGAAATGAGGTTGGTCTATTCTACTCCGCCAGATACCACACGGCGGGTCGACTTAACTTAGTCGCCTTTTACGACACCTCGGTAAGAAATGAGGTTGGTCTATTCTACTCCGCCAGATACCACACGGCGGGTCGACTTACCTTAGTCGCCTTTTACGACACCTCGGTAAGAAATAAGGGTGGTACTCTATTTAGCCGATACCGAACGGCGTCTGAATTTTTAAATATATATTTTTTAAATAAGTTATCGTGTCAGATTCTAGTCGCCACATATGAAGGTCACGCTAAAGCGGTCCACACAATATCGACCGATTTGATTTGACCAAACATGGGAATCGAACCGTCGATGATTCATCTCTACCTTTACGGTTGTGTATCCGCTCTTATAGATCAAAATAGACTGCCACCAATTATGTAATGCTATTACTGGTCTAAAAACACGTGCTGTTTTGATGTATCTATCGTTTTTAATGCAGCAAGATATTTTGCAGATGTTTATACTTCCTGTATTTAAAGGGCTTGATTAATTTAATAGTACACTTAAAGTTATTTTAACCATAAGTTAAAGTAATTTATAGAATTAGGCGTTACTGCGGAGGTCCATAATACAAATGTAAAAGTAAAAATCGTACAAAAATCGATTCAGTAGATTTGGAGAAAATCGATCATACAGACAGATAGCTTTTGTGGTCTTGTTTTCTTTTCTACTTTTAATTTTTTCAATTTACACATTTCAAATTTAATGGAAACAATTCACTAGATTATGATAAATTGACTTTGATTAGATCATGGTCACGTTTAGATTTATAATTCTTATTTGTATTCTCATTGCGTTAATTAAGTCAGTCTGAGATAGATTGAATGCAAGTTCATCTATTTCGATTTATTCTTTCAAGTCAGCTATTTTTATAGATTTTGTCTCACTATTCGATTTCCATTTTTCAGATTCTACGCTCTCACGTGATGGTGCGCGTTGGTGGTGGCTGGGACACTCTTGCCCACTATTTGGACAAACACGACCCTTGCCGTTGCCGCGCCCAACACAGGACATCTCTCTCGGCCCGCTTGGCCCGCCCCAAGCATGACCTGGCCGGCGCCACCGTCACATACGAAAGACCAGACCCTGGCCCGACCTCTCTACAATACAAAGACTGTAAAGAACCTAAGACATACGAACCGATGTCGCTCCAGTACACGAAAGTATACAACGACGATCCAAGGTCGGGACAATATCTCTCGAACAATAAACTGGACTCTCCGAACAGTCTTCCTTACATGGGAGATGTAGAAAGGGCTTTATCTCCGAGCAGGAAGCATCTAGCACCAAGAAACAACAGCCCCGGAAGGCATTCATCCTCCCCTGATCGTAGGACGAAGATTGTAACCTCAAACCACTTAGTTCCATCTCCTCATGCTATTAGGAATAAGAGTCCAAGGCCAGTGTCGCCCGCTCCAGCGACTGAGAGTGCTTCAGACAACGGGTCAGAGGTTTCTGATGAGGGATACAGGAGCTTGGGCGTCGTCGCAGGATCGACACAAGGGTCGCCATCAACGAAAACAACGAACAGATATTCGCTGCACAGTCAAAATTCTATGGACGATGCTGATTTTAGTGGTGAGTTGTAATTACCATTCATAAAGATTATTTTAGTTGTTATTTCTAGCATGGGGGTGTAAGGGAAAAGAGAATTTCAGTCTGTGTCCCCAATTGCCAATCTTATATCCTTTCCAGGAGATAGTGTGATCATTCGCACCCTTTGAATTATATTAATATTAAGTGTATTTTTAATCTTGATACGGGAGTATCTGCAGAAAAACTCGCGGTAATAAGCTAGTGTAAAAATGTTAGTTAAAACTTGATGCAAATAGAAATCATAATAGATGTTGCCACACTTATAAATGCATAATGTGAAATATAACAGTTTCAGCAATTATCGTAAGAGATCCAGAATTATTTACCGTTTGGAATAAGATTAACCAATCTCGGTTCAATGCTGATTGGTAGATTACAAAAATTCATCAAAGATATTGCTCACGATATTTTCCTTCACCGAAAAGAGTGTAGAGATAAACCTATCAAAATACCCTTAACACCTGCATTTCAATATAATTTTTTAGTTAAATATATTGCTTACATTTATGGTTACGCCACAGGACGGAAATCCAACCGATTTTGCACGGCATTCTGTTATGTATGGCCGGATTTGTAAACGATTGTTTCAGACAGCCGCTTCTGGTATAATTGATAGTAATTTAGTGGCAATTCATTGATTACGTACGACTTGCCTAATGTACGTGACGGAATGCAAAACCTGAGTTGGCAAAATTCTAAGTACAACGAGTTCCGCGAAACCATCCTTTGTAAAAGTTACTATGATTTTGCAAAATAAGTTCTTCTGAGTTCTATGTCCAAGCAAAGATTGCCACGTTACATGATCTTAAAGAACTAGGCCTTTTCAAACATAAGTAGGTATATATTTATATGAGTAGATTATTAAATAATTGCATATGGCAGTACAAATGCCCGTAATACTAAAAGGTTGTCCATATTAGTAGAAATCGTACATTTGGCGCACGTGTGAGAGAAACTGCGTGCGTGCGGCCATTGTTTACAAAGTTCACCGATCGAACTCTATTCGAGAGTGAACTCACATATTGCGAGTAAACATTTCCCATACGCTTTTCACAGCTTTCTTTTAAATAATCTTCTAAAACTTTTCCTTTAAGTTAATCAATATCAATTGGATGGTGAAATTTCAACGCGTCAAATATTTACGTTCATTGACTTAAGTTATATGAACAGCATAAGTAGTTTTGTAAATTTTAACTTTGTTTCTAATATCTCTTGAATTATAATGTGATTGACGAATGGTATTTGTTTTCAGGGGTCACAGTTTTTAACCCCTGGTTTTTCCAGTTTTAAACCAAAGAGATTTTCTCTTAAAACTTCATCTTTGCAATTAATTACACTCTTATCAGTGCCAAAACACATCGTTATGAAACTTGTATATCATGTGTGTGACCAATCAGCATAGGACCAGCTTGGTAGGTCTAACATTCAACTCTTTCTTTCAAATGGAGAGAAAAGGCCGCTGCCAAGCAATGTGATAGTAACGGGCCGTTACTTTACTTTAAGCTAACTTGCAAATTTTGAAGATTTTGTTTATCAGGTGTTCTCTTCTTCTAGTTCATTATATAAAACTCTTAGTCTCGTTAGCGTCAAGTTTTTCTATATTAGCTTGGTTGCCTTTTTTTGAAATTTTTTATATCACCCTTACAGGTCAAAGGGGTCATGGTAGACAAAAATCTTGCCTTCCTTCTCAAGCAATGGCCATCCATTTTGGATTCTGTAATTGACTTTCCTCAAAATTAGACCTACCTAACTTAGCATAAGGTCTAATTTGATGTCCATTATGATAATGATATTCCTGCATATGTAATGAGGTCCGTGCGCAATTCATCTTTATGGGGTACCTTAATTTGGTGTGTGCCAAGTTATTGTTCGATAGCCATCGTCGTTTAATGACATTGCCTAAATAGCTCAAGACCACGTATTTATTGGAATCAAATACGTCAAATCCTAAAGTGATTCATATAGGAAAGTCTTTAATTGATAACATTGTATATCCCAATTCAGAATTTATGAAAACAAAGTTGTAAACAAGTGCTTTTTTATCGACGACTGTACTGATAGTAAAAAAATCTTTCGTAAACAGAAGATCTTGATTGCTTTTTTCAATTAAATTCCTATAACTCATTTCATATCTTCATTGCTATCTTTTACAAGGTCGGAGAGTAGTTTAATTCACGCATGTGGTTTTATGTTTCAGCCTCCTTTTTTAAACTACTGAAATAGCAAAATTAAATTTTAGTAGGAATTAGCGGAAAAAGTATTTTTTTAACTTCTAATTCGTTCTATATCTGATTTAATTCTCTACAAGCCTTACCCGTCAGTTCTTTCGATTTAACTTTAGTGTTAAAATACCCTCAATCATGTGCTGTGTTATTGTTCCTGTACCCGTCGTCTGTCCCGGTACGAAATGAAGGTGGTCTATTCTACCCAGCCGGAATGGACAATCTTTCGCATTTCTTATATTAATACTTTGCCGCTTCTACTCTTTTATTAAATTTTTCAACGAATTTCAACACTCATGAGGCATGCAAACAAAAATCACAATCGATTTACGATATCGAAATTGCGAGTCAGACGCGAGTGAAAGGACTAAATGAATCGAAAGTAAAACTTAGGTCCTTGATGGGAACAATGGCTCGTTGTTTTAGTGTGGCAAGTTTGAGAAGTTCTGGTCTCTATAACTCATCACGTAAGGTTTCAAATGTGTTATAAACAAGTGGGTAACTCGTGCAGTCGTGAGAGAATTTGAAAACATTCGGAGGGTGATTCAGCATTTCGGAGAGAACAATGTGGTGGATGGAATATGTGTTTACTTTTGTGCATAACTAAGTTATGGTTAAGTAGGCAAAGCTTTTTGGTAACTTGACTTGTTCTATCTTTTATGTTTAAATGAGTTAATCTTGTATATAAATATATTTTCTAAATCTTGGAAACGGCTCCAATGATTTTCCTGAAATACAGCATGTAGGGGGTTTTGGGGAGAAATCGATTTAGCTGGGTTTTCATTTAAAAAATAAGGAAGTTTGTAATTAGCTTGTAGGTAACTATAATTTAGACTTAAATTTTTGTAAATAGCTGTAAGCTTTCTTTAGTAAATAAAATAAAAAAATCGTATTTTCCCTGTTTTCGGGAAAATGCTAAAAATGCCCCAACAATTTTTTTTTATATCTTTTAAAATAATTACCGTGCAATGCTGGGTCACCCAGATACTATTATTTAAGAAGCTGGATTATTGAGCTTTGCTTTGAATTATATACGAACTAGATGCGTTGATAAAGTACTTGTAATTTTTCTCACAAAAAACGAACCTAAAAAAAAATTAAAAAATAATCGGTCTCGAACCTCGTACTTGTACTTATAGTAACTTCTCTTTTAATAATATCATTACTAAAAATGGCTGCATTTAATTCAGTGTTTCATTAAAATAGTTGATTCATATTAAAGAATTTGTGTTCTCAACACTTTGCACACGACACTATAGGAGTGTTTAATAAATCGATTGTGCAAAAATGGTAATAAACTAGACGCATAATAGCATGTTGATATCATATAGATTGACATAATTATGATCTATGTTAGGATATACGAGCCAACTTATATAGGTAGGCGTGCTGTGTTATAATTGATGCATATATTATGTATTGTACGTAAGTTTATTGTTATTACCAATCCTATGGTATACCTGCACCAAATCAAAATGAAAGTATAAATAGATCCTTCTAACGTTCCTTCTTTCTTAAGCTGGCTACTAACTCTATAATAACTTTATGTGAAAAATAAGTTAGTTCGTTCCTATAACTCCTTGTCATGTATGTATTAGTGTGAGGACCACGGGCGCAAATTGTCTTCATTGCTTAAAAATAGGTCCGCGGTAGAAATAATGTATTATCTAGAATAAGTGAAAGTATTAAGCAATTTTTTATGGTAACCATTAATTTGAGTTTTTGTCCTTTCAGAGCGTCTCGACCATGACGACGGCTGTCACCTAGATAAAACCGACCGCGTCGACGACTACGTCAGCTTGAACACTGGACTACGGAAAACTGACTTTTCTGACACATTCTACGGCAGCAGGAAGAACAGCTCAGAAGACAAGTCCAACCGAGCCAGTCCGGAGTGTATCGTGAGTCACGAAAACAACGACTCGCCCAGCAAGAGCCTCAGACCCGCCAGGGAAACAACACAATCGCCAGCCAAAACAGTCCGCAGCAGACAAGTGACGAGAATCCCGCATTCACCAGTGAGAAACAGAACACCCAGCAGGGCTAATACCCCAAGCCCCAAACACACGCCGAATCCCCAGTCGTCTCCCAAACTAGCACCAAAATTGCCACCCACTACCCGTAATACTTGGGGCGGCAGAACCGCTCCAAATCAAGCAAAAGCCAAATCCCGTCCAACTATTGGCGCAGACACGTTCGACAATCCCAATAAATCGCCTAAAACGAAACCCAAAGCGGTCCATAACGATCCTTTCAAAAGAAATTCGCCATTGAGAGCCAGTAGTGCGACTCTAAGATCTCCCACCCATCAAAAGCCCTTGAGTCCTCTGCTAGAACAAATTCTAAGATCTGCAGAATCCGCAAAAGACGATGCATCGGTTTTGGAAAAAATGAAAGAGATCATAAGATCGTATTCCAAAGGCGAAGACTCTATATCCAGGACTAGTTCCAAAGATTCCGATTACGCTGACTTCACATCCGCTTGGGTGATGTCTGATGGAAAACTAGAACGTTCTACGAGCACTAGACAATTAGCTGCCCCTAGGAAGGACCCTAGGAATGGCGCTTCCAGGATCCCAGCTCCGGTGTCCATAGGCTGCCGGCGGTCTACTTCTACTTCTCAATTCCAATGACCGGGTGAAGGTCAGAAGAAAAAGACTGTTGTTAATCCGACTTTTATTCGAATCAGAGGTGACTAAAACGCATGAGTGTTAGTGTTTATGGATAATTTTAATAGGAATGTGAGAATCTGTGGTAAATTGCCATTAGAGAAAACGCTGGGCGTTATAGGAACTCTTTTAATACGGTCTTCTTGGACGAGAAAATATTGCTATCATATCTTAGCGAAACTATATAAAAAAAGGTAAAAACATTCGAATTTCGATAGAACTTACTCTAGATTAGATTCAATGAATTTTATTCTATTTAGAGTAGGAACAATCACTAATATTAGAAATCACATTTTCTAGATTCTAAAACATTGAAAAAAGGATAAAAAAAAAATAAGACGGATGAGATATAAAGCAAGATGGTGCTAATTATTAGTTGGTTGTTTAGTTAACGTTTTAATATATAATTTGCGAAACATGGAATGATAATGAATAAGTTAAGTTTATATTAAGATATTGTTTTTACATTCGTATTAACGGCGTGGTGTTAAACATTTTTTTCCAATCAAAAATGTTGAAATAACACGCGCTCGGAAATTTTAACGCAAGACTATACTTGCATATCGACAAGTTATAAAGATTAATATTAGAAATAAGTATTTCTAACAAGTCCCGGTTTATTGTTTAAATAGACATTTTTTCGAGCATTTAAAAATAATAGCGCCGGGAGTTTGGCAATCGTTCTCTTTTTCACGTAATCTCATATTTTTCTAAAAGTAGGATATGAAGGGTAAAGCTTATAATTGCACTAGAAAAAATAAGTAGATTTTAAAAATTGTCTATGGAATGGTACAATAATTTAAAAAAAACACTGTCACTTCTTTATAGTATACGTAAATTAGAGTAGAAATATTTTTTTACAAATAAAAAAATATCATTTAGTAATGACCGTCCACATCGGGTCCGAAGTCGTTTCGTTCATTATAAATAAATAATTTAATGTCAGGTTAAATTAATGTCCAAAACGACTTTAAAGGACGTAGATATTTTAAATTGAATTAATGTAATATTTCTTGATTAAACAAAAATAAATCTCAAAATTCTGCTCTATAATAATGCAGCACAAATTTCAAATTTATTAAATTGAATGAAAAACCAATTTCATATTCTCCAATTTAATAAAATTTTTCGTCCTCTAATACGTAATAAAATGTATAATAAAAAGGTTATGTTACAGTAAAAATAAATAATATCACATATTTTATTTTTGTTAAGTGGCAACTCTTAAAAACTGGTTTTAATCGTATGCCCTATTATAATATTAATTAAAAAGTAATTGTTGTTCTATAATTTGTCTATGATTCCGAGCACTTTTTTATCGCAATTATAAATTAAAATTAATTTAAATTGAAATTCCAAATTAAAATCAATTTAATAGAAAATCATATTTTAATGCAGCAATGAACTCTTTTGATTACTGGCTTATTTAAATATATTGTATTGCATTATTCTAAAGCGAAGCCGACATTTTTGTCCCTTAATTATAATTATTCTAAATTTGATACCATTTTGAATAAAAATTATACAAAATATGTTAAATTTATGGCAACTCTCTAAGCATAACTGGAATAATACACAGTTGACTGGTATTCTGGTTTCTTGCATTTGTTTAAGCTCTTACAGTAGTTTGTTACAGTTTAAATTCTGAAGCTGTCTGTAACTACTATATTTCTACTAATAATAAAATACAAATTAAATCCCAGCCGTTTGCTTAGTGGAAGTGACTGTTGTAAACTGAAATACTTTGATAATTTGCTAGTAACTGCACTTTGTAATGCTCTGCCCGATATATTTATTTTAAGAAAATTATTGCCGAACATTTAAACCAAAGTGAACGTATAAAAAGTTTTCAATCGGTCTAATTGAAACATTTTTTCAATTAACGTTCTGGTTAAATGTTTGGTGAAACAAAACTCTTTAATGTTTTTTACGGTTTAAGGGTGTTTTTAAATTAAAGTTAATTCACGATTCAAAATGGCGTCGACGTAATTTCTGAACGCAAATCGATTTCTTATGAACGTTTTTAATTTTTTTTTGTTTGACAATCAAATCTAAACAATAATAATAATATTGCAATATAAAATTTACGTCATTCAGTCATATAAATAAATAAATTATACTGCGAAATACATAGAAAAAAAAACAAAAAAATATTAATTTTCTTTTGCGTTTAAAAAATGCCAACTTAAAAAAAACTATTACATTTGATAACTTAAAAGTAATGAACTACAAAATGGCGTCAACGTGATTTCTTTATTGTATTTTAATCTATTTTTTGTGTTAGATAAAATTAAAATAACAACGTTCAAATTCAATTACCTACTTGTGATAATTTCAATTGAAATAAATATTTACTTAATATAAAAACACTCATAAATCGAATATATAATGCAATAATACACTGCGCTATCATAATATTATCGCGTATTTATTGATAGATTATAGTTTAAGTTATATTATAGACATTTTTTTACGAAGATTACGTATTGTTTAGTTATAAAATGGTAATATTATGGTAGCGCAGTACTCGCTTAGCTACCCCGAGGCTAAGCTAAATAACTTTAAGCTTATAAGTTAGTATAAGCTATTTCTTCTACGTTCGTTACCAGTGACTATGCCATAGAAATTGTTAATTCACTGAATAAAACATTAAGACATTAATGGATAAATTGTTCTTTTTATTTACGTCTTTCCTATCTTCATCATTATCGTGCTTTATCCCACTCTAAGTGGGGTTGGCACAACATGTTATAAACATATTTATAACATGTTGTCACATGATTTGGCTTTGTATTTTACGGCCGTCTGCCTGACGTAAAACTATCTTTGTGGTAATTTACGACACCCCAGAAAGAAATGAGAGTGGTCTATTCTATTCAGCGGGATACAACACAGCGGGTCGACTTACCTTAGTCGCCTTTACGGCACCTCAGTAAGAAATGAGGGTGGTCTATTCTATTCAGCCGGATACAACACAGCGGGTCGACTTACCTTAGTCGCCCTTTGTGGCACCTCAGTAAGAAATGAGTGTGGTCTTTCCTACTCAGCCGGATACCACACGTTTATTTACATCCTTCCTATCCTATAATATAAATAATATAATTATCTTTCTCTAAATAAATAAATATATGGGGCACTTACACACACGGTCGTCCGTCCCCAAAGTAAGTAACTTAATACTTGTGTTATGGGTGAATATATACTTATATATTTTTTTAAATACATACTTAAATAAAAATATACAGGCTCAAAGACCAACAAATTCATTTATTGAAAATGTTGGCCCACGGCGAGAATCGAACCGTCAACCCACGGAGCCGAAGGCAGGGTCACTACCCACTGCGCCAACGAGCCAGTCTAAATACACGTATAGTAACTTATTTTTACACGAGTTTCAATATCAGGTATATACAACCTGCTAGAACATTAAAAAATGCAATTGACAATGTCAGACATGTAGTGCAAAATGTAGCATCCATATCTCTGTTAATAAACCAAATGTCTCTGAAGAATATATTTCGTAGAAGATGAGCGGTTCTTCGCGCCTCTTAGTTTCTCATTTCTGGGAGACCTCGTTCTTTCTCCTCATAATATTAGCCGCTTTCCTGTCCATCAGAGGCCTCATCAGAGCCACGAGGAACTCTAGAATACCTTGCTAAGTGTTTGAAGGTAAGTAAATTCTGCGTTTTATTTGAACAGACTTTAAGTTCTACCTTAATAGCTGCTGTAGATATGAAATAGTGCTTTTTGTAGTATATTATTAGGTGGGTTATTGTTTTATAACCATCAAATTGTAATTTTTTTTTTGATTGGTGTTTTTAAAGTCTGCATAAACCAACCAGGTGCCTATCTACTCTTCCTTTTCTAAAAAAATCAAGCAACCGCCGAGTTTCTTGCTGGTTCTTCTCGGTAGGAGCAAACTTCAGAATCAGTGGTAGCTTCTTTAAAACATTTGACGATTCAAAGGTACTGTAAACAGTCCACTTGAATAAAGAATATTTTGAAATTGAATTTGAATTTGAATTTGGGAGTAACTCTATATTTTAATGGATAGATACTTTCAAAGCGATGATAATCATAGAATACAATGCTTTATGACAGAAGACATTGCTAGTAGATGCCACCTTAAGCCTTACTAGAAGTAATACCTTCATTAATGAACATATATATTAGTTATTATGCCCAGTTGCGCAGTTGGCACTTGGTGACCCTGCCTTCGGCTCCACAGGTCATGGGTTCGATTCTCGCTGTGGGAAAATTATTTATCATAACACAAAAAGTAAAAAAAGTAAGTAAATAAATACTTACTTTTGGGGACGGTCAGCTGTGTGTGTAATTGTCCCATATATTTAGCAAATGTGGGATTCGAATTTACAAAATATATTTACTAAGTATCAAATTCGAAATTTTCAAGATGTATTAAGTCAAACTGACTTTAAATTCAGATTCAGGAGATCAAAATGCTATAGGGTCGGTCCGGTCAAGTGCACTTTTTTTGTGTAATAGATGCTCAAATAAAAATTATTCTTCCAGGTTTAATTATGGAATGGGATGGCCTTATTTTAGGGTTGATATTATATCTGCTGCTAGTCGGGCTACGTAAGTTTTTCTTCATTATTATTATTATTCAGGATTATTTAGTCTTCTTTAACTGATAGACATCCACTGTTGAACATAGGTCTCTTAGTGTGAAAGATTTGCAAGGGAACCTAATAGCACAAAATCAATGAAAATTCGAGTCTCAAGACTTTGAGACGGCGAACTAGCTTTCAAATTAATATTCAAATCCAAAATATTCTTTATTCAGGTAAACTTGTAAACATGTGGTTTTGAATCGTCAACTCTAATGCTGGTTCGGAAAGCTGATCTTATCGAGAAAGCTCTCTTCAAAATTTAATTCTTAACACTAGTTACGTTTAATTATTACTGTCTTGTACAGTGTCGACGAATAGCTATCTATGTCCCCGCATTCTTAACATCTAAGTAATCAATAGTAGGCCTTCTGTATTAGGCTTTTTTTAATAGTGTTTATAAACTGCTGTAATGGCAAAGCTAAAATTGATTGCGGAATTTTATTATAGAATCTTATACCCAAACCAACAAGCAGGAGCCGCAAGATAACGTCGGTTCCTAATTTGTCTATTATATAAATCGTCAATCTTTTTGTAATTATGTACATTCTTATGCACAAAAATTAAATTACTAAAAATATACTGTGCCAATGTAAGAATACCTATTTCCTTAAACTTCTCTCGCAGGGATTTTTTTAGAAAAGGTACAGTCGATAGGCATTTAGTTTATGCAGACTTTAAAAGCACCAACAATGTAATCTCTGCATTCAAGCGGCCCGAAATCGTCTGTGCTTAAAACTTAGTATGTTAAATCGTTTGTTAAAATCGTATGTTATCTATTAAAACTATCTAGCAATGACGCCTATATCTGTTGAAGATGAAGAAATATTAAAGGATTATATCCTATTAAAGTTTCTTTGAGAAATGTTGAACTATTTAATGTGTATGAATGAGTGAATAATTTCCTCTTTATAGTAGGTAAATTCTTGACAAATGTTAATCTATTTAATGAGTATGTGTAATAATAATTTCCTGTTTATAATAACTTCTAAATTTTTCTTCAAGATTTAAATCTAGTCATAGTCATCGTAGAAAAATATCGTAGAGGGAAATATAAAAAAGAAAATAGTCTAATATAACGTTAAAAATAATAACGTTTAAACGGCTAAAAACAATTGCATAACGTCATCTAATATTTAATTAACACACTAAATATCTTGTCAACAGTTGTTATTATCAACGAGGCGTTCTGCAAATCTATTTGTTTGAAAAATGCAAGGAGAGTTGAAGGGGCAGAGGATATCCCAGATATAGAGTTGAGTGAAAGGAAACCTTCAAAATCTGCAGCAAAACACCCGAAAGAACGTATATCTTATAAAATGCATCGTGACGGCAGCTATATAGTTTAATCATTCGCACATAGATGGCGGTGCATCAAAATGTATACTATTCATCAATAGATGTCGCTGTTACAAGTACAACAAATGTTTAGGCAAATGGAAACAAATATATTTTTTTAATGTTTTATTTATAAAATTAATTTCCTACATTTACATTATTAATTAATTAAAGCAGTTCTAATAAATACAGTTCCTACTGCACTTTTACTCCAGTTATTATTGTTTTACTCCCATATACATAATCAATTGAAATGTTCTATAAACCTGCGAAGCTAAAATCGACACAGATAGAGAAAAGAGAATAATTAGTTAGAAAAAAGCATAAAAATGTGTTAAATTCCAAGTAAAACTTGTGAAAAAGTTTTATTTCGTATCTTTTGATTATCGATTGTTATTTAATATAGGTTTTAATTTGTAAGTCATCAGTATGCTGAAATAAAATTATCTACGATAAAACGTGGATTAAAGTAACATTAATTTATTATTTTGGAATTTTTAATTTATAAGCATTGTTTGTTGATCTTTCTTTCTTAGCTTAATGTTTTAAAATATCTAATATATACCTGAAATTTGTATCATTTGTTCAGTTTAATACTATCACATAAATGATTTCATTTTCAACTCAGATAAAACCTTTTTAGCTATCGAAGATTTGAAGAACTTCAAAAATTTTATGTTATGGAAGTATAGTCTCGTTCTCGTGCTTAACTTATGGTAACTAAATACTTTCACCGTTATACGTTAACCTTATCACATAAATTTGGAATCACAGCTTAAAATTATTCATCGACGAATATTTTATTCATCGGCACTTTGTCGAATATCTTGTTTGTAACATCTTGGAATACAGAACTGAGGCTCTTCTCGTAGGATTCTTTCAACTCATTGAATACAAGATCAGCATGTGCGTTAAGGAATCTGAAATGAATAAAGTAAATTTTACAAGTATCTATTTTCATAGGGGGCATCTCATTTACTTCCCGAGTGGGGGGGTAGGTGGGATACGGGCCTCGAGGCGAACCTCCTTGCCCGGGCTGCTTCTCGCAGACTCTATTGCCTGGTTGGTATTCGAGCCGTAGGCCCAAGTCATCTAGTTAAGGGGATCAAAGATCAATAAATCCTTTTTTTCTGCCACTGATGACACTTATCCAAAAACTTGAATATAATGTAACCATTGAATCTTGAATTGAAAAAGTTAAAACAAAATTGATAAATTTGCGTTTATAAAATATATAAACCATCGGTGGAAATTAGTGTCAATAACGGTAACGGAAAACGGTAAATTCATAACGTAGAATATAATGTTTTTATGGCATGTGGTATCCGGTTGAGTAGAATAGACCACCCTCTTTCTTACCGAAGTGTTGTAAAAGGCGATAAAGGTATGTTGACTCACCGTATGGTACCCGGTTGAGTAGAATAGGCCACCCTCTTTCTTACCGAAGTGTCGTAAAAGGCGACTAAGGTAAGTTGACCCACCGTGTGGTAATCGGTTGAGTAGAATAGATCAAACTCTTTCTTACCGACGTATACGACTAAGGTAAGTTGAAGTCAGGCAGGCGGCCGGTTGTAAAATACGTACACAATTCATATGACAACATGTTTATAACATGTTAGGAAAAATATTATTCTCAATATGTACTTTTTCCAAGTGTTTTAATATAAATATTAACTTACATATTCATCTGATCGCCGAGCCTCTTGTCACCGTTAAACAAGTTTGAGAAGTACATGTGAACTTTTTCTGGTACAAACTTTATTTTGTAATCCTTAATGTGCATAAAAGTTTCGCCGTCTTTGACAATTGGTTCGCCAATTAAATCGTGCTTAACCACTAGATTAACTGAAACAAAAACAATTTAAAAAATGTAATGTTTCGAAATTTAACAAAAATTATTAATTACAGCCAAAGGGAAAGACGTTAATAATATAACATGTTTATATTTAACATGATAGCCGTGTGGTATCCGACTAAGTAGAATAGTACAACCCTCATTTCTTACCGAGGTGTCGTAAAAGGCGACTAAGGTTAGTCGACCCGCCGTGTGGTATCCGGCTGAGTAGAATAGACCACCCTCATTTCTTACCGAGGTATCGTAAAAGGCGACTAAGGTAACTCGACCGCCGTGTGGTATCCGGCTGAGTAGAATAGACCACCCTCATTTCTTACCGAGGTGTCATAAAATACGACTAAGGTAAGTTGACGCTAGGCAGGCGGCCGATCGTGAAAACGCAGCCAAATCTTGTTACAACATGTTTATAACATGTTGGGCCGACCTCACTTAGAGTGGGATAAGGGCAGGGGGATATATATTTATATTTAACATGAATAAATGCTACTTACTAAATAAATACTTACTTGTCGGTTACTCGAATGGTATATGTATATAAATTTTAATTACATTTTATTTTAAATTTTGTAACAAATACCGCAGTCCAAGTATTAACACATGAAGATATTATTCGACAAATAAACATGAAAACATCAAAGCTATTGTTTTGCTACTCGCCTCTAGATGGCGCTGGTAAAAATGTTACTTACCCATAGTGATGTTTGCAACACCTTTCCCCTGTATTGGCAAAACCAAAACTCTCCCTTTCATCACGTAGTCTGCAATGAACTCCATTTTGGGTGTTAGTGAGTCTGTTCGTAAGCGATAATGTTTGAGGTCAGCCCTGAAATGTTACGTGTAATTCTTTAATTTTTAATTTGAATTAAATTAACTACAATATTATATCAATTATATAAATATTTACTTTTTAAAGTAACAGCTATAAGTCCTAGTTAAGAAGTTTGTGTTATAATTTTAAAAGGCACTTAAAGTATTACAGTCAAATTGGGTAACTTTGAATGACTTTTTCAGATTTTTCAAAATATAAAAAAATAGGATGACCTTATTTAAGGTTTTGATGAATAATGAGTGTTCTTTTATACCGAGCTTTAGAATAACTAACTGTATTACTAAGTAACTAGAAAGGAAATGGAAAAAAAATATGCTTTTGTGCGTGTTCAAAGTTACCTTGAGTTTTGGGTAACTTTAAACCGAATTATTTCGAAAACTAAAAATCCTTGAATTCACAGAATTTTCGTATCATGGGTAAAATTATACTTATGTTCTGAATGAATGAAAGATAGATCTGTCAAATAAAGTCAACTTGTCATACTTAACAGCCAACTGTTTACTTAAAATTGCCATTTACTAAATATTAGCAACATATGGGTAGATTTTTTTTTGTAACGAATACATATTTATTTGTAATTGTAAATATTTATTAAAAATCAAACCTAAATAACAAATTCTATAATCAATTACCATTCAAATGAGATCAAAACATTAATGGTTGGCAAGAGAATTTGAAAAAAAATTCACCCCATTCCATGAATGAGATGTCATCTTCAATGTACATTTTATCTTTATTTTTTGTTATTTGATGCTCTTTTAAGATGAAAACGATGTTTTCTTTTTTAATAATAGTAAATTCCATTTTTGGAAACCATGACCGCGAGTAACGACCTGTTACTATCCCACTTCTGACCATAGGCCTCCTCTCTCCGTCTTTGGAGAGAAGGATTGGAGCTAAGACCTACCTCGCTGCTCCAATGCGGATTAGTAGGTTACACATATCCCCATAATTCTCTAGAGATACGTAGGTTTCCTCGCAATGTTTTCCTTCACCGAAAAACGTGTGATAAATTGTAATTCACAATTAGACACATAAGTTTTAATAGAAACTCATTGATGCCTGCCCTGGGTTTGAACCTGCGACCTCTTCGAAAGAGTCCGACGTTGTTACCGCTGGGCTATCACAGCTATACAGCTAAGCTTTCATTATTGTTAAAGCACCGGATTGGATTTTATTACGATACGTGTGGTGACTCGTCCTGCATGTAGGTATAAGGTATGTGAATGTTGTCTGCTTTATACGTTTAGCAATACATAGATTCTTTTAATAAACGCGGATTATAGCAAAATAATTCTATTGTAATTACTGTATGTACTAAAATATGTACTTGAAAATATTTTTCGAAATCAATAACTCTTTGTCAATGTTACCTATAAACTAAGATAATGCAATTGGGTATCTTTGAACCGTTCAAAGTTACCCATATTTAACTAAAAATAGGGGTGGTCCACAAATTTCCCTGTCAATGGATATAAAACGATGCAAAATCATGAAATTATGTGAAAAAGTATAATTTCAATGACAATTGATCATTAGAAACCGAAAATCATGTGTTTTACACACCTTTTCTGTAATTAAATCGGAAATGTAACTCACATACTTTTCACTGCTAAAAGACAGCGAACAGAAAATTTTGAAAAAGTGTCAAAATTTGTTTCAAAACTATAAATTTTAAATGACATTTGACAACTAGAACATTTAGTATTTCCATTTCACTCAGTTATCAGTTTTAAATCAGGTTAAAGATATTGAAAAAAAAATTAATAATTATTTTAGTCGTTTTATTCAATGTTACCCGTAAATTCAAAGTTACCCAATTTGACTGTACCAATGACAAAAAAATCGTTTATTAATTAATTATTTTAAATAAATAAATGTATAAAATTCTATGAATGTATAAATATAAAAATTCTCTATTTCCCTTGGTCCATCTCTTCTTTTTTTTTGTATATTTTTTCATATATATAAGATTAACTCATTTAATATTAAAGATTTAAGTTTCTTAACTGAACAATGAACTATTTTAATTATTAATTAATTTAATATTAAAAGGAATATATATTGTATAGGAATATAAATATGTTGTGTGTATTTGGCGGAAGGACAAGATATCTATACTAATTATTATAAAGAGGAAAAATTTGTATGTATGTTTGTAATGTTTTCACACAAAAACTACTGGACCGATTTCAAAAACTCTTTCACTATTTGAAAGCTGCATCTTTACTGAGCAACATAGAGCACATAACAACAATAAAATAGAGATCCGTTATAAAAATGTAATAAATATTATAGATATATTATGTACGCGAGATATTTAGTAGGTATTTAATATAAATAAGAATTTTAGAAAGACTGAGGTGGCAGAATTTTAAAAACAATAAAGTTTTGTCACACAGGTCTTATCTATCTTACCATCTCCGCTGATAGACTGGCTATCTGCGGATAGTACAGGCGTAGATAGCTTATGAATACAAATAAGTCTTACTTGTAAGTAGTAAGGATGGAGTCAGTGAGGCCGTGGATTTTGATGGCTTTGTAGCTCTGCGTGAGAACTACAGGGCCCACGCCGGACTCTATGTTCATCCCGGACACCAGCAGCGGCTCCAGAGGAGGGACTGATAGCGCCGGGATACCTGGACACAGAGAATAAACCACTTTATAATTGCACTGCCTTATTAATAAGGTAATAAATAATCATAAATAAGGGTCTTGTAAACAAGACACGAACAAAATAACCCCAGTTAAAGTTGCCAACTATTAAAAAAACTGTTTTTGACTACATATTAGTTTTTACTCTTCAACAAAAATAAAGTAAACAATTGTGTTTCTCTGTCAAAATCAACATAATCTTTTTTCAAATAAGCTCTTTCAAGCAATTTTGAATCGTCGATCAATATGATTAATGAAGCTATAACTGGTTCGGAATGTTGCTCTTACCGAGAAGAGACAGACAGAATCTATTAAACATTTTTAATTTTATATTATTAAACCGCAGTCTTGTATGAAGCTGAAAGGATTTGAAAATCCAGGCTTTTTTATCATCCAAATAATCTTCAATTTTGTAATATACTTTACATACATCCATCCACAACGAAATTAAGGTAAGGTCACTAGTAAATGATCATGCACTGGCAGTTGACCGTTTCGTATGAAATTTTAAAAAATAAGCGTTTTGTTTGTTGTAGCTAATAAAAAAATAAAAATTAATTAATAATATTAAACAATGGGCTACAGTTCTGAGCTTTTGGGCAGTTGTTAATAGATGGCAACAGGTAATTACAAATTTATTAACAAACAAAACGCTTATTATTAAATATTACAAACAAACCGGTCAACTACTTGTGCACTCACCTTAATTATCGTAGTAATAAAAATTACCAAAAGGGCTAAATAATTTTGATAAAAGCCTGATACTTGATATGTCTTCCTGCTTTAACCCGGAATCGCCTTATACGGTATGAAAGACGAGTGCCCGATTGCGGAAACTTAAATTTGCACGCAGTACATTTATCTTTTGTTGTTTTTTAAATACCTAATTACCACCTTTCAATCAGAATGTCATATTATTTCTGCATAAATCAAGGATTTTAACCTTTACATATGGCCTTTATGGAGAAATAATGATGATATTATTTCACTATTTATTATTTCTTTTGTTTATTACACGTGTATTTATAATTACAAAAGTAATGAAAATATCATTTTGCTATAATCGGAGTTAAAAGATATGTAATGCTAAATGTAGAATAAACTGTTCGTTCACATACCTGATATATACAGGATTCGTAAAAACTCATGCACTACTTACACACTACACTACTACAACACTTTTTTTAAATATGGTCTAGCTAGGTCGATTTTTCTTCCAAAACCCCTACATGCTGAATTTCATGAAAATCGTTGGAGCCGTTTCCAATATTCAGAAAAATATATATACAAGATTAAAGGCCTGTTTCACAAGTTACTAATAAACTGTCAGTTAGCTTATTTGAAACATATCTGACAGATATCTCGGAATTTGGCGTTTCTCAAGTTTCTGATAGGCTTATTCAGCACTTAAAGTACATAATGTGGCTGTTATTTTGTTTATCTGCTGAATAGCAAATACCTTTACAAAAAGGCCGCGATTTTTTTTTTAATTTTCACATTTTAGAGTCTCTTTTTAATTAATTCTTTAAATTAATTCTTTATTTCAGACAACCAGGGTCCACTTTGTTAGTAATACAATTTTTACTGTTATTTTGTCCATCCATACATGTATACTCACAAACTTTCGCATTTATAATATTGTAGGATGTAAATATATCTCGGAAACGGCTCCAACAATTTTCATGAATTTCAGCATTTACGAGGGAAAATTCGGTTTAGCTAAGTTTCATTTAAAAAAATGACGTGTTATCCCTGTTCTTGTATGTAATTGACAATTAATATATTGTAATTTTGACAAAATTTTTAAAAGGAAAAATATCAAAACAAATAAATCAAGACAAATATCAAAAAAGTCAAAAATATCAAAATCAAGACAAATAAACTAAGTAGCATATAAATTTATCTGCTACTTAGTTTATTTGTCGGTTAACTATCCGACATGTTATCAGTAACTTGAAACAGGCCCTTACTCAATTAAATATTAAAGATAATTCAGATTCAAATTCAAAATATTCTTTATTCAAATAAACTTGTAAACAAGTGCTATTGAATCGTCAACTCTACTGTTGGTTCGGAAAGCCGTTCCTACCGAGAAGAGCCAGCAAGGAACTCGGCGGTTGATCTTTTAAAAATATAGTTCTTATTACTAGTTACATTTAGTAATCTCTGTCTTGTCTAAGCGAGCTATATCCGCACATTCTTATCTTCCAAGTAATCCTCAACAGTATAGTAGGCTTTCTGGATCAGCCTCTTTTTAACAGCCTCTTTTTAACTTTTTAATAATGGGTCCCATACTCTAGTATAATAACTTTTTGTACCCAATACATCAATGGTGGCGTTAACATTTGTTTGCGGTGTGTGAAAGAGGCTGTCGCCCTTGACATCGAGATCTTTCACTATATTTCGACATACGAGACAGCGCAATGAACCGCACTAGTCTAAGAGACAGAGTCTTTTATTTTATGACAAGTAAGCTTGGCAATCCAGTGAGTCTGAGTGCAAAAAGGGCTCTTTGATAAGAGGTATAATAGCTAATTTATAGAATTAGGCGTTACTTTGCGGAGATCCACAATACAAAAGTAATGAGAATATTTTTGCTATAATCCGCGGTAAAAGAAAATATATGTAACGCTAAATGTAGAGTGTACTACCCGCCAATAGTCTATCGCCTGACGATGTTTCGGTTACGGGGCGAAACAATTGTTGAGATTGTGGTGGTGAATGTGTGCAGTGTTTGTGTATTGTTTTGTCATCGGTGTCGAGTAGTGCATGAGTTCTTACAAATTCTGCATGTATCAGGTATGAGAACGAATAGTACACTCTACATTTAGCATTACATATATTTTCTTTTATCGCGGATTATAGCAAAATAATATTCTCATTACTTTTTTTTAGGTATAATAGTATTATGTCTTATGGAATCTTGTTTTGGGGTAAATGCGTGGATTATTTTTTTTCTATTATAAAGTACATCACAATGAGTGTACTTTATTGTAGTCACAATCTAAGCTACTTAATTTTAACTTAAACCTATAAATTTACTTATATCAATATATTATAATATACTTATATACTTTCTTACTGTAGGAGACACTTCGTTGTTGTGTTCTGATTATGCGCGGATAATGATAAAATTTCTGTATTACAAAAAAGAGCCATACGTGACATTTACAACTTAAGTCAGCGTGATTCCCTGCGTAAGAATTTAAGGAAATAGTAACATTGGCATCACATTAAATTTATTTTATTTTGTACACAGAATTACAAAAAAAAATGGTGATGTATATAATAGACAAAGTAGGAACTGACATAGGCCTGCGGCTCCTGTGACTTGCGAAAGTACGTAAGTCGTTTATGTGTTTGTGTATAAGATTCTATAATAAAATTCCGCAATCAATTTTTGTTTTGCCATTACAGCAGTTTAAAAACACTGTTTATATTTGTCAATGTCGCCATTTAATAATAAATCTTACAACCGTCTCTCAGACTACGTAAAGCGATCGCCTTTCTTCGGACGAAGCTCACATTTTATATTACCAAATAGTATTCTTAACTAATTCTGAATTCTCCACTAATAATTCTTAGTTAATTTTAATCAGCATTTATTATTATAATCCTTATTTTAAATAAAATTAAAATTGTTTTATGTTATATATAACTCGTGAGCAATATCTCTTTTCAATATCAGCCGCTATATCATCTTTTTTCAGATTATATTTTAAGGTAAAATGACCACTAAAGGCACTAAAGCCAAAAACCACCCACCCAGGTTAGTTTAGAGATAGGAAAAAGTATAACCCACTTACCATCTTTCATTTTTCTTAAAGCGTCGGGCACAGCTTTCTTGAGACAATCGTTTAGTTTTGAATCTCTCTGTTCACACCGTATGAAGTCATTTGCTGAAAAAAAAAATTATTTATAAAAAAAAAATGATAAAAACACTCAACAAAAAAAATTATTTACGATTAGGTACTATTTAATACTTATAACGATTGCAAAATTCTATAACGTTATTCAAATATGATAAATTTGAACGATTATTTATTAAAAAAACCATAATCCTATGCTACTTTTTTATGTTACTTTAATTATAAATGCGAAAGTTTGTAAGTATAATTGTATGTCAGCCACTTTTTCGCGTTGAATCCGCTGAACCAATGAAATTTGGCATAATTATTCCTTATACACCGTAATAACATATAGGCTTCAGAACGGATTATCCAATTTTAATGGGATTTTCACTGGATTTGGACTGGATAGAAAAGATTGTGGAGTAGCATGTAAAATAATTTAATCCCTAGAATTCCAGTGTCTTTCCAGATTTACGAGGGAAAAACTTTGCGACAAACATAACACAGCTAGTATAAGGATAAAAAAAAAGTTTGCTCACTGAGAACATTAAGAAATACATCCAGACTAAACCAGTCTACAGAAAGGTATAAATTAAGTATAAGAAATATACCTACTTATACGTAAAGTATATTACAAAATTAAAGATTATTTGGATGATAAAAAAGCCTGGATTTTTTATATCCTTTCAGCCTCATACAAGACTGCGGTTTAATACTTTAAAATTAGAAATGTTTAAAAGATTGACCGCCGAGTTTCTTTCCGGTTCTTCTCGGTAAGAGCAACATTCCAAACCAGTTGTAGCTTCATTACTTCATTGGTCATATTGATCGTTGACGATTCAAAAGTGCTTGAAAAAGCATATTTGAATAAAGATTATTTAATCTGATTTGATTTGAAAAAATAAAGAACATAATACTGGGGAATTTGAACAATTTAGTTGACAGATTTTTTGTTGGAATGTTAACTTTTGAATCGCATTTCATCGCGTAAAGATTCTATATTTTTTTGTTTGTTTTTTGGCCTGTAAATTCATTCAGTGCGATTTTCCATAACGATCTGTAACAATTACAAAACAGCCCGCCTTTTTTGTAGTGTAAAGGCACGTGCTCGCAGTGAGCGTCAACGCAAATCATTGGCAACCTCTTTCAAAAAGTTCGCATTAACAAATGTTCGCGACGCGTTGCGCCACCCGGCCTCGGCTGGTCTCGTGTGGAACAGGCTGATTGCACTCCGTGATGAAAGATCCTCAAGTTATTTTCCATTCGACTCATTGTGATATATCTTTATCTTTAATATTTAAATGAGTTAATCTTGTATATATATATATTTATTTTCCGAATCACAGAAACGGTTCCAACGATTTTCCTGAAATGCAACATGTAGGAGGTTTTGGGGGAGAAAAATTGATCTAGCTAGGTTTTATGTAAAAAAAAATTGTTTTATCCCTGTTTTTGGGCATTAAAAAACGCTAACATTTATATTGAATTGAATTTTCGCCATTAGCTGTCAAGTCGACGTAGCTTATTCGGGTGACGGGCAGACTTGAGAAATGTGAATGCCAAGGATCGATCCCCAACTAAATAATTGTTTTTTTCTTAAGTTTTTTTTTTGTAAAAAATTACCGAGCGAAGCTCGGTCACCCAGATATTTTGTATTATGTGACTTATTATTTGATAACCATAAAGTTAAAAGCTAGACATATGTTGTTGCAGACTTTTATTTAGAACTTTAAGAGGGTAACAATTTTAAATAATTTATAGAATTAGGCGTTACTTTGTGGAGGTCCATAATACAAAACTAATGAGAATATTGTTTTGCTATAATCCGCGATAAAAGAAAATATGTGTAATGCTAAATGTAGTGTACTATTCGTTCTCATACCTGATACATGCAGAATTTGTAAGAATTCATGCACTACCCTACACCGATGACACAACAATACACAAGCACTGCACACATTCACCACCACAATCTCAACAATTGTTTCGCTCCGTAACCGAAGCATCGCCAGGAGATATACTCCACGACAAAATCGCAAAGCTTTGTTTAACGCTAAGCTCTTTAAATGAGAATTAAAAAAAAAAAGTAGCCTTATAAAATGACAACCAACATTCTGAACTAGTCACAATTATAATAACATCCGACAGATTGACGATTCGAAAGACCTTGTGAAAGTGATGATTAAAGTAATTTTGATGTAACTTACAATTTAAATTCAAAAGTAGACCATAATCTTGATGAGAATTTATATAGTTAAGGACCCTCAGATGAAGTAAAATAAAAAAACGAATCTAAAACAAAAATTAACCGATATCGGCTTGGTAGATACCCGCCGTGTGGTATCCGGCTGGGTAGAATAGACTACCTTCATTTCTTACCAAGGTTGCAGAAGGTGACCCACTTGTGGAATCCGGTGGAGTAAAATAGATCACTCTCTTTCTTACCGAGTTGTCATAAAATACGAATAAGGTAAAATGACGTCTGGCAGGCGTCCGGTCGTAAAATATGTAGCCAAACCATGGATCAACATGTTTATAACGTCGTGCCGACCCTACTTAGAGTGGGATAAGGGCAGTAGGATGATCAGCTAAGTAGATTAATAGCATATTAGATACGCAAAACTTATTAAAAAAACAACAGAAAAGGTCGCAAAAAGAGTCTGGATAAAAGTAGTGGATTGTGTGGTTGGTTGTATTGATCGGTAAAGAAGAAGCTGAACAACTCGATCTAATATCTATTTTTATACATTGAGAAAGCAATATTAAAGTAATACCATCGGTGAGGTAAAACAAACAAGTTTAAATGTTGTTCTGTATACTGAGATTAATAAAATGTCAAAACGAGTTCAAGGTTTGATTTTTTGACGAGCGAAATGCAGATTCCTTTCACCGTAATTGTTTACGCGTTAAAGGAAATATCTTTAATATTTAAATGAGTTAATCTTGTATGTATATTTTTGGGCATAAAAAAAATATTAAAATTTACATTGAATATATAAAACACTATTTTTGTGTTGTCAAGTCAGCGTAGCTTATTCGTATTGTTAAGATGTTTTTTGGTTGTTGTGAACGCAGCCACAACAAAACTTTTATATCTGTCCATCAATCATAAATTCAAATTTGACAATTAACTACTCTTGTAACGAACTTACTTACTGCCTTACTTACTTACTTTACCTTACTTACTACACGGACTTGCTACCTTTACCAAAACTGACGAATAAAACTGAGAAAAGAAGACTTCATTGTATCATTACCAGCGCCTAAATATCTTCACAACATCTAAGAAGAAACATTGGTATATACTATTCAGTAATATTTCATTTGAGAAAACAATTTCTCGTTAACTTTTTTATATTCCAACCTCAAAACATTTTTTTAAGAAAAGACAATCTGAGCCCTTGAAATTCCAAATTATTTGTCTGTGCCAAACCATTGTGGTAAATTAAATATTAAACTGGCTTACAACGCGTGGCTTTTCTTCTAGTATTCGATAAAAAAATATGCAGTCAACCTTCATTAGCATTCGTTCATTAACACCGTCAATTCTAGAAACTTTCCGAAAAAAACATCTCGTGTATTGATTTAAATATATTATGATTTCTGTTAACATACAAAAAATAACCATGACTTTTTGTATCTAGAAAAAAATGTACATATTAGCCGTATATATTAGACCTTCAAAAAACTTGATATTTAATAAAAAAGTATTTTGTGTCTATTAATAAAATATAACAATTCAAATAAGCTCTTTCAAGCACTTTTGAATCGTCAAGGATCAATATAATTAATGAAGCTTCAAGTGGTTTAGAATATTGTTCTTACCGAGAAGAGCCTGCAAGAAACACGGCGGTAATTTTTTCATTTTTTCATAAACCGCATTCTGGTATCAAGCTGAAAGGATTTTCAAATCCAGGCATTTTTATCATCCAAATAATCTTCAATTTCGTAATATGTTTTAAATGTGTCAATGCACACTATATACAAGAACACGATATAATAGGAATACCACAATTCCCATTCCGAGATGCACTTCTCTTGAATTACGAATAAAGTCTGACTGTCACTGAAACGTTTTATCAATAGGAAGACTCAACCGGAAACAACACGTCACAGTGTTGGTACCATTTTAATCAAAGAGGGCGCGATACTCTTGTTTCATGACTGTGTTGCTATAAAATACAAAGCGGAAGTCAATGGCGACAACAAATGGATAAAAATCATGTGACCAAAAGAGTTTTAAATATGAATGTGGATGTATGGCTAGGGGGAGGCCGAAAAGAAGATGGATGGATTGTGTGAAAAATGATATGCATGTTAAAGGAGTGGCACCAGAGTTGACGAATGATAGAGGTGAATGGAAGAAGAAGACATTGTGCCGACCCCACTTAGAGTGGGATAAGGGTAAGTGAATGATGATGATTCGTAATATGTTTTACGTATAAACATATTTCTTATGCTTAATTTAAACCTTTCTGTAGACTGGTCTAGTATGGATTGCAGAAGTTTGTATCAAGTGTAACTGATAGTACGCTCAGCTTTACATATATACGCACGCTTAGAATTAAACTGACCGAATTCATAATAAGTTTTAATAGAGATAATACATTGTAATCTTTATTTCAATGCCCTATATGACATCTCGCTACGCAACTATTAGAAAAGCCTAGTGTTTTCTTGCTCTTTCAAGTTATGGGTACCTTTAACACTTTATTAAATTCTACCTAGCCAGATACCACACGGCGGGTCAACTTTACTTAGTCGTCTTTTACGACACCTCGGTAAGAAAGAGGGTGGTCTATTCTACTCAGCCGGATACAACACTGTGGGTCAAATTACCTTAGTCGCATTTTACGACACCTCAGTATAAAACAGCGTGGTGTATTCTACTCTGCCGGATACAACACGGCGGGTCAACTTACCTTAGTCGTCTTTTAAGACACCGTAGTAAGAAATGAGGGTGGTCTATTCTACTCAGCCGGATACAACACGGCGGGTCAACTTAACTTAGTCGTCTTTTACGACACCTCGGTAAAAAACAGGATGGTCTATTCTACTCAGCCGGATACAACACGGTATGTCAACTTACCTTAGTCGTCTTTTACGACACCTCAGTAAGTAAGAGGGTGGTTTATTCTACTCAGCCGGATACCACACGGTATGTCACCTTACCTTAGTCCTCTTAAGGATGGTCTATTTTACTATGGCGAATCAACTTAACTAAGTCGCCTTTTACGACACCTCAGTTAGAAATGAGGGTAGTCTATTGTACTCAGCCGGATAACACACGGCGGAATTCGGTCACTTTAATATTTTAGTTATTTTCGTTGTATATACACCTTTAGTATTACTCTCGCTATCCCGACCTAGCCTAACACCGGAGAGATAGTGTGACGTAATATCAAAAGTGCATTGTGTAACGAGCACTTAGCGTGACGAGCTCAGGTAAAATACTCTTAGTAAATAATTTATAGAATTAGGCGTTACTTTGCGGAGGTCCATAATACAAAAGTAATGAGAATATTATTTTGCTATAATCCGCGATAAAAGGAAATATATGTAATGCTAAATGTAGAGTATACTATTCGTTCTCATACCTGATACATGCAGAATTTGTAAGAACTCATGCACTACCCGACACCGATGGCACAACTATACACAAGCACTGCACACATTCACTTCCACAATCTCAACAATTGTTTCGCCCCGTAACCGAAGCATCGTCAGGAGATAGACTCCACGACAAAATCGCAAAGCACAATCGCTTTGCGATTTTGCAGTACACAATAGTACACTCTACATTTAGCATTATATATATTTCCTTTTATCGCGGAGGTCACGGTCACGGGCAGACACCAATGAGTTTTTCTGTTAAAACGTATGTGCCTAATTGATAATTGCAATTTATCACACGCTTTTCGGTGAAGGAAAACATCATGAGGAAACCTGCATGTCTCTAGAGAATTCTGGAGATATGTGTAACCTACCAATCCGCATTGGAGCAGCGTGGTAGGTCTCTAATCCTTCTCCAGTGGGATAGTAACAGGCCGCTGCTTTTACTTATAACGGTATATGTAATTGTCCGATATATTTATACTTGAAAAATATTTTTTGCGGATATTATATTGAGCTGAGATTAATACCAACATTTACATATTTTTTAAATGGATGCCAATATTAAACAATGTTGCAATTGCATCTTCTGCAATATTATTATGCTAGGCGAATGTAGCCCTTATGTTTTTCCTGATAAAGCATTTTCATATGACCCACTGCGAAATTACTAAAGAGATTCGGAATGTACGAAGGTCAAAACCCGTGTTACACAAATATGACTAGTTATTAACACACAATCCCAAAATTTCTCTTACACACAGGTGTTGTGTTTATCCGCATAGCAGACCCGGCCACGTGTTGTTGTGTCTATTTCGATTACCCCTCGTGATAATTTAAGCGAATGTTTTGTATATTACTAGTTCGCGGTTTTGTTTTTCTTGCGTAAATTCTGACCATGCGAGAATTCTATGACAAAAATATAGCCTATGTTTATCCTCAATGTTCTCTATCTATCAGTAAAAGTTCCATCAAAATCAGTTTAGCCGTCACAGAGAATGTACCATTAATTTACACTTTTCTCAGGAATTGCATTATCTTTTAGTAAATACCATACAAAATCCGTACATATTTTTGAAAAAATCGATACCTAACAGACATATAGACAAACAGCTTTTGGAGTCTTTGTTTTATAATAAGTATAGATATAGAATTGAATCTGAGAATTTAAGGCAAAATTTAAAAAAAAAACAAATTCGCGCCTAAATATCAAAAGTGAGATTGACCGGGCATGATAGTTAAAAAAATGTTAAATATGTAAAAAAAAACAGTGCATAAGAGCTTAAAGTTAGACTTAAAGTTTTTTATTATCTTTATATGCAAAAAATCATTTGAATAATTAACTATTGACATAATAAGCTTTTGACATAACCTTTTCTATAATTGGGAGTTAGACATTATTTTTTCTGCTAAACATCTCCATTTATGATAATTATCATAAATATAATGAAGAATTAGAGAATTTTTAGAAATTCAGTTTGTCACGGTCTAATTCTAATAAAATCAGAACTAAATAATCTAGATTGTTCAAAATTAAAATATAAAATGTAACTAAAAGAAAGCGTAGCGGAAAGATTGCTAATTTATGATTATATATGTTTAAATAAAGTCTGTGACACACTGAGAATTATTATTGCCTTCTTGGCATTGAATTTCGATGCCCCTGGTTCAGATAAATTGCCTTTTCTTGGCTTTTGGTTATAATTAACTAACTATTCGTTTTACCAGCTCGTAACAGAAGTCGACTTAGACTGTAACATAATATAAAAATTACAATGATCACTGTCACAAACTCAACAATCGTTACGTCCCGTTTTGTTGAGTCTGTGATAGTGAGCGTGTGTAGTGCTAGTGTATTGTGGTGGCGGTGGTGGAGGTTTGTGCGTGTGTTTTTACGAATCCTGGATGTATCGGGTATGAAAACAAATTGTCCACTCTACATTTAGCTATATGTATATTATCTAATTTACTTCATCGCGGAAAATAATTTTATTATTACTTTTATATTATGGATCTCTGCAAAGTAACGTATTCTGTACATGTATATATCACTACATATTATAAAACAAAGTCCCTATATCCCGATGTACGCATAAAACTTTAAAACTACGCAACAGATTTTGATGCGCTTTTTTTTAACAGATAGGGTGATTCCAGAGGAAGGTTTGTACGTATAATAACATTGAATACGGAGTAGAGAAATACTGTAATTTTTGAAGTTTCTGGAAATAATTACATTTTTTTCCGCTTACATTGCAAACGCAGGCTAAACCCTACGAGATTTATCAAAATAATGTACTAAGTATTTGTACATCTTGAAAAGGTCTACAGAAAAGTCTGCGATTGTATATGTCTATCTCTTATGGATAACCCACTATAGCATTTTTTGTCATTTACTTTTTACGAAAAATAATGCCATATTTTTTAAGTAATTTTTATACAATACAACATTAATCCTTATCCAATTAAGTACCTTAAATAAATTGTTGATTTAATATAGATCAATATGGCCGTTTACAGCATGTAATTAAGTGAACATTTTCGAAGATATTACAGATTTAAAATGCCGTGAGGACGCCGCGCTTCGCCTTATTACACTTCGACTTTAGCAGCTATGTCCCTCTTTCAAGAGTTTGTTTAAAGACATTCTGTAATTAATTGTAAAAATAAAATACACAGGGAAAATGTAAAAGTAAATAAGTAAATATGTACTATATGAATTTAGATATTCCAAAGATAGCAGGAAATCTTCTTGGTATAGGGAAAGGAAATTGTATTTCTCCAAATTTAACGCGTGCGGGCCACGGGCAGTAATGAATAAATCAAAACTACTCGATCGATTTTAATCATTTTTTTATACTGACTGACATGGGATATATATTTTATACCCGTGCGAAGCAGGGGCAGGCCGCTAGTTAAGTGATAGAGTTAACTAGGTTTACATAACATTTGCATGGCGCGAAATTGTGGTGCACAGTACATAAAATAATTGTCACTTGCACAATTTTTTATTTATAAAACAAAAGATGTGACACATATTTTGTAATACGGTAATCATCCCGCGGACATTAAAATGTCGTTATATTAAACCGGTAAGACTAGAAATTTGAATTGCAGTAACAGACTACTAATGTTTTTGTGCTATATTTATGAATTCAGGTTATTGGTCTACGTTTTACAAATATTTGTTGGTTTATTAAAAAAATAATATGTAAAATATAAAAAAAATTTACGCGCTTTATTTGAAGAAATTGGTAAATGATTTTCTCTGTGACTTTTTATCTAAAAAAAGAGCAACTAACTTTTTTTATACATTGTTTATTTAAATGAACGACCATCTTATCTTGTTCAATAGACATAATTTAAAAACAACTATATTCTATTCTGCTTCGCTTAATTAACAAAATTGGTCATAATATTATATACAGTTATCGAAATTAAATAATAATTGACTAATTAATTGATGTACATTATGCTAAAGTATTTCTTTAATTAACTCATACCGTTATTAAAAATTTAAACAATGAGATATAAATTGATTGTTATTATTATATTTATTTATGTGAAAATTATTGTTACTGGCAAGGTCAATGTCAAATTTTTAATTTTATGTACGGCGTGGAATCTTTAAAGAGTTTTATATCTATAGAATTATGATACTTTGAGCAGGGAAACGAGTCTAAAATGTGCCATATTAAAATAAAGGGAAAGCAAATGAACGTGTATCTATTTGTCTCGCTTTTTTATGTTTGATTAAAAAGAGATGAAGTATACGAGTTACATCTTCCCTCTCATTATTTATTGTGACATTCATCATCCTCCTGCCCTTATCCCACTCTAAGTGGGGTCGGCACAACCTGTCATAAACATGTTGTCATATGATTTGGCTACCTATTTTACAGCCGGCCATCTACCTGACGTCAACCTAATTTAGTCGTATTTTACGACACCTCAGTAACAAAGGTGCTATATTCTACTCAACTGGATACTGGGTAAGTCACCTTAGTCGCCATTCACGACACCTCGGTAATCAATGAGGGTGGTCTATTCTACTCAGCCGGATATGACAATTATTTATTTATGATACTCTCACTTATAAACCTCTCAATGGCTCCCTTACGCATAATAACTTGTATAATTTAATTAATTAATAATTTATTTATATCACTATCACTGACATTTCATACTTCGTATCACAGACAAATAACATAGTATTTATTCGTAATCACTAGGTACGCACTAGGTAAATATTCTGAAGATTACTATAGAAAGAATCAGTGATTCACATAGACCTACAATAACCTCTGAAGGTCAATGCGGTTTAAGAATGACAATAGCATTTAAACAATCGACAATACAACAATTTACATGCAAGTAGGGTCTACAAGGACGACAGATAGCCTCAATATCGTCTAAACGTGATATTTGATAGCTTATGGGGTCATGCTAATGGTAAATCGATTGACCTCTAGACCTTATCCAGAAAGATTATAGACTCGAAAATCTTTTAGTAACGAATGATTAAAAAGTACTTCAACAAACTCGAGTTTTTTGATTGGACTGGAAATGAAATTACGACACTTTAATAAGCTCTTTCAAGAACTTTTGAATTGTCTAAGATCAATATGATTAACGAAGCTAAAACTGGTTCGGAATATTGCTTGTACCGAGAAGAAACAGCAAAAAAGCGGTCAATCTTTTAAACACTTTCAATTTACTTTATTAAACAGAACTATTAAAGCTGAAAGGATATTCAATTCAAAGCGACTGGAAATGTAAATTTAAATATTTATTTAATAACAATTTAGCTTATAATGAACAAATGTCATAGAATATATATAGAAAAGTAAAAAAAAAACAGTATGCAAATTAGGTGTTATTGCCATGACCCTACAGACAACTTTTGGCATATGGAATTCAAAAAGATATATTTTGGTCCAAAACAGTAGTGAAACTACAACGTTAAAGTAAATAACAAGTAAGTAAGAACGAATGTACCAATTTAATTAATGTAATTTATAAAAGACTAGCAATCTCCAGCGGCTCCGCTCGCGTGTTAAGATTAAAACCGTAATATAGTATTTTGATAACCATAAAAATGGTTAAAGTGGGTTAACCTTAAAAGCTGTCACGGACTTTTAATCAGAACTTTTAGAAGGAACAATTTTGTAATTGATTTTTGAATAACTATTACCGTTTACTCAGCCCACACAAGAAAGCTTTAAATTATGCCGTTTTTGTTCTATATTTTATTGCTGTTCCTCTATCCATCCGTCCATTTATTAAGGCTATATACGCTATCCATCCTAGCGTATATAGCCTTCCTGAATAAATGGACTATCTTACACTGAAATAATTTTTTAAATCGGTCCAGTAGCTCCTTAGTTAATGCGTTCACATAATCAATCAAACAAACAAACTCTTCAGCTTTTTATATTAGTATATTCAAATTCAAATAATTCTTTATTCAAATTGGCCTTTACAAGCACTTTCGAATCGTCAAATTACAATGAAGCTACCACTGGTTCGGAAAGGTGCTCTTACCGAGAAGAACCAGCAAGAAACTCGGCGGTCACTCTTTTCAAAATTGAGTTTTACAATAATGGCTTAATTAAGAACAAATTAAAAAATTTACAATATAATCTAGTGCGTAGCTGGTCGCAATTTAAAACCAAGCTTTCTTATCATCAATATAGTCCTCAACAGTATAATAAGCTTTATGAATCAGTGTCTTTTTAATTGCTATTTTGAACTTGTGTAAAGGCAAGTCCAAAATAGATTGTGGAATTTTATTATAAAAATGTATACCGAGGCCCACAAACGATCTACGAACTTTCTGAAGCCGTATCCTGGGTATTATTAATTTATTTCGGTTCGTGGTTTGCCTATTACTAATATCACTTATAGAGATACACACATATATAGATTAATATAGAGTTAAGGCTTCACACATTCTTGGGACGGGAGAATTGGCACCAAACACTGTTCTACGTAGAGGATAAAATGGACATTTTACTGGAACTCTAAATTCACAAGACATAATCTCCAAATAATGCTGGTTACGTAAAATGTAAGTTTAATACCTGAGAAGCCTTTTAAAGATCACGTTAACCATCTCGTTAATACATATGCATGCGGTCCATTTTACGGAAGCATCAAGAATCTTAAACCTTACGACACTTCCGCATGGTAAATAGGAACGTGTCTTGTATCCATTATTATCATTTACTAGAATAATACCATTACAGTCTATTTATTGCATTTATATGCTTAATCAATGTTTGATTACATACTTTAACCTACTAATACATACATTACTTTAACCTACTCATCATCTTCCTGCCCTTATCCCACTCTAAGTGGGGTCGGCGCAACATGTTATAAACATGCTGTCACATGATTTGGCTGCGTATTTTACGACCGGCCTCCTGTCTGACGTCAACTTATCTTAGCTGATTTTACGACACCTCGATAAGAAAGAGGGTGGTCTGTTATACTAAACCGGATACCACACGGTTGGTCAACTTACCTTAGTCGCCTTTTACGACACCTCGGTAAGAAATGAGGGTGGTCTATTCTACTCAAACGGACACCACAAGGCGTACAATTTCTAGTGTACATCATAAAAAAAATTAAAATGTAGTCCACAAAATTAAAAAAAATTATTGTTAGGGGTGGAAATCTTTAACACTTAGGGGTATGAAAATAGTTAGTCGATTCTAATCCCTACTGAATATACATTTAAAATTTCATAAAAATCGGTCAAGCCGTTTTGGAGGAGTATGGTAACTAACAGTATGACACGAGAATTTTATATATAAGATAATCTTCTGTACATTTTTTTTAATAGGTGTTATAGGTGAGCGCCGAGACCTTTACATTATCATTCTGAGTAACTTCCTTATGGCGGCTGTACACTCTTTGCGAGATGCCCCGAGGCATGCTGCTTGCGAGAGTGTACGAGACAAAAGATCTCGCACCGCCTCGCACAATTAGTTAATAAATATATGGGACACTTACACCCACGGTCGTCCGTCCCCAAAGTAACTTATTACTTGTGTTATGAGTGACAGAAAACTGGTGAATATATACAAATATAATTTTTCAATATATACTTAAATACAAAAACAATTCAGTCAAATAATACTTAGTGCCTGCCCTTTATTAATTTAATTTTTAACCTATTTTATGTAAATGAACTTACTTTATCAGTTTAATACCTATGTTTTTAATTTAATTTATTATAATTAGCTTAATTATCAGTGTAGCATGAGAAAAGGTAATCATTATTGTCATTAATTTCAAGAACCCTGAATAATACATATCAGGGGGTTCACTTATATTAAAATAAAAAAAGGTACAAATACACACCCAGGCTCGATGAACCAACGATTTTTTTATAGAAAATGTTGGCCCTGGGCGGAAATCGAACCCACGATTTCACTACCCACTGCGCCAACGAGCTGGTCATGGTAAGCGCATCGCTGTTACGCGAGAGTGTACATGACCACTCCGAGCTTACACGTCTAGGCCGAGACAAAGTGCCTCGGACGAGAGTGTACAGACGCCATATGGTATTTTTTTATGATCTGAGATATTTGTTACTCTAAAGAAAAATACCTCAGTTTGCATAATAAGTACATTACTTTCAATGTCACAATTTCAATGATGTTTCATTTTATTATGTCAAAATACATAAAACCATTTTCCTTGTATGGTATCCTTGTATTATATGAGAGTCCATATTTGTCACAGTATTAAAGTGACCGAATTAAAAATTAGAGTCAATTGCGTTAGCTACATAATAATCTTTATTTGCACTGCCATCAAATTCCAATTCAATTTTTTTTTTAATTCAAATAAACTTGTAAAGTGCTTTTGAATAGTTAACTCTACTGCTGGTTCGGAAAGCTGTTCCTACCGAGAAGAGCCAGCAAGAAATTCTTCGGTTGCTCTTTTATAATACTTATAATAAGTTACATTAAGTCATTACTATCTTGTACAGGGTCGAACAGTAGCTATATCTACGCATTCTTATCGTCTAAATAATCCTCAACAGTATAGTAGGCTTTTTGTATCAGCCTCTCTTTAACAGTGTTTTTAAACTGCTGTAATGGTAAAGCTAAAATTGATTGCGGAATTTTATACATCAAATTTGATCTATTTTATCAGATACACTCTTTGGTGTCTGTCCAGAGATTGAACCCGTGACCTCCTTGTAAGAGTCGCACAGTCTAACCGCTGAGCTATTACAGTTTAAAGTCATCATCTTCCTGCCCTTATCCCACTCTGAGTGGGGTCGGTACAACATATTATAAACAAGTTGTCACATGATTTGGCTACGTATTTTACGACCGGCCGCCTGCCTGACGTCAACTTACCATAGTCATATTTTACGACACCTCGATAACAAAGAGGGTGGTCAATTCTACTTAACCGTATACTACACAGTGGGTCAACTTACCTTAGTCGCCTTTTACGACGCCGCGGTAAGAAATGAGGCTGGTTCTATTCTATTCCGCCGGACGGTGTCTATCACAGTTAGGGTTGCCACCTTTTTTTTTGAAGAAAAATAGTATTTTTTTTTAAATCAAAAAAATATAGTACTTTTAGGAAATTCAGGAAAAAAAATACTGCACATCTATTTTCAATCATTAATTATTTTTGCATGATTATTTATTATTACTTTTCGCTGGACAATGACAAAGGAGTTAGAGTTACTAACTAACTAACTAAGCCCCGTAAATACATGAATGAGTTTCGTTCAAACATTCCCTATGCAGCGCTGCGAGTGCGTTCCATTCAAAGTTGATGCAAAAAAAAAGTGCGACAATTGAATTAGCGATAAAAATATAGTATTTTTCGTCCTATATTGTTTTTCTATAATATATAGTACAATTGACTAAAATATAGTACGATACTATATATTATAGTACGGGTGGTAACCCTAATCACAGTTTAAAGTGTATGATTAAATCAATAATATATTAAATAACAGTATTCAATAAAGTTATCTGTAGGAAGCGGTCAGATGTAACGATCGCGTGATCGCGTCCAAGCTATATCTAATAACAGATTTTACGCAACGTGAATCGGTTCATTGCTTTCGGATTCCTATGTACTTATAACTATAGATTAAAATAGCTCTCTGTAAGTATATTTAAGCAATGACATAACATTTTCTACACATTCTGTCTGTACGCAAAACTCAGAAACTACTGAACAGATTTTCCTGACATTCTTACCACAAATATAAATATTATTTATTGATTATAAAGGGAACGGCCTGTTACTATCCCACTGTTGAGAATAGGTCTGCTCTCTACGTTTTTGGAGAAAACGATTGGAGCTAAGACCTATCACCCCAGAATTTTCTGGAGATAAATTGCAATATAAGTCTACAAAACCCGTTTTTCTGTATGTTATCGATTTTCTCTATATCTAGTGTACAGATTCTTGTACGGTTTTTACTATACAGTAGTGCAATTGTAGGAATTGAAGAAGGTTTGACTTAATTGGACGGTTTTATGTAAATTAACTGAAATATATGTGTCATTTACAAGTTTTTTTGTGCATATAAGATTACACTGTAGTGACAAAGAATAAGTTAACATAATATAAACTGCTAACAAAATTTCATGTCCCTACTGTTAACAGTTGAGGAGTTCCCTCGTCTGGAGCCGATCCTGACAGCATCAGGTCATGTTTATCATAAACATGCATTGTCATCGGGACTGGAGCAGAATGTAAAATTTCAGCTCAATCAGACATTGGGAAGTTGGTTAAATTTAACTTCACATTACACTCCATACATATTCCACCTTCACATACATACACGGCAAGTTAAATAAAAGCTTTTAATATTAAAAGTACAATAAGAAATGACAAAAGGTTTTGTTTGTAAGTGCGATATTTTGGAAAGAACAACCACTTAATTAATGACTGTTGTTCTGGGCAGGAGCGATTTTCCAAACGTTTTATTGATTTAAAAAGTTAATTTGAATAAATATATATATCATCCTGTCCTTATCCCACTCTAAGTGGGGTCGGCACAACATGTTTTTCTCTTCCATTCTGTCCTATCTTTCGTCAACTCTGGCGCCACTCCTTTTATATGCATATCATACTTCACACAATCCAACCATCTCTTTTTAGGCCTCCCTCTAGGCACATATCCATCCACATTCAAATTTAACACACGTTTGGTCACATGATTTTCATCCCTCCTCATTACATGTCCATACCATCTCAATCTTGCACTTCTCGACTTTTCTATAATGGGCGCAACTTTCAGACTTCCCCTTATATACTCGTTTCGTATTTTATCCAGTTTTGTCACACCACACATCCACCTTAACATTCTCATCTTATTTGCATGTACTCTTCTTTCATCCGTCTTTTTCATTGCACAACATTCTGATCCATACAATACGACAGGTCTTATGACTGCTTTATAGATTTTTCCCTTTTGAATAAATAACATTTTGAATTTGTATTGTTTAATTGTCGCGTGAATGTTTTGCGTTTTGTGTTTGTAGGTAGCGCAAGATCAATAATAAGTTTTTTTATAGTAAGTAAAGTAAGAATAGAACATCGAAATATCTTTACGCGATTTCGAAATAAACATAAATAGTAAATCTATATGCTTTTTATTTTACAAAAATCACACTAGAGCATTTAAAGCATTAAAAAATATATGTAAGAATAAAATTCGATAGAATTTTAATTATTATAATATAAAATTAAAGGTTTGTGTAAGTTCAAATCAATCTTTAACGTTATTTTTTAAATTTTCCGGAAGTTAATAAATAGAAATTATTTTTTTGAATTTTCGATATTTGTAGATTAATCGCAATTTTATAGTTATTGGAAAATTATTATTCCTTTTACATAAAACAATTATTCTTTTTTTTTTATTTAAATATTATCATTATAATTTGTTTTTTTTACATAAACCATAATCGCAAAAAATAAATAGGTATATTGTATGTTGTAGCTATATAAATATTATAGTTAACAACACGAATATCAAGAAAATGGCCCTTTTGAAAAACAATTTAGGAACAATATTAATTTAATTTATATAAAAATAACAATAACATTCAATTCAATTTACTATATAAACAAACATAACAGAAGCTTAAACCGAGTTTAAATTTAAGTTTTTGAGATAATACAAACCGCAGTTACAAAACAAGTACCTTCACCTCATAAAATAACATAAAAAGGACTTACGCAATGCATTCTGCGCTGCCACTAGCGTTAACGAAGCGAGGAATAAAATTAAAAACATATTTCACTTAAGGAAACCTTTTTGGTGGCACAGCTTACAACCTATTCGACGAACGGAATTTAAAAAGTTAAAAAGAGAATACACGGACAATGTTTGTCATGAACTGAGACCGCGCGCGTCCTACCATAGAATATATATTTATTTTTCGCGCGTATATTGCAGAATGGACGTGCTGCGAAAACTAGTTCTTGTGATGTTGATGTCATTGGATGCAACTGCTTAAATAAGAATCTAGAATATTAAGACTATTCTAGACACTAGTGCATAAATATCATAAATTAAAATGATAAAATATATAGTCGTTTCTAAAGAAAGTTTATGAATAAATGAATTACATTAATATACAACATTCGAAATTTAAAATGTCGGTCGTATATTTAGGTTTATTTTTCGATCGGCTTAGCTGCTGTCTTTTTTTTTCGTTTATAGTTTATATGTAAAAGTAGCGGCCTGTTGCTATCCCAGTTCTGAGCATAGGCCTCATTTCTCCGTTTTTGGAGAGAAGGATTGGATGTTACTGTATTTTTCCGTCCCACCCATTGACATTTTTAAAAGGCATTAGGGCTAATATATTCAGTTATAGTCATCAAGGATTTCTTTCTTTATTTACTAGCTACTAATATTCTACGACTTTTTCTACGCTGACTTCAGCATCATAGAAAAATGTGTGCCAAACAAGTCCTTGAAATATTTCCGTAACAAGAATCACAAATAAATGTTGTTTATTCTATTATTAATGACTAGCAATTGCAAGCGGCTCTGCCCACGTGGAATGATTTAAATCGCAATATTTTGATGACCATAAAAAATAGTTACAAAAAACCTTAAAAGCTAGACATATGCTGTCGGGGACTTTTATTTAGAACTTTTAGAGGGGAACAAATTTGTACATGCTTTTTGAATAATTTTCACCGCTTACTTAGCACACGCAAGGAAAGCTTTAAATTTTGCCGTTTTTGTAATATTTTTTATTGCTGCTCCTTTCCTATTCATTTGAGCGAGAAAGTGAATATTATATAGCCTTTAGCCTTCATCGATAAATGGACTATCTAACAATCAAAGAATTTTTCAAAAAAAAAAAGGTCCAGTAGTTCCTTAGTTTAGCGCTCTCAAACAATTAAATATACAAACATGCAAACAAACCCTCCAGTTTTATATATTAGTATAGATTAATAATAGTGAGGTATATAATCGTTAAGTATTTAATTCGTACATGATTAATAAAAGTTTATTTTATATCTTTCTAAAAAATTAAGATAATTAAGAAATACGATCTAAGATAGGCAAATTATTAACGACATGAAATAAATTCTATTCTAGGCTTACTTAATGATCCATTAGTCGACTTAAAAGTTATCATTAAACTTGATATTGCAATAGAAATTATATTAAGTTACATTAATAAAATATACTTTCCTTACGTGTGTTATAAGCTGTGATAGCCCAGCGGTGTGATCGTGCGACTCTTTCGAGAGGTCACGAATTCAAACCCCGGCAGGCACTAATGAGTTTTTCTATTAAAACTTATGTATCTAATTGATAATTGCAATTTATCACACGCTTTTCGGTGAAGGAAAACATCGTGAGGAAACCTGCATATCTCTAGAGAAATCTGGGGATATGTGTAACCTATCAATCCGCATTGGAGCAGCGTGGTAGGACTTAACTTCTTAGCTCCAATCCTTCTCTCCAGGAACGGAGAGAGGAGGCCTATACCCAGCAGTGGGATAGTAACAGGCCGTTATTTTACTTTTTTTTACTTGTATTATGTTCCAAAAATGTTCACCTCGAATATTATAATGAGCAAAGTGGCAATTCAAATTCAAAATATTCTTTATTCAAATAAACTTGTAAACAAGTGCTTTTGAATCAACTCTACTGCTGGTTCGGAAAGCTGTTCCTACCGAGAAGAGCCAGCAAGAAACTCGGCGGCTGCTCTTTTAAAAATACAATTCTTAATACTAGTTACATTTAATCGTTTCTATCTTGTACAGGGTCGAACAATATCTGTATCCACGCATTATTATCGTCTAAATAATCCTCAACAGTATAGTAGGCTTTCTGTATCAGCCTCTTTTTAATAGTGTTTTTAAACTGATGTAATGGCAAAGCTAAAATTGATTGAGGAATTTTATTATAGAATCTTATTAAACCGCAAACTTATGTCGGTTCCTACTTTGTCTATTATATACATCACCTATTGTTTTATAATTATTTATATTTTTATATACAAAAATTAAATTACTTAAAATATACTGTATAGCAAATGTAAGAATACCTATTTCCTTAAACTGATTTGTATAGCTTTAAAAAAAAAAATTCCAATCATTTACTATTGTGTCACAGTAGAGCGTAAAAAATAAATCAATCCAACAATTAAATAATTTAACATCATTATTGTATAGATAATAACATATAATCTAATCCAAGGGAATTAATCTAATTGCGCAGCGATCAACGTGAGTTAAACCTTTACACCGAGTCAAATGTCAATGCCATGGTATCCGGCTGAGTAGAATAGACCACTCTTATTCCTTACCGAGGTGTCGTAACAAGCGACTAATAAATAAATAAATATATGGGACACTTACACACACGGTCGTCCGCCCCCAAAGTAAGTAACTTAATACTTGTGTTATGGGTGACAGACAGCTGGTGAATATATACTTATATAATATCAAATACATACTTAAATACAAATATACACCCAGACTCAAAGACCAACTAATTCATTTATAGAAAATGTTGGCCCTCGGCGGGAATAGAACCCGCGACTTGTGGAGCTGAAGGCAGGGTCACTACTGCGCCAACAGGCCAGTCTAACTAAGGTAAGTTGATCAGCCGTGTAGTATTCGGATAAATAGAATAGTTTTACCGAGATGTCATGTACACAACATGTTTATAACATGTTGTGCTGACCCCACTTGAAGAGGAATAAGGGCAGGAGAATGATAACCGAGTCAAATATCAATAGCTCATAAACCTTTAAGTTTATTACCTCCTAAAAATGTAACCAAGATTTTGTTACCATCATTTTTGGTTTTAAAATACCCCCAATTAGTTAATATTTGTTTATTCCGATATATATATCCTTCTGCCCATATCCCACTCTAAGTGGGGTCGGCACAACATGTTATAAACATGCTGTAACATGATTTGGCTGCTTTTACGACCGACCGCCTGACGCATGACGTCAACTTACCTAAGTCATTTTTTACGACACCTCGGTAAGAAGGTGGGTGGTCTATTCTAAATTCAAATTCAAATTCAAAATATTCTTTATTCAAATAAACTTGTAAACAAGTGCTTTTGAATCGTCAACTCTACTGCTGGTTCGGAAAGCTGTTCCTACCGAGAAGAGCCAGCAAGAAACTCGGCGGTTGCTCTTTTAAAAATATAATTCTTAATACTATTTACATTAAGTCGTTACTGTCTTGTACAGGTTCAAAGAGAGCTATATCCACACATTCTTATCTTCCAAATAATCTTCAAGAGTATAGTAGGCTTTCTGTATCAGCCTCTTTTTAACAGTGTTTTTAAACTGATGTAATGGCAAAACGGATACCACACGTAGGGTCAACTTACCTTAGTCGCCTTTTACGACACATCGGTAAGAAATGAGGGTGGTACTATTCTACTTAGCCCGATACCACACGGCTAAATATTTGTTTATTCCGATATTCGAAGTTAATATCTGAACATTTCAAGTTGAATAAAAGCTTTTAATAAATAAAAATACAACTTATAACCGAAGTCAAACACTTTTCTAAGGCCAATATTCACATAAGCGCCCAACAAACGTTCTAAAATCCTAATAATATTTATCTATACTTTGTCATAATCTGTGAACTTTAATAAACAGGATGTTTTATCGTAAATAAGCGATTCAAATTAATAATATCTGCAATTATAGACAATAAAATATTATAGACTAAGGCTCGGGACATTCTAGCGCAGATTCGAAGCGCATCGAAGCGTAAAATTTTTTATTATAGAAGCGAAGCGAATGCGTGCGCGTATTCGTTTCTGATGATTTAATGAGCTAATTTTATATATATCCAACTCCAACGATTTTCATGAAATTCAGTATTTAGGGGGTTTCAAGGGCAATAAATCAACTTAATCTATATTAATATATAGCTGAAGAGTTTGATTGTTGAACGCGCTAATCTCAGGAACTACTGGACCGATTTGAAAAATTGTTTAAGTATAAGATAGTCCATTTATCGAGGAAGGCTAAGGCTATATAACATCACTCTAAGATGAATAGGAGAGGAGCAGCAATAAAAAGTAGTACGAAAACGGCAAAATTTGAAGCTTTTCTTGCGTGCGCTGTGTAAACGGTGATTGATAGTTATTAAAAAATTATGTATTACGAAATTATTCCCCATTTAAAAGTTCTAGTTAAAAGTCCGCGACAGCATATGTCTAGGTTAACCCGTCTGTCTTTTAAGGTTAACCCGCTACAACCATTTTTCTACACTAATTTTATAAAAAAATACTGGACCGATTTCAAAAATTCTTTTACCATTGGAAAGCTGCATCTTTACTGAGCAACATAGGCACCATAAATTAAAAAAAAAATAGGGATCCGTTATTAAAAATATAATAAGGTATAAAAAAATGTAAATTTCGCGGGTGAAACCGCGGTATATACGGGGATACTAGAATGGTTATAAAAATACTATATTACGGTTTAGATCTCTCCACGCGGGCGGAGCCGCTGGCGATTGCTAGTATAATATAATATAATAACCATAATAAAGCAGAGTTGACTATTCAAAAGCACTTTACAAGTTTACTTGAATAAAGAATATTTTGAGTTTGAATATTTCATAGCGTGGTGTCATCAATGGCATTGAAATAAGGATTATAATGTGTCTAACTCAACCAAGCCAAATGTTAAATTCGATCATTTTAATACTAAGCGTACATATATTCTTATACGCTTCGACTGTGAACCAACCCTAACGATGTCAATGATTTTTTAATACATAGATAAATAATAGCTGCATTAATTATTTTTAACATTTACACATTGTGAATATTATGTCTGTGAAGGAAAACAAGTTTAAGACATAAGGAGTCATAAATATAGATTTATAACATGATGAATATTTAAATGTCAAATTCAGTGTTATTTCCTTTTTCATTATGTACATTGTAATCTTTGATTTCCTTCTAGAGACACTTAGAGGAATATTTATGACATTAGCTGCATAATATATCTATAATATTTTTTTCTACAGATAAATAAAGAGCACAAGTTGTAACCAAAAATTGTTCCATAGAGTTATTGTACTAATTTAAATTTTCGAATTCAAATAGTACGTTATTCAAATTGGCTTTTGTAAGCACTTTCGAATTATCAAATTGCACTTTTTTCAAACATAAATACCTATTTCAATAATGTATTTCAGTTAATTGTTAAAAAATTAAAAGTGTGTAAGTGTCCCATATATTTATAATTTAATATAATTTATAATTTAATCTAGTGTGATTAGATAAATATTTTAAATTATTTCAATCTGTTTATGTTTATTAAATAAAATTGCTTAATAATTATAGAAGCAAATATGTGATAGGTATCTTAAATCAAAAACAAAATTAAATATTCAAAATTTAATTATTTAATTATACTTGCCTAAAACAAATAAAGGCAGAATTAAAACATGTTCAAATTAAATAATAATAACATCATCCTTGTGTACACTTTGGTATTCATAGTTTTGATTAGCAGATAAATTTCTGTACCCCTTCTGATATCGAAGAGCCAAAGAGTTACTCGGTAAAGTCCTATTGAAAATGGAATCTCCATTTAAATCCAATTTTATTATACCGAAATAGACAAATTCAGTATCATCTTTAGGTAACAACTTTTTTCTCCTTTCCTTTACAATAAGATAATTTTTCACTGGCAACATTAACAACATATCCTGAATTGTGCCATTCAATTTCACTTTGGCCTGCACCAAACCATTTATATTTGAATTATTACAATTACCTTCTAAGGGCAAAGAGCATTCTATACATCTTATATTTTCTTGATAATCTGTATTAATAGGAACAGGGAATAGTCTGTCATTTAAATAGAATCTATAAATACATTTGTGATTTTGTATGTTGGTCACACTGCTTGAATTTATCCTTGATTTTGCAGAATGACATTCAAAGTAATTGTTTTCTCTAAATTCCTTTAAGTTTTTAATATTTTCATGATCCTCAGGGTCCATTAAACCTATATCTTCCTCAAAGTTTTCAGGCTGAATTTCATATATAACATCAGAATCAGAGTTTGTAATTTTTTCAGGATATTCAGTAATAGTGTTAAGTGAAAGCTTTTTTATATTTTCCGAGTTATGGAATGAGTGGGACGATTGACAAAATTTTTCATTTCTAAAGAATTGTTGTACAGGTTTCTTGTCTAGATTATTTTTATGAGTTTTACATGTGATAGGCCCATTTTTATTTACCGAGTTTTGGCAACAAACCTTTTTTGTATTATTTGAAGCCGATTTAAAGTTACTTTGAGTACTTTTGGCCACATCTCCACAATCTCTGCAGTAATCCACAGTAGAAATTGAAGGCATATTTTGAGTAAAAATTACGTCAGATTTTGCAGTTTTCTTCGGTGTCACAACTTCAGATTTTCTGCAAGAGCTTATAACTCCTGTAGAAAAGCTTTTTTCACGTCTTGACGAGTTAATTTTTTTCGAAACAACTACTTTTTTCACAGTTTTGTGAATGTTTTTCTCGAAACAATTAAATGCACGTATATGTCTTTTATAACGATCACAGCAACTTTTAGACATTGCTGTACTTTCTTTCGACATTGTAATCCTTCAAACTCAAAAAATTAACGTAACAATGTATGCATAATTCACATATATTCAAATTGAATTCGGAAAATCGAAATGTCAATTTAAAGTTGTATTAATACGTTGCTATGGCAACAAAGGGTTTGCTAGATATGAAAATTAAATAAATTAAAATGTACGCAAGAATAAATACATGGATATCGTTAAATAAATAATATGAAAACATACGTTATTGTGAAAACCTTCTAAGATTCCATTTATTTATTCGTTTTTGAATTAACGCGTAGTTAGTGACATCTAGTGTTGAATAGCTAAGTTAATACTTTATTGTAATAGTTCGTAACTTAGTGCCTTGATGGCGCTGTTGTAAGTAATGGTGAAATACGAAACCTTTAACGAAAATTGTTAAAAAATCACTTTGTTTTATGTTAATGTCTGTTTAAATATATATTGAATTCAATAAAATACTGCCGTGTGGTATCCGGCTGAATAGAATAGTACCACCTTCTTTTCTTACCGAGGTGTCGTAAAAGGCGACTAAGGTAAGTCGACCCGCCGTGTGGTATCCGGCTGAGTAGAATAGACCACCCTCATGTCTTACCGAGGTGTCGTAAAAGGCGACTAAGGTAAGTTGACTTACCGTGTGGTATCCGGTTAAGTAGAATAGACCACCTTCTTTCTTATCGAAGCGTCGTAAAATGCGACTAAAATAAGTTGACGTCAGGCAGGTGGCCGGTCGTAAAATACGTAGCCAAATCATGTGACAACATGTATATAACATGTTGTGCCGACTCTAATTAGTGGGATAAGGGCAGGAAGATGATGATGATGAATTCAATAAAATAAACTGCTAGATATTATTTGAGCTGATGATATGGGTATTACAAAATACTAAAATCTACATTGAATATAACACTATTTTTGCCGTAAATTGTCAAGGCAACGTAGCTTATCCGGGAAATGGGCGGTCTCGCGAAATGAAAATACCTAGGATCAAGCCCCACCCAATTATTTTTTCTTTTTTTTTGAAGTATCTTTTTTTATTTTCTAAAAAAATACCGAACAAGGCTCGCATAAACAGTTACTTTATACTAATTCGTGAGAAAATTAATCAATATCTCGGGGGCATAATATTGTAGTAGCAAAGTCTGGTTATTTTGTCTAGTTTGTATATAATATTGCATTAACCTCATTTGATATTAGGCAGTATTCCATTGAATGGGCGAATCTAATTGATTATTCGAGCATAGTACGAGCGTTGAGGACACGGCCTATGGTGACCACGCTTATGAACTAACCGATACTGTCTGACTGAAGATTTAAACTTTCGATTCATTGTTATTATAATATAATATATATTATATTATATGTATTGATAGCATCCATACTTTCAGTTACAATATAAAAAAAAAGTAAGTAGCGGCCTGTTACTATCCCACTGCTGGGCATAGGCCTCTTTCTTCTCTCCGTTATTGGAGAGAAGGAATGGAGCTAAGAAGTTAAGTCCTACCACGCTGCTTCAATGCGGATTGGTAGGTTACACATATCCCCGGAATTCTCTAGAGATATGCAGGTTTCCTCACGATGTTTTCCTTCACCGAAAAGCGTGTGATAAATTGCAATTATCAATTAGACACATAAGTTTTAATAGAAAAACTCATTGGTGTCTGCCCGGGTTTGAACCCATGATCGTCTCTAGAGATTCACACGGTCGCACCGCTAGGCCATCACAGCTTTACATCACATCACAGCATCACAGGCAGTCACAATATAATCTATATATATAAAAGAAAGTTGGTCTTAGTTACACTATTTATAACTCAAGAACGGATGAACCAATTCGGCTGCAACTTGGTGGAGAGGTTGCTTAGAACCAGGAGACGGACATTGGATACTTTTTATCCCGTTCGACAGCATTTATTTTATCCCATCAAGTCACCATAAAACGTGTTATAACAAAAATGACTGTCACATGGAATAACAAAACATAAATGTTATAATAATAACAGCTATATGTAATTTTGTCTTTCGTTAAGTAAAAAATTTGACAAGTTATCAAAATAATAGCTAAACTTCACTACATAGTATAAAAATAAGTCGCTTTCCCAGTCTGTCCCTACGTCCCTATATCCCTATGTATGCTTAAATCTTTGAAACACCGGAACAGATTTTGATGCGGTTTTTTTTTAAATAAAGTGATTAAAGAGGATGTATATATGTATAATAACATTCAATATGGAGTAGAGAAATACTGTAATTTTTGAGATTTCTAATGTGATGTCGTAAATAATTACATTTTTTCCGCTTACATTGCATACGCAGGCTAAACCCTACGAGATTTATCAAAATGATGTACTTAGTATTTGTACACCTTAAAAAGGTCTATAGAAAACTCCGCGATGGTATATGTCTATCTCTTATGGATAACCGACAATAGCATTTTTTGTCATTTACTTTTCACGAAAAATAATGTCTTATTTTTGAAGCAATTTTTATACAACACAGCATTATATACATCCTCCTGCCCTTATCCCACTCTAATTGAGGTCGGCACAACATGTTACAAACATGTTGTCACATGATTTGGCTACGTATTTTACGACCGGCCCCTTGCCTGACATGAACTTACCTTAGTCGTATTTTACGACACCACAGTAAGAAAGAGGGTGGTCTATTCTACTCAGCCGGATCCCACACGGCGGGTAAATTTACCTTAGTGGCTTTTTACGACACCTCGGTAAGAAATGAGGGTGGTCTATTCTACTCAGACGAATGCCACACGGCGGGTAAATTTACCTTAGTGGCTTTTTACGACACCTCGGTAAGAAATGAGGGTGGTCTATTCTACTCAGACGAATGCCACACGGCGGGTAAATTTACCTTAGTGGCTTTTTACGACACCTCGGTAAGAAATGAGGCCGGTCTCTTCTACTCAGACGAATGGCACACGGCGGGTAAATTTACCTTAGTGGCTTTTTACGACACCTCGGTAAGAAATGAGGGTGGTCTATTCTATTCAGCCGGATACCACACGGCGTATAATCATTATATATCATACCGTGTGATATCCGGTTAAGTAGAATAGACCACCCTCTTTCTTATCGAGGTGTCGTAAAATACAACTAAGATAAGTTCATTATTTATGAATAATTGTAAATCATTGTCACCATTTCACGTTTCGCCTTTGAGAATGATCCCGCCATCGTCGAAACAATACTCATCAAATCGGCCAAATAACACAACTGAATCGATGTGCGCGCGCGCATCTCGTCTGTTTAAATTTTGGCGGTTCAAACGGAGAACTGAGAAAAATAAGAAAATCATTTTCCTGAGAAAACTTTTCCGATACTAAAACATGTGGAATATGAAGCGATTCTTTTTGCTCGCTTTTGGATTCTTGGTACGTATATATTTGTAACTAATAATAAGAATTATATTTTAAAACGAGCAACTGCCGAGTTTCTTGCTGGCTCTTCTCGGTAGGAACAGCTTTCCGAACCAGCAGTAGAGTTGATGATGCAAAAGCCAAGTGCTTTTGCATTGTCAATGCTACAAGTCAATTTTACAAGTTTATTTGAATAAAGAAAATTTTGAATTTGAATTAATTAGAAGTAAAGATTTAAGCCTCGGGCAAGCTCTGAGTTTTTTTATTAGAACCTGGTACCTGGGTGACCGAGCATTGCTTGGTATTTTTTTAGAATATATAAAAAAAATTAAATTGAAAAAAAAAGATGATCTTGTCAGGAATCGATCCGAGTATTCTGAGTGGGGTCGGCACACCATGTTATAAACATGTTGTCACATGATTTGGCTACGCATTTTACGACCGGCCGCCTCTCGATGGCAACTTATCTTAATCGTATTTTACGACACCTCGATAAGAAAGAGGGTGGTCTATTCTACTTAACCGGATATCACATGGTATGATATATAATGATTGTACGCCGTGTGGTATCCGGCTGAGTAGAATAGTACCACCCTCTATTCTTACCTAGTTGTTGTAAAAAGCCACTAAGGTAAATTTACCCGCCGTGTGGGATCCGGCTGAGTAGAAGAGACCAGCCTCATTTCTTACGTAGGTGTCGTAAAAGGCGACTAAGGTAGGTTGACCCACCGTTCCCCAATTGAGCTATCATGATTTTGCAAGTGACAGCGTTTGCAAGTGCAGCGTTTTGACAGATTTTCCAAGTATTAACTTTTGTTTTCTAATAAAATTGTAGCAGTTTTTGCCCGAAAACGGAATATGAAAATCGTTCGAGCTGTTCCACATTTCCATTTATTGCCATATTTCGTCAATATTGGTTTAGCGGATTCGCCGTTAAAACGTAACAGACAGAGCGATAGACAAACATATAGACTTTCGCATTAAAATATTATTAAGCATATTGTATTCATCTGTGGTTAATTGTCAATAAGCTTATACTAATCTAATCAAGCAATTAAAGCAATTTTTACTATTAAACTAAACAGAAGCCGTAACTAAAATGTTTGGTTGCGGCTGAAGATTATAGACTGAGTCAGAAAGAAAAAAACGCTTTTCCTTACATGAATATCTTTAATATTTAAATGAGTTTATCTTGTATGTATATATGTATATTTTCGGAATCTCAGAAATAGCTCCAACTATTTTCCCGAAGTTCAGTAAACAGCAGGTTTTAGGGTGGAAAAACCGATCAAGCTCGATATTGTTCTTGGGCATCAAAAAAATACAAAAATTTACATAGAAACGGGTGGTCTCTGGAAATGAAAATACCTAGGATCGACCACCCCCACCCCACGCCCCACCTACCTAATTACTTTTTCTTTTTTTTTTAAGTTTTTTTATTTTGTTAAAAATTACCAAAGCTCGTTCAACCAACTTTCCTTAAACTATGTATAAACGAAAATTCAGTAAATTAAAAAACAGCTGAACGAAACTCGAAGCTGAAATAGCTACGAGTAAAGCACATGGTCAAAGTAATCGATGAATCTTTAGGTACCAAATAATTTGTACCTAATTTAATGCAAAATGAAGGTCGACCCCTCCTTCAGTGGACAGATCGAACTTATGGCAGGTTGCAGGGTAGATCTAAACAGTGCAAGATAATATTGCCAAATAACTTATAGAATTAGGCGTTACTTTGCGGAGATCTAGTATGAAAAAGTAATAATAAAATTAATTTGCAAAAGTAATTTAAATTTATATAAAATTTATCGCGGATTGTAGCAAAATAATTTTATTATTACCTTTTTATAATGTTGCCAACCAATGTCTATCACTGTTTATAAATTAAATTAAAGTAACAGTCTGTTACTATCCCACTGCTTGACATATGCTTTATTTCTCCGTTTCTGGGGAGAAGGGTTGGAGCTAAGACCTACCACGCTGCTCCAATGCGGATTAGTAGGTTACACATATCCCTAGAATTCTCAGAGATATACAGGTTTCCTCACGATGTTTTCCTTCACCGAAAAGCGTGTGCCAAATTCAATGATATTTGCAATTTATCACAATTTCAATGTAATTATATTACACATAAGTTTTAATAGAAAAACTCATTGGTGTCTTTGCGGGGGTTCGAACCCATGATCGTCTCTAGAGAGTCGCACGGTCTCATCCCTGGACTATCACAGCTTCTAACAGGTCAGGTCAGAAAAAGAAAATTATCACCGTATGACTTCTATTGCAAGATGCCTTTTTTTCCAGCATGTTTTAATTTTAATTCTCATCCGCCATTATTTACATAACAATGAGATATTTTCTATTTCTATATTATGATAATAAAATAGCTTTATTTTAAACACTATTGTGAGTAAAATAATATATTAGTAGCCATGTCTTTGCTATGTATCAAGTTCTCACATCTTGATCTTTAACTGTAGATGCAATCAACGACAATTATTAGATCAAGTATATGAATATGTTATGATGGCTAGAATATCACACCGTATTTTGACACTGTTGGCGGTTGGCTGCACTTATTTCCATATTCCTTAAAACATATTTCATATATCCACTTTTCCTATTCTTTTATTGTGAATAAAATCAACCACAAATGCTAGATCCCGTGAAGGAATATGTTATGTCGGCTAGAATTTCACAGAGAATGTTAAAACTGTTAGCAATTGGCTGCACTTGTTTGTATATTCCCTAAAATATATTTTATATATCAACTTTTCTTATTCTTTTATTGTGAATTAATCAACCACAAGTATCAAATCCAGTGAATGAATATGTTATGTCGGCTAGAATGTCACAGCGTATGTTAATACTGTTGGCGATTCGCTGGACGTGTTTCCATATTCCCTAAAATATCCTACTAATATTATAAATGCGAAAGTTTGTGAATATATGTATACTCTTTCACGGCAAACCCGCTGAACCAATATAGATGAAATTTGATATAATTATTCATTTATACACCGGGGTAACATATAGGCTATAGAAAGTCTCTTGATTCTACAGGAATAGGATGAAATTGACATCTATTATCAACCTATACGCGACAACAGTCTAGCAGAACGACGGTGCGGGTAAAAGCTAGTATTTTGTTTATCAACGTTTCTTATTCTTTTATTGTAAATAAAATCAACCACAAGTATAAAATCCCATGAATCAATATGTTATGTCGGCTAGAATGTCACAGCGTGATACTTTTGGCGATTGGCTGCACTTGTTTCCATATTCCCTAAAATATTTTTAACTCCATACTAACATAAATAATGCAGCGTTTTCGCTTTGAATCGCTAAGCTGATTTTTTGTGCGTTAAAGTAACTACATTGTCAGCTAAAGAGACAATTAACTGAGGTATTAAAATGGATAAGAAATTTTACTCCATGACTCTAGTGTCTTAGCTGCACAAATATATAACTCTTGATGAGAGATGCATGATTTCGCCGATGGCTAGATTCGACCATTTCTACGGCTACTAATATTATAAATGCGAAATAGAGTTTTAGAACTATAAGAGATGAGTAACAGTTCAAATCCTATTTTAACATTGGTTTGAATTTTGATTCCAATTCAAATTTCGAATCGATTGCACATTAAAGTAAGTAAGTAGCGGCCTGTTACTATCCCACTGCTGGGCATAGGCCTCTTCTCTCCGTTTTTAGAGAGAAGGTTTGGAGCTTAGACCTACCACGCTGCTCCAATGCGGATTGGCAGGTTACACATATCTCCAGAATTCTCTAGAGGTATGCAGGTTTCCTCACGATGTTTTCCTTCACCGAAAAGCGTGTGATAAATTGCAATTATCAATTAGACACATAAGTTTTAACAGAAAAACTCATTGGTGTCTGCCCGGGTTTGAACCCGTGACCTCCTCGAAAGAGTCGAACGGTGTTACCGCTGGGCTACCACAGCTTATAAGCTTAGAAGAAGCTTATAGGATTTTCGTAATTCAATTTAAGTGGAAAAGATTTTCATTACATCTTAACGCAGTAAGCCATAACAGTTTGTGGTCGAGAAAAAACTAATTAAACGCTAGGGGGAAAATGCGATTGTCCATTTGTCAAATTTCAGCAAGTCACCGAACAGAAATCACCAAAAAAAGAGAAAATTGGTGTCTGCTAGTTGTATTTTCTTTTATAAAACTATATAAAATCTGCTTTGTCATGAGAAGGGATTTATCTTATCATACTCATATATAAGTATATATTCACCAGTTGTCTGTCACCCATAACACAAGTATTAAGTTACTTACTTTGGGGACGGACGACCGTGTGTGTAAGTGTCCCATATATTTATATTTATTTATTTATAATAATATTATAACAAGCTGTAAGACCGTGCTACTTTTTCCGAAGGGTCACGAGTTTAAATAGGCAGGCACCAATAAGTTTTTCTATCAAAAAATTGTGTCTAATTGATAATTGCAATTTGTCACACGCCTTTCGGTGAAGGAAAACATCGTGAGGAAACCGGCATATTTCTAGAGAGTTTTGGGGATATGTGGAACCTATCTATCCGCATTGGAGCATCATGGTGGATCTAAGCTCCAACCCTTCTCTCCAGAAACGGAGACAGGTGTGCCCAGCAATGGGACGGTAATAGGCCGTTACTTTACTAATATTTCGCCCCGTAACCGAAGCATCATCAGGAGATAAAGTCCATGACAAAATCGCAAAGCCTTTGGAAGTATTTGCGGATTATAGTAAAATAATATTATCATTTATTTATTTATTTATTGATTTATTTATACATACATATATGCTACATTTGCGAGGATGGCATTGCGATAGTATAAAACTGTGTGCATATGCCATCCTCACAGTCAAAATTATTAAAAGAACATAAGATATTAATATTAAAAAATTATGTACTATATATTTAAATAAGTAAAACAAACTACTACTACTAAATAAATATTATGAAATTATTATTATTTTTGTACTTTATTATTTAAAATTTCAATTAAATATATTACGTTATATTACTATACTATACACATTGATTTCCACGTTGGCGACGCTGCAAGTACAGATAGTATTTTATAAAAATATACCAGGCATCAAAGATTGAAATATTTCATTCAAAACCACAAACCATCACATATGCTATATATCCATACTAATATTATAAATGTGAAAATTTATCTGTCTGTTACGCATTCAAAGGTAAAAATATCGTCTATACCTATATTGTTTTTTTCTCATTCAAATGAAATCAAAATAATCTTTATTCAAATAATCTCTTTCAAGCACTTTCGAATCGTCAATAATCAATATGATTAATGAAGCTACAACTGGTTCGGAATGTTGCTCTTACCAAGAAAAATCAGCAAGAAACTCGGCGGTCAATCTTTTAAACAATTTCAATTTTACATTATTAAACCGCTGTCCTATATGAAGCTGAAAGGATTTTCAAATCCAGGCTTATTTTCCCAGGTATATAAGATTTGATTTTACCGAATTTCATCAAAATTGTTTTAGTGGTTTCTAGTTCAAGCTTGTTACACTGTTCGGATGCAAAATAAATGATGGAGGTTTAAACAATTAGTATATAACTATTGCTTAGGTGATGCGTCGTTTTGCGATTATGTCGTAGAGTGTATCTCCTGATGATGCTTCGTTTGTGGGACGAAATGATTGTTGAGTTTGTGATAGTGAACGTATGAAGTGCTTGTGTATTCTGGTGGCGGTGGTGGTTTGTTCATGTGTTTTTAGGAATCCTGCATGTATCAGGTATGAAAAAGGATAGTCCACTATACATTTATCATCTATCTATACTTATAATAAATCTGTAGAGAGGTCAATTCTGTAACTGGAATATATTTCCAAAATAACTATCAGGGGGTGATTGGGGATCGATACTGATGCCAAAAATGCAATCAGAAAAATTTTTGTCTGTCTGTCTGTCTGTCTGTATAACCGTTATAGAAACAAAAACTACTCGACGGATTTTAACGAAACTCGGTACAATTTTTTTTCATACTCCTGAGCTGGTTATAGTATACTTTTCATCACGCTACAATCAATAGGAGCAGAGCAGTGAACGGAAATGTCGGTAAAACGGGAGAAGTTACTCCATTTTTTTTGCTTCCGTCGCGTGTGCAACCTTGATGGTTAAAGCTACACAGAAATCATGTATGTCGGAAATGTTCTCCTTTAAATTATATAAAAAATATCCCAAAACAGCATATGTCTATCTTTTATGGTTGACTCACAATAACACGTGTAACTCCCGATAGCTTAGCAGTTCGAAGCTTTCTGGTTATATTTGTCTACTCCTACGTTTATATCACTCTCAGTCATCCCTAAATAAAAAAGTGAATAGTATTAACCATTGTATAAAAAAATAATCATTGAAATCTGTACAGAAACACCAAAGTTATACATGAAATACGCTAATAATAAGCCATCGCGCGTGAATACCGAATCATGCTATAAGGATTATACACTACATAGTATTGCACTACATAGTATAAAACAAAGTCACATTCTTTGTTTGTCCCTATATCCCTATGTTTGCTTAAATCTTTAAAACTACGCAACAGATTTTGATGCGGTTTTTTTAATAGATAGAGTGTAAATATATAGGGAAAATGTGAAATGTAAATATGTAGTATATGAATTTAGATATAGCAGGAAATCTTCTTGGTATAGGGAGAGGGGAAATGTTTTTCTTCAAATTTAACGCGTGCGGGCCACGGGCACTAATGAATACCTAAAATTAAAACTACTGGATCGATTTTAATCATTTTTTTCACTGAGTTACATAGGATATATATTTTATACCCGTGCGAAGCAGGGTAGGCCGCTAGTTTATTATATATATTTTCTATTTCTGGCCTAGCGATGAGCACTTTTTCGAGGAGTCCGTGTTTAAATCCCGGGCTGGACACCAATGAGTTTTTCTACTAAACTTATGTGCCTAATTGATAATTGCAACTTATTTTACACTTCGCTGAAGAAAAACAAGGAAACCTGCATATCTCTAGAGAATTCTGAGGATATGTGTAACCTACCAATCCGCATTGGAGCAACGTGGTAGGTCTTAGCTCCAACTTCTCTTCAAAAACGGAAAGAGGAGGCCTCTGCTAAGGATTATAAGAGTCGGTTACTTTACTTAAATTTTATTATTTCTTTTACGTAAGTTTTAATAAAAACTCATTGGTGATCGGGTTTAAACACGTTACCTCTTCGAAAGTGTCGCGCGGTGTCATCCCAGCTTTTTTTATACAATCATTTCTATATAAGCTTTGAACAATACTGGATGAAGAAATCAAAGTGGAACTTTATGCACTATAAAATTATATATGTAGTGAGATATATTAATATTCACAGGCCACCGTATGTGACGTGATACCTTGAGCGACGTCAATGACAGACCAGTGTAGTCAGCACACGTCTTGGTGCTGAGGGTAAAACAATGACACATTTAGGGTTTATTGCACTATTATTATGTAGTATCTTTAATATTTAAATGAGTTAATCTTGTATGTATATATATATTTTCGGAATCTCGGAAACGGCTCCAACGATTTTACTGAAACTCAGCATGTAGGGTTTTGGGGGAGAAAAATCTATCTAGATAAGTTTTATTTAACAAAAAATGTCGTTTTAATCCTGTTTTCGGGCGCTTAAATTTGTTGCTGCGGTATAATAATGTAAAATAGAAAATGTTTGAAAGATAGACCGCCGAGTTTCTTGCTGGTTCTTCTCGGTTAGATCAACATTCCGAACCAGTTGTAGCTTCATTAATCATATTGATCCTTGACGATTCAAATGTGCTTGTAAAAAGCTTAATATTTTGATTTAATTTGAATAACGCTATAGTATAATGTTAACAATCATAAATTTATAATGAGATTTTCCATTTGAGACGTCCATTTATATCGAAATAAAAGTAATAATAAATAATTCTTTCAGTAAAGTGAGTGAAAGGTCAGACAGAATTACAGGACCAAAGTGAAAGCTTCTGAACAAAAGACATTAAGTTTGGAGTACTTTTTCAGCTTCATACAAGACTGCGGTTGTATAATATACAATTGAAAATGTTTAAAAGATAGACTGCAGAGTTTCTTGCTGGTTCTTCTCGGTTAGAGCAACATTCCGAACTAGTTGTAGCTTCATTAATCATATAGATCCTTGACGATTCAAAAGTTCTTGAAAGAACTTATTTTTATAAGGACTATTTTGATTTGATTATGCCCCTTCAGTATTGCAATGTATGTTTTTTGCCTAAAAAATTGCAATGTTGTTTACATTGCAAGGTGTCGTAAAAGGCGCCTAAGGTATGTAGACCCGCCGTGTGGTATCAGGCTGAGTAGAATAGACCACCCTCATTTCTTACCAGGTGTAGTAAAAGGCGACTAAGGTAAGGTGACCCGCCGTGTGGTACTCGGTTAAGTAGTATAGACTTTCCTCCTTCTGACCGAGGTGTCGTAAAATACGACTAAGGTAAGTTGACGTCAGGCAGGCGGCCGCTCTTAAAATACGCAGCCAGATCACGTGACAACATGTTTATAACATGTTGTGCCGATCCAACTTAGTGGGATAAGGGCAGGTGGATGCTGATGATGATGAGTATGAGAGTAGATAAAGTAGTGTATGACACTGTACATAACTTGGTCTTATAACACTCGTGTTATAAGAACCCTTATTATGCAACAGTATCATAATCTACTATAAATTAATTAACATAATCGACATAATAATAATTGACATTAAAATAATCGCTAATAACTGATATACGCCTGTGGAAATTGTTACTATTCAGACGTGCTTCGAACTGCTGCTACAAGATTAAAACAGCTCACCCTGTGATTGCTAGTGTTTGAGTGATAAGCTATAGAAGCACAGATTATTATAGACAAACTAATTAATATCATAAAAAGCACGACTTTGTAGGGTTTACGTGTAAAGAGGTATATTACAAGTATATTCTTCACCAATATTATTTTGTAAATAGTTTATTTTCTTTAATTATTATAGAAACTATTTTCTCAAAATTTTTAAATAGCTAATGTTGTCCATCTAATCTAATCCAACGATGTTCATGAAATTTAGTATGTAGAAGTTTCGGCGGCGATAAATAGGTTTTATTTAAAAAAAATCGTTTTATCCCTGTTTTAAAAAACTGCTAAAATATAAATAGAATTCTATTTATTTATATAGCTGTCATTTGTAAAGTTGTAATAATTGGGAACGGGCGGACTAAAGAAGAGAAAATACCCGGGATAAAGTCCCAGGTATCACCTTTTCTTTTCTATTAAATTTTTTTATATATTAAAAAAATACCGTGCAAGGCTCGGCCACCTAGATTCTAGAAATTAAACGACTTATCCACTACATGCACAAGTCGCAACTGATACAAATGACTCGTCTTCTCGCCTCTACTCTCCTCACAACAGTCCTTCTCCCCTCTCAAAAACGCACCTACCTTTACCACAACTCTGTTCACGTGTCCTCGATGTAATAGTCCTTACAACTCACTTCTAAACAGTCCAAACGCAATCGGGCCTCGACGAAGATATCCTGATCCAAGCTAGTTCTCGCAGACTATACCCGGCTAAGTCGAGTCCGATCCGCCGCAAGCGAGCCGGCACAGGCAACTCGCTCGAGACAATCGCGTGCCTCCCTAACGGGGACCTACCGGGCATTCCGAACGGGATTTATTGGATGCCCACCTTATAATGTCCCCGTGGCGGTCGATGCATCTGGTGCTCCCGATGCATCATTAAGTGGAGGGAGTGGCCATTTTTAGAAAGGCCAAAACCCAGAAGTTGCGCACTCTGTGGTTCATAGTTGCTGCTGGCAGGGATGGGGGTAATGCGTCCAACGGTACCCTGTCCTCGCCACCAGCAGCGTGGTGGAACACACAGGTTGTTGTAGTGCTAGTCCGACATAACCGTCGCCTGTCCCAGTCTAAAAAAAAAGAAGTCTATACCTGGCTATTAATTTAAGTCTTAAGGCCAAGGTTCAACATGCTAAAGCACAATGCTAATGCAAGCTAAAGGCTTATGAAGCATTGATTTGCGAACTTTTGATCACTAAGGGATAGCATGAGTACTGGCTGAAATCTGTTTGTAAAGAAGTTATTCACATTTCCAGATCTGCCAAGAATGCTCGTCCCGGAGTCTCTCCGAGTCCGAAGAGTCTGTGGTGAGCGTGTACACCACACAGTCCAGTATGTCCGGAGCCAGTATCGACGTATACCACCAGATCGCCAACAATATCGCTGAGAAAATCACCTCACCTATATACAAGTAATTTTATATTCATGTCCAAGACCCAAGAAGCCATCCAATTTATCAATATGCTCGCGGGCAATAGTGTGGCCCGCGAGTGTTGAGTAGGCCTGCCCTAGAGCACTTCGAATTTAGCAGCTTTCGGTCACGTTTATGTTTTTCACATGGCCAACTACATGTCGCTCTTCCAAGAGTAACCTCTAAAGACAACATGTTTGTATTGTCTAATGATAAGAAAGCTGTGAATTTAAAAATTAAATAAGTAAAAATGTAGTATATGAATTTAGATATGCCAAAGATCTTCATGGAAATCTTCATGGTATAGGGAAAGTGGAATAGTAAAAAACTACTCGATAGATTTTAAGCTAATCTTAGCTACCCACGATGCACACTTCTTTGCATAGATAATATATAGGCTATAGAAATCCTGTTAATTATCGCCATCTATTATCAACCTATCACGTGACAACAATCCACGCGAAAGAAGTTTCGGGTAAAAGCGAGTAGCAAATAATTCTGTCATTGATCTTTTGATGAGAAGTGCAAGATTAGGATGGTATGGACATGTAATGAGCAGGGATGAAAATCATGTGACCAATTTACTGTTAATTATGAATGTGAATTCCTATGTGATTAGAGGAAGGCCGTAAAAGAGTGAAGTATGATAATATGAAAGGAGTAGCACCAAAGTTGACGAATAACAAGAGAGAATGGAAGCAAAAACATGTTGTGGCACCCGACTTAAAGTAAGATAAAGCCAGGAGAATGAATGATTCCGAAGGTCTTGTTCTTTATTTAGCACATTTAAATTTAGCATTTATTATTAACATTGTGCATTATATATAGTTTCATTAAACGCAGATTGTAGCAAAATACATATTTTTTAATTTTTAATTTTTAAATATAAATCTCCAAACAAGTTTGCATCCAAGTTAAGACTTGTTCAATGACATATTTCGATTCAATTAGACTACATCGTATATTCTATTTATTTTTTAATTGTACTTTACAGTTTCCTGGGCTTCGGAAAGAACAAATCCGACACAACCACTACAAAACGACCCTGGAGTAAAGTTGAACTACTAGACGAACCAGAAGTGAAAACAAAAGCAAATCGAAAACCAGTTGACAATGACATATCTAACGATAAAGATGTGGAGGAACTGTCATCTGAAGCGTTTCTCAAAACAGATAAGAAACCGGAAAAAATAACACTATACTCAAGTTATTTGCCGAGTGGAAAGATTGAAAGATTAGACGGGAATGATACTGTGAATGAAATAAGTGACGATGATGAAACATTCGATTTTGATGATGTCGAAGATAGTAAAGACGAGAAGCCTAGAGGAAATTCAGTTGTATACTTTCTGGAGGTAGTTGGCAATATTATACAGCTAATATACAGTGGTATTGTTGCACTGTTTTCGTCAAGAAAGTCAAATAATTAGAATTACATGGAATAAAATATTATTTATAACGTAGATAATACGACTGGCTTAAGTATAGGGAACTCTTCTAGTGCCCATGTATTAGTATCGCATTGGCTCAATAAAATATACATTAACCGTTACTAAACGTCCACTCTCGCCCGTGTCTATGATACTACTGACGTGTGCGCTTTTGACATGCGTTATACTTTGACTTTTGCGTTGTATTTTTTATATTTATGTACAAAAAACAATGGTCGACTACTAATACACCTAATAATATCTTACATGTTTTGTATCATCGAGGTAACATGGGAGTAAGTCCTATAAAATTATACCAAAAAACTTTATATTAAAGAATCTATTTTCTTTTCAAGTATTGAATAATGGAGGTACTTTGGAACGTGTTTTATCTTTTAATCTTTAGATTATAATTTTGTATGATTTATAACATTATCTCTTTTTAATATATTATAAATTTTATTACATGTTTGTAAATATGTTTTGTGGTCGGTACTGTCACAAATTTACTGTCTAAAGTTATAAAAATATTTCGAAATTTTTATGGTGCCATATTGCAAAAAATCGGTCTTGACATTGATTTTTGCAATAACGTGTAGTTTAAAACTATTATGGAATTAAATGTTTATTCAAATTCTTTATTTTTTCTTTTTTTGAACCTTCTTCTATGGACGATATTGAAAATTTTAAAAGTAATACTGGATTTTTATATTAACTCTAATGGAAAGTTTTGTGCCTCTTCAGAATGAAACGAAACGAATAATTTTTCTCACTTTGAATATACTTTATTGAATAATATAATTCATTATTTATGTAGCCGTGTGGTATTTAGCTGAGATGAATAGACCACTGTCATTTTTACCGAGGTGTCGTAAAAGTCGACTAAGGTAAGTTGATCCGCCGTGTGGTATCCGGCTGATTATAATAGACCATCCTCATTTCTTACCGAGGTGTGGTAAAATACGACTAAGGTAAGCTGACGTCAGACAGGCGGCTGGTCGTAAAATATGTAGCCAAATTATGTGAAAATATGTTTATAGCATGTTGTGCTGACCCCACTTAGAGTGGGATAAGGGCAGATGATGAATTAATTAACATGAAAAATGTGCGACAGTAATGAGTGACCATATTTTATCATCAATAAAGTACCCTCAAATTAAAATTTATAAATGCGAGGACATAAAAAAAAGATTTTCTGGCGAACTGATATCTTGTCCAGACGTCTGAAAATTATTGCGGCTTTTAAATCAAAATGTCTGCCATGTCTAGCCATGCTTGATTACGGTTAACGAACGATTATTTTTAAAAACATTTTGTTAAATACAGGTAAATGATAAAAATGAGCTAATTAGTTAAAGTAAGTAAGTAGCGGCCTGTTACTATCCCACTGCTGAGAATAGGCCTCTTCTTTCCGTTTTTGGAGAGAAGGTTTGGAGCTTAGACCTACCACGCTGCTCCAATGCGGATTGGTAGGTTACACATATCTCCAGAATTCTCTAGAGATATGCAGGTTTCCTCACGATGTTTTCCTTCACCGAAAAGCGTGTGATAAATTGCAATTATCAATTAGACACATTAGTTTTAACAGAAAAACTCATTGGTGTCTGCCCGGAACCCGTGACTTCCTCGAAAGAGTCGCACGGTGTTACCGCTGGGCTACGCATTTTCAAGCTGTGATAGGCCAGTGGTGAAAACGTGCGACTCTTTCGATAGGTCATGGATGAAACCCCTGGCAAAAACAATGACTTTTACTGTTAAGACTTACGTCTCTAATAGATAATTGCAATTTATCACACGCTTTTCGGTGAAGGAAAACATCGTGAGGAAACCTGCATATCTCTAGAGAATTCTGGGGATATGTGTAACCTACCAATCAGCATTGGAGCAGCGTGGTAGGTCTTAGCTCCAATCCTTCTCTCCGAAAACGGAGAGAAGAAACCTATTCTTAGCAGTGGGAGAGTGACAGGCCGCTACTTATTTTTTATTCATTATACACCGAAATAACAAAGAGGCTATAGAAATCTGGTAATTCTACAGGAATAGAACACTATAAGTCGACCCGCCGTGTGGTGTCCGACTGAGTAGAATAGACCACCCTCATTTCATACCGAGGTGTCGTAAAAGGCGACTAAGGTAAGTTGACCCACCGTGAGGTATCCGGTTTAGTAGGATAGACCACCCTCTTTCTTACTGAGGTGTCGTAAAATACGACTGAGGTAAGTTGACATCAGGCAGGCGGCCGGTCGTAAAAACGCAGCCAAATCATGTGACAGCATGTTTATAACATGTTGTGCCGACCCCGCTTAGAGTGGGTTAAGGGCAGGAAGATGATGAAAGCTAACGCTAACGCTAAAACGCTAAAACGCTATATATTATCAACTTATCACGCTACAACAAATCACGCCAACGAAGTCGTGGGTAAAAGTATTATAAATTATCTTGTGAATTAAAAAAATCTTAAGTTACCTATGCAATATATTCCTATAATGTTTGCGCTCAAAAGGCAAATCATTCTCCCATTTATAACTTTACAGAACGTGATAAATCTTATTTTGCATGAAAAGCAGTATTTGATTACACCCTTTTAGCGGAAATCGACACCGGAAATTTGTAAGAGTATTTGATGTCGTGAAAAACAAATTTTTCCGATATCCCTAAAACCTTTATTTGTGGTGACAAATAGAACAACAAACTTTGGTTGCTTTAACAATTTTAGACATGTTTAATGTTGGGCAATGTAAAAAGACGGATGAAAGAAGAATACATGCAAATGAGATGAGAATGTTAAGGTGGATGTGTGGTGTGACAAAACTGGATAAAATACGAAACGAGTATATAAGGGGAAGTCTGAAAGTTGCGCCCATTACAGAAAAAACGAGAAGTGCAAGATTGAGATGGTATGGACATGTAATGAGGAGGGATGAAAATCATGTGACCAAATGTGTGTTAAATTTGAATGTGGATGGATATGTGTCTAGAGGGAGGCCTAAAAAGAGATGGTTGGATTGTGTGAAGTATGATATGGATATAAAAGGAGTGGCGCCAGAGTTGACGAAAGATAGGACAGAATGGAAGAGAAAAACATGTTGTGCCGACCCCACTTAGAGTGGGATAAGGACAGGAAGATATATACTCTTATTAACATATTTCTGTACGCAATATTTAATCACCATCCTCCTGCTCTTATCCCACTTTAAGTGGTAAAGGTACACAACATGTTACAACCATGTTGGCACATGATTTGGCTACGGATTTTAAAACCGGCCGCCTGCCTGAGGTTACCTTACCTTAGTCTTACCGTATACCACACGACTGGTCTACTAACCTTACGACACCTCGGTAAGAAATGAGGGTGGTCTATTATACCTATTATACTCAGCCGGATACTACATGGCGGGTCAACTTACTAAGTTGTCTTTTACGACACCTCGGTAAGAAAGAGGGTGGTCTATTCTACTCAACCAGATCCCACACGGCGAGTCAACTAATTTGTTGTCTTTTACGACACCTCGGTAAGAAAGACGGTGGTCTATATGGTGCATATATATATATATATATATATATATATATATATATATATTCGGGATCGCGGAAACGAAACCAACGATTTTCCTGAAATTCTCTATTCTAATCTATCTAGCATGGGTTCTTCATTGGGTATCTATGGGTTTTATTAAAAAAAAATCGTATTATCCCTGTTTTTGGGCATAATAAATTATTAACACTTCAATTTAATATAAAACACTGTTTTTGCCGTAAATTGTCAAGTGAGTGTAGCTTATTCGGGGAACGAGCGGTCTCGAGAAATTAAAAAAATACCTAGGATCGAGCCTAAAAAATAATTGGGTAGGCTTCCCAATATTTTTTATTTTGATATGAAAAAATATGTCAATATTTTATTACTATAATGTGTGTAAACGCTGTGATAGCCTAGCGATGAGATCGTGCTATTCTTTCGAGGTCACAGGTTCAAACACCGGGTAGGCACCAATGACTTTTTCTGTTAAAAATATATGTGCCGGCCGACACCACGGGTACAGCTAGTGATGCCTAGTGATGCTCTACTGCTGGGCCTCTTCTCTACGTTTTTGGAGAGAAGGATTTGAGCCTCGGCCAACCAAGTACTATATATTTATTATATATATTTATTATTACTTTTGCACTCATGAAGTTGACGTAACAGTGATCTTTGCAGATAGAGTGACGTTACATAAAATATATGACCAGTCCGTGTAAACACTCGAAAGGGTCGCCTACTCTCGCAGAGTGCTCACTTAACGAGCACTCATGCGAGTAAGATAGGATTATTGGGAAAATCCATTTGTACGATGAATTTTGATCCCCGATAATATTTGAGGTGATGTTTTTCGATAGCTTTCCGTGGGTGTGACTTTGCGGAAATATGTACAAAAGAAAATGTTATACAAAGCATTAATAGCGTCGCTAAATTGCCCTATCCAAAGAATAAAGTCGTATCGAATATTAATTAAGGAAATGTTAACGCACACTATATACAATAACACGATATATTAGGTATACCACAATTCCCGTTCCGAGATGCACTTCCCTTGAATGACGAACAAAGACTGCCTGTCACTGAAACATTTTATCAATAGCAAGACTCAACCGGAAACAACACGTCACAGTGTTGGTACCATTTTAATCAAAAAGGGCGCGATACTCTTGTTTCATGACTGTGTTGCTATAAAATACAAAGCGGAAGTCAATGGCGACAACAAAAGCATTGATAGCATCGCTAAATATTGCCCTATCCAAAGAATAAAGTCGTATCGAACATTAATTAAGGAAATATACCTATTCTAATTGTGTAATAATATTAATTCTTAAATAAATAAATATGTGGGTCACTTACAAACACGGTCGTCCGTCTCCAAAGTAAGTAACTTAATACTTGTGTTATGGACATACAACTGGTGAATATATACTTATAAATTTTTTAAATACATACTTAAATACAAATATACACCCAGGCTCAAAGACCAACAACCCGCGACCCGCGGAGCCGAAGGCAGGGTCACTACCCACTGCGCCAACGGGCCAGTCAAAATTAGATATCTCATGTATGAGCATACTTATACATGAGATATGTAACTTTATTCTTCGGATAGGGTGATATATCAGTACCAAGCGTAAATAAATGAACAAGTCCAAAACGCACACTTTTCAGTACACCCATAAATAGGTTTATGTTTATTATACGTTTAAGAGAGTTATTTAAATACTCACAAGTATGTTTAAGCGATATAAAACACTTAACGATTTAACTAAAATATTTACCATATAGATTAGACAATCTTAATGCCTATTCAAATACAAATTATTCTTTATTCAAGTAAACTAGTAAAGAAGTATTTGAATCATCAACTCTACGCTTGGTTCGTAAAGCTGTTCCTACTCGGCGGTTGCTCTTTTAATTAAAAATATAATTCTTATCACTAGTAACATTTAGTCATTATTGTCTTGTACAGAGTTAAAGAGTAGGTATGTCCGCGCATTCTTATCATCTTAATAATATAGTACTCAATAGTATAGTATGCCTTCTGTATTACTTTAATTTACTAACTTAAATTACAACTTATTATATCCGTGCCAGGCGTGAATAATTGAGATAAAAATGCTATCCTTTAAGTTGGAAATATACCTATCTACAAAATTTCATTGAAATCTGTTTAGTTATTTTAAAAATTAGCATAAACGCACATAGTATCACGAGATATTTATGATATGATATGATAAAAATGAGATATGATGAGTCAAAAAATTAGGTAATAAACCGTTTTCCTCTCAGTGTTTATGGCCTTTATTGCTTCGGATTGAAAATTAATTAAAAAAAAACATTACAAAACAAAGGAAAAAACCAAAAACCGCTTTAATTTATTGGAATCCGTTTGGTTGATTGGATTTTGTTTTTCTTTTGTTAACTCGATTTTGAATAACAAAGGGTCAATCACTTAGTATTTATTGGAAAAAAAGATGCTTAACAAGCGTTAACTCCTGGTTTTTCTTTGTTTTATTAAAAACACAGAAATGTTAAAGGATACCGTCGTGTGGTACCTGGCTGAGTAGAATAGATCACCCTCATTTCTTACCGATGTGTCTTAAAAGGCGACTAAATAACTTGACCCGCCGTGTGGTAACCGGCTGAGTATAATAGTCCACCCTCATTTGTTACCGATATGTCGTAAAAGGCAACTATGGTAAGTTGACCCGCCGTGTGGTATCTGGCTGAGCAGAAAAGACCACCCTCTTTCTTACCGAGTTATCGTAAAATACGACTAAGATAAGTTGACGTCAGGCAGGCGGCCGGTTATAAAATCATGTCACAAAATGTTTATAACATGTTGTGCCGACCCCACTTAGAGTGGGATAAGGGCAAGAGAGTGATGAGAGACATGTTAAAGGATGCTAAAATTTATAGAAATAGGCGTAACTTAACATAAATCCATAACACAAAAGTAATACTAATATCCTATCCTATTCTACAAATATTATAAATGCGAAAGTTTGTGAGTATGGATGCATGTTTGTTACACTTTCACGGGGAATCCGCTGAACCCATATTAACTAATTTGGCACAATTATTCCTTATACACCGAGGTAACATATAGGCTATAGAAATCCTGTTAATTCTACAGGAAAAGGATGACATTGAAAAGCATAATCTATTATCAAACTATCACGCAACAACAGTCTACGGGAATGAAGTTGCAGGTAAAAGCTAGTTTTTCTATAATCCGCGATTAATATCTGGCTTACCGAGCTTTACTCTTAATTTTTTTAGAAGATATAAAATAATTTGCAATATGAAAAAAAAAGGAAAAATCTAGACTTAATCCAGGGTATTTTCACTTCTTTAGCCCGCTTGTTTCTAATTGAGCTATACCTTTGCAAGTGACAGCGTAATTAATTAAGTTTTCTATAAATATTGTAACAGTTTTTCAGAACATTTTCAGACATTTTTTTAATGAAACCTAATTAAATCGATTTATTGCCCTCGACACCCCTACATACTAAGTTTCATGATATAAACTTAAAGACTAAATTAGTAATATGCTTGCACAAATAACACCAACCACCACACTGCACTGCACATACTCACTACCACAATATCAACAATAGTTTGATCCCGTAATCTAAGCATCATCAATAGATAGAAAACTCTAAAACTAAATTAGGCTTGTTAAAGCGACGTAGCTTATATCTTCATAATAATAATAGGTTTAAAATAAAACAATAATCTAATAACTAAAATAATATTTATTTGTATGTTTTACACACGTAGATGTAATAAATATATTTTAATAACTTAATTAATATGATTTTTATTCTATAAATAATTTCTCACCATAATTTTGGCTTAGTTTTAGATGTAAGACCACGATTGTGGCATTCGACCAAATTTTTGCATCCAATATTTAAAATAAATCATTTATTATGAATAATTTATATATCTAGAATACTGTAGCATTTATTTATATACTATTATATGTAATTATTAATATAGTAATATGGCGTTATTATATTTCAGTTGTATATGATATTTATTGTTTGTATTTGAAATTACTTTAAGGTTTCCCGAGACTGTCACACTGTCAAATTTTATTTAGTTTCAAATTACTTCCAATACTAATACTTCCGCAGTAATCTCATAGGTCTGTTGGATAACTGAATTAAGTTTGAAAGGAATATATTAAATGTTTGGACAAATATCGAGCATGCTTCAGTTAAGTATTAACATTTGCTATTGGATTTATATGACTCGAAAATATTTTTCTCGACTTCATATGTTATAATTTAAGGATCAATTAATTTGTGATATCAGATGTTTTCCTCTTATTTATTTTTTTGATTTTATTTTACTATTAACTGATATCAGAGTAAATTATTGCAATGTGGCACTTAGTCAATAGTGGGTCAACTCATAATACATGTGTTTTGCACTAGAAGTAGGTGTAAATGCTAAAATATACATTCAGCAGCAATATCGGCAGAACTCATAATTCAATTTAAGATTTTTTTGAAATTAATTAAGAATTTTCGTTTTAAGCAAAAGAAAGCATTTTGTATACATATTCCTTAATAATTTTAAACCTATTTATCTCAAAACATGATTTTTTGAGTTGTCCCACTATTGCACCCTATGAGCGATATTTACTGACAGTCTCTACTAAGAAGCAGTACATATTGTCATAAAAAACTCAATTTCTATTTTAAAAGACATTGTAATTAAAATTTGTAAACAAGCGGTTGCAAATATCTCAGCTCCGATGAAAGCTTCGACTCGTCCTTGGCCAGTTCGACGACCATTTCCCTGGCTCGGTTATTGGCGTATTCGTGGCCACAATCGTGGCGTTCCACCATTTTGGCCAGTGCCATGCTTAGCTGAGCCCTGGCACCGCCCCCTGAAGAATCTACTAAGGCTTTCATGACATCAGGTGAGAAACCCTGAAAAGAATATGAAAAATAAGTTGATAGACTTATCGCACGCTTTGTAATATTAATTTAAAAAATCTTTCGTATTCTAATTCTGTATAGTGTTATGTAAATTATTTTTAGTCTGTGCCGGATGTCACTTGGGTAAACGGCTATCCAACCCACGTGACATCCGTCAGAGAATTGTAAGACTATAAAACATCAATTTATCGCCATCTTTTTGAATCGGGCAACGGGGTTGGTATTATATCGTGAAACCGTGCTGTTATGTTTAAGAATATACAGTAAAAAAAGGTATTCCGAGTTTTATTTGTAGCACATCCTGAACAGTTATCCTTACAGTAGAACTTTTGTAAAATAAAAGTAACAAGGTTTTGTAATTTCCAAAATGTTGTGATATTTTGTTTATGTGTGAGTATCTGGGTGACCGAGTTTTGCTCCGTAATTTTTTTAAAGATATAAAAAATGCAATTAAAAAATTAAAAAAAAGACAGCGCCGAAGACACGTGGGATTCGATCCTGGGTTGGAAACTTTTTTGTTCCGTGGGTTACCCCCTTGGCTATCACAACATTACGTTTGACAACTAAAATATCATTTGCTTTTAATTCTGCAGTTTAGCATTTTTCAGTGGCCGAAAACTCTTTTGCAACCCCTTCCTTCTCCCAACCCTCTACATTCTCAATTGCATGAAAATCGTTGGAGCCGTTTCCGAGATTCAGAAAATATATATACAAGATTAACTCATTTAAATATTAAAGATAAGGGAAATACATATAAGGAAGTTATGAGGTCCATATATATTTAGCTTCTTTGTAGGAGCTTTTGGAATGAGCTTTTCCGTATTCCGAATTTTATCTTTTCGGGCTACAATAACAAACATATCCTGGTTGATTATGACTTGAAATTATGTCTTCGAGGATACGAATTTGGCAAGCAGCCAATCTACATATATAAGGTACATATCACATCCAGAGCAGCGGATTAATATGATTCTTCTTATTTATTTTATATTTATTCATTATCATCATTCTCTTACCCTTCTCCCATTCTAAGTGGGGTCGTCACAATATGTCTTCTTCATCCATTCTCCCCTATCATTCGTCAACTCTGGTGCCACTTCTTTAACATGTATATCATTTTTCACACAATCCATCCATCTTTTTTTCGGCCTCCCCCTAGCCATACATCCATCCACATTCATATTTAAAACTCTTTTGGTCACATGATTTTCATCCCTCATGACATGACCATACCAACTTAGTCTCCCACTTCTCATCTTTTCTGTAATGGGCGCAACTTACAGACTTCCCCTAATATACTTATTGCGTATTATATCAAGTTTTTTACACCACATATCCACCTTAACATTCTCATCTCATTCGCATGTACATTTCTTTCATCCTTTTCTTTTATTGCCCAACATTCTGATCCATACATTATGACAGTTCTAATAATCGTGTTATAAAATTTCCCCTTAAGTTTAAGAGGCATTCGGGGGTCACATACTGTTCCTGACACCACTTCTTCCATATTTCTTCATATTTATTAAATTTTCATCTTCTTCAGTAAAGGAAAGTATCGAGAGAAAACCTACATATCTCTTGAAAATTTCTTCGATATGTGTTACGTACCATAAAAAAAGACAATACCTATGCTCAGCAGTGGGATAGTAACATGCCATTACTTTACATCACAGACACATAACTCAAAGACAAATAGACTTAAGTCTGCAATCTTTATTTAGTATTACTTAATACCCTTTTTCTTACTTTACTCTTTTTTCATTGAGGACTTTAAATAGCATTCAAAAAAATTAGTTAAAAGTATAAAGTTGACAAAGTTTACTATACTGAAGCTTGGGTGAAAAAACCGTTATATCTTTTATTTAGCACATCTCGTAAAGATCACATAAATTTAACGTTGTATTGAAGTATATTTGCGGTGAACGCGACTAAGAGGTTTTTATTAAAGGTGCTAAAAACTTTATCAGCGAGATAACAATATACCTACCCTTTTATGATTTATTTATTGGAGATTACACAGTAATGGAGTTCTGGGCCTCCTTCAAAGGTTATTAGTGTAGTTAAGAGTTTATGAACCCTTCTTATGATGATTGATGACGGGAATACCGCAAAATAACAAACAACCGAAACAAAGGACAATGAACGGAAATAAGCAATGACTTGTGTAAGGTTTGGAATAAAAAAAAAGAAGAAATATACGTCAAGCATTTAGTAGCCGTGTGGTATCCGGCTAAGTAGAATAGTACCACCCTCATTTCTTACTGAGGTATCGTAAGAGGCGACTAAGGTAAGTCGACCCGCCGTGTGGTATCCGGCTGAGAAGAATAGACCAACCTCATTTCTTACCGAGGTGTCGTAAAAGGCGACTAAGGTAAGTTGAAACACCATGTGGTATCCGGTTTAGTAGAATAGACCACCCTCTTTCTTACCAAGGTGTCGTAAAATACGACAGAGGTAAGTTGACATCAAGCAGGCGGCCGGTCGTAAAAACGCAGCCATATCATGTGACAGCATGTTTATAACATGCTGTGCCGACTCCACTTAGAGTAGGATAAGGGCAGGAAGATGATGATGTTACGTCAAGCACTTAGATTTTGTTGAAAATAGGTAAAAAATCACAAAGTTATTAAACTAGAGTAGTATTATTATAGTAGAGTAGGGGGTATTATTATAGAAAAGTATAATAGAGAAAGTATACAAATATATTAATTAGAGTAACGGCTATTTTTACAGTAGAGTAGCGGTATTATACTAGAGCAAGGGGCTATTATTATCGTAGAGTAGGGGGTATTATGCTTCGAGCTATTATTAAAGAAGAGTAGAGTATTATACTAGAGTAACGGCTACAATTATAGTAGAGTACGGGGTAGAGTAGAGAGGGAGGTAGAGTATCATTAAAGAGAATACAAATCCTTAGAATTGTATAGAGATATACAGGTTTCCCCACGATGTTTACATCACCGAAAAGCGTGGAATAAATTGCAATTATCAATTAGGCACATAATTTTTGACAAAAAACTCGATATTTGCACAGGATTCGAACCCATGACTGGAGTAAGGCACACGGTCTCACTGTTTTGCTATCACAGATTCATCGGACCTTATACAAAGATAATTCAATTGAAATTCGATGTGACCCGTATGTTTATATAATCAGGGATTAAGTATACACGGAATACATATAAATGGATAAAAAAATAAACGATCTGTTACTATCTCACTGCTGGGCATAGGCCTTCTCTCTCTGTTTTTGGAGATAAAAGAGCTAAGGCCTATCACGCTGATCCAATGCGGATGTTTTCCTTCACCGAAAAGCGTCTAATAAATTGCAATTATCAATTGGACACATAAGTTTTAATAGAAAACTCATTGGTACCTGCCAGGGGTTTGAACCCATGATATGTATAATTTTTTTTTAAAGGTTACTAGGCTTAGGCTTAGCTTAGTCTAGGCACTTAGGCTTACAAATTACTAGTAAACTTGTTAACCTCTCCAGCTAAGCTAAATTCTTGTGTTAGGAGTGGGTTCACATCGGTAGTATAATGACCGGGATTCGAACCCACGACTCGTTCGCAATTCCGTTACCCTTACCATTCCACTACCACCGCTTAAAAATTGATATTACTGGTAATAAATCCAAATATAACTTACACTATAGTCCGAAAGCCTTTGCCTCTTAGCGTCCCTGCTCAAAAGATCGTACAACAGAAGCAGCCTCAAATTAGACGACGATAGCTTCCCTCTAGACGACGCTTCAGAAGGACTAGCCCTGAGACCCTCCCAGACATCCACGACCCTCTCATCATCAGGATCATTGGCCATCCTAATCATATCCCTAACAGTCGGGGATAAATATTGCAAATTCTCTTCATTAAATTCACTGTCAGCGCGTCGTGAAAGCTTCGCATCTTGATTGTAAGGTAATAGGTGGTGTTGAACGTTAGGTCTTGGCTCCAGAAGTGGCTTGATCTCTTCATTCAGAGCAGCTAGTAACTGTTCTTCAGTTTTCTTCTCCTGGGGCCCGATTATTGTGTACTGCGAGTTATTTTCCACTGGCAGCAGAACGTAGTTCTGGCTTTTCGGAATATTTTTAGGTACCTTTGGCGGAGATGAGGGCGCGTACAGACCTGGCTTGTGGAATTTGGTCGTTACATCTCTGGAAATGTACATTTCATTATTATTATAAATAGAAGTCCGCAAAAGCTGTCTTTATGTGCTCGATTTTTTCAAAATATACGGAATGGTTTTACTTAAAGACGGTACAATTATGGAATTTTGTTATAAAAAGTGACTAAAAGAATGTTTTTAATCTCCTATTATTTTAGCAGATACTTAGTATTAAGATTTTAACAGTAAAGTATAATGTCGTTAAGAAATATCCATATCTTAGTAGAATTGCTGAGAGTTGCTCATTTAGTCGCAATGGAATACATTGTCGCTTTTTCCAGGAAAAAATAATAAATAATAAATATATGGGGGGGGGGACACGGTCGTCCGTCCCCAAAATAAGTAACTTAATACTTGTGTTATGGTAGACAGACAACTGGTGAACATATTCTTATATAATTTTTAAATACATACTTAAATACAAATAAAGAATACCTCATTGCTTACTCATAAATTTTTACTAAATTTGTTACTTATTTCTTGAAAGGCTTCAAGTTTTCATTTTGAAAGCATACACGATAAGCTAATTATATGTTTATTGTTAAAATGTTTCAAGCGGGTGATTTAATTGCGAAAGCGTGTAAGAAATTTTGTGTTAAACCATGATAGACTTCAAGTAGCAGAAAATCAATATACAAAATATAGATATTAGTATACCATTCTTACCGAGGTGTCGTAAAATACGACTGAGGTAAGTTGACGTCAGGTAGGCGGCCGGTCGTAAAAACGCAGCCAAATCATATGACAGCATGTTTATTACATGTTGTGCCGACCCCACTTAGAGTGGGATAAGGGCAGGAGGATGATAATAGATATTAGTGTACCACTACAAGCATAGACCGAGAAGTTTTAAGACAAGCAGATGTTATAAAGAAGTAAAGCTAGAAGAAGGCAGAAGAAACCATCACCTCTCGATACCATACCACATCCACCAGCCATTTGGTTGATATTGAAGAAAGCTGGTACATACAATGGTTTTGGAGTGGTGGGCACGTCGTCTTTAAGCTCGTAGGCCATTTGGTCGGTGAGGTGGGCGATGACCTGCATGGCGACTGGCAAGTACGAGTTGGAAAGTTTGATCTGCTGCTGGACCGAATGGACCTATAATAATAACAGTTTAATGTTATAAAATCTTAAGATTTTATTATATACTAGAGACCTGCCTCTGCTTCGCACGGGTATAAAATGTATAACCCATGTCAGTCAGTGTAAAAAAAATGATTTAAATCGATCTAGTAGTTTTGATTTATTCATTACTGCCCGTGGCCCGCAAGCGTTAAATTTGGAGAAAAACAATTTCCTTTCCCTATACCAAGAAGATTTCCTGCTATCTTTGGAATATCTAAATTCATATAGTACATTTTTACTTATTTACTTTTACATTTTCCCTATGTATTTTATTTTTACAATTAATTACAGAATGTCTTTAAAGAAACTCTTGAAAGAGCGACTTAGCTCCTAAAGTCGAAGTGTTATAGGGCGAAGCGCGGCGTCCTCACGGCATTTTAAATCTGTAATATCTCCGAAAATGTTCACTTAAATTACATGCTGTAAACGGCCATATTGATCTATATTAAATCAACAATTTATTTAAGTTACTTGATTGGATAAGGATTAATGCTGTATTGTATAAAAATTGTTTCAAAAAGAAGGCATTATTTTTCGTAAAAAGTAAATGACAAAAAATGCTATAGTGGGTTATCCATAAGAGATAGACATATACCATCGCGGACTTTTCTGTAGACCTGTTCCATGTGTACAAATACTTAGTACATTATTTTGATAAATCTCGTAGGGTTTAGCCTGCGTTTGCAATGTAAGCGGAAAAAATGTAATTATTTACAGAAACCCCAAAAATTACAGTATTTATCTACTCCGTATTGAATTTTATTATACGTACAAACCTTCCTCTGGAATCTCTCTATCTATTAAAAAAAACCGCATCAAAATCTGTTGCGTAGTTTTAAAGTTTTATGCGTACATACGGAGAATGCGACTTTGTTATATAATATGTAGTGACTAGTAATATCCTGCGGTTTCACCCGCGTACATACCGATCTCATGGCAGTGGAAAGTCTACTAAGTCGGACTATAGATATATTTATGTTAAATATATCATCAATAGTTTCCACAGCGCTTATGGCTAATTTATTTAATTATGGCTAATTTTTTACACCTTATTACATTTTTATGATGAATCTCTATTTTTTTTTACAGTCTAATATAATAAAGCCAAGTCAATATCTTATTTTTCTATAACGCTGTTAAAATTCGTGATTAATCACATCATCATCCTCCTGGCCTCATTCTACTCTAAGTGGGGTTGGCACAACATGTTACAAACATGTTGTAATATGATTTGGCTACGTATTTTACGACCGGCCACCTGCCTGACGTCTACTTACCTTAATCGAATTTTACGACTCCTCGGTAAGAAATGAGGTTGGTCTATAATACTCAACCGGATATCAAACGGTGGGTCAACTTACCTTAGTCGAATTTTACGACCCCTCGGTAAGAAATGAGGTTGGTCTATTCTTCTCAGCCGGATACCACACGGCGGGTCGACTTACCTTAGTCGCCTTTTACGACACCTCGGTAAGAAATGAGGTTTGTCTATTCTACTTAGCCGGATACCACACGGCGGGTCGACTTACCTTAGTCGCCTTTTACGACACCTCAGTAAGAAATGAGGGTGGTATTCTATTCAGCCGGATACCACAAGGCAGTCGTAATTAATCACAATAGTCATTAAGTTAAATAGTTCGTAGAAAACAATAACTATAAAAAAACCCACTTCTTTGTGTCGACTTCTTATCATGCATCTGATGAGCTAAATTAAATTAATTAGTTTATTAATCTTTTTTTAATTAATAACGTATCACTTATGTCACTTTTAGTGACAAATAAAACCTTCATAATATTAAAAAGTCTACGCCGTGTGGTATCCGGCTGAGTAGAGTAAACCACCTTTATTTTATTTTATTTTATTAGACACACAAAACAGTTCACAATACGATTATACTCAAAATGTATACATATTGTTTATATTTAAAATCTAGTTGTTCAACAAAATATGCATGTACAAAATCGAGAGAATAAGAAGAACATGTTGCAATAATAAACTGTTACAACATGTTTTTAATACAACCTCCTTCATAGAGTTGGCGATTAATATGAAAAAGCATTGTGGCTGTCATATTTTTATGTGTCATTCATTGAGTTGTAGCGAAAGAGTAAATAATAATAATAATAATATAATAATAAATAATAATAAAACGTTTATTTCGCACCACAAACCAAACAAAAAAAATGGGTTGACTCTGGGAAAACTGTTTTTTATTTATTGAATAAGAATAAAGGAGAAATATCATTGTATTTATTATAAAACTTATTTAAAACTAGCGGCCTACCCTGCTTCGCACGGGTATAAAATATATAGCCTATGTCACTCAGTGAAAAAAATGATTAAAATCGATCCAGTAGTTTTAATTTAGGTATTCATTAGTGCCCGTGGCCCGCACGCGTTAAATTTGAAGAAAAACATTTCCCCTCTCCCCATACCAAGAAGATTTCCTGCTATATCTAATATCTAAATTCATATACTACATATTTACATTTTTCCCTATATATTTACACTCTATTTTTTAAAAAAAAACCGCATCAAAATCTGTTGCGTAGTTTTAAAGATTTAAGCAAACATACGGATATAGGGACAAACAAAGAATGTGACTTTGTTTTATACTATGCAGTGATAATCCTTATAGCATGATTCAGTATTCACGCGCGATGGCTTATTATTAGCGTATTTCATGTATTACTTTGGTGTTTCTATACCGATTTCAATGATTCTTTTTTCATACAATGGTTAATACTATTCCCTTTTTTATTTGGGGATGACTGACAGTGATATAAACGTAGGAGTAGACAAATATAACCAGAAAGCTTCGAACTGCTAAGCTATCGGGAGTTACACGTGTTATTGTGAGTCAACCATAAAAGATAGACATATGCTGTCGTGGGATATTTTTTATATAATTTTAAGGAGAACATTTCCGTCATACATGATTTCTGTGTAGCTTTAACCATCAAGGTTGCACACGCGACGGAAGCTTAAAAAATGGAGTAACTTCTCCCGTTTTCCCGACATTTCCCTTCACTGCTCTGCTCCTATTGATTGTAGCGTGATGAAAAGTATACTATAACCAGCTCAGGAGTATGAAGAAAAATCGTACCGAGTTTCGTTAAAATCCGTCGAGTAGTTTTTGTTTCTATAACGGTTATACAGACAGACAGACAGACAGACAGACAGACAGACAGACAGACAGACAGACAAAAATTTTACTGATTGCATTTTTGGCATCAGTATCGATCTCTAATCACCCCCTGATAGTTATTTTGGAAATATATTCCAGTTACAGAATTGACCTCTCTACAGATTTATTATAAGTATAGATTAAGCTAATAATTGTAATAGAGTTAGTCTAATTTTCTAATTTCATTATTTTATTACCTTCCCTTATTTTATTACCTCCATTCCTTACTAAGGTTAGCCGTGTGGTATCCGGCTAAGTAGAATAGTACCACCCTCATTTCTTACCGAGATGTCGTAAGAGACGACTAAGGTAAGTTGACTCACCGGAATCCGGTTGAGTACAATAGACCACCCTCATTCTTATCGTGTTGTAAAATACGACTAAGGTAAGTTGACGTCAGGCAGGCGGCCGGTCGTAAAAACGCAGTCAAATCATGTTACAGCATGTTTATAACATGTTGTGCTGACCCCACTTAGAAGTGGATAAGGGCAGGAGGATATATATTAATCTTTTTTAATTAATGATGTATCACTTATGTCACTTTTAGTGACAAATAAAACCTTCATAATATTAAAAAGTCTACGCCGTGTGGTATCCGGCTGAGTAGAGTAAACCACCTTTATTTTATTTTATTTTATTAGACACACAAAACAGTTCATAACACGATTATACTCAAAATGTATACATATTGTTTATATTTAAAATCCATTTATTCTAGGTCCATGAGGCCCGGACGCTCATACGTTCTTCAACGAGCTCGCTAGAAGGCTCGTAGAGCGTACCGGGGACCCGAGAGCTGGCAGTTACCTTGACCAACGAATAAGTTTGGCCATACAAAGGGGCAACGCTGCCAGTATTTTAGGAACTCTACCCCATTGCAATGGAATGGATGGTTTTGATTTAGTGTAAATATATATATGACGGCGCGTGGAGTAATTATAAGTTGTGAACTAAGTTATTTGATTAATTATTACAAATAGTTATGAGATTGTTATTTTATCAATGATTATACTAGGAAAAACGTACTAAGGAGAAATTAACATTAAGAGCGGGTAACCCCGAATAGAGTAGTAGTTCGACGTTGGCATGGTGACGTCGGTTGTTATGTCAAGACGGGCGAAATTCTAATCTATTGGCTCTTGATCTTATTAAATCTGGCGTTAAGTATTGTATTGCGAAGTATATTGTATTGAAACTAAATAACTAATTGTTGCATCGTACAAGCGTGGTTTTATTTCCGAGTTACTGCCAGTATCGCGCCCACAATGTAGGACAATAGCCCGGACCGCTTTCTCTAGAAGGCTTCCTGATGCTTCTATATATATATTTATTAATTTTTATTTTTATTCTTTAGTTATTATTTAAGTAGTTTTAAAATCTAGTTGCTCAACAAAATATGCATGTACAAAATCGAGAGAATAAGAAGAACACGTTGCAATAATAAACTTATTCTAAAATTAAGCTAATAATTGTAATAGAGTTAGTCTAATTTTCTAATTTCATTATTTTATTACCTTCCCTTATTTTATTACCTCCATTCCTTACTAAGGTTAGCCGTGTGGTATCCGGCTGAGTAGAATAAACCACCTTCATTCCTTACCAAGGTGTCGTGAAAGACGACTAAGGTAAATTGACCCACCGGTATCCGATTGAGTAAAATAGACCACCCTCATTCTTACCGAGGTGTCGTAAAAGGCGACTAAGGTAAGTTGACGTCAGGCAGGCGTCCGGTCGTAAAAACGCAGTCAAATCATGTTACAGCATGTTTATAACATGTTGTGCTGACCCCACTTAAAAGTGGATAAGGGCAGGAGGATATATATTAATCTTTTTTAATTAATGATGTATCACTTATGTCACTTTTAGTGACAAATAAAGGCTTCATAATATTAAAAAGTCTACGCCGTGTGGTATCCGGCTGAGTAGAATAAACCACCTTCATTCCTTACCAACATATCGTGAAAGGCGATTAAGGTAAATTGACCCACCGGTATCCGGTTGAGTAGAATAGACCACCCTCATTCTTATCGTGTTGTAAAATACGACTAAGGTAAGTGAATATCAGGCAGCTCATAAAATACGTAGCCAAATCATGTGACAGCATGTTTATAACATGATTTGACGACCCCACTTAGAGTGGGATAAGGGCAGGATGATTTAATTATTAATTATAATTAAACACAATTCTCAATTTTAATTAATATCCTTTAAATATTGATTAAACCTTTCTGAAGGCAACTTTAATATGATTCGCGGAATTTTCTTGTAGAAGCGAACACCTAAACCAACAAATAATTTGCTAACTCTGTTGAGTGGTAACACAGGAATCACATGTAGATAATAAGCTAAAATTTCCTTATTGTCGCTCTCATTGCTATGAAGAGTCATTTACCGTTAGAGCAGTTTTTTTTTAATCGTATGACAATTTTGCTCGAAGAGTATAAGCGTTAATTATAATAAAAAATGTCAAATAATATAATAATAAAAAATGTCGAATAATATAATAATAAAAATGTCAAAAATAATATGATAATAAAAATGTCAAATATTTTTATATGAAAATAGAGATTGTTATTAAACATTTTTTCTTTTATATTTCATTTTACAAATCAATGTCCAAATTTTCCAACCAATTGATGAAAGGAGAAGGAAGATCAAACAGGTCTCCAAATGGACCTCGATACGAATTTATGGGACAACGCTGGATTATATGTTCCATAGTTTGATCTTCCTCGCCGCATTCGCAAACAGCAGAGGGTTTCCAGCCCCATTTGTGTAGCATGTAATTGCAACGCCCATGCCCTGTTTGTAACCGATTTAAGCTGCATCACAATTTACGTGGTAGGTGGAAACCCTTCGGCTTTATTGTGGGGTCCGAAATTTGCGCTGCCGGTGGGCCTGATGCGGCCCATTCGGTTAGAGCAGTAACACTGTGGAACGAACGTCCTAGGGATATCCGATACGCACGATCTGTTAGTGTTTTTAAAAATCGTCTTCAGAACTATTATTTATCACTATAATTATATTATAAATTTAATTTGAGAAGTATATTTGTATATATATGACGTATATATGTATATTTATATATTATTTATTAGTGTGTACTTATTAGAATGTATTAATTTATATTAATAAATACTTTGTGCACCTCAATTTATATTTCTATTGTTTAGTTTAACTTTAGGTAGGTAGCCTGTAGTTGCTATTAGTGATAAGGCCGTCTTTGCACATCTTTCTGTTTAATTTAATAAAGTATTTTATTATTATATTTTAATCTATATTAAGACACGATAATGTATCAAATGAATACAGTAAGACATAAGGGAAAAGTGAACCCGTATTTACAAAAAAACGGTTCCCAATTGGAAAGTGATTAGCAGATAAGACCACCATTGTTGTCGAAACATATGTGAAAGTGAAAATTCATGAATATTCATTATGTATATACGAAATACACCATGAACAAAACTAAGAATAAAACGTACAAAACTACTTTATCTATATACATAAAAGAAAGTTGGTCTTAGTTACACTATTTATAACTCAAGAACGGATGAACCAATTCGGCTGAAAATTGGTGGAGATGTTGCTTAGAACTAAGAAACGGACATAGGATACCTTTTATCCCGTTCGACAGCATTTATTTTATCCCGTCAAGTCAATATAACACGTGGTATAACAAAAACGACTATGACATGGAATAACAAAACATAAATGACAGCTATACGTAATTTTGTCTTTGGTTAAGTATGGTAAAAAATTTGACAATTATCAAAATAATAGATAAACTTCACAACATAGTATATATAGTAAGTAATAAGAAAGCTGTGAATGTTGTATATAAAGACATTCTGTAATTAATTGTAAAAATAAAATACATAGGGAAAATATAAAAGTAAAAGAATAAAATGTAGTATATGAATTTAAATATTGCGAAGATAGCAGGGAATCTTAATGGTATAGGGAAAGAGGAATTGTTTTATTCCAAATTTAAGGCGTGCGGGCCACGGGCAGTAATGAATAAACCAAAACTACTGGATAGATTTTAATAATTTTTTTCACTGAATGACATTGGCTATATATTTTTTACCCGTGCGAAGCCGGAGCGGGCCACTAGTAAAAAATAAAAAAAAATATATGGGACACTTACACAGACGGTCGTCCGTCCCCAAAGTAAGTAACCTTAATACTTGTTTTATAGGTGACAGACAACTGGTGAATATATATACTTATATATTTTTAAATACATACTTAAATACAAATATACACCCAGGCTCAAAGACCAACAAATTCATTTATTGAAAATGTTGGCCCTCAGCGGGAATCGAACCCGCGACCCTTGGTGCCGAAGGCAGGGTCACTACCCACTGCGCCAACGAGCCAGTCAAATAGTAATATATCTAGTATTTTGATAACCATAAATTTAAAAACTAGTTAATATTAAAAGCTAGACATACGCTGTCGCGGACTTTTATTTAGAACATTTTGAGGGGAATAATTTTAAATAATTTATAGAATCATTGCTTTGCGGAGGTCCATAATACAAAACTAATGAGAATATTATTTTGCTATAATCCGCGATAAAAGGAAATACATGTAATGGTAAATGTAGAGTGTATTATTCTTTCTTAAATTCAAATTCTGCATGTATCAGACATGAGAACGAATAGTACACTCTACATTTAGCATTACATATATTTTCTCTTATCGCGGATTATAGCAAAATAATATTCTCATTAGTTTTGGGAACAATTTTGTCATACATGATTTTTTAATAACATTCACCGTTTATTTAGACTATCTTACACTCAAATAATTTTTCAAATAGATCCAGTAGTTTCTGCGATTAGCGCGTTGAAACAAACAAACAAACTCTTTAGCTTTATATATTAGTATATATTTGTGAACACTTACCAAGCCATGTTGTGTGATTTGCAAGAAGATTAGCAGTAAACCTTGTCGTAACATTGTGATCTGTAACAAATACATTTTTAAGGGCATGTTTTACAAGTTACCAATAAACTGTCAGTTAGCTTATTCGGAACATATCTGATGCATATATAAAAAGCGACGATATTTCTCCTTTATTCTTATTCAATAAATAAAAAGCAGTTTTCCCAGAGTCCACCCATTTACTCTTTCGCTACAACTCAATGAATGACACAGGGGGGTGAAACTCTCTAAGAAGCACTCTTTAGGTCGCCGAGAGCGTCATCTCATTGCAAGCATTGGACAACAAAAATTAGTTTTATATCATTATTCACTAGATGTCGCAAATGATACACTGTTATATATATAAGTATCTGTCATAAATTTTCAAATTTTTCTGCCAAAAACGCATCACTGCTTATTTAAAGCTCTATATTGGAAATTATGCCGTCCAAAAATTATTTTATGTGTTATTTTGGATGTGAAAACGTTGGTAAGTAACTACTATAATGTTTTTGAAACCATTTAGTACCTTTTCCTAACAATAGAAATTTTTACTGCAGAAATTTAATTTTTAACCCTTTTAGTGCCGAGCGAAAAGGAAATGCCTACACGAGAATAACCAGCCGAATTTTTTTAATTTTATTTATGTACATTCTTATGCAATTAAAACCAAACGAGAAATAATATTTACACGATTCAAAAAGTAATATACTAAGAATAAAATAGGAACAAGTTTGCTCCTCCTTAACCCTTTCTAAGTAGGGTTTTAAACAATTTGTTGCATGTTAGTTATTTTACGAGCACCCGCAACTTTGTTTTTTAGAAAAAAATATGTGGTTATTCGTAATAAATATTATATTTTAACACTTTCGGTTACATTATTTTGGTATACATTTGAAATATTTGGTCTGATTTAGACTATAGCTACAAAAATTCAAATGTGTGATTTCAGGTTTACAGCAAATGAAGATTATGATTATGAAAACTAATTACAGAGTGTAGTACGTATGCAAAGTTAGTTGTTTTCAACAAATAAACGTGTAAACTGATGAACATTTGTTATTTGTATACGCTTGATATTTTTTTTAATGTTTTAAAAGTATTTTTCAAGTGTTTCCTGAATTGACATACTATTTAAAAAGATGTAAAAAATAAAAATTATTAAATATTACATAGCTTTAATCTTTTATTCATTACCCTTATTTAGAATAATAGTTTGGTGCTACTCTTTGATTTGAACTGGAATTTGGAGATGCCAAGTCCGTTCAAATTGAAGTGGTATAGCGCCAAACTATTTTTTTGTAAATACTATTTTTATATAAGGGTCACTATATGAATGCAGTACAGCGCCATCTAGTGGATTATTATGATAACGTTACAGCGACATCTCTGCCAGATCAGCGAAAACAGTCCCTTATCATTACTTCAAAAAAATGACAGAGTTGCACATCTATATCCTATATAGTGTATTATCTATGGAATGACACATAAAAATATGACAGCCACAATGCTTTTTCATATTAATCGCCAACTCTATGAAGGAGGTTGTATTACAAACATGTTGTAACAGTCGACCATCCTGACAACATTTGCGACCCCGCAAATCTCATAAGCTGACTTCTGGGAATGAATCTACCACCGATTCGGAATGCTGATTGTACTGAGAAGAATCGGCAAGAAACTCAATACATGCTCTTTTAATCTGTAAAAGAAAACCGCACATGCCATGACATGACAGGACTACGCTCACGCTTTATGCTCAACTCTAAGCTCACGCTTTATGCTCAACTCTTTAAGCTCAACTCCTCAACTCCTTAAGCTTTTCGCACCATAAGCATTTCGCACCTCAAGCTCACCCTCAATCACTGTCATGGCATAACACAGCTCAATTAGTGGCAACCAACTCAGCAGATACACACGTAAACAGACTCGCAAATGATAACGCTCAAAGAACAATCACCACTTCTAGGCAGAGCCTAGCTGACAGTCGTTGCAGATGTCCACAGTCTAGAAAACAATCGTTACAACTGGAAAGATCCAGAGAACAATCGTCATTCTAGCTGACAGTTCCATCGAACAAAAGTCACGGGCGCGTCTAAGGCCTCACATAGCACATCGTCACGTTGATCTCACAGAATTAATTAACCGAATACCAATTACCATCATTAATCTCCAATAAAAACTCGCATTTTTTATTCCATAGCATCGCATATCGCAACTATCTCTCAAATTATACGAAATTCGCAATCTCCATGTTGTCTCAAGATATTGATCGTCATTTGTCTTTTCTTTATACTCTTTAAATTTCCAGATATTCCTTATGTCCACTCTATTTGTCAGTTTAGGTTACATCCCACTTCTGAATATAAAAAGCGACGATATTTCTCCTTTATTCTTATTCAATAAATAAAAAGCAGTTTTCCCAGAGTCCACCCATTTACTCTTTCGCTACAACTCAATGAATGACACATAAAAATATGACAGCCACAATGCTTTTTCATATTAATCGCCAACTCTATGAAGGAGGTTGTATTACAAACATGTTGTAACACATATCTCTGAATTTTGCGTTTCTCAGGTTTCTGATAGGCTTATTCAGCACTTAAAGTCCGCAATAAGTTAACAGGTAGATCATGTGGCTGTTATTTTGCTTATCTGCTATATATATTTCAAATACCTATTTCAAAATGGCCGCGATATTTTTTAATTTTTCACTTTTTAGAGACCTTTATCTGCTACATAGGTTATTTGTCGGTTAATTATCAACCTAAGTTTTTTTCCACTTCGTTTATTAACTGTAACCAAGATAATTTTTTTTATAAGGTTTTTATTATAAGGCAGTACAAATCTCGAGGAAGGTTTAGGTTAATAGTAAAGAACGGCTATACCGATTTTATATGGACTTTCTTTGAAAGATAGAGGTTGTGGAGCAAAATATTGGCTTCTTTTTTGTCCTAGAATTCCCGTGGCGTCGCGAAAATAATGCAGGAATGCGGATGAACGCGGGAAAAAACTTTTTTTTTTAATATAGGGGACACTTACACACACGGTCGTCCCCAAAGTAAGTAACTTAATACTTGTGTTATGGGTTACAGTCAACTGGTGAATATATACTTACTTAAATAATTTTTAAATATATATTTAAATATAAATACACCCAGACTCGAAGATCAACAACTTGAATTATAGAAAATGTTGGCCCTCAGCGGAAATCAAACCCGCGACCCGCGGAACTGAAAGCAGGATCACTACCCACTCCGCCAACGGGCCAGTCTTTGTAACGCTCTGAGGTCCACGCGAACGACGCCGCGAGCATGGATAGTATATTATATTTTCAATTATAGTGTTACCAACGACTTCGTTCGCTTCGACTTTAGTGCTAAAATACCCTCAATTACCATTTTGTTCCTTTTCTAAAATGAAAATCTGGTTTTCTTTACTATATGTTAGCGTCATATGTAAGCTTCAATTGCACCAAATTTCATTAATATTAGCCCAACGGTTTAGCCGTGAAACAGACAGAGAGAACGGCAGACAGGCACACGGACAGACTTTCGCATTTATAGTATTAGTATCACTATAGTTTTTCCGATATGTTACTCCGCTTAGCTTTAATTATTTCAAATTTCATCAATTTCAATCAATTTTTCCAACGGTCTAGAAAAATTGCAACAGACTGACAGTATAATACTAGAATGGATATATTGATCAAAGTAATTTACGAGAGGGTTAAGAAATACTTTTAAAACAACCATCCAAATTTTAACTTCAGCAGTTTCGAAAAGTTGTGAAAAATTTCCGATTTATGTTTACTTTATTAAATTCACGATCGCAGAAGGCGGGTTAAATTTAAGTCAAATTTCATTTACCTTTTGAACTTTTAAAGGTACTTTCAAACAGAAAGCGTTGCACGAAGTTCCTGTTCTTCAGCTATTTAATTATAATGTTTTTTGTCCTTTTCCTACACATATATTTAACAAATCAGTTAAAATAATAATAGATTAGTAAAATAATACAAATTAAATTGTAAATATTCATTATTCAAATAACCTTGTGCAAGAACTATTGAACATAAAGTAATAATGACAATAAATAATTAGGGGGAAGATAAGACTCAAATCAAATCAAAATAATCTTTATTCAAATACGCTCTTTCAAGTACTTTTGAATCGTCAAGGATCGTATGATTAATGAAGCTACAACTGGTTCGGAATATTGCTCTTACCGAGAAGAACCAGAAGGAACTCGGCGGTCAATCTTTTAAACATTTTATATATTACATTATTAAACCGCAGTATTGTATGAAGCTGAAAGGATCTTCAAATCCAGGTTTTTTATCATCCAAATAATCTTCAATTTTGTAATATGCTTTACGTATAAGCATACCTCTTATACTTAATTTAAACTACTCTCTTATACGCTAACTTTGTCTGATCACAGATAAAAAAGCGAGACAAATAGATCGCTCTCATTTGCTTTCTCTTTATTGTAATAAGGCATATTTTGGCTGGTTTCCCCACTCTAAGCATAATGACTTTATTGTTTTGTGTTCTTTTACTATATATAAATTTAAATCAGTTTAAGAACCCAAATTCAAAATTAAAAATTCTTTGTTCTTATAACCTTATGCAATGGCTTTTGAATCATCAACTCTATTGCATAGATATACTTCTTCCTGCCCTTATTCCACTCTAAGTAGGGTCGGCACATCATGTTATAAACATGTTGTCACATGATTTGTCCACGTATTCTACGACCGGCCGCCTGCGCAACTTACCTTAGTCGCCTTTTACGACACCTCGGTAAGAAAGAGGGTGGTCTATTCTACTTAACCGACTACCACACGGTGGGTCAACTTACCTTACTCGCCTTTTACAACACCTCAGTAAGAAATGAAGGTGGTATTATTCTATTCAGCGGGATACCACACGGCGGGTCAACTTACCTTACTCGCCTTTTACGACACATCAATAAGAAGTAAGGGTGGTCAATTTTACTCAGCCGGATACCACACGGCGGGTCGACTTACCTTAGTCGCCTTTTACGACACCACAGTAAGAAATGAGGGTGGTACTATTCTATTCGGGCGAATATCACACGACGTAAGAAGGAGAATGTCTGTTATAGAATTTTACTACTATTCTAACAGTCTAAATACAGTGTAGTTTACAACAAACCAACAGTCGAAATATACAAAAAGTTAAAATATATAACACGTTAAAAATTATATTACCCTAAGTAAAAACCGCCCACCATTTGACGTTAACTCACATGAAATTTATTGCTCGTAAAATTTCAGCACAAATAAATATCTCAAATATGAGGCACGCAAACTGTTGGCCCATGAATTTGTCGCATCAGTTTTATCGGATAATTTATTGTGGGGCACTTACGTTGTTAATGTTTCGAAAAATTTAATACTGCTATCGTTTGTTTGATTTTATACAACGATTTTGTGCGCTTCGTAATTTTTAATGTACCATCAAAGTATATGTCTTACCAGAGACGAAACAGCAGTTTTTATATAGATTTTTATCCCGTTCCGTGTGGTATCCGGTTGAGTAGAATAGACCCACATTTCTTACCCAGGTGTCATTAAAGACGACTAAGGTATGTTGACCCGCTGTGTGGTATCTGGCTGAGTAGAATAGATCACCCGCATTTCTTACCCAGGTGTCATACAAGGCGACTAGGGTAAGTTAACCCGCCGTGTTGCATCCGGCTGGGTAAAATAGACCAATCTTATTTCCCAGGTGTCTTAAAAGTCGACTAAATTATTTGGACTCGTCGTGTGATATCTGTATGAAAAATTGACCACCCTCTTTTCTTACCGGGGTTTCGTAAAAGGCGACTTAGGTGCATAGCCCGCCGTATAATATCCTGTTGAGTGAAATAGACCAATCTCATTTCCCAAAAGGCGACTAAATTATGTGGAGCCGCCGTGTGGTATCTGGTTGAGTAGGATAGACCACCCTCATTTCTTACTGACGTGTTGTAAAATGCGACTAAGGTAAGTTGACCCGCCCTGTGGTATTCGGCTGAGTAGAATACACCACCCTCATTTCTTACCCAGGTGTCGTAAAAGACGACTTAGGTATGTTGTGGTTTCCGGCTGAGTAAAATAGATCACCCCCTTTCTTACGGAGGTTTCGTAAAAGGCGACTAAGGTAAGTTAACCCTTCGTGTTGTATTTGGCTGAGTAGAATATACCACCTTCATTGCTTACTGAGGTGTTGTAACAGGGGACTAAGGTAAGTTGATTCTGTACACAAAAATTAAACGATAAAACAAAAGTAATAATAATTTTTTTTTACGACAAAATCGTCCATTCTACATTTAGCATTATATATATTATATATTTAACTTCATCGCAGATTATAGCAAAATAATTTTATTGTTACTTTTGTATTATGGATCTCCGCAAATTAACGCCTAATTCTATAAATTATTACGATAAAACCAATTCAATGTAAACATCTAACAAGAAATCGAACCAGGATACTTTCAAACATTTATCAGCACTGTCAAGGAAATGTCTGATACCTGAGATATCTCGGTCCCGTTAGCCGCCCTAGAAATGGGCCCAGCTTACTTTATATGCCCTCTGTGAGTCTAGCTTTACTAAATAAGGAATTGCTATAAATTTCAAGCTAATGGCCAATTAGAGATATCTTGGATATGTTTTAAAAGGTCTGGCAGATATACTTTATCTACTGTTTCCATTTTAATCCTATCATATCCTACTAGTCTTCGAAAATCATCATCTTCCTGCCCTTCCCACTCTTAGTGGGGTCGGCACAACATGTTATCATTTTATCATATATTTAACAATAACTGTAAATTTATATTATATATTGTAATAACATATAAAGAGAGGAAATACCGAAAAGGCAGGCTGGTCGTAAAAACGCAGCCAAATCATGTGACAGCATATTTATAACATGTTGTGCCGACCCCACTTAGAGTGGGATAAGGGCAGACTGATACATATTCTACTAGTTTTCGTTAAGTATACTTTTAAGAGAGATATTTAATTACTCACAAGTATAAATATGTGCGATGTAAAAGAGTCATCGACTTTACTGAAGTATTCACCATATGAATTAGGCAATCATAATTATTGATTAAACATTATTATATTTCTGTCCTTATTCCACTCTAAGTGGGGTCGGCACAACATGTTATGAACATGTTGGCACATGATTTGGCTACGTATTTTACTAGCGGCCGCCTGCCTGACATCAACTCAACTTAATCGTATTTTACTACACCTCGGTAAGAAAGAGGGTGTATTTCACTTAACCGGATACAACACGGTGGAGCAACATACCTTACACGCCTTTTATGACACCTACAATTATTGCTTAAACATATAAAAATAAGTCGACTTATCAACATATTCACATCCGGTACTGAATAAGTTCATGGTAATTTCTTAACTTAAGTGAGTGACCGCGCATGCGTTGATATCGTTTTAGGATACCATATATTTCACCATAACCATAAATTTATATTATATATTGTAATAACATATAAAGAGAGGAAATACCGAAAAATATGTATAATATATTATGTTATCAACACACGCCGTGTGGTATCCGGCTGAATAGAATAGTACCACCCTCATTTCTTACCGAGGTGTCGTAAAAGGCGACTAAGGTAAGTCGACCCGCCGTGAGGTATACGGTTGAGTAGGATAGACCGACCTCAGTTCTTACCGAGGTGTCGTAAAAGGCGACTAAGGAAAGTTGACCCACCGTGTAGTATCCGGTTTAGTAGAATAGATCACCCTCTTTCTTACCGAGGTGTCGTAAAATACGACTGAGGTAAGTTGACACCAGGCAGGCGGCCGGTCGTAAAAACGCAGCCAAATCATGTGACAGCATGTTTATAACATGTTGTGCCGACCCCACTTAGAGTGGGATAAGGGCAGGAAGACATGATTTGTCGCCGCTTGTCTAATATCAATTTACCTTAGTCGTATTTTACGACACCTCGGTATAAAAGAGGGTGGCTTATGCCACTTAACTGGATATCAGACGGCGGTTCGATTTACCTTAGTCGCCTTTTACGACACCTCGGTCAGAAATGACGGTGGTCTATTCTACTCAGCCGGATACCACACGGCATATTATATATATTGTATATTGATAATCTACGTTGTCCTGTCTTAAAAACTGATGTCCCTTAATCGATTTATATAACGATCAATTACTTGATTAAAATTCAAGTATCCAGTTTACAAAAAATAACAATTCATAAATTTCCTGTATTTGTAAATAAATTTTAAAAAAACCTACGTCCTTAAATTCTAGTCATTTTGACATATTGCATTCCAAATATAAATTAGCCATAAAAACTCACCTTTCAATAACAAATTTTTTAAAAACTGGTTCTTACTTTTAGATTTATTTTGACGTTATGCGTTGTATTTAAATCTTACTTAAATCTCACATTTTAATAACAGATAATAAAAAAAGTTGTTCTAGCTAGGGTGCCAATAGTGATGAGAAATGTATTATAATTTTCAATACATTATAATTTTTTTATTTAATCAAAGGGCATTTAGTGAAGTGACATAAATAAATGACAATAAGACAATTTGTCAAAAGTTATGATATAATTTTTTTGTATTAATCCGCGTTTGTATTGTACTGTATGTATTTGTACAAACACGGATTAAAGCAAAATAATTCTATCACTACTTTTGTACTAAGGAATTTCGCAAAGTAATGCCGATAAAACGTATAAAATATAATTTTAAAAGGCGTATGAAGTTTTTAAAAAGACTTTAAATTAATAAGTTTTTACGGAAAGCTTTACAAAAAAATAAAAAGCATTTTTTTTTTATACAAAAAAGTAAAACATATTATTTTTTGATGTACCATATAATATTATTTTTTTATGTACCAGAAGAAACATTAGAAAATTATTATTTAAAAAAAAATGTCTACAAAAGCCAACTTATCCCTATGACAGATATCTCTGCTAGCTAACTTACGAAGTGAGAAAAGATTAATTTAAATATAAAAGACAGATTATATTTTCTACATAATCCATTTTATATTAAATCAGAGCGTACTCAGTGGAAGCGGAGCCATAAACAAATATTAATACCACAATATAAGTTAGGTATAATTTTGATGAGGCGTATGATGTTTAAAAAAAGACTAAGTTAATAAAAGTTAATACGAGACGCTCTAAAAATGTGTATTAAAACATTAAAAAATACTGTTCAATTTTCTTTTAAAATGTAAACATACTTTATTTTAAAAATATGTATTAAAAAATGCTCTTCAATTTTCTACTAAAATGTCAACATACTTTATTTCTTGTAAAAAAAAGTTGCCATTCCAAATTCTTACTCTTTGGATAGAATCTATTTATGGTTGTGCGGTGTTCCCCGCCACATAACTGATTTACTGTCAATTTCCCTCTTTTTTAAACCAACTTTTAATTTTATTTGCAGTAGGAAAAATATAAGTTTTAAATGTATACTCTTGTACATATTAGTGGTAAGCAAATTATTAATACGTATTATATACTTTAGGTTTTTTGGTTAATGTAATATAGTTTGATAGCTTTAAGGCAAAGTTTGTAATATATAATTGTACATTTTTTATGTAAGGCCGTAAAGGACTAGATTCTATGCCGTTAATAAACTAAAAAAAAAACTAAGGTTGTGCGTTATATTATAAGTATATTAACCATAGATAAAAAACTCACCTTTGTATAAATCCAATATGGCGTCGAGAACGCGTGCGTCGTTTGCGCGCGCGCCGCGGTACTGTCCAGCATCAGGATACTGACCCCGACTTAGAACTGCTTAGAGCTGAGAACCTGTTTTAAATGTCAAGTGCAATGTCGTTGTGTTAACCGACGTTGACGAGGAGGAGATTCTGTTTAATTCTACTATATTTTCAGAGCAACAAAGCTTTTCTATAGTTTAATATTATTTAATTACGATAATATATAAGTTGTGGTAGCCCAGCGGTAGCACCTTGTGCCTCTTTCGAGGAGGTCTAGGGTTCAAACCCCGGGCAGGCACCAATGAGTTTTCTAGTAAAACTTATGTGTCTAATTGATAATTGCAATTTATCACACGCTTTTCGGTGAAGGAAAACATCGTGAGGAAACCTGCATATTTCTAGAGAATTCTGGGGATATGTGTAACCTACCAATCCGCATTGGAGCAGCGTGGTAGGTCTTAGCTCCAATCCTTCTCTCCAAAAACGGAGAGAGGAGGCCTATGCCCAGCAGTGGGATAGTAACAGGCCGTTACTACTACTACTACAATAATATATTCAAATCATATTTTGTGATTTTGGTCGTGGAGTCTATCTCCTGATGATGCTTCGGTTGCGGGGCGAAACGATTGTTGAGTTTGTGATAGTGAACGTATATAGTGCTTGTGTATTGTGGGGGCGGTGGTGGAGGTTTGTGCATGTGTTTTTACGAATCCTGCATGTATCAGGTATGATAACCGATTGTCCACTCTACATTTAGCATTATATATATTTTCTATTGTACTTCTTCGCGGATTATAGCAAAATAATTTTATTATTACTTTTATATTCAAATCATATTAAATCAAAATAATGATTATTATATAAACATATGGGTCACATCGCGTTTTAAATAATGTTTATTCATGTAAGCACCGTGGTGAGTAGAATAGACCAAACTTGTTTCTTAGTGAGGTTTCGAAAAAGGCGACTAAAGTAAGATGACCCGCTATGTGGTATCCGGCTGACTAAAATAGACAACACTCTTTCTTACCGAGTTGTCGTTAAATACAACTGCGGTTAATTGACGTCAGACTGGCGGCCGGTTTTAAAATGCGTAGCCAATCATGTGACATGTTTATAACATGTTGTGACTGGTAAACCATCCTCATTTCTTACCGACGTTACGTATGAGGCAACTAAGGTAAACTGACGTCAAGCATGCGGGCGGACTAACCTAACAATTAGTCGTGCTGACGGCTGACCCCACTTATAGTGGGATAAGGGCGTATAATGATAATCCCAGAAAATTTTCTGTTGTCGCCAATGACTTCCGCTTTGTATTTTAAAGCAACACAGTCCTGAAACAAGAGTATCGCGCCCTTATTGATTAAAATGGTGGCACCACTGTGCCGTTGTTGTTCAAATCAAATCCAATCAAATCAAAATAATCTTTATTCAAATAAAGTCTTGTTTCCGGTGGAGTCATCCTATTGATAAAACGTTTCAGTGACATTCTTTGTTCGTTATTCAAGACAAGTATCTCGGAGCGGGAATTGTGGTATTTCTATTATATCGTGTTATTGTAAAAAGAGTGCGAAAATATTTCTTAATTTTTTTTAAGGTAAATAAGGTATTAACAGCTCTCTATACATCGTGTGAGTAAGGACCGCAACTTGGCAACTTTGTCCTGCGTTCGTCGACCAGTTATTAGCATACCGGTCAAATTTAGTGTTTTTAAGTTCACTTCGCCGTAATGAGACTACCTGAGTTAAGACTTATTTGGTTATACGTAAAACCCTTAACGACGATTTCATCTTGGATTATAGCAAAATAATTTTATTATTACTTTTGTATTATAGATCTCCGCAAAGTAACGGCTAATTCTATAAATTACCTTAACGACGATTTAACTCTTTTCATTATTGCATATATCCTTTTATTTATATCCTCCTATTTTTGTTGTTATGAAAAAAAAGCCGTGTGTTATCCGGCTGAATAGAATAGTACCTTCATTACTTACCGAGGTGTCGTAACAGGCGACTAAGGTAAGTCGACCCGCCGTGAGGTATCCGGCTGAGTAGAATGGACCAACCTCATTTCTTACCGAGGTGTCGTAAAAAGCGACTAAGGTAAGTCGACCCGCCGTGTAGTATCCGGCTTAGTAGAATGGACCAATCTCATTTCTTACCGAGATGTCGTAAAAGGCGACTAAGATAAGTTGACCCACCGTGTGGTATCCGGCTGAGTAGAATGGACCACCTTCATTTCTTATCGAGGTGTCGTAAAAGGCGACTAAGGTAAGTTGACCCACTGTGTGGTATCCAGTTTAGTACAATAGACTACCCTCTTTCTTACAGAGGTGTTGTAAAATACGACTGAGGTAAATTGACTTCGGGCAGGCAGCCGGTCGTAAAAACGCAGCCAAATCATGTGACAGCATGTTTATAACATGTTGTGCCGACCCTACTTAGAGTGGGATAAGGGCAGGAAGATGATGATTTGTTGTTATGAAAAAAAATTATATAATACAATTCATTATCCTCCTTCCTGATCCCACTCTAAGTGGGATCGGCACAACATGGTTATATACATGTTGTCACATGATTTGAGGTATTTCACAAGCGGCCTCCTGCCTTACGTCAACTTACCTTAGTCGTATTTTACGACATGTTGATAAGAAAAATGGTGGTATATTCTACTCAACTGGATAGTACACGGTGGGTCAACTTACTTTTGTCGCATTTTACGACACCATGGTAAGAAATGAGCGTATACCAGATAGCATATATCAGGTGTATGCCAAACAGATTTTTATGCTTTATATATTATACTACCATAATCCGCGATGAAGTAAAATAGAAAATATATATAATGCTAAATGTAGAGTGGACAATCGGTTATCATACCTGATACATGCAGGAGTCGTAAAAAACACATGCACAAACCTCCACCACCGCCATCACAATACACAAGCACTATATACGTTCACTATCACAAACTCAACAATCGTTTCGCCCCGCAACCGAAGCATCATCAGGAGATAGACTCCACGACCAAAATCGCAAAGCTATTTCCTACTCTACATTTGTCCACTCTACATTTAGCATTATATATATTATCTATTTTACTTCATCGCGGATTATAGCAAAATAATTTTATTATTACTTTTGTATTATGGATCTCCGCAAAGTAACGCCTAATTCTATAAATTATTATACTACCATTTAGTTAAATATATAATTTAGTATAAAAAAACCCGTTTAGTATAATAATATAATACTCGAGCTAGTAAGGAAAATCCACTTTTTCCTTATAAAAGAGATAAAACCAGATCTACAATTGTGCGTATTTTTTACTTTCTTTTCTAAGGTAAAGCCTAAAAATCTAATATACCTGTGTTATAAAAGTTAGTGCTCTGTACAATATTCTAGTGTCTAAGTGCAAAGTTATTGTGCGAATTCAGAAAAGGTGTTTTTCGTAAAAATTGTTGCCAAATACAAAAACACTTTCACGTTCTCCACCACTTTCGCGCGTACGAATTTTGAATACTAATATAGTAAATTCGCAACGGTGTATGTGGAATGTCGAGTGTTTATTTACTTGTTCCAGAAAAAATGACGCACAAAATTAATGATGATTTATCTTAAATATTTATCTTAAGACATTATATATTATAAACAAGCTGTGATGGCCTAGCGGTGCGACCGTGTGAATCTCTAGAGACGATCATGGGTTCAAACACGGGCAGACACCAATGAGTTTTTCTATTAAAACTTATGTGTCTAATTGATAATTGCAATTTATCACACGCTTTTCGGTGAAGGAAAACATCGTGAGGAAACCTGCATATCTCTAGAGAATTCTGGGGATATGTGTAACCTACCAATCCGCATCGGAACAGCGTGGTAGGTCTTAGCTCCAACCCTTCTCTCCAAAAATGGAGAGAGAAGGCCTATGCTCAGCAGTGGGATTATTATATATTATAGTAGCTTCTTTTCATCTATTTCATCATCTTCCTGTCCCTATCCCACTTTAAGTGGGGTTGGCACAACACGTTATAAGCATGTTATAAGCATGCTGTCACATGATTTGGCTGCGTTTTTACGACCGGCCGCCTGCCTGACGTCAAACTACCTCAGCCGTATTTTACGACACCTCGGTAAGAAAGAGGGTGGTCTATTCTACTAAACCGGATACCACACGGTGGGTCAACTTACCTTAGTCGCCTTTTACGACACCTCGGTAAGAAATGAGGTTGGTCTATTCTACTCAGTCGGATACCACACGGCGAGTCGACTTACCTTGGTCGCCTTTTACGACACCTCAGTAAGAAATGAGGGTGGTCTATTCTATTCAGCCGGATACCACACGGCGTCTTCTTTTCATCTTTTTTTTACCAAAATTAATTAATAGATTAAATAGTTGAATTTATATAAACTTCTTCTTTTTCTCAATATTAACCGTATTCTCTTTCTTCTTCAATTCTTGTCCTTTTCCTTCTGTTACTCAAAGGTTGACTGGAAGAGATCCATTTTAGGGATAAGTCCGCCTTTATATGTGTGTTTTTTTACTTATCATTTATCTTTTCTAAATATATGTATATAAAGAAATAAGTAAATAAAATAAATAAAATAAATAAAATAAATAAAATAAATAAAATAAATAAAATAAAGAAAATAAATAAAATAAATAAATAAATAAATAAATAAAATAAATAGAATAAATAGAATAAATAAAATAAATAAAATAGGTAAATAAATAAAATGATACAATTATATGATATGAGAGTTATATATTTGTGCCGATTGCAGTTGAGACCCTAGGGCCATGGAGTCAGTGCTAAAAAAATATATCCGTTTTAATATCTCGGTTAATTGCCTCTTCAGGTGACAAGAGTGCTGACTCCTTATTCGTACAAAGAATTAGCTTAGTAATTGTTGTTACCAACAGTGTCTCATGTTGCACACAATCAAAGGCCTTGGACAGATCACAAAATACCCCGAAATACCCCTTTGGCATTTTGTGGTATTTCCCACGTATCAAAGATATGCTTCACCAATACTCATGCACTACCCGACACCGATGACACAACAATACACAAGCACTGCACACATTCACCACCACAATCTCAACAATTGTTTCGCCCCGTAACTGAAGCATCGTATGTTTTGTATCGTAAGCAAGCTTGAGTTCTTACAAATTCTGCATGTATCAGGTATGAGAATGAATAGTACACTCTACATTTAGCATTACATATATTTTCTCTAATCGCGGATTATAGCAAAATAATATTCTCATTAGTATTGTATTATGGACCTCCGCAAAGTAACGCCTAATTCTATAAATTATTTAAAGACAAATAAATAAAACAGAGTTTTTCAAAAAATAAAATTATATATTTTTTTTATCAATATATTCTATAGTCCTACAATAACATTATCAATAAATTAAGTATGATCGTCATGCTCCCCAAATTTTTTTGTGAATCTTATTGAAAAAGGAAAATGGCGCAGTGTCCGCATCATGGGAGTGATTCTCATCATGATGATGATTTTTGTATATAATACTGTTAAATCCATTGACTATCCCTAGTTTTATGCCTTTGAAATAATCTTTGATACCTGAAATGTGGGGTAGAAAATCAATATCATTTATATATCTATATGGGAAATTAGCAACAGGTATCTGTCACATAATTTTAATTAAAATTAGTTTTTTTTTATATCTTATGCCTTTTATTTGCACATGTAACACATATTTAGTACAATGAATTTCACGGTGACTTATTCAATTTTGATGGGACCTTAACTGCAATATAGAGAAGGTTATGGCACGATATAGTTAAGTAACGACCAGTTACTTAACTATATCGTCCCACTGCTGGGCATAGGCCTCTTCTCTCCGTTTTTTGGAGAGAAGGATTGGAGCTAAGGCCTACCACGCTGCTCCAATGCGGATTGAATAGTTACACCCAATATAAAATATACCCAGAATTCTCTAGAGATATGTAGGTTTCTCGCGATGTTTTCGTTTACCGATGCGTGCGATAAATTAAACACAAAAGTTCTAACAGGAAAACTTATTGGCGCTTGCCCGGGGTTTGAACCCGTGACCTCCTCGAAAGAATCACATAGTGACACCACTGAGCTAGCTAGCTCAGCTAGCTATCACACTATCACTATCTATTACTATATCACACTATAACTATTAAGCTATCACAGCTTATGGAACGATATATGTATACCTTTTTACAGAAAATTGCTAAAAAAAACATACTGTGAATATATTATTATATAATAATTATTACCCTTACCATCCTCATTAGTTGTTTGTACTTTATTTGCATCGTTTTTATCTTTGGAAATTGGTTTTTCAGATGCTTCTGTAGTTATTGGAGTACAAGCTACATTGAGAGGTTTAGAAATACTATAATTATTAATAACAGGTCCACGGGTCCTATCATCGGGTATGTCTATAACTATTTCTGTTACTTCGTATGTCGCTCGTTTTGGATGATCTGTTACTTCTGAATGCTTTACTTCTTTTTGTGGTTGCTCATCTGATATATCATCTTCATATTCAAAGCTTGAGCTATAATCGCCGCTTTGATTGGAATCTTCTTCGTGAGGGTATGAGTTAACTAAATGATATAGTAGTATCTGGAATAAAAAAATTAGCTATATAAATTCAGCCAAATCAAGCAAGGCAAAGTTCAATATGAAATGTTAGATGAAATCAAGATTATCTTTATTCAAAGCTCTTTCACGCACTTTTGGATCGTCAATCAATATGATTAATGAAGCTACAACTGGTTCGGAATACTCTTACTGAGAAGAAGCAACAAGAAACTCGGGGTCAATCTTTTAAACATTTTCACTTTTGCATTTTATTTGGATTTTCGAATTCAGGCATTCATATCATCTAAATAATCTTGAATTGTGTAATATTCTTTACGTATAAGCATATTTCTTATACTTAATTTAAACCTTTCTGTAACTGGTCTAGTATGGATTGCGGAATTTCATTGTAGAAGCGAATACCGAGACCATCGCATAAGATGCTAACTCTACTGAGTTGCGATACAGGAATCACAACCTTTTTGTGACCTGACATATGTCTATGAACATAGAGAAATTAGTATTTTAATATCTTTCATACCCGCGTTCGCGTAATCTTAAAGTTAAGGTATTTAAAATTCTCATTCTGTCCTTGAACTAACTAACTACAGTTTCAGTATTTACAATGTTTAGTTTATGCTGCTGTAGAAGACATTCTAAATATCATATCGAAAAACTAATAAATTAAACGCTACGTTGAAATATTTGTAAAGCTAAATGTACCGAAAATAATTTTCTAAAACTCTATGTCACTTATCTCAGGCGGGCTCTAATAAATCGTTTTATAAAATCTTATTATGATAATTATTAAACGTATAAAGCCGTATCAACCTAGCAGTGAGACTGAGCAACTCTTTCGAGGGGGTCACGAGTTCAAACCCGCGCAGGGAATTATGTCTAATTTATTTTAGCAATTTATCACAAGCTTTTCGGTGAAGGAAAACATCTTGAGGAAACGTGCATATCTCAAGGAACCTAATGTGTAACCTACCAATCCAATTAGAGCAGCGTGGAAGTCCTAGCTCCAATTCTGCTTTCTAAAAACGGAGAGAGGATTCCTATGCCCAGCAGTGGGATAGTAACAGACCGTTACTTTTATTAAACGCACGGAAAAGAAGCCGTTAAAACAAACATTTATCTGCATTAATGAGATACATCTAACTTACGGATTCATTTTAAATCTCTGCAAAAGGAGGGAAGTACTTTTTTCCCAGCTATGGGTTACCAACAAATTCCCACAAAAAAACGAGAAAATATGTTCATCATGTTCGTAAACTATAAGCATCGTCATATCGAATTGATTCCCTTAGGATATAGCAGAGTAACCTTGTTATACCTTCGATGCTAAACCAATCGCGGCGAAGCCTCCATAAAGCTTTGATGTAACGAAATTGAATGTAGACGATAAAGCCTTAGAGCGAGTATATTTAATTATTGCGCCACAAAATTGTACTACGTGAAATCTATAGAATATATATCATAATTTATAGAATTAGGCGTTACTTTGCGTAATACATATGTAATAACGTTTTGCTAAAATCCGCGATAAAAGTAAGTAAAAAAGAAATGTAACAACCTGTGACAATCTCACTTAGCTTAGACCTATTCTCTCCGTTTTTGGAGAGAAGGGTTGGAGCTAAGACCTACCACGCTGCTCCAACGCGGATTGGTAGGTTTCACATATCTCCAGAATTCTCTAGAGATATGCAGGTTTCCTCACGATGTTTTCCTTCACCGAAAAGTGTGTGATAAATTGCAATTATCAATTAAAAATAAGTTTAAATGGAAAAATTCCGAAATATTGTAGCTTCATTGATCATATTGATCCTTCACGATCCAAAGCTGCTTGAAAAAGTTTTTTTGACGTGACAACGTCTTAAATTAGGTTGCGGCTTGGAGTCACTCATGAAAAAGTATAACGCACGCTCACGTCTGTTACGATGAGTCACCGAACGAAAGAGAGGCCCACCGGACTGGCGAATTCCTTGCGTCTCTCTCCCACTCCAATCCATCACATTAAAAAAGACGTTGTCACGTAAAATCTTTGCCCGTAAAACCGACTTTACAGGCAACCGTTTTTTTTGAATAAAGATTACATTGATTTTGATTTAATATTTACCAATTGTCTGTGACCAATAACAAACCAATAAGTATAAAGTTACTTACATTAGGCATAGATTACCGTATAAAAAATTGAAATTTAAAATATTCTTTATTCAAATTTTTACAAGCTTTTACAAGCAACTTCGAATCATAAAATCATAACAAGACTACCACTAGTTCGGAAAGTATTGTTACATTAAAAATATCGTGTCCTTCATAAATAGGTTTCCTGCAAAAAACTTAATGTCGATGTTTTCTCATAAAAGGGGCTTATTCCAAAGTATGTCATTTGTCGTAGAGTAACGAGCTCTGGGGGAGATTAATGACGTCATTTGTACATTTAAGGAATCCAGGAATTTCAGTAGTTTTCTTACCAAACAAGAAGACTATTTTTATGCCTATCATACCATTCTTTTATGAAACAATAACAACGTTAACGTTAAAACGATTCCTATTATAGTTATAAGAATAAAGTTTATTCAATTTTCTTTTAACATTTTTAAAATTTTCTGTAGTAGTTTGTTTATTATTATTATATTTTTTATTATTTTTTTACTTTTCAGTTTTAGTTCCCAAATATTTTAAAATTTTACTCTTTTTACTTTTACTTTGTACCATAACCAATGTTTATTTTTATTTTTACTGTTTTTGAATTATGTATATGCCTAAATTAGTATTTTAAATAGATTAAGACTGTATGAAATACATGTAAGAAACAAAAATGTATGTTAATAATACTGTTGGCATATCTTACTAAATAAATAAATAAAACACCCTAATTTATGTACTATTATATATTATAACATTATATTCCTATTTTCGAAGTAAAAAGGTTTGTTTAATTGAAATTCGTATTTAAATAAACTTATAAACAAGTGCTTTTTAATCATTGAATTTAAAGAGTCAGCCAGAAACTCGGCGGTTGCTCTTTTCAAAATAATATTTCTTACTAATTACATTTAGTTACTTTGACAGGGCCGAAAATCCATATTATCTATATCATCCTCAAAAGTATAATAGGCTTTCTGTATTAGCCTCTATTTAACAGTGGTTTTTAAACTGCTGTAATAGCAAATAATTGATTGCGGAATTTTATTACAAAAAAATCGGCAATCCATACTAGACCAGTTTAGAGAAAAGTTTAAATTAAGTATAAGAGATATGCCTATACGTAAAGCGTATTACAAAATTGAAGATTAATTTGATGGTGAAAAAGCCTGGATTTGAAATTCTTTCAGCTTCATACAAGACTGCGGTTTAAAAATGTAAAATTGAAAATGTTTAAAAGATTGACCGCCGAGTTTCTTTCTGGTTCTTCTCGATAAGAGCAACATTCCGAAATATTGTAGCTTCATTAATCATATTAATTCTTGACGATTCAAATGTGCTTGAAAGAGCTTATTTGAACAAAGATTATTTTGATTTGATATTATAGAACTTTATAATAATGTACGTCGGACGATAATCCTGAGTAGCCTCTTTGTTAAACCACACATACACACAAATGTCGTATATTTCTGGTATATTTCTTTCTTCACAATATATAAACAACTTACAAAGCAAACGATGACGCTGTAATCCATTTTAATGCACAAAACTACTTATTTCTACGAGGCACCAAAACAGACTGACGGACAAAGATATAAAAAGAGTTTCGGCAAAAAATGCGTCGTTTTTATCAGCGTGATAAATTGGATCGTTTCACTTTCAAAGGCTCTAAAGGAAATGGTGAACAATTAGTGCCTACTGTTGTTTTTATAATCAGGGTGAGTCAGGTCAGAGGCGAGGTATTATTCATCAGTATGTTAGTAGTTTGGTATATCCGGACAGTCCGTTTACTACTTAAGATGCCTGACTGTATGCTTGGGGAAGATTTTTAGAGATTATTTATTAATGTTTATCCCTGATTATCCAACGTATTATATTATGTTCCGAACGGGGTATATCGGATGTCTGGCTTACAGGTCCCCGAGGCGGTCAGTGCATCTGGTGCTCCCGATACACCGGGATACTCTTTCGAGGAGGGAGACTACCAAGAGAAAGTGTTTGTTCTCTGGGATCAGAGCTGTCAGCGGGGATGGGGGCAATATGTACAATGATTACTGATACCCTGCCCTTGCCATCGGCAGCGTGGTGGAGCACACACACAGGTCGTTTTAGTCGGTGCAAGTCCGACATAACCGCCGCCTGTCAACGTCAAGCGGCGGTACCCATAAGGGGTTTTTTCCTGTATTAAAAAAAATGCTTGGGGAAAGTTCAAATTTAAAATATTGTTTATTCAAATAAACTGAAAATTCATAAATTCAAATAAAGTGCTTTTGAATCGTCAACTCTACTGCTGTCGGAAAGCTGTTCCTACCGAGAAGAGCCAGCAAGAAACTCGGCGGTTGCTCTTTTAAAAATATAATTTTTATTAGTAGTTACATTAAGTCATTCCTGTCTTGTACAGGGTCTAAGCGAGCTATATCCACATATTCTTATCTTCTAAGTAATCCTCAACAGTAGTAGGCTATCTGAATCAGCTTCTTTTTAACAGTGTTTTTAAACTGGTGTAATAGCAAAGCTAAAATTGATTGCGGAATTTTATTATAGAATCTTATACCCAAACCCACAAACGATTTACGTACTTTTGCAAGGCGCAAAGCAAGAGCCGCAAGCTTATCTCGGTTCCTATTTTGTCGTTCATTAGATTTCGAGAAAATTGATCACATATAGACAGACAGCTTTTGAGTGCTTTGTTTTATAACAAGTATCTACTAATATTATTATATGACAGTTTGTGACAATGGATGTACGTTTTTTACTCTTTTAGGGCGAATCCGCTGAACCGATATCGATGAAATTTGGCACAACAATTCCTTATACACCGGGGTATCATATAGGCTCTAGAAATCCTGTTTAATATACAGGAATAGGATAACATTGAAAAGCGTACTCTATTATCGGCCTATCACACGACAACAGTCCACACGGACGAGTGTTTTATAATAAGTATAGAGTATAGACTCTCGCCGCGTCTTTACATGAGTCTTTCATCAATAGATAGAGTGCTTTACAATTAAATAAAAAAATTGTTAAGCTTTTGCGTAAGTTGTAGTTGAAAATGACGGAAAAAGTGGAGCCGGATGTTGTTGTTTAAATGTTTCCTAATCCGTTTGATATAACAAAACAATTACGGATAGATTTATACGTTTTACATCTAGCTTGACGCATGTCTATTTTTATGTTTCTGAGGAAATAGTTTAGAACGGAAACAGTATAAATCCTTATCAATTTAAATATGTTAGTTATCTACATTTTATGTCTAGGGGTCTTCAACCTTTTATTATTCTAGCCTATGGTTTTGGGAAGGAACCTCACGTTTCTTTTCATGAAACTCGTAAAAAAAAGTTTGTTAAAGCTTTTCTACTTAAATATAAATTTTAATGCAAACATTTCATTACGGCAATAAATATAGTAATGTGACGAATCAGGATTTTTTTTAAAATTTTATGTATGGTATGATATGCGGATGAGTAGAATAGACCACCCTCAATTCGCACCGAGGTGACGCAAAAGCGACTAAGGTAAGTCGACCCGCCGTGTGATATCCGGCTGAGTGGAATAGACCATCCATTTATTTCGCAGGTGTTGTAAAAGGCTGGCGAGAAAGTTATTTTTACACATTGTTTCACGAGTAATATTCAATGCGTTTTGTTTCAGATCAGATGCGCAACTCTTATCAGCGCTTCAGAGAACCCTAGGGTTCCACAGAACCCAGTTTGAAGACCCCTGTCTTAGACTATGATTCAAATGAATATCTTTGGATGTAACTTAAACTGAAAACTATCGCACGCAATATATTTAAGTGCGGTTTTCATACCATTGTACTTAGTGCGAGTTTATTTAACCTATTCTATCGTGTAAGTCAATTTGTATGGAGCTAAAACAGAGGTCACTAGATGTCGCTGTTATAGCGTTATACAGCTGTGATAGCCCAACTGTAAGACCGACTCTTTCGAGGAGGTCACGGGTTTAAACCCGGGCCAATGCAATGAGTTTTCCTTTAAAACTTATGTGTCTAATTGTAAATTGCAGTATATTACACGCTTCCCGGTGAAGGAAAACATTGTGATGAAACCTGCATATCTCTAGAGAATTCTGGTGATATGTCTGTTAACGCACACTATATACAATAACACGATATATTAGGAATACCACTATTCCCGTTCCTAGATGCACTTCTCTTAAATGACGAACAAAGACTGTATGTCACTGAAACGTTTTATCAATAGGAAGACTCGACCGGAAACAACAACAGCACAGTGTTGCCACCATTTTAATCAAAAAGGGCGCGATACTCTTTTTTCATAACTGTGTTTTTCATAACTTTTTACATAACCTACGAATCCGCATTGTAGCAGCGTGGTAGGTCTTAGCTCCTATTCTTCTCTCCAAAAACGGAGAGAGGAGGCCTATTCCCAGCAGTGGGAGAGTAACAGGTCGCTTCGTTTATTGAGCAAGGCTCGGTAAGGTACTAACTCCTATTAAGTCTGACGTCATATTAATTCTATTTCCAAATCAAATACTTCCAAACGGGCTTTCATGCCATAGGAGCTCTGGTAGGCTTTTCCGTCATGGTTCTCTTAATGATACCATCAAAAGAGCTCTTGCCACCATCGACATTCCTGCTCTTCCCGAGCCTTCCGGGATATGTTGGGATGATGGCAAGAGACCAGACGGCTTGACGCTGGTTCCTTGGGAACGGGGACGGGCCCTAATGTGGGACGCAACATGCGTTGATACGTTAGCCTCGTCCCATATCAGGGAAACAGCGTCAAGACCTGGAGCTGCGGCGGAAATGGCCGAAACCGGCAAACGGCGGAAGTATGCATCTCTCATCGAGAGTTATATATTTGTGCCGTTTGCAGTCGAGACCCTAGGGCCATGGAGTCAAAGTGCAAAAATTTTTTTATCCGTTTTAACACGTCGGTTGATTGCCTCTTCAGGTGACAAGAGGGCTGGCTCCTTTTTCGCACAAAGAATCAGCTTAGCGATTCAGCGCGGAAACGCTGCCAGCATTCTTGGGACCATTCCACGTGGGCATGATTTGTATAGTCCTACCGTGTAAGTAATTTGTACATTTTTGCTGTAAATAAAAAAAAAATTAAATAGAAATAATTTAGTCATTACGTTTGAACTGCACTTTAGTTTGTTTCTGTTTTATGACTATTTCGAAAGCAATGCGGATGTAATATAATGCGTAAACCTCACGACTTAGGGTTTCTGAGAATCGTTTACATCGGAAATGTTACTTGATTAATGGATGACTTAAAAAGTTCATTAACTTAATTGGACAAAAAATGTTTTGTTAAGTAAAAAGACTGGGAAAGAATCACGCCTAATGTTATAGTGTTAAAAATTAAAAATAAACATTCCTACTCATTCTACCTTCTTCTATGGAAAATTCTTCCTTTATAGTCAAATATGTGTCTAAGAAATTATCTTTCTGTTTAGATTAGAAAAATCTATTTGCATCTACATCATCATCTCTTGCTCTTACACCACTCTAAGTGGGGTCGGCACAACTTGTCATAAACATGTATTGCATGATTTGGCTACGTATTTTACGAACGTCAACTTACCTTTGTCGTATTTTACAACAGGGTGGTCTATTTCACTCAGCCGGATACCACACGGCGGGTCGACTTATCTTAATCGCTTTATACGACACCTCTGTATCGTATCGATTTGTCTAGTTATTTTACGATTGGTCGCCAGCCTGACGTTAATTTACTTTAGTCGTCTTTTACGACACCTCGGCATGAAATGAGGGTGGTCTATTCTATTCAGCAAGATTCCACACGGTGGGTCAACTTGTCTCAGTCGCCTTTAGTAAAAGGTGTAGTAGTAGGTGTAACACCTCGATAAGAAATGAGGGTTGTCTACTCTTCTCCGCCACTTTCCATCTCAACATTTTTGATCACGCAGAGATACGATCATCACTCTTTATATCCTACCGAATCACTCTGAGTTTTCTTAAATTTACGTGTAAATTAGCATGTATGTAAAAGGAAAATATACGATCGTTTGCAAATTGTTTTAATTCACAAATGAACTTTTGAAAGGAAATGTTTTTTATATAATATAATTTGATTACTACTTAGTTGGATAACTTTATTATGTTATTTAATTATATTTGTCATCCTCTATAACGGAATAATTAGCGGCATTACTTATATTCGCTTTCATTATATTATTATTCAAAAGCAGCAAAGTGCAACCGCCGAGTTTCTTGCTGGCTCTTCTCGGTAGAGGAACAGCTTTCCGAACCAGCAGTAGAGCTGACAAAAGCACTTGTTTACAAGTTTATTTGAATAAAGAATATTTTGAATTTGTTTTATATCTATACATAAGTGTGCGCTAATATCAGGAACTGCTGGACCGCTTTGAAAAATTCTTTCAGCGTAAGATAGTCTATTTATCGAGGAAAGCTATAGACTATATAACATCACGCTAAGATGGATAGGAGAGGAACAGCAATAACAAAATATTGCGAAAACGGCAAAATTTAAAGCTTTCCTTGCGTAAATTTGGTGTTGAAAATTTCAATTCGGGAGAAAAATTTTGATACACTGATTTCCATGCGTGCGAAACTGTTGGCAAAGCTAGTCCGATAAAGTAACGCATATCCATATGTCCATATTAACATCTTCCAATATTACAAATATCTCATGCCTGTAATTCGCTAAAGTAATACAAATGAAATTTGGTACCTAAATCTTTAATATTCAAATGAGTTAATATTGTATGTATATTTATTTAGCTTTAGTTTAATTTCTTACATTTGTTTATGTCCTGTTAGCACTTTTGTAGAACAAAAATTTTTCATTTAATTTCATATATATATATATGTAGACTCATCAGTATCTTGGGCATCATTCTTAGAGATAAGTGGGCGTAATTAGGGTATCGTACATATGGAAAAGTACAACGCTTATCTTCAACTTTATATTCTTCTTAACAATTTTCACAACTGCGCCATGACAAGCTTCTGTCTTCATCTCAAAATTTTTTTTATGGTTCAAGGAATAAAATAGCAAAAATGCGTGTAGAACTCGCAAAAAAATACCATCACCAGTTGACGATTCAAAAGCGCTTGTTTACAAGTTCACATGACTAAAGAATATTTTAAACTTGAATTTTAACTAAGAAGTTATAGCAAAATGAAAACTAAAGCGCGCAAAAATTAATCAATGATGGGTTTCTTTCAGGGAATAATAATCAAATAAATCTAATATGTCATTATTTAACTTGGATTCGATCTTAAATTAACTTAACGTACTGAAAATGCGTCAATGAATTTATACGAAGTAAACAGCTGGAGTTATAAGGCGCTAACTTTGTTAAACGAGTTAATTCTAGGGAACAGCGTCTAAGTTCAAATTTCTAATTGCTCTTTCGCACCTTGGCTTTGCAACTTGCAAATAAAGCCTACATTCTGAGTTTTAAATCGATACAAAATGTAATTATAATTTCACCGTGGGATATCCAGCTGAATAGCATAGACCACACTCTTTATTACCGAGGTGTCTTAAAAGGCGACTAAGGTCTTGGCATGACGCAGGAGGCCGGTCGTATACCAAGCCAAATCATGTTATAACATCTTGTGCCGACCCCATTTAGAGTAGAATAGGGTCAAGAGAATGATAAAAGATGATCGTCATTCTCTTGCCCTTATCCCACTCTAAATAAGATCGACACAACATGTTAAAAACATGTCGTCATATGATTCGGCTAGCTATTTTACAACAGGCCTACATCATATACTTATTTTACTCGCCCCTTACGACACCTCAGTAAGAAAGAGGGTGGTCAGCCGGAAATCACTTGGCGAGTTTATTTACCTTAGTATCTTTGACGGCACCTCAGTAAGGAATGAGGGTGGTCTATTTTAATCAGCCGGATACCACACGGCAGACACAGACACAGACGATTAAATCGAATAACAACGAAACAAATAAAAATGTGATATTACTAAATTAATTCATGGCAAACAAAGTTGAAAGTTACAATATCTCATGCTTGTAAACCTATCGGTTTTTGTGCCGCCAAAATGTCAGGGCGATGATGTTTTTGTCTTTAGTTATGACACTGAATGTTTTGATACGGTCATTATTGTTCTAATTATTTTAATAATAATGTTATTAAATTGCATAAATATATATTAGATTGTCTCTAATCTTTAATATTTAAATGAGCTAATCTTATTAATTCATTTATAGATCATCAACAAAATACAAACTTCACGTTAAAATTATACATTGAACAACTTAAAATAAGTAGTATTTTAATTAAAGGTAATAACAACTTTTTAAATTAAGTTACGACAACTGTGAGATATAATTTATCTATAGTAATTTTATGTAATCGTTAAAAGAAAAAATTAATAAAAAATAATAAAACCTGTAAAAAAAAAATCAATCAAGCTTTCTTGAATACGCCTAAACTGTCATTGACAATATCCACCCTTTGGTACTAACTAAGCACTACATACGTTCACTATCACAAACTCTACAATCGTTCCGCCCCGCAACCGAATCATCATCAGAAGATAGACATCCACTGGCCTGTTGGAGCAGTGGGTAGTGACACTGCCTTCAGCTCCGCGGGTCGCGGGTTCGATTCCCGCCGAGGGCTAACATTTTGCAAATGGTGCTATGCACATCTTGTATGTATATATATGTATTTTTGGAATCTTCGAAAACAGCTCCAACGATTTTCCTGAAATTCAACATTTAGGAGGTTTTGGGGGAAGAAAAATTGATCTGGCTATTATTTTAAAAAAAATTGTTTTATCCCTGTTTTTGGGCATTAATAAATACTAAAATTTATATATAATTTTTATATATAATTTTTGCCACAAACTGTCAAGTCAGCGTAGCTTATTCGGGGAACGGGCAGGCTCGAGAAATGTAAATACCTAGGAACGATCCCATCTACATAATTATTTTTCTTTTTTTTAAATTTCTTTTTATTTCGTAAAAAATTACCAGGTTAACCAGGTACTTTCATTTATTTTTCATTTTTTGTAGAACAACATTTATATATTACTAGCAATCGCCAGCGGCCAAAATAGTTAAAGTAAGTTAACCTTAAAAGCTAGATATATGCTGTCGCAGACTTTTATTTAGAACTTTTAGAGGAAAAAAATTTGTAATACATGATATTTTATAACTTTATCGTTTACTTAGCGCACGCAAGGAAAGCTTTAAATTTTGCCGTGTTCGCAATATTCTTTATTGCTGCTCCTCTCCTATTCATCTTAGCGTGATTTTATATATACACATAAAGAATGTTTCAAATCGGTCCAGTAGTTCTTGAGATGAGCGCTAGCCGTGTGGTATCCGGCTAAGTAGAATAGTACCACCCTCATTTCTTACCGAGGTGCCGTAAAAGGCGACTAAGGTAAGTTGACGTCAAGAAGGCGGCCGGTCGTAGAATACGCAACCAAATCATGTGACAACATGTTTATAACATGCTGTGCCGACCCCACTTAGAATGGAATAAGGGCAAGAGGATAATGATAACATATATTTTCTTTTATCGCGGATTATAGCAAAATAATATTTTAATAACTTGTATTATGGACCTCCGGAAAGTAACATCTATTTCTATAAATGAATATTCCTTTTTTTTAGAATTACTTTTTTGCAACGAAAATATATAACAAAAGTAATGAGAATATTATTTGCTAAATCCGTGATAAAAGAAAATATATGTAATGCTAAATGTAGTGTACTATTCGTTCTCATACCTGATACATGCAGAATATAGACAAGCACTGCACACATTCACCACAACAATCTCAACAATTGTTTCGCCCCGTAACCGAAGCATCGTCAGGAGATAGACTCCAAGACAAAATCGCAAATCGCTCTGCGAATAGTACACTCAACATTTAGCATTACATATATTTCCTTTTATCGCGGATTATAGCAAAATAATATTCTCATTACTTTTGTATTATGGACCTCCGCAAAGTAACGCCTAATTCTATAAATTATTTGAAAATATATAAGTTTTTTACAAACCATGCCAACGTGGAACGGTCCCAAGAATGGCAAGCGTTTCCGCTTTTAATCGCTGAAGATATTTAATTTGAATTAGAATTTGAATTGATGGGGACGTCAAGGATCATCATGATAACGACATGAAATTAACCCCATGGTTGCCATGACTACAGAGCGGCGCGCGCACCCAGTCTCCACCAAACTTCGGGACGGGCCAGTCGCGTCCAATTCCAAATGTAAACAATTCTTGTAAACATTCCAATTCGGAATTCGCGAATCGGACTATTTATTCAGAATTCCCATCTAACGTATTCAGTAGTCTGGTGTAAGGTCAGTAGACTTTCCATGGTGTGTAAGTTTCCCATTGTGTTATGGTTGCGGGAACAAGTTCTGAATGGCTGAGGACGTTAATTGCGGAGGTGGAACGGTAAGCTATTGATAAAAAAGTATCATCCTACCCTTATTCCACTCTAAGTGGGGTCGGTATTATATGTTATTAACATGTTGTGACATGATCTGGTCTCGTATTTTACAATGGCCGCCTGCCTGACGTAAACTTACCTTAGTCGTATTTTACGGCACCTCGGTAAGAGAGTGTGGTCTATTTTACTCAACCGGATACCACACGGCGGGTCAACTTATCTTAGTCGCCTTTATCACACCTCGGTGAGAAATGGGGGTGATCTATTCTACTCAGCCGGATGCCTCACGGCGGGTCCACATACCTTAGTCGCCTTTTACAACACCTCGGTAAGAAAGAGTGTGGTCTATTTTACTCAACCGGATACCACACGGCGGGTCGACTTACCTTACTCGCCTTTTACGACTCCTCGGTAAGAAATGATGGTGATCTATTCCACTCAGCCGGATGCCACACGGCGTTATTGATAAAAAATATATATATATATGAGACAATTACACACACAATCGTTTGTCGTCAAGTTACTGAATACTTGAGTTATGGGGGTAAATATATACATATATAATTTTTTAATAAATATTTAAATAGTAGTGCATAAGTTTTTACAAATTCTGCATGTATCAGGTATAAGAACGAATAGTACACTCTACAATTAACATCCTACTAATATTATATATGCGAAAGTTGGTGAGTATGGATGTATGTTTGTTACTCTTTCACGGTGAATCCGCTGAACCAATATCTATAAAATTTGGCACAATTATTCCTTATACGTCGGGGTAACATATAAGAAATCCTGTTAATTTTACAGGATTAGGATGACATTGAAAAGCGCCATCTATCACCTATCACGGGACAAAAGTTCACGCGAACGAAGCTAATTAACGGGTAAAAGCTAATTACATGTATTTTCTTTGATCGCGGATTATAGCAAAATAATTATTTAATACAATTAATATTCGATGTGTATCATAGACATACGAGAGGTCACAAAAGCTTGTGATGCCTGTGTCGCGACTCAGCAGAGTTAGCAACTCATTCGATGGTCTCGGTATTCGCTTCTACAATAAAATTCCGCAATCCATACTAAACCAGTCTACAGAAAGGTTTAAATTAAGTATAAGAGATGTACTTATACGTTAAGCATATTACAAAATTGAGGATTTGGATGATAAAAAGCCTGGATTTGAAAATCCTTTCAGCTTCATACAAGACTACGGTTTAATAATGTAAAATTAAAAATTTTCAAAAGATTGACCGCCTAGATTCTTTCTGGTTCTTCTCCATAGGAACATTCCGAACTGGCTGTAGCTTCATTAATCATATTGATCCTTGACGATTCAAAAGTGCTTGTAAGAGCTTATTTGAATAAAGATTATTTTGATTTATATTTTGATAATATTTTCATTATTTTTAAAGTATCACGCATTTTAATTGTTCTGCTATTACGTCTTAATAATAGTTTGTATTATTTGAACAGCATCTATTTTAGTTTGTATAAACAACTAACAGCAATCCTAGATTGTGGTACACTATGAATAGATGTATAAACAACGTTCAAACATTACTGTTTGGAGTGTGAGATTAGTATTCTGAAACACTAGCTAATTTTAGCTAAAGAGAAATCCTTATTGACGATGTCAGATTGAACTTATGATTTTAGGGATCTCACGTAAGAAAGGCTACAAAATAACACATGGGACTGGCCCGTTGGCGCAGTGGGTAGTGACACTGCCTTCAGCTCCGTGGGTCGCGGATTTTCAGAGAGTTATTTTTGTTTCAACAGAGTTATTTTTGTTGACAGAAAAGTTTTATTAATGTCGGCACTTTTATCAACTTTTCCAATGTAAGAAAGTTATATTGGTGTTCAGTACTCATATTGCACATTCTGCGGTTGGCAGTAAATTCTGCCACTGATCCAATGGGATCGCTCGGTGGTACCGTATTGGTGGGTTGCTGTCGAGAGCGCCACTGGTACAACGGACGCACGACCTTTAGTCGTCTTTTGACCGCTGACCTGTCCGACCGCCATAGCAGTTGTCCGTGCATATTTAAAAAACTGTGTGGTACCGTGTGCCCGCTTACCGAACTGAATCCCGTAGTGACCAGTGATATATCTAGTGCGTGATATACCTGCCAATTTCGGGAGCTGGACGTTCCAGAGGAACGGTGAGTAGTTTTTATTGTCAAGCGCGGATATTGTGTAATTTGGGGTTCACTGGACACATCATTTTCAGAACCAGCGAAATCATTTTAAGGTCCTTCGAATCCAACAGACCATTTTCTGGTCCTTCGAGCCGGATCGTAAATTTTCATTAAAAAATATAAATTGTATATATACATTTTTCTATTGTTCTATAATTATATAAGTAATAATATTTCTCCCATACAATTGATAATACGTATTTTATATATTCTATCTTATATATTTTATTTTATTGTGTATAATTCGTAATTATTGCATAATAATTTACAGCGGTTGCATATTGTCATTGTTAAATTGTCAAAATGGCGGAACCGACTCGTACCGAAAAGATAGAATTTAAACTAAAAACGTTGATATTTAAAAGGGAATATTTATTCTCTAAAGTACAAAAATTGTATGATTATTCCGCAACAATTAAAACGGATTTAAATAAAAAGCATAGTTTCTTGGCACAGTTTTCCGAATTAGAAAGTGTTCGTACGAAATTCGAAAATACCGTTATGGAAATTTTCGAGCTAGAAATGCAAATAAAACCGGGGTTAAAATTATCTACTTCACAATTAGATGCATTCGAATCTTTATACGAAGAATGTAGAATAGCGGCGCGTAAATATCAGTGCGAGCAAACTACCTCCAATGTGGCGGCGCAACAAAATAAAAACGAGCTAGTGAGACCGTCGCTGCCAAAGTTAACGTTATTTGAATTTGATGGACAAATAGAAAATTGGACTACCTTTTACGATACGTTTACTTCGTTAGTACATAGCCGAGACTTTGCGGAAATTGATAAATTTCATTATTTATTGTCGTGTGTCAAAGGTCCCGCACTTAATATAGTGAAAAAATTACCGATCACGGCGGCTAATTACATGTTAGTTTGGCAAAGTCTAGTCGATAAATACCAAGACCCTAGAGCGCTTGCGGGAAGATATCTCGAAAAAATGCTCAATTTTATACCGATAAATCGGGATACTTCGCAGAATCTAACATTGTTTATTGAAACTTTTGATCATTCTTTAAAAGCGATTCAAGCGCTAAAAATAAATGAGCTTGACGATTATTTATTTTGTCATTTAGCGTTGAGAGGCCTTGACCCTCATACTAGAAAATTGTTTGAGGAAAGTCGGGATCAAAAATCTATACCTAAATTTTGTGAACTAATAGATTTTGTCAATAAACAAATTAAAGTGTTGGAACACACTTTTCCTTCACCATTTGTAAGTTCACAAAATAAATCAAAACAAACAAGTTATATTAATAGAACAAATCAACAAAGTAGTTCGCGACAGCCGTTAACGAAAACCGTCCTTACAACTGCTCGTAGCATATCAAAAAGTGAGGATAACTTTAATAAAAATAAGTTAACATGTCCACACTGTAACGAAAATCATATGATTTATCGATGTGAACGTTTTCGTAAAATGTCCGTCGATAATAGAATTGACCGTGTCAATTCCCTTAAATTATGTTCGAATTGTTTAAAATCGAATCATGGATCGTCGGCTTGCAAAAGCATGATCACCTGTGGTGTGTGTGCGTTACCGCACCATTATCTATTGCATAAGGAACGCGGGAGTTTCGTGCGAGCATCGGCCGTGCCGACTAGCGAACCCGTGCCATCCTCGTCGCACGCGCAACAAGCGCTAGTGTCGTCTCGCTCCGTGAGTGATAGTGAATCGACACAGGCGGCACTGTGTGCGCTTGATGACAAACAGTACGGCGTTGTGTTAGGAACGGCGCGAACTCACGTACGCGATGTAACCGGACAGTTTCAAGATTGCCGTGCAGTCATTGATTCAGGGGCTCAGAGTTCTTTTATTACAGCGGAATGCGCTCAACTCAAAGAAATGTCCGTTTACAATCTCCGGCCTTGGTGGCGAGTTTATTAAAAATCAAGGAATTATAAATTGCGCGATTAAGCCGCGTCATATCGACGGCCCTATATTTACGTTAAATATGGTCGTCGTCTCTAAGGTGTCATCTGAGATGCCAAATATTAATTTTCCTGCGAACGTTATCCAGGAATATGAGCAATTTAGTTTAGCCGATCCGTCGTATTATAAGCGGTCGCGCGTAGATATTTTATTAGGTAACGATATCGTGTCGGATATTATAAAAGATAAGCCGTTATTTATTAAAGCGGATATTCCGAGCGTTATCGATACTGTTTTTGGGCACGTAATTAGTGGGAAATTATGTCCTAACGGGGATACGTATTTTTCCCAAAATTTTCATTTCTCGGTCGCGACGGAGGAAGAACAGTCTCTGGATCGGACATTGCGTTCCTTTTGGGAAACCGAAGAGGTGTATTATCCACCCGTAATTAATCCGTTAGATCAATTAGCGGAAGATATTTTCGTAAAAGAGCACACCCGCGAGTCGAACGGCCGCTACGTCGTCCCGCTTCCGCTCGCCCCCGACCACCCGCCTCTCGGGGAGTCGAGGACGGCGGCCGAGCGGCGGTTGCTATACACGGAACGCAAGCTCGCGCGTACACCTGTACTGCAACAGGCGTACGGTGATTTTATGCGCGAATATGAAGCGCTCGATCACATGGAACTTTATTCCGGTGCGGAGCAGAGTAAATATATAATACCGCATCACAGCATCACGCGGCCCAGCAGTACGTCAACTCCGTTACGCGTTGTTTTCGACGCGTCTGCTAAAACTAGTAACAATATTTCGCTTAACGATATATTGTTAACTGGCCCGAAACTTTATCGCGATATTGCTGCAATCATTTTAAATTTCAGACTTTACGAATATTGTCTAGTGTGCGATGTTTGTAAAATGTATCGTGCTATTCGGTTAAGGGAATCCGATAGACGTTATCAGCACATATTGTATAGGGGTCACCCGAGTGACACGATAAAATTATACGAATTGAAAACCGTGACATACGGACTTAGTTGCTCGCCCTTTCTTGCGATTCGTACTTTAATACAGTTAGCGCGCGATGAAGAGGAACGTTTCCCCCTAGCGGCGCGGGTCGTACAGGAAGGAATATATATGGACGACATATTATACTCATGTAACACCTATGAGGAGGCTTGCACGTTACAGGATCAACTTATAGGTATTTTTGCGAAGGGTACTTTTACTTTAAAGAAATGGACGAGCAACAGCGCGGATATATTAAGTCGCGTTCCCTCGGAATATAGGGAATGTCCGGTAACCTTTATGAAGGATGAGAATGAGTGCACAGTTAAAGTGTTAGGCTTAACCTGGACTCCACTGACTGACAGTTTTTTATTTTCGATCAATAGGACAGACCTTACTCGTACCAAGCGGTCCGTTTTGAAACTGTTAGCGTCGATTTATGATCCTGTCGGGTTTATAGCTCCCTGTACCTTCGTAGCTAAACAAATCATGCAGGACTTATGGAAGTTGGGCCTAGGCTGGGACGAGCCACTCCCATCCGAAGTAGGTAATCGCTGGGCATCGTTTATTGAGGAATTGCCGCGTTTATCTGAAATTCCGATTGAGCGTCACATGCTATTGCCGGGACAAACCGAATGCGAACTGGTCGGATTTTGCGATGCGTCATCCCGTGGGTACGCCGCCTGTGTGTATGTTGTCTCACGAGATGAACAACATAACGTTAAAGTGCGATTGGTTACCGCGAAGTCAAAGGTCGCGCCGGTTAAGCCCATGACGATTCCTAGGTTAGAATTGATGGGTGCTGTTCTACTCAGCAAACTTATAAAATTTGTGTCGGAAAATATGACGCGTGTTAAAATTTCCCGCTTAACCGCTTTAACAGACTCGACCATTGTATTGGCTTGGCTTCAGACGGAAGCTTATAAATTAAAAACGTTTGTTTGTAACCGTGTTACACAAATAATTGAAACTATACCCTCACACCATTGGCGTCACGTTAATAGTGAGAATAACTTAGCCGACGTTTGTTCACGAGGCGTATCGCCATCTCAGTTAGTCGCTGACAGTCGACGGTGGCTACTAGGTGCTGATTGGTTGTACCACTCACACAGCGAGTGGCCGACCTCCAGCTTTATTCAGGACACAGTAGCGAATCCGCCCGAATTGAAGACGTCGTATAACTTGATGTCAGAAATATGCCAATTAGCGATAAAAAAGAATTTTGCGAAAGTATCTTTGGTAGATTTTCCTCGTACTCAAAGTTACAGAGATGCTTCGCGTATATTTTGCGATGGCGTAATAACAAAAATAAATTGAAAGGGTCAGCTGTTTTATCCACAGAGGAATTAAAAAACGCTCAGGACTCACTAGTTAAATTAGTGCAAGGTGCTTATTTTGAAAACGAGATTGATCGTTTGTCCAAAAACGTCAATTATGTTCCTTCACTTAAAAAATTATCACCTTTTCTTGATTCGTGTGGTTTTCTCAGGGTAGGGGGTCGTATTCGCTACTCGGAGTTACCATATAATGCCAAGCATCCACGTCTATTACCTAAGGGCAGTGGTTTCACTAAATTGTTGATAGAATACTATCATAAAAAATACTTACATGCGGGTCCACGAACGTTACAAAATATTCTAATGGAAAATTTTTGGATATTATCTGCGCGAAGCCTAATTAGATCAATTTTATCCAAATGTAAAGTTTGTTTCAAATGTAAACCATCCCTTTTGCAACCTGAGATGGCTCCTTTACCTCCGACGCGGTTAACGCCTAACAAAGTTTTTGAGCACGTCGGAGTTGATATTGGAGGTCCATTTTACACCAAGGAAAGCTTGCGTAGAAATGCGAAGGTGTCTAAATCGTATTTAGCATTATTTGTTTGTTATTCTACAAAGGCCGTGCATTTGGAATTAATATCTTCACTATCTGCGGAATGTTTTTTGGCCTGTCTAGATAGGTTCGTAGCGCGTAGAGGGTTATGCTCTCACCTTTATTCGGACTGCGGAACTAATTTCATAGCGTCCAATAAACATTTAACAGAAGTTCAAAAATTTTTAGTTAATAACCAAAATAATGAGCATATTATTTCAGGATGTGCTCAACGCCAAATAATATGGAAATTTAATGTCCCTAGCTCTCCGCACATGGGCGGGTTATGGGAAACGGGAATTAAATCCGCAAAATATCACATCACCCGTAGCGTGGGTGATAAATCTTTAACGTTCGAAGAACTTTATACAGTTCTTTGTAAAATTGAAGCAATTTTAAATTCTCGACCCTTATGTCCATTACCTGCTAGCGATAACCCTGATGATTTTAACGTTTTAACTGCGGGACACTTTCTAGTCGGAAAAAGCTTAACGGCCGTGCCGGAATACAATGTCGACGAAGTGCCAATCAGTAGACTGTCACGTTGGCAGTATATTCAGAGGGCGTCGCAATTGTTTTGGAAAAGATGGAGTCGAGAATATCTTAACACTTTGCAACAGCGAGCAAAGTGGTTTACGTCTACTCCTAATCTTAACGTAGGCGATTTAGTCATCATCAAAACTGACAATATGCCTCCTTGTAAATGGCCTTTAGGCCGTGTAGAAGTCCTACACCCTGGACCGGATGGCGTTGTTCGCTGTGTCACGCTGCGCACTTGTAAAAGCAAGATGCAAAGACCAGTTAACAAGCTGAGTCCATTGCCTTATATCAATTAATACCTCTCTTAATTATATTATTATCTATTTAACTTAATTTTATTATATCATTATATCTAGTGTAGGACTTATCTATTTATTTATGTTTATATTTTTTGCTACTTCTGCTGTAGGAGAAACCATTATTATGGTTTCGGTAGGGGGTGTGTTCAGTACTCATATTGCACATTCTGCGGTTGGCAGTAAATTCTGCCACTGATCCAATGGGATCGCTCGGTGGTACCGTATTGGTGGGTTGCTGTCGAGAGCGCCACTGGTACAACGGACGCACGACCTTTAGTCGTCTTTTGACCGCTGACCTGTCCGACCGCCATAGCAGTTGTCCGTGCATATTTAAAAAACTGTGTGGTACCGTGTGCCCGCTTACCGAACTGAATCCCGTAGTGACCAGTGATATATCTAGTGCGTGATATACCTGCCAATTTCGGGAGCTGGACGTTCCAGAGGAACGGTGAGTAGTTTTTATTGTCAAGCGCGGATATTGTGTAATTTGGGGTTCACTGGACACATCATTTTCAGAACCAGCGAAATCATTTTAAGGTCCTTCGAATCCAACAGACCAATTGGCATAACTATAGTAGTTGGATATATGGTATCGCGGACTTTTTTGTAGACATTGATACGTTCTATAATACTGTAGAACATTTTTTGTGTTCTATCATCAATAGTTTCCGCAGCGCATGCGATGGTTTTTATGACTAATATTTTACTCCTTATTACATTTTTATTACGGATCCCTATTATTTTTCAAAATGTAATATAGTCTATGCTCAGTAAAGATGCAGCTTTCCAATGGTGAAATAATTATTTAAATCGGTCCAGTAGTTTTTGTGTGAAAACATTACAAACATACATACAAATTTTTCCTCTTTATAATATTAGTAGAGATTCAGTCCAGAAGTTGAACTTTAGCAGCAATTTTTCACGTTTATATGTGAGTATGGTGAGGAAATGTCACTTCAGAAGATAGGTACGTCATTATCGTGCCCTACACGTGTATCAACATTGTTATCGACACACGTCGGTCGATAATCGACACTAGTCGATATTGTCTCGATAGGAACGCGCGAGGTGTGCCATCGTTATATCAAATTATTTTGAGATGCAAAATAATGAGACCCACTAGTCGTTTGGTATCCGGCTGTAGAATAGACCGCCCTCATTTCTTACCGAGATGTCGTAAGAAGTGACTAAGGTAAGTTGTCCCAGCGTGTGGTATCCGGCTGAGTAGAATAGACCACCCTCATTTCTTACTGAGGTTCGTAAGAGGCGACTAAGGTAAGTTGTCCCGCCGTGTCGTATCCGGCTGACTAGAATAGACCAACCCCTTTCGTAACCAAATACGACTTAGGTAAGTTGACGTCAGTCGTAAAAACGCAGCCAAATCATGTTACAGCATGTTGTGCCGACCCCACTTAGAGTGGAATAAGGGCAGGAGAATAATGAGACCCACATGGAATAATAGTGAATAGAATATCGCAAAACTTTTAACCAGTCAAATCAAATCGAATTAAAATGATCTTTATTTATGATTTTTAAAGGGCTCTCGGAAAACTGACTTTAATTTGTTTCCAAAATTACTTGAAAAAATTAATAAAACATAACGTAACTGAAGGAATTTTTCATTTTGCTCAACGTAAAAATGCTTCTTCAAACTTCGCGAGGGAAAATATTTATTTAACTCTGCTTGCAAATCTCGGTTTTATACTCTCTGGGAAGTCAAGTAAATAGAAATTCTTGACATGGAATACATCATTATTTTTATAGTGAATAGTATAATATTATTGCGCGAATAATAGCTTAGTTTTGTGTATTAAGGCATAGGTTAATCTAGAAAAAATAGAGTCCATTTAATAGATTGATTAAAAAAAAATAGAGTCCATTATTAAATAGATTAGATAAGCTAACCTAACGGTGAGACTGCGACTCCTTCGAGAAAGTCAAGGGTACAAAAGTAATAATAAAATTATTATATCTATAAATTATTATAGCTATAATCCGCGATGAATAAAATAGAAAATATATATAATGCTAAATGTAGAGCGCAAAGCTTTGTCGTGGAGTCTATCTCCTAATTATGCTTCGGTTGCGGGGTGAAACGATTGTTGAGTTTATGATAGTGAGCGTGTGTAGTGCTTGTGTATTGTGGTGGCGGTGGTGGAGGTTTGTGCATGTTTTACGAATCCGGCATGTATCAGGTATGAACGGATTGTCCACTCTACATTTAGCATTATAATTTTTTTTTACTTAATCGCGGATTACAGCAAAATAATTTTAGTATATCTTTTGTATAATGGATCTCCGCAAAGTAACGTTTAATTCTATAAATTATTTGAAGTCAAGGGTTCAAACCCCGGGCAGGCAGCAATGAGCTTTTCTCTTAAAACTTGTTGTCTAATTGATAATTGCAATTTATCACACGCTTTTCGGTGAAAGAAAACATCGTGAGGAAACCTGCATATCTCTAGAGAATTCTAGGGATTGGTGTAAGCTACCAATCCGCATTGGAGCAGCGTGGTAGGTTTAAGCTCCAACCCTTCTCTCCAAAAACGAGAGGAGGCCTGTGCCCAGCAGTGGGATATTAACAGTCGGTTACTTTTATATGAGCTTCAATTGAACTTAATGTTATCTATATCGCTCGTTCTGATTAACTGTGAAAACGTAACAGACAGACTTTCATCATCATTCTCCTACCCTTATCCCACTCTAAGTGGGGTCGGCACAATATGTCTTCTTTTTCCATTCTCCTCTATCATTCGTCAAATCTGGTGCCACTCCTCTAACATGCATATCATTTTTCACTCAATCCATCCATCTTTTTTTCGGCCTTCCCCTTGCCATACATCCATCCACATTCATATTTAAAACTCTTTTGGTCACATGATTTTTATCCCTCCTCATTACATGACCATACCAACTTAGTCTCGCACTTCTCATCTTTTCTGTAATGGGCGCAACTTTCAGACTTTCCCTAATATACTCAATTCTATCAAGTTTTGTCACACCACACATCCACCTTAACATTCTCATCTCATTCGCATGCACATTTCTTTCATCCTTTTCTTTTATTGCCCAACATTCTGATCCATACATTACGACAGGTCTAATGACCGTTTTATAAATTTTCCCCTTTAGTTTAACAGACAGACTTTCAAATGTAAAAATTTTAATATTTATATAGAACTAAGCAAAAACATGACTCTGTAAGAAAAATAGAAGTGTTCTAGAATAAAGTTGCAAGTCCAATTAGTATTGCGACGTCGTTCGGAAATTTTCTCTACTATAATTTTTAATTAGGAAGTGCTTTCGGTCTCAGATGTTTACTTGTTAGTTTTTTAAATAGCTTTCTCTAAAAACATATTAGTACTCGAGCGTATTGAAATGAGTTCAAAGGATTTTTCGTAATCCATATTAATATTATACATGTAAGTTTTTCTGTCCATTTGTACATAAAAATAAATGATATACTTTATTTATCTTTCTCACATCTCGCATCTCGCAGTCATTGTCAATACACATATCTACACACACACAAACACTCACTCTCTCTTTCAAACACACAGTGCATACATAGTAAGTAACGGCCTGTTACTATCCCACTGCTGGGCATAGGCCTCTTCCCTCCGTTTTTGGAGAGAAGGTTTGGAGCTAAGACCTACCCACGCTGCTCCAATGCGGATTGGTAGGTTACACATATACCCAGATTTAGAGATATGCAGGTTTCCTCACGATGTTTTCCTTCACCGAAAAGCGTGTGATAAATTGCAATTATCAATTAGACACATAAGTTTTAACAGAAAAACTCATTGGTGTCTGCCCGGGTTTAAACCCGTGACCTCCTTGAAAGAGTCGCGCGGTGCTACCACTGGGCTACCACAGCTTCAGGTGGCAGGTACTTTACATTAAATGATGATATCAGACTACCCTCAATTAAGTCCTAATTACGTCTGACCATGAGAGCCATACTAAAGGTTAATTGCACCGGTGCAGCCCTATGCCGTGACAGTAAGCTATTCTACTTATTGTCTCCGGCATTCATTATTCATTAAACTTTTCAGTTAAAGAGGTCGTCCCTAATTGTTTTGGTTCTATTTTGTGACGTTACACCGTCTGTTTCACTAAAAAAAATTAATTTTAATCATTACGAATTAAGATCTATGCAAATACTAATATATCCGCCGTGTGGTATCCGGCTGAATAGAATAATACCACCCTCTTTTCTTACCGAGGTGTTGTAAAAGGCGACTGAGGTAAGTCGACTCGCCGTGTGGTATCCGGCTGAGTGGAATAGACCAGCCTCATTTCTTACCAAGGTGTTGTAAAATACGACAGAGGTAAGTTGACGTCAGGCAGGCGGCCGGTCGTAAAAACGCAGCCAAATCATGTGACAGCATGTTTATAACATGTTGTGCCGACCCCACTTAAAGTGGAATAAGGGCAGGAAGATGATGATGATAATACAAATATATAAAGCTGAAGAGTTTGTTTGTTTGAACACGCCAATCTCAGGAACTACTTGATCGATTTGAAAAATTCTTTCAGTGTAAGATAGTACATTTATCGAGACGATTCCATTTCGTCGATCCGTCAATTCCATCAATCTAGTCCATTTATCATTTATTTATTTATAAAATCACGCTAAGATGAATAGGAGAGGAGCAGCAATAAATAATATTACGAAAATTGCAAAATAAAAAGATTTCCTTGCGTGCGCTGACTAAACGGTGATAGTTATTAAAAAATCATGTATTACAAAATTGTTCCTCTCTAAAAGTTCTAACCAAAAGTCCGCGACAGCATGCCTAGCTTTTAAGGTTAACCCACTTTAACCATTTTTTTTTTTTTTTATTCTGTAATTAAAGGGCTTTTACACAACATGTGTATGTCAGCCCATTAACCATTTTTATGATTATCAAAATACTATATTACAGTTTTAATCTTTCCACGCGGGCGGAGCCGCTGGCAATTGCTAGTATTAAATAATGTGAAAGTCTGTCTATTCGCTATGTGTTATCTGGAATAGAATAGACCACCCTCTTTCTCGGTTTAATCGGTCCAGTAGTTACTGAGATTAGCGCGTTCAAACAATAAAACAAACTCTTTAGCTTTATATTATAACAAACGACGATATTTCTCCTTTATACTTATTCAATAAATAAAAAGCAATTTTCCCAAAGTCAACCCATTTACTCTTTCTCAACAACTCAATGACACATAATGACAGCCACAATGCTTTTTCATATAAATGACCAAGTCTATGAAGGAGGTTGTATTAAAAACATGTTGTAACAATATATTAGTATAGATTTAAGGATTCTAGCTCTACAAAAGTAATGAGAATATTATTTTGCTATAATCCGCGATCAAAGAAAATATATGTAATGCTAAATGTAGAGTGTACTATTCGTTCTCATACCTGATACATGCAGAATTTGTAAGAACTCATGCACTACCCGACACCGATGGCACAACAATACACAAGCACTGCACACATTCACCACCACAATCTCAACAATGGTTTCGCCCCGTAACCGAAGCATCGTCAGGAGATAGACTCCACGACAAAATCGCAAAGCATCGCAAAATCGCAAAAGATTCTAGCTCTGTTTAGTTTGACTTTTATTAGATAATAACCCTGTTCCGTTCACTATTCTTAAAGAACACTTCACTCCAATATCGAAGTAATCTTGAAAAGGACTTTGAAAAAAGTACTTCAAAGTTAATGTCTTTTGTTCAGAAGCTTTCACTTTTGTCCTGTAATTCTGTCTGACCTTTCACTCACTTTACTGAAAGAATTATTTATTAATACTTTTATTTCGATGTAAATGGACGTCTCAAATGGAAAATCTCATTATAAATTAATGATTGGTAACGTTATACTATAGCTTTATTCAAATCAAATCAAAAATAATGAAACCGAATGGGCCGACGTACTATTTAAATCGATCATTTATAGAACTAAGCGTTACATTGCGAAAGTCCATAACACAAAAAAATAATGAAAATATTAATTTGCTATTATTTTATAGCGGATAACCGAGATAAAAGAAAATATATATAATATATTGAATAAATATAATATATTGACTGGCCCGTTGGCGTAGTGGGTAGTGACCCTACCTTCAGCTCCGTGGGTCGCGGGTTCGATTCCCGCCGAGGGCCAACATGTTCTATAAATGAATTTGTTGGTCTTTGAGCCTGGGTGTATATTTGTATTTAAGTATGTATTTAAAAATATATAAGTATATATTCACCAGTTGTCTGTCACCCATAACACAAGTATTAAGTTACTTACTTTGGGGACGGACGACCGTGTGTGTAAGTGTCCCATATATTGATTTATTTATTTATTTATATTTAATGATAAATGTAGAGTACTATCCGTTCTCATACCTGAAACGTGTATAATTTTAAAAAAATCATGCACTAGCTATCAGCAATACATAAACACTACAAACTTTCACAAACACAAACTCAACAATCGTTTCGAAAATAATTTTCATTATTTATTCATCACACACACATAAACTCACAGCATAGAAACACAAACAGACAAGAATTATAACACTTGATTATGTATAAGTCAGAGAATCTCTATTTTGATCCAGAGAGAGGTAGACACAAGTTATCTTATGTTCCGCGCAAACGTGCGGACGGATAAAACAACCTCCGGGACCTGGGCCGATTTCCGATTTCCTCCGATTTCCGAAACCGTTGGCTCGCCTCTGCACTCTTCCACGGACATGTAATGTCTGTTTCTCCCTGAGTATACACTTCACTATATCGGCTGAATAACACCCGGTGTGCACACAACCTTCGTAAGGTCACACGTTATTGAGTCGTCCCTATATCGGGGAATAGTACCCAACGCGCATCAAAACCGTGGACGGTCGCGTCTTATTAAACGCTTCACTGGTTAAACGCGTCACGAAATCGGAGAATAACACCCGAAACGCAAAATTATACGTGTGCGTAAGAAAGGAACGCCGTGTTCCAGCGCACGTGGCTGCTCCCGATCTTGTTTCAAGGGTAACTGTCGGCCGGCCGGACTGGTAGGAATCGAATGCTAAACGACCTGCCCTCGCCGCTCGCGCCGCTCGCCCCCTCCGGCCGGCCAGTCATTCTATTCCAAACATCTTAGTAAGAGTGTATGCACTATGTTTGTTTAATATTGTATTTAATAATTTAGTACCAGGTTGACCGAGCTTTGCTCGGTAATTTAAAAAAAAGAAAAAATAATAATTTAGTTGGGGATAGAACCTAGGTATTTACGTTTCTCGAGGCTGCCCGTTACCCGAATAAGCTACGTTGACTTGACAGTTAATGGCGAAAATTCAATTCAATATAAATGTTAGTGTTTTTAAAAACCCAAAAACAGGGATAAAACAATATTTTTTTACATAAAACCTAGCTAGATCAATTTTTCTCCCCCAAAACCCTACATGCTGAATTTCAGGAAAATCGTTGGAGCCTTTTCAGAGATTTCGAAAATATATATTTTGTATCTTCTGTAATCTATATTTTGTATTTATTCTGTATGTTTTGACTAAATAAAGTTATTATTAATATTACATCTCGACTCCTTTGGCAGCTTAATATTCTAATTAGATTTTAAAATAGTTTTCTTACAAAGAGAGCAAGCAGTTGAACAAGTCGGTTAAGTTTATGCAAAACCGCTCGAGCCACGAGTGGAAATTGCGTGGGGGAGGAAATTGAATCGAACCAAAGGGAACGCTTTGCGCTTTTCTTCTAATATGGATATTGTTTGTATTTTTGAAATAATCTACTTTTTTTTAAACTGGCGATACCCGCGACTTCGTTAGTGACTACAATATAGTTAAAATATCTTCGTTATGTACAAGATAATTTATAGAATTAGGCGTTACTTTGCGCAGATCCATGATACAAAAGTAATTTGTTTTTTTGCTATAATCCGCGCTTAAATTTTTGCGAGAACTTTAAAGAGATTTAAATAAATAAATATATGGGATACTTACACACACGGTTGTCCGTCCTCAAAGTAAGTAATTTAATGCTTGTGTTATGGTAGACAGACAACTGATGACAATTTTTCGCAGATTATAGTAAAATTATTTTATTATTACTTTTGTGCTACTCTTGTATTGTTTTTTGTACTACATATGTAGTTCTTTTCCTGACATTGTAAATTTATTTGCAATTTTAATGACCTTTCGCATAGTAGAATCTGTAATAACAATCATATGCACTTTTATAAATCAATGCATGCCTTTAATAAATTGCATCTAATAGATTATTTTGACTAATTTTGTATCTGAAATATTAATAAAAAGATTGGGAGAAACCTAAAAATGAATCTGAATTTAAAACGCTTATCTGTAGCATATATGTATGTAAAGTAACAGCCTGTTATTATCCCACTGCTGGGCGTAGGCCTCCTCTCTCCATTTTTGGAGAGAAGGGTTGGAGCTAAGACCTACCACGCTGCTCCAATGTGGATTGGTAGGTTACACATATCCCTAGAATTCTATAGAAATATGCAGGTTTCATCACGATGTTTTCCTTCACCGAAATGCGTGTGATAAATTGCAATTATGAATTAGACACATACGAATTTTAACAGAAAAACTCATTGGTGTCTGCCCGGGTTCGAACCCGTGATCTCCTCAAAAGAGTCGCACAGTGTTACCGCTGGGCTACCACACATATATTGAATAAGAGCTTTTAAAACAGCTTAATTATTGTATAATTTTTTATTTAGGTCACAAATGGCTATAGTCTCCTAGTCTGTTAAGAATTTTGGAAATATGTTGATGTTTTTATTTGAAAAACCCGAAGATTTCAAAGAGTTGGCTGAGACTGAAATATGTTTTGATTTAGTGTGAACGACGCTTTAGGATACTTCATATTACAACCATCCGTTGAACAAATCCAATTTCCTTTCACGTACCTTCCGCCAAGGCTCTGGTCCGGTATAAACTACGAGTATTAAAAGATGGTAATAAAGTGTAAGCAAAATAAACATTAAACTTACAAAGATAACACTTTCAGTTAACTTTTTTAACATTTAGTTACATATTACTGCTTAGCCGTGTGGTATCCGGCTGAATAGAATAGTACCACCCTCATTTGTAACCGAGGTGTCGTAAAATGCGACTAAGGTAAATCGACCCACCGTGTGGTATCCGGTTTAGTAGAATAGACCACCCTCTTTATAACCGAGGTGTCGTATAATACGACTGAGGTAAGTTGACAGCAGGCAGGCGGCCGGTCGTAAAAACGCAGCCAAATCATGTGACAGCATGTTTTTAACACCCCCGACCCCACTTAGAGTGGGAAAAGGGCAGGAAGATGTGTTAAATATTACTGCAAACTAAGTTCTCTTCATTCTTACATTTTAACACTAATTTAATTTTACTCTCATTAAACTCTGTTGTATTTATTTTTATTTTATCACAATGGAACTGTAAAGGTAGCGAGCGCGTACTCCCCCGTTAGTCCCCGGTTCAGACAGAATACCAGGGATACTCAATGCTCAGGGATACCTGCAGCATTTATCCTGAGTTTGAACCCTTTTACTACTGCGATACGTGGATGCAGAGTGCGGATAGTCTTAACTCTTTTACCTTTTATTTAATGTACCTAACTACTTTCGGTCTTATTCATAAAAGTTATGACATGCTTATAGACTCGTTATAGTACGTTTTACAAAAAGTGTTATTCATAAACGCATTTTAGCACTAAACCATTCTACAAGTCTACTATAACTTTATAGAGCCCAGGACCCTACTATAACAGTGCTATAAGGTAAAAGATGGCCGACTTTCTACAGCTGATTATTACGAAAACAACATTTGACGTATTTACGGATTGAAATTGACGTGTGTCAGTTGTCGTTTGTTTTATCAGGGATGTGAAAAATTCGATTTTTTACATTAATCGATAATTTCAGTAAAATGATCGATTTTTAATAATCGTTTTTTTTCTTATAAATCAATTTAAAAAAGAACGATTCTTTTAATTGTATATTATTATATCTTCTCATTTAAGTCTTTTTTTTATTTTTTAAGATAAGATCAAAACAATTTAGCCAAATGTAGACATTTTAATTGAATTTCACAAACAGTGCATCTGTTATTATATATTGGTAGTGGTCCACTTTAATTAGCCTTTATTCTTATTAATTATTAATATTAAAAGACAACTTTTCAAATATTCAAAAAAAAATCGATTATTTTGATACGAATATATTAAATTAAAGGGAAAAACTGATTATTTATTAATCGATTTTTCTACTCCAAGTTACATCCCTATGTAAAAGGCGACCCCGTGACGTAGAAAATAAAATATTTTTTAGTCCGTAATAATGTCTATGGTTATACTTATTCGGTATGTAGACGCATATTATCTGTGGCGAATTCGGTGTGATCGGCCAATTGGAAGCCAGATTTCCTTACAATGGCAACATTCGGATTTATAACCGCATTTTAGTTATAGATCAGTTATAGAAGGTTTATGAATAAACAATTTTATGGAACGTCTTATAAGCTTATAGAGCATTTTAACTAAAACCTTCTATAAGCTATTTTTATGAATAAGACCATTTGTATTTAACTGTATTTCTAATTGTATTCTTGTTTTGTTGTAGTAAATAAAGCATTTATTTATTCAAATTCAAAATATTCTTTATTCAAATAAACTTGTAAACAAGTGCTTTTGAATCGTCAACTCTACTGCTGGTTCGGAAAGCTGTTCCTACCGAGAAGAGCCAGCAAGAAACTCGGCGGTTGCTCTTTTAAAAATATAATTCTTAATACTATTTACATTAAGTCGTTACTGTCTTGTACAGGTTCAAAGAGAGCTATATCCACACATTCTTATCTTCTAAGTAATCTTCAAGAGTATAGTAGGCTTTCTGTATCAGCCTCTTTTTAACAGTGTTTTTAAACTGCTGTAATGGCAAAGCTGAAATTGATTGCGGAATTTTACTTTAGAATCTTATACCAAAATCCACAAACGACTTACGTACTTTTGTACGTAAGTCTGTAAGTATTTATTGATTTATTCATTCAAAAGTAATGATAGAGTTATTTTGCTATAATCGTTCTTGTTATCTTATATTCAATTTTATAATAACTCTCAAGATGGGATGAGAGGTAAAACACCTCTTATATCATAGTGTTACCAACCCTACTTTACCAGTAGATTTGCTTTTTTCACACTGATGCCCTGTTTTCTGTTCCTGTGCGCATCCTATTACACTATGATTTCTGATAACCACTATATTTCAATGCAAGAATAACGGCTACTGGTTAAAGCGGCCAATCCCACTGAGTTCAGCACAACATGTTGTTACATGTTTTGGCTAGTTATTATACGCTCGGCCGCCTGCCTGACGTTAGTCGCCTTTTGCGATCTTCTTCTTCTTTTAATACCTCTCCAACTAGTGGAAGTTGGCAGTCAGCTCTGCATATGACCTCCTATCCCCTTTTACGATACCTCGGTAAAAAATGAGGGTAATCTATTATACTCAGCCGGATACCACACATGAATTTAAATTTCAATTTGCTTATAAAAAATCTTTGTTTATCTGATCTGGGAAAAACTCTACATTATAATACAAGTAACGCGAGTAGAGTCGCGGGTGCGGCCTATTGCTTTATACATCTGTCATCAAAAGAAAACAAATGTGCCGTTCAGAAATTCAAAAGTAAGCTCGGCATGTAGGTCACGCGTTGCGAAATAACGTGCCCTCTATTATGCGACGCTATTTATCAAGTCTGCCATATAAATGCTAAGAGTATGTACTAAAACAAACTCATCCTCCTGCCCTTATCCCACACTAAGTGGGGTCGGCACAACACGTTATAAACATGTTCTTACATGATTTGGCTACATGATTTGTCGTTTTTAAGACCGGCCGCCTGCCTGACGTCAACTTACCTCAGTCGTATTTTACAACACCTCGGTAAGAAAGAGGGCGGTCTATTCTACTAAGTAGTATCCGGTTGAGTTAAATAGACCACCCTTATTCTTACCGAAATGATGTAAAAGGCGAATAATATTTAATTATTACTTTTGTAAAATAAGTCAAGTTAAAAAAGGTTTTAACAAAATTTATTGTTCCTACTGTTAACTGTTGAGGAGTTCCCTCGCCTGGAGCCAATCCTGGCAGCATCAGGTCGTTGTCATAATAAAAACATACATTGTCGTCGGGACTGGACCAGTATGTAAAATTTCATCTCAATCGCAGACCAGGAAGTGGGTCAAATTGAACTTACAAGATTCCACCTACACAAACCCGTTTTAAAGAACATATGGCCGCTTTCAGAAATAATAAACCACAAAATTCACATTTCGCCAAACATTTGTTAGAAAGCGGTCATAAAGTTCCTAATGACCATAATTTCGAAATCTTGCGCACCTGTAACAAAGGGCTTAAATTGAACACCTGGGAACAACGTGAGATTATAAAACATAACAATGGCACCCTCATTTACGATCAGATAAATGTTTCTAGTTCAAGCTTGTTACACGTGTTCGCAGGCAAAATAAAATAAATGGTGGGGTTGAACCGATTAGTATATAACTAAGCATATTTGGGTATTGCTTCGCTTTACGATTTTGTCGTGTAGTTTATCTCCTGATGATGCTCCGGTTGCGGGACGAAACTATTGTTGAGTTTGTGATAGTGAACGTACATAGTGCTTGTGTATTGTGGTGGCAGTGGTGGAGGTTTTTGCATATGTTCTTACAATTCCTGCATGTATAAGGTATGAAAACGGATTGTCCACTCTACATTTAGCATTATATATATATATATATATATATATATATATATATATATTCTATTTTACTTCATCGCAGATTTAAGTAAAATAATTTTATTATTACTTTTGTATCGATAGAGTTGTTTAAAAACGATTCCTTGAACCCATCCTTTACCCATGCACAAACAATATGCAAAAATCGTCGCACACAACAAAACTAACCTAACCACATCGCATTATATAATTCTACCCCCATTGTCGGTAGCGGCCTACGCTAAACCTGGCTCATAGCCGCTGTAACAAATCCTGGCTTAGTCGGTTTAACGCGTGGTGGGAATCGATCCGGGGAATTACCGCTTTCAATTACAATAGGATGCATCAATTGATTGCGAATAAACGGCCCGCAAATACTATTATAGGATTGCGTGAGTAATCGGCTTATTTAAACAGAAATCCAGACTAGTGTGGTGTATAAAAGTCCGCAATCAATACTAGATCAGTCTACAGAAAGGTTTAAATTAAGTATAAGATATATGCTACGTAAAGCATATTACAAAATTGATGATTATTTGGATGATAAAAAAGTCTGGATTTGAAACTGCGGTTTAATAATGTTAAATTGAAAATGTTTAAAAGATTGACGGCAGAGTTTCTTTCTGGTTCTTCTCGGTAAGAGCAACCTTCCGATCCAGTTTTAGCTGCATTAATCATATTGATCCTTGACGATTCAAAACTTGTAAGAACTTATTTGAATAAAGATATATTGTTCCGCGCAAACGTGCGGACGGATGAAACAACCTCCGGGACCTGGGCCCGACGCCCCGGCGTTTCAACCTACCTTACGCGGCCGTTAGCTGTATGCGGTCCGGCCTCGTGAGTCACTGCGTGTATATGTGTACGTGTGTGTGTGTGCTTGTATGTACTTGGCCGATTCCCGAAACCGTTGGCTCGCCTCTGCACTCTTCCACGGACACGTAATGTCTGTTTCTCCCTGAGTATACACTTCACTATATCGGCTGAATAACACCCGGTGTGCACACAACCTTCGTAAGGTCACACGTTATTGAGTCGTCCCTATATCGGGAAATAGTACCCGACGCGCACCAAAACCGTGGACGGTCGCGTCTTATTAAACGCTTCACTGGTTAAACGCGTCACGAAATCGGAGAATAACACCCGAAACGCAAAATTACACGTGTGCGTAAGAAAGGAATGCCGTGTTCCGGCGCACGCGGATGCTCCCTATCGTGTTTGAAGGGTAACTATTGGCCGGCCGTTCTCGTAGGAATCGAATGCCTAAACGAGCCTGCCCTCGCCGCCCGCGCCGCTCGGCGAGTCATTTTATTCCAAACATATATTGATATGATTTGATTTAATCTTTGTTCTGTTTGTTAAAAAAAAAATAAGTAGCAGCCTATCTATCTATACCTATCTACTATCCCACTGCTGAGAATAGGCCTCTTCTCTCCGTTTTTGGAGAGAAGGATTGGAGCTAAGACCTACCATGCTGCTCCTTCCCCAGGCACTTGTGTTTATATGAAGATATTGTTTTAGATTTACAACAGTTATCATCTAGTTTATTTATAAAGATAAAACATTTGTACTTTAATAAATTAAACACAAGAACATCTTAAAGAAAACTCTCCAGAAAGAATGGGGTAGTGGCGGAAACTTTTAAAATTATTTACTTCGCGTCGAGGAAATTACAAAAGAGCGAGCGGGGGGCCGCGAACTAAATTGCGGAACAGAAACGCGAGACTTCCCGCGTTTTTTCCAGACTTTGTGAAAATAATTTTGTTTAAAGCAATTTGTAAATAAAACATCTTTTGTTTTAACTAAATTGTTCTATTTCTTAATGTGTTTCTAATAAACTGATACAACTTATTTATAGAATTTACTGTGCTGAATTGCATATTACAAATTTATGATAAGATTCATCAACATTCTCCTGCTCTTATCCCACTCTAAGTGGGGCATAACATGTTTTAGACATGTATGGCCAGTAAATTTCAGCCAACTGTCTAATGTCAACTTACCTAAATCGCCTTTTACGACACATCATCCTCTTGCCCTTATTCCACTCTAAGTAGGGTCGGTATAACATTTTATAAACATGTTGTTACATGATTTGGCTACGTATTTTACGACAAGCCGCCTACCTACATTATTAAATATAATATTCATTGATTGCGCTATCCTTCACAAACATGACAATTTATATAACATAAAACAAACGCTTTACAATTATTACAATACGATAATTTTACATTTAAAAAGTTTATCACTCAGAAAAATCAACTTTCATCTACAATTAAACGAAACAGCAGACGCAAACATACTCTCCTACGCCGTGGTGGTCTACTCTCCCTCCGTCTTACAAAATTTCGATCAAGTCGCGTGTCCTGACGAGTTTAATATTTTTTACCTATCACTAAAAAAAGCATAAACCGCCGTGTGGTATCCGGCTGAGTAGAATAGACCAACCTCATTTCTTACCGAGGTTTAAAAGGCGACTAAGGTAAGTTGACCCACCGTGTGGTATCCGGTTTAGAATAGACCACCCTCTTTTTTACCGAGGTGTCGTAAAATACGACAGAGGTAAGTTGACGTCAGGCAGGCGGCCGGTCGTAAAAACACAGCCAATTCATATGTTGTATCATCAGCATGTTTGTAGCATGTTATGCCAACCCACTTAGAGTGGGATAAGGGCAGGAAGATGATGACTAAAAAAAGCATAACGTTGCTAAAAAAGTTTCATAAACACAAAAGTCAGTATTCATTCCCTTAATGAATCTGGACATTTACAAGAAACGGTGCTAACATTCGGAATGGCACTATGCCATAAACATCCTATCTATACTAATATATAAAGCTGAAGAGTTTCACAGTATATTTTAAGCAATTTAATTTATGTACATAAAAATATAAAGAATTATAAAACGATAGGTGATGTATACAATAGACAAAGCAGGAACCGACATAAGCTTGCGGCTCCTGCTTTGCGCCTTGCAAAAGTGCGTAACTCGTTTGTGGGTTTTGGTATAAGATTCTATAATAAAATTCCGCAATCAATTTCAGCACTGCCATTACAGCAGTTTAAAAACACTGTTAAAAAGAGGCTGATACAGAAAGCCTACTATACTATTGAAGATTATTTAGAAGATAAGAATGTGTGGATATAGCTCTCTTTGAACCTGTACAAGACAGTAACGACTGAATGTAAATAGTATTAAGAATTATATATTTAAAAGAGCAACCGCCGAGTGTCTTGCTGGCTCTTCTCGGTAGGAACAGCTTTCCGAACCAGCGGTAGTGTTGACGATTCAAAAGCACTTGTTTACAAGTGCTTTTGAATAAAGAATATTTTGAATTTGAATGAATTTGAATTTGTTTGTTTGATTATTTGATCACGCTAATCTCAGGAACTACTGGACCGATTTGAAAAATTCTTTGATTGTAAGGTAGTCCTTTTATCGAAAAAGACTTATATATAGACAGTATAATATCACGCTAAGATGAATTGGAGAGGAGCAGCAATGAAATATATTGTGAAAACAGCAACAAAGCCGCCTAAAGCTTTCTTCGCGTGCGCTAAGTAAACGGTGAAAGTCCTAAAATCATGTATTACAAAATTGTTCCCTTCTAATAGTTCTAAAAAATCCGCGACAGCATATGTCTAGCTTTTAACGTTAACTTACTTTTTTACCATTTTTATACAAAAGTAATGAAAATATTATTTTGCTATAATCCGCGATAAAAGAGAATATATATAATGCTAAATGTAGAGTGTACTATTCGTTCTCATACCTGATACATGCAGAATTTGTAAGAACTCATGCACTACCCGACACCGATGGCACAACAATACACAAGCACTGCACACATTCACCACCACAACCTCAACAATTGTTTCGCCCCGTAACCAAAGCATCGTCAGGAGATAGACTCCACGACAAAATGGTAAAGGCTTTGCGGTGCTTGTGTATTGTTGTGCCATCGGTGTCGGGTAGTGCAAGAGTTCTTATAAATTCTGCATGTATCAGGTATGAGAACGAATAGTACATTATACATTTAGCATTACATATATTCTCTTTTATCGCGGATTATAGCAAAATAATATTCTCATTACTTTTGTATTATGGACCTCCGCAAAGTAACGCCTAATTCTATAAATTATACCATTTTTATAGTAATCAAAATACTATATTACGGTTTTAACCTTTCCAAGCGGGCGGAGTCGCTGGCGATTGCTAGTCTTTTATATACTTTGATGGTATAACGCAGTTGTATTAAAGTTTTGAGTTCTATTTGTGGTTGTATTAAAGTTTCGACTCCCCACTACGCCTTTAGGAAAATTGAAAAAGCAATGTAAGAGGATTATCTTTAGCCCTGTGGTATCCGGCTGAGTAGAATAGAGCAACCTCATTTCTTACCGAGGTGTCGTAAAAGGCAACTAAGGTAAGTCGACCCGCCGTGTGGTATCCGACTGAGTAGAATAGATCACCCTCATTTCTTACCGAGGTGTCGTAAAAGGCGATTAAGGTAAATTGACCTACCGTATGGTATCCGGTTTAGTAGTAGACCACCCTCCTTCTTACCGAGGGCCGTAAAATACGACTAAGATAAGTTGACGTCAGGCAGACGACCGGTCGTAAAAACGCGGCCAAATCATGTGACAGCATGTTTATAACATGTTGTGCCGACCCCACTTAGAGTGGGATAAGGGCAGGAGGACATATAATGTAAAAGGATTATCTTAAATATTATTACGATATTAGTTACGATACTCCTTAGAAACTAGACCGATTTTGATGAAATTTTATATTCAGTGGGTCTGAGAATCGGTTACTACCTATTTTTCATACACCTAAGTGATAAAGGTTGATTAACTCTAACATTAATTTTTTGGACATTTTTTTTTACACTAGAAATTCACTAGAAATAATGATATGGCAAAACGTTTTCCCGGTCAACTACGAGCATTCAAATAATTATGTTTGTTTTTATCGACAGAGTTTCTATTATTACTGAACACTACATCACTCACTTTCTTACCGAGGTGTCGTAAAAGGCGACTAAAGTAAGTTGACGTTAGGCTGGCGGCCGGTCGTATTATACCTAGCCAAATCATGTGACAAAATGTTTATAACATGTTGTGCCGATAAGAGCCGATAAATAAATAAATAATAAAATAAATATATGGGACACTTACACACACGGTCGTCCGTCCCCAAAGTAAGTAATTTAATACTTGTGTTATGGGTGACAGACAACTGGTGAATATATACTTATATATTTTTTAGATACATACTTAAATACAAATATACACCCAGGCTCAAAGACCAACAAATTCATTTATTGAAAATGTTGACCCTCGGCGGGAATCAAACCCGCGACCCGCGGTGCTAAAGGCAGGGTCACTACCCACTGCGCCAACGGGCCAGTCAAAACGATAATGATGATTTCTTCTATATTTTAATTCGCTCGAATATCTCGACATTTTTTGCATCGAACTGTGATGTAGACAATCCTTATGACCGAAACAAATCTTATATCCAAAGATTTGTGTTAACATTTGTTATTTTGCTACGTATCCTTTATTTGCTCATAAAACGAATATTTGGACTGATGCCAGCTCTGTTTTACTACTAAAACTCTTGCTATACTTTAGATACGCGGCTTCGTTCGCGTCAAGTTTAGTGTTTAAATACCCTCAATAATATCCTATTGCTCGAGACTAAACAGGATTCTTATCATCCTCTAAGTTAACTTGATAATCTTCATTGTAACAAATAACAACAAACAGAACAAGTATTGCTTTTACGGACAGACGAAAAAACAGCACTTATGATATTAGTAAGATTGCTTAATCCTGATGCATATATGTATTTATATTTATGTGTATCTGATATATTATTATTATAGCCTTTACTATTTCCTTAAATATATACATACAATTTTTACAAATATTATCATATCAAACCTTACAATAGATTTTTGAATTTAAAAGTATAATTATTAATACAATTTTAAACTAAATGTATGTCATTTTTTATAATAGTTATAATTATATTTATATTTAGGACCTCTCTCGAGTAAAGGCCTCCTCCATATGACTCCAAATATCTCTGGATTCCCTCCCGTTTCGCTATCTCATCCTCCCATCTTTCGACTAGCCTTCCCCTTTTTCTATGGCCTGATGATCCGTTCCAATTTGTTGCTCTTTTTGTCCATCTCTCGTCACTCATGCGCGCTACATGTCCCCCCCCCATTTCGATTTGAGTTTCTTACAGTATTGCAAAGCGTCAATAACATTGACGCATTGGTTATCATCCGAAATAGTTTATCTATACTAATATATAAAGCTGAAGAATTTGTTTGTTTGTTTGAGCGCGCTAATCTCAGGAACTACTGGACAAATTTCAAAAACTCTGCAGTGTAAGATAGTCCATTTATTGACATAGGCTATATAACATCACGCTAAAATGAATAGGAGAGGAGCAGCATTAAAAAAAATATCGCGAAAACGGCAAAATTTAAAGCTTTCCTTGCGTGCGTTACATAAACGGTGAAAGACATTCAAAAATAATGTATTACAAAATTGTTCTCCTCTAAAAGTTCTAAATAAAAGTCCGCGACAGCATGTCTAGCTTATAAATTTAACCCACGTAACCATTGTTATGGTTGTCAAAATACTATATTACGGTTTTAGTCTTTCCACTAACATTCGCAAGCGGCGTAATATAGTATTTTGTTAACCATAAAAATGGTTAAAGTGGGTTAACCTTAAAAGCTAGACATATGCTGTCACGGACTTTTGTTTAGAACTTTTAGAGGGGAACAATTTTGTCATACATGATTTTTTAATAACTATCACTTTTTATTCAGCGCAGGCATCTTTTTTTAATTTTGCCGTTTTCCAAGGTTTTTTTTATTGCTACTCCTCTCTTATTCATCTTATCGTTATGTTATTTAGCCTATAGGTTTCCTCGATAAATGGACTATCTTATACTCAAAGAATTTTTCAAATCGGTCTAGTAGATCCTGAGATTAACGCGTTCAAACAATCAAACAATCAAAGAAACTCTTCAGCTTTATATATTAGATAAGCTCATTTAAAGGCGTAAGATGTTATTATTGTAACATAAAAAATATACCCTTAATTTTCAAATACGCAGTTATCTTACAAGGCTACATTTTATCTACTTTAGCCCGATGATAAAACTAGAGGCTTGCATAAAATGAAGTATCTCTACACAAACTGTCCAGATTCCATCTGGAGTGTGCTACAGCCTCTCGACCTTGGCTTTGTAACTATGAGCTTAGGAACGTGACCTTCTGGTGTCAAGGGCAGACTTTTTTACAATTTGTAAATACAGAAAAAGGTTAAAAAAACTTTTTGACATCTGTTAGCAATGTTGAAATGTATATAATTTAGCGTTACTTTTTCGGGGTTCCATAATACAATATTTTTTTAAATATGTAATTGTTGGAACTCTCTTTAAATGCAAATTTTAAATAATTTATAGAATTAGACGTTATTTTGCGTAATCCATAATACTAAAGTAATAATAAAATTATTTTGCCATAATCCGCGATGAAGTAAAATAGAAAATATATATAATGCTAAATGTAAAGTGGAAAATCCGTTTTTATACCTGATACATTCAGGATTCGTAAAAACACATGCACAAACTTCCACAACCGCCACCACAATACACAAGCACTACATACGTTCACTATCACAAACTCAACAATCGTTTCGCCCCGCAACCGAAGCATCATCAGGAGATAGACTCCACGAGAAAATCGCAAAGCGAAGCATTACTTAAACAAGCTTAGTTATATACTAATAGGTTCAACCCCACCATTTATTTTATTTTGCCTGCGAACACGTGTGACAAGGATTTAACGTAATGTAACAAAGTTCTAGTTCAAAATAACATGTTTGAAACATGTTGTGCTGACCCCACTTAGAGTAGGATAAGGGCAGGAGAACGATGAGTAAATTTTGGTTATATGCTAATTAAATTAGCGTCTTTTTGTATGTGATCGATTTTCTCGAAATCTACAAAACAGATTTTTTTACAGTTTTTACTTAAAGATAGAGCAATTCTTGAGGAAGGTTTAAGGTAATAGTTAATTACTGTTTTGTATAAATTTACTGAAACATAACGTTGTAAAAGACGCGGTTGAAGTCGCAAGCATAGTCAGTTTTTTTATACTTTATATTAAAATCAAAATTATTCCATTCTATTCATCGTTGCAATACATTTTCTATAGCCTCTTTTTATTATGGCTGAGTATTTTTTTACTGCAGCGATTTCAGTCGATTGACCTTCGGAAGTAAAACAAGGGCGGATACGGAACTATCCTCAAGTAACGAAAGGTCAAAGCTGATGGAGGTCAAAACATCAAATGTACATTTTACTTAAGTACTAGCTGTGCCAACGACATTGCTCACGTGCAAATTAGTGTGACAAAGTATTTATCTATTTTAATTCACATACAACGCCGTGTGGTATCCGGTTGAATAGAATAGTGCCACCCTCAATTCTTACTGAGGTGTCGTAAAAGGCGGCTAAGGTAAGTCGACCCGCCATGTGGTATCCGGCTGAGTAGAATTTACCAACCTTATTTCTTACCGAGGTGTCGTAAAAGGCGACTAAGGTAAGTTGACCCGCCATGTGGTATCCGGCTGAGTAGAATTGACCAACCTCATTTCTTACTGAGGTGTCGTAAAAGGCGACTAAGGTAAGTTGACCCGCCATGTGGTATCCGGCTGAGTAGAATTGACCAACCTCATTTCTTACCGAGGTGTCGTAAAAGGCGACTAAGGTAAGTTGACCCGCCATGTGGTATCCGGCTGAGTAGAATTGACCAACCTCATTTCTTACTGAGGTGTCGTAAAAGGCGACTAAGGTAAGTTGACCCGCCATGTGGTATCCGGCTGAGTAGAATTGACCAACCTCATTTCTTACCGAGGTGTCGTAAAAGGCGACTAAGGTAAGAATCACCGTGTATTATCCGGTTTAGTAAAATAGACCACCCTCTTTCGTACCGAGGTGTCGTAAAATTAAGACTAAGGTACGTTGACGTCAGGCAGGCGGCCGGTCGTCAAAACGCAGCCAAATGATGTGACAGCATGTTCATAATATGTTGTGCCGACCACACTTAGAGTGGGATAAGGGCAAGAGGATGACTTCAATTCACATACAATCGTAATGTACTATTTATTTATATTTATTATTAACTTAAACATTCCGAAAAAATTGACTACCTTTTATTAAAACCGTACTTAAAGTCGTTAAGCAGATTATATACAGACAGACAACTTTTAGGGCCTTCGTTTTATAATAGTTAGTACCTACGTGACCGAGCTTTGCTCAGTAATTTCATTTAAAAAATATAAAAAATGCAATAAAAAAAAAAATATATATGGGACACTTAGACACACGGCCGCCCGTCCCCAAAGTAAGTAACTTAATACTTGTGTTATGGTCGACAGACAACTGGTGAAAATATACATATATAATTTTTAAGTACATATTTGAAATACAAATATACACCCAGGCTCAAAATGAGAGAAAAAGAAAGAAAAAAATGAAAACGAAAGAGCCGGGATGACATCCGGGTTTCAAACCCGGGTTTTGACCAACGGGTATTTTGATATGTAGGCCAACAGTTTACCATAACGCTATTACACTTAAAATTTGACAGCAAGAATTGGCTAGTGTGTTTAATGTGAATTTAAATAATTTGCAATGCCTGAAAACATAGATAAAAAGACACGTCTTTTTAAATAAAACCTAGTTAGATCGATTTTAGAGTTGGACGACGCAGCGTGGTAGGTCATGGGTCAAATCCTTCTTTCTAAAAAAAGAAGAAAGGGCCCAGCAGTGGGATAATATGATGTTCACAATTAACACTTACAGAAATATGCAAAAAATAATTAAATGTAATATATATTATAACTAGGTTTTAGCTTTGTCTTAAAACAATACTTCGAAACGCAACGTTTTTGTGGGAGATAAGGTCATCATCCTCCTGCCCTTATTATCCCACTATAAGTGGGGTCGGCACAACATATTGTAAACATGTTGTCACATGGTTTAGCTGCGTTTTTTACGACCGGCCGCCTGCTGTATGTCAACATACTTTAGTCGTATTTTACGACACCTCGGTAAGAACGAGGGTGGTCTATGGTTAGATAATAAAATATGAAAAAAAGTCAATGTATAACTATATTTTCTTTGTCCTTAATCAATATTTCAAAACCCGCCGTTTTTTGAAGAAAAATAAATTTTAAAAATGACAATGTTTTCGCTTTTAGTGGCATTAATTACACATCAAAGGTAACGTTGAAAAAATTCGTTTTATCATTTTCTATCTAAAAATTCACGCCGTATAAAACTACGAGAGGAGCAAATTTATCGCAAACTAGAAGCGCGCGGGTTCGTTCTACTTTCGCACTTTATTTTCTACTCTAATATTCATAACTGTAGAACAAAGTTCAACATTAACTTAATGGGAATACGTTATGTTATATCATTATGACGTAAACTCAACCATGTTTCAGTATTCAGTAGATACTTTTTCACTCAAAATAATAAAAGTAATCACTAAATAATTTATAGAATTAGGCGTTACTTGGCGGAAAAGTAATCACTACATATTATAAAACAAAGCATTCTTTCCAAATTTCACTATGTACGCATAAAACTTTAAAACTACGCAACAGATTTTGATGCGGTTTTTTTTAATAGATAGAGTGATTCCAGAGGAAGGTTTGTACGTATAATAACATTCAATACGGGGTAGAGAAATACTGTAATTTTTGAGGTTTCTGTAAATAATAACATTTTTTTTCCGCTTACATTGCAAACGCAGGCTAAACCCTACGAGATTTATCAAAATGAAGTACTAAGTATTTGTACATCTTGAAAAGGTCTACAGAAAAGTCCGCGATGGTGTATGTCTATCTCTTATGGATAACCCACAATAGCACTTTTTGTCATTTACTTTTTACGAAAAATAATGCCTTATGTTCAAAGCAATTTTTATACAATACCTTAAATAAATTGTTGATTTAATATAGATTAATATGGCCGTTTACAGCATGTAATTTAAGTGAACATTTTCGAAGATATTACAGATTTAAAATGCCGTGAGGACGCCGCGCTTGGCCCTATAACACTTCGACTTTAGCAGCTATGTCGCTCTTTCAAGAGTTTGTTTAAAGACATTCTGTCATTAATTGTAAAAATAAAATACATAGGGAAAATGTAAAAGTAAATAAGTAAAAATGTACTATATGAATTTAGATATTCCAAAGATAGCAGGAAATTTTCTTGGTATAGGGAAAGGAAATTGTTTTTCTCCAAATTTAACGCATGCGGGCCACGGGCAGTAATGAATAAATCAAAACTACTGGATCGATTTTAGTCATTGTTTTAACACTGACTGACATGGGATATATATTTTATATCCGTGCGAAGCAGGGGCAGGCCGCTAGTTAAATATAAGGGACACAGTCATGTCCTACCTAAAGAAAGTAACTTAGTATTTGTCTAAAGTGACAGACAACTGGTTAATATATACATGATTGAATGAATAACTCTTTATTGCACATCAGGTAAATAATACACATAAACAAGAGAAATAAGAACATTTAAGAGTGCAAGGGCGGTCTTATCACTAAAAGTGATCTCTTACAGACAACCCCTACGTTAAATTAATAAAGATAAGAGACAGATTGAGATACATATATAGTTTGAAATGAATTCTGATATCCGGATATGAGTAGAATAGACCACCCTCATATTTTACCGAGGTGTCGTCAAAGGTGACCAGTTTTGTAGTATCTGGCTAAACAAAATACACAGCTGTAAGAAATGAGGGTGGTCACCCTCATTTCTTACAGTGGTGTCGTAAAAGGTAATAAGTTAAGGTAAGGTAAGTTGACGTCAGGCAGCCGGTCGTAAAATAACTAGCTAAAACATTTAACAAGGTTTTGTAATATGTTGTGTCCCACTTAGAGTGGGATAAGGACAGAATGATGATAAAATAACGCAAGCAAAACCGAAAGAAGTCGACATCACATTAGAAACCTCAAAAATTACAGTATTTCTCTACTCCATATTGAATTTTATTATACATATAAAACCATCCTCTTCAAATTTAAATTCAAAATATTCTTTATTCAAATAAACTTGTAAACAAGTGCTTTTGAATCGTTAACTCTACTGCTGGTTCGGAAAGCTGTTCCTACTGAGAAAAGCCAGCAAGAAACTCGGCGGTTGCTCTTTTAAAAATATAATTCTTAATACTATTTACATTATGTCGTTACTGTCTTGTACAGATTCAAAGAGAGCTATATCCACACATTCTTATCTTCTAAATAATCTTCAAGAGGCTTTCTGTATCAGCCTCTTTTTAACAGTGTTTTTAAACTGCTGTAATGGCAAAGCTGAAATTGATTGCGGAATTTTATTATAGAATCTTATACCAAAACCCACAAACGAATTACGTACTTTTGCAAGGCGCAAAGCAGGAGCCGCAAGCTTATGTCGGTTCCTGCTTTGTCTATTGTATACATCACCTATCGTTTTATAATTCTTTATATTTTTATGTACATAAATTAAATTGCTTAAAATATACTGTGAAGCAAATGTAAGAATACCTGTTACCTTAAACTTCTCTCGCAGGGAATCACGCGGTCTTAAATTATAAATGCCACGTATAGCTCTTTTTCGTAAAACAAAAATTTTCAATCACTCTATCTATTAAAAAAAACCACATCAAATCTATTGTGTAGTTTTAAAGATTTTAGCATACATAAGAATATAGGGACATGGGGACAGACACAGAAAGCGACTTTGTTTTATACTATGTAGTGATTTAATAAGTCTGAGCTTAAAATAGCGATTTCACAGGTGAAAAGGTCTGAATATCTCTCAGTATTTCAATTCTAAGCGTTTATTCCCAGTGCACGTCGCCATTGGCTCGTCAAACTGTGAGCTCAGCGGATTAATTTATCACTCGCTTGCAGTCGACGCGTCTAACTTTGTTTTGCTCTTTTCTACTGCGCTATTCACAATATAACAGGAATAAAGCGCGTCTGAAAAACTGACTGCTGTATTAATTTTCTAGCGAAGTTCAACGGGTTTTTTTTATCTAGACTTCATTTGAAATATTAAATTTATCAAAAGATTTAAAATCTTAAATAAACAATCTGATTTTGCGTCTAACAAAATACTACAGTCGTTTATCAGTTTTTGTATACGATTGTACAATAAAATTCTACAACTAATTTTAATTTATTTTTTTTAACTAATTTTAATTTTAATTTAACGACTGGCTCGTTGGAGCAGTGGGTAGTGACCCTGCCTTCAACTCCACGGGTCGCGGGTTCGATTCCCGCCGAGGATCAACATTTTCTTTAAAATGAATTTGTCGGTCTTTGAGCCTGGGTGTATATTTGTATTTAACACGTTGAGCTGAGCAACGTTATAATACGTAAAATTTGATAAACGGTATTTGACACAACGTTTAATCACGTCAGTAAAAAATATGTCTTTCTTCAAAGAACGTGTATAAACGGCTGAGGCATATACAATTTCCTTCAAGCTACGTCATCGTGCCGTATCACTTTAAATTTTGAGACTGCTAGCGCCCTTCCATGTTAGTTTTTTTGTGCAGTTTATAAAGCTACTCGCACACATACATTCTAGTTACGCATACATCTGCAGCGTCGTAGTACGTCCCTCGATGCCCCCGCTCCCATACTTCAGTCGTCCGTGCGCCGTGAGCGGGAGAGTATTCAATTGCAGTGTAGTGGCCGTGGTTTTGCGAAACTACGCGTTCGAATTATCGTAAGTAATTTTATTATTTTGTGCAGATATTTATTGTAAAATTATTTACACTTATTGTTTGCGTCTATATTTGTAAAAATAATAAGTATAATCATGATTTCATTATGATGAATTTAATATAGGTAAATAATATTATGTAGGCATGTAAATCGTACGTTACAAATTTATTGACAGAATTGTACTTATTGTTTTAGATGGATAAAAAACAAGGTAAACAAAGATCGATGTGGATTTTCGATGAGGCATCAGCGTCACGGGAATCTACTCCAGATCCTTTCAGTGACGATGGTGAACATGGATCTGATGCAGATTATGACCCAGAGCCAGGACGGTCAGATGGGAGCGACAGTTCTGTAAGTAATGAATTACTATTTCACGGAAGACCACGTACAAGAATCAAGGATAAGCGTTTAGATTCCGATCAGTCCCGTTCCGAGACTTCAGATGACAGTACAAGTTCTGGAAGTATTTTTGATACCAGAAAATCAAAACGGCCTAGACCTATGTCAGAGAATTCCAATACTGCTGATCGCGATACGGAAACAATGGGCTCACTTGAGTCACAGTCGAGTCAAGAGAACGAACTTGAAAACAGTGACCAGCCACCACTACTAGATATAGAGGCTAACCTCGAAGTGCCTAACCCACTGCCGCTTCGTAGAGTCGTAAATCTCGAGCCACCACAACTTTTAGACATAGAAGACAACCCGGGAAATCCTGAGCCACTACCACTTCTAGACATAGAAGGCAACCCGGAAATTCCTGAGCCGCTACCGCTTCTAGACATAGAAGGCAACCCGGAAAATCCTGAGCCGCTACCGCTTCTAGACATAGAAGGCAACCCGGAAAATCCCGAGCCACTACCGCTTCTAGACATAGAAGGCAACCCGGGAAATCCTGACCTACCACCACTTCTAGACACAGAGAGTAACCCCGGCAACCCAACAATTCCTGAGCCACCATTGCCTTTAGATGTAGTGGGCCATTCTATAACTCCTGATCTGGCGCCACTTATGCCAGCTTCTCCTGTCTTCCATTCACCTGCTATGATAATGGACAACATATTACCAGGCCCATCTCACGGTCATGCTAGAGATATTTCGAACACCGCGCGACGGCAGCGAAGATACCGAACACCGTCTCCAGTAGCAGATTGGACCGACTCTACAGAAGTTATACCAGAATTTGACTTTGACGACAGTTCTGTCGGTGTCCAGTTTCAAATCGATTCAAATACATCAGCTATCGACGTCTTTTACAAAATGTTTCCTCCACATATTGTAAATTACATAGTTACAAGCACAAATAATTATGGAAGAGCACTGTGCTCCACAAATAGACCTACCACTAGAAATTCACGACGCTACCGTTATAAAGATGTAGACCGCGACGAAATCCTAAAGTTTTTAGGATTATGTCTTCTGATGGGACAAGTAAGCATTCCTAAAAAAAGTAAACTATTTACATATAGTGATCCCTTATATTTTCATCCGATTTTTCAATATACGATGTCTGCGCGTAGGTTTGAACAAATTTTGAGATGTTTATGTGTGTCCCCGTTAGGAGCTACAGGAAAAGAAAAAATTATTAAATTTATAGATGCGGTTTCGAAGAATTTTCAAGAATGCTACAAGCCTGCAAAAGAACTGTCGTTAGATGAATCAATGTTACTCTTTAGGGGACGCCTGTCTTTTCGACAATATATAAAATCTAAAAAGGCTCGCTATGGCATTAAATTTTATGAATTGACAACATCAGATGGGTACGTTCTCAATTTGATTATGTACGCAGGAAAAGATGATCAAGATGAAAACGAAACAGGAAAAAAGACAGAAAAAATAGTTATGAGACTAATGAGACCATATTTACTAAAAGGACATTACTTGTACATGGACAACTATTACAACTCAGTTGCGTTATCTCAAAAATTATTAGATTTAAAAACCCATTCTACAGGGACTTTACGGACTAATAGAAAAGACAACCCAAAAGAATTAACAAAAAAGAAATTAAATAAAAATGAACATTTTTGGGTTCGTAAAAATAAAGTTTACGTATCCAAATGGCAAGACAAAAGATCTGTGCTTATGGTAACTACATCAAATCATCCCAAACTTGTAGAAGTAACTAACAGACGTGGACAAAAACGTATAAAACCACAGGAAGTGAAAATATACAATCAATTTATGTCGGGAATCGATCGTGCAGACCAAATGATTTCTTATTATTCCACACCCCGTAAGACTTTGAGGTGGTACAAGAAGGTATTCTTTCATTTACTGGATCTCTCAGTGTGGAATAGCTTCTTTATATACAAAAAGTATTGCAAGAATAATAGCAACAGATACCATTTTTTGACCTTTAGAGAAGATTTAATAAAAACACTCATACAGCTGCCTCCGAATCTACAACCTGACAAACTAATAAACAGAAATAAATTTGATAACCGACTGAAAGAAAGGGCTGATGTTGTGCCATCAAGAGCCGTTGAAAACCGTGACAATTTTGGCCACTGGCCGGAAAAGATTCCCGTACGAACTAACTCGAATAAGACGTCATATTACATGAAGTGCAAAATGTGCTCCAAAAAGAAGATAAGAAAAGAAACCAGTATACGATGCAAGGGATGTGAAGAGAAGCCAGCACTCTGTGCTATTTGTTTTGAAGAGTGGCATAGTCAATTATAAATGTTTGATTAGTTATGTTACTTTTCAAAACATTTTATTATCGTTCTGTATTGTCCCACTGCTTGGCAAATGTCTCCCCATTTCCTTATATTAATTATTAATTATAAGAGATGATAAGGCTGATTATGATATTATCAAACGTGATAATAAAGACTGATTATTAGTTTGATAAGTTCTGTATCTAGGTTGATACATTATTAGTCAAAGAGATGACCAGTAAGGCTGATTTATGAATAAATACCAAATGTGATTATGTTCCTTTAGCGATGTCAAACTGTCGCAAATATTCTTAGAAGTGTTTTTTCTGTAGAATTGTGAGGCCAACAATTGTTAGTTAGTTTATAAGTACAACATCTAGTGTATGATTATAGTCAGAAGTCAGATGTTTTTATTTCAAAATACTAATTATTATTTGAATAAATATCTTGAGACGAAAAAACTGTTTTATTGGCTTTTCTCAAATTAAATTCAAATATCTGTCAACGTCAACAGACTTTACTTTCTATGTTACATACTCCAGAAATAACAGTATCTGGCACAACTTTCATGGACGTTGACGTGATCAGAGTTTCTCCCTAAATTCATATTAACGTAGCTACTAGTATACGAAACAACGTTTATGAACGCCGACGTGGTAAGAAGTTGTTCTATATTAAATAGTATATGGCACAACATCTATATACGTTGACGTGGTTAAACGTTGCCCCGTAATTTATATAGACGCCTTATAGTTACACGACACAACGTTTTAGGACGTCGACTTGTTTAGACGTTGTTCCCCAATTTATTAATACATATGGACAGTATATGACACATCGATTAAGAACGTCAACGTGGTTAGACTCTGTGCTTTATTTATATACTATACGTAGATTGCATATGACACAACATGGATAAACGTCGACGTGTAGTAACGGTTGTGTCACATTTCATATTATCTTTGGTTGTATACAAACAGAACGTCACTAATCGTCATTTATTTTGTATGAGAAAATAGTGCACCGCGCGACAAACATTTGAATACCCAGATGCTCAGCTCAACGTGTTAAGTATGTATTTAAAAAAAATATATAAGTATATATTCATCAGTTGTCTGTCTACCATAACACAAGTATTAAGTTACTTACTTTGGGGACAGATGACCGTGTGTTAAAAAAAAAAATTAAAAAAAAAAAAAAAAAAAATTAAAAAAAAAAAAAAAAATTTACCATAGCAACATATTAAGAGAACTATACAAGTCTGTTACACTTGTATAACTTACCGAGGTGTCGTAAAAGGCGACTAAGGTAAGTCGACCCGCCGTGTGGTATCCGACTGAGTAGAAAAGACCAACCTCATTTCTTACCGAGGTGTCGTAAAAGGCGAGTAAGGTAAGTCGACCCGCCGTGTGGTATCCGGCTGAGTAGAAAAGACCAACTTCATGTCTTAGCGAGGTGTCGTAAAAGGCGACTAAGGTAAGTTGACCCGCCTCGTGGTATCCGGTTTAGTAGAATAGACCACCCTCTTTCTTACCAAGGTGTCGTAAAATACGACAGAGGTAAGTTGACGTCAGGCAGGTGGCCGGTTGTAAAAACGCAGCCAAATCATGTGACAGCATGTTTATAACATGTTGTGCCGACCCCACTCAGAGTGGGATAAGGGCAGGAAGATGATGATGTCATTGAGAATATACATTAATAATAATAATGCATAGATTTAATTATGTTTCGATCTTGTACAAGATGGCAATGTGGAAACGTAACTAGTTACAAGAGTTATATCTTTAAAACTGCACAAGCCTGGTTTCTTACTGGCTCCTCTAGGTAGGAGCAATTTTCTAGCAGGCGGCCGGTCGTCAAAACCTAGTCAAAATATGTGACAGCATGTGTATAACATGTTGTCCTGAACCCACTTAGAGTGAATAAGGGCAGCAGAATGATGAATGTTATTTTACTACTTTCAAATAAATCATCATATTCCTGCCCTTATCCCACTCTGAGTGGGGTCGGCACAACATGTTATAAACATGCTGTCACATCATTTGGCTGCGTTTTTACGACCGGCCGCCTGCCTGACGTCAACTTACCTCTGTCATATTTTACGACACCTCGGTAAGAAAGAGGGTGGTCTATTCTACTAAACCGGATACCACACGGCGGGTCGACTTACCTTAGTCGCCTTTTACGACACCTCGGTAAGAAATGAGGTTGGCCTACTCTACTCAGCCGGATACCACACGGCGGGTCAACTGACCTTAGTCGCCTTTTACGACACCTCAGTAAGAAATGAGGGAGTTTTATTCTACTCACTTGTTTAAAAATCTTTTGTAAATAATAAAAATAGCTGTAAATAAATAAATAAATATATGGGACACTTACACACACGGTCGTCCGTCCCCAAAGTAACTTAATACTTGTGTTATGGGTGACAGACAACTGGTGAATATATACTTATATAATTTTGAAATACATACTTAAATACAAATATACACCCATAATATCTTTTGGGTTTAACGTGAAACTACAAGGTGAACACAATCGTAACGAACTCAAAATATCCGAGTTGATGCAATTCACGTGCGATGTGTCAGTCAGCGAAACGAGATTGTGCAGTTTCCTGTATTACTTTATACTTCGTACCACGAGAGTGGCCACACGTACGACTTGGACTAGGAAATAATATATTATAATAATAAATATATGGGACACTTACACACACGGTTGTCCGTCCCCAAAGTAAGTAACTTAATACTTGTATTATGGTAGACAGACTACTGGTGAATATATGCTTAAATATTTTTAAATACATACTTAAATTACAAATATACACCCAGGCTCGAAGACCAACAAATTCATTTATAGAAAATGTTGGCCCTCGGCGGGAATCGAACCCGCGAGCCGCAGAACTGAAGGCAGAGTCACTACGCACTGCGCCAACGAGCCAGTCAAATACATGCAATGTGGAAAATAAAATTCAAATAATTTCATATCTTTTATAGATAGATATAGATTAAAGATTTTTGTTTGTTACGCCGTGTGGTATCCGGCTGAATAGAATAGTACCACCCTCATTTATTACCGAGGTGTCGTAAAAGGCGACTAAGGTAAGTCGATCCGCCTTGTGGTATCCCGCTGAGTAAAATAAACCAACCTCATTTCTTACCGAGGTGTCGTAGAAGGCGACTAAGGTAAGTTGACTCACCGTGTGGTATCCGGTTTAGTAGAATAGACCACCCTCTTTCTTACCGAGGTGTCGTAAAATACGACTGAGGTAAGTTGACGTCAGTCAGGTCGTAAAAACGCAGCCAAATCATGTAACAGCATGTTTATAACATGTTGTGCCGACCCCACTCAGAGTGGGATAAGGGCAGGAAGATGATGATGATCTTTTAAGTAGATTATAGATTTTTGTTCGTTGTATTCTTTATTATATATAAAACAAATGCGTATTTATGTGAAATGGCAAAATAACTTGTCAACATGCGTATGCCGTTGCCATCTATAATTAATATAGCACTTAGTTTAGAATAATTTTACAGTTTGTATTTGTAGCTCTACATGTGTGTATATTGTTGATGGCATTTTTAAATAAATAAATAAATAAATATCTAATACAACTTTTTTGTTTATTCAAACGTTGCATTAAGAAACAATCAAGAATATGTAAAAATTTCGCGAAGGCACTAAAAATGACTTCATCTTCTAGTAAGTAGTAAGTAAGTAAGTAAGTAGCGGCCTGTTACTATCCCACTGCTGGGCATAGGCCTCTTTTCTCTGTTATTGGACAGAAGGATTGGAGCTAAGACCTACCACGCTGCTCCAATGGATTGGTAGGTTACACATATCTCCAGAATTCTCTAGAGATATGCAGGTTTCCTCACTATGGTGTCCTTCACCGAAAAGCGTGAGATAAATTGCAATTATCAATTAGACACATAAGTTTTAATAGAAAAACTCATTGGTGTCTGCCCGGGTTTGAACCCATGATCGTCTCTAGAGATTCACACGGTCGCACCGCTAGGCCATCACAGCTTCTAAGTGACATTTATTTATATTTATAATTTTTAAAGATATTTCAAAAGCAAGTAAATAACCACGAATTCATCATCATCCTCCTGCCTATATCCCACTCTAAGTGGGGTCGGACAACATGTTGTCACATGATTGAAATAATAAACAATGTTATAAACATGTTGTCAAGTGATTTGAAAACGTATATTACGACTGGCCGCCTGCTTTATTCTACTGAACCGAATACCAAACGATGGGTCAACTTACTTTAGTCGCCTTTTACGAAACCTCGGTAAGAAATGAGGGTGATCTATTCAGCCGGATACCACGCATAAATTTATAATAAAGCTATGAAATAATTGAAGCACACATTTATCTCCAAGAATATAAAATAGTATAAACCATCGGTGTGCATAGAAAATAATTAAATTCCGTTCATTGATATCGTAGACTTTCGCAACTTATTTATTTTTATATGAACTTCTTTTGCGAAACTGGTTTTCTTATAAATTTAGTTTTCATTTAATTGCTTATATTCAAGGCTTTCATTCCCGATAAGTGAAATACACACAAAAAACATATTAAATATTTATAGAATTAGGCGTTACTTTGCGGAGGTCCATAATAAAAAAGTAATGAGAATATTATATAGAATTAGGCGTTACTTTCGGATCGTTGCCGGACTATCGCGGATTATAGCAAAATAATATTCTCATTACTTTTGTTTTTTATATTAAATATTCAAAATAGGACAAATCCAATGAAATCTGTACACGTGGCCATTGCAAAGTATTGGAAACTCGTCTTTGTAGTATTCAATTTTATATCGTGCTTCAATATTCTTTCTTACTTTAATATTCTCTTTTGTTATTGCTATACTAATATCATGTTATGGTAAAAAAATTGTTTGGTGCTTTTCTCCGACCTAAAAAAAATAAAGTAGAGAGTGATAATGGTAATGTACTGAAGTTGTAAAATATTGCAAGAAAATCATCATCTTCCTGCCCTTATCCCACTCCAAGTGGGGTCGGCACAACATGTTATAAGCATGCTGTCACATGATTTGGCTATGTTTTTACGACCGGCCGCCTGCCTGACGCCAACTTATCCTAGCCGTATTTTACGACACCTCGACAAGAAAGAGGGTGGTCTATTCTACTCAACCGGACACCACACGGTGAGTCAACTTACCTTAGTCGCCTTTTACGACACCTCGGTAAGAAATGGGGTTGGTCTATTCTACTCAGCCGGATACCACACGGCGGGTCGACCTACCTTAGTCGCCTTTTACGACACCTCGGTAAGAAAAGAGGGTGGTACTATTCTATTCTGCCGGATACCACACGGCTTATTGCAAGAAAATGTATGAACTAAATATCTTTAATAATTAAATGAGTTAATCTTGTATGTTTAATATATAATATCTGGGTGACCTTGCTCGGTAATTTTTTTACAAAATAAAAAATATAAACTTAAAAAAAAAGAAAAAATAATATGGTATGTAGGGGCTGGATTCTAGGTATTTTCATTTCTCGCAACCACCCTTTCCCCGAATAAGCTACGCTGACTTGAGAGTTAAAGGCAAAAATTCAATTCTATTTAAATTTTTAATGCCCAAAAATGTGAATAATTTTTTTTTTTTTAAATAAAACCTAGCTAGATCGGTTTTTCTCACCTAAAACCCCCTACACGCTGAATTTCAGGAAAATCGTTGAAGCCGTTTCCGAGATTCCGAATATACATACATACAAAATTAACTCATTTAAATATTAAAGATTTTTTTTTTTTGGAATCTCGGAAACGGCTCCAATGGTTTTCCTGAAATTGAGTATGTAGGTTTTGAAGGAAAGGAATAGACACTAAATAAATTTTTTAGACGTCAATTGACGAGCTGGACAGCCTAATGGTAACGCGCGGACCAAAAACGCGAGACCTAGGTTCGATTCCCTCATGTCATCCGGTTTTTTTTATTTTTTTATTGCATTTTTTGACGTGACAACGTCTTAAATTAGGTTGCGGCTTGGAGTCACTCATGAAAAAGTGTAACGCCCACTCACGTCTGTTACGATGAGTCACCGAACGAAAGAGAGGCCCGCCGGACTAGCGAATGCCTGGCGTCTCTCTCCCACTCCAATCCATCACATTTAAAAAGATGTTGTCACGTAAAATCTTTGCCCGTAAAACCGACTTTACAGACAACCGCTTTTTTTTATCTTTTATAAAATTACCGAAAGTTCTGTCACTCAGTTACTTTAACTAAAGTGTAATGAAAAGCGTGTAAATATACCTGAGCTTTGTATTAAAAGTAGTGAAGTCAACGTCCTTCCTTCCAGGTGGGCATGCTCCCCCTTGGGGGGGTGCGGCGGTCGAGGGCGCCGCGACTTGCTGACATACCGAGGTACACATTTGCATTTTAATATTCCTTAATATTTTTCAAGAAACTAGAGTAAACTCGCAACTATGTCGCTAAGAACGGGAAATATCCGTTAAATTTTCAGTTCACGTGAGTTTTATGATGTTTTTACGAGATACCATCACTACTTCTTTTGCGAAAGTTGGATTTAAGAATGTTATGTATATACTAACAAGCTGTGATGGCCTAGCGGTGCGACCGTGTGGATCTCTAGAGACGATCATGGGTTCAAACCCGGGCAGACACCAATGAGTTTTTCTAATAAAACTTATGTGTCTAAATGATAATTGCAATTTATCACACGCTTTTCGGTGAAGGAAAACATCGTGAGGAAATCTGCATATCTCTAGAGAATTCTGGGGATATGTGTAACCTACCAATCCGCATTGGAGCAGCGTGGTAGGTCTTAGCTCCAACCCTTCTCTCCAAAAATGGAGAGAGGAGGCCTATGCCCAGCAGTGGGATAATAACAGGCCGTTACTTACTTACTTATGTATATACTTATTATAAAACAACAAGGTCTGTCTGTATGTGATCGATTTTTTCAAAATCTGACGGATTTTTGTACAGTTTTTACTAAAACGAAGTTGCGAGTCTTCCGGAAGGCTTAAATTAATAGTTTGTGCCATTAATCGTAGTGTTACGGTTTTTTGTAAATTGTGTTGAAGAGGTCGTGCGATTGTAAAAAACAGACTCTCCTGGTGGGAGCTTTAGTCAAGTGCGCCGCGTAACTCAGCAGAGATACTCTAAAATATATAAAACTAGTAATATCCTGCGGTTTCACCCTCGTACATCACCGATCTCATGGCAGTGGAAAGTCTACTAAGTCGGACTATTTATTTATTTTTGTTAACATAAAAAAATTTAATAGCGGCATTACTATCTTATATTAAATAAATTACTATATTTTCCTGAAATTCAGCATGTGATTGTTGGGCAGAAAAATCGATCTAGGTAGGTTTTATTTTAAAAAAATTCGTTATATCCCTATTTTTGGGCATTAAAAAAATGGTATAATGCAGAATTGAAAGCAAAGCATTTTAGTTGTTAAATGTAATGTTGCGATAGCCGGTATCGGTCGGACCGAAAATGTTGTAAATCGGGGTTCGAATCCCACATGTCATCGCCACCTTCTTTCTTTTTTATTTTTTAAAAAATTTATATTATTAAATTGAAATTTTTTTAAATTTTAATTTTTAAATTTTTAAAAGATATTTTTTTATATCTTTTAAAAATTTCCAAGCAAAAGCTCGGTCACCCAGTCACTTGTGTTAAATAAAGATATTGTTTTAGATTTACGTAAGGATCATTATCGTTTATCGTTTTCCCGTAAATAGGATATACGAGTATGTTATCAAACCTATAGTCCTTAATTCACAGCTGAATTAACAATTATTCCGTCAGTTACACGAAATGTAAGGTATAATTATAATAAACGATTCAACCCATTTTCCCCCTCACAGATTATGGTATAAATCTACAATTAACCGCTACTAAATGGCGTATCGCAGTTAAGAATGGAATCTTGAAACTTTAGGGGTTTACGTTAACTTACATAACGCAGTTAAGAGTTAAACTTTATGCTTCAATCGTTCCGTACACAAAAAATTAAATAGCACAAACCTCCTCCTTGTGGTATCCGGCTGAATAGAATAGACTAGCATCATTTCTTACCGAGGTGTCTTAAAAGACCAATAAGGTAAGTCGACCTGTCGTGTGGTATCTGGCTGAGTAGAATAAATCACACTCATTTCTTACCGAGGTGTCGTAAAAGGCGAATAAGGTAAGTTGACCTGCCGTGTGGTATCCGGCTGAGTAGAATAAACTACCCTCATTTCTTACTGAGATGTCGTAAACGGCGTCTTAGGTAAGATGACGTCAAGTAGATTGCCGGTCGTAAATAAGTAGCCAAAACATGCGCCGATCCCACTTAGAGTGGGATAAGGGCAGGAGAATGATGATGGCGGTACAAATAGACTATATTCGCTTTTATACATTAAATAAATATAAATATAAATATATGGGACACTTACACACACGGTCGTCCGTCCCCAAAGTAACTAACTTAATACTTGTGTTATGGTAGACAGACAACTGGTGAATATATACTTATATATTTTTAAATACATACTTAAATACAAATATACACCCAGGCTCAAAGACCAACAAATTCATTTATAGAAAATGTTTGCCCTCGGCGGGAATCGAACCCGCGACTCGTGGAGCTGAAGGCAGGGTCACTACCCACTGCGCCAACGGGCCATTACTTAAATATATTTAAATTCACTCACTATAAAAGAGAGGCTGATACAGAAAGCTTACTATACTGTTGAAGATTACTTAAATGATAAGAATGCGTGGATATAACTACTGTCCGACCCTGTACAAGATAGAAATGACTTAATGCAATTAGTTTAAAGTATATTTTTTTAAAGAGTAACCGCTGAGTTTCTTGCCGGCTTTTTTCGGTAGGAACAGCTTTCCGAACCAGCAGTAGAGTTGACGATTCAAAAGCACTTGTTTACAAGTTTAATAAATAAATATATGGGACACTTACACACACGGTCCTCTGTCCCCAAAGTAAGTTACTTAATACTTGTGTCATAATAGAGACAGACAACTGGCAAATATATACTTATATATTTTATATACATACTTAAATACAAATATACACCCCGACTCGAAGACCAACAAATTGAATTATAGAAAATATTGGCCCTCGGCGGGAATCGAACCCGCGACCCGCAGAGCTGAAGGCAGGATCCACTACCCACTACGCCAATGGGCTAGTCATTTGGATAAAGAATACTTCGAAATGAATTTTGAATTTTGTTTTTTTTTTTATTTACAACCAAAATGTACTAGTTATATCTATCTCAGATTAATTACACACTGCAAATAATACCCACGTGGAAAGGTACCAAGAATGCTAGCAGCGTTTTCGCGTTGAATCGCTAAACTGATTTTTTATGTGAAAAAGAAGCCAGCCCTCTTGTCACCTGAAGAGGCAATTAACCGAGGTAACATTTTGAATTGAATTAGTATTCAAGTCGAATAAACCCGTAGTGTTTGCAAAAAATTAGCTTGTTTAATTTGCGGTAAAATAATAAAAGCCTTTTCAAATATGAGGTGAAACGTCGAAAAGGGGCTTAGTTTAGCAGACGTATAAAAGTGTTTGGTGAAATTTTAACCTGTCCCAAGCGACGCTCAGAGCTTTGTGATGAATTTAACGAGCAGTTTGCTCTTTATGTTGACATACCTTATCCTTTGTCAACACAGAGAAACCTATTCTGTTATTTGACTCGGACTACTGTCTCTCTATATATATACTTATTATAAAACATGCCCGTAAAAGTGCCCAAAAGCTGTCTGCCTGTATTTGATCGATTTTGTCAAATCTTTTGAACGGATTTTTGTACGGTTTTTACTAGCTACTAAGCTAGTACAGGTCTTCCGGATGGTTTAAGTTAACAGTACATTAAAATTTTATTTAAATTATGTTAAAAAGGTCGCATTAAGTAATGTACTAAAGAATTATAGAGCTACAATTATACTACAAAAGAGTCCGCGACAACATGTCTCTATCTGTTATGGTTTACTCACAATAACTACTTTTATATTTAAAATTTCAATGACACACTGATTTCCGCGCGAGAGAATATATGAGTTAATCTTATATATATATATATATATACATACGTACATTTCAGGACTCAGGAGCTCGACTCGACTCGACCTAGACAGGTTTTATTTAAAAAAAATAATCGTTTTATCCTGTTTTTGGGCATTAAAGAAATACTGCAATTTTCATTGAATATATAAAACACTATTTTTGGCATACACTATCAAGTCAGCGTAGCTTATTCGGGGAACGGGGGGTCTCGAGAAATAAAAATACCTAGGACCCCCCACCTACCCAATCATTTTTTTCTTTTTTTTTTGAAGTTTCTTTTTTCTGTAAAAGATTACCAAGCAAGGCTCGGCCAACCAAGTGCTAAGTTATAGAAGTAAAAAGTTAAAGTAATAATGAATTAATAAAAGTGAACAATCAGAAATTAACATGTTTAACCCTACGACCTTCTGTGCTTTTCTAATATTCTTCCAAGCCGACGCATATGCTGTTATGGTTATGATAAAATTGCTCACATCAATGACCTTATCGCGATAGTGTTCACTCGCTTGGCTAAACATTGCCACTTCAGTGATAACGTCGTATATTCGTTGAACGTTTACTTTTTATATGAACAAACATACGTTTGTTCATATAAAAAGTACAAAACCAATGTACGAAAGTAATAATAACATTATTTTGCTATAATCCGCGATGAAGTAAAATAGAAAATATATGTAATGCTAAATGTAGAGTGGACAATCGGTTATCATACCTGATACATGCAGGAGTCGTAAAAAACACATGCACAAACCTCCACCACCGCCACCACAATACACAAGCACTATATACGTTCACTATCACAAACTCAACAATCGTTTCGCCCCGCAACCGAAGCATCTTCAGGAGATAGACTCCACGACCAAAATCGCAAAGCTATTGCGCTATTGCTTTGCGACTCCTGCATGTATCAGGTATGATAACCGATTGTCCACTCTACATTTAGCATTATATATATTTTCTATTTTACTTCATCGCGGATTATAGCAAAATAATTTTATTATTACTTTTGTATTATGGATCTCCGCAAAGTAACGCCTAATTCTATAAATTATTTAAAAACCAATGTATTTTTTTTCTATATTAGCTTGGTATCTTATATACCTACAACTTTCTTTCATATTTCAATATTTTACTTGATTTGTAAGTGATTTGAATTCAGAAGTGCTTGTAAGAAATATGCTTATACGTAAAGCATATTACACATTTGAAGATTACGTTAAACTATTGTTGAGTTTGTGATAGTGAATGTGTATAGTGCTTGTCTGTTGTGGAGGTGGTGCTGGAGATGTGTATTGAATACATTTTTATTAAACTTGCATGTATCAGGTACGAAAACAGATAATAAATATACTTTAAATTTAGAATTGCATATATGTATCTTTAATTTGCTTTATAGAATATTCATAGAACAATAATAATTATTACTTTTATTACATTACTAGGAGTCCCGCCCCAGCTTCGCACGGGTATAAAGCATATGTCACTCAGTGAAAATTACAGTATTTCTCTACTCCATATTAAATTTTATCATACATATAAACCTTCCTCTTCAATCATTCTATATATTTAAAAAAAACCGCATCGAAATCTGTTACGTAGTTTTAAAGATTTAAGCAAACATAGAGATATAAGGACAGACAGAGAAAGCGACTTTGTTTTATACTATGTAGTAACTTTTATAGCTACTACTATTTTGATAATTGTCAAATTTTTACCATACTTACCAAAAGACAAAATTACGTTTAGCTGTCATTTATGTTTTGTTTTTCCATGTCATAGTCGTTTTTGTTATACCACGTTTTATAGTGACTTGACGGGATAAAATTTAAAACGGGATAAAAAGTATTCTATATCCGTCTCCTAGTTCTAAGCAACCTCTCCACCAATTTTCAGCCGAATTGGTTCATCCGTTCTTGAGTTATAAATAGTGTAACTAAGACCAACTTTCTTTTATATATATAGATTATATAATTTTTTGTCATTTGTTTTCATAGAATTGAACCTGTGGAATAATAGATTACAGCTTTCAATAAGCTTTGGCAGATTACATCATTTTAAATGTATTCCAAAACCTTCTTTTGCCCTAACTAAATAAAGTATATCTTTTAGTTTGAAATGGAAATTTGAGTTAGACGCAGTTAGAGGTATCACCATTTCTAAATTCAGTTAAACAACTTTCGCAGAGCCTTTCACCAGGGTCGTAGGGTTTCGGAGCGTGCAAATTTAAATTGCCGCTAAAGCCTTATCTCGTTTTGCCTTTGTATTTCACCACCGCTATTTTATCTTTCAAACGTTTACGAAATTTTCGAAATTTTCAACGTATTCTCTTGAAAGGGTATTTGGAAATGCTAGTTAAAAATAAAACTTTGTTCAAGGTGATAAGAGGGGTAATTGATTGCCCAAAGTTACTGCATAAAAATGAACTTAAAAACACCATCTAAACTATCAAGGCAACCAAAATATTCACCATTCGCCAAAAGCTCATCCAAAAATTCTTACATTTAGGCACAATAAAATTTAATTTATTATTCCTCCTGCCCTTATCCCACTCTGAGTGAGGTCGGCACGACGTGCTATAAACATGTTGTCACATGATTTGGCTAGTAAAATATGTAATTTTACTAGCGGCCACGCCGTTTGGTATCCGGCGGAATAGAATAGTACTACCCTCATTTCTTACCGAGGTGTCGTAAAATACGCCCGAGGTAAGTTGCCGTCAGGCAGGCGGCCGGTCGTAAAACGCAGCCAAATCATGTGACAGCATGTTTATAACATGTTGTGCCGACCCCACTTAGAGTGTGATAAGGGCTGGAAGATGATGATTTTACGAGCGGCCGCCTGCCGGATGTCAACTTACCTCAGTCGTATTTTACCACACCTCGGTAAGAAAGAGGATCTATTCTATTCAGCCGGATACCACACGGCGGGTCGAATTTACCTTAGTCACCTTTTACGACACCTCGGTAAGAAATGAAGGTGGTCTATTCTACTCAGCCGGTTACCACACAACATTATATATTTCATTTAAAAACAAAAATAAATAATGTAACTACAAATGCATAATAATACGCCGTAATTTCATTAATCATATTGATCATTGAGTTTATTATTACTTATAACTAGATTATTTTGATTTGATTTGATTTTTTGATCGAAAACAGAATTTAATAATTTAATCATCATCTTCCTGCCCTCATCCCACTCTAAGTGGTGTCGTCACGACGTGCTATAAACATGCTGTCACATGATTTGGCTTCATATTATACGCCTGCCCGATGTCAACTTACCTTAGTCGTATTTTACCACACCTCGCTAAAAAATGAAGGTGGTCTATTCTACTCAGCCGTATACCACACAACATAATATATTTAATTTAAAAAAAAATTAAATGTAACTACAAGTGCATACGCATAATAATACATAATATATAATAGTGCATAATAATACGCCGTAGCTTCAGAAATCATATTGATCATTGAGTTTATTATTACTAGATTATTTTGATTTGATTTGATTTGATTTGATTTGATTTGATCACCTTGAACAAAATTTTATATTTGATAATATTATTATAAATTACACCCCATCCACAAACCACACCATATAAATACGAACTGTTTAAATATAGTTAAATCTGCTGAGAAAACGGTTCGCCTGCTCCCCAAGTTTTCCAATTGAACAAGCTTTAGAATTTATAACGCGTGGCTTGTTGCTAACATTTGAAGTGTACACAGAATTCGCAATATACAGCAAGATGAAAATTGAGAAATCTTTCGATATTGCCAATTTCCTACATTGCATATGATAGCTGAAAGAAAGACGTGTGACTCTTCATAGTCGGTCGCAAGTTCAAACCCTATTCCTGTAGAATTAACAAGATTTCTATAGCCTATATGTCACCTCGGCTTATCTATACTTATAATAAATCTGTAGATAGGTCAATTCTGTAACTGGAATATATTTCCAAAATAACTATCAGGGGGTGATTAGGGATCGATACTGATGCCAAAAATGCAATCAGTAAAAATTTTGTCTGTCTGTCTGTCTGTCTGTCTGTCTGTATAACCGTTATAGAAACAAAAACTACTCGACGGATTTTAACGAAACTCGGTACGATTTTTCTTCATACTCCTGAGCTGGTTATAGTATACTTTTCATCACGCTACAATCAATAGGAGCAGAGCAGTGAAGGGAAATGTCGGGAAAACAGGAGAAGTTACTCCATTTTTTAAGCTTACGTCGCGTGTGCAACCTTGATGGTTAAAGCTACACAGAAATCATGTATGACGGAAATGTTCTCCTTAAAATTATATAAAAAATATCCCACGACAGCATATGTCTATCTTTTATGGTTGACTCACAATAACACGTGTAACTCCCGATAGCTTAGCAGTTCGAAGCTTTCTGGTCATATTTGTCTACTCCTACGTTTATATCACTCTCAGTCATCCCTAAATAAAAAAGTGAATAGTATTAACCATTGTTTAAAAAAAGAATAATTGAAATCGGTATAGAAACACCAAAGTTATACATGAAATATGCTAATAATAAGCCATCGCGCGTGAATACATAATAAGCCATCGCGCGTGAATACTGAATCATGCTATAAGGATTATCACTGCATAGTATAAAACAAAGTCACATTCTTTGTTTGTCCCTATATCCCTATGTATGATTAAATCTTTAAACTACGCAACAGATTTTGATGCGGTTTTTTTAATAGATAGAGTGATTCAACAGGAAGGTTTATATGTATAATAACATTAAATATGGAGTAGAGAAATACTGTAATTTTTGAGGTTTCTGATGTGATGTGTAAATAATTACTTTTTTCCGCTTACATTGCAAACGCAGGCTAAACCCTACGAGATTTATCAAAATGATGTACTAAGTATTTGTACACATTGAAAAGGTCTATAGAAAAGTCCGTGATGGTATATGCCTATCTCTTATGGATAACCCACAATAGCATTTTTTGTCATTTGCTTTTTACGAAAAATAATGCCTTATTTTCGAAGCAATTTTTATACAATATAGCATTAATCCTTATCCAATTAAGTACCTTAAATACATTGTTGATTTAATATAGATCAATATGGCCTTTTACAGCATGTAATTTAAATGAACATTTTCGAAGATATCACAGATTTAAAATCCCGCGAGGAGGCCGCGCTTCCCCCTATTGCACTTCGAATTTAACAGCGATCGGATGCACAACTAAATGTCGCTCTTTTCAGAGTAACCTTTAAAGAAAACATGTTTGTATTGTCTAATGATAGCAAAGCTATGAATGTTGTATATAAAGACATTCTGTAATTAAGTTTAAACATAAAATATATAGGGAAAAATGTAAAATGTAAATATGTAGTATATGAATTTAGATATACCAGATATAATTTTAAATTCTCAGTAAATATTGTGCATAGCAAAATCACCTCTATGATCATTATACCAAGAAGGTTTCCTGCTATATCTAATAACAGGAAACCTTCTTGGTATAGGGAGAGGGGAATTGTTTTTCTTACTTTACTGGATCGATTTTAATCATTTTTTTCACTGAGTGACATAGGCTATATATTTTATACCCGTGCGAAGCAGGGTAGGCCGCTAGTAAGGAATAATTGTGCTAAATTTCATCGATATGGGTTCAGCGTATTTGCTGTGAAAGAGTAACAAACATACATACATGCTCACAAACTTTTGCGTTTATGATATTAGTAGAATTGTATAAGCAATTGATCCTGCGGGAATTCTTAAGTACTATCAATATAAAACTTCCTCAAGAATTGAACTACCTTAAAAATCGTACAAAAATCCATTCAGTAGATTTTGAGAAAATTAATTACAGACAGACGGACAGCTTTTGGGAGTTTTGTTTGTGAGACAGACAGGCAGATATATTAAAAGAGATGGATTAACAGAGATTTTCGTATATATAATAACTAACCTATACTTAATATATAAAGCTGAAGAGTTTGTTTGTTTGAACGCGCTAATCTCAGGAACTACTGGACCGATTTGAAAAATTCCTTCAGTGTGAGATAGTCCATTTGTCGAGGAAAGCTGTATAACATCTCGCTAAAATGAATAGGAGAGGAGCATAAAAAAATAGTACTAAAACGGCAAAATTTAAAGCTTTCCTTGCGTGCGCTGAGTAAATGGTGATAGTTATTCTAAAATCATGTATTATAAAATCGTTTCCCTCTAAAAGTTCGAAATAAAAGTCCGCGATAGCATATGTCTAGCTTTTAAGGTTAACCCACTTTAACCAGTTTTATGGTTATCAAAAGAGTATATTTCGGTTTTAATCTTTCCACGCGGACAGAGCCGCTGGCGATTGTTAGTTTGGATATATGTATGTGATATACCATTCTAACTTCTTGATAACAAGACAACCCCTGTAAATCTGAAGTAATCGTAACAATGTTATCCCGGGAACAGTAAAATCACGTTAAGAATTAATTACAAGGGAGCTTTAACTAATGTTGTAGCCTCGAGCTAAATCTGGTTAAATGTCGAGCTAAAAATAAATTCGCTTTGTGCTCTATTTAGCTTCGCATAAAACGAGCTTTCTCCCGAAACTTTTTCCTTACAATCACTAGTATAAAACAATGTTTATTCAAACTTACATATGAAAGTTTGTTTAAAGATCTGTCTGTCTTTAACAATTTCAAGCTTTAGAGCTCACGAAGTCGAAACTATTATAAGAAACTCATATATTCGTAGTATTTTTTTAGATAAGATTTTATCCTATCTAAAAATTCTTTCTTTTATCTTATCTAAAATTTCCTTCCTTTATCCTATCTAAAATTTCCTTCCTTTTATCCTATCTAAAAATTCCGTCCTTTAATCCTATCTAAAAATTCCTTTCTTTTGTCCTATCTAAAAATTCCTTCCTTTTACCTTATCTAAAAGTCCTTCCTTTTATCCTATCTAAAAAATCCTTCCTTTTATCTTATCTAAAAATTTCTTCCTTTTATCTTATCTAAAAATTCCTTCCTTTTATCGTATCTAAAGTTTCCCTCCTTTTATCCTATCTAAAAATTCCTTCTTTTTATCCTAACTAAAAATTCCTTCCTTCTATCCTATCTAAAAATTCCGTCCTTTTATCCTATCTAAAAAGTCCTTCCTTTTATCCTATCTTAAAATTCCTTTCTTATGGATACCGCCTCTCGACGCGTGCAGGGGGCGATTATGTCAGATTCGCACCGACTAAAACGACCTGTGCACTCCACCATGCTGCTGGTGGCGGGGACAAGGAACCGTTGGACACATTGCCCCCATCCCCGCCAGCAGCAACTTTGAACCCCAGAGTGCGCCACCTATAGATCGGGGCCTCTGTTAATGGCCCCTTCTTCCACTAATCTATGCATCGGAAGCACCGGAAATATCGACCACCTCAGGGACCTTATAAGGCGGGCATCCAATAAACCCCGTTTGGAACGCCCGGTAAGTCGCCGTTAGAATGGCACGCAATGATCTTGACCGAGTCTAGCTGCGGCGGAATTGGATCCATGGACTAAACTTCGGATCCACTCCGCCGCCTCCTTCCGTGAGATAAAGTCCTCGCAGAAGAAGGTCATCTCTCCCCGTCTACCATGGCACGAACCACAGTGGGCAAGGAGAGATTGTACCCCAACCTGCGTCATGAGTTTTTCTCGCTGAACCATCCAAGCTCGTCAGTAGAGCGCCTTGTCAAACTCGGCGCCGCACGCTTTGCACCGGGCCAACCGCCACAGATACTTTCCGTAGTATTCGTAGCTTAGGATTAGTAAATGAAACTCATACTTCACAAAGTTGTTCGTATTTTCATTTGATTTTAATATATCTTTCTAACTCGTCAACAACAGCAAAATGACGACTTCTGCTTTGTAGTAGACCCTCATTATGAATACAGGAAAGTCGCGGGAAATCGCTGGATAGCATAGCAAAAGATTCTGTGGCTTAAGCTGAAAAGTAGATCAATGGACTCCTATTATAGTTGATGATTTGAAGAGAGAATGCTATCTTCTTACTTGGTACGAAGGATAAGATCGAGTTGTGTCTTTTATTCCAATTGTCTAATAGTTGTCATACTTTGTTGTGTCCGGAAACAATTATTAAAAGCTTTAATTCAACTTGCAATGTATGTATGTGAAGGTGGAAGGCTTGCAAGTTAAATTTGAACCACTTCCCGGGGTCCGATTGAGCTGAAATTTTACATACTGCTCCGGTCCTGATGACAACGCATGTTTATGATAAGCATGACCTGATGCTGTCAGGATTGGCTCAACAGCAGGGACTTGAAATTGTGTAAAAGCTTTTTTAAAGCATTTTTAACTTGGTATTTATTACAATGATTACAACTATTTTTATTGAACTTTACAGTCCAGTTTAGGATGAAAATTTCACCTCTAATTATGATTAAAAACCATCGAAATACCACATTTTGAGCAACGGAACGAAATAAGATAAATTATAAAAACTTTTAACAAAATTTCATTGCCCTACTATTAATCATTGAGGAGTTTCCTCGTCTGGAGCGAACCCTGGCAACATCAGGTTATGCTTATCATAAACATGATTTTTTACCGGGACTGAACTAGTATGTAAAATTTAAACTAATCGGAGCCCGAGAATTAGTCAAATTTTACATGCAAGATTCCACCTTCACTTGTAAGTTAAGTAAAAGCCTTAAATAGTAATTCAAACTCGTTCAACATTTAATATTTGCGAATTAAATAATCATAAACAACGTTTATTTTCTTATTAAACAAGCACTTCGCTCTGTTATGTAATTATAACAAAACACACTACTGTCTGAGCTTATGTTGTGATAACATATTAATTAAACATTGTTCACGTGTTAATTAATATTCACACTAATATCATAGAAAAGGGTCTGTCTGTTACACTTTCAAGGCTAACCCACTTAAGCAATATCGTTATCGCACTGCTGGGAATGGGCCTCTTCTCTCTGTTTTTATAGAGAAGGATTGGAGCTAAGACCTACCACGCTGCTCCAATGCGGATTGGAAGGTTACACATATCCCCAGAAATCTCTAGAGATATGCAGGTTTCGTCACGATGTTTTAGTTTCACCGAAAAGCGTGTGATAAATTGCAATTATCAATAAGACACATAAGTTTTAACAGAAAACTCATTGGTGTCTGCCCTGGATAGAACCCGTGATACATTATCACCGCATATTTTGTTGAAACTTGTTGCAATTGAAGCTTAAATATCGGGTAAACATATAAAATTAAAAAATGAGCGTAGATGAAATAATGATGCATTTTGTTACAGATACATTAAATTTACTGAGTTCGTTCACTATTTATATAAATAAAATATCGTGAGGAAACCTGCATCTTCAGAGAAATCTAAACATATGTGTAATCTAACAATAAAAGAAAGAGATGAAAGAAATGTGCATGCGTATGAGATCAGAATGTTAAGGTGAATGTGTGGTGTGGCAAAACTTGATAGATTACGCAATTCAAATTCAAATTCAAAATATTCTTTATTCAAATAAACTTGTAAACAAGTGCTTTTGAATCGTCAACTCTACTGCTGGTTCGGAAAGCTGTTCCTACCGAGAAGAGCCAGCAAGAAACTCGGCGGTTGCTCTTTTAAAAATATAATTCTTAATACTATTTACATTATGTCGTTACTGTCTTGTACAGGCTCAAAGAGAGCTATATCCACACATTCTTATCTTCTAAATAATCCTCAAGAGTATAGTAGGCTTTCTGTATCAGCCTCTTTTTAACAGTGAAATTTATGTATCAGCCTCTTTTTAACAGTTTAATGAGTATATTAGGGGAAGTCTGAAAGTTGCGCCCATTGCAGAAAAGATGAGAAGTGCGAGACTAAATTGGTATGGTCATGTAATGAGGAGGGATGAAAATCATGTGACCGAAAGAGTTTTGAATATGAATGTGGATGGATGTATGGCTAGGGGGAGGCCGAAAAAAAGATGGATGGATTGTGTGAAAAGTGCATGTTAAAGGATTTGCACCAGAGTAGACGAATGATAGAGGAAGACATATTGTGCCGTCCCCACTTAGAGTGGGATAACGGTAAGAGAATATTAATGATGAAGTGTAATCTAACAATCCGCATTGGAGCAGCGTGGTAGGTCTTATCTTCAATCCTAATCCAAAAATGTAGAGAGCAGGCCTATGCCCAGCAATGGGACAGTAAAAGGCCGTTACTTTACTTTACTATATCATGAATAGTACATCCCTGTTTACAATTGTAGCTGAGGCCGTAGATCGTTCAAGGATTTCCGATAACAGAAATGTCAAATAAGATACCCTTGAACGCTGAACTGTGTTTAAAAATGATAAACATTGTTTTGAGGCGTAAGAGCATCGATAATGAACGAATAAGTTGCGAAATAATGCAATGTTATTTACTAGTATTGTATAAAAAGTTAAAAGACAAGTAACGTTGTCAAATAATTTATATACGTTACTTTGCGGAGGTCTATAGTACAAAACTAATGAAACTATTAATTTGCTATATTTATTAATGCTAAATGTAGCATACTATTCGTTCTCATACCTGATACATGCAGAATTTGTTAAAACTCATGCACTACCCGACACCGATAACACCGCACCGCTCGATAAAATCGTAAATCGCTTTGCAATTTTGTTGTGGAGTTTATCGTCCTGACGATGCTTCGGTCACGGGGCGGAACAATGGTTGACATTGTGGTGGTGAATGTGTGCAGTGCTTGTGTATTATTGTGTTATTGGCGGCGGGTAGTGCATGAGTTTTTACAAATTCTGCATATATCAAGTATAAGAATGGAGAGTACACTCTACATTTGGCATTAAATATATTGTCTTTTATCGCGGATTATAGCAAAATAATATTTTCATTATTTTTTGTTTTAATGGAATCTTTAATAAAAAAGTAAGAATAACAAAGACAACAGTTTTTAATAAAAAGCGACCGAACTAAGAGGATTATAAAAACTTATAATATTTTAGGTAAATGTGTTTTAGCTTTTTATATGGTCGGTCGTATGTGAATAAATGAAAAAGCTTATTTTCCAAGCCGGTTGATGTCAAGTGTGCACCGTATTATAGGCTTTATTACCAGGCAATAGAGGATGTATTATGTTTGAAAGCAAAATGTATCGAGCAACTGGTTGTACATAGACTATATAACAATATTACAGACGTGACAGTTAGACAGGAAGTTTTTTTTATTGTTTAATGCCGATCAAACTTTTAAAAATTTACTATAGTAAACTTCAAATTTTTTAAGATAATTAATGCGAATATTGTTAACATATACCACATCTCATTTGCATAGTAATTTTTAATAAAAAAATTATTGTCTTTATTCCACTGCCCTTATCCTACTCTCATTGGGGTCGGCACAATATGTTTTAACCATTGTGTGATGTGATTTAGCTAGGTATTTTATGTCCGGCCGCCTGCCTGACGTCAACTTATTTTAGTCGTCTTTTACGACACCTCTGTAAGAATAGAGGCTGCTCTATTCTACTCAGCCGGATACCACACTGCATAGTAATTTTTAAGAAAAATATGCCCTTTTAATGTCTATGGCTGAAACAAAACTAAAATTTTCATAATGTTTTTCGCGTTTTTCTTTCGTTTTATGTAAAAAAATATGTTTTTGTTTATGGGCGTCAAAATCAAATTATAGACCAGTTAGAATTTTTTTATCGTAGCATTTTCTTATACAAAAATCATACATTTACAATTCTCAATTGTAAGAAATCTTAGCAAAGTATTTCTTGACATAGATCAAAATAAATCAATTTTTCATATCAGTTTTCTATTACGTAGAGCTGCATTATTTAATATCTTAAATATATTGTAAAAATGCTTATACGATACATTTTCATGTAATAAAAAACACATGAAGTAAATAAAATACCTAATGTACGTAATGAGCTATATATAGTTGAAACTCTTTCAAAAAATATGAAAATTTTTGGTCTAATAATACATAAAAAAGAGACAGATAATAAGTCTTATTTGCTATCTCTTCATCTAGCCATGTGGTATCCGGCTAAGTAGAATAGTACCACCCTCATTTCTTCCGAGGTGTCGTAAAAGGCGACTAATGTAAGTTGACCCGCCGTGTGGTATCCGGCTGAGTAACCTGCATATCTCTAGAATTCTAGAGATATGTGTAACCTACCAACCCGCATTGGAGCAGCGTGGTAGATCTTAGCTCCAATCCTTCTCTCCAAAAAACGGAGAGAAGAGGCCTATTCTCAGCAGTGGGATAGTAACAGGCCGCTACTTACTTATTTGTACATCTACGTAAATGTAGGCGTGTCTACATCTATTTAAAATTTAATCTATGCCGGTTGGGCCGAGCCTCCACGAGCGGCGAGCGCGGCACAACACAACACAACCGCATGGCGTCTTGACCTTAACGGACGTCCATCCTCCTTTATTTTACACCCCTTTCATTTCCGCACACGAGAACAATAGACCACAGACAATAAAATTTATATACATCCAAAGAGTTCGCGTAAAGTTTTTATATTAAACTAAGGTGCTGCTAATGCCTTCTGTGAATTATATTGTAGTGATTTTTATGTGAGTGAAAGTTTGAAAGTACGAGATGAATGGAGTAGTTGTTGATACCGAACGCAGCCCGGAAATGGCGGGAAATGTTGACAGGTGAGTCGGACATATTTGAAAAAAATATGGATTTATGTTACTATTATTAAAATAAGATTTCCAAAATATATCAAAACAATTCTTAAAATACTTTATTACTCTTAATTACGCCGTGTGGTATCCGGCTGAATAGAATAGTACCACCCTCATTTCTTACCGAGGTGTCCTATAAGGCGACTAAGGTAAGTCGACCCGCCTTGTGGTATCCGGCTGAATAGAATTGACCAACCTCATTTCTTACCGAGGTGTCGTAAAAGGCGACTAAGGTAAGTTGACCCACCGTGTGGTATCCGGTTTAGTAAAATAGACCACCCTCTTTCTTACCGAGGTGTCGTAAAATACGACTAAGATAAGTTGACGTCAGGCAGGCGGCCGGTCGTAAAAACGCAGCCAAATCATATAACAGCATGTTTATAACATGTTGTGCCGACCCCACTTAGAGTGGGATAAGGGCAGGAGGATGATGACTTTATTACTCTTAATTATTTTAATAACAATTATTTTTCGTCAGAACAGAATGCCGCCAAAATGAATTCCTCCTCTATTTTTAAATCTCCTCTAAGTTGAAATTACAATAATGAGACAAATGCCAATATTTATACTTCCTAATACACTAAACTTAATACAATAATTATTATCTTATTCTGCAAATGTTAAAATTGCTAACTATATAATTATTTCCATGATTAATAATATAATATCCGTTATAATTTCCGTTGACCATAATTTTAAATATAAGAAGTTCTATTGACAAACGTGAATATAAATAATTTACAGTAAAAGAAAATCAATACTATTCTATGTAGAATACACTATCCGTTATTATAAGTCATACGTAAAAAAATGCATGTTACCATAAATTACCATAAATACTACATTGCACTTAAGCTAATGCCTAATACAATTCCAGTAATTATCGTTATCAAGCATCAAGATACCATAGACAAAATAACAAAGATAAATAATATATTGATCACTTTTTTATTTACTATATAATAATTTAATATTATAAAAAGATTATTTACATGATAAGAATGCGCGGATATAGCTACTGTCCGACCCTGTACAAGATGGTAATGACTTAATGTAACTAGTTATAAGTATTATTTCGAAAAGAGCAACCGCTGAGTTTCTTGCCGGCTCTTCTCAGTAGGAACGGCTTTCCGAACCAGCAGTAGAGTTGACGATTCAAAAGCACTTGTTTATAAGTTTATTTGAATAAAGAATATTTTGAATTTGAATGAATTTGAATTTGTTTGTTTGATTATTTGATCACGCTAATCTCAGGAACTACTGGACCGATTTGAAAAATTCTTTGATTGTAAGGTAGTCCTTTTACGATTCAAAATACGAAGTACGATTCAAAAGCACTTCATTACAAGTTTATTTGATTAAAGAAAATTTTGAATTTGAATAATTTTAAAAGTAATTATAAAATTATTTTGTTTAGCTATAATCGCGAATTATAGCTAATCTAATCTTATTCTAATTTAATCCGATCTAAGCTATCTTAATACATTTCTGTCAGGTATATTAACGTAACGTAAAATTAATACAAAAGTAATAATAAAATTATTTTGCTAAAATATATATAATGCTAAATGTAGAGTGTTCTATCCGTTTTTATTCCGATACATGCAGGATTCGTAAAAACACATACACAAACCTCCACCACACGTTCACTACCACAAAGTCAATCGTTTTGCCCCGCAACCGACGCATCACCAGGAGATAGACTCCATGACAAAATCGCACAAAGTAATCAATTCGAGTAATCTGACTGTAATCTGATTAAAAGAAAGAACATGTACATTGTTTTAAAGTTATTGATAATACCTTTATAAATGAACAAAAAAGCTCGAATCACCTTCAAAATATTCTTCATTGAAATAAAGATGTAAACAAGTGCTTTTGAATCGTCAACTCTACTGCTGGTTCGGAAAGCTGTTCCTACCGAGAAGAGCCAGTAAGAAACTCGGCGGTTGCTCTTTTAAAATATAATTCTTATGACTAGTTACATTTAGTCATAAAGTCTTAATGTGTAAAGTCTTAAATCCAATGGTCTTGAACCATATTGCTCTATAGTTTCAGATTAAAGATATCATAGTTTTTTTTTAAGATATGCAGATATCCTCACAATTTTTGAAAAACAACTGTATATTTAACCTTGCCCTTACATAAGTTTAAGATAACTGTCAAAAGGTTGCTTAAACTGATACCCTTTAAACTATATTTACATAATTATTTAAATGACAAATGCCGTGTAATAGAATAGACCACCCTTATTTCTCCCCGAGGTGTCGTAAAAGGCGAATAATGTTAGTCGAACCGCCGTATGGTATCCGGTTGAGTAGAATAGATCACCCTCTTTCTTATCGAGGTGTCATAAAAGAGGAATAAGGTAAGTCGGCCCGTCGTGTGGTATCCGGCTGAGTAAAATAGACCACCCTCTTTATTACAGAGGTGTCGTCAAAGGCGACTAAGATAAGTCGACCCGCCGTGTGGTATCCAGCTAAGTAGAATATTATTACCGAGGTGTCGTAAAAGGCGAGTAATGTAAGTCGACACGCTTGTGGTATCCAATTCAGTAGAATAGACTATCCTCATTTCTTACCGATGTGTCGTAAAAGGCGATTAAGGTAAGTTGACCCACCGTGTGGTATCACCAAACGTCCTACGTTACCTACTTTACGAAAATGCATAATATAAATTATGTATCGATCGATTTATCGCGGATTATAGCAAAATAATTTTATTATTACTTTTTTTTATTCACAATTGAAATTCCAATGCGATTGACCAAAAGGTCATCCAATTATTGTTTGCAATTTTAAATTTCCGTATAAAATTACAATTAATTACAAATAATAGTTGCAATTACAACATAATATTAATCTGAGTAATTATGTTCACGTTTCAAGTGTAGAAGGTTATCATAAACCGGTTTTAGAACAACATTTTAAATATTCCGAGTTAAGAATTTGGTATTAGTTTTTGCGAGATTCAGTTTTGTAAATATAATTTTAAACCGGTCATTGCTATTAATTTTGCATGTTTTTTTCCACAATTCCAATGTAATTCAATTTGTATCAATTATTTCACTCTGGGGTCGGAACAACATGTTATAACATGTTGTCAAATGATTTGGCTATATATTTTTCGACCGGCCTGCCTGATGTCAACTTAAGTTCGTCTTTTACGACACCTCGGCAAGAAAGAGATGGTCTATTCTATTCAGTCAGATACCACACAGCGGGTCAACTTACCATAGTCGCCTTTTACGACACCTCGGTAAGAAAGAGGGTGGTCTATTTTACTCAACCGGATATCATACGGCACGTCGACTTATCTTAGTCGCCTTTTACGACACCTCGGTAAAAAAGAGGGTGGTCTATTCTATTCAGCCGGATATCACACGGTGGGTCAACTTACCTTAGTTGCCTTTTACAACACCTCGGTAAGAAATAAGGGTGGTCTATTCTACTCAGTCGAATACCACACGGTGTGTAAACTTAACTTAATCGCCTTTTACGACACATCGGTAAGTAAGAGGGTGCTCTATTCTATTCAGCCGGATACCACACGGTGCGTCAACTTAACTTAATCGCCTTTTACAACACCTAAATAAGAAATAAGGGCGGTCTATTCTACTTAGTACTACCACACGACGGTTTATCAGACTAAAATGTAAGATAAAAAATTTAGAAAAAAATATTTAGCTAACAGGAAAATAGCATACTTCTTGCGTCATTTACCGAAATGTTTATTAAGTTTTGCGCATTAAAAATAGGTTTATGTTAAAACAGTTGTTCATTCATGACAAAGACATATTGTTTAGTTTTCATTGTGATATTAACACATGCGTTATCAGTACTGGAAACATTCCCACGCAAGTCGTTATTGAATAACCAAAGCTAAATATTACATTTTAGAGTTCAATTTGCACTGAAACTACAAACAAGGACCTTTGTTTTCAAGAAACCACGTGTTTTACGTGATATGCGATATTCAATTCTCCCCTGTATATTTCAAGGTTGATATTCCAACGGATTTATTCTGAAACGCGAGATCTTTTCTTCCAGAATTTATCAGTACTGATCAAAGTATTAGATTAGAGCTCATTTTCCTCATAAAAAAGTACAGAAAAGCTATGCCGGAAGTGTCAATAGAATCAAAGTAGAAACGTATAGTAACGTAAACCTATAGTAACTTTTATATATCTTACGTAGTAAGATTTTTAGAAGTTGATTCAAAAGCACTTGCTTACAAATTCACTTAAATTCATTAAATAAAGACTATTATATAAACATACGGGTCACATCGCGTTATAATCGATTACCTTTGTATAAGGTTCAACGTTTCGGCAGAGTTGCATCCACCGTGGTCACGAACTGGCTGAACTGACTGCCAGTTCAGTCAGATGTGACCCGTATGTTTATATAATAATCAGTATGAATCGCGAAAGTTTAAAATCTACTAAATAAAGACTATTTTAAATAAGGAGCGTATATGTAATTCTTAGCATTATGTCTTATGGAATATTGTTATGTGGTAAATGCGCAAATAATAAAAAGAATGATATTACAAAAAAAGCCATACACGGGATTTAACAATTTAAGTCCGAGTGATTACCTGAGAGAGAAGTTTGAGAAAATAGGTATTCTTATTTGCCTCACAGTATATTTTTAGCTATATAATTTCGTGCATAAGAATATAAAGAATTATATAAGAAATGGTGACGTATATAATAGACAAAGTAGAAACAGACATAAGCTTACGGCTTCTGCTTACAAAAGTACGTAAGTCGTTTGTGGGTTTGGATAAACGTTAAACTTGCTAAAACGTAAGTGCTTACCGCTTTACTGTAGATTTTTGGCAACAAAATTGTAAATATTTTGTCTTATAGCACACTAGCTGCATTATGGCTTCGAAATTTTGAACATAAAAGTAAGATATAGATACATAAATAAGAGATAGAGACATGCTGTCCCGGATTTTTTTGTAGTATTTGTGTAGATCTACCATTCTCTAGTACATTACTTAAGTGTAACTTTGATTACGCGGCGCATGCGAATAAAGCTCTCAGCAAGCAACGAAATTTACATAAAATCGTAATGTACTAACTTACACTTTTCGGAAGAATGGCATCTTTTAGTAAAAATCGTACAATAATCGGTTTAGTGGATTTTGAAAATCGATCACTTACAGATAGACAGTTAAGCTTATTGTTTTATAATCTATAAATATATAAAGCTGAATAATTTGTTTGTTGGATTGTTTGAAAGCGCTTATCTCAGGAACTACTAGACCGATTTGAAAAATTCTTTGAGTGTAAAAAAGTCCATTTTTAAGTTATTAAAAATCGTATAAGATAATCGTATAAGTATAGGATCACGCTAAGATGAATAGAAGAGAAGCAGCAATAAAAAATATTACGAAAACAGCAAAATTTAAAGCTTGCGAGCGCTAAGTAAACGGTGAAAGATATTCAACAACCATGTATTACAAAATTGTTCCCCTCTAAAAGTTCTAAATTAAAATCCGCAACAGCATATGTCTAGCTTATAAGGTTAACCCACTTTAATCATTTTTATGGTTATCAAAATGCTATCACCATCATCCTGCCCTTATCCCACTCTATGTGGAGTCGGTACAACATGTTATAAACATGCTGTCACATGATTTGGCTGCGTATTTACGACCGACCGCCCTCCGACGTCAACTTACCTCAGTCGTATTTTACGACGCCTCGGTAAGAAAGAGGGTGGTCTATTCTACTAAACCGGATACCACACGGTGGGTCAACTTCCCTTAGTCGCCTCACACACGTATACACATATATCCATATAAGCTTGGCTTAAATAGATCAAATTTATATAAATGAAATTTATATAAAATAAATATTAAATGGTTATCAAAATACTATATTACGGTTTTAATCTTTCCACGCGGGCGGAACCGCTGGCAATTGCTAGTAACTATATATAAAGGCGAGATGAAATTATTTTGGAGGTAATGTAGAACGTGTTAATACTGTAGGCACAACAATACTATACATATCTGTAGGAATACATTTAGAGATCTCTCTAAATATTTAGGTATTACACATAGAATAGCTGCTATATTGAATCAGAAATAACTTCAGCTCTAGTTGTGTTAACGATACAGTTTGTATACCGCTATATCTCATCCCTTTATACGAGCTATTCTTGTATATAAATAACTAGCGATTGCCAGCGACCCCGCCCATGAAAAATTAAAACCGTAATATAGAACTTTGATAATCATTAGAATGGTTAAAGTGGGTTAACATTAAAAGCTAGATATATGCTGTCGCGGACTTTTATTTAGAACTTTTAGAGGGGAATAATTTTGTGATACATGATTCTTGAATAACTTTCACTGTTTACTTAGCTTTAAAATTTAAAATTTTAAAATGTTGCTGTTTTCGTAATATTTTTTATTGCTGCTCCTCTTCTATTCATCTTAGCGTGATTTTATATAGCCTATAGCCTTTCTCAATAAATCTTACACTCAAAGAATTCAGATCGGTCCAGTAGTTCCTGAGATAAGCGAGTTCAAACAATCAAACAAACCAATTCTTCAGCTTTATATATTAGTATAGATTAGACGCGTTTAAAAAGACCTTTCAATCATAGATTTCTCACAACAGAAACTGAAAAAAAGGAAAATAATAAACGGTAATAGTTATTCAAAAATCATGTATAACAAAATTGTTCCCCTCTAAAAGTTCTAAATAAAAATCCGCGGCAGCATTTATCTCTTTTAAGGTTAACCCACTGTAACCATTTTTTGGTTAATATTACGGTTTTAATCTTTACACATAAGCGGACCGCTGGCGATTGCTAGTACGTAATAAGTAGAAATTTCTTATAAAAAATGATAATAACCAAAGCTCGATTCCAGATATTAGAAATGTTATATACGCAATTGGAAAACAAATATCAGTACTCAAGCACTGCTGAACATTCTACGTCAAATAAACACAGATAACCCGACGAACTCCCTCGCATCAATAATATTATTCAGTTAGATAACATTCTCACAACCCCACCATATTTGTGATAAAACAAACATAAATTAACTTTATCTAACATCGTAACACATGCAAGATGAAATGATAAACAATGATCTAGTAAGTAAAGTAAGTAGCGGCCTGTTACTATCCCACTGCTGAGAATAGGCCTCTTCTCTCCGTTTTTGGAGAGAAGGATTGGCCAAGACCTACCACGCTGCTCCAATGCGGATTGGTAGGCTACACATGTCTCTAGAATTCTTTAGAGATATGCAGGTTTTCCCACGATGTTTTCCTTCACCGAAAAGCGTGTCATAAATTGCAATTATTAATTAAACACATAAGCTTTAACGGAAAAACTCATTGGTGTCTGCCCGGGTTTGAACAAGTGATCTCCTCGAAAGAGTCGCACTGTTACCGCTGGGCTACCACAGCTTTTACAATGATCTGATAAATTCAATTTATTCTTACAAGTTATCTTAGGTTATTTACACGCTAGTTCTGTACAAATCATGCCCACGTGGAATGGTCCCAAGAATGCTAGCAGCGTTTCCGCGTTGAATCGCTAAGCTGATTATTTGTGCGAAAAAGGAGCCAGCCCTCTTGTCACCTGAAGAAGCAATTAACTGAGTTAAATGGCAAATGTAAATAGCAAAAATTCAATTCAATATAAATTTTAGTATTTTTTAATGCCCAAAAATAGGAATAAAATGTTTTTTTTTAAATAAAACCTAGCTAGATCGATTTTTCCCAAAACCCCCACATGCTGAATTTCAGGAAATCTTTGGAGCCGTTTCTGAGATTTCGAAAATATATACATACAAGATTAACTCATTTAAATATTAAAGATTTATTTTCTATGAGAGTGGTCTATTCTACTCAACCGGATACCACGTAGGTCTACGGCGTAGTTTTTTTTAAACTGTGTTTATTAAAATTCTATTTGGGTCGAACGAAGTTGCGGGTTGAGATTGTAATATATATTCCGTAAAGGAAGTTGAGTTTTATCTTTAATTTATTCGTTTCGTACACTTTAAATAACAAGATTATCGCTATCAAGTCTTGAATATACGATTATGTATATCGTTTTAGAGGTCGTGACATTCCTATTAATATTATAAATGCGAAAGTTTGTGAGTATGGATGTATGTTTGTTACTCTTTCACGGCGAATCCTCTAAACCAATATCGATGAAATTTGGCTAAAATATTTATTATACACCGAGGTTAGCCGTGTGGTATCCGGCTGAGTAGAATAGTACCACCCTCTTTTCTTACCGAGGTGTCGTAAAAGGCGACTAAGGTAAGTCGACCCGCCGTGTGGTATCCGGCTGAGTAGAATAGACCAACCTCATTTCTTACCGAGGTGTCGTAAAAGGCGACTAAAGTAAGATGACCCACCGTGTGGTATCCGGTTTAGTAGAATAGACCACCCTCTTTCTTACGGAGGTGTCGTGAAATACGACAGAGGTAAGTTGACGTCAGGCAGGCGGCCGGTCGTAAAAACGCAGCCAAATCATGTTACAGCATGTTTATAACATGTTGTGCCGACCCCACTTAGAGTGGGATAAGGGCAGGAAGATGATGACACCGGGGTAACATATAGGCTATATAAATCTGGTTAATTCTAAAGGAATGGGATGACATTGAAAAGCATCATCTATGATCAACCTATCACGCGACAACAGTCCACGCGAACGAAGTTTCGGGTAAAAGCTAGTAATATATATACTGCCAAAGTTCAAGGCAACTGGTCTATTTTGTTTCTATATCCGCATTATAAATAATTCATATCCCAAGCGCTACTAAAACTGGACGTCTGTTTTTTTTTGTAGTGAAATTGTTTATAGAATAAGGTGTTACTTTGCGGAGGTCCATAATACAAAACTAATGAGAATATTATTTTGCTATAATCCGCGATGAAAGAAAATATATGTAATGCTAAATGTGAAGTGTACTGTTCGTTCTCATATGTTTAAGTCCGTGTGATTCACTATGAAAGAAGTTTAAGGAAATAGGTATTCTTACATTTGCTTCAGAGTATATTTTAAGTAATTTAATTTTTGTATATAAAAATATGAAGAATTATAAAACAATAGGTGATGTATATAATAGACAAAGTAGGAACCGACATAAGCTTGCGGCTCCTGCTTTGCGCCTTGCAATAGTACGTAAGTCATTTGTGGGTTTGGGTATAACATTCTATAATAAAATTCCACAATCAATTTTAGCTTTGCCATTACAGTTTAAAAACACTATTAAGGAGAGGCTGATACAGAAAGCCTACTATACTGTTGAGGATTATTTAGACGATAAAAATGCGTGGATATAGATATTGTTCGACCCTGTGCAAGATAGAAACGATTAAAAGTAACCAGTATTAAGAATTGTAATTTTTAAAAGAGCAACCGCCGAGTTGTTGCTCTCTTCTCGGTAGGAACAGCTTTCTGAACCAGCAGCAAAGTTGACGATTCAAAAGCACTTATTAACAAGTTTATTTGAATAAAGAATATTTTGAATATATACTCATCATTGGTGTCTGCCCGGGGTGTGAACCCGTGATCTCAAAAGAGTGGCAAGGTCTCATCGCTGTGCTTCAAGTTACTTAATCGTAATTTGAATTTGGATTTGGAATTCAGATATAAAAACGCCAGGTGTATTTCCCAAATGTATTACAACAAAGATTACGTTACATCCGGCGGAAGCAGAGTATCCGTTTAACAATGTTATTATACTACTTATAGACTGAGATCTTACCTTCATAACTTGTAAGCCGCCGTTTCCAACATACGAACAATATTATTGTTTTCACTTTATGCCGTGTAGCATCCCGCTGAGTGGAATAGACCACCTCTTTCTTACCGAGATGTCGTAAAATAGCCAAATCATGTGACAACATGTTTATAACATGTTGAACCAACCCCACTTAGAGTGGGATAAATGCAGGAAGATCATCATAATCGAGAATAGAATAGAAATCTTTAATATGTAAATGGGTTAATCTTGTATATTATATTTTTGAATTTCGGAAATGGTTCCAACGATTTTCATGAAATTCAGAATGTAGAGGGTTTTAGAGGGGAAATCGATTTAACTAGGCTATTTAAAAAAAATTGTTTTATCCCTGTTTTCGGGTACTAAAAAAATGCTTCAATTGTATGAGAAAGCAAGCAGCGTTGTTTATTTGAAAAGTCTTGATAGCTTATTTGGATAACGGGCGGTCTCAAATTTAGAATACCAGGATTGAATCCAGGTAACATTAACATAAACATGTTGTCACATTATTTGGCTACATATTTAACGACCAGCCTCCTGCATGACGTCAACTTACCTTAGTCGCCTTTTACGACACCTCGGTAAGAAATGAGGGAGAATTCTTGATATCACACACAAATGTGTCAACTCGCTCTTCAAATAAGGCTTAGTTCATTGAAAATATTGACCATGAATAATTCAAAAGGCGCCTGTTCCCGTCGACGCGCCACGATAAAATTGATTTTGACATATTCCAGAGGGCAGTGGTATTATTTTTCCTTATTCTTTACCCAAAATAAGGCTTTTAATGTATACCGGAAACATTTATTTTTAGAATTCTTCTCTTTTTTCAAATTTTTTCTTGTTTTCTAATTTCCTTTAATTTATAACATGATATACATTTAAACGTAATATCCCGAACAACCCCTCTAGCCGATATACAATAATCTTATAGAATTAGGCGTTACTTTGTGGAGATCCATAATACAAAAGTAATAATAAAATTATTTTGCTATAATCCGCGATGAAGTTAAATAGAAAATATATATGATTCTACGTGTAGAGTGGAGAATTCTTTTTTGATGTCTGAAACATGCAGAATTCGTAAAAACATAGGCAGACAAAATCTAACAGAGAATATAGCAAATCTTTGCGATTTTGTCGCAGTCTATCTCCTGATGATGCTTCGGCTGCGGCGAAACGATTGTTGAGTTTGTGGTAGTGAACGTGTGTAGTGCCTGTGTATTGTGGTGGTTTGTGCATGTGTTTTTACGAATCCCGCATGTTTTTAAGGCAGGCTAGTTACATTTAGTTATTACTGTCTTATACACGGTGGCAAGTAGCTTTGTCCACGCATACTTATCATCTAAGTAATCCTCAACAGTATAGTAGGCTTTCTGTATCAGCCTCTTTTTAACAGTGTTTTAAAACTGCTGTAATGGCAGCTAAAATTGATTGCGGAATTTTATTATAGAATCTTATACCCAAACACACAAACGACTTACGTACTTTTGCAAGGCGCAAAGCAGGAGCCGCAAGCTTATGTCGGTTCCTAATATGTCTTATATATACATAGCCAATATTTTTATAATTATGTATATTGTTATGTATAAATCTTTTATTATCTTTTGTTTTAGTGCGCAAATATTAATTCTTGTATTTAGTTTTTCGTTCTTTTTCTCTATATTATTCCAGTATATTTCTTGTTCTTTTTCTTCTATTACTCAAAGGTTGACTGGAAGAGATACCTTTTAGGGATAAGTCCGCCTTTATACATGTGCTTTTTTCTTTCTCTATATGTATGTAATATAAAGAAAAATGTACAAGTTATATCTATCTTAAATTACTTACACGCTAGGACTATACAAATCATGCCGGCGTGGAATGGTGACAAGAATACTGGCAGCGTTTCCGCGCTGAATTGCTAAGCTGATTCTTTGTGCGAAAAAGGAGCCAGCCCTCTTGTCACTTGAAGAGGCAATTAATCGAGGTGTTAAAACGAATAAAAAAAATTGCACTTTGACTCCATGGCCCTATGGTCTCAACTGCAAACGGCACAAATATATATAACTCTCGATGAGAGATGCATACTTCCGCCGTTTGCTGTTTTCGGCAATTTCCGCCGCAGCTCCAATTCTTCTCGCTGTTTCCCTGATATGGGACAAGGCTAAAGTATCAACGCATGTTGCGTCCCACATTAGGGCCCGTCCCCGTTCCCAGAAATCAGAAAAATAAGAGAAATATAAAAATGAAGCTGCTAAAAATATATATTTTTCATAATAAAGTTGTTTAAACCTTACAAAAGTGCCTAAAGACTTCAAATGGAATACATTGGAAATAAATATATCTTTACGAGCTTTTTATATTCCATCCCGCAGCCGGCGCAGAGTGTGCTGTAAAAGCACAATACAAAACCAATAAAAAGCTCCCATGAATGTTTATCTCGACTCTGCATCGGCCCGTAACTCGGCTATCAAACGTATTTTCGTTTCTTAAATAGGCGTATAAATAATAAAATTCTTCAATCAGGTTTTCTATTACTTTAGTATCAATGCATTTTAAATAATTTGTTAAATTATTTTTAAATCTTTGCACATAAAAAACAAACTCTTTTGCCGCATCTATCTGTATTTCTGTTGTCTGTGAATAATGTACTAATACCTCGGTAATTTCTTACCGAGATGTCGTAAAATGCGACTAAGGTAAGCCGACCCGTAGAATAGACAACCCTGATTTCTTACTGAGGTGTCGTTTTTTATTTTTTATTTTTGTTATAAAAGAGGGTGGTCCATTCTACTCAACCGGATTCCACACAATGGGTCTAATTTACCTTAGTTGCCTTTTACGACACCTCAGTAAGAAAAAGGGTGGTCCATTCTACTCAACCGGATAACACACGGTAGGTCAACTTACTTTAGTCGCCTTTTACGACAACTTAGTAAAAAAAGGGTGGTCTTTTCTACTCAGACGGATTCCAACCAGCTTTGTAATAAAACTTCGGTATCCTCATAATATAAAGTACCTGGTTAAACGAGCTTTGCTCCGTAATTTTTTACAAAATACAAAAAAAACTAAAAATTATAATTGGGTACTTGACATTTTACTGCTAAAATAGTGTTTTATATTCAATGTAAATTTTAGTATTTTATAATGCCCAAAAACAGGAATAAAACTTAGCTAGATCGACCTCCTGCATGCTGAATTTCATGAAAATCGTTAGAGCCGTTTCCGAGATTCCGAATTAAATATATATATACAAGATTAACTCATTTAAATATTAAAGAAGTAAAGGGAAAACCTGTCTATAAAAAGTATATTGAGCCAATCAGAGATTATCGTAGAAAAATTAAAAAACAAATGAAACCTTATAGCGGCTGGCCTTCGTTTTGGTGAGCACAGGTCAAGGTTATAAGATTCGTCACAACTAAGGGCGTTTGATATTTTTTCTTCGTATCTGAATGAAATGTAACATCAAATTCAAATTAGAAATATTCTTTATTCAAAAGTAATAATAAAATTATTTTGCTATAATCCGCGATGAAGTAAAATAGATAATATATATAATGCTAAATGTAGAGTGGACAATCGGTTATCATACCTGATACATGCAGGATTCGTAAAGAACACATGCACAACCTCCACCACCGCCACCACGATACACAAGCACTATATACGTTCACTATCACAAACTCAACAATCGTTTCGCCCCGCAACCGAAGCATCATCAGGAGATAGACTCCACGACCAAAATCGCAAAGCGTGCTTTGTGAGGAGGGTTTTGGAGGTTTGTGCATGTTGTGTTTTTTATGTGTTTCTATATCATCATTCTCCTGCCCTTATCCCACTCTAAGTGGGATCGGCACAACATATTATAAACATGTTGTCACATGATTTGGCTACGTATTTGACGACCGGCCGCCTTCATGACGTCAAGTTACCTTAGTCGTATTATACGGCACCTCGGTAAGAAAGAGGGTGGTTTATTCTACTCATCCGGATACCACACGGTGGGTCGACTTACCTTAGTCGCCTTTTACGACACCTCTGTAAGAAATGAGGGTGGCCTATTCTACTCAGCCAGATACCACACGGCGGGTCGACTTATCTAAGTCGCCTTAGTATTAGTAGTATTATAAACATCGCATACCTTACTTTACATACCTTACATACCTTAGTCGCCTAGTATTATAAACATGTTGTCACATGATTTGGCTACGAATTTTGCGACCGGTCGCCTGTCTGACGTCAACTCACCTTAGTTGTATTTTGCGACACCTCGATAAAAAAGAGGGTGGACTATTCTACGCAGCCGGATACCACACAGCGGTCAACTAACCTTAGTCGCCTTTCACGACACCTCAGTAAGAAATGAGGGAGGTCAATTCTACTCAGTCGGATACCACAACGGTAAATATGTTTAATTTATAAACATTATTTAAAAAACAGAAGTACTTTTTATTGTAAAATGACGTAAAGTATTTTGTTATAAAAAACGTTATTGCAAGAGTAATTAAAAAATCGTATACAATTTTTGCATAACTTAAAACGTCTGTAACAGTTATATCGAATTACTTTGACCCGGACTGTTAAATACCCGTTAAATATAGGGTTTAATTAACGAGTAAACTGAAATATTATTTCAATCGAACGAGAGAGGGATAAATTTAATCAATTCAATAGCACAATGGACTCAATTCTCTTGTTTGTTAAAGACAAAGAAGCTTTGGCGGCAAATTGCGGAACTACAAATATATAAAGCGATAGATACAAAAGTTATTTCACTAACTTCTGCTTGCGACTTTTTTTCTTTTTCCTCTGATATGTAAAATCAGACTGCAGGCCGTGTGGTATCCGGCTGAATAGTATAGTACCACCCTCATTTACGTAAGGATCATTATCGTATATAGTTTTCCCGTAAATAGGATATACGGGTATGTTATCAAACCTCCAGTCCTTAATTCACAGCTGAATTAACAATTATTCCGTCAGTTACACGAAATGTAAGGTATAATTATAATAAACGATTCAACCCATTTTCCCCCTCACAGATTATGGTATAAATCTACAATTAACTGCTACTAAATGGCGTATCGCAGTTAAGAATGGAATCTTGACACTTTAGGGGTTTACGTTAACTTACGTAACGCAGTTAAGAGTAGAACTTCATGCTTCAATCGTTCCGTACACAAAAAATTAAATAGCACAAACCTCCTCCTTGTGGTATCCGGCTGAATAGAATAGACTAGCATCATTTCTTACCAAGGTGTCTTAAAAGACCAATAAGGTAAGTCGACCTGTCGTGTGGTATCTGGCTGAGTAGAATAAATCACACTCATTTCTTACCGAGGTGTCGTAAAAGGCGACTAAGGTAAGTTGACCCACCGTGTGATATCCGGTATAGTAGAATAGACCACCCTCTTTCTTACCGAGGTGTCGTAAAATACGACTGAGGTAAGTTGACGTCAGGCAGGCGGCCGGTCGTAAAAACGCAGCCAAATCATGTGACAGCATGTTTATAACATGTTGTGCTGACCCCACTTAGAGTGGGATAAGGGCAGGAAGATGATGATGTAAAATCAGACTGTATTTTGCTCTTTTGTATTATTTACAATTTTACATGTGTTATATAGTCTTCTTAAGCTGTGGTAGCCCAGCGGTAACACCGTGCGCCTCTTTCGAGGAGGTCTAGGATTCAAACCCCGGGCAGGCACCAATGAGTTTTCTAGTAAAACTTATGTGTCTAATTGATAGTTGCAATTTATCACACGCTTTTCTGTAAAGTTAAACATCGTGAGGAAACCTTATCTCTAGAGAATTCTGGGGATATGTGTAACCTACCAATCCGCATTGGAGCAGCGCGGTAGGTCTTAGCTCCAGTCCTTCTCTCCAAAAAAAAACTGAGAGAAGAGGCCTATGCCCAGCAGTGGGATAGTAACAGGCCGTTACTTACTACTACTACTTATATATGTTTATTCTAATACATTTGGAGACTTAGTGCCTGATTCACAAGTTACTGATAAAGTGTCGGATAGTTAACCGACAAATAAACTAAGTAGCAGATAAATGTCTCTGAAAAGAGACTCTAAAAAGTTAAAATAAAAGTAAAATATAGCGGCCATTTTGAAATAGGTATTTGCAATACAACGGATAAACAAAATAAAAATCACATGATCTACCTGTTAACTTATTAGGGACTTTAAGTGCTAAATAAGCCTATCAGAAACCTGAGAAACCCAAAATTCCGAGATATGTATCAGATATGTTCCGAATAGGTTAACTGACAGTTTAGTGATTAAGCCCTTAGCTAATTTTACATTGTACCCTATAAATTAACAATTTTCTCTTATAACTATTTAAAATTTTATCTACATTTATTTACAGTTATTGTATAGAACCGGCTATACTCACGTCTTATTCTATCGGGTTAGCCCGACTAGTTTCGAACCCATCCGGGGCACTTTTTCATGAGCTCTTTACACGACGTTATCGCGGCGGGAACTTTAAAAACTACATTTATTTACATTTGACTTAGCTATTTATAATTGCGCTTCGGTTTGCGACTTAATCTGCAATGATTTATATATGCTCCTTTTTATGTCAGTAAAGACCTTTATGTCTTATAACCGCTCGACGAGGTCGAGAGGGAGGTATGTCAGGCTCTCACCGACTAAAAACCAGACAGTGCTCCACCACGCTGCTGGTGGCAGAGTCAGGGTACCGTTGTACACATTGCCCCTATACTACCTACCTCTAATAATATAATACCTACCTCTGTACATTAATAACTAATATGGATTAAGGTTAAGGTAATTTATATTAAGGTTATAAGATAATTTATAGAATTAGGCGTTACTTTGCGGAGATCCATAATACAAAAGTAATAATAAAATTATTTTGCTATAATCCGCGATGAAGTAAAAATAGAAAATATATATAATGCTAAATGTAGAGTGGACAATCGGTTATCATACCTGATACATGCAGGAGTCGTAAAAAACACATGCACAAACCTCCACCACCGCCAGCACGATACACAAGCACTATATACGTTCACTATCACAAACTCAACAATCGTTTCGCCCCGCAACCGAAGCATCTTCAGGAGATAGACTCCACGACCAAAATCGCAAAGCCTTTGCGATTTTGGTCGATTCTCCACTCTACATTTAGCATTATATATATTTTCTATTTTTACTTCATCGCGGATTATAGCAAAATAATTTTATTATTACTTTTGTAAGGTTATAAGAATGTATTTGCATAATATTATAACATTGTAATGAGGAAGTGTTAATTAAAATTATTTATTGATGTCATTTTAACCGACCTTCGCTGATCGTGATTCGTCCAAATGGCTTATGACAACAGTGCAAAGATCGTGATAAATTAATTTTATACTTGTTATGTTTGCTTATTTATGAACTCATCATCATTCTTCCCTTATCCCACTTTAAGTGGGGTCAGCGCAACATGTTATAAACATGTCACATGATTGGCTATGTATTTTACGACCGGTCGCATGCCTGACGTAAACTTACCTCAGTCGCATTTTACGATACCTCGGTAAGAAAGAGGATGATCTATTCTACTCAGCCGGATACCACACGGTACAAATTGTCTCAGTCGCCTTTTACAACACATAGGAAAGAAAGAGGGTGATATATTCTACTCAGCCGGATACCATATGGTGGGTCAAATCAACTTAGTCGCCGTTTACGACATTACAGTGAGAAATGACGGTGGTCATTCTACTTAGCCGGATACCACACGGCTTGGATCTACTATTGATATATAAAATCAAAATAATCTTTATTCAAATACGCTCTTTCAAGCACTTTTGAATCGTCAATATGATTTATGAATCTACAACTGGTTCGGAATGTTGCTCTTATCGAGAAGAACCAGAAAGAAACTCAGCGGTCAGTATTTTGAACATTTTTAATTTTACATTATTAAACCGCAGTCTTGTATGAAGCTGAAGGGATTTTCAAATCCAAGCATTTTTATCATCTAAATAATCTTCAATTATGTAATATGCAATTTATAGAATTAGGCGTTACTTTGCGGAGATCCATAATACAAAAGTAAAAATAAAATAATTTTGCTATAAACCGCGATATAAGAAAATATATCTAATGCTAAAGTAGAATGTACTATCCGTTTTCAAAATTGCAAAGCATTTGCAATTTTGTTATGGATTCTATCTCCTAACGTAGCTTCGATTACGGGGCAAAACGATTGTTGAGATTGTGATGGTGAATGTGTGCAGTGCTAGTGCATAATTGTGTTATTGGTGGCCGATAGTGCATGAGTTTTTACAAATCCTGCATGAATCAGGTATGATAACGAATAGTACATTCTACATTTAGCATTACATATATTGTGTCGAGCATTACAGAAAAATATTATTTACATTACTTTTTATGTAATATAGTTTACATATAAGCATATATCTTACACTTTATTCAAACATTTCTGTAGATAAGTATACAAATTTCTCAATGTGAGGTAAATTAAAGGAATGCATGTTGAACGTGACAAAACTTATTTTTGTAATGTATTGACATATTTTGTTAAGAAATAAGATTTTTTTTCGAATTTACCGTCTGATGTGGCTTACGGCTTATACAGAGTCACCAGGCGGAACAGGCGAGCGCATAAGCATCGTCGAGGTTGCAAAATGCGTAGAGTAGAGCGCAGAAGCAGACGCAATATAGAACTTAATTGAAGGTAGTTTAAAACTGAATTCAATGCAAATTAAGTTACGGCACCAATTCTGTTAAAACTAATATGTCTAATTGATAATGGCATATTATCACATATTTTCGGTGAAGGAAAGCATCGTGAGGAAACCTGCATATCTCTGATGAATTCTGGGGATATATGTAAACTACCAATCCGCATTCGAGCAGTGTGGTAGGTCTTAGCTCAAATCTTTCTCTCCATAAACGAAGAGCGGAGCTCTATGCCCAGCAGTGGGATAGTCGTTACTATCCCACTGCTACTTTACTTACTTTAGCCGTTACTTTACCTTTTTTAACATAATGAATAAATATAAATATATGGGACACTTACCGCAGCCCGATTAGATGGTCAGACCAGATCCGTGCTACACTGGACTCCAAACTGCATGATGCACTCCACATGGCCAAGGACAGAAGCAGATGGAAGGAAGTCCTCCGAGAAAGTCTGCTTCCTAATCGTAGGGATCACGACCCTCAGTAATGAGGAATGCGACGCGAGGAGGAGGAGGGTGAAAGACAACTGGTGAATATATGCTTATATAATTTTTATATACATACTTAAATACAAATATACACCCAGACTCGAAGGCCAATAAATTTATTTATAGAAAATGTTGGCCCTCGGCGGAAATCGAACCCGCGACCCGCGGAGCTGAAGGCAGGGTCACTATCATTGCGCCAACAGGCCAGTCGAACTTTACTTTTATAAGTCACGGGTTTCTTTTATATAAAATCAATATATATTTCCATTCTAAATTCGCCGGCAGACGGTAAAATTTTATTTAGATAGATGGAAATAGATTGCGCAAATCTAGATTTATTATCAAACTTACGTCAAAGCTTTGTAGATGATCACTATCTAAATATTGTGCTGATTCTGCAATGTTAGAATAGTACGAAATGTAGAGAATTTAACACGTGTCTAAAATAGACGGGATAGATAACTTTATTGCATGATAATCTGTAACTGATAACCGGCTGTTATCTTTTCGCGGCTAATTTGCAAATAAGTTTGTAAGCATGTGCTTTTGAATAGTCAACTCTACTAGTATTATAATAGTTTCTAAGATGTTACTTCAAACCAAAAGTAATCGATGTTCGACTGAAGTTACAAAATCCATATGTTACTCGGTGACAAATTAACGGGTCCCTTGACTAAATAAATATCAGTTTGTGGCCCGTAAATAAACTTGGTTCGACTTAATTACATTACAGAGGTTTGGGATCGGTGATAATATGGCCGGGATGCTGGCTTTGGCTACGTGGAGACATTATTGTAACTCAAATAATCAGTGCAATCCTATATTTTAACTCGGTATATAAGCTTCCACTTCTTAAGACGTGTGGTATCCGGCTGAGTAGAATAGACCACCCTCATTTAGTTCCGGGGTGTTGTAAATGGCGACTAAGGTAAGTTATTCCGCCGTGTGGTATCCGACTGACTAGAATAGACCACCGTCATTTCTTACCGACGTGTCGTAAAAGGCGACTTAGGTAAGTCGACTCGCTGTGTGGTATCCTTCTGAGCAGAAATAGACCACGATTTTTGCTACTGAGGTTATTGAGTTATGGTTTTCGTTCAACATGTTTTTCGAACCCCACTTAGAGTGGGATAAGGGCAGGAGAATGATAATTTAAGCTTCCGCTTCGGTATTTAAGGAGAATTTCTTTCTGGTTCTTCTCGGTAAGAGCAACATTCTGAACCAGTTGTAGCTTCATTAAATCTAATTGATCCTTGCCGATCCATTAGAGTTGATGATTCAAAAGCGCTTGTTTACAAGTTTATTTGAATAAAGAATATTTTGTGTTTCTATCTTGTACAGGGTCGAACAATATTTATATCCACGCATTTTTATCGTCTAAATAATCCTCAACAGTATAGTAGGCTTTCTGTATCAGCCTCTCCTTAATAGTGTTTTTAAACTGCTGTAATGGCAAAGTTAAAATTGATTGCGGAATTTTATTATAGAATCTTATACCCAAACCCACAAACGACTTACGTACTTTTTCAAGGCGCAAAGCAGGGGCCGCAAGCTTATGTCGGTTCCTACTTTGTCTATTATATACATCGCCTATTGTTTTATAATTTTTTATATTTTTATATACAAAAATTAAATTACTTAAAATATACTGTGAAGCAAATGTAAGAATACCTATTTCCTTAAACTTCTCTCGCAGGGAATCCCGCGGTCTTAAATTGTAAATTCAGAATAAGTTTAACATTGTTGGAAATTAAACTATCGTAAGTGTTTCATAATTAATGTGTAGAAATCGGGTATACTCACGTCTTATTTTAACTGCTGTGACCTACTAGTTTTCTTATGGGGTTCCCGACGCGACATCGAGCTAATGAATAAGCGGGATGGTTTGGAAACTAGTCAGGCTCACCTAAAATATAAGACGTGAGTATAGCCGATTTCTATACATTATTTTTAACAATTACTTCTGATCAGAAATGTTGTGGTGATTTTTATTATTTTATTCAAATACACTGTTTTGGTTTTATCTATGTAAATTAAAATAGAACTCAAAACAAGCGTTATACACCATTAAATTTCAATTCGCTTCACTCTACACCGAAAACAATTCGCGATATCGTCACGGTATTAGCTACGAACAAACCTGATATAATCCACGTTATTTACACTATAGTACGAGTAACTGAAAATAAATAAATATAAATATATGGGACACTTACACACACGGTCGTCCGTCCACAAAGTAAATAACTTAATACTTGTGTTATGCGGGACGATGACTGGTAAATATATAAAGTAAGTAACGGCCTGTTACTATCCCACTGCTGGGCATAGGCCTCTTCTCTCCGTTTTTTTTTTGGAGAGAAGGATTGGAGCTAAGACCTACCACGCTGCTCCAATGCGGATTGGTAGGTTACACATATCCCCAGAATTCTCTAGAGATATGCAGGTTTCCTCACGATGTTTTCCTTCACCGAAAAGCGTGTGATAAATTGCAATTAACAATTAGACACGTAAGTTTTACTAGAAAACTCATTGGTGCCTGCCCGGGGTTTGAACCCTGGACCTTCTCGAAAGAGGCGCACGGTGATACCGCTGGGCTACCACAGCTTTGACTGGTGAATATATATAATACATAAATAATTTTAGATACGCCGTTTGGTATCCGGCTGAATAGAATAGTACCACCCTCATTTCTTACTGAGGTATCGTAAAAGGCGACTAAGGTAAGTTGACCCACCGTTTGGTATCCGGTTTAGTAAAATAGACCACCCTCTTTCTTACCGAGGTGTCGTAAATGGCGACTAAGGTAAGTTGACCCACCGTGTGGTATCCGGTTTAGTAAAATAGACCACCCTCTTTCTTACCGAGGTGTCGTAAAATACGACTAAGGTGAGTTGAGGTCAGGCATGCGGCCGGTCGTAAAAACGCAGCCAAATCATGTGACAGCATGTTTATAACATGTTGTGCAGACCCCACTTAGAGTGGGATAAGGGCAGGGGGATGATGACATAAATAATTTTAGATAATTAATGATTAATAAATGAGCTTAATACTTGTGTAGTGTGTTATTGATGGTGTTTTGCGATACGTAAACTAATACGTATAAGATATGAGAACGGATTTTGCTTCCAACACTTAGCATTACATAGATTTTCTTAACAAAAACTTTATAGCAAAATAATTCGACCATTACAAAAGTAATAAAATTATTTTGCTATAATCCGCGAAGTAAAATAGAAAATATATATAATGCTAAATGTAGAGTGGACAATCGGTTATCATACCTGATACATGCAGGATTCGTAAAAACACATGCACAAACCTCCACCACCGCCACCATGATACACAAGCACTATATACATTCACTATCACAAACTCAACAATCGTTTCGCCCCGCAACCGAAGCATCATCAGGAGATAGACTCCACAACCAAAATCGCGAAGCATTGCATCGCCGATTGTCCACTCTACATTTAGCATTATATATATTTTCTATTTTACTTTGCGGATTATAGCAACATAATTTTATTGTTACTTTTGTATTATGGAACTCCGCAAAGTAACGCCTTATTATATAAATTTATTCGACCATTATTTTTGAACTATGATAACGCAAAGTAACTCCTACTGCTAAATTTACTTGTTATGTAAATTAAAAATGTGTAAAGATTGATTAAAAACAGGTTTTTTATAATACAGAAAAACATCTAAGAATGTTAATAGAAACACTAAACAAATCTTGTATTACATCAGCGTTAATAAGACTAATGTATATTTAATGTAGCTGTAAACCTGACTGCAATATTAACCTTATTAGTATGACTCGGTATGAAAACAAATTATGTGACGGCGCTTGATTTTAATGTACTTAACTTGTTTATTACTGACAAGTGCAATATTTATTTGTAAAATGAGTTACCTACTGTACTTACTGAGTAACTTAACCTGAGGAGTTCCCTCGTCTGGAGCCAATCCTGGCAGCATCAGATAATGCTTATCATAAACATGCATTGTCATCGGGACTGGAGCTGTATGTAAAATTCCAGCTCAATCCGGGAAGTGGGTCAAATTTAACTTATAAGATTCCACCTTCGCATACAGTGCAAGTTGAATAAAAGATTTTCAAATTACCACAAGACGAGACAAGTTACCATAGTCGCCTTTTACTACACGATGCCTCGGTAAGAAATTAGGATGGTCTATTCTACTCAGCCGGATACCATTTTCTTTCTTTCTATAATACCCGTATTTCACTACACCGTCGTGTGGTATCCGAATAGAATAGACCACACTCTTTCTTACCGAGGTGTTGTAAAATACGACGAAGCTAAGTTGACGTCAGGCAGGCGGCTGGTTTTAAAATACATGTTTGTAATATTGTGCCGACCCCATTTAGAGAGGGATATGGGCTTATTGGATTATTTATTAGGCGAGATTATTATTTCTTTTGACCTTATATTGTCTCTATCAAATGTAGAGTTGCGGCATAAACTAAGCTATATCCAACCCAGTGAACTCTATTAGCTCCGATGAACTCTACGCGGTCGATACTGATTTTTATCCGTAATTGGGTTAACGTGGGTGGAAAATTGTTTGCATTTACGTGACTTTATATAAGCCTTCCAAAGCTCAAACGTCTGTCGCGCCGGTAAAACATGGCGGATTATTAATTTATTATTTACTAGTATTACTCGCGACTTTGTTCGCGTCCTTTAGTTTAAATTAAGTAGCTTTGTACTATTATGTCATCATCTTCCTGCCCTTATCCCACTTAAGTGGGGTCGGCACAACATGTTATAAACATGCTGTCACATGATTTGGCTGCGTTTTTACGACCGGTCGCCTGCCTGACGTCAAATTACCTCATTCGTATTTTACGACACCTCGGTAAGAAAGAGGGTGGTCTATTCTACTAAACCAAATACCACACTGTGGGTCAACTTACCTTGGTCGCCTTTTACGACACTTCGGTAAGAAATGAGCTTGGTCTATTCTACTCAGCCGGATACCGCACGGCGGGTCGACTTACCTTAGTCGCCTTTTACGACACTTCGGTAAGAAATGAGGATGGTACTATTCTATTCTAACTTTGTACTATTATGTAATTTATAGAATTTGCGTTACCTTACAGAGATCCATAATACAAAAGTGTGTTTTGTGCATGTGTATTTACGAATCCTGCATGTATCAGGTAAGAAAACGGATTGTCCACTCTACATACTACTATAATAAAGTTTGTTTGATTGTTTGAACGCATTAGCGCGTTCATTCAATCAAACTCAGGAACTTTTTATCGTAATAGAAGAATGTTTGTTATTTTTGTCAATGTTGTAGCCATCTTTAATTAATATAGTATTTAGTTTTTTATTTTTAATGCATCATGTATCTTTTGAACATGGTTATAATGTATATATTGTTGATGGCCTAATAAAATAAAATAAAAATAAACTGCTGAAACGATTTGAAAAATTCTTTCAGTGTAAGATTGTCTATTTATTGTGGAAGGCTATAGAATTTATAACATCACGCTAAAATGAATAGGAGAGGAGCAGCAATAAGAAATAGTACGAAAACGGCAAAATTTAAAACTTTCCTTAAGTGCACTAAGTATAAGGTGAAAGAAGAAAGAAGAAAGAAAAATCATGTATTACAAAATTGTTCCCCTCTAAAAGTTCTAAATAAATATCCGCGACAGCATATCTCTAAGGTTGACCAACTCTAACCATTTTTATAGTTATCAAAAGATTATATAACGGTTTTAATCTTAATCGGATTGCTAGTTATATATATATTTTCTATTTCACTTTATCGCGGATTATAGCAATATAATTTTATCATTATTCTTGTACACAGGATATCCTGAGAAAGAGGTCACATATTGGTTTAAGAGATAGACATTGTAAGCAAAGCACGTAGGGATAACATCTGGAATCTATATGCGATAAGTTCTAAAAGTCATTGTAAACTTACATAAATCACTTTATATCAAGAACAAATGTTACTTGAAAACGTGATACTATTAATCTTTTGGTATAAACCCTTTATTGTTAGCACTTGGGTGACCGGGCGTTGCTCCGTAATTTTTTTAGAAGATATACCAGAATAATAATAATAATAATAAATATATGGGACACTTACACACACGGTCATCCGTCCCCAAAGTAAGTAACTTAATACTTGTGTTATGGTAGACAGACAACTGGTGAATATATACTTATATATTTTTAAATACATACTTAAATACAAATATACACCCAGGCTCAAAGACCGACAAATTCATTTTAAAGAAAATGTTGGTCCTCGGCGGGAATCGAACCCGCGACCCGTGGAGCCGAAGGCAGGGTCACTACCCACTGCTCCAACGAGCCAGTCAGAAGAAATAAGATCAAACATATTAAAAAAAATAACAAAATAAATGGGAAGTTTGGGCTCGATCCGGGGTATCTGCCCTTTAGTCCGCCCGTTATCCACTAAGCTATTACAATCTTCACAATCATCATCCTCCTGCCCTTATCCCACTCTAAGTGGGGTCGGCACAACATGTTATAAACATGCTGTCACATGATTTGGCTGCGTTTTTACGACCGGCCGCCTGCCTGACGTCAACTTACCTCTGTCGTATTTTACGACACCTCGGTAAGAAAGAGGGTGGTCTATTCTACTAAACCGAATACCACACGGTGGGTCAACTTACCTTAGTCGCCTTTTACGACACCTCGGTAAGAAATGAGGGTGGTACTATTCTATTCAGCCGGATACCACACGGCGTCTATTACAATCTTCACAAATGACAGCTAAAATATCATTTAATATTATTCTATATTTTAGCATTTTTAGCTCCTAAAAACAGGGATAAAAAGACATTTTTTTAAATGAAACCTAGTTAGGTTGATTTTTCTCCCCTAAAATCACCTACATGCTGAATTTCATAAAAATTGTTAGAGCCGTTTCCGGGATTCATAAAAAAAATCTTGATATGTTATGCTGTCAAATGTAATGCTGTGATAGCCTAATAGTTAAAAGGTGGACCAAAAAAGTTCAAAACCTGGGTTCGAATCACAATGTCACCGGCGCTTTTTTTTGCTTTTTTTAATTGTATTTTTTTATATATTTAAAAAAAACCGCACAAAACTCGGTCACCCAGGTGCTTAATACCTTTAAATTAGCAAGTTTTGCATATATTATGTTTATAATCGGTATAGGCTACAATGATTTTCATGAAATTTAGTACGTTGGGAGTTTCTACTTACTAGTAAGTAGCGGCCTGTTACTATCCCACTGCTGAGAATAGGCCACTTCTCTCCGTTTTTGGAGAGAAGGATTGGATGCTACTGTATTTTCCTGTCCCACCTAGTGACTTTGTTGGACTTTGACTTTGAGGATTATTGCTTGCGAATAAAATATGCGAGATTTTCCAATGTTAAACAAAAAAGTTGATTTTCGTTAGACCCAAAATTACACGCAAACACCCATAAATTACGTTATATTTACATCATTATAGTAAGTAACGGCCTGTTACTATCCCTCTGCTGGGCATAGGCCTCTTCTCTCCGTTTTTGGAGAGAAGGATTGGAGCTAAGACCTACCACGCTGCTCCAATGCGGATTGGTAGGTTACACATATCCCCAGAATTCCCTAGAGATATGCAGGACTTGAATCAAGAGAAATAAACAAGATTTCTTTCTTACAAACGTTTTCATTTATTCCAACTTCGACCATGACACCACAGATAATATAGCTCGCACATAGACAATATTAAAATTTACTTTAATACTCCCACTAAATTTTAATCCTATGTTAAATGGAAAATAATATATATATATATAATATGTTTACCTGTCCACAACAATAAAAATTACATAACAGACATTATAGCATCTCTTATATGTTCATATTTGAAAGTAGGCAGAGCCTTGGTAAAGATGTCAGCTAGTTGTTCAGAACTTTGTACATACTTAATATTAATCAATTTTTGTTGTACCTTTTCTCTTATGAAATTAAACTTTACATCAATATGTTTTGTTTTTTTTATGATAAACAGGATTATTTATTAATTTAATAGTACTTTGATTATCAATACACAAAGTAGTACAATTATGATTAATATCTATTTCTCTAAAAAATTGATTTAACCACAACAAATTCTTTGCAGCTTCGCAAGCAGCCATAAATTCAGCCTCAGTTGTTGATAGGGCAATACAAGGTTGTTTTTGACTTGCCCAAGATATGGGGCCACCATTTAACATAAAAATATAACCAGTTGTTGATTTCCTTGTGTCAAGATCCCCTGCAAAATCTGAGTCTGAATATCCAATTAATTCTTCATGACCTCTATATTCAATACATAAATCTTTAGTTTTAATAAGATATCTAACTATTCTTTTGAGTTGATTAACATGCTCTAAACTTGGTTTGTTTATATACCTACTTAACAAATTAATACCATATGAGATATCCGGCCTAGTTGCCATAGACAAAAATAATAAACACCCTATAACTTCTCTATAAGGAAAAATAATCTGTTCATTTTCAAAATTTTTGGTTATTTGAACATTTACATCAATTGGTGTGCTGCTAGGATTTGCATTACTCATGTTAAATCTATTTATCAATTGTTCAATATAATGTTTTTGATGCACATATATAGCATTATCAGATTTTATGATTTCTAATCCAACAAAACGATTTAACTTTAATTCTTTGATATTAAAGCCTTGTCTCAAATAATTAATTATTTGATCTAAAACTGTATTTGATTGTGACATGATTAAAGCATCATCTACATACAAGATTAATAAAGCTTTAATGCCCTGAAAATTACCTACAAATACACAATTATCTGCTTGTGACTGTACAAAACCAAATTTCATTAGAAAGTTAGTAAACTTTTTGTTCCAACAGCGAGATGCTTGCTTCAAACCATACAAAGATTTATTTAGTTTACAAATTTTATTTTTAGGAGATTTTACTCCATCTGGGATCTCCATGAAAATATCTTCTTCAAGTTCTCCATATAAAAATGCAGTTTTTACATCGAACTGTCTAATTACCCAATTGTATTCAGCAGAGATAGACAATAATATTCTTATAGATTCATATCTTGTAGTAGGTGAAAAAATTTCCTTGTAATCCACTCCTTCAATCTGTGTGAAACCACAAGCACAAAGTCTTGCTTTATATCTATCTATTCGATCATTTTCATTCCTTTTCACATTGAAGACCCATTTTGAAGTAATGGTTCTCTGGTTCTCTTTTTTAACAAAACTCCAAGTGTTGTTAGCATGATGGGCTTCTAGTTCTTCATTAATTGCATCTAACCACAACTGGCATTCCTCACTATTGATAGCTTGTTCGTAATTTAGAGGTACATTTAGCTCCATCAAATTTGCCTCAAGATGATTTCTTCGTGGTCTCAAATTTATATTCATTCTGTCAATGTCACTAAGATCAATTTCTTGAGAAGGTTCATATGTGGCATCATTCCCTTCAGAAGCAGAGTAAACACTCCCATCAATTTCATGATTATCATCTTCTGTATGACTAATGTTGTTGGTTATATCCTCCACATCACAATCAGTTTCATTAGTAACATCATTATCATCATCACAGATGTAAATCTGTGCTATACATTTACTAAATTCAGGGGTCTTCTGTTCATTGAAAATTACATTCCGTGATATAGTTATTCTTTTTGTGTTTGGATCAAACATTTTGTAATTATTGTTGTCATAACCGACTAACATCATTTTCTGGCTTTTACTATCTAGCCTCTTTCTTAACTGATCTGGTACATGGACATATCCTTCACATCCAAACACTCTAATATGATCCAACGTGGGTTTACAACCACTCCACAGTTCTATTGGTGTAATGTTTGGTGTCTGACTGGAGGAAGTACGATTTAATATATAAACTGCACAATTAACAGCTTCCGCCCACAGATCAAGGGAAACATTTCGTGCATAAAGCATAGATCTAGCACTTTCCATTATTGTCCTTATTTCTCTTTCTGCCCTCCCATTTTGTTCTGGTGTATAGGGGGCTGTAAATTCATGAGTAATTCCTTCACTGTCTACATATTCTTTAAATAATTTGCTTTTATATTCTCCTCCATTATCAGTGTGTAATATGTGTATACCATGAGAAAAATAATTTTTAAGTTTTGCATTATATTTCTTGAAACAGTCCAACACATCACATTTATTCTTTATAAAGTACACATATATAAAACTTGTTGCTCCATCTTTAAATATAACAAAATATCTCTTACCTTGGACTGATGGCACATTAAAAGGTCCACAAACATCACTGTAAACAACATCACCTGATCTCAGTGGCTCTCTGTTTGATTTCTGGAATGATTGACGGGCATGCTTTCCATAAGCACAACCCTCACAAACAAACTTGTCACAGTCTGATAAGTCCACACCAGTTATAATATTATTTTTGCACATTTTCTGTATTTCTTTAACATTTAAATGTCCTAAACGTTCATGCCATGTCTTAAGGTCTAACTTTTGCACTATATTACACACTGGATTTAGAACTACCTTAATTTTCAATTCATATAAATTGTTGTTTAATAAAGTCCCACACATTACTATTTCTTTGTCTTTGTAAATCAACGCATCAGTATTTTTCTTTACAATTGTGTATCCTTGTCTCATTATAGCTCCTTCAGAAAAAAGATTTCGTCTTAGCTTTGGTACATAAAGAACATCCTTCAAGATACCTTCCTCCCAGTGTCCATTGACACACCGTTTAATCAATATACTTCCTTGGCCATTTACTTCAATGGATTCTTGATTACCAAGTTTCAGTGCGGACCCTGTATATTCATATAATTCAGCAAAATTCTCTCGCTGATAAGACATATGTGCTGAGGCACCACTATCTAATATCCAGTTATTGTTTTCATGATCCTTTAAATCACACATCATAACATTAAATGCCAACATATTTCTCTCTCCTTGATTACGTTTTTGTTTGGGGGCACGGCACTCTTTAGCGAAATGACCTCGTTTACCACAATTGTAACACTCAAATCGATGTGATTTTTCATTTGTCTCTCGATTATTACTCTGTGATAAAGCAGGTTTCTTCTTAGTTATTTGTTTGGCAACTAACAAAGCAGTTTCATTTTCTTCTTCTATATTTAAGCTAGCCTCTTCATCTAGCAATCGAGCTGTCAAGTTAATTATAGTTTGTTTAGATGGGTCAAGTGATATCCAAGCCTGTCGAAGAGATCTGTACTTTGGTGGTAAGGTACTCAATATTTTTGTTATAACGGCAGTGTCACTAATTTCTTCTGCATTCTCTCTAAGTTGTTTTGCTAAACTTTCTACTTTGGCAATATGTTGAGCAATAGTATCGGATGGTGACATTTTGTATTGATAAAATCGCTCATGTAACATCATTTTATTCATTTCAGATTTCTGCTCATAGATAGACTCGAGTTTAGTCATCACTTCATGGGCAGTTTCACAATTCTCAATAAGCGCTACTTGTTTTAAATCCAAAGCTGAAGTTATGATAAACATAGCCATTCCATCGTCTTTGTTCCATTGAGTAACATTACTTTCCGATTTTGGAATATTGATATCTAATCCTTTCGCACGCAAGGCGCATTTAATTTGAAATTTCCACTGTTTAAAGTTGATTCCATCGAACTTTTCAAGATTGAAAGTCTTTCCGAATTCCATTTTAGGTTATATTTGACACGCGTTTCTATTATTTGAATGTCAATATTACTTTTACTGTTTTTATACTGCTCTTTGTTTATTTTACATCTGAATCGCGTAGTCCTAGGCCCATAACCACTTGAATCAAGAGAAATAAACAAGATTTCTTTCTTACAAACGTTTTCATTTATTCCAACTTCGACCATGACACCACAGATAATATAGCTCGCACATAGACAATATTAAAATTTACTTTAATAGCAGGTTTCCTCACGATGTTTTCCTTCACCGAAAAGCGTGTGATAAATTGCAATTATCAATTAGACACATAAATTTCTTAAAAACTCATTGGTGTCTGCCCGGGTTTGAAAACGTGACCTCCTCGAAAGAGTCGCACGGTGTTACCGCTGGGCTACAACAGCTTCAAGAAAATATATATACAGAAAATATATATATAATGCTAAATGTAGAGTGCACTATCCGCTTTCATACCCAATACGTGCAGGATTCGTAATCACACGAGTATATCTAATACTGTTTCAGTAATATGATTTCCGGTAAACTTGACACGGAAAATGTTCATTTAACTTCCATGTTATTCGGTAACGTGTAATTTAATTTGCAAGTGTGAATATTTATGCAGTTACTATGGCAACGAGAGCCGTTTGCAAATATATCGGACATCCGGTTATGTTCATTACGAAATTTAAGCCCCGTACTTGGTTTGTCACAACGCCGTGTGGTATCCGGCTGTGTAGAATAGTCCCATCCTCATTTCTTACCGAGGTGTAGTAAAAAGCGACTAAGGTAATTTGACCCGCTGTGTGGTATCCGGCTGTGTAGAATAGTACCACCCTCATTTCTTACCGAGGTCTCGTAAAAGGCAACTAAGGTAATTCGACCCGCCGTGTGGTATCCGGCTGAGTAGATTAGACCACCCCCATTTGTTACCGAGGTGTCGTAAAAATAGACTAAGGAAAGTTGACCCGCCGTGTGGTATCACGTGGAGTAAAATAGACCACCCTCATTTCTTACCGAGCTGTCGTAAAAGGCGACTAAGTTAAGTCGACCTACCCTGTGGTATCCGGCTGAGTAGAATAGTACCACCCTCATTTCTTACCGAGGTCTCGTAAAAGGCAACTAAGGTAATTCGACCCGCCGTGTGGTATCCGGCTGAGTAGATTAGACCACCCCCATTTGTTACCGAGGTGTCGTAAAAATAGACTAAGGTAAGTTGACCCGCCGTGTGGTATCACGTGGAGTAAAATAGACCACCCTCATTTCTTACCGAGCTGTCGTAAAAGGCGACTAAGTTAAGTCGACCTACCCTGTGGTATTCGGCTGAGTAGAATAGTACCACCCTCATTTCTTACCGAGATGTCGTAAAAGGCGACTAAGTTAAGTCGACCTACCCTGTGGTATTCGGCTGAGTAGAATAGTACCACCCTCATTTCTTACCGAGGTTTAGTAAAAAGCGACTAAGGTAATTTGACCCACCGAGTCGTATCCGGCTGTGTAGAACAATACCACCCTCATTGCTTACCGGGGTGTCGTAAAAGGCGACTAAGGTAAGTTGACCCACCGTGTAATAACCGGTTGAGTAAAATTGACCACCCTCTTTCTTACCGAGGTGTCGTAAGATACGACTAAGGTAAGTTGACGTCAGGCAGGCGGCCGGTCGTAAAATACGTGGCCAAATCATGTGACCACATCTTTGTGACTTTTTGTACTTCTTGCTTACGGTAAATGTTTCCTTTTTCACGTCCAGTTTCGCAAGTTTTTGCCTGAGATAGAAGATATTACGAAACTTTCCTCCCCACTCTCCGAGTGTCCCAGAGACAATATTCTATCTTTCTATTATACTATAGACAAGTAATACCATAAATACAAAGCAACGCATATATATTCTTTTTGTTGGAATTTGTGTCCGAATAAATTTCTTTCTTTCTTTCTTCTTTCTTTCTTTATAGATAAGAAATATAATAGATACACAGACACTACAGGTAGATCATTAATCATATAGATCCATGATGTGTAAGAAATGCTTGAAAAGCTTATTTGAATTAAGATTATTTGTATTTTATTTTATCTTTAATATTTAAATGAGTTAATCTTGTATGTATATAAATATATTTTCTGAATCTCGGAAACGGCCCCAACGATTTTCCTGAAATTCGGCATGTAGGGGGTTTTTGGGGAGAAAGATCTAACTAGGTTTTATTTTTAAAAAAATGTCGTTTTATCCCTGTTTTTGGGCAACAAAAAAAACTACTAAAATAGGAACAAAACGCAATAAATATTTGAACTGTCAAATGAGCTTTGCAGCTGTAACAGCCTAATGGTAACGCGTGAACCAATAAAGTTCAAAACCTGGGATCGATTTCCACATGTTTCGTGGCGTTTTTTTTTATTTTTTTATTGCGTTCAAATTCAAATTCAAAATATTCTTTATGCAAATAAACTTGTAAACAAGTGCTTATGAATCGTCAACTCTACTGCTGGTTCGGAAAGCTGTTCCTACCGAGAAGAGCCAGCAAGAAACTCGGCGGTTGCTCTTTTAAAAATATAATTCTTAATACTATTTAAAGTAAGTCGTTACTGTCTTGTACAGGTTCAAAGAGAGCTATATCCACACATTCTTATCTTCTAAATAATCTTCAAGAGTATAGTAGGCTTTCTGTATCAGCCTCTTTTTAACATAGCTTTTAAACTGCTGTAATGGCAAAGCTGAAATTGCTTGCGGAATTTTATTATAGAATCTTATACCAAAACCCACAAACGACTTACGTACTTTTGCAAGGCGCAAAGCAGGAGCCGCAAGCTTACGTCGGTTCCTGCTTTGTCTATTGTATACATCACCTATTGTTTTATAATTCTTTATATTTTTATGTACATAAATTAAATTGCTTAAAATATACTGTGAAGCAAATGTAAGAATACCTGTCTCCTTAAACTTCTCTCGCAGGGAATCAAGCGGTCTTAAATTATAAATGCCACGTATAGCTCTTTTTTGTAAAATTATTTATATATCTTTTAATAATTACCGAGCAAGGCTCAGTCATCCAGGAACTTTAACTGCATTAGCAAGCATCAGAAAAATCACAGGCTTTTATAACAAGCAGTTTTTTGTTCTACCGTTCAGTATGACTAATCTTTGATATTAGACTGATAATTTGTAATCTATCAGTGAATAGTTCGAGCAATGTTATGTCGAATAAGTCGTGTGTGTGAGATAAAACGATTGGCGATCGCATCTCAGTTGGGGTCGTTGACTTATCAATTATTAAGGACCTTTCACATCAATAATTCTACGTTTCTAATTAAACAGGATGTCATTCATTTTCATAATCAGTAGAAGTAGGAGTCAAAGTAAAAAAAAATATGACAAAGACGACAATAATCGATGATATAAAGTACTTAAACTTAAACCAAGAAAAAATATAGTAAATAAGGGCCGGTGATATGTGGGATTCGAACCCGTGCTATCGCTACCATTAAGCTATCAGAACACTACGTTTGATAGCTAAAAATTTCATTTACTTTCTATTCAACATTTTAACATTTTTTTCAGTGCCCGAAAACAGGGTTAAAACGAGTTTTTTTATAAAACCTAGCTAGATCGACTTTTCTACCCCAAACCCCCCCTAATTCAGCATGAATTTCGTGAAAATCGTTGGAGCCGTTTCCGAGATTCGGAAATATATTTACCAGTTGTCCGTCTCCCATAACACAAGTATTAAGTTACTTACTTTGGGGACGGACGACCCGAAGTAAGTCACTGTAGTAAGTGTCCCATATACTTATTTATTTATTATACTTCAAAATCAAAATATTATTTATGCAAGTAAACTTGTAAACAAGTGTTTTTGAATTGTCAACTCAGCTGAAGCTCAGTGAAGCTTCATCTTCTTATTCGAGCAATATAATTAAACTTCTGGCCATAAGTCTCTTCAACATTTTTCCAAGTTACATCAAAGGGTGCCGCTTGGATTTAGCCTATTAATTTCACTTGGCAGTAATCAATTTTAATTCAGTCTTGTTGAATTTTGTATAATTGTCTCGTATAATTAATTCAATTAATTTATTTTATTATTATGTTAATGTATAATAATTTATCATATAAAGTGCGAAATAATTTTTTTTTGTATATTTTAGTTAGTAAAATTGTAGCTTTATTGATCATCTTCACCGTTGATGATTTAGAAGTGCTTGAAGTGCTTATTGAAACAAAGAATATTTTGATTTGATAAAACTTGTGTTGTATCTTAAAATAAAATATGACAAGTGTGAACGGACCCTTAAACTTTGTTTTTTGTCATATTGGAGGTCAAAGGCATCTCTTAACTGTAAGTTATACTCTTCGTTGTCTTTTATACCATCAGACCCACTCTTGGGTGTGGCAGGAGCAAAAAATAAAAGGAACTATTGTTAAGAACTATAATTTGAAAAGAGCAACCGCTAAATTTTTTGGTGGAATTAGAACCAGTGGCGATGATTCAAAAGCACTTGTTTACAAGTTTACTGCGACAAAATAGTAATTAAGTTTAAATAAATTCCGCTGTGTGATATCCGGCTGAGTAGGATAGACCGCCCTCTTTCTTACCTAGGTGTGGTAAAAGACGACGAAGGTAAGATGACCCGTCGTGTGGTATCCGTCTGAGTAGAATAGACCACTCTCATTTCTTATAGAGACGTCTTATCCAACTCTAAGTGGGGTCGGCAAAACATGTTATAAACAAGTTGTTATATGTTTCACCCTCATTTCTTACCGAGTTGTCGTTAAAGACGACTAAGGTAAGTTAACGTCAGACAGGCTGCCGATGGTAAAACACGTACTAAATCATGTGACAACATATTTATAACATGTTGTGCCTACCCCACCTAGAGTGGGATAAGGATGAAATTTAAATAAAATAAAGACAACATTAAATAATTTATAGAATTAGGCGTTACTTTGCGGAGATCCATAATACAAAAGTAATAATAAAATTAATTATTTTGCTATAATCCGCGATGAAGTAAAATAGAAAATATATATAATGCTAAATGTAGAGTGGACAATCGGTTATCATACCTGATACATGCAGGATTCGTAAAAACACATGCCCAAACCTCCACCACCGCTACCACAATACACAAGCACTATATACGTTCACTATCACAAACTCAACAATCGTTTCGCCCCGCAACCGAAGCATCGTCAGGAGATAGACTCCACGACCAAAATCGCAAAGCGCAAAATCGCATCTTTATCAACGTATATAGTGCTTGTGTATCGTGGTGGCGGTGGTGGAGGTTTGTGCATGTGTTTTTACGAATCCTGCATGTACCAGGTATGATAACCGATTGTCCACTCTACATTTAGCATTATATATATTTTCTATTTTACTTCATCGCGGATTATAGCAAAATAATTAATTTTATTATTACTTTTGAAAGACAACATTCTATACGTGTAAATTAATACAAAAAAGTATAACGTTAGTAGTATAATATGATGTATATTGTTAAAAAAACCTTTTTATGACCGTCATGTTTACGGCAAACCGATAATATCTATTTTTCTTTTGTGCTCTATGCTCATTGATTTGTAAGAAATGGCAACACCCACACGGTCCAAAATGTTGGTCTTTTTATAATTTATTGACGCCTTATATATTATGGGTACGGAAATGTCTAGTTATTTGCTCGGTGGTATCCGGCTGCGTAGAATAAACCACCCTCATTTCTTACCGATTTGTCGTAAAAGGCTGCTTGGGTAAGTACCGTGTGGTATTCGGCTGAGTAGAGTAGATTACCCTCTATCTTACCGAAATCTCGTAAAATGTGACTAAGGTAAGTTGACCTTCCGGGCAGTATTCGGCTGAATAGAATAGACCACCCTCATTTCTTACCGAACTGTCGTAAAAGGTAACTAAGATAAATTGACTTAAGGCAAGCGGCGGTCGTAAAATACGTAGCCAAATCATGTGATCACATGTTTGTAACATGTTGTGCCGACCCCACCTAGAGTGGGATAAGGACAGGAGAATGATGATGGAAATACCTAGTTATAATAAAACCTTATATCATAATCGTTTTTCGATAATGTTGATCTATTTCTGGCGGCAAAGTTCGATCGTCTAAAACGGAAGTGTCCAGTTGTCATTGTATCCGCCAGACTAATTTACTGCGGACTAGACAGGCTATTACTAGCAAATGTCGCGTTTTTACCGCAAAATGTCACGATAACGCGAGAATGTTTTGCGACTCGCGACTTTGAAATGTCACGTTAACGTGTAAATGATGTGCGAATAGCGACTGTAACTACTCGTAAACGTTAAGGGAATTTCTAGTTCAAACGCGTTACACGTGTTCGTAGTTAAAATACATGGTGGGGGTTGAACCAATTAGTATATGCTTGCTAAGTTATGCGTCGCTTTGTGATTTTTTCGTAAAGTCTATCTCCTGATGATACTTCGATTGCGGGGCGAAACGATTGTTGAGTTTGTGATAATGAACGTGTGTAATTCTTGTGTATTCAGGTAGCGTTGGTGATGGTTTTGCATGTGTTTCTACGAATTCCGGGTATGAAAACTTAAATATTCCGGAACAATTGCACTGTCTGTTCATAAAAAACCGTACGGAAATCTGTTCAGTAAATTTGGAGAAAATTAATCACATACAGACAGCTTTTAGGGACTTTGTTTTATAATAAATATATATTACTGCTCATATGTTGCGACTTACGACATTTTCCAACGCTGTATAGTTATAAATATGTCGCTAACAAAGAATTTATTCTTGAATAAATAACTAAAAGTTGAAGAACATAAAATATAATATTTATAGGTATTTTTACGTATATTTTTCTTAGGCTCTGTAAACGAAATAGGAGTTGTATATACTTAGGAACATAGAAATAATGACGATTTCAAAATTATATTATTTCTAACAAGCATTTTTCTTTCAGGTAAGCTACTCTTGCTCGAAGTAACATACAACATGTAAGTATTTTTAGAGTCATCACAGTGAATTAGGGAAAGTGAAAACAAGTTATAGAATTAGGCGTTACTTTGCGGAGGTCCGTAATACAAAAGTAATGAGAATATTAGGATGAGCATCGGTAGAAAATACACTCCTCGACATTGTCGTGGAATGCTACGGGACGAAACGATTGTTGAGATTGAATTGGTGAATGCGTGCAGTGCTTGTGTATTGTTATGTTATTGGGTAGTGCATGAGTATATACAATTCCTGCATCAGGTATTTGAACCGATAGTACTCTACATTTAGCATTAATTTCCTTAAATTAATCATCAATAGATTCCGCAGCGATGACAGATTTTTATGACTAATTTTTTACACCTTATTATATTTTTATTACGGATCCCTATTTTTTTAATGTAATATATGGTATGGTGTAATATATGAGCCTATGGTGTTCAGTAAAGATGCTTTCCAATGGTGAAAAGAATTTTTTTAATCGCTCCAGTGGATTTTGTGTGAAAACATTAAAAACATACATTAAAAAATTTCGTATTTATAATATTAGTATAGAAAATGTAATGCCAAATGTGCTAATACCAGGATTTCTTCTTACACAAATTCAAATTCAATTCAAATTCAAAATTCAGTAGAATTATTTTTCCTTATTCTTTACCCAAAATAAGGCTATTACTGTATACCGGAAGTATTACTCATTTTATTTTTAGACATTTCGACTTTTGGAATTAGCGACACATCTCGAGATAATTAAATTCAAAATATTCTTTATTCAAGTAAACTTGTAAACAAGTGCTTTTGAATCGTCAACTCTACTGCTGGTTCGGAAAGCTGTTCCTACGGAGAAGAGCCAGCAAGAAATTCGGCGGTTGCTCTTTTAAAAATATAATTCTTAATACTATTTACATTTAATCGTTTCTATCTTGTACAGGGTCGAACAATATCTATATCCACGCATTTTTATCGCCTAAATAATCCTCAACAGTATAGTAGGCTTTCTGTATCAGACTCTCCTTAATAGTGTTTTTAAACTGCTGTAATGACAAAGTTAAAATTGATCATGGAATTTTATTATAGAATGTTATACCCAAACCCACAAACGACTTACGTACTTTTTCAAGGCGCAAAGCAGGAGCCGCAAGCTTATGTCGTTTCCTACTTTGTCTATTATATACATCGCCTATTGTTTTATAATTCCTTATATTCTTATATACAAAAATTAAATTACTTAAAATATACTATACACAAACAGGATTACCCGAGCATACCACAATCCACCATCTAAACATGCACTGCACACATACACTAAGATAATTTATCTTAGCAAGTCGTTGTTGCAAATCCGTTTTCCCATGTTACGACTTTAAACGGGATTATTTGTATAGTCTAACATATTCTTAGCTTAAATCTGCTGTTGTAGGAATTTGGTTGAGAAGAATTGATTAAAATACGCTTTTTTGAAGGAAAACTTCGGAAAATTTGCACTTCTCTTTTCAATCTTTCATCTTTTCTCTAATCTTTAGAAAGTTCTTGGGATATGTTATAGCATAAAAATTCGCATTAGAGAAGGGCGGTGGGCCTACTCTGGTCTAATGTGGGCAACGTGGTGGAGTAGAATAGACCACCCTCATTTCTTACCGAGGTGTCTTAAAAGGCGACTAAGGTAATTCAACCCGCCGTGTGGTATACGGCTGAGTAGGATAGACCACCCTCATTCCTTACCGAGGTGTCGTAAAAGACGATTAAGATAAGTAAAGGCACCGTGTGGTATCCAATTGCGTAGAATAGACCACCCTCATTTCATACCGAGGTGTCGTAAATGGCGAATAAGGTAAGTTGAGATCAGGCAGGCGGCCGATCATAAAATTACCTAGCAAAATCATGTGACAATATGTTTAATACACGTACCGACCCCACTTAGAGTGGGATAAGGGCAGGAGAATGTTGACAATATTTATGTTAAAAAAACACAAAAATTACATGAATTTCACGCAAGTTTACCTTTTATATTCGCAGAACTCATTTGCGACACAAAGTCGTCTCGGGAAATGTTACGCCAGTATAAGATTACGCTAAGTATACTCTCTTTGAGACATTTTGACTCATAAAAAGGCCGAAAGTAATTGCGTATATTCCACTTTTATATTTTTAGTACCTTGCTGTAAAAAGAGGGATCTTCTTCTCCTTTCTCAACCGGTGGACGTCCACTGCTGAACATAGGTCTCCTTAAGGGATCGCCACAATCCACGATTTTGTGCCGCTTGGATCCAGCGGCTCCCCGCGACCTTTTTGAGGTCGTCAGTCCACCTCGTTGGGGGCCTACCAACGCTGCGCTTTCCAGTGCGAGGTCGCCACTCCAGCACCTTAGGACCTCAACGCCCATCGGTTCTACGTACTACGTGCCCTGCCCATTGCCACTTCAGATTCGCGATGCGATGAGCTATGTTGGTGACTCTGGTTCGTCTACGGATCTCCTCATTTCTGATTTGATCACGTAGAGATACTCCGAGCATAGCCCGTTCCATCGCCCGCTGAGTGACTCTGAGCTTTCTTATGAGGCCCATAGTCAGCGACCACGTTTCCGAACCGTAAGTCATCACTGGCAACACGCACTTTTCGAAGACCTTGCTCTTCAAAAAGAGGGATAGAATAGATATATTCTATCAATATCTTCTTCTATATCTATACGTATAATAAAATCGTTGAGATGAAAAATCTCTGTGTGTTTGTTTCCGCTAATCTTAGAAACCGCTGATCCTATTTGGACGCTGTTTTCACTAATAGTAGTAAAAAACCTCACTTAACATATAGAGCACGTTTTATTTCAATCGATTAGCAAATAAAAAAGATGTATCAATTTTATGTTGAACTGTCGTATACTGGTACTTACATTTTTCGTTTTTCTTCACTCCTTTTAGAGGATTTCCTTTAGAGATTTCGAAATGGCCTATTTTAATGAAATATCAGATAATCTTTCAAATAAACTAGTGGATGATACTTTAAAGTTTGGTGGTGGTTCGGATGATTTTTTTATAATTAATGTATAGAAACCGGCTATACTCACGTGTTATTTTATCGGATGAGCCCGACTACTTTAAAATAAAACGTGAGTATAGCCGGTTTCTATACATTAATTATGAATTCCACTCATTTTTTTATAACTGTAATTAATATATCTCTAACTTAAGCGAAGCGGGCTGGATATACTAGCTTTAACTAAATATTGTTAAGGCGTAGTATTCGGAAGCTTCCAAAGTATTTAAGCTATGGATAAAATCAACCTTAGCCTTCAACTTATAAGCATGGGCAAATCGTTGACCGCAGCCTTGAAACGCGCGTGCCGTATTTTTTTTTCTTTATTAGGTTTACCGGCAATTAATATAATCTTACATTCTTATAAAACATACTAAATTAATGCTAATTAGTAAGTAAGTAAGTAGCGGCCTATTACTATCCCACTGCTGAGAATAGGCCTCTTCTCTCCGTTTTTGGAGAGAAGGATTGGAGCTAAGATCTACCACGCTGCTCCAATGCGGATTGGTAGGTTACATCTCCAGAATTCACTAGAGATATGCAGGATTCCTCACGATGTTTCTTTCACCGAAAAACGTGTGATAAATTGGAATTATCAATCAATTAGACACATAAGTTTTAACTGAGTGAAAAACTCATTGGTGTCTGCCCGGGTTTGAACCCGTGACTTCCTTAAAAGAGTCGCACGGTGTTACCGCTGGGCTATCACAGCTTTGCTAATGCTAATTACTTAACTATATTAAGATAAACACGACATGCAATGAACTTTTTTTTAGACAAAATATAATATATTAGAGTTGTCTTCTGATTGTTATTTGACCTGAACAAAGATGCTTTTTGAAAATACGTATGATTTTTAATAAAGCACCGTTTTCTAACGTGTTTATTTATTTATTCTTGTTATATGTTATTTTTATTTTATTCAATGGACATAATAACATTATTTCTGAGAATGACAATTATTATCTTTATTTTTGTTAATATTTTATACTTATATAACCTACCAATCCGCATTGGAGCAGCGTGGTAGGTCTTAGCTCCAAACCTTCTCTCCAAAAACGGAGAGAAGAGGCCTATTCTCAGCAGTGGGATAGTAACAGGCCGCTACTTACTTACTTACTACTTATATTTTTTGACATATAGGATAATTTATAGTTTAAAAAAATTTTGACATATATATTTTCAGAAAGAACTAACAGAAAAAACAATGCTGAATACGCCTTTAAATGAAAATTATATTGGAACTAGAATTAATATAAGGATTTATTCTTAATGTGTCTATAATATATCGTTGGTGTATCTAATAAATAAATATGTAGGCACCCTACTATTTTATACATATATTTATATATACACATACACATATATTAATAAACATATATATTTATTATATAACATTTATCTCACAATAGTATACTTATTATATATAAATGTACATAATCAAAATTATTATATATTATATTTTACACATGGCACACGACAATTTAATTTATTTTTTTGTAATTTTGATTTCAAATAAATCCTTATTCAAATAAACTTGTAGACAAGTGCTTTTGAATCGTCAACTCTACTGCCGGTTCGGAAAGCTGTACCTACCGAGAAGAGCCAGCAAGAAACTCGGTGGTTGCTCTTTTAAAAATATAATTCTTATTACTAGTTATTTTTATTCATTACTGTCTTTTACATAAAACTGTAATGTTGATTTTGAGAAAATTTATCACATATAAACAGACAGTTTGGGGACTTTGTTTATAATATTGCTATACATATAAATATTGTATTTGATCTAAAAATACTGGAGGCTGCTGATGACAAAGCGATTCGGTACAGTATACTGTTAGTAAGTAACGGCCTGTTACTATCCCACTACTGGGCATAGGCCTCCTCTCTCCATTTTCGGAGAGAAGGGTTGGAGCTAAGACCTACCACGCTGCTCCAATGCGGATTGGTAGGTTACACATATCCCTAGGATTCTCTAGAGATATGCAGGTTTCCTCACGATGTTTTCCTTCACCGAAAAGCGTGTGATAAATTGCAATTATCAATTAGACACATAAGTTTTAATAGAAAAACTCATTGGTGTCTGCCCGGGTTTGAACCCATGATCGTCTCTAGAGATTCACACGGTCGCACCGCTAGGCCATCACAGCTTGTATACTGTTAGTTTTGCGAAAAATGGTGAACCATTTTACGTGAACTAAACAAAATACAGCAGTAATAAAAACTGCATGTTGTATGAATACTATTGCTGGAACAATTGTTTGCATTAATCACTCAATGTCCGATCCCTCGTTTGTAAAAACTACGGATTTGACGCGGTCTGCTGGCCACAACTTTTATGGGCTACTTTTTTTTACATATAATTGATTATTTGATTGATTTGGTTACATATAAGTATTTGTAACACTAGTTATTAGATTTTCATCATTTTTCCTGCCTTTATCCCACTCTAAGTGGGCCCGGTACAATCTTTAATATTTAAATGAGTTAATTTTTTTTTATTGTCATTTAAAGAGCTTAGGAGTTAATCTTGTATGTATATATTTAGAGTATCTTTATTTGTATGTATATATTTTTGGAATCTCGTAAAAGGCTCCAACGATTTTCCTGAAATTGAGCATGTAGTAGTTTTGGGGGAGAAAAATCGATCTAGATAAGTTTTATTTTAAAAAAATGTTGTTTTATCCCTGTTTTCGGACTCTAAAATTTATTTGAAATTTACGTTGAATACAATCACAATTTTTCGCTGTCAAACGTAAAGTCATGGTGGTTCATTTGGGGAACGGGAGGTCTAGAGATTTGAAAATACCTAGGATCGACACCACCTGCCTTATTATTTACTCATTTTTCTTTTAAATTTTTTTTTTACATCATTTTGAAAATACTATTACTAGGTTATTATTACAGGTACTATTATAAACATGTCTCATGATTTGGCTACGAATTTAACTTCATGCCCCAAAAACAGATAAAACGATTTTTTTTAAATAAAACCTAGCTAGAACGATTTTTCAAAACTCCCTACATGCTGAATTTCTGGAAAATTGTTGAAGCTGTTTCAGAAAATATATATTCAAGATTAACTCAATAAAGATTTCAACAATACTTGGATTTGCAAATCATTTCAGATTCCCTTCTGGTTCTTCTCAGTAAAGGCAACATTCCAAACCAGTCGTAGCTTCATTTAATCTAATTGATCTTTGTCAATTCAAAAGTACTTCCAAAAATATCCTTGAATTAATATTATTTTGATTTCATTCAATTGAAATGATATATGTGTAGAGAAAAGAGTAATCTTAAACCAAAAAGAAGATAATTTAAATAATTTATAGAATCAGGCGTTACTTTGCGGAGATCCATAAAACAAAAGTAATAATAAAATTATTTCTATAATCCGCGATGAAGGAAAATAGAAAATATATATAACGCTTAATGTAGAGTGGACAATCAGTTTTCATACCAGATACATGCAGCATTCGTAAAAACACATGCACAAACCTCCACCACCGCCACCACTATACACAAGCACACTATAAACAATCGTTTGCCGCAACCGAAGCATCATCAGGAGATAGACTCCACCTATAAAACGGATTGTCCACTCTACATTTAGCATTATATATATTTTCTAATTTACTTCTACACGGATTATAGCAAAATAATTTTATTATTACTTTTAAAGAAAATTTAAGTTGAGTTTCTATTCTGTATTCCATGGAGGATTGTCAGAGGAGGCTTTCACAATATTGTATTAATGTGAAGATAAAATAATCTTTAATAATATAGGAGATAATAACGCGAGATGAGTTCTCGGGAGTAGCCTTGAATTCAAAACTTAAATGGACCACGAACATATAAAGTCCCGCGGGAAATATGGGATGTGCTTGCGCCGTCCGGAAAGTTAATTAACTCGTGTGAAAACAATAAAACTTTATTAGAATTCCCATAGCATTGCGTCTTATGGGATACTGTTATGAGGTAAATTCGAAATTATCGTAAAAATGTTTTATTACAATAATATTAACTTAAATTGATGAAATTTTTTGAATCAACTCTACTGCTGTTGTCTTTAATTTAAAGCTTTTATGATCTTATGCCGTGTGGTATCCGACTGTGTAGAATAGACCACCCTCATTTCATACCGAGGTGTCGTAAAAGGCGACTAAAGTAAGTTGACCCAGCGTGTGTTATACGGCTAAATAGTATAGACCACCCTCATTTCTTACCGTGTCGTGAAAGGCGACTTAGGTAAGTTGACCTCCGTGTGGTATCCGGCTGAAAAGAATAGACCACCCTCATTTCTTACCGAGTTGCCGTAAAAGACGACTAAGGTGTTATGACCCACCGTGTGGTATCCGGCTGAATAGAATAGACCACCCTCATTTCTTACCCAGGTTCCGTAAAAGGCCACTAAGGTAAGTTGACCCACCGTGTGGTATCCAGCTAAGTAGAATAGACCACCCTCTTTCATACAGAAGTATCGTAAAATACGACTATGGTAAGTTGACATCAAGCAGACGGCCGTGAAATACTTAGTCAAATCGTGTGACAACATGTTTATAACATGTTCTGCCGACGTCACTTAGAGAGGGATAAGGGCAGGGAAAGGATGATGAGGTCTTCTCATGAAATTTAAACATAGCAATATAACATTTAAAAAAATATATATATTTTTATCACAATCAGGCCATCACTACTTCTAACCGCAAAACTAATTTAGTACTTACCGTTTTAATAAAGCCTGGAAAATTCCAAATGAATTTTTAATTGAGTTACTGCGAGGTTCTCGTTAATTTGACGTTAGTATTTCTTTATCAATTAACTAGTTTCATGTGACGTTTCGAAATGTTATAAACCTATTAGGTAATTCTAATTCAATTTCAAAATAATCTTTATTCAAGTAAACTTGTAATTCAAATTTGATTTTAAAATAATCTTTGTTCAAACTTGTAATTGCTTTTAAATTGCCAACATTACAAATGCTGTAATAGTTAATCACGGGTATAAAATATATATCCCATGTCACTCAGTGTAAAAAAAATGACTAAAATCGATCCAGTAGTTTTGATTTATTCATTATTGCCCGTGGCACGCTAGCGTTAAATTTGGAGAAAAACAGTGCTGAATAAAATGGTACCACCCTCATTTCTTACCGAGGTGTCGTAAAGGCGACTAAGGTAAATCGACCCGCCGTGTGGTATCCGGCTGAGTAGAATAGACCACCCTCATTTCTTACCGAGGTGTCGTAAAAGGCGACTAAGGTAAGTTGACCCACCGTGTGGTTTCCGGCTGAGTAGAATAGACCACCCTCATTTCTTACCGAGGTGTCGTAAAAGGCGATTAAGGTAAGTTGACCCACCGTGTGGTTTCCGGTTTAGTAGAATAGACCACCCTCCTTCTTACCGAGGTGTCGTAAAATACGACTATGGTAAGTTTACGTCAGGCAGGCGGCCGGTCGTAAAAACGCAGCCAAATCATGTAACAGCATGTTTATGACATGTTGTGCCGACCCCACTTAGAGTGGGATAAGGGCATGAGGATATATATATATTACAAGTGCTGTAATAGTTAATCGTATAAGATAATGTTATTATACGCGATTATAAAAAAATATGATTTACCATAATTCGCCGATTATTAGTCGTATTTTACGACACCTCGGTAAGAAGGAGAGTGGTCTATTCTACTAAACCGGATACCACACGGCGGGTCAACTTACCTTAGTCGCCTTTTAGTACACCTCGATAAGAAATGAGGGTAGTCTATTCTACTCAGCCAGATACCTCACAGTGGGTCAACTTACCTTAGTCGTATTTTACGACACCTCGGTAAGAAGAAGGGTGGTCTATTCTACTAAACCGGATACCACACGGTGGGTCAACTTATCTTAGTCGTATTTTACGACACCTCGGTAAGAAGAATATTAACCTCGGTAAGGTATTTCCTGGTGGTAGAGTCACGTTGCCAACATATGTTGGTTAACCGAATGGGCAGACTCGACCGGTTTCATACCACCCTCACACAGAAAACCAGCGTGAAGGAGCGGCTTGCCGCTGCGTTTCGCATAGGTGAGTGTTGAGCACCGGTGCCCCCTCCCCTTTCCTTCCCCAAATATGATAACGGTTCGAAATAGAGTTTTAATACCCCAGGAGGGTACCGACTCTGACAGAGTTGGAGAATCCCTCCCTGAGCAATCTCGCTCGGGCTGCCCGTCGTATTCTGGGGCGGGCAACGAAACGTTAATTGTCAATGGCAGTCAAGGAAATAATACTATGGCATCCCGTCCTACTCTCATTGTGGACTTTTGTAACATCCGTGGACTACATTCCAACTTAAATGCTGTCCACTACCATCTCGAGACATCTCGGCCAGCCTTGTTATTCTTAACAGAAACGCAGATTTCATGCCCAAGTGACACAGCGTATTTACACTTCCCCGGTTACAAACTCGAACATAACTTCGTGCCTCATGCCGGGGTTGCTGTGTTCGTAAGGGATGATATATGCTTTCACCACCTTGGCAATTTTGAAGGTCGGAACTTGTCTACCATCTGGGGGCGCGTGGCTTGTGACGATCATGCCAGAGTATATGCGTGCCTCTACAGGTCCCATAGTGGTAACGCGGAATCGGATAGGCTTATGGAACACTTACAATCGGCTATTGACGATATACTTTCACAGACTCCCTCGGCTGAGATCGTAGTTCTTGGTGATTTTAATGCCCACCATGCTGAATGGCTTGGCTTCTCGGATACCACAGACTATGCGGGAAGAGTTGCTTTTGACTTTGCAATTGCGAATGGTCTATCCCAATTAGTTAAGGAGCCAACGCGAATTCCTGACGTGGATGGTCAAGATCCTTCTTTATTGGATCTCTTCCTGACCACACATCCCCAAAACTACCAAATCTCGGTCGATGCTCCTCTAGGCTCTTCTGACCATTGCCTAGTAAGGTGTGTAGTGCCTATCGCACGTCGTTGCCGCAGATCACTCGCGACACGACGTGTTTGGCATTACAAGTCAGCAGATTGGGATGGTTTGCGTTCCTTTTATGCGTCTTATCCATGGAGGCAGGTTTGTTTCTCTGCGAATAATGCTAATTCTTGTGGTGCATCTATAGCCGAAGTGGTGATGCAAGGTATAGACAACTATATACCTAGCTCTGTAATTCCAATCGGTGGTAGGTCGCAGCCATGGTTTAGTGAGTCTTGCAAGGCAGCAGCTGATAGCAAACGAGAGGCTTATCGGGCTTGGGCTGAAGCGATGGCTTCAAGGAACCCCAACTCGACATTACTCAAGAGGAATTATAACCGCGCCTCCAGGTTCTTTAAGAGGGAAGTTGCCAGAGCGAAGTTTAAGTATATTGTCAAAATTGGCAAAAAGCTTGAGCAATACCCATCTGGAACGCGTCGGTTCTGGGCACTCTCCAAAGCGGCGCTTGGTAACTTTGACCAACCATCACTTCCACCGTTACGCACAGAGAACAACGCACTGGCTCACACAGCAAAGGAAAAAGCCAATCTTTTGGGGAATTTGTTTGCCTCAAACTCGACTATGAATGACCAAGGAAACCCGCCGCCTACTATCCCGCGGTGTCAGAGCTCAATGCCAGATATTAAGTTCAGCCAAAAAGCTGTTCGGCGAGCTCTGTTTTCCTTGGATATTCATAAGTCGAGTGGGCCTGACGGTATCTCTCCAATTGTGCTTCGAATGTGCGCCCCCGAGTTAACTCCTGTGCTAACGCGTCTATTTCGGCTCTCATACTCACAAGGTATAGTCCCAGATATATGGAAGTCAGCCCTGATCCATCCGATCCCTAAAAAAGGCGATGCTTCAGATCCAGCTAACTACAGGCCTATTGCTATTACCTCCCTTATTTCCAAAGTTATGGAGATGATTATAAATCGTCAGCTTCTGTCATACCTTGAGGATCACGAGCTGATCAACGACCGTCAATACGGTTTTCGACACGGTCGATCAGCAGGTGATCTTCTGGTCTACCTGACTCACCGTTGGGCGGCAGCAATAGAAAGCAAGGGAGAAGGTCTCGCAGTTAGTCTGGATATGGCGAAAGCCTTCGATCGTGTATGGCATAGGGCACTTCTTTCGAAGCTACCTTCCTATGGGCTTCCAGAAAGTCTGCGCTTTTGGATCTCCAGTTTTCTCACTGGACGTAGCATACGTGTCGTTGTCGACGGATTCTGCTCGAATCTTAAGCCAGTGAATGCTGGGGTTCCCCAAGGTTGTGTGATATCCCCTACACTGTTTCTTCTGCATATCAATGACATGTTAGATGATGCTAATATTTACTGCTATGCAGATGACAGTACGGTGGATGCCACATACACCGGTAGCGCAAGCCTTTCTTGGAAAAAGGTCGATGAGTGCCGGGAAAATTTTGTGTCTTCTGTTGAAGCCACCTTACGGAAGATCTCCGACTGGGGTAAACTAAATTTAGTACAATTTAACCCCCAGAAGACACAAGTTTGCGCGTTAACTGCTAAAACATCGCCATTTGTCGCGTCACCGTCTTTCGAGAACACTCTTTTAGGTGTCTCGAGTAGTATCGAAATACTGGGACTCGACATCTCCAATAGTTGCAAGTATCGCGATCACTTGGAAAGGAAGGCTAAGTTGGCCTCTAAAAAATTGGGTGTTATCAATAGAGCGAGACAATACTTCAAGCCGGCCCATAGACTTGCGCTGTATAAAGCACAAGTCCGGCCTCACATGGAGTACTGTTCTCATCTCTGGGCTGGTGCACCCAAGTACCAACTTAAGCCATTCGATCGCATACAGCGCAGAGCAGTTCGTATTATTGGAGACAAGGTGATTAGCAAACAGCTGGACTCTTTAGCGATGCGTAGAAACGTGTCTTCACTGTGCGTTTTCTACCGCATCTTTCACGGAGAGTGTTCCATTGAACTGCATGACCTGATTCCTGCCGCTAAATTCCATAACCGTACTGCACGTCACAGATTAAAATATCATCCTCACCATCTGGATGCGTGGCGAACCACCACAGTGCGGTTTTCAAATAATTTCTTTCCGCGCACCACCATTTTATGGAACGATCTCCCTTTGGCGGTGTTCCCGGATCGGTACGATGTAAGTACCTTCAAAAAGCGTATTTTCCACCTTTTTAAAGGACAGCAACACCCTCGCTCTGCGAGAGGTCGTGGGCGGCGGTGATTACTTGAGGTGCACCGCATGCTCGTTTGCCATCCTATTCCATAAAAAAAAAAAAAAAAGAAGGGTGGTCTATTCTACTAAACCGAATACCACACGATGGGTCAACTTACCTTAGTCGCCTTTTACGACACCTCGGTAAGAAATGAGGTTGGTACTATTCTACTTATCCGGATACCACACGGCGTGTCGACTTACGTTAGTCGCCTTTTACGACACCTCGGTAAGAAATGAGGTTGGTCTATTCTACTCAGCCGGATACCACACGGCGGGTCGACTTACCTTAGTCGCCTTTTACGACATCTCGGTAAGAAATGAGGGTGGTCTATTCTACTCAGCCGGATACCACACGGCTATTGAATCGTCAACTCTACTTATACTCTAATAGTTTCTAAGATAATGTTACTTCAAACCAAAAGTAATCGATGTTCCACTGAAATTACAAAATCCATATGTTACTCGGTGACAAATTAACGGGCCCCTTGACTAAATAAATATCAGTTTGTGGCCCGTAAATAAACTTGGTTCGACTTAATTACATTACAGAGGTTTGGGATCGGTGATAATATGGCCGGGATGCTGGCTTTGGCTACGTGGAGACATTATTGTAGATACAAGCTATATTCGCGACTATGTTCGCCACAACTCACTTGAATAGGGTATGTTATTTCCAATTCCTTAAAGCTGTGGTAGCCCAGCGGTAACACCGTGCGCCCCTTTCGAGGAGGTCTAGGGTTCAAACCCCGGGCAGGCACCAATGAGTTTTCTAGTAAAACTTATGTGTCTAATTGATAATTGCAATTTATCACACGCTTTTCGTGTGATACTAAAACATCGTGAGAAAACCTGCATATCTCTTGCGAATTCTGGGGATATGTGTAACTTACCAATCTGCATTGGAGCAGCGTGGTAGGTCTTAGCTCCAATCCTCTCTCAAAAAAAAAACAGAGAAGAGTCCCTATGCCCAGCAGTGGGATAGTAACAGGCTTATTACTAAGGAAAAAATGAAAGTTCCTATCTCATATGATAGCTTGGTATATAAATGTAACGGAAGGAAAAGGAGAGCGAAAGTTTTAGCATAGAGAAGTGAAGATAGCTATGGCGATATGTGATGACGGGTGGAGAGGTGCGGTACGGTGCGGAGAGGAGAGTAGTGGCGCCATTATTCAAATTCAAAATTATCTTTATTCAAATAAACTTGTAAACAAGTACTTTTGAATCGTCAATTCTACTGCTGGTTCGGAAAGCTGTTCCTACCGAGAAGAGCCAGCAAGAAACTCGGCGGTTGCTCTTTTCAACATAATACTTATAACTAGTTACATTAAGTCATTACTATCTTGTACAAGGTCAGACAGTAGCTATATCCACGCATTCTTATCGTCCAAATAATCCTCAACATGTTGTCGCCAATGACTTCCACTTTTTATTTTATAGCAACACAGTCATGAAACAAGAGTATCGCGCCCTTTTCTTATTGAAATGGTGGCAACACTGTGCCGTTGTTGTTTCCAGTGAAGTCTTCCTATTGATAAAACGTTTCGGTGACAGTCAGTCTTTGTTCGTCATTCAAGAGAAGTGCATCTCGGAACGGGAATTGTGGTATTTCTATTATATCGTGTTATTACATAGTGTGCGCTAACAAACAGTATAGTAGGCTTTTTGTATCAGCCTCTCTTTAATAGTGTATTTAAACTGCTGTAATGGCAAAGCTAAATTTAGTTAGTTAAATTCCACTAATCTAAAATTAGCAGATTAGTGGCATTGGCCGTGGAATTATTTTGTAAAGAGCAACCGCTGAGTTTCTTGCTAGCTATCTAGGTAGGAACAGCTTTCAGAACCAGCAGTAGAGTTGACGATTGAAGCACTCAAAAACATTTGTTTACAATTTTACTTGAATAAAGCAAATTTTGAACTTAAATAACTTTTCTTGACATGAGTCTCTAAACCCGCAATCGTTTTTTAATGTTTTTAGACTCACTAATTGACCATACGTATCGCTCATTTAAGATATATAAATTTGTATCATAAATAACGATTAAAAAGAGGTGAATTACGCATCGCACAACAAGATATGATATCACGATGTAGGCAATTAGTTTAAATTGATTTACACGCGTCGAGATCAATTATGAACAGTGACTGCGCATCAGTTTGACTAACGAAGTATATTAAACATCATCTTCCTTATTCCACTCTAAGCGGGGTTGGCACAACATGTTATAAATATGCTGTCACATGATTTGGCTGTATTTTTACGATCGGCCGCCTGCCTGACGTCAACTTACCTCAGAGAGGGTGGTCTATTCTACTAAACCGGATACCACACGGTGAGTCAACTTACCTTAGTCGCCTTTTACGACACCTCGGTAAGAAATGAGGGTGGTACCTATTCTACTAAACCGTATACCACACGGTGGGTCAACTTACCTTAGTCGCCTTTTAAGAACCTCGGTAAGAAATGAGGTTGGTCTATTCTACTCAGCCGGATACCACACGGCGGGTCGACTTACCTGAGTCGCCTCTTACGATACCTCGGTAAGAAATGAGGGTAGTACTATTCTATTCAGATGGATACCACACGGCGTAACGAAGTACATCAATGTTAGTTACATAATATTTATCTTAATTCTTCCTATTCCTTATTCCATAGAAGCAATTCCCAAATACAAATTCACAATATTCTTCATAACTTGTAAACACGGGCTTTTTAAACGTCTACTTTACTGATGTTTCGGAAAGCTGTTCCTACCGAGAAGAGCCAGCAAAAAACTCGGCGGGTGCCTTTTTTCAAAATATAATTCTTTATACTAGATACATTTAGTCATTATTGTCTTGTACACGGTCGAAGAGTAGCTATGTCCACGCGTTCTTATCGTCGAAGTAACCCTTGATAGAATGTTTCAATAGAAAAGGCTTACTGTATTAGCAATTATCAATTAGACACATAAGTTTTAACAGAAAAACTCATTGGTGTCTGCTCGGGTTTGAACCCGGTGATATCCTCGAAAGAGTTGCACGGTGTTACCGCTGGGCTATCACAGGTTGTCTATCTAATTGTTAATTGCAATTTATCACACGCTTTTCGGTGAAGGAAAACATCGTGAGGAAACCTGCATATCTCTACAGAATTCTGGAGATATGTGTAACCTACCAAGCCGCATTGGAGCAGTGTGGTAGGTCTTAGCTCCAATCCTTCTCTCCAAAAACGGAAAGCAGAAGCCTATTCCCAGCAGTCGGAACAGGCCGCTACTTACATACATTACTTTATTGTATTAGCTTTTTTTTCATAGACATAAATTTTATACTTTATACTGAAAACCGAAAATAAAATTTCTGAACGTCTCACCAGATGTTTCCTTTGAAATCCACAGACCCTGTTTGTAATAATATTATACCTGATAATTAAAGACTAAAAGACTAAAAATAGTTTGTAACCAACCGTCCGCAGCATATATAGGGATTATTTTTTAAAAACGATTTTTAAAATAATCGATTATTTTAAAAAATCGATTATTTTAAGTATCCCTTTTTTCTTTTCTACTCTTTTTCTTATTTTTTTAAGATTAGATATGCATTGTTGGATAAAACCAATGTAGCCAAACTACAAAATATTACGTACGTTTACAAACATCTGATATTATTTCTTGGTAGTTGTCCACTTCAATAAGCCTTAATTATAATTTATTATAAATAATAAAGGCAACTTTTGAAATAGTCAGAAAAAAATCAATTTTTAAAAATCTATTATTTAGTATCAAAATAATCGTTTTTTTTTTATCGATTTATTTGAATGGCAAGAAATCGATTATTTATTAATCGATTATTTCTACTCCATATTACATCCCCACCGCAGCGCTTGTGTAATACAGCTAGTACAAATAAAACTAGATCTACACACAATTGGATTTCCCGATCCAGAGACTCGCCAACTGTTCCGGCAAATTGACAATATTTATTCTCATTCCGTATTCACTAGCAGGGCACAACAATTTGTGAGCTGAATGCAAACAATCCTAGTAACTATAACAGTATTTCGTATAATTTCCACACGGCTGAAGCTGAAATTATTTTAAGACTAACCACTGTATCCTTGCTGTATCCTGTACTGTATATTGTACTGTTTACTATACTGTATACCGTTAGATAAATTAATACCAACTTAACTTTTATTAGTTTCTGCCGGACTTGATTCGACAGCTAGCTGGACGGCCTAATAAAAAACTAAACTTTCACTTTTACAACTTTATGTTAGGTGTTATAGCTACAACATAACATGATCAACTGACAACTGGGAGGACAGATCCCTCCCAAGTTAACAAAAATGGAAGGAAGCAAAAATGTCTCTTCGTATCATGACAAAGGTGGTGTCAAAAAAAAGTACTTGGTATCATGACAAGAACTCTACTGACTATTGTAAATTAATATATTCAACCCAAGTGATATCCGTCACAGAATTGCAAGACGAATAAAACATCAACATTGCAACGATTTCTTTCGCGAGTTGTATTTATTAATCACTGGATCACTATTGATTTTATTATTTTTATATTCAAATTCAAATTCAAAAATATTCTTTATTCAAATAAACTTGTAAACAAGTGCTTTTGAATCGTCAACTCTACTGCTGGTTCGGAAAGCTGTTCCTACCGAGAAGAGCCAGCAAGAAACTCGGCGGTTGCTCTTTTTAAAAAATACAATTCTGAATACTAGTTACATTTAATGTTTCTATCTTGTACAGGGTCGAACAATATTTATATCCACGCATTTTTATCGTCTAAATAATCCTCAACAGTATAGTAGGCTTTCTGTATCAGCCTCTCTTTAATAGTGTTTTTAAACTGCTGTAATGGCAAAGTTAAAATTGATTGTGGAATTTTATTATAGAATCTTATATACAAACGACTTACGTACTTTTTCAAGGCGCAAAGCAGGAGCCGCAAGCTGAATATGAAGCCGCAAGCTAATATAGAATGATATCACTATCAATTTCTTGTACGTTTGGCAGAGGACATTTGTACACATTTAGTCTTTAGAGATTAATAGTAGATATTTTGTTGCAAACCAGGCTAAGGCCTAAGACAGTTAACAGTTGTTGCTGTTAATTAGTTGTTGATATTATGTTAACTACATTACATTATGTTTAACTAGTACAATTTTGATTTATGCTTACAATATACATTTTTTTATTAAATTAACTAAACCTGAATTCCTGGAATGAATTACCCTGGCACAATTTTGCTGGAAAGAGATACCTTAACTATTGCCTTACATTTTCCCGTACGCCAAATTTATATCGCGCATCAAATTTAATATTTATTAACTCTGCGTCCAGGGACGCACTCTATCTTGTATTTCGGTCTGCGGAGTAACTCGAATCTATTACGTGAGCTCAGATATAACTTACATATATAAAAACTTATTTCTTTCGTAATTACCACATCTAAGAGAAATATAAGGATTAGATTTTTACCTTTTAAACTATCATAGTGTAAGGAAAATTCTCTGTTTTGTAAACAATTAAATAAATAAAATAAACGACGGGTAACATTTACTTTTAATAAACTTAATTACTTAATCCAACCTGCATACTTCTTACACACTAATATTATAAATACGAAATTCTGAGTAGTATAGACCACCCTCATTTCTTACCGAGGTGTTGTAAAAGGAGACTTAGGTAAGTTGATCCACCGTGTGGTATCTTGCTGAGTAGAATAGACCACTCTCATTTCTTACCGAAGTGTTGTAAAAGGCGACTTAGATAAGTTGATACACCGTATGGTATCTAGCTGAGTAGAATACCACTCTCATTTCTTACCGAGGTGTCGTAATAGGCGACTAAGGTAAGTTGACCAACCGTGTGGTATCCGGTTTAGTAGAATAGGCCACCCTCTTTCTTACCGAGGTGTCGTAAAATACGACTGAGGTAAGTCGACGTGAGACAAGCGGCCGGTCGTAAAATACGTAGCCAAATCATGTGACATGTTTATAACACGTTGTACCGACCCACTTGTGGAATAAGGGCAGGATGGTGTTAATTGTTACTTATTAGATAAACTAGCTGTGCCAGAAGCTTCGCCCGCATAGAAATCAGTGTATCAGTAAATTATGAACATAAAAGTAGTTATCGTGAGTTAATTATAAGAGATTTTTGAATTAATTTCACCTTTTACTTAGCGCACGCAAGGAAAGCTTTAAATTTTGCCGTTTTTGCAATATTTTTAATGCTCCTCTCCTTTTTATCTTAGCGTGATGTTATAGCCTATCGCCTTCCTCGATAAATGGACTATCTTCCGTATTGATATAAACGCGTTCAAACAATCAAACAAACTCTTCAGATTTATATATTAAGTAAAGTAAGTAGCGGCCTGTTACTGTGCCACTGCTGATAATAGGCTTCTTCTCTCCGTATTTGGAGAGAAGGTTTGGAGCTAAGACTTACCACGCTGCTCCAATGCGGATTGGTAGGTTACACATATCTCCAGAATTCTCTAGAGATATGCCGGTTTCCTCACTATGTTTTCCTTCACCGAAAAGCGTGTGATAAATTACAATTATCAATTGGAGTATACACATAAGTTTTAACAGACAAACTTATTTGTGTCTACCCTAGTTTGAACACGTGACCTTCTCGAAAGAGTCGCACGCTGTTACCGCTGGGCTACTATAGCTTGCTTCAGCTTTATATATTAGTATAGATATATCTTCAGTACATCCCTGTACAATGTAATTTCATCCAACGCTCATTCCTTAAAGCCGGAACGAATGAATAAGATACGAGTTTTGTAGATCCTTGAATTGCAGTCTATTGTGTGCATTGTTAAACGGCAGTCGGAGCTGAATAAACGTTCCTTTTGTGAGGGATTTGTATACATACGGACCAGTTTAAGTTATTTAAACTAGACATAATACCGAGGTTGTTCTACCGGAACCGAGATTTTAAAGATTTTAAGTTATTAAACTATTAATTAAGTGGCGCTCCCAGGGCAAGCTTAGTCTTGGCGAACGAACCACTGTGGGGTGGCCAATCCAGTTGTCCCTCTGATTAGCAGAGGGAAATCTGGACGGGCCGAGGACTCCGGGGAGGTTAGGGGTGGAGTCTCTAATGAGCGACAGGTTCAGTTGGGCTTACTTTAAGTATGGCTGGACATGGTTTTGGCCACCGTTGGTTAAGACCGGAAGCCCAGCAATGTAAACGGGGACCTTCGGGTTTATTACCCGGTAGGGGCGGAAACGCCCACCATGGCATAGGGATCCCTACTTGGGGCGCGGTCTCTCCCTGTCGACCGTGATATAACAGACACGGTAGGCAGGGAGCGATTCCGGGCAGCGGTGGCTTCCTTCTATTCTGCGGAGGGGGGCGGTGGAGCGGTTCCGGGAAATTTGTTCTGGATCCAATCTGCTGCTGGCGAGTCCAGGTGGTAGCGACTTGCCTAAGCCCATCGTCTGCCGCCCTGTCAGGGGACCTTCGGACGTTCCGAACGGGGTATATCGGACGTATATCGTCTGGCTTACAGGTCCCCGAGATGGTCGGTGTATGTGGTGCTCCCTATACACTCGTTAGCGAAGGGTGGCTACTTTTTCAAGGGGTCCCTACCCGGAGGAGATGTTCTCTGGGATCAGAGCTGTCATCAGAGATGGGGGCAATAATACCCTGCCCTTGCCATCGGCAGCGTGGTGGAGCACACAGGTCATTTTAGTCGGTGCGAGTCCGAAATAACCGCCGCCTGTCTCCGTCGGGCGGCGGTTCCCATAAGGGGATTTTATTGGATAAAAAAAGTTAACTCGCCGTGTGGTATCTGGCTGAGTAGAATAGTCTACCCTCATTTATTACCAAGGTATCGTAAAGTATCGTTGACATCAGGCAGGCGGCCGGTCTCAAATTACGTAGCCAAATCATGAGACATCAGGTTTATAACATACTTTGTCACCCCCACTTAGAGTGGGATAAGGTCAGGAGAATAATGATGACGGTTACCAAGCAGTAATAGGTATAATAGCTATCATGGATACAGTCTTATAGGGCGTTGTAAAGTGGTCATAACTTCTCATCGTACAATAAAAGCGAGGCAGTAAAGGTTGAATCAGGACAACCATAAATTCCCTAATCCTAACAATGCTACTATAAACCCAACTCGAACTAGGGTCGTCTAAACTAAATAAAATCTACACTAATATATAAAGCTGAAGTGTTTGTTTGTTTATCAACGCGCTAAACTCAGAAACTACTGGAACGATTTGAAAATTCTTTTAGTGTAAGATAGTCCATTTATCGAGGAAGGCTATGGACTAACATCACGTTAAAATGATTAGGAGAGGAGCAGCATAAAAATATTATTGCGAAAACGGCAAAATTTACAGCTTCCCTTGCGTGCGCTGAGTAAACGGTGAAAGTTATTCAAAAATCATGTATTACGAAATTGTTCCCCAAGTTCCAAATAAAGGTCCGCGACAGCATATGTCCAGCTTTTAAGAGTAACCCACTTTACCCATTTTTATGGTAATCAAAGTACTATATTACGGTTTTAATCTATCCACGCGGGCAAAGTCGCTGGCGTGTGTAATATTTGAGCCAGTTTTAGCTTTTCAAAATTACCATTACTATTCAAATTAATTATATAATATGTCCAGTGAATTAGCCGTAATAAGTGTAACAGACAGACTGAAAAACGAATTTCTTATTAGTATGGATATTTATAAGAGAAAAACATTGAAAGTATTTTTTCCCGAGCAAAGTAAAAAACTTTATATATTAAAATTTAAATGAAGAAATTCCAAAGTTGTTAAAGTAATAAATCTCAGATGGTGTTGCTAGAATATAAATGGGAAAAATATTACTTTAGAACACACGACCGATGGCTTATGGCTAATCTTAGCATCCCTTAAAAAAATAGGAGTTTTATTTTAGCCTTGAAATATAATACAAGTAGCAAACGGAACTTCGAGTTTATATTGACTGGCCCGTTGGAGAAGTGGGTAGAGACCCTGTCTTCAGCTCCACGGGTCGCGGGTTCGATTCCCGCCGAGGGCAAACATTTTCTATAAATGAATTTGTCGGTCTTCGAGTCTGGGTGTATATTTGTATTTAAGTATGTATTTAAAAATTATATAAGTATAAATTCACCAGTTGTCTCTCACCCATAACACAAGTATTAAGTTACTTACTTTGGGGACCGACGACATTATTACATTCAACATCGTAGGTTAGTGTATTATTTAAATGTTTAAATACCCTTAGTAATGTTTATTTTATTATTAATATTTAATACTGCCGGCCGCTAGCCTGACGTCAACTTACATTAATCACCTTTTACGCTACCTCGGTAAGAAATGAGGGTGGTCTATTCTACTGAGCAAGATACTACACGGTGGGTCGACTTGCCTCAGTCGCCATTTACGACACTTCTGTAAGAAATGAGGGTGGTCTATTCCATTCAGCCGGAAAGTACACGGCGGGTCGACTTGCCTCCGTCGCCTTTAACTACATCTCGGTAAGAAATGAGAGTGATCTATTCTACTCAGCCGGATACCACACGGCGGGTCGACTTGCCTCACTTACCTACCTTTTACGACACTTCAGTGAGAAATGTGGGTGGTCTATTCTACTCAGCCGGATACTACACGGCGGATCAACTTACCTTAGTCGCCTTTTATGGCTCCTTGGTAAGAACTGAGGATGGTCGATTCTACTCAGGCGGATACCAGATATTTTAATATTAAATAAATATTTTTATTATTAATAAAGAAGGCGCATGAGGGAAAACATCATAAGTTAACTTGCATTTTTTTTTTTAATGTCAGAAAAACCCATTATGGGTCATCACCGCCCGACGGGGACGAGCGGCGGGTATGTCGGACTCGCACCGACTAAAAACCTGACAGTGCTTCACCACGCTGCTGGTGGCGGGGACAGGGTACCTATAAAGACATTGCCCCCCATCCCCGCCAGCAGCAGCTCTGTACCCCGGAGAGCGCCACCTCCGGGTCGGGGCCTCTCTAAACAGTGGCCCCTCCCTCCGCTAATCGATGCATCGGAAGCACCAGATGCATCGTACGCCTCGGGGACCTAACCCCAGCTCGCCTGCGGCGGATTGTATCCAAGGACTCGACTTCCCGGATCCGCCCCGCCGCCTCCTTCCGCGAGATAACGTCCTCGCAGAAGGAGGCCATCGCTGCCCACGATCGCTCCCTGTCCACCATGGCCACCATATATGTATATTGGGTAACCTGTAGTAAAGTAACCTGCTTATCGCATTTGAACAGCATAGGTGTTTTAACGTTCGACCCGTCTGTTAAAGTCGAGAGATCTTTGGCCATCAGTGGGCTGGCTTTCCTTAAGCCATTTGCCTTATGGTTATTATTAACTCTCGGTTATTAACTACACTCGTTAACGATTATATGATCACCGTGATATTAATCGGGCTATGTTTATCTCTGACCTGGTTTTCAATCGATTTTGAATATGTAGGAAATAGAACACCTAATGTGAGTTAGTTAAACCTGCGGATCGGCTATACATATTTCTAGATTTTTTTCTAAAATATGCAGGTTTCCTCACTATATTTTCGTTTACAAATAACAGGTAATATATACAAATGCAATATTAATTATTATGATTTATAGAAGCAGGCGTTACTTTGCATAATTGCGTTAATTTCATAGCACAGAAGATAGAATGAAATTATATTGCTGTTATCCAATTGTAATAATTTGTTAACAGAATATATGTAATGCTAAGTGTATGAAGCAAGCAATCACATACCTCATACATGCAGAACAAGATCCAGATGATGCTTCGGTTTCGGGGCGAAACGATCATAGGGATTGTGGTAGGTGTGTGTAGTGCTTGTGTGGAGTGTTGGTGTTGGCGGCGTTTTGTGATACGTGTGGTGACTTGTCCTGCATGTATAAGGTATGCGATTGTTATCTGCTTCATACACTTAATAGCATTACATATATTCACTTACCAAACGCGGCTTACCTGGTTACCTGGGTGATCGAACCTTGCTTGGTATTTATTATTTTGAAATATTTACACAAATAAATAAGAAAGTAGGCGCCGATGATATGTGGGATTCAAACCCGGGTTGTGAACATTTTCGGTCCGCGCATTACCCATGGGCTATCGCAACATGACAGCTAAAAAATCATTTGCTTACAAGATACTACATTTAAAAAAAAATTAATACCCAAATCAGGGATAAATGATTTTTTTTAAATAAAACCTAGCTACATCGATTTTTCCCCCCGAAAACCCCCTACATGCTTAATTTCAGGAAAATTGTTACAACCGTTTCTGAGATTCCGAAAACATATATATACATACAAGATTACTGACTAAAACCATTTCCACAATAAAACAACTACCCAAATTTAATTTCCGATATCCAAAAAAAGATTTTATTCACATCCTAAATGATTCCTTATAAAAAACTCGTTCGAAAGGAATTAATGATGGTAATTTATCCAAAGCGCTTTTCTGTTGTGAAATGAACAAAGCGTCAAAACAAAAGGCTAAAGTAGGGTTCACACGACATCGAATTTGTTAGCCAGCGACTCGCTGGCGACTGGAAAATTGGCGTGTTTACGTGAATATTAACAGCGACTTTAGTTAGCTCCATTTGTAGCGATCTGATCGCTGCCATTCTATAAAGTTGCGAGTCGCCAGCGATATGGCTGCTGTGTGGTATATATGACACACAGCGATCTGTCAATTTCCGCAAAAAGTTAAAATGGCGGACTTTTCTAATTATTCATATGAATTTGTAGTGAAATTTATTAAAATGTACCTAAATTTATGAATGAATGAATGAACAAATGCTTTATTTACTAGTACAAGACACGAATACACAATACTTAAAAATAGTTTAAGGCTATCCGCACTCTGCATTCATGTAGTAAAAACTATTAATTACGGCATTAATAGGCATAATTAGCAACAAAGGCATTAATGCTGCATCTATCCCTGACCGCTGGTATTCTGTCTAAACCGGGGTGTAAAGCACGAGCTCGCGGCTTCCACAGTTCTATTCTAATAAAATTAAATTAACACACTACAATACGAGTATATGTAAAACTTTAAAAGTATATAACCCATATAATATATAAGTAAATATAAAATATAGTTTATATAATGTATTCACCCGCATTGTGGTTCATTAAAAGCAAAGTTGCCTTTCCAAAGACATTACAAATAACGAAGCACACTAGAACAGGAAAATTTCATCGAAAAGTTTCAGAGGTCCATTCACATCTATTACCAAATGGATAATGAACGATTTTAATGTGAACACAAAAGCTAAAAGTCGCTGGCGATTCGACGGCGATCACAGTCGGAGCGTGAGAACTCGGCATTATCTCGTTTAGATTAAGGATGTTTTCGCAACAGCTTTGCGTTAATCTCGGCTAACCCACAGATATGAATGTTAAACCTTTTCTAAGTTATTCATGAAATTATAAACGTTTACTAAAGCCTATTAATTCTTGTCAGACTTGTTCGCGATGACTGCGTGCCTTGGGTAATAGTAAGGCTTTGCAGATAACCGGATATCTCTTTAATTATGCTAATTTGAGTAATTAGGCCTTTAGCTCTGCTGTAAATAATCTGATAGAATGTGGGTAGGTACGGATCTACTTAACCAAGTTACTATAGAACATCATTCTACTGCTCCTATTCCATTCTAAGTGGGTTCGGGACAACATGTTGTCACATGATTTGGCTAGGTAGTACGACCGGCCGTACTCTGTAAGACATGAGGGAAGTCTATTCTAATCAGCCGGATACGACACGGCGGGATAACTTCCCTTGTAGTCAAGTTCTAGAACGAAAATGAAAAAAATCAGACCACCAAAACTATCATTTTTTACACATAATATGTTGGTTCTTTAAGTCCCGGTATATATATGTATTTATTTAATTATGTATGTATTTAATTAATGTATTAATTTATTTAAATTTATATACTAGTTGTCTGTACGCCGTGTGGTATCCGGCGGAATAAAATAGTACCACCCTCATTTCTTACCGAGGTGTCGTAAAAGGCAACTAAGGTAAGTCGACACGCCGTGTGGTATCCGGCTGAGTAGAATAGACCACCCTCATTTCTTACCGAGGTGTCGTAAAAGGCGACTAAGATAAATCGACCCGCCGTTTGGTATCCGGCTGGATAGAATAGTACCACCCTCATTTCTTACCGAGGTGTCTTAAAATACCATAGTCGTACTATGGTAAGTTGATGTCAGGTAGGCGGCCGGTCGTGAAATACGTGGCCAAATCATGTGACAACATGTTTATAACATGTTGTCCCGACCCCACTTAGAGTAGGATAAGGTCAGGAAGATGATGATATGATGAATACTAGTTGTTTATCACCCATTACACAAGTATAAATTTCGTAATTCGCCTTGGGTATGGAGAATCGCGTTAATCTTCCGATATAAATTTTATTTTATAATATGCTTTTTTTCCTTCTCCCAACATTTGTTATGTCAAAATTTAAAACGTACAGTGAAATTCCCTAAACGCCGGCGGCCATTAATTTCTTTTTACCCGCCATTTTATTAAGCGTAATCCACGTTTAATTTTCCGGTTTCTTTCTGACTTTAAAAACAATCTACTGGGACCGGAATAATAGAAGTTTGACTGTTTATGAAATTTTAGGTGATTTATATTTTAAAACTTTGCGTTTCGATCGTTATAATCTTAAACTTTAGCCTAAGCATTTTTAAGCTCTGTTCAAATAAATATAACAACGATATTTTTCCTTTACGCTCATTCAATAAGTAAAAGTTATGTGGTATCGGGCTCAGTAGAATAAACCACTCTCATTTCTTACCGAGGTGGGGTTGGCACCAAAGTGGGTCTGCACAACATATTATAAAGATGTTGACACATGATTTGGCTACTTTTTTACGAAAGCCGCCTGTCAACTTACCTCAGTCGCCTTTTACGACACCTCAGTAAGAAATGAGGGTAGTCTATTATACTCCCCAAGGGGGGGCGACTTACCTTACTCACCTTTTATGACACCTCGGTAAGAAATTGTATTATTTTATTCAGCCGTATATCACATGGCGGTTCAACTTACCTTAATCGCCTATTACGACACCTCGGTGAGAAATGAGGGTGGTACTATTCTACTCAGCCGGATACCACACGGCATATTTTTTAGAATTTCTGTATGCGACTTAAAATTTTTAGGAAACTTTAAGTACATGTTAGTAAAATATAACTAACAATAAACAGTTTTATTATAATTTATGAACTATATGTTTGTAGAAATTTATATGATAGCAAAAATGTTATACATGTTTTCCACTTCATGCATATTTCGCTTTCTAAACTTGTCGCGATTCCGGAGTGCTAATTTAATTATAACTTTGTTGTTGCATGGATTTAAATTATTTCATAATTCCGTTACTTTGTGTCCTAACAACTTGTTTTAATTAAATTGTTAAATTTGTTACTAAAATTTTTAATAAGGCTACAAGATGTAGATTTATTTATGGTCTCAGTATTCGCTTCAGCAATAAAATTCCGCAATCATACTAGACCAGTTTACAGAAAGGTTTAAATTAAGTATAAGAAATGTACTTATACTTACAAAATTGAAGATTATTTCAATGATAAAAAAGCATGGATTTGAAAATCCTTTCAGCTTCATACAGGGCTGCGGTTTAATAATGTAAAATTGAAATTGTTTAAAAGATTGACCGCCGAGTTTCTTGCTGATTCTTTTCGGTAAGAGCAACATTCCGAACAAGTTGTAGCTTCATTAATCATATTGATCTTTGATGATTCAAAAGTGCTTGAAAGAGCTTATTTGAATAAAGATTATTTTGATTTTAATTTTAATTTAGAAACATATTGGTGTGACTTGTACTTGTAGTTTAGAAAAGAAATAAGTGTAACAATTCAAGTTAAAAATGCTTTTAAAAAGCTTTTAACAAAATGTCATGTCCCTTTTCTTAACCATCGAGGACTTCCCTCATTTACTACTAATCCTGGCAGCATCAAGTCATGCTTATTATAAACATGCTTGACATCAACTTACCTTAGTCGTATTTTACGACACCTCGGTAAGAAAAAGGTGGTCTATTCTACTCAACAGGAGACCACACGGTGGGTCAATTTACCTTAGTCGCCTTTTACGACACCTCGGTAAGAGATGAGGATGGTCTATTCTACTCAGCCGTATACCACAGGGCGGATCAACTTACCTTCGTCGCCTTTTACGACACCTCGGTATGAAATGAGGGTGGTACTATTCTATTCAGCCGGATACCACACGGCGTTGATACATATCACTACATATTATAAAACAAAGTCGCATTCTTTCCAAATTTCCCTATGTACGCATAAAACTTTAAAACTACGCAACAGATTTTGATGCGTTTTTTTTAATAGATAGAATGATTCCAGAGGAAGGTTTTTACGTATAATAACATTCAATACGGGGTAGAGAAATACTGTAATTTTTGAGGTTTCTGTAAATAATTAAATTTTTTCCCCTTACATTGCAAACGCAGGCTAAACCCTACGAAATTTATCAAAATGATGTACTAAGTATTTGTACACCTTGAAAAGGTCTACAGAAAAGTCCGCGATGGTGTATGTCTATCTCTTATGGATAACCCACAATAGCACTTTTTGTCATTTACTTTTTACGAAAAATAATGCCTTATGTTCAAAGCAATTTTTATACAATACAGTATTAATCCTTATCCAATTAAGTACCTTAAATAAATTGTTGATTTAATATAGATCAATATGGCCGTTTACAGCATGTAATTTAAGTGAACATTCTCGAAGATATTACAGATTTAAAATGCCGTGAGGACGCCGCGCTTGGCCCTATAACACTTCGACTTTAGCAGCTATGTCGCTCTTTCAAGAGTTTGTTTAAAGACATTCTGTAATTAATTGTAAAAATAAAATACAAAGGTAAAATGACATGGGATATATATTTTATACCCGTGCGAAGCAGGGGCAGGACGCTAGTAGATAATGAATTAATATTATTTTTAAAGTAATTGCTCTCTCAAATCGTTATTTGTATTATTTTAAACAGGGAATACGAAATATAAGACAATTTCAGAATTCTATGAATTTTTCAATACTCGGAATACGAAATATTTCGCTGGCGAGCGTAAATAATTCAACGCGATACTCCAGTCTCTATATTGATGCGGTGACCGTGTTTGCGAAATGATGACACAGGACGGACATTTTAGAATTAGAAATTAGAATTTAAAATTTAAAATTAGAATTTAGAATTAGACAGTAGAGTTTAGAATTTCGATTTTTTTTATAGAATTATAAAAGTGACGATATTTCTCCTTTATTCTGATTCAATAAATAAAAAACAATTTTCCCGAAGTCAACTCATTTACTCCTTCGCAACAACTCAATGAATGACACATAAAAATATGACAGCCACAATGCTTTTTCATATTAATGACCCAACTCTATGAAGGAGGTTGTACTAGAAACATGTTGTAACAGAATTATTAAGCTTTGATAGCCCAGCAGTGAGACCAACTCTTGCGAGGGGTCAGGTGTTCAAACCTGGGCAAGCACCAATGAGTGTTTCTGTTAAAGCTTATGTGTCTAATTCACAATTGGAGTTTATTACACGCTTTTCGGTGAAGGAATACGTGAGGAATTCTGCATATCTCTAGAGAATTCTATGGATATGTGTAACCTACCAATCTGCATTGGAGCAGCGTGGTAGGTCTTAGCTCCAATCCTTCTCTTGTAAAATGGAGAGAGGAGTCTTATACATGGGATTTTAACAGACCATTAATTTTTATAGAATTACGCGTTTGCGTAGGTCTGTAATACAAAAGTTATTTTTCTATAATCCGCGATAAATTAAATTGAAAATATATAATGATAAATGTAGAATGGACTATCCATTTTCATACCTGATACATGCAGGATTCATAAAAACATATTCACATACCTCCACCACCGCAGAATCCACCCACCCCCATCGCAAAGCTTTGCGATTTGGAGGTGGAATCTGTGTACTGATGATGCTTCGGTTGCGGGGAGAAACAATTGTTGAGATAGTGGTGGTGAATGTGTGCAGTGTGTATTGTTGTGTTATCGGTTGCGGGGAGTGCATGAGTACTTACAAATTCTGCATGAATCAGGTATGAGAACGAATAGTACACTCTACATTTAGCATTACATATATTTTCTTTTATCGCGGATTATAGCAAAATAATATTCTCATTAGTATTGTATTATGGACCTCCGCAAAGTAACGCCTAATTCTATAAATTATTTATAAACATAGTATCGAGACAGTCTAGTAAAAACAGTGACGCGTGGTGATATTACACGGCCATACCTCTCAAGTTTCGGCGGTTTTTCTACTAAACGAGGAATTCGATCCCCGCTCGGACGCGGGATATATAAAGTCCCTGTGGTTACATATTTTAAGTTTAAATCCCCTTTCAAAGGTAAAAGGTTAAGTTTTCCTTCAGTACCTAAAATAGTGCATAGTTCAAATATCACATGACTATGTAACAGATGTTTTATTAAAATATCTATTAAAAAATAAAGTCTATTAAAATATTAAACTTATTAAAAAATTAAGTCCTGAAAAGCTGTCTGTCTATCTTCCTCCTGCCTTTATCCCACTCTAAGTGGGATTGGCACAAAATGTTAGAAACATGTTGTCACATGATCTGGCTACGTACTTTACGACCGGCCGCCTGCCCACGTCAAGTTACCTTAGTCGTATTTTACCTTGGTAAGAAAGAGGGTGGTCTATTCTACTGAACCGGATACCACACGGCGGGTCAACTTACCTTAGTGGCCTTTTACGACACCTCGGTAAGAAATGAGGGTGGTACTATTCTACTCAACCGGATACCACACGTAATAGTTTACTTTTAATTGTGGCAATTGCAAAGTAACGATTGATTATAATTGAGTCTGGAAAAATCTAATTTTGTTGTTCAAATTCCTTAATTTTTTTAGGCACTCTACATACTTTGTTTAAATGAAGTCTTTAAGTTTAGTTTAGGCACTCTACAGTCTTAATTATACTGTTTGGTTTGGTTTAGGCAGTGTACATACTATTTCTAAATTAAGTCTTTTCTTTTGTTTTAGGAACTCTACACACTTTGTTTAAATTAAGTCGTTACATTTAGTTTAGGCACTCTACACAGTCTTGTTCTTACTGTTTGGTTCGGTTTAGGCATTGTACCCACTTTTTCTAAATTAAGTCTTTTCTTTCGGTTTAGGAACTCTACACACTTTGTCTAAATTAAGCGGTTTTGTTTGTTTTAGGCACTCTGCAGTCGACGTGGTCGCGGAGGCGAACAGGGACCATGACATCAGCAAAAGATGGCAGCAAACAGACAACGATAGGTATTTTTATATATAAACATACGTTAAAGAGATCATCATTCTCCCTCTATCCCGCTCTAAGTGGGGTCGGCACAACATTTTATGTTGTCACATGATTTGCCTAAGTATTTTACGACCGGCCGGTTGCGTGATATTAACTTACCTTAGTCGCCTTTTATGAAATCTCGGTAAGAAATGAGGATGGTCTGTTCTACTCAGCTGGATACCACACGGCGGGTCAACTTACTTTAGTCTATTTTTACGACACCTAGGTAAGAAATGAAGGTGGTTTATTTTACTTTAAGGATAATACGTACCACTAGCAATCGCCAACGGCTCCGCACGTGTGGAAATACTAAAACCGTAATACAGTATTTTGATAACCGTAAAAGCTAGACATACTCCATCGCGGACTTCTATTTAAAACTTTTAGTGAGGAACAATTTTGTAATACATGATTTTTGCATAACTTTCACCGTTTACTTAGCGCACACGAGAAAAGCTTTAAATTATGCCGTTTTCATACTATTTTTTATTGCTGTTACTCTCCTATTCATCTTAGCATGATGTTATAGCCTTCCTCGATATTTATCGGGGGTCTATCAGACTATCTCACACTCAAAGAATTTTTGAAATCGGTCCAGTAGTTCTTAAGATTAGCGCGTTCAAACAATCACACAAACAAACTCTTCTGCTTTATATTATATTAGTATAGATAAGCTCATTTAAAGATTAAAGATTTGATTTGAAGAAACACGTCTATTAATAAGTAAGATGTGAAGCTGTTGGCTAGTAAAGTGTTAATGTACATCTCAAGGATACTTTACTGGTTATATATACAAAAGCGCTCATAAAAGGAGAGTGCAAGTTAAGCACGTCCCTTAAAACACGGGCTCTTACGAGCCAATTACATTCGAAAGTTAAGTTAACTTTGAATTTTAAGTTAACGGGCCGTCTCTAGATATGAAAATACCTAGTATCGAACCACCACCCAATTATTTTTTTCTTTTTTTTTTGAAGTTTTTTTTTAAATAACCGAGCAAGGATATGTATTTTTATATCTAGAGACAGCCCGTTTCCCGAACACGCTATGCTGACTTGACAACTCACGGTAAAAATAGTGTTTTATATTCAATGTAAATTTTAGTTTTTTTTTAATGCCCAAAAACAGGAATAAAACGACATTTCTTTTAAATGAAACCTAGCCAGATCAATTTCCCTTCCCCCCCCCCAAACCCCTCACATGCTGATGGACATGGAGCCGTTTTCGAGATTACAAAAACATATTCGAGATTAACTCATTTAAATATTAAAGATATATTACATGCCGTGTGGTATCTGGCTGAGTAGAATAAACTACCCTCATTTCTTACCGAGGTGTCGTGGCGACTAAGGTAAGTTGACATCAGGCAGGCGGCTGGTCGAGAAATAAATAGCCAAATCATGTGACAACACGCTTAACGATAAGAACCGGACTATGATGATGATTATTTATACTAATACATAAAGCTGAAGAGTTTGTTTGTTTGACTGTTTAAAGGCGCTAATCTCAGGAACTACTGGACCGATTTGAGAAATTCTTTGAATGTAAGATCAGAGTCCATTTATGCATGAAGGCTATAACATCACGCTAAGATGAATAGGAGAGGAGCATTGATAAAATAAAGTTCGAAAACGGAATAATTTAAAGCTTCCCTTGCGTGCACTGAGAAAAAGGTAATAGTTATTCAAAAATCATGTATTACAAAATTGTTCCTCTCTAAAAGTTTCTAAATAAAAGTCCGCGACAGCATATGTCTAACTTTCAAGGTTAACCCACTCTAAGCTATTTTATGGTTATCAAAAGACTATATTACGGTTTAATATTTTCATGCAGGCGGAGCTGCTGGCGATTGCTAATTATTTTATAAAAAGATAAACAAATAAATATAAATAATTATATGTAATGTCGGTCCCCATAGTAAGTAACTTAATACTTGTGTTATGGGTGACAGACAACTGGTGAATATATACTTATATATTTTTAAATACATACTTAAATACATACATACATCCAGGCTCAAAGAGCAACAAATTAATTTATAGAAAATGTTGGCCATCGGCGGGAATCGAACCCGCGACCCGCGGAGCTGAAGGCAGGGTCACTACCCACTGCACCAACGGGCCAGTCAAAATATTAACACATAAATTAAAAGCATACAAAAAATTAAAGAGCTTAAATCTGCTAAAACTAAGATTTGTGTATGTGGATGTGTGTGTGTCTGTCTCTTATTATTTTTTTTTTCTCTTATAAATTACCGACCAAGGCTCGGTCACCCAGGTACTAGTTATTTGTATATTATAGTTTGCATTATTAACACTTATATTTATTACAAGCCATGTGGTATCCGACTGAATAGAATAGACTACCCTGATTTCTTACCGAGGTGTCGTGGCCACTAAGGTAAGCTGACATCAGTTACGCGGCTGGTCGAGAAATACGTAGCCAAATCATATGACAACACGCTTAACGATAAGAACCAGATAATGATGATGATGAATTTTATTTTTTAAAAAGCTAACGACCTAATGCATAAACCACATTAAACGTCCCTTTCCCTAGGTTATCGGCGTATGCTACGGATCGATCGTCGTTGCTTCGATCGCATGCGGCCAAGTCGGCCGAGTGCAGCGGACAGTCTTCCCCCAAAGCCCGCAGGATACCCAGGGAGTCCCGCCGGGTGTCTCTCGCCCAGGCTTCTGGTTACGTGCAGCTCAACCAGTACAGGTTGCTGGAACCGATTGGACAGGTAACTTTTTAGTATTTATTTAGCTACATGAGATAATTTCGTCCAAAATACCTTAGTGTCTGTCTGGTCTAGTCTGGAGACTGTTCAGAATGAGTAATTTCAAAACTAATCTTTCCTAGATTAGTTTTGTTTTTCGTATGTTTAGACTTTACAATACAATACCAACTGTAGAAATAAATTTCGAAACACTAAATATATTTAAAAAGAAATGCCTTAGCTACTACTCCAGTTGGGATGAAAGTAATATTTAATATTTACCTAACCTAATTTACCTATGTAAAATATCTTGTTTTTTTTATTTAATTATAACTTTATTTTATTTTCTTATATCCTTGATTATTTTCATTTGTTTTGTGTGTTTTAATTTTTAGTATAAGTTTTACTTTTGTTTTTATTATCTGTAGTTAATAAGTCTAGATTGTATGTTTTTTTTATTTTTTATGTAAGTTTCTATGTTTAATGTTGTTTATGTAAGTTTATATGTTTTTTATTTAAATTTGAATTACAAAGACCTAATTGAGTATACCTATATTGAAACTTGTCTTACATCAGTTTCCGCCTAACAGGGTTCCTACGGCATCGTCAAGTTGGCCTACAGTGAAGAAGACGACACACATTATGTAAGTTTTATTATTTTGCTATAATCCGCGATAAAGTAAGTACAAAATATATATGATGCTATGTAGAGTGGACTATCCGTTTTCATAAATAAAATTAAGTATAAGAAATATTCTTATACGTAAAGCATATTACAAAATTGAAGATTATTTGGATGATAAAAAAGCCTGAATTTGAAAATCCTTTCAGATCCATGCAATACTGTGGTTTAATAATGTAAAATTGAAAATGTTTAAAAGATTGACCGACGAGTTTCTTTCTGGTTCTTCTCGGTAAGAGCAACTTTTCGAACCAGTTGTAGCTTCATTAATCATGTTGATCCTTGACAATTCAAAAGTGCTTGAAAGAGCTTATTTGAATAAAGATTATTTTGATTTGATTCGATTTGATACCTGATATGCGAAATTTGTAAAAAGACATGCACTAATGACCACCACCGCCACCAAAATCAACAATCGTTTCGCCAAATATGTGTCAACGTGAAGCAAAAACTTTGAACCTGTTTTTAAGAGAATCACGCTGAAAGTATGGAATTGAACCAATTTTGGAATTAACTTCTACCTACGCACGAGTAGGTTTAACTGGCCCGTTGGCGCAGTGGATAGTGACGGTGCCTTCAACACCGTGGGTCTCGGGTTCGATTCCCGCCGAGGGCCAACATTTTCTATAAATGAATTTGTTGGTCTTCGTGTCAGCTTAAAAGTTGGCTAGCTTTAGCTGGCTTTTTTGCGAACAAACATACAGACAGAGACCCAGTGTGATACTTTGTTTTATACTAGAAATACTTGAAATGATGTAGTTAATAATAAAGATTGGGCCATTAAATTCAAATAACCTCGAAGGTAGTATGTAAATTAGGGGAAAGTTCACGCGACAGATCGTTATCATCTCAGCTTATACAAGATCGTAGTAATTAATTTGTTATGCAAGACCCAGTAATGGTTTCATATCGCGTAAATCGGCGCCAAACTATGGCCTAGGAGCTTTAGCCGACACGCGATACCTTTAATCCGATCCTAGCTAACTTAAACCATTTCTGTTAGGTATATTGACGTAATTGTAAAATTAATGATGATTTTATTTTGCTAGTACCTGGTAATTTTTTACACAATTTTTTTTATAAGAAAGAAACTATAATAGGGTAGGTGGGGCTCGATCCTAGGTATTTTCATTTCTCTAGACCGTTCGTTCCCCGAATAAGCTACGCTGACTTGACAGTTTATGGAAAAAATAGTGTTTTATATTCTAAATTTTAGTATTTTTGAATGCCCAAAAACAGGGATAAAACTATTTATTTTAATAAAACCTAGCTAGATCCCTTTTTCTCCCCCAAAACTCCCTACATGCTGAATTTCAGGAAAATCTTTGATTCCGTTCCCGAGAATCCGATATATACATATATATACATACACGATTAGCTCATTTAAATCATCATCTTCCTGCCCTTATCCCACTCTAAGTGAGGTCGGCACAACGTGTTATAAACATGTTGTCACATGATTTGACTGCGTATTTTACAACCGGCCGCCTGCCTGACGTCAACTTATCTTAGTCGTATTTTACGACACCTCGATAAGAAAGAGGGTGGTCTATTCTACTTAACCGGATACCAAACGGTGAGTCAACTTACCTTAGTCGCCTTTTACGACACCTCGGTAAGACATGAGGGTGGTCTATTCTACTCAGCCGGATACCACACGGCGGGTCGACTTACCTTAGTCGCCTTTTACGACACCTCGGTAAGAAAACGGGGTGGTACTATTCTATTCAGCCGGATACCACACGGCGGGATTAGCTCATTTAAATATTAAAGATAAAGCCGTGTGGTATCCGACTAAGTAGAATAAACCTCCGAAATTTCTTTATTCCGAAAAGTTTCTTACCAAGGTAAAAGGCTACTAAACTAAGTTGACCAGCCGTAAGGTAAATGGCTGAATAAAAGATCAACCGCCGAGTTTCTTGCTGGCTCTTCTCGGTAGGAACAGCTTTCCGAACCAGCAGTAGAGTTGACGATTCAAAAGCACTTGTTAACAAGTTTACTTGAATAAATGAAATCATGTCAAAATGGAACAACTCTTAGGTGTTATTTTTAGTACGAAATATGGAAAGTATTATAATGTACTTTTGTCCAAAAGCTAGTAAAATATTGATTCCAATAGTTCACGCTATGATTATTATCGCAATTTGTAGTTGTACTTGGGCTTGTGTTTGTAATTAATTTGTTGTTACACAGGCTAATGAGCAATTGTATTCCGACACGCATAGAGCGTTTAGCTTTGTTGTAGATATTGGCTTCCAATTTGGTTTAACTGAAAATATAGGCGTCCTAAAAGCGTTATATATGACCCCGATAAACAAATTACGATCGCATAAATTCTCCTACTTCAAATGGTAATACTAGACCAGTCTGTAGAAAGGTTTGAATCTATACTAATTTATAAAGCTGAAGAGTTTGTGGATTATTTGAACGTGCTAATGTCAGGAAGTACTGGACCGATATGGAAAAAAACATTCAGTTTAAGATAGTCCATTTATTGAGAAAGGCTATAGGCATATAAAATTACGCTAAGATGAATAGGAGAGGAGCAGCAATAAAAAATAGTACGAAAACGGCAAAATTTAAAGCTTTCCTTGCGTGTGCTGAGTAAACGTTGATAGTTATTCAAAAATCATGTATTACAAAATTGTTCCCTTATAAAAGTTCTGAATAGAAGTCTGCGACAGCATGTGTCTAGCTTTTAATTTTAACCCACTTTTACCATTTTTAGGGTTATCAAAAGACTATATATTACAACTATATAAACTAAACTAAAAAATATATATTATAGTAAACTTTTAAACAAGTGCAAAACTTGTAAGACAAGTTAAGAAGAGCCAGCAAGAAAATCGGCGGTTGCTGTTTTTACAATGTATTTTTTTTATCTTAATTCAATTATCATAATTCATTTTCCTGCCCTTATCCCACTCTAAATGGGGTCGGCACAACATGTTATAAACATTTTGTTCCTGATTTGGCTACCTATTTTACGACCGGCCACCTGTCTGACTTCAACTTAACTTAGTCGCCTTTTACGACACCTTGGTAAGAAATGAGGGTAGTCTATACTACTCAGCCGGATACCACATGGCGGATCAACTTACCTTAGTCGCTATTAGTGATGGCTCGGTAAGAAATAAGGGTGGTCTATTCTACTTAGCCACATGGCATAAAACGTCCAGATATACTCTGTCTATACTAATATTATAAAGAGGAAAAATTTGTATGTATGTTTGTAATATTTCAACCAAAAACTACTGGACCGATTTAAACAATTCTTTCACCATTGGAAAGCTGCATCTTTACTGAGTAGCATAGGCTATCTTCTTCTTCTTCTTCTTTCTCAACCGGTGGACGTCCACTGCTGAACATAGGTCTCCTTAAGGGATCGCCACAATCCACGATTTTGTGCCGCTTGGATCCAGCGGCGGCTATATAACATAAAAAAATATGGATCCGTAATAAAAATGTAATAAGGAGTAAATTAGTCATAAAAATCTGTCAAACTATGCTCTGCAGAAACTATTGATAATATATTTAAAAAAATAAATAAGTAGTCCGACTTAGTAGAATTTCCACTGCCATGAGATCGGTATGTACGCGGGTGAAACCGCGGGATAATACTAGTGTTAAAAATTTAGTTCTTACGCTGTCCATTTTCCATCAGGCAATGAAAATCCTGTCGAAACGTAAGCTGATGAGGCGAGCGGGGCTCTTTGGGAGGGCACCTCCTCGGAGACCAGGTCCTGGACCTCCTCCCGACCCATTGCAGAGGGTCTACCGAGAGATAGCAGTCCTTAAGAAGCTTGACCATCCGAACGTTGTGAAACTTGTTGAGGTAAATATGAACCTACTAACCTAATTTTTGCGATCTTTCCCTTTTATTTAAAAAATAAATATCTCAAATAGATTAAGTAGTTTTCGATGAAAGCTGTTAGGTGGCTTAGCTTTTAAGACATTTTCCACTCCTCCATTTTTACTCCCAAAACCCATAAAGGTGATGGTAAATGGAAAGCGTTACAACTAAATTATTTAACACAGTATATCTGGACGTTATGCTGTGTGGTATCCGGCTTAGTAGAATAGACAACCCTTATTTCTTACAGAGGTGTCGTAAATGGCGACTTAGGTAAGTTGATCCGCCGTGCGCTATCTGATTGAGTGGTATAGACTACCCTCTTTCTTTCCGAGGTGCCGTAAAATACCACTAAGGTAAATTGAAGTCAGGCAAACGGCCGTAAAATACGAAGCCACATCATGTGACAACATGTTTATAACATGTTGTGCCGACTCCACATAGAGTGAAATAAAGGCAGGAGAATGATGAATGATCTTGAAATACATTGATTTCAATAAAATAAAAGCCTTTTACGTTAGTCCCTTCAATTTCAAACACGTAAAATTAAACAAATTAAATAAAACAATCCCTTGTTAACGCTCTAGAACTTTCCAAAACTTCTGATAGACTATGCTCCGCTACACCACAAAGCTGTTTTCTGTCCGTTTATTCAAATTCGACAAAAGGTCTTGTTAATTAATTGTTCTTTGAGCGTGTTTTTACAAGATGCCCTAAAACAACTCCAGCTACGTTAATGTTAATTTGTAACGCATTACAAAATTTTCAATTACGACGCAATATTTTTACCCCGGCAAGACTCACGCCATATTTTTTTTTCGAATTGACTGTATGCTGTTAGCCCTAACGGCTTTTACAGCGTCACCGGGAGAGATGGACCAGCGCAAAAGCATCGTCGAGCTTGCGAAATGCGGAGAGTAGAGCGCAGAAGCTCTACTAGCGTCGGGGAACATCGTCCTAAGGGTTGCCTCCTGTGAGGCCGGACCACAGCTTAGGACGACGTGTTGACTAACACCATAAGAGATATGCTTAAACGTAAAGCAAAATTGTAAATTATTTGGATAAAAAAGCTTGGATTTAAAAATCCTTTCAATTTCATACATGACTATTAGCATGCTATTAGCCCATTAGTCGAATATGTCTTTGATATACGACTTTTCTCATCTTAACAGTCTGAAAAAGTTCCTGGTTATGATGGACGCGTCGCAGAACTTCCACATTCGAGATTTTCTGGGTCCAGCTTATAGAAAACATGCGCCTATTATATTCTATTTATATTATATTATATTTAATACGACTTGCTAAAACACGTTTTGTTTCCAGGTATTAGATGATCCAGCAGAGGACCAGCTATACCTCGTATTCCAGCTACTAGAAGGAGGGCCGGTGATCGAGATACCAACGGAAAATCCTCTCAGCGAAGAGACATCGAGAAAGTACTTTAGGGACGTCGTGCTTGGTGTCGAATATTGTGAGTAATATTATAACTAAACCAGAAGCAATATTTTGCTATAATACACATTTGTTAAATAATCTGTGAAAGGCTTAGTGTAGAAAGCACAAAATCGTAAGGCTTTTAGAGCCTATATCCATTGCCGAGTGAGTATCCTGGTGAGTAGACCACCCTCTTTCTTACCGAGGTGTCGTACGATTAGTTGACGTCACGCAGGCGGCCGGTCCTAAAATACGTAGCCAAATCATGTGACAACATGTTTAGAACATCAACCGACCCCACTTAGAGTTATATGAGGTTAGGAGGATGATGACCTTATCTTCCACAAAAACATTTCGTTTCGAAGTATTGATTTGAAACAAAGAAAACCTAGTTATCACTACATATTATAAAACAAAGTCCATATTTCCGTATGTACGCATAAAACTTTAAAACTACGCAACCGATTTTGATGCGGTTTTTTTTAATAGATAGAGTGATTCAAAAGGAAGGTTTGTACGTATAATAACATTCAATACGAAGTAGAGAAATACTGTTATTTTTGAGGTTTCTGTAAATAATTACATTTTTTTCCGCTTACATTGCAAACGCAGGCTAAACCCTACGAGATTTATCAAAATGATGTACTAAGTATTTGTACACCTTAAAAAGATCTACAGAAAAGTCCGCGATGGTATATGTCTATCTGTTATGGATAACCCACTATAGCATTTTTTGTCATTTACTTTTTACGAAAAATAATGCCATATTTTTGAAGCAACTTTTATACAATACAGCATTAATCCTTATCAAATTAAGTACCTTAAATAAATTGTTGATTTAATATATATCAATATGGCCGTTTACAGCATGTAATTTAAGTGAACATTTTCGGAGATATTACAGATTTAAAACCCCCCAAAGAAGGGCGCGCTTCGATATATAAGCACTTCAAATTTAGCAGCGACCGGAGGCGCAACTAAATGTCCTTCTTTTAAGTTTATATTGTCTAATGATAAAAAAGCTATGAATGTTGTATGTAAAGACATTTTCTAATCAATTGTAAAAATAATTAATATCACTACATAGTATAAAACAAAGTCGCAATCTCTGTCTGTCCCTATGTCCGTATATCCCTATGTATGCTTCAATCTTTAAAACTACACAACAGATTTTGATGCGGTTTTTTTAAATAGATAGAGTGATTCTAGAGGAAGGTTTGTACGTATAATAAAATTCAATACATAGTAGAGAAATACTGTAATTTTTGACGTTTCTGTAAATAATTACATTTTTTTCCGCTTACATTGCAAACGCAGGCTTAACCCAACCCTACGAGATTTATCAAAATGATGTACTAAGTATTTGTACACCTTGAAAAGGTCTACAGAAAAGTCCGCGATGGTATATGTCTATCTCTTATGAAGAACCCACAATAGCATTTTTTGTCATTTACTTTTTACGAAAAATAATGCCTTATTTTTGAAGCAATTTTTATACACTACAGCATTAATCCTTATCCAATTAAGTACCTTAAATAAATTGTTGATTTAATATAGATCAATATCGCCGTTTACAGCATGTAATTTAAGTGAACATTTTCGGAGATATTACAGATTTAAAATGCCATGCGGAGGCCGCGCTTCACCCTATAGCACTTCGGATCCAGTAGCTATATCGTTCTTTCCAGAGTTTGTTTAACGACAAGGAAGCTGTGAATGTTGTATATAAAGACATTCTGTAATTAATTGTAAAAATTAAATACATAGGGAAAATGTAAAAGTAAATAAGTAAAAATGTACTATATGAATTTAGATATTCCAAAGATAGCAGGAAATCTTCTTGGTATAGGGAAAGGAAATTGTTTTTCTCCAAATTTAACGCTTGCGGGCCACGGGCAGTAATGAATAAATCAAAACTACTGGTTCGGTTTTAATCATTTTTTTACACTGAATGACTTGGTATATATATTTTATACCCGTGCGAAGCAGGGGCAGGCCGCTAGTAATATATATTTCTGTTAGTGATAACTGTAAGCATTATATTATCGCACTGCTGGGCATAGACCTCCTCTCTTCTCTTTTGGAAAGAAGAATTTGAGCTAAGCCCTACCACGCTGGGGATTAGTAGGTTGCACATATCCCTATCTCATAGAGCCTGTGTCCTGATATTTCGGATACGAGGCAAAATTCTTGATATCATCCTAGCGAATGTGTGCATTGCTTATGTGGTGTAGTTTTTAGTTATCATTGTTTCTTATCAAGAGTATCTATCGAGTTCCTTACTGGTCCATCTTTGTAGGACCAATCTTAGGAATCAACTTCTCCTACAATATATAACGATTCAAAAATACTAGACAAAGTTTATTTAAATAAAGAATATATTTAATTTGCAAAGTAAATTTACCTTCATTATTCGGTAATTTTATGATCACAATGCGATGGTTAGTTATTTATTACTGTGACATCAATTCTTAATCCGGATGACAAGCTATAGTCCAATATCATCCATCTGACATAAGCTCTCCTTTCACGCGGCCGGACTTTGTTATTTGTCATCGCTTGTTTCAATTGCACAATTTGTGGTGCTGCTAAACCCCTTTGGTGTTTTAATCATTAATTACTTTTACTTATGTTTATAATAGGAAAAAGATTTGATGTCTGAATCGTGATCGCTTTTGTGAAAGCGGATTAGCTATTAATTGCCCATTTATATTATTAGGATGTATTTTATATCTATCTCATTCGATCTGAAAATCACAATATATTATATAAATGGCCTGAGCAATCCAGAAACTGTTAATAATAATTTATGTTCCGTAAAGAAAGATTACCTAAATATTTAGACGTAGCTCATGAGTTAACATGTGGAATATTGACTCAACAATAATTATTCCAATCGTTCTATCGGTAAACGGCCTATCAGCGAAGAGCCTCGACCAACATCTCAAGAGGATCTCGCTTAGTTACTGGATAAAGCAAGTTCCTTGGGACTTGCAAAGGCAGTGTTCCTTGGGACAGCACGTATTGTGAGGAGGTTCCTCACTCTGTATTCCTAATTTTCGAGAGCTTGGGGTCCTGTCTCCGATCCCCGCGGATCCTGATTTTTTTATTCATTTTTAATATCTAAAAATGTATTAAAATTTATAAAATCATCTTCCTCCTGCCCTTATCCCACTCTAAGTGGGGTCGGTACAACATTTTTACGCTAGGTATTTTACGACCGGCCGCCTGCCTGACATCAACTTACCTTAGTCGTGTCGTGTGTGTGTAGGGTGGTCTATTCTACTTAACTCCGGTTAAGTAGACACACGGTCTATCACACTGTTTTTTTTTATACAGGAAAAAACCTTAACACTTATGGGTATTATTATGTCAGACTCGCACCGACTAAAACGATCTTTGTGCTCCACCACGCTGCTGATGGCAAGGACAGGATATCGTTGTACACATTGCCCCCATCCCCGCCGACAGCTCTGATCCCAGAGTCATCTTCTCCGGGTAGGGACCTCTCAAAAAAGAATTCCCCCTCCGCTAACCGATGCATCGGGAGCACCAAATGCATCGACCGCCTCGGGGACCTGTAAGCCAGGCGTCCGATATACTCCGTTCGGAATTACCCAATTATATCTTTTTTTTATTTTGTGAAAAATTACAAAGCAAGCCTCAGTCAACTAGGTAGAGAGAGAGAGAAAATTCTCAAGAAAAAGCATGGTGATGATTGTGATTGTGATGGTGTATCTATCTTTCTCTCTTGGGTGATTAGACAAATTAGTATACGAGTTTTATCATCCCTCTCATTATTTATCGTGACTCTTACAGGGCCTGCCTATGGCTTCATTTGGCCTTCTTTAGCATAATGGTCATTTAAGCTGTGGTAGCCCAGCGGTAGCACCGTGCGACTCTTTAGAAGAGGTCACGGGTTCAAACCCGGGCAGACACCAATGAGTTGTTCTGTTAAAACTTAAGTGTCTAATTTATACTTGCAATTTACCATATGCTTTTCGGTGAAGGAAAACATCGTGAGGAAACCTGCATATATTTAGCGAATTCTGGAGATATGTGTAAACTACCAATCCGCATTGGAGCCGCGTGGTAGGTCTTAGCTCCAATCCTTCTCTCCAAAAACGGAGAGAAGAGGCCTATTCCCAGCAGTGGAATAGTAACAGGCCGCTACTTACTTAGTATAATGACTTTATGAATATTTTAACTTTATTACTTTTGAGCTGTAATATTGTTTTTGGCAGTACATTTCCAACGTATCGCCCACCGTGACATCAAACCGGCCAATCTGCTCATGGGCGATGGTCGCGTCCAAGTGGCTGACCTGGGTGCTTGCGGGGAACTCGCCGGAGCTGGTCGCTTATCTGGCGCTGTTGGAACACCAGCTTTTAGGGCTCCGGAAGCTGTGGCGACAACCGACAAGTACATAGGAGAGGTATGTATAAGACTGCCCGCGTGATCGATCCTCGGCAATTTTTTTAAGATATAAAAAAAAGAAAATTCAAATTAAGAATATTCTTTATTTAAATAATAATAATAATAAACTTGTAAACGACGAGGTGTCGTAAAAGGCGACTAAGATAAATTGACCCATCGTGTGATATCCGGTTTAGCAGAATAGACCACCCTCCTTACCGAGGTGTCGTTAAACACGACTAAGCTAAGTTGCCGTCAGGCAGGCAGCCGGTCGAAAAACGCAGCCAAATCATGTTACAAATTAGAGTGGGATAAGGGCAGGAGGATATATAAATAAACTTGTAAACGAGTGCTTTTCAATCGTCGACTCTACTGCTTGTTCGGAAAGCTGTTCCTACAAAGAAGAGCCTGCAAGAAACTCGGCGGTTGCTCTTTTCAAAATAATACATATAACTAGTTACATTAAGTCATTATCTTGTGCAGGGTCGAACAGTACCTATATCCACGCATTGTTATCATCTAAATAATCCTCAACAGTATCAGTAACAGTAGCCTTTAACAGTTATAATTAAACTGTTGTAATCTCTAAGGCAAAATTGCTAGTAAAAAAATGCTAATTACATCGGGGACTAGATTCCGGGTATTTTGATTTCTCTAGTCTGTCCGTTTCCCACTGAGCTATTAAAACTTTACAAGTGACAGCTAATTTAATTTGTATTCTATTCTATATTTTATTTTTCATTGCCCGAAAACAGGGATAAACGACATGTTTTAATGTATCTAGTTAGATAGATTTATAGCCCCCGAAAACCTCTACATACTAAGTTTTATAACAATCCAAAATTACATATACAATAGACAATATCTTCGTTCGCGTAGACTGTTGTCACGTAATAATTTGATAATAGATGGTGCTTTTCAATGTCATTTAAGTAAGTAAGTAAGTAACGGCCTGTTACTATCCCACTGCTGGGCATAGGCCTCTTCTCTCCGTTTTTTTTTGGAGAGAAGGATTGGAGCTAAGACCTACCACGCTGCTCCAATGCGGGTTGGTAGGTTACACATATCCCCAGAATTCTCTAGGGATATGCAGGTTTCCTCACGATGTTTTCCTTCACCGAAAAGCGTGTGATAAATTGCAATTATCAATTAGACACATAAGTTTTATACTAGAAAACTCATTGGTGCCTGCCCGGGGTTTGAACCCTAGACCTCCTTGAAAGAGGCGCACGGTGTTACAGCTGGACTACCACAGCAATGTCATCTTATTCCTGTAGAATTAACAGGATTTCTATAGACTTTGTATTACCTCGGTGTGTAAGGAATAAAAGTGCCGATTGTGGTTCAGCGGATTCGGCGTAATAGACCGACCGACAGATTAACTTTCGAATTTGTAATGCTATTAGTAGGATTAACTATATTCAAGATTAACTCATTTAAATATTAAAGATTTGGAAATAGTCAAATGACTTATAGAATTAACTTTGCGGAGATCCATAATACAATAGTAATAATAAAATTATTTTGCTATAATCCGCGATGAAGTAAAATAGAAAATATATATAATGCTAAATGTAGAGTGGACAATCGGTTATCATACCTGATACATGCAGGATTCGTAAAAACACATGCACAAACCTCCACCACCGCCACCACGATACACAAGCACTATATACGTTCACTAACTATCTATCACAAACTCAACAATCGTTTCGCCCCGCAACCGAAGCATCATCAGGAGATAGACTCCACGACCAAAATCGCAAAGCATTGCGATTTTGGTCGTGCACTCTACATTTAGCATTATATATATTTTCTATTTTACTTCATCGCGGATTATAGCAAAATAATTTTATTATTACTTTTGTAGTCAAATAACATTTATATTGTTGTTTAAAATCGGAATACATAAAAAAGTTGCTGTTCCATTTATTTCATGGCAGAAATTGGTGCTAAATTACATTGTATAATTTAGTATATGATGTTGTTACGATGAAATTATTAGCTTAGCTGCCAAAGCATAATTTTCCAAGAAACTAGCAGCCTTTTGGATCAATTTTCTGATTAAAATCACATAATCATGCCTACTTGACCTACATTTGGTCAATTACTTTCCTTTTGTATGTTAGAAAGAAAGTTGTGATTATTTAGTATTAGTAATATTTAATTCGCGAGTTCATACCCGGCCGGGCACCAATGACTACTTAATTTATTTTAATTTAATTTTGATTGAAAATATTCCCTAAAAATATTGTAAATAACCGCTTTTGAATCGTCAACTCTACTGCTGGTTCGGAAAGCTGTTCCTACCAACAAGAGCCAGCAAGTAACTCGCTAGTCAATCTACGTGTGTATATTTGTATTTAAGTATGTATTTAAAAATTATATAAGTATATATTCACCAGTTGTCTGTCACCCATAACACAAGTATTAAGTTACTGTGGGGACGGACGACCGTGTGTGTAAGTGTCCCATATATTTATTTCTTTAATCCCTTCAAAATATTTACAACTGTTACATTTCTGCATTGCTATCTTGTACAAGGTGAAAATTCTATCACTAAACTAAACAAGACTGCGGTTGAATAATATAAATTTAAAATGTTTAAAAGATTGACCGCCGAGTTTCTTTCTGGTTCTTCTCGCTAAGAGCAACATTCCGAACCAGTTGTAGCTTCATTAATCATATTGATCCTTGACAATTCAAAAGTGCTTGAAAGAGCTTATTTGAATAAAGATTATTTTTATTTGATGTACCTAATGATAATAATGTGAACATCCTCCTGCCGTTATCCCACTCTAAGTGGGGTCGGCTCAATATATTATAAACATGTTGTTACATGATTTAGCTGCGTTTTTACGACCGGCCGCCTGCCTGACGTCAACGTCCCTTAGTCGTATTTTACGACACCTCGGTCAGAAAGAGGGTGGTCTATTCTACTAAACCGGATACCATAGAGTGGGTCAACTTACCTTAGTCGCCTTTTAAGACACCTCGGTAAGAAATGAGGGTGGTACAATTCTATTTAGCCGGATACCACACGGCGTAATAATAGTGATGTAAAAAGACATGATACTAAAAAGACGGTAATGTATTGTTTGTTTATGCATGACCATGTACAGTCGTTTTTTACGACGAAGGATTTAAATATCATAATATAACACGAGGTGGGTAATGTGTTTGCTCAAAAAATAGACAGTTGAGTGTTCAGTTAACGAGCTATGTCGGCTTGGGCGTCAAAGTTTGCTTAGTTGAGTTTAAACTGATGTGACATAATATTGTCATCATTATTAAACTCCTTCTTATCCCACTCTAAATGGAGTCGGCACAACATGTTATAAACATGTTTTGGCTAGTTTTTTTACAACCGGCCGCCTGCCGGAATCAACTTACCTTAGTCGCCTTTTCCGACACCTTGCTAAATAGTCAGAGTGGTCTATTCTACTCAGCCAGATACCACACGGCCGGTCTAGTTATCTTAGTCGCCTTTTACGAAACTTCGGTAAGACATAAGGGTGGTCTATTCTACTCAGCTGGATACCACACGGTGGGTCAACTTACCATAGTCGACTTTTACGACACGTCAGTAAGAAATGCGGTTGTTCCATTCTACTCAGCCGGATACCACACAGCGGGTCAACTTACCATAGTCGACTTTTACGACACCTCAGTAGGAAATAAGCGGTGTGACCGTGCGACTCTTTCGAGAGGGTCACGAGTTCAAACCTCGGCAGGCTCCAATGAGTTTTTCTATTAAAACTTATGTTTCTAATTGATAATTGCATTTTACCACACGTTTTCCGGTGAAGGAAAACATCGTCAGGTAACCTGCATATCTCTAGAGATTTCTGGGGATATGTGTAACCCATCAATCCGCATTGGAGCCGCGTGGTAGGTCTTACTTAGCTTAGAAATAGTAACGGGCCGTGATGTTTTTTTTTTAACTATTTGTCCTACAGGCTGCAGATATATGGTCGTTAGGAGTGACGCTATATGCCATGGTGACGGGAAGAGTGCCGTGGATAGGGGCGACATCTACAGACCTCCAGAAGAGGATTCTGTCAGAACCTCTCACGTTTCCACCGCGACCGCATCTGTCTAGAAACCTGAAAAGATTCCTGACCAGGATGCTGGATAAAGATCCTGTGACGAGAGCAACTATGAAGGAAATTAAGGTAGTACTTATTTTATATTCATACAAATTTTTGTTCAGTATCTTCCTGCCCTTATCCCATTCATTATCACAACTCATCGGCACAACATGTTATAAACATATCACATAATTTGGCTACGCATTTTAAGTCTATTTTACGACACCTCGGTGAGAAATGAGGGTGGTCTATTCTACTCAGCCGGATACTACACGGGGTTTATTTAATATTATTTAATAAAAGGGCAGGAGGATGATGTACAAAAATTGAATAACTTAAAACAGACTGAGACTTTTGTGTCTATATTTTATTGTTTTAAGTCATTTCCAAATAATAGAGGCAATATTTCATAATATTACATTCATAAAGGCCGGCCTCTAAAATTCTGTTATATATTAATAATGAAAATTCAAATAGGGCTTATGAAATCGTTTCCAGAATGTTCCACGTTGTTATTCATAAAGGAAAATTTTAGAATTAATATTCAAAAAACGTTATTATTTACCGTTCAAAAGAAATAGATACACGAAAATTAAAGGTAATTTTGACTATGAAATTTCAATCTTTCACGGTTGGTTTATGAAATAAATAAACAAAAGATTAAATTTATGAGAAAATTAGACACTTTAACATCTTATTTCGTAGTTAATAGAATTAGGTGTTATTTTACGGAGATCCATAATTAAAATGTTTTCCTACTTCTTGAGTCAATACAACTACTGTTTTCAACATAAATCTTAAATTTAAATGATAAGTAGTAGTAGGTAGTACGGCCTGTTACTATCCCACTGGGCATAGGCCTCCTCTTTGTTTTTAGAGACAAGGAGCTAAGACCTACCTCCCTGCTCCAATGCGGATTGGTAGGTTACACATATCTCCAGAATTCTCTAGAGATATGCAGGTTTCTTCACGATGTTTTCCTTCACCGAAAAGCGTGTGATAAATGGCAATTATCAATTAGACACAAGTTTTTTAATAGAAAAACTCATTGGTGCCCGCCTGGGTATAAACTCGTGACCCTCTATAAAGAGTCGCACAGTGTTACCGCTGGGCTATCACAAAAATCTTAAATGCTTAATGGCAAACTCTTGTCTCCTACCAAAAAAACTCAAAAATACCTTTTGTCATTTTCCTTTATCGACATGTATTCCAAGTATATTTGTGCAAACGATTAGCGACAAACGTTAGGTGTTTACACAAGGCTCAGAAGGTCAATGGATACCACTAATTCTATTTACCTCAAGTAAATAGTATTAGATCGGGTTAAACCGAAATGTTCACCATATATGTAACTAAAAAAAAAATAGGATAAAAATTCCGCGATTTATCTCGGATCATAGCAAAAATAATTTTATTATTACTTATGTTTATAACAAGTTAGGCCGATTTAGAATTGGATAAGGATGTTTGCCGTCTTCCTGGCGCATTCATGAAGAGGGCCACCAACAACAGATTTAATTTGGTCGGTCCTCCGCATAGGCCGACCGCGAGATCGACCGCGAGGTCTGGTACCCTCGACCCTGCCTTGGACTACAAGGCGTTCTATAGACTCTTCGTTTCTGCGCGAAACGTGGCCAAAGTATTTTAAAATGCGTGCTCTTACTGTACTCGATAGACGCTGCCTGATGCCGAGCTCTTCGAGTATCGATATATATGACCTGATTTCAGTCCAAGATACTCGAAGCATCCTTCGCCAGCACCACATCTCCAGAGCGTCTATCTCGTTCTTTTCTGTTTCACGTAATGTTCACGTTTCAGCAGCGTATAAAAAGATTGGGAATACCAGTGAACGTACCAGTCTAATTTTTGTGGGTTTTGTCACTTTCCGGCTTCTCCATATCCTTATTAATTTGTCCATAGAACTCCTTGCCATTGTCATACGTCTTTTGATTTCAATGATGCAGCTTCCTTTGTTAGTGATCAACGAACCCAGATATATATAAGATTGGACCACTTCGCATTTCGCTATATGAAAAACTTCCGGCGAGTTGTTATTAAGTCGATCTACAATCAGCACTTTGCTCTTCTTTTGATTGATTGTTAGCCCAAAGTCTAGGCTCGCATGCTTCTATGAAGAAGCTCATCCATGCGCTCCACACTGGTCGCGAATAAGATAATGTCATTTGCGTATCGTTAGATTTGTAATTCGGCCACCGATGCCAACTCCGTCAGTCCAATTTTCCAGAGTGACGCGCATAAGAAGTTCAGTATACACGTTGATGAAACTCCTAATCCATAAATTCCTGCGGAGTCCATGCTAGCAAATTTCATATAAAATATTCCTTGATAAGATGATAAATTAAAACTTGTTAAATAAATACAATCTAGTAAAAACTATTATTACCTTTACAGGAGCACGAATGGCTGACCCTCGGGGGTAAGGAGCCGTTACCCTCGGAGGAGGAGAACTGCCGATTGGTGGAAGTAACAGAGGAGGACATGCAACGAGTCGTCACCTCAATACCTAACCTCTCAACACTAATACTCATCAAGACAATGCTCAAAAAACATAGTTTTCAGGTACATCTTAATAGACATCTTCACAAGCAAATGTATCATAATCACTTAGTAAAGTGAGACAACAGTCCACGCGAATGAAGTTGCGCCGTCCCAAAGATATTATACTATTGTAATATCTTCGGGTAACCCCCATTAAACGATGGTATTCGTTCATTCTTATATCAATTCACCTAGCTTTTACCCTAGGGTCTTAGTGGACGTATCCCATAGCGGAAGCCGCCACCCTTGACCTGGATGGGTTTGGCCGAGTGGGGCGTTTCTCATCAGAGAGCCACTTAAAATAGCCCTAGTGACTCACTCAAACCGGAAAAAAATAAGCTTTTACCCACAACTTCATTCGCGTCAACTGTTGTCGCATGATAAGTTGATAATATATGGCGCTTTTCAATATCATTAATCCTGTAGAATGAACAGGTTTTCTATAACTTATATGTTTTACCGGTGTATAAGGAATTGTGGCAAAGTTCATCAATATTGATTCAGTGGATTGGCTGTAAAAGAGTAACAAAGACTCACAAACATTCGCAGTATTTCTTTCGAATTAAATTTTATGGTGCAATTATTTCAGAATCCGTTCTTACGCAGTCGCGAGGGTAGTGCGAGGCGTGAATCGAGCGACGCAGGAGAACCAGTAGGTGCAGCGGAAGGCGAAAAGGATGAAGGTGCCAGAACAGACCGGCCTGCGCGCAGAGCGAATCTAGCACGTTCTGGAAGATCACTGTCAGCTCCTGGCAATTATCTCACAGACAAGTAAGTTATTTTAAAGCTTAGCTTACAGTGCGATAACCAAAGCAACGGTATACTCCTACGATATATGACCTAACAAAAGTCGCTAGCTGTAGAGATCTCGTAAAGACCTATGTTCATTAGTAGAAGTCTATCTGTTAAAGAGAAAGAAGAATAAGCAAAGTCTTTTGACTTGTTTTACATGAAAGTTTTATACCGCGATCTTCATTTTTATTTATTAGGTAGACCCTCTCTTAATTGACAGATAACCTCAAAAAAGGTCCGCGGAACCGTTACTTCCAGGCAATATAAAAGCATGTGACGTGGAAGTCCATTGATGGATTTTATATCCAACAATAGACGACTATTGGTTGGTTAAGAAGTGATTTTTTTTTTGCAGTCACATTTCTGAAATATATATATTTTTGGTTAACTGTACTTCTGAGAAGAAGATCTAGAGGCCTATATTCTCCGTATCAATGCTTGTTTTGGTTGAATGCAATATTTCAAACAGTTTTTAATCCTGCAGGCAACAGTCGTTTGACACAGCTCTCGAATCTGTACAAGAGTCTAAGGAGCGAGAGGTGAAAGCGAGTGGAACAGAACAAAGCACCCAAAGCACAAAAGAAATCGAAGAGAGCTGCAAAACAAAAGAAAACCAAGAGGAGAGTAAAGAAACCAAGCAGAATGGAGAACGAAAAGAGAACAAAGGAAGGTGATGCCGAGCTCCCGCGCACCGCGCCTCACCTTAGGGCCAAGGGAACTCTGTATACTCTTTTAGTATTGGGAAGATGTCAATAGGCCCAGACCAATCTAAATGACCAGCAAATTTTTATTCATCTTCAACCCTTATTACAATTTAATAGATAAAAAATTTCACATTCATTATATAGTCTAGTAAAACAAAAGAAATAACTATCTAACTTTGCTTTGGATACTACAGATTTTCATCCATTTCATCTATTTGGTAGACCGTTAATTATTTAGCAGTCTATTGAAGTTCAAAACTAACCATAATGACACAAGTCAATTCTTTTCCTACATACATATCTATTACATTAAAAAATAACTCTAACAACTCCACCACCTGATATGTGATGCGGTCTATGCGATTTTAGTGTAATTAGAAAAGCATCTACTGCTAAGGATTTCCAAAAATATTTCGTAAAATAGGATGAATTAAAAGTTACTTTACGTAAATTAATAAATTAATATAATACAGGCGCTTAATAAATTATTAATTGAAAGCAAGATGTATGGTAAAATGTCCAAACATCTACATCCATCCGGAGTAAAATTATTCAGCAAAAAAAACAATACATTCTCAGCGCCAGATATATGATACGTAACTATGTCTATGTTAAAGAGCAATCATATGCTAAAGAAATATATAAAGTAGTTCAAATACAAAAAAAAAACAACATGTAGGCAATTATTTGTCTTTTTTCTCAAAAATAAAACTTTATGGTACGCTGATTTAAAATGGCTGCGTTCTCGAGTCGGCAAAACAGATCTTATAATGTGCGTGTTTGACTAAAATGGTGTGAACGCCATTTAAAATTTTGTGAGCGTTTATGGGGCCATAAATTATTTTTAAATTAAAATATAATGCACAAGTAAATGTCGTGTATTATATAATTTGAATATATCATTTAATATAATTAATAATTTCATATTCATTAATTTAATATTTACGAGCAGCACGTATAGACGTGTATAGATATAATTTTAAAATTATGAATTTATGTCCATGGTCGATACCATAGATACATATACAGGATATGTAGTACCGTAGTATACCACGTTCTATAATCATATTTATTCTCAATGGAATAAAATTTTATAACTTTCTAACTACTATCAATAGATAAAATCTTTGTAGTCACCAATAAATCAAGAAGTAGTTAATTGTATTTTCGATATTGCACATAGGTTTCGCCAATCTGAACTGCCCACATAAAATTTGATTTATATCTAATTTTAGGAAATAAAAATTAGAAACTACTCTTAGATCTAGAAATTTAGGAGTTTGAGGAATACCGTAATCCACTTTTATATTTATCCAGATAAAGTTATAGTGATCTATGATTATAAATCGCCAACATAAATAACATAATATTTTATTGTCTTTAGTTATCTCAGTCGTCCTAAAACGGATTGTTATAGCAGCAAAACCTAGAGATAGAGAATAATGTTTATGGTTAGTGATTTGATGACATCTAGCTATATCTATACATATAATTTATCGTTTTCTCGAAACAACAATTTTTATATTTTAATGAAAAACCGCATTACTTTTTTATACAATTAATAGATAAGTTAAATTGATTCAGTAAACATATAACAAAATATATAAAAACTTTCTTAAAGTACCTAACTCTTTCGACGTAAGTCAAATAACATGATAAAAAACCTCCTGTAAATGACAGATTGACGTGAATTTGACAAATTGACAAAAAACTATACATAGAATATAGAGAAGAATCTGTATATAGAATGTTTTTATATTCTCAAAATTCATATATTACAAAACATATTCCCTATTCATTGGGTTATATATTAAAAACAAATATTACATGCATTTATTTTAATACTCTACAAAAAATAAAAAAGGTCTCGTATGTTAAACAATTTTTTTTTATTTGGCACAAATTATAAACGATACTTACAATGACTTTAATGCACACACAAACTAGGTAATATTTTTAATAATTATGGTAACACTTAAGTAAATTTTTAATGAAAGCTTTAAAAATTAACATGCAAAGCGTTTAATGCACTTTATAAATCGCTTAAAACTTTCAACAAACAATTTATATATAAGTCAATTTTTCAGGTACATTTAAATATTATTAAAACTTATTTAGGTATTCAGAATATATTGTTACAACATGTTTGTAATACAACCTCCTTCATAGAGTTGGCGATTAATATGAAAAAGCATTGTGGCTGTCATATTTTTATGTGTCATTCATTGAGTTGTTGCGAAAAGAGTAAATGGGTTGACTCTGGGAAAACTGCTTTTTATTTATTGAATAAGAATAAAAGAGAAATATAGTCGCTTTGTTATATTCAGAAGTGGGATGTAACCTTAACCCACAAGTGGATAAAAGGAATATCTGGAAATTCAAAGAGTTTAAAGAAAAGACAAATGACGAAAAGATAAATGACGATCAATATCTTGAGACAACACGGGGAGTACGAATTTCGTATAATTTGAGAGATAGTTGCGATATGCGATGCTGTGAAATAAAAAATGGAGTTTTTATTGGAGAGATTAATGATGGTAATTGGTATTCGGTTAATTAATTCTGTGAGATCAACGTGACGATGTGCTATGTGAGGCCTTAGACGCGCCCGTGACTTTTGTTCGATGGAGCTGTCAGCTAGAATGACGATTGTTCTCTGGATTTGTTCCAGTTGTAACGATTGTTTTCTAGACTGTGGACATCTGCAACGACTGTCAGCTAGGCTCTGCCTAGAAGTGGTGATTGTTCTTTGAGCGTTGTCATTTGCGAGTCTGTTTACGTGTGTATCTGCTGAGTTGGTTGCCACTAATTGAGCTGTGTTATGCCATGACAGTGATTGAGGGTGAGCTTGAGGTGCGAAATGCTTATGGTGCGAAAAGCTTGAGGAGTTGAGGAGTTGAGCTTAAAGAGTTGAGCATAAAGCGTGAGCTTAGAGTTGAGCATAAAGCGTGGGCGTAGTCCTGTCATGTCATGGCATGTGCGGTTTTCTTTTACAGATTAAAAGAGCATGTATTGAGTTTCTTGCCGATTCTTCTCAGTACAATCAGCATTCCGAATCGGTGGTAGATTCATTCCCAGAAGTCAGCTTGTGAGATTTGCGGGGTCGCAAATGTTGTCAGGATGGTCGACTGTTACAACATGTTTGTAATACAACCTCCTTCATAGAGTTGGCGATTAATATGAAAAAGCATTGTGGCTGTCATATTTTTATGTGTCATTCATTGAGTTGTTGCGAAAAGAGTAAATGGGTTGACTCTGGGAAAACTGCTTTTTATTTATTGAATAAGAATAAAAGAGAAATATAGTCGCTTTGTTATAATATATGTAGCGCGTTCTAAGGCTGACAACAATGTATGAATTTTACGGTTTTTTTTAATTTTTTCGAAATTTTATTACCAGGTAATGAAATAGAGATTTTGGCGCCATATTTTTATTTATTTATTTATTTATTTATTTATTCTCTTTATTTTTAACACCACTTAATTAATACAAACAAAAAGTAGAAGAAAAAAAAACAAATACAATACAAATAAAAACCATTACTATTACAAAAAAATATATATATATTAGTCCATAGATATACATATGCATAGATAATATATTTATGGACTAATCTAACTAACTACATAACTAAAAGTAATTAATAAGGGTATAATAATAGATAACTACATAGGTGTGGTGTTAAAAAAGGATGCCACTCAGATACGTTGAGGCTCCTGTCCTTCCCCACAAGGAACCTGCCAATCAACTGACAAGGCAACTCGCGCGAGATGGCCGAGCCACAACTCTGATTTTCAGTAACACCCTAGGAGTAGGACTTTGCGAGGAATCAGTATAGGCAACGTTTGTTATATATAAATAGACAAAGAGATATTGTAAAAAAAGCATATGTGAAATACATAAATATATAATAGAAACATAATTTAAACAATAGTATTAAAAGTAAAACTAAAGTTATGTGCAATATAATAAAAATTCTGTATGAGCAAATCTATCTGTATCAATATGATTAAGAAAGGTTGCAATATTCGATCTACATGATAGACGGGCATAACGAGCAAAAAAAAAAAAATTTGTTGAAGAAGTTAAGAAAAGTAAAATAAAAATAATAAAAATTAAAGTTTCTTAAATCTGTTTTTGATGGTTTAAAAGAAATGATTTATATTTTAGTTTAAATGTGCTAGTAGCCTTCACATCTCTCAAAGGCGGTGGAAGATTATTCCAACATTTCGAAGAAGCATATTTAAAACTTCCTTCAAATTTTTATATGCGTCTTTTCAATAGTTTCAACTCGGTATAATTTTTTTTCCTTTTTTTTGTATATAGCATCTGTCGGGGATAATTCCAAGAACAGGATCTGTGTGTTTATCCAATTATATATTTATTATCCAAGATTATCTAAGATTATATAAGTTCCAACATTGACAGCCTTGTTACTCTCCTTTTTCTTCTTATTCTCGTTATTATTCTTGTTGCCGTAGTAACGAGGCCGTCCGGTGTTACCGGCCAGGCGTATTAGAATTCCCAACATCCTCCCCCCCCTTGGGAACTTGCTTCCCAAAGAGCTCTTGGGAATCTGACGTGCCTTCCAGTGCACAAAGTTTCGAGATGGATCTTTTAATGATACCACCTGCAGTTTGAACGTCGACGACTCTGCATAGTCCGTCGGCGCCAAGGTAGAGTTGATGGATGCGGCCCAGAAGCCACTTCATCGGCGGTAAGTGATCATCCAGTACAAAGACAAGATCACCGATCTTGACATCTCGCTGTCTTGTCCTCCATTTCACACGTTCCTGTAGAGTCGACAAGTAATCCCTTTTCCAGCGTGACCAAAAGTGATGTCTCAGGCGTTCGATCAGCTCGTATCTGTTGAGGCTGATACGTTCGATATTAGGCGAAGGCAGTGAAGTCAACGGTCGACCCACTAAGAAGTGCCCAGGTGTTAAGGGTAGTAGATCAGAAGGATCAGATGACATTGACGTAAGTGGACGTGAGTTCATGATCGCTTCAACCTGAGCAAACAGTGTATACAATTCTTCGAAAGTTAGACTAGAGTTACCTGCTATTCGTTTTAAATGATATTTGGCCGATTTAACCCCTGCCTCCCAGACCCCACCAAAACTAGGTGCATAGACGGGAGAAAATTTAAAATTAATACCTTCATTGCACGCAAAGTCGCTGACTGGTGCTTGACATTTCTTTAGAAGTCTGTTTAGTTCATTACTAGCTCCTACAAAGTTTTTCCCATTATCGCAAAAAATAGTATGAGGTTTACCACGTCTTGCGATAAACCTACGCAAGCATAGAATAAACGCATTGCTACTTAGGTCGCTAACTACTTCCAAGTGTACAGCCTTTGTAGCAAAACAGATGAAAATACATAAATAGCACTTGGAAGTCTTTGCGCCTCTACCTTTACGATTAAGAATAAGAAAAGGTCCAGCGAAGTCGGTGCCACAAGTCTCAAAAAGAGAAGCAGGAGTAACACGAGGTTCAGGTAAGTCACCCATTAATTGTTGCATAGGCTTAGCCCTAAATCTTTGACAACGTACGCATAATCGTACAGTAGCAGTTGCTAACACTTTGCCACCTAATGGCCAAAAAAGTTCTCTAATGGAACTCAACAACTGTTGAGGACCACAATGTAAAAGCCGTAAGTGTTCTTTTTCAAATAACATTCTCGTAAATACATGTTTAGGGTCTAGTAAAATAGGATGCCTTTTATTATAAGGGCAATATGAAGCGTTGTCGATACGACCACCGACACGTAATATGCCTTGATCGTCCAAAAACGGATTTAAAGAAAGAATAGAAGATTTACGATTTAGGATTTTATCAGTTTCTAGCGAGTGTATATCTTTAATGAAAGTTTCTCTTTGTGAAGCTTTCGCTAGCAAGGTAAGTGAAGTGTGCAATTCAGAACAGGTGAGATTACCAGTTATTTTGGTATTATTTTTTCTAATATTATTTATAAATCTCAGTACATAACCAAAAATTCTTTGCAATTTATAGAGTTTAGAGTATTTATTAAACGGTATTACATCATTAGGTAAAATATTAGTATTTAAGCTTATTCTTGTTTCAGGTAACACAGCAGGAGCATGTGGAGAAGAAGGCCATTCTTTTTCAGGTTTAGCCAGAAAGGACGGGCCGTGCCACCAAAGGACATTCCCAGGAAGAAGACGAGGCTGAATCCCTCTGGAAGCCATGTCAGCAGGATTCAATTCGGTAGGTACATGACGCCAGCAGTTTTCATTAGTTAAGTCCCTAATTTGTTCAATACGATTACTAACAAACGTTTTAAGTGTTTTAGGTGGAGTGTGCAGCCATCCCAGAACAATAGTAGAATCTGTCCAGAATACAGAACGAGTAATAGGAATTTTAAGTGACAGTATAACCTTAGCATATAATTTAGCGCCAAGCAAAGCGCCTAGGAGCTCTAAGCGTGGAATAGTTTCAGATTTCAACGGACTGACCTTGGCCTTAGCACAGAGTAAATTAACAGATTGATCACCCTTATCATTAGTAGATTTTAGATAAATGCAAGTCCCATAAGCGTCTTGTGACGCATCTGTAAAGCAGTGCGCTTCTACAGACGTAGGAGATTCACAAAGTACATATCTAGAAACATTTATGTCTTCAAACAATTTCGTCTCATTATAGAAGCTTAGCCAAGATTTTTTTGTATCTTCTGGGAGGCTATCATCCCAGTCAAGTTTACTAAGCCATAATTTTTGAAGAGTAATTTTATGGAATATGGTACAAGCTGATAACAAACCCAATGGGTTAAAGATTTTACAAGAGTTCGACAGTATAGAACGTTTAGTTACTTTAGCTATACTTTCGACATTAACCGAAAAATGCAAAGTATCAGAGTCAGGTGTCCATCTTAGTCCCAATACAGAAGACTGTTTACAGAAATCTTGAAATTCATTACAAGTAGGAATATCGTCAAATATATCAGGAGCATTAGTACGGAATTTCCTCAAAGGAAAACAACCTTCGTTAAGTTTATCAATAACCCCTTTCACAGTGGAAGCTAAGACAGTTTTAGAATCAGAACCAGTATTCAAATCATCGACATAGAAATTGTGCCTTATGGTATGGTGAGGAATATAGTAACCAAAGGTAAGTCGGTCCATGACTTCTCTCACGGTACCCAAGTTAGTAAGATGTTCTAGTTTTTCAAGTTACATTTAGACAATTTCTTTTCCAGATTATAGAAACGCCTCTTGGCCAGATGATGAGAGTCGCCAAGAGCCACCTCGGGGATCTCGCGAAAAGGAATTTTATCAGAGAACCTACCATCATTCAAGCGCACAGTATTAGAAGTAAAATGATTTTCACAATACTCCTTATCTTTAGAAGGAGATATATTAGTAGCTAGAGGAATATCTTCGATTTCCCAGAATTTAGCAATAGAATCTTTAACCTCTTGACAAAAGTTAGAATGAGTAGTAGAAGTAGGACCCTGAGTAGTAGTAGGTCCTGTCACGAGCCAACCTAGTTTAGATTTCTGGAGCATGGGCTTATTTTTGCCTAACTTGATTTGTTTAGAATCCATTATGTCCCAAAAAATATCGGCACCAAGTAGTATATCAATATCAGAAGGATGATGGAAATGTGGGTCAGCAAGTTCAATAGAATCAGGAAGAGAAAGTCGCGAAATATCTACCTCGACACCAGGTAGTTTACCACTAATCGCAGGTATGACATAGCAAGAAACATTACACTTGAAAGTATTCACCCGTGACTTCAATGTTACCTTACATTTCTTACTAGTAGTAGTGACTCTATTGTTTATACCAGCAATAGACAGATTAGTATTCGAGCAAGGAATTTGTAATTTATTTTGCAAATTTTCAGTAATAAAAGAAGACTGAGATCCATTGTCTAGAAGAGCTCTAACAACATGACACTTATTAGTATTAGTATCAACAAGTTCGACTTCAGCAGTACACAACAAGACCTGACCGAGAGTTACAGCGGACAATGATACAGGATCCATCATAGCAACAGTGGAAATCTGAGCAGAAGCTTCTTCAGACGAAGAGGACGCAGGAGCGGACGCTGCGACAGAAGCGCCAGAAGTATTTCTATGTAATAATAGATTATGTTTTTTGTTACAGAATTTGCATGGAGTATGTTTGCAGCTAGAAGAAAAATGTCCAGGACGCAAACAATTTTGACACAAGCGGTGTTTTAAAACCTCACAGTATCTGGAGTCTATTGACATAGATTTAAACTTATCACATTTATACACTAAATGTTGTTCTGAGCAAATAACACAATTAGCATTTTTCAAAGTAGGAGAAGCTACAAAAGATCTAGAAAGTTTATTTTCCTTTGAAAACGACTGTCTTTGTTTTTCAGATTTAGTGACATTATTATACTGCAAAGTTTCTAAAATATCAGCGCGATTGCGCAAAAATTCATTAAATTCAGCTAAAGTAGGCGAAGTATTCGTGTTAGTCCTACTTTCTTCCCATTTGCGACTAGTGGCGCCATCTAGTTTCGACACCATCACATAAACAATCAATGTGTCCCAATGAGAAGTAGGTTCATTTAAATTATTTAAGGAACTCAAATTTTTAGAATAGTAATCAATCATATAACGCAGAGACTTGAAGCTTTCCTTAGAAATCGGTTCAAAATTAAAAAGAGAGTTTAAGTGGTTGTTTACAAGTATTCTATTATTATTATAACGTTTCACAAGCAAATCCCAAGCAGATTTGTAGTTAGCAGCAGTAAACTCAACCGATTTTATAACTTGAGACGCTCCACCTTCAAGTGAAGAGCGTAAATAATGAAATTTATTGATGTCAGGGATATTATTACTATTTATTAAAGACTCAAACGTATCCCTAAACTCCATCCATTTAAGGTAGTTACCGTCAAAACGCGGAAGTTGGATGGTGGGAAGCTTTATACTATCAGTATTATGGTTACAAACGTTTTCAGTAGAGTGCGAAGGCACTTTTGAGCCAGCTATCGAGCCATAATTTGAGGACACATGTAGAGCAGTTACACTTTGAATTATACTTTCGGCACGAGAAATATTCAAACAAAAATCATTTTCGATTTTCTCATGTTCCTCTAACTGATCGAAATCTAACATCTCAATATTATCCTTTAAAGAATCAAACTGAGTAAATAAGTCTCTATGTCGCGATAGTTTTAATTCAAGTTCCGCAACTAATGCCTTTGTAAGTTCCTTAGGATCAATTAATGAAGTAGTTTGTAAGTATTTCGCAAACGTCGTAATTCGACTCTTTATACTAGCACGTTTCCGAACAAGTTCTTTCAAATCTTCCGCCATAGTAAATAACAATTTAATGCCTTATTACAATAATCAACTAAACAGACTGTTCGGGGTAAGTAATGACAATATAGGTATCAAAGAACCGCAACGTTAGTTACAGCGTCAAAAAATGACGACGCCGGCCCCAGTCAGGTGCTCGCGGTCAGTGGAGGTCACACGCAGTCGACGCGATGTAACAGCACCGAACACCAACTTTACGCGGGGTCGGAGAAGCAGTGGCCACAAAGAACCTAGAATGATTTAGATTTTTAGTTAGAAAGATGCAAACAAAGAATGAAATTAAAGACAGTGTATTTAATGACAATATTTATAAGAAATAAAGATAAGTTAGTAACTCTAATTGTTTCAATTCAGTATTAAGAACTTCAATAATATTGTAAGAGAGTAACATTCGTTCTTATATAAGTAGATAGGTAAGTAGGTAGCTAATTTTAATATAAGTTGTTTAGAGTAACACATTCGTATTCATAGTAAAGTAAATAGTTTTATAGTTTTACCTAGTTCAATCTAGGGCTAGCTTTAAGTACTATAGTAATAGTATAGAATAGTATTCAGTTGAGTTTAATCAAGCGGATGTGAACACTGTTTGCAGATGCAAAACAATCATGAACACAACGTTCTTCCGTCTGCACACACAAAGTATAAGACCAAAATTGGGCGTACTTCCCTGTGAGTAGAACCAAAGACAACACAGATCCTTCGCGCAATAGTATCACGTAGATCACGTCGGGGTCACCAAAATATGTCGGGGATAATTCCAAGAACAGGATCTGTGTGTTTATCCAATTATATATTTATTATCCAAGATTATCTAAGATTATATAAGTTCCAACATTGACAGCCTTGTTACTCTCCTTTTTCTTCTTATTCTCGTTATTATTCTTGTTGCCGTAGTAACGAGGCCGTCCGGTGTTACCGGCCAGGCGTATTAGAATTCCCAACAGCATCACTGGACAATGATCAATAGACAATGTAATTTATTAGAAATTACCTGCAATTGTTAATTTTAGCATAAACCGTAACGCAGCGGTGTGAAAATTTACCTCTATCATATTAAAATATGCAATCAGTAATTTTATTATAATTCCCTTAACATAACATTTTCATTGAAAAGTCATAATAATTGATTAAGTGTTTACTAAATCTAGTGCTACTTAAAAATTTACAACCAATTACACTCATCCTCCTGTCCTTATCCCACTCTAAGTGGGGTCGGCATAACATGTTATAAGCATGCTGTAACATGATTTGGCTGCGTTTTTACGACCGGCCGCCTGCCTGACGTCAATTTACCTAAGTCGTTTTTACGACACCTCGGTAAGAAGGAGGGTGGTCTATTCTACTAAACCGGATACCACACGGTAGGTCAACTTACCTAAGTCGCCTTTAACGACACCTCGGTAAGAAATGAGGGTGGTCTATTCTACTCAGCCAGATATTACAACGAATTACACTAGAAAATATAAAAAAATTACACGATAGTTTAAATACCTAAATCTTACAAACACAATTATCAAGGCTTGAATTTTAAATAACAAAATATGCATAGGGTAAAATACAACGCAGTTGTTAAGATTTACCTTCTAAAGGTAAAACTTATCACTAAGTAACTTTTACAAATTTTTATTTGTAAAAATAATATTTAGCTATAGCAGTCTTAAAGATCTCTCTCTCTCTAGTCGTACTTCATTACTGAAGATCGTGGTCCTGGCTAGATATTATCCTCGAGTGGATAATTCGTTTCCACCTGCTTAGTCTTAAAGATAACATCATTTAAAATGATTTAAATTAATAAATTAATTTTATTTATCTACTTTAAATAGATTTTATTATAGCTGTCCTTGCGGCTTCGCTTGCGTGGAAATCAGTGTATGTAATTGGAAATTTGAACATAAAATTAGTTACTGTAAGTGAACTATAAGAGATAGAGACTTGCTGTTGCGGACTTTTTTGTAGTATTTCTGTAGATCTACAATTCTCTAGTACATTATTTTAGTGTATCGACGCACGCACAATTTTCTCTAACTTTTCAACACAATTTTTATAAAACCGAAATCCAATAAAAAAACCATCACATAAAGACGGACAGCTTTTGGGGACTTTGTTCTATAATCAGTATAGATATACATAGATAGATATGAATGTAGAGTCCTAAAATACATATAATGTTGTCAGCCTTAAAATAAGTACCACGTAAGTAATGAAATGATATTTACTATAGAGATATCGTATGGATAGATTGTGATTTAACTAAATCTTAATACAAATTTCTATTTTGAAACGTCTATCTAGTCTATTGCTGTACATAACTCTTTGACCTTTTTCACATTTTGATATATCTGTACCAGGCGTGAATAACTTAACAAGTCCAAAACGCCAACTTTTAAGGCAACCATAAATAGGTTAACGCTTAGTATACGTTCAAGGGAGTTATTTAATTATTCACAAGTTAATATGAGTGATATAAAAGTCGTATCGACTTCGTTGGAACATTCATCATATAAATTAGGCAATCCTAATGTTTAATATGACTAAAAATATAAAACATAAGACGACTTATCAACATATTCACGACTGCTACGGATTTATTATTGTATGCACTTAATGTTAACTTTTTATTAATAATAGGAATTCATAAATATCGTAAGTCGTAGATTTTCGTTATATATGAAATTCGAAATTCAATTTTAATTATACTTCGTACTTATTAATACTTTATCTTAATTATTATAAAAATAAAATACTTCGATTAATAAAATTATTTTTATATAATTATTAATATACTTCAAATGCTCAAAAGCACAGTTCTATTCATAAATTAATGTAAATAGTTTTAATAATTAGTATCGTAATATTATTATAAATTGGAAATGTGAATATGGTGTTGAGGAAGGCATTTTTGAATAATTTTCATAATTAAAATAGGTGTTAGAGAATATAAACGAATTTTTTTTTGCAGTAAAATATTTTATTTATTTATTTGTAAACAATTTACCAATTTATAAATATACCCACATTTTCAAATTAGTTAGTTCCTGAAAGTTACATCGAATGTGGTACTGCCCAAATTTTATCACGCAATGAAAAACCAATCCTATGAATCTTAAGAGTTAAATTATAGGTATGGGTGGATAAAATTGAATCATTTATAAAATTAAGAATTCGCGGTATTTTTTAAAACAAAAATAATGTTGCTGTCCTCGCGATGTTTTCCTTTACCGTATTAATTGTTTTAAATTGCAAATATCGATTAGTTATTAGCGTACTAAAGTTATAATTAAATGGAATGATACCACAATTTTTATCATACAGTATGTATCTGTACCAGGCGTGAATAACTTAACAAGTCGAAAAAGCACACTTCTCCGGGCACTATAAATAGGTTTACATTTTGTATATATTTAAGAGAGTTATTTAAATATTCAAAAGTTTGTATGCGCGATACAAAATACTTACGACTTTACTGAAATATTTATCGTATAAATTAGGCTTATCTTAATGACTGTTATGATTAAACTTATAAAAGGATATAAGTCGACTTATCAACATATTCAGGTCTGGTACAGATATAACTTCAATAGCTTCTTATAAAAATGTAAAGCAGGATTTTAACAGTACTATAATACGACATTTTATTTTATCCACCGATACTTGTATATAAATTTACACCTAAAACATTTTAATAAAATAAAACTCGAATCTCAGTAGATATTAGTATTTTAATATACTTTTAATTTAACGGGTAGTTGTGTAAATATTGACGGATTTTTTCATTAAATTTACATAATTAGAATTTATATAATTTATACAATAAAATACGCGTAAAAGCATTTTCAAAATTTGCTCTTATATATAAGGATATTTAATGGAGATCACATGCTAGTACGAAAAGTTTATTTTATTTGCTAGTAAACAGGTAAGAAGGTGAAATATTAAAAAGCATATAAAATTGAGTGAGAAATACGAGTATATACTGGCTATGATTATATTTAATTTCATGTTTCTAATAACCCCATATATCTTCGTAAGCCCAGCTTTATATTGTTTGCTGTTTTAAAGGGTTCTTTGATATAAATACCATTTCGCGATAACACCACATATAGTATAACATTTTATTGTTAAAGTAAAATAAAAGTAACGGTCTGTAACTATCCAACTGCTGGTTATAGCCTCCACTCTACTCGAATTTGAATTTAAATATAAATTTCTGGCTTTTTCGTACTGGCATGTTCTGAATCTTCATTAAATATAAAATGACCAATTTACGTCGATATTTTTAAACGTAGACGTCTGCGTGTAATTAAAGTTTACCTTACCTATTTAATCTTAAATATAACTTCACTCGATAGTACCTTTATTCACATTTTAGTCAAATTTCCTGCCAGCTTTCCCTTGAGCTAGAACCATAACAGGGTGTCTCTAACAAAGAAATATAAAGTAATACTTCGAACTACGTGATATTGTCATCTTGCATAAATGTAATTTAGGATTAGGCATTGATTTACAGAAATCTTTAATACAAAAGTAGTAATAACATTATTTTACTATAATCCGTAATAATCGAATATATATGTAATACTAAATACACATAGCATACATATACAATTATAGAGAATAAATTTATTATGACTATTATTTTAAAAACAAGAGTAAACTGTGTAAATTTTCATCAATTTTGTGTTTAAAATGACGAGAGAAATAATAAATTGATGCACGTAATTTTATTTTTCTTTTCACCATATATAAATAATGATATCGGGTCTATTAAAAAAATAATATACAAGTTTCTTACACATGAAATTAATAAAAAACCGTCTTCATAAAGCCACTATCCAAGCTGCACAAGATTGTATAGAAAAAACAAATAGAAGCGAAAAAAAAACAAGCTATTGCAAAGCATATAAAAATATCATAATCACTTAAATAGTCAATATTTTTTTACTAAAAAAGACGATAGTTTTGTTTAAATGAAAAGATTAACTGAAACTTTTTGCAAAACTCACGTAGATCGAAGCATTACTTCCCATTCTTTTTAAAATGAGTCCAGCTTAGTATTTAGGATATGTAATTTCGCGTTTAAACTTTGGCAAGCGAATGGTCCAAATATATAAATTGCCTTTACATGTTGTGATAGGTGACTAGATATAAACGCTTTTATTATATTATTATATAAAAATCTGGTAGGTATTAAAAAAACGGTTGCCTGTAAAGTCGGTTTTACGGGCAAAGATTTTACGTGACAACGTCTTTTTAAATGTGATGGATTGGAGTGGGAGAGAGACGCAAGGCATCCGCCAGTCCGGCGGGCCTCTCTTTCGTTCGAACTCATCGTAACAGACGTGAGCGGGCGTTACACTTTTTCATGAGTGACTCCAAGCCGCAACCTAATTTAAGACGTTGTCACGTCAAAATTATTGCTCTTCTCGAAATTTTGATCTTACAAAATTTCAATTTTGAATAGAAGTAAAAACCACATAATAAACCTCTAAATGACGTGTGTTTGACTGTCATCTAGTTTGCAAATTGTACCTAATACATATATGCGCAACATTTCAGAGTTAGTTAATAGAAAACCAGCTGTAAAGTTTATCAATTTTAGTAATTACATTTTCATGTTATTCTGCGTAGGTATATTTTATTTAGACACCATCTGTACGAACTGAAATAATTGCATGTTAACCTACTGTAATTAGTTGATTAATTGTTCAATTTTCTACGTATTTCGTCAACCGCCTGCCTGACCTCGATAAGAAAGAGGAGACTATTCTACTCAGCCGGATACCACATGGCTTTTTATAAAAATTGTTTTGATAAACTTATAACAATACTGGCTAGAAGCGTCTTCATTAAACTATTTTTGAAGTACCGAATTTTACGAATAATATGTTCAGGTAAATGCACAAATTGTTCTATTTTACCTGCACAAATCCAGTGACAAATATAGCTACAGGTAACAAATATATTTGACTTTTTGAGAAAATAATGTACATGTATTATGACGCATTTCAGCAATATTACAAGATGTCTAATTATAAAGTATACCGTTACAGATAACATTAAAGCATACACTCAATATTAGTGTGTAAGTTTGTTTCTTTTGATTTTGTATTTTAAATCGAAGCCAATAAATATATTTCAATCTGAATGTGTCTTTTATTGCAATACCAAGGGGGAAAAGGGTCATGTCTAGTCTTGCTCAACCTGCGTACTATGCTCTGATCATTTTTATCCTGCCCTTTTGTTCCTACTCTTTCCTCCTTCCATCCTACCTCTAACAGTTTTTGATTCCTACATTTAACATTACATAGAGTTTCTTACCATGGACAGCCAAGCGTACGAACAAATCTATCCTAGGCCATCTGCGCATACGACTCGGTGAACTACCATCTGCTACTAAAGGATCCTTGGTTACTTTGGTCGCATCGCGCGTCCGTTACCTACCTACCTACCTACCGTAGCCTTTACAAGTTGGTTGTTGTAGGCAAGGTCGAGGAAAAAGACTTCGCTGACGATCACCTACCCGTTGGTGTGATCAAATATCCACCCTCACTGGTCTGTCTATTGCAACGCCGTGTGGCATCCGGCTGAATACCAGTACCACCCTTATTTCTTATCGAGGTCTCGTAAAAGGTAAGTCGACCCGCCGTGTGGTATCAGGCTTAGTAGAATAGACCAACCTCATTTCTTACCGAGGTGTCGTAAAAGGCGACAAAGGTAAGTCGACCCGCCGTGTGGTATCAGGCTGAGTAGAATATACCAACCTCATTTCTTACCGAGGTGTCGTAAAAGGCGACTAAAGTAAATTGACCCACCGTGTAGTATCCGGTTGAGTAAAATAGACCACCCTCTTCTTACCGAGGAGTCGTAAAATACGACTAAGGTAAATTGGTGTCAGGCAGGCGGCTGGTCGTAAAATACGTAGCCAAATCATATGACAACATGTTTGTAACAAGTTGTGCCGACCCCAATAAGAGTGGGATAAGGGCAGGAGGATGATGTCTGGTCTGTCTATTGCAACAGCTCTTATGAGATAGAATGCCGGACTCGATGGAGATTATATTCAAATGGACAGCAAATTGTAACATACATACCGTGAATATTACGCTCCAGAAGTGTTCAGTACATATAATTATGCTCTATAGAAGCAATGAACATCAATCATTTTGACACAAAGAGATAATTTGAATAGGCCGAGGGAATATAGAAATAAAATGCGTAGAATGTATTTGCATACGCTTGACGCTTGGGAAATCAAAGTTACAACGAAAATGAACGGAAAACCTTGGGTTAACCAAAATAGATTATTTTAAAAGTACATAAGTTGGAAACTTATCTATTTACAAAATTTACAAGTTTCTTACATAGGAAATTAATAAAAAAAGCCACTATACAAGCTGCACAAGATTGTATAGAAAAAAGAAATAAAAGCGAATAAAAAGATCCAGCGATTAAAAATGCATTTTAAAATATCATAATCACTTAAATAGTTAATATTTTTTACTTAAAAAGACGATAGTTTTGTTTCAATGAAAAGATTAACTGAAACTTTTACGAAATTCACGTAGATCGAAGCATTACTTCGCATTCTTTTCAAACTGATTCCAGCTTAGTATTTAGGATATTATGTAATTTCGCGTTTTAACTTTGGCAAGCGAATGGTTCAGATATATAAATTGCCTTGGGATAACCAAAATATTTTAAAAAGTACATAAGTTAGAAGCTTTTTTATCTGATGGATATCCAGCATTCTTTCTAAGGGCCTAATGACGAAACCGATTAACTTATCCAATAGATAAGTTGTTAACTTATTGTTTACACATATCGCACGCTTAGCATTATAATGACCTTATTTTAAAAATTTTTTTTGTGGAAAATTGAATTAACGCGTAACGTAGCGCTGCTGAGAGAAGGCCTCTTCTCTCCGTTTTTGGAGAGAAGGTTCGGAGCTAAGACCACGCTTCTCCAATGCGGATTGGTAGATTACACACTCTCACATCTCCAGAATTCTCTAGAGATATGCAGGTTTCCTCATGATGTTTTCGCTCACCGAAAAGAGAGTGATAAATTATCAATAAGACACAGGTAAGTTTTAACTGAAAAACTCATTGGCCTTGGTTTGAACCCGTGACCTCCCCTAAAGAGTCGCAAGGTGTTACCGCTGGGCTACCACAGCTTCCACCACCACAGTTTATGGGTATCTCTAGACAAAAATCCTAGTCTTACATTTATGAAAGTTTAAAATTACTATCAAAAATATGCTTTTAGGTAAGGAAGACAGAAAGCCTTTTATATTGAAGACTATTTTAATGACAAATATATATGAATATATTTATGAAATGAAAGCAATTAGGAAATATAAAAGTCATGAAAATATGATATATATAAACCACGGTAAAAATTATAAAAATCTTATCGATGTCTACATCAAAATCATATTATTACTTTTGTATTACGAACCACCGCAAAGTAACAATATAGGATAGACAAGATGTACAAATTATTAAGAAATCAATGCAAATACTGCCCATGTCTTCGACCTCCATTCAGATTTCGTCTGCCAGCCACATCCAAGATCCCGGGTGTTATTGGCGATCCTAATCCGTAATATGTTCCTTCTCCAAAGCGTAATTGATGAGCCCCAATCAAAGCAAAATTGTTATATCCTTCATATCCTTTGGGCAACAGACCGACATAGCCAATATGATCAGGTTCCAGACGTATATTTTGTAAGAGATTATACAAATAATTTAAACGACCCTGGTTCCTTCCATACTCTTGTCTGTAAGCATCGTTATACTGCATAGAATATCGCAATAAATCATCCCTTAGGTTGTAACCATCGTTTGGTAAATTATATAATCTGGCAACATTTTGTAACCAATCTAAATTTCTTCCATACTCAACTCTATTAGCTTCATACGAGTCTTCATCTATATTTCGTTGTATATCCTGTGGTTTGAGATATCCATAAATATTGTTATATTGTAAGCCATTCAATGCATTCCCAACAGTATATTCGCCTCCGTTGCCCAAGAACAACTTATTGTCAGCTCTGGAAAATTTCATTCCATTATTTCCATCACCATACGATAAACCAGCTAATTTTCTTAATATATCATGATTGCTGAGATATTGGTCTTCGTCCGCGCCATACCTACTGTTTGTGTCGTGGTGTAAAGGATTTAGAAATTTTTCAAGTGTAGATGAATCTGCGTTCTTCTGATCTGCACTCTTAGTTTCCGAACGGACTGTTAGAATCAAATTAAATAGAACCTGAAAGTGTAAAGTCTAAAATTAATATGTTAAAATCAGGGATACAATTCAACTGATCACTGAAATGTATAAATCATAATTTCGGTAAAGAATTAGTATATACGCATTTTTTATAAAATATTTATTAAATAAACAAAAAAAATATATTTAGGTATTTCACAATAAGTTAAAAATTTGTAATTAAAATCAAGTTCAGTGCTTTGTGAGATAAACTATTATCAAGTTAAAAACGAACTTATTTCGCGTCCAAGTATATTTAAAAAAAGAAACGTCATCCTGTTACATATTATTTGTCTATGTTCTAATATCTATTAACATCTCATATTTATGGTTCTTTTAATTTATATACGTTATTTAAATAAGCTAGCTCGATAGAAAAAAAAACCAAACTAATTGAAAACCTCCAATTTTAATCTCTAAAACAAAAATCGAACGTCTTGTATTTAACCATTGCCCAACCAACACATATAGGTACTTAATTAGATTTTGATTACTTTTTTAATAATATATTAAAGTTCTCACCAAAACGAATAAATTCATTTCTGATATTTGATGTATTACACTAACTTAATATAACACTCAACTGGTTAAAGTTAACTGCGTTTTACCGTAAATAATATCGTAATTGGGATAACGTGTCGATAAACGTCGGATATTAAATTATTAACCTTATTTACATATATTTTACCTTTTAATTAGAGTATTGTTATGTTGAAATTTTTCAATTTTGTTGCTTATTGAACATTGTTGGTTAAATGCATTAGTTTTTTTTTTTATAATAAAAAAAGACGCTTTACAAATAATTCCTGATTACTATGTGCTAGTAATAATTATATGAAAAAAACTAATGAGAATATTATTTAACTATAATCCGAAAAGAAAATATATGTAATGCTAAATGTAGAGTGTTCTATTCGTTCTCATCCCTGATACATGCAGAATTCAGGAGCATCGTCAGGAGATAGACTCAACGACAAAATCTTAAAGAGATTTTAACTTCGACTTTCGGTTACGGGGCGAAACAATTGTTGGGATTGTGGTGGTGAATGTGTGCGGTGCTTGTGTATTGTTGTGTTATCGGTGTCGGGTAGTGCATGAGTTTTTACAGATTCTGCATGTATCAGGTATGAGAACGAATAGTACACTCTACATTTAGCATTACATATATTTTCTTTTATCGCGGATTATGGGAAAATAATATTCTCATTAGTTTTGTATTATGGACCTCCGCAAAGTAACGCCTTATTCTATAAATTAATAATTATATGGTAAAAGACGACAAAAGTTGACGCAAGGCAGGCCGGTCGTACAATACGGAGGCTTATCATGTGTTTATAATATTGTGCCGACCCCACTTAGAGTGGGATAACGGCAGGAAGATAATGGTATCAATGACCTTGAACTACTTTATAAATATTGGCTAAACAACAATAAACAAGGTTGCCAGGATACCTCTAATACGCTAAAGCGTGTTTAGAACCCATATACCACTTATAAATCATACTTTTATGATCCTGTTATTTAGACTCGTATCGTAAAATACTATGCATATAAAAAAATGAACTCAAAATCCTCTAAACTACACCCATGCCTAGAACTGTGGTAGCCCAGCGGTAACACCGTGCGACTCTTTCGAGAAAGTCACGTGTTCAAACCCGGGCAGACACCAATGAGTTTGTCTGTTAAAACTTATGTGTCTAATTGATAATTGCAATTTATCACGCGCTTTTCGGTGAAGGTAAACATCGTGAGGAAACCTGCATATCTCTAGAGAATTCTGGAGATATGTGTAACCTACCAAACCGCATTGGAGCAGCGTGATAGGTCTTAGCTCCAACCCTTCTCTCCAAAAACGGAGAGAAGAGGCCTATTCTCAGCAGTGGGATAGTAACAGGTCACTACTTACACCCATGCATGTTAACGCACACTATATACAAGAACACGATATAATAGGAATACCACAATTCCCGTTCCGAGATGCACTTCTCTTGAATGACGAACAAAGACTGAATGTAACTGAAACGTTTTATCAATAGGAAGACTCAACCGGAAACAACACGTCACAATGTTGTTACCATTTTAATCAAAAGGGCGCGATACTCTTGTTTCATGACTGTGTTGCTATAAAATACAAAGCGGAAGTTAATGGCGACAACATGCATAAAACCTAGAATAAAAACAAAATGCCACAGTTAATATTAAAATGAGTTAATCTTGTATGTATATATATAAATATATTTTATGAATCTCGGAAACGGCTCCAACAATTTTTCCTGAAATTAAGCGTGTTGGGAGTTTTAGTGGAAAGAAATCGATCTAGCTAGGTTTTATTAAAAAAAATTATTAAAATGTAGAATTGAAACCAAAGGATTTTTTTTTAAGTTGTCAAATGTAATGTTACAATAGCCGTTTTGTAACGGGCCGAAATTGTTCAAAACCCGGGTTCGAATCCCACGTCTTCGGTGCCTTATTTCTTTTTTTATTTCTTTTTTATCTTTATTTTGTATTTATTTTTTAATTTAATTTTTGTATTTTTACATAAATTACCGAGCTCGGTCACCCAGATACTAATTATATAACAGCGATATTTTTCTTTTACCTGCATTGTGGTATCCGGCTGAGTAGAATAGACCACCTCACTTCTTACAGAGGTGTCGTAAAAGGCGACTAAGGTAAGTTGACCCGCCGTGTGATATCCGGTGAAGTAGAATAGACCACCCTTTCTTACTGATGTCTCGTTAAATGCGATTCAGGTAAGTTAACGTCAGACAGGCGGCCGGTCGTAAAATACGTAGCCAATTCATGTGACATGTTTATAACATGTTGCAGCTGGTATGTCTTACTGCTTCATAGATTGAACTAATAGTAACTGCGTTTTATCCAAGTTTCAGGATGTGTAATATCCCAATCCGCATTGGAACAGAATGGTAGGTCTTAGCTTCAATACTTATGTTACAGCATGTTTTTAATACAACCTTCTTCATAGGTCATTAATATGAAAAAGCATTGTGGCTGTCATATTATATGTCATTGAGTTTTTGAGAAAGAGTAAATCGGTTGACTCTGGGAAAACTGCTTTTTATTTATTGTTATAACAAACGACGATATTCCTCCTTTATTCTTATTCAATAAATAAAAAGCAGTTTTCCCAGAGTCAACCCATTTACTCTTTCGCAATAACTCAATGAATGACACATAAAAATATGACAGCCACAATGCTTTTTCATATTAATCGCCAACTCTATGAAGGAGGTTGTATTACAAACATGTTGTAACAGTCGACCATCCTGACAACATTTGCGACCCCGCAAATCTCATAAGCTGACTTCTGGGAATGAATCTACCACCGATTCGGAATGCTGATTGTACTGAGAAGAATCGGCAAGAAACTCAATACATGCTCTTTTAATCTGTAAAAGAAAACCGCACATGCCATGACATGACAGGACTACGCTCACGCTTTATGCTCAACTCTAAGCTCACGCTTTATGCTCAACTCTTTAAGCTCAACTCCTCAACTCCTTAAGCTTTTCGCACCATAAGCATTTCGCACCTCAAGCTCACCCTCAATCACTGTCATGGCATAACACAGCTCAATCAGTGGCAACCAACTCAGCAGATACACACGTAAACAGACTCGCAAATGATAACGCTCAAAGAACAATCACCACTTCTAGGCAGAGCCTAGCTGACAGTCGTTGCAGATGTCCACAGTCTAGAAAACAATCGTTACAACTGGAAAGATCCAGAGAACAATCGTCATTCTAGCTGACAGTTCCATCGAACAAAAGTCACGGGCGCGTCTAAGGCCTCACATAGCACATCGTCACGTTGACCTCACAGAATGAATTAACCGAATACCAATTACCATCAATAATCTCTCCAATAAAAACTCCATTTTTTATTCCATAGCATCGCATATCGCAACTATCTCTCAAATTATACGAAATTCGCACTCTCCGTGTTGCCTCAAGATATTGATCGTCACTTGTCTTTTCCTTGAGCTCTTTAAATTTCCAGATATTCCTTTTGTCCACTCTATTTGTGAGTTTAGGTTACATCCCACTTCTGAATATAACAAACGACGATATTCCTCCTTTATTCTTATTCAATAAATAAAAAGCAGTTTTCCCATAGTCAACCCATTTACTCTTTCGCAATAACTCAATGAATGACACATAAAAATATGACAGCCACAATGCTTTTTCATATTAATCGCCAACTCTATGAAGGAGGTTGTATTACAAACATGTTGTAACATTGTTACTAAACTACTTGTATAAATAAAAGAAGTATTCTAAATCAGTTTTTTCTTTTTCATAAAAAATGCTAAAATGAAATCAAAGCAAACTCTCATTCGCTATCCGCGGGCTAGCTGCTAATGACAGCGGCTGTCACATCTCCCACGTCAAAATGGCGCGAAAGGCTGTGGGAAGTGTGTGACGTCATCGCTTGCTTGCAGTAGCGACACGGCTGCGTTGTTACATTATTGAATAATAAAGGAGAAATATCGTCGCTTTATTATACTTATTTCCAATAATAGAGAGGCCTATGCCCAGCAGTGGGATAGCAACAGGCCATTACATTTATAGAACAGGTACTAAACAAGAATAAAAGCCCTCTGTATACAATAAAAACAAAATTGGTTTGTAAGAAAGTTTAATTATCATAGTTTTGAAAGGTCTCCAGTGATTAACAAAAACTAAACAATAAATTTAGATAAGTACTAACATATGACTTTACGCTATGCTAGGTATAGTCTAGGAATAATTAAATAAATTTCCATTTAATATAAATACACTAGACGTGAAAATTACCCAAGTAATGTACTTAAAGTATCCAACAGTTGTCATGCATACACCGTGCGCCGGGATCTAGTGTGGAGGTCGACACGCTATGTCCAGCATAAATAAAGGCTCGTGAATCATTCACACACACACCCAGGCCCTCGTCCCAGACACTCCAGACCCTGGGACAGGGCAAGTAGCTACCAGGAATGTGAGTGTCCCTGAGTTGGACTGTCTGGGAGTGGCCGGCGGAACAACATCTGCATCACTAATAACAAAAAATTTATTGAACGAGGGTGCAGCCTAGCCGCTCTTGAACAGGAGTATCGCGACTTGGCCCAGGTAGAAGTAGATGAAGTGGCGCGTCTCGTGCGTCACATATGAGCCGAAGTTGCGGCCCACGATGCAGTGCCACGTGGGGTTGTACTTCTTGTCAAACTCCTTCTTGATGAACGCCGCAATGTCCTGGAAAACGTGGTCAGTGGTTCGGTTATAACAATAGTTTTATATTGGATATTATATATATTAAATTATAAAGTATCCGCCTTGCAGACTTTTATTTACAACTTTTAGAGGGGACCAATTTTGTAATACATGAATTTTGAATAACTATTACAGTTTACTCAGTACATGCAAGGAAAGTTTTATATTTTGCTATTTTCCTACTATTTTTTATTACTGCTCCTCTCCTATTCATCTTAGCATGATGTTATATATCCTATAGATTTCTTTAATAAATGGACCATGTAACACTGAAAGAATTTTTCAAATAGGTCCAGTAGTTCGTGAAATTAGCATGTTCAAACAAACTCTTTATATATTAGTATAGATAATCAAAATAGCCCTTTTAAATTTAAAGACAATTTTATACATAATATAAGATGCAATTTAAAATTAAAACAATTTTTGTTTTAATGTAATGATAACAAAATTATTTGTTGTATCTCTCATTGTTATATTTTAATTTGAAAGTTTGTTATCACCTATATATAAAATACTACATATTTTAAGTCGATCAATGCATAATTTTAATGTCGAGTGTGTATTTTGGTGATCTATATACAAATAATTTCACCTTTTCAATGTTGAATTTCTCTAGTGCCTGTGTTGCACAGTCAACAGCGTCCTGCTGCATCTCCTCACTCATGTCAGCATTCTTGATTACCGCTTTACGGTCGCACATCTTGTCGGCTGTATAGCTGAAAGCAAAACAAATATTCTACACCTTTGACATGTCAACGAAAATAGGCTAAGTACAACTCATCAACACAACCGTCCACGATATAAAACTTTACGACGTAGCAGTTAGATATATTTCCGCATAGCGCGGGACATCCACTTGTCGCGCGCCAAATGAGTCGAGTATGGACACTGGACGTGAAAACACGCGTTATAATCAACACTGCAATAAGGTTATCGCATGACCCCCGTTAGATTTTCACATGCGTGAAAACACTCCATTGATTGTTTATGTTCAATAGCGACCGCTATAAATAACTCACCAAAGGTCAGGCGCGAACCTATCCCCGCGCGCCCTTTATGAATTTCCCATATTTTCCTCATGTAAATTTTCACCCTTCTACCGCAGTTTATGTATAACAAAAGAAAAAAATTGAATTGAAAATACCTAGCTAGATTTACTGCTTGTGAAGATGTTTTCGTAGTTATTTTAACTCTAGCACTCGCAGTTATACCAGTCATCAATAAAAATTACAGAAGCCTTAGCGAAGCTCTTCAAATACACCCAGCAAAGATAATGGTTATGCAGTACTATGAGGGTTATCACCATAGAAACATATTAAATCAATAATACCACTTTGGTACATATTATAACGAATGTTAGCAAAATGTGATCGAGCGCCGACTTTGTTCACTAATATTTTAATGCTAACAGAACGAAAATTCGTAAAAATACAATTAAACATTAAAAGACTCTTAAATCTCATTCAAGCACACAACAAATATTAAATTACTCACTTTTATTTCAGACTAAGACGAAATTTTCACGTAATGATTTTGATACCGGAGATTCTTTGCCTACTTTCTAGAGGATTCTTACAAAGGCTTCTTACTGCGTATTGTTTCGTTTTGCGCTAGAGGGCGTTCTAATTTTAAAATAGTTCTAAAATAGAATTTTTCAAATTATTTATTTATTCTGTATTAACTGGCCACTTATTTACACATATGCTTATATAAACTTTGTAAATCCTACATTATATAATATAATATTAATTAAAGCGCAATGAAAATAATTATAAAATAAATTCATCCATAAATGCCAAATTTAATTTAATTTGTTATATAATTATGGTTTATGAGGAAACTATGTTTACACAACGTTATTTATCATATCTTTATATAGTAAATTTGAGATCTTTTTAAACTAATATGTTTACTCTATCAGCGTGTATCCGAACGTAGAACGCTCTTTTTAAAAGAAATCTACGTGCTTCGGTTGCGATCGCCATCTTTAAATTTGTCAAAAAACGCCGACCACCTGAAGAAGCTTGTGTACCTGAATTATAGCCGTAATTTCCTAAATTCATAATATTCTCTAATATTAATTTTAAAAACAAAACAATGTCCGGCGGCAGTGGTGGTAGCAGAAATGAATGCAGGATATACGTTGGTAATCTGCCCCCTGATATAAGGACAAAGGACATCCAAGACCTGTTCTACAAATTCGGCAAAGTTACATTCGTTGATTTGAAAAACAGAAAAGGACCACCATTTGCTTTCGTTGAATTTGAAGACCCACGGTGAGTGTTTTATTTTACTGTCTTCGCTTTAGCCGCCATTCCTAAATTTATATCTTAATTGGGGCAATTATTGTTGATAAGCGCGCCGTTTTTTTTTGTTGCGTGGTTCAAATTATCTTGTTCCTTTATGTGGCGTGTTATATATAAGTGTGCGTGGTAATCAATTCTACATTATTGATATATTTTTTTTGTATAGCATAATTATCATGCGTAACTCTGTCTATAGGTGTGTATATCAATGTTTAATTTATACTACTGAATGCCTAATAATACATTATATTAAAGGTTCTGTATTAAGAACAATAAATCTAATTTACATTATTTGCATTGTTATCAGTATTTGGTATGCAGCTCTAATGATATAGATAAAATACATAATAAATATGGACAAAAGCAAACAGTGTTTGAATGTTTTAAATATCTTGAGCAGTAACATTGTAAATATTCCCAAGGCGATAATATGAAATATACTATAAGCCCATATTTTTTACTTTTCTTAATTTAATTTTCCATACAATTTAAAGAGATATTCAACTGGACACAGATATATTCCTAATTACACTTCGCCATGATTGTAAACAAAGTCACAAGCTGTGATGGCCTAGCGGTGCGACCATGTGAATCTCTAGAGACGATCATGGGTTCAAACCCGGGCAGACACCAATGAGTTTTTCTATTAAAACTTATGTGTCTAATTGATAATTGCAATTTATCACACGCTTTTCAGTGACGGAAAACATCGTGAGGAAACCTGCATATCTCTAGAGAATTCTAGGGATATGTGTAACCTACCAATCCGCATTGGAGCAGCGTGGTAGGTCTTTAGCTCCAACCCCTCTCTCCAAAAATGGAGAGAGGAGGCCTATGCCCAGCAGTGGGATAGTAACAGGCCGTTACTTACTTACTTTTATGATTGTAAATCTGATATTTACAAATATGTATACATAAATATACATGTATATTATTCAATATGGAATAATCGCCATTCTACGTACAGTATCTGCAAATGGACTAATTTGTTTAAGATATTGGTTGAACATAAGTTATCTGAGATTTATTACGTAAAAGTAAGTTGCTGCCTGTTAATATCCCACTGCTGAGAATAGGCCTCTTCTCTTCACACACAACTTCGCTGGGCATCTGAGATTTATAACCTATCAATTGAAGTACAACAGTAATTGTCATCATCATCTTCCTGCCCTTATCCCACTTTAAGTTACACAACATGTTATAAACACACTTTCACATGATTTGGTTGTGTTTTTACGACCGGCTGCTTGAGGCGACTTACCTCTGTCGTATTTTACGACACCTCGGTCAGAAACAGGGTGGTCTATTCTACTAAACGGGATACCACACGGTGGGTCAACTTAGTGGCCTTTTACGACACCTCGGTAAGAAATGGGGTTGCTCCATTCTACTAAACCAGATACAACACGGTGGGTCGACTTACCTTAGTCGCCTTTTACGACACCTCAGTAGATAATGAAGGTGGTACTATTCTATTCAGCTGGATACCACATGGTGTTGGTAGGTTACACATATCCCCAGAATTCTCTAGAGATATGCAGGTTTCATCACGATGTTTTCTTTCATGCATGGATGTGATAAATTGCAATTATGAATTAGACACATAATTAACAGTAATTGTCATATTAACGATTTATATTCTTTGTTTATAGGGATGCAGATGACGCTGTGCGCGCTCGCGATGGCTACGACTACGATGGCTACAGGCTTCGGGTTGAGTTTCCTAGGGGAGGGGGTGGCGGTGCCCGCGGGGGACGCTCGCAGGGTGACAGGTTCGGACCTCGGCCCACTGTCAGAGGACCCCCAGCAAGGAGATCAGAGTACCGCGTTCTAGTCACTGGACTGCCACCGTCTGGATCATGGCAGGCGAGTCCTACTTCTGATATTGTTATGTTCACACTCTATGTGGAGCCTGGTTGTGTGAAATAAAGATTTATTATTATTATGTCACCATGTGGTATCCGGCTGAAAGAATAGTACCACCCTCATTTCTTACCGAGGTGTCGTAAAAGGCGACTAAGGTAAGTTGGTCCGCTGTGTGGTATCCGGCTGAGTAGAATAGTACCACCCTTATTTCTAACTGAGGTGTGGTAAAAGGCTACTAAGGTAAGTCGACCCGCCGTGTGGTATCCGGCTGAGTAGAATAAGACCCCCCTCATTTCTTATCGAGGTGTCGTAAAAGGCGGCTAAGGTAAGTTGCCCTTCCGTGAAGTATCCGGTTCAGTAGTGATGCCACACTAAGTGGGGTCAGCACATGTTATAAACATGTCACATGATTTGGGTGCGTATTTTACGACCGGCTGCCTATCTGACATTGACTTACTTAGTCATACAAAAGTAATAATAAAAAAAATTATTTTGCTATAATCCGCGAAGATTCTTCGCGGATTATAGCAAAATAATTTTTTTTATTATTACTTTTGTATTATGGATCTCCGCAAAGTAACGCCTAATTCTATAAATTATTTACTTAGTCATATTTTACAACACCTCGGTAAGAAAGATGTTGTTCTATTCTGCTTAATAGGATACCACACAGGTCAACTTACCTTAGTCGCCTTTTACGACACCTCGGTAAGAAATTAGGGTAAGGAATTAGGGTACAGTTTGTATTTCCAAAATGCCCGATGATGAGAACTTATACTGGAGGGGTGCGGAGTAAGACGGACATGTGCGCTTTGCCGCCTCTACGTATGTATATATGCGTAGCGTATTGCCTGTCTTATTTCGCGGGTGCCCGATGAATAAAAGATTATGAGATCTGAGGGCTTGATACTAATATTATGACCACTACCTGGGTGAACGAATCTTGCTTGGTAATTTTTTACAAAATAAAACAAAGAAACTTCAAAAACAAGAAAAAAATTATTGGGTAGGTGGGGAGGACCTCGATCCTAGGTATTTTCATTTCTTGTGACCCATTCCCTAAATAACAATAACATTTTATGGCAAAAATAAATCCCTAATAACATTTTATGGCAAAAATAGTGTTTTATACTAAATTTTAATGTTTATAATTTTTTTATGCCCAAAAACAGGGATAAAATGCATTTTTTTTTAAATAAAACCTAACTACATTGATCTCCCCCAAAACTAACTTCCTAACAATACATACATACAAGATTAGACTAACCACAAACAAAAGAGTCTGTCTATATCTAACAGAAGTAATAATAAAATTATTTTGCTATAATCTAATATATATATTTTTTATTATTACTTTTGTATTATGGATCTCCACAAAGTAATGCCTAATTCTATAAATTATACTGCGTCCATCATATTATCAGTCTTTTGACAGCTCACGCTCATTAAGTTTTGTATTGCTTACGTACAAATATCATACAAATAATATTTGTACTTTATGGATGGGTACCGCCCACTTAGTGATGTCACACATAATGGTTTCTACGATTATGCCACAGATTAAAAATAATCGGTAGAAATCGATGTTACGAGTATTAAAAGACATTTAATAACATTATATAAAGTTTTACTTTCTTCTTAGTTAATACATGAATACAAATAAAACAATCAGGATATTTTAATTTATTTTATTAGCACGAGTCGTCGGAATGATAATCAACACTAGACTCCTCCGATGAGGAGTCTTCAGTAGCAGTTATTATTAGCTCTTGTGTAGATAATATATTATCAAACGCAATATCACGTTCCCAATCAGAGAATATTACTCTTTTAGTTCTTTCCACCACACTTGCCCAGTTCTCGGCCGTTACGTGGGTGCAAGCATTTTTTATGAACTTTAAGGGTGTCTGGCAGGGGGTTTCCACTATGCTAAATGTCTGGTATTGTCTGACGTGATTTTTAATATTATTCTGAAGGTAATATCAAAAAATCAAGCCTTCAAAGCCTTTTTAGCAATTCAACTTTTAACATTGAGTCGTCCACATTTTCTCCATTGTCCCGAAGCCAATTAATTATTTCATGCTTTTTATTAGCCTGTGTTGGCATTTTGTCAATTTGACGGGAGTGGTAGGGCGCATTATCAATAAAAATTATTGATGGTTCTTCCAATGAAATGAGCATTTTTTTGAACCACTCTTCATACACATTTGTATTCATCTCTTCGTGGTAGTCATTTGATTTCTTCGATTTAAATGCCAACAGTGCGTCTTGTACAAATCCTTTTGCTGTACCTGCATGGCAAATGATTAGGCGCTCACCTTTTCCCATTGGTACTGAGGAAGTGGAATCAGCAGTATCATCAGTCCAGAAACGAGATAGTGTGTGGTTAGCGTTGAGCCATGTTTCATCCGTGAAAACAATATTTGCCCAATCTTGTATTTTCTTTGCCTCTCTTAAAAAATCACAACGTGCTATAGCTATATCTGTGCGTTCCATTAATAATTTTCTTTTATTTAACTTTTTATATGAAAAGCCAATTGTGTTCAAAACTTTGACCAAAGAAGATTTTTCACCATGAAATAGACCACTTCTTTTCAAAGAAACAATAAGTTTTCTCAAAGTTGGAATTTCTTTTCTCAAGTAGTAATCTAGTTTACGTAGGTTATCATTAATCGAATTACTTAGGTACGTAATTCGATTAATGATAGTAGGTACTATAATCGGAATGGTATCGCATACGAGAATCTTTAGGACATCACTATCGTCAATCTGTCAAAAGATGGTTAATATAATGGACAGTGTATACTGTCTGTTTTGAATGGAATGACTCGCCGCCCAGAGGGGCGAGGGACGCGAGAGGCCGGCCGACAGTTACCCTTCAAACACGATAGGGAGCAGCCGCGTGCGCCGGAACACGGCATTCCTTTCTTACGCACACGTGTAATTTTGCGTTTCGGGTGTTATTCTCTGTCTGTCTGAACACTGTCTATATCTGTTAAATGTGTGTAATAATTTTGTTTCCTTGATTTCATTTTTTTTTAAATAAAATATTTGTTTCACATATTATTGTATAGATTACATTACTAGGATAATTATATTTGATTGATCCAGACCTAAATGTTTATAAATATTCCAGGACCTGAAGGACCACATGCGCGAGGCCGGTGATGTGTGCTTCGCAGACACCTTCAAGGACGGCACGGGGGTGGTGGAGTTTCTACGCCACGAGGACATGAAGTATGCTGTCAAGAAGCTTGATGACTCGCGCTTCAGAAGCCACGAGGTATTGCTTCTTACTTAATTGCTTTCAAGTAATGATTAGTTTTGAAGTGATTTATTTGTTGTGCATTGTAGTTACCTCTCAATGTAAGTAAAAAAGTAAAGTAACAGTCTGTCACTGTCCCACTGCTGGGCATAAGCTTCCTCTTCTTTTTGTGAAGAGAAGGCTAAAGTATTAGTAAAATTATTTTGCTATAATCCTCGATGAATCATCATCATTCATCGCAAAATAATTTTACTAGTACTTTTGAATTATGGATCGCAAAGTAACGCCTAATTCTATAAATTATTTTAAGAGAAGGATTGGAGCTCCATCTCACACAATTAGCTACAATAAACAAAACAGTTATTATTTAAAACTAGTATGTCAAGCCCGTTTTGCCGTGCTTAATTTAAAGATATGTTAATTATAGTTATAACAAAAATACTACGATCGCCACGAAACTACTGTCTGCCCGGGTTTGAACCCGTGACCTCCTCGAAAGAGTCGCACGGTGTTACCGCTGGGCTACCACAACTTACCAATATCCATACAATAATAAATGTACTTGCCATTGGTAAAGTAAATAATAATTAGTAACTGTTACTTCTTCTCAATCGTTTCGCTCTTGACAGAGCGGTCGTGATCGCCTTCAAGTTGTGGTTTTGGTAGCGGCTGTTGTTATGCGCTTCACAATTTCACGCCATTTTTTGCGGTTTGCGGTCATTCGGGTACACTCATGCACCGGACCGCCCACAGCAGATTTGATCTGGTCGGTCCATCGCATGGGTGACCTTCCGCGAGGCCTTCCACTTTTCCTTGGACAACGAGACGTTCTATGGACTGGCTGCCCCGTCTTGAAACGTGTCCGAAAAATGAGAGTATGCGGGATTGTACTGTAGAAAATAGACGCTGCGTGATGCCTAGCTCTTGGAGTATCGAAACATTTGTTCGTTTCTCGGTCCATCGTACCCCAAGCATTCTTCGCCAGCACCACATTTCTAGAGCATCTATCTTTTTCCTCTCAATTTCCCGCACCGTTCACGTTTCTGCAGCGTATAGAAATATGGGTAATATTAAAGTTCGCACGAGCCGGGTCTTCGTGACTTTGGTAATATTTTTGTTCCTCCATATTTTCTTCATTTTGTCCATTGCATTTCTAGTAATTGCCATACGCCTTTTTATCTCATCTATGCAGCCGCCATTGTTCGAAATTAAAGCTCCAAGGTATACGTAGGATTGGACTACTTGACAGTTCGCAATTTCAGTGACTTCTGGCGAATTATTGTTAGCGCGATCTACAATCATTACCTTGGTTTTGCTGCGATTAATCTTTAATCCGAATTCGAGGCTGACACGTTCCATCTTAATAAGGAGTTCCTCCATATGGCGTTTACTCGTTGCAAAAAGTGTGGTATCATCTGCATAACGCAAATTGGCAATTCCATACCCACCAATCGTAACCCCATCTGTCCAATCCTCCAGAACAATGCGCATTATCAGCTCGGTGTATACATTAAACAGGAGCGGAGATACAATGCATCCTTGGCGAACACCAGCAGTGGGATGGAAATTGCCAGATAGGACGTCATCAGTACGCACTGAGGCTGTGCCTTTTTCGTACAAATTTCTTAGAAGATGTACGAGATGTTTCGGCGTTCCCATCTCGAGTAAAGTTTTCCATAGGATCGGCCACTTCACCGAGTCGAATGCTTTAGAGAAATCGACAAAGCATATATACGTTGGCTTGTTAAATTCTCGAGCTTTCTCGATGATCTGACGCACAATGAGAATCTGCTCGCGGGTGCCTCTTCCTTTAACAAATCCAGCCTGCTCTGGTGCAATTTTTTTGGATAGGTACGTCTTCAGTCTCTCGTTAAGAATATGCAACAGAATCTTGCTAGCATGTGATATGAGTAACTGTTACATTGTACTTTTATTATGCTTATTAATAAAGAATACTTTTTTAAAAACTATTGTTTTCTTGTAGGGTTCCATCAAGTATTTAGCTTCCCAAAAAGGTTCCATCACCAAAAAAGTTTGAGAACCACTGCGGGCTATATTAATGGGTTCTGTTCTGTTCCAGGGTGAAGTATCATATATCCGTGTGAAGGAGGACTATGGGAGCGGCGGCGGTGGCGGTGGGGGTGGTGCAGGCGGCGACAGAGACAGGTGAGTGGGGCTATACCTGATGTTCTGTCAGGGCTGGTTTTATATTAGCAATAGTTAAATTTCTTATCATCATTAATATATAGGAAATTTAACCGGTTATTTTGGTTATTTCTCTCTACTTTATACATTTTCTACTATAACATTGTGATAAAAATTGTTAAAAAATCTAGTGTGTTCTTGCTCCAGACCCGTAGGTCTCTTTAACACTAATGAGTTATGAAGGCGCTATGCTGTTATATTCCAATTTGCCACAAACAGCTCTTTTAACTTAGGTTACTTTAATACTAAGCTACATATATACACAAAACAAAACCAACAAATTGTAATCAATAATTTATTTATTTTTCCACTTTTATATATGTGTGATAAATTAGCTGATTTTAAGAAAAAAGTGAATAAAGCACTGACTACTGTTTAATTTATTTCATTTTATTTTTTGACGGAATCCTTTGTTAATATTTTTTGTATACATAATTGTTAATAATAGTTTAAGTACTACATTCTGTCTACAATCTGTTAGTTTATCGTACGTAGTAGTCTATAAAAGCATGCTGTGTCTACCTATAAGTGAAATTATATGTAATTAGCAAAATAAGACAAACTACCTTTACCTTTCGGTTTATGTAATTTTGTTGGTAGGCCATAATTAAATAAATAAATATATGTGTGATGTGGTATATGTCCAGGTCCCGTTCGTACTCGCCGCGCTCGCCGTCGTTCGGCCGCCGGCGCGGCTCGCCGACGTACTCGCCCGTGCGCCGCTCGTACTCGCGCTCGCGCTCGCGCTCCCGGAACAACTACTGAGCGGCACAGGTGCGTGACGGACACCACCGCACTACCACACCACCACACTACCGCACCACCACACCACCACACTACACAGACACACACACGACTACACTCACTGACTACATACTTATATACTGACCACCGAAATATAGGCGTCCTGTATGACCCTGATGATCAAATTACGATCGCAAACACAGAAACACGTAATACACACACACACAGCGTCTTCGCCGGCGAAGACGAGGTCATTCAGTCCCAGAGAACACCTCCTCCGGGTAGGGACCCCTCGAAAGAGAAGTCCCCCTCCGCTAACCGGTGCATCGGGAGCACCAGATGCACCCACCTCGAGGACCTGTAAGCCAGACGTCCGATATACCCCGTTCGGAACGTCCGATGGTCCCCTGACAGTCCACCTGGACTCACCAGCAGTAGATTGGATCCAGAACAAAAGTTCCTGGAACCGCTCCACCGCCCCCCTAATCATTCTTCTTTCCTTATCCAATCTAAGTGGGGTCGACACAACATGTTACTTGATTTGGCTAGTTATTTTACGAATGGCCGTATGTCGTCAACTTAGCTTAGTCGCCTTTACAACACCTCTGTAAGGAATGAATATGGTCTTTTGGAGTCAACACAATATGTTGTTACATGATTTGGCTAGATATTTTACCGTATGACGTCAACTTAGCTTAGTCCCCTTTTACAACACCTCGGTAAGGAATGAAGGTGGTCTTTTCCACTCAGCCGGATCACCTTACAGTGGATCAACTTACTTTAGTCACCCTTTGGACACCTCGGTAAGGAATGGGGGGTGGTCTAATTTACTAACGCTGTATACCACACGACGCGTTAACTAACCTTAGTCGCCCTTTCGACACCTCGGTAAAAATGAGGGGGAGTCTATTCAACATAGCCGGATACTATTTAAACAGACATACTTGTATACACAGTATATTATATACATATGCTATTCCTACAAACAGACTCTTCTGTACACAGCTATATTTCTACTAACAGTCATACTATATTCAATACATGGGTATATTCCTAAACTCTGATAATGGGTTATTGTATTAACTACAAACAGACATTTGGATTTTATATATATCAAGAACTCTTTTTGGCCTCGACAAAATTTTAAGTAAAATTTGGAAAAAAAATTCTTAAAACTGTCCCGCCGGGAGTGAAAGAAAAGACTCACCAGACGGTAACAACAATTTTATTGGGTCGTAAGTCTACTGCCCGTCAATGCTATGCTTCGTAAGTAGATAGGTGTGCGCTAGGTACTGCCCTGGCTTTGTCTATCTGCGGAGTAGGCCGTGCAGCGCGCGCCCGGAGAACGAAGAGCCGACCCGAAGAACGTCGGGCCCAGGCTCAAGGTCACTATAGTCCGGCGCTGGCTGAGATGGGGGTAAAAGGTGCCTTTTCCAACCCCGATATGACACCCTGAAAATGACGTCCAGCGTGTGAGTGTATGAATGCCTTCGTCTCCTCTGATTGCGTGCACGGCAGCGTAGGCAAAGCAGGGCTAATGCGCTAGTGAAGTGATGATGTGCATGTCGCAATCAGAACGGAGAATAAAGAGAAGAACAAAGTAAAGAAAAAATGTAAAAAGTGAAATTTAAATATACAATGAAAAATAAAATTAAAATGATTTAAAAACATGTTAAATTTAATATGAAAGTTAATATAAAAACTACAAATGAAACTACAATTAATGACAATGGAAAAATACTAAGGTTAAATTAAGGACGTTTGACAATGACATCGCTAAGCAAGATGCAATGTAAGAAATTCTTCAGCACTTACCCAATACGTGGGGAAATAAATACACAAAATAAACTAGATATACATAGATAAAAGATATCTAGGCTGTTCGTCCTCTTCGAAGAAAGGGGCACGCACGATTATAGTCACAGGTCATCATGCCTGTGAACGTGCGCACCCCGTCGACTCAGGAAACGAACAGGCCGGGCTGACGGGCTAATGCGCCCGCGCCCACCTATGGCGAGACAAGAGGCGGGGAGGAGCGGGAGGAGGGCCTGCATCGTGTGACTAGGAATGAGTCACCTGTCACACGATTCCGCGCGTTAAATTATTGTTTAAATAATAAAATATACATAAATACGTTTAAATAAATATAAAAATACATAAATATACGTTTTTTACGTTACAATACCCCCTCGCGCAGTGAAGGATTTTATCCTAAATAAAATCCGCTTACCAAATGCCTAGTATTCGTCAAACACTTTCATACTTCGCTATCATTCTTCTCGCTTTCACAAAAACGTCAGTAATTGAAAGTAAAGAATTACTGACGCACAATTACAAAAAAAATAGGTAACCAGTTAAACGAACTGAATTACCCTACGAATACTATAGAGACAAGAGATAAGAGTAAAACGCTTGGGAGATTGAAAACGAATAAACAAAATATGAAGCTAAGTTACACAAAAAAAAAAAAAATAATGAAATAAGTGATAAAAAATTAACCAAAATAGGAAAATACTAAGAAAAAAATCAAAAACAAAAATGATTGGGTAAATGCTGAACAAAACGAAGTGAAAAAAAAAAATTCTCCGTCTGTTACAAAAAATGAACTAAAATGAAATAACGTTTCGGTTGAATGAGTTAAACAAAAAAAAAAAAAGCGTGAAATAAAATCTAAATGCAACATAAAAAAATCAATGAAAAAAATTAAATGAAAAAATGATTAAGAAAATTAAAATTAAAATGCAACTAGTGTGTACGGACCCTTATAAATAAAATAATGAGTGTACAAGTCACGTCAAAAAAATAAAATATATATATATTGTACAAAAATTAATTTGCTGACTGTACAAAACAGGTTAACAAGTTTGTTGATAAAAGACAAAAAGTTTGAAAAAGTTAAAAAAATAACTTTTTTTAAATAAGTAAAAAAAAACAGGTAATGTGACCGCACCTTTATATAAATAATAATACGATTGATATTTAAAAAAAATATTAGTATGTGCGTACACCTTAGTTGCTGGCAACCAAAAATAAATAAAAAAACGTTTTACAAAAATAAAAAAAAGACAAAGCACATACACCAATAAGTATCACTACCTCCTTAAGAAGCAAAGCATGACCATGAAGAACCACGACAAGGGCGCCAGAGTGACGCTGTCAAAATTGGTGTGACGTAGTCAAAATTACTATTGCCCGTCTATATTGAATTAATAAAATTACTATTGCCCGTGTGACTAGGAATGAGTCACCTGTCACACGATTCCGCGCGTTAAATTATTGTTTAAATAATAAAATATACATAAATACGTTTAAATAAATATAAAAATACATAAATATACGTTTTTTACGTTACAAAACTTAAAATCAATAATAATGCATATTAGAAATTACATAGACATATTTTACATTTAGCATGTAAAGGATCTTCAATAAATTCTAATTTCATCCCAAAATTCTGTTCCCAAAAAAAAAAGTTTAATTATATTACTATTTTATATGGAATTTTCATTAATATTTACTTCCACAGTTTTTAATGGATTAGGCAAGTATAAATTTATACAGATGGCTTCAAAGGATCTGCGATTAAATACTAAGGATTATTCAAGAATTTCTGAATACACCACAAACAATAGAGTAATTGACATAACACTTTCACTCTTTAAAAACAACACATAAATTTTAGAAATCCAGTCAATTTGCTACAAAATATTTCTGTAAGCTCAAATTGACTATAAGCGTTTCTCTATTTGTCTATCTGTCTCTATTGTCTCTGAATTTGATTTTTTGTGGTAAAAGAGGTCGTTTTAAAATATACAAACAGACATTTTAATTGGATGTTTTTTGGGTTAAGCATGTTCAAAATTATTTGTTCTTAAGTTTGTTGAATGAAAAATGTTCAAACAATAATTTTGCTACATTCTGTGGTACTGGTATATTTAGAAAACAATTAATTTAAAAGATAAAAGAAAAAAACAGTCATTGTTTTCGGTGGAAATATTATTCAGTGCGAGATACAATTTTGACCTTGAGGACAAAAATTAACTGTCACAAGTAACCGCCATTTCGTGACGGCGGCCATTTTGGATTTGATAACAAATACACAATATTGTTTTGTTTTTAAAGTTTTCATTGCAGATTAGAAATGCATACAGGATCTCAACAAAATAAAAAAAAACCTTTAAAATATCATTAGTTCCATAAAGGTCATACAGTAGAAAAGGATCAAAAAGTATATAGGTAAAGGAAATTCAATTGAGTTAAATATAGAATAGGTGATTTAAAAAAAAATACCTTAAAAATAAAATACATGAAATGAAAAAGACATGAAATTTTGTTAAAAGCTTTTTAAAGCATTTCTAACTTATTTAAATGACATATTACAAAAAATATATATTTTGCTATAATCCGCGATAAAAGAAGTATTATAGCAAAATAATATTCTCATTACCTTTGTATTATGGACCTCCGCAAAGTAACGCCTAATTCTATAAATTACACATTAAAAATAAAATACTGCATTCTTGGAACCATTCCAGATGGTCACTGCCTAATTGTCTTTTTTTTTTAATTGTTGTTTAATATACAGAGTGGTACCGAGGATACAACATTAAATAACTTCACTGCTCACTTGGAAGTAATACATTACTTTGGTATAATTCAATGTATTATAATATATAATATATTCTAACAAAGTAAATACGTTTAAATTGCGAAACACGCTCATTCATTAGGGTTCACTCACCTTGTAGTGCGCGCGTTCGGCGCTCGGTGTAGATATGACGATCGCCGCGAAGATCAAACGGAGCGGTGACCGCAAGGCCAAGGTCAAGGCCATTTTTACATTTTTGTATTTCCAATGATTCTTAGTCAGTATACTCGTATTTATCAAATGATAAAAGGCATTAGGTCCTACAGCCACTAATTTAGTGGATGTAAAATTATAAATTACATAGTCGTACGATCACATAGTATTGTTTACTATTTTTAATCAATAAAACTAAATAAAATGTTAAACGACACTATGTTGGACTTACGGTTCTTTACCTTTCACCTACAGATTTATAAATACAGAGGAGTATAATATTGTTTATAGGGTTTATTTTTGTATGGCATGCTGCCATCGGTCATTGATCCATATACATCATGAAGTTTAATTTCAAAATGAAAAATAATATCCTGTGGCTAAAGTACTTCATTGAATTAACTGAATTTTATGTAGGCTGCTAAGGTGCGTAGCTATCTAGGATTAAAATTAATGTCGTATCGTCGGTACCACTCTATAAATTACACATTAAAAATAAAATACTTCTTGGAACAATTCCAGATATTTATTGCCTATTTGTCTTTTTTTTAAAACTATGTTGTTAAATATATAGTTATGTAAATGGGACTGAAAGGAGGATGTTTTCAACAGCGATAGCGGGTGGGGCTCCAGCGGCGGCGCGGCGCTCCGGCGGCTACAGTAAACTAAGGCACTTTGTATTGACACCCACCACACCACAATACGCTCGTGTCGTGGAATCTTTGACAATGTTTTTTTTAACAATTCTTAAACGCGAAACTGGCATGTTGAAATAAATAAATATATGGGACACTTACACACACGGTCGTCTGTCCCCAAAGTAACTTAATACTTGTGTTATGGACAGACAACTGGTGGATATATACTTATATTATTTTAATATATACTTAAATACAAATATACACCCAGGCTCGACCAACAAATTCATTTATAGAAAATGTTGACTAATCCTATATGACACTTAATTGTTATTTAATAATTATTTTATGTTTAATTATATCCTACAGTGATTTTGCATAATTGCATAAATTGCGCCACCAATAGGTCCCGATTTTTTTTACTTTGAGACCTTTTTTTAAATTTCTCATATCTTCCAATTATGTCCTAAAAATAACTTGTTTAATGAAATTATAGTAAAAATATATAAAGTGATATAAAACTTTATTAAACATACAAATTGTGACATTGACGATCATTTTTATCGTTTGGTTTATGTAATTTTTAGTAATTTCAATGAAGCCAAGGCCAAATTAAATTTAAAAATACGCTTTCATTTAGTTCGATACTAGCTCGTAATGTTGTCTAAATTGAATAACATTCTTACATATATAAATACTAAATAATAATAATAAAAAAAATATTGGGTAGGTGTGGCTGGATATTAGGTATTTTCATTTCTCTAGAGCGCCCATTCCCCGAATAAGCTACTGGCTTGACAATTAACGATAAAAATAGTGTTTTATATTCAATGTCAATTTAAGTAATTTTTTAATGCCTGAAAACGGTGATAAAATGATTTATTATATAAATAAAACCTAGCTAGATCGATTTTTCTCCCCCAAAACCCTCTACATGCTGAGTTGCACGAAAATCATTGGAGTCGTACATACAAGATTAACTCATTTAAATATTAAAGATTGTCAAAGGTTTCATGACAAAGATTCAGTTTATTAAATTTATTATCGTGGGATTTTTATTTTATATGTGCGTTACTCTTCGTGCTGAAGGCGATTTTGGGCAAAATGGGATACTGGGATACATATGTATGAAATTTTTAAAAGACTAAGTTATATGAATCATTATTGAGTATAAACAAAAAGTTCTAGGTTAAGTTGACTAATTGCTTTATGCAATTTATTTTATTCACTTTTGATTGAAAACTGTCTATGTGTTCTGCGAACTTGGGAAAGTGGGAGAAAGGTTAGATGGAGTAGGTACATAGGTTATAGGTTGTTTCATGATTTATCACTAAATAAAATATTATTAAAGTTAAGAAATTAAGTATCGTGAAGTGTAGTTGTCTTATGTCCTCTTTAAATGCTATTTGGAAGGAAAAGGAGGGGCTAAAGTCATATATTTTCATGTTCTCTATCAGAGGTTCCCAAATTTTTCTTTCACAAATTTCAAAATTTAGCTGGTTCTATAGCAGCTTGCAGCTACTGTTTACTCAAAACTCACAAGAAATTACATTACGATTTATGACGCCAATGTAGATCTCGATAAAATGAAAATATATTGAATATTTTTATCCTCTATTATATATTAGAGGTTCCCAAACTTGTCTCTCAGACCACTTTCAAAATGTGGGTTTTACAGCACCCACTATATTCTCAGAACTCGACTAAAAATTAGATTACGATCCCGTCAAGTTTTTCAAGACCCTTGGAACTCCACCTTAAACACTTTTAGAACCAAATTTCTTTTTAAAGACGAACGGAAAGAGTAAAGTAAATACCTAAATATTCCTTGAAATTGCTTTGGGCCAGGGCATAAGTATTGAACAAGGGGAGAGTAAAGTAAATACCTAAATATTTCTTGAAATTGCCTTGGGACAGGACATAAGTATTGAACAAGGGAAGAGTAAAATAAATACTCCAAATTTCGGAAATTGTCTTGGGTCAGGGCTTAAGTATTGAACAAGGGGAGAGTAAAATAAGTACCTTAATATTTCTTGAAATTGCCTTGGGTCAGGGCATTAGTATTGAACAGGGGGAGAGTAAAATAAATACCTCAATATCTCTTGAAATGGCCTTGTGTTGGGGAATAAGTATTAAACAGGGGGAGAATAAAATAAATACCTCAATATTTGTTGAAATTGCCTTGGGTCAAGACATAAGTATTGAACAAGGGGAGAGTAAAATAAATACCTCAATATTTGTTGAAATTACCTTGGATTGGGGAATCAGTATAGAACAGCGTTAGAGTAAAATAAATACCTCAATATTTCTTGAAATTCACTAGAATTAGGGTTTTGGAAATATAGAATATCTTAAATAATAAAACACATAGATAATTTCCATCTAAAGTGAATTACGCACGTGACGGTTTTCGCCACCAGAACGGAGGGTACCAAAACCTAAAAATTGTAGTATATTAAGCAGTTTGGATGTTTATAATTAAAAGCCTTTTCTTTTGTTTCATCCACTGTGGATTTGGCTCGATGGATGTGCTTGGCTGGGAGGCAGAGTGAGGGACGCACATAGGACATTCGGGATCGGGAAACATTAGGATAGGACTGCCGGGATACTAGGCTCAGGGTGCACTCGGGGAGAGCCGGGACTACCGGGATCATGCTGTAACTTTGACATTTAAAACTTTCGGAACTTCGGACTTTATCGCTCGCTCGCTCCCGGGACAAGGACCGGATGCACGGACCGTACGGACCCTGGGTATGATTTTAATAACATTTTTGCCAAATACAGTAGCACCTCGATCAGAGCCGTAGGATAACTGTCTAAATATGTTAGTTATCGTCCAGTTAAGGGTTCAACTTTGGGAGGATTTGTCATTTTTTTTATTCAACTTTCAAAGAGGGTAGTTTCGATACTTTTCGTTGAGAGATTTTTAGGGATAATAAATAATACTCATTTCGCATTCAACTTTATTTTAGATTTATTCAACGGGAAAGGTCGAGAATTCGTTTTTTTTTTCGAGCAATTCATGCTTTCTAATATTTAACTATAGCCAACGATACTCAATTGTAATTTAAACAATTTATAGGTTTGTTGAAATATTTTCGAGTCGCTGATAATATTCGAATTATTCAGTTTTAAACTTATTTTAAGTGAAATTTTAGATTTGAAATAGTAAGTAGTTTATATATAGAGGTTTTTTACGTAAAGTTTGAAGTTATCGAGGTTCTACTGTAAAATATTTTTGAGTGCACGCTCCGTACGGAAAGAATTAATTGTTTGATTTTTTGACATACCCTTGACTCACACTTTATTTGCTTCTCGGTGTTCTGCGTTTCCTTCATTACGTAGAGCAGAGGCGAGCGGCGAGTCTAGCTTTGCTCATAGAGCCCACACCTAACCGATCGATGTCATTGTAATTAGCATGCTTGAGAGCTTACCATCCCGTATTCAGTGGAATGCCCGAGTGGCCGCAGGGACGTATGGTATGCTGGATGGAGACGGGTCGCGCTATACTGCCTGGGGTCTCTTTTCAAACTCAAAATATTCTTTATTAAAGTAAACTTGTGCACAAATGCTTTTGAATCGTCAATACTAATGATTTGGAAAGCTCGTCCTAGCAACATGAAATTTGTCGGTTTTCTACTTGATTTATTTTACTAATTTACGGTCGAAAATATGGTCCTTTTAGGCCGGATATGTGTCACGTGGTCTTCGCTAAATCAATATTCAATATTCTTTATTCAAATATGCAAATAACTAATTTTAAACAGTATTTTTTTTTATATTAACATCACAAGAAGAGATTTAGATTCATTAATATTTTTAATTACTCAAGATAATCTTAATTCAAGTAAAAGTAAGCTCTTGTAAGCATCTTTGAATCGTGAAGGATCGATTAAATTGAATGAAGCGACCCCTGGTTCGGAATGTTGCTCTTACCGAAAAGAAACTGCGGTCAATATTAATATTTTCAATTTATATTAATAAACTGCAGTCTTGTGTAAAGCTGAAATGATTTTTGAATCCAAGCATGGAATACTGAATACTCGAGTAAAATTAAAAATTGATCTTGTCTATGCTCAATTCGTGATGTAATTATCGCTAAGTTGGCAATATTGAAAATAAATTTATTTTAATTGAAAGGTTTTTGAACTGGTAACATTTAAATACATTTTATTTTAACTTATGTTGCAAAGGAATTTTTTTTATTTTATTTTAAAGGAACACGAAAAATTATTATACAATTTTATGTTATGACTAAGGCACTATAGCGGGATCCGACATCTCTAATGTGACTATTGTCTTTTCTGATGAGTATTAGGTTTGTAAGGAATAAAATGTACAACAGGCAACAAGGAATTCGGATATATTTGTATGATGTTAGATTGTATAAAATTTTAACATGACTCGAGGCGATCGTGTTTGAACCATAGTAGTTATTGTGTGAATGTAATTTAGGTACTGGATCTGCATTCCAAAGACCGACACGTTTTGATGGATTTAATAAATACCCTTGGAAAATATGGATTTTTATTTTTATATAACTCACATCGCGTTACCCTTAATTCTGCACAATGTACTTTATATGACACACAATTCCTTTAACTCTTCCTTCCTGCCTTTATCCCTAAGTGGGGTCGACACAACATGTTATCAACATTTCACATGACTGCAAATTGTCCTCTTCATTGTCATCTTGATAACACTATTTTTTTTTAACAGCCTGGAATCGAGTCGTTTAAGGCCTAAACCGATTGGCAACACTGACATTTTCCTAAACCACAGACTAATATCCAACAATACAACTGTGTATTTCGAATAATCGTGATTGAACTATTTTTATTTATTTATTTAGTAAGATCTAGTAGTAGAACTATCTCTTCGACTGGTTGCCATTCGTTCAATTATTAATTTAAATAGCTCAACGGCAGAAATACCGGTCAAAGATTTTCATTGTGATTCATGACCGGCGAATGATTTTAGATCACGCCGAAAGTAAGGTGTTTGATAAAAGACCAGAGCCAAACAGTCATTACATTTATTTTTATAACATTATCTAATATTTAAAAAAATAATTTGGTAGCGTTCCTTATTGTCCATTAAATCTTAAACCCCGAATGTATAGAGCACACGCCAAACGTCAGATTTTCGTAGGTGACCTGCCTGAAGCCGGCGCTTTCTATCATTGACTTGAATTTCTCCTGAAACAAATAGTTTTACAAAGTCAGTTAAAGTAACAAAATTTGCATATCGTTAGATGAATAAATATTCTTTGTCTAGATTAATAAATATTCTTAATAATATAATAAATATTCATCTAGATAGATCATAGATTATTTCGTACGTCGAATGAGCCCGAGAACGTAACTCGTTTGTGGGTTTTGGTATAAGATTCTATAATAAAATTCCGCAATCAATTTCAGCTTTGCCATTACAGCAGTTTAAAAACACTGTTAAAAAGAGGCTGATACAGAAAGCCTACTATAGTCTTGAAGATTATTTAGAAGATAAGAATGTGTGGATATAGCTCTCTTTGAACCTGTACAAGACAGTATCGACATAATGTAAATAGTATTAAGAATTATATTTTTAAAAGAGCAACCGCCGAGTTTCTTGCTGGCTCTTCTCGGTAGGAACAGCTTTCCGAACCAGCAGTAGAGTTGACGATTCAAAAGCACTTGTTTACAAGTTTATTTGAATAAAGAATATTATGAATTTGAATTTGATAGTCCATTTCCATTTCTTTCTCGATAAATGGACTATCTTAACACAAAAGATAAAAAAATGATCCAATAAAGATAATAGCAGATTTTACTAATTAATTTAAAAAATATTTTATAACGAACGACGATATTTCTCCTTTATACTTGTTCAATAAATAAAAAGCAGTTTTCCCAGAGTCAACCCATTTACTCTTTCGCAAAAACCATGGTATGTTATCTTAGAACTAAAGGTCCTGATTCGGTTTTCAGCGACATCAAGAGTTCAGTTTTTGAAACTATACAACAGTGTTTACATATTTTAATTAAAGAGTGTAGTGTTAACATATTAAAAAAATAAAAATTTATAAATTTTATATTTATAATTATTTTTTTAATGTTATGTTGTTTTAATTAAGTAATTTAACAAGAATAAATAATATTTTATATAATTTAAATAGAATAATTTTTCTACATAAAAAAACTATAGCTAAACTTGTCTTTGACCATAAATAATACACTAAAATGAGTGCTTGACAGATATCTGTTAAATTTGAAAAATTACGATGAATATATGTAATATATGGACTTTGATTTGAATATTATTAGTTTTTGTATGTTACGTAGAAAAAAATGTCGTAAAATGTTTTTTGTCCAACAGTCTTTGGTAAAGGTGAGTGCTTATTATTAAATTAATCAAAACTCCTGCCGCGTCTATGGCAATGACGTTTATACTTAGATTATCGAATAGTATTAATTTATATCTGCTTAAAATAATTGTTGCAGATCCTCTAAGAATATGGATTTATTCCAAACTTGGGTACGGAGGATTGGAGGTCCGCTAAATATAATAATTTGGAAGCAGATTACGTGTTCAGAAACCGACGTGTTTTGGCGCAAACATGTTTACATATATCCGTTTTTGTTTCCTTAAAAAATTTCCATTTTATTTGTTCGATTTGTTAATGTTGTTTTGGTGAGTTATTTAATACACAAGGCAAGTAGTAAAGCCAAGACTATTCTATATGCATCATTGCTTCTAGGTGTAATAAACGATATAATATCAGATAATTTACGTATGACGTTCTTTTGTTAATGTTTAAAGTACATACTTTATTATTAACTGGACTGGCCCGTTGGCTCCGTGGGTCGCAGGTTCGATTTCCGCCGAGGGCAAACATTTTCTATAAATGGAGTTGTTGGTATTTGAGCCTGGGTGTATATTTGTATTTAAAATTATATAAGCATATATTCACCAGTTGTCTGTCACCCATAACACAAGTATTAAAATTAAGTTTACTTACATTGGGGACGGACGACCGTGTGTGTAAGTGACCCATATATTTATTTATATTTATAATGGCTTGATTTGTATTTATAACTTAAATTTATAATTTGTAGATATTACTTGTTTATTTTGTACATAAATAATATAATGAGCTTTATATTATAAAGTTAGCTTTTCGCATATATATTTATAAGCCTGCAATACTAAAGTAATTGTAATTTTAGTTATATTCAAATCGAAAGTAATTGTTAAAACGACTGTATTATATATACAAAATAGATAACTTTTCAATAATTTTGTTTTTTCATTTCTTTTGTATTTATACCCCGCCCTACTGCAAAATATTATATATATATAGTATATATAGATATATATGACCCTTTTGACCTTTTTAGTACAGAAACTGATCTCTAGATGGCGCTATTACGGATCACAAAAAACGACTGCGAGTTACCCATCTATTTCATTATGTACACTGTAATCTTTGGCAAAAACTCAATGAATGACACATAAAAAATATGACAGCCTCAATGCTTTTTCATATTAATCGCCAACTCTATGAAGGAGGTTGTATTAAAAACATGTTGTAACAATTTTTTGTTAAATAAATAGATGAATGCTACTAATATATAATTATTTGAAACAAATATTTTCTAGTCTTTGACTTGAATGCTGATAGGGAGATTTGCGGAGAGTAGTAAGCCGCAAACGTCTCGGGAACAATGTAAAGGTTTACCTGATCGGGAAACTGTCGTATGCTCTCTACCAGGTACTTGTAGGGCTTCCACTGGCCGGCCACCAGCTGCCCCATCACCGGGATCACTTGGAACGAGTACTGGTCGTACATCCTGGAACAAAGTATTTTGGGATCTCGAAAGTCAGGCTTTACCGTATGTCCTCGGTTTATTTGGAACAACCTGTAGTTTTGGATTTTTTATAAAATCCTGCTAACTAGCGCTTAGATTTCACCGCTTCACTAGATTTCGTGAGTTTCGACCACAGTTCGCAGCTTTTTACTAAGTTTCGATTCGATTATATTTCCCGGCTGTCAATTATATTTTCCACCTATTATTTTATCAACTATATATCGCAAGGCTTTCGACTATATCTTGCGACTTCCGACTATATTATGAGACTTTCGACTAAGTCTGGCGGCTTTCGCTTGCATCTTGCGTCTTTCGACTACATCTACCGACTTTCGTCTAAATTATGAGACTTTCCACTAATCTTGAGGCTTTATACTAGATCTTTCCGCAAATGAAATTAATCTTTCCGCTCTGAAATTAGATATCTTTGCTCTTAATTAGATCTCTCCGCTCTATATTAGATCTCTCCGCTCTATATTAGATCTCTCCGCTCTATATTAGATCTCTCCGCTCTATATTAGATATGTCCGCTCTAAGCTAGATCTCTCCGCTCTAAACTAAATCTCACGTATCTAAATTAGATCTCTTTGGTCTAAATTAGATCTCTTTGGTCTAAATTAGATCTCTTTGGTCTAAATTAGATCTCTTTGGTCTAAATTAGATCTCTTTGGTCTAAATTAGATCTCTTTGGTCTAAATTAGATCTCTTTGGTCTAAATTAGATCTCTTTGGTCTAAATTAGATCTCTTTGGTCTAAATTAGATCTCTTTGGTCTAAATTAGATCTCTTTGGTCTAAATTAGATCTCTTTGGTCTAAATTAGATCTCTCCGCTCTATACTAAATCTCACGGCTCTAAATTAGATATCTCCGCTTCTAAACTAAATATCACCGCTCTAAGCTATTTATGGACTGAAACGTATCACTGAGCCAAACAAGTGGACGAACGTGTAACCCACCACCTACCACTGCATGGTGGTGTTGGGCAGCTGACTGAACTCCAGGCACAGGAACCGCCCGCCCGGCTGCAGCACGCGGTACGCCTCCTCTAGAACCTACAAAACAATTATTTTCTTACATTACATATAAAAATATTTAAATAGGCCGTGTGGTATCCGGCTGAATAGAATAGTACCACCCTCATTTCTTACCGAGGTGTCGTAAAAGGCGACTAAGGTAAGTTGTCCCACTGTGTGGTATCTTGCTGAGTAGAGTAGAACACCCTCATTTTTTACCGAGGTGTCGTAAAATACGACTAAGGTAAGTTGACCCACCGTGTGGTATTCGGTTTAGTAGAATAGACCACCCTCCTTACCGAGGTGTCGTAAAATACTACTAAGTTAAGTTGACGTCAGGCAGGCGGCCGGCCGTAAAAACGCAGCCAAATCATGTGACAGCGTGTTTTATAACATGTTGTGCCGACCCCACTTAGAGTGGGATAAGGGCAGGAGGATGATGGTTGGAGTCATTTCCGATTCCGCATATATACATATATAAAAGAATAACTCGTTTTAATATTAAAAATTTAAAAAAAAAATATATGATATAGATATTTATATAAAAAAGTATTTTTATCCTTTTTTATTATACGATTATATCTTCTATTAATATGGATTGAATTAATTAGATTGATTATTAATATAGACATGTATCTAATGCAAGTAGTGTTTTTTACCTTATCGATATGTGTGCAGTTCCTGATACCAAAGGCGATGGTATAGGCGTCGTAGCTATCTTCGGGAAGAGGAAGTATCTCAGCGTCCGCGCACAGCCAGTCAATATCGATTGACGGGTCCCTTGTATATCCTTGTCTTAGACATATAATATCACGTTAAACTCTGATGTTGTCAATGGCAACACTGTGACAGTGTTGCCATGTCTGATGGCCATTGGAGCAGTGGGTAGTGACCCTGCCTTCAGCTCCGCGGGTCGCGGGTTCGATTCCCGCCGAGGGCAAACATTTTCTATAAATGAATTTGTTGGTCTTTGAGCCTGGGTGTATATTTGTATTTAAGTATGTATTTAAAAAATATATAAGTATATATTCACCAGTTGTGTCACCCATAACACAAGTATTAAGTTACTTACTTTGGGGACGGACGACCGTGTGTGTAAGTGTCCCATATATTTATTTATTTATTTATTATTTATAACATCAGAGTTTATAGAATTAGGCGTTACTTTGCAGAAATCCATAATACAAAATTAATAATAAGATTATTTTGCTTTATCCGCGATAAATTAAAGTAAAAAATATATATAACAAACACAAACTCAACAATCGTTTCGCCCCGCAACCGAAGCATCATCGGAGACTCCACGACTAAATCGCAAAGATTTGCATAGCTTTAGTTTTGCGATTTTGTCGTGGAGTCTATCTCCTGATGATGCTTCGGTTGCGGGGCGAAACGATTGTTGAGTTTGTGATAGTGAACGTATGTAGTGCTTGTGTATTGCGGTGGCGGTGGTGAAGGTTTTCGTGTTTTTACGAATCCTGCATGTATCAGATATGAAAATGCATTGTCCACTCTACATTTAGCATTATAATATATATATTCTATTTTACTCCATCGCGAATTATAATTTAGAGTTTAATTTATATAAGTTTCAGGATAACTAAAAAAATAATGAATTTCACCTTTCAGCTCTCACTTTGCCAACGTCCAACATGTGTTGATTGATGTCGCACACTGTGACTTTGCTTTGCTTGTCTGTCTGCTTTAGACCCTTACTCCTCAGGTAGTTTATATATCTGAACGTTATATCACCTGAAATATAATTTATAAAATTAAACGATACTTTTCAGAGACGATACGTTTGAGTCTTTTAGTGGGACCTCCAATTTCTCCCCGATCGGTTTGGATGGAATATTTTGCCAGTCTGCTCTGATTTTCGGTACCTTGGTTCGCTTTTTCAAAAGGACGGTGAAATAGATCGACATGTGGGTAAAAGAATGAATGCAGGATGGATGAAGTGGCGGCAGGTCTCAGGCACAATATGTGACCCTCGAATGCCTCTTAAAGTTAAGGGAAAAATTTATGAAGCGGTCATAAGACCTGTCGTATTGTATGGATCAGAATGTTGGGCAATGAAAAAGACGGATGAAAGAAGAATACATGCAAATGAGATGAGAATGTTAAGGTGGATGTGTGGTGTGACAAAACTGGATAAAGACGAAACGAGTATATAAGGGGAAGTCTGAAAGTTGCGGTATAAAAGACGAGAAGTGCAAGATTGAGATGGATGGACATGTATCTAATGAGGAGGGATGAAAATCATGTGGCCAAACAAGTGTTAAATTTGAATGTGGATGGATGTGTGACTAGAGGGAGGCCTAAAAAGAGATGGTTAGACATGCATATAAAAGGAGTGGCGCCAGAGTTGACGAATGATAGGACAGAATGGTAGAGAAAAACATGTTGTGCCGACCCCACTTAGAGTGGGATAAGGACAGGAAGATAGATAGAATATTTTCAGAGTCCCTCATCACAAAAAATTATGTTGGAGTTATTTTACTATAATTATATTGATCTTTAATATTTAAATGAGTTAATCTTGTATATATATATATATTATATTTTCTGAATCTCGGAAACAGCTTCAATGATTTTCATTAAATTCGCATTAAATGAAACACAATTTTCGCCATAAATTGTCAAGTCAGCCTAGCTTATTCGGGGAATGGGTGGTCGCGAGAAATGAGAATACCTAAGATCGAGCCCACAAATCCATCGAACCCACCCTATTATTTTTCCTATTATTTTTCCTATTTTTTTTAATTTTCTTTTTTTTTATTGTACAAACCTACCAAGCTAAGCTCGGTCAATCAGGTACTTTACACTCAAATATGGTAAATACTTTTAAAAATATTAATAACGATATCCATGATAATTCTGCATTATAGCAGAAAAATATTATTTTTAATTTTGTACCTAAGGCATAAATAATAAATACCTGTCCCACCAGCCATGTCCAGTAGTTTTGTACCAGGGGTTGGAGCTAATCGCATCATAAAGATGTCCTTCCAGATCCTGTGTACACCAAATGACATCACATCATTCATTATGTCGTATTTATCTGCCACTGTTTCAAATACATCATGCACTGGAATAAAATAACTAATATTTAGTTCAGTGCGCCATACCAGCACAGTACGAACATTATTATACCAGTGAAATCAAATAACTCATTTGAATAATTTAATATTACTGAGTAATTCACAACAATCAATAGTGTAACAATATCAATGATGTTATACTTATTTATTACCAAACTAGCTTTTTACCTTCTTTGTCCAAATTGTCATTTCAGTAAAAATATCATTTGTCTTTTTCTTAATAGACTTCTGGATAAACAACTCATACCTTACCTCAGTCATATTTTACAACTCGGTAAAAAAGAGGGTGGTCTATTCTACTCAGCCAGATACCACACGGCGGCTCGACTTAACTTAGTTGTCTTTTACGAAACCTTGGTAAGAAATGAGGGTGGTCTATTCTACTCAGCCAGATACCACACGGCGTCAATACACTGTCTCATGAGGAAATATAAACAATTCACAGATGAGTATATCACACACTGAGTATTAAAGTAACCAAATTAAAAAAATATATTTTGCAGCAAATTGCAGTAAAGTATAGTGTAGTGCCTACAAAACTTAGTGTAAAAGAGACCCATAACTTGAAAGAGCAACACAACACTAGGTTTTTTAAATAGTTTGAAGCATGATGTCAGACACCACTGAAATAAGAATTACAATGTATCTAACTCAATTGAGACTAATAGTTCTATATTTTACTATTAGGTCAGTTTAATACTAAGCGTGTAATATATAGCCTCATCAATACAAGTCAATGTAATTCACATACAACTTACCCTTTTTTGTTTTTTCCCTCTCATCAATTATATCAAAACCGAAATGTGTTTTCTTTGTTTCATCTTCTTTGTGCGCTTGTGAACTAAAATTCTGGACACTGCATAGGCGTAGAGATGTCTTGGTTTTTTTATTTAGAGTAAAAAATATTCTTCTTAAGGCCATTTCAGATATTCTTAAATATTAGTGGCAATGTTACTTAAGTTACCCACATTAAAATAGCCAGAATATTATAGAAATAGAAACCACAGATCTTGAAATATGGATTCGCTTCAGAATTAACTTAAATCTAAATCTTGAGAGCAAAAAATAATTAATATAACCTTAAAACTTTACTCAAAAAATTTTTATCTGTCAAATACACTTTGTCAATGTAAAATTTTTTTTTGAACACAGACAAAAGTCTACTTTAATTTTTTTTGCTCAGCGCTAATTTTTATGCAAATAAAAATTATTATTCCCTAAAATTATACCTACCCACAATTTTTCATTGCTAATTTTTATACAAAGAAAAAACAAGGATTGATGAATGCCAATTTAAAATTTTACGAATCTCGTTACATTTCGTTACATCGTTACATTTCTAGACAGGATAATCCAATAAGATAAAATATGATAACATCTGATAAGGATTAAAGTGAATATGCAGTGCAAAACGATAAACAAACAACTATTTGGTTATAAAAATGTACCTAGTAAAATAGATATTAGGAATAATGCCATTATACGAAAGTAAGTATAATTTATTTCTTTAATTTTTAAGTTTAATAAAAAACTAAGGATTAAAATTAAAGCGTAGGTATATAGAATTTTGAGCCTAATGTAGGGATAATCGGTCAGGTTAACTATGTTATTTGCATTTAAAAAATAATATACATTAATCAATTACTAATTATTTATTTAAAGACAAAACTTTGAAACTATTTTTAATTATTCCTGATTCAATAGGTCACATTAAATATATAAAACACGATGTTCCTCATGTAAAGCAAAGATTCAATTGGGATTGTGGAATAACATGTGTTCTTATGCTGCTGTCTCATGAAGCCAGGAATAAAGTTTTGGAAAATTTTTCACGAATATGCCTTGAAGAGGGTTTCAGCCAATCCACGTGGACTATAGACCTGTGTTATTTATTAAAAAGGTAGGTGTCATTTGTAACCTATTTGTAAGTTATAAGTATTAAAATATAATTTCTTATTCGTTATTCAATATGTTTAAAAACACTGACGTTTTATATACTTTTCGAAAAATTTACTTTTAATATTTGATCATTACATATATACATAGATACATAGATAATTTTTACTGCAACAAAAAGAGGCGTTCAAAATTTTGTATTAGGTTCATTGTTCATAATCAATACTCATATTACAAATCCGAAAGTCTGTTTGTCTGTTTTTCTGTCCTTTACGCTAATCTGTTCGGACAATATGCACTGTGACAATGAATATTTGCACAATTGCACTTTATATAGGTACTGGTCTTACATTTATATAAAAAGACTGCCGTTTTGCCATCAGAAATAGTAAAACAACAATATAGTATTTAATTGAGTGTATTTTAACACTTAAAGTCAATATAATCAACCCGCGAAACAAGTATCGCTTAAAATCGCGAAGCGGTAATCACTAATAATATAAAAAAACTACTTTAAAATAAATAATTATATGTCTTTCAGGTATAGCATTTTACATTGCATGTATACGTCGAGGCACGCAGCAAATACTAGAGTTCATAGTATAGAGGTTAGTAATATATGTTTTTCAAAACAAAAATTGTACGTTACACTTCTAACTCTTATATGGACATAATATTTAAGTAATATATTTAATGTGATAAAGAATTGTTATAAATAATCACGAAAACATGTGATTTGTATTATCCATATTTCATTTTTTAATCATGTAGAAATCAACATTATGAATTTTGTGAATCTGTTTATTTTCTTCCCTGGTAACACTATTAGACCGAAATGACGGGAATTCCCTATTCAAAGATTGTTATTTTGTCCTTGACATATTAAATTTTTATTGTCTTTGCATTTACCATTTGTCCGATATTTCTCAAAATTGTTGTTACTTTCCGAACTGATTTTATGAGATTCAAAGGATATAGGCTTTGGATGATGATATTCAAATATTTGTTTTCACAAGATTTATGTACAAATAAACAAAACACATTGTTTGTTGTTGATTTTGATTCCAATATCAATATGCTTGCCTAACATTACTTGTTTGAATGAAAATAAACCTTTATATTTCAGGAAACCGATCGCGTGAATAATCGATTTAGGGACGCTCCTTCCAATGGCATTACAGTAAAAGTCAATGCTCTCTCTACAAAACAACTGGCAACACACGTTATCACTACTGGCCCAGCAATCGTGCTGGTAGACGCTACTTTGCTATCTTGCGATTGGTGTAAGCACAACAAACTGAGTTCTGAATTTAGGTAAAGTCCGTGTTTGAAAGTGCCTTGGCGCCATAATTAACTGTCTATAGGTTTTTTTAGTATCTGATAATAGTTCTGTTTATATTTGAATACTGGCAACTTTTCTTATGTAACGGTGACCCAAAAAATATCTGAAAACATCTTATTTTTCAACCTTCAATTTCAATCCATTGTTAAAAATGCCTTAAACAAAGTTTTTGGGCATAAAAACGAATATCGAAAAGTTAAAGAACAAGATGAACAAAATATTGTAGAGGAAATAGCAGCTAGAGAAAACACTCTAATTTTTATACAAATGGCTTAAGGGCTGAAAATGTACAACTTGTTTATTTCGGTGATACAAAAATCTACAATTATTATTCAATTATTTTGACAATTCATTTATTATTATTATATAACTTAACTTTTGTTGTTATTATAAATTTTTTCAGACGTATATTTGGCGGTGGTTATCGAGGGCATTTCATAACCATCGTGGGCTGGTCGGCTGGAAAGTTGTTATATCGTAATCCGGGACGGTCGAAACCTCTTTGCGCGACATCGCTAAAGCAACTAAATTCTGCTCGACTAGTACCAGGCACAGATGGCGATGTTATACTTATTTACAATAATCAGAAATCTTGTCCTGAGCGAAATAGCAATTAAGTAAGATAGGGATCATGGGATCTGTCCGAGAATGAACCAATGAATTTCTAAGGAATTTTAGGGTGAAAAATGGACGCTGCTGCGCATCAATATGACCCAAAAGATTTGGTAAACATATAGAAATGAAAGAAACATTAGCTTGTTAGCTAGATACTTTGGCACGCGATATTATAAAGGTTGCTTCAACTTAATTTATTTAGCACAATTAAAAGTAACAGATGCGCTGAGGCCACCGGAAAAAGCTGAAAAACTGTTGTCGTTGTTCTGTCGTATTGTCTTGCAAACAACAGCCTGGCTAACAATATCCTAATGACCAATCTGCAGTTGTGAAAAAGGCACAAACTAAAAGAATATAAGGTTATAAGCATGATTGATGTTTATGATTTTCGCGCTTTACAATGCAGGCATTCTGAAACTCCTATGAAGAAACTCCTATATCTATGGAGAACTTTGATAAGCGTTTCGTACCAATCCGCAATGGCACCTTGCTAAGCTTTTGCGTTTCTAAAAAGGAGAGAGGAGGCTTTTTGCCAGCAGTAGAAGAGTTATAGTCCCATACTAGTATAATAGACTAAATAGGTAGACGATCTCTGGGATATCGATCTCACACACAAAAGAAAATCAGTTATAATACTAAAGTACTGCTATTGATATGATAATATTCCGATATTTCAGTCATTTCCTTATATTGAGTTATAGCTTTCACTGTGTCCCAGTATTATCATTATTTTTAACCTATTAGACGCTAACCTAATACTATAACAAATGAGATATTTATTAAGTTATTAACTTTAAATTCACCCTTAATAGTAAATGCTATCCATAGGGCCCTTGGCTATATAAGATGAAGTGTAATTATTCGTTATCCTGATTATTGCTAGATATCTGCTTTTGTTTTCGGTCTGACTATATGATGTTCGCGCCAGTACCTTTTACGTTTACTTTTGACACTGTTTAATAGATAATTCCCAGTTGTATTGCCAGTTACTGTTGCCACAATTTCTATGATTTGAGACATTGTTGTTCGTTTTCTTTGTGTCGAATAATTTGAGGAACAGCTATGATTGTATTAAGAATTTATATATATAATTAAGGATGTCTAACATCAGCTGTCTTTGTGAAAATAAATTTTAAAATAAAATAGTGAACTATGTATCCAGTTTTAATTATCACCAAAATTATCTACCATCTTAACGTACTATTAATAATGAAAATTCGGCGAAACATAATTCAAATGTAAATTATCATCCTCCTGCCCTTATCCCACTCTAAGTGGGGTCGGAACAACATGTTATAAACATGCTGTCACATGATTTGGCTGCTTTGGTACTATTCTATTCAGCCGGATACCACACGGCGTCAAATTCAAATAATAAATATTTAGATTAATAAAAGTAATAAATTTTGCATGTGAGCGTTTTGTATCATTATAGTTTTGAAAATATTACCGAAAAGAATAACATCACCATTTCGTCATTTTTGTTTATGAGCCCTTATAATTACATTTTAATTAAAATTCTATAAGTTAAAAAAGAACGAATCAAAAAAAGTCTAATATATTTTAATATGTTATCTTATAATTTTAAATATTTAACTGCAATATTATAAGTGTATTTCTATGAACTCTATTATAAAAGCTGTAAATAGAAATATTAAAATATTGCCTTATTATTGATTACATTTCTTGGTTGTTCCATTTACCAAGATTCTCTCTCATGGCAGGAATATTATCAAAAAATAAACTTGTCTATGATGCTAAAAGAACCTCCTTAGTCTGTTCACGTGACATATAAGGCTTGAAATACATCGGCGAAAGATGAATAGACAAAATATTACATACTACTCAGATTTTTAGTCTCTAATTGATATATTATCTTTTGTTTTTTTTTTTTTTTTGCTATTATAAAGAACAACCAAAAGGAAGTACTTTATTGATGTTGCGATCTAGCCGAGAGGCTAATAAGCAACTTAAAGATTACCTAAACTTATAAATTAACTTATATCTAAGAATAGGTCCAGTGACTTATCTTAGTCTTTCTTGCTATGTGAGACACTTTGTTCTTGTGTTCTTTCAAGTAGCACTAGCACTACACTACACTATCACTATATTAAACTAACTCAAAAGGTTTTGTCCTTTTAAGTCTTCTTATGAGTCCAGTGTTATCGAGAAGCTGGATGGCCTCGATGTTCACGTGATGATGAAGCCTTTGCTCGTGGGCTTCAGCGTACTTTTTTATTACTTTATTAACAAACTCAACCTGAAGATGTTGATGAATGTGTTCATTCTTTACATACCAGGGTGCGTTAACAATAGCCCTCAGTACTTTATTTTGGAATCTTTGTATTATATTTATGTTTGATTTTTTAGCACAGCCCCATAACTGAACACCATAAGTCCATATTGGCCTAAGGACTTGTTTGTATAAGAGAACCTTATTTTCAGTTGATAACGTAGAATGTCTGCCGATAAGCCAATACATTTTTTTATATCTTATGTCTAGTTCTTCTCTTTTTTTCTTGACATGGGCTTTCCAGCGCAGCTTAGCGTCAAGAGACATTCCAAGATATTTAGCTGTGTTACCATAGGGTATCCTATGATCACTTATAAAAACAGGATAAAACTGTGGTCTTTTGTTGGTAAAGTCAATATGAATAGACTTAGACTCGTTGAGTTTTATTCGCCATTTTTTAGTCCATTTGTAAAGCTTATTTACAGATTTTTGCACCTTTTCCACGGCTTCCTGATGAGTATTTCCTACCGCTAAAATAGCAGTATCATCAGCAAAAGTTGCTATCGTACTGTTTTCCATCACTGGCATATCACAAGTGTATATGAGGTACAGGACAGGCCCCAGAACACTTCCTTGTGGCACCCCAGCTTTGATTGGTTTCAGTTCTGAATAACTCTCCTCTTGTCTTATTCTAAACGCTCTATTATTTATATAGCTTTCCAATATTTCGGAGTATGATTTAGGCAGCATGACTTTAAGTTTATGTACAAGGCCTTTATGCCAGACTTTATCAAAAGCTTGTGCTACGTCAAGAAAGACAGCTGTACAAACTTTCTTTTCTTCTAAAGCTTTTTCGATTAAATTCGTTATCCTATGAACTTGATCAATTGTAGAGTGTTTTTCTCTAAATCCAAATTGATACTCTGGAATCAAGTTGTGTCTGTCTAAAATAGGTTTTAGTCTTATGAGTAATAATTTCTCAAAAATTTTTGAAATAATAGGCAAAAGTGATATAGGTCTATACGATGCAACATCATGTGGTGATTTCCCTGGTTTAGGGATCATTATTACTTCGGCAACTTTCCACAAGTCGGGAACGTGCCTTAATCTGAAAGCTGCGTTTATCAATGTCGTTAATTTAACTATTGCTTTCCTTGGAAGATTACGCAAGATTTCAACGGTAATTAGATCATATCCAGGAGATTTTTTTTGGCTTAAGCTTTAAAATTATTCCATTATATAATTCTTTTACCGTTACTGGTTTGATGGATAGATCGTCTTGTTTCGTAACGTTTGTGGAGAAATACTCACTATCATCTTCATTTGGCAAAAATGTATTTTCCAAGTGTTGTGCAAATCTTTTTGCTTTTTGTTCATTATTAATGGCCCATTTTCCGTCTTTATCCCTAATGGGCGGAATATGTGTTTGAGGTCTTTTTATGTTTTTTGTTGCTCTCCATATTGAGTAATCAGAGTTATGTTTATTTGTAAGTTTTTGGAGATAAGTGTTTAATGTCACTTCATTATACATTTTAATTTCGGTTCTTACTTTTTTGCTCAGGTTATTAAATAGCCTTTTATCTTCTGGATATCTAGATTGGTGCCATTTTCTACGCTGTCTCCTTTTTTCGGCAATAAGGTTAAGAATCTGTATTGGATATGTTGCTCCTTTAACCTTTTTTTTAAATTCTGGAGTATTTTTCCAAGCTGACTTCGAGTTTCGATTTCAAGCTGCTCGGTTGTTTTTAGAGGAACCTTTAAGTTAATATTGACATCCAAATCTATTTTGAAACTCTCCCAATCTGTATATTTATGAGCTAAAGTAATAGTAGAATTCTTATATATAATCTTTTCACTTAGAGTTAATAATATTGGTGAATGATCTGAGCTCAAGTCACATGCATCGTCTATGCTCAAATATTTCGACGATATATTTTTATAAATGAAAAAATCGACGAGGTCTGGAATTTTTTTCGGGTCAGTCGGCCAATAAGTAGGCTTGCCTGTACTTAAGGCATCACATTTTTCGTCTTGAATAGCTTTAAACAGTTCTTTACCTTTGGTTGTAGTTAATCTAGACCCCCAATAAGTATTTTTGGCGTTGAAGTCTCCTCCAATAATAAAAGTATTTCCAAATTTTTGTAAAAAATTTACATAGTAATCTTTGGTTATGGAATGTTTTGGTGGACAATAAATCGACGCTATGGAGACGCGGTATCTAGCAGTTTGGATATTTACCGCTACAGATTGTATTTCTTGCTCTTCATATTTCCTTTCTTCAAAGTGATTAATATATTCTTTTATTAAAACAGCGCTTCCTCCTCGAGCTTTGTTATTAGGATGTAATGCATGATAAATTTTATAACCCTTGAATTTAATAAACGATTGTTTAGTAAAGTGAGTTTCAGAAATTAGACAAATGTCAATTTTTTCAGTATCTAGGACTACTTGCAATTCATTTTTGTGTTGCATCAGTCCATTACAATTCCATGCCATGATTTTAAGCGTATTATTCATTTTTTAGTTTTAATTGTAGCAATTTTAGCGCTATTTTCAAGTCTGCTTAGGCGTTCGTCAAACACAGACATACATCTAAGAATTTCATCTAATTTATTCTCTACGTTTGACTGAGATAACTGAGGTAAATTTTTTGCGACTGTCTGCGCGTACGATGTAGAATTATTTGTGTGCGAGGAAGTTATTACTTTTCCTGGATTATTAATCAAAGCTTTATTACCTTTTTCTGGTCGTTTTATTGCTGATAACTTACTAACATTTTTATTCTTTAAATTCTGCATTTCTTTAGCAACTACACAACCTCTATAATTGGCGGGATGTGCATCACCACAGTGTACGCATTTAGGTTTTTGATCAGGAGACTTATCACAGTCTCGAGTTAAATGTTTTCCAGTACATTTAACACACCTAGCGTCTCTTGAACAATATTTTTGCGTGTGACCATATGCCTGACATTTCTTACACTGGGGTACCAGTTTAGATGATTTAATAGGATGTATTTCAACTTTGCATCCCAATATGTACTTTATGTTGTAGATTTTTGAAATATTTTCATCATTTTTAAACGTTAAGGTGAACATGTTAAGTGGTTCTTTGCTATGCCATCTTAGTTTATTCACTGCTTCTTCGATTTTGAACCCTTTGCTAAGTAGATCTTCAATTATTCTAGTGGGTTCACACGTCGAAGGTAATTTTTTAGCCATGACCCTTATTGGTCTTTGTTGTTTATTTTCATAGGAATGCCATAGAAATTTATTTTCAGACAACAACTTTGTTATTGATCTATAGGCATCCTCAGATTTAGCGTTTATTTTTACGCTATTTCCACTCAACATTTTTAAAATAAAAGAGCCATCTTCTTTAATATTTTTAGATAGCATATCAAAAAATGTTTGATAATTTTCAACACCGGACACCATTATGGGCGGAGGCTGCGGTATTTTTTTATTTTTATTTGAATCCTTTACTAATGATTCGGACTCTTGATTATGGGACTGAATAGGTGAAGTGCTTAATTTCCGCTTTTTTCTGCTTTTAACTCTAATCCATTCCGTTTCTTTAGCTAACTCTTCCTCATCTGTTTGGTATTCAACAGGCTGGGAAGAAATCTTATTCTCATTTTTTTCTGACAATTTTTGTTCATTGAGGGTTTTTACCTGTTCCTGAAGAATCAAAATTTGATTCTTTAATTCCTGTATTACGCACTGAAGGTTCTCTTTTTCAGCTTTTTGTTCGGTATAAGCATTAAACAACATATGCTCCGTTTCCGTTTTAAGTTTAATCGGAGTTTGCGAAGTCATATTTGCGGTATAATACTAGTATTGAAATTATTTATTAAAGTTAGTATTTATGCCTTACGCGGCAAATTGCAAGTAGGCCATAGCTACGTTCGCGGCACGCGGCCGGTGGCAACGCGACGAATAACGCGGCGCGTCAGCGCTTTACACTATAGCGCGAGTAGATACACGACTGTTCTAAGCGAATTTAAAACACTCAATGATTATCTTTTGTAATAATAAAATTCAACGTAGTTGGAATTATAGCAAGTATATATATATTTTTTTAAGAACGAGCATCGTTGTCAAATTTTGGATTGTAAATAATCAAATTCAATGGCCTCAATGGCAACAAAAAATAATAATTAAGCCGAAGTTTACATTTTAAATTATAATTTATTTTAAATTATATTATTTTTTACAAAACATGACGGCCTTTTTTCACATAATGCGATGCGATTGAGCGCTTTTGGAAAGAAAAGGTTTACTAAAATAAATATTACAGTGTATAGTAAGCCTGAGGCCTTGCAACAAAATTCTGTTTGTCTGTGGATTGTAAATTCAAGAATTTCTGTCATTATGTGTATTAAAAAAGAAATGCTAACAATGTTTAGGGTTGTCAAATTATCATAGAGCATTTATTTAAAAGGACTAGAAAGAGACAGATAGGTAGCCTCATTTTTGCTTTGTCTAGCATTTTAGTTTGGCTTCCCTTCTCTAGTATAATAACTATGAGTAAAACTCATTTAATACATTTGAAGTTTATTATTCGGAATAATACATCGCATCCACACATTTTAAAGTAGGTAAGTGTTTAAAAAGTTCTCCAGCGTTAAGACAGACTGCGTTAGGTCTGTTTTTCTTTCTTCTTTGATTAGATACTGTTTTCTATTTATTTATTTATTTGTTTATCTTGTTCGTTTTCTTTAAGTTACATCTTAATTAAACTATTTATCTAACAATTTGAGCATATTATTGTTAAGATTTCTCACATATTTCTACATAATAGTTTTTGCGTGTGTACAAAAAATGACATCTTATTGTTCTATATTACACCTATATTGGTTTCCCGCTGAGTAGAACAGACCACCCTCATTTCTTACCGAGGTGACGTAAAATGCAATTAAGGTAACTCGACCCACCGTCTGGTATCCGGCTGAGTCGAATATACCGCCCTCATTCTTTACAGAAGTATTTTAGAAGGCGACTAAGGTAAGTTGAGGTCAGGAAGGCCGGTCTTGAAATACGTAGACAAATCATGTGACAACATGTTTATAATATATTGTGCCGACCCTACTTAGAGTGGAATAAAGGCAGGAAAATGACTATAATGAATGACTACGCATATAAATTTATTCATTTAATTAAATAAAATAGAGTCTAACTGTTACACGCACAACCCTATTTTTGTGTGCGTGTAAAAGGGGGGTTAAAACTGCGTAATATTATTGACTGTTGTTATTTGTCATTTTGGTTGATTTTTGCTCCTTCATACGGAGGTAGTTTCTAAAGAATCGAGAATAGAAAAGTTTTAATATATTTTCTTATATATATACGTGTTATTTAGCCAATTTCATTAGTGCACTCATGGGTAACAAGCTATATGGAGTGCGAGTAAATACTACATAAGTGTAACTTGTGATTTACTGTTAATAATTTGCGGAGCGGCATTAATTTTTCCATTTATTTATATTTATAAATTATTTAATTATTTACTTGTTGTTTTTATGTGTTAATTGATAAGGTAAGTACGTATATCCATAACAAAAAGATGAAAATATAAATTATGATGCATAAAAATTAAAACCCACTTTCAATGGTGTATTTTTTTTTTGTATGTACTATGTAGTGAGATTAAGCAGATAATTAGATAATAATTATAAAGTAAAATAGAAAACCAGTACTTAAGTATAAAAATATACAATTTGTAATTTGAAACTTTATTAGATTTGAAGAAATATTGATAGAAAGAAAATATGCAAATAAGGACTAATTATTCAAAAGTCATTCATTTGCATATAATTGAAAATTCAATTTGCGATTTTTTTGTGAATACGATAAAATATGATATAAATTATCATTCCAAGAATATTTTATTACAATGTCCTCTGGAATTTTTCCAAAAGTTTACTATAATAAAATTAATCTACATTTACAATATTCCTTGGTTTCGGTATTATGATTTTTCTATATCTGGAAAAATGCTTTCTATCATTAGATTCTAGTTGTCTATGGTACAATAGAACAGTCCAGAATTGGTTTCTATGTGACGTATACAGGTCATAGACTATACAGTATATACCTATGCATAGACTATACAGTAAATTTTATATGAAGATTATTTATTATGCAATTACGTATTTATATTACGAAATTGATTATCTTTTGTTAGATTTAGAGATTTTTTTGATTATTGTAATTTTAGAAGAACATAACATATAATTTTTTATTGTAATGATCAAAGCGTTCTTACTTGGGTTCTTTCCCGAATTTCTAATTCGAAATTCTAGAGTTTATGGTAATGGTAGGTCAAGTTCCTTTATCTTCTGTTCAAGGAGAAAGTAATCCGTTATTCAAAGAATTTATAGAATTATGCGTTAGTTTGCGGGGATCCATAATACAAAAGTAATAATAAAAATATTTTGTTAAAATCCGCGATTGCTTTGCGATTTTCTCGTGGAGTCTATCTCCTGATGATGCTTCGGTTGCGGGGCGAAACGATTGTTGAGTTTGTGATAGTGAACGTATGTAGTGCTTGTGTATTGGGGTGGTGGTGGTGGAGGTTTGTGCATGTTTTTACGAATCCTGCATGTATCAGGTATGACGGATTGTCCACTATACATTTAGCATTATGTATAGGTATTTTCTATTTTACTTCACCGCGGATTATAGCTAAATAATTTTATTGTTACTTTTGCTTTATTCAAGAATTAACTATAAGAAATTATTTTCTTTTTCCTTTACTATTGTTTGATTTTTTTATAGACTACCTACCTAAAGTATCGATTTGGCCTATGGAAAATTTTGGGCGAGGGCAAACATTTTCTATAAAAAAATTGTTGATTCTTCGACCTGGGTGTATATTTCTGGGTTCTGGAGGTATATGGGGGTTCTGGGGGGATATTTGTATTTAAGTATGTATTTAAAAAAGCTGTGTATAGTCACACGTGAGACCGTGTGACTCTTTTGAGGGGGGTCACGAGTTCAAACCCGGGCAGGCACCAATGAGTTTTTCTGTTAAAACTTATATGTCTAATTGAAAATAGCAATTTATCACACGCTTTTCGGTGAAGGAAAACATCGTGAGGAAACCTGCATATCTCTAGATAATTCTGGAGATATGTGTAACCTACCAATCCGCATTGGAGCTGCGTGGTAGGTCTTAGCTTCAATCCTTCTCTCTAAAAACGAAGAGAGGAGACCTATGCCCAGCAGTGGGATTTTTACAGACCTTACTACTTACTACCTACTATTACTACTTATTATTTAAATGTTATAATAGTATTTATCTACTCTGATACTATTATACAAATATTATAAAAATGAAACCAAATTTCGTATGACAAACATTAGGTACGTACAGGCCAAGAATAAGAAATTTAAAAGTTTTATTATTTTGAAAAAATCTTCGATTATTTTATAAATCGATTATTTTTTCACATCGCTACTGAGAGCATCCCACGCTTTTTCACAATAAACGAAATAATACTGTTATTTTTTAATTTAGTTCGTAAGTTTTGTTTTAAGTTTTGTTTGTTTAATTTGACAGAATTTGCTAATAACGTAAGACGTATTGCGATGATAAGAGTTATCACTAGTTTCAGTTCACACTTTATTACCGAAAGGCCGCTACACAAGTCATTGTGCTAACACTCGAGTGTTGTTTTTAATTTCGTTAAAGGTGAGTAATTGAGTTATAATAATTCTAATTTAAAGAATTCGACGTTACTTTGTATAGTTGTATATTACAAAAGCAATGATATTATTATGTTAAAATCTTGCGATTTTGTTGCGTGAGTCTATTTTCTGATGCTTCAGATATGGGGTGAAACGATTGTTGAGATTATAGTAGTGAATGTGTGCTGTGTACTATGGTGGTTTTCAAAGGAAAAATGGAATTTTACTATCCCGGATGTTAGCCCGCTATATGTATTTCAATTGTATCAAATTTAATCAATATTTCTCCAGCGGATTAGACTTGAAATTATAATAGACATACAGATAAATTTTAGTGTTTAAATATTAGTATGGATTAATAAAACTCATGTATAGGCCAATAACAATAAAATATCTTTATCATTTAATCACTTATAAGTAACAATCTTTTATCCATGTTTTTCGTAAGTGATGATAATTTTTATATTTATTTAATCATTCTTATACCAAAAAAGCTATAATAATTGCTGGGCAGAGGCCTCCTCAGCCTCTATTCGTTTTTGGAGAGGGGTTGGAGCTAAAACCTACCACGCTGCTCCAATGCGGATTGGTAGGTTACACATATCCATAGAATTCTCTAGAGATATAAAAGGTTTCCTCACGATATTTTTCCTTAATGAAAAGCGTGTGATAAATTGCAATAATCAATTAGACACAAGTTAAAAAAAAAACTCATTCGTACCTTCCCGGGGTTTGAACTCGTGACCCCTTCTCGGTCGGTCTCGGTCCCACAACTTTGATATCACGATTGATAATTCTGTATCCACTTATTAATAATCAACCAGACATCAAGGTATGGCTAAATTCTGTATACTTAACGGTACTGTTGTATCAATCATAAGAATTTTTATATTTGTCACCTACATACCTCAGCACTCATTCTTACCGAGGTGTCGTAAAAGGCGACTAAGGTAAGTTGACCCACCTCGTTGTACCCGGTTTAGTAGAATAGACCACCCTCTTTCTTATCGAGGTGTCGTAAAATACGACTAAAGTAAGTTGATGTCAGGCAGGCGGCCGGTCGTAAAATACGTAGCCGAATCATGTGACAACATGTTTATAACATGTGTGCCGACCTCACTTAGAGTGGGATAAGGGCAGGAAGATGATTTATTTTAGCCAAAGGAATTATTTAACGTTTTTTTAAAATAAATACATAGATCATTATATATATATGTATATATATATGTATATAGATCAACAACCGTACCATATTACGAAACGAAAATAACCTTGACAAAAAAACTAAATAGTGCTGGTGCGAGGGAGAGAAAACACACACACAATGTTCTCCTGTTTTTTGAACAATCTAGCTTCGCCAGGTCAGTGGATCATTCCAGACAAAGCAGATCTCAATTTAATATTTATTTATTTTAACGACACTTAATACGATCGAATTCGCTTGAAGAGCTGTGAAAGCCCAGCTGTAAGACCGTGCGACTCTCTAGAGACGATCATGAGTTCTAACCCTGGGCAAGCACCAATGAGTATTTCTATTAAAAGCTTATGTGTCTAATTCATAAAAGCAATTTATCACATGCATGCATGAAAGAAAACATCGTGAGGAAACCAGCATATCTCTAGAGAATTCTGGGGATATGTGTAACCTACCAATCCGCATTGGAGCAGCGTGGTAGGTCTGAGCTCCAATCCTCACCAAAATGGAGAGAGGAGGCCTATGCCCAGTAGTGGGATAGTAACTGGCCGTTACTTTTTTTATGCCAAAGATATCTATAATATTACGTACTAATGATCAGTGAATACATTTATTCGGCACCACCCTGTATAGTCAATATTACTGTGACGTCACCAATTAAAAGCACGTGACAAAGTACCTGAACAATTTGACAGCGTGATATAAAACGATTATCCGCTGAAATCCATATATAAACGTTATCTGATAAACTTTAGTAATTTATCTATAAATGTTTCATAAGACTGTTTTTAAGTTGCTAATAATATCGATAGAGATTATATTTACAAACAAACCAAAACACCTTTATTTATTTCTAGTCTTTAGTCTTTTGGTACCAAAAGACCAACGGGGTTTGTCTTTTGGTACCAAAAGACCAACGGGGTTTTAACCAAAGATATCTTGTTTTTAATCGCTTTTTTATGCTGGTTTGTCTCGGTAGGAACTTTTTTCCGAACCAGCAGTAGAGTTGACGATTCAAAGCACTTGTTTACATGTTTAGATATACAGAATATTTTAATTCTGTTTTTTTTTTTTTTAATTTTACTAACACTGGTTGGTTTGACGCCTAGGCCCGTAGCACCTAGGGCAGTATAATTTGATGGGCGGCAACATTTTTGAAATATCAAGATTTTACAGGCCAAAGAAGTAAATAAAAAATATTTTTTTCTCAAAATAGGTACGGAATTTAAAGGAAAAGGGGAAAAATAATCGAGTACGAAACATCTATGAATCGGGGTATTTTATAAACTGAAACTGAAATACCCAACTAGCTGTAATGAATTCGCCCTGATAGCGAAATTAACTTTCGTGTTCTAATTATATTGTACCAGTTTTTCATTGTTAGAAAACAAGGGTAATATAATATCATTCTTCTGCGTTTATCCCACTCTTAGTGGGTCGGCACAACATGTTATATAAACATGTTGCACGATTTAGTTAGGAATTTTACTATCGGCCACCTGACTGACGTCAACTTACTTTAGTCGCCTTTTACGACACCTCGGTAAGAAATGAGGGTGGATTGATACAGTCGAGAGCGAAATCTAGTCAAGTTAAAAATGTTCCACAAGGTGACAACATGTTACGCAATAAACGTATCTAAAAATCGTGACGTGCCAAAGGCTATTCAATTTGCACTACAGTTAAAATCAACTTAGTTGTGATACATGTGCAATACTACACGATTCAACTATATTAAAATATATTGTGTTACCCAGAAACAGTAAATGGTGAAGTATTTATCTTTATCTTTAATATTTCATTATCTTTAATTATTCATGCAAATTCAGCATGCATTTGGGGGAGAAAAATCGAGATAGCTAGGTTGTACTTGTATAAAAAAAAATCGTTTTTTCCCTTCGCTGTTTTTGAGCATAAAAAATTATTAACATTGTTTTATATTAATTTTAACACAAAGTTTAATACAATTTACAAAGTGTTTTCTATTAAATTTAATATAAAACACTTTCTGCCGTAAGTAGTCAAGTCAGCGTAGCTTATTAGGGAAACGGGTGGTTTCGAGAAATAAAAATACCGAGGATCGAGCTCCACCTGCTCTATTATTTTTTCATTTTTCTATTAAATTTTGTTTTTATTTAATTTTTTTACATCATTTTCAAAATTACCGAGCAAGGCTCTGTCTCCCAGGTGCTAAATATATGCGCGCGATATTTTTAATTTTGCGTTACCTTCTAAATTTCATGTAAATTATGCGGTGTAAAGAATTTAATAATCTTAAGCATTAAATATTTAAGGAAACTTATATATTTAAATTATAACGATTAATCTAGCCTTATATAATTGTTATTTTTTTTATATAATAGCCGCTTTTCCTACCACAATCTCAACAATCGTTTCGCTCCGTAACAGAAATTAGCAGATTGTCTATCTTCTATTTCGCTAAAATCTGCTGTCTATTTGTTTGTAGCACAATGTCGAACCGTACTGTGTTGAATGAGGACTACAAGGGTCTGGTCGAGGCCATGCAGATCCCAGCTGAGGTCCACGAAAGGGACGGGAAGAAGTTCGCTAGCGTGGGCTCAGTGCTGCCCATACATTGTGCTACACCTGAACAGGTACTTGTAAACAAGACACAGTTTTTTTTTCTTTTTATAGACACACACGGTTGTCCGTCTCCAAAGTAAGTAACTTTTCCGTAGAGACCTCGACCTCCCCACCATTGCGTATCAATTTAAGCGCTTTTCGAAGTTTTACTTTGAGAAAGCCGAGATTCACCAGAACCAACTTATAACAGTGGCTTCCACTTACATCCCTGTTAGGTCGACTCACCGAAAATATAGGCGTCCTGTATGACCCTGATGATCAAATAACGATCGCAAACACAGACATATAATACACGCAAACAGCGTCTTCGCCAATGAAGACGAGGTCCTAGTTTTCTGACGTCGGTCGGCCATGGCTTCTCGCCATACTCCCGACGCCATAGTGGCTAATCGTCATACTATTAGCCCTCCACTACACGTCGCCCTAAGCCGTGATCCAACCTCACAGGAGGCACCCTTAGGACGACGTTCCCCATAACTAGTAGAGCTTCTGCGCTCTACTCTCCGCATTTCACAACTTTGACGATGCTTCTGCGCTCGCCCGTCCCGCCCGGTGAAGCTGTAAAAGCCGTTAGGGCTAGTCAATTCGTAACTTAATACTTGTGTTATGGGTTAGAGACAACTGGTGAATATATATTTATATATTTTTAAATACATACTTAAATACAAATATACACCCAGGCTCGAAGACCACCATATCACCATCATCTTCCTGCCCTTATCCCACTCTAAGTGGGGACGGCAAACATGCTGTCATATGATTTGGCTACGTATTTTACGACCGGCCGCCCGCCTGAAATCAACTTACCTAAGTCGTATTTTACGAATCCTCGGTAAGAAATGAGGTTGGTCTATTCTACTCAGCCGGATACCACACGGCGTAATAATAATAATATCCTATAATCGTAATATAATACACTAAATACTATATAATATATACCACTAGCGGCCTGCTCCGGCTACGCACGGGTATAAAATATATAGGCGCTGGTCACTCAGTGAAAAAAATATTAAAAATCGGTCCTTTACTTTTGTTCTGGATCCAATCTGCCGCTACGAGTCCAGGTGGTAGCGACTTGCCTAAGCCCATCGTCTGCCGCCCTGTCAGGGGACCATCGGACGTTCCGAACGGGGATATCGGACGTCTCGCTTACAGGTCCCCGAGGTTGGTGCATCTGGTGCTCCCAATGCACCGGTTAGAGGAGGGGGATTCTCTTTCGAGGGGTCCTACCCGGAGGAGGTGTTCTCTGGGATCAGAGCTGCTGACGGCGGGGATGGGGGCAATGTACAACGATACCCTGTCCTTGCCATCGGCAGCGTGGTGGAGCACACAGGTCGTTTTAGTCGGTGCGAGTCCGACATAACCGCCGCCTGTCCCCGTCGGGCGGCGGTACCCATAAGGGGTTTTTCCTGTATAAAAAAAAGACAACTTATCACAGTTAACTGTATACATCGATGATATCATTTTATTTCTACTCAGGTTGAGGAACTATCAGGTACAACTCATCACTATTGCGACATGTTCACTGAAGAGATCCTGGCGCCTCTCGGCGAGCTCGCTTATGTTCGGGTGGATGAGAACTTGGCTGAAAAGGTGAAAAACTTGATTCTCTACTAATATCCATTCATCCATTTGTATTATAAACGAAAGTCCCTCACTCATTATACAATAACACGATATAATAGGAATACCACAATTCCCGCTCAGAAATACACTTCTCTTGAATAGAGAAGAAAGAATGTCACTGAAACGTTTTATCAATAGGAAGACTTCACCGGAAACAACAACGTGTTGCCACCATTTTAATCAAAAAGGGCGCGATACTTGTTTTATGACTGTGTTGCTATAAAATGTATTCTTCCATTCTCCTCTATTATTCGTCAACTCTGATGCCACTCCTTTAATATGCAAATCATTTTTCACACATCCATCCATGTTTTGTTCGGCCTCCCCCTAGCCATACATCCATCCACATTCATTTAAAACTCTTTTGGTCACATGATTTTCGTCCCTCCTCATTACATGACCATACCCATAAATACATAAATGATAAATAAATAAATTTTAGGTGTTCCTGAATAGAAGCAAACGTCTCCTTCTGATATCTAGCGATGGTAAGCTCGCGCAATGGCGGTGCGCGCCGACATTCGAGTCAGCTAACCGGTACATAGCAGGAGCCCCCATTGTGGACAAGGAGGGGGCGGTGGTGTCCGTGGTGACAGCCAGAAGGGGGAACAACTACGCCGTCTCCACCTTTGAAGTGAGTGTAGTTTACTTACTACCAGAACTTATGATTTCTGTTGAATAATATCGGCTCGCTGCCACGCACCACGTCATAACTCAGCGCTTGCTATTCCACGACTAATGCCCGGTTCACATTATTCCAATCGACCACTCCAGTCCAGTTCTGGAATGCTACTGGAATAATGTGAACCTGCACTGGAATGTACCAATCCAGTCGACTGGATTGGCGTACTATTTTTCATTCCAGCTCGCCCATTCCAGTGCCACTGGAATAGTGTGAACGGCCAATCCAGTTGAATCCAGTGCTTGACTACAACACTAAACAGTGAACACGTATTATTTTATTTGTGGAATTCTATTGGTACAGATGCGACAGCTTTTAATGACTGGAATAATGTAAACTATATAATCCAGTCCAGCACTGGACTGGTCGAAATGGACCTCGGTAAGAAATAAGGGTGGTCTGTTCTATTCAGCCGGATACCACACGGCGGGTCGACTTACCTTAGTCGCCTCTTACGACACCTCGTTAAGAAACGAGGGTGATTAATTCTACTCAGCGGGATACCACGCGGTGGATCAATTTACCTCAGTCGTCTCTTACGAAACCTCAGTAAGAAATGAGTGTAGTCTATTCTACTCAGCCGGATACCACACGGAATTCTGATAGTCCTAATGGCATAAGCGTCACCGGGCGATCGCAGAAGTATCGACGGGGAAATTTTTTTGAAAGCGAGTATATAAGACTCCCACAGCCATATTAATTCATTCTACACTAGAATATTCTTTGTTCAAACTCGTAAAGAAGTGCTTTTGAATCGTCAACTTTACTGCTGGTTCGGAAAGCTGTTCCTACCGGGAAGAGCCAGCAAGAAACTCGGCGGTTGCTCTTTTTAACTTATTCTTATAACTAGTTACATTGAATAATCTTGTGCGTGATTGGAGACGATGATGACGAGATATGTAAAGTTTAATATTTTTTCACTACAAAGGTAAAAACGATAATAATCACTTGTCATTCAGGGCGAAGGCGGTTACTTCGAGACCTCAAAACCCTGGGAAGTTATAGAGTTTGAAGAGGGAAAAATCTATTACGGAGACCAAAGCTTCAGCACTCGCGAGGAACTCCTCGAATATGTACAATCCCTTCCCCCAGTTGAGGTCAATCCGTCAGCACCCCCAAAACCAATTTTGCTTAAGGGCAAATCCCCGAGGATTGTTCTGGTGTCGGAGAATGGGAGGCAACTGTCGCATCATTATTTATGCGGAGTTTTGTCTGATGTAGAGTATTTGTAATTTAGAAAGTATGCTAATTATTATATAAGGGGCCGTTCTAGTATTACGTAAGCATATTTATTATAATTATTTATTCACCCCCCCCCCCCACCCCCCTTGCCAGCAAAAGTAAGCAAAGCTCTTACCCCCGCCCCCCATGCTTACGTAAACATTTGTCATTTCATATATTGATTTTTTTTTTAATATTATAATTATAAATATCTCGGTAACTATTTTACAAAATAAAAAAGAACTTTAAAAAAATTAAATAAATAATTATTTAGTTGGGGATAGATAAAAAATCGATCGAGAAATGTAAATACTTAGTATTTACATTCTGAGACTGCCCATTCCCCGAATAAGCCTCGCTGACTTGACATTTAACGGCAAAAATTCAAGTCAATATAAATTTTAGTATTTTTTGATGCCCAAAAACAGGTATAAAACGATTTTTTTAAAATAAAACCTAGCTAGATCGATTTTCTCCCCCAAAACCCTCCACATGCTGAATTTCAGGAAAATCGTTGGAGCCGTTTTCGAGACCCCGAAAATATATATACATATATACATACAAGATTAACTTATTGAAATATTAAATATTAATAAGTTTCTTTTTAATCAAAGACAATATGAGGGTTGCCATTCATGTAAAAAAGTAAATTACTACCGATGACGCAATCACCTACCCCCATGTCATCCAAAATAACAAAATCCCCCCCCCCGTTCCCCATAGTGCTCACGTAATACATAAACGGTCTCTGATGATTGTATAATTTATTAATAAATATAATTATACAGTCATCCTACGTCATCGTATAATGTATAAAAACCCCTGTGTAATCATTAGCTGCAATATTCTATGAGAGTTTTGTTAGAATTAAGTAATGTAATTAATTATAAAGATTGAAATTTATATCACAATATTTTCTGAATCATGATAAATATAATAATATTTTATATAATTATTAAATAAATACTGTTTACTGAAAAAGTCAGACTATAATCAAATATAATTCTTATAATAATTTGATATAATTATCTTTGCAATATTTAATATACAATGAATTTAATATATTTATTAGAATTCTTCTATTTTGGACAATATCACTTACTGAGTGTGATTATATTTATAGAATGTATATATTATAATATATTGACAACATAATTTCTGAGCATAATTTTTTAAACTTTGTAGAATAAGAAAAGAGGGTTTAAATAGAAATAAAATGCACACATAAAAAAATATAATAAAAAAAATTATTTACAAACGTTTTAATACGTAAATTCTTAGTACATGTAATATTTTAATGTTTGTTAATGTAATTACATCATTATTTTAGGTCTTTAGGTAGTATATTAAAACAATATATATATTTACAACAATACATATATTTTTTATTGTAGCATAATATTAGTACAAATATTACAAAACTATTTAATAAAAATACAAAAAGATTTATTTTATTAATATATCCCTGTATAGTATAATAATAGTAAAAATATACATCACAATATATTTATAATTTTTTCCGAAACCATTTTTTATGAATAATAATAATACTTAACTAAATACATTTCAAGTAATAAATAAATTTATTTATTTTGAAACTAAAATATAATCCTTAATAATATTGCCACAGCCCATTAGAAATTAAAAATATATATATTTTTTTGCTTTATCGCGGATTATAGCAAAATAAGTTATATACTATACGTGTTCACACATTATGCAACGGGAAACAACCTGTACTCTAATCCGTAATCACTATTGTTGGCACTACATACATTCGCTACCACAATCTCAACAATAGTTTCGCTAGATAACCGAAGAACTATTGGGAGATAAACCGCAAAGCAATTGCTACTCCAGTATCCCCACCTTTTATGTTTATAGATTAAGCCGGTATCCAGCTGAGTAGAATAGACCACCGAGATCTTATCGAGGTGTCGTAAAATACGATTAAGGTAAGTTGACGTTAAATACGTAGGCCAATCGACTGGCCCGTTGGGGCAGTGGGTAGTGATCTTCAGCTCCGCGGGTCGCGTGTTCGATTCCCGCCGAGGACCAAAATTTGCTTTAAATGAATTTGTTGGTCTTCGAGTCTGGGTGTATATTTGTATTTAAGTATGTATTTAAAAAATATATAAGAATATATTCACCAGTTGTCTGTCACCCATAACACAATTATTAAATATAAGTATCATTTAATTCCAAAATTGAAAAAAAATTAAATTAAATCGTGCGAAATGTTTATAACAAGTTGTGCTGACCCCACTTGTGGGGGGGGGGGGGGGGTAGTGGGATAAGGGCAGGAGGATGGTGATGATGTAGGTTTACGCCTTAATTTTTTTTATTATTTCACGTATCTATATATAATCGAACCAGTGTCCGTTCGGCTGTAGGCAACCGAGTCACAGGGCACGCGCCCGCACTGCGCACGTGGCGAGATATACACGTATAGCAGAATATGTATCTGGAAATATACGATTAGAATTAAACTGACCTAATTCACAATTAGATAGATAGATATATAGATAAACATCTTTATTGCACAAAATTACACTATAAAATAACAGAAAAAAAAAATAACAGAAAACCTTAAATCTAATAATAATGTAAAGCGTGCAAAGGGCGGTCTTATCACTAAGCAGTGATCTCTTCCAGACAACCCTTTTGAGCGAAGGAATCACAAAAATAAAATATAGTATAGTGGGTTAGTGTTCCATAATAGAGAAAGGAGAAAATATATATATGTCGCATCCTGGCAACCAACGTTCCATCATTAAAAATATATTGAAAATACATTGAAAATAGAAGGCGCAGCGGTGACAGAATGCAGACGGCGCATGTGAGAGATGAAGACAGATGCTTGTCATGGCGCAGTTGTGAAAATTGTTAAGAAGAATATAAAGTTGAAGATAAGCGTTGTACTTTTCCATATGCACGATACCCTAATTACGCCCACTAATGTCTAAGAAATTAGGTGCGAGTTCAAATAATCTATACTAATATATAAAGCTGAAGAGTTTGAACGCACTAAACTCAGAAACTACAGGACCAATTTGAGTGTAAGATAGTCCAGTTATAGAGGAAGGCTATAGACTAAATAACAATACGCTAAGCTGAATAGGCAGCAATAATAAATATTATGGAAACGGCAATATTTAATAACTGTTCATTACAAACTGTTGCATAATCTATATTTTTAATGCTCTATGCCCTAAGTTGTTATTGGTCCATTACTATTTCATTCGTGAGGCAGTCCCTTAACGTGTTTGACCGACTAACTGTGACTTGCGGAGTTTTTACAAGTGAATTATTTTATCAGTGTAGTGGATACCTGTGAAACCAAAACATATATCCTAATGATGGGATTCCCTGCGAGAGAAGTTTAAGGAAATATGTAGGTATTCTTACATTTGCTTCACAGTATATTTTAAGTAATTTAATTTTTGTATATAAAAATATAAATAATTATAAAACAATAGGCGATGTATATAATAGACAAAGTAGGAACCGACATAAGCTTGCGGCCCCTGCTTTACGCCTTGCAAAAGTACGTAAGTCGTTTGTGGGTTTGGGTATAAGATTCTATAATAAAATTCCACAATCAATTTTAACTTTGCCATTACAGCAGTTTCAAAACACTATTAAGGAGAGGCTGATACAGAAAGCCTACTATACTGTTGAGGATTATTTAGACGATAAAAATGCGTGGATATAAATATTGTTCGACCCTGTACAAGATAGAAACATTAAATGTTACTAGTATTAAGAATTGTATTTTTTAAAAAGAGCAACCGCCGAGTTTCTTGCTGGCTCTTCTCGGTAGGAACAGCTTTCCGAACCAGCAGTAGAGTTGACGATTCAAAAGCACTTGTTTACAAGTTTATTTGAATAAAGAATATTTTGAATTTGAATGATAAATCCTAGGCCTAGGTATTTTGTAAAGGGAGAGAATTGGCAAGTACACTGTTTTTTGTAATCTGTCACAAACTGACGTATTCCCTTTACGTGTTTTATAATAAATTTAACGGACCCAGCATTTCTCGAAACAATAACCTTTCTCGATAAATGAACTATCTTACACTCAAAGAATTTTTCAAATCGGTCCAGTATTTTCTGAAATTAGCGCGTTTAAACAATCAATCAATTAAACAAACAAACTCTTTAGCTTTATATATTAGTATAGATTATTTATTTAATGCACGTAAAACATACCCTGAGACCGGTAGCACAGTGGGTACCCTCCACCGCTGCAAGCACAGGGGACACAGGTTCACCCATCGACTAGCGCGGTCGTCTTTCTGTAATTAGTATATATCGGAAACGGAAATAGTGAAATAAACCGTCGTGTGGTATCCGGTTGAGTAGATATCATATTATAGAGAAAGCATATTAAAATGGTTTAATTGGTTCTAATTGGTTTGAAAATCTGCACACCTGTGACAAAAGTCTCCGACTAAACATCTTGGAACAACTTGAAATGATTTAACATAACAATGGCACCCTCTTTAACAATCAGATATTTTTTTCTAGTTCAGGTTAGTTACACGTGTTTGCAGGCATAAAATAAATGGGGTTGAATCGATTAGTATATAACTAAGCTTGTTTAGGTAATGCTTCGCTTAGCAAATTTGTCGTGAAGTCTTATCTCCTGATGATGCTTCGGTTGCGGGGCGAAACGATTGTTGGGTTTGTGATAATGCTTGTGTATTAATTAATTATAAAAAAGAGCTATACGTGGCATTTATAATTTAAAACCGCGTGATTCCCTGCGAGAGAAGTTTAAGGAAACAGGTATTCTTACATTTGCTTCACAGTATATTTTAAGCAATTTAATTTATGTACATAAAAATATAAAGAATTATAAAACGATAGGTGATGTATACAATAGACAAAGCAGGAACCGACATAAACTTGCGGCTCCTGCTTTGCGCCTTGCAAAAGTACGTAAATCGTTTTTTGGTATAAGATTCTATAACAAAATTTCGCAATCAATTTCAGCATTGCCATTACAGCAGTTTAAAAACACTGCTAAAAAGAGGCTGATACAGAAAGCCTACTATACTCTTGAAGATTATTTAGAAGATAAGAATCTGTGGATATAGCTCTCTTTGAACCTGTACAAGACAGTAACGACTTAATGTAAATAATATTAAGAATTATATTTTTAGAAGAGCAACCGCCGAGTTTCTTGCTGGCTCTTCTCGGTAGGAACAGTTTTCCGAACCAGCAGTAGAGTTGACGATTCAAAAGCACTTGTATACAAGTTTATTTTAATAAAGAATATTTTGAATTTGAATTTTAATTTATTGTGTTGTGTGTTTCCTAGATGTATGTAAACGAATAGTCCACTATTTATTTGGCATTATATTATTCCTATTTTACTTTATCGCGGATTATATCAAAAATAATTCTATTATTACTTTTGTAAATGTTAATGATTTTGATACTAAAAGCTTTGTTTGAATAATACTTGGTCTTTTGGCGCTGAATCCGAGCTACGGTTGAAAGGACGTCGATAGATGGTAGGTTTTTGGGGGGTTTATAATCACCTGTGGTGGTGGTGGTGGGGGCAGGGCTGCCAGAGCCAGTGGCGCTTTAGCATCCCACCAGCGCAGGAGTTGGACGGCGAAAGCACCATACTCCACCGCGTTACTGGCCACTCTCCAGACCATCGGGAAAGTCACCACTGCCGCCCTACAACAGAGCTTAAAGTAACGGTATGTTACTATCCCACTGCTGGGCATAAGCCTCCTTTTTAAAGAAAAGGGTTAGAGCGGCGTAGGACGTATCCAATAGCGGTAGCCGTCACCCCTGACCTGTAGCGAGTTTGGCCACAAGTTCGGCGTTTCTCGCCAGTGGAGAAAAAGATCACAACAGGAATCCACTCAAAACAGGAAAAAAAGGGTTGGAGCTAAGGCCTACCACGCTGCTCCAATGCTGATTTACCAATCAGCATTCATTCATTTCATCAAATTCAAATTCAAAATATTCTTTAATCAAATAAACTTGTAAACACTTTTGAATCGTCAACTCTATTGCTGGTTCGGAAAGCTGTTCCTACCGAGAAGAGCCAGCAAGAAACTCTGCGGTTGCTCTTTTTAAAATATAATTCTAACTAGTTACATTTAGCCTACAATATAGTAGGTTTTCTTTATCAGCCTCTCTTTAAAAGACCTCTAGCATGATTATTCAAGGTACGAAGTTGGCAAGGTCAGTTAGTGCCATAGAACTTACCCAAACTGTCCATTCAAAATGCTCTTGAAGAAGTCCCCCCACGTGTTCTCGTCAGGTTCCTCTGGAGGAGCATTCCTCAAGGTCAGCCCTAAGAGGTGATGTGACAGCGAAGGCGCTTCGCCCTTGCCAGTCAAGTACCGCGCCAAGACCAGCAGCTTGGCTGATTCCGTTACAAAGTATGCGATTGCGTATAGCTTGACGGCAGCTTTTCTTAGTCTATCTGCATTTGACTAGAACAGAGGTTCATAAACCTTTTTTAGAAGCTTTAATTCAACTTGCAATATATGTGAAGGAATCTTGCAAGTTAAATTTGACCCACTTCCTTATGGCCGATTGAGTTGAAATTTTACATTATGATCCAGCCCCGTGCGATGTTTATGATAAGCATGACCTGATCCTGCCATTGGCTCCAGACGAGGGAGCTCCTCAACGGTTAACAAGAAAAACTTGAAATTCTGTTAAAAGCTTTTTTTAAAAGCTGTTTTAACATGACTTGTTCTTAGTCCACTTTAAAATTTGGCGAATACACAGCTACATATTTCCAAAACTCAATAAAAAATGGTTTGAAAAGGTCTATCTCTTTGCGTTGCTGTTGAATTCCTTCCACGAATTGTGATTTTTCGAAATGGTTTAATTTATTCATAATACGAGTATAAGCTATGAGTCGATTGCAAATAGTTATATTGGCCAATCGATTTTTTCTTTTTGTCAACTTAGGTTATTAACGCCGTGTGGAATCCGGCTGAATAGAATAGTACCACCCTCATTTCTTACCGAGGTGTCGTAAAAGGCGACTAAGCTAAGTCGATCCGCCGTGTGGTATCCGGCTGAGTAGAATAGACCAACCTCATTTCTTACCGAGGTGTCGAACAATACGACTAAGGTAAGTTGACCCACCGTGTGGTATCCGGTTTAGTAGAATAGACCACCCTCATTTATTTACCGAGGTGTCGTAAAATACGACAAAAGTAAGTTGCCGTTAGGCAGGCGGCCGGTCGTAAAATACGTAGCCAAATCATGTGACAACATGTTTATAACATGTTGTGCTGACCCCATTTAGAGTGGGATAAGGGCAGGAAGACGAAGCCCATCAGTTATCTTAGAGGAAGATCAGTGAAATCTCACCTTACCCAGTCTTCCATCCTCCAAGTCCTCCCTCCATGTATCCACTAACTTCTCCACCTTATCCCGAAGGTAAGGCGCCAAGACCAGTAGAACCAGCGATCCTTGCTCCAGGACTTGGGGCAGACGAGTTCCTGAGCTGAACTCAGCGCTGGGCGATATCGGCACTCGAAACAGCCCGTAGAAGCATTCGGAAAACGATGCAGCTGGGAAGTAACTTTAGAAATCAATTCTCATACTCCAACTATTGTTAGCTATTCCAATATTTGTCTATTCCAATCTTTATATATTTGTCTATGACTACACCCAAAATAATAGAGAAGACTATGGAAAAGCCGAGAGGCGGCGATGCTTGCGCGAGCTGTCAAAAGGAATATACGTAAAAGCGGGAGAACGATATTGTATTAAATTAAAATTGTATGTATTATAAAGTTAAATAAAATGAATAATACAAAGCTGGCCGTATTTTACTATTACTACTTATTATCAAGAGAGAAGACGGACTTTCTAACACTATGCTGTGTCCAATATCAGAAGTTGGATAGCATTTCTCTGATAAGCTATATGGTATCCGGTGTAGTAGACCTCTCATTTCTTACCGAAGTGTCGTAAAAGATGATTATTTATTTATTAATTTCATTTTATACATTTAGTTAGAAAAGAGAAAGTAAAAGTAAAACAAATGTATAAAGGTGGACTTATCCCTAAAAGGGATCTCTTCCAGTCAACCTTTGAGTAACAGAAGGAAAAGGACAAGAATTATTGAAGAAAAAAGAGAATACGGATATTACGGATATACAGAAAAAGTTTATATAAACTAAATTATTTAATCTATTAATTAAGTAAGTAAAGTAAGTAAGTAACGGCCTGTTACTATCCCACTGCTGGGCATAGGCCTCTTCTCTCCGTTTTTTTTTTTTTGGAGAGAAGGATTGGAGCTAAGTCCTAGCACGGTGCTCCAATGCAGATTGGTAGGTTACACATATCCCCAGAATTCTCTAGAGATATGCAGGTTTCCTCACGATGTTTTCCTTCACCGAAAAGCGTGTGAGAAATTGCAATTATCAATTAGACACATAAGTTTTATATTAGAAAACTTATTGGTGCCTGCCCGTGTTTGAACCCTAGACCTCCTTGAAAGAGGCGCACGGTGTTACCGCTGGACTACCACAGCTTTTGGTATTAATTAATTTTGGTAAAATAAATAGATGAAAAGATGCTACTAATATATATTTACTTAAGATAAATATTTTCTAGTCTGTATCTTAAATACCGAAAGGGAAATATTTTTGCGGTTTGATACTGGTAAATCATTCCACAGCTTAACACCTTGAAAGCTAAATGTTTTGAGGAAGTCAGTGAGGAGCATTTAGGGAAAGCAAGATCTAAGGTATTTATAGATCTTAGCCGGCCACATCCTAAATCCAAAAAGAAGTTCAAATGCTCTTTATTGGGATTACCCGCCATGTGGTATCCGGCTAAGTAGAATAGACCACAATCTTTCTTATCGAGGTGGTTTGAAATACGACTAAGGTAAGTTTAAGTAGCCGTCAGGCAGGCGGCTGGTCGTAAAACACAGTCATATTATGTGACAACATGTTTATAACATGTTATGCTGATACTTACCATAGTGTTTGAGGTAATGGTACTGTAGACAACAGTCCAATATCAGGTACAGTTCGTCATACCATCGTTCGCACCACCCACATTTGTTGGGATATGCAGCTGAGAAATACTGAAAATACAAGAATTTAGTACTTCCCTACAATATTAAATGCAAAAGTTTTCAAAATAATAGACCAACTTGCCTCACCACTTGAATTGTATAAAGTTGAGAAAAAAATATAAAAAAGTCTGTACATTTTGGTAATTAAAGACCTGGGTTATCATAAACTTTGTTTTTCAGTTGTATAATGCAAAAAAATCACCAGCCAAAGCTAATATCATTTATAATTAGCAAAGAATAGAATATTATTTGTGTTACAAGATATTTCATATTTGAAATAATATATATAATTTTTAAATACATACAAAATATAAATATTTTTAATATATTATAATAATAATAAAGCCATTTATTCCATATTTCTAAGTTTCTCGTACATTTCAAATGTTGTTATTAAGTTATTAGTAAATTTTCTTATTATATGTTAGTATGGTTAGTCGTTTGAAATATGGACCCCGTTATGGGTAAAGGCCTCCTCCAGCTCTTTCCATTTGCCTCTCTGCTTGCCTATATATAGCCATTCCTTCCCGCAACTTCTGTAATATCAGCCCACCTTCTACTTGGTCTACCTATTAATATATTATTGAAGGTTATATCTGTATCAGACATGTTTGTGTATGTTGTTGTATGTATATTTATTATGTATGTATGTTGTACGTTCACTTTATTTTATCATTGAATTTAGAATTGGTAATATGATTAAGGGCAGCAACCCAGAGAGTCCAAATTTACAGTACTCAGAAACATCATCTATTATCGAACCTGCTTTATGAACTACCAGATTCCTTAACATCATCAGCTTCATTAAAATCTTTGACGATTTAAAAGGGTTAATTTTAATAAAGATGATTTTGATTTAATTTAACAAATTGTAGGAGGACAAATAGGCTTATATGGCAATGTATATAATATAAAAAATCGATCTGATACCTAAATAAAATGTAAAATAAGTATATTTTCTTTACTATAAATTATCTCATTTCGTAGGTTAGCTGGAAGAGATCTCTGTCTTCAGAATATGTTGACATTTTGTACATTTTTTTTTATAAGTATTGTTTTTGAAACATTTTTATGGTACATAAATGAATAAGTAATATCATATTCGTTTTAGTACAAAAATGATTTGCGCCAATTTAACCTCAATATATTTTCGAAGCGGGAAATCTTACGGTTTATTAATATTCATGACGAATTACCTGTGCAAGTTTTCGCAGAGCTGGTTTAACTGTTGAACCGAGGGCTTCTTGCGCGGTAACTTGGAATACTGATGGAGTTCCTTGCAAGGTCCGCGTTAAATGAGCGGCATAAACAGCCATGATTGTATTATCCTATTATATCAATATCATTAATTATTCTCTAATTGTTATGTGTGAGCGGCTATAAGCTTTTCCTTTTAAACAACGATCTCACACAAATTTTGATCATGTTTACAAAATTTGTTCTTATCAGCTGTTCATGACCACAGACTAAAATGAAAAATCCAATCATCGTGACATTTTGTAATCCATCTATACTGCGTCCATCATATTATCAGTCTTTTGACAGCTCACGCTCATTAAGTTTTGTATTGCTTACGTACAAATATCATACAAATAATATTTGTACTTTATGGATGGGTACCGCCCACTTAGTGATGTCACACATAATGGTTACTACGATTATGCCACAGATTAAAAATAATCGGTAGAAATCGATGTTACGAGTATTAAAAGACATTTAATAACATTATATAAAGTTTTACTTTCTTCTTAGTTAATACATGAATACAAATAAAACAATCAGGATATTTTAATTTATTTTAAATCCATTATAAAATCCATGGACTCGATACATAATATCCCCCTATCCGAAGAATAAAGTCAAATGTCCCATGTCCAAGCATAGGAAATGTGACTTTATTCGTTGGAAAGGGCGATATATTTTCTTCCTTACAACATAGAAAAGGAAAACACTCATTTTAGGTTTGAGTTTTAAGATTGGCAGTTTTTTTTGCACATGCAAGGTTTTTAATTATTGATCGGACATTGTTGTCAGATAATATAAAAAATTCTCTTGTGCAAACTTTCACACAGCAAAAACTTTATTTCAGGGAAAAATGTAATAAATGTGTATTGTCCGTTACTTAATATGTATTGGTTTGACTAAATTATTAATACTATCCATTGAAATTCTCTCCACATTAAAAAAAGGTAATATGTCTATCTCAGTTCAAGGTAACTACATATAATAAGGAAACTTATTGAGATCGTAGGCATTCATAGAATAAAAGAAACGTGTATATTATTAAAATATTTTATTATTATCTATTTTTACACTTTTATACAGTAAAGCGTCTCAATTTTGAATAAGGCAACACTTAATTACTATTCAGACGATATTATTACAAAAAGCACTCCTTCACTAGACAGCACGATACCGACACGACATCATGCCGAAACCACATTTATATTTAAAGTGATGTTAGTTTTTAAAACAAAGGCCTTAGTATAATTGGACGAAGTTAAATAAAAAGATTAAATCAATAAAATAGACTTATTTCAGTGCGTGTTTAAATGTCACGACTTAAATTATCTGTAAAGTTTTAAAGTACGTAATTCCGTTACCAAACAAGAATTTTTACATGTATTTAAAATTAAGCACTCATGATTCATTTAATCACTGAAGATGATCGAGATGGCAACTTATAAAAACGCCAAAAAACTTAAATAATCATTATGGATAATAACAAAATAATAATAATTAGATCTTATTTGAATATCTTTTGTAATAGTTATGTTTACGATTTAGATCTTTTCGTTTAACTATGTCCGATTAAAGTGTTACACAAAAATATTAATGAGTAAATAAATATAATTTATTAAATAACAATTGTATATTAGTTATTCCGTGTACTGTCTTTATTACAAATATAAAACTGTTCGAATACGAATTTTATAAGTCTTTGAATATTTAATGTCTTTGGATATCTTTTGTAAAAAACTGAATTTTTGACTATTATCTTTGTAAATGCCACAGACAATGATGCTGTAAGCCGAACGATACGATTAATTAAAAAAAAATATATTTTAATGGTTTGGTAAATATATTTTGTTGTGAGGATAAATCACACTATAAATAACTTATTTTATTTTGTTAGACCTGATTTTTTTTTGTGCAGCTACTAGGTATTTTCGTGATGACTAGGTACCTAGTGAATTTAAGCCATTATCTCACACAAGTATATCCAAATTCGAGTAAATATACTGAATTACGTTGTCGATTATATAAGTTTATATCTTATTAGTATTAAACCAAACTATTTATTAAGTAAAAAAGTACAAAGTACGATTATTCAACCTCGATGACAAATATCAAATTCATAACGCATTATTCTTAACATTTCATAATTTATTAAAAAATACGTCATGAAGATTTTTACTTATTACAAATACTTTTGTGCATGGATCAACTAAACCAATTTTATCGTTTTATTTTAGATCGTATTAGTTCACTGCTAAAATATTTATTATTTTCGCCACACTTACGCATGCATTAGTATGATCATCATCCCTTAACTATATAATTAAAAAAGAATCGTATATCAGAAGAAAACAAAATTCACATATTATATCACACAACTTGGTCCACAAAAATTATCACTGCTATATAAAATATCTAAAATTATTGATTTTCAACAATAATGCAGAATAACAATATTTCAATTGAAAATAATTTACATTCTCCTCATACATGGGCCGTGTAATACAAATACGTATAATGGTCTTTGTTCGTTATTTCATATTAATATTATAAATGTCAAAGTCTGCCTGTTAAGTTAATCTGCTGGGTCAATTATGATGAAATTTAGCACGATTGAAGCTTACACTCCGAACTTTCATATAGGACATTACATAAAAAAGATGGCTTAATTTTTTTCATAATAGTCTACAGAATATAGACTACGTTCTTTTAGGATTTTTTAAAATACTTATATGTTTAAAATATACATAAAATATATGTTTAAAATATATTTCAATTATTAAAAGATTGCGGATAAATACTTTTCTCACTGTGTAATTAGGATATAATTATTTTTAGTCACATTTTATATCAATAATATGTTAAAACATGTTTCAAATGCAACCTCCTTCAAATAGTTGGGTCAATAATATAAAAAAAAAAATTGTCACCGTCAATGTGACAAGTTCTCGAAAAAGAATAAATTGATTGACTTTTGAGAAAATTGCTTCTCATTTATTGAATAAGTGTAAAGGCAAAATATCGTTGTTATTTATAAATATTAACGTTGTTATAATTTGCTTCTGTTAGCGACTTTGTCTCGTAAGTAAGTACCGAGATAAAATATTTCACTCCATACTGAAATACAAAGGGAGTCAAATAGATCCATTTATATTAGGATTGATATACTAAATAATTAAAATAAATTAATTACTAGGTACTTTAACAAAATACATACACATATTTCTAGTTCAGGCGTCAGTTTCCTTCCATAGCAAGATTAATGTCATAGGTAACTTTTTTATTTATTTATTTATTTCATCAACAAAGAATCTGTGTATTTGTTAAGTTTCAGCCGAATCATTAATTGTTTCTTGTGTGTTATTGATACTTTAATAAATAAATAAATAAAAAATAAAAATATTATAGTCCTGGATTTCACCAAAAAAATATCCCGCCTATTAAAGTCGCTGAATATAAATGTCACTAAAAGAGTGTGGACGCGTCTTAATATCTCAAAAACATTGAACCAAACTAAAACTAATCATGTACTTTAATAAATAATAAAATACAATGTGATGTCAAAAAATGTCTTAAACAAAAGAGACTTAACTGTAAAATAAACTTTTTACAAACATTTTTATACGTAGCAAATATAGTGTTATATTTAAGTACCGTTATATCATCATGCTTCATTGCGGCTCAATTTAATATCGATTCGATCTAGGGTTGCCACCTTTTTTTGAAGAAAAATAGTATTTTTCTTTTTAAATCAAAAAAATATAGTACTTTTAGGAAATAAAATAGTACAAAAAAAAATAGCACACATCTAATTTCAATCATTATTTATTTTTCCATGATTATTTATTATTACTTTTCACTTTGGCTATCAAGGTTCTATTATTTTTTAAATAATTATAAAGTTAGGTCTATATTAAAGTAAATTAACAACCCATTTTTGATTAAGTTAATAGATGCCCTATTCCTTTCTTCTCTCTATTTCACATTCATGACGGAAAAAAAGCGGAAATTGTACGAATGGAGAGAAGGAAGGAAATGATTTTAAAAATATTTTTGTTTAAATTTCATCTGAGCTTTTGAAAGGCAATTGCCATTTTTCAGGAGTCATTTTCGATACAGAGACATTTTCGATATTCAAAAATAACCTCAATGTTCGTTCGGATAGCATTCATTGAGAAAGTGACATTGACATTTGAAAATGACAAAGGAGTTAGAGTTACTAACTACCTAACTAAGCCCCGTACATACATGAATGAGTTTCTTTCAAACATTCCCTATGCAGCGCTGCGAGTGCGTTCCACTCACAGTTGTTAGCAATAAAAATATAGTATTTTTCGTCCTATATTGTTTTTCTATAATATATAGTACAATTGACTTAAATATAGTAAGATACTATATAATATAGTACGGGTGGCAACCCTAATTCGATCCCACATAATTTCGAGCTATGAAAGCAGTGACGTAGTTACCGGAGAGCTAGACAAGGCAGTATCCCAGGGCCCCTGAGCTTCTTGAAGGTTTAGCTTGCTCCATTTCATGATATTATTAATCAACATTACACATTATAAAAATATTTAACTTTGAAACATTAGCCTGTACTTATTAGTATAAAAATTGTTGTTAGAAAGACGCTATTCTAACTGAAAGTATAACCTTGAAATATCGATCGTATTGTGTACAACATAAGGATTACATTTTTTGTATTAACAATAATTGTATCTAGTAACAGCGATTAGCATAAACGCTACACGTTTGTTTAATATTTATCTGTTACTGGATAAAGCGATTGCTACTACAAACAAATGTAATCATTATGAGGTATCAATACGGTTGATATTTCTAGGTCACACTTTCATTTGGGATAGCGTAAAGGTACCACATCATCTCGATATATCGACCTTATTGCATACAATATGAAACTTACATTTCTTTGTATTAAATATTTTTGTTTACTTTTTATATATTATCCATAATTTTGTATATTTTGATATGAATATTTCGTGCGCAATTTATAAAATGAGTTATAATTTAGACAGTACCAGTTACTATAAAAGGCAATAGCAGATGGTGCTATATATTTTTTTACATCATGATCACTATGTGATTGGTGATTTTGTCCGTATTTACAAGGAGCCATACTTAATTTTTTCCCCATGGTTTTTTTACCTCGCTACGCCACTGTATGAACAGTTCAATTAATTTGATTAAGTACAGAATTACAATATATCATTAAGTCATATAATACAATAAATAATTAAGTATTTTCGGTTAACATTATATTAGTTTTCAAATTCATTCAAATTGCAACATTCAAGTCTTTACGTTTTATTACTATACGCAAAAAATTACACATTAAAGTTATCACAATTGGCACCACTCTCATTGGATTAACAAAATACCAAAATTTTCCAAAGTGTCAAATGTAGGATATCACAATGTAGAGTTATTATACTAGAGTAGAGAAGCCTGCTTAAAATTTACTATATTATAATAAAGAGAAAGCAAACGAGGGTGATCTATCTGTCTCTCTTTTTTATGTGTGATTAGACAAAGATGATACGAGTATGATCTTTCCACCTTAATAAATCTATGAGCACAATGAATAAAACTGCCAAAGTATAAAATAACAGATAGTTAACGATATGATAGCAATTGTAACGGTTTGGAAATAGCGTTAAAAAACTGTCACAGGATATAGTTAACTAAATTGACAGATTATGGATATCACAATTGACATAAACCATCAAAGTGAGTCTCGCATCTCAAAATATAAACAACGATTAGCTAAAACTCATACGTCAATGATAAAAAGAGCAAATCATGAATGCCACTATTGGCAACACTGTGAAAAATCACAAGTTAACTGTGAAAATATCACAGTTATTAGACTAGAGTAGGGGAGTTGGCCTAAATATGTCCATCGAAAGTAAAGGCAATGCAAATAAGGCTTTCTATTTCTGTTTTTATGTGTGATAAGATAAATATAAGTACGAGTCTTTTAAGAATCTTCACTCTCTTATTATCTGTTGGACTAACTCTAAAACTCACTATTTTGACGTTTTTTGTGGAAGAATGACCCATTTCCGTACTACTCCAAAAAAAGGAACTTTCAATGGATATATAATGGACATCTTTAATTTTTTAATTGTGGTCCGCTCGAGTAGCTTTGAAATTAATACTGTATGTTAAAACAAAGGTAATGAGAATATTATTTTGCTATAATCCGCGATAAAAGGAAATATATGTAATGCTAAATGTAGAGTGTACTATTCGTTCTCAAAATAATATTCTCATTACTTTTGGACCATTATGGACCTCCGCAAAGTAACGCCTAATTCTATAAACTGTATGTTAAGATATTTTGGAGTGTTTTCATATAAAGCTCCACGATTGATTGAACTTGTAAAAGAATTTATTTTTATTTGAAATACACAAAAAAAGGCCTGACTATGGCTTCCCTCTCAATGTATAATAACTTTATGGAAATAATACAAAATCAAGGAGGATAAAACTGTTAAGTTTAAATTTACACATGTCTTCAATCCTTCAAGAACACTGTAGTTGAACCTTTGATACAAGTCTACGAAATTCACAGCTTCTAAATCCAAGCTCGAAGCCCTACTTGTGTAAGGCGGAGCCCTACACGTGAGAACCGAAGCCCTACGAGGAGGCTTCGTGCTACTTAGAAGAGTTGTTGTACTGAGGCCGTCCTGCAAGCTCCAGTAAGTACCTATCAGGATGCTCGATCCAATCCGCAGCCGATATTTTTACCTGTTAAATTGTTTTTATCAGTCAATCTATTCAAAATAATTTTTATTCCAGCAAGCTTTTGCAAGAACTTTTGAATCGTTGAGGATCAGTTAGATTTAACTTAGCTACCGCTGGTTTGGAATGTTGCTCTTACAGAGAAGAAACCAGGAAACTTGGCGGTCAATCTTTTAAACATTTTTAATTTACATTATTAAACCAAAATCTTGTATGAAGCAGACATTTAACATTAAATTGTGTAATATGCTTTACGTATAAACGTATTCCTTACACTTAATTTGAACCCTTCTGTAGGGAAGCCTCATATAGATTGCAAAACAGAGTAAAGTTTTTGAGAGACTCGTCTCTCAAAAACCTTACCAATCGCTTATGACGTTATGTCCTCAAAAAGTATCTTTTGACAAGGTTATATCCTAAATTAATGAAACTCTATGATCTATACACACAAAATCAATTTTTTATCAACCATATACTAAATAAACTGCTTTAAATTAAGGGATGTCCCCAAAAATATATCACTTCTGTTCGCTAAAAGAGTAACACAAGCCGGCTACCAAGGTACTGATTTATCGAGTCGACAACTATAAGAACTCCATGGACGTAAAACATTGCACACATACATAACAACTACAAAGTAGACCATTTGCCAAAAAACTGCTTTCAACAATCCTTTATAATCATGACTTAAACCACAAACATGAAACTCTCATTTCTTGCAAATTTGCGGTACTTTAATCTAAACCTGGATTAAATTAATCTTATGTTAACGCACACTATTTCAATAACACGATATAATAGGAATACCACAATTCCGTTCCTAGATGCACTTCTCTTGAATGACGAACAAAGACTGACTGTCACTGAAACGTTTTATCAATAAGAAGACTAAACCGGTAACAACAACGGCACAGTGCTGCCACTGTTTTAATCAAAAAGGGCGCAATACTCTTGTTTCATGACCGTGTTGCTATAAAATACAAAGCGGAAGTCAATGGCGACAACACTTATCAAGATTACGTAACGTAAAAATATTCTCAACACATACACAAGAAATAGACCCCCATAATGAAACCACTCTTAACTTATATCCTCAATATCAACTCACTGAGTCGAAATACTCATAACTCCATACTTTCAGGTTTTAAACTTTCATCCCAAACATTGAATGCAAAATATCTCACCTGTCTTTGCCTCTCAGCTTCCCGTACTTGCCATTTTTTGACTTCCATTTGTGCCTCCCGCAACGACTGTTCACCACAACCCCACACCTAATAACATTAATACATTTATATATATTTAGTTCCAGAGTAATGCTTGCAAATAGCAAAATAATGCTTACAATTGCGTCGATATCTCAATTGAACCATACATTTCAATCAATCAATCAATCAATCATTTATTGCATATAATCCGTTTACAGGATGTTACAATTATATTTTACGGTAATTACGGTAATCTTAATTTCTTATAAATATCTGGGTGACCGAGCTTCGCTCGGTAATTTTTTACAAATAAAAAAAAACTTAAAAAAAAAGAAAAAACAATTATTTAGTTGGGGATCGATCCTTGGCATTCACATTTCTCGAGGCTGCCCGTTACCCGAATAAGCTACGTCGACTTGACAGTTAATGGCGAAAATTCAATTCAATATAAATGTTAGTGTTTTTTAATGCCCAAAAACAGGGATAAAACAATATTTTTTTACATAAAACCTACCTAGATCAATTTTTCTCTCCCAAAATCTCCTACATGCTGAATTTCGGGAAAATCGTTGGAGCCGTTTCCGAGATTCAGAATATATATATATATATATATATACAAGATTAACTCATTTAAATATAAAGATACATCAAGAACTAAATTTATATATACTCTAAAATTTTGAAGACAATAATACTACATAAGGCAATAATAAAATAAAGTGTACAATAAAAAGTAAATAATAAAAGTAAAAGTCCAATAGGTAAAAACTTAAAATATATATCTGATCATATCACGCTTATCATATATTGTCATGCTGATAAAATTCTTCCAATGATAATAATCTACTAGAAACTTCGGAAAATGAAAATATCTGCAAGGTTCATAGCCTAAAATTAATCTAAAAACCAAAAGAGTTCTTACAGAGTTTTTTCAGAGAAATCGTTTTTTTTCGGACACTATCTAATGCTGTTAGTCCTAACGACTTTTACAGCGTTACCGAGAGAGTGGCGCAGAATCATCGTCGGGAGTGAAAAACTGGGAGAGCGGGTCTCAAGCGAGGCCTGCAGCATCCTGGGAGCGTTGCCTGAAGGGTGCTTCCTGTGAGGACGGACTTGGGCTTAAAGGGACTGTGGAGGACTGTATCGGATTAAGATGCAACATTAAGAAATGGATTTTTAGTCTTACCTCAATAGCACTTAAGGGGTAAGGCACACCCTGGAAGGTGAAGGAGTCGAAACCTTCGTTGATGGCGAGTAAAGGCTTTCGAGGGTCCGAGCCGGCGCGGAGACCCTTAGGATAGCCGCGGATACACGAGTTGAGGTACAGCATCTTGGGAGCATGCTCCACTAGGGCAAATCTGGAACCCACCAATTTGTGGAAATTAATTTTCATTTACATTAAACAGGCATCGGCTAATCGCCTAATAAACGGGCTACGTATTAGGCCCTTTAGATCCTAAAGTTGTCCAGGGGTCAACGGAAAACTCCACGGTGTCTACGTTGCGGGACGAGAAATAGGGGGTCCCCAAAATATATAATTATCACACAACAGGAGTCACCTTTCTTCACAGGAGTCAGTTCCTTTAATTATAAATCACGCAAATATCAACAAAACCCCCACAAACGCCCATAAAATGCCCTCAAACATCCAATAAAGATAAGATAATAAACTAACGAGGGATAAAGCTGTATAAGCGCGCAGTCAGGCCCGCCCCAGTATTGGTGTGTGTCGCGCCACTCCTGTGGTGAAGCCACCACCACTGTCACACCCTCCGCCACCCCCTCGTCACCAGTCGCCGCCCCCGCTACCACTATTAACGTGGGACCTCTGTAACAAACAGCAAGTGTCATAGGGCTCCCATAGAAATCAACGAGTGCTTAGCAACTTCAAACGTATTCCAAGTCAAAACGAGTCAATATTTTGCGATTTATGTTTCTATTGTTAGAATTTAAAAATATTTCTATTTTAGATACTTATTCTATCAAAATTATATCATAGTATATAAAAAATTAAATTGTAAAGTCTTTGGTCCTTTGAGCCGGATACAAGGAAAATTTTATATTTATCACATTAGCGTAGTCAATTTTAGAGTGTCATCAGTTTATCCTAAATATTGGATTGGCACGTTGGCGCATTTGACTCTACCTTCAGTTCTATGAGTTGCGGGTTCGATTCCCGCTTTTGCGATATTATAGCTATATCGTCAATATTTATGTTTAATTATTTTTTATATTTAAGTAGTACAATATTTCTTTTTATATCAGTAAAATAATTTGCTAAGATTTTACTAATTGTTAAGTGGTGTATGAGTCTTAAGCAAATAAGATAGTTTAATTTTAATTCTCAGTTAAGCGAACATTGTTCTTTTCAGAAAATAAATGTCTTTAACCCGATATCGTTAATATTAATTAACTAGTGGCCCGCTCCGGCTTCGCACGGGTATAAAATATATAGCCTATGTCACTCAGTGAAAAAAATGATTAAAATCTATCGAGTAGTTTTGGTTTATTCATTACTGCCCGTGGCCCGCACGCCTTAAATTTGGAATAAAACAATTCCTCTTTCCCTATACCATTAAGATTCCCTGCTATCTTCGCAATATTTCAATTCATATACTAAGTTTTATTCTTTTACTTTTATATTTTCCTTATGTATTTTATTTTTACAATGAATTACAGTCTTTATATACAACATTCACAGATTTCTTATTACTTTACTATGCAGTGAAGTTTAGCTATTATTTTGATAATTGTCATATTTTTTACCATACTTAACCAAAGACAAAATTACGAATAGCTGTCATTTATGTTTTGTTATTCCATGTCATAGTTGTTTTTGTTATCCCACGTTTTATAGTGACTTGACGGGATAAAATAAATGCGGTCGAACGGGACAAAAGCAACCTCTTCACCAATTTTCAGCCGAATTGGTTCATCCGTTCTTGAGTTATAAATAGTGTAACTAAGACCAACTTTCTTTTATATATATAGATACCTATAAGCTAGTGTGTGGTGTAAGAAGCGGTTGGCACCCAGCCCGTGTTCTCGCGACGCGTACAGCGGCGCCCAATGAGATGGCAGCGCGCAAACCAACCGCGCCAACCACGCTGCTGACGCACTTGTACCTCCTACGGACGAATAAAAATTAATTATGTTGTGAATCTGGTTGAATCAGGTTCGAACCCGAGTAGACACCAATGAGTTTTTCTGTAAAAACTTATGTGTCTTATTGATAATTGCAATCTATCACACTCTTTTCCATGAACGAAAACATCGTGAGAAAACCTGCATATCTCAAGAAATCCTTCCTGGTCCTGTACTTCTTGAGTTTAGCGCGTTCAAACAATCAAAGAAACTCTTCAGCTTTATATATTAGTACAGATATAGAAATTAATTGTATAGATATAGATATTAATTGTATTTAAGTATGTATTTAAAAAATATATAAGTATATATTCACCAGTTGTCTGTCTACCATAACACAAGTATTAAGTTACTTTGGGGACGGACGACCGTGTGTGTAAGTGTCCCAAATATTTATTTATATATCATGATTATGGAAAGGACATTAAATGTTTAGAAATTCTTGATTACAGTATTGTTTTTATAAAAGCCACAGAAAAGAATATATTAAGTGATCACCAGGATGAGGCTGTGTAGGAGGCTTTAAAGGTCGACTGTATAAAGGTGGTGCTGTGGCCGCCAGCAGCCAGGCCGCAGACATGGGCAGTAGGGCTCCTGTGCTGGCCCAGGCGCTTCGTTCTAGAACTGGTGTCCCCAATTCCAGACCATCTCCACCACCATTCCCAGCTTCCACACGGGCTTCTATATCACGGTGTCTTGTTGCCAACATATGTACGCAGTATCTGTAGCGATATGTTGAAAGTGTGATTCTTACTTTATATATTTATATACAGGACACACATATAATACAAATTCAAAATATTCTTTGTAACAAACATTATAAAATTTGTATTTAAGTAACCAAAAATGTGTTTTAAGAGTGCTCGCACCAATTTTAATAAACAATACAATTATATCAAATAAAACTAAAGCACAAAAGTCAGTTGAGTTAATTTTTAAAATTTTACTTATATACGAGTATGAGATATATAGATATATATAATCACCTGTGTACAGGAAATATTAGCCTGTGACAGTGTTCTTCTAGCCAACGAACTACAAAACCGACGCTGTGAGAGTCCTTCTTGTTAAAACATCCTCTCTCAACTGCTTTTAGGGTTTTGTTTATCTGGAATTTAGAAACAATATAGTGACGGATGAAATGTATGGAGTTTTCCTTCCAGAAAATGACTCACCATTAGACATGTTTGTGGTCCCTCTGGATAGTGATCCATTGATAGCTTATAACTTATATACAACAGACTTCTTAAATCCTTTGGCGTAACAGTGCCTTCCTCTGACTCTGAACTGAACATTCTGGGAAATAAAATATGTATGTTACATTTAGTCATTACTATTTTGTATAGGATCCCAGAGAAGCTATATCCACGCATTCTTATCATCTTACCAATCCTCAACAGTATAGTAGGCTTTCTGTATCATTGTCCCTTTAACAATTTTTTTGAATTGATGGCAAAGCTAAAATTGATATCGGAATTTTATTCTTATACCCGAACCCCCACACACTTACGTACTTTTAAAAGGCGCACATCGGGAGCCGCAAGCTTATGTCAGTTCCTATTTTGTCTATTATATAAATCATATTTTTTTTATATAAATCAAATTCAAATTATTCAAATAAACTTGTAAACAAGTGCTTTTGAATCGTCAACTCTACTGCTGTTGGAAAGCTGTTCCTACCGAGAAGAGCCAGCAAGAAACTCGGCGGTTGCTCTTTTAAAAGTATAATTCTTATTACTATTTACATTAAGTCGTTACTGTCTTGTACAGGTTCAAAGAGAGCTATATCCACACATTCTTATCTTTTAAATAAAAGCTAAACATATTATGATGAGTAAAATTCTATTTAAGTATAGTTTCCTCAAAGATAACAGTTATTTCTTCGGTCAATGACTCGTCACTTTCATAAACTAGATTATCTACACAGATAATAGACAATACAGATAATAATCTCAATCTCAATTTATGCTAGTGGGTATGTAAGTACTTGCGACATTCTATTTATTGTCTATTTCCGACCTAGATAAGATTATCTACTGGATAAATATAGACATTTGGTGACAGAAAGGAAAGTGATACATTTTCATACTATTTTGGGCCCAAAATGTAAAAAAATTGGGCTAATAAATAGCTTTTTATTAAATAATTTATATACTTTGCGATTTTGGTCGTGGAGTCTATCTCCTGATGATGCTTCGGTTGCGGGGCGAAACGATTGTTGAGTTTGTGATAGTGAACGTATATAGCGCTTGTGTATTGTGGTGGCGGTGGTGGAGGTTTGTGCATGTGTTTTTACGAATCCTGCATGTATCTGGTATGATAAACGATTGTCCACTTACATTTAGCATTATATATATTTTCTATTTTACTTCTTCGCGGATTATAGCAAAATAATTTTATTATTACTTTTGTAGCTTTTTATTAGTTAATTATTACTCAAAATTTGGCTCATTTTTTTTCATCTATCTTGAAGCTGTTATAAAAAAATTAGTGACATTCAGGTTATGAGTTCTTATAGCTGATTTTGAGGATGTCAGATATTTTTTAGCACAGATAAGCGTAAACAAAATAGTGATAAAACAAACAATCAATCGATTTCTAAACAAGAATCAACTTTAACTTCAATTTCTGGCCAGGCGTCAACTTACTTTAATCGCCTTTTACGACATCTCAGTAAGAAAGAGGGTGGTCTATTCTACTCAGCCGGATACCACACGGTGGGTCAATTTACGTTAGTCGACTTTTACGACACCTCGTTAAGATAGAGGTTGGTCTATTATATTCAGTCGGATTCCACGCAGCGGTTCTTTATTATTTAAAATATTTATTAATAAAATATTTTAAACTAATAAAGATCATTTTATATCATTATTTAATAATTATTCAATAATAATTAATCAACGCCATCTTTGTTATGTCTTTAATATTCGTTTACTTTAATCGACTTAACTTTTTTATTTGTGCCTGTAATGTTTGAATGAAGACGAACTGTCACAGACTGAATGCGTTTATTATTCTGTTACCTACATTACACTGTTGCCTCTCTTAAAAATCTAGAAGATCATCAAATATAGCTATAACAATTATTATTTTACATACAAAACATTTTACAACATAAAAAACTTAACTACAGTGTTAGGAACATAACAAATAATCGAATATGTATATCATTCTAATATTTTAACATACTTTTATAATTTTATTTAAATTTAAACATACTATTATAATTTTAAATATTTTTTCTTTATACGTGGTCTCAAAGTCATGCCATGTGCGACCTGATTTGGGCTAGACCTGGAAGGTGAATATGCTTTTTCAATTTCATTATCCAATGGTTCACATGGTACTGTTGCTGTGTCAAGAAGAGAATTCTCAGCACTTTTTACGATTTCATTGCCGTGTGCCTTTTCAATATCTATACTGGTTAAAGTATGTCTGGGTTTCCTATAGCTTTTGTTTAATATTTGATCGACATGTCTCTTACAAGTACGATCGTCGCCGGTCTTAACAGTATACGAGACGGGCCCTGTTCTTTGAAGTACCACACCATCTTTCCATTTAATCAAATTATCATTATAATTACGCACCAGAACACGATCACCGGGGAGCATTTCACGCAGAACACCACCACGAAGTGCCTCTTGGTTAGATTGCTTACCTCGTACTATATCTCGAGTATCTGGTCTCAACAAATCCAATCTGCCTCTCAATCTATGTCCCAACAGTGCTACGGCTGGCTCCTTTTGCGTCGTGCAATGCTCGGTATTCCTGTATGTAAATAAAAATTTACACAGGGCTTTGTCGAGGTTTTCGTTTTCAACGAGTGCCTTTTTCAATACTAACTTGATTGTTTTGACGGCATTTTCAGCCGCACCGTTGCTAGACGGGTGATATGGAGCTACCAAAATTCTCTTGATACCGTTTTTATTTAAGTAAGACAAGTAATCAGACGAAGAAAAAGGTGGGCCATTGTCACTGACCAAGCATTTCGGTAAACCAAAACGAGAGAATATCTTACGGAGGCATGTTATGACGGCAGCTGCTGAAGTGGTGGGTACTGGTTCCACTTCCAACCATTTGGAGTGCGCGTCCAAAATCACAAGATAATATTTGTTGCGGAATGGACCCAAAAAATCTACATTAAGTCTCACCCACGGTTGGTCCGGCCAGTCCCACGCGTGCAGCGGCGCGGGCGGCGGCTGAGCGCGCTGAGCACTGCACGCGGTGCACTCGCGGCACACACGCTCAATAGCTGCGTCTAGCCCGCTCCACCATACGTAGTTCCGAGCTAGCTGCTTCATCTTGACTACACCCATGTGCCCTGAATGCAGTTCACCTAACACAGTCTCCTGTAGGCTGGCGGGCACCACGACCCTGTAGCCCCATACCAAGCAACCCTGCTCCAAAATTAAACTATCGCGTCTTATGTAATATTGTTTAAATTTTTCATTTTCTAATTTTGTAGGCCACCCGAATTTTACAAAGCCGACTATTTTGTTCAATGTAGTATCCTTAACGGTTGCGTTTTTAATTTCATGGAATGTTACGGGTAATTTATCCTCTATGAAATGAAAATAACATCTATCTGAGCTATCCTCCCGCATCGCACTCTGACTGTCCGGTGACCGACCTAAAGGTAAACGTGACAACGCATCGGCGAAACAATTTTTCGAGGAAGAAATAAATTCTATATCAAAATCATAAGCTGCTAACCGTACAGCATACCTCTGTATTCGACTCGCTGCCGTTTGCGGGATACCTTTATTTTTGCCAAATATGTAACTTAACGCTCGGTGATCGCTGCGCAAAATAAAATGCCGACCATAAACGTAATGGTGGTGCCTACTAACGCCAAAAACTATAGCCAACGCTTCCTTATCCAACTGTGAATAATTACGTTCGGCATCGTTCAGCGTGCGCGACGCACAGCTGATCGGCCGCTCGCTGCCGTCGGGGTAGCGGTGCGCGAGCACGGCCCCCAGCCCGTACGCGCTGCTGTCCACCGACAGCAGCAGGGGCAGCCCCACGTCGTAGTGAGCCAGCACCGGAGAACTACTCAGCAGTTTTTTAACCTTTTTAAAAGCATTTTCACATTCCAGACTCCACTCCCATTTTACCTGTTTCTTAAGTAAATCATACAAAGGTTTCAAAACAGAGCTCATATTAACACAAAACTTATTGTAAAAGTTCACGAGACCTAAAAAACTTTTTAATTGAGTAACGTCTTTTGGCGAAGGCGCTGCCAGAATAGCCTCAATCTTATTACTGTCTGTGTGAAGACCTTCTTTATCAATTCTGTATCCTAAATATGATACACTATCTTTAAAAAATTCACACTTGGCCCAATTTACTCGTAACCCGGCCTCTTTTAACCTAGTTAACACCGCTCGTAAGTTTTTAAAATGCGTCTCCCTATCCTTCCCAGTGATACAAATGTCATCCTGAAAAGCAACTGTAGAAGGTAATCCACTTAAAGTTTCTTCTATTAATTTTTCGAAATTTTCCGGTACACATTTTATTCCGAAAGGGACCCTTTTGTAAACAAAAGTACCTAAATGTGTAGTTATAGCTGTCATGGGCTGTGAGTCTTCCGTTAGCAATACTTGCTGATAGGCGTGGGATAAATCCAGTTTGGAAAATTGTTCTCCACCCCCTAGTGTAACAAATATATCGTCAATTCTCGGAAGAGGATAGTGAAAGTCTTTTAAAAGAGGATTAATAGTTATTTTGTAATCGCCGCATATGCGGATATCGCCATTTTTTTTAATAATAGGCACGATAGGAGTACCATAATCCGACCGCTCGACTTTATAAATGACGTCATCACGTTGCAGCCGCTCCAACTCGCGCTCAACAGGCGCGCGGAGCGCGAGGGGCAACGGCCGCGCCTTCACGAACACGGGAGTTTTATCCGCGAGATGTAACTGCATTCGACTTTTATATGTCCCAAGCCCATCAGCAAAAACTTCAGGAAACTCCTTACGCAACAATTCTATAGAATGGTTAACATATTTCTCGGATAAATTATAAAAATTACTTACATCTAATTGCAAGCGTCTTATCCAGGTGCGACCCAACAAAGGAGGACCACCATTTTTGATTACATACAACGGCAACTTTTGTGACATAGACTGATAACTTACATTAACTATAATATAGCCTAATGGTTCTATTACATTCCCCGTATATGACTTCAACCGTATATTTTTATGCTGTAATTCTATATTCCCGAAATATTTATCATAATAATATTTAGAAATCGCGGAAATTTTACTACCAGTATCTATTTCAAATTTTACATAGGACTCTTCTACTTTTAATTTAATATAGTACGGACCATCCTTGCCCCCGCAGTCCATATTATAAAAGTCTAAGTCACTATCGTCCGATTCATTTAAAAAAAACTGACCTTTCGACTTCTTTTGTTGTACCGTATCACTGCACTTATCGACACTTTTACACATCACTTGAAGATGACCTTTTTGTCCACAATTATTACACGAATAATACTTAAACCGGCACCTGGAGCCGGCATGCCCGGGGCGGCCGCAGCGCGGGCAGGCGCGGGCCGCACCCGCCGAGCCGCCGCCGCGCTCCACGCGCCGCCGCTCCCCGCGCGGCACCGCGTTGACTCGATGCACTCCTTCCGCTGCGAGCCCGCCGCTGGCGCCGCACGCCGCCTCCGCCGCGTGCCTCTCCGCCGCCTCGAGCGCCAATGCGAGCTCGATTGCACGTTTGTAATCGATGTCCCGCTCGGCAAACAATCTAGACCTCATGTCTTCATTACGAAGGCCGGAAACAAATTGATCCCTCAAGTTGATCTCGAGAGTGTCGCGAAAATTACAGTGTTTCGCTAAATGCTTCAAACTCTGCAAATATTCACTTACAGTTTCCCCTTGTAACTGTTTTCGTTGCCGGAACATGTGTCGTTCCGCGATTTCCGACCTCTGCGGTTCTAAATGATCTTTAATTATTTTTTCAAGTTCGTCAAAAGATTTATCTTCTGGTAAATCCGGGTTGCACAAATCACACATTAACTCATAGCACGAAACACCAACATGAGTCACCAACGTGGCTACGTGCAAGTCCTCACTAATATTGTTTAAGGCAATAAATTGTTTTATTCGCCGACAATATGCATCCCAGTTATGGGAACCGACTTCAAAATTCTCAATCTTCCCGATAGGCATCTTTACGACTTTAAAATCTATAATTAAAAACACCGACTGCGCCAATGTAATGTTTGAATGAAGACGAACTGTCACAGACTGAATGCGTTTATTATTCTGTTACCTACATTACAGTGCCAAACACATTTTTAAAGATTTTTCAATTTCTAATTTATTTTAAAAAACAAAAATACGCCGCTTTTTACCATACCTCAATCTATTACAATGGGCGCCAAAAGCCCACGTTTCAAATAATTTATAGAATTAGGCGTTACTTTGCGGATATCCATAATACAAAAGTAATAATAAAATTATTACGCTATAATCCGCGATAATGTAAATAGAAAATACATATATGTAATGCTAAATGTAGAGTGGACAATCCGTTTTCATATCTATACATGCAGGATTCGTAAAAACACGTGCACAAACCTCTACCATCGCCACCACAATACAAAAGCACTACACACGTTCACTATTAGTAACTCAACAATTGTTTCGCCCCGCAACCGAAGCATCATCAGGAGATAGACTCCACGACCAAAATCGCAAAGCGTTTGGTAAATAATTTTATTATTACTTTTGTATTATGGATCTCCGCAAAGTAACGCCTAATTCTATAATTTACAAAACAAATAATAAAATTATTAGGCTACAATCCGCGATAAAGTCAATACAAACTATTTATAATGCTAAATGTAGAGTGGACAATCTGTTTTCATATCTGATACATGCAGGATTCGTAAAACACAAACCTCCACCATCGCTACTACAATACACAAGCACTACATACGTTCACTATCTCTCACAATCGTTTCGCCCCGCAACCGAAGAATCATCAGGAGATAGACTTGACGACAAAATCCCCTTTCCTTTAGAAAGCAGTTTCCTTTGCCAAGCAGTTATTACCTTACGTATGTTTCTATAATGATGCTGTCATCCAGCATGCTGAGGATCTTCTCGCACTGGTGCCTGAACGTGGAAACTGGAATGTGTTTGTTTTTACACTTGCCACTTTTATGTATATAGTTGTAGAATTGTCTGGCAAGCTCTGGATACATTGGGAACAAATATTTCTGGAAACAAAAGTCGGTTTTAAAAATATCTTCCTTTAACGCTGTATAAACAACATAATAAAAACATGACATAAAATATAATAGGTATAGCACAATTTTTTTTGTGTTGTATAAATAGGATGCTGATTGTTTTTTTTTGTAACAAAAATAGTTTTTTACACTTCGATGTTACCATTATAATGATCATCTCATCCTACTCTTATACCACTCTACGTGGGGTTGGCACATGTTATAAACATGTCACATGATTTGGTCGTATTTTACGACCGGCCGCCTGCCTGACGTCAACTTACTTTAGTCTCCTTTTACGAGACCTCGGTAAGAAAGACGGTGGTCTATTATACTCAGCCGAATACCACACGGAGGGTCGACTTACCTTAGTCGCCTTTTACGACACCTCGGTAAGAAATGAGGGTGGTCTATTCTACTCAGCGGTATACCACACGGCGGGTCAACTTACATTAGTCACCCTTCACAACACCTCGGTAAGAAATGAGGATGGTCTATTCTACTTTGTCGGATACCACACGGTATATATTTGTCTATATATACACACAAGATTAACTCATTTAAATATTAAAGGTAACTGACCGACATTATTGGACATAAAAGCTTATTATTTATAACAAAACTAATGAGAATATTATTTTGCTTTAATCAGCGATAACATTATCGCGGATTATAGCAAAATAATATTCTCATTAGTTTTTTATTATGGACCTCCGCAAAGTAACGCCTAATTCTATAAATTACTTATTATTTATCTCAATCGTACCATTGTAAAGGAATTCGTCATACCGTTGCGGCGATGTAAGGAAAACGTTTCGGTTTAGCAATTCTGTATTAGGCGGAATTCGCCATTACAACCAATTAGTCAAGTCGCCGCTGTAGGACGGAACAAATTGTTTTGTGCGTCACAAGTGTTTGCCACACTCAAATAGATAATCCGATAAAAAAGTCATATTTTTGTCAACCTATTTATATACCAGTGTTTCCAAACCTTCTTTGGGCCATGCCCCACGTTAAAAATGCCCCCTATAACATATATAAATATTAATATTAAAAATTGAATTGTCCATTCAAAGAACATAAATAATAGGTTTTAGGAAGAAAAAAAATTCCTTTTTTTGCAGTTAAATGGCCCAGAGCAAAAGGCAAATCACCTCTGTAGGACGGAACAAATTGTTTGTGCGTCACAAGTGTTTGCCACGCTCAAATAGACAATACGATAAAAAAGTCATATTTTTGACAACCTATTTATATACCAGTGTTTCCCAACCTTCTTTGGTCCATGCCACACGTAAAAATTATTTTGCCCCCCTATAACATACATAAATATTAATATTAAAAATTGAATTGTCCACTTACGCGAGTGGTATCCGGCTGAGTAGAATAGACCACCCTCATTTCTTACCGAGGTGTCGTAAAAGGCGACTAAGGTAAGTTGACCCACCTTGACGTATCCGGTTTAGTAGAATAAACCACCCTCCTTCTTACCGAGGTGTCGTAAAATACGACTTAGGTAAGTTGACGTCAGGCAGGCGGTTGGTCGTAATAATGCAGCCAAATCGTGTTACAGCATGTTTATAACATGTGCCGACCCCACTTAGAGTGGGATAAGCGCAGGAGGATAATGATGAATGTCCACTTAAAGAACATAAACAATAGGTTTTAGGAAGAATAAATTCCTTTTTTTTGCACTTAAATGGCCCAGAGCGAAAGGCTTAAACTCGTCGGAATTGCCCCCCCCCCCCTTAACCATCAAATTGCCCCCCTGTGGGTCGTGGGCCTCATGTTAGGAAACACTTCTGTAAACGGATATAACAAGAAGTTGCTGCTATCGTCTGTAGTACGAACACAGCTGATAGATAACGTACTCGCCGGGGTTCCTTATCACCGAGCGTCCTAAGAACACAGCCGATGGCATGCTCGGCGTAATGCGCAATAACAAATAGAGGTTTCGATGGCAACGGAATAACAAGCCATCTTGAGTGTAGTGGCGATTGCTTTGGTATATGGTATTAATTACGAGTTCGGGAATACAAGTTAATATATAGTTAAGGGTTTCATTAACAGTCATTTCTGGACCTTCTTTAACAATACATACTAGCCAGACAGCTTTTAGACACTCTTTATAGATATAAATAGGAAATTCGATTATATTCGATATATAAATAGGAAAAAAAGGAAGAATTCGGAAAAGGCTGGCACTACTATAGTTTTCCGAAATTCCATAGAAAAGTATACTTTTCTATTTAGTAACGCTTAATTAAAAAATTCACTTACGGTAAAACAGTTTTCTGTGACACCGTTGATTCCATCTTCCTTCTGGGACCGTTGGGCCAGCAGCTGGAAATAAAGATAACAAATATAAAGATAAAGATAAAATAGAGAGTAGAATAGATCACCCTCATTTCTTACCGAAGTAACGTAAAAGGCGACTAAGGTAAGTTGAGCCACCGTGTAGTATTCAGCTGAGTTGAAGAGACAACCCTCTTTCTTACTGAGGTGTCGTAAAAGGCGACTAAGTTTAGTTGACCCGCCGTGTTGTATCCGGCTGAGTAGAATAGGCCAACCTCTTTCTTACCGAGGTGTCGTAAAATACGACTACGGTAAGTTGATGTCAGGCAGGCGGCAAGTCGTAAAATACGTAGCCAAATCATGTGACATGTTTTTATCTTGTGCCGACCCCACTTAGAGTGGGATAAGGGCAGGAGGATGATAATGATTATTGGGGTCATATTGCGATAAAACTATCCCACTGCTGAGAATAGGCCTCTTCTCTCTGTTTTTGACGAGAAGGTTTGGAGCTAGGACCTACCACGTTGCTCCAATGCGGGTTGGTATGTTACACATATCTCCAGAATTCTAGAAATATGCAGGTTTCCTCACGATGTTTTCCTTCATCGAAAAGCGTGTGATAAATTGCAATTATCAATTAGACACAGACACGTAAGTTTTAACAGAAAAACTTATTGGTGTCTGCCCGGGTTTGAACCCGTGACCTCCTCGAAAGAGTCGCACGGTGTTACTGCTGGGCTACCACAGCTTATATAAATAAAACGATAAAACAGATTAGCCTTTAATAACTTCGGATCAAGGTGTTGGAATGGCGACCCCGACCCGGAAAACGCAGTGTCGGCAGACCCCCAACGAGATGGACTCACCCCCCTACGACCTCAAAATGGTCGCGGTGAGCCGCTGGGTCCTAACGGCACAAGATGGTGTGGAGATTCCATGAAGAGACCTATGTCCAGCAGTGGGCAACAATCGTTTGACAAACAAGATCTTCGGATTTAGACAATTTGACGTTTCTTTTTCAGACGATGGCGTTAGAAACCGGGCGCCATGTGAACGAGAGGTCAAATACAAAGTTTTCTCATCGTTTGAACAATTGTCTTTAATTAATCGCGTAATTAGTATGACAGATACTAACAATCAAGTAATAAAAAACCTAGCAAAACATTTTATTTAGAAAACTAGTTGTGCCGCTTCGCCCGCCTTGAATTCTGTGTCACAACTTTTTCCCGAATTGAAATTTTGAATAATTTGTAGAAGTAGGCGTTACATTGCGGAGATCCATAATACAAAAGCAATAATATTATTATTTTGGTATAATCCGCGATGAAGTAAAATAGAAAATATATATGATGCTAAATGTAGCGTGGACAATCCGTTTTCATACCTGGTACATGCATGATTCGTAAAAACACATGCACAGACCTCAACCACCGCCACCATAATACACAAGCACTACACACGTTCACTATCACAAACTCAACAATCGTTTCGCTCCGTAACCGAAGCATCATCAGGAGACTCCACGACAAAATCTCAAAGCAAAGCATTACCCAAACAAGCTTAGTTACATACTAATCGGTTCTACCCCACCATTTATTTTCGCAGTTCAAAACAAAATCATCTTAGCGTGATGTTATATAGTCTATAATCTTCCTCGATCGGATTGTTTTACACTCGAAGAATTTTCAAATCGATCCAGTAGTTCTTGAGATTAGCGCGTTCTAACAAACAAACAAACTTTTCAGCTTTATGTACGAGTATTAGTATATAATGATAATAGTTAGCTTTAAGCTGTCTGACATAATTCCACAGCTAAGCCTCTAGACCGATAATGACGAAATTTAGAAGACAAGTAAACGATATATACCACGCTAAAGTATAGGAATTTTTCCGTTTTTTGAGAACAGGAAAAATATAGTACATATATAATTGAGAGTATTTTAACATTCAAGTTAACGCGAAAGTAGTAGCGGGTACAGCTTATTTAACATAATTAAAAATAGACAAACTATAATCAATATAAACTTTGTGTTTACTTCAATCATAATTCCAAATCTGACCGATAAATGTTATTATCGCCGGTACATCAGTGCAGCTTATGATTGATTGATGACCGAACAGGGTGACCAATGTTTACAATGTTATGGGCTTTCCTAAAGGCCCAAGGACACTGCAATTGAAAATATTACATTAGATTAGTGTTTCCCAACGTAAGGCCCACGACCGACAGAGTGGCAATTTGATGGTTTAGCGGGGGGCAACTGAATGCTAGATTTCGGTGTCAAATTTAATAAAAAAAAGCAATGTTTCTTCCTAAAATTTTTGATTCGTCAACTCTACTGCTGGTTCGGAAAGCTGTTCCTACCGAGAAGAACCAGAATGAAAATAGATGGATGCTCTTTACAAAATAATACTTATAACTAGTTACAGTAGTAACTAGTTACACTAGTACAATATATGCCTGAAGTAGTCATCATCTTCCTGCCCTTATCCCTCTAAGTGGGGTCGGCACAACATGTTATAAACATGCTTTCATATGATTTGACCGCGTTTTTACGACCGGCCGCCTACCTGACTTCAACTTACCTCAGTCGTATTTTACGACACCTCGGTAAGAAAGAGAGTGGTCTATTCTACTAAACCGAATACTAAACGGTGGGTCAACTTACCTTAGTCGCCTTTTACGACACCTCGGTAAGAAATGAGGTTGGACTATTCTACTCAGTCGGATACCACACGGCGGGTCGACTTACCTTAGTCGCCTTTTACGACACCTCGGTAAGAAATGAGGGTTGTACTATTCTATTCAGCCGGATACCACACGGCGTATATGCCTGAAATAGTATTTGTAATAAAATAAAATCATTTTTGTGAATTAAAAAAAAAGTATATTAGGAATTATTGTTAGCATTTCTTACTTAATAAATATAAAAAGGCCTTATGATGGGACGTCTAATAGCCTGTTGAGTCTACGTGCAGATCACGATACTTCAACAGGGCAACCTATTACTATACTATTTATATGACGTATCCGACACAGACGCGAACCCTGTTTCACATGTTACAATTATATAAAAACAAAACAAATTTGACTTCATCCGATTCCCACGTAAACATGAGTCAATTTTATTGGTTATAAAAACTCGCTTATTTACGTACAGATATGTTTATCTTCCTAGAAAAATTAATAATTGAAACACTACTTAGACTTGCGATATTCGGTGAATCTTCATAATGTGTAGCAAAAAATTATCATTAATTAGGATCATATTGAAGGAATTAGCACGTACGTTTGTAAATATAACATAAGTTATTTAAGTATTTGTACAAACAACTAGTGCCAGAGCTAAAAAAATATGTGCGTTAAATTTCAGAAGTGGGATGGATAATTCATCTGTCTATATCTGCATGCAATTAGTGTGAGACCTTAATTAATACTACATGACTCTTCATCATCTTCATCTTCCTGCCCTTATCCCACTGTAAGTGGGGTCGGCACAACATGTTATAAACATGCCGTCACATGATTTGGCTGCGTTATTATGACCGGCCGCCAGCATGACGTCAACTTACCTTAGTCGCCTTTTACTACACCGCGGTAAGAAATAAGGGTGGTCTATTCTACTCAGCCGGATACCACACGGCGGGTCGACTTACCTTAGTCGCCTTTTACGACACCTCGGAGAGAAATGAGGGTGGTACTATTCTATTCAGCCGGATACCACACTGCGTTAATACTACATAACTCTTGTTTGACTGGAATATTAGCTAAATATTAACTCAGGTGTTAAAGTCAAAGGTAAACTTTGACTTTAACACCTGAGTTGAGGAGAAAAAATATACATGTCATACATGTCGTTTGATCGTCAATCGCCATCATTCGATTGAGGGTACTTAAACGATTAAGTTGGCGCGAACGAAGCTGGCGGTACCACAAGTTGTAATATATCTTTTTTTGAACAACATAGTGTGAGAACTTGAGCTACTGTGAAATAAGACACTTTGTGGAAAGATTTGGGTGCATTTAGCAAATATCTAAAATAATCAATGACTGGGACAAGAATAATAAAAAAGTTTTATTTATCTAAGGCCACAATCAACTGATATCGTTGCATGAATAATTTGAGCTTATCATAAAGCAATAAACTTATTTAGGATTTGCAGTCAAGTAATTGTACTTTCCCGTAACACTTATAGCGATATCAAATGACATAGATAGAAATCAGAACAACGAAAGTTATTAGACCTCCTGTAATATATATATATCTATATCTTTAATATTTAAATGAGTAAATCTTGTGTGTATATATATATATACACACACACACACACAAAGACACACACACACACACACACACACACACACATATCTATCTATGTCGGAAATAGCTCCAACGATTTTCCTGAATATTGCGTTTGTGGGATGTACGGTACGCAATGGAACCGAAGGTGTTCAATGATATGACGTGATGAATAACAAATGTATATTTAATTGACTACATGATAATAACAGGTTAAAGTAAGTGAGAGTGAATACAAAGAAAAATACCTTAGCTTATATAATACGAATTTTAACGGGGGGAGCGAAATACAGGAAATATATTGTCACGTACGTTATATTTCTTATATGCCTATTTCGCATAACATTTTTATTTATCCATAGCTCACGTACTAGTTGTTTAAAACTATACAACATGTGAGCTATGGTTTTGCTTGTGAATTATTTGTGGCTGTACGCCACACTGAAATTCAGCATGTAGGGGTTTTGGGGGAGAAAAATCGATCTAGATAAGTTTTATTTAAAAAAATGTCATTTTATCCCTGTTTTTTTTTTTGTAATTTACGTTGAATACACTCACAATTTTTCGCTGTAAAACGTAGTCATGGTAGTTCATTTGGGGAACGGGCGGTCTAGAGGTGAAATACCTAGGATCGAGCCCCGCCTGCCCGATTATTTTTCAATTTTTCTTTTCAAATTTTTCAAGGCTCGTTCACCCAGGTACTACTTATTATTAAACAAAGTCACCGAAAGCTATCTGTCTGTATGCGATCGATTTTCTCAAAATCTACTGAACAGATTTTTATATGGTTTTAACTAAAATATAGTCTAAGTTTTCCGGAAGGTTCACGTTATAGTATATTACCTTTTAATGTACTGGCGTGCCCATCATAAACCGGTAGAGATGCACTAAAGTAGTGTACTAGAGAATTGTAGATCTACAAAAATACTATATAAAAGCTAGAGATAGCATGTATCTATCTCTTAAGGTTAACTCGCAATAACCACTTTTATGTTAAAAACTTCAATTCGCGAAAATTTTTGTGACACGCTTATTTTCACACGGGCAAAGCCGCAGGCAAAGTTAGTACATCATAAACTGAAGCATCATCAGGAGATAGACTCTATGACAAAATCGCAAAACTAAAGCTAAACAAAGCTTTGCGTTGGCTTTTTTGTCGTGGAGTCTATCTCCTGATGATGCTTCGGTTGCGGGGCGAAACGCATGTTGAGTTTGTGATACTGAACTTGTGTAGTGCTTGTGTATTGTGGTGGAGGTTTGTGCATTGGCTTTTACGAATCCTTTATTTTATTTATTTCGATTTATACATATATTTAGAAAAGACAAAGAAAAAGTAAAAAAGCACATGTATAAAGGCGGACTTTTTATTCCAAATATAGTCTGGTCACACTATCGTATGTAAACCTTGATAGACCGGATTTAAGGATAAGAAGAAATGAAAATTGATTACATCCTATTTTATTTTTAAGCGCATTTAATTGGAAACGTGAGTTTATCTTTAACATTTTAATGAGTTAGTCTTGTATGTATATTTTTTTTTCGGAATCTCGGAAACTGTTCCAAACGATTTTCCTGAAATTCAACATGCTTTGGGTTTTCAGGTTTTGGGGAAGAAAAATCGATCTAGCTAGGTTTTATTAAACAAAATCGTTTCAGCCCTGGTTTTAGGGATTAAAAAAATACAAAAATTTACTTTTAATTTATTGAACATATAAAACACTATTTTTGCCGTTAAATGTCAAGTCAGCGTAAGGTGTGCCTAGTTGGGATTATGCTACTGCATCAATTTTCTAACACATATTTACCATTTTAACACCTCAGTTAAAAATAACTATTACCTTACAAGCAGTTTTAACTTTTAGCGTCCGTTTCGGCTTCAAGCGGTTCGATTGTATACCAACTACGGAGAAACGCAGATCCTTAGCCACAACAACGATACGCTCCATCACGGAATAAAGATAAAAACTGTTTACAACACACGATACACCTATCACTATTAGCGATCAAATGAACACGACTTAAGCGAGACTATCTGCAGATTCTTGATAAGATTGTCACCCGATTGATTTGTAATTGAGCTGTGAATTGTTCGAAGATAGCAAATAATTTATAGTAGGCGTTACCTACTAAAAGCTATGGTAGCCCAGCGGTAACACCGTGCGACTCTTTCGAGGAGGTCACGGGTTCAAACCCGGGCAGACACCAATTAGTTTTTCCGTTAAAACTTATGTGTCTAATTGATAAACAAATATGTACATATATACGAAAAACATATTCAAATTCAAAATATTCTTTATTCAAATAAACTTGTAAACAAGTGCTTTTGAATCGTCAACTCTACTGCTGGTTCGGAAAGCTGTTCCTACCGAGAAGAGCCAGCAAGAAACTCGGCGGTTGCTCTTTTAAAAATATAATTCGTAATACTATTTACATTATGTCGTTACTGTCTTGTACAGGCTCAAAGAGAGCTATATCCACACATTCTTATCTTCTAAATAATCCTCAAGAGTATAGTAGGCTTTCTGTAGCAAATTCATAGCAAAGCAACCCACGATTTTTTCACAGTAATACAAATACTTTTCGTAATTTTTCACTTTTCGTGCGAAAGCGCGTCTTTTAGTATTTTAAACTCTATTATTTCATTATCGTCACAAAATATAACCCACACAATCTGGATATGACAAATTATGTCTGCGATGCACACTTTTACGGTGATATAGGAAATATTTGCACCAAACTTCACCGATATAACGACAATAAATTAAGCTGTATAGATAACGTAAGTTTTATGATGTTATGTGAACTATGCATAGAGTTATAATACTAGACAAAAGTAATAATAAAATTATTTTGCTATAATCCGCGATGAAGTAAAATAGAAAATATATATAATGCTAAATGTAGAGTGGACAATCGGTTATCATACCTGATACATGCAGGATTCGTAAAAACACATGCACAAACCTCCACCACCGCCAACACGATACACAAGCACTATATACGTTCACTATCACAAACTCAACAATCATTTCGCCCTTTTCGTGCTTTGCGATTTTGGTCGTGGAGTCTATCTCCTGATGATGCTTCGGTTGCGGGGCGAATTTTCTATTTTACTTCTTCGCGGATTATAGCAAAATAATTTTATTATTACTTTTGTATTATGGGTCTCCGCAAAGTAACGCCTAATTCTATAAATTAATTAAAATCGCGCCTCATAAATTTCTTTGCGCATGTGTGATTAGACAAAGATAATTAAAAATCTAATATTCTCTCTCATTATTTATAGGTCCTGTCTATGGCTACCTACTCTAGTATAAAAACTCTATGGAACTATGACGTTAACTAATGTAATAATATTGCCGCATATATCATTGTCACAATAAATTATGTGGTTAAGTTGTCGGTGAGTGAAAACTAGTGTAGTGAAACACACGAATGTCGAGTTATTTTAAAAAATCGACACAATTGTGTATAGCTAAATCCACTAAAAAAGTCGGAACCTAAAGTCAAGCTAAATCCGCTAAAAGGATCGGGATCTAAAGTCAAGCTAAATCCACTAAAAGAATCGGAACCTAAAGTCAAGCTAAATCCGCTAAAAGGATCTGAACCTAAAGTCAAGCTAAATCCGCTAAAAGGATCGGGATCTAAAGTCAAGCTAAATCCACTAAAAGAATCGGAACCTAAAGTCAAGCTAAATCCGCTAAAAGGATCGGAACCTAAAGTCAAGCTAAATCCGCTAAAAGGATCGGGATCTAAAGTCAAGCTAAATCCACTAAAAGAATCGGAATCTAAAGTCAAGCTAAACTGCTAAAAAGATCGGAATCTAAAGTCAAGCTAAACTGCTAAAAAGATCGGAATCTAAAGTCAAGCTAAATCCGCTAAAAGAATCGGAATCTACAGTCAAGCTAAATCCAAACCATTTAACTTGAGTCCTGAGGGAAACTAAAAAAAAATCATGAAGACGAGATGTTGATTTTATCATTTCAAAAAATGGACAATTAAGGTAATATATGAATATATTATACGAAGACTTTAAAATTTTCAATTTCAAAACTAATGGTACCTATATATTTTTTTGTTATTAATTAATTACCATTCATTACTACGGGATTTTAATCTTCTCGGCTAATAAGCTAATCGGTTTTCAAATCTAATCCATGACACCGCAATAAATACATTATCATGTACGGATTATAAATGATTTATGCGTTTAGGGTTGCATGTAAAAATTTCAATTATTAATTAAATAATATTTCAACGAGCTTACATCATGTAAAGCTGTGTATTTAATTGAAATTTTTAATGAAAGTAGTTCTTGTGAGTTAATCATAAGAGATAGAGACATGCTATCGCGGACTTATTTGTAGTATTTTTGTAGATCTACAATTATCTAGTACATTACTTTAGTGTACCTCTATTGGTTTACGCAACGCACACGACTTAAGCTCCCAGCAGTTTTTTTTTACAACTGCGCTATCTCTTCAACAAAATTTCCATAAAACTGCAATGTACTATTAACCTAAACCTTCCGGAAGAATTGGAACATCTTTTAGTAAAAACAGTACAAAAATCTGTTAAGTAGATTTTGAGAAAATCGATCACATACAGACAGACAGGTTTTAGGGAATTTGTTTTATAATAAGTATTTTATACATGTAATATTTAAGTATATATATTTTATATTTATATATACATATATATAAATATATTATTTCATGTTATTTATGTAACGTAAAATGTAAATATTAGAAAGTACGTTTATCGATTATTTTATGTGTTATCCGTCTTGTGCATCGTTCTCAACCTTTCTATTCTTAATTTCTTACTGTAGAGGTTGTCTGTAAGAGATCACTTTTAGTGATAAGACCGCCTTTGCACGTCTGTATGTGTTCCTGTTTAATTTTTTTATTTCTTTTGTCGTGTTTTTTCCTATGTATTTGATGTGCAATAAAGAGTTTTTATTATTTATTATTATTTAAGTATATATATTATATTATTTATTATATGTAAGTATAGTAAGATTGTGTAAAATACTACAAGAGGTCGCTGGTATTGTGCGTGTTAAGTTTACAGCCGATGGATAAAGATCCCGCCGCGACGCCAGAAAGCAATTATAGAGTTCCCTGTCACCGAGTGTCTTACAAACACAGCCGATGGCGTTCCCAATGCAACGTTCGAGGTTTCCATGGCCACGGTAGAAAACAAATCATATGGTGTAATGTGACGTTTGCTTTGGGGATATGGTATTATTTACGAGTGCGGTAATACAAGTTAAATTATAGTTGAGGGTTTCAGTAACTGATTGACCGTCTTTAACAATAGATATGCTGCTTTACTTGCTCGCTCTAATATTAAGTTCGTAATAAGTTTCAAAATGCTCTTAATTAAGTTCTATTTGTTTCTTCAGTTTGCAAAACGAAACCGGCGAAATCTGGAGAATTTTTGGGATCTGCGCAACCTACCAATTCGCTGTGATAACTCAGCAGTGACACCGTGTGAATGTCTCGAGAAGGCCAAAGGTTAAACCCGGACAGGCACCAATTTTTCTTTAAAAACTTATGTGTCTTATTGATAATTGCAATTTATCACACGCTTTTCGGTGAAGGAAAACATCGCGAGGAAACCTGCATAATATCTCTAGAGAATTCTGGAGATATGTGTAACCTACCAATCCGTATTGGAGCAGCGTGGTAGGTCCTAGCTCCAATCTGTCTGTTCGAAAACGGAGAGAAGGCCTATGCAGAGGGATAATAACAGGCCGTTACGTTTTACCAATCTGCAGTGGAACACCGTGGTTGAACTAAGTTCAAATTTTTTTTTTTCATTAACTTTCACAAGTCAAAATAGACTATTAAAACCTACAGAACCCAATATTTAAAAAACAGACTCGTAATTACATTGTTAGCTCTAGATAAAAACACTATAATCAGATTTAAAAAAACCCCGTCAAATTGACGGATCGGTGCTTTAATAGTTTAGTGACTAAACATGGTCATACATTTTAGTGTTTAGTTAAATATAGTCTACGAAAAAGGACGGTACGCTAAATGTTATGTTTATTGTTTTTTTTAAATTAGATACTCTTTTTTTGGCAGGTGCAAATGGCGACTAAGGTAAGTTTACCCGCCGTGTGGTATTCTGAGTAGAATGGATTGCCCACATTTGTCACCGAGATGTCGTAAATGGCGACTAAGGTAAGTTAACCCACCGTGTCGTATTCTGAGTAGAATAGACTGCCCACATTTGTCACCGAGATGTCGTAAATGGCGACTAAGGTAAGTTAACCCGCCGTGTCGTATTCTGCTGAGTAGAATAGAACAATTTGTTACCGAGATGTCGTAAATGACTAAGGTAAGTTAACCCGCCGTGTGGTATTCTGCTGAGTAGAAAAGAACACTCTAATTTGTTACCGAGATGTCGTAAATGGCGACTAAGGTAAGTTAACCTGCCGCGTGGTATTCTGAGTAGAATAGACTGCCCACATTTGTGACCGGGATGTCGCAAATGGCGACTAAGGTAAGTTAACCTGCCGCGTGGTATTCTGAGTAGAAAAGACCACCCACATTTGTTACCGAGATATCGTAAATGGCGACTAAGGTAAGTTAACCCGCCGTGTCGTATTCTGTTGAGTAGAATAGAACAATTTGTTACCTAGATATCGTAAATGGCGACTAAGGTAAGTTAACCTGCCGCGTGGTATTCTGAGTATAATAGACCACCCACATTTGTTACCGAGATATCGTAAATGGCGACTAAGGTAAGTTAACCCGCCGTGTCGTATTCTGCTGAGTAGAATAGAACAATTTGTTACCGAGATGTCGTAAATGACTAAGGTAAGTTAACCCGCCGTGTGGTATTCTGCTGAGTAGAAAAGAACACTCTAATTTGTTACCGAGATGTCGTAAATGGCGACTAAGGTAAGTTAACCTGCCGCGTGGTATTCTGAGTATAATAGACCACCCACATTTGTTACCGAGATATCGTAAATGGCGACTAAGGTAAGTTAACCCGCCGTGTCGTATTCTGCTGAGTAGAATAGAACAATTTGTTACCGAGATGTCGTAAATGACTAAGGTAAGTTAACCCGCCGTGTGGTATTCTGCTGAGTAGAAAAGAACACTCTAATTTGTTACCGAGATGTCGTAAATGGCGACTAAGGTAAGTTAACCTGCCGCGTGGTATTCTGAGTAGAATAGACTGCCCATATTTGTCACCGAGATGTCGTAAATGGCGACTAAGGTAAGTTAACCCGCTGTGTGGTATTCTGCTGAGTAAAATCTCCCTCTAATTTGTCACCGAGATGTCCTTTTCTAGGCATAAGTTTTTTATTTACAGCAAAAATGTTATATCTATCTTAAATTACTTACACGCTAGGGCTATACAAATCATGCCCACGTGGAATGGTCCCAAGAATGCTGGCAGCGTTTTCGCGCTGAATCGCTAAGCTGATTCTTTGCGCGAAAAAGGAGCCAGCCATCTTGTCACCTGAAGAGGCAATCAACCGAGGTGTTAAAACGGATAAAAATTTTTTTGCACTTTGACTCCATGGCCCTAGGGTCTCGACTGCAAACGACACAAATATATAACTCTCGATGAGAGATGAATACTTCCGCTGTTTGCCGGATTCGGCCATTTCCGTATAAGGCATAAGTAAACTTTTACTTTTATTATTCACTATTTTATTATTGTAAATGTATAGTATAATAGTTCTATATGAAAGGTTATTATTTGATTTCATTTAAGTAATATTATATTCACATAATGACAAAGAGCCGTACAATTTAACACAAAATAGGTAAGTTTTCCTTCCTTGAAGTGATACGTCAGATGAATTTAAAAACAAAAATCTGACCTTGTTAACAATATGTTTTGGAATTGAATGCATTTTATTGAAATAAACGTTTAAACAAGTTTTGTATTGTCATGTTTTGAAATAAGACGTTTCAAATCCGGCTAATCAGAATAAACCACCCTTATTTCTTACCGAGGTGTCGTAAAAGATAACTAAGGTAAATTGTCCCGCCGTGTGGTATCCGGCTGAGTAGAATAGACCACCCTCATTTTTTACCGAGGTGTCGTAAAAGGCGACTAAGGTAAGTCGACCCGCCGTGTGGTATCCGGCTGAGTAGAATAGACCAACCTCATTTCTTACCGAGGTGTCGTAAAAGGCGACTAAGGTAAGTTGACTCACCGTGTGGTATCCGGTTTAGTAGAATAGACCACCCTCTTTCTTTCCGAGGTGTCGTAAAATACGACAGAGGTAAGTTGATGTCAGGCAGGCGGCCGGTCGTAAAAACGCAGCCAAATCATGTGACAGCATGTTTATAACATGTTGTGCCGACTCCACTTAGAGTGGGATAAGGGCAGGAAGATGATGATGATGTGTCGTAAAAGAGTAATATGGTAATTTTACCCACCATGTGGTATCCGGCTGCTTAGAAAAGAAATGAAATTAGAATAAACCACCCTAATGGCGACTACCTAATGTAATTTAAACCGCCGAGTGGTATCCGGCTGGGAAGAATAGACCACTCTCATTTCTTACCCACAACGGGGTCGGCACAACATGTTATAAACATATTATCACATGATTCGGTTATGTCTTTTACGACCGGCCGCCTGCTCGACGTCATTTTACATTCGCCTTTTACGACGCCTCAGTAAGAAATGAGGGTGGTCTATTCTACTGAGCCAGATATCATGCGGCGTCTTGAATAGAAAAGTCTAATAAAGAAAAAAGAAAGATATTCATCATAGGATAGAGGATATTAACGACGGGTCGATTAACCTTAGTCGCCTTTTACGACACCTCGGTAAGAAATGAGGGTGGTACTATTCTATTCAGCCGGATACCACACGGCGGAAAGAAAAGAGAAAGATATTATTTTACAATATAACTATAGATGAGCAAATGCATTTTGAAACAGATAATCATTTGAATCATTATCAGAAATATATCTTATCTGTTACATTTGACTATCAAAATTCACAATAATTTTCTTTTATAATCCTCATTTCTTACCGAGGTGTCGTAAAAGGTGACTAAGGTAAGTCGACCCGCCGTGCGTTATCCAGCTGCGTAGAATAGACCAACCTCAATTCTTACCGAGGTGTCGTAATAGGCGACTAAGGTAAGTCGACCAACCGTGTGGTATCCGGTTTAGTAGAATAGGCCACCCTCTTTCTTACCGAGGTGTCGTAAAATACGACTGAGGTAAGTTGACGTCAGGCAGGCGGCCGGTCGAAAACACAGCCAAATCATGTGACAGCATGTTTATTACATGTTGTGCCGACCCCACTTAGAGTGGGATAAGGGCAGGAAGATGATGATGATTTCTTTTATAATCCTGTATCATATGAACACTGTCAGATTATTAATATTGTTTTGGATATGTCTCAAATGCCTTAAAAATTGTTGACCAACAAATTCAAATAATTCTTTATTCAAATTGGCTTTTACAAGCACTTTTGAATCGTCAAATTACAATAAAGCTACAACTGGTTCAGATAGATGCTCTTACTGAGATGAACCAGCAAGAAACTTAGCAGTCACTCTATTCAAAACTAAATATTTCAATAATGTATTTGTAAAGTAAGCGGTTGTTACTCTCCCACAGCTGGAAATAGGCCTCTTCTCTCCATTTTTGGAGAGAAGGATTGGAGCTAAGACCTACCACACTGCTCCAATGCGGATTGGTAGGTTACACATATCTCCAGAATTCTCTAGATATATGCAGGTTTCCTCACAACGTTTTCCTTCACCGAAAAGCATGTGATAAATTGCAATTATCAATAAGACACATAAGTTTTTAAAGAAAAATTGGTGCCTGTCCGGGTTTAACCTTTGGCCTTCTCGAGATATACACACTGTGTCACTGCTGAGTTATCACAGCGAATTGGTAGGTTGCGCAGATCCCACAAAATATAATCCAAAATATAAACCCATAAAGATTTGGAAACTTTCCATTCACATATCAAAATATATGGAATACCAGCGCTCAGGGAGATCTGCAGCATTTACGCTGAGTTTGAACCCTTTTACTACTGCGATATGTGGATGCAGAGTGCGGATAGTCTTAACACTTTTTTTTACCTTTTAAAAAAGCAATTAGGTACATCCAATAAGGATGTACCTTATTGCTTTTTTATTTAACTGTATTTTTAATTGTATTCTTGTATTGTAGTAGTAAATAAATTCATTCATTTATTCATTCATTCAAAATAATAAAAAAAATTCCATTCAATATATACAATGATATCACCAGTGTTAAAAACAAACTAAGCAATAAGAATTGCAAAATCTGCAAACAACTCATTCATTTAGGGTGAACAAACTTACTCCTAGATTATGAGTCAAATGTTTAGTATTGTATTCAGCTCAAGGAATTATATGATGTGTTAAGAAATGTTTCAAAGATTAAAAAAAACGCACGCTTATTAAAGTGACAGAATTCAAAATTAGAATTAATTGAGTTAAAAATTTATAGAATTAGACATTACTTTGCGGAGATCAATAATACAAAAGTAATAATAAAATTATTTCCTATAATCCGCGATAAAGTAAAATAGAAAATATATATAATGCTAAATGTAGAATGGACAATCCGTTTTTATACCGGATACATGCGGGATTTGTAAAAACACACACACCACCACCCCCACCACAATACACAAGCACTACATATGTTCACTATCACAAATTCAACAATCATTTTGCCCCTCAACCAAAGCATCATCATATATTTAATCTGTTTTTGTTGTTAAAGAAGGTTTTATGAAAAATACTAAAACTAAGGGGTACCTTTTTTTTTTAGAACACATTGTAATTGTGATATTTATTTATATACTAAAAGGTTCAAAGGATACACCACATAGTCTTATGATTTATTCACAGAACATACAGGTCATAAATCAATGTTATGTATATATTAGTAAAAACCAATACAAATTTCAGATGCTATTTCCATTTAATATAATATTATATTTCATCTAATGTTTACCTTTCTTATCACTATCGAATTTTTTAATCATTCAAGGCCAAACAAAGTCAACTGAAGAATATAGTAACTTATAACTGATGTGTAATTGAAATGCAAAACATAACCTTACCTTGCCAAGTTTTTCTATGGGCACTAGAGAGGTTGTTTGGTTGTCAGTCTTTTCCTGATGGCCTTGCAACTCGCCGCTGGATCCCGATCGAGTACCCCGAGTAGAACCGCGGGGCGTGCTGGTACCACTTCCACCGTCCGAGAAACCTTTGTCATGTGTATGGTGATTACCCATTTTTACAGTTATCACTTTTATAGCTTCCACAAAGAACAGCTGTTTCAAGATTTTGCAAATACTTAAAACAATTTAACGTAGATGTGTAATTGCATGGACGTCACATACAAAAATGTCATATGTGATGATTGATAAATGACAATTCAAACAGCTGACGCTTACTCGTCATTTTGGTTATCTGTGGTGTTTATAGTTTTTTTATATTTTCGACTTAGAATCGAGTCTTTTAAGGCCTAATTTGCACTTACATATAAGTTTGCAAGTACAAAATATAGTTTATAAAACAACGTAAATAACAAAAATATGCAAGTTTTATCCCATTTTGAGAATTACGAATTACTTCTATTTAAAAAAAAACGCGCGCTTTTTAATAATAAATGTGCATTAAAAACTCAATCAATCTAATTATAAATTACTATTATTGATACTAGGTCGTTTTTTTTAAATATCAGTAACAGCAGCTTTATGGATTGATTACCTGAGTGCATTTCACTAACGTATATTAAAAACAACCAGTTAAAAAACCTCTTTTAATACAATTAATTACATTTTACTCATTTAGTTAGGAAAAATGTGAAGAAAAGATTTTTATTTGTTTAATTTATTTTATTTGTATGTATTTATTAGAGCTAATAATAACTCTATAGACAAAATAGATATGCAATATTCTAAATACACGATGAAATGATATTTTAATATACCCCGTTATAAATATTGTATATATAAATAATGATAAGGATAACTTCTTTTAAAATTCTCTTTTTACCATAGACTTATTACATAAGAGTAAGGGAATAAACTATTCATCTCACACATACACAACATAACTCAATCACAATTTACAACACTAACCCCTCTCGCCCCAGCACTCCACAATACAAAGAGCATCGCTCTACTTTACAACCTTAGGTAAAATAATTTCAAATCTATTTTGAATAAATTAATATAAGTATTGTATTTTATAATTAAGGATTCTTAAATAGTTAATCCAGTTAAAAGTAGAACTGTTGTCTCCTTAAACTTTTATCTTTCTTACTCCATGACGCGATGGAATGATTTTGCTATAATATATATCGAAGAGGGCAAGGTTTTTTTTAAATCTTCATAATTAATGTTAATATTATTAATAATTTTAATCACACTTTATGGCAAATATGGTTTAACGTCTTCTGCTTCTTCTTTCAATAACATTATATTTGCAAAATTTTTATACCTTTTTTTTATGTACTTGAAATTTTGCACATTTTCGTGCTTACCATATAAATTAATATTCTGTAATTTGTGTAGACATGGTATAGACAATATAATTTTTTTTAATTTTATATGAAAAGAGCTTCTAAAAACTTTTGTGCCGGAAGTTCTAGAAATATATGCAAGGGCAGCGCAGTCAGGTACGTCCAGAAAGCTGATGATAATGAATGTGAAGCCTGAAACAAAAATATGCATTTATTTATTACCTATAAAAGGATTGTGGATTATAAGTTAAGGGTGTGGATTATAAGTTAAGGGCGCATTTTCTTTAAGACTAGCAATTGCCAGTGGTTTCGTCCTCGTGGAAAGATTAAAACCGTAATATTATTGTGTTTTGACAACCATATAAATGGTTAAACTAGCTATAAAAAATGCTGCCGACTTTTATATAGAACCTTTAGAGGGGAACTATTTTGTATTATATAACAATTTGGATTTTTGAATAACTTTCACCGTTTACTTAGCGCACGCAAGGAAAGCTTTAAATTTTGCCGTTTTCGTAATATTTTCTATTGCTACTCCTATTTTATTCATCTTAAGGCGATGTTATAGCCTTCTTCGATAAATGTCTTATATAAAATATCTTACACTAAAAAAAATATTTCGAATCGGTCCAGTAATTCCTGAGATTAGCACGTTCAAACAATCAAACGAACTCTTCAGCTTTATATATTAGTATAGATTTTGACGAATAACTAAAATAGCGGTGTCACTCATGGCAAAATATGACTGTAATGTTTTGTTATATTTCTTATTGACTAAGTGTTATGTGTTTAAGCTGTATTTTTAGTATTTTTGTTGTAATTACAACAACATGTATATATTTTTTAATAACGAATATATATATTTTTACCTTTGTCGGCTTAAAATTTAAAATTGATTAATTACAAACTATGACAAAACTTAATTTAAATAACAATACAAAGTCGTCTATATTTTTAAATACTTTATAATATGGTATCTTAAAATACGCCGTATGGTATCCGGTTGAGTATAATAAACCTCCCTCATTTCTTACCTAGGTGTCGTAAAAGGCGACTAAGGTATGTTGTCTCACCGTGGGGTATCCGGTTAAGTTGAATAGACCACCACATTTCTTACCGAGGTATCGTAAAATACGACTAAGGTAAGTTGACTTGCCGTCTTTGAGTTCAAAGTGAAAGCCCTCCACTACACGTCGCCCTAAGCCATGGTCTGGCCTGACAGGAGGCACCCTTAGAACGACGTTCCCCATAGCTAGTACAGTTTCTGCTCTCTACTCTCCACATTTAGCAACTACGACGATGCTTCTGCGCTTGCCCGTCCACTGTAGGGCTAACAGCATATAGTCAGCCAGTAGGTAAGTTGATGTCAGGCAGGCGCCAGGTCGTAAAATTCGTAGTCAAATCACAGCATGTTTATAACATGTTGCGCCGATCCCACTTAGAGAGGGATAAGGGCAGGAAGATCATGAATATGGTATCTTAAAATGGATGATCTTCCCGGAAAATTTCATAAATTACTTTCAATAATCAAAATTAATCATCAAATTTATTAATAGTATTAATTTTAATTAGTCTAACGGATTCAAAACTAGGTAGGCTGTGGAAGATTAGAGATTCTGGAGAATCACTTGGCAAATGTAAAATATGGACAAATACGTACGATCTCGAACACGGATGTATGGGCAAGGTTGGCCTTCACAGCCAGGAGTAGGAGGTTATAGTTCCAGTGCACCATGAGCACCGAGAGGGACATCCTCCCCAAGATCTGCCAGCCGCGCCATGCTAGGAATCGCCACCATAGATCTATGGAAAACATAATCTATATTAATATATATGGCTGAAGAGAGAAGAGGGAGAAGGCTTTTGCAATTATGTCGTGGAGTCTTATCTCCTGATGATGCTTCTGTTACGAGGCGAAACGATCGTTGAGATTGTCGTAGAGAATATGTGCAGTGCTTGTTTAGAGTGCAGTTGGTGGCGGTGTCTTACAGTACTTGTGGTAGCTAATCTTGCATGTATAAGGTATGAGAACGGTTTTGTTACACTTAGCATTACCTAATTCTATCATAACTTTTGTACTATGGAATTCCGCAAAGTACTTCTTAAACAATTGAGTCTATAATTAATTTTGTATTATGGAATTTCACAAAGTAGCACCATACTATCCTACTTACTTTTCTATCTTATTAATTATAAATGCGAATGTTTGTGCGTATGTATGTATGTTTGTTACTCTTTCACGGCGAATCCGAATCAATATTGATGAAATTTGACACAATTATTCCTTGAACACCGGGGTAATATATAGGCTATAGAAATCCTGTTAATTCTACAGGAATAGAATTACATTAAAAATCACCATCTATTATGTAGCATATATGTATATATAAATAAATAAAAAAAAATACAAAAAAAAAAATTATCAACCTGTCACGCGACAACAGTCCACGCAAACAAAGTTGCGGATAAAAGCTAATACTATAAATTACTTACAATCAACCTTATAGAAGAATCCAATCATTGCTGTGGAGACCAAAACACTGAAGACTGGTCTGTGCAGTGTTGAATACAGCGCCATCACAAACCTCGACTCTGTGTCCCTAATCAGAATGCCACCCATCATCCACAAAGCCATGGAGGGCACCGACAGCCGATAAAGTACTCGGTAGTACTGAAATATAACTTTAAAATGAAATCACCTTTCCAAAAGGCAGCACTATAAAGAGATGCCATGATATTATTTGTTTGGTAATGATGGACGCGACTTTGTAATATTTTGAACAAAATAAATAAAATAACTATATTTCACACTACCTGTGTCAGCAGCTTCGCTCGTATGGAAATCTGTGTCACATTTATTTACCCGAATTACCTAAATTTTGAACATAAAATTATTTAACGCGAGTTAATTATAACGATTTTTTTATAACTTTCATCGATTACTTAGCGCACGCAATGAAAGCTTTAAATGTTGCCGTTTTCACAATATTTTTTTAATTGCTGCTCCGTTCTTATTAGTGATGTTCCTCGCTAAATGGACTATCTTTCACTCAAAGAATTTTTCAAATCGGTCCACTAGTTCCTGAGATAGAGTCATATTACTTTGTGTAGGAAAGCCAGCCTAAAATATGCCATATTAAAATACAGAAATAAAGAAAGGGCAAATGAGACTATCTACCTCTCTTTTTTATGTAAAAAGTAAAGTAAGTAACGGCCTGTTACTATTCCACTGCTGGGCATAGGCCTCATCTCTCCGTTTATTTTTTTTTTTGGAGAGAAGGATTGGAGCTAAGACCTATCACGCTGCTCCAATGCGGATTGGTAGGTTACACATATCCCCAGACTTGTCTAGAGATATGCAGGTTTCCTCACGATGTTTTCCTTCATCGAAAAGCGTGTGATAAATTGCAATTATCAATTAGACACATTTACTTGAAAACTCATTGGTGTCTGCCCGGGGTTTGAACCCTAGACCTCCTCGAAAGAGGCGCACGGTGTTACGACTGGGCTACCACAGCTTTTTTATGTGTAATTAGACAAAGATGAAGTATTATAAGTCTACCGCTATCAATGTTAAAAATATTTTATAAGTACGAGCCTTGCTCGATATTTTTTTTAATATATAAAAAATGCAATTAAAAAATTTGAAAAAAAGACTTTCTGCAATCGATCCTGGTATACATAATTCGAGAGCGCCCGTTACCCATACGAGCTATCATGACTTCGCAGATGACGTAATTATCATTTGGTTTCTCATATTATAGTTGTTTTTTCAGTGCCTGAAAACAGGTATAAGACGACATTTTTTCCCCCGAAACTACCTACTTGCTGAATTTCATGAAAATCGTTAAAGATTAACATTTAAATATTAAAAATAATGTAGTCAAGACTACTAACTGAGTTTACGTGAAGGTTGTAATTGCCCTTTCTCATTAAATAGTAGACAAAAGCAAGCAGTAGACCCAAAATGGCGGCCGGCGCGCTGCTCCACGGAGCTGCGTGTTGCCATGTCAATGAGGCTTCTCCATCGAACTGATACCGCATTACTCTGTAAAAATATAACTAAATTAGTCCTAACCTGAGAACAATTTGTCATAAAACAATCAGTTTACAATAGCAGAAACTAGATGGCGCTACCGATTGTTAGAATCACGCTTTGGTCATTGCAGCATGGGGAATGATGAAGATTCAAAGTTACTTGCAATAAGGAAAGTAAAAGACCAAGCGTCTTCTGACCAATTTTGTGCCCTGACCTAGTATGGTAGTCCTACACGTTCTGCAAATTTTATGACATAGGGACAATGGTCAATAATGGAAGCCGGTGGAATGAGTGATCCACTCAAGTTTGAAGTCTATATATAGAGAGAAATTCTTTGGTCTATTTTGGTTTATTAGGATAGCAGTGTTGCTCATCATTTTCTAGCCGCGGGCGTCTTGATGCAATGATTTCTCCACAGTCTAGATTTAGTCCTCCAAAAGGCACCGCTTTAAGCCGAGGTGCGATCTTACAGGAGACAGTCTTATGACGATATTTTCAGAGAGCTGCGAGTTAAAATTTCTACGCCAGTCCCATCTCTTGCGCAGTATAAGCCGTTAAGAGTAACAGCATTAGTCCATTTGAAAAAAATACATTTGATGATACAATCCTAGCAATTGTTAAGTTAATTGAGCTGATCTCTCATCTCTGTTAAGTTATCTCTATTTATTAAGAAGTAACAATAGTTTCATGAAACACAGAATGATTCCGCTGAATTTTAAAGACGCCCTCAAAGACCGTCTATCTTCGTTTATGAACACGCGAGAAACTCCAAGTCAAATCTGCTGCCATGTCTGCTGAATTCTTTGATTTTTTATCCTAATTACACATTTTTACGTCTCTATAACTTAATCAAGTTGTGGTAGCTGGATGGTGAGTTTTTGTGACTCTCTCATCAGACGGTCATGGTTAATGTATAGAACTGGCTATACTCACGTGATATTCTATCGGGCTAGCTCAACAAGTTTCAAACCCATCCGGGGCACTTATTCATGAGCTCTTTACACGACTTTATAGCGGCGGGAAGACGGCCATGGGCTCAAATTCCGGGCAAGAACCAATGAATTTTAAAAATGGGTTCTCTGTTACTACTTATATGAGTAATTGTTGTTTGCAATTTATCACATGCTTTTGGGTGAAAGAAAACATCATGTAACTACCTGCATATATCTACAGCATCCCTGATATATTTGTAGCCTATCAACGGCAGCGTGGCAGGTCATAACAACCCTTTAATCCAAAAAAATGAGAGAGGAGGCCTATGTCTATGGGATTATAACAGGCCGTTACTAAATTTGACAACTCACTCTGGGTACGCGTAGAAGAGCATAGTTTTCAGGTCCCAATTATAAATCACTGCGAAGTCGACCAGCACAGATAGGATGAAGAGAGATGGCAGGACTTTCAGCGCAGTCCGTGGCCGATGTAGAAGCCAGACCAGCAGCAGTAGAGTCACCAGGTATAGCTGCATGTCCACTGCAAGGAACCTTGGGTATTGGAAGGAAACAAATTAACTGACTTTAATTGATTGAAGTAACAAGAGGGCTCCTTTTTCGCACAAAGAATCAGCTTAGCGATTCAGCCCGGAAACGCTGCCAGCATTCTTGGGACCATTCCACGTGGGCATGATTTGTATAGTCCCAGCGTGTAAGTAATTTAAGATAGATATAACTTTACATTTTTGCTGTAAATAAATATATAATACTGATTTTTATTTATATTGATCGAATGGTAAACTCGACTTTGTTTGCGTCGACTTAATTGTGAATCTACCCTCAATTATGCATTAAAATAGTAATAGTAAACAGCTAAGTAGAATAGACACACTCACTTCTTACCGGGGTGTCGTAAAACGCGACTGGTGTAAGTTGACCCGACGTTTGGTGTCCGGCTCAGTAGAATAGACCACCCTCATTTCGTACCGAAGTATTGTAAAAGCCGACTATGGTAAGTTGATCCGCCGTGTGGTTGAGTATAATAGACCATCCTCTTTCTTGCCGAGGTGTCGTAAAAGATGACTAAAACAAGTCGACACGCCGTGTGGTATCCGCCTGAGTAGAATAGACCACCCTCTTTCTTACCGAGGTGTCGTTAAAGGCGAACAAGGTAAGTTTATCCACCGTGTGCTATCTAGCTGAGTAGAATAGACCACACTCATTTCTTACCGAGGTGTCGTTAAAGGCGTCTAAGGTAAGATGACCCGCCGCACCATGTGGTATCCGGCTGAGTAGAATAGACCAGCCTCTTTCTAACCGAGGTGTCGTAAAATATTTCTCAGGTAAGTTTCTCAGGCAGGCGGCCGGTCGTAAAAACGCAGTCATGACAGCATGTTTATAACGTATTGTGCCGAACCCCACTTAGAGTGGGATAAGGGCATAAGGCGTATTCTGTTCAAGCTTGTAACATACTTTACTTTGGTTATTTTGATGGTATTTGAACCAATATCAATTCTTTCATGTTTATCTTTTGTATTACTTAACGTAGTGAGTAACGATGGAAAAATACACTACACAGTTACCAACATTCTTAGTTGTTACATTTCCATAATTAATAAAAAAACAAATCATAAATCAGCTATAAATAAACACAGATACTGCTTGTTATTGTGATTCTTATAACAAATTGTAATGCAAATTGAACGAATAGAGACACAGAAACAGTTATTATTCTCTATTTTTTTTTAATATTTATATACCTATGTATTTTTTTTCATTCACTTGCCATTATCCCTCTCTAAATGGAGTACGATACAATATATTTTAAACATGTTGTTACATGTTTTGGCTACGTATTTTACGATCGGCCGCCTATTCGAAGACATCTACCTTAGTCGCCTTTTACGACGCCTCAGTAATAAATGAGGGTGGTTTATTTTACTCAGCTGGATACCATACGGCGGGTCAACATACATTAGTCGCCTTTTACGACACGTCGGTAAGAAAAGAGGGTGGTCTTTTCACCTCAGAAGGATACCACACGGCGGGTCAACTTACCTTAGTCGCCTTTACGACACCTTGGCAAGAAATGAGAGTGGTCTATTATACTCAGCCTGATACCACATTAACTTAAAATAAGGAGAACGGAGTCACGAGGACAGATTGCTAGAAGCATTTCATTATTGATTTTTTTTTCGAAGTGACTATATGCTGTTAGCCTTAACGGCTTTTATAGCGGACGGGCGAGCACAGAAGCATCGCCGGAGTTACGAAATGCGGGGAGTAGAACGCAGAAGCTCTACTAACGTCTCTGGGAACTTCATCCTAAGGGTGCCTCCTGTGAAGCCGGACCACGGCTTAGGGCGACGTGTAATGGAGGGCTTTCCTTATTGAACTCACCACGTCTGTATTAGGCATCTCTCATCAGGCATAATCATATTGTTAAGATACAGGGCGTGTGTCCACCATTTGCTCCTGCAGCGGTCGCTCTCTGCACCAACCAGAGACCATAGAGGACCGTCTCCTGCATGACGCCACCAGGTAGCCGAGAAGCCGACCATAAATATAGAAACAGGTGTTATTCTGAAAGGAAATCAACTAACATAATAATAAGTACCTGGCTAACCGAGCTTTGGTCGGTAATATTTACAAAATAATAAAAAGAAACTTTAAAAAAAAGAAAAAAATAATTATGTAGTTGGGGATCGATCCTAGGTATTTATATTTCTCGAGACTGCCCGTTCCTCGAATAAGCTACGCTGACAAAAGTTTATGGCAAAAATTCAGTTCAATATAAATTTTAGTATTTTTTAATGCCCAAAAACAGGGACAAAAAGATTTTTTTACATAAAGCCTAGCTAGATCGATTTTTCTCCCCCAAAACCCCCTACATGCTGAATTATAGGAAAATCGTTTGAGCCGTTTCCGAGATTCCGAATATATATATATACATACATACAGATTAACTCATTTAAATATTAAAGATGTTTGATATTTGCGTACTGACTTTTTCTTAACTATAATTTGTCTCACTCCGTAGGTTAGCTGGCAGAGATCTCTGTCTTAGGGATAAGTTGACCTTTGTACACTTTTTTTACCAATTATGTTTTTTCCAAAATTTTTATGGTAAATAAATAAATAAATAATAGTAATACCAACATATAACCTTAATTAACCGAAGCCGTAATGGCAAAACTGTTGATGGTCGAGACGTGTAATGGCAATATCCCTGCCCATATCTCACTTTAAGTGGATTCGGCATGGTATAAATATGTTGCCACATGATTTGGCTACGTATTTTGCGACCGGCCGCCTGCCTGACATCAAATTACCTTATTCGTATTTTACGACACCTCGGTAAGAAAGAGGGTGGTTTATTCTACTCAGCCAGACACCACATAGCAGGTCGACTATCTTTGTCGCCTTCATACGGCTCGTCGTCATACCTTAGTCGCCTTGTACGATATTAATAAATTATTATTAATATTACCAAAATATTAATAATTAATTACAATAAAGGCCAATTAAAGTAGACTACTATACTACTAAATAATCGATTTTAGAAGAAAAAATAATCGATTATTTTTTTTCACATCTCTAGTTAGAACCCGATCTCATCGCGATTCTGGAATCAGGTCAATTTAGTTTAACAAATGATTACCTAGCCAACCGATGTAGTAGCACCTTACACCAGAAGACGAGCCCCACCTTCTTCTTGGGATCAGCATCCAAAGACAGCAACAGGTTATATCCCAGGAGAAAGCTGGACAGGATGATGAAGGTCTGTACTGTGCATGTGCCGTTGTACAGGAATGTTGACACGGGATATAACTGTGCCTAGATAAATGAATAAGTCAATGGGAGATAGTGGATTTCGGAATATTTAATTTTTATGAATATTCTTACCCGCAACTTCGCTCCGTGTTGTCACGTGATAAGTTGATAATAGATGGCGCTTTTTAATGTCATCCTATTTCAGTAGAATTAACAGGATTTCTATAGCCTATATGTTATTCCGATGTAAAAGGAATAATTGTGCCAAATTAATTAATATTGGTTCAGCGGATTTGTTATGAAAGAATAACAAACATACTCGTACATGGATGTACCATATTCACAAACTTTCGTATTTATATATTTAGTAGGATAATGGCATTTATAATATTCTGTATTTTTTTATATAATAAAAAGCATGGGCAATACCGCCCTCAATTCTTTCCGAGGTGTTGTTAAAGGATACTAAGGTAAGTCACCTCGCCGGATGAGTACTTAGAGTGTGGGATAAGGGCAGACCCCACTTAGAGTGGGATAAGGGCAAAAAGATGATTATTAAAAATAATGGACAACGATTATTCTACAATCTATAGACAAATGCGCAATACTATAACAATAGAAATTCCCTGTCCAATCCCATTAATTATAAGTGTTTTATACGATAGGTTAGGCTATTATGAAGAATCGAGTTAATTTAAAATCAAAATACTCTTTATTCAAGTAAACTTGTAAGCAAGAGCTCTCGTATGGTCAACTTCTTAGCTGGTTCGGAAAGCTGTTCCTACTGACAAAAGTCAGCAAGAAACGCGGTAGTTACTCTTTTCAAAATATAATCCTTATAACTACTTGCATTTAGTGATTATTATCTTGTACAGGGTGAAAGAGTAGCGATATCCAGCCATTATTATCATCTATGTAATCCTAAACAGTATAGTAATCTTTCTGTAGCTGTGTGTATCAACTCTTTTTAACAGTGTCTTTAAGATGCAGTAATGGTAAAGCTAAAATTGATTGTGGAATATTTTTATACTTACTGTTTCCAAAAATTTCGGATTCTGAATGTATGTCATATGATGTGATGCAACGGAGTGCGCCACAATTACAGCAAATAATGTCAGTGCTCTGAAACAATTGTATAAACCTTAAATACTAGAACATGTTTTATTAAACGTGTTGCCTATGCGTCTATCTATATGTATTTTATCAATAGTTATATGTATAGGTGTAAGTTATTGCCTTTATTGGTATTTTAAGGGAAATTATCTTGAAACATGTAAAAAAATTTAGAGACATATCTAGCTTGCTTTAATATAATTAAAAGAGTTTTTAAGAGTTTAAAAGACACAGACAAACAAGTTCGCATACACACATAGTAAGTTGAATAAAAGCTTTTAATAATAGGTTAGAGCAATCGAGTAGGTTAAAAAAACTCGGCCTAAGAACAGAGTTTCACATTTGGAAGACGCTCAACACTAATTGTCACATTCCCAACGAGAACTGCTATAAGCTGTGGTAGCCCAGCGGTATGACCGTGCGCCTCTTTCGAGGAGGTCTAGGGTTAAAACCCCGGGCAGGCACCAGTGAGTTTTCTAGTAAAACTTATGTGTCTAATTGATAATTGCAATTTATCACACGCTTTTCGGTGAAGGAAAACATCGTGAGGAAACCTGCATATCTCTAGAGCATTCTGGAGATATGTGTAAACTACCAATCCGCATTGGAGCAGCGTGGTAGGTCCTAGCTCCAATCCTTCTCTCCAAAAAAAAAAACGGAGAGAAGAGGCCTATGCCCAGCAGTGGGATAGTAACAGGCCGTTACTTTACTTACTCAACGAGAACTTCGATGATAGGACTTACTTCATGCCATTAACTGGATCCAAAGCACACAGCTCAGGGTTCTCCTTTTCATAGGTGGCCGTTAATCTCCTCCAGTTAACGCGTGCAGACCATGTCATCAGAAACCGATTAGCTGCAAAGAAAAAATCACATATTCAAATACAAAATCAAAATATTTTTATCCACCACCACAATATCAGCAATCGTTTCGCGCCGTAACCGAAGCATCATCAGAAGATAGGCTCTACGATAAAATCACAAAGCGAGTCTTGATGTCAATTTAATACTAAATCATCAGCTTCCTGCCCTTATCCCACTCTAAGTGGGGTCGGCACAACTTGTTATAAACATGCTGTTTTTACGACCGGCCGCCTGCCTGACGTCAACTTACCTCTGTCGTATTTTACGACACCTCGGTAAGAACGAGGATGGTATTCTACTAAACCGGATACCACACAGTGGGTCAACTTACCTTAGTCAACTTTTACGACACCTTGGTAGGTAATGAGGTTGGTCTATTCTACTAAACCGGATACCACACGATGGGTCAACTTACCTTAGTCGCCTTTTACGACATCTCGGTAAGAAATGAGGTTGTTCTATTCTACTCCGCCGGATACCACACGGCGGGTCAATTTAATACTTAATGTCTAAAATAAAAGAAGTATATTCAATAAAACTTACGTTTTTTATCTGGATTCCGTAAGAGATCGTAAGCTGTTCCAATCAGATTTCCAATCGCGATCAGGCATGTTATAAGAAGAAATACCATATCAGCCATGTCTAATGGTGTTTTCGATGGGGTGCCATTTGTTTTGCAATATTCTAGCTTTCTAAGTTCAGCGTTAAGACCGTATTTTGTCTTGGTGATGTTTTGGACGCATTCCTCGAAGATGTAAGGCAGAGATTCCCCATCTATGTGCGAGCAGGTGTTTGTGACGCAGTAGCCTCTATTCACGACTGTGCGGTTGAAATGGTGTTTATCTTTTGAATAAATCTGAAAAACAAGTTAAAAGAGCTGTTAGCAAAATTTCAAGTCCTTAATATTAACCTGCTGTGATGGCCAAGCAGTGAGACCGTACGACTCTCTAGAGACGATCATAGGTTCAAACACCGGGCAGACACCAATGAGTTTTTCTATTGAACAAATGTGTCTAATTGACAAATACAATTTATCACACGCTTTTCGGTGAAGTAAATCATCGTGATGAAAACTTTTTTATTTACAGCAAAAATGTACAAGTTATATCTATCTTATATTACTTACACGCTAGAACTATAGAAATTATGCCCACGTGGAATGGTCCCAAGAATTCGGGCAGCGTGTATCGCTAAGCTGATTTTTTGTGCGAAAAAAGAAACCTGTATTACTCTAGAGAATTCTGGGGATATGTGTAACCTACAAATCCGCATTGGAGCAGCGAAATAGTTCTTAGCCTCAATTCTTCTCTCCAAAAAAGGTGAGATATAAGGTGGCCTATGCCCAGCAGTGGGATAATAAATTTTAACCGGTGAAATCCTCTGGAGTTAATCCTGGCAACAGCAAGATATGCTTATCATAAACATGCATTGTCATCGGGACTGGAGCAGTATGTAAAATCAATCGGACACCGGGAAGTAGGTCAAATTTAACTTTATACATACACAAATTATATAGTTGAATAAAAGCTTTTAATGAATATCTCTTTTAAAAACCTCTTTTTCTCTTTTTTTCTTCAACAATAGACGGAAGTCCTTTCAAGAGACTTCCGTGCAAGATCTTGTTTCCACTAGATTCCCGCACCTATTTAGAGGTGAAGAAATGACGGTGGTCTATTGTCCTCAGCCGGATACCACACGGCAGGTGATTAAGGTAAGTTAAATTAGTTGCCTTTTACAACATCTCGGTAAGGAACGAGGGTGCTCCATTCTACTCAGCCACACGGCGGGCCTTCAAGATTTTGGTACGACTATGTCGCAGTTAGTAATATACATTTATTTTGAAAACAACTTTGGGTTTAGAGCTTGACCTCAACAAAGGTTGAGACCTCAACAAAGTTGTAATTGTAAACAAACTGTATACTGTTCTGAAAGCAAACTTCTACAGAAGTGTTGAGTCAATTTTCCAAAACAAAATGATTTCAAATTAGAGGTGAGACGTAATTACCGTAACAGGTATAAATACTAAGTACTAAAATGTAACAGCCTGGAACAGGTACGTAAATACTCAAATACTTGCGACGAGTATTTTATACTGCCTGTGACAAAATACTCCCTGTGACAAAATACTCCCTGCGACAAAATACTCCCTGTGACAAAATACTTATCGAGTATTTTGTCAACCCTATTTCAAATATTAAAACAAGTTATTAATAAACAAATGCAGTAAAAAATTGGAAATTTACTAAGACCGCCAAGGTTGTTTATTTACACATTACGAACGACTGAATCAAAGTTCATTAGACTAAAAAAAACCTTTATGTAACATATAAAAATAACAAGCTTAAAAAAACAAACATTCAATCTTGCATTTAATCTAACTTAATAAATATTTACAACTAGCTGACAAGGCAAACTTCTAAAGGAATCTATTTATCCATATTATTATCCCCATGTCTTTCTGTCTGTATGTAAGTAATTTTCATAAAATCTACTGATCCAATTTTTGTATGGTTTTCACTAAAAGGTAGTGAAATTCTGCCGGCTGAGTAGAAATGACTCTCTTTCTTACCAAGATAAGTTGACGTCAGGCAGGCGGCCGGTCGTAAAACACGTAGCCGAATCATGTGACAACATGTTTATAACATGTTGTACCGACCTGTTAATAATACCCAGGATACGGCTTCAGAAAGATCGTAGATCGTTTATGGGCTTCGTTATACATTTTTATAATAAAATTCCGCAATTTTGGACTTGCCTTTACACAAGTTCAAAAAAGCAATTAAAAAGACACTTATTCATAAAGCTTATTATACTGTTAGGACAATGGTGATGATAAGAAAACTTGGATTTAAATTGCGACCAGCACGCACTAAATTATATTGTAAATTTTTTAATTTGTTACTAATTAATTAAGACATTATTCAAAAATAATGAGAATATTATTTTGCTATAATCCGCGATAAAGAACGGATTTATCGCGGATTATATCAAAATAATATTCTCAATACTTTTGTATTATGGACCTCCGCAAAGTTACGTAAAGTTCTATAAATTAAGACATTATTGTAATACTTAATTTTGAAAAGAGTGACCGCCGAGTTTCTTGCTGGTTCTTCTCGGTAAGAGCACCTTTCCAAACCAGTCGTCCAAACCTTCATTGTAGTTTGACGATTCGGAAGTGCTTGTAAAAGCGAATTTGAATAAAGAATTATTTTGAATTTGAATTTATTTGAATTTGAATTTGACCCCACTTAGACTGGGATAAGGGCAGGAGGATGATAGATGTATTCATGGGAGAAATAAGTTATTTCAAGTTACCTGTATGAAATCCAGTAAACGGCTGTACTTGGTCGAGGTCAAGTGGAAAGAGCCGAGGCAGAAGGCACCTCCAGAGCCGAGGCACTCTTCATAATCGTCCAACTGGTACAGACTGGGCATAGAGTAGTACTGAACATCTGCATTATGTACAAATATAAAAATTATCTGTTAATTATCGCTTAGGTAAACATCAAAAACACCGAAAAACGTGTGATAAATTGCAATAATCAATTAGACACATAAGTTTTAACTGAAAATCGCATTGGTGCCCGGGGTTTGAACTTGTGATTCTCTCGAAAGTGGCACGGTCTCCCCGCTAGACCATCACATCTCTTTGTAATAATATTATATAATAATTTTCCATGCGTTTTTGATGAAGGAAAATATTGTAAAGAGACCCTTCACATTTTGATGAAGGAAAATACTGCGAAGGAATGAAATGCGAATACTGGAGAAATGCGAATGTCTGTAAGTACATATCCGCACTGGAGCATAAATACATATATCTCTTTAAAACGGAGAGAAAAAACCTTTACCCAATTGTGGGATAGTAAAAAAGCCGCCACTTTCTACTTTGGGTCTGTTCACAAAATACGTTCGCCAGGGGGGAGGGATCTTTCTGAACGTGAAGAGATGGGACTGGGAGAGGGGTGAGGGTCTTCGACAACGTGGCATTCGCCGTTCATTTAGATATTGTAAATTAATTTGTCACAACATGCGGAGAATGTGGTCTATATTACACATACACCACACATAGCAGGGATATGAAATTTTTTTTAGGTCTTTGAGGTTTTAGTTTTTGTGACTAAATATCTTTCTTTCTTAATATTTTTAAGGGGTTATGGGGTAATAGAAAGTGTGTCGCAGTGTGAAGTAGGGTCGGAGGGTAAAAAAATACTTATTTTAGCGTAACGTATTTTATTAACGACCGCTTAAAAATGATGACTAGATTTTTAAGGAAGACCTTCCTTTCCTGACCTTGGATTAAGATAAAGAAATCACCAGCATCGCATAAGTAAGTAATATGGATGAAGAATATAGGCCTCTTCTCTCCGTTTTTGTAGAGAAGGATTGGAGCTAAGACCTACCACGCTGCTCCAATGATTGGTAGGTTACACATATCTCCAGAATTCTCTAGAGATATGCAGGTTTCCTCACGATGTTGTCCTTCACAGAAAAGCGTGTGATAAATTGCAATTATCAATTAGACACATAAGTTTTAACAGAAAAATTCACTTTTCAAAAATTCAACTCATCGGTATCTGCCCGGGTTTGAACCCGTGACCGACTCGGAAAAGTCGCAAGGTGTTACCGCTGGGGGTACCACAGCATCGCGTAGTGTTAAATAAATTAACATTCTCGATAAAACGCTGTATTAATAGCTGCAATTACAATGGATTATATCATAGTAATTAAATAACGCAGTATTTTTCCTTTTCTGTTTTTTTTGTGATCATTGTTGGTAAATAGCACGGATATCTCGCGTAAATAACTCTACAAGAAATATGTTAAAATAAAATATTGGTGTCAATGGGCATAGCCGTGTGGTTACCGGCTGAATAGAATGGTACCACCCTCATTTCTTACCGAGGTGTCGTAAAAGGCGACTAAGGTAAGTTGAACCACCGTGTGGTATCCGGTTTAGTAGAATAGACCACCCTCATTTCTTACCGAGGTGTCGTAAAGGGCGACTAAGGTAAGTTGACATACCGTGTGGTATCCGGTTTAGTAGAATAGACCACCCTCTTTCTTACCGAGGTGTCGTAAAATACGACTGAGGTAAGTTGACTTCAGGCAGGCGGCCGATCGTAAAGACGCAGCCAAATCATGTGACAGCATGTTTATAACATGTTGTGCCGACCCCACTTAGAGTGGGATAAGGGCAGCATGATGATTGGACTCAATGGGCACTCAACATTTATATTTATGTTTCTGAAGTTTAAAAGAAATTATACATTAGGCAGTGGAGTAGCGAGGAGTCCAAAATGGGGGGCATCAATCCCCAGGCGCTACTTACAAAAGGGCGCCCTATTTGGTAAGCAAAACAAAAAAAAATGATTTATGGAAAATACATTAAATTATTGTAATTTATAGAATAAGGCGTTACTTTGCGGTGGCCATAATACAAAATATTAATTTTTTTATATTATTATAGCAAATTATTATTTTGCGCGGGTTATAGCAAAATATTATTTTGCTATAATCCGCGATAAAAATTTTATCGCGGTTAATTTTATCGCGGACTATAGCAAAATAATATACTCATTAAATTTATAACATTACTGTCTCAAATTTAAAGCCTAGCCAGCCTATGACTTTATTAATTTTACTTTATGTATAATTTGCAAATATCATCATTCTCCTGGCATTATCCCACTCCAATTGGGGTCGGAACAACATGTATTACCCATGTTATCTGATTTGGCTAGATATTTTACGACCGGCCGCTTGCCTCACGCCTACTTACCTTAGCCTTTTACGACACCTCGGTAAGAAATGATCGTGGTCTATTCTACATAGCCGAATACCAAACAGCGGGTCAACTTAATTTAGTCGCCTTTTACGACACCACGGTAAGAAATGAAGGAAGATGAATTATTATGTCTTGTGGTGGCGTTAGTGGAGGGTAGTTTAGTTTAGATTTCTGCATGTATCGAGTAATAAATTGGATAGTCACGATGTTTTCCTTCACCGAAAAGCGTGTGATAAATTGCAATTATCAATTAGACACATAAGTTTTAACGTAAAACTCATTGGTGCCTGCCCGGGGTTTGAACCCGTGATAGATATCACGGCTGTATTGCTAAGTAATTAATAATTCAAGTCGTTTTCTTGCAATATGATGAAAGCTCATTTTCAAAAGCTTTCAACTTGTATTGTATGTATATGAAGGTGGAATTTTCAAGTTAAATCACCCACTTCCCGGTGTCCGATGAAGATGAAATTTTATATAAAAGTAATAATAAAATTATTTTGCTATAATCCGCGATGAAGTAAAATAGAAAATATATATAATGCTAAATGTAGAGTGGACAATCGGTTATCATACCTGATACATGCAGGAGTCACAAAACACACATGCACAAACCTCCACCACCGCCACCACAATACACAAGCACTATATACGTTCACTATCACAAACTCAACAATCGTTTCGCCCCGCAACCGAAGCATTAAGAGATAAACTCCACGACCAAAATCGCAAAGCGAAGCAATATCCAAATAAGTTTAGTTATATACTAATCGGTTCAACCCCACCATTTATTTTATTTTGCCTGCGAACAAGTGTAACAAGCTTGAACTAGAAACATTTATCTGATCGTTAATGAGGGTGCCATTGTTATGTTTTATAATCTCAATTTGTTCGCAGATGTTTAACTTAAGCCCTTTTTTGACCGTGCATAATATTTCGTAACTATGGTCTTCTTCTTCTTCTTCTTCAACCGATGGACGTCCACTGCTGGACATAGGCCTCTTCATGGGATCTCCAGAACACACGATTTTGTGCCGCTTGTATCCAGCGGCTCCCCGCGACCCTTTTGAGGTCGTCTGTCCATCTAGTAGGGGGTCTTCCAACACTGCGCTTTCCGGTGCGGTCTAAACTATGGTCATTAGGAACTTTATGACCGCTTTCTATCAAATGTTTGAAATTTTATATATTGGTCCAGTTCCGATGACAATGCATTATGATAAGCATGATCTGATGGTGCTAGGGTTGGCTCCAGATGAAGGAACTCAACCCTTATCAGTAAGAATATGAATTTTTTTGTTAAAAGCTTTTTTGAACTTGACTTATTACACCTATGATTACAAGCCGGAATAGCTATTGTAAATTAATACTTTCTTTTGCGATGCTGAGATAAAGTCAAGGTTTTGCGTTTCTGTATATAATCAGCAGGGATTTTCCACAATAGTGCGTCATCGTAATGATACACGGATATAATACACTCTCATATAAAATGGAACTTTTTGACGCAGTTTGTAGGCCAGTTCTAAAACATTGGGGCAGTGGGTAGTGACCATACCTTCAGCGCCGCGGGTCGCGGGTTCGATTCCCGCCAAGGGCCAACTTTTTCTATAAAATGAATTTGTTGGTCTTAGAGCCTGGGTGTATATTTGTAATTAAGTATGTATTTAAAAAATATATAAGTATATATTCACCAGTTGTCTGTCCATAACACAAGTATTAAGTTACTTACTTTGGGGACGGACGACCGTGTGTGTAAGTGTCCCATATATTTATTTATTTATTTATTTTTATTTATTTTAGCGCATAATTGAGGTTACTTTAACAATGAAAAAGGAATATCTTAATTGCGAGTATCTTTGTTGTAAATAAGTGCCCTGTGGTATCTGGGTTCAATTAAGAAATATCTTTATATCTTATATTATACCCGTGACTTCGTTCCCCATATTTTAAGTTAAGCGGTGCAATTTAATTTATATATCGGGCTAGATGCCGTGTTGTATCCGGCTAAGTACAATAGACCACCCTCATTTCTTACCGAGGTGTCATAAAAGGCGAATAAGTTAAGTTGACCCGCCGTGTTGTATCCGGCTGAGTAGAATAGACCAACCTTATTTCTTACCGAGGTGTCGTAAAAGGCGACTAAGTTAGATTCACATCAGGCAGGCAGCCGGTCGTAAAATAACGAGCCCAAACATGTGCCGACTCTACTTAGAGTGGGATAAGGGCATGAGAATGATGTATTGAAGTAGACTTCAAAGAATTTTTGTTATATGAATGTCAATCAATATCTTTTTGTTTCTGGTATGCTTTTGGTAGCTTCATTTTAATTTTGGCAAATTAAAAATAGTTGGGAGGCTGGCTCCTTTTTCGCACAAAGAATCAGCTTAGCGGTTCAGCGCGGAAACGCTGCAGCAATCTTGGGACCATTCCACGTGGGCATGATTTATATAGTCCTAGCGTGTAAGTAATTTAAGATAGATATAACTTGTACATTTTTGCTGTAAATAAAAAAAAGGAAGGCTATAAGAATGAAGTATTTTTTTAAATTTGAATATACACCAACCTGTTACCACCGCCGCCTCCGCCACCACGAATAACAACCCAAACACTGGTACCACGTTCACCATCACTCACGGCACGACCACCAACGTCAATGAGGGTTGTGGTTCACACTATCGCAATATAACTACTTGCGAGACTTTTGAATTAACAGAGGCTTTTACAATCAACGACCAGGATGCGACACGACAAGCTGTATTCTATATTTGGCCCAATGGCTACATAAATGTAAGTATCTGGGTTGTTTTTAAAATGATGTAAAAAATAAATTTAAAAAAAATTGAAAAGAGAAATGAAAAAATAATAGGGCAGGTGGGGCTCGATTCTAGGTATTTTCACCTCTCTAGACCGCCCGTTCCCCAAATGAACTACCATGACTTTACGTTTGACAGCGAAAAATTGTGATTGTATTCATTGTAAAATTGTGATAAAATGACATTTTTTTAAAATAAAACTTATGTAGATCGATTTTTCTCCTCCAAAACCCCCTACGTGTTGAATTTTAAGGAAAATTGTTGGAGCCGTTTCCGAGATTCCGAAAATATATATTTATACATATACATACAAGATTAACTCATTTAAATATTAAAGATAACAATTAATGTATAAATTAATATAAAACTGTAATTTGTAAAACTGTAAGTTTCTACCCACTCAGGGTACAAAAAACAACATAAAACATTACAAATATTGTCGACTTACAAGGATCCTAATAATGTTTGAGGAAGTTGGAAAAAAATAGGGCTATATACGCATCCATGTGATTTCAATTTTTTATACCACAAATATCGAAACTAAAAATGCTGGATTTCTTAAATTCATGATAAGATTATATTTTCTTGAATTTATATCTAATTGCGGATTATAAAAAGGACATCTATCATCAACCTATCACGCGACAACTTACCACGCAAACGAAGCTGCGGGTAAAAGCTAGTGTCTTCATATTTACGCTTTTTTGCATTTTCTGCGTTAGTAGCTTCCACGCCCGCCGCCTTAATCTATCATGTAGATTATTTGCACGCAAGAGTAAGATATAAGATATTAAAAGTGTTTTAGTAATGAATTAAAGTATAAAATAAAAAAAAGGATAAAAAAATCACAGAGCTCGAATCCCCGTTGTATGCCCGACGCCATATTTGTTAAATATCGACAGATTTGCTTAAAAATTATATTGACTTAATTTAGTAGTTATAAATTTTTACCACACACACATGTCATATTTTCAACAACAAAAAAATATTTTGGTACATGTAAAATAATTCTCGAATTATTGAACCGACCTGATTAATCGGACTGTATAAAGAATAATAACATTAATAACAACAATTCTTTGAATTCATCATAATTTGTTTTATGCAACGTGCACGTCAAAAAATATTTTTTGTGAACTTAACAAAACTTAAAAATTGTAAATATACTTTTTATTTGTATTTTTGATTGTTGGAATATGAACAATTGGAAACAACCAAGAATTTTTTTTTGGTCTTACATTAACGTCATCGAGTCGCGAAGCATATGCTTCGCTTCGCCAATGGGCAAAGAATGAAATCGTAAGATGTTGGAATGGCCAACCAAATGTTAAATTAAAGATATCATCATTTAATTTTCCACCGCCGTGTGGTATCCGGCTGAATAGAATAGACCAACCTCATTTCTTACCGAGGTGCGTAAAAGGCGACTAAGGTAAGTTGACCCACCGTGTGGTATCCGGTTTAGTAGAATAGACCACACTCTTTCTTACCGAGGTGTCGTAAAATACGACAGAGGTTAGTCAGGCAGGTGGCCTGTCGTAAAAACGCAGCCAAATCATGTAACAGCATGTTTTTAACATGTTGTGCCGACCCCATTTAGAGTTGGATAAGGGCAAGAGGATGATGATGATCATTTAATTGTCCTCTGTATGGTACACTGCGACCAGTGTTGCCAACCCCATGAAAATAAAAAATAGCTGCTCGCCCATAAAAAAATAGTAGTTAAAGTAAAAAAGGCAGATTTTATTTTGCACTCATCTAATATTTACTTTTATTATTGACCAGGAGTCAATATATTATTATACCGATCAAAATATATTAAAAAACAAATATTTAAGTAAAACTATTTTCCACTTTCATTCTTAAGATGAGATCCTTTTAGAAATCATATATAATTTAATTATATAGTTTAGTTAAAAAAATAGTTTAATTTTACATTCATAATCCATTATTTGGGGAAACCCCCGAAGGTTCTTGGCCAATAAAAAAAATACGTTACCTTTCATTTCTCTACAAGAGTGTCATATGTATTGTTCTGAAATTCTCACGAGAATGGAAAATTCCAGACTGAGACATAGTGATTTCCGGTCGGGTTTACCAGTTAATAAAAAAATGAACATATCTTTGTCTGTCTATACCTTTCTTAGCTATTCATTTCTAGTTGCTCTTACCGAGAAGAACCAGAAAGAAACTCGGCGGTCAATCTTTTAAACATTTTCAATTGTACATTATTAAACCGCAGTCTTGTATGAAGCTGAAATGATTTTCAAATACAGGCGTTTTTATCATCCAAATAATCTTCAATTTTGTAATATGCTTTACGTATAAGTATATCTCTTACACTATTGGTGATTCGAACCCGTGACCTCCTCGAAAGAATCGCTCAGGCTCACGGTCTTTCACACCTATTATAGCTTAAATTATTGGACTCAAAAAGGTAAAGACACGTTCATCATCTTCCTTTCCTTATCCCACTCTAAGTGGGATCAGCACAACATGTTATAAACATGTTTTCACATGATATGGCTACGTATTTTACGACCGGCCGCCTGCCTGACGTCAACTTATCCTAGTCGTACTTTACGACACCTCGATAAGAAAGAGGATGGTATATTGTACTTAACCAGATACCACATGGTGAGTCACTTACCTTAGTCACCTTTTACGACAGCTCGGTAAGAAATGAGGGCGGTCTTTTCTACTCAGCCGGATACCACACGGCAGGTCGACTTACCTTAGTCGCATTTTACGACACCTCGGTAAGAAAAGAGGTTGGTACTATTCTATTCAGCCGGATACCACACGGCGGTCAAAAAGGTAAAGACACGTTATAAAAAAGAAATAACGTAATTTACATTAATTCCACCTTCAGCTGATTTATGCATTTAAGGTTTTTCCTCATTTCCACTTAAATACGGTTATCTATATTTTAACATCATTGAAGTCCTTTTAAATGAAAGATAACATCTTGAACTCCTGTCAGGGTTGAATAAACCATTGTTTATTTCAATAATATTTAGCTCGTCATTAAAATATATGAGTACAAATACCAATGATATAGAAAAGATTTTTGTTGCTCAAAAAAGAGCCATACGGGCTATCTATAATATATAAAGCTGTAGAGTTTGTTTGTTTGTTTTGTTTGAACACGGTAATCTTAGAAACTGCTGGACCGATTTGAAAAATTATTTCAGTGTACGATAGTCCATTTATCGGGGAAGGCTAAAGGCTAAACTCTACGCTAAGATGAATAGGAGAGGAACAGCATTAAAATAATAGTACTAAAACGGCTTTAAGCTTTCCTTGCGTGTAAGTAAACGGTAATAGTAATTCAAAAATCATGTATACAAAATTGTTCCCCTCTAAAAGATCTAAATTAAAGTTCGCGACAGCATATGACTAGCTTTTAAGGTTAACCGACTTTAACCATTTTTATGGTTATCAAAAGACTATATTACGGTTTTAATCTTTCCACGCGGGTGGATCTGCTAGCGACTGCTAGTCGCTACATACTTCCACTATCACAAACTCAACAATCGCTTTGTCCCGGAACCGAAGCATCATCAGAAGATAGACTCCAGTGTCTATACGTGTGCAGTGCTTATGCCGTGGCTATGGTGGAGATTTGTAATCTATATATATAAAAGAAAGTTGATTTGAGTTACACTATTTATAACTCAAGAACGGATGAACCAATTCGGCTGAAAATTGGGGTAGAGGTTGCTTAGAACCAGGAGACGGACATAGGATACTTTTTATCCCGTTCGACCGCATTTATTTTATCCCGTCAAGTCACTATAAAACGTGGTATAACAAAAACGACTATGACATTGAATAACAAAACGCAAATGTCAGTGGAATACAAAACATAGATGACAGCCAAACGTAATTTTGTCTTTGGTGAAGTATGGTAAAAAAATTGACAATCATCAAAATAATAGCTAAAGGCTTGGATAAAGAATACACACATCACATGTACATCACTACGTAGGTAACACAATTCAATCGAATATTTAATGATTAATTTCTATGTTTTATCAGTATCCCACACTCGTGCCGGCTAGAGAATATCAAACTGTACTGATACATTATAATCTGAAACGCTTTAACTGAATAAAATGCTTTAATTTAGCACGCAAATGAGAGTCAAAGATTTACCTATGAAATGATAATTCCGTGTTTTTAACTCCTCCTTTCGTTGTTCTTGATGAACATGATAAGGCAGCACACGACATATTCGACCTTTTTTGAAAAAATATATCTGTAACACTCGTATTTGCTTTAGATTTCAAGAAATAATCTTCAACAAACTCAATGTTATGGCCTCATTTGGTGTCACCAACTGGACACATTTTTAGCGACGTTGCCAAACTTCATCACAATCTCTTTCACTCTTATGTATAGTTCGCGATAAGAACAGAGACAAACGATAAATCGCTTACACACAGACGCAAGAGCGGCAACGTTTTTTGGCGCCGTCCAGTATATACTACGTCCATGGCTAAAGGTCACTACATAGTATAAAACAAAGTCGCTTTCTCTATCTGTCCCTATGTCACTATATCCCTTTGTATGCTTAAATCTTTAAAACTACGCAACAGATTTGGATGCGGTTTGTTAATAGATAGAGTGATTCAAGTGAAAGGTTTATATGTATAATAACAATCAATACCGAGTAGAGAAATACTGTATTTTTTGAAGTTTGAGTGACATATACACTGTCCATTATATTAACCATCTTTTGACAGATTGACGATAGTGATGTCCTAAAGATTCTCGTATGCGATACCATTCCGATTATAGTACCTACTATCATTAATCGAATTACGTACCTAAGTAATTCGATTAATGATAACCTACGTAAACTAGATTACTACTTGAGAAAAGAAATTCCAACTTTGAGAAAACTTATTGTTTCTTTGAAAAGAAGTGGTCTATTTCATGGTGAAAAATCTTCTTTGGTCAAAGTTTTGAACACAATTGGCTTTTCATATAAAAAGTTAAATAAAAGAAAATTATTAATGGAACGCACAGATATAGCTATAGCACGTTGTGATTTTTTAAGAGAGGCAAAGAAAATACAAGATTGGGCAAATATTGTTTTCACGGATGAAACATGGCTCAACGCTAACCACACACTATCTCGTTTCTGGACTGATGATACTGCTGATTCCACTTCCTCAGTACCAATGGGAAAAGGTGAGCGCCTAATCATTTGCCATGCAGGTACAGCAAAAGGATTTGTACAAGACGCACTGTTGGCATTTAAATCGAAGAAATCAAATGACTACCACGAAGAGATGAATGCAAATGTGTATGAAGAGTGGTTCAAAAAAATGCTCATTTCATTGGAAGAACCATCAATAATTTTTATTGATAATGCGCCCTACCACTCCCGTCAAATTGACAAAATGCCAACACAGGCTAATAAAAAGCATGAAATAATTAATTGGCTTCGGGACAATGGAGAAAATGTGGACGACTCAATGTTAAAAGTTGAATTAATAAAAATATTAAAAACCAAAAAGAGAGCAAAACGCTATGTAATCAATGAAATGGCAGCAGAATATGGCCATACTGTTCTTCGGATTCCTCCATACCACTGCCAGTACAACGCAATAGAACTTATATGGGCACAAGTAAAAGGGCATGCTGCGAGATGCAATACAAGCCCCCCATTCACAGCGAATAAAATGTTGCAATTGCTAAAAAATGCTTGCACCCACGTAACGGCCGAGTACTGGGCAAGTGTGGTGGAAAGAACTAAAAGAGTAATATTCTCTGATTGGGAACGTGATATTGCGTTTGATAATATATTATCTACACAAGAGCTAATAATAACTGCTACTGAAGACTCCTCATCGGAGGAGTCTAGTGTTGATTATCATTCCGACGACTCGTGCTAATAAAATTAATTAAAATATCCTGATTGTTTTATTTGTATTCATGTATTAACTAAGAAGAAAGTAAAACTTTATATATTGTTATTAAATGTCTTTTAATACTCGTAACATCGATTTCTACCGATTATTTTTAATCTGTGGCATAATCGTTATAGTAACCATTATGTGTGACATCACTAAGTGGGCGGTACCCATCCATAAAGTACAAATATTATTTGTATGATATTTGTACGTAAGCAATACAAAACTTAATGAGCGTGAGCTGTCAAAAGACTGATAATATGATGGACGCAGTATAGGCTATATATTTAATACCCGTGCGAAGCCGGAGCGGGCCACTAGTGTATTTTAAGCTTTAATTGTTATGAAATATAATCGATTTTGATGCATCATTATTGCATCAGAATAGCCATTATATTCTATCGGATTAGCCATTTTTATGGTTATCAAAAGACTATATTAAGATTATATTACGGTTTTTATCTTTTGCTAGTAAAACATAAATAAAAAAATTCCTAAAAATTGTAAACGCTAATGCGAGAAGCTTTACATTTTCCGATGAAGATGTTATAAATTCTCACAAATGTAACCTGTATTTCTATAATTTGTTTAAAAATGAAACTTCCATGCACAACTATCTTTATAAAAATCTTACAGCAAAATAAATGAAGTGGAAGGTTTTGGTATAACTTTAAGAGGTCATCATCTTCCTGCCCTTATCCCACTCTAAGTGGGGTCGGCACAACAGGTTATAAACATGCTGTCACATGATTTGGCTGCGTTTTTACGACCGGCCGCCTGCCTGACGTCAACTTACCTCAGTCGTATTTTACGACACCTTGGTAAGAAAGAGGGTGGTATTTTCTACTAAACCGTATACCACACGGTGGGTCGACTTACCTTAGTCGCCTTTTACGAGACCTCGGTAAAAAATGAGGGTGATACTATTCTATTCAGCCGGATACCACACGGCGTATAACTTTAAGAGGTGATATCATATAATGGATGCATCGCTACAAGGATTTACATATCTGATTCGCACATAAGGTAATAATGGCAGATATTTTCAACAGATACCACTCGATGTAAGTCGAAGATTAAGGTATGGATGTGTAATAAGGAGGGATGAAAATCATGTGACCAAATGAGTGTTTAATATGAGTGTGGGTGAGATAGTCATAAACAGTTCCTACAGCTCCATATGCCTATTTCATCTATTTGTAATACCTTTTTAAAAACCTAATTACTTTAGTTTTATATTAAATCTATAATCTAAGTATAAAAATCTATTAGCTTTGCGATTTTGGTCGTGGAGTCTATCACCTGATGATGCTTCGGTTGCGGGGCGAAACAATTATTGAGTTTGTGATAGTGAACGTATATAGTGTTTGTGTATTGTGGTGGCGGTGGTGGAGGTTTGTGCATGTGTTTTTACGAATCCTGCATGTATCAGGTATGATAACCAATTGTCCACTCTACATTTAGCATTATATATATTTTCTATTTTACTTCATCGCGGATTATAGCAAAATAATTTTATTATTACTTTTCTATACTAATATATAAAGCTGAAGAGTTTGATAAAAGATTAACTCTTTTAAATATTTAAGATAATAGACATATAAAAAACTTCATGAACTTGCAGCTCCTACTTTGCGCTCTTTAAAAGCACGTCACTAGTTTCTGGATTTGGGTATAAGATTCTATAGTACGACCAGTTTTAAGCTAACTTAGCGAAGCATTATCCAAATAAGCTTAGTTATATAGGAATATGAATAGGAAAGGAACAGCAATAAAAAATAGTAAGAAAACGGCAAAATTAATTAATTGCGTGCGCTAAGTAAACGGTGAAAGTTATTCAAAAATCATGTATTACAAAACTGTTCCCCTCTAAAAGTTATAAATAAAAGTTAGTTCGTGACAGCATATGTCTAGCTTTTAAAGTTACCATTTTTATGGTTATCAAACTATATTATATTACGGTATATTATAATTATATTACGGTTTTAATGCTAGTCTAAAGTAGTATTATAAAGTAACTACATGATTTGACTACGTATTTTACGAACGGCCGCTTGCCTGACGTCAACTTACCTAGTCGTATTTTACGACACCTCGGTAAATCTCGGTAAAGTCTATTCTACTCAACCGTATACCACACGGCGTGTCTACTGACCTTAGTCGCCGTTCACAACACCTAGGTAAGAAATGAGGGTGGCCTATTCTACTCAGCCGGATACCACACGGCTAATTTCATAAACTGTATATACTCTGAAATGGTCATTGTATATTAAAAGCTAACTAGCAATTACTTTGTTGTATAAATAATAGCCTTTATGCGTCCATCAATGGTATGACCCTCATTAACGTCTAACCTCAATAAAAAATAAGGATGCAAAATTAAAAAAAAAACATTGTAATTTATTTTAATTACGTAGATGTCAGATGGCAATCTTTTTATTGTTGTATCACTTTACTAGCAGCCGCTATTTTGTGTATACTTTAGTGTGAAATTAATCTATACCTAAAAGGTACATAAAGCTGAAGAGTTTGTTTGTTTGAACGCGCTAATCTCAGAAACTACTAGACTGATTTGAAAAATCTAGATAGATAGATAGATAGATAGATAGAAGATAGCCCATTTATCGAGAAAAGCTATAGGCTATATAACATCACGCTAAGATGAATAGGAGAGGAGCAGCAATAAAAAATAGTACGTAAACGACAAAATTTAAAGTTTTCCTTGCGTGTGCTAAGCAAACGGCGAAGGTTATTTAAAAATCATGTATTACAAAATTGTTCCCCTCTAAAAGTTCTAAATAAAAGTCTGCGATAGCATATGTCTACTCAGCCGGATACCACACGGCATATTTTATTCAATAGATAAAGTGATTTATAAAGAAAGTTTAAGATTAAGTGGTTTAGATTTTGCTTATATAAGGGTAATTTTTGAGTACTGCATAAAAGTCACCTGGGAGCTTCTGTCGTTAACACTAATAAAGAGAGGCTGATACAAACAACCTACTATACTGCTGAGGATTATTTAGACGATAAGAATGCGTGGATATAGCTACTGTCCGACCCTGTACAAAATAATAATGACTTAATGTAACTAGTTATAAGTATTTTGTTGAAAAGAGCAACCGTCGAGTTTCTTGCTGGCTCTTTTCGGTAGGAACAGCTTTCCGAATCAGCAGTAGAATTAACGATTCAAAAGCACTTGTTTACAAGTTTACTTGAATAAAGAAATTTTTGAGTTTCAATTTATCAACGATAAACCCGCTTTCATAGACAGAGAGATAGACGGACATTCTTACTTATAATATTAGCATAAACAATACGAATGTCTATGTATTGCTATATTTTATTTAAAGGCGCTTGAATTTTGTTTTGTTACTATTTCTTTAAAGTCTTCGAGCCCGTGAACGCTAGACCTTCGTCATTTTATAAAAGCTCAAAGTTTGTCGCGCATATTCCACCGCATGTTTACATTATTGTCTATAAATTCCTTTCACAAATGGGATAAATAATAAAGAATTAATTCATTAGCAACATTTTTTATTATAATACAAAAATACACTGTTACTTTCATTAAATAAAGTTTACAGTTATTTAAAATGTAATACACATGTTTAGGATTAAAGTATGATTTTAAAATTTGTCATTTTGATATTTATAACTGAAAAATATATTTAGCCATACTCAAGTAAAAAAACAGACTGGTTTTTAAATAACGAAATTATAAATAAATCGAATTATACGAAAATTACTGTAATAAAAATTAAGTTTTAAGAATATGAATACGAATTAGATTATTCATATAATGACAATACTATAACAATGTACTAGATTATAAAAAGTTTGAATATAAATATATGGGACAATTATATATACGGGCGTTCGTCCTCAAAGTAACTTAATACTTGTGCCATGGGTGACAGGCAACTGGTAAATATATACATATACTAGTAATATCCCGCGGTTTCACCCGCGTACATACCGATCTCATGGCAGTGGAAAGTCTACTAAGTCGGACTATAGATTTTTTTTTATTAAATATATCATCAATAGTTAACACAGCGTATGCGATGACAAATTTTTATGAATAATTTTTTACACCTCACTAAATTTTTAATACAGATGCCATTTTCAATTTAATATAGTCTATGTTGCTTAGTAAAGCAGCTTTTCAATGGTGAAAGCATTTTTGAAATCAGGCCAGTAGTTTTTGTGTGACATTACAAACATACATACAAATTGTTTTTCTTTATAATATTACTATAGATAGTTTTAAATATATATATATAAATACACCCAGACTCGTAGAACCAACAAATTGTTTAAAATATAAAAGTTATAGCAGTGCAAAGTTATCAATGGTACTCGGCTATTTTTGAGCTTAAAATTTTTGACGAAAAGTAACTATTTATAAGAATTATATTTTGAAAACAGCAGCCGTCGCGTTTTTTGCTTTCTTAGTACAATAAATTTTTCGAACAAACAATAGAGTTACCTATTGAATATATCTCGTAAATGTTTATTTGAATTCACTAAATTTTTCAGAAGTTATAGAATAATTTTGCTGTGATCCGCGTTTGTTAAGAGAATCTATGTTTACTTAGGGCCTGTTTCACTAGTTACTGATAAAGTTTCGGATAGTTAACCGACAAATATATAAAGTAATATATAAATGTCTCAAAAAGAGACTGTAAAAAGTTAAAAATTAAAAAAAATATAAAATCGCGGCCATTTTGAAATAGGTATTTTTTCCTATCCAGCAGATAAACAAAATAACAGCCACATGATCTACCTGTTAACTTATTAGGGACTTTAAGTGCTGAATAAGACTATCAGAAAGCTGAGAAACGCATATTTCCGAGATATGTGTCAGATATGTTCCGAATAAGCTAACTGACTGTTTATTGGTAACTTGTGAAACAGGCCCTTAGCTTAGCTTAGATAGCCTTATAAATAGCTTAGATTAGCCTTAGCTTAGATAGTTCTGTACTATAAAATTCCGCATAGTAACGCCTGTTTCTATAAATCACTAAAATTTGATTTTGAATGAAGCCGAACATATTTTTCAGTTAACAATTGAAGTGAGATACATTAATAAAACTATTCTCTAATATCATAGTTTTATCAAAGTCGTTTTTATCATACTTTACTTGTTATACTTAAAAATAAACTTATACAATTATTTACAAATTCCTTAAATGTACACACCGGGTCAATTCGTATTACTAATTATTACAAAACTATTTTCTAAAAATGATTAAATAACCTTAACTAAGTACTATTCGGGATTTTTGTATCCTATATTATAGCAAAAGTTATAATAAAATTATTTTAATTTTAATTCGTGATTAAGTAAACAGAAAATAATGAATGCTAAATGTAAAATGGACTATCCGTTTTCATACCTGGTACATGCAGGGTTCCCAAAAAATATAGTACTACAAACCTCCACAATACACAAGTGCAACACACATTCACTATCACAAACAACATTCGTTCGATTTGCGATTTTATCGTGGAATCTATCTTCAGGTGATGCTTTGGTTGTTGAAACAAATGTTGGATTTGTGATTGTGAATGTTTGTAGTGCTTGTGTATTGTGGTGGCGGTGGTGGAGGTTTGTGCATGTTTTTTACGAATCCTGCATGTATCAGGTATGATAAACGATTGTCCACTCTACATTTAGCATTATATATATTTTCTATTTTACTTCATCGCGGATTATAGCAAAATAATTTTATTATTACTCATGTATTATGGATCTCCGTAAAGTAACGCCCAACTCTATAAATTATCTATATTATAGGCTTGTTTGTAAACTACAATTTTACCAAATTTCATCAGTATTAGTAAAGTAACTTAGCACTGAAAGCGTAACAGACAGAAGTATACACTTTTGAAAATTAGTATGGATTTATAATAAATATCACAGGTGGGTGGTATATGGGAGTGGTATTAAGCTACCAGTGCTATGAAGGACCGTTGTATGGGAGCTTCCACGAGCAGCGTCATTGGTACCGCCATCAACACGGTCCAGAGCGCCGTCGATAGCCAGTCTCCACACTAAAAAAAAATTAACATCTTGAACGATCTATATTTTCTCATTACCACAAATTAAGCTTTTAAGTAAATGTTTTGCCATGTATATGAAAAAAAAATTTTGAAGTGAAAAAATAAAATCTTCGTTACGCTGTGCACTTTTTGTGATAAAAAAAAATTGTTAAACTAACGTCAGGACACGTGACTTGTGTGCTTAGTGCGAGCTTTTTTACCTACTTACCTGACATCAACTTATTTTAGTCATATTTTACGACTCCTCGGTAGGTCTATTTTACTCAACCGGATACCACACGGCGGGTCGACTTACCTTAGTCGCCTTTTACGACACCTCGGTAAGAAATGAGGGTACTATTCTATTCAGCCGGATACCACACGGCGTATATCATATAATTCAAAAATTATCCTATAAAGTTTTAAATTAATTATGTATATACTATGAGCAGCTATGTGGCAAGCGCAAATCTTATATATAAAATTTGGAAAAGGTATTTGTATCACTTACTATAGTAAAGAAAGAGGCTTCGAAAAGGGTCCGCTGTGTTGCGACGAGCCTTATGTTGATGAGCCAGTGCAGCATCAGCACTGACAAGGAAGCCCGGCCCAGAGCGGTCCAGCCGTGCCACGCCATGAGCCGTCTGAACCAGTCTGTTGAGGAATAACTTAGATGAGATGACAAGAGCCATACGTCATCATCATCATCCTGTCATTATCACACCACAACATGTTATAAACGTGTTGTCACTTTATATGGCTGTGTATTTAAAACAAAAGTAGCATTTACAATTAAAGTCCGCGTGATGCCCTGGGAGAAAAGTAGGAAGTTGCTTCACAGTATATTTTTAGCAACTTAATTTTGTTCAGAAGTTACAATAGAGTTATTTTGCTGTAATCCACGTTTGTTTAGATAATATGAACACTTGAAGTAAATAAGGCACTATGTACCTAAAAATTGAAATTCGAACTAAGTATGCAATTTGGTTCTAAAAGGCTTTTATCGTATATGTAGTGTATGAAGCAGGCAACAATCATATACCTTATACATGCGGGACAAGATCCTGATAATGCTTCGGTTTCGGGGCGTAACGATCGTAAGGATTGTGAGGATTGTGGGGTGTGTGTAGTGCTTGTGTGAAGTGTTGGTGTTGGCGGCGTTTTGTGATACGTGTGGTGACTTGTCCTGTATGTATAAGGTATGTAAATGTCAACTAGTTCGGAAAGGTACTCTTACCGAGAAGAACCAGCAAGAAAGGTAATATAACTTGCGGGTAAGTTAATTACAGACAAGTTAAACAAGCTATTTGATGGATATCATCAAAATCCAGAAAAACCCTCGCAATATATAGTTTACTGGAGAAAATAATATACTCGCCATTTAGAAAAGAGAACTTATTCGAGGGATAATAACAGATTTATATTTTTCAAGGTTTACTAAAGTTGCAAGCTGTGATAGCCCAGCGGTGAGCTCGTGCGACTCACTAGAGAACATCACGGGTTCAAACCCAGGGAAGGTGTCTTGGGTCTTGTTTCTTGTATGGGTGTCTTGTATGGGTTTTTCTATTAAAAAAAAACTTGTGTCTAATTGACAATTGCAATTTCTCACACGCTTTTCGGTGATGGAAAACATCGTGAAACCTGCATAACTCTAGAGAATTCTGGGAATGTGTGACCTACCAATCCGCATTAGGGCATATTGGTATGTTTTAGCTCCAATCTCTCCAAAGATGGAGAGAAAAGGTGTACGACGTCAGTACATGTACTGTACATCTCGACTGTCATTAGAAGCAACTCGTTAATCAATAGACAGTCGCTAATAAATACGCAAACTTGTTAGGCGTATCGTAATAAATATATCTCCATCTGCATTACTTTGATTTCGCCCCACAATAGAAAAGTCCACAAGCACTTAAACAACATCAGCACACGTGTGACCCCATTGAACAGAAAGGAAATGATTTTTCCAACGACTCACACCACCAATCGAATATTGTGGAAAAAGTAGACCTGACAAGGGTAACTTTTTCTTCAAAGTAATGCAGGTGGAGATATATTTATTACGATATGTCTAACAAGTTTGCGTATGTATTAGCGATTGTCTATTGTTTAACGAGTTGCTTCTACTGACAGTGGAAATACGCTGACGTTGCGGTACAAAGGCCTATGCCCAGCAGTTGGATAGTAACAGGTCAAGGGTGAAGAGGCATCTTATAGGCATTCGCGTTCCACCTTAGACTGCGTCACTGCTTACCATAAGGCATGATTGCAGTCAAGCGCTCGCCTATTAAAAAAAAAACAAAACTCGTTACTTTACTAAAGTTTATTTTGTCTAAAGGCAACCTGCCAGACTTACCATCAACATTATTGGCGATACCAAGTAGAGCGATAGATGCCAAGAGTGCGAAACCAGGCCGCTCTATCGCGATGTAAGCTGTTATAGCAGATCTTGTAGTGTGTTTGAGCACCGCATTGCCAGCCATAATCCACGCCACGTGCAATGGCACTGTCAGTTTCACGATCCATATGAATAGCTGAAATATCAACCGTTAATATGTAAAAGTACGTACAGACATGGCGAGGCGTACGTTGCGAATGAATGCTTGCAGTGAGCATTCGCGTCATACGATCGTTGCGAACACCTCAGTGCACTCCGTGCGCTCCGTGTAGACGGATATTTTGTTTGCGTTGCATGTATACCCATAATGGTTCATAAACGGTTCATAAACAATCGATTTCTTCACTAGCGTCTTCTCTCATTTTATAATATTTTATGAAATACTATATGTATATTATGAATTACTGTATTCAAAGGTGTTAGATTTTCCTATAAGCATAATAAACTATTCTTAAGAACATGCAAAAAGATGCATTCGTTCAAAGCATGCAAAAAAATGCATTGCATTTGTAATGACACTAATTCTCTGAAATATTCACGTTTACAAATCGTGTTCCGTATCTCCGCTATATCTTGCGGACAGTCGCGAACAGTCTCTCGAATCGTTTATTTTATTAATAGCGTTTCAGCTAATAGCGTTTCCAGTTTGAAAATAGCGATCCTGACCGAATTAATAAGCGAAAATATAAGTGAAATATTAGTGACCTCGGCTATATTACTCGACAACGGACTACATAGTGACTGTAAGTACTAATTTTGTATTGAAAAGCTGAATAAAGTTTTTTTAACGATCCACTAGTTATTTTCGTCCAAATCCGTACGTAGTACTATTAATACTTACTCTGTGTTTAGTTATTTTATAGCCATTCTCTTGTAAATTGAAATGGATATGAGCGGTGAGGAGTCCTAGGAAACAGGCAGGCAGACTGCCCCACGGCGTCATGTAGAATTGGGTGAATGATGGGATTCCACGGAAGGTCGTCCGAACGTTTCTGTAAAGAAAAATTTATAAATTAGACTGCTGTCATATTTTATGGCAGATCCAAGATTCTCCACAAAATATTGGAAAGTGGGGGAGTCATAGCCCAGCTGTGAGACCGGCTGACTCTCTAGATACTATCATGACTTCAAACCTCGGGCAGTCATCAAGGTTTTTCTATTAAAACGTATGTGTCTAATTGATAATAACAATTTATTACACGCTTTCTAGTGAAGGAAAACATGGATGAAACCTGCATATCTCTAGAGAATTATGGGGATACGTGTAACCTACCAATCCGCATTGTAGCAGCGTGGTAGGTCTTAGATCAATCCTTCTCTCCAAAAACGAGATCAGGCCTAGTAATGGAATAGTAACATGCCGTTACATTAGGAGAGTCACAGGCAGGCCTGTAACTGTCACAATAAATAAAGTAAGCCAGCGTAAAGGTAAAAACCATTCGAAGGTGTTAGATTTACCTATAAGCTCATGCTTATAGATAAATCTGACTAAAACTATTCTTACGAACATGCAAAAATTGTTCGTGATGCATCTACCACAGTGATCACATTCCCTTGACGCTAATTCTCTGATATATTCATGTTGTTTGCAAATCATGTTCCGTATCTCCGCTACGACTCGCGAAAAGTCGTGAACATTCTCTAGAATCGGTTTTTTCACTATATAAGCAGTCGCCATATTACAATAAAGAGATAGCAAATGAGGGTAATCTGTCTGTTTCTCTTTTTTATACGTGATTAGACAGAGATCAAGTAAACCAATTTCATCTTCCCTCTCATAGTATTGTATCACTTACAAGCACAATCATGGCTCCTCTAATCTAGTATTTACAACTTTATTGTCAATATATAGATTGATTTTGATAATATTTTTATACAGACGCCATCTATCGCAATTAGCACAAAAAAAAGTAATTCATAAAGAAACACTCACTCTGGCACCATAATATATAGCATCGATTTCCACTCTTTATAATATGCAAGCCCTGCATTTATAGCGCAAGCCATAAAGAACAGAGCGATCAATACAGGTATAGGTCGTATCCTCTTCTGCATTAAGTACAGCATGATCACAGCTGCTACTATATATAGCTGCATGTCAACTGCTAAAAACCTGAAATGATAAGCAAAAACGTTTTATAATAATCAAACTGTGCTAATTTTAGCGCTAGGAAGGTATTTTCTAAAGGAGTTTCATTTAATGTCATAGTTCGACTATTACAAACTGTTAATTACTATCTGCAACAGAATTACTATTATTAGGAATACAGTGCAATCGAATTTCATCTGAATCTTTTTTGTTCATTATCTCTCAGCGTTAGCGCATAAATATTAAAGTCATCGAATCGATCTATAGATGGATTATAGATAGTTCGTTATTGGTTATGATTCTTATAATGATTTTCTTATAAGAATCATAGTCAACAGTCAGTGAATAGGAAAAAAATTATTCGTAGAAGATTTGAGACCATAAAAATAGCTTTTTGAATCGCGAAGTTAAAATGACGGTAGATAGTGGATACAGTGCAGTTGCGCGCAACAAGTCCGTAGCGTAGAATAACGGGCGCGCGGAGAGCCCGCAGAGTGTCACAGCAGGTCCATAGCAAGTATGTAGAACGACACAACAGGCGCGCAGCAAGTCCGTAGAACGATACAACGGGCGCACAGCGAGTTCGCAGCATGTTGCAACAGGTCCGTGTACAGTCCGTAGCATATCGCACCGGGCCCACAGCTGGTCCGTAGCTTATCAAGCGGTCGTAACACTCGTCTCTTCAACGCGATATAATCGTCATGTAGTGTTCATAGTTTTTATATAAAAATACACCGTACTAAAATCTAAACATTTGCTCTTTAGGGTCAATTACGGGTTGAAAAATAGACTTCATAATATGTTCATATATTTTCCGTTTTTTTAAACGCTATAGTTCAACGTATATCGTCGATATACCTTGAAAAACTTATGATAATACTAACAAATAATATTTAAATTGGCGAGGAATAGAACATACCAGGTTGGAACCAAACAGTACTCTTCAGAGTGGATCAAATTGTTAAGGAACAAGGCGTGCGTCCAGAAGGTCTTGCGGCAAACATTGCTTTCCGCCCCCACAGTGACATCCCATTGGGGTCCGTCCCCAGTTTGGGGCCACCAAGTAGCCGCGAATCCCACCACTAACAAATAAACTGGCGCTAACCTGTAACCGAAAAAAAAACTGTCTTAGTTAATCGTGGTTGTAGCCGTGTGGTATCCGGCTGAATAGAATAGTACCAACCTCATTTCTTACCGAGGTGTCGTAAAAGGCGACTAAGGTAAGTCGACCCGCCGTGTGGTATCCGGCTGAGTAGAATAGACCAACCTCATTTTTTACCGAGGTGTCGTAAAAGGCGACTAAGGTAAGTTGACTCACCATGTGGTATCCGGTTAAGTAAAATAGACCACCCTGTTTCTTATCGAGGTATTGTAAAATACAACTAAGATAAGTTGACGTCAGGCAGGCGGCCGATCATAAAATACGTAGCCAAATCATATGACCCCACTTAGAGTGGGATAAGGGCAGGCAGATGATGAGTTAATCGTGGTTGTATATTATGTAGCGGAAGTCACTGTTCGTATTTGACTAAAATAAAAGGTTATTTCGAGTTAGACCAAAGCATAGCAAAACAATAAAAATTCTTCCGTCATTTGATATGCATTTTTTTAAATATTTGTACCTATTATAAAGTTTCCTGATATAAAGGTTCTATTGTACTATTTCATAAATATTGTTCCAGACAGAGAAATAGAAGAAGCTTCACATATATAAAAATAGTGTAAATATATTCAATTTAAAATATTCTTTAATTAATTAAACTTGTAAACAAGTGCTTTGCAATCGTTCAGAAAGCTGTGCCTACCGAGAAGAGCTAGTAAGAAATTAGGCGGTTGCTTTTTTCTAAATACAATTCTTATAACATTTAGTCATTACTATCTTATACAAAGTCAAAGTGTAAAATATATCCACACATTCTTAACATATATATAATCCTCAACAGTATAGTAGTCTTTCTGTATCAGCTTTCTTTTAATATATGTATTAAACTGCTGTAATGGCAAAGCCAAATTTTATTGGATATTGATAAATTACCTTACTACTCTATGCATAATACATATAGGTAGTTGTGCGAGGCCAAGTTGACGGTTCTTAGAGTAAAGCAGCAGACTGTAGGCGAACAGGAAATTGGAGACAACTATGAAGTGTTGTACCAGCGATGAGCCATTCCTGATCAGCATAGTCATTGGGTAAAGGAGCGCCTGGAAACATAGATAACATATAGATTACTAGCCTGGGTGGGGATCAATGTGTCACAAAATTTTCCCGAATTGAAATTTTGAACAAAAAAATAGATATTGTGAGTTAACCATATGAGATAGAGACATGCTGAAGCGAACTTTTTTTGTAGTATTTTTGTAGATCTACAATTCTTTAGTACATGATGAAAACCGTTCAAAAATCCGTTTAGTAGATTTTGAGAAAATCGATCTTATACAGACAGACAGTTTTTGAGGACTTTGTTTTATAATAAGAATAGATTATAGAAGTAAATTATACACGAATTACACTTCCCTTCTAGCCTACGTGAATGTGCGGTACTTGTGTAGTATTGTTGGCGATGTTATGTTATACGTGCGGTAACTGCATGTATAAGGTATGTGAACGTCTTTTGCTTCCTACACTTAGCAGTCCATAGATTTCTTAACAAATGGATTACAGCAAAATAATTCTATCAAAACTTTTGGATTGAGAAATATTTGTCGTTTAACTCACCTGTTCGAAGAATTCAGGGTTGTAGAGATATATCTTGTGTCGAATTTGCGGAGCGTGGATCAACATCACTAGCGCTAGTAATAACACCCTGGAAAGTTTAGTTGTTACTTTAAAAAGTTTAAAGTTTAGAAAGTTTAGTTTGTTAGTTTTATGAAGATTTCTCATAATCCTACTAATATTATAAATGTGAAAGTTTGTGAGTATGGATGTATGTTTGTTGCTCTTTCACGGCAATTCCGCTGAAACAATATCGATGCAATTTGGCACAAGTATTCCTTATACACCAGGTAACATATAGGCTATAGAAATCCTGTTAATTCTACAGGAATACGATGATATTGAAAAGCGCCATTTATTATCGACCTATCACACGACAACAGTCCACGCGAACGAAGTCGGGGGTAAAATATAGTATTTTAATAAAGACTAGCCATAATGAGCTGTCAGTTATGGTTAAACGATACCTAGTAATATTTTATGAATGATAATGAAACTATAATTGGTACGTGGATTTAACAACTGTGCAAATTGCAGATAGCAATGACGAAATGTAATGATATTAAACTTTATAGAGCGAGTGCCGTATTTCTTATTAGCTCTTCTCTTTACGAGCAAGTTTTCAAATCAGCAGTAGAGTTGATAATTTATAATCACTTATTTACAAGTTTATTTGAAAAAAGTAACGACATGTTAATATCCCACTGCTGGGATAGGCCTCCTCTCTCCGTTTTACGAGAGAAGTGTTGGAGCTAAGACCTACCACGCTGCTCCAATGCGGATTGGTAGGTTACACATATTCCTAGAATTATTAAGAGATATTCAGGTTTCCTCGATGTTTTCTTTTACAGAAAAGCGTGTGATAAATTGCAATTATCAATTAGACACAAGTTTAAACAGAAAACTTATTGGTGCCTGCCCGGGGTTAGAACCCGTGACCATGGAATTTGAATACGGTTTCATTGCTGGGCTATCACAGCTCTAAACATTTGAATTTGGATAAGCTCACCTGATTCCCTGTAACGGTGCAAGCGCAGACAACCTAGGGTCACCATCTGCGTGGGTGGTTGTCAAACGCTTCCAGTTTTCTCGAATCGACCACGCAACCAGTAATCTGTTCTCTGAAATAAGATAAATAAGTAATGTATCGAATGGATGTCACTTGGAGGAGAAAATATTAATAAATATTCGATTTTTTCCCTTTAAAATGAATCGATAAAAAAAAATTAAACACTTGGTTGACTGTGCTTTGCTCGTTAATTTTTTTGAAAGATATAAAAAAATTGAAAAATAATTAAATCCAAAAGAAGAAAAATATTAATTGGGTAGGTGGGTACTCGACCCTAAGTATTTTCATCTCTCTAGACCGCCCGTTCCCTAAATGAGCTACCATGACTCTACTCTACTCTCTCTCTCTCTATACATATGTATTTTATATTCAACGTAAATTTTAGCATTTTTTCAGTGTCCTAAAATCGGGATAAACGAAATTTTTTTTTAATGAAACCTAGCTAGATCGAATTTCCCCCCAAAAAACCATACATGCTGAATTCATATTAGAATAAAGGCTACCTAACTACAGTGGACAACTGCCAATAAATAATAATAGATGCGCTGTTTGTGAAATTCCATTAAAATGTGTAGTTTGGCTACATTAGTTTCATCCAACAATGCATATCTAATCTTTAAAAACAAGTAAAAAGAGTAAAAAAAGAAAAAGAGGATATTTAAAATAATCAATTAAAAAAAAATCATTATATTTATAAAAAAATTGATTATAGCAATTTATCACACGCTTTTCGGTGAAGGAAAACATCGTGAGGAAACTTGTATATCTCCAGAGAATTCCGGGGATATGTGTAACCTACCAATCCGCATTGGAGCGTGGTAGGTCTTAGTTCCAATCCTTCTCTCCAAAAACTGAGGAAAGAGGCCTATGACCAGCAGTAGGATAGTAACAGGCCGTTACTTTAAGTAATGAATCGTATATAATACAAGCCAAAATAGGACTAAATATACCTAGACGAAGGTAAACTTTAAATTTTTTTTTCCGGAAAACTAATTGACACCCAAATTTAAAAAAATATACTTTTCTCATTTAACGCCGTGTGGTATCCGGCTGAATAGAATAGTACCACCCTCTTTTCTTACCGAGGTGTCGTAAAAGGCGACTAAGGTAAGTCGACCCGCCGTGTGGTATCCGGCCGAGTAGAATAGACCAACCTCATTTCTTACCGAGGTGTCGTAAAAGGCGACTAAGGTAAGTTGACTCACCGTGTGGTATCCGGTTTAGTAGAATAGACCACCCTCTTTCTTACCGAGGTGTCGTAAAATACGACAGAGGTAAGTTGATGTCAGGCAGGCGGCCGGTCGTAAAAACGCAGCCAAATCATGTGACAGCATGTTTATAACATGTTGTGCCGACCCCACTTAGAGTGGGATAAGGGCAGGAAGATGATGATGATACTTTTCTCATTTAGGCTTATAAAAATGCCGTGGGGTATCTGAGTGTCTGAGTAGAATAAACCACCCTCATTTCTTACCGAGGCGTCGTATAAGGCGACTAAGGTTAGTCAACCCGCCGTGTGGTATCTGGCTAAGTAGAATAGACCACACTCATTTCTCTCCAAGATGTCGTAAAAGGCGACTAAGGTAAGTTGACCCGCCCTGTGGTATCCGGATGAGTAGAATATACATATATACCACCCTCTTTCTTACCGAGGTGTCGTACTTTACTTCTTGAAAATAAATGAATAAGTGATAATAACATTGTTGTTGTAAATGTTTATTGCTTTAAAGGTTATTTCCGGAGAATGAATTCCAACCTTCGGTTCCAAGAAGGTGAATGAACTTGTTTTTGCAAGTCTGAGCGTATTGTTATTGTGAAAAGTAGTGTTCTATATGCAAAAAAGATGACACAGAGCGCTTTAAACTTTTTCCACAATATTTTTGTTTTTTTTTTGGTTTTTAGTGTTTAAGCTGTGGTAGCCCAGCGATAACACCATGCGCCTCTTTCGAAGAGGGTTCAAACCTCGGGCAGGCACCAATGAGTTTTCTAGTAAAACTTATGTGTCTAATTGATAACTGCAATTTATCACACGCTTTTCGGTGAATGAAAACATCGTGAGGAAACCTGCATATCTCTAGAGAAATCTGGAGATATGTGTAACCTACCAATCCGCATTAGGGCAGCGTGGTAGGTCATAGCTCCATTCCTTCTCTCCAAAAAAAAAAAAACGGAGAGAAGAGGCCTATGCCCAGCAGTGGGATAGTAACAGGCCGTTACTTTACAGGTTTTTCAGATTTTTTTACCATATAATCATTGGTTCTTTATAAGTGAACAATTAATTAAATCTATCCACGCAAAAAGGGGCAAAATAGAATTCAAAAAACTTGGTTACATACAAAAAAGCCCATATAAAGGTGATAATAAAATAAATCGCCATAACAACGGCATGAATCCATACTAGACCATTCTACAGAAAGGTTTAAATTAGAGATGTACTTATACGTAAAGCATATAACAAAATTGAAGATTATTTGGATGATAAAAAAGCCTGGATTTGATCCTTTCAGCTTCATATAAGACTGCGGTTTAATAATGTAAAGTTGAAAATGTTTAAAAGATTGACCGCCGAGTTTCTTTCTGGTTCTTCTCGGTAAAAGCAATAGTCCGAACCAGTTGTAGCTTCTTTAATCATATAGATACTTGACGATTCAAAAGTGCTTGAAAGAGCTTATTTGAATACAGATTATTTTGATTTGATTTGATTTGTTACTATCGCAGTGCTGGGCATAGGCCTTCTCTCTCTGTTTTCGGAGAGAAGGGTTGGAGCTAAGACCTACCACGCTGCTCCAATGTGGATTGGTAGGTTAGACATATCCCTAGAATTCTCTAGAGATATGCAGGCTTCCTAACGATGTTTTCCTACACCGTAAAGCGTGTGGTAAATTGCAATTATCAAAATTTAGACATCAATTAGATTAGAGTTTTAATAGAAAAACTGATTGGTGCCTGCCCAGGTTTCAACCCGCGGTCCCCTCGAAAGATTCGCACGATGTCACCGCTGAACTATCATAGCTCTAAATAACAATATTATTAAAAATAAACAATCAAAGCTTCCATAAATACACTCTTCCTGTATTGAAATACATAAATCACATGTTCTTTTATCTGTTTCCATTTATTTATTTATTTTTACTGATATGTGGGGATTTTTTCCCCTTCACATCTCAAGGTTTGCATTGTAAACGATTTTTTGTACAATTTAAAGTTCAGTCCAAACCAAAAATAAGGAAACTATTTTTAATTGTGTGGGCTTTTCGATTTCATTAAAACTTTGAGAGCAACGTTACACGTCAAATTTGATGAACGCTAATTGACACGTTTTAAAAAAATATGTCTTTTTGTATACAAAGCGTATAAACGGCTGAAGCTTGTACCAGCTACAGCTACATCATTGCGTCATATTAAATTACTAGCTTTTACCCGCAACTTTGTTTCGTGGACTGTCGCGTGATAGGTTAATAACAGATGGCGCTTTTTAATGTCATCCTATTCCTGTTTCATTAACAGGATTTCAATAGCCTATATGTTACCCCGGTGTATAATGAATATATGTGTCAAATTCCTTCGATATTGGTTCGCGGATTCGTCGTGAAAGAGTAACAAACATACATCAATACAAACTTTAGCATTAATAATATTAGGATATTTCTGGACTGACAGCGTCTCTCCGCGTTAGGTGTCTTTGTACACGTGAATCGAAAGTAGAATTAAATTAATCATAATTTATTTTGTATGAGAAAATGTAGTGCCGTGCAACAAATATTTGTAAACCCTACGCGCCACTCAAAGTGTAAAATATATTTACAAAGAATCCATACTAATTATAAATAAAAGTCTGCTTTTCACGCTATCACGTCTAATTTGCTGGAGCAATTTTAATGAGAATTTGTACAATGGAAGCTTATATCTTAGCTAACATATGAATAGCTAAGTTTATGAAAGCAATAATATATAACAAGCAAAAAACATGTTGTGTTGACAACACTTAAAGTGGATAAGCCGTCGTATGCCGTCCTAACGGGGACCTCTGAAAGATCCTAACGGGGTTTATTGGACGCTCGCTGGAGTTAGGCCCCCGAGGCGGTTGATGCTCCTGATGCATTGATTAGCGGTGGAAGGAGCTGATTTTAGAGAGACCCCATCTCAGAGGTAACGCTCTGGAGTTTAGAATTGCTGCTGGGGATGGTGGCAATGTGTCCATCGGTACCCTGTCCCCGCCACAAGCAGCGTGGTGGAGCACTGTTAGGTTTTTAGTCGGTGCGAGTCCGACATATCCACTATTCGTCCTCGTCGGGCGGTTACGACCCATAGTGGGTTTTCAAAAATCCGCAATCCATACTAGACCAGTCTATATAAAGGTTTAAGTTAAGTATAAGAGATGTAAATACGTAAAGCATATTACAAAATTGAAGATTATTTGGATGGTAAAAAAGCCTGGATTAAATCCTTTCAGCTTCATACAGGATTGCGGTTTAATGACGTAAAATTTAAAATGTTTAAAGGGTTACCGCCAAGTTTCTTTCTGGTTCTCGGTAAAAGCAACATTCCGAGCTAGTAGTAGCTTCATTAATCATATTGATCCGTGACGATTCAAAAGTGCTTGAAAGAGCTTATTTGAATAAAGATTATTTTGATTTGAAAACTTGACAAACCCGACCAAAACTAACCAACCAAACCTGACAAAAATAAAAAAGGAGAATTATGAGTTAATGTAACTTACTGCTTTCGCCTGAAAGTACATCGTACAGCGTCCCCATGACATTGGCGAAGAATATGGATCCAATGATGAACAGGAAGATCAGTTTTGGTGCATCCATTTCCTCATTTTCGGTTTCATTTGAGTTGCAAGAGATGGTTTGCAGCGAAGCATGGAAGTCAGCTGGTAGGGCGTGCTGCTCTACGCATCGCTCGAAGCGCAGCGTCGTGTTAGTTTCTATAGACGGGCAGCGTGAGGTGAGACAGTAACCTCGGTGGAGCAGCGTTCGGTCAAAATGTCTTTGTACTGATGAGTATTTCTGGAAGAATTAAATCGGTAAAGAACGATTTTTTTACATGTCTGTGTGGAGTGTGTCAGGTTGAGGCGTGTGGTATCCGGCTGAGCGGAACAGACCACCCTCATTTCTTACCGAGGTAGCGTAAAATATGACTATTGTAAGCTGACCCACCGTAAGATAGACCACCCTCGTTTCTTACTGAGGTGTCGTATATTATGACTAAGGTAAACTAACCCGCCTTATGGTACCCAGCTGAGTAGATTAGACCACCCTCATTTCTTATCGAGGTGTCGTAAAGCTACGACTAAGTTAAATTGACCAGCCTTGTGGTATTCGGCTGAGTAGATTAAACCGCCCTCTTTCTTACCGAGGTGTCGTAAATTATGATTAACGTAAATTGACCCGCCTTGTGGTATCCAGCTGAGTAGATTAAACCAACCTCTTTCTTACCGAGGTGTCGTAAATTATGACTAAAGTATATTGACCTGCCTTGTGGTATCCGGCTGAGTGAGTAGATTAGACCACCCTCTTTCTTACCGAGGTGTCGTAAATTACGACTAAGGTAAGTTGACGTCATGCAAGCGGCCGGTCAACACGTTTTAAACATGTTGTGCTGACCCCACTTAGAATGGGAAAAAGGCAGTAGAATGAATATGAACGTAACGGTGAATTCTATAATTTAATATAAGCTTACCTTGATAAAGCTGTAGGCAGCGTTGGACTTATTCGCTGATAGCCGGAAGGTCCCCATACAGTAGAGGCCATCTTTAGGTGCCAAGCAGCGCTCATAGTTGTCCAGATGATAAAGCCGGGGCAGTCGGAGATGATTATCTTCTAGAAAGAGATTTACTTATTTAGATTTTATTAGATTTACTTAAATAGTATCGAGTTGACCGGTAATTTTTTACAAAATAAAAAAAGTTCAGCGGATTCGCCGTGAAAGAGTACCAAACATACATTCATAGTCACAAACTTTCGCATTTATAATATTAGTAGGATAGACACAAGCACTACACACGTTCACTATCACAAAATCTACAATCGTTTTTCAAGCGGAGCATCATCAGGAGATTGACTGTTGTGTATTGTGGTGGCGGTGGTGGAGGTTGTGCATGTGTTTTTACGAATCCTGCATGTATCAGGTATGAAAACGGATTGTCCACTCTACATTTAGCATTATATTACTTTTTTTTATTATTTATTTATTAATTACTCTAAAAATATTCAATTATTTAAATTAGACAAATCGTATCAGTAAAAGGACAACTAAAAATCATTGCTCGCTTATTTAAAAAATATTAAATTATTAAAATTAGAAAAAAAACGGGTTGGTGGGGCTCGATCCTAGGCATTTTCTTTTCGCGCCACCACCTGTTTCCGGAATAAACTATGCTGACTTGACATTTCACAGCGAAAATTGTGTTTTATATCTTCTATCTTTCATCTTCTTTAAAAAGTAATAATAAATGATTTTATTAGTACTTTTTATTTATAGTAAAAAAATGCTTTTTAACGGTTGTTGTGCGACGGACTTCAGGAAGTTTATTTCCCGGTTAATCTATACTTATAATAAATCTGTAGAGAGGTCAATTCTGTAACTGGAATATATTTCCAAAATAACTATCAGGGGGTGATTAGAGATCGATACTGATGCCAAAAATGCAATCAGTAAAATTTTTGTCTGTCTGTCTGTCTGTCTGTCTGTCTGTCTGTCTGTATAACCGTTATAGAAACAAAAACTACTCGACGGATTTTAACGAAACTCGGTACGATTTTTCTTCATACTCCTGAGCTGGTTATAGTATACTTTTCATCACGCTACAATCAATAGGAGCAGAGCAGTGAACGGAAATGTCGGGAAAACGGGAGAAGTTACTCCATTTTTTAAGCTTCCGTCGCGTGTGCAACCTTGATGGTTAAAGCTACACAGAAATCATTTATGACGGAAATGTTCTCCTTAAAATTATATAAAAAATATCCCACGACAGCATATGTCTATCTTTTATGGTTGACTCACAATAACACGTGTAACTCCCGATAGCTTAGCAGTTCGAAGCTTTCTGGTTATATTTGTCTACTCCTACGTTTATATCACTCTCAGTAATCCCTAAATAAAAAAGTGAATAGTATTAACCATTGTATGAAAAAAGAATCATTGAAATCGGTATAGAAACACCAACGTTATACATGAAATACGCTAATAATAAGCCATCGCGCGTGAATATTGAATCATGCTATAAGGATTATCACTGCATATATCCCTATGTTTGCTTAAATCTTTAAAACTACGCAACAGATTTTGATGCGGTTTTTTTAATAGATAGAGTGTAAATATATAGGGAAAAATGTAAAATGTAAATGAATTTAGATATTAGATATAGCAGGAAATCTTCTTGGTATAGGGAGAGGGGAAATGTTTTTCTTCAAATTTAACGCGTGCGGGCCACGGGCACTAATGAATACCTAAATTAAAACTACTTGATCGATTTTAATCATTTTTTTCACTGAGTGACATAGGCTATATATTTTATACCCGTGCGAAGCAGGGTAGGCCGCTAGTCTTTAATATTTAAATGAGTTAATCTTGTATGTATATATATTCGGAATCTCGGAAACGGCTCCAATGATTTTCCTGAAATTCAGAATGTGGGGAGTTTTAGGGGAAAAAAATTGTTCTAGCTAGGTTTTTTTTAAAAAAATCTTTTTATCTCTGGTTTTGGGCATTAAAAATTAAACAAAGGTTTTTTTTAGCTATCAAATGTAATGTTGCGAAAGCCGATGGGTAACGGGCGGACCGAAAATGTTCAAAACCCTGGTTCGAATCCCACATGTCATCGGCGCCTTCTTTAATTTTTTATCTTTTTTTATATATCTTTTAAAAAATTACCGGTCACCCAGGTACATTTATATTATTATATTATATTTTCTGAATCTCGGAAATGGCTCTAACGATTTTCATGAAATTCGGCATGTAGAGGATTTTAGGGAGGAAAGGCGATCTAAGTAGGCTTTTTTAATGTCGTTTGATCCCTGTTTTCAGGCACTCAAAAATTGTTTAAATTGAAATTAAATACACTACCTTATTTAATGTTAATTGTAAAGTTGAACTAGCGTAACGGTTTGTGGGCGGCCTAACACAAGAAAAAATTCCCGGGTTCGCTTCCCAAATGTCACCAGCTATTTCTTTTTTATTGTTTTAATTGATTTTTTTATATATCTATACTAATATATAAAGCTGAAGTGTTTGATTGTTTGAACGCGCTAATATTAGAAACTACTGGACCGATTTGAAAAATTCTTTCAGTGTAAGATAGTCCATTTATCGAAAATAAATATTACGAAAATGGCAATATTTAAAGCTGTCCTTGTCCATAAACAGTAATAGTTATTAAAAAATCATGTATTTATTACAAAATTGTTCCCCTCTAAAAGGTCTAAATAAAAGAGCGCGACAGCGTATGCCTAGCTTTTAATGTTAGCCCACTTTGACCATTTTTAAGATTATCAAAATACTATATTTCGGTTTTAATCTTTTCACGCGGGCGAAGCCACTGGCGATTGCTAGTCTATACTAATATTATAAAGAGGGAAAATTTGTATGTATGTTTGTAATGTTTTCACACAAAAACTACTGGACTGATTTCAAAAATTCTTTCACCATTGGAAAGCTGCATCTTTACTTACCAACATAGGCTATATACATTTTTTATTTATTTATATATACATATATGCTACATTTGCGCAGATTTAACAAAATAGGGATTCGTAAAAAAAATATCCATAAAAATCTGTCATCGCATGCGCTACGGAAATTATTGATGATATATTTAACAAAAATAAATCTATAGTCCGACTTAGTAGACTTTCCACTGCCATCAGATCGGTATGTACGCGGGTGAAACCGCGGAATATTACTAGTTTTTAACTCTTTTTTAACACTCAGGTACTCATTATTTAAATCAGTATTACGACTTATTACATTCGCATTGATTATCTTCTACACATCATTGTACGTGAGATGCCGTTAAATCAGTTATAAACCTTATCTTAATATATTTTCAATGAAATAAGAGATACGTGCCTTTTGGATTGAACTGTGACAAATATTTAACGCGCCACGGAAGGTAAAACGGATTGACATATTTTTTTTATATTCATGATAGTATAATTGTGTTACTTTGTACAAAAGTAATAATAAAATTATTTTGCTATAATCCGCGATGAAGTAAAAGAGAAAATATATATAATGGAGAGTGTAGAGTGGACAATCCGTTTTCATACCTGATTCTTAAAAACGCATGCACAAATCTCCACCACCGCCACCACTAATACACAAGCACTACACACATTCACTATCGCAAACTCAACAATCGTTTCACCCCGCAATCGAAGCATCATCAGGAGAGACTCCACGACAAAATCGCAAAGCCTGTTTATAAGAAATCCTGCATGTATCAGGTATGAAACCGCATTGTCCACTCTACATTTAGCATTATATATATATATTCTATTTTACTTCATCGCGGATTATAGCAAAATAATTTTATTATTACTATGTATTATTGATCTCCGCAAAGTAACGACTAATTCTATAAAGTATTACTTTGTATTAAACATAATTACTATAATAGACCTGATATGCCGTGTGGTATCCGGCTGAGTAGAATAGACCACCCTCATTTCTTACTGAGGTGTCGTAAAAGGCGACTAAGGTAAATTGCAATATAATTTATAAGTAATTTAAAAGCCTTGTTCGGTAATTTTATACAAAATAAAAAAAAAGAAAAAGTAATAAGGTAGTTGGGAATCGATCCTAGGTATGACATTTCACGGGACTGCCCGTTCCCCGAATAAGCTACGTTGACTTGACATTTAACGGCCAAAATAGTGTTTTATATTCAATATAAATTTTAGTATTTTTTATTGCCCAAAAAAAACAAGGATAAGACAGTTTTTTTTTTACATAAAACCTAGCTAGATCAATTTTTCCCTCCCAAAACCCCTTCCTACAATGCTGATTTTCGGGAAAATCGTTCGAGCCGGTTCCGAGATTAATTAAATATTAAAGATACACATACCAGGATATCATAAAAACTTAGTATCATCACATTCATATATTAAAAAATATTTAGTAAAAATCAATACTTAATAAACACAAAAGTTTGTATTTACGCTCCATCACAACCGCTAGACCAATATTAATGTAATTTTATTATAAATAATAGAATGACAAGCATTAAAAAAAAAAACAAATTGAATATAACTAAAGAATAAAAAATAAAAATTAATAAATATATATACACTAAATCAAAACCATCCATTCCATTGCAATGGGGGTGAAGTTCCTAAAAAAAACCACTTTATACGATATACTCTCTAAATAGGTACCAGGATAACATAAAACAATAGGAGGTCCGTTCGAACGTACCAGTGTACTCTCTAGCAGCCGCCGTCGCAGCCGCAACTAGTGCGCACAATAACACTTTCCACATCGCGTCAACCCCCACGGGGAGCTGCTATCGCTACTGCTCGAGATCGCTACACTACATGCCTTAAGTAACGTCTGAAACCTACATGACTGCAAACGAGCGATAAAACTTGTACAGGTCACTCCTTTCATATGCTATTATACTTGACTAGCGATCGCCAGCGGCTCTGCCGTGAAAGATTAAAACCGTAATATAGGATAACCAAAAAATGTGGTAGCCCAGCGGTAGCACCGTGCGACTCTTTCAAGAAGGTCACGGGTTCAAACCCGGGCAGACACCAATGAGTTTATCTGTTAAAACTTATGTGTCTAATTGATAATTGCAATTTATCACCTACTGACCCTAAGTTGTCTGCGCTTGCACCGTTACAGGGAATCAGGTGAGCTTATTCAAATTCAATATGTTTAGAGCTGTGATAGCCCAGCAATGAAACCGTATTCAAATTCCACGGTCACGGGTTCTAACCCCGGGCAGGCACCAATGAGTTTTTCTGTTAAAATTTATGTGTCTAATTGATAATTGCAATTTATCACACGCTTTTCGTTAAAGGAAAACATCGTGAGGAAACCTGCATATTTCTAGAGAATTCTGGAGATATGTGTAACCTACCAATCCGCATTGGAGCAGCGCGGTAGGTCTTAGCTCCAAACCTTCTCTCCAAAAACGGAGAGAAGAGGCCTATTTCCAGCAATGGGATAGTAACAGGCCGCTACTTACTTTTTTTACTAAAAATGGTTACAGTGGGTTAACCTTTAAAGCTAGACATATGCTGTCACGGATTTTATTTGGAACTTTTAGAGGGAAACAATTTTGTAATACATGATTTTTGAATAACTATTACCATTTACTGAGCGCACGCAAGGAAAGCTTTAAATTATGCCGTTATACTATTTTTTATTGCTGCTCCTCTCCTATTCATCTTAGCGTGATGTTATATAGCCTATAGCCTTCCTCGATAAACGGACTATCTTACACTGAAAGAATTTTTCAAATCGGTCCAGTAGTGGAAGCTTTAAATTATGCCGTATTCGTACTATTTTTTATTGCTGCTCCTCTCCTATTCATCTTAGCGTGCTATTATATAGTCCATATTCTTCCTTGATAAATGGACTCTATTACACTGAAATAATTCAACTCTGTCCAGTACTTCCTGAAATTAGCGCGCTCAAACAATCAAACAAACAAACTCTTCAGCTTTGTATATTAATATAGATATATAAATACATAGTACCTGTTTGATCATGCCATGTTCTGTAATTATTTTGCAAAGATATAAAAAAGATGAAACTTTAAAAGAAAAAATAAATTGGGCAGGTGGGGCTCGATCCGGGGTTTTTTTACTTCTTTAGTTCGCTCGTTACCCACTGATTGATTGCAAATGAATGTTAAATATAATTTGCATTCAATTCTGCATTTTAGTATTTTTTCAATGCCCGAAACCAGAGAGCCAGCAAGAAACTCGGCGGTTGCTCTTTGAAATAAATATAATTCTTAATACTAGTTACTTCTAGTCATAACTCTCTTGTATAGGTTCGAAGAGAGCTATATCCACACATTCTTATCATGTAAGTAATCCCTAATATAGTATAGTAATATAATATAGTAGGCTTTCTGTATCAGTCTCTTTTTAAGTGTTTTAAAACTGCTGTAATGGCAAAGCTATAATTGATTGCGGAATTTTAGTATAGAATCTTATACCCAAACCTACAAAACAAAATACTTACTTTTGCAAGGCGTAAAGCAGGAGCCTATTGCCTATATCCTTCCTCGATAAATGGACTATCTTATGCTCAAAGAATTTTCAAATCGGTCCAGTAGTTCCTGAGATTGGAGCGTTCAATCAAACAAACAAACACGCTCTTTATAGCTTTATATATTAGCATAGATTTAAAGGTAACTATATTAGTTTCATCTTCCTTCTAATTATTTGTTGCGACACTAAGTTACAGGCAATATTATAGAAATAAACTTGTAAACAAGCGCTTTTGAATCATCAACTCTACTGCTGGTTAGGAAAGCTGTTCCTACCGAGAAAAGCCAGCAAGAAACTCGGCGGTTGCTCTTTTAACTCCGCCGAGTTTCTTACTGGCTCTTCTCGGTAGGAACAGGTTTCCGAACCAGCGGTAGAGTTGCGATTCAAACGCACTTGTTTACAAGTTTTTTTGAATAAAGAATATTTTTAATTTGAATTGAATTTGAGTATGGCGGCCTGCCTGACGTCAATTTACCTTAGTCGACTTTTACGGCACCTCGTCATGAAATGAGGGTGATCTATTCTACTCAGCCGGGTACCACACTTTACTAAGATAATAAAAGATCAAATACTGATCTTTTAGTTTATAGTGCACTACAAAATACACCAGTCGACCGGAAATACAACAAGGAAACCAGAGTTTCCTCGGAGTTAAATGCAAAATACAACTCCTGTATATTTAAAGGCCGATAACAAAATATATAAGGTCGACTCTGTTTACTATTTATGCTGTTTATAGACCCTTTGTAAGTTGGATTATTAATGTATTTTATTTACTATAATAAGGCTACCTTTTCTATGTCAGGAAAACAAATTTTGGGTCGTCTACGCCCGACGGGGACGAGCGGCGGGTATGTCGGACTCGCACCGACTAAAAACCTGACAGTGCTCCACAAAGCTGTTGGTGGCAAGGACAGGGTACCGTTGTACATATTACCCCCATCCCCACCAGCAATTCTGAACCCCAGAGTGCGCCACCTTCGGGTCGGAACCTCTCTCTGTGGCTCTTCCCTCCGCTAACCGATACATTGGGAGCACCAAATGTGTTAACCGCCTCAGGAATTTTATAAGGTGGGCGTCCGATAAACTTCGCTCGGAAAGCTCGAAGGTCCCCGTTAAGGCGGCACTTGATTGTCTTGATGGTCTTGAGCGACTCGCCTGCGACCTGACCGCTTACGGCGGATCGGATCCAAGGACTCAACTTCCCAAATCCGCCCCGCCGCCTCCTTCCTCTAGATAAAGTCCTCGCAGAAGGAGGCCATCGCTGCCCACGATCGCTCCCTGTCCACCATGGCACGAATCATAGTGGGCAAGAAGAGATCGTGCTCCACCTTTGCCAAGATTCTGCCCACCCAAGCTGGACAGTCTGTGAGCATATACAGACTTGGTGTCAAACTTGGTGCCACAAAAATAAGGCTACCTACCTAAGCTCTGAATACGATCTTGGCGGATGAGAAGCGAAAGGAAAAGCCTAGCAGACGACTGCGCTTTCCAATATAGTCAATTTATCCTCAATAGTATAGTAGGCTTTCTGTATTAGCTTCCTTTCAATAATTGTTTAACTGCTGTAAAGGCAAAGCTTGTAAAATTGTTTGCAGAATTTTATTACACCTGTAAGTTATTGGCGACTGTATTAAAAAATAACCATACCTCATCATCTTCCTGCCCTTATCCTAGTCTAAGTGGTGTCGACACAACATGTTAGAAACTTGTTGTCACATTATTTGGCTGCGTATTTTACGACTGGTGGCCAACCTGACGACCTCGGTCAGAAAGAGGGTGGTCTCTTCTACTCAACCGGATACCACACGTCGGGTTTATTTACCTTAGTCGCGTTTTACGAGAGCTCGGTAAGAAAGAGGGTGGTACTATTCTACTCAGTCGGATAGCACAGGGCGTTTTAGCCTGATTACCTATTCTAAATATAAAAATCCATTTGATCTTTGGTAAATCCGTACCACAAATAGTAACAGAAAAAATCTCAACCAAGTCAAAATAAATATGCGTCGAAATTCGGAAACAGTATATAAAAATTGTTTCCGGTTTAACGTGATTTGCCGGGAAACAGTGCAAGGTTAACATTGTAAGTATTTTGTAGTTATTTTTGTAATATGCGACGTTTTGAAAAAGTCATCGTTCCAATCGAGCGGCCTGTTTTAAATCTACTTTCCCTTAATGACAATCTTACATTTATACTACTGCATAAAGCTGAACAGTTTGTTTGTTTGAACGCGCTAATCTCAGGAACTACTGGACCCATTTAAAAAATTCAGTGTAAGATATTCCACTTATTGAGGAAGGCATCAGTATAACATCAAGCTAAGATGAATAGGAGAGGAGCAGCAATAAAAAATATTACGATTGCAAAATTTAAAACTTTCCTTGCGTGCGCTGAGTAAACGGTAATAGTTATTCAAAAATAATGCATTACAAAATTGTTCCCCTCTTAAAGTTCTAAATAAAAGTCTGCGACAGCATAAGTCTAACCATTTTTATGGTTATGAAAATACTATATTACGGTTTTATTCTTTCCTCGCGGGCGGAGCCGCTAGCGACTGCTAGTCAATTTATAATAATATTTTTTTTACAAAAGCAATAATGAACTTATTTTGATATAATCATGCATAATGTAAATAGAAAATATATATATGCCTTAATGTAGAGTGGACTATTCGTTTTCATATCTGATACATGCAGAGTTTGTAAAGACACTTGCACATATCTCCACCACCGCCACCACAAGACGCAAGCACTACACACGTTCACTATCACAAACTCAACAATCGTTACGTCCCGCAACCGAAGCATCATCAGGACATAGATTCCACTGTCTATACGTGTGTATTGCTTGTGTATTGTATGGTGGAGGTTTGTGATATATAAGCTTTAATTGTTAGTAAATATAATTGATTTTGAAGCATCATTATTGCATCAAAATAGACATCATATTCTATCAGATTACCCATGAAAGCGTAACAGACAGACAGACTTTGGTACTTGAAATATTAGTATGGTTATATTGGGAAATACAGTCCCAAGGCCTACGTATTCCGAAATGACAAGGTCACATTTTAAGAGTAGGTTTTTACACTTTTGTACCTCTTTACTTTAGTAAAAGTAGCGGTCTGTTACTATCCCACTGCTGAGAATAGGCCTCTTCTCTCCGTTTTTGGAGAGAAGGGTTGGATCTAAAACCTACCACGCTGCTCCAATGCGGATTGGTAGGTTACATATATCTCCAGAATTCTCTAGAGATATGCAAGTTTCCTCACGATGTTTTCCTTCACCGAAAAGCGTGTGATAAATTGAAATTATCAATTAGACACCTAAGTTTTAACAGAAAAACTCATTGGTGTCTGCCCGGGTTTGAACCCGCGACCTTTTCGAAAGAGTCGAACGGTGTTACCGCTGGACCATCACAGCTTTACTCGTAGTTTTTCTTTTCAAATACTTATTTCAGTATTCAGAACGCCTGTTGAAAACTTTTAGCATTTTATACAATAGTATAAATTGTTTATATATCTCTGAAGGAGATGAATTTCTTATATTTGGCTTATAACGATTAGAAAGAAGAATTAAGAATTATATTTTGAAAAGAACAACCGCCCAGTTTCTTGCTGGCTCTTCTCGGTAGGAACAGCTTTCCGGACCAGCAGTAGAATTGACAAAAGCACTTGTTTACACGTTTACTTGAATAAAGAAAATTTTGAATTTGAATTTGTGAAAAGACTGCACTTTTTCTTTTGAACCGAGCTTTTTGATTTACGATTTGTAGATTCAAAATTCGACGAAATGACGATTCAAAAGCACTTGTTAATAAGTTTATTTGAATAAAGAAAATTTTGGTTTTTTTTTGTTAAATTAACATCTAGTGCTTCCAGCGCTAATCCTCAGAAAATGGCCGTAACAGAAAAACTACGTTATTAAACTAACACGTGACGGATTTTCTGAACTAAAGTTATTTCAATACAATGTAGTTCGCATATGTAAATGGAGAAAGATCGTGGTAACAAAAAACTCAGCCGACCGGAGCGTAACGTTGTGGCCACAGAATAAGAGGTTTTGGAGTGTTAAATATACGTGTATAAATAACAGCGTATTTTGACCCGCCGTGTGCTATCAGGCTGAGTAGAATAGACCACCCTCATTTCTTACCACCGTGTCATAAAAGGAGACTAAGATAAATTGACCCGCCGTGTGGTATTCGGTTGAGTAGAATAGACCACCCTCAATTCTTTTCGCGGTGTCGTAAAAGGCGACTAAGGTAAGTAGACCCGCCGGGTGGTATCTGGTTGAGCAGAATAGGCTTACCTCATTTCTTTCCGAGGTGTCGTAAAAGGAGACTCAGGTAAGTTGGCTCGCCGCGTGGTATCCAGCTTAGTAAAATAGACTACCCTCTTTTCTTACCGAAAGTGTTTTAAAGGGAGACTAAGGTAAGTTGGCTCGCCGCGTGGTATCCAGCTTAGTAAAATAGACTACCCTCTTTTCTTACCGAAAGTGTCGTAAAGGGAGACTAAGGTAAGTTGGCTCGCCGCTTGGTATCCAGCTTAGTAAAATAAACTACCCTCTTTTCTTACCGAAAGTGTCGTAAAGGGAGACTAAGGTAAGTTGGATCGCCGCGTGGTATCCAGCTTAGTAAAATAGACTATCCTCTTTTCTTACCGAAAGTGTCGTAAAGGGAGACTAAGGTAAGTTGGATCGCCGCGTGGTATCCAGCTTAGTAAAATAGACTATCCTCTTTTCTTACCGAAAGTGTCGTAAAGGGAGACTAAGGTAAGTTGGATCGCCGCGTGGTATCCAGCTTAGTAAAATAGACTATCCTCTTTTCTTACCGAAAGTGTCGTAAAGGGAGACTAAGGTAAGTTGGATCGCCGCGTGGTATCCAGCTTAGTAAAATAGACTATCCTCTTTTCTTACCGAAAGTGTCGTAAAGGGAGACTAACGTAAGTTGGCTCGCCGCGTGGTATCCAGCTTAGTAGAATAGACCAACCTCATTTCTTTCTGAGTTGTCGGAAAAGGCGACTAAGGTAAGTTGACCCGCCGTGTTGTATCCCACCGAGTACAATAGACCACCTTTGTTTCTTACCGAGGTGATGTAAAAGGCGATTAAGGTTTGGTAACGTCAAGGCGGCCCGTTGAAATTAAGGAGCCAAATTATGTAACAACATTTAAAACATATTGTTAAAACCCTGTTTGAGTGGGATAAGGGCGGGAGAATGATGATGTATTACGGCGCTCCGTTAAAGCGACCTCTTAAGGATCCAAACATTTTACTCTAGTAAGACGTTGTTTCTATGTCTTCTGGACATATTTCTGACGGCGTGAATACTAATCACAAACATACCTACATTTTTCGGCAATACCTATATGATGTGGGGTTATTACGTTGTGGATTCCCATTATTTGGCAGGAAAAAACCCTACGGGACCCGAAGATCTTACCCGTCCTCCGTATGACGTCACACTAGCTAAAACAACCTGAGTGCATCATGACTCTGCTGGTGGCAAAAATGGGATGCCGTTATATACATTACCCTCATCCCCGCCAGCAGCAACTCTGAACTCCAGAGTGCGCCACCTCTAGGTCAGCGTCTCTCTAAAAGTGGCCCCTCCCTCCGCTAATCGATGCACCGCCTTTGGGATTTTTTCAGGTGAGCGTCCGATAAACATGGCGGATTCCCTGAAACGATTTTCCCGAGTTTTTTTTGTTATATAGTTGTACCGGATGGAGCCAGGGAAAGGCGATGGTGCGTGATTTCAACGGATTAGGTTAAGAAGAAACACTCGGATAGTTTTTAAAACTTAATGTGCGTCTACAAGGCGTAACGTGTGAAGACCGACTACCACGATCGTAATGCCATTCGGGTCGACCCGCGAGCGTCTATCATAGACATTAATTAACTAAAATCATGTATTACCTGCGGCCTTTTATTCACATAATCAAGTGATGTTTTATTATACTAACAGATGGCGTTACAGGTTCAATGGTAAGTAATAAGTAAGTATTTTTGACGTGACAACGTCTTAAATTAGGTTGCGGCTTGGAGTCACTCATAAAAAAGTAACGCCCGCTCACGTCTGTCACGATGAGTCACTGAACGAAAGAGAGGCCCGCCGGACTGGCGAATGCCTTGCGTCTCTCTCCCACTCCAATCCATCACATTTAAAAAGACGTCACGTAAAATCTTTGCCCGTAAAACCGACTTTACAGGCAACCGTTTTTTTTATTTATTTTATACATTACATTTTATTAATATTTATATTTTAATTTACAGGTGCCTTGTCAGCAACAATAGTAAATAGTATATATAACTAACGGAAATTCGTTGGTTGACACAATGAGTAATCTATAACCTCTGTGTTCATAGCCCAACGGTAAAAAGAAAGGGAAATATATCTTGCTAATGAGGCCTAGAGAGCATATTATGTGTAAAGGATTATAGCATATATTATATCATTAACATATTATATTACTTTTTAATTATCTAACTATGAGAGTCCACTACATTTTAAGTAGTGATTTAAGATGTTAACTTGTGATTTTTATGATGGAGATATTTGTAGGTTTGGAGAGTGACAGAAGCTACTGTATATTCCAAGACTACAATAATTTATAGAATTAGGCGTTACTTTGCGGAGGTCCATAACACAAAAGTAATGAGAATATTATTTTGCTATAATCGGCGATAAAAGAAAATATATGTAAAGCTAAATGTGGAGTGTACTATTCGTTCTCATACCTGATACATGCAGAATTTGTAAGAACTCATGCACTACCCGACACCGATGGCACAACAATACACAAGCACGGCAAAATCGCTTGCGATTGTGTCGTAGAGTCTATCTCCTGACGATGCTTCGGTTACGGGGCGAAACAATTGTTGAGATTGTGGTGGTGAATGTGTGCAGTGCTTGTGTATTGTTGTGCCATCGGTGTCGGGTAGTGCATGAGTTCTTACAAATTCTGCGTGTATCAGGTATGAGAACGAATAGTACACTCCACATTTAGCATTACATATATTTTCTTTTATCGCGGATTATAGTAAAATAATATTCTCATTACTTTTGTATTATGGACCTCCGCAAAGTAACGCCTAATTCTATAAATTATGCAAATTATATTCTCATTACTTTTGTCCAAGACTACAGTTCACGCGAATTGTTGCGGGTAAAAGTTATATAATAATTGATATAAAAACCATTTGTGCTTGCCCAGAGTTTGAATCTACGATGCTTTAGTATTGTTAACGTCCTTTAACTGCCAACTTTGAGCGACGAATGTCGGTTTTTAAAATGTTTGTTGTACGGTACTACATTTTCTCATATAATCAAATGCGCGTTGTTTAATGAGATACCATTTATGCCAACGCGTATAAAAAAAAGTAAGTAGCGGCCTGTTACTATCCCACTGCTGAGAATAGGCCTCCTCTCTCCATTTTTGGGAGAGAAGGATTGGAGCTAAGACCTACCACGCTCCAAAGCGGATTGGTAGTTTACACATATCTCCATAATTCTCTAAAGATATACAGGTTTCCTCACGATGTTTTCCTTCACCAAAAAGCGTGTGATAAATTGCAATTATCAATTAGACACATAAGTTTTAACTGAAAAACTCATTGGTGTCTACCAGTAAACCCATGACCTCACGAAAGAGTCGCACGATGTTACCGCTGGGCTACCACAGCTTTTAACGTGTAATTACATTGCTCCGAATAAAGTGCCTATAGCACTTTATTCGATAGTATGAATGATAAACAGTTAGTGCAATGACAAACGTCTTTTGATCATAAAACAGGAAATGATTGTAAAAGGAAGTCTAGATTGAACTAAACGCGTAATCTTATACTAACTACTAATTATAAACTGCTGTCGAAACGAATAAATTCAAAATCATTTATAGTATTGGACGTTACTTTGCTGTGTCCTATTAATACTAATATATAAAGCTGAAGAGTTTGTTTGATTAGCAGTAGAGTTGACGATTCAAAAGCCCTTGTTTACAAGTTGACTTAAATAAAATATTTTGAATTCGAATTTGAATATAAAGTAGCATGCCTTGGAAAATGCATATTAACACAGTAGATCAATACTGGCATTGCCACGTAATGATAAAATGAGCTATTGTTGGCCGGATTTAGAAAACTTTATATAATTTCCCTATAGCCTATACATTGTTATCCAATGTCGTTGAATTATAACTAATAATTCTTCAATGTGCACTAAGAGATAAAAAAAACTCTTTGTGTTAAATACTAGTCATACCCACTTCGTTCGCATTGAATTTAATGTTAAATACCCTCAATTATGTGCTATATATTGTTTTTTCCCTAGTAAGTAAGTAAGTAGGCACTACTAGAAGCCATTAATGGAAAATTGAATTGAAGTAAGTAAGTAACGGCCTGTTACTATCCCACTGCTGGGCATAGGCCTCTTCTCTCCGTCTTTTTTTTTTTTTGGGGAGAAGGATTGGAGCTAAGACCTACCACGCTGGTCCAATGCGGATTGGTAGGTTACATATATCTCCAGAATTCTCTAGAGATATGCAGGTTTCCTCACGATGTTTTCCTTCACCGAAAAGCGTGTGATAAATTGCAATTATCAATAAGACACATAAGTTTTACTAGAAAACTCATTGGTGCCTGCCCGGGGTTTGAACCCTAGACCTCCTCAAAAGAGGCGCACGGTGTTACCACTGGGCTACACAGTTTTTTCCCTATCGAAAAAGAATCACGGTTTTTCATGCTTTATGTTGTCTTGGTGGCTGTATTTCTTCTGCGAATTATGGGGAAAGAGTAAAAGACAGACGTTCGCATTTATATTTAATATTGGTTTTGATTACTCTTAATTGATAATCGCAATTAATCACACGATTTACGGTGAAGGAAAACATAGCGGAGAAATTTTGAGAAAAAAAATTTGGGATATGTGTGGATCTTTACATTGAGTATTGACATACAGTACATACTCGTAGATAATAAATAAATAATAAATAAATATATGGGACACTTACACACACGGTCGTCCGTCCCCAAAGTAAGTAACTTAATACTTGTGTTATGGGTGACAGACAACTGGTGAATATATACTTATATAATTTTAAATACATACTTAAATAAAAATATACACCCAGGCTCAAAGACCAACAAATTCATTTATAGAAAATGTTGGCCCTCAGCGGGAATCGAACCCGCGACCCGCGGAGCTGAAGGTAGGATCACTACCCACTGCTCCAACGGGCCAGTCAGATAGAGGAGAATATTGATGTGATAGCCCAGCGATGAGACCGTGTGAGTATTTCTAGTGGGCACCAGTTCAAACCAGACAAGCAATAAATTTTCTATTAAAACTTATGTGACTAATTGATAATTGTAATTTATCACACGCTTTTCGGTGAAGGAAAATATCGTGAGGAAAGATGCATATCTCTAGAGAATTCTGGAGATATGTGTAACCTACCAATCCACATTGGAGCATCGTGGTAGGTCTTAGCTCCAACTTTTCTCTCCAAAAGTAGTTTTCAAACAAACTTTCGCATTTATAATATTAAGTAGGAATTATAATAATCGTAGCATTAAGCCTATTACGCCGTGTGGTATCCGGCTATATAGAATAGTACCACCCTCATTTCTTACCGAGGTGTCGTAAAAGGCGACTAAGGTAAGTCGACCCGCCGTGTGGTATCAGCTGAGTAGAATAGACCAACCTCATTTCTTAGCGAGGTATCCTACAAGGCGACTAAGGTAAGTTGACCCACCGTGTGGTATTCTGTTTAGTAGAATAGATCACCCTCTTTCTTACCGAGGTGTCGTAAAATACGACAGAGGTAAGTTGACGTCAGGCAGGCGGTCGAAAAAACGCAGCCAAATCATGTGATAGCATGTGTATAACGTGTTGTGTCGACCCCACTTAGAGTGGGATAAGGGCAGGAAGATGATGATGTAGGTTTAAGACTTAAGATTCTTCAATCTTTAAACTAGGACTTTATATAGTACAGATTCCATAAAACACAGTATTGATTTGAATTGTTTAGAAACGGATCTTGAAAATTCATTATTTCTTTAAAAATAACACCTTTGCTGTTTTTGTATTGTTTGTTGGATATGTCAATTAACAACGTTGGATAGATTTTAACAAATACATGTTAAGTATTTTACACTTCTGATCTAGTAGGTACATCTATTTATTACACTTTATATTTGTTTCAAACCAAATCAAATCAAAATAATAAATTACTATTTTTTTAGTTTTTTATCACTTTATAGCTTGAAAGCGCGTTTTTTATCTTCAATATTTAAATGAATCTTGTAAATATATATAAATTTTTTGAATTTCAGAAACGGCTCCAATGATTTTCTTGAAACTTAGTATGTATATCACCTCCCTGGCTAGCCTGACTGGCCCGGCTCCGATTCTTGCCGAAGGCCAACATTTTCTATAAATGAATTTATTGGTTTTTGAGCCTCAATCAATCAATCAAATCAAAAATATCTTTATTCAAATAAGCTCTTTCAAGCACTTTTGAATCGTCACGGATCAATATGATTAATGAATCTACGACTGGTTCGGAATGTTGATCTTACCGAGAAGAACCAGAAAGAAACTCGGCGGTCAATGGTTACGTTCACCAGTTGTCTGTCACCCATAACACAAGTACTAAGTTACTTACTTTGGGGACGGACGACCATGTGTAAGTGTCCTATATATTATTATATTATTATTAATTGATTTATCAAAGTTGGGATATTCCATCACTACATTAGTGATGGAATATCCCAACACAACACATCCCAAGACATATATTGTAAGTGCGTTAACTTATGAAGGTGCGAAGGCTGTAGACCATATGAGTACATTAAAGTGTCTATTTAGCTTTAAAAAAATAGGTAGTGTGAAACGCTGAATAATTTATATTAATATATAAAGGTGAAGAATTTGTTTGTTTGAACGCGCTAATCTCAGAAACTACTGGACCGATTTGAATTATTTCAGTGTAAGATGGTCCATTTATCGAGGAAGGCTATAGGCTATATAACATCACGATAAGATGAATAGGAGAGGAGCAGCAATGAAAAATAGTATCAAAATGGCAAAATTTAAATCTCTCCTTGCGATGAGTAAACGGTGATAGTTATTCAAAAATCGTGTATTACAAAATTGTTCCCCTTTAAAAGTTCTAAATAAGAGTCTGGGACAGCATATCTCTAGCTTTTAAGGTCTGATGCACTACCCGCCGCCGATAACACAATAATACACAGGCATTGCACACATTCACCACCACAAAGTCAACAATTGTTTCACCCCGTTCCGAAGCATCGTCAGGAGATATACTCCAGTGGAGTCGGTTATAAAATTGTTGATATTGTGGCAAAGACATACACAAAGACAAATCACGCTTAGTCGCATTAAGAGTGTCTCCGGTGAGACGAAATCTCTGCTTTAAACGGTGCGTATAGAAAGACTGAACAGGTCTACTTGGATGAAATCTGCATAACTTAGTAGGATAGGATATAAAAAAAATTTATTTATTTGTTTTATCGCGGCTTATATAAAAGAGATGCAATTCGAAAATCCAAATTCCTACTTTCAAAGTGTATCGATATAATCGTCCAGCACTATTGGTTACTTATGCAACCAGCCGGCGCAAGCGCATCGCAGTACAAACCATGTCGGCAGCGCGTATACTCGCGTTCGCTTCTCTCTGCGCCACCGCGGCCGCGGACACTCGCACCGCACAAAACGGAAACAGTGTTCAAATAAACTATGAATTCAAAAGTGACATTATCACTAACACTACACAATATAGTGACAGAAACGAGCTTAGTATCAGTGGTTTGCCTATCATCGGTCACGATATGGGTGGTCAAAACGCTTACGGCGTTTCAATGGTGGATGGCGATATAATTTACACGTTAACCGGTATGGATTTGAATTTATTAGACCTTATTTTTCAAAGATGCAAACTAAAATAATTATCGTGTTATTTTAATTATAAAAGAAAAGCTATTGTAAGGAACCCTGCTTTTAGAAGAAAAAGAAACAAATGAAACACATTAGAAGAAATTTATAGAATTAAACCTTATTTTGCAGGGATGTATATTAAAGTAATAATTATATTATTTTGCTATAATTCGCGATAAAAGCAAAAGTATTGTAAAAAACTCTCCTTTAGATCTTGATAAGAACGAAAAACAAATGAAACACAGAAGAAATTATTCGAGTTAAGCGTTATTTTGCAGAGATGCACACAAAAATAATGATCATATTATTTTGTTATAGTTCGCGATAAAAGTAAAACTATTGTAAAGAACTTTACCTTTAGATCTTGATAACAAAAAAACACATGAAACACAGAAGATATTAATAGAATTAAGCCTTATTTTGCAGAAAGAAGAGAGACACGAAAGTTATGATTATAAAAGCATAACTATTGTTACATGCTCTACCTTTAGGCCTCGATAAGTAAATAAAATACATACACTTTACATATACTTTACTTTATCATTTGTATTTTCCTTTCATTTTAAATTCTCTATTGCATCTCATCTTCATTTAAAATCTGTCCGAACTAGATGTTACTCCTACAGTAAAAAAGTAAAGTAACGACCTGTTGCAATCCCGCTAGTGAGCATAGGCCTCCTCTCCGTTTCTGGAGAGAAGAGTAAGAGCTAAGTCCTACCACGCTGCTCCATTGGTAGGTTACCCATATCTGCAGAATTCTCTAGAGATACGCAGAGTTCTTCACGATGTTTTCCTTTACCGTGTAATAAAAGCTGAGTAAACTTTAATAGTTATTCAAAAATCATGTATTACAAAATTGTTCCCCTCTGAAAGTTTTAAATAAAAGACTGCGACAGCATATCTTTTAACGTTTTAATATTTCCACGCGGGCGCAGCCGCTGGCGATTGCTAGTTTATTATAATGTGCACGCTGTGGCACTTAAAAGCAGATCATTTAATACCTTTTATAGTGTATCTAATTTAATCTTACTTACTTTAATAGTTATTCAAAAATCATGTATTACAAAATTGTTCCCCTCTGAAAGTTTTAAATAAAAGACTGCGACAGCATATCTTTTAACGTTTTAATATTTCCACGCGGGCGCAGCCGCTGGCGATTGCTAGTTTATTATAATGTGCACGCTGTGGCACTTAAAAGCAGATCATTTAATACCTTTTATAGTGTATCTAATTTAATCTTTTAATGTAACTGCCACTAGTTCCTATATTGTGGTATCCCATTAAGTAGAATAGACCACCCTCATTTCTTACCGAGGTGTTGTAAAAAGCGACTAAGGTAATTCGACAGGCCGTGTGGTATCCATGTTGCGCCGACCCCACTTAGAGTGGGATAAGGGCAGGAGAATGATAACACATGGGTCATAGGCATAAGGAACTATCGTCATAAGTAGAATATATACTCAAATTTAAATTCAAAATATTCTTTATTCAAGTGGACTGTTTACGGTACTTTTGTATCATCAAATGTTTTAAAGAACTACTGATTTGGAAGTTTGCTCCTACCGAGAAGAACCAAAAAGAAACTCGGCGATCAATCTTTTCAACAAAACAACGTATCAAAAATAGAAGGTGATTTGATACCATTGTTTCAGATAAGGAGTACTATGAGATGCCTCAGCTATTCCACCTGGACGAGTACGAGGGATGTCTTGCCCTGCAAGGTGCCTACTGCCTCGGCAGCTTTGAATTGTCTCCCATTGGACACAATCCGCTATTCACCATTATGCAGGTGAGATGTTGTTATCCATATGATGTTTTGATGGAAATAATCCGAATAACTTCTGAGACCACCCTATATTTCTTCTTTTCATTACTAGAAGGTCTCAATCTTATATTTCTTGTAATGAATAATTGAAAAGTAGTAATTTAGGATGGTCTCAGAAGTTACTCGGATTATTTCCATTACAAATATTCATATACTTTAGTGCCTGAAGACTAAGATCATTTGAGGAATAGCTAAAAACATTTTCTGTACTAATATTTATAATATTATTGTTTAATATTTATTATATATTTTTTTATTTACATCATAAATGTATAAGTTATATGTATCTTAAATTACTTGTAAGTAATTTAAGATTGTGACGTTGGCATGATTTGTATAGTCCTAGCGTGTACGCTAGGACTATACAAATCATGCCAACGTGGAATGGTCCCAAGAATGCTGGCAGCGTTACCGCGCTGAATCGCTAAGCAAAGCGCAAGCCTTTGCGATTTTGGTCGTGGATTTATTATTACTTTTGTAGAAGGTTGAAGGCAAAGCTTTCAAAATCTATATTTGTCTAAGAGCGGTCCATCTTGCATCTATCCATCCAAAACAAAGTGTTATTAATCAACAATAAACGGCTGACCGGGTCAACTACGAAGAGAAGGTCAGTTACTCGCAATGTTACATAACGGAAAAATAAACACTCACAATATTTGGATTCACTCGACGTTTAAACCAGAAAGTGAAAGGTGTTTCTGCAGATTAAGGTTTAGCGATCTGTCAAATCGAGAGATTTTATAATCATACAGTTCTGAACGTAAAAGGGGACTAAGGTAAGTCGACCCGCCTTGCGGTATCCGGCTGAATAGAATAGTACCATCCTCATTTCTTACCGAGGTGTCGTAAAAGGCGACTAAGGTAAGTCGACCCGCCGTGTGGTGTCCGGCTGAGTAGAATAGGCCAACCTCATTTCTTACCGAGGTGTCGTAAAAGGCGACTAAGGTAAGTCGACCCGCCGTGTGGTGTCCGGCCGAGTAGAATAGGCCAACCTCATTTCTTACCGAGGTGTCGTAAAATACGACTGAGGTAAGTTGACGTCAGGCAGGCGGCCGGTCGTAATAACGCAGCCAAATCATGTGACAGCATGTTTATAACATGTTGTGCCGACCCCGCTTAGAGTGGGATAAGGGCAGGAAGATGATGTGTTACTTATACTATACTCCGTAGATTTAGGTACTTAACTAAAGGACATCGTCCTGTTTATAGCACTGTAGGTGGGGTCAGTACATGTTATAAACATGTTATCACATGTTTTGGCTACGTATTCAACATAAAAAGCACTTTTGAAAAATCATAAGATCATAGATTCAAGACAAATAGTGTACTCTACATTAGGCATTACATACAGGGTGGTACTGACATCATCATTCTCCTGCCCTTATCCCACTCTAAGTGGGGTCAGTACAACATGTTATAAACATGTAACATGATTTACGACCGGCCGCCTGCCTGACGTTAACTTACCTTTGTCGTTCTTTACAATACCTCGGTAAGAAAGAGCGTGGTCTATTCTACTCAACCGGAAACCACACGGGGGTCAACTAACCCTAGACGCCTTTTACGACACCTCGGTAAGAAATGAGAGTGGTAGTGACAATACGACATTATTTTTTACATACATTACATAAAAAAAACTGTTAATTCAACAAAGTATTTTGACCACAGGAATTATTTTACGTTTTTTAGAAAATAAACAAGATTTATAGAGATCAACGACCGCACCCTATTACGACACACGAAACTAAAATAACCTTGACCCAAAAACTAATAGTATGGTGCGAGGGAGAGAAAACATATGCAAACAAACAACAACGTTTATAACATGCTGTGCCGACCCCACTCAGAGTGGGATAAGGGCAGGATATAATGCTTAATGTAGAGTGTACTATTTGTCTTTAATCTACGATCTTTTGATTTTTTTAAGTGCTTTTTGTGAGGTTTGAATTTTGAGAGATTATTAAGTCCCTTTTACAGTTAGACGAAATCTCGATTTTAATAAATTAAGAAAAGACTTTACTTGTAATGACATTTCACGCGCAAAAATACTGACACAGAAACCGCCATTTTTGTTTACTTTGTCGATGTTGTATTATGTCATTCAACATTGAAAACGAAAGTCGTCTTAACATAATTATTCACATATATCTACTATACTACATAAAATTAAACAGTCTGTTTGTAACAAACATACATCCATATTCACAAAGTTTAGGATAAGGATAGGATAGGATGATATAGTAATTTCAAAGCGTATTTTTCAGTGTTCTTTACTCTATTTATTTCTCACATTTTTAGTGCAACTGATGGTAAAAAAAATTAATTGGTTTTATTAACACTAAATTACATATAAGCAAACAACGCACGAAAGAAAAAATATAAAGTGATTATAGTTGCGTGCGATATTCATTATATTATGGAAATTGTTTTGTGCATAAAATAGTTTGTTACACAAAGATTTCAGAGGTATATCTGGCATGCCCTTGATGTCTTTGTTATATACAAATATAAAATAAGATTGTTTATATGCGCAATATTTATGTAAACAAAAAAATTGTTTTGTCTATGGTTGATTGTAATATACTATAGAATAAGATGTTTTTGTATACGCAATATTTGTGTTAACAGAAAATGATTTGTCTATGGTTGGTATTAATATTTTATTTTAATATGATCTGTGGCACATACGCCGTGTGGTATCCGTTTGAGTAGAATAGACCACCCTCAGTTCTTACCGTGGTGTCGTAGTCGTAAAAGGCGACTAAGGTGGTATCCGGTGGTATCCGGCTGAGTGGAATAGACTACCCTCATTTCTTACTGAGATGCCGTAAAAGGCGACTAAGACAAGATGACCCACCGTGTGGTATCCGGCTAAGTAGAATAGACAACCCACTCTCTTACCGAGTTGTCGTAAAAGGCGACTAAGCTAAGTTTACCCGCCGTGTGGTATCCGGCTAAGTAGAATAGACCACCCTCTTTCTTACCGAGTTGTCGTAAAAAGTGACTAAGGTAAGTTGACCCGCTGTGTGGTATTCGGCTGAGTAAAATAGACCATCCTCATTGCTCAATACCACACGGCAGGCCGACTTACCTTAGTTCACTACACCTCGGTAAAAAATTAGGGTGGTTTATTCTACTCAGCCGGATACCACACGGCATGTCAACTTACCTTAGTCGCCTTTTATGACTCTTTATTCTATTATTTGTTCAAATAATTATATTATGAAAACAATATAAATACTTCTATTTATGTTGTTTTAGTATAATATAGGTATATTTTAGTTGCGTTTATGTTAATCATCATCTTCCTGCCCTTATCCCACTCTAAGTGGGGTCGGGACAACATGTTATAAACATGCTGTCACATGATTTGGCTGCGTTTTTACGACCGGCCGCCTGCCTGACGTCAACTTACCTCAGTCGTATTTTACGACACCTCGGTAAGAAAGAGGGTGGTCTATTCTACTAAACCGGATACCACACGGTTGGTCAACTTACCTTAGTCGCCTTTTACGACACCTCGGTAAGAAATGAGGTTGGTCTATTCTACTCAGCCGGATACCACACGGCGGGTCGACTTACCTTATACACTGTCCATTATATTAACCATCTTTTGACAGATTGACGATAGTGATGTCCTAAAGATTCTCGTATGCGATACCATTCCGATTATAGTACCTACTATCATTAATCGAATTACGTACCTAAGTAATTCGATTAATGATAACCTACGTAAACTAGATTACTACTTGAGAAAAGAAATTCCAACTTTGAGAAAACTTATTGTTTCTTTGAAAAGAAGTGGTCTATTTCATGGTGAAAAATCTTCTTTGGTCAAAGTTTTGAACACAATTGGCTTTTCATATAAAAAGTTAAATAAAAGAAAATTATTAATGGAACGCACAGATATAGCTATAGCACGTTGTGATTTTTTAAGAGAGGCAAAGAAAATACAAGATTGGGCAAATATTGTTTTCACGGATGAAACATGGCTCAACGCTAACCACACACTATCTCGTTTCTGGACTGATGATACTGCTGATTCCACTTCCTCAGTACCAATGGGAAAAGGTGAGCGCCTAATCATTTGCCATGCAGGTACAGCAAAAGGATTTGTACAAGACGCACTGTTGGCATTTAAATCGAAGAAATCAAATGACTACCACGAAGAGATGAATGCAAATGTGTATGAAGAGTGGTTCAAAAAAATGCTCATTTCATTGGAAGAACCATCAATAATTTTTATTGATAATGCGCCCTACCACTCCCGTCAAATTGACAAAATGCCAACACAGGCTAATAAAAAGCATGAAATAATTAATTGGCTTCGGGACAATGGAGAAAATGTGGACGACTCAATGTTAAAAGTTGAATTAATAAAAATATTAAAAACCAAAAAGAGAGCAAAACGCTATGTAATCAATGAAATGGCAGCAGAATATGGCCATACTGTTCTTCGGATTCCTCCATACCACTGCCAGTACAACGCAATAGAACTTATATGGGCACAAGTAAAAGGGCATGCTGCGAGATGCAATACAAGCCCCCCATTCACAGCGAATAAAATGCTGCAATTGCTAAAAAATGCTTGCACCCACGTAACGGCCGAGAACTGGGCAAGTGTGGTGGAAAGAACTAAAAGAGTAATATTCTCTGATTGGGAACGTGATATTGCGTTTGATAATATATTATCTACACAAGAGCTAATAATAACTGCTACTGAAGACTCCTCATCGGAGGAGTCTAGTGTTGATTATCATTCCGACGACTCGTGCTAATAAAATAAATTAAAATATCCTGATTGTTTTATTTGTATTCATGTATTAACTAAGAAGAAAGTAAAACTTTATATAATGTTATTAAATGTCTTTTAATACTCGTAACATCGATTTCTACCGATTATTTTTAATCTGTGGCATAATCGTAGTAACCCATTATGTGTGACATCACTAAGTGGGCGGTACCCATCCATAAAGTACAAATATTATTTGTATAATATTTGTACGTAAGCAATACAAAACTTAATGAGCGTGAGCTGTCAAAAGACTGATAATATGATGGACGCAGTATAGTCGCCTTTTACGACACCTCGGTAAGAAATGAGGGTGGTACTATTCTATTCAGCAGGATACCACACGGCGTAGTTGCGTTTCTGTTAATATTAAAAATATATATTAATAATATTAATTATAATCGTATCAAAACACATTACATATGTACTACTTTGTAATTTTTATTTTTCTATATGGTTTTTTATACCAAAATACAATAATAAGTATATAATCATTATTTCGTTATGTTCATACAAATTTAAATATTTTAATTAAATTCGCTTATAGTTTTTTAGCAGTGATTTCATAATTAAATGCAATATATATTTAGAAGTCACGATTTATATAATGTATTATTTAATCTTTGGAATCATTTTCATCATTCTCCTACCCTTATCCCACTCTAAGTGGGGTCGGCACAATATGTCTTCTTTTTCCATTCTCCTCTATCATTCGTCAACTCTGGTGCCACTCCTCTAACATGCATATCATTTTTCACACAATCCAACCATCTTTTTTTCGGCCTTCCTCTAGCCATACATCCATCCACATTCATATTTAAAACTCTTTTGGTCACATGATTTTCATCCCTCCTCATTACATGACCGTACCAACTTAGTCTCGCACTTCTCATCCTTTCTGTAATGGGCGCAACTTTCAGACTTCCCCTAACATACTCATTGCGTATTCTATCAATTTTTGTCACACCACACATCCACCTTAACATTCTCATCTCATTCGCATGCACATTTCTTTCATCCTTTCCTTTTATTGCCCAACATTCTGATCCATACATTACGACAGGTCTAATGACCGTTTTATAAATTTTCCCCTTTAGTTTAAGGGGCATTCGGGGGTCACATATTGTTCCTGAGACCTGTCGCCACTTCATCCATCCCGCATTCATTCTATTTCTCACATCGTGATCTACTTCACCGTTCTTCTGGAAAAGCGAACCAAGGTACCGAAAGTCAGAGCAGACTGGCAAAACAACACCATTTAAGGTAATTGGTGAAAAATTGGAGGTACCACTAAAATCACAGTGCATGTGTTCGGTTTTGGCCAGATTGATTTTTAAACCGTATTTCTCCAATTTTTCTTGCCATTTTACAAATCTGTTCTGGACCTCGGTTGCATTTTCACCGACAATTACAATATCATCGGCAAATAGCATACACCAAGGAGCCTCCTCTTGAATGTCAGCTGTAAGTGCGTCCATCACAAGGAGGAATAAGAAGGGACTTAAAGCCGATCCTTGGTGTAAGCCTACGGCCACATCGAAATTGTCAGTTACTCCGGCTTCAGATCGGACATGAGTTCTAGCTCTATCATACATAGATCTTACAATTCGTACATACTTTCCAGGCACTCCTTTCTCTTTTAGACTCCACCAAAGAACGTTACGGGGAACACGGTCGTATGCTTTTTCCAAGTCTATGAAGACCATATGTAAGTCCTTACGCGCACGCCGGTATTTCTCACACAACTGGCGTAAGGCGAAAATAGCATCCGTCGTACTCGACCCTGGCATAAAACCGAACTGATTCCTGGTTACCTTACACTCCTCTCTCATTCTTCGCTCAATTACTTTCTCCCAAACTTTCATACTGTGTGACATTAGCTTTATCCCTCGGTAGTTGTTACATTCTTGCACATCACCCTTGTTTTTGAAAATGGGCACCAGCGTACTGGTAGACCACTCGTCGGGGATCGCTTCTTCATGTAACAATTTATTAAAGAATAAAGTAAGCCATTTCCATCCATTCACTTTCAAGCACTTCCACGCTTCAGCCGGAATACCATCCGGCCCAATCGCTCTCCCACTTTTCATGCTCTGTACTGCTATTCTAACTTCATCTTCATTCACTTCCCTCACAATGCCTAAATTAATAGGTATATTTTCTAACATTCTACTCCAATCATTATCTTCGTTCATTAATGTTTTAAAATAATCCTTCCAACGTCCTTTTATATCCTCATTATTCGTCAAAATCTTTCCGCTCTTATCTTTCATACATTTAACATGCATAATGTCCTTTTCATTCCTTTTTCTCATGTTCGCTATCCGATACAGTTCTTTTTGTCCTTGGGGGCTTTCTAAGGTTCTGTATAGATTGTTCTGTATTTTGCCCTTAGCGATAGCGACTGCTTTCTTTCCTATCTTCTTTTTCTCAATATATGCTTTACGCTTAACCACTCTTAATTCAATGTCACTCACATTTACACTTGTCCATTCTTTAAAAGCATTCTTCTTTTCTTTCAAAGCGTTTTGCACATCCTCATCCCACCACCATGTATCCCTCTCAATCTTCCCTTTCCCTTTCGTTTCACCAAAGATGTCTTTTGCAGCACTCTTCATACATAAAGCTATTTCATTCCAACATTCATTTATCGACTTTTCTTGCATTCTATCATTCATATCTTTCATTTTCCCTGCCACTCTTCTATGAAATTCTCTTGCACAATCCTCTTTATCAAGCATATACCATTTAATCTTGGGTAGGGGCTTTGGCTTGTATCTGTTCACTTTTACTAAAAGGTTTATTTCAAGTAAAAGCAACCTGTGTTGACTAGCTAACGGTTCACCGGGTAATATTTTACAATCCTTAGCTAGTAATAAATTACTTCTTCTAAGTAAAAAGTAATCGATTTGTGTTTTATGATTGCCGCTCTTGTAACTAATAAGGTGTTCGTCTTTTTTTTGGAAGAAGGTGTTAACTATTGCCAGATCAAACGAAGAAGCAGCTTGCAAAAGCGTTGCGCCCTCTTGGTTTTGGGTACCAAATCCCCAACCCCCATGCACTCTCTCATATCCTACGTTCAATCTACCTACATGTCCATTAAAATCACCTCCTATGTACACATCTTCATTCTGTGGGATAGCCATCATGATCCCATCAAAATCCTCCCAAAACTTCTCTTTCACTATATCATCACATCCGGCTTGGGGCGCATATGCACTAACTATATTTAACACTACATCATCTTTCATAATTTTAACAACTATTATACGATCATTTACCCTCTTAACATCCATCACACATTTTTTCAACTCTTTATCTAGTACAACACCCACTCCATTTTTCTTACCATCACTTCCACAGTAGAAAAATTTGTATCCTGATCCAATTTCCCTTGCTTTAGTACCCTTCCACTTCGTCTCTTGCAGACATGCAACATTTATTCGTCTCCTTTCTAGTACATCTGCCAACTCTCTTCCTCTTCCATTCATCGTACCTATATTCCAGCTAGCCATCCTCATTCTTACATCTCTTTGGACTCGCATCTTACGTCGCACCCGTCCCTGATGCGACAACCCTTGTCCATTTCTCGCAGGCACCGGGTGCTGTGCCTGCGCGTCGCCTGGGGGGGACGCCCTAGCATTATCGCACTTTCTAATATTCGCAGACATATTGAGAAAAGGATTTGGCATAGGATTTTACAACCGGCCGCCAGCCTGACGTCAACCCTCTTTGGGAATGTTTACGGCCTAATTTACCGTTAGGACATCGGTGGTGGACGAACTGAAATGTAGCTGTTTAAGCGTCCAATATATACCTTAGTCGCCTCTTACGACACCTCGGCAAGTATGGAGGGTGGTCTATTCTATTCTGCCGGATACCACACGGCTTTAACTTCAAAATATAATAATAAGGCTATAAAAATTATTTGTTAGTTACTAATTTTAAATAATTGTAATATTTTTAATTAGCTGGTGTTATTGGGCATTATTTTTTATTCTCCAATTTTATTGTTATTATATTATTAATTAAAATCCGCTTGTGCTGTTTTAAAGGTAATCGGAAAATTAAACGTAATATATATGTATATTTAGAACTCACGATTTTAAAACAATTTATTATTTTCAAAATTAATTTAATTCTTTTTATTTGTTTTTCAATATCCCCTAAACTTGGCTAATTAATTTTGTTTCTTTTGTAATACAATAATAATCTACTATTTTTTTATTTACTAATTTTAAATGATTGTAATATTGAAATTATCTGGTGTTGTTTGGCATTATTTTTTATTCTCCAATTTTATTGTTTTTATATTATTAATTAAAAATCCCTTGTGGTATTTTAAATTTAATCGGAAAATTTAACGTAATATATATAATTAGAACTTACGATTTTTAAATAAATTGTAATTTTATCTTATTTCTTAAACTCATTTTATTACTTTTATTTTTATGTATGTCGCCTGTATTTTGCTTACTGAATTTAGTTTACTTCAAAACACTATAATACTATAATAAGACTATATGATTTTTTATTTACAATTTTGAAATGTTTGTTATATTTTTAAATAAAAAAAACTAGCTTGTGCTGTTATAAATGTAATCGCAAAATGAAACGCGATATATATAAAAAACTCACGATTATTAAATAATTTTCTATGTATTCTCATTTTGAAAATTCATTTATTGTTTTTATTATAATATTTTTTTATGTCGCCTGTACTGGCTAATTTTGTTTACTGTAAAATACAATAATAATTATAAATGTTTTTTATATTTTTAATTAGCTTGTGTTTTCATAGTGATTTAAAAATATAACGCAATAATTATTTAGAATTCACGATTTTACATTATTTTTATTTGTTCTGATTTCGAAAAGTATTTTTATTCTTATTTTATATCGCCTATACTTGGGTGACTGATTTTATTTACAATACACATTGAATAGAATAATAAGACTATGTTGAAGAATATTTTTAATTTAATACTTCTTTGCGCCGTAATTTAATGAAAAGCTAAAAGATTTATGACACTAGCTATTGTTGTAATCATAGAGTTATTATAGATTAGTTTGTAAATATATTACAATATTTTTGAAATTCATAATGTCGTTTGCTCACTACGCACGCCAACAAGAGGTAGATGAAAAACCTGTTATATAGTATTGCTTTTACCTGCGACTTCGTTCGCGTGGACTCCGCCGTGTGGTATCCGGCTAAGTAGAATAGACCACCCTTATTTCTTACCGAGGTGTCGTAAAAGGCGACTAAGGTAAGTTGACCCACCGTGTGGTATGCGGTTTAGTAGAATAGACCACCCTCCTTACCGAGGTGTCTTTAAAATACGACTAAGGTAAGTTGACGTGAGGCAGGCGGCTGCTCGTAAAAACGCAGCCAAATCATGTTACAGCATGTTTATAACATGTTGTGCCGACCCCACTTAGAGTGGGATAAGGGCAGGAGGATATATATTCGTTGGCGTGTTGTTGCGTGATAGGTCGATAATAGATGGCGCTTTTCAATGTCATCCTATTCCTGTAGAATTAACAGTATTTCTATAACCTATATGTTACCCCGGTGTATAATTTATTATATTTCATTAAATACAACTTTATTGTTAATATGGAATTATAACAATATAAAATTTCAGTATTGACATAAGTATAACATATTTTTGTTATAATCTAAAATTTTATACTTAGTATGGCAACACTGATTGAAAATGTCTTTTTTTACGTGAATTATTGTACCAAATTTCATCGATATTGCTTCAGCGGACTGGCCGTGAAATTCAAATTCAAAATATTCTTTATTCAAATAAACTTGTAAACGAGTGCTTTTGAATCGTCAACTCTATTGCTGGTTTGGTAAGCTGTTCCTACCGAGAAGAGCCTGCAAGAAACTCTATAAATGCTCTTTTAAAAATATAATTCTTAATACTATTTACATTAAGTCTTTACTGTCTTATACAGGTTCAAAGAGAGCTATATCTACACATTCTTATCTTCTAAATAATCTTCAAGAATATAGTAGGCTTTCTATATCAGCCTCAGGAAGAGTAACAAACATACATCCCTACTCACAAACTTTTGCATTTATAATATTAGGATACGATTTTGGGATGGCTTCCCCACTCTAGTATAATAACTGTTTGTTTGTAACACGTGGTAGCAATTCAGAACGCATCAATAGTTAACATTAAGTGTTTTGGACCGCGACTCCCACAATCGGACCGGAACGCGGTACTGATTGGTGAAACTGTCATATTGCGATACTAAAAGGAAAGCAAAACTCTTTTTACCCAAACTTTACGTACGCTCAGCAAATAATAGTTATAAATTAAACATTCCATGTAGGAAATTATGATGGACGCAATATTGGATCAAGCTTGCGCCTATCTTTCTCAAGCTTGGCCCGAAGGTGCACACCACGTTGGTCCAACCTTGTTTAAAGTCTGGGATAACTAAGGCCAAGGCTTGGTGCACAGCACTGGCCCAAGGCAGAGGTAGAGCGACCAGTGGACCAATGATGATAGCAACCGTAAATCCACTATGAAACTATAACTTGCACCAACGTTATATATTTAAGTTGACCAAACACGGTGTACTTTTATTTCGTACAAAAGCCCACACTTATATCGACCTGACAGGAGAAATAAAACTTCAACCGAGAGAACACAAATCTCACCTCTATTAACGAACCATTGGCCAACCTATACATTTCTTGTTTTACGAGGATAAAGCGCCCTTTCTGTGTCTTTGTGTGTTTGTGTCCAATTGTACTTGCTTTTCATGGCACCCCTGACTTTCCTCTGTTATTATTTTTTGAGACACTTTCACTTATAGCCCTGATCATGATTACCCTAAAAGTCTTTTTTTTTAATACAGTAAAAAACCCCTTATGGGTACTGGTTATGTCGGACTCGCACCGACTAAAACGACCTGTGTGCTCCACCACGCTGCCGATGGCAAGGACAGGGTATCATTGTACATATTGCCCCCATCCCCGCTGACAGCTCTGATCCCAGAGAACAAACACCTTCTCCGGTTGGGACCCCTCGAAAGAGAAGCCCCCCTCCGCTAACCGGTGCATCGGGAGCACCAGGTACACCGACCGCCTCGAGGACCTGTAAGCCAGGCGTCCGATATACCCCGTTCGAAACACCCGAAGGTCCCCAGTTAGGGCGGCAGACGATGGGCTTGGGCGAGTCACTAACACCTGGACTCACCAGCAGCAGATTGGATCCAGAACAACAGTTCGTGGAACCGCTCCGCCGCCTCCCTCCGCAGAGCAAAGGGAGGCCATCGCTGCCCACGACCGCTCCCTGCCCACCGTGTACCCTACAAGTCTAGTATAACTATATTTGTACAAGTAATTATTATAATATCAAAGACCAAGATTTAAAAATATAGACTCAATGCAGCCAGAGTGGATAATACCCCTACATTAATCCAGAGAATAAACTTAAGTTTCCTCTACAGCGCTACTCAGCTAATTGGGTGGACAACTATAACCATACCCGAGTCCACCGCGGCATGTGCTTACAACGGAGCTGCCTACCGCCAGGTCACTACAACTCTTTAACAACACCATCATTAGAAGCATGGTAAGTTACTTTCGGGAACCATGCATTTAAATTCTAAATCTTTACCTTTAATATTTAAATGAGTTAATGTTGTATAAAATCATCTTTATTCAATTAAGCTCTTTCAAGCACTTTTGAATCTTCAAGGATCAATATGATAAATGAAGCTGCAACTGGTTCGGAATGTTGCTCTTACCGAGAAGAACCAGAAAGAAACTCGGCGGTCAATCTTTTAAACATTTTCAATTTTACATTATTAATCCGCAGTCGTGTATGAAGCTGAGATGATTTTCAAATCTAGGGATTTTATCATCTAAATAATCTTCAATTTTGTAATATGCTTAACGTAAAAATATATCTCATACACTTAACTTAAACCTTTCTGTAGACTGGTTTAGTATGGATCGGGGAATTTTATTGTAGAAGCGAATACCGAGACCATCAAATAAGTTGCTAACGTTGCTGAGTCGCGACACAGGTATCAGAACCTTTTTGTGACCTCTCGTATGTCTATGATATACATCGAATTTCGTTTTGTAAAATTCAACTGAAGTAAGTTGATGTCAGGCAAATGTCCGGTCGTAAAATACCAAGCTAAATCACATCACAATATGGTTAAAACGTGTTGTGCCGACCCCACTTAAAGTGGAATAAAGGCAGGAGAATGATGATGATTATTGTATTAAATTTGACCCCAACAGGTTTGCGTCGTGTGTAAACGCAAGCACCATGGTTGCGTACAACCTGTCAGCAAGTCTCTACCAGCTGGACTATTGTAGACAGGGTCTTGACAGGCCTGGGCCTCTTACTGCTAACGAACGAGGCTTCACTGTTTTGTTGTCAGTCCTTTTGGGATTGGCTACCATCAGCACAGCTTTAGATTTGGGCTTGACTGATCACGCTAAAAAGGGTGAGTGAAATTTAATTCTAGTTTTATCAAATTCTAAATATTCTTTATTCAAAAAAACTTTTTTAGCAAGTGCTTTTGAATCGTCAACTCTACTGTTACGGAAAGCTGTTCGTACCGAGAAGAGCCAGCAAGAAACTCGGCGGTTGCTCTTATCAAAATATAACTCTTATAACTAGTTACCTTTAGTCATAACTATCTTGTACAGAGTAGAGGAGTAGCTATATCCACTCATTCTTATCATCTAAGTAATCCTCAATAGTATAGTATTAGACTGTAGGCTGTATAAGCCTTTTTTATTAGTGTTTTTTTTAAAGGTTACTAGTAATTTAGGTTGGACTACTAGTAAACTTGTTTACCCCTCCAGCTAAGCTAAACGCTTGTATTAGGCGTGCGTTCACGTCGGTACTATAATGCCCGGGATTTGAATCCACGACCTCTCGATCGCAAGTCCGTTACTCTAACAATTCCGCTACCGTATAATCTCTATCCTAAATCTTATTTTTCAAAATATTATTATAACGTTATAATTATAATATTTTTAAAAAACAATACATTGATAGACAAATGTTTACTTAAGCATTGGGGGAGGGGGTAAGAGCTTTGCTTACTTTTGCTGACAAGGGGGATGGGGGGGTAAATAATTATAATAAATCTGCTTACATAATACTTGAACTGCCCTATAACCGCTATATTTTGACGGTAAGAAAGCTGTTGACAGGACATGACATGAATTAGTCCCCGGTCCCCGGGTACTTTTTATTATATATGTTAATCTTTCTTTTCTGCTATTCTTTGCTCAGGCTACGGCTGGGCTATGTCGTGGTCTCTGCGATCCTCGTGGGACGCGCTGACCGCCCCATCACCGACCTCCCGCAGCGCGGACCTAGGGTCTTTCGATGGATTGCGGGTGTTCTGTATGCTCTGCGTCATCATAGAGCACGTATGCTGGCTCGGCACGCAGACTTACATCGCTGATACACGGCGTTATGAACAGGTAACACTACCCATTTGCTGAGCTATATTCTAATAAGTAATTTTGAATCAAAGTTTATGTATAGAAATCAGCTCTACTTTAGTCTCATTCTATCGAGTTACCCCGCCTAGTTTCAAGCCCATCCGGGGCCCTTATTCATGAGCTCTTTGGACGGCGTTATCAGTGCGGGAATTGCGTGTAGCAACTTACTAGGCGCGACTCGTGAACGGCTGGGGCGGTAGCAACGGTGATCGCGCGATTTCAAAGTATAAGTTGTTGCTCTGGTCTTTAAATTCCTATTTAAATTCAAAATGTTTCTTATTCAAGTACACCTGTAAACAAGTGCTTTTAAATCGTCAACTGCTACTGCTGGTGAAATCTGTTCCTACCGAAAAGAGCCAGCAAGAAACTTGGCGCTTTCCTTTTCAAAATAATACTTATAACTAGTTACATTTAGTTACTATCTTGTACAGGATGGAACAGTAGCTATATTCACGTATTCTTATCGCCTTAATAATCCTCATAAATAAAGTAGGGTTTTGTATCAGCCTACCTTTAACAGTATTTTTAAAATGCTGTAATAGCAAAGCTAAACTTGATTGCGGGATTTATTATAGAATCTTGTACACAAAACCCAAAAACGACTCACTTTCTTCGTCATTGGATGCTCGGATGAAATTTGTGTCTGGTTCCAATCGATCTTTATATGAAGGTTTGAACCATCAAAGATCAATATGATTAAAAAAAACTACAGTTTCGGAATGGTGCTCTTACCGAGAAGAACCAGTAAGAAATCCGGCGGTCAATCTTTTGAACATATTCAATTTCCATAATTATTTTGCACTCCTGTAATGTATTTCCTTCTTGTCTCGTTCAAATTTCAATTCAAAATATTCTTTGTTTAAGTAAACTTGGATATAATTCTTTTGAATCGTCAACTCCAATGCTGGTTAAGCAAGCTTTTCCTGAAAGAGAAGAGCTAGCAAGAAACTTGGCAGTAACACTTATGAAATATAACTTTTTTATAACAACACGGTTTGAACTGCTATGGGAGGAAAATATAAAAATTAAGACGTACTATTAGGACAGTTGTTATTCAAATTCGAATTTTTCTTTATTCAAATAAACTTGTAAACAAGTGCTTTTGAATCGTTAACTGTCAACTGCTGGTTCGGAAAGCTGTCCCGTGCGAGAAAAGCCAGCAAGAAACTCGGCGGTTGCTCTTTTAAAAATATAATTTTTACTTCTAGTTACATTTAGTAATTACTGTCTTGTACAGGATCTAAGCGAGCTATATCCACATATTCTTATCTTCTAAGTAATCCTCAACAGTATAGTAGGTATGGAAGAGGGTACCTATTCAATTTTTGAGGAATTTTTTATTTCGAGATTTTGCCAACGTTCTATTCTTTAATATAAATTTGTCTTATGATAGATGCGTCGCGCAAGCGACGTTGTTCTGATGACGAACAGCACCCTGGTGGTGCAGATCTTTTTCCTGATGGCGAGCTTCCTGCTGGCACATAAGCTGCTGCAGCAACGGCAGCATCTACCATCAGTCAGCACGTTTTTTAACACTATGCTCAATAGAATTATTAGGTTAGTGATTTCCCACTATCACTGCATATTATAAAGCGAAGTCGACCATAGCGTATGTATGTTCGCGTTAAACTCAACAACTACTGAATAAATTTTCATGCAACCTTCTTTTATAGATAGAGTAGTTTATTAGGAAGGTTTAAATGTATAATTTGTTTTGGTTTTCTATAAATGGATTCAAATACAATAATTGTTGAAAATGTATTCTAATTTATAAAAAAGTGGTCAAGTATGCGGTTATTGGAAATTTATTTACAACGCACTAACAGTGCCAGCTGCTTCGCACGCATGAAAATGTCATAATTTTTTTCCCGAATTGAAATTTTGGACATAGTAGTTATTGTGAGTTAAACATTAGAGATAGAGAAATGCTACTGCGGAATTTTTTGTAGTATTTTGGTAGATCTACAATTCTCTAGTACATTACTTTAGTGTATCTCTGTTGATTTAAGCGGTACACCCGACTAAAGCAAAAAAAAAACAAAATGTCTTTAGTCGGGTGTACCGCATTAACACAATTTACATAAAATCGTAATTTACTATTAACCCAAACCTTCTGAAAAATGGCTTTCTCTTTTAATAAACACCGTACAAAAATCTGTTAAGTAGATTTGGAAAATATCGATCACATACAGAAAGACAGCTTTCGGGGACTTTGTTTTATAATAAGTATAGATACAGCTTTATAGAATTAGGCGTTACTTTGCAGAGATCCATAATACAAAGGTAATAATAAAATTATTTTGCTATAATCCGCGATGAAGTAAAATAGATAATATATATAATGCTAAATGTAGAGTGGACAATCGGTTATCATACCTGATACATGCAGGATTCGTAAAAACACATGCACAAACCTCCACCACCGCCACCACAATACACAAACTCATCACAAACTCAACAATCGTATCGCCCCGCAACCGATTGAGTATTTAGCATTATATATATTTTCTACTTTACTTCATCGCGGATTATAGCAAAATAATTTTATTATTACCTTTGTATAGATACAGCTTTAATTCTTACCAAATTAATAAACGGCATGTATCTCAAATTTCAAATTCGTTTCAGACGGCCATTTTATAGGTTAATTTGTCACTTTTCACTTTCCCTTTGCTTAGAATTAGTCCAAGTTATTTCGTGGTACTTTGGTTCGCGGCGTCCTGGTGGGAACGGCTTGGTGGGGGGCCTCAGTGGAATCCCCTGGTGACGTCAGAAGCCGCTGTGTGCAGGCACAAATGGTGGACCCACCTGCTTTATCTCAACAACGTGGTATATCCGGATGAGAAATGCTTAATTCAAACATGGTAAGTTTTAATTTCATTTCACCATATCTACAACTTGTGTAACACAAACATCACAACCTTAAAGGATCAATTCTTGTTCAATATATGTTATATATAAAAATGAATTGTTTGTCTGTATGTCTTGTAAGTTAACAAGTAGATCGTGAGGCTGTATTTTGTTTATCTGCTGGATAGCAAATACCTATATCAAAAAGGCCGCGATTTCTTTAAAAAATTTCACTTTTTAGTCTTTTTTTAAAGACATTTATCTGCTACTTAGTTTATTTGTAGGTTAACTATCCGACGCTTTATCAGTAACTTGTGAAACAGTTGTGTAGTTAATATACTTGTTTGATATGATCTCAGGTACCTTGCAGCAGATATGCAGCTGTATGCACTAGCACTGGCCCTGACTTTAGCACTGCGCGGTCGTCGCATCGCGCTGCCCGTCTTGGGAGTGCTGTTCGTCGGTGTGACAGCAGTTGCTCTGGTGCTGGCCTACATGTGGCATTTAGTGCCTACTATCGTTGTGCATCGACCTGAGTGAGCTTTTATCATAGTCTTTTCAGTATAAATTCATCCATTTTCTTACCCTTATCCCACTCTAAGTGGTGTTGGCACAATATGTCTTCTTCTTCCATTCTCCTCTATTCCTCAACTCTGATGCCACTCTTTTAACATGCTTATCATTTTTCACACAATCCATCCATCTTTTTTTCGACCTCCCCCTGGTCATACATCAATCCACATTCATATTTGAAACTCTTTTGGTCACATGATTTTCATCCTTCATTACATGACCATACCAACTTAGTCTCGCACTTCTCATCTTTTCTGTAATGGGCACAACTTTCAGACTTCCCTTTTCTGTATAAATTATAAGGTTTATATATCTTCGAGGAGAATAAAGTGGCATAGGAAATGGGACTTTATTCTTTGAATGAGGCAATTTGTTGGTTCTTCCAGTCAGGGTGCATTTAAGTATTTATTAGATGATGATGATCATGATAGCTTGTGGGGAGACGGACAATCTCAAATTCTGTACCATTTACCATGGTGATTGACAACCGTGTGTAGTTGTTCCATGTATAGGTATTTAGTGTTAAAATACCCTTAAGTATAGTAAGAGATGGAGACATGTTGTGGCGTGACTTTTTGTATTGTTTTTATAGATCTATGATTCTTTAGTAGGTACATTACTTTAGTATATCTCTTTTTTCGTCTGTCGCGTGTGCTACGAAAGCTTCCAGTAGCCGAGTTTTTTTTTACACTTCAACAATTTACATAAAACCGTAATGTTTTTGACCTAAACCTTTCGTAAGAATTGCACAATGGTATTTAGTAAAAACCGTACAAAAATCCGTTTAGTAGATTTTGGAAAAATCGATCACATATAGACAGACAGGTTTTGTGGATTTTGTTCAATAAATTTAGATTTAGCCCGGTATATAAGCTTCTTTGTCAAAGCTCCTTTTCTATTTAATCCAAAAAAGGTTTATATGGATCTTCGTGTATATGTTAGCCTTTGTTCATGTGTGTCGATGGACGTGGACGTGGACGTGGGCGTGGGCGTGGGCATGAGATCTGTATGTATGTGCGCATAACTAATTACCCTTTATTCATGCAGGTCTGTACGTGTCGTGTACCGTGGTGACATGTCTTTCAACGTCCTTTACCAGTCGCCGTGGGGCAACGCAGCAGGGACGCTCGCTGGACTACTGTTGGCTCATTTGCATCACGCATTCAGTGACTCCTCTATACGCATCTCTGAGCATAAAGTAAGAAAGAAAACACTATTTTAGTATATGTTATTGTCAATTATGTAGGTAAGCAAATAATAAAGTCAGTCACAAACAAGCAAGCGTCGTTTCGTTACATGGTGGCAGCGGTGGGATGTAATGTAACGATGCTTGCATGTTTGTGACTGACTAATTTGTATTTCTTTTGTGAGGGGAAAGATATAGTGTATATTGTGGACAGTTATGTAGGTAAGCAAATAGTAAAGTCAGTCACAAACAAGCAAGTGTCGTTTCATTACGTGGTGGCAGCGCTGGGATGTAATGAAACGACGCTTGCATGTTTGTGACTGACTAATTTGTATTTCTTTTGTGAGGGGAAAGATGTAGTGTATGTTGGTGTCAGTTATGTAGGTAAGCAAATAATAAAGTCACTCACAAACAAGCAAGCGTCGTTTCATTACAGCTATGACACAACACAAACAAAAATCACTACATATTACATAGGTAACCTATTTATGAAGCACTGGATTCTAATATATATGTATTGCAAGAGCTTTATAAATCGTTATGGAATAATTTAATTTAAATATTATTTTAATATAATATGTACTCTAATAATAAGCTACGCCGTGTGGTATTCGGTTGAATAGAATAGTACCACCCTCTTTTCTTACCGAGGTGTCGTAAACGGCGACTAAGGTAAGTTGACCCACCGTGTGGTTTCCGGCTGAGTAGAATAGACCAACCTCATTTCTGACTGAGATGTCGTAAAAGGTGACTAGAGCTAGTTGATCCACCGTGTGCTATCCGGCTTAGTAGAATAGAAAACCCTCATTTCTAACCGAGGTGTCGTAAACGGTGACTAAGGTTAGTTGACTCACCGTGTGGTATCCGGCTGAGAAGAATAGACCACCCTCATTTCTTACCGAGGTGTCGTAAAAGGCAACAAAGGCTAATTGATCCACCGTGTCGTATCCGGCTGAGTAGAATAGACCACCCTCATTTCTTACCGAGGTGTCGTAAACGGTGACTAAGGTTAGTTGACCCACCGTGTGGTATCCGGCTGAGTAGAATAGACCACCCTCATTTCTTACCGAGGTGTCGTAAAAGGCGACTAAGGCTAGTTGATCCACCGTGTCGTATCCGGCTGAGTAGAATAGACCACCCTCATTTCTTACTGAGGTGTCGTAAAAGACAACAAAGGCTAGTTGATTCACCGTGTGGTATCCGGCTGAGTAGAATAGACTACCCTCATTTCTTACCGAGGTGTCGTAAAAGACGACTAAGTTAAGTTGACTCACCGTGTGGTATCGGGTTAAGTAGTGAATCACTGTCTTTTAAGATTATCGCAAATAGACATACAGACGCCGGGAACATTGTTTCATATAAGTAAAGTAAGTAACGGCCTGTTACTATCCCACTGCTGGGCATAGGCCTCTTCTCTCCGTTTTTTTTTTGGAGAGAAGGATTGGAGCTAGGACCTACCACGCTGCTCCAATGCGGATTGGTAGGTTACACATATCCCCAGAATTCTCTAGAGATATGCAGGTTTCCTCACGATGTTTTCCTTAACCGAAAAGCGTGTGATAAATTGCAATTATCAATTAGACACATAAGTTTTACTAGAAAACTCATTGGTGCCTGCCCGGGGTTTGAACCCTAGACCTCCTCGAAAGAGGCGCACGGTGACACCGCTGGGCTGCCACAGCTTATTTGTTTCATATAGTGAATCTCTATTTTACAGAGGTGTCCATTACAGTACAATGCAAACGTACCATTACAAAATATAAGCGCAATTTACTCCGTTGAGATTAATCTGCAATGTTTAGAGTGCGCCGCAACCGTCCTCCGCAATCTACGCAATTGCAATTTCGCATAATTATAGCTACTAGTTTTGCTTGCGCAATTTCCGTAGCTATCCTACTAATATTATAAATGCGAAAGTTCGTAAATATGGATGTATGTTTGTTACTCTTTCACGGCGAATCCGCTGAACTAATATCGATGTTTACAGCAGTTTAAAAACACTGTTAAAAAGAGGCTGATACAGAAAGCCTACTATACTCTTGAAGATTATTTAGAAGATAAGAATGTGTGGCTTACGACTTAATGTAAATATTATTAAGAATTATATTTTTTAAAAGAGCAGCCGCCGAGTTTCTTGCTGGCTCTTCTCGGTAGGAACAGCTTTCCGAACCAGCAGTAGAGTTGACGATTCAAAAGCACTTGTTAACAAGTTTATTTGAATAAAGAATATTTTGAATTTGAATTTGAATTTGATGAAATTTGCCACAGTTATTCCTTATACACCGGAATAACATAGGCTATAGAAATCCTGTTAATGCTACAGGAATGGGATGACATTGAAAAACGCCATAAATTATCACAACACAACATCATCTTCCTGCCCTTATCCCACTCTAAGTGGGGTCGGCACAACATATTATAAACATGTTATCACATGATATGGCTACGTATTTTACGACCGGTCGCCTGCCTGACGTCAACTTATCTTAGTCTTGACACCTTGGTAAGAAATGAGGATGGTCTATGGTCATATTTTATGACAACTCGGTAAGAAAGAGGGTGGTCTATTCTACTTAGCCAGATATCACACGGCGGGTTGACTAACCTTTGTCGCCTTTTACGAAACCTCGATAAGAAAGCGGGTGGTCTATTCTACTTAACCGGATACCACACGGCGGGTCGACTTAGCTTAGTGGCCTTTTACGACACCTCGATAAGAAAAGAGGGTGGTACTATTCTATTCAGCCGGATACCACACGTCGTTCATCCTACTAACATTATAAATGCGAAAGTTCGTGACGTATGTCATGGTGTATTTTTCTCCCCCGAAACCCCCTGCAATACTGAATTTCAGGAAAATCGATGGAATCGTTACCGTCATTCCGAAAATATATATACATACAAGATTAACTCATATTATATTTAAAGATATACTTTTGTTGCTAAATCATTTTCAATTTTGTCCCAGTTTAGGTCCTAACTTACTGGTTAGGGCTAAAGACTAGACTTTCACTTAGTACCAGTTAGTGTTACGACATGCCGATGCTATGTGGCTACGTTTATGTGTTGGGAAATATCTGAGATAACAAACTTGTAATAAGGCAAACACTAACGTTGCGTTTAACCTAATTAGAAATATAACTTCCTTATAACAAAGTTTTTTTTATAAATTTAACTATTTAATCTATGTACAAGTATAGAGATACTATCTTAAATTACTTACACGCTAGAACTATACAAATCATGCCCACGTGGAATGGTCCCAAGAATGCTGGCAGCGTTACCGCGCTGAATCGCTAAGCTGATTCTTTGTGCGAAAGAGGAGCCAGCCCTCTTGTCACCTGAATAGGCAATCAACCGAGGTGTTAAAACGGATAAAAAAAAATTTGCACTTTGACTCCATGGCCCTAGGGTCTCGACTGAAAACGGCACAAATATATAACTCTCGATGATGCTTACATCCGCCGTTTGCCGGATTCGACCATTTCCGCCGCAGCTCCAGGTCTTGACGCTGTTTCCCTGATATGGGACGAGGCTAAGGTATCAATGCATGTTGCGTCCCACATTAGGGCCCGTCCCCGTTCCCAAGGAACCAGCGTCAAGCCGTCTGTTCTCTTGCCATCATCCCGACATATCCCGGAAGGCTCGAGAAGAGCAGGAATGTCGATGGTGGCAAGAGCTCTTTTTTACAGCTTCTTTTACACAAAATTACTTCTATCTATATCCTACTAATATATGTGAAAGTTTGTGAGTATGGATGTATGTTTGTTACTCTTTCACGGAATCCGCTGAACCAATATCGAAGTAATTTAACACAATTATTCCTTATACACCGGAATAACATATATACCTATGTTATAGAAATCCTGTTAATTCTACAGGTATATGATGACATTGAAAACTTCTGTCTATTATCAACCTATCACGCGACAGTCCACGCGAACGAGGTCGCGGGTAAAAGCTAGTCTATCTATACTATATTATATCTATAGTATTCCCGAATTGAAATTTTTAACATAAAAGTAATTAAAGTAAGTTAATCATAGAGACATACTGTTGCAGACTTTTTGTAGACCTACAATTCTTTAATACATTACTTTAGAGTATCTCTGCTTTATGCGACGCACGCGACTCTCTCTCTATCTGAGAGAAGCTCTGATGAAAAGCTCCGTTAGTATTTGATGAGAAGCTCTCATCAGACGAGTTTTGTTACAACTGCACGACCTCTTAAACACAATTTACGTAAAACAGTAAAGTTTAGGGTAATAGTACATCTATTAACCTAAACTTTTCGGAAGAAAAACACTACCTTTAAGTAAAAACCGTACGAATATCCGTTTAGTAAATTTCGAGAAAACCGATCACATATATACACAGCTTTGGGGACTTTGTTTGATTATAAGTATAGATGGAAGTATATAAGTAACTAAGTAAAATAAGTAAAATAAGGAAGTACTTAAAAATATAAACTTGTTGTCAGTTGTTCCGCTGGTTGTCGGTGGCGGCGGCGCCGGCGGCGCTGTGGTGGGCGGCGAGCTCCCCGGCCGCACTGGGCGAGGGGCCGCCGGCTCGATTCCCGGCCGCGGCACTCGCTGCCTTCGAGCGACCCGTGTTCATACTGCTCGTGGCGATCGCCTTGCTGGGCGCCATTAACGGAGTTGACTGTACGTATCACATCTCAACATCCACTAGATTAGTCTTTATCGAAGTAACAGCCCACTATCCCACTGCTGGGCATAGGCCTACCACACTGCTCCAATAGGGTTTGGTAGATTGCACATATCCCTAGAATTGCAGGTTTCCTCACGATATTTTCCTTTACCGAAAAGCTTGTGATAAATTACAGATATCAATTAGGTAGACACTTAAGTATAACAATGGAATTTATCATTTATGTTTATTCATTAAATAAGAAGCAATTTTGTGTCAATCATCATCCTCATCCTCCTGCCCTTATCCCACTATAAGTAGGGTCGGTACATGTGTTAAACGTGTTGTTGTGTGATTTGACAAAATATTTTACCGACCGCCTGAAGTCCACTAACGTCCTTTTACGACACCTCGCTAAGAAAGAGGGTGATCTATTCCACTCAGTATAACACACGGTAGATCAAATTACCTTAGTCGCCTTTCACATCTGGGTAGGAAATAAGAGTTGTCTATTCTACTCAGTCGGATACCACAAATTTAACTAGTTATAGGAATTATATTGTTAAAAGAGCAACCGCCGAGTTTCTTGCTGGCTCTTCTCGGTAGAAACAGCAGTAGAGTTGACGATTCAAACGCTTAAAGTTTACGGATATTTTCGAAAGTCGAGCCTTTTTTTTTCGAACACTAACTAATGCTGTTAGCCCCAGAGGCTTTGACAGCGTCACGGAGAGAGAGGGCGGGCGAAGGAGCATTGCCGGAGTAAAAAAACTGGGAGAGCGAGTCTCGAGCGAGACCCGCAGCATCCGGGGAGCGTCGCCTTAAGGGTGCCTCCTGTGAGGCCGGACCTCGGCTTAAAACCACGTGCTGTGGAGGACTGTATCGCACTTGAAAGTGGAGCCTATTCAAGATGTGTTATCTCACCGATAATATAGGCGTCCAAAAAGCGTCCTGTATGACCCTGACGATCAAATAACGATCGCAAACAGCGTCTTCGCCGGCGAAGACAAGGTCCTAGTTTTCTGACGTCGGTCGGCCGTGGCTTCTCGCCATCATACTATTAGCCCTCCACTACACGTCGCCCTAAGCCGTGGTCCGGCTTTACAGGAGGCACGCTTAGGACGACGTTACCCGACACTAGTAGAGCTTCATACTACAGCGCGACGCCTAGTCACAGTCATACCATCAGCCCTCCACTACACGTCGCCCTAAGCCGTGGTCCAGCCTCACAGGAGGCACCCTTAGGACGACGTTACCCGACACTAGTAGAGATTCTGCGCTCTACTCTCCGCATTTCGCAACTTCGGCGATGCTTTACGCTCGTCCGTCCCGCCCGGTGACGCTGTAAAAGCCGTTAGGGCTAACAGCATATGTTCAATTAAAAAAAAAGATGTGTCTATTAATAAAATGAAACTGTTGTAGCCCCATGGCGTAGATGGTTGTCAAGTGGAGGCACGGTACTAGCGCGGCTGTCGTATGGCGCCCTCTTACTACACATGCCGCTCAACAAATCACTACTGGCCACCCGACTGGTATCCACACAGCTGGATAGACAAAACGCTGTAAGTCATCATTCTCCTGTCCATATCCCACTCCAAGTGGGGTCGGCACAACATCACACATGATTTGGCTACGTATTTTACGACCGGCCGCCTGCCTGTCATCAAATTATCTTCGGTAAGAAAGAGGGTGGTCTATTTTACGCAACCGGATACCACACGGTCGGTCAACTTACCATAGTCACCTTTTACGACACCTCGGTAAGAAAGAGGGTGGTCTATTCTACTAAACCGGATACCACACGGTGGGTCAACTTACCTTAGTCGCCTTTTACGACACCTCGGTAAGAAATGAGGGTGGTCTATTCTACTCAGCCGGATAACACACGGCGGGTCGATTTACCTTAGTCGCCTTTTACGACACCTCGGTAAGAAATGAGGGTGGTCTATTCTACTCAGCCGGATAACACACGGCGGGTCGACTTACCTTAGTCGCCTTTTACGACACCTCAGTAAGAAATGAGGGTGGTCTATTCTACTCAACCGGATACCACACGGCGGGTCGACTTACCTTAGTCGCCTTTTACGACACCTCAGTAAGAAATGAGGGTGGTACTATTCTATTTCGCCGGATACCACACGGCGTAGCAAGAATCTCGGCTAATGATTTCAAAAATCTTTATTTTACTTTTTTTTATATCCTAGATTATTTCCAGAGATAAAGACCTTTAATTATCTGACAAATTTTACAATGATAGTCCTATTGTACTTATTGTTTGTTTTTTTTTTTTATTTCCTTCCGCGTTCTATTTGATTACTATACCGGAAAAACTCTTGTTACGAATGTAAAATTGTGTAATAATAGTTGATCAACAATGTGAATTGTGAGTTTTAATGTTAATTTCCTACGAGATAAAGTAGCGATGTGCATGAAAATAATCGATTTTTAATAATCGATTATTATTTCTTCAAAAATCGGTTTTTTAAAAATCGATTTTTTTTAGGTATCCCTTTTTCTTTTTTACTCTTCTTGTTTTTTAAGATTAGATATGCATTGTTGGAGGAAACTAATTTAGCCAAACACGACAACAAGACACATTTTAGTCCAATTTCACAAACAGCGCATCTGATATTATTTCTTAGTTCTTGTTATTAATTATAAATATTAAAAAAGACAACTTTTGAAATAGTCAAAAAAAAATCAATTTTTTATAAATCGATTATTTTTAAAGGGATAAAAATCGATTATTTATTAATCGATTTCTTCTACTCCAAGTCACATCCTAAGATTAAGTAGTTATACAGACTATTTAAATAAACGTTATATTTTTTTTTTAGTCACCCAGTTTGCATATGCATCTCGTTTCTTATCCAATTACATACATTTCATACGTACATGATAAAAAAATATAATAATATTAAAAAAATGAAAGACAATAACAATTAAGAATAATAAATGCACGAACTAAGCATGTGTCTTAATATTAGTTCAGCAAATGAAACAAGATGGCGCTGTGTCAAAAAATGTGTGTAAAGGTTGAGTTCGAAAATCATACTAATAGTACTAATAATGTAAATTAAAAAGTAGCTCAGTAGCTAATACCATACTTTAGAACAATTTGGCATATACAAAGATAAAAAAATTTAAAAAAGTGACAAAATCATTTAATGTATTAAGAGCGAAGATGCAGTGTGTATAGTATGTGTGTGTGAGAATTGTGTGCGTGCATTTGTGTATCTATGCGTCAATTAGTAATGCCTTAATAATATTATATAGTATTAATACAATACAAATAATAATTACAGATAGTAGAGTGGTTTGGAGTAGCAGCGGTGTCCTACGCGGCGGCAGTACCACTCGCTTTACTCATTGAGCTACCAGCACAAAGATTGCATAAGGAATTGACGTCAATACTAAACAAACCAACCCCTGAACCTAATAAGAAAAAAACTGGCGTATTGGAAAAGACAGACTTACCACGATGTAAAGATACTAGCTGATAATACTTAGCAATTATTTATATGAAGGTCTCAGACCATAGACTAAGTTTTTTTTGGACTGACAAAGCTGTTCGCCTTAATGGCCCTTACGGCGTGTCTGGGAGGGGGGTAGATTAAGTAACGCAGAGCGTGAAGTATATGAAAGAAGCCAGGAAGAGTTGTATGTTAAATTTAACAATAAATCGAATGATTCTGTATTGTAATAAAAACTATTATAATCGCTGGTGTCGAAAAAATCAGTTAATAGGATGATAATTTCGATACCGGAAGCAAACATAATAAACAATATCATATTGATTCTCAATAACATATTAATTCCGTTCCATTAAGAATAGTTTTATAATAAAAAACAGAATTGGCTAGTCCTTATTGCTAGATTGCTCGAGAAAAGATTTTTTTCTATGAAAAAATAGCATAAAAGCAAACTTATTGTACCATAGCCAAATTAATTGAATAACTAACTATACATTCTATGAATAACTGTCTTGTCTATGTCTAACAAGCCATATAAGTATGTAAAGTTAATTTTACCATGGTAATTTCATTTTTTTTTTAATTTATGTAAAATGATTGGCAAGTGGTCATTTAAGTACATATTTACCGATGTAAATTAATGTTATACCATTAATATTCTGAATATAAGGCAACATTTAGATGATAAATATTTTATTTTCCTTGGACATTTACTATGGTTATTGTTCATATTATATTTATTTAACAAAAATACTAATATCGAAAATTTAAAAAAGTAAGAAGCACATTAGCTCATAGACAAGTCATTTTGAAATTTTGATATGCCAAATTATAACAATATATATTTGTGTCCAAAATAGCTTCTTACTTTAACTTAGCCTGTAACTATATGTCTATAGTTGTCATGATATACTCATTTTAAAGTTTCTATTTATATTCTACCCACTTCTGATTCTTCTAGGTGTCTTGTAAGCTTAAGAAAAATAAATTGAAAATGCTTATAGAAGTGTTTTTATTTAAACCTTATCACAAGTCACAGTTACACTCAACTTACATAGAAATCATATTATAATATTCCCCAAGTAATAATGATTACAGAAGCTTAATCTACACTTATTATTCTAATGCAGTGTTCAATCTGTGGGTTGCGACTCCTATGGGGGTCAACACAAGGGGGTCACCAAAATTTTTCAACCTGTAAAGGGGTCGCGAAATCAAAGAGATTGAAAAACACTGGTCTAATGTCTGGTCTAACCGACTCACAAAATATGTAAATTATTGAAAGCACAAAACTTTTTCACATAAAACATTACTATTCAATTATCCTTTAATGATTATTTTATAAAAGATTTTTACTTGTCTTCCTTCTAATTTAGTAATCATGCATACCAAGTCTGCCGTTTACTTTGCCCATTTTAACATAAGATGAAGCACTCACATAATAAGATAGTAAGATGTTTAGTTAACTCATGATTTAAACAATAAACTTTTCGAATACTGAATTGCTTACTACTTTACATGCAGTGGAAAAGGTTTTATCACTTTATACAAATGAGTGCAAAACATAATTAGGACATTTTTAATTGAGAACATCGACAACTTATAAATTATTCAGTTATTTATATAAATTGGTTGAAACTTTGAGTAGATTCATATTAAAGTAATGATAATGTATTTTGCTATAGTCTGTGTTAATCATGGACTTTACCTTTCAATAATATTACACCTTTATTACTCTGAAGTTGCAAAATTAAAAAGAAATAATTCTGTTGATTCCTATGGTTTTATTACCAATATTTGATTCAATTATCGATAATATTGTATGCTTCTGTCAATCATTTACAATAGGTGAATTAAAGTTAGAAGGCATTAATATAATCTAAATCTATCGCCGTGAAGGTCCAGATCCACCCTGCCAACCACCGCGATGACCTCCGCCTCTTCCACCAGGTCTACCTCGACCAGCTGCAAACAGCAATGTTTTGAAATCATTATTAATGTAATATACTTTAAGGTGATAAGATAAAAATGGGAATTATAGATTTTAAATATACCATTACTTTAGTTTGAGCTAAAAAAAAAAAATTATACTCAGTACTTATAAAATAATATAAAAATAATACTTCCTCCTGCCCTTGTCCCACTCTAAGTGGGGTCAGCACAACATGTTATGAACATGCTGTCACATGATTTAGCTGCGTTTTTACGACCGGCTGCTTGCCTGACGTCAACTTACCTGATTCGTATTTTATGACGCCTCAGTAAGAAAGAGGGTGGTCTATTCTACTAAACCAGATACCACACGGTGGGTCGACTTACCTTAGTCGCCTTTTACGACACCACGGTAAGAAATGAAGGTGGCACTATTCTATTTAGCTGGATAGCACACTAAATATAAAGTTAATTCTTATTAAGTATTAAAAATTTGATATTTTTCATTCCAATTTTATATATGTAACAACCCAGTTATAGTGTATATGTTAACCCAGGAGTCTGTTACCCTGGGTTGAAAATAGTAGTCATCATTGAGTTTCTATTAAAACTTGTGTGGATATCTCTAGAAAATATCTGGGATAATGTAATATAAATTATATCACCCTATCCAAAGAATAAAATCACATTTCCTATGCTTATATGTGGGAGATATAACTATATTCTTGGATAGGATGATGGAATGGTAGGTTATATACCTATCAAAGCTGAAAGACTTCTTATAAACAAGAAAGTATACATTTACCCAGCAGTGTAACAAAGTAAGCAAATTTATTTTACATTTGAGCTATCAAAACCAAATTTGTGTTCTAGTATTGTCCAATTTGAAGATCAACAATGAAAGCTTTCTTACTAAACCTATAACAGATTTGCAGAATTGAAATTATTATGATGGCGAGTTTGATCTCCAAATCATTCTGAGAAAAGGGGGATTTTTCCAATTTATCGCAGGAACTTTTGTTTTAAAACAAATGTTCAGAGAAATCGCGACATACGAAATGTGTGGCTATAACAGTAATATAATTTTTCAAAGTATTAGATATAAATTAAAATTACTGACTTTTGTTTGTAAACAAACAATATTACCTATGTAACCAATTGTATAAATGTATACTGACCGTGAGCTCGTATTATAGCACTTTTACCGCGTCCAGCGGTCGGTTTGTTTCCTTGTCGTTTAAACATGGGCGCATTCTTCAACATGTCGGGTAATATAAGAAAGCGAATTTTTGAGCCCCTGATGTAGACATTTTCTAACTGAGCAACTCTGCCATCCCTGTACGTTACAGTCACTTGAGTCATTTGGCAATTCATATTATCTTCGGCTTCTATTAGCTTCCCGCGATAAACTTCGCCGGTGTTAGTTTCACAAGTTACTACATGGCCTTCAGCTTCATGAAGTACTTTAATAGGCACACCGATAGACATTTTAAATGGTAATATTTCTTGAGATTGAACGAAATATCAAATTTTTTCTGGTAATAACCAGATTCAAAAAGATTAAAAGTTTAGTTCTTCTGACGCTATAATTTTTCAATACAAACAATGGCGTTCACAGACAAATAAAGCTGTTAGTAGTGATGTGAAAAAGAATCGATTTTTTTAAATAATCGATAATTTTTTTAAATAATCTAACTTTAATAATTAATTTTAATTGAATATTTAATTATCTAGTTTTCTTTTTTACTCTTTTTTCTTGTTTTTTAAGATTAGATATGCATTGTTGGATGAAACCAATGCAGCCTAATTACACATTTTAATCGGATTTTACAGAGTTAATATTTATTGGTAGTTGTCCACTTAATTAGTCTTAATTCTAATTAATTAATGTTAATAAGTTTAAAAAAGGTATTTATAAAAAACAATTCATTTAAAGGGGAAAATAATCAATTCATTTAGCGTATTGTTAATTCTTTATTAATTATCTGTTTTATCAATATGTTACAGACTATAAGCCATAATTTTTCTGGCTCTTCTCCATATCAGTAGGAACAGCTTTTTGAACCAGCAGTAAAGTTGACGATTCAGAAGCACTTGTTTACAAGTTTACTTGAATAGGAAATAGGAATTTAAATTTTTAAACCTAGAACAATAAAAGTACCGAGAAATCCCATTATACATTTTATTTTACAATAATATTTTTCTCCAACTTTATAGTACAATGCTTGTCGAATATATGAATATATAAATAGCTCCCATATGTTATCAACGATCCTTATCCAATATTTGGGGATTATTCGTTTTAAATTGTTTGTTAAGAATTGCTGTTAATTCTTTGTAGAGTCGCTGCGTTGGTAGCTCAACTAGTAGCGCGAGTGGTATCGCCGCGGCATAAGAGACCAGGGTTACTGCCAGCCATTCGAAAATCTACAGGAATTAAAAATAAAATGTATTATCTATCTCAGCGCATGTAAAGATAAAAGATTAAGCTTTCTTATCATTAACATAGTCCTCAACAGTATATAACTTTAAGCATTTCGTACTTAATATTATAATACTTAAAGCCGCGTACAGACATTGCGAGGCGTGCGTCACAATTAGTATAAGGCATACGACGGAACATTTGTACATACGTCCAGAATGACGATGCTCAAGCTGAGCACACAAACAACTACGCATGGTATTCGTTACTTTTAGTCTACAGAAAGGTTTAAAATAAGTAATATTCTTATACGTTAAACATATTACAAAATTGAAGATTATTTGGATGATAAAAAAGCCTGGATTTGAAAATCTTTTCAGCTTCATACAATACTGCGGTTTAATAATGTAAACTTGAAAATGTTAAAAAGATTGACTACCGAGTTTTTTTCTGGCTCTTCTCGGTAAGAGCAACATACCGAACCAGTTGCAACTTCATTAATCATATTGATCCTTGACGATAAAAGTGTTTGAAACAGCTTATTTCAGTAAAGATTAAGAAAAATGGCTTTGATAAAAAAAAAATGGAAAAATGGCAGATTGCAGCAGCAGCGCAATATTAAATAAAGAGAAAAGAAGGAAAGACGCTGGTGGACAAAGCGGTTTTTGATTCGAGTAATTTAGTATCGGGCTCCATGACTCATGAGCGTGCAATGCAAACAAAACGTCCGTCCATTTCCATTCGCAACGCTGGCCTCACGATGTCTGTACGCACCTTAACACTACAATTTTATTTATTGTCTTAGAAATTGTCTTTCTTTAATATTTAAATGAGTTAATCTTGTATATATATTCGGAATCTCGGAAACGGCTCCAACGATTTTTTTGAAATTCAGCACGTAGGGGGGTTTTTGGGAGAGACAAATTTATCTAGGTTTTATTTAAATAAAAATCATTAAATCTCTGTCTTTGGGCATAAAAAAATTATAAAAATTATAAGGTATAGGGAAAGGAAATTGTTTTTCTCCAAATTTAACGCTTGCGGGCCACGGCCAGTAATCAAAATCAAAAAATCAAAAATCAAACTTAATTTTTAAATTAACTTAATTTTTTTACACTGACTGAAATGGGATATATATATTTTATACCCGTGCGAAGCAGGGGCAGGCCGCTAGTCTATACTTATAATAAATCTGTAGAGAGGTCAATTCTGTAACTGGAATATATTTCCAAAATAACTATCAGGGGGTGATTAGGGATCGATACTGATGCCAAAAATGCAATCAGTAAAAATTTTGTCTGTCTGTCTGTCTGTCTGTCTGTCTGTCTGTCTGTCTGTATAACCGTTATAGAAACAAAAACTACTCGACGGATTTTAACGAAACTCGGTACAATTTTTTTTCATACTCCTGAGCTGGTTATAGTATACTTTTCACCACGCTACAATCAATAGGAGCAGAGCAGTGAAGGAAAATGTCGGGAAAACTGGAGAAGCTACTCCATTTTTTAAGCTTCCGTCGCGTGTGCAACCTTGATGGTTAAAGCTACACAGAAATCATGTATGACGGAAATGTTCTCCTTAAAATTATATAAAAAATATCCCACGACAGCATATGTCTATCTTTTATGGTTGACTCACAATAATACGTGTAACTCCCGATAGCTTAGCAGTTCGAAGCTTTCTGGTTATATTTGTCTACTCCTACGTTTATATCACTCTCAGTCATCCCTAACTATAAAAATGAATAGTATTAACCATTGTATAAAAAAAGAATCATTGAAATCGGTATAGAAACACCAAAGTTATACATGAAATATGCTAATAATAAGCCATCGCGCGTGAATACTGAATCATGCTATAGGGATTATCACTACATAGTATAAAACAAAGTCACATTCTTTCTTTGTCCCTATATCCCTTCTTCTTCTTCTTCTTCTTAGCGATGTCCCGAAGACCCGGGGTCCGCTTTCCGACTCATTTTCCTCCACTTCGTCCGGTCTTGAACGTCTGATTTTCGTAATTTCCCTATATCCCTATGACTGCTTAAATCTTTAAAACTACGCAACAGATTTTGATGCGGTTTTTTTAATAGAGTGATTCAAGAGGAATGTATAATAACATTCAATACGGAGTAGAGAAATACTGTAATTTTTGAGGTTTCTAATGTGATGTCGTAAATAATTACTTTTTTTCCCGCTTATTTTTTTTTGTATTGTCTAATGATAACAAAGCTATGAATGTTGTATATAAATACATTCTGTTATTAATTTTAAACATAAAATATATAGGGAAAAATGTAAAATGTAAATATGTAGTATATGAATTTAGACATTCTAAAGATAGCAGGAAATCTTCTTGGTATAGGGAGAGGGAATTGTTTTTCTCCAAATTTAACGCTTGCGGGCCACAGGCAGTAATGAATAAATCAAAACTACTGGATCGATTTTAATCATTTTTTTCACTGAGTGACATATATATTTTATACCCGTGCGAAGCAGGGTAGGCCGCTAGTTTAATATAAATCACAATTTTTGCCGTAAATTGAAAAGTCAGCGTAGCTTATTCGGGGAACGGACGGACTCAAGCAATGAAAATACCTAGGATCGAGCCCCACTTCCCCAATATTTTATTTCTTTTTTTTTTAAGTTTCTTTTTTTTATTTCGTGAAATATTACCGAGCAACTAAATTTACTAAATATAAAATACCAAAAATAGTAAAGAATAGTGTATGCTGGGTAAAATACTGAAGTATTTTACCGTATATATATTTTAGATGTCCTAGGATAAATACGAGTAACAAAGCTTTGTTTCAAGTGCCTGTTAGTAAAAATTATACGAGGAATATTTTCTTATTTCGAGCTTGTCGTAATTACAATAAGAATTTAACTGATATTGATTTTAATATTTATTCTCTTAAGATATTTAAAAAATTAATTCGGAAAAAAATTGTAAAACGTTAATAGGGATATGTTAAGTGATGTACCATATGTTATTTGAATTTTTTGACATTTCTTTTATAGGTTTTATATTATATTTAAATTATTAACTAGTCTATACAATAGAGTTAAGTAATTTGTGAGAACTTTGCTGGTTTGGCATTATTTTTTGTTACTTAATTTTTATAAATACTGTTTGTTTCCATTATATAAATAAAATTAATAAAAAATACTTACACCATTGAGTCTATCAACTTGTATAGGAGCTATTCGGTTAGCTAATAAATATTTGTTGATATTCATATGCAGTAAGAAGACGCCGTATGACAACCGCGCCACCACAGTGGTACTACGCGACATCCAAGTACCCTGTGAAGCTGAAACAGGGGCAATTAAAAAAAAAATTTAAAGGGAAAATTCCTTAAATAATTTATAGAAATGGGCGTTACTTTGAGGAGATTCATAATACAAATATATACGAATAAATGATTTTTTTTTTTTTTTAAATTGACTGGCTCGTTGGCGCAGTGGGTAGTAACCCTGCCTTCGGCTCTTCGGGTCGCGGGTTCGATTCCCGCCGAGGGCCAACATTTTCTATAAATGAATTTGTTGGTCTTTGAGCCTGGGTGTATATTTGTATTTACCTATGTATGTATTTATAATTATATAAGTATATATTCACCAGTTGTCTGTCACCCATAACACAAGTATTAAGTTACTTACTTTGGGGACGGACGACCGTGTGTGTAAGTGTCCCATATATTATTTATTTATTTATTTATTTATAGTAATTTTTTTATTACTTTTGGAAAATTCTTTCGTCAGGACACGTGACCTGTTCGAAAGTTCGTAAAATTAGTTTTATTTTGGATTCAAATTCAAAATATTCTTTATTCAATTGAACTTTTAAACAAGTGCTTTTGAATCGTCAACTCTACTGCTGGTTCGGAAAGCTGTTCCTACCGAGAAGAGCCAGCAACTCGGTGGTTTCTTGCTGGCTCTTTTTTAAAATATAATTCTTATAACTAATTATATTTAGTTACTATTTTGTGTAGGGTAGAGGAGTAGCTATATCCTCAACAGTGTAGTAGGCTAATTAATGAGTAGAATAGACCATTCTCAATTCTTACCGTGTCGTGAAATATGACTATTATTTGACGTCAGGCAGGTGGCCGGTGGCAAAATACCAAGCCAAATCATGTTACAGCATGTGTATATAACATTTTGTGACGACCAAACTTAGAGTGGGATAAGGGGAGGAAAATAATGATAGTACCCTCGATTTTGTTTATGGCCCCCAGTAAGGCGATCGCCACGAGCAGTATGAACACGGGTCGCTCGAAGGCAGCGAGTGCCGCGGCCAGGAATCGAGCCGGCGGCCCCTCGCCCAGCGCGGCCGGGGAGCTCGCCGCCCACCACAGCGCCGCCGGCGCCGCCGCCACCGACGACCAGCGGAACAACTGACAATAACATTTATCTTAAATATTTATTATATTTAAATACATATTTAAATATTCCTGCGGTCACCGTCTCCGCGACCCGATGCGGACGACGACGGCGACGACGAGGACGACGCGACGGGCGAGAGGGCGAAAATACCGGAATTAACACAACCACCGACCATGACACCATCCGATCTAGACCTACCTTTAGACCTTTGAGGTTTAGGAGCTACCATTTGCAGACCTCCCCACCGAACCAGACTTCCCTTAGCTTAGGTCACCCAGGTGACCTGGGCTTACAGCCGAAACACATGCCCGGCTTAAGTGCCTGCGAGGAGATGCCCAGGTAGTGAGGAATTCCTCGAGGCCCGTACCCCGCCTACCCCCACCTGGGGAGTAAGCGAGAAGACTCTTCGTTCGTTAAATATTTAAATAAGTTATTCTTGTATATATATACGTGCGGACGTATCTTATTGGTATTAAAAGCCTTATTTGAAGACCTGACCAAATAAGAAGATACTATACCCCTACTTACCTTATATTCGCTGATGCGTATTGATGATACATTGAGACTGTGGTGCAGATGTGCCAGCAGCAGCCCAGTCAGTGCTCCTGTGGCATTGCTTAATGGAGACAAGTATAAAACGCTGAAAGACAGGTCACCTCGGTACGCGGCACGCACTGACCTGCAATATCATCCAAAGTGATTCACTCAGCACTCGTCAATCATCAACAGCTTGTAATCTTCGCGTAATGTTGAATAGATCGGCCATTTTGGGACAATACTTTATGGTTAAGACAATGTGTAATAGTTCGGAAATTGAATTTTAGATCAAGGGTTACCAACATATACAGCAAGCGAGCCAAAATTAAGAGATGAAATTTGCTGGCGGGCCGCAAAACAATTTTTTCATTACCATTCAAAGCTAAAAATAAATAACTGTTTTAAACAAGATATAAAAAATGCGTATCAAACAGAGTTGATTGAAGGTAAATACAAAAAGTAATGAAAGTAAAAATAAACAATAACAAATTTTATTGACAATTAATGCATTAAAGTGCATCAATGTTGATATTAATAGATATTGCTACCCAGTTTTGTGTTGTAAACATATATTCATCAGTGATTCGTGTTCTTATTTCAGATTGAATATACTTCATTCGACTGATTATTGGCGACGAGCATTTTAAAATCAGCTTAACGTTGTGATTGTTCAAACAAAGAAATTGTCACGATATTTCAATTATAGGTAGTGTGATATGATACAAACTACGTATATTGGTTTGCATGGGCGCACCGAGGTACGGGCACAGGGAAATTTCGGAAGTTTGCTCCTATACTGTTAAAAACCAGCAAGACACTTGGGGGATACTGAGTCGCTTGTTTACACGTTTACTTAAATAAAGAATGAACAATGAATTTGTAAAATGATTAGTGCTCACTCTGCTCGATGTACTACGAAGGTAGGGACGAGATGCCAAGCGTAAGCCAGCACTAGAAGAATTGCTGTCACACCAACGAACACCACTCCCAGGAGGGGCAGCGCTATGCGACGACCGCGCAGAGCCAACGTAAGGGCCAGCGCTAGTACATAAAGCTGCATATCTGTCGCCAGGTACCTGAGATCAATTCAGACAAGTGTACTAAGCTAATATCCTTTGTCTATTCATTGAGTCATTGAGTCTTCTTCAACCGATCAAAGTCCACTGGAATCGAGATCCCTTCTAGAGATACATCCACAGTGTCTTCTTCTGTTTCAACCGACAAATGTCCGTTACGTCTAGGTCTTTCACAAAGTACTTCCACGTAAAGGATCGTGCTTGGGTGTAGCTTGGATTCAGTAGTTACCTGCGACTTTTTGGCCATCGTGTATTGATCTCTTGGGAAGTTCTACGGACACAGTGTTTTCTACTGAAGTTTAGTTAGATTCCAATTCTTACCTGTTAAAGTTAAACACTCACCACGTGTGGGGTAAGCATAATTCGTCAGGGTAATGCAAGTTATTAATATATAACAGATGTCTCCACCAGTTTTGTCTGCATCCAGAGGCTTCAGACCTCACCAGCGGCGTCCACTGCGGCCCCGATCCAAGCCGTTCCAACCACGACGCCACGAACCAAAGCATCACAAAGTAACTTGGAATTATTCTGGGTGAAGTGAAAAAGAGACTTGGTCAAAACTTTATCAAGCTTGTACTGAACTATAATTTGGCTGTGTAGTAACGATACTTTACTTAATAATTTACAAAAATTTAATGTGCATATGGAGAATTTAATTATGCAGTGGAGTGATCCAGAAGTAGGTTTAATTCTGAAGTCCATACGACTATTAGATTCGAACTTACTACCTGTTGAAGACCTCTAAAAATGACATGAGTATCTCACCATACATTGCAAAAGTACGTATGTCGTTTTGGGTTTGGGTGTAAGATTCTATAATAAAATTCCGCAAAAATTTTAGCTTTGCCATTTACAGCAGTTTAAAAAAAACTTTTAAGGGAGGATGATAGAAAAAGCCTACTATACTGTTGAGAAATACTTGGATGATAAAAATTCGTGGACTCTTCGACCCTGTACAAGACTAATAACTAAATGGAACTATAATAAAAATTATATTTTTAAAAGAGCAACCGCCGAGTTTCTTGCTGGCTCTTCTCGGTAGGAACAGCTTTCCGAAACAGTACAGCAGTAGAGTTGACGATTAAAAAGCATTAACATCTTTTTAACAGTGTTTTTAAACTGATGTAATGGCAAAGCTCCCACCATCCCTCGCTGGTAGTGACTCTGAGCTTTCTTATGAGGTCCATAATCAGCGACCACTTTCCAGATCCGTAAGTTATCTCTGGCAACACGCACTGTTCGAAGGATAAATTGATCACGGATTAAATTTTATGAAATGCTAACCTGACTACTCTCTGGAATAGTGTCTTCAGAAAAGTTCTGACCTCCGGCTGATGCTGCCTTTCTTTTAGCAGCTTGTTGGCCAACAGGAAGCTCGTCATCAGGAAGAAGATCTGCAGCACTAGAGTGCTGTTCGCCAACAGGACTACGTCTATTGATCGGCGAGTCTGTTACAATTTTAAGGTTTAAATACAGGTATATTCTTCAGGTATATTACCCCTACCAGAAATGTTTATTAAACCATCAAAACTTATATTAGTATGTTTATTAAACCATCAAATTATCCTCTCACCGTATAAAAGTTTCTGAATATTTACGTTCTTACGTCTGGCTCAAGGTTACAATTTTTTTTTGTTATTATATATATATTTTATAGATTTAACTGAAAATATTATAATAATGTATTTAATTACCCCAATTAAAATTATATACTTCACAGTTTAGGAAGCGACACCAAAAAAAAATTTATCAGATGTATTTTCGGCAGATATCTACGTATTAAAGCATCATAATTTTTTTGTGAAACATACTTTGGGCAACGTTTTAGTTTTTTGTTTCGTATTCCACTCAGTAATTAACCGATTTGCATTAATTAACATTAATTAAAATTTTGTTTTGAATAGACAAGAATTGGCACTATATTTTTTTTATTTCACCATCGCTAGAAGTGTCAACAGCCCATAAACATTATTGCTATAAATACATTGTTAAATTTCCAGGGAAATATCTGGAATTTTAGTATGTGGAATTCCAGGACGACTGAAGGAGATCCAGGTTTCCCAAATTGTGATTTTTTAATGAAATTTACTTTATATTTTACAACTGTTAAAAGCGAGTCTGCGTCTGTGTTCATGTGTGTATTAATTTAATTATCTAACGCCTAAACTGATTTCTTAGATCTTTTGTGTATAGTAGGGGAGCCCGGGATGCTAAATTTGCAGTGACTAAAGCGTCACAGGAATCTTCACAGGAGTTTATGCTCAGTTTTCCATTTTAGTGTGAAGGAAAGCGTGTACAAGTTTTGAAAAATGTAAAAAAAAAACAGTTACAACAATGACAATACCAACGTGTCTGTCTGTATCTCAATGCTAAAGATTCCACAGTTGTCAATGACGATCATGCAATACCTATAATCACACCCGGCGATGCGCGAGGTATGCATAAATGTTGTGCCGAAATTATGTATTTTTTGTTGAATCTCATCATTCTGACCTTATCCCATTCTAAGTGGGCTCGGCACAACATGTTACAAACATGTTGTCACATGATTTACCTGCCTGACGTCATACTACCTTAGTTTTGTTTTACGACACCTTGATAAGAAATGAGGTTGGTCTATTCTACTCAGCCGGATACCATACGGCGGGTTGACTTACTTTAGTCACCTTTTACGACACCTCGGTAAGAAATCAGTGTGGTCTACTCAGCTGGATACCACAGGGCATGATGTTTTGAATCTATACTTATAATAAAACATAAAACAAAGTCCCAAAACTGATAAGAAATAAGAAATCCCGAACCTGTTCCATATATCGTGTATCAGCGACGTAGTTCTGCGCGCCGAGCCAGCAGACATGCTCGATGATGATGCACAGCATACAGGATACCCGCAGTCCATCGAAGACCTTCAAGTTCGATCCACATGACGCTGGATAAGAGGCGGTTAGAGTCTGCCATGACGAGCGTATAGACCAAGATAGAGCCCAGCCGTAACCTGGAGAAATGTATCTACATCAAATCAAATCAAATTTCAAGCACTTTTGAATCGTCAAGGATCAATAAATAATGAAGCTACAACTAGTTCGAAATGTTGCTTTTACCGAGAAGAACCAGAAAGAAACTTGGCGGTTAATCTTCTAAACATTTTCAATTTTACATTATTAAACCGCAGTCTTGTATGAAGCTGAAAGGATTTTCAAATCCAGGCATTTATAAATTATTAATAATCTTCAATGATTCAATCAACATATTAACATGTTGTCACATTTGGCTACGTATTTTACGACCGGCCTCCTGCCTGACGAACTTACCTTAGTCGCCTTTTACGACAACTCGGCAAGAAATGAGGGATGGTCCACCCACCTTCACTTTTTCACTACTACCACACGGCAGTAATATATGTATTTAAATGAGTAAATCTTGTAATGTAAAAAAAAAAGGTAATTTTTTCAAAAAAAAAACTTCAAATAAAAGGAAAAAACAATAGGGTAGGTGGGGTGCGATCCTAGGTATTTTTATTTCTCGCGACCACCCGTTCCCCGAATAAGTTACGCTTACTTGACAGTTTATGGTAAAAATTCAATTCAATATAAATTTTAGTATTTTTTAATGCCCTATAAATAGGTATAAAACGATATTTTTTATTAAAACCTAGCTAGATCGATTATTCTCCCCAAAAACCCTCTACATGCTGAATTTCAGGAAAATCGTTGGAGCCGTTTCCGAGATTCTGTAAAAATATTTATATATACATACAAGATTAACTCATTTAAATATTAAAGATTTATCTGAATTTTGGTAACGGCTTCAACGATTTTCATTAAATTCAACATGTAGAAGGTTTTATGGGAAATCGAATTATCAAGGTTTTATTTTAATTTAAATAATTTTAATTAATTTTTTTGCTTCCTGTTTTCGGGCACAAAAAACCTGCTACAAATGTATGATAAATCAAAAGTTAATAGCGCTGTTAATCTCAAAGTGTTGATAGTTTATATGGGTAACAGGCGGTCCCAAATTAAGAATACCAGGTTCGAATCTAGGTAATATTATTATTTTTTAATAGCATTTTTTTTATATTTAAAAAATTACCGAGCAAGGTTCGGTTATGATGCTACTACTTTCCTTATATAGTCAAAAATTACACCTAGAAGCTAAAATTGTTCGATAAAAAAAGGAATTATTTTATAGCTGGTGCTAAAATCTAATATAGCTTAGGCGTTAATTATATCAAAACAAAATTATCACAGTAATGCTAGAACAACAGTAACTTTGTGTATTGTAACTAACTAGCTTCTAATAACCGGCTTCTCTCGGGTATAAAATATATTATAGCCCATGTCACTCAGTGAAAAAAAAATATTAAAATCGATCCAGTAGTTTGATTCATTTATTACTGCCCGTAATACAAACATGTTTTCTTAAGATGTTACTCTTGAAAGAGCGACATATAGTTGGCCATGTGAAAAACAAACACATCCGATCGCTGTTAAATTCGAAGTGCTATAGGGCGAAGCGCGGCCTCTTCGCGGCATTTTAAATCTGTATTATCGTCGAAAATGTTCATTTAAATTACATGCTGTAAACGGCCATATTGATCTATATTAAATCAACAATGTATTTAAGGTACTTAATTGGATAAGGATTAATGCTGTATTGTTTAAAATTGCTTCGAAAATAAGGCATAATTTTTCGTAAAAAGAAAATGTCAAAAAAATGCTATTGTTGGTTCTTTTTACCTTTTTTAGTGATGTCGTCCAAAGTCAAATCTAAAGTAGTGCTGATTGCAGCAAATACTAAAAGTATTAGTACAAAGCCAGCAAATCCTCTTTCGCTGGCACTTAAAGGACGTGACTGTTCAGGACCCTGTGTACAGTAGTCCAGCTTATATAAAGTCGCCGATAGATTGTAGGCAGCCGTAGTACTTGCATTAACACACGCCGCAAACCTGTTGGATAGGAAAATGTATGCAAACAAACGCTAAACAACTCGCAATAAAGTACCACTTTAAAACTTGCATTAGACCCATAATTTAATAATAAATCTCGTAGGGTTCAGCCTGCATTTGCAATCTAAGCGGAAAAAAATGTAATTATTTACGACATCACATTAGACACCTCAAAAATTATAGTATTTCTCTACTCCGTATTGAATGTTATTATACAAAAAAACCTTCCTCTTGAATCACTCTATCTATTAAAAAACCGCATCAAAATCTGTTGCCTAGTTTTAATTATTTAAGCATACATAGGGATATATAGACATAGGGACAGACAGGGAAAGCGACTTAGTTTTATACTATGTAGTGAAGATTAAATAGGATTGTTAAAAATGGAAGAACTGTTGAAGTATACAAAAAGTGGAAGAATAACTAGCATAATAAACGCATAGCATAACTCACCAGTCTTCTAAAGTTAGGACAGTTGAAGTATAGTGTTCTGGGGGTTGGCAACTCCGTTGTAAGCAGATGCCCCGATGGAGACGAGTATGGTTATAGTTGTCCACCCAATTCGCTGAGTAACGCTGCAAAAGACAATATATATGCAAAGATATGCAGGTTTACTCACGATGTTTTCCTTCAGCGCAAAGCGTGTGATAAATTGCAATTATCAATTAGAGTTTTAACAGAAAAACTCATTGGTGTCTGCTCGGGTTTGAACCCTTCTTCCTTCCCTTCGTATTGTTACCGCTGGGCTATCACAGCTCTATTAGCAGAGGATCTATTTACTGGGCGTCTAATTTCCTGTTTGAAATGGTCTACGTTATTTGGCAAATCGCTTGCACCGTTCAGAAACCGCCCAATCACCTCGCAACATCCTTAGGAAATAAAATACCTCTGCCATTAAGGGAGAACGAAAACTCTCGTCAAGCTCTAAGGAAAATGACAATGATATCTCACCTTCATGATAGTGAATAAAGGACTGTGTCCAATAGGCGATAATTCGAAGCTACCCAGGCAGTAGGCGTCTTGAAGGGCAAGACATGGCTTATATTCGTCCAGGTGGAAGAGCTTCGGCATTTTATAGTATTCCTCATCTGAAGAGTTTATAATCGATTGTACGAACTACGCTTATTACAAAAATTAAAGCATATTACACAATTGAAGATTATTTCAATGTTAAAAATGCTTGGATTTGATCCTTCTTAATCCTTATTCTTCTAAATCTTTAACCCTTCCTAAGCTTCAAATGGAAATTTAAAGTGTTTAAAAGATTGACCGCCGAGTTTCTGGCTGGTTCTTCTCGTTAAGAGCAACATTCTACACCAGTTGTAGCATTATTAAATCTAATCCTTGACGATTGAAATTTGCCTGTAAAAAGCTTACCTATTTGAATAAAGATTATTTTGATTTGATTTGAACTCAATCCTTTAATTTTAAGGTGTATATTGCTTTTTTTTTAATTTAGCGGTAAGCTGTTAGTTGTGGTAGTAACTATAAAAGGCTAGATATGTTACCTACGCAATGTCAACAGCAATACAGTCTAAAATCAACTCAAAAAAGCCTTTTTTATGTCAGGATAACTCATTAAGGTTCGTCACCGACCGATGGGGACGAGCGGCGGGTATGTCGGACTCTCACCGATTTATATATATATTCCTAATTAGTATGCCCAGCCCGCTTCGCTGTGCTTAATTTAAAGGTATATTAATTACAGTTAGGTATAAAAAAAACCAGCAAAATTTACAGTATCATCCACTGGGTCATTTTAAAGATTGTCTGAAATTTCATTAAAATAGGTCCAGCAGTTTCGGAATCTATAAAGGAAATCCTCTAAAAAGAGTGGTGAAAAACGAAAAAATGCAAGTACCAGTATCATTGTATACGACCGTTTAACTTAACATTGACACATCTTTTTTATTTGCTGACCAATTGAAATAAAACATACCCTATATGTTAAGTATGATATTTTACTACGTGAAAACAGCGTTCAAATGGGATAAGCGGTTTCCAAGATTAACGGGAACAAACGCACAGAGATTTGACATCTTAACGATTTTATTATATGTATAGATAGAAGAATAGAAGAAGATATTTATTATGTAACATCTATCTAGGTTATTGTTACTTAATTAATTGGTAAGGCATTAATTTTAACTTGTGACATTTAGGCAACTTAGTGAATCAAATTCAAATTATTAAATTAAAAAAAACTTATAAACAAGTGCTTTTAAATCGTCAACTCTACTGCTGGTTCGAAAAGCTGTTCCTACCGAGAATAGCCAGCAAGAAATTCGGCGGTTGTTCTTTTTTAATAAATAAAATTTAATTTATATTTTAATCTAAAATATACACTCATAATTTTCCTAATCGCGTCAAACAATGAATAGAATACTCTTTGAATTACTACAACAAGCTTTATCGCATCACAGCGATTCTACTTAAACTTTTCACATTTTAAGACAAATTTAAGTTATATGCGTACCAGTTAATGTATATATTATATCTTCATTCACCATATCCATTGGTTTTTGGATATCGACGTTACATTCAAAGTCAGTGGCACAATATTCATTACTATCTCTTTGGTATGAGACGTTAGATAAAATATCACTTTCGAAATCATAATTTTCTTTGCTATCAACGACTTTAAAGTCATTTTGTGTGGTGCGAGTGTTAGCAGAAGCGCTAGCGCATAGTAAGGCAAACACAAGCACCCACTTTGATGACATATTTATTACTACCATACTGCCCTACTCACATAATTATTAGACCTTTTAACGATAACTATTTTAGATATGTGATAAAGCTGTAGTTTTTAAACAAACAAAACAACACATCCCACAATCATTGGCTGTTTATGATTGATAACTGTTTAAGATAGCGTTTTTTTTGTGTAGTTATTCTATAAGTTTAGGAGATTAAATTGAAGTAATGCTAAAGTTGACTTTATTACTGAATATATGGGATAGTACATGCGAAACGCGGAGATCAGAGAGGAAAGGGTTTCTCCTGTGATGGCGGACCGTGTAGTGGAAAAACATTTAACTAGGTACAAAAGTAATAATAAAATTATTTTGCTATAATCCCCGATGAAGTAAAATAGAAAATATATATAATGCTAAATGTACAGTGGACAATCCTGATACATGCAGGATTCGTAAAATCACATGCACAAACCTCCACCACCGCCACCACAATACACAAGTACTACACACGTTCACTATCACAAACTCAACAATCATTTCGCCCCGCAACCGAAACATCATCAAGAGATAGACTCCACGACAAAATCGCAAAGCGAAGCAATACCTAAACAAGCTTAGTTATATACTAATCGGTTTAACACTTTTATTTTATTTTGCCTGCGAAAACGTATAACAAGCTTGAACTAGAAACATTTATCTGATCGTTAACGAACCTAATATATAAAAAAAAAAATAACTATCATAATAGGTACCTAAAACAATAAAAAACGAATAGGCAAAGTGTTAATGTAAAAAATTAAACCCTTATTTTACATTTATTACGGGCTATTATGATGTTAATTTTTCTAGAATTACATTAATTCCAAGAACGTTTTATGACATTATTTATTAATTTAAATCGCACTATCGCGTAATAATATGTAATATAAAAAATATTATCATTACTTTGTATTGTAACTTCTCATACTATATATAATCAGCTTTTGCCCGCAACTTCGTTCGCGTGGATTGTTGTCGCATGACAGGTTGATAATAGATGGTGCTGGTGGTGATTGAGTTATAGATTTCTGATACGAAGGCTTTAAAAGACTAGATTGTAGACTATAAATCAGAATTACAAAGTATGTATTATTTTACAGTCTGTCAAGAAAGTCGTGAAAAAAGGAGGGCGCCACTGTTTTTTACATGGTATCTCTATACGAGGTGTGTTCAAAAAGTATCGCGAATTTTGAATTTTCTCGGGTTACGTATATTCGAATTTTGTTTTTTTTGTAGCGTTATGTTGGTACATTTGTCCCTTACTTATGCTGACAAGTTTGGCCTATTTGAATTTTCAGTTAATTGTTGACAGCTGTTTTGCTTGCACGTGTTTTGGTTCGTCTTCGATTTTTACTTATTCAAAAAAATGGACCACGATAACGCCCCTGCTCACACATCGCTGCTTGTACGCGACTTCTTGGCCAAAAACAACACACTAATGATACCGCAGCCACCTTATTCCCCAGATCTGGCCCCCTGTGACTTTTTCTTGTTCCCGAAATCGAAAAGGCCCATGAAAGGACGACGCTACGCCACGACTGACGAGATAAAGACGGCATCGAAGGAGGAGCTGAACAAGATACAAAAAAATGATTTTTTGAAGTGCTTCGAAGATTGGAAAAAACGTTGGCACAAGTGTATAATATCCCTGGGGGACTACTTTGAAGGGGACAAAATAAATATTCACGAATAAATAAATAGTTTTTGAAAATACACAAAATTCGCGATACTTTTTGAACACACCTCGTATACTTCGATTAATAAATTTTGGTACTTCATTTGAAAAAAAAAACAGTCAATGATAATATTTTTTAATTAATCATAGTCAAAATCAGAATCAAGGTATTCAACTCCTGAAATGTGTCCTTCGCATGAATTTGCTTCAAATAATATTCACGTTTTGAAGCTATAATTGGCTTTTCTATAAGCGCCAGTCTATTTGTTTTGCATTTTTTTAACTTAAATCCAATTGAATGTAATATCTGTCTGAGAAGTTCATGGCTGCCATCAAAATCTAATTCTTGTTTCACTACAGCTAATAGTTTTCTTAGCGTAGGTACTTCTTTTTGGACTGTGTAGAAAAATTGAACTTTTTGACGAATGGCACATAGACTGAAATCATCAATCTGTTTACTAGGTCTGCCCTTCCTTTTTTTTCCAGGCGTTACAAATTCGCCTCCATTTTTCATACCCTCGTCCACTATACGTCGAACGGTGCTTTCGGAAATATCTGGAAAAAAAAAATTCAAACATTGTAATAAAAAAACGAAAGTATCAAAATTTTTTAAGCGTAGTAATATAGGAAAGCTATACCTACAATAACATAACCCTTATTATTAAAATTCGTAAACATTATTATCACAAAGTTAAAATATCACTTAAAAATGTACAATTTCAACCTATTTCATTTCAGTTACAGTGTCTAACATTTAAATACGAGTACATACCTGTTATTTTAGCTGTTCGACCGTAAACATCGCCCAAATCAGAAAATAACTTTCCCGTTTGAAATTCACTCATAAATTCTTGATAAACCTTAAATATGATTTGTCTTGTACTACTTTTATAAACAGTGCGATTCATTTTGACCACAAAACGGTTAAACGATAAGAAATATTCGCAATGTAACACAACGTACTAGGAACACGTGATTCCGCAATCAAAACTAGATGGCGCCACTGATCGTTTGCTCGCGCTATCGAAGTGCTTTCGTAGTAATATAAGAAGTCCACATACATTATGTTATCAGGTCAAAATCGCCTATCAGTTCCTAAGCATTAATGGTGCATCCTACTGGAACACAACACCTAGCGCAACTGCAAACGGTGCATCTTCCGGTACACCCAATTAAGGAATGCCGTGAAGGACCCCGTCCGCGAAACTCTATGTAAAAGTGACGATTAAACTCTTGTACCTGACAGGCTGACACCAGCACGTATTCTTCCCCCCATCCGTCGGGTCATCGTCTTATAGCAGTAATTAATAAAAATCCAGTAAGCTAACCACAACAACCTCTGATTTGACAATTGATGTACTCAGTGAGACAGGAATACGGTGTTGCCATAACAAGTAAAAGCTTTAGTTCTCAAAACATTATTTTCATGACTTTCTTGACGGACTATATATGTACTTCAAATCCGAAATCATATTTTGTATTAAAGTAAGCACTATTAATTATCTATTTTATCAGTACGTTACAGACTATAAGCTACAATTTTTCTGGCTCTTCTCCATATCAGTAGGAACAGCTTTTTGAACCAGCAGTAAAGTTGCCGATTCAGAAGCACTTGTTTACAAGTTTACTTGAATAGGAATTTAAATTTTTAAACCCAGAACAATAAAAGAACCGAGAAATCCCATTATACATTTTTATTTTACAAAAACATTTTTCTCCAACTTTGTATTACAATGCTTGTCCCATATATTGTATAAGTGTCCCATATATTTGTTTATTTATTTAAATATGTATATAAATAGTTCCCATATGTTATCAACGATCCTTATCGAATATTTGGGGTTTATTCATTTTAAATTGTTTGCTAAGGATTGCTGTTAATTCTTTGTAGAGTCGCTGCGTTGGTAGCTCAACCAGTAGCGCGAGTGGTATCGCCGCGGCATGAGAGACCAGTGTTACTGCCAGCCATTCGAAAATCTACAGGAATTAAAAAAAATGTATGCTTAAATCTTTAAAACTACGCAACAGATTTTGATGCGGTTTTTTTTAATAGACAGAGTGATTCAAGAGGAAGGTTTATATGTATAATAACATTCAATGTGGAGTAGAGAAATACTGTAATTTTTGAGGTTTCTAATAAATATCGTAAATAATTACATTTTTTCCGCTTACATTGCAAACGCAGGCTAAACCCTACAAGATTTATCAAAATGATGTACTAAGTATTTGTACACCTTGAAAAGGTGTACAGAAAACTCCGCGATAGTGTATGTCTATCTCTTATGGATAACCCACAATAGTATTTTTTGTCATTTACTTTTTACGAAAAATAATGCCTTATTTTTGAAGCAATTTTTATACAATACAGCATTAATCCTTATCCAATTAAATACCTTCAATACATTGTTGATTTAATATAGATAAATATGGCCGTTTACAGCATGTAATTTAAATGAACATTTTCGGAGATATCACAGATTTAAAATCCCGCGAGGGGGCCGCGCTTCGCTCTAGAGCACTTCGAATTTAGCAGCGATCGGACGCGCTACTGTCGCTCTTTCAAGAGTAACCTCTAAAGAAAACATGTTTGTATTGTCTAATAATGATAAGAAAGCTATGAATGTGGTATATAAAGACATTCTGTAATTAATTTTAAAAACAAAATACATAGGGAAAAATGTAAAAATAAATATGTAGTATATGAATTTAGATATTAAATATAGCAGGAAATCTTCTTGGTATAGGGAGAGGGGAAATGTTTTTCTCCAAATTTAACGCATGCGGGCCACGGGCAGTAATGAATAAATCAAAACTGCTTCATCGATATTAATCATTTTTTTCACTGAGTGACAAACTATATATTTTTATATAGCCCGTGCGAAGCAGGGCAGGTCGCTAGTATATAAATAAAAAAAAAAAAAAAATACTTACACCATTAAGTCTATCAACTTGTATAGGAGCTATTCGGTTAGCTAATAAATATTTGTTGATAGTCATATGCAGTAAGTAGACGCCGTATGACAACCGCGCCACCACAGTGGTACTACGCGATGGCCAAGTACCCTGTGAAGCTGAAACAGGGTTCTATTAAAAAAAAAATTTTAAAGGGAAAATTCCTTAAATAATTTATAGAATTATGCGTTACTTTGCGGAGATAATACAAAAGTAATAATAAATTTATTTTGCTAAAAAAATATTTTCATCCCGGATTATAGCAAAATAATATTATTATTACATTTGGAAAATTCTTTCGTCAGGCCACGAGACCTGTTCGAAATTTCGTAAAATTCGTTTTATTTTGGATTCAAATTCAAAATATTCTTTATTCAATTAAACTTTTAAACAAGTGCTTTTGAATCGTCAACTCTACTGCTGGTTCGGAAAGCTGTTCCTACCGAGAAGAGCCAGCAACTCGGTGGTTTCTTGCTGGCTCTTTTTTGAAATATAATTCTTACAACGAATTATATTTAGTTACTATCTTGTGTAGGGTAGAAGAGTAGCTATATCCTCAACAGTGTATTTTCTTTCTGCATCAGCCTCCCTTTAACAGTGTTTTTAAATTGCTGTAATGATTGAACTGTAATATTTCTGAAATGTTTAATTAAATATTATTGAAATAAATTAATATTGTATGTTAGCACATAAATCATAGTACTTTGATGCTAATTAATGAGTAGAATAGACCATCCTCATTTCTTACCGTGTCGTGAAATATGACTAAGATTAGTTGACGTCAGGCAGGTGGCCGGTGGCAAAATACCAAGCCAAATCGTGTTACAACATGTATATATAACATTTTGTGGCGAACCCACTTAGAGTGGGATAAGGAGAGGAAAATAACGATGGTACCCTCGATTTTGTTAATGGCCCCCAGCAAGGCGATCGCCACGAGCAGTATGAACACGGGTCGCTCGAAGGCAGCGAGTGCCGCGGCCGGGAATCGAGCCGGCGGCCCCTCGCCCAGCGCGGCCGGGGAGCTCGCCGCCCACCACAGCGCCGCCGGCGCCGCCGCCACCGACGACCAGCGGAACAACTGACAACAAGTTTCATCATCCTGCCCTTATCCCACTCTAAGTGGGGTCGGCACAACATGTTAAAACATTTTTTACGAGAGTACATCAATCCATTTGAATTACAAAAATAATATTCTATATTACTCAGGAAATACGTTTCTTTCTACAAAATTTTCACAGGCGGATCAAAAGGAAATGATGGTTTAGGAGCGGCATTTTTCGACGAACGTTTAGATTGTGGCTTTAAATTCAAAATTGATTGTAATGTATCTATAATGTCCTTAGAGCTTTATGCTATCGTGGAAGCTTTATCATATGCTGAAACAATTCTCGATGATAAAATTGTAATTTTTACAGACTCCAAAAGTGCCCTTCAGCACTTGGTTCGTTGCACCTCGACATTTCGAGGCGTACCGATAGTCTACACAATATTACGGTCACTTCTGCGGATTAAATCTAGTGGTAAAACAATAATCTTACAGTGGATCCCAGCGCATGTAGGCATAGCTGGCAATATACATGCTGATCGCTTAGCTAAACAAGCCTGTGACGATGGTATCCTAGTAGTTCTTCGGCCTTTTTATTCAGAGTGCACCAGTGTTATTAAAGCTTTGTGTCTTAAATTATGGAAGGAGTACTTTAATAAAAGATCCAAAGAGATGGGTATCTGATATAGAACGAACCAGTCACAACCTCCCAGAGTACCATGGTTCGATGATAGTACATTGTGCCGAACAGATATCATTCTTATGCTTCGCCTTCGGTCCGGACACATTCCATTGTGTTCAATGTCAGTTTGCATTTTTATTGAAACATGTAAATTCGTCTAACTGTAGTGTCTGCAACAAACTAGAAGATGTTTACCATATTCTAATGGAATGTGCCCGGAACGAAAATGTCAGAAAAATCAAACCCAGGCATAAAATATTAATTGGATACTGTAACATTATTTTGGCATTTCCGTCATCCAGAAAAGCTAAAGCTTTGCTAAATTTAGCTAGAACCAACTTAAAAAATAGATAAGTTTTTATATATAAAGAATTATCATATAATAATGTTAATTTACGGAGTGGCATATTCGCTTAAGCGAATAAACTCCGAAAATAATGAGAAAAAAAAATTATATAATATCTATAGTCTTAGTTAGATCACCAAGCGGTACGGACGTGTGTTATTGGTATGGCTCAGTCAATAAATAATCAGTTTTGGAGATGCAAGAAAAAACCTCTGTTGGCAATTATTTATGACAATATTATAGATATCCCACTTCATTCCACCAGTCTACTGGAAATGTTTTCTTTTGATGTATGGATTACTCATATTGATATGTCGGAGATAATCAGATATACGCAATGCATCTCTAAAAACAAACGAGAGTGCATGAACCCATTAGAATTACAAAAAGAATATTCTATATTACTCAGGAAATACGTTTTTTTTTCCAAATTTTCACAGACGGATCAAAAGGAAATGATGGTTTAGGAGCGGCATTTTTCGACGAACGTTTAGATTGTGGCATTAAATTCAAAATTGATTGTAATATATCTATAATGTCCTTAGAACTTTATGCCATCGTGGAAGCTTTATCACATACCTCCTTATTTGAAAACCTGGGCGAAAGACACTAAACCCCTACTTACCTTATATTCATTGATACGTATTGATGATACATTGAGACTGTGGTGCAGATGTGCTAGCAGCAGCCCAGCCAGTGCTCCTGTGGCATTGCTTAATGGAGACATGTATAAAACGCCGAAAGACAGCTCACCTCGGTACAAGGCAAAAACTGACCTGCAATATCATCTAAAATGATTAACCCAGCACTCGTCAATCATCAACAACTTGTTTCTTCGCGTAATGTTAAATAGATCAGCCATTTTGGGACAATACTTTATGGTTAAGACAATCATATTCAGCAAGCGAGCCAAAATTAAGAGATGAAATTTGCTGGCGGGCCGCAAAACAATTTTTTCTTTACTATTCAAAGCTAAAAATAAATAACTGTTTTAAATAAGATATAAAAATGCGTATCAAAAAGAGTTATTAGATTCAAGTTAAATACAAAAAGTAATGAAAATAAAAATAAACAATGACAAATTTTATTGATATTAAGTGCATCAACGTTCATATTGATAGATATTGCTACCCGTAAACAGTTTTGCTAATACTCATCAGTGATTCGTGTTCTCATTTGAGATTGAATATACTCGACGCTCATTTTAAAATCAGCTTAACATTGTGATTGTTCAAACGATAAAATTTATGCGATATTTGAATTATAAGTAGTGTTATATGATACGAACTACTTATGCATGGGCGTATCGAGGTAGAGGGAAATTTCGGAAATTCGCTCCTATACCGTGAAAAACCAGCAAGACACTTGGGGGATACTAACTCGCTTGTTTACAGGTTAACTTGAATCACTACATATTATAAAACAATGTCGCATTCTTTGTCCATATTTCCCTATGTATGCATAAAACTTTAAAACTACGCAACAGATTTTGATGCGGTTTTTTTAATAGATAGAGTGATTCCAGAGGAAGGTTTGTACGTATAATAACATTCAATACGGAGTAGAGAAATACTGTAATTTTTGAGGTTTCTGTAAATAATTACATTTTTTTCTTTTTTTTACCTTGAAAAGCTCTACAGAAAAGTCCGCAATGGTATATGTCTATCTCTTATGGATAACCCACTATAGCATTTTTTGTCATTTACTTTTTACGAAAAATAATGCCTTATTTTTGAAGCATGTTTTATACAATACAGCATTAATCCTTATCCAATTAAGTACCTCAAATAAATTGTTGATTTAATATAGATTAATATGGCCGTTTACAGCATGTAATTTAAGTGAACATTTTCGGAGATATTACAGATTTAAAATGTCGTGAGGACGCCGCGCTTCGCCCTATAGCATTTCGAATCTAGCAGCTATATGTCGCTCTTTCAAGAGTTTGTTTAAAGACATTCTGTAATTAATTGTAAAAATAAAATACATAGGGAAAATGTAAAAGTAAATAAGTAAAAATGTACTATATGAATTGAGATATTCCAAAGATAGCAGGAAATCTTCTTGGTATAGGGAAAGAAAATTGTTTTTCTCCAAATTTAACGCTTGCGGGCCACGGGCAGTAATGAATAAATCAAAAATGGATCGATTTTAATCATTTTTTTTACACTGACTGACATGGGATATATATTTAATACCCGTGCGAAGCAGGGGCAGGCCGCTAGTAAAGAATAAAGAATGAATTTGTAAAATGATTAGTGCTCACTCTGCTCGATGTACTACGAAGGTAGGGACGAGATGCAAAGCGTAAGCCAGCACTAGAAGAATTGCTGTCACACCAACGAACACCACTCCCAGGAGGGGCAGCGCTATGCGACGACCGCGCAGAGCCAACGTCAGAGCCAGCGCTAGTACATAAAGCTGCATATCTGTCGCCAGGTACCTGTTATCAATTCAGACAAGTGTATTTACTAAGTGAATATCCCTAAGAACTTTGGTGCTGATTATTTCTCGATTAGGAGCACTAACAAAAATCAAAATATTCAAAACTTCTGATTTGAAAAGATTTTGGATCGTCAACTCTATTGCCGGTTCGGAAAGCTGTTCCTAACGAGAAGAGCCAGCAAGAAACTCGGCGGTTGCTCTTTTCAACATAATACTTATAACTAGTTACATTAAGTCATTACTATCTTGTGCAGGGTCGGACAGTAAAACAACCCCGAAAATCCTCTCTCTCGTGTTAAGGGTACTAGTATCTACTCTAGTAGAGGTGTCAGACTAAAATGAGTCCATTATCCTCCTTACCCTTATTTCATTGTAAGTGGTGTCGGTACAACATGTTATAAACATGCTGTCACATGATTTGGCTAGGTATTCTACGACTGGACGCCTGTCTGACGTCAGCTTACCTTAGTCTTTTACGCCACCTTGGTAAGAAACAGGGTGATCTATTCTACTTAGGTTAACTTACCTTAGTCAGCTTTTACGACACCTCGATATCAAAGACGGTGGTCTATTCTATTTAGCCGGATTCTTCCAGCGTATTTCCACACTGCGGTGTCCGTTCATATTACACTCCAAGACCGGTCTAGCGTGGTTAGGATTTCGTCGCACGGTGTGACTTATCCATTAGTACAGTCGATTTAAAACTCTACTGAACCTTTTTTTTAACTGAAGAAAGGCCATACTATACCTTCTTAGATATCTCTAGATTACCTATAGAGATTTCTATTCGAGGCGAGGATTGGCTTGTCCCGATTACAAAGATCAATTTTAAGCTCTATTGAGTCGTCTTCAACCGATCAAATTCCACTGCAGAATCGAGATCCCTTCTAGAGTTACATCTACAGTGTCTTCTTCTGTTTCAACCGAAACATGTCCATTACGTCTAGGTCTTTCTCAAAGTACTTCCGCGTAAAGGATAGTGTGTAACTTTGATTCAGTAGTTACCTGCGTGTGTGTATCTAACTCTTGGGAAGTTATACGGACAGTGTTTTCTACTGAGGTTTAGTTAGGTCCGATACAATTCTTACCAGCTACAGTTAAACACTCACCACGTATGAGGCAAGCATAATTCATCCGGGTATTGAAATTTATTAATATATAACAGATGTCTCCACCAGTTTTGTCTGCATCCAAAGGCTTCAGATCTCACCAGAGGCGTCCACTGCGGCCCCGCTCCGAGCCGTTCCAACCAGGACGCCACGAACCAAAGCGTCACTAAATAACTTGGAATTATTCTGGGTAAAAAAATAGAGACTTGACAAAAATTTAATGTGCATATAAAGAGTTTCATTAGGGCAGTGGAGTATCATTGTATAATTGTTGAAGACCTCTAAAAGTGACATATGAGTATCTCACCATACATTGCAAAAGTACGTATGTCGTTTTGGGTTTGGGTGTAAGATTCTATAATAAAATTCCGCAATCAATTTGTTTTAGTTTGTGATAGTGAACGTATATAGTGCTTGTGTATCGTGGTTGCGGTGGTGGAGGTATGTGCATGTGTTTTTACGAATCCAGCATGTATCAGGTATGATAACCGATTGTCACTCTACATTTAGCATTATATATATTTTCTATTTTACTTCATCGCGGATTATAGCAAAATAATTTTATTATTACTTTTGTATTGATTCGTTACAACACAAAGGGATAATGGAAATAAGCTTGTTCTACAAGAAATTGATGACTTCAAATTACATCGAATAAGTATCAAAAATCTCTATAGAATAGGTATAATAAGCTATGCTTAGAAGAAAAAATATATACATATATCAATGTTTATTTTTTGAATTCCTATAAAACAAACAAATCACACTATCTATACATTGATTTGTTACAACTCAAAGGGATTAAGCAGAAATATCTATGGACGTCTACTACTGGATACAGGTCTCTTTAAGGGATCTCTACACCTCACAATCTTGGATTCCCCGCGAACTTTTTGAGTTCACCTCGTTGGGGGTCTTGCGACGCTACGTTTTCCGTTGTGAGGTCGCCATTCCAACTGCCTATTCCGCTTAATAATAGGGAGTAGGGACTATTCCGTAACAGGCTAATACGGTAATACCCGTATTGAGAACTTCAGTAGTAGCGAGTCGCCAACTGTGAGCGAGAAATCGGGATTTGATTTGCTAAATACATGTCAGGCTTTGCTTGAATTCGCCTTGGGATGGTTACTAAGTAAGTAAGCAATGTACGAGTGTACACTACGATAATCTATTGTACTAATCTAATATTGAATATTGTAATGTAATAATATATAATATTGTAATAAGAAATTATATTTTGTTACACAGGCACGTCGGGTTTCATGTTAACGCGCATTTGTACTAATAAAATTTATAGTATATAATAATAAATATAAAATAGAAACCTCGCATCGGGTAAACAATAGTGAAACAGTAGTGGAGAAACAGTAGATTTCTGCTTCTGCACTAGCACCGTCCTATTTGGTTACAATTGGCCTATTTGGTTACAATTTTGTTGCATTTAATATTTAATATGGTTAACTATAGCTGTCGGAAATCAAACCCGCTAATAAATCAAATGCACGTCGTGCGCGCCGCTGCGCCAGCTAGGTCGCTATAAATCATCTCGGAGAGTCGGGAACTGTTGGAGGTGGCTCTTTTACTAAGACTTTTATCAAAAAAACGATATGTATATTTAATGCTACAAGTCGGGTTATGTATGAATGCTGCATAGGTTGGTTAAAAAGAAAACTAGCAATGAAAACAAAAAATAGACTAAATCCATAAAAACGCTAAAATTTGTTTTTTTTTTAATCGGCATTTGTACAAGTTGCCTTTGTTTACTTGTTATTGTTTCCTTTTCTAAAGAATAGTTTGAAAAAATTAATCCTTGCATCGGGTAAACAATAGTTTTAATATTATTAGAAATATACCTAAAGGATTTTAATTGTAAATGAGTAAAATTTGGTATAAAGATATCTCGCAGATAGAAACAATTGATGTTTTTAAATGTAGATATGTAATATAAGACAAGTTAACAATATTTTTAAATGATAAATCATTCATATAACCACAAAAATAAAAAATAAAAACATTTAAATGAACAGAAAAATATAAAAACTATGATTACTTATCAATTATTGTACATAAGGTGTACAATAATTGATAACTAATTATTAGTAACCTTTTAAATACGCCAACATAACCTTTAACAGTCGAGCCTGTTAAAAGTATGAAGAAAAATTTAATCGCCGTCTCACTAAAATAATATGTCAGGTCACGGAATAGGCACTATTACTATAATAGTCAGTGAAAAAATAATACATCATATTTTATCACTGACTATTATTTGCCTATTACCAAATAATAGATATGATACCCTAATATGAGAAACCTATTATATCACATAATAGGATTATTCAAATATCATCCTAATATAACACATCTAGTTCGTCTACAGATCTCCTCATTCCTGTTTTGATCACGAGCGCATAAAATTCAAAAATTCAAAATTCAAAATATTCTTTATTTAAATAAACCTGTTAACAAATGCTTTTGAATCGTCAACTCTACTGCTGGTTTGGGAAGCTGTTCCTACTTAGAAGAGCCAGCAAGAAACTCGACGGTTGCTATTTAAAAAATATAATTCTTATGACTTTATGACTTATGACATTTAGTCATTACTGTTTTGTACAGGGTCTAAGCGACCTATATCCACACATCCTTATCTTCTAAGTAATCCTCAACAGTATAGTAAGCTTTCTGGATCAGCCTCTTTTTAACCGTGTATTTAAACTGATGTAATGGCAAACCATCCCTCGCTGGTAGTGACTCTGAGCTTTCTTATGAAGCCCATAGTCAGCGTTCACTTATTATTATTTCGTTTAATACTCAAAGTTACATTTATGTGTAAATAATAATTTGTAATGTGTATTTATAAGGTGTGTATTTGTAAGGTGAAAGTCGAATAAAGATCTTCTTATTCTTATTCACTTTCAGATCCGTAAGTCATCTCTGTCAACAAGCACTGTTCGAAGGATGCTAATAGAAATGCTAACCTGACAACTCTCTTAAGCAGTGTCTTCATAAAGGTGCTGACTGCCGGCTGATGCTGCCTTTGTTCTAGCAGCTTGTTGGCCAACAGGAAGCTCGTCATCAGGAAGAAGATCTGCAGCACTAGAGTGCTGTTCGCCAACAGGACTACTTCTCTTGATCGGCGAGTCTGTTAGAATTTTAAGGTTTAAATACAGGTACATTCTTCTGCCGAAATTATGTATTTTTTTCAATCTCATCTCAAGTTGAATCTCATCATTCTCCTGCACTTATTCCACTCTAAGTGGGGTCAGCTCAACATGTTATGAACATGTTGTCACATGATTTGGCTACGTATTTAACGACCAACCGCCTGCCTGTCAACTTACCTTAGTTTTGTTTTACCACACCTCGGTAAGAAATGAGGGTGGTCTATTCTACTCAGCCGGATACCAAATAGGCATGATGATGAACGGCTAAACCGATTTTGATGGGACTTTCTCTGGGAGACAGAGGAGGTTTTGGAGCAGCATATAGGATACAAGATATTCCCACACGGCACAACTAGGAATTATATATTATTAAAATTATTATTTTTGAACTTGTCACCATAAGCTTTTTAATCGTTAACTCTACTACTGCTGGTTCGGAAAGCTGTTCCTACTCGTACCGAGATGATCCAGGAAGAAACTCGGCGGTTGCTCTTTTAAAAATAATACTTATAAACAGTTACATGAAGTAATTACTATCTTGTACAGGATCGGACAGTAACTGTATCCACGCATTATTATCATCTAAATAATCCTCAACAGTATAGTAGGCTTATTGTAAGAATTGTTGAATTAAAATAAAAAACCGAACCTGTTCCATATATCGTGTATCAGCGACGTAGCTCTGCGCGCCGAGCCAGCAGACGTGTTCCATGGTGATGCACAGCATACAGAATACCCGCAGTCTATCGAAGACTTTCAAGTTCGAGCCACGTGACGCAGGATAGGAGGCGGTCAGCGCCTGCCATGACGAGCGTATAGACCATGACAGAGCCCAGCCGCAACCTGGAGAAATGTATCTACATCAAATCAAATTTCCAGCACTTTTGAATCGTCAAGGATCAATGTGATTAATGAAAAACTGGTTCGGAATGTTGTTCTTACCGAGAAGTACCAGAAAGAATCTCGGCGGTCAATATTTAAACATTTTCAATTTTACATTATCAAACCGCAATCTTGTATATAGCTGAAAGAATTTTGAAATCCAGGCTTTTTTTATCATCCAAATAATCTTCAATTTTGTAATATGCTTTACGTATAAGCATATCTCTTATACTTCATTAAAAGCTTTCTGTAGACTGGTCTAGTATGGATTGCGGATTTTTTATAGTGTGTATCTTAATATTTAAATGAGTTAATCTTGTATATATGTATATATATTTTCCGAATCTCGGAAACGGCTCCAACGATTTTCCTGAAATTCAGCATGTAGGAGGTTTTGGGGGAGAAAAATTGATCTAGCTAGGTTTTATGTAAAAAAAATATTGTTTTATCCCTATTTTTGGGCATTAAAAAACACTAAAATTTATATTGAATTGAATTTTCGCTATTTACTGTCAAGTCGACGTAGCTTATTCGGTTAGCGGGCAGCCTCGAGAAATGTGAGTGCCAAGGATCGATCCCAACTAAATAATTGTTTTTTCTTTTTTTAAAGTATTTTTTTGTAAAAAATTACCCAGATATTTATATTTTATGTGATAAACAAAGTCTTTGCGCTGGAGTAAGATAAAAACAAGCCTATATTATATAAATAATTATTTTTGAAAAGAGTAAATGCTGCGATTTTGGCTAATTCACCTACTCCTGATGATGCTTCGGTTTCGAGGCGAAATAATCGTAGGGATTGTGGTAGTGAGTGTGTGTTGTGCTCGCTTGTGGGTTAGGAAATTGATTTATCAAGGTTTTATTTTTAAAAAAATGTGGTTTTATCCCTGTTTTCGGGCACAAAAAACGTGTTACAACTGTATGATAAATCAAATAGCGCTGTCAATCTCAAAGTCTTGATAGTTTATATAGGTAACGGACGGTCTCAAATTCAGAATACCAGGTTCGAATCTAGGTAATATTATCTTATTTTTTAGTAGCATTTTTTTAATATTTAAAAAATTAAAGACCAAGGTTCGGTTATGCTGCTACTACTTTCCTTATATAGTCAAAAATTACACCTAGAAGCTAAAATTGTTCGATAAAAAAAGGAATTATTTTATAGCTGGTGCTAAAATCTAATATAAGCTATATTAGATTAATGCGTTAATTATATCATAACAAAATTATCACAGCAATGCTAGAAGAATAGTAATTTTGTATATTGTAACTAACTAGTTTCTAATAACCGGCTTCTTTCGGGTATAAAATATATTATAGCCCATGTCGCTCAGTGAAATAAAATATTAAAATCGATCCAGTAGTTGATTCATTACTGCCCCTATTACAAACATGTTTTCTTGAGAGGTTACTCTTGAAAGAGCGACATATAGTTGGACATGTGAAAAACAAACGCATCCGATCGCTACTAAATTCGAAGTGCTATAAGGCGAAGCGCGGCCTCCTCGCGGCATTTTAAATCTGTATTATCGTCGAAAATGTTCATTTAAATTACATGCTGTAAACGGCCATATTGATCTATATTAAATCAAAAATGTATTTAAGGTACTTAATTGGATAAGGATTAATGATGTATTGTTAAAATTGCTTCGAAAATAATGCATTATTTTCGTACAAAGAAAATGTCAAAAAATGCTATTGTGGGTTCCATTTACCTCTTTTAGTGATGTCGTCCAAAGTCAAATCTAAAGTAGTGCTGATCGCAGCAAATATTAAAAGTATGAGTACAAAGACAGCAAATCCTCTTTCGCTGGCACTTAAAGGACCTGACTGTTCAGGACCCTGTGTACAGTAGTCCAGCTTATATAAAGTCGCCGATAGATTGTAGGCAGCCATAGTACTTGCGTTAACACACGCCGCAAACCTGTTGGATAGGAAAATGTATGCAAACACACGATAAACAACTCGCAATAAAGTACCACTTTAAAACTTGCATTAGACCCAAAATTTAATAATAAATCTTGTAGGGTTCAGCCTGCGTTTGCAATGTAAGCGGAAAAAAATGTAATTATTTACGACATCACATTAGGAACCTCAAAAATTATAGTATTTCTCTACTCCGTATTGAATGTTATTATACACTAGCGGCCTGCCCCTGCTTCGCACGGGTATAAAATATATATCCCATGTCAGTCAGTGTAAAAAAAAATGATTAAAATCGATCCAGTAGTTTTGATTTATTCATTACTGCCCGTGGCCCGCAAGCGTTAAATTTGGAGAAAAACAATTTCCTCTCCCTATACCAAGACGATTTCCTGCTATCTTTGGAATATCTAAACTCATATAGTACATTTTTAATTATTTACTTTTACATTTTACCTATGTATTTTATTTTTACAATTAATTACAGAATGTCTTTAAACAAACTCTTAAAAGATTCGAAGTGCTATAGGGCGAAGCGCGGCGTCCTCACGGCATTTTAAATCTGTAATATCTCCGAAAATGTTCACTTAAATTACATGCTGTAAACGGCTATATTGATCTATATTAATTCAACAATTTATTGAAGGTACTTAATTGGATAAGGATTAATGCTGTATTGTATAAAAATTGCTTTGAACATAAGGCATTATTTTTCGTAAAAAGTAAATGACAAAAAATGCTATAGTGGGATATCCATAAGAGATAGGCATATACCATCGCGGACTTTTCTGTAGAGCTTTTCAAGGTGTACAAATACTTAGTACATCATTTTGATAAATCTCGTAGGGTTTAGCCTGCGTTTGCAATGTAAGCGAAAAAAAAATTTAATTATTTACAGAAACCTCAAAAATTACAGTATTTCTCTACTCCGTATTGAATGTTATTATACGTACAAACCTTCCTCTGGAATCACTCTATCTATTAAAAAAAACCCCATCAAAATCTGTTGCGTAGTTTTAAAGTTTTATGCGTACATAGGGATATATGGACAAAGAATGCGACTTTATTTTATAATATGTAGTGATATAAACCTTCCTCTTGAATCACTCTATCTATTAAAAAACCGCATCAAAATCTGTTGCGTAGTTTTAATGATTTAAGCATACATTGGGATATATGGACATAGGGACAGACAGGGAAAGCGACTTTGTTTTATACTATATAGTGAAGAATAAATAGGATTGTTAAAAATGGAAGTTATATACTGTTGAAGTTTACAAAAAGTGGAAGAATAACTAGCATAATAATGGCATAGCATAACTCACCAGTCTTCTAAACTTGGAACAGTTAATGAAGTATAGTGTTCTGGGGGTTGGCAACTCCGTTGTAAGCAAATGCCCCGATGGAGACGAGTATGGTTATAGTTGTCCACCCAATTCGCTGAGTAACGCTGCAAGAGACAATATATATAATATAACCTTAATATTATTAAATTTAACCAATTTTTAAGCCATAAGCCATTTGGACAGTTACTTGGTAAATAAGTAAGCAACGGCCTGTTACTATCCCACAGCTGGGCATAGGCCTCCTCTCTCCGTTTTTGGAGAGAAGGATTGGAGCTAAGACCTACCACGCTGCTCCAATGCAGATTGGTAGGTTTCACATATCCCTAGGATTCTCTAGAGATACGCAGGTTTCCTCACGATTTTTTCCTTCACCGAAAGGCGTGTGATAAATTGCAATTAATAATTAGACACAAGTTTTAACAGAAAACTCATTGTGTCTGCCCGGGTTTGAACCCATGATCGTCTCTAGAGATTCACAAGGTTGCACCGCTGGGCTATCACAGCTTATTACACAGTTACTTGGTAAATACCTCCCAATTTGGTAACTTACATGGCCTTAGAATACAAAACTTACGCCTTAATAGGGAATAAAATAATCCTTTTTAAATTTGCGGGAACCCTCACAACCATCCATCAGGGTCACAATGAACGCTGTTGGACTAAAAATCGCATCGATAGTCCGACACCCTGCTGGTGGTAGATAAGGTAACTCATGCAAATTGCCCCCATCCATACTAGCAGCCGCGTTAAATCCTAGAGAAAACTATTTCTGGGTCGGGGTCATTCTAATCCTTCGTCTGATCCATGCATCGACATCACCAGATCTTCCTTGGGGATCTATTTAAGTAGCGGCCTGTTACTATCCCACTACTGGAAATAGGCCGTCTTCTCTCCGTTTTTGGAGAGAAGGATAGGAGCTAAGATCTACCACGCTGCTCCAATGCGGATAGATAGGTTACACATCCCTAGAATTCTCTAGAGATATGCGTCACCGAAAAGCGTGTGATAAATTGCAATTATCAATTAGACACAAGTTTTTAACAGAAAAACTCATTAGTGTCTGCCCGGAGTTTGAACTCGTGACCTTCTCGAAAGGGTCGCACGGCGTTACCTCTGGGCTATCACAGCTCTATCAGCAGGGGATCTATGTACTGGGCGTCTAATTTCCTGTTTGAAATGGTCTACGTTCTTTGGCAAATCGCTTGCACCTTTCAGAAACCGCTCAATCACCACGCAACATCCTTAGGGAATAAAATACCTCTGCCATTAAGGGAGAATGAAAACTCTCGTGACGCTCTGAGGAAAATGACAATGATATCTCACCTTCATGATAGTGAATAACGGATTGTGTCCAATAGGAGATAATTCGAAGCTACCCAGGCAGTAGGCGTCTTGTAGGGCAAGACATGGCTTGTATTCGTCCAGGTGGAAGAGCTTCGGCATTTTATAGTATTCCTCATCTGAAAAGAGTTTATAATCGAATGTACGAACTATGCTTATTACACATATTAAAACATATTACACAATTGAAGATTATTTTAATTATAAAAATGCTTGGATTTGATCCATCTTAATCCTTCTCCGTTATATTCCTTAAGCCTTCCAGCTTCAAATGTAAATTGAAAATTTTAAAAGTTTGAGCGCCGAGTTTCTAGCTGGTTCTTCTCGGTAAGAGCAATATTTCGAACCAGTTGTAGCATTATTATATCCAATTGAACCTTGACGATTTAAAAATCTATTTGAATAAAGATTATTTTGATTAGATTTAAAATCAGTCCTTTAAATTTCAGGTGTATATTGCTATTTTTTCTGAATTTAAGGGTAAGCTGTTAGTTGTGAAAGTAACTATAAAATGCTAGCTAAGTCCTTACGCAATATCAACACAACACACACACAGACAGGTTCTAGAATCAGCTCAACAAAATAAGCCCTATTTATGTGAGGATAACCCATTATGGTTCGTCACCACCCGACGGGGACGAGCGGCGGGTACGTCGGACTCTCACCGATTTATATATATATTCCTAATATTTATTATGTAACATCTATCTAGGTTATTGTTACTTAATTAATTTGTAAGGCATTAATTTTAACTTGTGACATTTAGGCAGCTTAGTAAATCAAATTCAAATTATTTAATTTAAATAAACTTGTAAACAAGTGGTTTTGAATCGTCAACTCTACTGCTGATTCGGAAAGCTGTTTCTACCGAGAAGAGCCAGTAAGAAACTCGGTTGATCTTTTTTAAGCTAATTCAAAATTTAATTTCTTTTTTAATCTAAAATACACACTCGTAATTTTCCTAATCGCGTCCAACAATGAATAGAGTACAATGAATAGAGAACAAGGAATTTATATCTTCTAAAGCGGCTGCCTCATATGAGGCGGCAACATTACGCACGCTCAAAATCCGGACGCCACTTTTTCCTTTATATTTTAAAAGCTAAGGTTCCCATCTCTGTGGCAAATATTTCATTCGATTCTTAAATAAACATAGATGAAAATAAAACCGTTACAGTCAAATTGGGTAACTTTGAATTTTCGGGTAACATTGAATAAAACGACTAAACTTATTCTTATTTTTTTTTTCAATATCTGTAACCTGATTTAAAACTGATAACTGAGTGAAATGGAAATACTAAATTAATTTGTAAGGCAAATATTCTAGTTGTCGAATGTCATTTGAAATTTATAGTTTTTAAACAAATTTTGACCCTTTTTCAAAATTATCTGTTCGCGGTCTTTTAGCAGTGAAAAGTAAGTGTTAAAGTTAAGTAAGTAAGGAAAAGTAAGTTTCCGATTTTATTACAGAAAAGGTGTGCAAAACACATGATTTTCGGTTTCTAATGATCAATAGTACATTGAAATGATACTTTTTCATAAAATTTCATGATTTTGCATCGTTTTATATCGACGGTGAATTTGTGGACCACTCCTATTTTTAGTTAAATATGGGTAACTTTGAATGGTTCAAAGATACCCAATTGCATGTTCTTAGTTTATGGGTAACATTGACAAAGGGTTATTGTTTTCTAAAAATATTTTCAAATCCAATCCGATGCTTTAACAAGGATGGAAGCTTAGCTGTATAGCCCAGCGGTAACACCGTGCGACTCTTTTGAAGAGGTTGCAGGTTCAACCCAGGGCAGGCACCAACGATTTTCTATTAAAACTTAATTGTCAATTGTTAATTACAATTTATCACACGGTTTTCGGTGAAGGATAACATCGTGAGAAAACCTACATATCTATAGAGAATTATGGGGATATGTGTAACCTACTAATCCGCATTGGAGCAGCGTGGTAGCTCTTAGCTCCAATCCTCTCTCCAAAGACACCTATGATCAGAAGTGGGATAGTAACAGGCCGTTACTCACGGTCATGGTTTCCAAAAAAGAAATTTATTATTATTAAAAAAGAAAACAAGAGCATCAAATAACAAAAAATAAAGATAAAATGTACATTGAAGATGACATCTCGTTCATGGAATGGGGTAAATAATTTTTCAAATTCTCTTGCCAACCATTAATGTTTTGATCTCATTTGAATGGTAATTGATTATAGAATTTGTTGTTTAGGTTTGATTTTTAATAAATATTTACAATTACAAATAAATATGTATTCGTTACAAAAAAAAATTATACCCATATGTTGCTAATATTTAGTAAATGGCAATTTTTATTAAACGGCTGGCTGTTAACTTTGACAAGTTGACTTTATTTGACAGATCTGTCTTTCATTCATTCAGAACATAAGTATAATCTTATCCATGATACGAAAATTCTGTTAATTCAAGAATTTTTGGTTTCCGAAATAATTCGGTTCAAAGTTACCCAAGACTCAAGGTAACTTTGAACACGCACAAAAACATATTTTTTTTTCTATTTCCTTTCTAGTTAGTAATACAGTTAGTTATTCTAAACTCGCTCGATATAAAAGAACACTCATTATTCATCAAAACCTTAAATAAGGTCATCATATTTTTTTTATTTTTCGAAAAATCTGAAAAAGTCATTCAAAGTTACCCAATTTGACTGTACATTTTTTTGTTGCGGTAGAAAAAAAAGTATTAAATGTATTATTATGTATTAAATATTTGACATTGAAGTGCCCTCGCCCGGCGGGTGATCGTGAGAGGCCGCCCGCCGGATGAATGTTTATTTATATTTTATGCAGTGTAATTTATGCAAGAATTAACTTTAACTTTAAATTAATTAATTTTAACGTAAAAAACGGCCATGACCCGATATGACGCTTTGATTTGGTCGAAAATGAACAGTATGCACGAACTGACATGTGTGATTCTACCGTGTGCGGTACTCATGCTTTTTTATAGATATTTTGTTTTATAATTACATTTATAATTACATAGTTCTATTTATAAATAGTGCATCTTTGTTTTTGTAATAGGGTAGAATTTCGTGCAGTGGTAATTACGTTCACAAAAATTGTTGAAAATGACCTTGCAAAGCGCGCGGGAACTCGTAATTTTTAACAAATGTTTGCGAGTGAATTACTAATATTATTATTATAATGACATGCATATTTGTATTTTTATTAGGAACCTCATTGTATCTACTTTCTTTAGACATAAAATATAAAAGAAACATTCTAATAGTTCTATTGTAAATTTTTTTTTGGCAACAAAGCCCGTTTATTCCAAAGCCGCTACTAATTTTACATTGTGTTATTGTCGTTTTTGTTTATTCTTCTCGGCTGGTTATCTGGCTCTCAAAAATTGCTGCTTGAAGTCATAAAAACATAAACAACGAGTTGAGTAATAAAAACCGACAGTAACGGTCAATAAATTTCAAGTGCGCGTCGACCTGTAACGTCACCCGATTTTTCGGATTACGCATTGTTTGTAATTTGTATGGACATGATTTGTGACGATTTGGAAGGGGTATCCCTTTCTTAGAATTGCTACAACAAGCTTTATCGCATCACAGCGATTCTACTCAAACTTTTCACATTTTAAGACAAATTTAAGTTATATGCGTACCAGTTAATGTATATATTATATCTTCATTCACCATATCCATTGGTTCTTGGATATCGACGTTACAATCTAAGTCAGTGGCACAAAATTCATTTCCATCTCTTTGGTATGAGATGTTAGATAAAATATCACTTTCGAAATCATGATTTTCTTTGCTATACACGACTTTAAAGTCATTTTGTGTGGTGCGAGTGTTAGCAGAAGCGCTAGCGCATAGTAAGGCAAACACAAGCACCCACTTTGATGACATATTTATTACTACCATACTGCCCTGAATGATATTAATTATTAAATTAACAATACTTGAAAAAAGCGTAGGTATAAAAAAACTGCCGAGTACGTAACGACCTAACTCGCCATCTCGTTCGCACCTACCCGTATATACTTCGTTCTCTTTCCAACCTCAACCTTTAATGCTTGTCTGGCTGGGGTAGGAACTATCGAAAATGTCTGGCTAAAGGGGAAACATCATCTTATTCTTATCCAAGTAATATAATATATTAAAATCAGCTTTTATACTATGACGTAAATAGAAGTCAAATTTCATGAACTTTAAGGGTGTCTGGCAGGGGGTTTCCACGATGCTAAATGTCTGGCATTGACTGACGTGATTTTTAATATTATTCTAAAGGTAATATCAAAAGATCAAGCTTTATACTATGACGAAATTAATTCGGAATTTTGCAACCTTGAGTACCTCGTATCTCCCAAAGCCACTATGATCCAAATTCCATAATCTACCATCGTTCTTACCTGTGTTGGGAGCATGCACTGACAAAGTTTCAGCTTTTATAAAATGACGAAGGTCTGGCGCTCACGGGATCTTGGGCCAATAATTATTAAACCTTTTAACGATAACTATTTTAGATATGTGATAATGCTGTAGTTTTTAAACAATCAAAACAACACATCCCACAATCATTGGCTGTTTATGATTGATAGCTGTTTAAGATAGCGTTTTTTTGTGTAGTTATTCGATGAGTTTAGGAGATTAAATTGAAGTAATGCTAAAGATGAAGCTGTGGTAGCCCAGCGGTAACATCGTGCGCCTCTTTCGAGGAGGTCTAGGGTTCAAACCCCGGGCAGGCACCAATAAGTTTTCTAGTAAAACTTATGTGTCTAATTGATAATTGCAATTTATCACACGCTTTTCGGTGAAGGAAAACATCGTGAGGAAACCTGCATATCTCTAGAGAATTCTGGGGATATGTGTAACCTACCAATCCGCATTGGAGCAGCGTGGTAGGTCTTAGCCCCAAATCCTTCTCTTCAAAAAATAAAAAAACGGAGAATAGAGGCCTATGCCCAGCTGTGGGATAGTAACAGGCCGTTACATTACATACAATGCTAAAGTTAACTTTATTAATAAATACGTATATGGGATAGTACATGCGAAACGCGGAGATTAGAGAGGAAAGGGTTTCTCCTGTGATGGCGGACCGTGTAGTGGAAAAACATTTAACTAGATACAAAAATAATAATAAAATTCTTTTGCTATAATCCGCGATGAAGTATAGAAAATATATATAATACTAAATGTAGAATGGACAATCCTGATACATGCAGGATTCGTAAAATCACATGCACAAACCTCCACCACCGCCACCACAATACACAAGTACTACACTTTCACTATCACAAACTCAACAATCATTTCGCCCCGCAACCGAAGCATCAAGACTCCATAACAAAATCGCAAAACGAAGCAATATCCAAACAAGCTTAATTATATACTAATCGGTTCAATCCCACCATTTATTTTATTTTGCCTGCGAATACGTATAACAAGCTTGAACTAGAAACATTTATCTGATCGTTAACGAACCTAATATATAAAAAAATAAATAACTATCATAATAGGTACCTAAAACAAAAAAAAACGAATAGGCAAAGTGTTAATGTAAAAAATTAAACCCTTATTTTACATTTATTACGGGCTATTATAATATTATTTTTTCTAGAATTACATTAATTCCAAAACGTTTATGACATTATTTATTAATTTAAATCGCGAGCTATACCGTAATAATATGTCATATAAAAAAACTCATTACTTTGTTTTGTTACTTCTCATATTAAATATTACCAGCTTTTACCCGCAACTTCGTGCGCGTGGATTGTTGTCGCATGACAGGTTGATAATAGATGGTGCTGGTGGTGATTGAGTTGTATGTTTCTGATACGAAGGCTTTAAAAGACTAGATTCTAGACTATAAATCAGAATTACAAAATATGTATTATTTTAGTTAGGCATTGATTATTTATGTAGTCCATCTTGATATGGTCTGTATAGGTAGTCCGTAGGAATGGATATCTAATCTTAAAAAACAAGAAAAAGAGTAAGAAAGAAAAAGAGAATAATTAAAATGTTCAATTGTAAAACAATCGATTACTTAAAAAATCGATTATTTTTGACATCCCTAATAGTAGTAGTCTGTTAATGTTTTGAGTTTTGTAATTTGTCTGTATTTACCATAGACTAGTAGTAGTGACTACTTACTAAAATAATTTACTTTTAAACTGAATTGAAACGTAAGTGTAGCTGTGTTTGAGTATAACAAATTTAATCAACAATGGCTACAACTGTAATGAAAGTGGAATTCGAATCAGAGTCTTGCTCAATTTGCGGCGGCGGCGGAGATTTGTTCACCCCCGAAGAGCATGACGCCGGCTCACCACCAATGCAAGTTCCTTTAAGGACTATGCTTTTGCAGATAAACAATAATAAGGTAATATTTGATACACATATCTACGCCGTGTGGTATCCAGCTGAATAGAATAGTACCACCCTCATTTCTTACCGACGTGTTGTAAAAGGCGACTAAGGTAAGTCGACCCGCCGCGTGTTATCCGGCTATGTAGAATTGACCAACCTTATTTCTTACCGAGGTGTCGTAAAAGGCGACTAAGGTAAGTTTACCCACCGTGTGGTATTCGGTTAAGAAAAATAGACCACCTTCTTTCTTACTGAGGTGTCCTAAAATACAACTAAGGTAAGTTGACGTAAGGGCAGGCGGCCGGTCGTAAAAACGCAGCCAAATCATGTGACAACTGACAGCATGTTTATAACATGTTGTGCCGACCCTACTTTGAGTGGGATAAGGGCAGGAGGATAATAAAAATTTGATACACATATCTGGACAAAAACTATGTATACAAATATTGTTTCAAAATCTAGTCTATTACTTAAATGTGCTAAACTCAAGTCTCTAGTGGCTTTATTATATTACAGGTGCTGCCTGAAGGTAAACTGTGCGTAAGTTGCATACGTCGAGGTATAGAAGCGTATGAATTTAGCACAGCTTTGGGTACCAGAACAGCTCCTCCCCTCAGTGAAAAGATCCGTGCTCTAAGAAGGCATCTACATGAGTTAACGCAGAAAATCGATGTGTTCATTGTTGTTGGGGGTCCGAGTGCGAACTCTGGCGGTGTTTACAGTGAAGATGATATAATTATGGTGGATAAAGACGCGTTGGCTGCAGCGGCCGCAGCTGATGATGAGGATTTGGAAAAGGCGAGGAATGCTTGTGGGGACACAGTATATCAGTGCTCCATTTGTCCATTATCCTTTCAGGTAAGCCTTATTCACGGATATTATATGCTTATGACAGTAATTTATAGAATTAGGCGTTACTTTAAGGAGGTCCGTAATACAAAAGTAATGAGAATATTATTTTGCTATAATCCGCGTATAGCAAAATAATATTCTCATTACTTTTGTTTATAACAGTGTTAGGATTCCACATATTTTCCTTCATTAAAAATATTTTGTGTATTGATATAAATTATTCTGTGTGAATATCCGGCTGAGTAGAATAGCCACACTCTTTGTTACCTCGGTAAGGTAAGTTGACGTCAGGCAGGCAGCCTGTCGTAAAATACCTAGCCAAATCATATGACATCATTTTATATAAAATGTTTTCACAACCCCACTTATTTTGGGATAAAGGCAGGAGGATGATGATAATTTTCCTTCATCAAAAAGTGGTTTTAAATTGTAAATATCGATGAGACACATGAGTTTTAAAAAGTCATTGGTACAAGATTTTGACCCTGAAGGTCTCACACATGCCCAATCTGTTAAATACTACTACTATACTGCTTATTTCCATAGCATTAGGTCATACAGAATATTGTTCTGGGCTAGAGTTCTTGATTATTTGTTGCCCAGAAGAGAGTGATATAGGCCATCTATAATCTATACTTATTTATAAGCTGAAGAGTTTGTTTGATTGTTTGAACACAATAAACTAAGGAACTACTGGACTGATTTTAAAAATTCTTTGAGTGTAAGATTTTCGAGGAAGGCTATATGCTATATAATATCACGCTAAGACAAATTGGAGAGGAGCAGCAATAATTTTTTGTACGAAAAGGGCAAAATTTAAAGCTTTCCTTGTGTGCCATAAGTAAACAGTCAAAGTTATTAAAAAATCGTGTATTACAAAATTTTTCCCCTCTAACCCACTATAACCATTTTTATCGTTATCAAAATACTATATTACGGTTTTAATCTTTCCTGGTGGGCGGAGCCGTTGGCGATTGCTACTATAAAATAATGAGAGACCTTGAGATATTGAAAATGTTTAAAAAGATTGATTGCCGATTCTCTGCTGTTTCTTTTCTGTACAAGCAACATTACAAATAAATTGAAGCTTCAGTTTCCTTTAATTTGATTTATAAATGGATACATGTACATAATAATTATATATTCCAGCGTGCAAATGACTATCGTGACCATGTCGCTAAACATCCCAGTGGCTCTCGACACTCGTGCTGGACTTGTGGTGCTCAGTTCATTAACAAGGAAGCGTTGAAGGATCATGCAGTACTGCACACTGCCTCAGCCACAGGCCAGAGTCTCACATGCAACTTGTGTAATGTCACTTTTCAGGTAAGTGTTAGTTTTTGTTACTTTTCTGAATATATATGCTTTTTTGAATTGTTTTTTTGAATTTTTTCTGAATACACTTATGGTAAATTATAATAAAGCTTAGTTGTAGTGCCTACAAAATTTGTGAGTGTTAAAAAGACCTGTAACTTGGTCACTAGCTTTTTTACAGGTTATAATGATTTCATTGATAAGGATTACAATGTCTTTAACTTAGTTAAGTGTAATTTTGAATTCAGTCACTGGGCATCATAAATTCTCATCAAAAACTTTAGCTTTGTATCCTTTGTAACTAGTGATAAGTATTATTTTGAAAAGAGCAACCGCCGACTTTCTTCCTGGCTCTACTTGGTAGGAAGAGTTTTTCCATGCCAGCTGATTCCAAAGCACTTGTTTACAAGTTTACATGAATCCACACTAATCTATAAAGTTAAAGAGTTTATTTTGTTTTTTTGATAGTTTGGACGTGCTAATCTCTGAAACTATTGGGCTGATTTGAAAAATTCTTTGAGTGTATGATAGTCTATTTATCAAGGAAGGCTATATGCTTTATAACGTCACGCAAAGATGAATAGGAGATAATAATATTTTTGTTGGTTGCAATATTTTGTTATTGGTGCTCCACCATTGCAAAAACGGCAATATATAAAGCTTTCCTTGTGTGCGCTAGGTAAACGGTGAAAGTTACTGTTTACTGGCCCGTTGGAGCAGTGGGTAGTGACCCTACCTTCAGCTCCGCGGGTCGCGGGTTCGATTCCCGCCGAGGGCCAAAATTTTCTATAAATGAATTTGTTGGTCTTTGAGCCTGGGTGTATATTTGTATTTAAGTATGTATTTAAAAAATATATAAGTATATATTCACCAGTTGTCTGTCTACCATAACACAAGTATTAAGTTACTTACTTTGGGGACGGACAACCGTGTATGAAAGTGTCCCATATATTTAAAAAAAAAAAAAAATAAAATAAAATAATTAACTCTCAATAACTACTTTTTTAATTTGGGAATAAATTTGTGACACGCTGATTTCCATGCCGGCAATTTTTAACGCCCCCCCCTCTCTGTCCTCCGTCAGACAGGGGCGGAGGTCCGCCGTCACGAGGCGTCGTGCGCGGCGACGTGTCCGCTGTGCTCGATGGCGTGCGGCTCGCGCGGCACGCTGTCCGCGCACGCGCGCCGCTCGCACGCGCGCTGCTCGCCGGCGCTGTGCGCGGGCTGCTTCGCGGTGCTGCCGGACGCGGGCGCGCTGGCCGCACACGCGCTCACGCACCGCCAGGCGGACCGGTTCGTGTGCGGGTACGACGCGTGCATACTGAGATTCGCCTCCAGGTAATATAATAATAATATTCAGATAAAAGAAAAATTAACTAAATATTTGGATCTAACTCATGAGACTACCGCCATGTGGAATATTGACTCAACAATAATTGTTCCAATTGTTGTATCGGTAAACGGTCTTCTAGCGAAGAGCCTCGACCAACATCTCAAGAGGCTCTCGCTTAGTTGTTGGATCAAGGGCAGGATACAGAAGGCGGTGTTGCTTGAGACTGCACGCATTGTGAGGAGGTTCCTCACTCTGTATTCCTAACCGCCGGGAGCTTGGGTCCTTTCTCCGCTCTCCGTGGATATCAATTTTTTTATATTTTTAAATGTTTTTTTTCCTGTATGTTTTAGAAAATATTTAAAAATGTAAATTGATTTGTAAATAAATGCATGAGAGATAATATTCAGATAAAATATGCAAATACTTTATAGAATTAGGCGTTACTTTGCGGAGGTCCATAATACAAAAGTAATGAAAATATTATTTTGCTATAATCCGCGATAAAAGGAAATATGTGTAATGCTAAATGTAGAGTGCACTATTCGTACATGCAGAATTTGCTAGCTGAATTTTAATGCACTCGGCCATGGCCCGTGCTTAGAGACCTCTTTACTGAGTGTAATAAAGGTAATATAAATATAATAATAATAATTAATAAAGGATTAGAGCTAAGACCTACCACGCTGCTCCAATGGATTGGTAGGTTACAAATATTCCCAGAATTCTTTAGAGACATGCAGGTTTCCTCACGATCTTTTCCTTCACTGAAAAACATGTAATAAATTTCCATTATCAATAAGAACACATAAGTTTTAACAGAAAAACTCATTGATGTCTGCCTGGTTTGAACCCGTGACCTCCTCGAAAGAATCGAGTCGTTAATTAATTCTCATCATCTTCCTGCCCTCATACCACTCTAAGTAGGGTCGGCACAATATGTTACAAACATGTTGTCATATGATTTGGCCACGTATTTTACCACCGGCTGCCTGCCTGACGTCAACTTACCTTAGTCACCTTTTACGACACCTCGGTAAGAAATGAAGGTGGTCTATTCTATTCAGCCGGATACCACACGGCGTACGTTAATTAATTCTGGGTAGTATAAATAATAACTCTAAGTAATATAAGTGATGGATGGCTCTGTATAATATAAGTGATTAATTTCAGGCAGTAATCATTTATGTAATTTAAATAATGTAATCACATATCTGGGTAATAAAATAATTGGAAGAGCGTGTTAGGACTTAGCTCCAACCCCTCTTTCCAGAAATGGAGGGGAGGCCTTTACGTAAGGCCTTTAGTAACAGGCTGTTACATTACATTGATCTCCGCAAAGTAACATCTACTTCTATAAATTTATACTATAATGCTTTACTAGCGGCCTGCCCCTGCTTCGCACAGGTATAAAATATATAGCCCATGTTACTCAGTGAAAAAAATGATTACAATCGATCCAGTAGTTTTGAATTATTCATTACTGCCCGTGGCCCGCAAGCGTTAAATTTGGAAAACAACAATTCCCCTCTCCCTATACCAAGAAGATTTCCTGCTATATCTAATTTCATATACTACATATTTACATTTTATTTTTACTATTAATTACAGAATGTCTTTATATACAACATTCACAGCTTCCTTGTCATTAAACAAACTCTTGAAAGAGCGAAATATAGCTGCTAAATTCAAAGTGCTATAGGGCGGAGCGCGGCCTCCTCACGGCATTTTAAATCTGTAATATCTTCGAAAAAATTTACTTAAATTACATGCTTTAAACAGCCATATTGATCTATATTAAATCAACAATTTATTTAAGGTATTAAATTGGATAAGGACTAATGCTGTATTGTATAAAAATTGCTTTGAACATAAGGCATTATTTTTCGTAAAAAGTAAATGACAATAAATGCTATTGTGGGTTATCCATAAGAGATAGACATATACCATCGCGGACTTTTATGTAGACCTTTTCAAGGTGTACAAATACTTAGTACATCATTTTGATAAATCTCGTAGGGTTTAGCCTGCGTTTGCAATGTAAGCGGAAAAAAATGTAATTATTTACAGAAACCTCAAAAATTACAGTATTTCTCTACCCCGTATTGAATGTTATTATACATACAAACCTCCCTCTTGAATCAGTCTATTAAAAAAAACCACATCAAAATCTGTTGCGTAGTTTTAAAGACTTAAGCATACATAGGGATATATGGACAAACAAAGAATGTGACTTTGTTTTATACTAATGATGTATTAATTAATTCTAGGAGCGATCTGTTGGCCCATATCCGAAAGTGTCATGCTGGAGAAGCGTCGGAAGTATCGGAGCAAGCCGCCCCCACAGAACCAACCCCACCGCCACCAACCACCACCTGTGCGCAGTGCGGTCGCACGTAAGTAAAGGAATACTAACTTAAATAACTGCAATAAACCAGTAGCTTCTGTCGTTCTCCAACCCTGCAAATATAGTTATCCTACAAAATTATTATATAAGTCTTGCAAGTTGCTAACAGTTCGCCAATTATATTTACTAAACATTACGCTAAGGACACATTCATCGCTTGAATTTGATCACATACTGTATGCTAAGAAGCGCAGACGTGATATTGTCTGTCGTATTCCACACAAGCCACGAACATCCTTCATCAGACACCAGCATGCATTCTTAGCACCTTTTATATACAGTAAAATAAACAAATATTTGGATTTTTACCCTAACACAAAACATATTGCTTAAAATAAAATTATTTCATGGTTGATTCAAATGGATTATGATCAAACTGAAAATACTCTTTTAACTATTATTTAAAACGCTCTAAAATACACACAATCATATACAATACTCACTCATACCTTACCTACATGCAAATCACTTATTTCAAGACACACATGCACACACACATGGCTGTAATATATGTTTTAATTTTTGTTTTATATTTTTTTTTCTTTTCGTTTTGACTTTTGATTAATAACATTTAAATGTTGTTCTTATTAGTTTTATACAAATTCCTTTTTTTCCTTATTAATTGTAATTTTTTGTCATCGTAATTTATATTTTTTTACTCCTGTACATATATAAGTTGAACTAAGTTAAGGTGGGCAGTGGTTCCCAAAATTCAGTTTTAACTAACTTGGGAGCCAGGGACACAATAATTGTACATGTGCATTGTTGTAAAAATAAATAAATGTCACCATCGGTTGATAATAGATGGCGCTTTTCAATGCCATCCTATTCCTGTAGAATTAACAGGATTACTATACCATATAGTAGCGACCCGCTCCGGCTTCGCACGGGTATAAAATATATATCCCATGTCACCCAGTGAAAAAAATGATTAAAATCGATCGAGTAGTTTTGACTTATTCATTACTGCCCGTGGCCCGCACGCGATAAGTTTGGAGTAAATCAAAAACCGCTATGCCACTGCATTTTAAACCTGTATTATCTTCAAAAATGTTCATTTAAATTACTTGCTGTAAACGATCACATTGATCTATATTAAATAAACAATTTATTTAAGGTACTTAATTGAATAAAGATTAATGCTGTATTATTTAAAATTGCTTCGAAAATAAGGCATTATTTATTGTGGGTTATCCGTAATAGATAGGGACATAGGGACAGACAGAGAAAGCGACTTTGTTTTATATTATGTAGTGATGTTACCCCGGTGTTAAGGTTGTGCGAAATTTCACCGATATTGGTTCAGTGGATTAGCCGAGGGGAAATATACATACTCACAAACTTTCCCATTTATAATATTAGTTCTTGGAATAAAGCAGTAGCTTATGTGGTTCTCGCACCCTGCATATATCTCCATCGGTTGATAATAGATGGCGCTTTTTGACTGGCCCGTTGGCGCAATGCGTAGTGACCCTGCCTTCAGCTCCGCGGTTCGCGGGTTCGATTCCCGCCGAGGTCCAACATTTTCTATAAATGAATTTGTTGGTCTTTGAGCCTGGGTGTATATTTGTATTTAAATACCTATGTATTTAAAAAATATATAAGTATATATTCACCAGTTGTCTGTCTACCATAACACAAGTATTAAGTTACTTACTTTGAGGACGGACGACCGTGTTCGTAAGTGTCCCATATATTTATATATTTATATAATGTTATTCTACTCCTGTAGAATTAACAGGAATTCTATACACAAAACGTTACGATGTTGTCGTGGATCCTATCCTCCTGATATATACGGTTTTGGGGCGGAACGAAAGAGATTGTGGTAGTGAGTGTAGTTTTGGTATTGGTGGCTTTTTGTATCACGTATCACAAAAAGTTATCTACGATAAGGTATGTGAATTACCTCCATACACTTAGGGTAACATATTCTCTTAATAGACGCGGATTACAGCAAAATAACTCTATTGTATCTTTTGTACTATGGAATTCCGCAAAGTAACACCCGCTTTTATAAGATCACTTCTTTATATGGTTTATTGGATGTTTTTCCCATGTCCCATGCCTATATGTGGTAACAAAGATGTCATCTTAATATTGTTTCAGATTCGGCTCTGTGGCTGCTATGAAGCGTCACGCGAGAGTCCACCGTCGGGAAACGCAACAGGTATACATTTTATTTTATTAGCTTTTTTGACACAAAATTGAAGAATATACCCCCACGCTTAGTATTAAAGTGACTTAAATCAAAAATATTGGCAAATTGTTACAAACTGCCACGATGCGGACTATAAAAACACTATGTCATAGATCCGGAGTGTGGTATCCAGCTGAGTAGAATAAACCACCCTCATTTCTTCCCGAGGTGTCATAAAAGGTGATTAAGGTAAATATACCCACCGTGTGGCATCCGGCTGAGTAGAATAGACCACCCTCATTTCCTACCAAGGCGTCAGAAAAGGCGACTAAGGTAAGTTGATTTCAGGCGGGCAGTCGTAAAATACCTAGCCAAATCTTGCTGTAACATGTTGTGTCCCCACTTAGAGATGTATGTAGAGGATGATGATGATATTTATGATTTATATATATTCCAGGAACCAGAGTGGGAGGGGGGCGAGCTGGCGCAGGAGCTGGGAATGGAGGGGACGGACACCATGGATGGGGACGTGGAGTACCTCGAGATGGAGGCGCTGGAGGAATTGGACGAGCAGGACACCAAGCAGCACATTATTAATATGTCGCTATAATAGTAGATACTAGCGTTCGCGTCACCATAAGCGTTCAATTGCCCTCAGTATTGTACTATGTTTTTTCTATGCCAGACGGCAAAAAATTTTATTTTAATAATTATAAATTATATAGTACTATGCCTGCATCGTGTGGAAACTTGTAGTATTTTTGTAGATCTACAATTTTCTAGTACATTACTTTAGTGTATCTGTTGGTTTATGCGGCGAAGGCGACTAAATAAATAATAATAAATTCTTTATTTAAAGCATCTATGGGCCAACAAAGTTACACGAAAAAAAAATTATTAAAATCAAAATAAAAATGAATTTAAAAAATAAAATAAAAATATTATATATAGCAGGGCTTCTTAAACTGTGGGTCGCAACCCCCAGGGGGGTCGCGAGACTACTGAAAGTAAAAGGCGTCGCAAAGATCTGATACTTTTCAATCATTATTGATACAACTACATGGCTGCAGCTGTCCTTTAAAGAACTTTTGTAACAAAGATTTATTGATATTTCTCCTCCTAAGTTCCTTCATTACCCCTTTTCATTAAATTTAATTAAATAGATTTTATTAAATTTATGATTGGTTAGTTTACAACAATTATAAATAAAATTTTAAAATTAGTATACACACTACGTACAAATATAAATACAAATAAAAATCATACAAAATACTATTGTAGTTTTATTATAACTATTTTTTGAAAAAAGTGGCAATGCAAAACTGTTATTAACATTGTAAAATAGTGCGATATTACATCTACATCTACGGTTAATATATATTTCATTATATGGAGGAGGGGGTCGTTTAAAATTTCCTAAGCTTGAAGGGGGTCGCTATATAAAAAAGTTTAAGAAGCCCTGGTATAGAGAATGGGTGAGTTGACTTAGGACTGCGGAAATATATGGGACACTTACACACATGGTCGTCTGTCTCCAAAGTAACTTAATAATTGTGTAATTAATATAAACATATATAGTTTTAAATACAACTACGCCGTGTGGTATCCGGCTGAATAGAATAGATCAACCTCATTTCTTACCGAGGTGTCGTAAAAGGCGACTAAGGTAAGTCGACCCGCCGTGTGGTATCCGGCTGAGTAGAATAGATCAACCTCATTTCTTACCGAGGTGTCGTAAAAGGCGACTAAGGTAAGTTGACACACCGTGTGGTATCCGGTTTAGCAGAATAGACCACCCTCTTTCTTACCGAGGGTCGTAAAATACGACAGAGGTAAGTTGACGTCAGGCAGGCGGCCGGTCGTAAAAACGCAGCCAAATCATGTGACAGCATGTTTATAACATGTTGTGCCGACCCCACTTAGAGTGGGATAATGGCAGGAAGATGATAGTTTTAAATACAACTTTAATATACACGGCAGGAATCGAACCCGCGACCCGCGGAGCTGAAGGCAGCGTACAGCCAACTGCGCCAATGGCATTTTGTATTATAGTTTGGTTTATAAAAAAAAAATATCTTCAGAAATACATACTTTAGAATAGAATAGCTTTATTCATTATTATTTCATTTCGTTACATGTAACCAAATTTTTATATGAAGTTTAAAACCACTTTCGGCGAACAGTTAAAACATTTCATACATGCCCATTTAGCACGCTTAATATTAAAGTGGCCTAATTAAAAAATGTTTGGTGTCAAATTCCAATAGAGCGTAGTTTAGCGCCTGCAAAATTCCTGAGTGCAACTAGTTAATATATTGTTACAACATGTTTCAACTACAGTCTCCTTTTCCTTTCTCCTCCTCCTCCTTCGGTCCTTAGTCGGAAAAAATCGATTATTATTTTGATACGAGATAATCGATTTTTAAAGGGAAAAATCGATTATTTATTAATCGATTTTTTCTACTTCAAGTCTTTTACGACCGGCCGCCTGCCTTACTTCAACTTACCTTAGTCGTATTTTACGACACCTTTGTAAGAAGGGGATCTACTAATATTGACCAAATAATTATTATACTTGATGTTTGTGACATCGACCCTTCATCGATCTTCATCGCCGCGGGTCGCGGGTTCGATTTCCGCCGAAGGCAGACATTCTCTAACCATTTTTCGCATCTTCAAATATTTATTTTTATGGAAATAATAAAACCAATTTTGTTAACATTAATAAAATCTTTACTTTATTATAACAAATCTTTCATGTCTTTTTGTATATATGTATAATATAATGTATAATTTTTTTGTCTACATTTCTAATAATTTATGGATTTAGATGTTACTCTGCGGAGGTCCATAATACAAAAGCAATGGAAATACTATTTTGCTATAATCAGCGATAAAAGAAAATATATGTAATGCTAAATGTAAAACTATCCGTTCTCATACCTAATACATGCGAAATTTGTTAAAACTAACGCACTACCCGCCACCAATAACACACAACAACGCGAAAAAATCGCAAAGCTTTGAGATTTTGTCGCGTAGTCTATCCTGACGATGCTTTAGTTACGGTGCGAAACTTTTGTTGAGATTGTGGCAGTGAATGTGTGCAGTGTGTTGTGTTATTGGTGGCACTTAGTGCATTAGTTTTTAAAAATTTTGCATGAATCAGTTATGAGAACGGTAAGAAATACATCTCGGTAAGAAATGAGGGTGATCTATTCTACTCAGCAGGATAGCACACGGCATATGCAAATAATTGTGATGTTAAAAAAAAACAACCCATAACAAATAACAGGTTTGTGTTTTTACGAATCCTGCATGTATCAGGTATGAAAACAGATTGTCCACTCTACATTTGACATTATATATATTTTCTATTTTATTTCATCGCGGATTATAGCAAACTAATTTTTATTACTTTTGTATTATGGATCTCCGCAAAGTAACGCCTAATTCTATAAATTACATAACCAAAGTATTACTGCTGATGGTCAGGTGGGGGCTGTTCCCGACATATGACCGCCACCCGACGTCGTCTGGCCAACTTCTGTCCCTTCCATAGACTATGGTCGCCGCCCAGCACCGCGTGGGTAAACTCATAGCGTGCAATTCCACTAGAAAAATAATTTTCATAAAGGAAATATCCGAAATTAAAAGCTTTTAAAATTATTCGAGTAACTTTACTAGGCAACTCCGCTAGTAAAAAAATAATGCCTTATGTTCAAATCAATTTTTATACATTACAGCATTAATCCTTATCCAGTTAAGTACCTCAAATAAATTGTTGATTTAATATAGATCAATATGGCCGTTTACAGCATGTAATTTAAGTGAACATTTTCGGAGATATTACAGATTTAAAACGCAGTGAGGAGGCCGCGCTTCGCCCTATAGCACTTTGAATTTAGCAGCTATATGTCGCTCTTTCAAGAGTTTATTTAATGACAAGGAAGCCGTGAATGTTGTATTTAATGACATTCTGTAATTAATTGTAAAAATAAAATTCATAGGGAAAAATGTAAAAATAAATAAGTAAATATGTAGTATATGAATTTAGATATTCCAAAGATAGCAGAAAATCTTCTTAGTATAGGGAGAGGGGAATTGTTTTTCTCCAAATTTAACGCTTGCGGGCCACGGGCAGTAATGAATAAATCAAAACTACTGGATCGATTTTAATAAATTTTTTTCACTTAGTGACATGGGGTATATATTTTATACCCGTGCGAAACAGGGGCAGGCCGCTAGTACCCAATAAATGAGCTGTCGTTCCAAGTACAAGTTCCTTAACGCCGGAACTCTTAGTTGCATACACTTCACTTTCAAATACACAGCCTATGTACAGATATTATAACACATGCACAAACATACGCACAGACACACAGTCATACGAACAGCTTCACAGATATCGCCCCATCTGGAAAATAAAGTTACATGTTTCCATGTACAAACATAGAATATGTAACTTTATTCTTCTAATAAGGCGACATGTGCACAGATAAAACCATAAATATATGCCCAGACACATATACACACAAATATTTACAGATACACGGCTACGAAACGATCTAAGACATATGCACAGATATACAGACATATACACACAAAATATAGACAGATACACGGATACAAAAAACATACGAATACTAACATATGAATAGATCCATTACAGCAGTTTAAAAACACTGTTAAAAAGAGGCTGATACAGAAAGCCTACTATACTCTTGAGGATTATTTAGAAGATAAGAATGTGTGGATATAGCTCTCTTTGAGCCTGTACAAGACAGTAACGACATAACGTAAATAGTATTAAGAATTATATTTTTAAAAGAGCAATCGCCGAGTTTCTTGCTGGCTCTTCTCGGTAGGAACAGCTTTCCGAACCAGCAGTAGAGTTGACGATCCAAAAGCACTTGTTTACAAGTTTATTTGAATAAAGAATATTTTGAATTTGATACTTTTTTAATTTATTTAGTTCACAAAACTGACATACAATTGAGGATATCAAAATTCAACATAATAATTCGCTTACAATAATTGTTGTCTTCTTGATGTGAACCTAGCATGGGGGTACAATGCTACAACGTAAATTATTACAGAATACATAAATTAAATTATACAATTATAAAAACCGAAAGTTGCAAAATTCTAGTTTAGTTTTCATATTTTTTTTTTAAATTAATTTTACTTAAATATTAATAGCACCTTTTCCTTTTAATAGTACCTATTAATAGAGTCATGGAATACGCACATACGCATAAACATATGTATTTACAGATACACGGACATAATGTGCACAGATACAAAAACATCCAAATACTGCACATGCACAGACACAGATCTTTACATTCCTTCTTTTGTAGGGGCTGAAAATTACATGGTTATTCTCTATTGGTATTCTTTTACCTCATGATATATAGACACCTTCGCTCCAGGAGTGCGTCCAGGGCTAGGTGGGGTTTCTTTTCGTGGGTTAGTCTCATAACAGCACTGGAAGCGAGGCACAGACCAGCTATGGTGGTACCACAGAACTGAAACCATATATCATGGAAAAAATGCGTGGACAATGGAAAATATATTTGTATTCCAAAAAATAGCCATACGTGGCATTTACTATTTTAGCAATGTGGTATCCGGCTAAGTAGAATAGTACCACCCTCATTTCTTACCGAGGTGTCGTAAAAGGCGACTAAGGTAAGACGACCTGCCGTGTGGTATCCGGCTGAGTAGAATAGACTAACCTCATTTCTTACCGAGGTGTCGTAAAAGGCGACTAAGGTAAGACGACCCGCCGTGTGGTATACCGCTGGGTAGAATTGACCACCCTCATTTCTTACCGAGGTGTAGTAAAAGGCGACTAAGGTAAGTCGACCCACTGTGTGGTATCAGGTTTAGTAGAATAGAGCTTGTTTATAACATTTTGTGCCGACCCCACTTAGAGTGGGATAAGCGCAAGAGGATATATAATTGGCATTTACTATTTAAGCCCGGGTGATTCCTTGCGAGGGAAATTTAAGGAAATAGGTATTCTTACATTCGCTTCACAGTATATTTTAAGTAATTTAGTTTTTGTGCATAATAAATAAAAAGTCATAATAAAATTATTTTGCTATAATCCGCGATGATGTAAAATAGAAAATATATAATACTAAATGTAGAGTGGACAATCGGTTATCATACCTGATACATGCAGGATTCGTAAAAACACATGCACAAACCTCCACCACCGCCACTACAATACACAAGTACTACACACGTTCACTATCACAAACTCCACAATCGTTTCAGCCTGCCGAAGCATCATCAGAAGGTAGACTCCACGACCATTGACTTTGCGATTTTGGTCCTTGAATCCTGCATGTATCAGGTATGAAAACAGATTGTCCACTCTACATTTAGCATTAAATATATTTTCTATTTGAACACTTGAAGTAAATAAGGCACTAAGTACCTAAAAATTAAAATTCTAACTAAGTATGCAATTTGGTTCTAAAACGACTCGACTCTCGACTTTTAGAACCAAATCAATTGTGGCCACAATTAATTCACAAGCAAAACCATAGCTCACATGTTGTATAGTTTTAAATAACTAGTACGTGAGCTCTGGATAAATAAAAATGTTATGCGAAATAGGCATATAGGAAATATAATGTACGTGACAATATATTTCCTGTATTTCGCTCCCCCCGTTAAAATTCGTATTATATAAGCTAAGGTATTTTTCTTTGTATTCACTCTCGCTTACTTTAACCTGTTATTATCATGTAGTCATCAATCTTAGCGCTTAGTAGAACCAACTTAAGTAAACTAGCAAGGGCGCTTACAGGGCACTGTGGACTAAATAAACACATGTTAAACCTGAAGCTGTCAGATACAGGATCGTGCAGACTCTGCCTAGAGGCGGAGGAAACACCCATGCATATGTGCGACTGTCCTGCGCTGGTTCACATTCGTTACTCTCTCCTAGGGTCGCATTGTCTGCGCCCAAAAGAGGTGAAGGATCTCGCTGCCAAGAAGATCCTGGAATTTCTGGAGATCACCTGCATTGGCAGCGAACTGTAGTCAGTGGCGATCACAATAGATCAGTAATGGTCAAAGTGATACTGGGCCTAATGGCCCTGCAAAGCCACTACTCCCAGAAGAAGAAGAAGAGAAGATCATGTAGTCAATTATATATACAATATCTGGGTAACCGAGCTTCGCTCGGGAATTTACAAAAAAAAAAAAATAACTTAAAAAAAAAAAAATTATTTAGTTGGGGATCGATCCTTGGCATTCACATTTCTCGAGGCTGCCTGTTACCCGAAAAGGCTACGCCGACTTGACAGTTCATGGCGAAAATTCAATTCAATATAAATGGTAGTGTTTTTTAATGCCCAAAAACAGGGATAAAACAATATTTTTTTTACATAAAACCTAGCTAGATCAATTTTTCTCCCCCAAAACCTCCTACATGCTGAATTTTAGGAAAATCGTTGGAGCCGTATCCGAGATTCGGAAAATATATATATATACAAGATTAACTCATTTAAATGTTAAAGATTTGTTATTCATCACGTCATATCATCGTCGTACATCCAAGAAACGCAACATTAATATTACTTAATAATTAATATTACCAAGCAAAATAATTTTATTATTACTTTTGTGTTAAATCGACTAACCCTAACAGCGTCTATGTGAGGTTTGATATGACCTGCAGCAGCCAAGTCCAGGATATGGGTGGACGGGAGCAACTCAGCGTTTGGTGGAAACGCGATCTTCTTAACTCGAGATATCACAGCATCATTCATCTCGTTCCACTTGCCACGTTCCGTTTCACGGTAGCCTTCGATTGCCTGGAAATAATCTGATGTAAATAATTTATAGAATTAGGCGTTACTTTGCGGAGATCCATAATACAAAAGTAATAATCATTTTGCTATAATACGCAATGAAGTAAAATAGTATAGAAGGAGATAGACTCCACGACCAGAACCGGCTTTGCGATTTTGGTCGTGGAGTCTATCTCCTGATGATGCTTCGGTTGCGGGGCGAAACGATTGTTGAGTTTGTGATAGTGAACGTATGTAGTGCTTGTGTATTGTGGTGGCGGTGGTGGAGGTTTGTGCATGTGTTTTTTACGAATCCTGCATGTATCAGGTATGATAACCGATTGTCCACTCTACATTTAGCATTATAAATATTTTCTATTTTACTTCATCGCGGATTATAGCAAAATAATTTTATTAGATACTACTTTTGTAATCTGATGTAAATTAAACAGTCATCATCATCATCATCATCCTGCCCTCATCACACTCTAAGTGTGGTCGGCACATGTTATAAACATGTTGTCACATTTGGCTACGTATTTTACGACCGGCCGTCTGCCTGACGTCAACTTACTTAGTCGTATTTTACGACTCCTCGGTAAGAGAGGGTGGTCTATTCTACTCAACCGGATACCACACGGCGGGTCGACTTACCTTAGTCGCCTTTTACGACACCTCGGTAAGAAATGAGATTGGTCTATTCTACCCAGCCGGGTACCACACGGCGGGTCGACTTACCTTTGTCGCCTTTTACGACACCTCGGTAAGAAATGAGGGTGGTCTATTTTATTTTACTCAGCCGGATACCACACTGTGGGTCAACTTACCTTAGTCGCCTTTTACGACACCTCGGTAAGAAATGAGGGTGGTCTATTTTATTTTACTCAGCCGGATACCACACTGTGGGTCAACTTACCTTAGTCGCCTTTTACGACACCTCGGTAAGAAATGACGTTGGTGTATGCTACTCAGCCGGATACCACACGGAGGGTCAACTTACCTTAGTCTCCTTTAACGACACCTCGGTTAGAAAGAGGGTGGTATATTCTACTCAACCGGATATCACACGGTGGGTCGACTTACCTTTGTCGCCTTCTACGACACCTTAGTAAAAAATGAGGGTGATACTATTCTATTCAGCCGGATACCACACGACTAATGTAAATTAAACAGTAATACCTTTAATATTTAAATGTGTTAATCTTTTATATATTATTTAGTAGTTAAAGATTTAAAAAATGCAATAAATAAAAGAAAAAGTAATGGTGATATATGGATAGGGTTGCCACCTTTTTTTTTGAAGAAAAATAGTATTCTTTTAAAATCAAAAAAATATAGTACTTTTAGGAAATCCAGGAAAAAAAATAGTACACATCTATTTTTAATCATTATTTATTTTTGCATGATTATTTATTTCATGACAATGACAAAGGAGTTAGAGTTACTAACTAACTAAGTCCCGTAAATACATGAATGAGCTTCGTTTTAACATTCCCTATGCAGTGCTGCGGGTCACAGGGTTTTTGAATCAAAAAGGGGCCACAATTGAATTAGCGATAAAAATATAGTATTTTTCGTCCTATATTGTTTTTCTATAATATATAGTACAATTGACTAAAATATAGTACGATACTATATAATATAGTACGGGTGGCAACCCTATATATGGACTCGATATATTTATATGGGTATTTTGATTTTTCAAGCCCACCCGTTTCCCATTGAGCTTTATAAATGACAGCTAAATGAACCTTTGCATTCTATTCTATATTTTATCATATTTATAGTGCCCGAAAACAGCGTAAAACAACATTTTTTAAATAAAATATAACCTCAAAATTTTGAAAATTTAAATTTCTTTTTTTCATAAAAACAGCCGTATGGTATCCGGCTGAGTGGAATAGACCACACTCTTTCTTATCGAGGTATCGTAAGTGGCGACTAAGGTAAGTCGACCCGCCGATTCGTATCCGGCTGAGTAGATTAGACCACCTTCATTTCTAACCGAGGTGTTGTTAAAGGCTAAGGTAACTTGACGTCAGGCAGGCTGCCGGTAAAATATCTAGCCAAATCACATCACAACATCGTTAAAACATGTTGTGCCGACCCCGCTTAGAATGCGATAAAGGCAGCATAATTGTGCCAAATTTCATCGATATTGTTTCAGCGTATTCGCCGTGAAAGATTAACAAACATACATCCATCACAAACTTTCGCATTTATAATATTAGTAGGTAGTCCGCTGTGTGGTATCCGGCTGAATAGAATAGTACCACCCTCTTTTCTTACCGAGGTGTCGTAAAAGGCGACTAAGGTAAGTTGACTCACCCTGTGGTATCCTGTTAAGTAACATATACCACTCTCTTTCTTATCGAGGTGTCGTAAAATACGACTAAGATAAGTTGACGTCAGGCAGGCGGCCGGTCGTAAAATACGTAGCCAAATCATGTGACAGCGTGTTTATATCACGTTTGTGCCGACCCCACTTAGAGTGGGATAAGGACAGGAAGATGATGATGATTAGTAGGAAGTAAAATAGTAAATAGGTTAAAAACATGTTGTGACATGATTTGGCTGTGTGATTTTACGCCTGCCTGAAGTCAACTTAGTCGTTAGCCATAGTCGTATTTTACGAAATCTCGGTAAGAAATGAGGATCGTCTATTTCACTCAGCACAATGCCATAAAAATCCCAAAAAAATATCATATTTATACGCTTTATACGAGTACCTATTACAAAAAACCTGAATGTAATGTATTGTGTTATTACACTTCACATTACATTCAGGTCTCATTTGAAATTTTTGATGAATTTTTGAGTTAGCTATTTTGGTCTTAGGATACCTCCTACAGGATTCTCCGTTTGCCAAACGTGACGAGGAAACGCTAGGAACGCCCCACTATGGTGGGCGGTGACGTCCCAATTCCCCATCTCGCCCCGCGGTCAAGGCGCTAAGCCCCAACACACAGGCTATCGTTGGTCGCACTAAAGCCCCCTTTATGACGGCGGCGTGCGTGACAGTTCAAATAATTCACAGTCCTTTCAAGGTAACTGCAGGAATCAGGGGAAATGGATATAGAATGGGGAAAGGGTATAGCCCGTCAAGGCAGGGTCTAAGACATATGTGGTATCCGAACCCACACAGCTCGACCGAAAGGGGGTGGCGACCAACGAGTCGGTTAATGGAGAAGCCCATAGGAGGACCGATGTATTTGCAAGTTACACGGTATATATATCTCAAATTGTAAAAAACTTCGCTAGCGCGAGTCAGTTTCCCCTTACCGATTGGTCAACGTATGAGCATGACGCGAGTTACGCCGCCTACGTAGAATATTAATTATATCACGGGACTTCCCCGTTCTTATCGTGTAGGTCGAGAGTCAGTCGACATATCACTAGCATCGTCTGTGCCAGCATCGTCACCAGCATGGAAATCAGTGCGTCACAATTTATTTCCCGAATTGAAATTTTGAACATAAAAGTAGCTATCGTGCGTTAATTATAAGAGATTTTTTAATAACTTTCACCGTTTACTTAGCGCACGCAAGGAAAGCTTAAATTTTCAAAAAAACCTCTCCTATTCATTTTAGCGTGATATTATAGTCTATAGCCTACTTCGGTAAATGGACTATCTTACAATCAAAGAATTTTCCAAATCGGTCCAGTAGTTACTGAGATTAGAGCGTTCAAACAATCAATCAAACATTCTTTTGCCTTATATATTAGTATAGATTAAGGACTTTAAATCAGGAATAGCACAATAATTATGATACACAATAATATTTTGCTATAATCCGCGTTTGTGCAATCGCATACAAACGCGGATAATAACAAAATAATTCTATTATAACTTTTGCACTATGGAATTGCGCAAAGTGACGCTTACTCCTAATATATTTATCAGGAATTTGCCTTTGGAAGATAAGTTCACAGGAGAATATTTCCCTAACTTGCCTCGATCAGGAAACTTTCTTTCATAATTAAGTAAAAACATCTAACAATAAGAAATATAAGGTTTCATAATCATTTGGTGACTTTTGTAAAAAAACAAAACTAATGAAAATATTATTTTGCTATAATCCGCGTTAAAAGAAAATATATGTAATGCTAAATGTAGAGTATACTATTCGTTTCCATACCTGACCTCCAGAATCTATAAAAACTTATGCATTACCCGTCACCGATAACACAACAATACACAAGCACTGCACACATTCACCACCACAATATCAACAATTGTTTCGCCACGTAACCGAAGCATCGTCAGGAGATACACTCCACCACTAAATTGCAAAACATTGTACAAAGACTTCGCAAAGACTTTTGTGAACACTATAAATATTGTTTATCATTCACAACAGATATATCCTCTTTCTCTTTGACTACATCTGCACATTTTATATTAACACTGTAAAAGTTGACATTAGCTATATGAAAACAAGTGTGTTAGTAAATAAAATGACTATAATCACATACAGCAGTGATGAGAAATTTAATAATCAGACTGGAAAAAGGTACTCTCCTTTAAAATACACTATTAATAAAAGGCTAATACAGAAAGCCTTCTATATTATTGAGGAATACTTGAATGATAAAAATGAGTGGATGTAGCTACTCTTCGACCCTGTACAAGACAGTAATAACTAATGTAACTAGTAATAAGAATTATATTTTTAAAACAGCAACTGTTGAGTTTTTGCTGGCTCTTCTCGGTAGGAACAGCTTTCCGAACCAGCTGTAGAGTTGACGATTCAAAAGCACTTGTTTACAAGTTTATTTGAATAAAGAATATTTTGAATTTTAATTTTAATTTATATATATAGTTTTCATATAAATATACTCTAAGTAAAGCTCCTTCTATATCCCATCGACTAACCTTCCCACTTCTTTAGAGAAAGTTGGATTTGCCCTTACACTTTTTACTTATTCCAGGAATATATACATATATTACAAATACATAATTCATTTATTTTTTGTATATATATTATAGAAAAAAAAATAGTAAATTTTAAATGATATTTATAAATGTATAAATACATATATTCTATTGTATTTATGATATATATTATTTTATATTATTAAAAGGTCCTTTTTTCTGTTTGTTATTTTTGGTTAAGTTTAATTTTAATTCACTGTACTAATATTTACCTCTTTTTAAATTTTAGACTGGTTGGCTGGAAGAGACTGATTCCGGAATAAACTTGCCATTTCAAATTATGTTGTTTTTTATTATTTTATATTCATTAATGCAATAAAGAGATAACAACGAAGATTCAGAAATGAAAGAAATTTTCTTTATTACTCAAAAAAAAGGTAAGAATGCAGCCTTATATGGGTGGTGATTATCCAATTAGTGCCTATTTAATAAATAAATAATAAATAAATATATGGGACACTTAAATACATGGTTGTCCGTCCCCAAAGTAACTTAATACTTGTGTTATGGGTGACAGACAACTGGTAAATATATGCTTATATAATTTTAAATACATATATACACCCAGGCTCGAAGAACCAACAAATTTTAGTTAGAAAATGCCTCGGTGGGAAACGAACCCACAACCCGTGAAGATGAAAGCAGGATCTCTAGTAACTGCACCAACGAGCCAGCCAAATTATAAATTATTATATTTATCTCATATCTTGATATTAACAAGACAAAACAATATTTACTTACATTATCCCAATGGTCATATTCATAACGCATCTTCTTTAACTGGGGTTCTACCTCAGCGAGCAACGCAGACTCTTCATCTCCATTTACAAAATTAGGTAATATTCGCATGTGACAGATTACAGCCCTGCGCAAGTCGACTTCTTCGTCCATTTTCCATGATGGTAATATTTCTATGTAATTAATGTCACCTAAAATTTGAAATTTGTCTTGTCTTGAACAAAAACAATTAATATCTAGCCATAATAAAAAATTGAACAAAAATCTTTAGTGGAAAAAAGTCTTTAGTTAAGAAAATTATATTAAAAAAAATGGAATAACTGATGAAATAACTTTATCAAGTTATTAAATATATCTATTAAATGTAAAAAAAAAGGTTGTATTGTGCGGTATCTGGCAGAGTAGAAAAGACCACCCTCATTTCTTACCAAGGTGTCGTAAAAGGCGACTGAGGTAAGTTGAACCGCCGTTTGATATCCAGCTGAGTAGATTAAATAAGCCTCATTACCGAGATGTCGTAAGAGGTTAAGGTAAGTTGACGTCAGGCAGGCGGCCAGTCGTAAAAACCTAGCCAAATCAAGTGACAACATATTTATAACATGTTGTGCCGACCCCACTTAGAGTGGGTTAAGAGCAGGAGAATGTTGATATTAAATTAAAAAGAATCCAGAAATATTTTTTAAAATACCTGGTAAATTTTCAGAAACGGTTGTGATTTTTGGTTGGGAAGCATCAACACTTAAATTCTTTAAATACTTGTGCAGATGCGGCTTTACTTTGCAGTTTTTTATAATGCTAAACGTAAAATTAAGCATTATTTAATGTAATTGTTATTTCAAATATATATTCAATATTAAAGATTTAAATTTTATTCTTGATAACCTCAAAATGTTTGTTGACGATTCGAATTTGACATTCTGAAAACAGCTGATCGACAGTTTTTAAATTTTATTATATAACCTTATACATACTACTAACCTAGTAGTATATTTGTTTCTGTGTTATAGACAAACGTTAAAATAGAAATAACTAATACATTTAAATCAAAGATTGCAGTGTACATAATAAAAATTTGAATCTATAAACTTTAATTCAAATTCATCAAATATCTAAGATTATAAACAAACATTTTGCCGGAAGAATCTTCGGCTTCGGTCATTGACACCTTATATATCCCTAACTGTGATAGTACAAATACATACAAAATACAGACACACACAGTTACAAAAACTCGGGTCAGGGATGGCTGTGAGAGTATATCAGTAGTCAGTACATATAAATTTATTGATTACACTACAAATTGCACCTACACAGTCCACCGATATCCAGAAAGCGATAAATAACAGCGCTCCAGGGAATGAGCTTAGAAATATTAAGTTGCATTTACTTTAAAAAGCGTTACAAAGTTGTTTGAAATCGGGAGATAATGGAGCAAGAAATTTCTCATATAGACCGTCTTCCGGACGAAATCCTATTGAAGATATTCAAGTATATCCGAGGCCATTATTTGGCTGGAAGTGCTATGGGAGTATGTCAAAGATGGAAGAAGATAATATCTGAATACGTGTATGTGATTCAGTGTACTCAAGACAAGATTCATTTGCGTAGGGGCGCGACAGCTTTACTCGTTACGGGTAACATATATTCCTCGCTCGACCGATCAGCTCTTCTATCCCAAATAGTGTATGATATGCCCTATCTAAAGGAACTGACTTTAAATGTGGATTACAGCTTACGTAAGTATTAAAGTACTTAGAAAAGATTTCCAAAATTTATCAAAACAATTCTTAAACATTTTATTACTCTTAATTACTTTAATAAGAAATATTTTCCTCAGAACAGAATACCGCCAAAATGAATTCCCTCTCCATTTTTAAACCTCTTAAGCTGAGACTACAATATTGAGACTGATGCTAATATTTATACTTCCTAATACACTAAATTTAATACAATAATTGTTATCTTATTATACAAATGTTAAAATTGCTAACACTTGTAACAAAGGAACATTTAATTTAAACAGATAATTTAATTTGACAAGCATTAATCATATTCAAAATATTCTTTATTCTAAAGGCCTTTTTTCAGTACTTTTGAAACATCAAATCTTTTTTAAAAGCTACCACTGATTAGGATTTGCTCCTACCGAGAAGAACCAGCAAGAAACTCGGCTGATAATCTTTTCCAAAATAAAAATTACAATTTCATTGATGGATACAAGTTAATTGTTGCAGCTTGGTGTGTAACTTGCTGCAGTTACTTATCACTCAAATGATTATTTAAAATTACTTAACAAACTACTCCGATACAATGGAATTTGTTATATATATACTGATCCAATGTAGATTGCTATAGTCATTACTGACACAATGTGGATTGGTGTTTTTGGTCCAATCTTGATTAGTAAGTACTGATTAAATTGCAAATTGCTTTGCATTTTGTGATTGTTTGCTTTCCTTTCATTACTTTTGTATTATCGACCTCTGCAAAGTAACACCTAATTCCATAAATCATTTAAAAATGCCTTGATTTAGCTATTCTTTCACAGTGCACTGTGATTAAATGAAATTATATTTTGAAAAGAGCAGTTTTTAGCTTACAATAAGACGTGCCATATTTGCCAATAAGTATAACTTTGCCCGAAGAGTAAATTATAAGCAAATCTGCTAATAAGGAAAAATATTTTAGATTAATAGCAACATTGACTATGTAGTGGGAAAGTCAATTATATTTTTGGCAACACTATATATCAAGTTCTTCCCTAAGTTCATTCAGTATCCTGTTACAACCTGTTGAAGTGCGGTACGAAATTTTTCGGGCAAATTTTAGGGTACAAGTTTTTATAATTTATTCGTAATGATGAAAACGCAGGTAACTTTAAGGAACTGCGTGTTATAAAATATTAAATGTGGAGTATTTTAAAAATAAACGCAATATTCAAGGCTTTATAATTATGAATTTCTAAAGATGGGCAAAGTTTCCCCGTTGTTTTTTAACCTATGAATGACAACTGTGCCCACCATTAAAATGTACCCAGGGCTGCCACATTATATATATATATATATATATATATATATATGTATATATAAAATACTGCTCAATACTATGTGAATAATATAGCTTCTGATGTGAACTAATGTTATATGAACCTTCCTACTTATAATCTTGATCTCCTTTCTTACGGATTCTATTCTTAGGTAAACTAGAGATCAATCTTATTGTTAAATCTATCTACCTATTACGAATTTATTGTATCAAAATATATTCACACTTAGCATTCTTTCCTAATTGAGTGATTTTCACATTATAACGCGCCTATCTGCTAATGGTGGAATTTTGGTTAAGTTAGGTAAACATTGATGAAAGACTAGATTTGCAGCGTGTCAGTTTACCAGTTTCTATAAAATAGCGGTTTATCATATACATATTTTCGTATAAATTACCTAAATTATGCCAGTAAGCATTATGTTTTACTTAAGTAAAAGTTTCAGTAATAATTATTACGTAGTTTTCTTTGCAATTTTCGCCATAGCATTATAGCAATTTGTCCGATACTTTTATAAATTCAAAATTTCAAGATTCCATATTTCGCGTTTTATTTGCACGCTATATCTAATACAAAAATATGTACTTTATTAGAATTTAAAGAACCTACACAACGTTGTGCATTAGTCTTTTAAATATATTAGTCTACATACAAATATAAATAAATAAAAAATGATGTTTAAAATATATAGTTTAAATTAATTAATTAAAGTTTTAAGTTGTACATTTTTTTACCATGTTATAAATATATTTATACTTACATATACATAGTAAATTAGTTTAGCTTTTATCTGTTGCTGACGTCCGTGCGTAAAAAAAATGGCGGCCACTGAAAATCGGTGTTCGGGTTTCAAGTTCGAACCAAAGCCGAGTGGTTACCCATTTTATGGCGTCACACCGCGCCCTTACAAATAATTTATCATAACTGTGTCCTTATATGTAAAACTTAGTGGTGTACGTTATAAATAAAGTTTTTCTTTCTTTCTTTCTTTCAAAAATATTAATAAATGATTTCGTGTAAGAATTTAAGTTATTTTGACAGCCCTTGAACTTCTCTAATCACTGGACGGCGGAAGTATGAAAAAAACCAAAAAGTCGCTAGATAACATTGCCCAGTCATTTTTTCAGCTATCAATAGGACTTCAATCAAAATTTTAAAATTAAAACTGAAATTGCTTTAAGTTCTAGTTATGATATTTATTATTTATTTTTAGGAGTTATTTTTGCGCAAAAAAACGACATGGGCAATGTTGACCAAAACTCCTGATTATTTTGCCCGCTATTGAAATCACAAATATTTCAGATTAAATATAATTTTTTTATACAATTTCTACAGCTGCTGTATGCACATGTTCACATAGTTGTATGAAAATAGCTAATATACATAAGTACTTATAGAAAAAAATTGAAATTCATTACATTTTACCAAAAAAGTTGTAGTGTTTTACGGTACTCTTTATAGGAGTAATTTTCAAAACAGCAGTAGAGTTGACTATTAAAAACAATTGTTTACAAGTTGTTTTTATTTAGTTCACAAAACTGACATACAACTACAAGGGTACCATACGTATTATATTAAACTAAATTACAAAATATTTTTAATTTATGTATTCAATGCAATCTGTTATGTCGTGTGGTATCCGGCTGAATAGAATAGTACCACTCTCATTTCTTACCGAGGTGTCGTAAAAGGCGACTAATGTAAGTCGACTCGCCGTGTGGTATCCGGCTGAGTGGAATAGACCAACCTCATTTCTTGCCGAGGTGTCGTAAAAGGCGACTAAGGTAAGTCGACCCGCCGTGTGGTATCCGGCTGAGTAGAATAGTACCACTCTCATTTCTTACCGAGGTGTCGTAAAAGGCGACTAAGGTAAGTTGATCCACTGTGTGGTATCCGGCTGAGTAGAATAGACCACCCTCTTTCTTACCGAGGTGTCGTAAAAGGCGACTAAGGTAAGTACCGACTCGCCGTGTGGTATCCGGCTGAGTGGAATAGACCACCCTCTTTCTTACCGAGGTGTCGTAAAAGGCGACTAAGGTAAGTTGATCCACTGTGTGGTATCCGGTATAGTAGAATAGACCACCCTCATTTCTTACCGAGGTGTCGTAAAAGGCGACTAAGGTAAGTCGACCCGCCGTGTGGTATCCGGCTGAGTAGAATAGACCACCCTCTTTCTTACCGAGGTGTCGTAAAAGGCGACTAAGGTAAGTACCGACTCGCCGTGTGGTATCCGGCTGAGTGGAATAGACCACCCTCTTTCTTACCGAGGTGTCGTAAAAGGCGACTACTGTAAGTCGACCCGCCGTGTGGAATCCGGCTGAGTAGAATAGACCACCCTCTTTCTTACCGAGGTGTCGTAAAACACGACTATATTAAGTTGACGCCAGGCAGGCTGCCGGTCGTAAAAACGCAGCCAAATTATGTGACAGCATGTTTATAACTTTTTTAAGCTGTGATGGTCTAGCGGTGCGACCGTGTGAATCTCTAGAGACGATCATGGGTTCAAACCCGGGCAGACACCAATGAGTTTTCCTATTAAAAACTTATGTGTCTAATTGATAATTGCAATTTATCATACGCTTTTCGGTGAAGGAAAACATCGTGAGGAAACCTGCATATCTCTAGAGAATCCTAGGGATATGTGTAACCTACCAATCCGCATTGGAGCAGCGTGGTAGGTCTTAGCTCCAACCCTTCTCTCCAAAAATGGAGAGAGGAGGCCTATGCCCAGCAGTGGGATAGTAACAGGCCGTTACTTACTTACTATGTTTATAACATGTTGCGCCGATTCCACTTATAAGGATAAGGGCAGGAAGATGATGACCTAGATATTGATCCTTTTGATAAAATATCTATAGTTTTTTTTATGTACATGGTTGACTGTAAGTCCCAATAACTTACTACTAGTATTACTGGTGACAAAAAATAATTTTGTTCTAGATCAACTCGAACTAGAAGTGATAGACAGTTTACCAACACTGCGCCATTTTGATGTATTTGTTTATAAAAACGTACTTGACGGTGAGACGCCATTAGCGTGGAAGATTACATCTCTAGTTGTTAATAACAACATAGCGCCAGGGTTCTTGAGATCGTTAGAAGAACCCGGTAGAGTTATAAAGGAGTTCCACATGTATGGAAAATGTATATACTACCCGCCAAAGGAGTTTGTCAACTTTATAAAACATCACGCAAATAATTTGACTGAGCTTACTCTGCGGTGTTCGGAGTTAACTGATAAGAGGTAACTTTATTATTCTCCCCTTTTCCCACTCTAAGTGGGGTCCTTATGTTTTCTCTTCCATCCTGTCCTATCATTCGCCAACTCCGGCGCCACTCCTGTTATATGCATGTCATATTCAAATTCAATTCAAAATATTCTTTATTCAAATAAACTTGTAAACAAGTGCTTTTGAATCGTCAACTCTACTGCTGGTTCGGAAAGCTGTTCCTACCGAGAAGAGCCAGCAAGAAACTCGGCGGTTGCTCTTTTAAAAATATAATTCTTAATATTATTTACATTAAGTCGTTACTGTCTTGTACAGGTTCAAAGAGAGCTATATCCACACATTCTTATCTTCCAAATAATCTTCAAGAGAATAGTAGGCTTTCTGTATGAGCCTCTTTTTAACAGTGTTACTTTATATACTTTACACAATCTAACCATCTTCTTCTCAGCCTTCTTATCATTCATATATATATGACAACACCTCGGTAAGAAATGAAGTCTATTCTACTCAGCAGGATAACACATAGCGGGTTGACATGTTAGTCGCCTTTTACGACACTTCGGTTAGAAATGAGGGTGATCTATACTACTCAGCCGGATACCACACGGCGGGTCAATTTACCTTACTTGCCTTTTATGACATCTCGGCAACAAATGATTGTGGTCTATTTTACTTAGCTGGATACCACACGACGGGACAATTTAACCTTAGTCGCTTATACGACACCTCGATAAGAAATATGGGTTGTTTATCCTACTCAGTCGGATACCACACAGCGGGTCAACTTACCTTAGTCGCCTTTTACGACATACCAATATTGTTCCAGTGAATAACCTGACTGGCCTACTATATACAATAGTAATAATAAATTTTGCTATAATCCGCAATGAGGTAAAATAGAAAATATATATAATGTTAAATGTAGAGTGGACAATCGGTTATCATACCTGATACATGCAGGATTCGTAAAAACACATGCACAAACCTCCACCACCGCCACCACAATACACAAGCACTATATACATTCACTATCACAAACTCAACAATCGTTTTGCCCCGCAACCGAAGCATCCTCAGGAGATAGACTCCACAACCAAAATCGCAAAGCTTGCGTTGCTTTGCTCGTTATGATAACCGATTGTCCACTCTACATTTAGCATTATATATATTTTCTATTTTACTTCATCGCGGATTATAGCTAAATAATTTTATTATTACTTTTGTATTATGGATCTCCGCAAAGTAACGCCTGATTCTATAAATTATTTAAAGACGGTGGGCCTACTATATAATATAAAATAAATCTCGCTTTAGAGTATTTAATCGCTTAAGTTACAACGAACGATTGTGGTAATATATTTCCTTTGGTCGGTGGTAGGTACGAGACGATAAGCCGCTGTGCGGGGCTGAGGTCCCTACAGCTATACAGCTGCTCCCAACTGACCTCTCGTGGTGCCCATTGTTTGACCAATTTGAAGCAGCTACGCTGTCTGCACTTGACTGGGATGGGGATGGTAAGACTTTAAACTTTTCAGGGGGAAATGGGTGGAATAGTTCAGAATAGGAGCTGAGCGACCATTCTGCAACAGCAGGTTCTGAAATTAGATAGATTTTAAACTCTGATCTTAACTAAGGCAAGGGCACTAGTACTTGACCGTTTTGTATGAAATTTTAAATAATAAGCGTTTTGTTTGTTGTAGCCAATAAAAAATAAATTTGTAATTACAATTGCAATCTATTAACAACTGCTGAAAGCTCAGAACTGTAGCCAATAATATTTATAATTTTAATATTATTAATGAATATTTTGTATTAGCTACAACAAACAAAACGGTTAATACTTAAAATTTCATACAAAACGGTCAACTGCTAGTACATGGTCACTTAATAGTGCACTTACCTCAAATTCAAATTCAAATTATTCTTTATTCAAATAAACTTGTAAACAAGTCCTTTTGAATCGTCAACTCTACTGCTTGTTCGGAAAGCTGTTCCTACCGAGAAGAGCCAACAAAAAACTCGGCGGTTGCTCTTTTAAAAATATAATTCTTAATACCATTTACATTAAGTCGTTACTGTCTTCTACAGGTTCAAAGAGCTATATCTACACATTCTTATCTAAATAATCTTCAAGAGTATAGGAGGCTTTCTGTATCAGCCTCTTTTTAACAGTGTTGTTGTAGCTAATAAAAATTATTAATTGATAATAATAAATTTTACCCTTGTTTTAATTTAAAGTCTATGTTATCGTTCTGTGGTCTATACCAGGGATTAGCAATCTTTAAAACCTTTTCTAAAGTCGGTAGCAATGTTGGTATGCGTAGTTTAATCTATATGACAATTTACGTACTTGTCGTGCGCTCTTTGCGACACTCGAGTTACTTGGATAACCCTTGGATCTCCGCGACACTTGTCGCAGAGAAAGCACTTTCACCGCGACAGCAAAAGTACTAGACGCGAATTATAACTTTTGAGTGTTATGTCGTAATAAAAATTATAATCTTTTTTAATGATATACTTTATTATGAAAATTACGAAAAATATTGACTAAAAACTACGAGAAGCGAACAAAGAGTTTTACTAATACTATGGCCTGTCCGCACTGTTTCATTCATTTGTTCTTTGCATACTAACATATAATACGCGCGTTCTCTGCGACACTTATGTATAAAAATAGAACATGTAATTTTAATCTTCGGATGGGGTGACATGTAGGCGCCGCGCGATAATTGCGATACGGGTAATTCTATACGTGCGCTCTCCGCGACATTCAAGAAAACAACAACTTGCGCTCTATGACACACGGCGAAGACGCCAACTACTTTGGGCAACACACGAGTTACTAGCCTGCGAACCCCGCGACACTTCTCAACACCCCAAGAATAACACTCGTACTCACCGCGCGATCTCCGCGACATTCGTTATTAAAGATGTGGTCTCTCAGCGACACTCAACGGTATCCACTCGCGCTCTCATCGACACTGCCGATCAAGGAGCACGCGTTTTGCGACACGACATACATGTGAGCTCTCCGCGACACTCAACGTTTGACACCGCGCTCTCCGCGACACTTGATTTTCTCTTCGTGCATTCCGCGACATGCGATATACTCATCGACATAGTAGCGCTCGTTGAGGTTATGTCTAAGGTTAATATTTTCAAATTTTTACCTAATTTTAACTGCTCCATCCTTCCTTAGATGCGTGTCAATCCACTGTTCGACTTTATCCAGCGCTTACCTCGCCGCATCGAAGAGCTGAATCTAAGCGCCTCTTGGTTCGGAGACGAGCACTGCAGCGCTTTAGTCGCTAGATTACCCAGATTGCGCTCGCTGGAGCTGTGGCGCTGCAGGATATCGTCGTTTTCTCTGATGCAACTGGCGAAGATGCTGACCTCGCTGGAAAATCTTGACACAGATGTTCTTTTGATGCCCGCCAATATAAAGTCACTTAGCGATCACCTTTCTTTGAAGGTGTTACGGTGCAGATGGTCCGGTCAGGTTTGTATTTGATTAATATTATCATTATTTTGTGTTTGGATCTATGCTAAGTAATGCCTAGTTCTGTCAGTTTATTAACTAGGTCTTAAAGCGACTTCAACGCGTTCAAAAAAACGCGTTCAAAATTTGTTCAGCGACCTAAAAACTATAAACAAATTTACTATCAATATAAACTAAAACCGCGAAAAAGTGTGGTGTTTATAATATAAAATATCTTTAATGCAATAATTTATATATAGGTCAAACACTTTTAAAGAACTTGAACTTGAAAATTATTTAGAAGATAAGAATGTGTGGATATAGCTCTCTTTGAACCTGTACAAGACAGTAATGACTTAATGTAAATAATATTAAGAATTATATTTTTAAAAGAGCAACCGCCGAGTTTCTTACTGGCTCTTCTCGGTAGGAACGGCTTTCCGAACCAGCAGTAGAGTTGACGATTCAAAAGCACTTGTTTACAAGTTTATTTGAATAAAGAATATTTTGAATTTGAATTTGAACATATGGCCGCTTTCAGGAATAATGAACCACGAAATTCATATTTCGCCAAACATTTGTTAGAAAGCAGTCATAAAGTTTCTAATGACCATTGTACAAAATTCTGCACACCCGTGACAAAAGTCTCCGACTAAACATCTTAGAACAACTTGAGATCATAACATAACAATGACACCCTCAGTAAAGCCTAATTCTGTAAGTTTATTAAATACGTGTTAAAAGCTACTAAACACATTCAATATTTGTTCAGCCACCTCAAAAGAACCCCACAAATAATCATCATCATCTTCCTGCCCTAATCCCACTCTAAGTGAAGTCGGCACAACATGTTATAAACATGCTGTCACATGATTTAGCTGCGTTTTTACGACCGGCCTGCCTGACGTTAAATTACCTTAGTCGCCTTTTACGACACCTGGATATGAAATGAGGGTGGTCTATTCTACTCGGCCGGATACCATCCATCCTACTGCCCTTATCCCACTCTAAGTGGGGTCGGCACAACATGTTATAAACATGCTGTCACATGATTTGGCTGCGTTTTTACGACCGGCCGCCTGCCTGACGTCAAATTACCTTAGTCGCCTTTTACGACACCTCGATAAGAAATGAGGGTGGTCTATTCTACTCAGCCGGATACCACATAAATAATATTATATTTATTTTCAAAAGTATACGAGGTTCGAATCCACAATATCGAATCGGATTTATATCGGATTGAACGATTGGACTGATTTTAAGCTGGTTCTTTTCCAGCTCGACCCAAGGACGGAGGGTCGCTTGATAATGAAATCAGCTATGGACGTAATCCCGATGCACTATCTCCGAGACGAGAACGAGGGTCCACGATCAGAACTGTTCTACTACTGGTTACAAGGGACCCCCTTCCCCGGACCTTCGATGTTCCTACCGGCCATACCGTCTTACGAAATGCAGGATGACTATAGAGAGGTGAATTATCTACCTAAAAAACTTCCTACGATTTAGATTTTAATTATTCTGTTGTGTTCTACAGACTTGTATAATAGTAACGGCCTTTTACTATCCCACTGCTGGGCATAGGCCTCCTTTTTTTTAAAGAGAGAAGGGTTGGAGCTAAGTCCTATCAATGTGGGTTGATAGGTTACACATATTCCCAGAATTCTCTAGAGATATGCAGGTTATTATATATTTATATAATAACCTGCATATCTCTAGAAAATATTTGACTATTTATATTTGACTGGCTCGTTGGAGCAGTGGGTAGTGACCCTGCCTTCAGCTCCGCGGGTCGCGGGTTCGATTCCCGCCGAGGACCAACATTTTCTTTAAATGTATTTGTTGGTCCTTGAGCCTGGGTGTATATTTGTATTTAAGTATGTATTTAAAAAATATATAAGTATATATTCACCAGTTGTCTGTCTACCATAACACAAGTATTAAGTTACTTACTTTGGGGACGGACGACCGTGTGTGTAAGTGTCCCATATATTTATTTATTTATTTATCATATATTTATATATATTATATACTAGTGGCCCGCTCCGGCTTCGCACGGGTATAAAACCACATCAAAATCTGTTGCGTAGTTTTAAAGATAGACGTATTAAAGCATACATAGGGATATAGGGACGCAGACAGAGAAAGCGACTTATTTTATACTATGTAGTGAAGTTTAGCTATTTTATTTTGATAATTGTTAAATTTTTGACCATATTTAACCAAAGACAAAATTACGTGTAGCTGTCATTTATGTTTTGTTATTCCATGTCATAGTTGTTTTTGTTATACCACGTTTTATAGTGACTTGACGGGATAAAATAAATGCGGTCGAACGGGATAAAAAGTATCCTATGTCCGTCTCCTGGTTCTAAGCAACCTCTCCACCAATTTTCAGCCGAATTGGTTCATCCGTTCTTGAGTTATAAATAGTGTCACTAAAACCAACTTTATATATATTATATTATATATATATTCCTATTATATATATTATATATTATATTCCTCACGATGTTTTCCTTCACCGAAAAGCGTGTGATAAATTGCAAATATCAATTAGACATAACACATGCCCGGGTTTCAAACTCGTGACCCCCTCGAAAGTGTCGCACGGTCTTATCACTATATACAGACTAGTATAATCAGTAACGAGTCGGATATAAAACTAGATGGCGTTAGGAGTATATTAAAGCGCGTTTAAGATGTCCTTTTCCTAAATAAGTGTCAGCAAAAAATACGGAAGGTTTTAGATCCAATATTGTGTCAATAGTCATTGTTTTATGATGCGCTGTTTGTGAAAGTCGATTAAAATTTGTAGTTTTGCTACATTGGTTTCATCCAACAATGCATATTTCATCCTAAGTAGTAGTAAGTAAGTAACGGCCTGTTACTATCCCGCTGCTGGGCATAGGCCTCTTCTCTGTTTTTTTTTTTTGGAGAGAAGGATTGGAGCTGAGACCTACCACGCTGCTCCAATGCGGATTGGTAGGTTACACATATTCCCAGAATTCTCTAGAGATATGCAGATTTCCTCACGATGTTTTCCTTCACCGAAAAGCGTGTGATAAATTGCAATTATCAATTAGACACATAATCTAAGTAAGTAAGTTAAGATCTAACAGATCTTAACTTACTTACTCAGTGTTGTGTCACTTTCTGATGACTCTCCTACTTTGGATCGGGCAGATTTGAACGTACATATTCAGTGTTGTGTGATTTTCTCTACCACTATTAGAGGCGATATAAATGTCTTCGTAATTATGGTGCAAAAGATTCGTTATCCTAAGTATAGTTGGTGTTAACCAGGTGGATATCTTTGACGTCACTTTCTTATGGCTTTCCTACTTTTTATCGGGCAGATTTGGACTTTTTTACTTAGGTATAAATATCTCCGTCATTATGGTCCAAAAGATTCGTTATCCTAAATATGGTTGGTGTTAACTAGCTGGATATCTTTGACGTCACTTTCTGATGACTTTCCTACTTTTTATCAGGTAGATTTGGACGTACTTACTCAGGTATAAATATCTCCGTAATTATGGTCCAAAAGATTCGTTATCCTAAATATAGTTGGTGTTAACCAGGTGGATATCTTTGACGTCACTTTCTTATGGCTTTCCTACTTTGGATCGGGCAGATTTGAACGTACTTATTCAGTGTTGTGTGATTTTGTCTAACACAATTAGAGGTGGTATAAATATCATCGTTATTATTGTCTAAGATTCGTTATCGTGAGAATAGTTGGTATTAACTAGTCGAGACATCTTTAACGTCGCTTTCTGATGACTTTACTTCTTTTGATTGGGCGGATTTGAACGTACTTACTCAGAGTTGTGTTACTTAGCCTAACACTATTAGAGGTGGTATGAATATCTTCGTAATTATGGTCTCAAAGATTCGTTATCGTGAGAATACTTGGTTAGTTGGATATTTTTGACGTCACTTTCCGATGGCTTTTCTACTTTGGATTTGAACGTACTTATTCAGTGTTGTGTGATTTTGTCTACCACTATTAGAGGCGGTATAAATATCTTCGAAATTATGGTCCAAAAGATTCGTTATCATAAATATAGTTGGTGTTAACTAGGTGGATATCTTTGACGTCGCTTTCTTATGGCTTTCCTACTTTTTATCGGGCAGATTTGGACGTTTTTACTTAGGTATAAATATCTCCGTCATTATTGTCCAAAAGATTCGTTATCCTAAATATAGTTGGTGTTAACTAGCTGGATATCTTTGGCGTCACTTTCTGATGATTTTCCTACTTTTTATCGGGCAGATTTGGACGTTTTTACTTAGGTATAAATATCTTCGTAATTCTGGTCCAAAAGATTCGTTATCCTAAATATAGTTGGTGTTAACCAGGTGGATATCTTTGACGTCACTTTCTTATGGCTTTCCTACTTTGGATCGGGCAGATTTGAACGTATTTATTCAGTGTTGTGTGATTTTGTCTAACACAATTAAAGGTGGTATAAATATCATCGTTATTATTATCTAAGATTCGTTATCGTGAGAATAGTTGGTATTAACTAGTTGAGACATCTTTGACGTCGCTTTCTGATGACTTTACTTCTTTGGATCGGGCTGATTTGAACGTACTTATTCAGTGTTGTGTGATTTTGTCTAACACAATTAGAGGTGGTATAAATATGATCGTTATTATTGTCTAAGATTCGTTATCGTGAGAATACTTGGTTAGTTGGATATCTTTGACGTCACTTTCCGATGGCTTTCCTACTTTGGATTTGAACGTACTTATTCAGTGTTGTGTGATTTTGTCTACCACTATTAGAGGCGGTATAAATATCTTCGAAATTATGGTCCAAAAGATTCGTTATCCTAAATATAGTTGGTGTTAACCAGGTGGATATCTTTGACGTCACTTTCTTATGGCTTTCCTACTTTGGATCTGACGGATTATAACGTACTTACTTAGTGTTGTGAGATTTTGCGTACCACTATTATATGTAGTATAAATAACATCGTTATTATTGTCTAAAAGATTCATTGTTTATTCAAGTATTAACGATGTTAACTACAACTAGTTAACATCGTCCAACGACCTTTTCGTTGTGTCTTTCTAAAGGCTTTCCTTCTCAGAATTATGCAGATTTGCACGTAATTACTCAGTGTTGTATGATTTTGCCTATCACGATAAGTGGTATATCTTCGTTACTATTATCTAAAAAATTCGTTGTTGTGAATATAGTCGGTGTTAATATTAGACGTTTACGTTGTTTTTGAACGCTTTCCTTTCCTGTATCAAATTTATAAATAAAAGTTAATTAATTGAACTGCTCTGTTCCAAGATCCTTAAAGTATCGCCATACTTGGTACTGGTAGATGATTTAAGATTAATAATTAAAACTGTGTAAAAATTGATAATAATCTGCGCTGCATATGTACCTAATAGAAAATAATCAGTGAACGTTTCTAAAGTATACTTAACTAGTTGTACCCGCGACATCGTTCGTATTTAATCATTGAAATACCCTCAGTTATGTAAAAGTAAAGTAAGAATGTTTTTCCGTCAACAAAGAAAACGCTTATTATTTAATATTTATACAAAACGGTCAACTACTAATACATGATAAATGACTAGTGCCCTTACCTTAAATATTTACCAATTGTCTATCACCCATAAAACAAGTATTAAGTACTTACTTTGGGGACGGACGGCCGTGTGTGTAAGTGCCCATGTATATAAAATGTGAATTTCGGAAGCGACCATTTTTATGAAACTTAGGGCCTGTTTCACAAGTTACCAATATACTGTCAGTTAGCTTATTCAGAACATATCTGACACATATCTCGGAATTTTGCGTTTTTCAAGTTTCTGATAGGTATATTCAGCACTTAAAAGTCCCTAATAAGTTAACAGGTAGATCATGTGGTTGTTATTTTGTTTATCTGCTGGATATACCTGTTTATAAATGTCCGCGATTGTTTTTAAATTTTCACTTTTTAGAGACATTTATCTGCTACTTAGTTTATTTGTCGGTTAACTATCCGACACTTTATCAGTAACTTGTAAAACAGGCCCTTAGTATGTAGAGGTTTTCGGGAGCGATTATTCAATCTAGCTAAATTATATTAAAACAAAACGATTTATCCCTGTTTTTGGGCACGAATAACTGCTAAAATATATATAGAATACAAAGGTTAATTTTGCTGTCATTTGTAATGTTATAATAGCTATTGGGTCGGTCGGACTATCATAATCCTCCTGCCCTTATCCCACTCTAAGTGGGGGCACAACATGTTACAAACTTGTCGTCACATGATTTGGCTACGTATTTAACGACCAGCCACCTGACTGAAGTCAACTTACCTTAGTCGTATTTTACGACTCCTCGGTAAGAAAGAGGGTGGTCTATTTTACTCAACCGGATACCACACGGTGGGTCAACTTAACTTAGTCGTATTTTACGACACCTCGATAAGAAATGAGGGTGGTCTATTCTATTCAGCCGGATACCATACGGCGTTGGGTCGTTCGGACTAAAGAAGTGAAAATACTCGGGATCAAATCCCAAAAATCATCATTCTAAATTTTTAATTTTCACTTTTTAAAATTTTAAAAAATTTACCAAGATTTTCTCGGTCACGCTGGTACTAAATATAATAAGCCTAATTAATGGTGTGTGGTTTATTCTACATTCTAAGATTTTTAGCATCGTATATACAATATACAATGTTTCTCTACATATATGTAATAAATGTTTTGTCTACACGTTCTATCTACATGTAATCTATGGTTGTATTGACGTATAATATTGGTTTAATGGTAGAAAAGAATAAATGTTGTGAGAATATATTGTGTTGTTTCTTTTGTTAGTCAAGATGCTATTTTTAAGTACCGGCCATCCCACTGCTGGGCATAGGGTCTACGTTCTTGTAAAGAAGGGTTGGACCGCACTGCTTCACGCGGATTTGTAGAGTAAACATATGCCCAGAATTTTATACAGATATGTAGGTTCCCTCACCTTTCCTTCCCAGGATGTATTCCTTTACTGAAATTTTGATAAATTGCCAATTTAAATTAAGCACACAAGTTTTAACATGCAAAAACTCATCAGTGGCAGGTCGGGGTCTAAACCCCATAAAAGGGACAATCTCTCCATTCAAATCAAATCAAAATAATCTTTATTCAAGTAAGTTTTGCAAACATTTTTGAATCCTCAAGGATCAATTACATTTAATGAAGCTACAACTGGTTCTGAATGTTCTTACCGAGAAGTTCTAGCAAGAAACTCGGCGGTCAATCTTTTAAACATTTTCAATTTTACATTATTAAACCGCAGTCTTGTATGAAGCTGAAAGGATTTTCAAATCAAGGCATTTTTATCATCCATATAATCTTCAATTATGTAATATGCGTTACGTATAAGCATATTTCTTACACATAATTTAATCTTTTATAAAGGCAAGTATAATATGGATTGTGGAATTTTATTGTTTAAGCGAATACCGAGACCAGCGAATGATTTGCTAACTCTGCTGAGTTGCGACACAGGTATCATAAGCTTGTTGCATCTCTATGATTTATACCCCATTATTCTTTATACAAAAAGGTATAGAAATAGCACCCAGTCCTTGTTACAAGTTGCAGTTTCTAAAGTTGAAATTGCCCCTATGATTACCAACCTTGGTTAGGAAATTGCATTTTGAGAAGAATACTCAAATTCAAGTTCAAAATATTCTTTATTCAAATAAACTTGTAAACAAGTGCTTATGAATCGTCAACTCTACTGCTGTTTCGGAAAGCTGTTCCTACCGAGAAGAGCCAGCAAGAAACTCGGCGGTTTCTCTTTTATAATTCTTATTACTAGTTACATTAGTTATTACTGCCTTATACAGGGTCGAAGAATAGTTACGTCCAGGCATTTTTATCATCCAAGTATAGTATAATAGTAACAAGTATATTCCTCAATAGTATAATAAGCTTTCTGTATTAGCCTTTTATTAATAGTGTTTTAAACTGCTGTAATAGCAAAGCTAAACTACTCCAAGCATGTTTAGTGTTTTTAAAAAATATAATAGTTTTACAACGCTTAAAGCTCAAGGAGTTAAGGATTATTGACCTGCATGGTCTGGGAAACGAATCGCTGAGCCAGTCTAATTATACGCGGCGCCATGTCACCGGAAACTGAGGCCTGCGTTAGGATGTTGACCTCTAACAAGACTACGGTCGTTGTATAGACAATTTTTGCAAAAAAACGTTATATGTTAGGGATAGTAAACCAATTAAAAAATAATAAAGCTGTAATATAAAAAAAAAAAACAATACGAGACGAGATATATACGATGAGATACCCGGACTTATTTCGGTCTTCCCGGTTACCTCACTGAGCTTTTATCGTCCAAAAAGCGTCCTATATGACCCTGACGATCAAACAACGATCGCAAACACAAAAACACTTAATACACACACACAGCGTCTTCGCCGGCGAAGACGAGGTCCCAGATTTCTGACGTCGGTTGGTCGTGGCTTCTTGCCACCCATTCGTCGTCGTAATGACTAATCAAAGTCATACCATCAGCCCTCCACTACACGTCGCCCTAAGCCGTGGTCCGGGCTCACAGGAGGCTCCCTTAGGACGAGGTTCCCCGACGCTAGTATAGAGCTTCTGCGCTCTACTCTCCGCCTTTCGCAACTTCGGCGATGCTTCTGCGCTCGCCCGTCCCGCCCGTTGACGCTGTAAAAGCCGTTAGGGCTAACAGCATACAGTCAATTCGAAAAAAAAACTGAGCTGTTACAACTTTACAAATGACAGTTTCATTAGCCTATGTTTTCAAATAATAGCAGTTTTCATTACCTGAAAAAAGGGAAAATGTAACCCAGCTAGTTCGATTTATTGCCCCCATACGCCCCTATACCTCTTCTTAGTTTCATGAAAATCGTCGGAGCCGTTTCCGATATTTAGCGTCGATTCGTCTCCAAAGTAACTTAACAATTGTGTTATGGGTGGAATAGGCAGGAGCTGACCACTCGCCCTTCACCGACAGGCGTCCCCGAAATTATATGGGTGACAGATAACTAGTACAATGTTATCATAATCAGGACTGCATGTCGCAGTCAACATAATCGTTAAATGTCACAGTATAAGATTACAAATTTGTTCCGTAAGTAGGTATATGCTGCAGCGCATGCCAAATTACATGCAAGGTCAATAATATTAACACTAGCGCTCACACCTGGTATGACTCGAGAATTTTTAATAATAAACATCCACTCCAATACTCATCATCATTCTCCTGCCCTTATCCCACTATAAGTGGGGTCGGCACAACATGTTATGTGATTTGACTAGTTATGTTACGACCGGCCCCTCCTGACGTCAACTTACTTTAATCACGTTTTACGACACCTCGGTAAGAAATGAGGATGGTCTATTCTACTCAGGCGGATACCACACGGTAGGTTAACCTACCTTAGTCGCCTCTACGACACCTCGGTAAGAAATGAGGGTGGTCTATTATACTCAACCGGATACCACAAGGTGAGTCAACTTACCTTAGTCGCCTTTTACGACACCTAGGTAAGAAATGAGGGTGGTCTATTATACTTAACCGGATACCACACGGTGGGTCAACTTATCTTAATCGCCTTTTACGACACCTAGGTAAGAAATGAGGGTGGTCTATTCTACTCAGCCGGATAGCTCACGGTGAGTCAACTTACTTTAATCGCCTCTACGACACCTCGGTAAGAAATGAGGGTTGTCTATTCTACTCAGCCGGATACCACACGGTGAGTCAACTTAACTTAATCGCCTTATACGACACCTTTCTAAGAAATGAGGGTGGTTTATTCTACTCAGCTGGATACCATACGACGGGTCAATTTAACCTTAGTCGCCTTATACGACACCTCGGTAACAAATGGTTTCGGTCTATTCTACTCAGCTGGATACCACCCGACGGGTCATTTTAACCATAGTCGCCTTATACGACACCTCGATAAGAAATGAGAATGGTCTTTTCCACTCAGTCGAATACCACATAGCGGGTCACCTTACCTTAGTCAGATTTTACAAAATACCAATATTGTTCTACTGAATAAACCTGTGAAAATGTAGAAAGACATACAGACACTTTCGCGCTCATAGAATTAGTATGTAATATGTAAATACAATAAGCATCTAAATATCCCAATTGAATTGTTGATAAAACGTGATACAATTTCAAGCCAAGATTACGTTCACACGTTCAATTTATTCGTAAAATGGTATCGATGCGTGGAATATCAAATTAACAGACGCATTAGAAGTTACCCACTTACTAAGTCCACTTTCGGGATGAGACTTGGTGTGGAAAAACTCCGAATAACCGATTTTTCTACAACATTCTCCTGCCCTTATCCCACTCTAGGGTCGGCACAACATGTTGTCACATGATTTGGCTATGTATTTTACGACCGGCCGCCAGCCTTACATCAACTTGCCGTAGTCGCCTTTTGCAATACCCCGGCAAGAAATGAGGGTGGTATATTCTACTCAGCCGGATACCACAGGGCGGATCGACTTACCTTAGTCGCCTTTTACGACACCTCTCAACTTACGCCCGTTTTAGTAACTACGAACTCACCGTACGCCCATTGCGACAAACAATAGACTCAGTTTACACACGCTTTGACAAGCGATGGACTCACCTTATGCCCGCGGCGACAGACGACGGACTCGCCTTATACGCGCTGCGACACGTGACAAACTCACCTTATGCCCGCTGCGACAACTGGCGGACTCACCTTATGCGCGCTGCGACACGTGACAAACTCACCTTATGCCCGCTGCGACAACTGGCGGATTCACCTTATGCGCGCTGCGACACGTGACAAACTCACCTTATGCCCGCTGCGACACGTGACAAATACACCTTATTCGCGCTGCGACACGTGACAAACTCACCTTATGCCCGCTGCGACAAGCGACGGACTCACTTTATGCCCGCTGCGACAAGTGACGGACTCACTTTATGCCCGCTGCGACAAGTGACGGACTCACTTTATGCGCGCTGCGACAAGTGACGAACTCACCGCATACCCGTTGCGACATTTGCTTAGGCATGGGATAATATAAACAATATATCTTACCACAGTTTGTATAATTTCTTATAATTGTTTATGAGCAGTATAAAAAATTGTATAATATACTACTTACAACTACAATTTATTAGAAATAAAATAGAAATATATATTAAATGTTGAATAGTTGAATCGAATATAATTAAATGTTGTGTAAAAATTTTTACAAAAATGGATGTCTCTTCCAACATGTTAGACTAATTTCATAGTACGCTCACAATTCATAAATTAGTGTTATTCAGTGTGTTATTGTGCTGTTGAGTGGCTAACTAGCTTAATGATACTTGTGTTACATTACACCTCCATTACAATTACATCAACAAAAGCCATAGCCGTGACCGCCGAGGTCACACGTTGGCGCATCGTTCACAAGAAATAACACTTTTTGCACAAACTTTTTGTGCCGAACAACCGGTACCTGTTATTACGATACCTACAGACGGATGAAGAGTAAAAAAATACTTATAAATCCATACCAGGAATCTATTTAAATATATTTACATGAAGCCAAAACTATATACTTACTAGTTTTTAAGCGAATTTCGCACGGAGGAGTATAGAATCTGCTATCATAGTTCATATTTCAAAATTTCATCAAAAACGGCTGAATTAAAAAAGGCAAAGTGCAGTCAAGTGACTCATTTGGCAAGGCTAAAATGAAATCTAAATAACCTTTATTCAAATAAGCTTTTGTAAGCTTACTGAATCGTCGAGTATCAATAAGTTTAATTAAGCTACCACATGAAGAAACAGCAAGAAACTCGGCGGTAAATGTTTTTTAATTTATATATTTAAACTGCAGTCTTGTACGAAGTTGGGAGGATTTTCAAATCCAAGCATTTTGCATATAGTCTTCAATTGTGTAACGTTTAACTCATAAGCATAAGTCGTTCTAAGGGTCCCTCTTGTGAGGTCGGACCACAGCTTAGGGTGAGTGTAGTGGAGGGCTGGTAGTATGACTGTGACTAGGCGTGACGCAGTAGTATGAAGGTCTACTGGCGTCGGGGAACATCATCCCAAGGATTACTCCTGTGAGGCCGGACCACGGCTTAGGGCGAGGTGAAGTAGAGGGTTGCTGTTAGACTTTGAAACTTCTTCACACCGCCGTATGCATGGCGAGAGAGTACTCGAATCAACAAAAAACTTTACCTAGTCTTCGGGAACTATGGCAACGTTATGTGTGTATTATCTGTGTTTGAATTTATGATTAAACCGTCAATCTTATATAATAAAAGCATTGATTTTTTAAAGTAGGCGCAGAAACTACTAAAGTCGGGGAGCCTTCTCCCCAAAACCTGTGAGGCCAGACTACGGCTTAGGGCGACGTGCAGTGGAGAACTGGTTATATGATGTATGACGAGTAAACATGATCGACAGATTTAGGGAAAACACAAATAAAGGGACTAAGTAGGGATTGATACAAATAAAGGAACGGGCTTACTTGTATTTGCAGGCTCGTATACCAATCTTCTCCTTTGTTTGTGGAGTTTGTCTTTCTTAGATCACATGATCTTCTTCTTAGATCACAAAAATTTTACCATATCTTCTCGGAGAAAACGTTGTGCGTGCGTACTGTGTTTGTTTCCGTTTTAGATCATGATTTGATCGACAGTTTAATATAAGAGCGAGCACTCATATTAGAGAATTCTACTAGCGTCGAGGAATATCATCCAAAAGGTGACGCTTAACACTTTGAGCGTCGCACATGGATTTTCAAATGCTTATTGTACGGCTCTACATTTTCTTATACAAAATAAATTACGACTAATGCTTTTGATTGAGGCCGCAGTCCAACTCGATGGTCCGACCAGATCACTCATTCACTCTCCATTCAAGTCCACGAGGCCTTAAAAGCAGCGAGTGATCGCAAAACCTGGAGATCAGTTATCCGTCAAAAAGTGATCCGTGGAATAGGTCACGACCCTCAGCACTGAGGAAAACGACGCAAGGAGGAGGAGGAATGCTTTTGATACACGTGTAAAAAACTAACTAAGAGGTTAGATAGTTACTAGAATAGCGCTATTAATGTCAAAATATAAAGTAATATGGCACAATGACCGAGCTTGAAAGAAGATTTAACCGTACAAGATTCAACCGTATATGCAAGTTGTTTAAAGAAAACCATATTCTGCCGACGTGTATAAACGTTGTATCAGTTAAAGTTTATCAAATTTAACGTGTCATAACGTCGTTCCGCTCAAACCGTTAATCAAGGAAAAAGACAAACCAATTGCGTTAGTATAAGACCTCATCTTCGGTAAAGTATATTATTGCGATCTTAATTTGATCAAGCTCTCTTTTTATCTACCAATTGTATATGAGCCCTATTAGTTTTCCAGCATCAATAGAGGTAACGGGGTAATGCAGGATCATTAAATGCTGAGATTAAGACCCATAAAAGTTCTATTATCATCAAAAAAGTCACCCTAAGAGAGACTCCTGTGAGACCGCGCGACAACAATTTCATCGCTTTCTTGCCACAAAAGTTATCAATGCAAATTTCACACGGACTTGGCAGGATATACAATGACCCCACTAATTACGCTTTGTTTTATTGTGCTTTTAGCACATGTCATTCGCTCGTGACGTCACATCCGCTCCGACGTGGCGGTCGCTAGCCTCGCACAATGTTACTATCAATTTTTACATTCACATTGATGTTACATAAATATTATTTAATACATTATCGTGATAACAATGCCGGACTATGCGTTAGATTGGCAATGCTTAGATGAACAGTTTTGATAACAGGGGTCACCAGTGGCCATAGAATAATCAAATATTATATGAAAAGCATTCAACTTTAGCTACTGCTCTTAACAAAGGCTGGGTGCTTTTTCTATCTATATTAATATATAAAGCTGAAGAGTGTGTTTGTTTGATTGTTTAAACGTGCTAATCTCAGGAATTCTGTAATCTAAGATTTATTCATAAAGCGAGTTTGTTACTAATTAAAAATAAGATGTTGTAATACTTAATTTTTAAAAGAGTGACTGCCGACTTCCTTGCTGGTTCTTCTCGGTAAGAGCGCCTTTCCGAACCAGTCGGAGCTTCATTGTAATTTGGCGATTCGAAAGTGCTTTGAAAAGCCAATTTGAATACAGGATTATTTGAATTTGAATTGGTGTTTTGTCAACGACAGAGTAGCATTCGTCGATCATTTAACTTGAAGCGTTAATACAAGTTGGCATCGCTCTTTAAAATCATTTTCAATATGAAATTTGTTCATATGTTACATACACTTCATCGCTCATAAGAATAAATCTTTGAATGTAGGATAGTTCAATTATTAAGGAATTTATATGGCAAAACAACGTTGGCCCAGTCGGCTAGTATAATATAAAGCTGAAGAGTTTGTTTGTTTTATTGTTTGAACGCGCTAATCTCAGGAACTACTTGACCGATTTGAAAAACTCTTTTAGTGTGAGATAGTCCATTTATCGAGGAAGGCTATAAATTATATAACATCTCGCTAAGATGAATAGGAGAGGAGCAGCATTTATTTTATGGCAAAACGTTTGCCGGTTCAGCTTGTAACTTATATAGAGAGTAATGCTCTGGGGATAAATCATATATACGAGAGGTTATAAGCTTGTGATTCCTGTGTCGCGACTCAGCAGAGTTAGCAACTCATTCGATGGTCTCGGTATTCGCTTCTACAATAAAATTCCGCAATCCATACTAGACCAGTCTACAGAAAGGTTTAAGTTAAATATAAGAGATATGCTTATACGTAAAGCATATTACACAATTGAAGATTATTTGGATGATAAAATGCTTGGATTTAAAAATCCTTACAGCTTCACACAAGACTGCGGTTTAATAGTGTAAATTGTAATTGTTTAAGATTGAAGATTGACCGCCAAGTTTCTCGCTAGTTCTTCTCGGTAAGAGCAACATTCCAAACAAGTTCTTGTATTTAGTCGCAACACAGATATCACAAGCTTTCTGTGACCTCTCCTGGCATGTCTATGATATACCTCAAATTACGACTTATACATATGGATATTTTTCTGTACGAATTCAAATACAAAATTCAATTATTCTTTATTCAAATAAACTTGTAACAAGTGCTTTTGAATCGTCAACTCTACTGCTGGTTCGGAAAGCTGTTCCTACCGAGAAGAGCCAGACACTCGGCGGTTGCTTTTTTAAAAATACAATTATTAATACTAGTTACATTAAATCGTTTCTATCTTTTACAGGGTCGAACAATATCTTTATCCACGCATTCTTATCGTCTAAATAATCCTCAATAGTAGGCTTACTGTATCAGCCTCTCCTTAATAGTGTTGGATGAATACAATATGACTATAGATATATGATACTACAGAAGGCCTATTTTTTTTATCTTTTCATGAAGGGACTCACGTTGTTTCAAATTATAGATAGTATGGCTCTTTTTTTGAACAACAAAAGTCATGTCTTCATCGGCCGCTTTGCCCCACAACATTATTCCATATGACATAATAAAAATTAACACGTGCTTGAAATATTAGGCAAAACCAGCTAGTATATAAAAGCTTCTATCTTCAAGGTTTTTTTTTAAGTATATTCAAAACTATCGTCACTGTGTCATCATCCTCCTGCCTTTATCCCACTCTAAGTGGGGTCGGCACAATATGTTACAAATATGTTGTCACATGGTTTGGCTACGTATTTTACGACCGGCTGCCTGCTTCACATTATCTTACCTTAGTCGTATATTACGACACCTCGGTAAGAAAGAGGGTGGTCTATTCTACTCATCCGGATACCACACGGCGGGACAACTTACCTTACGTATTTTACGACACCTCGGTAAGAAAGAGGGTGGTCTATTCTACTCATCCGGATACCACACGGCGGGACAACTTACCTTACGTATTTTACGACACCTCGGTAAGAAAGAGGGTGGTCTATTCTACTCATCCGGATACCACACGGCGGGACAACTTACCTTACGTATTTTACGACACCTCGGTAAGAAAGAGGGTGGTCTATTCTACTCAACCAGATACCCCATGGCGGGACAACTTACCTTACGTATTTTGCGACACCTCGGTAAGAAAGAGCGTGGTATATTCTACTCAACCGGATATCACACGGCGGGTCAACTTTCCTTAGTTATTTTACGACACCTCAGTAGGAAAGGTTGACTGTAAGAGATCCCTTTTAGGGATAAGTCCGCCTTTATACATGTGTTTTTTTTCTTCTCTTTTCTAAATATATGTATAAAAAGAAATAAATAATTAAAAATAAAGATGGTGGTCTATTCTAACTAACCGGATACCACACGGTGGAAGTACATAACAAGTTAAATAAAGGCTTGCATCCTCAAGGATTTTTTAAGTATATTCAAAACTGTCGCCACTGTTATCTGTTTATCTGTAACCATTGTTCGAACACGCTACTTACCCAGTGACAGTCATATTGTTAGTTTTTACGTGCCCCTGTGACCTCAGCTTCACTTTCACGCATTGTTCCTAACCGTGTCGAGATCGAGATGTCACTCTTGATTACGTCACGTATAATTTTAACGTGGCCAATACATTCATTTAAACCAGGGCTGAAGCTTTTGTTATTCACGACCCTATTTATGATTGCGAGTTTCGAGACCCAAGATCCCGTGAGCGCCAGACCTTCGTCATTTTATCAAAGCTGAAACTTTGTCAGTGCATGCTCCCAACACAGGTAAGAACGATGGTAGATTATGGAATTTGGATCATAGTGGCTTTGGGAGATACGAGTTACTCAAGGTTGCAAAATTCCGAATTAATTTCGTCATAGTATAAAGCTTGATCTTTTGATATTACCTTCAGAATAATATTAAAAATCACGTCAGTCAATGCCAGACACTTAGCATAGTGGAAACCCCTGCCAGACACCCTTAAAGTTCATGAAAATTTACTTATATTTACGTCATAGTATAAAAGCTGATTTTAATATATACTACTTGGGTACTAATAAGATGATGTTTCCTCATCAGCCAGACATTTTCGATAGTTCCTACCCCAGCCAGATAAGCATAAAAGGTTGCGGTTGGAAAGGGCGGGAAGTATATATACGGGTAGGTGCGAACGAGATGGCGAGTTAGGTCATTTCTTACTACTCAGTTCTTATTTATACTGATATATATTAGTACCCAAGTAGTACCGCGTATCTCCCAAAGCCACTATGATCCAAATTCCATAATCTACCATCGTTCTTACCTGTGTTGGGAGCATGCACTGACAAAGTTTCAGCTTTTATAAAATGACAAAGGTCTGGGGTCTACGGGCTCTCGCTCTATTAATATTGCATGTATATATAAATTTTTAGAATCTCGAAAACGGCTCCAACGATTTTCCTGAAATTCAGCATTTATGGGGTTTTGGGGGGAAAAAATCGATCTAGCTAGGTTTTATGCAAAAGAAATTCGTTTTATCTCTGTTTTGGGTATTAAAAAATACTAAAATTTATATTGAATTGAATTGTTGCCACAAACTGTCAAGTCAGCGTAGCTTATTCGGGGTACGGGCAGTCTCGAGAAATGTAACCTAGGATTAGGGTTGCCACCTGTACTATGTTATATAGTATCGTACTATATTTTGGTCAATTGTACTATATATTATAGAAAAACAATATAGGACGAAAATTTATCACTAATTCAATTGTCGCGCTTTTTTGAATCAACTGTGAATGGAACGCACCCGCAGCACTGCATAGGGAATGTTTGAACGAAACTCATTCATGTATTTACGGGGCTTAGTTAGTTAGTAACTCTAACTCCTTTGTCATTGTCCAGCGAGAAGTAATAATAAAAAATCATGGAAAAATAAATAATGATTGATATAATTAATTGATACTATTTTTTTTCTTGAATTTCCTAGAAGTACTGTATTTTTTGATTTAAAAAGAAAAATACTATTTTTCTTCAAAAAAAAGGTGGCAACCCTACCTAGGATCGATGCCAACTAAATAATTTTTTTTTTCTTTTTTTTTCGCAAAAAATTACCGATCAAGGCTCGATTCACCCAGATATTTACCATTAACTTTGGCAAAATCGCTTAGTATGAAATTGTTTAGCGACATATTTTTTAACGTGCATATTTTTTTGACTCGGTAAATGGCAAACTCGTTAGCTAAATTAATGTCAGCTTGCACATATGACAATGTTTAGATATTTGCTAATTTAACGTCAGATAAATTAAGATTGATTATTCAGGTTGTCAGAGGTTTTGCAATGAGCGTTGAGTATACAGGGTGTTTGGAAGGTCGATGCAAAGCTGCAAACAGGAGCTTGTATAGACTATTTAGAACCATTTAAACTGAACTTATGTTAGGCGAAGTGCGACTATTTTTTTTTATAAAATTTTAAAGATTTTTGAAGAAAAATCCGAAGTTATGTCATTATTTGCTAATAATCGGCCATTTTGAAGCCAAAGTCAATTATTTTTTATTTTATTTTATTAAACTAATGTGTAAACAGTGTAATAAAACATGATTAAGGTATCTGTGTTAAGAGATATTTTTTTTACAGATATTTGAAGTCAATCATTTCTTTTAAGATCAGAGAAAGCTGATTTTTGATGGCATTTAAAAAAAAAATAGATTGTGCTTTTTTAGTTCAAACATTTTATTAAATATGCCTGGTCATTGTTCTTTATTTTGAGGTATCAACTATGCGGATAGCCCGCAAATTATTGAAATTAAGATCTACAAACTAAATTGCGAGAGAAAATTAAAATTTATAGGCGAAGTAATTAAAACAAAATTTTAATGAAAATCATTTATTTTTCGTGTTCAAAATGTCCGCCGCGGTGTCTAACACAGGTCCGGCCCGTCTTATTATTTCTGTTGTTGTTATTTTGGCAATGGTTCTTTAGCACGAAGGATGTACCAAGAACGCTATCCTAATCGCAGAGTACCGAATGTGAGAGTATTTTACAACACATTTCGTCGGCTTGCTGAAGATGGGATACACCGTGTGGAACCTGGAGTCAATGCAGGTAGACATAGTACTGATATTGAGGATGATATTTTGGCGGCGTTTCAAGCTGATCCACATACTAGCACGAGAAAAGTAGCACGAAATTTAAACATTTGTCATTGGAAGGTGTGGAATACGATGCACAAAAATAACAAGTACCCGTTTCATGGTACGGGTGTTCAAGGCCTTGAAGAGCGAGATCCTCAGAGTAGGATTCAGTTTTGTCGTTTTCTTCTCAACTCAGACATTGAAGATGCATGGTTCATGAAGTCAATCTTGTGGACAGATGAAAGTAAATTTTCAAGGGAAGGCATTATTAATTTCCATAACCTTCATCTATGGGCTGAAAAACATAATAATCCACATTGGAAAACGCAAAAATCATTCCAAAAGAAATTCTCGGTCAATGTGTGGGCCGGAGTTATTGGCAAAATTTTGATTGGGCCTCATTTCTTACCAGATAATTTAAATGGAAATAATTATTTAGAATTCCTGCAAAATGATCTTCCAGAGCTTGTAGAGGAGTCTGGGGCCTTGATATTCGTTAGCGACCGGGAGCTCATTTTTCAACAAGATGGTTGTCCAGCGCATTGGACATTAAATGTACGGGAGCACTTAAACAATTGTTTCCCCAATAGCTGGATCGGCAGAGATGGGCCCATCCCTTGGCCCGCCCGTTCACCTGACCTGACTCCGCTTGACTTTTACGTGTGGGGTCGGGCTAAGGAGCTAGTATACACAAATGTGGAAATAAACACAAAAGAAGAATTAATTGACAGAATTAATTCAGCGTTCGCGACGATGAAAGTGGAAATGAAGTTAAAGATAACGACAACAGAAGTGAGAAGTCGGGCCCGTGCTTGTGTTAGAAACCGCGGCGGACATTTTGAACACGAAAAATAAATGACTTTCATTAAAATTTTGTTTTAATTACTTCGCCTATAAATTTTAATTTTCTCTCGCAATTTAGTTTGTAGATCTTAATTTCAATAATTTGCGGGCTATCCACATAGTTGATACCTCAAAATAAAGTACAATGACCAGGCATATTTAATAAAATGTTTGAACTAAAAAAGCACAATCTATTTTTTTTTTAAATGCCATCAAAAATCAGCTTTCTCTGATCTTAAAAGAAATGATTGACTTCAAATATCTGTAAAAAAAATATCTCTTAACACAGATACCTTAATCATGTTTTATTACACTGTTTACACATTAGTTTAATAAAATAAAATAAAAAATAATTGACTTTGGCTTCAAAATGGCCGATTATTAGCAAATAATGACATAACTTCGGATTTTTCTTCAAAAATCTTTAAAATTTTATAAAAAAAAAATAGTCGCACTTCGCCTAACATAAGTTCAGTTTAAATGGTTCTAAATAGTCTATACTAGCTCCTGTTTGCAGCTTTGCATCGACCTTCCAAACACCCTGTATATTATATTATAGTAAGTAAATATTGTAATATACGTAGATAATCGTGTAGATAAGTCCTGCAAGAATATTAAAGCGGATTTACGAGCGAATTCTATCCCCTATGAAATTTACTGTAAACAGACGTAGAGCGTTTCTTCGTTGTTCCTTCTGCGATCGCAAAGATTCTATGGGATATTCTAAGCTCACTCCCTTGTTGTAAGTAAGTAAGTAACGGCCTGTTACTATCCCACTGCTGGGCATAGGCCTCCTCTCTCCATTTTGGAGAGAAGGATTGGAGCTAAGACCTACCACGCTGCTCCAATGCGGATTGGTAGGTTACACATATCCCCAGAGTTCTCTAGAGATATGCAGGTTTCCTCACGATGTTTTCCTTCACCGAAAAGCGTGTGATAAATTGCAATTGTCAATTAGACACATAAGTTTTACTAGAAAACTCATTGGTGCCCTTGTTGTAAACTGTAATAATTATATAAACATTGGCGATGTATATAATAGACAAACTAGGAACCTACATAAGCTTGCAGATAAGTCGTTTGTGGGTTTGGATATAAGATTCTATAATAAAATTCTGTACTCAATTTTACCTTTGCCATTACAGCAGTTTAAAAACACTGTTAAAGGTAGGCTGATCCTAAAAGCCTACTATACTGTTGAGGATTACTTAGATGATAAGAATGCGTAGCTACTCTTCAACTGTGTACAAGACAGTAATGACTAAATGTAACTAGTAATAAGAACGGTATTTTGAAAAGAGCAACCTCCGAGTTTTTTGCTTTCTCTTCCCGGTAGGAACAGTTTTCCGAACCAACAGTAGAGTTGACGATTCAATCATTTGTTCACAAGTTTACTTCAATAAGGAATATTTTGAATTGAATTGATTTGAATCCGTCACCCCCTAGAAAGAGACACGCAGTATCTTCGTTCAGCTATCAGAGTTTATTAAAGAAAATAGCAAACCTGTTCAGACAGACGCGGCGAGGAATTTTAATATGTAGTGATGTATTAAAAAACAAAAAAAATACAAAAGTTAGTCAGGTGGCGCCGTAATGTCGTGTAACATTAACACACAGTTAATAATTACGATTTACCTTGAGTACCGGTTTAGTTAAAAAACAATACAAAAATACATACAGTTTAATGGAAAATACTGACGATATCACATTAGAAACCTCAAAAATTACAGTATTTCTCTACTCCATAATGAATGTTATTATACATACAAACCTTCCTCTTGAATCACTCCATCTATTAAAAAACCGCATGAAAATCTGTTGCGTAGTTTTAAAGATTTAAGCATAAATAGGGATATAGGGACAAACAAAGAATGGGACTTTGTTTTATAATATGTAGTGATACGTACTGTATGTTAAAAGCTTATAACTGTAATAAATAAGGAAAAAAAAATCTCTAATCTATATAATTAGACTGTTTGTTGGTTGTCCACACACGATCCGCCAACCAATGCCATATGCCACTAGTTTCGCGTTACATTCAATGACAACCAGTAATCGGAAACCAGGCTCGACATGTGGGTTTGTTAAACATGACGCGGGAATATGATGCTTATGCTTAAGGTCGTAAGGGTCACTGTTTTGTACACATTCGTACTGTTTTAGGTTAATGTCAGCTACAATCGCAATGTCCATGTTCAAAATAGTACTGCAGTTTGTTCCTTCAATTGTCTGCTTATTCAAGCCGTGTGGTAACCGGCTGGATGGAATAGACCAACCTCATTTCTTACCGAGGTGTCGTAAAATACGACTGAGGTAAGTTGACGGCAGGCAGGCGGCCGATCGTAAAAACGCAGCCAAATCATGTGACAGCATGTTTATAACATGTTGTACCGACCCCACTTAGAGTGGGATAAGGGCAGGAAGATGATGAGTATTGCAGTTTGTTTCTGCTAGTCATCTTTTACGACACCTTAGTAAGAAATGAGGGTGGTCTATTCTACACAGCCGGATACCACACGGCGGGTCGACTTACCTTAGTCGCCTTTTACTACACCTCAGTAGAAAATGAGGGTGGTATATTCTACTCAGCCGGATACCACACGGCGTATGCACAAAAGTTGAATTGATAAAAATATACTGTGAAGCGAATAAGAACCATTCCTAAAATCCATAAAATGTTTGTATCTTCAATTAGCGCGGCCTACCTTAGTCGCTTTTTACGACACCTCAGTAAGAAATGAGGGTGGTATATTGTATTTAGCTGGATACCACACGACGGACCGACTCACCCTATTCGCTATTGTTGTGCCCGAAAGTGTTAATAAGCTCAAATAAAATTTAAATGTAACGATAACAAGGTATCCTTTGTTTTTGTTCATAGTTGTAAATACTTGATGAGCTATAGTTAAAATCGAGACGCATCTAATCGAAGGCTGAATATATTTGTGTTGAGAAGGGCACGTGATGTCATTTGATTGATTGAAAATTGTATGCACGGCTAAATGTTGAGTACACAAAGGCCGTGTTAATTGAAGACACGAACGTTTTATGGACGTTGGTACTTATTCGCTAATATATTTTTAGCAATTTAACTTTTGTGTATATAGCCGTGTGGTATCCGGCTAAAAAGAATAGTACCACCCTCATTTCTTACCGAGGTGTCGTTCTTACCGAGGTGCCTGACGTCAACTTACCTTAATCGTATTTTACGACACCTCGGTAAGGAGGGTGGTCTATTCTACTTAACCGGATACCACACGGTGAGTCAACTTACCTTAGTCGTCTTTTACGACACCTCGGTAAGAAAAGAGGGTGGTACTATTCTATTCAGCCGTATACCACACGACGTAACAAACAAAACGCTTATTATTTAAAATTTCATTAAAACGGTCAACTACTAGTGCATGGTAAATTACTAGTGCGATCTCACCGCTGAGCTATCATAGCTCTACAGAGGTCTTTATAACTCAATTTATATGCAAATTAGTTGATGCGTCTGCGCATCGTAATTACAGGATTTACTTAACGACTATGGCTGGAGTAGGACCGATTGTCACGCCAATAACATCGAGGGTCACAGACAGTTATTGTAATTATAATTCATATTATTTATATGCTCTAAGCCAGGGGTCTTCAACCTTTTATACTTCTATGAACCCTTCGAACCCATGGTTTTCTCTTCTCGATAGCAACAGCATTCCAAACCAGAAGTAGAGTTGACAATTCAATAGCACTTGTTAATAAGTTAACTTCAATAAAGTATATCTTGAATTTGAATCTTAATTAGATGAAATATTTATAGTAATATAAATAAAATATTAATTAGATTAAATTACATTTATATAATTAGGCGTTATTCTGTGGAGATCCATAATACAAGAGTAATATTAAAATTATTTCGCTATGATCCGCGATAAAGTAAAATAGAAAATATATATAATGCTAAATGTAGAGTGGACAATCCGTTTTCATGCATGCCGTTTACGAATCCTGCATGTAACATTCATGTCGTTTACGAATCCTACATGTAACAGGTATAAAAACGGATTGTCTCGGTCGACTCTACATTTAGAATTACGTATATTTTCTATTTTATTTTATCGCGGATTATAGCAAAATAACTTTTTTATTACTTTTGAGGAACGGTGAAGTCAATAACAAACTGGGCACGATCTCTCTTTGCCTGTCGTTTTTCGTGCCATGGTGGACAGGAAGAGATCGTGGGCAGCGCTAGCCTCCATCTGCGAGGAGGTTACGACGCGGAAGGAGGCGGCGGGACGGTTTCGGTAAGTCAAGTCTTTGGACCCTATCCGTCGCAGGCGAGTAGGGCGCCCACGACTAGCCCAAATCCGTCGTATGCCGCTGAAAGGTCCCCTTTGAACGAGGTTATCGGACGCCCTCCTGAAGGTACCAGAGGCGGTCGATGCATCTGGTGCTCCCAATGCATCGTATAGCGGAGGGAGGGGTCACTTTAAGAGAGGCCCCGACCCAGAGATGGCGCACTCTGGGGTTCAGAGTTGCTGCTGGCGGGGATGGGGGCAATATGTCCGACGGTACCCTGTCGCTACCAGCAGTCTGGTGGAGCACTCACATTGTTTTAGTCGGTACGAATCCGACATACCCCTACTGAACAAATCACGGGACCCATAAAGCGTTAGTTTCCTGATAAATAAAATAAAATAACAAACTGAGCGACAGCATATAATATAGGTATTATAAAGAATTGTGGGATGTTTTTTACAAAGAAACCGCAGGGGCCTAATGAGTGATTAATTAAACTTTTAACATAGAAGCGTCCCATATACTACTTGGCCTTAATTGAGTCATTTACATTTGTTGACATGAAGTCAGTGATTTGGCCTACTTTTATGTATGAATCACGATAACGTGTGATGAGCCTATACCTTCTATGAACACAATTTAATTAAAATTAAAATTTATAGATTTAGGTGTCACTTTGCGGCAATTCATAACACAAAATATACGAGTATAGAAAATATGATTAGACAAGCTTAAATATAGTTCAATTAAGAGAATAAATGATAAAACTGTTCAGACTCGAAAATCGTTCAAACTTCGTACAAAACCGCAGTCAATAAATAAATAATTGATCGTTGACGTAACAAAAGTTTACAAAAAGCTTATTTAAATAAGGATTATTCTGATTCGATTTAATTTAAGTAAGTGGACGTAAATGAAATTGCAATTACTACACCTAGTTGTCTGTAATTATGTGTAATTTTTTATGTCATGAAAACCCATTATGGATCATCCCCACCGGACGGGGACGAGCGGCGGGTATATCGGATTCGCACCGACTAAAAACCTGACAGTGCTCCACCACGCTGCTAGTGGCGGGGACAGGGTACCGTTGGACACATTGCCCCCATCCCCGCCGCCAGCTCCTCTGACCCTAGAGTGCGCCACCTCTGGGTCCAGGCCTTTCTAATAGTGGCCTCTCCCTCCGCCAATCGATGCATCGGGAGCACCAGATGCATCGACCGCCTCGGGGACCTAGCGAGTGTCCAATAAAACCCCGTTCGGATCGCTCTGAGGTCCCGGTTAGGGCGGCATGCGACGGTCTTAGGCGAGTCGCCTGCGCCCCGCTTGCCTCTGGCGGATCGGATCCAAGGATTCGACTTCCCGGATCCGCTCCGCCACCTCCTTCCGCGAGATTATGTCTTCACATAAGGAGGCCATCTAGGAAGTCTATTACACTCAGCCGGATACCACACGACGGGTTAACTTACCTTAGTCGCCTTTACGACACCTCTGTAGGAAAGTGGGTGGTCTGTTCTATTCAGCCAGATACCACACGGCGGTTGTCTGTAATTATTTAACTAAATGTTTGACATTTAGTTAAATAATTACGTACGTACGTAAAGTGCGTGATTGTTTCGACTATGAGTTTAAACATTTTTGACTAACTTAAAAGGAATGTTAATTATAACTACGATGTCTTATGAATCACGGCGTAACGCTGCGTTAAATTTGAAACAAAATCGATAAAGTATGGTTAAAACTAAACGTGACTGGTCTTAAATTTGTTATTTTGTAAGTTTTTAAGTTAACCTGTGTGTGGTAATCGTATGAATTACGACGTAGTTAAGAGCTGTAGAGGTCGGGTCAAATGGGTCCTAAATTAGACAATTTAACCTGTTACTATAACAATCAACTTAGGCTGACTGCGCGACTGGCGCGAAGACTGTGTGAAAACCAGTCTTCGCGCGCGTCATTTCTCTGGTTTTTTATGAAAGCTCCAAACAAGTTGGTAACCTCGACATTTATTTTTTGCAACTATTATATAATAATATTATTTGCATACGTGTTGAGTATCAAAAAACCGTTTATATGTCAGAGTATATTTTGATAAATGTCTAGCAAATAAACTGACGATCCTTATTAAAATATGGTGCTTGCGATTTAAAAATGTTTTGGCATAAGCAGCTTTTAAAGTAAAATGTAGGATTTCTTATCGAGATGTAAAATACATTAGGTAAGTTGACCGCCGTGTGGTAGCTGGTTGAGTAAAATAGACCACCCTCTTTCTTACCGAGGAGTCGTAAAATATGATTAAGGTAAGTTGACGTCAGGCAGGCGGCCGGTCGTAAAATACGTAGCCAAATCATATGACAACATGTTTGTAACATGTTGTGGCGACCCCACTTAGAGTGGGATAAGGGCAGGAGGATGATGTAGCAACCTCATTTCTTACCGAGGCGTCGTAAAAGGCGACTAAGGTAAGTCGACCCACCGTGTGGTATCCGGTTAAGTAAAATAGACCACCCGCTTTCTTACCGAGGAGTCGTAAAATACGACTAGGGTAAGTGGACGTCAGGCAGTGCTGGTCGTAAAATACGTAGCCAAATCATATGACAACATGTTTGTAACATCTTGTGCCGACCCCACTTAGAGTGGGATAAGGGCAGGAGGATGATGTAGTATATTAGTAATAGTAACAGCCTCGTATTGTCGCACTGTCCACCAATTTCCACATGTTGGGACAAGGATTTCTCTCCCATCTAAACCAACCATAAATAATATTTCAATTGAAGCTTGCAAACAATTTTGTCACAGGAAAATGGCGTTACAACTTAATTTTAATGATAATTAAAATAATTTTGTCACAGGAAAATAGGTTTAATTTTAATGATAATTAAAGTAATTGCGTTCGCTCCACTTCTAGTGGTTACAATTACGTTATAATAATTTATACAGGGTTAGCTAAACATATACTGTTGAGGACTATGTTGATGATAAGAAAGCTTGGTTTTAAATTGCGACCAGCTACGCGCTAGATTATATTATAAATTTGTTAATTTGTTCTTATATAATTAAGCCATTATTGTAATACTCAATTTTGAAAAGAGTGACTGCCGAGTTTCTTGCTGGTTCTTCTCGGTAAGAGCACCTTTCCGAACCAGTCGTAGCTTCTTTGTAATTTGACGATTCGAAAGTGCTTGTAAAAGCCAATTTGAATAAAGAATTATTTGAATTTGGAATTTATACACTATGCGATCCTTACAAAATGTTCGAGAAAGAACTGATTCCTTTCGCAGACAGAGTGATCTTCTAAACTTCTCTAACATGATACAGCAGATTCGTAGGCACCTATGAATTTGTGAACGCACTGAGTGTGGGATTCCCGTTTATTAATACTAATATATAAGGCTGAAGTTTGTTTGTTTGATTGTTTGAACGCGCTAATCTCAGGAAATACTGGACTGAATTGAAATTTTGTAAGATAGTCCTTTATATTGAGGAAGGCTATAAGCTATATAACATGACACTAAGAAGAGTAATAAAAAATAGTACGAAAACGACAAAATTGAAAGCTTTCCTTGCGTGCGAGTAAACGGTGATAGTTATTAAAAAATCATGTGATATAAAATTGTTTACCTCTAATTTTCGCGTCAGCATATATGTAGCTTTTAAGGTTAACCAACTTTAACCATTTTTATGGTTATCAAAGTACTATATTACGGGTTTTATCTTTCCACGCGAGCGAAGCCGCTGGCGATTGCTAGTATAAATATAAAAAGAAAAGAACTATTTTTATTATTTAGATTATTCGCCGAGTTTCTTGCTGGTTCTTCTCGATAGGAGCAAACTTCAGAATAAGTGGTAGCTTCTTTAAATTATCATTTATTCTTTATTCATTTGAATAAAGAATATTTTGATTTTGAATATACCCAGTTAGCATATGGGTTAAAAAAAGGCTAATACAGAAAGCCTACTATACTGTTGAGACTTACATAAATGTACGTGGATAGGAACTGATATAAGCTTGCGGCTCCAGCTTTGCGCCTTGCAAAAGTACGTAAGTCGTTTGTGGGTTTGGATATAAGATTTTATAATAATCCGCAATCAATTTTATCTTTGCCGTTATAGCAGGTTACTAAAACCACTGTTAAAAAGAGACTGATACAGAAAGCCTACTATACTAATGAGGATTATTTAGATGATAAGAATGTATATAGCTAATTTTCGACCATGTTCAACATAGTAATTACTAAATATAATTTCTTATAAGAATTTTATTGTAAAAAAAAGACCAATCGCTGAGTGTCTTGCTGAGTATTCTCGGTAGGAACAGCTTTCCGAACCAGCAGTAGAGTTGACGATTCAAAAGCACTTGTTTACAAGTTGAGTAAAGCACATTCTGAATTTGAATTTGAAAAAAATAACTATAATAAAAAATAGTTATCAGTACGTTTATCAGTTATGCGGTCAACTGATAAAGTTAGTGCAGATATTTTGTGTATTCGTGATACTAGATAACGATCTGCTTAAAAGTGGGGAACCTGGCGTCAGTTAATGAACCCGTGGTGCGGGCGCGGACGAGCGTGGCGGGTATTTATAGATTACTAGGTCATTACGTAGAAGAGCGTTGTTATTAGGGCTGACAACTGATAATGTTTAACCGATAAAATATTTTTATACACGACGACGTTAAACTATCAGCAGGAACCGACATAAGCTTGCGGCTCCTGCTTTGCGCCTTGCAAAAGTGCGTAACTCGTTTGTGGGTTTTGGTATAAGATTCTATAATAAAATTCCGCAATCAATTTCAGCGCTGCCATTACAGCAGTTTAAAAACACTGTAAAAAGAGGCTGAAACAGGAAGCCTACTATACTCTTGAAGATTATTTAGAAGATAAGAATGTATGGATATAGCTCTCTTTGAACCTGTACAAGACAGTAACGACTTAATGTAAATAATATTAAGAATTATATTTTTAAAAGAGCAACCGCCGAGTTTCTTGCTGGCTCTTCTCGGTAGGAACAGCTTTCCGAACCAGCAGTAGAGTTGACGATTCAAAAGCACTTGTTTACAAGTTTATTTGAATAAAGAATATTTTGAATTTGAAAATTTGAATATCGTGAGTTGAATTCATAATTAATGTATAGAAACCGGCTATACTCACGTGTTCACGCGGGAACTGCAGTTCCCGCCGCGATAACGCCGCGTAAAGAGCTCATGAATAAGAGCCCCGTATGGGCTTGAATCTAGTCGGGCTCATCCGATAAAATAACACGTGAGTATAGCCGGTTTCTATACATTAACGACGACGTTAATTCAAATTCAAAATATTTGTTATTCAAGTATACTGATTCCGGTGATTTTGAATCGTCAAATTCCATAATTAATTTTAGCTTTGCCATTACAGCAGTTTAAAAACATTGTTAAAAAGAGGCTGATACAGAAAGCCGAGTAATCTGTTGAGGATTACGTAAATGATAAGAATGCGTGGATATAACTATTCTGCGACCCTGTACAAGACAGTAATAAATAATAAACTAAATGTAACTAGTTGTAAAAATTATATTTTGAAAATAGCAATCGCCGAGTTTCTTTATGGCTCTTCTCGGTAGGAACAGCTTTCCCAACCAGCTTTAGAGTGTTTTTGAATTCAATTCAAAAACACTTGTTTACAAGTTTATTAATAAAGAATATTTAGAATTTGAATACAAATGTTCTCTGTTTGTATGTTTGTATTTCATTCTATCTCTCAGTGCTTTTACGTGTACATGATACATGACAAATGACATGATACATTTACATGATACATGTCTTCTTCTTCTTCTTACTCAACCGGTGGACGTCCACTGCTGAACATAGGTCTCCTTAAGGGATCGCCACAATCCACGATTTTGTGCCGCTTGGATCCAGCGGCTCCCCGCGACCTTTTTGAGGTCGTCAGTCCACCTCGTTGGGGGCCTACCAACGCTGCGCTTTCCAGTGCGAGGTCGCCATTCCAGCTCCTTAGGACCCCAACGCCCATCAGTTCTACGTACTACGTGCCCCGCCCATTGCCACTTCAGATTCGCGATACGATGAGCTATGTCGGTAACTCTGGTTCTTCTACGGATCTCCTCATTTCTGATTTGATCACGTAGAGATACTCCGAGCATAGCCCGTTCCATCGCCCGCTGAGTGACTCTGAGCTTTCTTATGAGGCCCATAGTCAGCGACCACGTTTCCGATCCGCAAGTCATCACTGGCAACACGCACTGTTCGAAGACCTTGGTCTTCAGGTACTGAGGTATTTTGGACGAAAAGATCTCGCGTAGCTTCCCAAACGCTGCCCATCCGAGTATGATACATGTAGGATTCGTAAAAACTCATGAACTACCCGCCACCATAACACAACAATACACAAGTACTGCACACATTCACTGCCACAAGAATCCACAACAAAATCGTAAAGCAATTTTTCGGGAATGGATAATACACTCTACATATTTTATCATTATGTATATTTTTATATTGCGGATTATAGCAAAATAAACAGTACTTTTGTATTATTTTAATATTTCCTATCCTAATAACAAAAAGTTGTATTTTTTTTTTGTCTTTTCACAAAAGACACAACCCTACAATGTTAGGATAAGACCGCGATATTCAACCGATAGCGAGATAAACATCTGGGTCGGATGCTGTTTATTTCGCAAGCTATAGAGACGCGATGTTTATTTTAAGACAGGTCTATTGTTGAGGTCTATTAGAACAGGTGTTTTGTATATACTAAGGTATTGCGATGGAGATATTGGCGCTGTTTGGACTTAAATTCAAATTCTAAATCTTTTTTTTAGTAAACTTGTAAGCAAGTGCTTTTGAATCGTCAACTCTACTGCTGGTCCGGAAAATTGTTCCTACCGAGAAGAGCCAGCAAGAAACTCGGCGGTTGCTCTTTTCTAAATATAGTTCTTATTTGTAATTACATTTAGTTATTACTGTCTTGTACAGGCTCGAGTACAAGAAGAGTAGCTACATCCACAATCTTATCAATATTATTAAAAATTGTTTGTTATATAAGAATTTTTGAAAGGCTATAGTGGGGTATTGAACAAAAAAGGTTGGAAAACAAAGATCTATGGTATACTAATATATAAATGGAAAAGTCTGTCTGCCTATAAGGCTTTCACGGCTGAATCAAAATGGAGTAAATTTGACAAAATTGAAGCTCATATACCGTGTCAACATATAGTAGGTAACAATTTCAGTATTTCCTTTGGAAACAGGAATAGATAGATAACATAATTTAGGGTAGTTGAAACTACCCTAAAGTTTAGTTTCCTTAGAGCTCATGAATAAGGTCACAGCATGTACTTGACTTGACTTTTCAGGCTAACCTGATAGGAAATGACGTGATTATAGTCGGTTTCTAGAAATACATTATTATGGGTGTTCTGAATAAGTTCGGAACAAGCTGTGGTAGCCCAGAGGTAACACCGTGCGACTCTTTCGAGGAGGTCACGGTTTCAAACCCGGGCAGACACCAATGAGTTTTCTGTTAAAAGTTGCGTGTCTAATTGATAATTGCAATTTATCACACGCTTTTCGGTGAAGGAAAACAACCTACATATCTCTAGGGAATTCTGGAGATATGTGTAACCTACCAATCCGCATTGGAGCGTGGTAGGTCTTAGCTCCAATTCCTCTCTCCAAAAACGGAGAGAAGAGGTCTATTCTCAGCAGTGGGATAGTAACAGGCCGCTACATACTTTTGTTATGGGTATTCAATAGTGATTCCCACAGACAGTATATTGGATGCTACAAATACACGCGGAAGTAGGGCGCGTTTCCCCCTCTCCCCTCCACCCGCTGCTCTGTCCAGACACCGCTCTTCCGGAACATATGTGCACGCTGTTCTGCCCCGTTACTTTGCCTTTCTATTTACGACTATAATAATATCAATGCGAAAGTCTTTCTGTCAGTCTATCTGTTACTCTTACACCGCTCCTGCTAAACTATTTCAGGTCTTCATTACATCTATTTTTTTTTCAAACTGACTATATACTGTAAGCCCTAATGGGTAAGACATGTGCTGTCGCGGACTTTTATTTAGAGCTTTAAGAGGGGAACAATTTTGTAATATATGATTTTTGAATAACTATTACCGTTTACTAAGCGCACAGAAGGAAAACTTTAAATTTTGCCGTTTTCGTTAAGTTCCTCTCCTATTCATTTTAGCGTGATGTTATATATCTATAGCCTTCCTCAATAAATGGACTATCTTACACTGAAATAATTTTTCATTTCGGTTCAGTAGTAACTCAGATTAAAACGTTCAAACAATCAATCAATCAATCAAACAAACAAACAAACTCTTCAGCTTTATATATTAGTATAGATCCTAACATACAATTTGACCGTTTATTATTAATAATAATCGTCGTGGCGGTTTGTACGCACGGTCTCTTATCAATAGGTTAAGGTTTTTCCCGTTCTTATAATTTGATAAGATTTTTTTCCGTCTAAATTTAATAAATAATTAGCTATTTCGAAACATAATTAATTATATTTTGCAATAAGAGAAAATCTATGTAATACTAAAAGTAGAGTTTCACAACGTATACAAGCAGGATTCGTAAATACGTGCACTGGGTATCATCACCATTAACAATTGGCACCGCACACATTCACTACCATAATCTCAGAAAAAGAGATCTGGTTAGTAAGTTATGGTTGACTGACCTGGTGCGGCGCGTTTGTTCAAAACAATAACTTAGTTATTAGTATAACACAGTGTAGTTTTGTCTCCTTCGCACTTGTATGTAGTCTCTCGGTCAAGGTCAATGCTTTACATACGATATGGAATAAAATAAGGTACGGTCATTCACCCTACTATATCATGTATTTTTTATTCAAAACTTGAAATAATTCCTGTGGCTAAATTACTTTACTAAATTAACTGAAATTTTTTATGTACGCTGCTAAGATATGTAGTTACCTGGAATTAAAATGTCGTATGTTTAGTACGAATTTACACGTATATATAAGGTTTAGACCAAATTTTAAACCAGTAAAGACGTTGAAGCGTTAGACCGGAACATTGACACAATCACACACACAAACATTCACAACATGTTATAAACATGTTGTTACATGATTTAGATTCGTATTTTACGACCGGCCGTCCGCCTGACATCAATTTACCTTACGTATTTTACGACACCTCGGTAAGAAAGATGGTGGTCTATTCTAATTAACCGGATACCACACGGCGAGTCAACTTATTTTAGTCACCTTTTACGTCACCTCGGTAAGAAATGAGGGTGGTCTATTCTACTCAGCCGGATACCACAGGACGGATCGTCTTACCTTAGTCGCTTTTTACAACACCTCGGTAAGAAATGAGGGTGGTCTATTCTACTCAGTCGAATACCACACGGCGGGTCAACTTATCTTAGTCACCTTTTACAACACCTCGGTAAGACATGAGGGTGGTCTATTCTACTCAGCCGGATACCACACGGCGGAAACTTTCACCTTAAACTTATATTGGCAGTATTATTGTCCTTGAAAGTTTTTATTTAACAATAACGAATACAAATTTACTACGGCCATCAGTTCACCTTTGAACTTAAAACACGATGTTTTGAGAAAAAAAACCAATAAAAATCAATATACCTACCAGGATATAACATGTTTTTGTTTTTGTATATGGACTAAGAGCCCGTGAGCCCTAGACATTCGTCATTTTATAAAAGCTGAAAGTTTGTCAGAGCATGCTCCCAACACAGGTAAGAACGATGGTAGATTATGGAATTTAGATCATAAGAGCTTTGTGAGATAAACGGCACTCAAGGTTAATAAATACCGATCTAATTTCGTTAAAGTATAAAGCGTGTATTTTTGGTATTATCTTGAGAATAATATTAAAAATCACGTCAGTCAATGCATGAAATTTGAATTATATTTACGTCATAGTATAAAAGCTGTTTTTAACATATATAACTTGCGTAACAATAAGATGATGTTTTCTAATCAGCCAGTAAGGACTAGTTGCAGTCAAATTCAATCAAGATTCATCAAAGTATAAAGCGCGTTTTTTTGGTATTATCTTCAGAATAATATTAAAAATCATGTCAGTCAATGCATGAAATTTGAATTCTATTTACGTTATAGTATAAAAGCTGTTTTTAACATATATAACTTGCATAATAATAAGATGATGTTTCCTTATCAGCCAGACATTTTTGATAGTTCCAACCCTTGTCAAACAAGCATAAAAGGTCGCGGAAAGAGTTACGGCTAACAGAAAGGCATCAGTTTGTTTTCAGGTGGGCGGAAAATCGTAAAGGAGTAGTGTTATTACAATATAAAACTAACAATACTTGAAGATAGCGAATAAAATTATGTTAGTTAATGTTAACATGTACTCTTAGTACATATATCGCAGTATTAATAAAAACTGAGCAGTAAGTAACGACCTATCTCGCCATCTCGCTCGAACTTACCCGTATATATATACTTCGCGCTCTCTCCTACCGCTACCTTTTATGCTTGTCTGGCAGGGGTTGGAACTATCAAAAATGTCTGGCTGATGAGGAAACATCATCTTATTATTATGCAAGTTATATACTTTAAAATCAGCTAAAAATTAATAAATAGAATTCAAATTTCATGCATTGACTAAAGTGATTTTTAATATTATTCTGAAGATAATACCAAAAAACTTTATACTTTGAGGAATTTTGATTTGATTTGACTGCACTAGACATTACTTGATAGGACGTATGACGTCACTGGGTGAATGAAACATGACGTAATACTTACTAATAGAATATTTCACCCATCGCCATATTACTATTCTTAACTAACTGTCTTTATTTGTAAACAGCCGGTTGTAAATCTTAAGATCCATTGAGATGTTTAAGCTGTGATAAATTATAATTTAACTGTTAACCTCCTTGCTTACCAAAAGATTATCTTACTAGTATAAAGATAAGAGTGAATTTACTTTAAGTGATTATACAGTACGTTCACAAGATTTTCGCGTTGACTCATTTAATATGATGACGGTTGAAACTAAAATAAACATGAAGATTTAAGTTTTATTCCAAAAATAATTTCGTTCTAGACGTATTAGATTAGAAAAACAAGAAACGGAGTTCGTCTTTAATATTTAAATGAGTTAATCTTGTAGAAATGTTAAAATCTAGTTGTGTGCTGAAATTCAGCATATAGAGGGTTTTGGGGGAGAAAAATCGATCTACATAATTTGTTATTTTAAGAATAAAGTCGTTTTATCTCTGTTTACCACCCAGGTATTATATGTATAGGTACCTATATATTGTTAGGATCCAGAGTAGGATTTATAAAAAGAGAACAAAATTAATATATTTGTATCCAAACACACAAAAACAAAATGGCTGACGTGAACAGATCCACCAACAGAGCTTTCGCGCGCGAGTAAAAGAGGTGTCGTAAAAGGTGACTAAGGTAAGTCGACCCGCCGTGTGGTTTCTGGCTGAATAGAATAGACCACCCTCATTTCTTACCGAGGTGTCGTAAAAGGCGACTACCTAAGGTAAGTCGACCCGCCGTGTGGTATCTAGTTAAGTAGAAAAGACCACCCAAATTTCTTCCCGAGTTATTGTAAAAGGCGCCTAAGGTAAGTTGACCCACTGTGTGGTATCTGGTTAAGTAGAATAGACCACCCTCTTTCTTACCTAGGTGTCGTAGAATACGACTAAGTTCAGTTGACGTCAGGCAGGCGGCCAGTTGTAAAATGCGTAGGCAAATGTGACAACATGTTGTGCCGACCCTATTTAGTGTGGAATAAGATGATGATGGTAAGAACGATGGTGGTCTACTCTACTCAGCTGGATACCAAACGGCGTACAACTACAATAACAATGTGATTGCACAACATTTAAAAAAAATTTAAGCCACTTTCAGTGAAAGGAGTTAATTCACTTTATATTTGGTAATTTTTATGTCACTAAACTAAACCAGTAAGGTCCTACAAGGTCGTGCTTTTTGCTAATAAAATGAAAATCTGACCTCAAAGATTTACTTCCGTTTAAATAATCGTAGATCAATATTCAATATTATGTCGAAATTTTTGCAACACCAAAGTGGAGGCGCTTTTTTATATTAAAATCAAGCTGTTTTAACCGATTTCACCTGCGTGACCTATACTAATATATAAAGCTGAAAAATCTGCGTGCTAATCTATACTAATATATAAAGCTGAAGAGTTTGTTTGAACGCACTAATCTCAGGACCGATTTGAAAAATTATTTCAGTGTAAGATAATCCATTTATTCAGGAAGGCTATATATATAACATCACGCTAAGACGAATAAGAGAGGAACAGTAATACGGCATAATTTAAAGCTTTCCTTGAGTGCGCTGAGTAATAGTTATTAAAAAATCATGTAGGTATTACAAAATTGTGCCCCTCTAAAAGGTCTAAATAAAAGTCCGCGATAGCATATGTCTAGCTTTGAAGGTTCACCCACTTTAACCATTTTTATGGTTATCAAAGACTATATATTACGGTTTTGATCTTTCCACGCGGGAGGAGCCGCTGGCGATAGTCATTTATAAAGTTGTAACAGTTGGGAACGGGCGGACTAAAGAAGTGAAAATACCCGGAATAAAGTCCCAGATATTACAGCCCTATCTTTTGTAAATATTAAAAAATATACCGACCAACGCTCGGCCACCTAGGTACAAAGTGTTATTCAAATATTCCATTGTCAAATTAAACTTACATAGCGTCCGAGGTAATCACTTACTTCGGCGATGCTTCTTTCGGCGATGCTTCTGCGCTCGCCCGTCCCGCCCGGTGACGCTGTAAAAGCCGTTAAGGCTAACAGCATATAGTCAATTCGAAAAAAAAAAAAAATAAAAAAAAAAAAAATAAAAAAAAAAAAATAAATAAATAAATCACTTACTATATGTCAAGCAAGTATACGTAATTGCCGCATATTGCTATCAAATACAGCGTAATTTTGATAGTTAGATAGCGTTTCTTTCTTTAGGACGGATAAGATAAGATGCATTGATATACATTAATGGATTAAAATTAAAAAAAATTCAAAATATTCTTTATTCAAATAAACTTGTAAACAAGTGCTTTTGAATCGTCAACTCTACTGCTGGTTCGGAAAGCTGTTTCTACCGAGAAGAGCCAGCAAGATACTCGGTGGTTGCTCTTTTAAAAATATAATTCTTAATACTAGTTACATTTAATCGTTCCTATCTTGAACAGGGTCGAACGATATCTATGTCCACGCATTTTTATAGTCTAAAAAAGCCGAAATATCTATTGTGTAAAGTTACCAATGATTGAGGATATTTTGTGTCGGCAACACTGAGCGGAGGGGGAGTGAAGATGGCGGCGAGCGACAAGAAGGATGTGTTCTATGGAAATTAATAATAATACAGCGATAAATATGATTTATGGGATCTTTTGTAAAGTAGAGTACTAATTAAAGTGTACGAAAATATAATAAAGGAAAGTTAATAATATAGTTATATTACAATTGCATTAGATAAACTTGAATCATGATTCGTTTTTATGCGGATGCGCCGTGAATGCTTGCTCCCTTGTAGGGGGTCTGGAGGGCTGCGAGACGCGCGGGGGGCGGTCAAGGTGCTATCGAATACAGCGTTTCTTTGATAGATAGCGTTTTTCTTTGGGACGGATAAGATAAGATGCATTGATATTTTATACCAATACATCAGTGCATGTATGGATATACATTAATGGATTAGAAGCCGAAATATCTATTGCATTTGATAAACTTGAATCATGATTCGTTTTTATGCGGATGCGCCGTAGATGCTCGCTCCCTTGTAGGGGGTCTGGAGGGGTGCGGGGCGCGCGGGGGGCGGTCAAGGCCGCGGGCGCACGCGGCGCTCGGTGCGGCGTCCAGTCTAGGCATGGACAGAATCACCGATCACTTAATGATCATGATATGAAAAACTTTTCATATAGCATCATCTGCTAATGAGTTTTAGAGTAACTGCTACTGCTATACAAAATTATGGATATTCTATGAAAAAGAAAATAATAAATTAATACTGAGACTAATTCACTGATATTGAGCAAAATTATTGTTAATACAAACAAATGTAATTCTTATTTCTCATAAAATACGGTCGATAATTCGGGAAGATGACGCACTTTTACGTTATTCCAACTGAAACTATATCCTAGAAATTCCGTCTTTTGAAAACTAAAGTTAGAATTGCCAAAGTGCAATGTGTATAAGGTAAAGTAGTGTTACACTAGTAGAAAGAGATAACATATTTAAATATAGACTTAGAAGAGTCATAAAGATTGGATTAAATAAAGTTAAATGATGATTGAATAAAATAATATAAATATATTGAAATAGCGACATCTGTTCCGCAAATAGCAAAATATTTGGCGACTCTAAATAGTTCAAACAAATGTCAAAAGGTGGCGAGAGTTTGCTACTGTCGTTGGAAATATTCGTTATAAAAATAAAAATCGTTAATCGGATCGTATTTGTTAGTAATGGATATTATTATGATAGTAGAATTTGTTGCTACGTTTATCCAGTCAACAAAAAAACATTATAACATTAGAAGACGCTATTTGAAGTAAAAGTATAACCTAGAAATAACGAGCGTATTATATTCGACCTAAGAATTACATTTGTTTGTAATAACAAAAATTTTGCCTAGCAACATTGATTAGCAAAAGCGCTATCCGCTTTTATATTATTTACGCTAATGGACTATATGATTGCTTATACGAACAAATGTAGTCTTTATGTCCTATACACTGCATACGACGTAAAGAGTAAATTTGTTTGTAATAACAATAATTTTGCCTAGCAACATTGATTAGCAAAACCGCTATCCGCTATTATATTATTTACGCTAATGGACTAAATGATTGCTTATACGAACAAATGTAGTCTTTATGTCCTATACACTGCATACGACATAAAGAATACATTTGCTTGTATTCCAATAGCATTAGCATTTCTTATACAAACAAATGTAGTCTTTATGTCCTATACACTGCATACGACATAAAGAATAAATTTGTTTGTAATAACAATAATTTTGCCTAGCAACATTGATTAGCAAAAACGCTATCCGCTATTATATTATTTACGTTAATGGACTAAATGATTGCTTATACGAACAAATATAGTCTTTATGTCCTATACACTGCATACGACATAAAGAATACATTTGCTTGTATTCCAATAGCATTAGCATTTCTTATACCAACAAATGTAGTCTTTATGTCCTATACACTGCATACGACATAAAGAATACATTTGCTTGTATTCCAATAGCATTAGCATTAGCGGGAATAATCACGTGATTAAAATCGATCATATCGTGGAACGAATATGATTCTTATATAGCAATCATACCCATGCCTAGTCCAGTCAGTCCGCGTCGCACTCCCCCAGCGCTCAGTCGTGTTGTTTGTGTTAGTGTTGTGATTGCTTACTGGACAGTTAGCCGCCAGGTCGTCGACCGCGCGATGTATGCGTGCCCGCCGACTGCCCTCGCACAAATCTGACCGAAACCCATCAGGTGAGTTCCGATACAGGAATAGCACAATGGCATTCTTGTTCGGGTTGGCGACAATACATTTGAAAGCCCATTAGACCTGTCCGATGTAATAGATTGTCCTAGTCGAGAGATGTTCTTGAAACTCAAGGCAAGACGCTGTCTAGCGTTTTGTTTTGTATATCCAAAATGACATAAAAAAGCTCGAGATCTGTCGAAGCGTTGTCTAAATACGTTTAGATATTAGGAATTGAACAGCGGACATATCTCAACCGTGCTTTTAGTGAAAGTCGTTAATTTAAATTAGAAAGTGTGTTTTTAATACATTCCTATATAATTATTGAATTCTTACATATCAAAAACTGGCAATTAATCCTTGAAAATCATCGAGTGTATTGCTGTAGTCGTTGGCAAAACGACATTCCAAGCTACTGTTATGTTCATTATATGCTGTTGTATATTGTATAGAAAGCGATAGAAAAGTTTACCAAATACATCTTATTCGTCCTGCCCTTATCCCATTCTAAGTGGGGTCGGCACAACATGTTAGAAACATGTTGTCACAATATTTGGCTTCTTATTTTACGACCGGCCGCGTACTCGACATCAACTTCTCTTAGTCGTATTTTACGAGTCCTCGGTAAGAAAGAGGCTGGCTACTCGACCGGATACCAGACCGTGGGTCAACTTACATTAGTAGCCTTTTACAACACCTCGGTAAGAAATGAGGGTCTATACTACTCAGCCGAATACCACACGGCGGCTCGACTTACCTTAGACGCCTTTTACGACACCTCTGTAATGAATGAGGGTGGTCTATTCTACTCAGCCGGATACCACACGGCTATATTCATCAAATACTTGTGAATTATGATCAAATTTCAACTAAGAAAAACAAAGTCAGCGAGTAAGAGAATTTACAAAAGTGTTTTGCTGTAATCCGCGTTAGTTAAGAGAATCTATTTTAATCTAAATGTATGAAGCAGGCAACATTAGCCGTGTGGTATCCGGCTGAATAAAATAGTATCACCCTCATTTCTTACCGAGGTGTCGTAAAAGGCGACTACGGTAAGTTGTCCTACCGTGTGGTATCCGGTTTAGTAGAATAGACCACCCTTTTTGTTACCGAGGTGTCGTAAAATTTTGCTATAATCTATGCTAAATTTAGTATCATACTATCCATTTTCATATCTGATATATGGATAATTGGTTACGTTGATATTGTGTTAGTGAATGTGTGTGGTTTAAATACGACTAAGGTAAGTTGACATCAGGTAGGCGGCCGGTTTAGTACGTAGTTAAATCATATGACAACATGTTTATAACATGTGCTGACCCCACTTAAGAGTGGGATAAGGGCAGGAAGATGATGATTAAAGGAAACCACTTAACTCAGTATATTTATAATCCAATACTCAGTTAAAAACGTCTTACAACAACCCTATAATACACATTCCTCACCAAACAAACAGGTTTCAAAACTCGTCAGCGATGATTTAACTTTACCGTTGCCTAAAAACTTTATTCTGAATGTGAAACTAGAGATAATAAAATAGAATTAGCTGTTATTTTGCGTAGATTTATAATACGAAAGTTATTATTATATTACTATAGCCGTGTGGATTCCGGCTGAGTAGAATAGACCACCCTCATTTCTTACCGAGGTGTAAAGTACGACTAAGGTAAGTTGAAGTCAGGCAAGCGGCCGATCGTAAAATACATAGCCAAATCATGTGACAACCTGTTTATAACATGTTGTGCCGACCCCCCTTAGAGTCCCACTCTAAGGGCAGAAGGATGATGATGATAATTATATAAAATATATTAAAATATTTATTATTTTAAAGACTGTTTTCTTTTGTTTAGTATCAATCCTTATTTAAATTAAATAAAGGAATTTACGCAGGAAAAACTTTCCTGATACACTGTATTTCGACGCAGGTTAGTTAATTAGGGTATAGTTCATTATAAATAACACTTGATAGTCTAAATTAACAAAAAAAAACAATTCAAATTCTAAATATTCTTTATTCAAAATAAACTTGTGTAAACAAGTGCTTTTGAATCGTCAACTCTACTGCTGGTTGGGAAAGCTGTTCCTACCGAGAAGAGCCAGCAAGAAACTCGGCGGTTGCTCTTTTAAAAATATAATTCTTAATACTAGTTACATTTAATCGTTTCTATCTTGTACAGGGTCGAACAATATCTATATCCACGCATTCTTATCGTCTAAATAAACCTCAACAGTATAGTAGGCTTTCTCCTTAATAGTGTTTTAAACTGCTGTAACGGCAAAGCCAAAACTTATTGTTGAATTTTATTATAGAATCTTATACCCAAACCCACAAACGACTTACGCGCTTTTTCAAGGCGCAAAGAAGGCGCCGCAAGCTTATGTCGGTTCCTACTTTGTCTATTATATACTCGTATATCACTTATTGTTTCAAAATTCTTTATATTTTTATATACAAAAAACGGTTGCCTGTAAAGTCGGTTTTACGGGCAAAGATTTTACGTGACGTCTTTTTAAATGTGATGGATTGGAGTGGGAGAGAGACGCAAGGCATTCGCCAGTCCGGCGGGCCTCTCTTTCGTTGGGTGACTCATCGTAACAGACGTGAGCGGGCGTTACACTTTTTCATGAGTGACTCCAAGCAGCAACCTAATTTGAGACGTTGTCACGTCAAAATTAAATTACTTAAAATATACTGTGAAGCAAATATAAGAATGATTTCTTATTGTTCTAGATACAATTTTGTAGCCTCTTAAATCTTATTACGACTAGATCTTGCACAATTAGCAATGACAGTATGATGGTATCGTAAGTGGTGATGTAAGATGTAATGAAAGCGATGGGCGAAGGCTCTGTAGATGGCGATCGTGAGATCTCTACTGAGATAAACAAGCGTTGCACTTTATTGTTTAAATTGCTACACTTTACAGTATCTCAGGTACGTGTATCTGATACCAATTGTATTGGAGCGAGTTGCTCAAGTAATACTAAAATGTCGTGTTATTTTTCGATCCTTATAGAGAGAGATCCCGTGGACCCCAGACTTTCGTCATTTTATAAAAGCTGAAACTTTGTCAGTGCATGCTCCCAGCACAGGTAAGAACGATGGTAGATTATGGAATTTGGATCATAGTGGCTTTGGGAGATACGAGGTACTCAAGGTTGCAAAATTCCGAATTAATTTCGTCATAGCATAAAGCTTAATCTTTTGATATTACCTTTAGAATAATATTAAAAATCACGTCAGTCAATGCCTGACACTTAGCATAGTGGAAACCCCCTGCCAGACACCCTTAAAGTTCATGAAAATTGACTTCTATTTACGTCATAGTATAAAAGCTGATTTTAATATATATTACTTGGATAAGAATAAGATGATGTTTCCCCTTTAGCCAGACATTTTCCATAGTTCCTACCCCAGCCAGACAAGCATAACAGGTTGCGGTTAGAAAAAGCGGGAAGTATATATACGGGTAGGTGCGAACGAGATGGCGAGTTAGGTCGTTACGTACTCGGCAGTTTTTTTTATGGAATGGTGTTGTTAAAATATTAAATTAACAATACTTGAAAATAGCGTATAACCAAAGATCTGAATTTTAAAATTCGAATGAGTGACCGAACTTCGTACCACCTGGTATGAGCTTGTTATACTATTTTTAATATTTAAATTAGTTAGTTTAATATTTAATATGTATATATAACGATATTCCTGAAATTCGGCATATTGGATTGGAGCTAAAACTTACCACGCTGCTCCAATGTGGATTGGTAGGTTTCACATATCTCCAGAATTATCTACGGATATGCAAGTTTTTTTCACGTTTTCCTTCACCGAAAAGCGTGTGATAAATTGTAATTATCAATTAGACACATAAGTTTTAACAGTAAAACTCATTGGTGCTTGCCCGGGTTTAAACCCGTGACCTCATCGAAAGAGCCGCACGGTGTCACCGCTGGGCTACCACAGCTTATAATCTTATATTATGAGTCTAATGACAAAGGGGATCTGGTTAGGTTTTCCTCACGATGTTTTCCTTCATTGAAAAGCGTGTGATAAATTGTAATTATCAATTAGACACATAAGTTTTAATAGAAAAACTCATTGGTGCTCCCCGGATCTGAACCCATGATCGTCTCTAGAGATAAACTCGGTCGCACTGTTGGGCTATCACAAGCTTCCAACTAAATGGAAATCTCCGCAAATCTCCTTCCCTTTCAGCATTTAAGTTACAGATTAGAAAATATTTATCATAGGTAATTATATATTAATAGCATCTCACTTTTATTTATTTATTTTACCAAAATTATTTAATCGATTAAATAGTTCAACCCGTACTCTCTTTCTTCTTCAACTCTTGTCCTTTTCCTTCTATTACTCAAAGGTTGACTAGAAGAGATCCCTTTTAGTGATAAGTCCTTTATAAATGTGTTCTTTTTTTTTCTCTTTTCTAAATATATGTGTAAAAAGCAAAATAAATAAATAAAATAAAAATAAATAAATGGTATTTTATAGTAATTACTCAATTATAAATTCCTACAAACGAAAAACAAATTAATTGCCATCTCAAAATATCTCAGACATTCGCATTTGCAATTATTTAATCTTAATTCAGTATACGTTGCGATGTGTTTGGAGTAGGGTTGCCACCATTTTTTGGAAGAAAAATATTTATTTTTCTTATTAAATCAAAAAAATATAGTACTATTAAGAAATTCAGGAAAAAAAATAGTACATATCTATTTTCAATGGTTAGATATTTATTTTTCCATGATTATTATTACTTTTCGCTGGACAATGACAAAGGAGGAGTTACTAACTAACTAAGCCCCGTAATTACATGAATGAGTTTCGTTTAAACATTTCCTATGCAGTCCTGCAGGTGCGTTCCATTCACAGTTGATTAGAAAAAAGCGCGACAATTGAATGAGTGAAGAAAATATAGTATTTTTCGTCCTATATTGTTTTTCTATAATATATAGTACAATTGACTAAAATATAGTACGATACTATATAATATAGTACGGGTGGCAACCCTAGTTTGGAGTTAATTGGAATGTATATGGTTATAGAATGCAAGCTGTAAATGTCTTAAAGCAAAAATTATCTAATAACAATTTTATTAGATAATTTCTTAACTTTCACTCCGCCGTGTGGTATCCGGCTGAGTAGAATAGACCACCCTCTTTCTTACCGATGTGTCGTAAAAGGCGACTAAGGTAAGTTAACCCACCGAGTGGTATCCGGTTTAGTAGAATAGACCACCCTCATTTCTTACCGAGGTATCGTAAAAGGCGACTAAGGTAAGTCGACGCGCCGTGTGGTATCCGGCTGAGTAGAATAGACCACCCTCTTTCTTACCAAGGTGTCGTAAAATACGACTAAGGTAAGTTGACGTCAGGCAGGCGGCCGGTCGTAAAAACGCAGCCAAATCATGTGACAGCATGTTTATAACATGTTGTGCCGACCCCACTTAGAGTGGGATAAGGGCAGGAGAATAGAGGATAAAGCTTCAGGGTCCTGGAAGTTTTATTTGTGAGTCAGTAATAGAAGAGTTTATTTGTTTCTTTGTTTGTTTAAACGCGCTAATCTCAGGAAGTACTGGACCTTTTCGACCATCGACCTGCCTATGGTCAACTTACCTTAGTCGATTTACGACACCTCGGTAAGAAATGAGGGTGGTACTCTATTCAGCCGGATACCACACGGCTAGATTATGTCTATTGTACATTAGGAAATAATTAAGCTGGTGCGAATGTCGCGGCAAGATGGTATCAACAACTTGCCAACAATGCGCCGGCCTTATATGAAATATTGACAACGATCTCATCGCGTATAGAAATACTAGAGACTCGTGGCTGTGATCGCCCAGCGGTGAGAATGTGAGATTCTTTCAAGAGATCACGGGTTCATACCTCTGGCAAAACCTATGAGTTTTTCTGTTAAAACTTTTGTATAATTTATCACACGCTTTTCTGTGAAGGTAAACATCGTGAGGAAACCTGCATATCTCTAGAGAATTCTGGGGATATGTGTAACATATTAATCCGCATTGGAGCAGCGTGGTAGGTCTTAACTCCAACCCTTCTTTCCAAAAACGGAGAGAGGAGACCTTTGCCCAGCAGTGGTATAATAAGATGCCTTATTGTTTGTTTCCCTAATATAAATCATCATTCTCCTGCCCTTATCCCACTTTAAGAGAGGTCGACACAACATGTTTTAACATTGTTGTAAAGTGATTTTGCTACATATTATACGTCCGGCCGCCTTGACGTCAATTTACCTAAGTCGACTTTTACGACACCCCGGTAAGGAGTAAAAGTGATCTATTCTATTCAGTCGGATACCACACGGCGTATCAACTTACCTTAGTCGCCTTTTACGACAGCTCGGTAAAAAATGAGGGTGTTATTTACTACTCAGCTGGATACCACACGGCGGGTAATTTTACTTTAGTCGCCTTTTACGACTACTCGGTAAAAAATAAGTTTAGTTTATTCTATTCAGCCGGATACCACACGGCTGGTCAACTTACCTTAGTCGCATTTTACAACACCTTGGTATGAAATGAGGGTGGTCTGTTCTACTCAGCCGGATACCACACGGCGTGTGTTCCTAATATAAATCTTTAATATTTAAATGAGTTAATCTTGTATGTATATATATTTTCGGAATCTCGAAAACGGTTCTAACGATTTTCCTGAAATTCTGCATGTAGGGGGTTTTTGGGGGAAAAAATCGATCTAGATAAGTTATATTTAAAAAAAAATCGTTTTATCCCTTTTTGCTCTAAATGTTTTTTGAAATTTACTTTGAATACTATCCCAATTTTCGCTGTCAAACGTAAAGTCACGGTGGTTCTTTTGGGGAACGGGCGGTCTAGAGAGGTGAAAATACCTAGGATCGAGACCCACCTGCCCTATTATTTTTAATTTTTTTTTACATCATTTAAAAAATAACCTAAAAATTCAAATACAAATTCAAAATATTCTTTATTTAAATAAACTTGTAAACAAGTGCTTTTGAATCGTCAACTCTACTGCTGGTTCGGAAAGCTGTTCCTACCGAGAAGAGCCAGCAAGAAACTCGGCGGTTGCTCTTTTAAAAATATAATTCTTATGACTAGTTATATTTAGTCATTACTGTCTTGTACAGGGTCTAAGCGAGCTATATCCACACAGTAATCCTCAACAGTATAGTAGGCTTTCTGGACCCTTGGGTTACCCAGGTACTAAAACTTTAAAAATAAAGAAATAACGGTAATGTATCGTTTACTCTCTCATTTACCTCATAACACGTTGCGATGTTCGCACGCTATGCGTATTTGTCGATGCAAAATTAATGAATAACTAATTTCACTGGAAGAATTGCCTCTCGTGACTGCAAGGACCACGTCATACATAATGTAAGACATACATGCGAAAGTCTATCTGTCTGTCGTATACTGTTGAGGATTACTTAGATGATAGGAATGCGTGGATATAGCAAAATAATTTTATTATTACTTTTGAAAGCGTAGAAGTCTTTCTGGTTCTTCTCGGTAAGAGCAACATTCCGAACCAGTTGTACCTTCATTAATCATGGTGATCGTTGACGATTCAAAAGTGCTTGAAAGAACTTATTTGAGTAAAAATTATTTTGTTTTGATTTGAAGTTATCGAAAAAGAACGAGACAAACTGTTTTTCCACACCTCATTAATGGGAAAATCCAGAATAAATATCATTTATAAATACATTATACAAACAACACTTGTTATCATTTATATTACCTTTCAAGAACAGATAACAAATCTAACGTTCATATCAGAAACAATCTAAACTATAAAGGCCTTTACACAAGGAAATATTCCCTGTTGCTGATTACAAAGGTATATTACAAAGGAACATGTGATATACAAAATATTCTTTATTCAAGTAAACTTGTAAACAAGTGCTTTTGAATCGTCAACTCTACTGCTGGTTCGGAAAGCTGTTCCTACCGAGAAGAGCCAGCAAGAAACTCGGCGGTTGCTCTTTTCAACATAATACTTATAACTAGTTTAGTACATTAACTTAACTTATTACTATGTTGTACAGGGTCGGATAGTATTATTATTTATTATTTATTTGTTTATGTACCATAAAAAATGTTGGAAAAACATTGGTAAAAAAAAGTGTAGTAGCTATATCCACGCATTGTTATCGTCTAAATAACCCTTAACAGTATAGTAGGCTTTTTGTATCAGCCTCTCTTTAATAGTGTTTTTAAACTGCTGTAATGGAAAAGCTAAAATTGATTGCGGAATTTCATTATAAAATCTTATACCCAAACTCAGAAACGCGTACTTTTCCAAGGCGCAAAGCAGGAGACGAAAGGTTATGTCGGTTCCTACTTTGTCTATTATATACATAACCTATCGTTCTATAACTCTATATATTTTTATTTACAAAAATTAAATTACTTAAATTGTACTGTGAATCAAATGTAAGAATACCTATTTCTTTATACTCCGCGTCCTGTTCGACATAATTTACATAATACTATTATGTACTATGTGAGGAATAGAATAAATGCGGCATGGATGAAGTGGCAACAGGTCTCAATAACAATATGTGACCACCTGTGTTAGACCTGTCGTAATATATGGATCAGAATGTTGGGCAATAAAAGAAAAGGATGAAAGAAATGTGCATGCGAATGAGATGAGAATGTTATGGTAGATGTGTGGTGTGACAAAACTTGATAGAATTCGCAATGAGTATATTAGGGGAAGTCTGAAAGTTGCGCCCATTACACAAAAGATGAGAAGTGCGAGACTAAGTTGGTATGGTCATGTAATGAGAAGGGATGAAAATCATGTGACCAAAAGAGTTTTAAATATGAATGTGGATGGATGTATGGCTAAGGGGAGGCCGATATAATGATGGATGGATTGTGTGAAAAATGATATGCATGTTAAAGGAGTGGCACCAGTGTTGACGAATGACGAGTGGAATGGAGGAAGACATATTGTGCCGACCCCACTTATAGTGAGATTAGGGTAAGAGAATGATGATGATGATTATGATGGCGATAATGTACTATGTATCTTAACGAAAGAAATGTACTACTTTTAAGTAAAAACCGTTTTTTCCGTCTGATTTTGAGAAAATTGATCGTATACAGACAGACAGCTTTTGGAGACTTTGTTCTATAATAAGTATAGATGAAGCTTGAACAATTTTCAATGGGAATGATTTATTTACGGTCATAGTCAGTATATAATGACCGTGCAAATCTAACTTAAGTATGTAAAGTCGCAGTTACTGGAACAGATTAAATAATAACTATTTGGATCCGATTACCGCCAATAAATGTCTCGATGTTAACAGAGCGTATCGATATCGTCATAAAATGGTTATTAATTAGAGAAAAATAACGTACCTATATCGTTTTATTTCTAAATCATATTCTGATTTAATTTTTGCGAGAATATTGTTTCTAATGACAATTTATTTGAATCAATATATCCTACGCCTATCCTACATAATATTCATTATCATCCTTAATCTTAACCTTATCCCACTCTAAGTGGGGTACGGCACAACATGTTATAAACATGTTGTCACATGATTTGGCTACGCAATTTACGACCGGCCGCTTGCCTTAAGTAAGTGCCTTGGTAAGTGCCTTGGTAAGAAATAAGTGTTTTTCCATTCCACTAAACCTACCTGATACCACTAGGTAGGTCAACTTACCTTAGTTGTCTTTTGCGACACCTCTGTAAGAAATGAGGGTGGTCTATTCTACTCAGCCGGATACCACACGGCGTATCGACTTACGCTATTCGTCTTTTACGATACCTCGGTAAGAAATGAGGGTGGTAGTAAACAAATAATATAAGCGAGGCTAATTCCCACGATTTATAACTTTTTCAGGTTAATTAGGTAAATTTGAAATACCTATGAATATTGCAAATGTTCTACTAGTCATCTTGTATTAAAGAAACACTTTGAAAACAGAGTAACGTAAGGCATTAGTAATTGACCGTATAATTAATAATTAATTTTATTTTTTATTAGCTACAACAAACAAAAATTTATTTAAAATTTCATACAAAACGGTCAACTAATACATGTTCAATTACTAGTGCCTTTACCTTAGTTACATTTTAATTTATAGAACTAGGCGTTACTTTGCGGAGATCCATAATACAAAAGTAATACCTAATAAAATTATTTTGCTATAATCCGCGATGAAGTAAAATAGAAAATATATATAATGCTAAATGTAGAGTGGATCTCTCTTCTGACACATGCAGGATTCGTAAAAACACATGCACAAACCTCCACCACAATACACAAGCACTATATACGTCCACTATCACAAACTCAACAATCGTTTTGCCCCGCAACCGAAGCATCATCAGGAGATAAACCAAACCAAAATCGCTTTGCGATTTTGGCCGTGATTTCACATTGATTTTGGTCGTGGAGTCTATAACATTTAGCATTATATATATTTTCTATTTTACTTCATCGCGGATTATAGCAAAATAATTTTATTATTACTTTTGTTAGTTACATTTAGTGATTAGTGTCTTGTACAGTACATAAATTGATAAATGGTTACTAGAGCCTAAAGAGAAGAGTATAGTTTGACTGAAAGTCCAACATAATTAATTATGAAGACTATCAGGTCCTTTTACATTCACCGCTAGTATCTATAGATATCAAGATATCTGCTAGTTGACGTATCCGGCCTTGTGTAGAGAACGGCGGTGGCAGTTACTGCACATAATGTACTTATAACTATTAACGATAACAGTAAAGTAAGAGTTTCGTAATTTATATTATCCATAATAATACTACAAATGCATATATCTGTCTGCTCGACTTATATTGATGAAACTATGTGATGTGATTGTGATAAAACAAACAAGTTTGTAATAGTGAACGTGTGTAGTGTTTGTGTATTGGGGTGGCGATGGTGGTACAAACGTAGATAGGCCTGCCCAGTAGTGCGATTGTAACAGGCTTTCACTTTATTTTCAATAGATTGTCATACAAACAGATAGACGCAATAGAGGACTTTGTTATGTTGTTATCTTACACTAGCAATCGCTTTGTCGCGAACTTTTAGACGGGAAAAATACTTATATAATAATAAAATAACTATTACCGTTTACTCAGCGCACGCAAGGAAAGCGTTAAATTTTGCCGTATTCGTACTATTTTTTATTGCTGTTCCTTTCCTATTTATCTTAGCGTGATGTTATATAAGCCTTCCCCGATAAATGGAGTATCTTACACTGAAAGTATTTTTTAAATCGGTCCAGTAGTTCCTGAGATTGCCGCGTTCAAACAAACAAACCCTTCAGCTTCAGCTTTATATATTAGTATAGATAATTACGTAAAGCGGATATATCCTATCAAATAATTACCGTGCAATTAAACTGCCTAGTTCTGCATGCATGTAAACAATTAATGTTAATTTATTCCGTATATCCGATTAATGGGTGGGTTTTTAATTATAATATGGTCATCAAACCTTTCGAGTTCTATGGATCTGAAAATTGCACAATTTTCAACAAATCAAAAAGACGAATGAAAGAATAAGCGTTATTCTTTCATTCGTGTTTTTATATCGTTTCGTCGATGATAATGATGATAATGGGATAAGAATGTTAAGGATGTGTGGTGTGATAAGACTGGATAAAATACGAAATGAGTCAAATCAAATCAAAATAGTCTTTATTCAAATAAGCTCTTTCAAGCACTTTTGAATCGTCAAGGATCAGTATGATTAATAAAGCTACAACTGGTTGGGAATGTTGCTCTTACCGAGAAGAACCAGAAAGAAACTCGGCGGTCAATCTTTAAACATTTTCAATTTTACATTATTAAACCGCAGACCTGTATGAAGTTGAAAGGATTTTCAAATCCAGGATTTTTTATCATCCAAATAATCTTCAATTTTGTAATATGCTTTACGCATAAGCATATATACTTCATTTAAACCTTTCTGTAGTCTGGTCTAGTATGGATTGCGGAATTTTACTGTAGAAGCGAATACCGAGCTCATCGAATAAGTTGCCAACTCTGCTGGCTATAAGTAGGTCTGAGAATCTGCTACTATCCGTTTTTCATACACCTAAGTGATAAAAGTTGTCCACCCATAACTTTTTGAGAATTTTTTTTTAATTTTATAAAATTTACACTAGAATATCTCTAGAAATAATTTCTATAGCAAAACCAGCCTGAGCAGCTATTAATTCTATAATATTTTCACAACCCAAAATCCATCATCATCCTCCTGCCCTTATCCCACTCTAAGTGGGTCGGAACAACATGTTACAAACATGTTGTCATATGATTTGGCTTTGTCGTATTTTACGACTCCTCGGTAAGAAAGAGGGTAGTCTATTTTACTAAACCGGATACCACATGGTGGGTCAACCTACCTTAGTCGCCTTTTACGCCACCTCGGTAAGAAATGAGGGTGGTACTATTCTATTCAGCCGGATACCACACGGCGTTAACAACCCAACATCCAAAACAGTCTAATTTATTTAAGTTCGTCCAAATATTTATGTTCGTCCAAATATTTATTAATATCTGGCCTCAAAGGTATTACAATGTACTGATTACAAAACATTCTGAGCGGATTTTAAAATTGTATGTAGATTGTTATCTTGGTTTGTTAATAATATTGATCTATATTTGCGCCAAATGTTATTGTATTTTGTATGAGAACGAATAGAAACGCGAATAGACTATGATAAATTCATACTAATGGTAAAAGTGCACTAGTAATTGACCATGCACTAGTAGTTGACCGTTTTGTATGAAATTTTTAATAATAAGCGTTTTGTTTGTTGTAGCTAATAAAATAAAAAAATATAATAATATTACATTTTTAAATATTAATCAATAGGCTACAGTTCTGAGGTTTCGGCAGTTGTTAATAGATGGCAATAGGTAATTACAAATTTATTTTTTATTACCTGCAACAAACAAAACGCTTATTATTTAAAATTACATACAAAACGGTCAACTACTAGTGCATGGTCAATTACTAGTGCACTTACCTTAGTATGTACTAGTAAATGTAACTAAATGTAAGAGCGCCGAGTTTCTTGCTGGCTCTTCTCGGCAGGAACAGCTTTCCGAACCAGCAGTAGAGTTGACGATTCAAAAATTATTTACATTTAGTTATTACTGTCTTGAACAGGAACGAAGAGAGGTATATCCACACATTCTTATCATCTAAGTTAGCGATTCTCAACCTTTTTTTGTTGCGGATTTTTAAAGATTTCAAAATTTGGCGGAAAATTTGACAAACTCAACAATCGTTTCGCCCCGCAACCGAAGCAGGGGAAGCGGGGCGAAACGATTGTTGAGTTTGTGATAATGAACGTATATAGTGCTTGTGTATTGTGGTGGCGGTGGTGGAGGTTTGTGCATGTGTTTTTACGAATCCTGCATGTATCAGGTATGATAACCGATTGTCCACTTACATTTAGCATTATATATATTTTCTATTTTACTTCATCGCGGATTATAGCTAAATAATTTTATTATTATTTTTGCACTTTTGAATCGTCAAGGATCAATATGAGTGTGTATTAAGCAGGCAGTGTCCGGTTAAATGACGTATATTGCAAGTAAAGTGCAATTTAAAAAGTAACAGGACAGCTAATCTAAAAATTGATATGTGCCGGCCTTTCTCGTATAATAAGGCCTTCATAGAGCGCGATTGTGCTGACCCGCTGTTGGTGCTAGGGTTGTCACATTAACACAATTTAAATTAATAGTTTTAGGCGTTACTTTGGGTAATTCTTAATACAAATCATCATCCTTCTGCTCTTATCCCACTATAAGTGGGGTCGGTACATGTTATAAACATGTTGTCAAATGATTTGGCTACGTATTATACAACCGGCTGTCTGCCTGACGTCAACTTACCTTAGTCGTATTTTACGACACCTCGGTAAGAAATAAGGTTTGTCTATTCTACTCAGCCGGAAAACCAGCCTTCCTCCATAAATGGACTATCTTGCACTCAAAAAATTTTCAAACAAACAAACTATTCAGCTTTATATGTTAGTATAGATTGTCTGTTCGCCATAACACAAGTATTATTAACTTTGGGGACACGTGTGTGTAATTGTCCCATATCATCATCTTCCTGCCCTTATCTCAGTCTAAGTGGGGTCGGCGCAACATGTTATAAACATGCTGTCACATGATTTGGCTGCGTTTTTACGACCGGCCGCCTGCCTGACGTCAACTTACCTCTGTCATATTTTACGACACCTCGGTAAGAAATGAGGTTGGTCTATTCTACTCAGCCGGATACCCACGGCGGATTGACTTACCTAAGTCGCCTTTTTACGACACCTCGGTAAGAAATGAGGGTGATCTGTTTTACTAAACCGGATACCACATGGTGGGTCAACTTAACTTAGTCGCCTTTTACGACACCTCGGCTAGAAATGAGGTTGGTCAATTCTACTCAGCCGGATACCACACGGCGGGTCGACTTACCTAAGTCGCCTTTTACGACACCTCGGTAAGAAATGAGGTTGGTCTATTCTACTCAGCCGGATACACGGCTAGTGTAATTGTCCCATATATGTATTAATTAAATAATTGCTGTTGGCAACCCTAGTGGATGTGGGCCGACTCCGCTCGCGCTCTACATCCAGTATCAAGTTTCAGACATTTAATTACAACGACTGTTACACTTGGCTCGCTCGACGCGGCTCGCTTTAATTAAATTATTTAGTACGCTTTTTCATTTATCTCATAGTACAAACAGACGTGTGTTGACGATTTATACACTTATATGTCTATCTCATATCAATTTTAGCTTTGCCATTACAGCAGTCTAAAAACACTGTTAAAAAGAGGCTGTTACAGAAAGCCTACTATACTCAGGATTATTTCGATGATAAGAATGTGTATATAATGGATATCTCTCTTTGAACCTGTGCAAGATAGGAATGACGAAATGTAACTAGTATTAAGAATTTAAACGAGCAACCGCCGCGTTTCTTGCTGGCTCTTCTCGGTAGGAACAGCTTTCCGAACCAGCAGTAGAGTTGACGATTCAAAAGCACTTGCTTACAAGTTTATTTGAATAAAGAATATTTTGAATTTGAATATCGCTCCTCTCAAACCAAAATACATTTATTCTTCTTCTTTCTTGGAGTGTGTAGTGTATGTGATAATAATAGAACTTTTGATTATTGGCAGATATATTTGTCGTCTCATACCTACATACCGCGCGCTATAACAAATTATAAAAAAACAATAAGTGAACTGAAAAAATAAATATCTTAAAAATTTAGCGATCCACGGAGTAAATATTTAAAGATTGCTAAATTGCTCCTGTAGATCATCATCCTCCTGCCCTTATCCCACTCTAAGTGGGGTCAGCACAACATGTTATAAACAAATTGTCACATGATTTGGCTACGTATTTTACGACAATTCCTGCCTGACGTCAACTTACCTTATTAGTGTTTTACGACACCTCGGTAAGAAATGAGGATGAAGCAATGACCAATGACAAATTTGATGAAGAATGTACATGCGTCATTCCTTCCTCACTATATGGGAGAATTTCCTGCTATAGTGTTCTTTTATCCTCCTTCTTTTCCTCCCTTTTTATTGTTACTATTTTATCTGCTACTTACGACATACTTTAACGTATCCGGTTGAGTAGAATAAACCACCCTCTTTCTTACCGAGGTGTCGTAAAAAGGACTAAGGTAACTTGACGTTCGGCATGCGGCCGGTGCTAAAATACCTAGTCAAATCATGTGACAGCATATCTATAACATGTTGTGCCGACCCCATTTAGAGTGGGATAAAGGCAGAAGGATGATTTAAAATTATATAAGTTTACCTGTTTTCTGTCACCCATAACACAAGTATTAAGTTACTTATTTTATTTATTGAACTTTGTTCGACTTTCTTCTAGTCGAAAGAAGTCATAATTGAAGGTATTTTATATGAAATTACCTATTACTTTATTCATACTTGGCGTCGTAACTTATCCCCTCACATTTGCGACCCTATGCTAATCTACAATCTCTAGAAATTTCTGCATTGATCACATTACTCGGACTTTCTCTACATCCAGACTGACCCTTGACATTTCAGCTCTATTTACTTTCACAGCAATATACATTTAAATCTCATTGTAATAGAGGTGCGATTCCCGTGTTAAATTTTCACAATAATGATGTATAGCTATTGGTACTGTGACATTTTAATGTAATCGTGCGTCTAACTTATTTCATCACTAGCTTTTACCCGCAACTTCTTTCGCGTGGACATGTTCTGACCCCACTTAGATAAGGGTGGGATAATAATGACGTTGAAGTACTATTTTGTACTAGCAATCGCCAGCGGCTCTTCTCGCGTGTAGAGATTAAAACCGTAATATAGTCTTTTGCTAACCATAAAAATGGTTAAAGTGGGTTAACCTTAAAAGTTAGACATGCGCTGTCGCGTACTTTTATTTAGGACTTTTAGAGGGAACAAATTTATAATACATGATTTTTTAATAACTATTACCGTTTACTCAGCGCACGCAAGGAAAGATTTAAATTTTGCCGTTTTCTCTAAAGTAATTAATACTTGTGATGACAGACAACTGGTAAATATATACATATCATCATTCTCCTGTCCTTATCCCACTCTAAGTGGGGTCGACACAACATGTTATAAGCACGTTGTCACACGATTCGGCTATGTATTTTACGACCGGCCGCCTGCCTGACCTCTACTTAAGTTATTCGCCTTTTACGAACCCTCAATTAGAATGAAGGTGGTCTCTTCTACTTAGCCGGATACCATACGGCGGTTTCACCTTCCTTAATCGCCTTTTACTACACCTCAGGACATGAAGGTGGTCTATTCTACTAAGCCGGATACCACACGGTGGGTCGACTTACCTTAGTCGCCTTTTACGACACCTCGGTAAGAAATGAGGGTTGTCTATTCTACACAGCCGGACACCACCCAACCGGGGTAAATATATACATATATAATTTGAAATAAATACATAAATACACCCAGACTTCAATAAATAGTTAATAGCAGATGTTGACCCTCTTTGGGAATCGAACCTGCGATCTTCGTAGCAACTTTTTCTTCAGCAATGAGCTCTTTGTATCCCATTCTACTTTACTACTAATATGGGACGAGATATTGTGCGTAGTTTCTCAAATGACGCGTTGATGAATTGAATTTGGCGATTGACCTCTTTTTTTAAATTGGACCCAGCTAGCGGGAACATATGTTTCTAATATATTGTCCAAACTGTACTCTCAACTCGGTTCACATCAGCTAAAGTGATAAAATACCAATTATGTATTATGTTTTTTGCCTGTTTTCGAAAGTAAAAGGGTCTTTTTATCCTATACTAGCAATCGGCAGCGACTTCGGCCGCGTGGATAGATTAAAACCGTAATATAGTCTTTTGATGACCATAAAAATGGTTAAAGTGGGTTCACCTTAAAAGTTAGACAAATGCCGTCACGGACTTTCATTAATAACTATGAGAGGGGAATAATTTTGTAATATATAATTTTTTTATAACTGTTACCGTTTACTCAGCGCACGCAAGGAAAGCATTAAATTATGCCGTTTTCGTACTATTTTTTTATTGCTGCCCCTCTCCTATTGATCTTAGCGTGATGTTATATAGCATATAGCCTTCTTCAATAAATGGACTGTCTTACACTGAAAGAATTTTCAAATCGTTCCAGTAGTTTCTGAGATTAACGCGTTCAAACAATCAAACAAACTCTACAGCTTTATATATTAGTATAGAAATATAGATAAGAAAGGAATGTCCATCGGTTCTTTGAAATAACTAATTTGTGGGCTTCGATTTACGTATTTAGAATTGAACTAACAGTTCCGGCCATGCGTTGAAAGTTTCTTGGAAATGGGCCTAGTCATAAAACTGACATTGAAAACATTCTACGTTCTGATATGGCTAGTTCATTCTCTTTATCGATTATTCATATCTTATCTTCAGTAAGATAATTGTATGCGATCAAATCAATTTTTCAGGTTTCATGTTTTTAAATATAACATGTTTTTATATATTATCTAACTGCACGGTCAATGACGGTGTGAAAACGAACAGTGTTAACATTGAAAGCCTGCTACTATCTCACTGCTGGGCATACATAGATGTGCTTGCGGCTTCGGCCGCGTGGAAATCAGTGTATTTAATTGAAATTTTGAACATAAATGTAGTTATTGTGAGTTAACCATGATAGATATCGTGATATCGCCCGCGTGGACATCAGTTCACACAAAAATATTTTGAATTGAAATGTTTAACATAAAAGTAGTTATTGCGAGTTATTCAAAATAGATAGAGACATGCTGCCGCGGGCTTTGCAGTATTTTTGTAGATCTACAATTCTCTAGTACATTTTTTTAGTGTATCTCTTTTGTTTCTCCCAACAGGTGAGTTTTTTGATGTTCGAATTTACATAAAACTGTAATGTACTGTTTACTTAAACACCTACCAGAAGAATTGCACTACCATTTAGTAGATTTAGAGAAAATCGATAACATACAGACAGACAGCTTTGGGACTTTGTTTTATAATAAGTACTAGATGTGTAAGCGGCTTCGCCCGCGTGGAAATCAGTATGTCACAATTTAATTGATGTTTTGAACATAAAAGTAGTGATAGTAAGTTCCCCATAATATTTAGAGGCGTGCTATTCCGGACTTTTTTGTAGTGTTTTGTAGATGTACTATTCTCTTGTACATTGCTTTTGTGTATCTATGTAGGTTTGCGAGGTGCACGCAAGTAAAACTCCCAAGGCGAGTATTTTACAACTGCGCGACCTCTACAACACAATTTACATAAAACAGTAAACTAAACTAAACTAAACTTTCCGGAAGAAATACAAAAATCTTTTAGTAAAAATCCTACAAAATAATATATAATAATATAATATATAATAAATATTTTGAGAAAATCTACCACTTACAGACAGGCAGCTTTTGGAACTTTTATAATATATATAGATATTATTTATACTAAAATGATCTTATCAATACTAACGCAAAAATAAGGCTTTTGTTTTATAAATTGTGTGGTATCCGGCTAAGTAGAAAAGACCATCATCATTTCTTACCGAGGTGTCGTAAAATACGACTAAGATAAGTTGACGTCAGGCAGGCGGTCAGTAAAACAAAGCCAAATCATGTGAAAGGATGATATATGCAGCATATAACATGTGCCTACCCCACTTAGAGTGGGAAAAGGGCAGCAGGGTGATGATGATTTTATAAATTATTAAAAAGATTTTTATATACGAAGCTTGTGTATATAACTGATGATTTATACAAAAAAGTCAGTATCTGTAAACGAGTCTAAATTAAAAAAAAACAAGTTTGGTGTATAAAAATTTAGGTATTATTATTTGTCTGTGGCCGCCTGTGACCTTTGAATGTGACAGTGCTGTCGTGACCTTTAATTTCTTTGTTGCTTTTTTGACCTTTAACATTGGACATTTACTTACAAAGAAAATGTTACTGATGATTAATTCACATTATTAACGTACATACTAATGTAAAATGCGAATTTGTGTGTCTCTTGCCCTTCCACGACTGAAAGACTGGACCAATATTGATTAAATTGTTATAATTGAAGCCTATATACTTTGCTTATAAATAAGACAGATAAATACTCATTTTTCCTTCGGGATCCAGAAAGAAACACGTAGAACGTAATTTAGGGTATATCAACATTAAAAAAAAATTACATTTAAAGTTGTAAACAAGTGCTTTTTAATCGTCATTTCTACTGCTGGTTCGGAAAGCTGGTCCTACCGAGAAGAGCCAGCAAAAAACTCGGTAGTTGCTTTTCAAAAAATATGTATTATTACTTGTTACATTTAGTCATTACTGTCTGGTACAGGGTCAAAGAGCTATATCCACGCATTCTTATCATCTAAGTAATCCTTAATAGTATAGTAGGCTTTCTGAATTAGCTTCATTAGATTTAAAAGCACTTGTTTACAAGTTTATTTGAATAAAGAATATTTTGCATTTCAATTTAGCCTTTTTTAATAATGTTTTTAAACTGTAATGGCAAAGCTAAAATTGATTGCGGAATTTTATTATAGAATCTTACACCCAAACCCACAATCGAGTTACGTACTTTTGCGAAGTGCAAAGCAGGAGCCGCAAGCTTATGTCGGTTCCTACTTTGTCTATTATATACATCGCCAATCTTTATATAATTATGTACCAAAAATAAAACACGTAAGGTATGAAATCTGATAGTCTATATAGTAGGATGGTACACTTTACTTTTGGCATTGCAGATGTTGTCTAATAAATAACATCATCTTCCTGCCCTAATCCCACTCCAAGTGTCGGCACAACATGTTATAAACATGCTGTCACATGACTGCTGCGTTTTTACGACCGGCCTGACATCAACTTACCTCAGTCGTATTTTTTGACACTTTGGTAAGATAGAGGGTGGTCTATTCTACTAAACCGGATACCACACGGTGGGTAAACTTACCTTAGTCGCTTTTTACGACACCTCGGTAAGAAATGAGGGTCGTACTATTCTATTCAACCGGATACCACACAGTGTCCTCTAATAAATAGCAAAATAATTTATTATTTTTTTAAATGTCCTAGCATTAATGAGTCCTGCGCAGAATAATTAGCGATCGAAACATTTAGTTCATTAGCAAATCAAATTAGTTTTGCGATAACTGATAAGAATGATAACGATAAAACGCAGTGCCACAAGTGTATGATTCGCAGTGAGAGACGGATGTGTGTGTGAGTCAATGGAAAGAGGAAAATTTTTTCGCAGTGTTGTGTTATTAAAGTAATAAACGTTTCGACTCGTCTGTAAGTTGTTTATCTTTAATGGAAATTACTATGATTATTATATCTTCAATATTTAAATTAGTTAATCTTGTATGTATATAATAAATAATAATAAATATATGGGACACTTACACACACGGTCGTCCGTCCCCAAAGTAAGTAACTTAATACTTGTGTTATGGGTGACAGACAACTGGTGAATATATACTTATATATTTTTTAAATACATACTTAAATACAAATATACACCCCGACTCAAAGACAAAATTCATTTTTTTAAAGAAAATGTTGGTCCTCGGCGGTAATCGAACCCGCGACCCGTGGAGCCGAAGGCAGGGTCACTACCCACTGCTCCAACGAACCAGCAAATATACATATGTATATGTATATTTTTGGAATCTCGGAAACGGCTCTAACGATTTTCCTGAAATTCAGCATGCCGGAGCTTTTGGGAGAGAAGAATCGATCTAGCTAAATTTTATTTAAAAAAATTTATCCCTGTTTTTGGGCATTAAAAATACTAACATTTACTTTTAATTTATAGAATATATAAAACCCTGTTTTTGCCATTAAATGTCAAGTCAGCGTAGCTTATTCGGGGAACGGGTGGTCGCGAGAAATGAAAATACCTAGGATCGAGCCTCACCTACCTTATTTTTTTTTTGAAGTTTCTTTTTTTTATTTGGAAAAAATTACCCAGCCCTTGCTCGGTAGCGAGCAAGGTCAACCGAGTACTGATTATTAAATGTTTTACAATATACTAGCTGTGCCAACAGCTTCGCCCGCATAGAAATTAGTGTCACAAATTTTGTCCCAAATTGAAATTTTGAACATAAAAGTAGTTATCGTGAGTTAATTATAAGAGATTTTTGAATAACTTTCAACGCTTACTTAGCTTTAAGTTTTGCCGTATTATGCAATATTTTGTGAATACGCTCGCGTGGAAAAATTAAAACCGTAATATGTTATTTTGATAACTATAAAAATGGTTAAAGTGGGTTAACCTTAAAAACTACACATATGCTGTCGCGGAATTTTATTTAGAATTTTTAGAGGGGAACAATTTTGTAATACATGATTTTTGAAAAACTTTCACAGTTTACTTAGGGCACGCAAGGAAAGCTTTAAATGTTGCAGTTTTCGTAATTATTTTTTATTGCTGCTACTCTCCTATTCATCGTAGCGTGATGTTATATAGCCTTTCTCGATAAATGGACTATCTTAAACTATTTTTCAAATCGGTCCAGTAGTTCCTGAGATTAGCGCGTTTAATCAATCAAACAAACTCTTCAGCTTTATATATTAGTATAGTATATATAAACAAAATTTGAAGAATTCTCTATCAACAGGTAAAATGCTAGGCCGATGATATAAGGAAATAAATTGTAATGGAATTAGTTACAATTGCAATCTTTGACCGTATCTTTAACATTTTTTACTGAACTCGACGGAGTGTTAAAAGTTTTAAAGGCCAATAATTGAGGAAATATACAAAACATTCTCATTTGTTCATTATTGGTTATTGTTACATTATTTTAACCTTATCCTCTTCATCGGCCTTCAAATGCACAAAACAGTCTTTGCACAAATAACTTGCATAATGTTGTTTATTAACTTGCATAATATGATAAAATAATGATTGTATTATTTTGAAGCACCCGCCGTGTGGTATCCGGCTGAATAGAATAGTACCACCCTCTTTTCTTACCGAGGTGTCGTAAAATACAGATAAAAACAAATATAGTGTTCATAAAATTTATTAGTAAATGCCGTGTGGTATCCGGTTGAATAGAATAGTACCACCCTCATTTCTTACCGAGTTGTCGTAAAAGGCGACTAAGGTAAGTGGACCCGCCGTGTGGTATTCGGCTGAGTAGAATTGACCACCCTCATTTCTTACCGAGGTGTTGTAAAAGGCGACTAAGGTAAGTTGACCCACCGTGTTGTATCCGGTTTAGTAAAATGGACCACCCTCTTTCTTACCGAGGTGTCGTAACATACGACTAAGGTAAGTTGACGTCGTTTTTTGGTTTAATCCATAAGGACCCGTTGACAGGTCGTAACCGAAGCATTGTTTTGCAAATTCATTTAAATAAAATCAAAATAATTATCAAATAAGCACTTTCAAGCACTTTTGAATTGTCAAGTATCAATATGATTAATGAAGCTACAACTGGTTAGGAATGTTGCTCTTACCGAGAAGAACCAGAAAAAAACTCGACGGTCAATCTTTTAAACATTTTCAATTTTACATTATTAAACCGCAGTCTTATATGAAGCTGAAGGTATTTTCAAATCCAGGCTTTTTTATAATTCAAATAATCTTCAATTGTGTAATATACCTTGAGTTAATATTGTATGTAGGTATATATATATATTTTCAGAATCTCGGAAACGGCTCCAACGATTTTCCTGAAATTCAGCATGTAGGGAATTTTGGGGGAGAAAAATCATCTAGATAAGTTTTATTTTTAAAAAAATGTAATTTTATCCCCGTTTTCGGGCTCTTAAATTTTTTAAAATTTACGTTGAATACAATCACAATTTTTCGCTGTTAAACGTAAAGTCATGGTGGTTCATTTGGGGAACGGGCGGTCTAGAGAGGTGAAAATATCTAGGATCAAGCCCCACCTGCGCTCTTATTTTTAATTTTTCATTCCATTTTTTTTATACATTTTAAAAATTACCCAGTAAGGCTCGACTGGTCTAGTATTATATTATAGTCATTCTCCTAAAAATGCTGATGGTTCATACAGTATCTAACCAGAAATATTTCTTTTGTTCCATGGGATTCCACCATCAAGGCGTGTCCAGAACCTACCAAGACCATCGAAATCTTGCAGTTCTGAGCGCCACCTGGTGTGGTAAGTTCTTAACATATTTTTTATCAAGTTTTGCCAATCCCTAAACAAACAACCAGGCTTTAGGGCCTGCGAGGAATAACCTGGTAAAGAAGTACGCCTCGAAGCCTGTACCATACCCGTCTTCGTGCGAGTGAGAATACCCTTGCTGCTTGCCAATCCCACTGCTGGACATTTTTGTAATATTGAAGACAAGAGTTTACCTACCATGATACTCCAATATGTATTAGTAGGTTTAACATACCTCTTAAGATATGCAGGTTTCCTCACGATGTTTTCACTGAAAAGCGCGTCTTAAATTGTAAATATAAATTTCTTAACAAAATCATTTTGTAAATATAATAAAATAATGTCATTTTTTGCCTGCCTTCAGCTCCGCGGGTCTTGGGTTCGATTACTGCCAAAAGCCAAAATTTTCTAAGAAAAATTGGTTGGTTCTTCGAGCCTGGGTGTATATATGTATTTAAGTATGTATTTAAAATTACATAAGTATATATTCACCAGTTGTCTGTCCATAACACAAGTATTAAGTTACTTACTTTGGGGGACGGACGACCATGTGTTTATTATTTGTTTCACTAAACCGTATTTTGCATATAATTCTGTAAGCTATACGTTTGTATCTTTTTATGATGTTTTTTTCCTTCTGGGTATATTTAATTTTCTTGTATAGTGTACCTTGTGCGCAATCATCATCATCATCCTGCCCTTATCCCACTCTAAGTGGGGTCGGCACAACATGATTTGGCTGCGTTTTTACGACCGGCCGCCTGCCTAACGTCAACTTACCTCTTTCGTATTTTACGACACCTCTGTAAGAAATGAGGGTGGTACTATTCTATTCAGCCGGATACCATAATATAAAAAGAAACTGTCAATCTCTCAGCAGGTGATAGAGAAAGTAACGTTCGATGTTTCTACGTGATCAAATCAGACCTGACTTGAGAAAACGAAGTTTATTACTTAAGATACAAGCGGGTTTAACTCTAGATTTGATTGCGCATACACATTTATAAAAGCTTTTATTTAACTTGCCGCGTATGTATTTGAAGGCATCTTGTAAGTTAAATTTAACCCATTTACCGGTGTCCGATTAAGCTGAAATTTTACATAATGGTATAGTCCCGATGACAATGCATGTTTATGATAAGCATGACCTGATGCTGCCAAGACTGGCTCCAGACGAGGGAACGCCTCAATGCTTTACAGTACGTTAGTTAGTTACGTTATGTTAGTTAAAAGCTATTATTTATCAAAAGCTTTTATTAAGTTATTATTAAAGAGGGAATTGATAGTGATAAATATATATAAAATTAAATAATAATAATAATTCATAAAATAGAAAAAACAACTAATATAAATTTTTAATGATTTAATACTTATATAACACAAGCTGTGGTTACCTGTAAATGTAAGAACAAATTTAAATCAAGTGAAATGTATATTGTAAATATTGTTACTGTTTCTCATGTTGGTGATCCAAATCTATACTAATATATAAAGCTGAAGAGTTTTTTTGTTTGCTTGACTGATTGATTGTTTGAACACGCTAATCTCAGGAACTACTGAACCGATTTGAAAAATTCTTTCAGTGTAAGATAGTCCATTTATCGAGGAAGGCTATTTAACATCACGCTAAGATGAATAGGAGAGGAGCAGCAATAAAAAATATTACGAGAACGGCAAAATTTAAAGCTTTCCTTGCGTGAGCTGAGTAAACGGTAACAGTTATTCAAAAATTATGTTTTACAAAATTGTTCCCCTCTAAAAGTTCTAAATAAAAGTCCGATGTCTAGCTTTTAAGATTGACCGAATTCAATCATTTTTATGGTTATCAAAAGACGGTTTTAATCTTTCCATGCGGGCGGCGCCGCTGGCGATTGCTAGTAAATAAATAATTTAAGTTTTAAATTATTAATATTAGAATGCATTCTTATGCAATAATTGTGTTACATATTTCAATGTGTCATTTGATACATTGCCCACACGTCACCTTGAATCACATAGCTGTTTGTGACGCACAAATTAAAAAAACTGATCGCTATTTTGTCTCTGGTCACAAAAAACGACCTCTATGGACGATATTCAGATCAAAACAAGTATACAAAGGACGGTCGATGACCAAGATTTTTGTAGAATACTATCGTGCAAAAGTAATGCCGTGTGAGTAGAATAGACCACCCTCATTTCTTACCGAGTTATCGTAAAAGGCAACTAAGGTAAGTTGACGCCAGGCAGCCGGTCGTAAAATACCTAGCCAAATCATTAAACGACATATTTAAAACATGTATGGATATAAAAGCATAAGATAGAAATTTGGCATTAATGCTGGGGCTACATTAGCGGGGTACGGCGAATATTAAATATAAATATATGGGACACACATACGTTCGTCCGTCCCCAAAGTAAGTAATTTATACTTAATTTATAGAATTAGGCGTTACTGTGCGGAGATCCATAATACAAAAGTAATAATAAAATTATGGATTATAGCAAAATAATTTTATTATTACTTTTGTAATTTATACTTGTGTTGTGGGTGAGAGACAAATGGTATATGTAAACAAATATACACTCAGGCTCGAAGAACAAACAAATTCTTTTTATAGAAAATGTTCGCCCTCGGCGGAAATCGAACCCGCCACCCGCAGAGTTGAAGGCAGGATCACTACACACTACACCAACGGGCCAGTCAAGTGTCGAATATTCGGGCTACGGCAATGTATACGGACGGGTACATCGTTACAAAGCGGTGTATTTGGGCGCAGACGATGTAGTATCGGGGCATAGTCAGTAATCTGGCGCGCATCAAAGGGATTTGTCGTTGTTTGAGTGGCCACACCTATGTCACTTCAGGGTTTTCCAGACTTTGACGTGTGGTGTCTGTGAATAATAGTCATCTCCTCTTTCGTGTCAATTATTATATTATTTCTTACCTGATACTCGTAAAAATTTAATCTATACATATTATAAAACAAAGTCCCCAAAAAGTAATCTATATTATTAATCATATTATAACACGAAGTCCCCAAAAGCTGTCTGTATGTGATCGAATTTCTCAAAATTCTCTCAAAAAAACGGGACACGTATCTTTTTAGTCATTTTTGTATGTTTTTTAAATATTCTACCCCCCCCCCCCCTTTAATTTAACTTTCTTATTTCTTTTAAATTTATTTATTTCTACTAAACGGATTTTTGTAGTTTTAACTAAATGATAGTGCAATTCTTAAGCAAGGTTTAAGTTAATAGTACATTACGGTTTTGGTATTGAAATATATATTTGTGACACACTGATTTCCTTGCCTTGGGCACAGCTAGTAAATAATCGTTTCGGACGCACAAAACTGAACAACGAATATTCGCGTTAGACCACTTTCTGAATCTTCGCCCGCCTTATGTAGACAAGAACATCGTGTGCGAGCGATACGCGATATTTTGCGCGCCAACGCGACACGAATCTCCGCTGATGTGGTTCCAGCATTATAATAACTAAGTACACGGTTGTATAAACGTAAAATAATTACACCAATCAACGTGCACGTCATATCCGGTAGTTCATTGCTCATTAGATATAATAATTGTCGTGTAATTTCTACCTCGCAATTGCTACCAGGTAGTTATATTTGCATGCGAATTGATGATAAATAAATGAACGTTTGAAAATAAATAAATATATGGTACAAAGGCGGTTCTCCGTCCCCAAAATAAGTTTATATTTGTGTTATGGGTTACAGATAACTGCTAAATATATACATATTCTAGCTGATCCGGTAAACGTTGTTTTTTTTCTTCTATTAATTTCTAGTGAATATTATACAAACAAATTAAAAAAGAATGTTATGGGCATGTAAAATAGATAGTAGGCGATGGTCAGAACTACTCAACATGCTTATAAAATTTCATAAAAATCGGTCAGGTCGTTTCGTATGAGTATGGTAACTAATATGTAATAGGAAAATTTTATATATAAGAAAATAATTTAAAAAAAATATTTAAATACATAAGTGCACCCAGACATGAAGAAATATCATCATTCACCTGCCCTTATTCCACTTAAAGGTGGGTCGGAATGTTTATAACATGTTGCACATGATTTGACTATGTATTTTCCAACGGACGCCTACTTGACGTGAACTTACGTTAGTCGCCTTTTACGACATCTCAGTAAGAATGGTGGTCTATGCTACTCAGCCGGATACTACATGACATTCGTATTTTATCCAGTCCCATCATAAAATAACATAGTGCCTTGAAATATAAATATCGTAACATATTAAAGACGATGCATATATTAATATATATCAAGGAAATGAAACTTGCTGAATTAATTCAGTATATATAAAATTAAGTAGATTATATTGAGATGAGTAAAGGTTGTCTAAAGAGCTTATTAAAAGCATCCTTTTTATATCATAAATATGTAAAAAATTAAATTATAACGCAATTAGCGGGGACATCGATGTGACATTGATTATAATATCAAATATAATTATATAATTATACAAATACAATTATACATATTTGATTAATGATGTCAGTATACGGACGTCGCCTTGATCCGCGTTTACATGTATAATTAATTGGATGAGTCCACATGCCCTTCAATTTGTATTTGAAATTCGCGAATATGTTCTTGGGACTTCGGCATGCTTTTTATTTTTAACTAGATTTAACCCGAACTTCGTTCGTTGACTATTTTATTGTATATATTTGTATTTAAGTATGGATTTAAAAAATATATACGTATATATTCACCAGTTGTCTGTCACCCATAACACAAGTATTAAGTCACTTACTTTGGGGACGGACGACCGTGTGTAAGTGTCCCATGTATTTATATTTAAAGGTGGAATTTTGGAAGTTAAATTTGACCCACTTCGCGGTGCTAGATTGAGCTGAAAGTTAACATACTGGTCCTATTTCGATGACAATGCATGTTTATGATAAGCATGACCTGATGATGCCAGGATTGGCTTCAGACGAGCGAACTCCTCAACGGTTGCTCAATGAAATTTTGTTAAAACTTCTTATTTTAATCAAGTAGTACTAGGTTGACCGGTAATAAAAAATAATTGGATAGGTGCGGATCAATCCTAGGTATTTTCGTTTCTCGCGACCACCCGAACCCCGAATAAGCTACGCTGACTTGACAGTTAATGGTAAAAATTCAATTAAATATAAATATTAGTATTTTTTAATGCCCAAAAGCAAGGATAAAACGATTTTTTTTCAAAATAAAACCGAGCTAGATTGATTTTTCTCCCCATAAACCACCTACATGCTGAATTTAAGGATAATCGTTTGAGCCGTTTCCGAGATTCCGAAAATATATATATACATACAAGATTAACTCATTTAAATATTAAAGAAGCCATGATGTTTTGGCCTAGTGTGCTAAACCACAATAAATAAATAAATAAATATATGGGACACTTACACACACGGTCGTCCGTCCCCAAAGTAAGTAACTTAATACTTGTGTTGATACACAAATAACTGGTAAATATATACTTATATAATTTTTAAATACATACTTAAATACAAATATACACCCAGACTCGAATACCAACAATTTCATTTATAGAAAATGTACAATGATTTGAATTTTTTTTTAGAGCACACTCGTTTAGATAATTGATAGTGAAGTGAATGCACATAATGCGGCCCGAAAGCTCCGATAACCCAGTTGTTACAATTTAGTGTCGTAAGTTCGCTCCGTAATGAACGTGACGTAATCCGACCTCGGCCCATCATTGTTAGCTACCAATCCATATTACAAATGCGAAAGTTTGTCTGTCTGCCTATCATATCATTATCTTCCTGCCCTTATTCCACTCTTAAGTGGTTTACGCGGCGCTCACGAGTAAAGCTTCCAGCAGATGAGCTTTTAGAACTATATTTCTCAACAAAATTTACATAAAACGGTTAACAGTATAACCTAAACCTTACGGAAGAATTGTATGATGTTTTGCTTCACAGTATCATCATCATCTTCCTGTCCTTATCCTACTCTTAATTGGGGTCGGCACAACATGTTATAAACATGTTGTCACATGATTTTGCTGCGTTTTTACGACCGGCCGCCTGCCTGACGTCAACTTATTTCTGTCGTATTTTACGACACCTGGGTAAGAAAGAGGGTGGTCTTTTTTACTAAACCGGATACCACACGGCGGGTCGACTTACCTTAGTCGCCTTTGACGATACGTTAGTAAGAAAGAGGGTGGTTTATTCTACTCAGCCGGATACCACACGGCGGGTCAACTTACCTAAGTCGTATTTGACGATACGTCAGTAAGAAAGAGGGTGGTACTATTCTATTCAGCCGGATACCACACTGCTAATAAAATCGATTATTAATAATCGATTATAATAAAAATCGATGATTTTTAACATCCATATATTCGTGACGATAGGCTCAAGTAAGCACTTGGTACATAACGAGGTAAACCTGTATGTTTTCTTTCTTGGAATAACGCCATAAAAACTAGTCACCGCCATTTTTTACATCGCTTTTAGCCTACAATGATTTTATTAGCTATAAATTGGCACTGAGGCAAAAAAATAGATATTAAAAATGTGAATGTCTGTTTGTTACCCTTTTTAATGTTTTTTTTTTTTCAAAACACTCACACGGTCGTCCGTCCCCAAAGTAAGTAACTTAATACTTGTGTTATGGGTGACAGACAACTGGTAAATATATACTTATATATTTTTTAAATACATACTTAAATACAAATATACACCCAGACTCGAAGACCAACAAATTCATTTATAGAAAATGTTGGCCCTCGGCGGGAATCGAACCCGCGACCCGTGGAGCTTAAGGCAGGGTCACTACCCACTACGCCAACGGGCCAGTCAAAATATGATGAAAGTTGACCGAGCCTTGCTCGGTAATAAATTAAAAAAAAAAAAATTAAAAAAAATAAAAATAATATGGTAGGTGGGGCTATTTTTATTCGATGTATATTAGACATACGAGAGGTCACAAAAAGCTTTTGATACCTGTGTCGCGACTCAGCAGAGTCGGCAACTCATTCGATGGTCTCTGTATAAAATTCCGCAATCAATACTAGATCAGTCTATAGAAAGATTTAAATTAAGTATAAGAGATATGCTTATACGTAAAGCATATTACAAAATTGAAGATTATTTGGATGATAAAAAAGCCTGGATTTGAAAATCCTTTCAGCTTCATACAAGACTGCGGTTTAATAATGTAAAATTGAAATTTTTTAAAAGATTCACCGCCGAGTTTCTTTCTGGTTCTTCTCGGTAAGAGCAACATTCCGAACCAGTTGTAGCTTCATTAATCATACTGATCCTTGACGATTCAAAAGTGCTTGTAAGAGCTTATTTGAATAAAGATATTTTGATTTGATTTATATTTCAATTATAATTACAATACATTATGTGCGGAAACGCTGTCAGCAATCTTGGGACCGTTCCACGTGGGCATGATTTGTATAGTCCTAGCGTGTAAGTAATTTAAGATAGAAATAACTTGTACATTTTTGCGAGATATAAAAAAAAATCTTTATTACATATAAGTTCGAGATTTGAACCCACGACCCCACGCTCCATTCGGACATATCAGCTACACAAAGACCTGAAAATATATTATATAGAACTGTAATTTCCACATTAACTATACAAAATATTGACTCACTTATTTGCCTCATTTCTGCCAACCAATGAAAATTGTTGGCTCGATTATACTATAATAAGATCTAATTATTGCTATTCAGATATATACCTTATTACGTTTGAATAGAGTGTATAATGGAGCAGCTAAACAGATTACCGTTATCGGCCCACTTAGACCGCCTCGGGCCACAACGGTACGTCTCTCAGCTTCTCTAACACTTTAAATTATAGTTAATTTTTTATCTATACTTCTAAAAAAAGAATAAAATACACATGACAAAAGTATTGCCATGTGGTATCCGGCTGAGTAGATTAGACCAACCTCTTTCTTATCAAGGTGTCGTAAAACGCGACCAAGGTGTCGGAAATACGTACTAAGGTAAGTCGACCCGCCGTGTGGTATCCGGTTGAGTAGAATGGATCACACTCATTTCTTATCAAAGTGTCGTAAAAAGTGACTAAGGTAAGTTGTACCCGCTGTGTGGTATCCGGTTGAGTAGAATAGACCGCTCTCATTTCTTATCAAAGTGTCGTTAAGGAGACTAATGTAAGTTGATCCGCCGTGTGCTATCCGGTTGAGTGGAATATAACATCCTCTGTCTTACCAAGGTGTCGTTAAAGGCGACTAAGGTAAGTTGACTAGCCGTGTGGTATCCGGCTGAGTAGAATAAACCATCCTCTTTCTTACTGTGGTGTCGTTAAAGGAGACTTAGGTAAGTTGACCCGCCGTATGGTATCCGGTTGAGTAGAATAGACTACCCTCATTTCTTACCGAGGTGTCGTAACAACTAAGGTATGTTGATACAGGCAAGCCAGTCGTAAAATACGTAGCCAAATGTGACTTGTTTATAACATGTGCCGACCCCACTTAGAGTGGTATAAGGGCAGGAGGATGATGAACATTGTTTACTATATTTATTTATTTATGTACCATTAATTTTTTGGAAAAAACATTATTGGTAAAAGACAAGACAGAGATCTCTGCCAGCTAACCTACGAAGTGAGACAATTTATAGTTAAAAAAAGCTACAAAGCTTAAGCTAGGTTTATAGCTTGACTGGCCCGTTGGAGCAGTGGGTAGTGACCCTGCCTTCAGCTCCACGGGTCGCGGGTTCGATTCCCGCCGAGGGCAAACATTTTCTATAAATGAATTTGTTGGTCTTTGAGCCTGGGTGTATATTTGTATTTAAGTATGTATTTAAAAATATATAAGTATATATTCACCAGTTGTCTGTCTACCATAACACAAGTATTAAGTTACTTACTTTGGGGACGGACGACCGTGTGTGTAAGTGTCCCATATATTTATTTATTTATTTATAGCTATTATAAAGGAACATTGCACACGTGCGTAAAGTTTTACATCAAAAACTAGTTCGGATAAATAGATTATGTCATGTAGGACTTGATATCAAATATTGTTACAGTTGGATAACATAATGATAGCTCCGCAGTGCAACTTTCGAGTTGCGTAATCCAGCCTCTCGCACAACCTCGTTGCAAGCTCCGCGAAAGTTCCCGCTGCACTCTCCCAACAGTTTCTATGTTACACGTAATAATGAATATCTATGATAATTTAAATGAATATGATAGTTTAAAATTTCTTTGTTTCCCTCCATAATTATAGAAAAAAAATCCTCGAAAATCTTAGTGTACTTACTTAGATAGATAGATAGATATATAGATAGATAGATAGATAGATAGATAGATATAGATAGATAGATAAAAACTTTATTGTACCAACACATAAAACACATAAAAATACATACGGACTTAATGTTTGTAAAGGTGCCTCTTGTGAGGCCAGACCGTGGCTTAGGGCGTCGTAGGGAGGTCCAGTGGTCGGACTGTGATTAGGCAGCACAGTTTAGTATGAAAGTTTACAAGCGTTGAAGGTCTACTAGCTATGGGGAACGTCGTTGTAAGGCTGCCTACTCTGAGGCGGGACCACGGCTTAGGGCGACGTGTAGTGGAGGGTGGTGATCAGACTGTGAATAAGCAGCACGCTGTAGTATGAATGTCTATTAGCTATGAGGAACGTCGTACTAAGGGTGCGTTCTGTGAGCCGGACCACGGCTTGGGGCGACGTGTAGTGGACTGGTGGTGGGACTATAATTAGTCATCACGCCATCGGGATTGTGGCGAGAAGCCACGGCCGACCGACGTCAGAAATCTGGAACCTCGTCTTCGCCGACGAAGACGCTGTATGCGTATAACAAGCGTCTAAATTTGCGATCGTTATTTGATCAGGAGTAATGTTCAGCTTTATAGAATGTTGTGGTAAAAAAGCTGTGGTAGCTCAGCGGTAACACAGTACGACACTTTTGAGGAGGGCACGGGTTCAAACCCGGGCAGACACCAATAAGTTTTTCTGTTAAAACTTATGTGTCTAATTGATAATTTAAATTTATCACCCGCTTTTCGGTGAAGGAAAACATCGTGAGGAAACCTGCATATCTCTAGAGAATTCTGGAAATATGTGTAACCTACCAATCCGCATTGGAGCAGCGTGGTAGGTCTTAGCTTCATTCTCTCCAAAAATGGAGAGAAGAGGCTTATTCTCAGCAGTGGGATAGTAACAGGCCGCTACTTACTTACTTATAGAATAGCCAAATATCATTGCATTGCATTTTAGTTAAATGTGTCACCCTCACAGTAACTTTATTGTTTCACAGTATGTTGTAATAAGCACAGAGGTGAACAGCGGAAGTCTTTTTTTTCTCAGAACTGACTCAAGTCATTGTGTCGAATGTATAATAATTATCAATGATGCTCCAAATATTATTTAACATAATTAACCTCATAGAGTGAACAAATCCGTACTGTAAAGTATTGTGACATGAATATTTAAGAACTGGACAGTATTATACAATATTAATAAATATTAATGTTATTGTTGTATAATTCTGTCCAGTTCGTAAAAGTTTTTAATAAATTCTTTTATTTCTCTTAAAACTAATAGCCTAAGAGCCCGTGATATCCAGACCTTCGTCATTTCATCATAAAAGCTGAAAGTCCCCAACACTGAAAAGAACGATGGTGCATTATGAAATGTGATTATAAAGTGTGATTTTTGGTATTACTAGGTGATCTAAAGATCTGAGTGAATCTGACGATTGTCTGAAAATTTCTTTAAAATCGGTCCAGCCGTTTTGGGGTCTATAAGCGACATACAGGCAAACATTCATTTAAATATATTAGACTAGCTATATGTTATGTGGTATTTTTTTGTAGATCTACAATTATCTAGAACATTACTTTACACTATCTCTGGTGGTTTTCGCGGCACACTTCCTAAAGCTCCCAGCAGTCGAGCTTTTTGACAACTTCAATCAATTTACACAAAACCGTAATGTTCTATTAACCTAAACCTTCCGGAAGAAGTACACTTTTATAAAAATCTTTTAATAAAAACCGTACAAATATCCGTTTAGTAGATTTCGAGAAAATCGATGGCAGACAGACAGCTTTTGGAGACTTTGTTTTATAATATGTATAGATAAGATGACTCTTTAATTGTTATGTGACAGACCTTTGACGATTCAAAAGAGCGTGTAAAACGTGTTTTAATTTAAAATGTATGTAGATTACGAGATTTGCACAATTAAATTTAACCGGGTCATACAATTAGCGTTACATAACAAAGTCCTTTCAAAATAAAGGGTGGGTGTATTACACGTGCAATATTGTAATAATTTTGTCACAATTTTATCATTCGAGGTCGAATCTTAGTGAAAGATTTATTAATTCATACAAAACTTAAAACTTACTTGCTGAAGTACGCGAAACAAGTTTCGATTTCATTATTGGGATTGCGCAAGATTACAAATCGTGGGCGAGAAACAAAAGAACAATTTCTTTTGTACATAATCAATTTAAGTTGTGGCCTGTTATTATAATCTTCCATGCTCTTATCCCACTCTAAGTGTGGTCGGCACTACATGTTATAAACATGTTGTTACATGATTTCTGCTTTGTCCTTTTCATGCTTCGTATTTTACGACCGGCCGCCTGCATGACGTTAACTTAACTTAGTCATATTTTATGACACCTCGGTAAAAAAGAGGGTGATACCACACGGTGGGTCAAGTTACCTTAGTCGCTTTTTACGACACCTCGGTAAGAAATGAGTATGGTCTATTCTATTCAGCCGGATACCACACAGTCGGTCAGCTTACCTTAGTCGCCTTTTAAGACACCTCGGTAAAAAAGAGGGTGATATATTATATTTAACCGGATACCACACGGTAGGTCAACTTACCTTAGTCGCCTTTTACCACATCTCAGTAAGAAATGAGTGTGGTCTATTCTATTCAGCCGGATACCACACGGTGGGTCAGCTTACCTTAGTCGCCTTTTTAGACACCTCGGTAAGAAAGAGGGTGATGCTATTATACTTAACCGGATACCACACGGTAGGTCAACTTACCTTAGTCGCCTTTTACCACATCTCAGTAAGAAATGAGTGTGGTCTATTCTACTTAACCTGATACTACATGGCGGAAAATTTTTTTCCTCTAGTGCATAATGTAATATTTGTTGTACAATAAAGAATATTTGGATTTCATTTGATTTAATAATTTGTATTTTTACGCGTCATCGTGGACAGGAGAAATTTGTCGATGATAGCTTCCTTCCAATGAGGCAACGAAGCGGCGACTTGCTGAAGTCCATCATATTATACCACCCTAACTTGGACCTCGAGCGTTTCGAACGGAATATCGGACATGTCGGAATGTCCAGTTTTAGAAGGTCTAGGGTATTACAAATTTTAGAAGGCCGATGCATCTGGTGCTAATCGATTTATCGATAAGTGGCCATTAAGGGCCACTCTTTGAAACCGACCTAGAGGTGGCGCCCTCCGTTGTTCATTGCCAATGATGATGGCCCTGTCCCCACTAGAGGCGTGGTTGAGCACTCAGTTTTTTTATGTGGGTTTTTCTTGATTTTTAAATTTAAACTATTGTGAGTAGTATTCATAGTTAATGTATAGAACCGGCTATACTCACGTCTTATTGTATCAGGTCAGCCCGACTAGTTTTGAAACCATCCGGGGCACTTATTCATGAGCTCTTTACACGACGTTATCGCGGCGGGAACTGCGTACAGCGGCTCGTGATTTAAAACAAAAAGCTCATATGTTTAGACTTTACAATGCAATACCCAATGGATATACAAGTTTAAAATGTAAATGATTTGTTACTTTACTTTACTTCTACTTTATTATATACTTACGCCTCAGATGATAACAAATCAAGTTTTTTTTTTTAATTCATGTCTCTGCTGTTAACCGTTGTGGAGTTCCTTCGTCTGCTTGCTTGTCTTGCGACTTACTTGACATTGCATGCTTTGGCAAGTGGGTCTAATTTAACTTCCAAGATTCCACCTTCACATACATACACGACAAGTTGAAAAGAAGCTTTTAAAAAAATTACATGACAAAAAATAAACAAGTTGTTATCATTTATGAAACACGCTTGGATTAAGTCAGTTTTTAGTTTACTATACCAGCTTCTGTGTTTAGTGTTGATAGAAGAACATGGCAATAGATAAACTAGTTAATGTGAGTGATAAAAGATGAGGTTCATTTCCGTAAATACTCTATTGCTTCTGCTTCCGTTGGCATAGTCGAAGACAGGTGTTATATAAATAGATTGTTTTAATATATGTTACAACAATTTATAATTATGGTAAATGGTAAATGTAGATACAAACGAGTAGGTTTGGCAAATTTGAGGAGAATGGGCATAAAAAGGGATGTAAATTGTTTTTACAATAATCAAAAAAAAAAAAATATTTTACAGAAAAGTTTAAATGAAGTGTAACAAATATGATTTATAGAAGCAGGCGTTACTTTGCGGAATTCCATAGTGCAGAAGTTGCAATATATTTAATCTATTGTTACTTCTGCGTAAGAGATATGCTTATACGTATAGCATATTACGAAATTATTTGGATGATAAAAATTGAATTTGAAAATCCTTTCATCCATACAAGACTGCGATTACATTACATTACTTTAACAATGTAAAATTGAAAATGTTTAAATTTATGAGATTATGCCTTCTCAAAGGTTAAATTGAAATTAGACCGGATTATTTTCAATATTGTATTGGTTATTTGATCTTCAGAGTTAGCTGTTAAACTAACAACACATTAGCTTTGTTTATATTACTATATTTATACAGTTAAATGGTTTACAAATACAAAGTGGGTTATTATTGGAACTAGGTGTGCCGCGTTGAGATCAGTGTGTCACAAAATTTATATTTGTAAATTAATCATAAGAGATAGGGACATGCTATTGCGGACTTTATTTTGTAGATCTACAATTCTGTAGTAAATTATTTTAGTGTATACCTGCTGTTTTGCGCGGCACAAGCAACTAAAGCTCCCAGCAACCGAGTTTATAACCACGCGACTTCTTTAACACAATTTAAATAAACCGTTTTAACCTAACCTAAACCTTCCGGAATAATTACACTATCTTTTAGAAAAAACCATATAATAATCCGTTTAGTAGAGACCCTAGGTATTTACATTTCTCGAGACTGCCCGTTCACCGAATAAGCTACGCTGACTTAACAGTTTATGGCAAAAATAGTGTTTTATATTTAATATAAATTTTAGTATTTTTAGCATTTTTATTGCTCAAAAAAGGGATAAAACGAATTTTTTGAGATAAAACCTAGCTAGATCGATTTTTCTCCGCCAAAACCCCCTATGCTGGATTTCAGGAAAACCGTTGGAGCCGTTTCGAGATTCCCAATATATATATATATATATATATATATATATATATATATATATATATATATATATATATATATATATATATATATATATCTACATACAAGGTTAACGCATCTAAATAATAAAGATAGATTTAAATAAAATTCATATTTATATTTTGTATTTCTTAAAAATTTGTTGAAAGACTGTATGATTGTAAGAGAAAAAAACAAAGCAATAATACATTCGAAGCAATGACACAGGATATATTTGATGAAGATTGTACATGCGTCATTCCTTCCTCAATAGAAAAAATCTGACAACTCGACAGTCAACTGCTGAGGGAATTTCCTGCTATAATTTTTCCTTTTAGTCATGGCTCCTTTGATTTCATTGTTATTATTGTATCTGCGACTTCGTTCGACACTTCAGCACCGTACATAAAAAATATCAGTTAATTCAACAATGTATTTTAACCACAGGAATTTTTTTTTTACGTTTAAAAAAAATAAACAACGATTTATAGAGATCAAGGACCGTACCCTATTACGACACACGAAAACAAAATTAACCTTGACCTAGAAACTAAATATTAAAGTGCGAGGGAGAGAAACAATAACGCTATTGTTTTCCTATGTTTTTTGTGCCATGTCAGTGGACTATTACTAACAAAGCCAGATCTTAATTGAATTATATTTATTTTCATCGGAAATATATATTTTTTTAAAAACGATATTTAAGATGATTGAATTATTCCAAAGTTATCTATTACAAATGATCAGATGATTTATTTAATGTCGTATTGTTATTACCAACCTGTATAAACGCAGCATACAAACTTCAGTTGTACCAAATTTCTTAAATAATGGTCCAGAGTCCATGAAAGCGTGACAGTCCGACAGGCAGTCTCGTATTTATAATATTATTGTGGACTATTAACTCGACATCGTTCTTATTTGCAAACCGAAATTAAAATTCTACTACAATTCACCTTATTTTTTACAATAACTAAACATGTATGTAGGTTCATAACAGTTCTTTTATACGAGTAATTCTTATTATTTATATGTAATTAAATAATTACCCATATAAATTAACAACGTATAATTATATTAAACAAGTTTGAACCGCGTCATTTTTAATACAGACTTTTAGACAGAAATTTAACTTCAGGTAACTATTAAGTATTATTTACTAAGAAATGTATTATATTTATGATAGCCTACTAGTGCCACTGTGCGAGTCTCTCGATGAGGTCATGGGTTCAAACCCGGACAGGCACCTGAGTTCTTCTATTAAAACTTAAGAAGAAGGAACACAACGTGAGGAAATCTACATATTTCTAGGGAATTCTGGAGATATGTGTTACCTACCAACCGCATTGGAGCAGCGTGGTTGGTTTTAGCTGCAATCCTTCTCTCCAAAAACTATATTTGATGGTCATCACTTTAAACTCTCTCTATAGTCCCTCATTTCTGAGGGTCGTGATCACCGTTATGTTGTTAGTCATTTAGATTTGATCTCTCCAGCGGTTTCTGTCTCCGGCCATGACAACAGCGTCTTGAAAGTTGATAGCACCGGAGGCCTTTAGTTATTCCGACCATCTGGTTAGGGACCAAATTTTGAATTGGCTTAAAAACTTGAACTAATAAAATATAACGAAATATCTATACTTATAATAAATCTGTAGAAAGGTCAATTCTGTAACTGAAATATATTTCCAAAATAACTATCAGGGGGTGATTAGGGATCGACACTAATGCCAAAAATGCAATCAGTAAAATTTTTGTCTGTCTGTCTGTCTGTCTGTCTGTCTGTCTGTCTGTCTGTCTGTCTGTCTGTCTGTCTGTCTGTATAACCGTTATAGAAACAAAAACTACTCGACGGATTTTAACGAAACTCGGTACAATTTTTTTTCATACTCCTGGGCAGGTTATAGTATACTTTTCATCACGCTGCAATCAATAGGAGCAGAGCAGTGAAGGGAAATGTTGGGAAAACGGGAGAAGTTACTCCATTTTTTAAGCTTCCGTCGCGTGTGCAACCTTGATGGTTAAAGCTACACAGAAATCATGTATGACGGAAATGTTCTCCTTAAAATTATATAAAAACTATCCCACGACAGCATATGTCTATCTTTTATGGTTGACTTACAATAACACGTGTAACTCCCGATAGCTTAACAGTTCGAAGCTTTCTGGTTATATTTGTCTACTCCTACTTTTATATCACTCTCAGTCATCTGTAATAAAGTAAATAACAATCTACGGACGGTAACTAGAGATCACACGACTTTCCAATAGGACTACCTACAGATCAAATCTATACTAATATATAAATCTGAAGAGTTTGTTTGTTTGTTTGTTTGATTGTTTGAACGCGTTAATCTCAGAAACCGCTGGGCCGATTTTAAAAATTCTTTCAGTGTAAGATAGTCCATTTATCGAGAAAGCTATAGGCTATATCACATCACGCTAAGATGAATAGGACAGGAGCAGCATTAAAAAGTTGAAAGCTTTTCTTGCGTGCGCTGAGTAAACGATAATGGTTATTAAAAATCATGTACTACAAAATTGTTACCCTCTAAAAGTTCTATATAATAGTCCGCGGCAGCATGTCTTGCTTTTAAGGTTAACCCACTCTAACCATTTTTATAGTTATCAAAAGACTATATTACGGTTTTAATCTTTCCATGCGGGCGGAGCCGCTGGCAATTGCTAGTATTGAATAAAAGGAAAACGAAGAAGCCGCTGTCCAACTCGACGGTCCGACCAGATTATCAAGTCGCAATAGATCGCAAATCCTGGAGATCGGTTATCTGAGAAAAGGTGATCCGTGGAAGAGGTGACGACACTCAGCATTAAGGAAAACGATGCAAAGAGGAATATTAACTATAGATATTAATGACCGTAAGAAACAAATTGATGCAAGCGAACCTCAATTGCTATCAATATCTGGTAAGATCTTCACTCATGCAAGGTTATCGCATACCCCGACGGCATGTTTGGCTCGTGTTATTATAACGTCACTTTGTCCTGGTGACACACTTGGCTCTGCGATCGTATTGCGAAATCTTATAGCACGTTTCATCGCATCTTAAGTCTGTAGTCCATTTGCAACGCTCTTATTCGTAATCCGTTATCTACTTGAGATTCCTCATCAGTCACAGACGCCGTAAGGATTTTTACCGCTATCTCATTACCTTAGGTCATCGTTTTAGCACTTTTAGAAGTCGTACTTTATGAATACCGTAACCTACGAGTCTATTTATAGCAGTAGCCATTGCCGGTCCCAAGCCCGGATGAAAAAGGAGGAGGGTTGGTTAGGAAGTGACAAAGACCAACCGTAAAACAGTCAACGCCGAGCATCAGGCGGCGGGAAATAACCTGTTACTTCGCAACCCACCCATGGGTGCGAGCGGCTTCCAGTGACCCTGAGGTACTAAATCGCCTCAAAAAGACTGGCGCAGAAGGATCTGGGAACCCACTGCGTCTATTTTCCCAAGAAAACCTCAACGTGGAAATTTCGATCCGTGCTAAAGGTCACGACCCTCAGCACTCAAACGACGCAAGGAGGAAGAGAAGTCCTACTTTATGAATACCGTGACCTACGAGTCTATTTATAGCAGTAGCTTCAATTTACACTCACATCTAATAATCAAAACTATAGACAACTGAGTCTCTTCCCTGGTATATCCATTCTTTTACATCTTCTTATACATAGAAATGAATGTTTGTATGTCTTTTAAAGACTCATAAACGGACCGATTTTAATGAAATTTTCAGACAACCTTTAGAATGACCCAGTGATTTTGTAAAGTTTGGTTGCGGTTGAAGCATTTTTCTAACTGTTGAGTTATGTTAGAAGGAATTTGAAACCAGACTGAGCCACAGCTACGCGCGGTTGGACAGCTATTATTATATTATATTATTGTATATTGTATATATGCAAAAGTCTATTTCTCTCATACGCTATCACGGCTAATCTACTAAAGCAATATTTGATGATATTTCGCTCTTATTGATTTTTATTAGGTTGATTGAGCTTATATATTTTAGATTTTGATTGTATTTTAACATTCAATATGTCGCGCCTGAAGTTACATGTTTTTGTATAATATAAAGTACAAATAAGAGTGCTCACGTAGGTTGGTCAGTACTTCTTTTTACCCAATGCGATGATGAGCAGCAGCAGTTATATCGCCAGCCCTGCACTACACTCTGCCCTAAGTCCTAATCTGTGAACTCTTGTACTATTTACGTTTGTATCCTGGACAATGCTTTCTCGCTCGTTTCGAAAATAACGCTAATAAAGTCATTAAGTATTGGCTATTTTCCATACCATAGAATTCTTTGCATAAAGAGTGTGGCCAATACAACAAAATTTCAATCAAAATTTCAGCATCAAACACACGAATACGAAATTTTTATAAAACTTAACTATCATCTATGAATAATATATTTTATATAAAAAAAGTTTATTATTTAATTGTATTTTTATATCAACCATCAAAGTCTTGCATTAGACATAACAAAATACCATTATTAAGTCAATTTCATAAAGATTCAATAAAAAGAGACTGGAATATCGCCCTTGCGGTACCCACAGATGAAACCCGTCGCGAAACCAATTTACAATGCAGCACGTCAAATTAGGTGATTCTCTAACAAATAAGTTCAACATATTTGTCAACAGTGCCGTTTTGTTTACTCGGCGGGACATTTTTGTCGTAAATCAAGTTATTTCAAAACCTTCGCTTCACGCCACATTGCTAACTGTTCATCGAACATATGCGGTTGGAAATGAATAAGGTAGACCTGACAAAGATTTGTGGTCAAATAACATTTCGAAATATCTTTTGAATAGGCTTTTTAATAATGAAATTGAAGTTGATGCACAGATTTAAGTATTGTACGATGACTCATGATTCTTTATGCTATGAGGTTCAATTAAATGTATTCACAGTGCTAAAATAATTTTGAAATAATAAATTACCTTAGTATGAACTGGTATTGTAAGGCATATTTCATTTATTCACAAGCTGTACTTTTGATATTATTAAATCCCTTAATTATTACTGTTTTTCTATAGTTAATTTATAGAACAACAAGTTACACTCGCGTCTTATTTTATAGGGTGACCGCGATTAGTTTCAAGCTCATATTCAAAATATTCAAATTCAAAATATTCTTTATTCAAATAAACTTGTAAACAAGTGCTTTTGAATCGTCAACTCTACTGCTGGTTCGGAAAGCTGTTCCTACCGAGAAGAGCCAGCAAGAAACTCGGCGGTTGCTCTTTTAAAAATATAATTCTTAATACTATTTACATTATGTCGTTACTGTCTTGTACAGGTTCAAAGAGAGCTATATCCACACATTCTTATCTTCTAAATAATCGTCATACGAGCCTATAATTTAATTATTAATGTGCATCAAATTATACAATATTAAAAAAAAAATTGTGATGTACAAGACAATAATTGACAAAGAAGGAATCGTTTAGGGATAAAGCTTAATCGGTATAAGGCTGATTATAATATGTTTTGCCGACCCTATTTATGTGTAAGGATATTAGAATAACAGCATGAGTAAGATATAAAGCTTATACAGGATTTGTATGAGGTCTTAACAGTCTCCATTTATCACTTTAGTGACCCCGTCTTGCACATCACGACCTGTCCCTAATACTTCAGAAAATTAGAGACTTGGCGCGAAAAATGATGTTTTCTCGGTGCGAATATTAAGTCGTTTTTCTAAACGAAAATAGAACCCGGAAACGAGCGTTAAAGGTCGTCACGAATGAGATTTTTTTGGTTGCCATTTTGTCTAGACGAGAAGCAATCAGACGACTTCTTTCTTTGCAAAATATCCTAATTTAAACTAACGGTTTTGCGACTAAAAGTTTCAGCTATTAGGCTACAGGTCCTAATGTCTGGCACGTTCACTTCAGTTTCATAATCTGCTGTTATTTGTTTTCCAATTGTATTCACACTTACGATTGACCTCGTTTTGGACATAAGAGATGCGTTGTCAACATTTATATAAGAGTACAGTTTACTTGTATATTCCAATTTAAATTCGAAATATTCGGAGCTTGGCGGACGCTCTTGAGAAAAAATATATCGACGTATATTTATAGTTATCATTAATATAATCCTTAGTAGTATCTGTAGTAGTATTTGTCCGCGCCAACTTAAACGTTTAAGTACCCTCAATATAATGACCTGTTTTCCCTATTCTCGAAATAAAATCGTGGATTATTTTATGGAATATGATACCCCGGTGTATATGTAAGGTGTGTACGCTATCTGTAGTTATTATAAAACAAAGTCCCCAAACGATGTCTGTCTGTATGTGATCGATTTCTCCAAATCTACTGAACGGTTCTGTAGATTTATAAAAAAGTCCGCGACAGCATGTCTCTAACTCTTATGGTTAATTCACAATAACTACTTATATATTCGTACGTACGTTAAATCCTTATAATATAGTATATGAGGATTTAACGTGATAATCTATCAGATAGACAGACAAATATACAGACTTTAGAATGTATCTACACTATTTTTTTAGATTCGCAACACGTCTTCTAGTGGAAGATATCAGGAGGAAATCTGCATATCTCCGGATTAGCCCTTGATAATAGTTGTTGTATATCTTTATTGTACACAATTTTACAAAAAAAATTAATACAAAGTAAAAAGTAACAAACGATATTACTAGCTAATAAAAAAGAACACAAAGGCGGACTTATCCCATAAAGGGATCTCTTCCAGTCAACCTTTGAGAGACTGATAGGAGAGTAACATTTTATTGGTAGCCTTTGCAGTATAAACAAGAAACAAATTATGTGTACAAATAATATAATATAATAATAAAATAGTAACCTACTAGTTCGTTTAGAGCGTGCTGGGTTGCCACATTTTTTTTTGAAGAAAAATAGTATTTTTCTTTTTAAATCAAAAAATTTAGTACTTTTAGGAAATTAATGAAAAAAAATACTACACATCTATTTTCAATCATTATTTATTTCTCCATGATTATTTATTATTACTTTTCGCCAATGACAAAGGAGTTGGAGTTACTAACTAAGCCCCGTAAATACATGAATGAGTTTCGTTCAAACATTCCCTATGCAGTGCTGCGGGTGCGTTCCATTCACAGTTGATTCAAAAAACGCGCGACAATTAAATTAGCGATTAAAATATAGTATTTTTCGTCCTATATTGTTTTTATATAATATATAGTACAATTTACTAAAATATAGTACGATACTATATAACAGGGCTTCTTAAACTTTTTTATATAGCGACCCCCTTCAAGCTTAGGAAATTTTAAACGACCCCCTCCTGCATATAATGAAATATATATTAACCGTAGATGTAGATGTAATATCGCACTATTTTACAATGTAAATAACAGTTTTGCATTGCCACCTTTTTCAAAAAATAGTTATAATAAAACTACAATAGTATTTTGTATGATTTTTATTTGTATTTATATTTGTACGTAGTGTGTATACTAATTTTAAAATTTAATTTATAATTGTTGTAAACTAACCAATCATAAATTTAATAATGAGAAGGGGTAATGAAGGAACTTAGGACTAGAAATATCAATAAATCTTTGTTAGAAAAGTTCATTAAGGACAGCTGCGGCCATGTAGTTGTATCAATAATGATTGAAAAGTATCAGATCTTTGCGACGCCCCTTTCAGTAGTCTCGCGACGCCCCTGGGGGTCGCGACCCACAGTCTAAGAAGCCCTGCTATATAATATAGTACGGGTGGCAACCCTAGCTGGGTCTTACCTCTAACCCTTGGAATATAAATAACCGCTCCTTTTTAATATTATGACGTCACATTGTGTAGTCGGTCACGATTGGTTGACTCTCCGCCATCTCATCCGCGGCGGTATCGTTGTTTGTAGAGAGTTTCCGCTTTCCCATTGAACAACAATACAATGTTTATAAAAGTATTATTTATATTGAATTATTAGATAAGGTAAATGTGTAAGTTTCTCTCATAGTTGTAACAAATCGAGCGTTTCGTATAATGCGTGCTATGTGAAATTACATTTTATATTTGCTATAATTGAATGTTTTCACATACCCCGGGTAAGTTGGCATAAAAACAGTTCTTGGGAGGATTACAAATACTTCCTCCTGCAATTATCCCACTCTAAGTGGGGTTGGCACAACATCATCCTCCTGCCCTTATCCCACTCTAAGTGGGGTCGGCACAACATGTTATAAACACGCTGTTACATGATTTGGCTGCGTTTTTACGACCGGCCGCCTGCCTGACGTCAACTTAACTCTGTCGTATTTTACGACACCTCGGTAAGAATGAGGGTGGTCTATTCTACTAAACCGGATACCACACGGTGGGTCAACTTACCTTAGTCGCCTTTTACGACACCTCGGTAAGAAATGAGGTTGGTCTATTCTACTCAGCCGGATACCAAACGGCGGGTCGACTTACCTTAGTCGCCTTTTACGACACCTCGGTAAGAAAAGAGGGTGGTACTATTCTATTCAGCCGGATACCACACGGCGTGGGGTTGGCACAACATTTTATAAATATGTTGTCACATGATTTGTATTTTATGATCGGCCGCCTGCCTGACGTCAACTTACATAAGTAGCATTTTACGACACCACGGTAAGAAATGAGGGTGGTCTATTCTACTCAACCGGATATCACACCCTGGCTCAACTTATCTTAGTCGCCTTTTACGACAACTCGGTAAGAAATGAGGGAGGTCTACTCTACACCGCTGGGTACCATACGGTGGGTCAACTTACCTTAGTCGCCTCTTACGAAACCTGAGTAAGAAATGAGAGTGGTATATTCTATTCAGCCGGATAACACACGGCGTGTAACTAGTAAGTTTAGTGTGTAACTACACGGCGTGTAACTAGTAAGATTTTTGAAAAATTCCTATTACTAGTTACATTTAGTTATTTATTTTTATTTATTTAGTTATTACTTTCTGACTTTTATTTCCTTTCACTTTTTTTTGGTGGTTTATTTCATGTAAAAGTTTCTTTAATGTAAAATGACGATGTAATATGACAATTTATCTGCCTGATCCATATGCGAATTTCTTAGTTGAAGGCATCTGCATAACATTTAAGACTTCCGTTATATCTTTGAACTTTATCTAATTATATAATTAATATTCATATACTTTATGGTGATTTATAATATCATTATTTTCGCATAAACTATTATAGTAAATTAGTTGCCAAGATATATTATTCCAGGATGAGATAAATCATCATCTTCCTGACCTTATCCCACTATAAGTGGGGTCGGCACCACATGTTATAAATATGTTGTCACATGCCGCCTGCCTGACATCAACTTATCTTAGTCGTATTTTACGACACCTCGATAAGAAAGAGGGTGGTCTATTCCACTTAAGCGGATACCACACGATTAGTCAACTTACGTTAGTAGCCTTTTTCGTCACCTCGGTAACAAATGAGGGTGGCCTATTCCGCTCAGCCGGATACCACACGTCGGGTCGACTTACCTCATTCGCCTTTTACGACACCTCGATAAGAAAAGAGGGTGGTACTATTCTATTCAGCCGGATACTACGTGGCGGTCCACGATGAGATGAATATGATACGCAAATAATTGCAAAAAAAAACAGTAATGGCACAAATTCATTAAAAGGTTACCGTTATATGAATATTGATTAATCAGTGATTTCCGGTAAAAAAACAGATTTGCGATAAGCCAAGGTCAAGCCTCAGCAATTTCGCCGTTACCTCTTAGCGCAGTTGTGTTCTGGTTTCAGCCCCGCGAGTCGCGGGTTCTTCCCGCCGAGAAACAACATTTTTTTAAACAATTTTTGATTTTTCAGGGTGTTGTGTATATTTAAGTATGTATATAAAATTATGTATGTATATATTAACCAGCTGTCTCTTAACAAATGTCTTTGGACGGATTACCGTGTGTGTAAATGTTCCATATAATTATTTATTCATATATAAAAGCTGTGGTAGCCCAGCGGTAACACCGTGCGCCTCTTTCGAGGAGATCTAGGGTTCAAACCCCGGGCAGGCACCAATGAGTTTTCTAGTAAAACTTATGTTTCTAATTGATAATTGCAATTTATCACACGCTTTTCGGTGAAGGAAAACATCGTGAGGAAACCTGCATATCTCTAGAGAATTCTGGGGATATGTGTAACCTACCAATCCGCATTGGTGCAGCGCGGTAAGTCTAAGCTCCAATCTTTCTCTCAAAAAAAAAAACGGAGAGAAGAGGCCTATGCCCAGCAGTGGGATAGTAACAGGCCGTTACTTACTTACTACTTACTTATATATTTTAATTTTTACTTTATTACAATCCGCGATTAGTTTACTAATCATGAAGTTAGTCGAAAAATCGTTGATTATAGCAAAAATAATACATTATCTTATGTATAATGGTACTCTAAATAGTGTAATTCTACATTCACGGTATATTTTAAGCAATTTATTTTTTGGAATAAGTGATGAATATAATAGACAAAGCAGGAACCGATATAAGCTTGCGGCTCCTGCTTTATGACTTGCAAAAATACGTAAGTCGTTTGTGGCTTTGGATATAAGATTCTATAATAATCCGCAATCAATTTTAGCTATACCATTACAGCAGTTTAAAAACACTGTTAAAAAGAGGCTGATACAGAAAGCTTACTATACTGTTGAGGATTACTTAGATGATAAGAATGCGTGGACGTAGCTACTATATAGCACTTCGAATTTAGCAGCTATGTGTCGCTCTTTCAAGAGTTGGTTTAATGACAAGAAAGCTGTGAATGTTGTATATAACGACATTCTGCAATTAATTGTAAAAATAAAATTCCTAGGGAAAATGTAAATATAAATAAGTAAATATATAGTATATGAATTTAGATATTCCAAAGATAGCAGGAAATCTTCTTAGTATAGGGAGAGGGGAATTGTTTTTCTCCAAATTTACGGGCTACGGGCAGTAATGAATAAATCAAAACTACTGGATCGATTTTAATAAATTTTTTTCACTGAGTGACTTGGGCTATATATGTTATACCCGTGCGAAGCAGGGGCAGGCAGCTAGTTTGATAATAAAAAATAGTTAAGTAATAAAAATGCATTTAATATAAACATAGCATACATGACATTTTAATTTCATTATCTCCACGCCCGCATCTACCTACGCCGAGCCAAAACGGGTTTCAACGTTTGAGTTTGTAGAAAGCATTCTGGTATATTGGTACAAAAACGTATCTACAATATTGCTTACGTTTACTGTTATGCCGTATAGCAAGTTTATATTACAAAATCTGTTACTATCCCATTGGGCAAAGGCCTCCCTCTTTTTTGAGAGAAGGGACTTTTTGCGAAGCTTCGACGTACAACGTAGCTCCGATGCGAATTGAAAGATTACATATATCCTCAGAATTATCTGGAGATATTTTCCTGGAAATTTCAAAAAACAGTCTGTTACTATCCCATTGGGCAAAGGCCTCCCTCTTTTTTGAGAGAAGGGACTTTTTGCGAAGCTTCAACGTACAACGTTGCTCCGATGCGAATTGAAAGATTACATATATCCTCAGAATTATCTGGAGATATTTTCCTGGAAATTTCAAAAAACAGTCTGTTACTATCCCATTGGGCAAAGGCCTCCCTCTTTTTTGAGAGAAGGGACTTTTTGCGAAGCTTCAACGTACGACGTTGCTCCGATGCGAATTGATAGACATATCCTCAGAATTATCTGGAGATATTTTCGTGGCAGGTTTCCTCACATTGTTTCCCTTCGAGGTATAATAAGTTGAAGCATAAGGTATGAAAGCGGAATGAACGTGTACATTTGTTAGCGCACACTATATACAATAACACGATATAATACCACAATTACCTTAATTAATTAAAAGGAATACCACAATTCCCGTTCCGAGATGCACTTCTCTTGAATGACGAGCAAAGACTGAATGTCACTGAAACGTTTTATCAATAGGAAGACTAAACCGGAAACAACAACGGCACAGTGCTGCCACTGTTGTAATCAAAAAGGGCGCGATACTCTTATTTCATGACTTTGTTGCTATAAAATACAAAGCGGAAGTCAATGGCGACAACACATTTATGAAAATAAGGTATGAATGTTACTCTATTCTTCGTGTTTCGTCTGTAGTATACAAGTCAAGTTAAAAATGCTTTGAAAATGCTTTTAACATTCCACGTCCCTACTGTTAACCGTTAATCAGCTCCCTCGTCTGGAGCCAATCCTTGCAGCATCAGGTCATGATTATCTGAAACATATATTGTCATCGCGGGACTAGACTAATATATAATTTTTGGGGTCAATCGGACACCGGGAAGTGCGTCAAAGTAGAATAAAAGCTTTTGTACAAAAAAATTGAAATAAGAATTAAGTACTCATGGGCAAAGATCGTATTATTTTGGTATTATTCTACAATTATAAATTATGTAATAAACGTAGTGTATATTCCTGGATCTGGAACTTTCGCCTTTATAATATTCTTCTTGTTAGAGATCTTTTTGCAAAGTTCGGCGATCATTAAGGCAACCTTAACTCTTGATGCCGCGACTCTTAAGTAAAGAACGGCTGCAAACCACTGGCGTAGTTTTTTCAGCCAGGATATTCTCCTTCGTGCTGCACTTCATCTTCTTTGTACGATTAATTGCACAAATTCATATTTGGTATTTCTCATGATATAGCAGACATTCAAGTTTCCACTTTTAACAGAATATAAGATTTCTACTTTTTTTTCTTTAGCCTACTTAACATAACATAATATTTGTAAGGTAAATCTAATATCATTGAATTGTGGTATGAACAATACCTAGCTTAAAAAAAACCAAGGTAAACGGTTGCTGTAAAGTCGGTCTTACGGGCAAAGATTTTACGTGACAACGTCTTTTTCTCAGTAGAATATTTATTGATATGAATATTACTAAATTGCACAATAGGAACAAGGAATTGAATGATAATAAGAATTGCACAAATTTTAACTATAGAAATATATTTTGTTTACTAAAACATTGTACATATAAACTTAACTTAAAATTAACCAAGAACGCTCGAGAAAGACAGAGACACAAGCACGCACCGATTCAACGCGCCTAATTCTCTAGTGCTGTGCGCGGCGGACCAATCATGTTTGAGTGGGAGAGAGACGCAAGGCATTCGCCAGTCCGGCGGGCCTCTCTTTTGTTCGGTGACTCATCGTAACAGACGTGAGCGGGCGTTACACTTTTTCATGAGTGACTCCAAGCCGCAACCTAATTTAAGACGTTGTCACGTCAAAATCATACTAAGGTTTGTGTTAACATTTTACAACACAAGCTAAGTTAGGCTCTGAAATAGCATGGACGCATCAGGTTCAAATGTCACAAGAACCGGTTTCATGTTAATATCTCGTTTGCCATTGCTCAAAATGACCTTTGTTGTAGTAGAATCTTCTATATTTCGATACGAAACGAATTGTTTTAGCATAGTACTGTCACTCGATTAGATGAAATCTCTTGGTCGTTTGCCAGAAGCTTTCGCAGCCTCACATCTACTTGATCCCCAGAGATGTCAAGTTCCTTCTTTTTCAATCCTTTGCATAAGTCAGCGCTTTGTCAGTGCTATTCTTGATTGTATATATCTAACCGCACTCGTCATTGCGCAATTGTTATGCAATTTTGCAGTTGGATACGGTTTTAGCAATTTTATTAGGGCAACTATAAATCAGCAATATTTTTTTGCAACAGCGCTCAATTGTAATACGTTCCATAATTAGTTTATAATTGAGTGTTGTAAAATTATGCAAAGGAATATACATTGTAAATTATACTAATATATAATATAAGTGCGAAAGTCTGTCTGTCCGTTGACCGCTGTGTGCTCTTCGACTGAGTAGAATAAACCACCAGTATTTCTTACCGAGGTGTCGTAAAAGGCGACTGAGGTAAGTGACTCACCGTGTGGTATCCGGTTGAGTAGAATAGACTATCCTCATGTCTTACCGAGGTGAAGTAAAAATAAATAAGGTAACTTGACGTCAGGCAGGTAGTCGGTCGTAAAATAGCTAGCAAAAACTTGTTTATAACATGCTGTGCCGACCCCACTTACAGTGGAATAAGGATGAAAGAACATACTATATGACTTACTATACGAAACTCTGTCCGTTACGCTTTTTTGACTAATCGGCTAGAGCGATATTGATGAGATTTGGTACAATGAAGCTTATATACCGCGCTAAATAATTGGATTTAATAAATTCTGGTTTCTTCTTCGGTGTGAATAAATTATAGTACATAATTTATTATTAGTATAAAAAATTTAAAACGTTGACTTCAGTTTGAATTTGATTGTATTTTACCCCACTTTTTACATTTAACTGCAATAATTTTAGTCCTTTTAATAGTTTTAAAACACTTACAACATCTTAGTCATTCTTCTCCAGCCCCATATCCCACTCTAAGTGGTGTTAGCAGAACAAATTCAAATTAAAATTCAAAATATTCTTTATTGAAATAAACTTGTAAACAAGTGCTTTTGAATCGTCACCTCTACTGCTGGTTCGGAAAGCTGTTCCTACCGAGAAGAGCCAGCAAGAAACTTGGCGGTTGCTCTTTTAAAAATATAATTCTTAATACTAGTTACATTAGTTATTACTGTACAGTACAGGGTCGAATAGTAGCTACATCCACGCATTTTTATCATCCAAGTATTCCTCCATAGTATAGTAGGCTTTCTGTATTAACCTTTTATTAATAGTGTTTTTAAACTGCTGTAATGGCAAAGCTAAAATTGATTGCGGAATTTTATTATAGAATCATATACCATCCCACAAACGATTTGCGTACTTTTGCAAGGCACAAAGCAGGAGTCGCAAGCTTATGTCGGTTCCTACTTTGTCTATTATATAAATCACCAATCTTTTTATAATTATGTATATTGTTAGGCACAAAAATTAAATTGCTGTGTAAAAATATACTGTGAAACTAATGTAAGAATACCTATTTCCGAAAACTGCTCTCGCAGGGAATCACGCGAACTTAAATTGTAAATGCCACAATGCAACATGTTTTATAGACCTGAACAAGCGATATAACACAAAAGTAATAATAAAATTATTTTGCTATAATCCGCGATGAAGTAAAATAGAAAATATATATAATGCTAAATGTAGAGTGGACAATCGGTTATCATACCTGGTGCATGCAGGGGTCGTAAAAAACACATGCACAAACCTCTACCACCGCCACCACGATACACAAGCACTATATACGTTCACTATCACAAACTCAACAATCGTTTCGCCCCGCAACCGAAGCATCATCAGGAGATAGACTCCACGACCAAAATCGCAAAGCAAGACTTTGCGATTTTGGTCGTGGAGTCTATCTCCTGATGATGCTTCGGTTGCGGGGCGATATAAATTTATAAACGCCTTGAAAATTTGTAGTCAGCTTGTTTTATACCCCTGATACCTTCATTGAATGTAACCTTATTTAGAATCATTAGTGTTGCCATTAATTTTAGTTTCTTTTCGCTATAGTGTAAATATTTATATTATGATGAATCATGACTGTAAAACATTATCTTACGTGCTATATACTAAGATAGCGGACTGTAGATTAGATACAATCGATTTGTGGAAACAAAACACTTCAACGACACACAACTTTGATTTATTTGCACAAAAATCAAATAACATTGTAAAAAATTTATAATCATTCTCCTGCCCTTATCCCACTCTGAAAGGGGTCGGCACATGTTTTAAACATGTTACATGATTTGGCTACGTATTTTACAACCGGCCACCTACCTGACGTCAACTTACCTTAGTCGTATTTTACGACAGCTCGGTAAGAAAGAGTGTGATCTATTCTACTAAACCTGTATCCGGTTTCATGACCGTTTCGTGACCACACGGTGAGTCAAATTATCTTAGTCGCTTTTTAGGACATCTCGGTAAAGAATGAGGGAGGTCTGTTCTACTCAGCCGGATAGGACACGGCGTGTTGACTTGCCATAGACGCCTTTTACGACACCTCGGTAAGAAATGAGGGTGGTATTATTCTATTCAGCCGGATACCACACGGCGTGTTAAAGTGGGTCAACCTTAAAACCTAGACATATGCTGTCGCGAACTTATACTTAGAACTTTTAGACGGGAACAATTTTGTAATATATGATTTTTGAATAACTACCGTTCAGTACGAATCACACTGCAATAGAATCACCGTTTACTACAGTTTTAAATTTTGTCGTTTGAGCAATATTTTTTATTACCTAGCCTTATTTACTAGCCTATAACCTTCCTCGATAAATGGACTATCTAACACTGAAAGAATTTTTCAAATCGGTCCAGTAGTTCCTGAGATTAGCGCGTTCAAACAAACAAACTCTTCAGCTTTGTATATTAGTATAGATAAATCTTTTATGGTCAGCAATAAAATGTCTTCCTGCCATTTTATGTTGCTTGTCGGAAACTTGTGCAGCTGGGTTGTATCCACGCAACAAAACAACAAAAACCGGCTGCAGCGTCGTCTTTTGCTCGTGTTACCAGTCTGACATGTTTTCCGCTAAGCGACAAGCTATAAATGGGATACTTGTGTTTATGCTTTAGGGAGACGTCTCAGGGTTGCCATTTAGGGATTTTGATTTTCTTACTTTAAATTAAAATACATTTTGAGAATATGATTTTGATGATAAAAGAAAATATATGTAATGTAAAAATATAGTGTCCGTTATACCGCCCATACCCGATATTTGTAGTATTTGTAAGAACTCACGCACTACCCGCCACCAATACCACAACAATACACAAGCACTGCACATATTTACCACAAAAATGTCAACAATCGTTTTGCAACAATGATATATAGGACACTAAACACACACAAAGTCCCCAAAGTAAGTAACTTAATTTGTGCTATCGTAGACAGACAACTGGTGAATATATACTTATATTATTTCTAAATACATACTTAAATACAAATATACACCCAGACTCGCTTTTACTACAACAGCTAAAACAAATCCATTTATAGAAAATGCCCCTCGGACCCGCGGAGCTGAAAGCAGGGTCACTACCCACTGCGCTAACGGGCCAGTTGCATATATATAGCGTTTTATTCCTGATTTTGGCTTTTAAAAAACATATATGTATATAGGTAGGTATATATATAGAGTAATTATGTATGTTCGTTATTCTATTGTTTATAATTTTTATATTTAAAAATAAATAATTTTTTGAACATTAAGTTTAACCCAGCGTAGAATACTGTTAAGGTACAAGGTTAAGTCGAAGCTAGTAGTGAATAAATTTAAATGATTTTGGTATGGAACTGCTGTGATGGCCTAGCGGTGCGACCGTGTGAATCTCGAGAGACGATCATGGGTTCAAACCCGGGCAGACACCAATGAGTTTTTCTATTAAAACTTATGTGTCTAATTGATAATTGCAATTTATCACACGCTTTTCGGTGAAGGAAAACATCGTGAGGAAACCTGCATATCTCTAGAGAATCCTAGGGATATGTGTAACCTACCAATCCGCATTGGAGCAGCGTGGTAGGTCTTAGCTCCAATCCTTCTCTCCAATAACGGAGAGAAGAGGCCTATGCCCAGCAGTGGGATAGTAATAGGCCGTTACTTACTTACTTATGGATCTATTTTTTGGGGTAAAATGTGAATGTTGGGCTTTCCATACATCCGTATACACATAGCCTTATATTGTTTTTTTTATTATTTTTGATAATGGTGATCCCTCTTACTGGTTCTTCTCGGTAAGAATATTTTTCAAAATCAGCGGTAGCTTTGACGTAAGTGCTTGTAAAAGCTAATTTGAATAACGATAATTTTGAATTTGAATTCATCAATTAGGCGCTTAAGCTGTTATAGAATACTGCCTGTCCGGTGTTTGAACCCACGACCTCGTTAGGTGAATAAATGAATATAAAGAAATAAAATCGACTCACGTTACTAAGCTAATATCGACATAACTTGTAAAAGTGAAAACTGGATTAGTCACTTGTGTCGTGTCTATTTTGTGCGTGAACAGAGTAGAATGTGTTGTGTAGAATGTGATGTATTGAATTTTTAGTGTTAAATTAGATAAATTAATTAATATGGCAACATTATACACACGGTCGTCCATCCCGAAAGTAAGTTACTTAATACTTGTGTTATGGGTGACCGACAACATAGCCGTGAGGTGTGCGGCTAAGTAAAATAGTACCAACCTCATTTCTTACCGAGGTGTCGTAAAAGGCGACTAAGGTAAGGAGACCCGCCGTGTGGTACCCGGCTGAGTAGAATAGACCAACCTCATTTCTTACCGAGGTGTCGTAAAAGGCGACTAAGGTAAGTTGACCCGCTGTATGGTATCCGGCTGAATAGAATAGACCACCCTCATTTCTTACCGAGGTGTCGTAAAAGGCGATTAAGGTAAGTTGACCCACCGTGTGGTATCCGGTTTAGTACAATAGACCACCCTCTTTCTTATCAAGGTGTCGTAAAATACGACTAACGTAAGTTGACGTCAGGCAGGCGGCCGGTCGTAAAAACGCAGCCAAATCATGTAACAGCATGTTTATACAATGTGCTGACCCCACTTAGAGTGGGATAAGGGCACGAAGATGATGAGGATTTACAGGATTATCCAGTAAATCTTTTCGAAAGCCGCACATGAATTTACATATATATACAAGATTAACTCATTAAATTATTAAAGATAGTCCGATATTGGAAAGTCGGATATACACTCTACTTTTGGCATTGCAGAGTATTAACATTTTTTTTAAATATTAAATTAAAAATTAAGTATCCATTATTTTGTGATAACTTGTGGTATCAGAGTAGAAAAGACCACCCTCATGTCTTACCGAGGTGTCGTAATATACGATTAAGGTAAGTTGACGTCAGGCAGGCGGCCGGTCGTAAAAAACGCAGCCAAATCTTGTGACAGCATGTTTATAATATGTGCTGAGCCCACTTAGAATGGGATAAGGGCAGGAGGATTATTTTGTGATGACTCGTAACAAATAAATAATATACATAGTTGCCTTATGAAACAATGTATTGGGGCAAGGTGCACGGATATTAGTTCATTTTGAGTTGCAAACAGATAGAACGACAGACAGTTTGTTCTATAATATGTAGTGATAGATTAAAAAGTAATAAAGGTTCAGTAAAAGGTGTATTGAATGCAAAATATAAGTTTGCCGGCCGCATATCAAGTGGCCCCGTACGTCGACCCTGCAGTACACCATGAGTTACGCACATCCGATATATTTGCACACAGGGCTGCTACTTGTTACCACTCGAGCGTTGCTCCAAGGAAGTCCCCGACGACCGCGGTCGTGGGAGCCTACCGGACGACCTGCGCGACCTACTTAGACGTAAACGTGCCGCTACTAGGGCCCATGACGCATACCCGACAGACGATAACCGGAGAACTCTCCGGCGACTTCAAGGAGAGGTTAGAGAAAAACTCAGCCTCAACCGTCAGTCCGCCTGGGACAACAAACTCTCAGAGATCTCGCCGAGTCACCTGGCTTTCTGGAAACTGGCGAAATCCCTGAGAGGAGACCAGTGTGCAGCTACACCACCATTGATACGTTTAAACCGTCCGGTCGCTTTTGACGACATCGATAAGGCCGAATGCTTGGCTGACAGTCTTGAGGGACAATGTTCAAATAACCCCAGTCATCCCGAAGACGCCGAATTCCACTCGGAAGTGGAAATGGCGGCGGCTAGGATATCCGCGAAGGCTCCCGAAAGCGAGCCGCTCACTCCCACCACCGGAGAGGAAGTCCGTTCCATTATCCAAAACCTGAAGACCCGCAAGTCCCCAGGCCCCGACTCCATATCCAACAAAGCACTCAAGTGCCTCCCCGACCAACTCATAAACCTATTAGTATTGATTTTCAATGCCCTCCTGTTAGGTTGCTCCTTCCCCGACGAATGGAAGGAAGCAATAGTAATAGGTATTCGTAAACCGGGAAAACCCAGTAATCTCCCGAGCAGCTATCGACCCATCAGTCTGCTCAATAGCTTAGGGAAAGTCTACGAGCGAGTAATCCTCGCTAGAATCAAAACGTTCATGGAGTCGATGAAGCTCATACCGGATGAGCAATTCGGCTTCCGCGCCAAACACACCGCGGTACAACAAGTACACCGACTTACCGAAGCCATCCTAAATGGCTTCGCCAAAAAACGGTACACCGGTACTGTCTTCTTCGATGTCGCCAAAGCCTTCGATAAGGTATGGCATGCGGGTTTAATATACAAACTCGCAAACCTAGGAATCCCCGATAGACTCGTTCTTATCATTCGCGATTATCTTACTAATCGCTCATTTAGATATCGTATTGATGGTGCGCTCTCCTCAAGACGTACCTTACGCGCCGGAGTCCCCCAAGGTTCGGTACTCGCACCGTTCCTCTACTCGCTCTATACGAGTGACATCCCACGATTCTCCACTAAAACTAGTGCAGTCACCCACTTAGCCATGTTCGCGGACGATACCGCAATCTATACCACCTGTAGAGACCCCATTACTATAAATGATAGGCTCCAAAGAGCAACCAACCAGCTCGGAAGCTGGTTCCGCCGGTGGAGAATCGAAATAAATCCCGATAAAAGCGCAGCAATGTTCTTTGCGAGATCTAGGAGAGCCATGGGCTTCATCCGGACGCCTCCTAGAGTCTCTATTTACAACAAATACATAGATTGGCAAAAGGAAGTCAAATACTTAGGTGTCATCCTCGAACCTACCCTATCCTTCATCCGACACATCCGCGTTGTCCGTAACCGGGCAGCGTTCGCCATGGGACGCCTCAATCCGATACTGTGTAAGACAAGTAAACTGTCACTTCGCAACAAAGTGACACTTTACAAAACTTGCATCAGACCCATTATGACCTATGCGAGCGTCGCGTTCGCGCACGTTCCGAAATCACGACTGTGTCCGTTGCAGACACTTCAAAATCGATTCATGCGTACAGCCACTGGCTGTCCGTGGTTCGTGCGCAACGTGAACCTCCATAGAGATCTCGACCTACCCACGATAGCCGATCTTTTCAGACGATTCTCGACGACTTACTTCGAGAAAGCGTCCATCCACCCAAACCCCCTTATAGTGGCCGCGTCCAACTATAAGGTGTTCAGGAACCCCAATAAGATTCACAGGCGCCCGAAGAGCGTCCTTAACGACCCCGACGATGCTATCACAGCATCTAACAAGATACACACACTACATTTACACAAACAGCGTCTTCGCCGGCGAAGACGAGGTCCCCGCTTGCTTGTGTCAAGTGGCCGCAGCCCTCTGCCGCGGCCGCCGTGACGCAGACTTCTTCCAAGTCATTTATTAGATGCAGCCCTCCAAAAACGCGCCGCCTTAAGCCGAGGTTCGGTCTCGCAGGAGACACCCTTAAGGCGACGCCCCCTGTAGCGCGGGTGCTTGTAATGCACCCGCATGTATCATCCATTTCTCGGCGATGCTTCAGCGCTCGCCCGTCTTATCGGTGACGCTGTCAAAGCCATTAGGGCTAACAGCATTAGTCATATTCGAAAAAAAAAAAAAAAAAAAAAAGCTACTTGTTACTTATTTATTTATATGATTTTTTTTGACGTGACAACGTCTTAAATTAGGTTGCGGCTTGGAGTCACTCATGAAAAAGTATAACGCCCGCTCACGTCTGTTACGATGAGTCACCGAACGAAAGAGAGGCCCGCCGGACTGGAGAATGCCTTGCGTCTCTCTCCCACTCCAATCCATCACATTTAAAAAGACGTTGTCACGTAAAATCTTTCCCGTGAAACCGACTTTACAGGCAACCGTTTTTTTTCTGTTTTATTATTATTATTAATTTATTTTTAAATATTTCTGATTATAAAAAAAAAAAATTAAAAAATAACCTTTAATAATAAAAAATTGTCGTCCACCGGGAGCGGGGAAATATCCCGAGTTGCCGGTGGTTAGCGTTCCAAAGTGAGGAACTTCCTCACAATGCGTGCCGTTTCAAGCAATACTGCCTTCTGCGTCCGACACTTGATCCAACTGTTAAGCGAAAGCCTCTGAAGATGTTGGTCGAGGCTCTTCGCAATCAGACCGTTAACCGACACAACATTCCATATGGCGGCTATGAGATAAAGAAAGGTCTAAATATTAAGTTAATTTGTCTTTTTCCGCTTTTCTGAGATTATCGTCATGCGGAATGCTGACATCAGCAATAATTGCACGGCGCGCTAACCGGTTTACTAACACTATATCAAGTTTGTTGGCGGCGATAAACCTATCAGTGATAATAGACTGAAAGCAGTAGAGCATAGCACGGCTATTTTCAAGAACTGGCTAACTATTATTATTATTATCTTTAATTCTTCTACCTCCACCATAGTGGACGATGCCATGTAAGCCATGTATTGTCGAAAAGTCATGTATAGCAGTTTTCGCTTAAGCCTTTAGCCATGCTTCATACTGGTTCTTACTTTCATCCATCATCTTTCACAACTTATAGATGATATGCCCATCTAAAGCTATTATTTATCTTAGGGGAATTAATTTTGCATCATTAGATCCTCAGCAATACAACTAACCATCCAAATTCAGAGTGAGAACCGTGTTATAGAGCGTTATACGATTGCAACAATTTGTTATAACTAAATCAAAATTGAGAGCTTTGTACACGAATAATTTCCGTAATTCTGAATCTTTTCGCATTTTATCCATTTACCTCTTAACACTAGAGCTGGGACTTGTTAGAACATGAAAGCTCTATGGGATACAATCTATAGCAAAGCATAACGTGTTATGCCTCGAGTGAGACCCTTTTTTATATAAAAAACCGTAATGTGTATCGTCGTTAGAGTGGAACGGAGAGAGTGCGAGTCTGTTTCGCACCATTGATATGTTATACCCAACATACATGATAGATCTATACTAATATATAAAGCTGAAGTGTTTGTTTGTTTGAACGCGCTAATCTCAGGCATTACTGGACCGCTTTTAAAATTTTTATTTTTGTAAAGTGTAAGTGTAGATAGTGTTCTCCCGCAACGTATATATTGCTTCGCTTAAAAGCCTTGTAGCCTATTTATCGGCTCTGGCACTTCTGGCAAGTGCAACAAGAGTCTCTATATCGGCTTTGGGAATTAAAAGGGTTAAAACTATATTAACTAATGCGTTACTGGTTTATTTATTTCGACTAGTTTACAGGGCAACAGTCTCCTTTTGTATATTACGCTAAGCTTTTAAATTTTTGCTTGTTAAATACTCGATTTTTGATTGGTCGACAGATGACAGTAAGAACGCAACATTTCGTTGATTTAAATAAAAATCAACTTTAACAGATATACTTAAGGTTGATGTTTGTTTGTATTTTGCTGTAATTTGTATTATTTTACTGAAAATATCAATTCTATTTCACTTAGGACGGTTTTTAATATGATATTTGTATGCAATAATGTATTTATAGGTATCATATTAATGACTCGCAACGTAAAAAAAACATATACATCTATGACGTCACTTATCCTTCTTATACCTGATGAATTCACGATAATCGTGCCATAGCGTGACGTCAATACATATTACTTGAAGATTTCAATATCATCACGATGATCATCGTGCAATAAGCGATGAGTTGATGTATTTAAAAAAACCCGCAATTTTTTTTATAAAACGAGCAAAGGCTATTCAAGACTTCCTTAATAATGAAGTCTTCGTTTGTTTTTTCTTAATCCTAATATTCTGGAGTCTGGGTGAAAAATGTAAAGTAACGGCCTGTTACAACACCACTGCTGGGCATAGGCCTCCACTCTTTGTTTCTAGAAAGAAGGGTTGGAGCTAAGACTTACCACGCTGCTCCAAAGCGAATTGGTAAGTTACATATATCCCATAATTTCTTTAGAAATATGCAGGTTTCCTCGCGAAATTTTCCTTCCACCGAAAAGCGTCTAATGAATTGCAATGATCAATTAAACACATAAGTTGGTGCCTGCCCAAGGTTTGAACTCGTGACCTCTCGAAGGAGTCACACGGTCGTAACGCTGAGCTATCACTCTCTAATTTTAATAGTACATCAGGCGTAAATAAACTTTTTATTTCTAAATACTTATAATCGCGTTTTTAATTTTCGAATAAGTCAGTTATGCATAACATTTTATGTTAACAACAGGATTTTGTCTATGCTATATATAAACCCTTTAAATTTTTGCTTTAAATTTTGCCACTTTCGCAATATTAATACTTTTGCAATATAAAGCTTTAAATTTTGCCACTTCCGCAATATTTTTTATTGCTGTTCCTCTCCTATTCATCTTAGCGTGATGCTATAATCTATAGCCTTCTTCGATAAATAAACTATATTACAATCAAAGAATTTTTTAAATCGGTCCAGTAGTTTCTGAGTTTCTGAAATCAAACAAACAAACTCTTCAGCTTTATATATTTGTATAGATAAATAAACATAAATTACTTAAATAATTTATAGAATTAGGCGTTACTTTGCGGAGGTCCATAATACAAAAGTAATAAGAATATTATTTCGCTATAATCCGCGATAAAACAAAATATATGTAAACGACAAAATCGCAAAGCTGCTTTGCGATTTTGTCGTGGAGTCTATCTCATGACGATGCTTCGGTTACGGTTCGAAACAATTGTTGAGATTGTGGTGGTGAATGTGTGCAGTGCTTGTGTATTTTTGTGTCATCGGTGTCGGGTAGTGCAGGAGTTCTTACAAATTCTGCATGTATCAGGTATGAGAATGAATAGTACACTCTACATTTAGCATTACATATATTTTGTTTTATCGCGGGTTATAGCAAAATAATATTCTTATTACTTAAATTACTTAAAGTCACGATAATCGAACCGGCACCTCCCGAGCTGTATATTTACGCCACAGGAAGTCCGAATGTGTATATTGCGCTGTATTTTTCCGGTTAAATCCGAGATATGTCAGACGTGCTCGACAAACGGTCGTTGTAATTCAAGAAGCGTTCTTTTATCACGTAGAGTACTTCAATGACACATTGTGTCATGGATAACAAGGTTTATGTTTACCTAAACATCGATACCATCGTAGCATAGTAGCATATTTAAGAATTTTTGTTTTTACCACTGGACCAATCGGCATTGGAGCAGCGTGGTAGGTCTTAGCTCCAACCCTTCTTTCCAGGAATGGAGAGAGGAGGCCTATGCTCAGCAGTGGGATAGTAACAGGCCGCTACTTTACTATGGATGCAATGTCTGAAATAAAATCTAAGTAAAAAGTAAGTAAGTAACGGCCTGTTACTATCCCACTGCTGGGCATAGGCCTCTTTTCTCCGTTTTTGGAGAGAAGGATTGGAGCTGAGACCTACCACGCTGCTCCAATGCGGATTGGTAGGTTACACATATCACCAGAATTCTCTAGAGATATGCAGGTTTCCTCACGATGTTTCCCTTCACCGAAAAGGGTGTGATAAATTGCAATTATCAATTAGACACATAAGTTTTACTAGAAAACTCATTGGTGCCTGCCCCGGGTTTGAACCCTAGACCTCCTCGAAAGAGGCGCACGGTGTTACCGCTGGGCTACCACAGCTTACTACTTACACAGGAAATAAAATCTACACTAATATAATAAAGCTGAATAGTTTGTTTGTTTGAACGCGCTAATCTCAGGAACTACTGGACCGATTTGAAAAATTCTTTCAGTGTAAGATAGTCCATTTATCGAGGTAGGCCTGGCTATCCGGTTGAGTAGACAACCCTCATTTCTTACCGAGGTGTCGTAAAAGGCGACTACGGTATGTCGACTGATGGGCGTTGGAAATTTGTATTCATTATTGTTGAATAAAAACTTTGAAGGACAATAATACTACCAATATTAATTAAAGGTGAAAATTTTTCCGTTGTGGTATGCGGCTGATGGAATAGACCTCACTTGTTGCCGAGTCGTAAGAGGCGACTAAGGTAAGTTGACATCAGGCAGGCGGCCAGTCGTAAAGTACGTAACCAAATCATGTGACAACAGAGTAGGATAAGGGGGGGATGATGATTTACAGGAATAATTTAGCAATCTTTAGATGTTTACTTTGTGGATCACTAAATTGTTAAGGTGTTTATTTTGACTTATTATATTTTTAGCTTACTTATTGCTATTTTATAATTTGTTCCTTTTTTTATTTATTTGTTTAATTTTTTAGATATATTCATAGTTTTTTAGCAGTGTTATACGAAGAGTAGTTCCTGGTTAACCGAGTTTTTTACAAAATTAAAAAAAGAAACTTTAAAAAAAAGAAAAAATAATGGGGTAGTTGGGGCTTGATCCTATGTAAATATCTAGGATACATTTCTCGAGGCTAGCCGTTCGCCGAATAATCCACGCTGAATTGACATTTTATGGCAAAAATAGTGTTTTATATTCAATGTAAATAGTGTTTTTTAATGCCCAAAAACAGGGATGAAACGTTTTTTTTTTAAATAAAACCTGAGTAGATGGTTTTTTCTCTCCCAAAACCCCTACATGCCGAATTTCAGGAAAATCGTTGGAGCCGTTTTCGAGATTCCGAATATATAAATACAAATATACATACAAGATTAACTCATTTAAATAATAAGGGAAAGATAGAAAGTGTCTCAAATTCTTTTTTCAATATAATAAAATATATTTTTCTTATAATAAATCTTTGTTTTATTGGTATGTCCGTATGTCCGTTACGTGAGTAGCCAGCATTTTCCTCAACTATTTAGGTTCAGCCTTGACCGATACATACCAACTGCTAAGCGGAAGGCCGTCTTGCATCTTTTTATTTATCTATTACTCATAAATCAAAGGAAACTAATTTAGTACATAGTAATTATAACATCATTTATGTTTTAAACATGTACATAAATTTTAATTTTGATTGCTATTCGTCCATTGGTCATAAATTGACTAAACATGACAGGAATGTTTAAATTTAAACTATCGTGAGTAGTATTCATAGTTATTGTATAGAACCGGCTATACTCTTGTGTCGGGTTAGCCCGACTAGTGGAACTGTTCCCGCCGCGATAACGTCGTGTAAAGAGCTCATGAATAAGTGCCCCGGATGGGTTCGAAACTAGTCGGGCTAACCCGTTAGAATAACACGTGAGTATAGCCGGTTCTATACAATATACTATGATAGGAATGTTTGACTGGCCCGTTGGCGCAGTGAGTGGTAATCCTGCCTTCAGCTCTGCGGGTCGCGGGTCCCGCCGAGGGCCAACATTTTCTATAAATGAATATGTTGATCTTTGAGCCTGGGTGTATATTTGTATTTAAGTATGTATTTAAAAATATATAAGTATATATTCACCAGTTGTCTGTCACCCATAACACAATTATTAAGTTACTTTCTTTGGGGACGGACGACCGTGTGTGTAAGTGTCCCATATATTTATTTATTATTTATTATAATGTCATTTTATTTAAAGTTCAACTCAAATTCGAATCCCGTACTAATATTATAAGTTGCTCCTGCCCGTATCCCACTCTAAGTGGGGTCGGCACAACATGTTATTAACATGTTGTCACATAATTTGGCTATGTATTTTACGATCGTCTGCCTAACGTCAACTTATCTAAGTCGTATTTACGACACCTCGGTAAGATACAGGGTGGTCTATTCTACTCAGCCGGATACCACATGGCGGGTCGACTTATCTTAGTCGCCTTTTACGACACCTCGGTAAGATAGTGGGTGGTCTATTCTACTCAGCTGGAACCACACGGCGGGTTGACTTACCTTAGTCGTATTTTACGACGCCTCGGTAAGATAAAGGGTGGACTATTCTACTCAGCCGGATACCACACGGCGGGTCGACTTACCCTAGTCGCCTTTTACGATGCCTTGGTAAGAAATGAGGGAGGTCTATTCTACTCAGCCAAATACTACACGGTTAACAAATATACACCCAAGCTAGGAAACGAACCTGCGACTGGAGCTGAAAGGAGATTCACTACCACCTGCGCCAACGGGCCAACAAAGAATGTTAATACATAAATATTTACAAAAGTAATGAGAATATTATAATTATAATATTCTCATTACTTTTGTATTATGGACCTCCGCAAAGTAACGCCTAATTCTATAAATTACATAAATATTTAAAAAAAATTGCCTAAGTAGCCTTAAAGATGATCTAAAATCACAAATTCCTAGCTGACATTAAATATTTTATATGCAAAAAAAAATCACGAACAGAATTTAATATGGATCTTATAATTCCAAGGATTATTGCTTGCGAATAAAATATGCTAGTTGTTTCCAATGTTAAACAAAAATGTTGATTTTCGTTAGACCCAAAATTACACGTAAAGACTAATAAATTACGTTATTAATATAATGTTAATACATCAGTACATGGGTGACCGTGCCTCATTCAGTAATTTTTAAAATGATGTAAAAAAAATTTAAAAGAAAAATTAAAAAATAATAGGGCAGGTGGGGCTCGATCCTAGGTATTTTCAACTCTCTAGACCGCCCGTTCCCCGAATGAACCACCATGACTTTACGTATAACAGCGAAAAATTGTGATTGTATTCAACGTAAATATCAAAAAAAATTTAAAGCCCGAAAACAGGAATGAAAAGAATTTTTTTTTAAATAAAACTTATCTAGATCGATTTTTCTCCCCCAAAACCCCCTACATGCTGTATTTCAGGAAAACCGTTGTTATATCTAAATATATATACATACATATACATATAAACACAAACAAGATTAACTCATTTAAATATTAAAGATTATAGACATATTTTTGAATCAAAAAGTCAAATGCTCTCTGAACTATGTTCTACTTATGAAAGATTGTTTAATCACCTTTCTCAATATCCTGTTTTTGCATTATTAAAATGGCGAAAACGATATAAATCGTTGAAAAAGCAATCTACTCGTATCTACTCTATTTCTTTATTATCAAATGAATATTTATGTACCCTAATAAACATATTATGCTATAGTTATGGCTGCCAACTATTGAAACTATTAATATTCAATGTATTTATGTATGTATATATATATGTCCGCGACAGCAATTGTCTAGCTTTTAAGATTAACCCACTATAACCTTTTAATGATTATCAAATACTAAATTACAGTTTTATTGGTAAGAAAAATGTAATTTTTTTAATTTAATTTAGTTAAGAATTTAAAATTTAATTATACCATACCCTTAACATCTGCATTTGGTCGTTACAAACTTATATACTAGCCTAATAAAAAATTTAATTAAAGAGTAATAAAAAATATTTATGGACTTTACAGCAGAAGATCAACAAAATGGCCTCAACAATTTTATTACTACGGAACGTGATACCACTAACTAAGTAGTCAATCAACATTCTAGTTAAAATTTCCTCCAGTATTACCTTAGAATGTTGCCAGAATAAATATAAACTTCCCCAAATTTAAATTATTTTTAAATTAAAAGGATTTTATACGCATTTAACAAGGAAAGGCCTAGATAAATTAATATCAATGTCAGATTATAATAGATAAGACAAGTTTCTGCAATTTAAGAGGAAAATCAGTTGATTATTTAAGATTTTATTTAAGATTTTCAGCCCACATTGCAAGGTTTAAGATGCTTTAGGAAAAAGCCTTCTTTAAATAGGAAATATGTCAAATGCGTGATTTCTGTAATTAAGGATAAAAAATATTGTTTATTTTGATTATATTTTCACCAGATTTCTCAAGATCTTAGGTGCTTCAAGTTCAAATTCAAATTCAAAATTCAAAATATTCTTTATTCAAATAAACTTGTAAACAAGTGCTTTTGAATCGTCAACTCTACTGCTGGTTCGGAAAGCTGTTCCTACCGAGAAGAACCGGCAAGAAACTCGGCGGTTGCTCTTTTAAAAATATAATTCTTAATACTATTTACACCAAGTCGTTACTGTCTTGTACAGGTTCAAAGAGAGCTATATCCACACATTCTTATATTCTTATCTTCAAGAGTATAGTAGGCTTTCTGTATCAGCCTCTTTTTAACAGTGTATTTAAACTGATGTAATGGCAAAGCTGAAATTGATTGCGGAATTTTATTATAGAATCTTATAGAATCTTATACCAAAACCCACAAACGAACAAGGAGAAACAACGCCTACGAATTTTTACTAATACTTGAAATATACTCAATTTTATGCAAATAAGACATTTAAGAACATTTTGAATCGTAGGAAAAGTTTAGTGACCTTAGGGTGAACTCACTAAAATGGGTTAGAAAAGAATATCAGATTTTTATTACTTATGTTTGTTACGAATATACTTCATATGACGTTTAGTCGTTAAAGCGGAAGTGAGGATTTCTTAGTGCATAGAGTTATTACACTTAGAATAGGATGCTATAGGCAATAAATTTATACACAATAAATTTAAAGAGGGTGAATTATACGGTGTACTTTATATTTGTCTAATCACATATAAAAAAGAGAGACAGAGGGTTTCAGGAGATAAATAATAAATAAATAAATATACACTTACACGGTCGTCCGTCCCCAAAGTAAGTAACTTAATACTTGTGTTATGGTAGACAGAAAACTGGTGAATATATACTTATATATTTTTTAAATACATACTTAAATACAAATATACACCCAGGCTCAAAGGCCGACAAATTCTTTTTATAGAAAATGTTGGCCCTCGGCGGGAATCGAACCCGCGAAATATCTATATATATAATAAATCGATCTAGCTAGGTTTCATTAAAAAAAATGTCGTTTTACCCCTATTATCGGACACTGAAAAAACTGATAAAATAGAAATAAAATGTATGAATTTAAAAACTTTTAATAAAATTACTGACCAAGGTTCGGTCACCCATTACCAATTAATTAAGCAACAAAACATTAATTTATCAAACTACAATCACACAGACAAGCGCGCAGATAAAATAATATTGTCTATTATCTAACATGTATTATCTGCGTCAATTTGACAAATAATGACAAAACATAATGACAAAACAATGTACATTAATTTATCACTTATGCGATAATGTTAATCAATTTGATAAATAATTTTGTTTAGAATAAGATTTTTCATATTTAACCTATATAGGTTTAAAACCGAGTAAATTTTATGTAATGGAATCATGTATAAAGAAAAATTTGGGGTTTTATAAAAGGCTAAAGAGAGACAATGGGTCCAAAATAACCTTAATGCATACTTGATATGAAGAAAGGGGAATCGTGTATGTTATTCTTCAAATATTTCAGCAAATCTTCCAAAATCATGTAAATACTTGCAATTTTTATATTTTAACTCATATTTTAAAAAATTAAGAACAAACTGTAGAAAAACAAATTAATTGTAAATCTATACTAATATTATAAGGAGAAAAAATTTGTATGTATATTTGTAATGTTTTCACACAGAAGCTAAGGGATCGATTTCAAAAATTCTTTCACCATTGGAAAGCTGCATGTGTACTGAGCAACATAGGCTATATTAAATTTTCAAAAAAAAATATGGATCTGTTATAAAAATGTAATAAGGTGGAAAAAAATAAAAATTACGGGTGAAACCGCGGGATATTACTAGTAGTAAAATAAGGCATATACAAAAAGCCCACTATACTATTAAGGATTATATTAAATATGATAAGAATACATAGATTTAGCTACTCTTCAACCTTGTACAAGATAGCAATGACGAAATCTAAGTTATAAGAATTAATTGAATTGTATTTTGAAAAGAGCAACCGCCGACTTTCTTGCTGGCTCTATTCGGTAGGAACAGCTTTCCGAACCAGCAGTAATAATAATTAGAGTTAATAATTTAAAGGTCAGGTGCCTTTTACAAGTTTACTTGAATTAAGAAAGTAATAAATCAATGAAAGTAATAAATCTATCGCGGATTATAGCCGAATAATTATATTATAACTTTTGTATTATGGATCTCCGCAAAGCCATGCCTATTTCTATAAATTATTCGACTAAAGAATATTAACATAAAGAAATTGCGAAAAGGTATTGCGACAACACACTTGTATTAGACAGACAAACCATTTTGTATAATTAGTAGGATTTGTTGGTTAGCATTTAATTTTCATGAATAAATATAAATATATGGGACACTTACACACACGGTCGTCCGTTCCCAAAGTAAGTCACATAATACCTGTGTTATGGTGACAGACAACTGGTGAATATATACTGATGTAATGTTTAAATACATATTATACTTACATACAAATATACACCCAGACTCGAAGACCAATAAATTGATTTATAGCAAATGTTGGCCCTCGGCGGGAATTGAACCCGCCGACCCTCGGAGCTAGAGGCAGGGTCAATAAAAACATCGGTGTGATGTATGTATGTATGTCGCATTTATAAGCTTATTAAAAGACTATTACAGACTGAAATTATTATACAAAATTGTTATCTTCTAGAATACTGCCTTTTGTTTAAAATATGAATTTTCTTTAATTTCCAGGCCATGCGGGGGTGGTGCGCGCGGTGGAGCGGCTCGGGGCGCGCGCGGCTGCGGTGGCTGGCGGCGCTGGTGTGCTGGGGCGCGCTGGCCGGCCTGGCGCTGCCGCGGCTGCAGCCGGCGCCGCCGCGGCAACGCCCCGCGCCCCCCGCCCGCCTCCTGCTGCAGTCCGAGGCGGCGTCCACCCCGGCGCCGCTGCCCTCCACCCCGGTGACCGGCGCCCGCCCCGCCACCGACACCAGGGTGCTCACCGAGGACGAGCTACGCGCCGACGCCGAACGCCGCCTCCCGTCCCTACCCCTCGCCTACTGGCACAAGCACAAAAACGACAAGAACAAGTTCTACAAGAAGAAGGACTGCGCCCCCTTCCCGTCGATATATGACCTCGAGTTCCACAACACGTACTGGCAGACGCTGCGTGCGAAAGCGGACGTCTTTCATTTCTACGGCGCCTACCTTGATGCGCGGAACACGTCGCGCATAGGGCCAGCGGTGCGAGTGCTCGCCGTACACGATCGCATCAAGCCTACACTGACCACGCACTGCCAGCTTTGGTTTGAAGAGCGCGAGGCCCCCGTCGTGGTCCGCAATCTCGAGTACAAGTACGTGTGGAACAGCAAATGGGGCAACTACAGGGATGGGGTGCTCCAGCCTTACTTGCTGGCTTGCGTCTTGCCCGCCGAAGTGCGCCATCTCGTCCCCGCTTCGGTGTCCATCGTGATGGACCCTTGCGACCGCGCCACTAATAACCTCCGAGTTCACTACGACCGCCCTCAGCCGCCTGCCGTTCAAAAAGAGTTCGCCGTCTGCGTCAAAGGTCTGGATTTCTTACACGAGGACTTATCAGTGCGTCTCGTCGAATGGATAGAGATAATTCGCCTGCTCGGCGCGGACAAGATATTCTTCTACGAACTCCAAGTACACCCGAACATTACAAAAGTTCTGAACTATTACAACAATCTAGGTGTTACTGAGCTAACGCCTATTACCCTTCCCGGCGGACAGCCGAACTTGCCTGGTCTCCAGCACATGTATTTGAAGAAGAAAACGACGCACAAACGGCAGATGGAGCTCATACCGTACAACGACTGCCTCTACCGGCACATGTACCAGTACAAGTGGTTAGCGTTGCTCGACATCGACGAAGTCATCGTGCCGCTGGAGGATAACGACTGGAGTGGATTAATGAAGCGGATATTACCGCTTTCCGTGCCAGCAGCCGGTAAGCCGGCTCGATCGTCGTACCACGCCTCGAATCTTTACTACCTGGACTCTTTGCAACACGAGCATAGTTGGGAGGAGGGTATACCGCGGTATTTGCACATGTTGCAGCACGTATACCGCACGCGCAACTTCACTAAGCCGGGTCAGTATGTGAAAGCGTTCCATGCGACGGAGCGAGTGCTGGCTCTTCACAATCACTTCCCGCTGGCGTGTCTCGGCGGTGCTTGTTCCTCGTACGCGCTGGAGACCCAGCACGCCCGGCTTCAGCACTACCGCGCTGACTGCGTCACGGCGCTGAGTAAGACCTGTGCTGAGCTCCGCCAGCAACCGGTCCGCGACACGGCGCTGTGGCGCTGGCGAGAGCCGCTGGTAGCCGCTGCGAACGCCGCGCTGATGAACCTAGGATTCCTACCGCCTCACCGGTGACCATTATATTCGACCGCTGATACGCTTAGTCCCTAAAACCTATTAAATGCTAGTATTAAACGTATTTTTTATAGTTATATCGAGTTCTTATTTCGATGGCTGATAGGTTTTAATTCTGGAATATTCCTTATATAACTAAATAACGGAATTTGTTACAAACTATTACTGAATCGTTTACGATTGTATATTTAAACAACAGTACATGTGATCGCTTAATGGTAGCGCAATTAAGTATAATTCAGTATTTTAAAGTTTATTCCGTGTCGAATAAAGCTCGTTCGTTCGTTATAAAGCTGTTTGCGAACTGTAAATTATGTGATTCTTGATATATATTTTATGCATATTTTAATTATTCCTATTGCAATAACTGTATCTACTTATTTGAGAAGTTAGCTAAAATTTGTAACGATATTTTTGAAATACAAAGTTATCCATCAATCTGATACGTTAATGTACGATGTAAACGTTATCTATTTATCAAAAGAAATCAAAATTATCTTTATTCAAATCATCACTTACAAGCACTCTTGAATGGAGCTAAATCTTGTTAAATTGTATTTCATAACATATCCTTATTATTATCATTAATGTTTCAATAGTGTATTAAAAGATGGTGACAAAATTGGGCCTAACTGTTACAGAAACCAAACATAAATAAAAAAAGTCTTAACTTTTTTTCTAATCAAATATCACTATAAATATTATAAACTTTCTATGGGAATGTGCTAGAAAACTCATTTTATAATATTTTTTATAATAGTTTATGCCTCAAACGGAACGTATCAATTGTCAATTGTTACTTTTTTAATTACCTATACAGCGGTGGATTCCATCGTTTTTAGTATAAATACGATAAATACCTTTTGTTAAATTACATTTTTGTGAACATAATACTTTCAAATATGTATCTTAAAATTAGCTTTGTTTTATTTACAATAACGTTCAAGTATGTAAGTTTCAAATCCACACTACTATTACGTTTTACCGATTTCTAATACTTCATTTTAAATACTTAATTGCAATAGTAAAACCTCTTTTACTTTTTATTTTAAAAAATAAAAGTATTTGTTCTACTGTCTATGATATTGTATGAGTTAGTATTTAACTTTATGGCCTACTTAGCACAAATTAGGTGCAAATATTGTACCAGTTGTTAAAGATAATTGCCACTGAATACTGCATATTTGCATAATGCAATATTCATAGCTTATGTTATAACCGCGACCTTTCCTTTAAAAGGATGTGCCTTAAATTAATTGCTGCGAGTATATAATAAATTTAAAATAACGTTATATGTAGTCTATTACTTAACGGTACCATAAATAATGAGTTACATGCACAAACAAGCTTTTTACAGATTAAAAACGATACTTCTCAAAAATTTATGGCCACTAATCTTTAATTAATTTAATATAAAAAAAGTTAGCAATTAAAAAGAGGAATAAACTATTTTTACAAGGTAACAATTATATAATTCTGTTAACAAAGAGTGCAAAGAAATTAATATTTGTACTATAAATTTCTTTTATATCAATGATAAAGTGTTTTTGTAATTTTCATCTTTTACGAGAAGTATTATTCGTTCAAAAGAGAAATTTATTCCTATATAACTTTTGTATTCCTTTAAAATATCTTTCACATTTCTATATTTAATCTATGCTCAATTTTTTTCATTAAAATAATAACCATAGACTAATGTTGGAAACGATGTGTTATCTATGGTTATGTAAATGTTTTATACGCTCAATAGTGCATCCTTTTCGATGAACGGTCGATAGTTAAGTAAATAATTATAAATCCTATATCTATGATAATCGAAAGTAATAAAAGACTTTGCATTTTATACGAATATAATTTGTATGTAAATAAAAAAGTGTTGTTTGAAATAAAATTGTAAATATAAGAAACTCTAATTATTTTATTCATTACCCACCTAATTATATTCTTCATACATATTTACTTTGAAAACGCCGTGTGGTATCCGGCTGAGTAGAATAGACCAACCTCATTTCTTACCGAGGTGTCGTAAAAGGGGACTAAGGTAAGACGACCCGCCGTGTGATATCCGGCTGAGTAGAATAGACCAAGCTCATTTGTTACCGAGGTGTCGTAAAATACGACTAAGGTAAATTGACGTCATAAATTGACCGGTAGTGCACGAGTTTTTACATTCTGCATGTATCAAGTATGAGAACGGATAGTACACTATTTAGCATTTCATATAGCACTTTTATCACGGATTATAGCAGAATAATATCATAACTATATGGGACCCTTACACACACGGTCGTCCGTCCCCAAAGTAAGTAACTTAATACTTGTGTTATGGCTGACAGACAACTGGTGAATATATACTTAAATGTTTTTTAAATATATACTTAAATACAAATATACACCCAGGCTCAAAAACATTCATTTATAGAAAATGTTGACCCTCGGCGGGAATCGAACCAGCGACCCTTGGAGCTGAAGGCAGGGTCACCACCCACCGCGCCAACAGACCAGTAAATAAAATATATAAATAATAACGGCCATATCAATTTCATTATTTTCATACCCAATGTTATAAAAATTTGATAGCCAATCAGTGAAATCATGTAATTTACCGGGGCACCAACTTCTGGCTACTATTTAGAGTAATTATTATAGACTAGACTAGCCAATGACAGGTCTATAAGTGATAGTGACACTAAAATCTTTATATAATCGCACATGCGTAGGGAAATATTAATAGCGCGTTCTTCATTAATGCGTTTTTTACGTCACTTTATTATAAGTATCATCATTCTTAGATTATTTTATGATTCAAAGTATATAAAATTTACTATCACAATCATGATTAGAAGTAATAAAGGCACTAAGGCCTTAATTCCGGAATAAGCCAGCTATTGCAAATTGTGTTGTTCTTTATTTTTATTTTAAATCGAATTACTGCGATAAAGTGCCACAAACGCCTACTTATTTTTTAATAGCAATTGTTGATATAATCTCTATTGCCTAACAAGCTGTAACTGCAACTTTGTTGGCTTTAACTTAAGTATTAAAAGTGTCAATAATTTTGTTTGTTTTTTCCCGTTCCTGAAAAAGAATAGGATTTTTTTCCTCTATGTTAGCCCGCTATACAAGCTTCAATTTTACCAAATTTCGTAAATATTTAGGTAAGCCTTAAAATGGGAACAGACAAACAGTCTTTCGCTTTAAATATAATATTATTTAAATGTAACTTTATGATTCTAATCAACTTTTTATTTATATACAAATAAAACTATCATATTTAGGATTAAAACTTAACATTATAACCTTTGTGCTTTATGACATCAAAAATTTTAAAGGTATTCGTGGAAACGCCTACATATTTTCTACTAGCAATTATTTGGAAACTCGTTTTGCTACGTCGAAAAACAAATTCTTTATTTCTAAACAAATTAAAAATTAAACTGTTAAATGACATAATTCAACAATAAACCATTTAAATCTTACATTGCTATAGTATGGTTTTACTTTATCATTTGTTGAAAAAGTATTAAAATTTTTATTTTGCTATAAGGATATTCGCGATAAACGAAAATATATGTAATGCTATATGTAAAGTGCCATTCACGTACCTGATTCATGCAGGATTCGAAACAACTAATCAAATCAAAATAACCTTTATTTAAATAAGCTCTTTCAGGAACTTTTGAATCGTCAAGGATCAATATGGTTAATGAAGCTACAACTTGTTCGGAATGTTCCTCTTACCTAAGAATAACCAGAATGGAACTCGGCGGTCAATCTTTCAAACCTTTTCAATTTACCTTATAAAACCGCAGTGCTGTATGAAGCTGAGAGGATTTTCAAATACAGGCATTTTTATCATCCAAATAATCTTCAATTTTGTAATATGCTTTACGTATAATCATATCTCTTACAATTTAATCCCTTCTGTAGACTGGTCTAGTATGGATTGCGGAATTTTGTTGTAGAAGCGAATACCGAGGCCATCAAATGAGTTGCTAACTCTGCTGAGTCGCGACACAGGTATCACAAGCTATTTATGACCTCTTGTATGTCTATGATATACCTTAAATGCCCTGCCAACCAGCAATAACACAACAATACACAAGCAATACACACATTTACTACCACAATCTCAACAATCGTTTCGCACTGATAATCGTATGTGACGATACAAATTATAGTTTAGTTCCTAATATTTCAGTCCAACTTAACAATGTTATATTGACTTGTGATCGCCAAATACTTCAGTAACACATTTTCTCTAATCGCGGATTATGGCGAAATAATATTATAATTACTTTTATATATTTATCTTTGAATAAAGTATCTTTAGTATATGTACTGCCGAAGCGAGTACGTGTACGGTGTGAAGCTGTGATGGCCTAGCGGTGCGACCGTGAGAATCTCTAGAGACGATCATGGGTTCAAACCCGGGCAGACACCAATGAGTTTTTCTATTAAAACTTAATTGTCTAATTGATAATTGCAATTTATCACACGCTTTTCGGTGAAGGAAAACATCGTGAGGAAACCTGCATATCTCTAGAGAATTCTGGGGATATGCGTAACCTACCAATCCGCATTGGAGCAGCGTGGTAGGTCTTAGCTCCAATCCTTCTCTCCAATAACGGAGAGAAGAGGCCTATGCCCAGCAGTGGGATAGTAACAGGCCGCTACTTACTTTACTTTTAAAGTATCTTTAATATATACAAATAGATATGATTACATCCATTAGTATTTTGAACATGTAACAATTGTCGAGTTGGGCTCAAAAGGCGTGGTGATTTAATCTTTATTTGCATAGGGCTGGCATCGAATTTTCATAATTAATTCTATTAATATATAATCATCTTCATGCCCTCATCCCACTCTAACTGGGTTCGGCACAACATGTTATAAACATGCTGCCACATGATTTGGCTGCGTTTTTACTACCGGCCACCTACCTGACATCAACTTACCTCAGTCGTATTTTACGACACCTCGGTAAGAAAGAGGGTGGTCTATTCTACTAAACCGGATACCACACGGTGGGTAAACTTACCTTAGTCGGTTTTTACGACACCTCGGTAAGAAATGAGGTTGGTCTATCCTACTTAGCCGGATACCACACGGCGGGTCGACTTACCTCAGTCGCCTTTTACGACACCTCGATTGTTAGTGAATTATACAAATAATAATCTGATTAAAATAAAATAAATATAAAAAATTACAGGCAGCCCTAAAGCCTAAGCCCAAGTTAGTGCGGTCAGGTGAACAATGAGGAAACATTGACAGACAGATTTAGCGACGGTCAACCTGATACGTAATTAACTATTCATATAAACAACATATTGTTTTTAACGTGTACGCTGCGACGGACATCATAGCTGATCCGCGTAACAGTAAGTGCTAAGATTTATTATTCGCTTTATTTTAGTTTCACCGTACAAAACCATACCATATATACCATACAATCATGCTATAATCCACAATAAAGCGCGGATTTTTTCGCGGATTTTAGCAAAATAATATTCTCATTACTTTTGACTTCTTAGGACTCAATTTTGACCCACTTTGACAGATTTGAACTGACAGATTTCATTAAAACGGTTGCTAAAAAGTAGAATTCAGCAAATTATATTTTTGGCTGTCAAACGAAATGCTGTGATAGCCTAATGGTAACTCTCTTCTTCTTGATCGGTCCCTCATGACTGAGGATCGTGGTCACGTGAACCTTTCTTATGTATGACCTGCCTCCATTTATCCCGGTCTAGAGTAGTCCTCACCATCTGATAGAATTTTGAAGAGGAGGTGGCTTCTTTCACTTGGTCAGACCATCGTGTTGGCGAGCGGCCTCGTGGCCTTTTGCCTTCTGTATTGCCAACAATGACCAGCTTTTCAAGGTTGCCATCTCCTCTTCGCATTATGTGGCCGATGTTTAGGCCGCGTACATTCCATGTTCCAATACGGTAGGGCTTTCTAGCTGACTTCAGCCGGATCACTCGACAGAACTATACTATTTCCATGTAAATTCATTGTGACTCTCGTGGGATCAATTTTTCATTGGTTTCCAAAGGCAATGGCCTTCTGCACAAGCATTTGCGTCTAAGGCGGCTGTAGCCTCTTCCAAAACCAGTTAACCAGGTGGGTGTATAGTTATACCGCTATTGCTCGGTCGCCAGAGCCTCGTCCGTTATCTAGCAGGGAGCACCACGGCTGCCAGATGGCCGCCGCCGCCTTTCATCGCTTGCAGGTGAGGATGACATTTCGGGCCGGAAAGATGTTGTGCCCGTTCTCCCCCTTACCATTGTTACCCCCCTACCCCCCTGTTACCATTAGTATTAGGGGAGCTAATACTAATGGTAACAGGCGGACCAAAAAAATTCATAACCCGGGTTTGGGGACCCACGTCACCAATGCATTTACTTTTTTTTTGCATTTTTTAATATCTTTAAAAAAAATATCGAGTAAAGCGCGGTCATTCAGACTAGTAATTTAAATAACGAATCATCATCCTCCTGCCCTTATCCCACTCTAAGTGGGGTCGGCTCATGTTACAAACCTCCTTTGACTGGCCCGTTGGCGCAGTGGGTAGTGACCCTACCTTCAACGCCGTGGGTCGCGGGTTCGATTCCCGCCGGGGGCCAATATGTTCTATAAATGAATTTGTTGGTCTTTGAGCCTGGATGTATATTTGTATTTAAGTATGTATTTAGAAATTATATAAGTATATATTCACCAGTTGTCTGTCTACCATAACACAAGTTACTTACTTTGGAGACGGACGTCCGTGTGTGTAAGTGTCCCATATATTAAAAAAAAAGAACATGTTGTCACATGATTTGGCTTCGTATTTTACGACGGGTCGCCTGCCTGATTAGTCGTATTTTACACCTCGATAAGAAAGGTGGTTTATTCTACTCAGCCGGATACTTACGGGTCAGCTTACCTTAGCTGTATTTTACGACACCTCGGTAAGAAATGAGGGCGGTCTCTTCTATTCAGCTGTATACCACACGGGTCAACTTACCTTAATCACCTTTTACGACACCTCGTCAAGAAATGAGGCTGGTCTATTCTATTCAGCTGTATACCACACGGGTCAACTTACCTTAATCGCCTTTTACGACACCACGATAAGAAAGAGGGTGGTCTATTTTATTCAACGGGATACCACACGGCGTGTCAACTTCCTTCGCTGTTTTACGTCGGTTAGAAATGAAGGTGGTCTTTTCTATTCAGCCGGATACCGGATAGAATTAATTCAGACCAGAAAATAAAGCAAGTTAATAAAATCGTTTTAGACAGAATATTTACATATTTTATGTCAAATATCTGGGTGACCGAGCTTCGCTCGGTAATTTTTTACAAAAAAAAAGAACTTCAAAAAAACAATTATTTAGTTGGGGATCGATCCTTGGCATTCACATTTCTCGAGTCTGCCCGTCACCCAAATAAGCCACGTCGACTTGACAGATAATGGCGAAAATTCAATTTAATATAAATGTTATTGTTTTTTAATGCCCAAAAATAGGGATAAAACAATATTTTTTTACATAAAACCTAGCTAGATCAATTTTTCTCCCCCAAAACCTCCTACATGCTGAATTTCAGGAAAATCGTTGGAGCCGTTTCCGAGATTCGGAAAATATATATATATATATATATATATATATATATATATATATATATATATATATATATATATATATATATATATATATATATATATATATATATATATATATATATATATATATAAGATTAACTCATTTAAATATTAAGATATTATGTTACAGCAAATATGTTTACTTCGCCATTAATTAATTAACTTATTTATTCATTTCATGTTAATTGTTTTTCTAATATTTAATGAGCTAACGATTTTATTGTGATTGTAACAGTAATTGGATTTATGATAACAAGAATGAAATGTGATATCCGGCTGTGTAGAATAGACCACCCTCTTTCTTACCGAGGTGTCGTAAAAGACGACTAAGTTATGTTGACCCGTGTGGTATCCGGTTAAGTAGAACAGACCACCCTCTTTGTAACTCATAAAAGTTTGTCGAAGCGTCACTATTGGTTTAAAAAATCGCTTGGATTTATTTATATGAAATCTTTCAAAGTAACGACTAAGTCTATTAATTCTTTCTTTGGAACTTTTATATCATCATCCTCCTGCCCTTATCCCACTCTAAGTGGGGTCGGTACAACATGTTATTAACATGCTGTCACATGATTTAGCTTATATTTTACGACCGGCCGCCTCAGGTCAAACCTTACTTACTTACTTACTACCTTAGTCGTATTTTACGCCACCTCGGTATGAAAGAGGTCTATTCTACTCAACCGAATACCACACGGTGGGTCAACTTACCTTAGTCACCTCTTACGATACCTCAGTAAGAAATAAGACTGGTCTATTCTACCCGGCCGGATACCACACGGCGGGTCGACTTACCTCAGTCATCTCTTACGACACCTCGGTAAGAAATGAGAGTGGTCTATTTTATTCAGCCGGATACGGTACTAAAATTATTTCAGACCAGGATATAAAGCAAGATTAATAAAATCGTTTTAAATATGAGCAATTATGTATTTTATGTCAATATTATCTTGCAGCATATATATTCAAGAAGCTGTGGTAGCCCAGCGGTAACACCGTGCGACTCTTTCGAGGAGGTCACGGGTTCAAACCCGGGCAGACACCAATGAGTTTTTCTGTTAAAACCTATTTGTCTAATTGATAATTGCAATTTATCACACGCTTTTCGGTGAAGGAAAACATCGTGAGGAAACCTGCATATCTCTAGAGAATTCTGGAGATATGTGTAACCTACCAATCCGCATTGGAGGAGCGTGGTAGGTCTAAGCTCCAATCCTTCTCTCCAAAAACGGAGAGAAGAGGCCTATTCTCAGCAGTGGGATAGTAACAGGCCGCTACTTACTTACTTTACTTACTATATATATTCACTCAGCCGGATACCACACATAGTTGCGGAATCAAATAGTATAGTCCCCTCCACTACACGGCTCTCTAAGCCGTGGTCCGACCTCACAGAAGACACCCTTAGGACGACGTTCCCCATAGCTAGTAGAGCTTCTGCACTCTACTCTCCGCATTTCGCAACTTCGGCGATGCATCTGCGCTGGCCCGTCCCGCCCGGTGATGCTGAAAAGCCATTATGGCTTACAGCATATAGTCAATTCGAAAAAAAAAAAATAGTATAATCTATCTTACTATCTATTCTATCTATCTATATCTTCTATCTATTCTATTCTATATATCTATACTTATAATAAATCTGTAGAGAGGTCAATTCTGTAACTGGAATATATTTGCAAAATAACTATCAGGGGGTGATTAGGGATCGATACTGATGCCAAAAATGCAATCAGTAAAAATTTTGTCTGTCTGTCTGTCTGTCTGTCTGTCTGTCTGTCTGTATAACCGTTATAGAAACAAAAACTACTCGACGGATTTTAACGAAACTCGGTACAATTTTTTTTCATACTCCTGAGCTGGTTATAGTATACTTTTCATCACGCTACAATCAATAGGAGCAGAGCAGTGAAGGGAAATGTCGGAAAACGGGAGAAGTTACTCCATTTTTTAAGCTTCCGTCGCGTGTGCAACCTTGATGGTTAAAGCTACACAGAAATCATGTATGACGGAAATGTTTTCCTTAAAATTATATAAAAAATATCCCACGACAGCATATGTCTATCTTTTATGGTTGACTCACAATAAGACGTGTAACTCCCGATAACTTAGCAGTTCGAAGCTTTCTGGTTATATTTGTCTACTCCTACGTTTATATCACTCTCAGTCATCCCTAAATAAAAAAGTGAATAGTATTAACCATTGTATAAAAAAAGAATCATTGAAATCGGTATAGAAACACCAAAGTTATACATGAAATACGCTAATAATAAGCCATCGCGCGTGAATACTGAATCATGCTATAGGGATTATCACTACATAGTATAAAACAAAGTCACATTCTTTGTTTGTCCCTATATCCCTATGACTGCTTAAATCTTTAAAACTACGCAACAGATTTTGATGCGGTTTTTGTAATAGATAGAGTGATTCAAGAGGAATGTATAATAACATTCAATATGGAGTAGAGAAATACTGTGATGTTCCTAATGTGATGTCGTAAATAATTACTTTTTTTCTTTATAATTAATAATTACTTTGATGTTAGATATAGCAGGAAATCTTCTTGGTATAGGGAGAGGGGAATTGTTTTTATTCAAATTTAACACGTGCGGGCCACGGACAGCAATGAATAAATTAAAACTACTGGATCGATTTTAATTAATTTTTTTCACTGAGTGACATAGGCTATATATTTAATACCCGTGCGAAGCAGGGTAGGCCGCTAGTATATAATAAAATCGTTGAGATGTCAAATCTCTGTGCGTTTGCTCCCGCTTATCTCAAAAACCGCTGATCCGATTTGGACACGGTTTTCACTAATATTAAGTAAAAAGCCTCACTTAACATATAGGGTATGTTTTATTTCAATCGGTCAACAATTAAAAAAGATATGACAATTTTAATTTAAAAAGTACTGTTAAGTTACTGGTACTTGCATTATTTCGCTTTTCACCACTCTTCTTAGAGGATTTCGTCTAACCAATCTATAATATTGATCGTAAAGTAATGGCCTGTTACTATCCCACTGCTGGGATACTTCGCCTTCTTAATATATAAAAAATAGTTTGTTTTCCTCTATAGACTCCGAAACGGCTGGACCAATTTTAATGCAATTGTCAGACCATCTTTAAAATGATTCAGCAAATGATACTGTAATTTGGTGGCGATTGGAGCATTTTTATATAACTGTAATTAATCTTTACATCAAGCACGGCAAAGCGGGCTGGACATACTAGTCATGTAATAAAACAGCTGCAATACCGGGTTGTAGATCTAGGGTCGAGGATAAGCCGCGACCTCCAACCCTGGTGATATCGTTACCAGGGAACTAGGAACACTGCACGAGAGTCGTTTAATATTAATGATGCGATAAACTAATTATATGATAATAATGACTAATCTGTGAGACTGTTTTTCACATGTTCTCTTGATGCTCTAGATGCATTGTTTTCCAACCTTTTTGTGCCATGCCAACCCTTAACCTTACTTATAACTTTAACATACATTTTTGTTCATTTGTCATCTCCGTTTGCTCTTCCGTCAAGAGCTCTTCGAACTTTCCGGGATATGTCGGGATGACGGCAAGAGATCAGACGGCTTGACGCTGGTTCCTTGGGAACGGGGACGGGCCCTAATGTGAGAAGCAACATGCGTTGATACGTTAGCCTCGTCCCATATCAGAGAAACAGCGTCAAGACCTGGAGCTGCGGTGGAAATAGCCGAATCCGGCAAACAGCGGAAGTATGCATCTCTCATCGAGAGTTATATATTTGTGCCGTTTGCAGTCGAGTCCCTAGGGCTATGGAGTCAAAGTGCGAAAAAAAAATTATCCGTTTTAACACCACGGTTGATTGCCTCTTCAGGTGACAAGAGGGCTGGCTCCTTTTTCGCACAAAGAATCAGCTTAGCGATTCAGTGCGGAAACGCGGCCAGCATTCTTAGGACCATTTCGCGTGGGCATGATTTGTATAGTCCTAGCATGTAAGATCTATTCTAATCTAATAATATCTTATTTCTTTAATTCCGTTATTAAATTAGTCTCATAGAAGTTTTTTGAATCGTGACTATTAGTTTTAAAAATCGCTTAAGTCAGCAAAAAACTCTTTTCGGAATATAATTATAACTGATTACAATATTCTCTTACAATAAAATTATATAGAATATATTATTATAACCAACTTCTTTAATTTCGTCATTAAAATAAAATAGATATTCAAATTCAAATTCAAAATATTCTTTATTCAAATTAACTTGTAAACAAGTGCTTTTGAATCGTCAACTCTACTGCTGGTTCGGAAAGCTGTTCCTACCGAGAAGAGCCAGCAAGAAACTCGGCGGTTGCTCTTTTAAAAATATAATTCTTAATACTATTTACATTAAGTCGTTACTGTCTTGTACATGTTTAAAGAGAGCTATATCCACACATTCTTATCTTCTAAATAATTTTCAACAGTATAGTAGGCTTTCTGTATCAGCCTCTTTTTAACAGTGTTTTTAAACTGCTGTAATGGCAATGCTGAAATTGATTGCGGATTTTTTTTATAGAATCTTATACCAAAACCCACAAACGAGTTACGCACTTTTGCAAGGAGCAAAGCAGGAGCCGCAAGCTTATGTCGGTTCCTGCTTTGTCTATTTAATACATCACCTATCGTTTTATAAAAAGTAATATAAAAAGTAGATTATAATGTAATTTAATTCAGTTCATTTCCGCCTACGTTTAATCGAGAAATGACATCGGCACAGCCAATTACGATCGCAAAGAAGGATGTCGGGTCACGGCCGAGTTATCTTCTGCAAATAGGTTATTAAGCACTTAATGCACTTTACCTAATTAGTAATGTGTTTGTACTTTGTCAACAGGGCACAGGGCGAGCGTGTTTACTGTTGAAGGAAAATTTTCTACCCCACATACGTGATATCGCGGCCCCGCCCCGCTGCGTACCTCGTCTTATATAGTTCGAACACTCCCCGATCGCTCATACTGTTCCGGACTTTCATATCATCAACACAACACAACAACTACATCAAAATGGCCAGATTCCTAGTACTCTTCGCCGCCTGCTTGGCTTTGGTAAGTTATAAGCTCTTTTTATTTCGTTTAACTTAAATAGACTCATAGAAGTTTGTCGTATGACATTATTAGTTTGAAAAATCGCTTATGCCAGCAAGAATATATTTTAAAATATAATTCTTATAAATAATTACAATATTATATATATTCTCTTAAAATAAAATTATGTAGAAGTTATTATTGGTATGTCTTATTTTTTAAAATGCTTTATTAAAATTAAATAGACTCATAGAAGTTTGTCGAAGCTGGACTATATGTTTGAAAAATCGCTTATGCCAGTAAGAATATGTTTTTTAAAATATAATTCTTATAAATGATTACAATATAACATCTTCTCTTATATAAAAATTATATAGAAGACCTAATAATCTAATATAGTATTTCTTTAATTTCGTTATTAAAATTAAATAGACTCATAGGAATTCCGAATCGTGACTATTAAAAATATTAAAATAATATTAAATAAAATAATATTATAAATAAAATAATATTAATAAAAATATTAAAATAATATATAATTATTATAACTGATAACAATATTCTATTACAATAAAATTATAGAGAAGATATAATTATATCTTATTTCTTTAATTCCGTTATTAAATTAGACTCATAGAATTTTGACGAATCGTTTTAAAATCGCTTAAATAGCAAAAACTCTTTTTAAAATATAATTCTTATAACTGATTACAATCTAATATATTCTTTTACATAAAAATTATATTCAAGATATTATTATATCCCATTCTTTAATTTCGTCATTAAAATTAAATAGACTCATAGAAGTTTGTCGAAGCGTGGTTTTAAAAATCGCTTAAGCCAGCAAGAATAAATATGTTTTTCGAATATAATTATTGTAAATGATTACAATATTATTTATTTTCATATAATAAAATTATATAAAAGATCTTATTAACACTTATTTCTTTCATGCCGTTATTAAAATTAAATAGACTCATAGAAGTTTGTCGGAGCGTCACTATTAGTTTGAAAAATCACTTAAGTCAGCAAAAAACTCTTTTCAAAATATAATTCATATAACTGGTTACGATATTATATATTCTCTAACCATAAAATTATATAGAATATATAATTACAACCAACTTCTTTAATTTCGTTATTTAAATTAATTAGACTCATAGAAGTTTGTCAAAGAGTCACTGTTAGTTTGAAAAATCAATAATAGCCAGCAATAATATGTTTTCAAAATATAATTCTTATAAATAAATAATTACTATATTCTCTTAAAATAAAATTATGTAGAAGTTATTATTGTCTTATCCTTTTAAAATCTGTTATTAAAATTAAATAGACTTATAGAAGTTTGTCGAAGCGTGACTATTGATTTTAAAAATCGCTTAAGCTAGCAAGAATATGTATTAAAATATAATTCTTATAAATTATTACAATATTATATATTCTCTTAAAATAAAATTATGTAGTTGTTATTATTATGTCTTATTTTTTTAAATCACAAAAAATTATGTTAAAGATCGAAAGTCGGTTTCATGCGATAAAATAACACGTGAGTATAGCCTGTTTCTATACATTAATTATGAATACCACTCACGATAGAAATAATTTATAGAGAACAACATTTGCCACGCGTAGTTGGTATATAAATATTTATTAAGCTTAATATTTCTTGACAGGCTGCAGCTAGACAGGTCCGCAGGGACGCTCCAACCCCACTACAAGACCTGGAAGCGCACGCGAAGAAGTTCGGGGACACTTTCTCCACCCAAATCCAGGAGCTTTCCAACTCCAAGAACACGCAAGAGTTCAACAAAGCCTTGAAAGAGGGTTCCGACGCTGTCTTAAAGCAACTGTCGGCGTTCTCTACGAGCCTCCAGAATGCTGTAAGTCAAAGTTACTTCTCTATTTATTAGACCAACTAATAAAATTTTACAATACATAATTTCCAAACACAATATCTTTGATAATTAAATGAGTTAATCTTGTATAAAGTAAAAAATATATATATAAATATATTTTCTGAATCTCGGAAACGGCTCCAATGATTTTTCTGAAATTCGGCATGTAGGGAGTTTTGAGAGAGACATATCGATCTAGCTAGGTTTTATTTTAAAAAAATACGTTTCATTCCTGTTTTTGGACTTTAAGGGAGAGTTTCTTTCTGGTTCTTTTCGGTAAGAGCAATATTCCGAACCAGTTGTATATTGATCCTTGACGATTCCAAAGTGCTTGAAAGACCTTATTTTGATTGATTTTGATTAATTGATTCACAAAAATATAATAAATAGAAAATTAAACTATAAAATATTAAACAGATTAGTTAATATTAGATAGGTCTTAATAATTAATTTAAAAATAATAATAAAATTATACACACCAGGTTTTTTTTATTAATCTAATTTGTTTTTTATACAAAGAAATGTGGTCATGGAAGATGTCTATATCACTAGCTTTTAAATCACTTTAGGTATTCATTCTCTTGAACTGCGATAAGCTATCATATCATTGTAAATGCCCCCGAATGTCAAGGTTAGCAAAAAGTTTGATAAGAATTTGCAACGTTAATACGTGGGCGTGTTATAAAATGACAGCTTTAACGATCCAAGGTTAAGGCAAATGAAAATTTATAGATAAATAAACTGAAAGATATTACCATATTAATGATCATCATCTTCCTGCCCTTATCCCACTCTAAGTGGGGTCAGTACATGTTATAAAAATGCTGTTACATGATTTGGCTGCGTTTTTAGGACAGGCCGCCTGCCTGACGTCAACTTACCTCTGTCGTATTTTACGACACCTCGGTAAGAAAGAGGATGGTCTATTCTACTAAACCGGCTACCACACGGTGGGTCAACTTACCCTAGTCGCCTTTTACGACACCTCGGTAAGAAATGAGGTTGGTCTATTCTACTCAGCCGGATACCACACGGTGGGTCGACTTACCTTAGTCGCCTTTTACGACACCTCGATATTACCATATTAATGATATTATGTAATAATACTATTATTTTGTTTTAATCAATAAAAAATTTATATCCTTGGTTTCCGGCTGTGTAGAACAGACCATCCTCATTTCGTACCAAGGTATCGTAAAAGATGACTAAGATGATTTGACCCGCTGTGTGGTATACGGCTGAGTGGAATAGACCACCCTCATACTTACCGAAGTGTCGTAAAACACGTCTAGATAAGTTGACCCGCCGTGTGGTATCCAGTTGAGTAGAATAAATAGACCACCCTCTTCCTTACCGAGGTGTCGTAAAACACGTCTAAGATAAGGTGACCCGCCGTGTGGTATCCAGTTGAGTAGAATAGACCACCCTCTTTCTTACCGAGGTGTCGTAAAACGCGACTAAGGTATGTTTGAGGCCTCGGCCAGTCCTAAAATACGTAGCCAAATCATGTGACAACATGTTTATAACAACTTAGAGTGGGATAAGGGCAGGTGAATGATGACAATAATATAGTTATTTTATCACGAAAACAATCGTATAATCCTACTAATATTATTATGTATGTTTGTTACTCTTTCACGGCGATTCCGTTGAGCCAACATCGATGAAATTTGGCAAAATTATTACTTATACACCGGGTTAACATATAGGCTATAGAAATACTGTTAATTCTACAGGAATAAGATGACAAAAACGCCATCTATTATCAACCTATCACCCGACAAGTCCACGCAAACAAAGGTGCGGGTAAAAGCTAGTCGATCGTATAACCTTCAGTAATCAAATTATACGATCTTCCCAGGTAAATGACGCGAGTGGTAAAGCAAAGGAGGCCTTGGAACAGTCTCGAGCGAACCTCCAACACACAGCTGAGGAACTCCGCAAAGCCCATCCTGAGGTAGAACAGCAGGCTACAGCTTTGCGTGAGAAGCTGGAAAACGCTGTGAAGAACGCCGCCGCTGTAAGTTACCTGAATAGATGAAGTGGAGCTTAAAGCGTATTAAGCAAGTATTATATAGTAGTTAGTTAAACCCCCACCATTTATTTTACTTTCAAACACGAAAATTGAAGCTAAAAATTTATCTGTTAATCAAAGTGCTATTATTGTTTCATTATTTACAGTCGCTCTAAATTGTTGAGCCGGAGCATTTAATTGCAAGTATTCAGAATTTAGAAACAATAGTCACTGGGTATTTTATAACCGCTTTCTAGTATGTTTTTAGCTAAATATCATTTTTTTTGGTTATTGAAAGCGGTCATATGTTCTTTGAGATTTTAAATTTATTTATTTATAAATTTTGAGAAAAACAAAAGTAATAATAAAATTTAAACAAAGTAATGCCTAATTCTATAAATTTTGAGAAATTTATTTATAAATTTTGAGATTTTAAATCACATACATACCGACCGCTTTTTGGGATTTTGTTTTATAATATGAGTAGATATTAGGATGTTGGACCTTAGAAACTTTTATGTATGATCCTTGTAAGTTATAAAAAGTCAAGTACTAGGGTGTGTTTAAAATATTGATCATTAAATTTCGACCAGTGATCCTGTGTATTATGTTAAAAAATAAATAATTAATGACCCGTTGGTTTCTTACAAATGCTTTGACAAAAGCTATATCAAAGTAACATTTATTGCTTGCGTTTATTTATTCCAGTGCATAGAGTAGTATTCCAAGATAAAGGCATTTATTTTGAAAAGAAGTGTTTGGGCTTACCTAACCTAACCTAACCACAGTAACTTAATGCAGATTGTAGGTTACATATATCCAGCGAATTCTCTAGTAATTTGCAGGCTTCACTATGTTTTCGTTCACCGAAAAGCGTGTGATAAATTAACATTATTGGATATGCATAGAGAAAAGCTCGCTAGTGCCTATTCGGGGCTAAGACAATAAGTGTATCTGTTGAGCTAATCTAATAATTTGGTTTAGTGGGGATGGGGGCAATGTGTACACTGTCCTTGCCAGGTGGAGCACTGTCAGGTTTTTAGTCGGTACTAGGCCAACATACCCATCGCCCATCCTCGTCGGGCGCTGATGACCTATAATGGGTTATCCTGACAAAAATATCTAATAATTTGTTCTTCAGTTAATTGTTCCCAGCTTGGCTCGGATACTAAGGTAGTTTAAAATTTAAGGAAAGCCAAAAGCCGGCCCATCCCCTTCGAGCGGTGATGACCTATAATGCGTTATCCTGACAATGAAATCTATTAATTTGTTATTCAGTTAATTGTTCTCAGCTTAGCTATAATAACTCGGATACTAAATTAGTCTAAATTTTCAGGAAAGCCAAAAGCTGGCTAAGGAAGTGGCCGCCAACATAGAACAGACAAACCAGAAATTGGCGCCGCAAATCAAGTCCGCGTACGATGATTTCGTAAAGCAAGCAGAACAAGTCCAGAAGAAGTTGCACGAGGCTGCCACCAAGCAATGAGCCCACCAAAGTATCATGTGATAAACCTTAAATAAAATAGCCTATATTCCTAACTTCTTTTTTATTTACTCCATACATACATATACTACTAGCGGCTCGGACATTGCTCATGAACGTCTCTGGCTAATACTTGACAAAAGTAATAATAAAATTATTTTGCTATAATCCGCGATAAAGAAAATAGAAAATATATATGTAACTGTTTCAAAAGTTACCAATAATAGGCTAACTGTCAGTTAGCCTATTCGGAACATATCTGACACATATCTCGGAATTTTTCGTTTCTCAGGTCTGATAGGATTATTCAGCACTTAAAGTCCCTAATAAGTTAACAGGTAGATCGTGTTGCCGTTGTTTTGTTTATCTGCTGGATAGTAGTTACCTATTTCAAAATGGCCGTTATTTTATTTTTTTATTTTCACTTTTTAGATTCTCTTTTTGGAGACTTTATCTGGTACTTAGTTTATTTATCGATTAACTATCCGACACTTTATCAGTAACTTGTGAAACACGCCCTAAATGTAGCAAATATAAATGTAGCTAAATGTGGGGCGAAACGATTGTTGAGTATGTGATTGTGAATGTGTATAGTGCTTGTGTATGGTGGAGGTTTGTGCATGTATTTCTACGAATCCTGCATGTATCAGTATGAAAACGGATTGTCCACTCTACATTTAGCATTATATGTATTTTCTATTTTACTTCATCGCGGATTATAGCAAAATAATTTTATTACTTAAGTATTATGGATCTCTGCAAACTAACGCCTTATTTTATAAATTACTTCCCTTTGAAACAAAACTGTTATTGACAACTAATTGACAACACTAACTAACAGTAAAACTTTAACTTAAACTTTACAGAATTATCCGCTAGCTCAATCTAAAGATTCTTTTAAATTTTAAAATTTTATAGACACTAACTTAAGCGTTAAAAAACCCTAATTAATATGTTATTCCCCTGTTCCAAAAAAACCCAATTATCATGGCTTAACCAAGCTTTAATTGTGCTAAATTTCATCAACATTATACAAGCGGATTGGCCGCAAAGGACAGACACATTTCACATTTATAATATCAGAATGGCGTCACGATAGTAATTAATGTAAAAAATCTAAAGTATTTTTGTGAAAGCATTGTTTTATGGGAAAACTATTCAAAACTTGTATTTGTAATTGCTATAACAATTATTTAAAGTATTTCACGTTTATTTTATATAAATTTAACTGAGGATCAGTAAATCGTTAATTACTGTTTAATCGTTAATTACGCTGTTAATTATTAGATTAATCGTAAATTTTTAAAACACAGTAAACCTGTCCATCCCATACTTTATTGAGCCATAAGGCTTATAAGCAACGTAACGCTAACCTAAACTTATAAATTAAAAAAAGTCTTTCGCTGTGTGGTATCCGGCTGAATAGAATAGTACCACCCTCATTTCTTACCGAGGTGTCGTAAAAGGCGACTAAGGTAAGTCGACCCGTCGTGTGGTATTCGGCTGAGTAGAATAGACCAACCTCATTTCTTACCGAGGTGTGGTAAAAGGCGACTTAGGTAAGTTGACCCACCGTGTGATATCCGGTTTAGTAGAATAGACCACCCTCTTTCTTACCGAGGTGTCGTAAAATACGGCTGAGGTAAGTTGACGTCAGGCAGGCGGCCGGTCGTAAAAACACAGCCAAATCAAGTGACAGCATGTTTATAACATGTTGTGCCGACCCCACTTAGAGTGGGATAAGGGCAGGAAGATGATATAATAATAAGTCTATTGACTTATCCTAGTCTTACTTAGCCTTTCTTGCTAATCTTCTATATGAGACATGAGAGTTCTTGTGCTCTTTTAAGTAGCACTACACTATCACTATACACTAACAAAGGCTTGGCCCTTTTGAGTCTTCTCACTATTCCCGTGTTGTCAAGGAACTTCGATGATCACGTGATGGTGAAGGCTCTACTAGTGGGCATTGCGTATTTTTTTGATGACATTATCAACAAAATTTTGATAATTTGGTAATTTTATGTCCTCTAATAATTTATTATTAAAAATACGGTGCCACTGGGCATAACAATTTTTTATAGTGGCATCAAAGTTGTATTTAAACGTATGAAATTTACTTGTCATTACAGTATAATTTTAAAATCAAAATCATGGTAGTCTTCAAAATTATATGTAGTTTGGCTTTGACGGCATTGGTTACCTGTGACAATAGTAAGAAGTGTTTGATTATTTTAAGGAATAGATTGTAAATATTAATGTCACGTATTATTTATTCTTAACGTAATACGATCTTAATGCGTTAAAAGGTATTTTTAAGAAACTTTAAGGAACTTCGGAGACATAACATCTCCTTGTTGCACACCTCATCCACTCCGTAGTTAAGTTATATGTATATATGGATTTAAGTCTTTGTGCTTATTTATTTAACAAGTAATTGATTCTGTATGAAAGTACTTATAGATATATCGAAACATATAAAGATCTTAACATATTTTTGGCAAACCCAATCGAAAGCTTTGCACAGTTCACGAATACAAGAAGTGCTGCTGAGTGCTCTTGCCCTTCTATATATGGTCCAAATCCATGCAATTAATCAACTAAATATTATAGAAGACAAACACTTGTACTTTATAAATTCACTTTATTTATTAATCAATCCGCTTACTAAAGTCGTCTTTCTAGCTTTTTCGTTCACATCTCAATCCCGATGTCATTTTTCCTAGCCCCGCCATCTTTACAATCTCCCGCGAACGGAAATACATGCAACCAAGACAGATTCTTAGTAATTATGATATATATTATATCATAATTACCAATATATATTTTAACATTAATAACATTATTTTAATAATCAAGTAATTATATTACTATAACTATTAACAAAACACTCCAATAACATTATTTAGTTGATTTATATTACAACATTTGTCCGGAAGTAATGTCAATGGCGCTAGTAGTTAAATACTGTTTTTATAATTCAAACTCCATCCATATAATTTGGAAATATGTTACAATAAGTAATTGATCCTAACAGCTCGGCCTTCCTGCTAAGCGCGAGTCCCTTCGCGATAAATAATTGCGATTAAAAACTTTCAGAATAAAAATATAAAAAAAAAGAAAGAAGAAGAAAACAGTACATGACACTGCATTAAATACATTTGAATTGTTATCGTCTGCTATGTTCATAACGATATTATTTTGTATATGAAAAATTTGACAATATAATAATAAATTAATAAGTTATAATAATCACAAATCAAAACAAATATAAGTAATAAATAACTAAAATAAGTTAACATTTGCATATTATTTCAATGGTAAATTCAAGCTGTCATTAAATTAATTCATTAATTACATTCATTCAAATTTGCAATAATATTTCTCATAATCTTATGAGTATATCCTTAATTCATTATTTATATTATCATGGAATCGTAAACTAATCTCTTGACCTTCCTGGTTATGGATGCATTATTCAATTGAATAATCCATAATTTACTTAGATTCATATACAATTATCATTCTCACTATTAACAATTTTATTATCACTATTAACCTTATTAGAATTAGTATCATCATTGTTAGAATCATCAAAATTCCTATCAAAGCTCATCCAAGGTTGAATTTTATCTATAGCCACTGTTCCTTCATACCTGCGACTATTTTTACGCGATAAAGGGGTGTCCTCAACTATAAATCTATCATTCGGAAGTACTTTAAGAATACGATAGGGGCCTTGATATTTGACTACCAATTTTTGCGACTTACCATCATGCGGAACCTGTCTTTCGATTCGAACTAGATCTCCTACTTCATACTTTTTACTTTGTTTCCTATGTTTATTGTATCGCTCAGCATCTTTCCCCTGTTGTATTTTAATACGCTCAGAAGTTTCTTCTCGTACAGTTTCTATCTCTTCTGGGGACATCAAGTTAGTAGTTTCATTTATAACAGTATTTAATATTCCCTGTGTTTTATGATTTATAACGAATCCGAATAATAGCTCCGATGGAGATTTTTGTGTAGTTTTATGGACTTTAGTATTCATCCCAATTTGTATGTCCTGAATATGCTCATCCCAAACTTTTTCATCTTTACCATGACTTGATGTAGCTAATGCTTCAGTAATAGTTCTATTGAACCTTTCAACTTGGCCATTAGCCCTCGGCGTCGCAACTGCATTAAGAATATGTTTTATGCCGTACTCACTGGTAAAATCTTTAAACTTTTTGCTAGTGAAGCCTGATTCCTCTATCAGTTATTAGACGAGTCGGAACTCCAAAGAAACTTATGTGATCTTTTAAAATTTTTATAGTCGTTAATGATTTTGTATTTTTAACTGGCGTGATATTAATAAATTTAGTGAAGCTGTCGATTATTACTAATAGATAACAATTGCCAGTTTTGCTTTTGATAAATGGACCAAGATGATCGGAATGAATGGTGTGGAACGGTATACTGATCTTTTCTATTGGGTGTAGTTCGCCCTCACGCTTCCCTCCTGGTGCCTTATGGTGGGCACATTCCAAACAAGACGAAACGTACTTCTTTATAAATCGCCTCATGCGTTTAAACCAATAATGTTTCTTTATTCGTTCTAAGGTTTTTTCATAGCCGTAATGGCCCACATCATCATGGTTTCTTTTAAGAATTTGCCATTTTACCCCGTTTGGTACCACCCATTTTAATTCATCTCCTACTACGCGAAATACACGACCATTTTTCAATTTATAATTGTTATGAACATCAGCTACTTGCTCAGTATTTGGATCACCAAGGGTATTTTTAATTCTGACGATTTCGTCATCTGCGGATTGTACAGTCGTAATCCAATCTTGTTCAGATTCCAATGATAAAACATCAAGAATATGTGACTCATCTGGCATCTGTATGTCCACGGGATTGCGGCTAAGAGCATCTACGTGAGACATCTTCGTTCCCGGTCTGTATTCTATGATACAGTCATATTCTTGAAGCTGGATCCACCAACGAGCAATCCGTGGAACTAAGTCTCTTTTGATTAATGTCGACCTAAGGGCACTACAATCAGTTTGTATGACAAATTGAATACCTATGAGATACACTCTAAACCTTTGCAGGGATGCGACAACGGCAAGCGTCTCAAGCTCAAAGGAATGGTATCTTTGTTCCTCGTTTGTGGTCTTTCGGCTAAAATAGGATATCGGTTGCAGCGCACCATTCCGATTACGTTAAAGCAATATACCCGCGAGACCATTCTTGCTTGCGTCAGTGTGTAGTTGAGTCTCAGCTTTTGGGTCATATAATGCAAGTAGCGGTCTTTCAGAAAGTAATTTCTTTATGTTATCAAATGACTTCTCTTGTTCATCTCCCCATACCCAATCCCTATTCTTCTTTAATAAATCTGTCAAAGCAGATGCCAGTAAAGCATAATCTTTTATAAATCTTCTAAAGAATCCTGATAGTCCCAGAAATTGACGTAGTTCGTGTTGATTAGAAGGTCTTGGGAATTTCATAATTGCATCACTCTTTCTCGATCCCGGTTTAATACCATCAGCACCTACTTCGAATCCAAGAAAGTCTACTTTATCAAGGAAAAAACTACATTTACTCATTTTCAATGTAAGACCTCCTTTTCTTAACAAATTAAGAACTTCCTTTAGCCTCACTAACCCTTCTTCAAAATTCCTAGACGGTATTAAAATATCGTCCATGTAAACGAGTGCGTATTTTATTTTAGCTTCTAATAAAATTTTATTAATAGTCCTCTGAAAGATTGAAGGTGCATTAACAAGTCCGAATGGCATACGGTTATATTCAAATTGACCATCCGGAGTCACGAATGCCGTTTTGAAACGAGAGTTTTCGTGAATGGGTATTTGATAATAACCGGATGCTAAATCCAATGATGTAAACATATTATTACCAGAAAGCAAATCCAATTGGTCCTCTATACGCGGTAATGGATAATGTTCCTTCTTAGTTTTACGATTTAGCGCCCTATAATCTACGCATAATCTCATATCGCCAGTCTTTTTTTTCACTAGAATAATCGGGCTGGCATATGGTGAAGAAGATTCCCTGATAATACCACTTTCTAGCATATCATTAACCATGTCTCTAACTTGACTCTTTTCTGCATAAGACATACGGTAGGGTCTATAAACAACAGGTTCAGAATCTTGCAGTTCAATCTTCATTTCGGTTACATTAGTAAAGCCTAGATCCTTTAAACTACTAGAAAAACATTCTTTATAATCTACTAATGTGTCTTGTAGTGCTAATTTTTGTTCAGTTGTTAAAGAGGGATTACAAATTATTTTATCAACTACTTCAGTTGTACTAACAGATATTTGGCAAACATCTGCTGTACTATGCAACGGTATCGCCCGAGTTACTAAACAATTTTTTTCTAAATTAACGTTGGAGTTAGACACATTATGAATTAATAAAGCACATTTGTTATTGATAACACTATATTCCCCAGGTAGAAGAAATAATTGTTGACTATTGGATCCACGAACGTAAACCCTTCCGGCACTATTACATTCAGAGTATACAGGTACGCTAACTAAACTATTAACTGGAACCAGAACAGATTCCTGAGTCATAAGGTATACCTTGTCTTCAGTCTTTGTGAATATAACTTTATCTGGGGTTTTCGTTATAAGATTGGGTCTTTCCGTAAACGAATGACCTAATAGTACGGGATATTTTAATACGTAGTCATCTACTACATACATGTTCACATTTTCTTTAATATTCTGGACCTCTATTGCAACAGCTATCAAACCCAACGGTTGGACAAGATTTGCACCAATACCCCTTAACATTGGTAGGTCTACATCAGTTATTAATTTCAGATTTAGTAGACGGCTATCACTTTTTCTGATAAGCGAGCACTGGCTTCCTAAATCTAAGTGACATTTAAAAGGAATATCATTTATTTTCACATTCATTATATACTTTTCATTCGTTCTGTCGTCAACACTAACTTCAGATACTTGTTTTTCCCCTTTACCTACGTTCGGCTGATTAGAGATTTCATTTATTTTATTCCTGTAGCAATTCGCGGTTTGATGTCCAAACCTATCGCATTTTGTGCATTTAACTAAAGGCTTGTCACACTTGAAACTGGGATGTCCTACTTGACTGCAGTTAAAACATCTAATATTAGTATTATTACCTAAATATTTGGAACTAATCGGTTTGTTTACAAAAGTTTTCTCAATTTTATTCCTTTTCGCATCCTGGCTCTCCCTAACGATTCCTACTTTTACGGATCTAAAATATTTTAGGACTTGTTCGGGTTCAGAAAATTGGGCCGCCTGTGCACCCACTTTAATCGCGCGGTCGTCTAAACCATGTAGTAAGCAATCCACGGCTTGCCTGCCAGTTATTTTACAACGGTTCAAAAGATTGATTTTTATGTAATAATAATGTTCAAGTGATTCACCATAACGAACTCTCTTATTTAACATTTCCATAAGAAGTTCAGCGTAATCTTCGCGACTAGGAAAAGATTCCAAGAGCTTTTTCTTCCATTCGGCCCAACTATATAATAGTGTCGGTAGACCTTGGTACCATGCCTTAGCTACACCACATAATTTAGGCAAGGAATAGTGTATAATTTCCCGTTCGTCCCAATTATATATTTCAGCGCATTCCTCTATTTTGTTTATCCACGTCAATACAGTCTGTTCTTTAGTCATAGGATCAAAATCGGGAATCACATTATTATTGTAAGATAGCTTTGGCTTTTCCGAATTCCTTACATCTTTAATAATAGATAAAAATTTATCTAGTACAGCGTTAGTGTCCCCTTTAAAATTATTTATACGTTTAGACTTTGAATGAGCTTTAACGGACTTGCCTGATGATTCTGTAGAAGTATTTGAGTTCCTACGGCTGCGCTTTGATCTCGGTTGACGTCTATTACGTCTTCGTTTTTTCCTATGATCCCCATCACTGGATCCTTCAGAGGAAGATTCCCTTGCTCGATGACGTGAGTCACCTTCATTGCGATAGCCTCGCTCTCCACTCAAATGAATTCTTGATGGTCCTGGTGTGCCAAACAAACGTCTGACACGCCCATGTCTTTCCAAAATCCCTTGACCTCGGGAATCATCAATGTATTGGTCTTGACCTCGACCATCAGACACTTGCCCTTGACCTCGGGCGTCATTCGTACTTAACCCTTGACCTCGGGTATCATACGTACTTAACCCTTGACCTCGGGTATCATACATACTTAACCCTTTCCCTCGGGCATCATTTAAATTTAACCCTTGACCTCGGGTATCATTTACATTTAACCCTTTACCTGGGGTATCATTTACATTTAACCCTTGACCTCGGGTATCATTTACATTTAACCCTTGACCTCGGGTATCATTTACATTTAACCCTTGACCTCGGGTATCACTTGTACTTAGTCCTCGACCTGAGGCAAAATTCGTGGTTAGCTCTAGACCTCGAGCATTATCTTCAATTAGCCCTTGACCTCGGGCATCATTCGTCAATAGCTCTTGACCTTGAGCAGTATCTAACCTTAGCCCTTCGCCTCGGGCATTATGCTTCTCCATGTCCATTTTGGTAGGCGTGAAAGGAAATTTTGTATATCCTTTTCGATCCCACTTGTGAACTATAGAAGACAAACACTTGTACTTTATAAATTCACTTTATTTATTAATCAATCCGCTTACTAAAGTCGTCTTTCTAGCTTTTTCGTTCACATCTCAATCCCGATGTCATTTTTCCTAGCCCCGCCATCTTTACAATCTCCCGCGAACGGAAATACATGCAACCAAGACAGATTCTTAGTAATTATGATATATATTATATCATAATTACCAATATATATTTTAACATTAATAACATTATTTTAATAATCAAGTAATTATATTACTATAACTATTAACAAAACACTCCAATAACATTATTTAGTTGATTTATATTACAACATTTGTCCGGAAGTAATGTCAATGGCGCTAGTAGTTAAATACTGTTTTTATAATTCAAACTCCATCCATATAATTTGGAAATATGTTACAATAAGTAATTGATCCTAACAATATTAATTCGTTCCACCATGTTAACAATCAGTAATGTTTTTCATTTTAATTCTGATACTAATTTAAGTTTAAATAAATTAGATGATGAATATTATAAAAATATGAAATATATGATTATAGAATTTGTATCAATTATTCATGATTTATAGCTAGGGTCATTGGTGGGCAGCCGATCAACATCGAGGAAGTGCCATTCATGGCTTTGTTCAGACCTGTAGGTATTACATATCATTGCGGGGCGTCCATCGTGTCTGACAAGTTTCTTATTACTGCAGCACATTGCGTCAGCACGTAAGTAGCATCACCGCCGATACTAAATATTTTGTAACGTTGTACCCTCAAAAGATATAAAAATGGAACTGAATGTTGAAGTAACGTTACCAATTACCGTAAAACGTTATTTGTGGCTCAAACTTTTGAAATAAGGAAAATGGCCATATACATCGTAATTTATAAAATTTAAAGAATCTTATCACCATCTGCTATAGTTCTCGGTGGAGATACATTAGAAATTCTGTGTATAATTGTAACAATTAAAGTTGCATTAATTAATTGTATGATTGTTTTCTTTAAAGTGACGAGTGTTTTGTTATTAATTTGAGAAAATTTGTAAGCTTCTTGAGTATTGGTAACTCGTGTTTTCAACCGAATCTTCCTAAGTGAAGCTAGAATGACACAGAGCTATTTCAAATATGAAAGATTTATTTTCAGCAAGTTAACATTCGAAGTCACGGTAGGTACGGATCAAGCGCTGAGCGGTGGAAAACGATATGCGGTGGAGAAGGTGGTAAAGCATCCAGGATATAATTTGGATAATCAGTTCAATTATGATATAGCTGTTGTGATACTGAAGAATAAGCTGCAATTCAACCACCGCGTGCAGCCCATCAAACTAGCAGAGCGTGATATTTCCATTCAGGATACCGCACAGTTCCGTATCATTGGATTCGGAAAGACGGTATGTTACCGCGAAAATCTTAATCTCAAAAAAAATATTTGAACAAGTAAAATTTTTGAACAAATTAATAATCATATGTTAAGAGATTTTCTCGCATTTAAACATGTAACAGTTCTGCAGCAAGAATACGAGTACATCAATAGCAAAATAAATTAAGGTAAGTGCACTAGTAATTGACCATGCACTAGTAGTTGACCATTTTGTATGAAATTTTAAATACTAAGCGTTTTGTTCGTACATGGTCAATTACAAGTGCCCTTACCTTAGCAGTATATCACTGAAATACGAATCAAAGCGGGAATTTTGGATTGCATTGGATTTTGGATTACTTTGGATTGAATTTTGGATATTTCTTAATAATTTTTGTGTATAAAAGCATATTTTACTGCTTTGGAGTTGAATATCACAATTTATTAAACATAAATAATAACGTTTTAATACTGATTTCATCAAACATAATGTTTTCAGGAATCAAGCGACGCATCTAACCAACTCCTTACCGCCACTATCCCATATGTGCCACAATTGAAGTGTTCAAAATATTACCTAGGCATCACCCCTGAAATGATATGTGCTGGTCAGAATGATAAGGGAGGATGTTCTGTAAGTTTTGCATTTTTGCTTCAAGTAATAGCATAATAATGATGATATTGATGAGATTGTGTGCTGTTTATGACGATGGAGTATAGGGTGATTTGTATGGTGATACAAGATTGCTTGATGATTAAGAATTAGATGGCATATCTTGGTACAATATTTATACTAATAACGGTAATGTGCAATATAGAGAGTTATTGTACATAGAGTAGGGGAGTCATTTGCAGGCCTGTGTGTGCGTGTGTCCAACAAATAATAAGACTAGGTAGGACGATGAGGGGCCCATACTAATATTAACACAACAAGAGAGCTATAAAGGTAGCTTTCTTTTACTCCCTCTTTGCTGAGTAGAATAGACCGTCCTCATTACTTACCGAGGTGTCGCAAAAGGAGACTAAAGGAGGCTAAAGTAAAGTAAAGTAAGTCGACACGCCGTGTGGTATTCGGTTGAGTAGAATAGACCACCCTCTTTCTTACCGAGGTGTCCTAAAATATGACTAAGGTTGTTAAGTTGAAGTTGACGTCAGGCAAGTAGTTGGTCGTATAATGTATATAATAGAATATTTTAAAGTAATATTTTAAGGCAATGTAAGCTTTAATTCCATTTCTATTTAAAAATTATTCGAAGTGCCTCCTAGGTACCTAATAACATTCACTTTAGTCATATTATACTTGCAGGGTGATAGTGGAGGACCTCTCGTATATGGTGATAAGCTGGTTGGTGCAGTCTCATTTGGTTCACTGGGTTGCGACAAGCCTACTGTCTTCGCCCGAATTTCTGCTCTACGCGACTTCATCGACGATGTTATCAACAACAATTAAAATTACGACTTGTACTCTTTGCTTTCGTTTTGAAAATAATTTAACATTATCTCTACTTTTCTTGTGCTCGTCATTTTCATTGGTATTATTATACATAACAGTCGCTTAAAATGATCTTTGTTTCACTAATAAAATTCAACTTTTGAACCTTTCTAAAGTTCTAATTTGGCACAAACTCCTTCAAATGCAAATGCACGTGTGACGGATTATAAAAGCGTAAATTGAACAAAAGAACAAATCTGCAATTCTAATTTAGTACAAAGAGTGGGAAATTTAAGACTGATTCTATCATTATCATATTTAATACATACATACATCTGTACGTAAGAATACGTTAAAGGAAAAATTGTAATCGCATTCAGAAAAAACTGAAGCATTTATATTGTTTATTTAAATTTTCCTATGCTTATTTATTGTAAAATTCGTCATTTCACTTCTTGTCTTTTTCCTTCTGTTACTCAAAGGTTGACTGGAAAGAAATTCCTTTTAAGGATAAGTCCGTCTTTGTGCGTGTGCTTTTTTTCTTTTCTTACAATATATATCTACAATAAGGAAAGAAAGAAATAAAGTTCTAACAAACAAATAATATTCCAAATGGATCAACTAACAACTAAGGTCCGTATATTTCTGCTTTTAATCTAAGTTTCATTAGTTACATTTTCACAGTTTGTAAATGGGATAACAACCTTAACTCTGTGATTAAAGTGATGTTGCTTTCTTTACAGAACAGATTAGTTAATTCATAAGAAAACTAAGGTTTTATCTTTCATTCACCTAGTATTCGGGCATCTCATAAAAATATGTTTTTTGATTTGTGATTAGTTACAAAGTTAGGGCTCCCGTCATGAAATGCAATATGTGCGTAACCTAATAACTTAACAAATATGGTGCTACCGGTCATTGTAATTTTTATAGGCATTCTTGAGATACAAAATTGCTATTTAAACATATGAAATGTTTATATTATTACAGTATACATATTCTAACTAAAAAAATGGTTTTCTTCAAAATTATATGTAGCTTGGCTTGGTTGACATTGGCTACATGCGACCATGGTAAGAATTTTTTAATAAAAAATATTTCGTTCTTAGTATATCAAGCCGTCAAAGCCGTTTTGACCTATTAAAAAAACTCGTACTAGTAATATAAATTTTATATAAATGTTATATGAAAAATAAACTTCTGTTAACAACTTCGGACATATAATACCACCCTGGACTACACCTTACTTACATTTTAATTAAATACTAGCGGCCTGCCCCTGCTTCGCACGGGTATAAAATATGTATCCCATGTCAGTCAGTGTAAAAAAAATGATTAAAATTGATCCAGTAGTTTTGATATGGCGCTGTATTTAAAAAATGATTTTCCCTATTTTCCCGTTTTTCTATTGAAATTTTTCCTAGATTTTCGTTGCTATAAACCTCACGGAGCCCGAGACCTTTCCAACGAATGCAAAACCGTGGAAATCGGTTCGTGCATTCTGGAGTTATATCGTCAGGAAGGAAAACCCGACTTATTTTTATAATTAAATATTAATAATAAATTGTTATTTGTAATTGTACAAAGATTAATGTCGATAATCTTATACACAAACATTTTCATTATGTACTAAATTTGTCATCAGTAAAAAAAATTGTCTGTCAGAGACGTATTTTTTATTGTCTTCTTCAAAAGATAATTTGATATATTCCAATAGTTTATAAGCAAAGCATCTATTGAACAATTAAACTATAAAACAAACGATATAATTGTATTACCGTCAAGCTATGCCGGTAACTCATTTTTTTCTAATCACATTTTTAATTTATAAAAAGAAGTAGGAATAGCAAAATATATTTCTTCACTGCCTGCTGAATGACGAATGAATGATGAATTAACTTTTGTGAGTTTATGAGTTATGAATTTCATACTCATCAATTTGATGTAAATCATGACTATAGACTTATTAGTTCCAATTTCGATTATTAGGATTATCGAAACGGATTATCTGGACAAATATACTCATGATTCTAATATCCTCTATTCAAGTATACTTGGAAACAAGTGTTTTTGAATCGACAATTCTACTGCTGGATCGGAAAGCTGTTCCTACCGAGAAAAGCAAAAAACTCGGTGGTTGCTTTATTCAAACTATAATTCCTATAACTAATTAGATTTAGACATTACTGTCTTGTACAGGGTCGAAGATTGGCTATGTCCACGCAATCTTATCGCCTAAGTAATCCTAATCTAATTTTATTTTGATTTTGAGTATAGTAAGTAGGCTTTCTGTATTAGCCTCTCTTTAACAGTGAAATCAGAATCGTTGGAACCTGCAAGTGTTACTGATTGTATGATTGTTACTTTGTTTTAACTTTTAATGTTAATACAGACTTATATAATTATAGCTAGAGTCATTGGTGGAGCACCGGTGAACATCGAGGCAGTTCCATTTATGGCGTTCCTTAGACCTGTTGGCGCCTCGTATCATTGCGGCGCGACCATCGTGTCTGATAAGTTTTTAATAACTGCAGCACATTGCATCGACATGTAAGTATCAGTCAACATCCGCATTTTTCTTTATTATACAGGTAATCAATGTCTAAGAATGCCCGTTCTTGAACAAAAAAGGCGCTCCTATTTATTGGAGTTAAGGTTTAATTTACAACAAAAATGTACAAGTTATATCTATCTTAAATTATTTACACACTTGGACTATACAAATCATGCCCACGTGGAATGGTCCTAAGAATGCTGGCAGCGTTTCCGCGTTGAATCGTTATGCCGATTCTTTGTGTGAAAAAGGAGCCAGCCCTCTTGTCACCTGAAGAGGCAATTAACCGAGGTGTTAAAACGGATAGATTTTTTTTACACTTAGACTCCATGGCCCTAGGGTCTCAACTGCAAACGCCACAAATATATAACTCTCGATGAGAGATGCATCCTTCCGCCGTTTGCCGGATTCGGTCATTTCCGCTATAGCTCCAGGTCTTGACGCTGTTTCCCTGATATGGGACGAGGGTAACGTATCAACGCATGTTGCGTCCCACATTAGGGCCTGTCCCCGTTCCTAAGGAACCAGCGTCAAGCCGTCTGGTCTCTTGCCATCATCCCGACATATCTAAATTTACTAGCAAAGCGGCCGATATTGAAAAGATTTTTGTTGCTCAAAAAAGAGCCATACGGGCTATCTATAATATATTAGATGAAATTTGATGTATATCATAGACATACGGTCACAAAAAACTTGTAATATGTATTACAAAATTGAACATTATTTGGCTGATAAAAATGCCTGGATTTGAAAATCATTTCAGCTTCATACAAGACCGCGGTTTAATAATGTAAAATTTAAAATGTTTAAAAGATTGACCGCCGACTTTCTTTCTGGTTCTTCTCAGTAAGAGCAACATTCTGAACCAGGTGTAGATTCATTAATCATATTGATCCTTGACGATTCAAAAGTACTTGTAAAAAGCTTATTTTAAAAGATTTGATTGATACTACGATCGCAAAGGGTTAATATGTTGTAATATACTTATCGATTTTAAGATTGCCCTATGCGATCTGGCTAAGTAGAATAGACACCCTCATTTCTTACCGAGGTGTTGCAAAAGGCGACTAATAACGTCAGGCAGGCGGCTCGTAAAGTAACTAGCCAAAACATATGATAACATATTTAAAACATATGCCAGCCCCACTTAGAGTAGAATAAGGGCAAGAAAATAAGGATGATTATAAGACCTTTAAATTTAATATTGGGAGAAGTTAACTTTCCCAAATAATTTTACCACTTACATTTGAAGTGGTCAATCTGCTACGATTTATTTTAATATTTATTTCCGTTTTGTAGATTTTGAGAAAATCGGTCACATACAGACAGACAGCTTTGGGAACTTTGTTTTTAAATAACTGATTGATAATAGATTTATTTTCAGGAGCCTAACGATGGAAATCACCGTCGGCACCGATAAAGCGCTGAGCGGTGGAGAACGGTATGCAATAGAGAAAATAGTACCGCATCCTCAATACAACGTGGGTGCACAGTTCAACAATGACATAGCTGTTGTGATATTGAAGAATAGGATTCAATTCAACAACCGCGTGCAGCCGATAAAGCTAGCCGAGCGTGATATTTTTATTGAGGATACAGCACAGTTCCGTATCATTGGTTTCGGATGGACGGTACGTGAAGGCAGAAACCCTGTACACTGTAATTTATTCTCATGAGGCAGGAAATTACATGTATTGACGTCAGTAGCTAGTTCAATTTAGTGATGAATAACCACATCTTGGCTAGTATTAGAGGTTATATAAAGAGCCTGAATACTAAAGACCCTGATATTATTGGTCATGTATATGGCAACCAGCATTAGGTAGCTAGAAAGAGCTCTATGCTTTTTGATATTGACTATTGATACAAACTGCTTTCTTTTTGGATACAGCTGACATAAGCAGTATTTAAATAACCAATTAACAAAAGCAGTATTTAACAATTAACTATATCAACAAGCGTGAATTAAGGCGTTACTAGATCCGATTTTTATATTACAATCCGATATTAAGATTGCGAAGTTGTGAGACCGTGCGACTCTCTAGAGATGATCATGGGTTCAAACCCTGAGCAGGGCACCAATGAGTTTTTCTATTAAAACTTATGTGTCTAATTCATAATTGCAATTTATCACACGCTTTTAGGTGAAGGAAAACTTTGTGAGGAAACCTGCATATCTCTAGAGAATTCTGGGGATATGTGTAGCCTACCAATCCGCATTGGAGTAATGTGGTAGGTCTTAGCTCCAACTCTTCACTCCAATAACAGAACGAGGAGGCCTATACCCAGGAATGCAATAGTAACAGGCCGTTACTTTATTAGTATTGCTGTAATATATTTTATTACTTCTTAGTGAGGAATTCAAATGATTAAGTTTCATTCCATAATTCAATTAAGGTCTATTTAGGTTTTTGTTTTAGAAGAATATTTTCTACAATGATGCGCAAATCTTCAAAAGATTTATCTAAATATTTATTTTCAGGAAAATGGCCAGTCATCTAACCAACTGTTAAGAGCTGATATTCCGTATGTGCCGAACTCGAAATGCACACAAATTTTCGGCTTTGTCACCCCACAAATGATTTGTGCCGGCAAGCTTGATAAAGGAGGTTGTAAGGTAAGTTATGTTCTTCAATCAATATCCAAAAACAACATTACAACTTCCAATAAACAACTCCAGCGACTACTTTTTAATTACCTGTCCCTTGAAAATTGTATCTTAAGGAGATTTAAAAAATGATTTAGTCTTTATTTTGGCAGAGCCTTTGACACGGTCTAGCACACTGCAAAAAAAACTTACGGTTTTTTCCATGTAATATCCACCTGCACAATATCATATCTAATGCAAACCTAATTAAAATATAAACAACCGGGTCACATCGTGATAACCTCGAGTTAGCTTTGTATAACTGACTCTACTGAATGACTCTGAGTCAGTTCGTGAGCACGGTGGATGCAACTCTGCCGAAACGTCGAACCTTATACAAAGGTAACTCGAGGTTATCGCAATGTGACCCGGTTGTTTATATTTTAATTAGTATGAATCGCGAAAGTTTAAATTCTACCACTAATACAAACCTGGTAATCAAATCACAATTTTCAATGTAAATACTATTGCTATTTAATATTTCGATCAACAAATAACAAAAAGAAACTCATACTATATTAAGTAGTCTTAAGGGAGGTCTAAATTATGTGTAAGAAATATCCTTATACGTAAAGCATATAAATAAATAAAATAAATATATATGGGACACTTACACACACGGTCGTCCGTCCCCAAAGTAAGTAACTTAATACTTGTGTTATGATAGACAGACAACTGGTGAATATATACATATTTATTTTTAAATACATACTTAAATACAAATATACACCCAGGCTCAAAGGCCAACAAATTCATTCATAGATAATGTTGGCCCTCGGCGGGAATCGAACCCGCGACCCGCGGACCAGTAACGGGCCAATTATAGAAATTTGAAGATTATTTGGATGATAAAAATGCTTGAATTTGAAAATCCTTTCAGCTTCAAACAAGACTTTAGTTTAATAATCTAAAATTGAAAATGTTTAAAAGATTGACCGCCAAGTTTTTTGCTGTTTCTCCGTAAGAGCAACATTCCGAACCAGATGTAGCTGTCTTTAATCACATTGATCCTGGACGATGCAAAAGGCTTTCAAAAGTGATTTGATTTGATTTGATAAGGCACATATCTTTCTTGCAGGGTGACAGTGGTGGACCTCTCGTATATGGTAATACCCTGGTGGGCGTGGTATCGTTCGCTGCACCAAATTGCGATAGCGTTACTGGGTTCGCCCGTATCTCCGCTCTGCGTGACTTCATAGACAACGTTATGAACAGCAATTAATTAAGATAGTAGATTATTGAAAGTGTATTTGTTGGCATAACTAACTTTGTTCTGATTTCTTCCTAATATAAATTCTTCAACATTTTTATTTGTATTATTAATCTAATTTAACAATAGGTTCACATCAGTTTTTATTCGACCCCGCACCGAAATACACACAGGATCGTGTTTTATGGAGATTATGGGAAGAGACCTATTCAGCAGTAGTCGTCTATAGGTTGAGAAGAAGAGAAATAAAGAGAAGGAGAAGAAAAAGTTTTTCTCTGTCTATTTATATTTTATGCGTTATTGTTGACTTAAGAATATTAATTAAGAATATTATTAAGAATTTAAACAGTTCAATTATCTAACAAAATGGTTGTTGGTAATCTGTAGTGCACGGGTTTTAACAAATCCTGCATGTATCAGGTATGAAAATAAATAGTACCCTCTACATTTAGCATTAAAAAAATTCTATTATCGCAGATTAGAGCAATTTTCTTTAAAACTTTTGTATAAGTATGTCAAATAACAAAATTGTTATTGGTGATTTGTAGTGCATGAGTTTTAAGAAATCCTGAATGTATCAGGTATGAAAAAAAATAGTTCTACATTTAGCATTACATATATTTTCTTTTATCGGGATTATAGCAAATTACTATTTTTATTATTTTGTATATATGTCAAATACTAAGCAAGATAATATTATTTTATATGTCCGCTCCATATTTCTTTTTCTTTGAACTGAGTGACATGTTATTCGACTATATTAACTTCCGATCCTGGCAATTCTTGTGCTGTATCGGTGCTGTCCCAGTCAAAGTCGATTCCGGTATTCTCGCGGATCCAATCTTGATAGTGGCCAGGGCGGACGTAGCCTGAAAGAACAATTTTGATTTAATTTTTTCAAAAAGGTCGAGGTTTTAAGGACAACAAGCTTGATATAGGACTTATTTTAGAAGTAACACTATTGTTTTTAGGCCATAATTTCAGAAATCATCTTAGTCAGATACGTTTTTGAGGATTGTGGTCAGCATCAGGGTTGTGTCTTTTTTATATATATCTATCTTTATAAATAAACAATGTTTTCCTTAAATATTTTCTCTGACAGACTGTTAAGTAGTTTTTCGTCAGTATGCTCGCATTCAGTAAACTAAATTAGCTACTATAGTAACTAGCACCACTGGCACCTGCCTCAGCCCTAGGTACAATCTTGGGATCGGTTTATTTCAACGTCATGTAGAAATAAGCCACTGAGCAGGTACAGAGGTGCTCGTATATGTTTTTGTTCTACAGTACAAACTTGTTGATAATGTGCAGTTTACGTTACATTATAAAAAACGTTTTTATTATCAATTAATTATCTAGTTAGCTAGTCTGGAGTAGATTATGTGCATTTGTTTTGATCCATTGCCTTTATTACGATTGTGTGAAATTTAGAAGAAGAGTTTCTTATTTGGTCAGTCCATCTTGTTGCGGAACGACAGCGTGATCTTATTTGAAAAAAAGATTTTTTTTTTATTAAAATTTTCAACATCTTTTTTAAGAAATTACTGAGTTTCGGTCGTCGAGGTACTAAATTAAATCTGTGTGAAATTATTATAGTTACCTGACAATGATTATTACCTGAAATTATTATGGATCAGGTAGTGGCTATTGTAGATAGCTGAAGGTTATTGTTATACCTGAAGGTAATCCAAGGGTGCAGCCTCGAGTGGATCCGAAGCTGACGATGCCTATCATAGTTAGCTGGCCGTCCTCGTCCACCACAGTCAAAGGGCCACCGCTATCACCCTGGGCATAAAAATTAACTACATATATGCAAAGAATATAATAGGTATGGCATCAAAAAATTGCGTAAAATTGAGTTCCATCTTCCAAAAAGAAACTATGCTTATAAATCGGTGACAACGGGGATAATAATAATAAATAAATATATGGGACACTTACACACACGGTCGTCCGTCCCCAAAGTAAGAAACTTAATACTTGTATTATGGTAGACAGACAACTGATGAATATATACTTATAAATTTTTAATACATACTTAAATACAAATATAAACGCAGGCTCAAAGACCAACAAATTCATTTATAGAATATGTTGGCCCTCGGCGGGCATCGAACCCACGAAATCCACCCCGTGGAGCTGAAGGCAGAGTCACTAGTCACTGCGCCAACGGGCCAGTCATAACAAGAACTTTTCTCTTCTTTTGAGCTCAGACCCCGCTACATTGTCTAGTGATTCTTTGTGAAGAGACAGTTAGTCGAGGTCTTGTAACAGCCGATGGCTTGCTAGTAATAACGGTACTAACCGAACATGAAGACTGTATGGTGTTGTTATAATACTGCGCACACACAGTTTGGTCTCGCACTACAGAATAGAAAGTACGGCACAACGCGTTACTGATGCCGCGAAGGTTCACCATCATTAGCACTTCAGAGCTCGTGCCACCTGAAAGTAAAATCTAGATCAAATCCCAACGCTGGATCCACGCCCAACAGTAGGGCAAATTGATAGTTTAGTAACGGCCTGTTACTATCCCACTGCATAGCCATCCTCTCTCCGTTTTTGGAGAGAAGGATTGTAGCTAAAACCTACCACGCGGCTCCAATGCGGATTGGTAGGTTACACATATCCCTAGAATTCTCTAGAGATATGCAGGTTTCCTCACGATGTTTTCCTTCACCGAAAAGCGTGTGATAAATTGCAATTATCAATTAGACACATAAGTTTTGCTAGAAAACTCATTGGTGTTCGAGGTTTGAATCCTAGATCTCCTCGAAAGAGGCACACGGTGTTACCGCTGGGCTACAACAACTTAATTTTTTAAATTGATAGTTAAGGAGGGGCAATTTGAAAACAGACTCTACACGACTTAAACCTCGCTCCGGGTCATATAAATGGATTGAGAGATCGGTACCGAATTCAAAATATTCTTAATTCAAGTAAATTTGTAAACAAGTGCTTTTGAATCAACTCTACTGCTGGTTCGGAAAGCTGTATCTACCGAGAAGAGCGAGCAAGAAACTCGGCGGTTTTTTTTAAAAGTAAGTATTACTAGTTTTATATAATCTACAAAGATTAGGAGACATTTTTCTAGATTATATAACACCGCGTTCACCTGCGTACTTACCGGTCTCCTGGGAGTGCAGAGTCTACTAAATCGGACTATAGATTTATTTTTGTTAACATTAAAGTTTTATTCTTCTTTCTTTCATTTAATTTATTATTTAATTTAATTTATGTACATAAAAATATAAAGAATTATAAAACGATAGGTGATGTATACAATAGACAAAGCAGGAACCGACATAAGCTTGCGGCTCCTGCTTTGCGCCTTGCAAAAGTACGTAACTCGTTTGTGGGTTTTGGTATAAGATTCTATAATAAAATTCCGCAATCAGTTTCAGCTTTGCCATTACAGCAGTTTAAAAACACTGGTAAAAAGAGGCTGATACAGAAAGCCTACTATACTCTTGAAGATTATTTAGAAGATAAGAATGTGTGGATATAGCTTTCTTTGAACAAGACAGTAACGACTTAATGTAAATAGTATTAAGAATTATATTTTTAAAAGAGCAACCGCCGAGTTTCTTGCTGGCTCTTCGCGGTAGGAACAGCTTTCCGAACCAGCAGTAGAGTTGACGATTCAAAAGCACTTGTTTACAAGTTTATTTGAATAAAGAATATTTTGAATTTGAATTTGAATTTGAAATTGAATTTCTTTCTTTCTAATGAATATACAGATTTTTATGACTAATTTTTTACATCTTATTACATTATTATAACAGATCCCTATTTTTTTAAAATGTATTATAGCCTATATTGCCGCCGTGTGGTATCCGGCTGAATAGAATAGTACCACCCTCCTTTCTTACCGAGGTGTCGTAAAAGGCGACTAAGGTAAGTCGACCCGCCGTGTGGTATCCGGCTGAGTAGAATAGACCAACCTCATTTCTTACCGAGGTGTCGTAAAAGGCGACTAAGGTAAGTTGACCCACCGTGTGGTATCCGGTTTAGTAGAATAGACCACCCTCTTTCTTACCGAGGAGTCGTAAAATACGACTGGGGTAAGTTGACGTCAGGCAGGCGGCCGGTCGTAAAAACGCAGCCAAATCATGTGACAACATGTTTATAACATGTTGTGCCGACCCCACTTAAGAGTGGGATAAGGGCAGGAAGACCTATTATAGCCTATATTGCTCCGTAAAGATCGTTGAAATCGGTCCAGTGGTTTTTGTGTGATAACATTACAAATATACAGACAAATTTTTCCTCTTTATATTATTAGTACAGAATAGCTATATCAATGGGTCACAATTTTTTTCCAGCTTCATTCCTGATCCCGCGGGATATGTAGGATATAAAGGAGCCTGTATGATGCTGCACATCTTATCTTGCATAATGTTACTTACCAAGGACACGGTCATTCGTGAGTCCATATCCACTGACTGTGAAGAATACGCCAGTGTAATCCTTATTCTTATTTTTGGAGTTTTGGAGGCGAATTGGCTGGATGGTTGCTGTAAAATGAATATTATTACTTGCAGGGTTGTGATATTCTTCTCGCATAACTTCGCAAGCTTTATATTGTTACAACATGTTTAAAATACGACATCTTTCGAATAGTTAGGTCGATAATATAAAAAAAAAACATTGTGGCCGTCAATAATAATAATATAATTATTTTGTTTCAAGCTTCAATAAATGGATTGACTTTTGAAAAAATTGTCTCTCATTGATTAAATAAGTGTATTAAGTGTTATTTTGCGGAGATCCATAATACAAAAGTAATAATAAAATTATTTTATTTATTTATTTATTTTGAAGGGAAACAAACATCATTCATTCATTGACCAATAAAGATTCCACTATTTTATTTTGCTATAATTCGCGTTAAATCGCCAAATTTTGCGATTAATTTATCGCGGATTGTATTGTATTTTAATATTACTTTTGTTTGAATTACATTTATAAAACCCAGACTTGAAGGACCGAACTTTTTTAGGTGTGAGCGCGAATTACAGCCGCGATTAGTGGAGTTGCAGGCAGGCTCACTGCCTCTTGCGCCGACGGGCTAGTCTATATTTTGCCCAGCAGTGGGCTAATAGGCTGATAAAATTAATACTCACGTCCCCAAGGAATACTTCTGCTCAGTTTGAGAAGCGCGATATCATCAGGTTGTACCACGTTCAAATTCTCGTCGTAAAGGGGATGCATGACACGGTTCTCGATAGGCTCCTCAGTTATGATGGTAGGTTGGGTCAGATTTTGGGCACCCAGTCGTACCACATATGTGAGACGGCTGTGGAGAAAAATCCCATTGACATATTATCACAAGTACCTGATTGGTGTGGTTGGGTTTAACTCTCGATAATAAAAAGAATAAAAGTATTCTAATTTTTCAGACCGCCCGATTACCCCACTCGATCAACTTTTAAAATAATAGTTTAATTACCCTTAATTTATTTTCTTATCCCTATCCCACTCTAAGAGAGGTCGGCACATGTTACAAACATGTTGTTACATGATTTGGCTGCGTTTTTACGACCGGCCGCCTGCCTGACGTCAACTTACCTTATTGAGTTACGTCACTAACGACTATGAATGAAATCTATCTGATCACATGCTTAATATTAAAATGACTAACAATCGAAATATAAACTATGAAAAATAACACTTTTTAGTTGAATTGTATACAAATATTCATTATTCAAGTAAACTTGTTAACAAGTGCTTTTGAACCTCACTTAGAGTGGGATAAGGCCAGGAAGATAATGATGATGATTTATTTATTAGATGCTTTATTTAGCTTTACTTTTATTATGTGTATTGATATTTGTTTATGTCATGTTAGCACTTTTGTGGAATAAAAAAATTTCATTTCATTAAACGTACTTGGCGAGGCAGTGGGCAGCTGTGATGATCCATTCAGGATGGATGATGGACCCCCCGCAGGAGAACACTCCTCCGTTGGCAGCTATCATCCGAAGACTGATCTGGAATGGTATTTGGCCTTCTCTCGCTTCCCATCCACCCGTGATCCGCTCGCCACCTGAATATGCAATTTGATATATATTTTTTTAATTTTAAAAACAGTGAACAGTTTGAAAACGCGCTACCACTGCCGTTACTGTTACCTCTTCCCCCCAGCCACTAACGAGTCGCACCCACCGAGGTGGTGTACGCAGTTCCCGCCGCGATAACGTCGTGTAAATAGCTCATGAATAAGGGCGCCGGATGGGTTCGAAACTAGCCGGGCTAACCCGATAGAATAACACGTGAGTATAGCCGGTAACTCAACACCCTACATAGAAATAATTAGTTCAGCGAAGTATTTTAGCGACAGGAATTATTATGTTTTAAAAAAAATAAACATGATTTCTAGAGATCAACGACCTTACCTTATTACGAAACGAAAAATGACCTTGACCCAAAACCTAGCTTTTTATAATTAGTTTTTTTAACAAACCCGCCGCGCCAATCCAGATGTTATTTAAATTATAAAATAATATTTATAAAATAGGCGTTACTTTGCGGTGATCCATAATACAAAAGTAATAATAAAATTATTTTGTTATTATCCGCGATGAATGAATGAATGCTTCATCACATCAAAATAATTTTATTATTACTTTAGCAGATGTTATTCATTTACTTTGTAAATATTGTCTTTTTAAACGATATTTAAGATGATTGAATTATGCTAAAGTTATCTATAACGTACAAATGATCGGTGGATTCATTGAATGTCGAATCGTGGATAACATTTACCCCTTTTTCCTATAGGAATTAGTAGTTAATTAAACTAATTAACAAGTTACAGCAAATACGTACTAGTTGGTTCGATCTCATTGATGTATACAGGGGTTTCTTCGCCCGAAGAGGGGTAGCCCTGTAAAAATATATACAATTGAAATTTTGAACATAAAAGCAGTTATCGTGAATTAATTATTCACTCTAAAATTCAAATACTTGAGCGTAGTTTAGTTACATTTAATTTAACTTTATTTTTTGTTTTATCTTATTTAAACTTTAGTTGCATGCAATGTTGTTTATTTAATTAGATGTTTTATTCGGAGCGTCACTAAGGTTTCGACTGAAAACCAGCGCCGCGTGATGTTAGCCATATGCTGCATCACGCTGCTTTTATGCTGAGTCGAACGCCAACTCATTTCTGCATAGTTGTGGTTTTTAAATTTTAATGTTTTTTTTTTAAGATAGATTTAAGTGTCTGTACCTACCTATAAGATAAATTTTGTATATTGCCTGCAGAAATGAATAAATGTCTTGTTGTTGTTGTCGTTGTTGTTATAAGAGACTTTTGAATAACCTCCACCGTTTACTTAGGCGAACGCTAGAAAAACTTATAATCCTCCTCTCTTATTCATCTTAGCGTGATATTATATAGACTATAGCCTTCCTCGACAAATGGACTATCTTACACTCAAAGAATTTATCAAATATCTAGCTAGGTCTTATGTAAAAAAAAAATTGTTTTGTCCCAGTTTTGGGCATTAAAAAACACTAACATTTATATTGAATTAAATTTTCGCCATTAACTGTCAAGTCAGCGTAACTTATTCGGGTAACGGGCAGCCTCGAGAAATGTAAATACCTAGGATCGATCCCCAACTGAATAATTTTTTTAAAGTTTTTTTTTTAAATTACCTAGCAGGGCTCGGTCACCCGGATATTTATTTTTTCATTTATTTATAAGGCTTACCAACTAGAAATCATATACATATACTTTTGAAACTAATTTTAACAATACATCATCTTTCCTATATGTTTCTAAATTACAGGTACGCACAGCATTTATTTATGACTTCAAACAATAATTGATGCAAACTATATTAATATATTAAAAAAACTATACTTATATCCTGAAAACTACAAAAAATATATAAACTATGATCATTAAAAAATGTAAAAAAAATTTTTTCAATCAATCAATTGATTATCTATGTATCAAAGTAGTATGCGGATTAAATACATTTTAACATAAATGATTACTAATACATTAGTCGTGTCTAATGATTTATTATCGATTGATATCTTTATTAATGACGTTCCCGGGTTTTTTATATCGATAGTAGCCTAATTACATGGTGTTAGTGCACGGCAATGATAGGGCAAAGTTTCTTAATACTAATCTTCAAATATTATCAACTTAATTACTTTGGTTTTTACGCATAGATTTAAGTCAAGATGGCCGAAAATTAGGTGCACGCGCGAATGTTAATTCAACAAGCAATTCATTGAAAATTATTGCAAATGTAATCATTTTCAATGAATTACTGTATTGTGTGTGTATAGCCGTGTGGTATCCGGCTGAGTAGAATAGTACCACCCTCTTTTCTTACCGAGGTGTCGTAAAAGGCGACTAAGGTAAGTCGACCCGCCGTGTGGTATCCGGCTGAGCAGAATGGACCAACCTCATTTCTTACCGAGGTGTCGTAAAAGGCGACTAAGGTAAGATGACCCACCGTGTGGTATCCGGTTTAGTAGAATAGACCACCCTCTTTCTTACCGAGGTGTCGTGAAATACGACAGAGGTAAGTTGACGTCAGGTAGGCGGCCGGTCGTAAAAACGCAGCCAAATCATGTTACAGCATGTTTATAACATGTTGTACCGACCTCACTTAGAGTGGGATAAGGGCAGGAATGATTTTACTGTATTGTGTGTGTAATGTATTATTTACATACATCCGTTTCCATACCTAATACATACAGGATTTGTAAAATAAGTACTACAAATCCACTATCACATTACCATATTGGCATAATTAATTCTTGTACTTAGGTATACAATTGGCTACAAAATCCTGTTTTTTCTATGAGAAAAGCGGAAGAGTGAGGAATACTGTTTATTATCAATATATCAAGGTTCTTTATTTATTATGTTTCGAAGTCAAGTCTGTAAATAAAAGAAAAAAAAACCTATATTACGCTGTTTGCTCTACGTCAAAAAAGTTAGTTTAAGAAATTTTTTATACATTTCGGTTTTTGTTTATTGGATAAATATAAGAGCTATATTAATAAATATTTCATGTGAGTCATACAGGCTATTTACTTCGGGTAGTTTAACTATTCTTTCCAGAAAATGATAAATCGATCTGATTTTTGTGATGGAGATATTTGCAGGGTTGGAGAGTGACACAAATTAGTATTTATTCCAAGAATACAGTTAACGTGAACGAATTTGCGGATAAATGCTAGTTTTATAACATTCAAAGTTAGTTATGTGAAAAATTATTATAATTTATAATCATATTAAAATAGTTCAATTTATTAAAGATCATTTGCTTATTTATTGTATACTATTAAATTTCTGTTCGCTTTCAATCTACAATTTTATTAGCTTTTCTTTTGCATGAACTGTCGCTCTTTTAAGAGTAACCTCTAAAGAAAACATGTTTGTATTGTCTAATAATGATAAGAAAGCTATGAATGTTGTATATAAAGATATTCTGTAATTAATTTTAAAAATAAAATACATAGGGAAAAATGTAAAAATAAGTATGTAGTATATGAATTTAGATATTAGATATAGCAGGAAATCTTCTTGGTATAGGGAGAGGGGAATTGTTTTTCTCCAAATATAACGCTTGCGGGCCACGGGCAGTAATGAATAAATCAAAACTACTGGATCGATTTTAATAAATTTTTTTCACTGAGTGACATGGGCTATATATTTTATACCCGTGCGAAGCAGGGGCAAGCCGCTAGTGTTTAATAATGTAATACCGTATATTAATATTTAAATGTTTTTTTAATGTTTTCTTATTTGTTAACATATGAATAATGATTATAGAATAGTTTGTTTGATATATTGAATCAATTAATAAATAAATATATTACCTGCACTAATCCTATTACTAGGATTAGTCCAAAAATATAAAATCCCTCCATCGCGATCAACTAACGAGCGATTACTAACGCGTTATTTGATAATGACTTAATCATTCTTTTAAGTATGAATTGTCATGATTGATTATTAAAATGTGATTCTGATTTCATTTATTTACTTGAAACATTGTACTTGATTTATGGTTAAAAGGAATCCGTGTGATATCCGGCTGAGTAGAATAGACCATCCTCATTTCTTACCGAGGTTTCGTAAAAGGCGAGTAAAGTAAGTTGACCCGCATTGTAATATCCGGCTGAGTAGATAGACCACCCTCATTTCTTACCGAGGTTTCTCAAAAGGCGAGTAAGGTTGACCCGCAGTGTGATATACGGCTGAATAGATAGACCAACCTCATTTCTTACCGTGATTTTGTAAAAGGCGACTTAAGTAAGTTGACCCACCGTGTGGTATCCGGTTAAGTAGAATAGACCACCCTCTTTCTTACCGAGGTTTAGTAAAAGACGAGTAAGGTAAGTTGACCCGCCGCGTGGTATTCGGCTAAGTAGAATAGACCACCCTTTTTCTTACAGGTTGTAATTCATCATCCTACTGTCTTTATCCCACTCTAAGTGGGGTCGGCACAACATGTTATAAACATGCTGTCACATGATTTAGCTGCGTTTTAACGACCGTCCGCCTGCCTGACGTTAACTTACGTTAGTCGTATTTTACGACACCTCGGTAAGAAGGTTGATCTATTCTGCTTAACCAGATACCACACGGTGGGTCAACTTACCTTAGTCGCCTTATACGAAACTTCTGTAAGAAAGAGGGTGGTCTATTCTACTTAACTGGATACCACACGGTGAGTCAACTTACTTTAGTCCCCTTTTACGAAACCTCCGTAAGAAATAAGGGTGATCTATTCTACTCAGCCGGATATTACAATGCGGGTCAACTTACTTTACTCGCCTTTTACGAAACCTCGGTAAGAAATGAGGGTGATCTATTCTACTCAGCCGAATATCACACGGATTACTTTTACGACACCTCGGTAAGAAAAGAGGTTGGTCTATTCTACTAAGCCGGATACCACACGGCGGGTCGACTTACCTAAGTCGCCTTTACGACACCTCGGTAAGGAAAGAGGTTGGTACTATTATACTGAGCCGGATACCACACAGAGTTTTCGTAAAATATGACGATAATATACGTCACAATGAGTTTCTCTGATAAAACTTATCTGTGTAATTAATATTTGTAATATATATTTGTAATATATAAGATCGACTTGTTAAATAAAAAACAATAAATTATATCTAATAATTTATTAAAACTAATCAAATATGCACTTTATATTTAAGGTACAAAAATATCACAATTATATAAAATATATATTCAGCGCCATTTATACTACACTTAACTAAATCTAATATAAAATTATTTATTAACACCATAAAAAGGCTGGTATAAGCCTTCTTTACAACAAGTATTTTATTATTTTTTTTTACTTTACACTAAACCAAAATAAACAATATCTTAAGTACATTTCTTAAATAAATCTTTCTTGAATAGATGGAGTTTCCTAACCAGTGGTAGCTTCATTAAAATTTTTGACGATTCGAAAAAACTTGTAAATTGTAAAAAAGCCAACGTAAAAAAGAAAAGTTTTGGACTCGCGTATAAACTTGAAAAACCTATTTTTTTATTAATATCGCTGTTAATCTAAATTTTTTTATAATTAATTATAATATTGATAAGTAACAAACAAACAATTAAGTAACAATATCGAAGTAATATCCTAAATTTCTGAATAATATCAAAAAATATATTAGCAAATTATATCACTATGTTATTTAAAAAGGAATTTGAACAAAAGTGATTTTAATAAATACAAAATCATAGCACAAATTTTGTAACGTGTAGCATTATTTATTGAATATTAATAAATATAAAATTTAATTAATTATTTATTTATTATTTGACACAGAATACAAAATTTTACATGTAAAATAAAAAAAAACGGAAAACCGATAAAAAAACAATGACTATACCTATATACAAATAGAAAAAAATCCAGAAATTTAATGAAAACTGAACCTTTACATTCTTTTGCTATAATCCGTTCACCAAAGGATGAAAAAAAAATTGCATACCGCATATAATATACGCTGTAAATTTACCTCTAGTAGTCTTGATCGTCGACACTGGTATCGCGTGTAACGTGTATAGTCTAACCGTTTAACTCAGTCCTTGCCTATATATCACGCTACAAACACTCGCCGCCCGCACCTACCTCAATCCCTGTTCTTGTCCTATCTCCGCGCCCTTGTACGCAGGCGAGGTCTGAGTTAAACGGTTAGCCTGTAAAAGTTGCTCCCAACTCAGCCTGTGATTGTTTCCCTCGGTTCCTAAGCATTTTTCCTAACTAATGCTGAGTGATCGTGGAACGGACTAATGTTATATTAAATTAATTTCAATGGTGAAAATTGTTTTAAGATACCAGCTATTTGACATACAAACAAAGTGACGGAATGAATTAAACTCATATCTCGAGATACCATTGTATTATTAAATATCAAAAATTAAAATTAAAAAATTTTACGTATTACTAATATTTGATTTTAAAATATATTCGATGTTTTTATTCGATTCTTATACGAATGTGAATATTATTTGAGAACTTCACTAATCGCGTTATAATAACAGATTTAATTTAATAATTTAAGAATTATATAAATAATACTGCTCATTATTTTAGAAAAAAAAATATTAATATAAAGGAAATATAAGATTCATTGTAAACAAAAGATTATTAATGGTACATATTCATAGTTTGTGAGTTCAAATTAAATTATTTAATATTTAAAGATTTGTGAATATCAATTATTTAATAAAATTTATAGGGAAAATATATATTAATTTATAGGGGAAATTGTTTAACTACAAATTACAATAGTAATATAGTATTATAGTATGTTTAGTACATAGTAACATAGAAAAAAAACAGATTTTTCTACTGGAAAAAAAACTTTAAATAGGCCTAATGCCGTGTGGTATTCGGCTGAGTAGAATAGACCACCCTCTTTTAACATAGAAATATAATAATAACATAGTTATTGGTACTTTAACCTTTAAATTAAGTCACGTGTATAACAATATAATAATAAATTATTATATATTTTTATATAAACATAGTTGAGGTTATTTAATAACTAAAATTAAAAAACTAGTATTCGTATATAATCGTCATATCGCATTAGTATTGAAGTGACATAATTCAAAATTAGGTTTAAATTAATTAAGTCAATTGAGTTAAATACATTGACGCCGTGTGGTATCCGGCTGAGTCAAATAGACCACCATCATTTCTTAGCGAGGTGTCGTAAAAGGCGACTAAGGTAAGCTGACTCACCGTGTGGTATCCGGTTAAGTAGAATAGACCACCCGCTTTCTTATCGAGGCGTCATAAAATACGACTAAGATAAGTTGATGTTAGGCAGGCGGCCGGTCGTAAAATACGTAACCAAATCATGTGACAACATGTTTATAACATATTGGGCCGACCCCACTTAGAGTGGGATAACGGCAGGAAGATGATGATGAGTTAAATACATTGCAATCGTTATTTCAACGCCATCTATGAATTCACGGTAGGAATTATTAAAAATACTAGTATTTTCTTGCTCTTCTAAGTTATGGGTTTCTATAATATTTACGAGTTTTTCAAGGCAGAAGTTAAAATAAAATTACTTTGCTGTAATCCGCGTTTGTTAAGAGAAAAAATGCAATGCTAAGTGTATGAATATATATATTGAATATATATTGACTCAATATATGAATGTCAATATATAGTCAATATATATATGAAGCAGGCAATCACATACCACATACATGCAGGACAAGCCGCCACACGTATCACAAGACACCGACGACACCATCACTCCATACAAGCACCACACACTCACTACCACAACCTCTGCGATCGTTTCGCCTTGAAACCGAAGCATCATCAGGATAAGCTCCAAGAACAAAATATTAATGATTACATAATCAGCAGCAGGTAACAATCACATACATTCAGTATGTGATTTTTACCTGCTTCATACACGTATCATTGCCGACTTGCCCGTTGGCGCAGTGGCTAGTGACTCTGCCTTCAGCTCCGCCGGTCGCGGGTTCGATTCCCGCTTAGGGCCAACATTTTCTATAAATGAATTTGTTGGTCTTCGAGTCTGGGTGTATATTTGTATTTAAGTATGTATTTAAAAAGTATATAAGTCTGGGTGTATATTTGTATTTAAGTATGTATTCACCAGTTGTCTTTCCATAACACAAGTATTAAGTTACTTTGGGGACGGACGACTGTGTGTGTAAGTGTCCCATATATTTATTTATTATTGCATGTATTCTCTTAACTAAATATTACAGCAAAATTATGTTATTATTCTGTACTATGGAGTTCCGCAAAATAACGTATGCTTCGATAAATCAGTTCTTTAGGCGCTAAGTTACGCTTTATTCAAATTTGCTACAAAACTTTTATTAGATTATTTAATTAGATTTGTTGTCGCCAATGACTTTCGCTTTGTATTTTATAGCAACATCGTCATGAAACGAGTATCGCTCCCTTTTGACTGAAATGGTGGCAACACTGTGTCGTGTTGTTTCCGTTGGAGTCTTCCTATATATTGCTAAAACGTTTCAGTTGTCGTCAGTCTTTGTTCGTCATTCAAGGGATGTGCATCTCGGAACGGGAATTGTGGTATTCCTATTATATCGTGTTATTGTATAGTGTGTGCGCTAACAGATTTTTGGATTAGGTCACTTTACTATGCGTGCGATAAAATACATCAGTCTACTGGTCTACTGTGTTGTCACGTGGCTATAGTGATTGAAGTCTGTTTCTTAGCTTCCAGCATCTTATAGTAGACCACCGCGTCGTGGACCGTAGGAAATGTGTCCAGTTGCAACCGCTCTGACTCTAGAGAGTTGTAACGCTCGATCATTTCTAGGACGGGACCTGAAGAATTTCCAAAATATATTCAAATTCCGTTAAAGACGCCATGTGGTATCCGGTTGAGTAGAATAGTACCACCCTCATTTCTTACCGTGGTGTTGTAAAAGGCGACTAAGGTAAGTTGACACACCGTGTGGTATCCGGTTAAGTAGAATAGACCACCCTTTTTCTTACCGAGGTGTCGTAAAATACGACTAAGGTAAGTAAGGTCGTAAGGTGGCCGGTCGTAAAATACGTAACCGAATCATGTGACAACAAGTTTGTAACATGTGCCGACCCCACTTAGAGTGGGATAAGGGCAGGATGATGATGATGACACATACAAATCAAATTAATCTTTATTCAAATAAGCTTTTTACAAGCACTTCTGAATCGTCAAGGATCAAAAATCACTAATCTGAAGACCATATTGCCAGCGATAAAAATAGCCCTTAAAATATGCATTTATTTATCGCTTACGTATCACGGTTTCGTGAATTGAAAATCAAGGATAGGCTATCCACTATTTGCTTTCGAAGAGTTATGGAGTTCTTTGGACATCGCCCGGAAAGAAGGTCATAACCTGGAGCAACTCTTGGTCACCGGAAGTGGATGGAAATCGGCCAAGAGGTCGCAGCCCCATTAGATGGTCTGACTAGATCCGTACCACACTGGACTCTAGCAGAGGACTGGAAGCAGATGGAAGGAAGTCCTTCGAGACAGTCTGCTTCCTAATCGTTTTTGTGAGTTTGGGTATAAGATTCTATAATAAAATTCCGCAATCAATTTTAGCTTTGCCATTACATCACTTTAAAAACACTGTTAAAAAGAGGCTGATCCAGAAAGCCTGTGGATTACTTAGAAGATAAGAATGTGTGGATATAGCTCGCTTAGACCCTGTACAAGACAGTAATAACTAAATGTAACTAGTCATAAGAATTATATTTTTAAAAGAGCAACCGCCGAGTTTCTTGCTGGCTCTTCTCGGTAGGAACAGCTTTCCGAACCAGCAATAGATTTAACGAGTCAGAAGTACTTGTTTACAAGTTTATTTGAATAAAGAAATTCTTTTTTTACACTGTTATGTTTGTGACGTGCTTAAAGGATATCAGATGACCATTTTGCGTGCTTGCTACAATACTTTGTCTTCTTTTTTATTTGAATTTGAATCGTAGGGATCACGACCCTCAGGAATGAGGAATGCGACGCAAGGAGGAGGTATCACGGTTTACGTCGATTAGTAATATAATCTTAGCCTAGTATGATAATTTATCAGCGAGATGATTTGATGATTTGTTATCAGTGAGATAATTTGGACAACTAACCGTTAGCGCCGGCTAGAAGTACGGTGATATTGTTTGAAGCCAATTCCGCCTGGGCCGAAACTAAGCTCTTTATACCTGGAGCGTCTACGTAAGATAGAGCTGTTGCATCGATGATCACGCAGTTCACCTGCAAGTGAAACATATCACATATCAATGAAGGATTAAAGCAAGCTGTATTTAAGGTAAGGGCACTAGTAATTGACCATGTACTAATAGTTGACCGTTTTGTATGCAATTTTAAATAATAAGCGTTTTATTTGCAGCTAATAAAAAATATATTTGTATTTACCTGTTGCCATCTATTAAAAACTGCCCAAAAGTACTGAACTATAGCCCATTGTTCCATATTTAAAATTTATTATTATTAGTTTATATTTTTTACTAGTGGCCCGCTCCGGCTTCGCACGGGTATAAAATATATGGCCTACCTATGTCACTCAGTGAAAAAAATGATTAAAATCTATGCAGTAGTTTTGTTTTATTCATTACTGCCCGTGGCCCGCACGCGTTAAATTTGGAGTAAAACAATCGCCTTTCACTATACCATGAAGATTCCCTGCTATCTTTGGAATATCTAAATTCATATACTACATTTTTACTTATTTACTTTTACATTTTCCCTAAGTATTTTATTTTTACAAATTATCAACATAATTGTCAAATTTTTTACCATACTTCACCAAAGACAAAATTACGTTTAGCTGTCCTCTATGTTTTGTATTCCACTGACATTTGCGTTTTGTTATTCAATGTCATAGTCGTTTTTGTTATACCACGTTTTATAGTGACTTGACGGGATAAAATAAATGCGGTCGAACGGGATAAAAAGCATCCTATGTCCGTCTCCTAGTTCTAAGCAACCTCTACACCAATTTTCAGCGGAATTGGTTCATACGTTCTTGAGTTATAAATAGTGTAACTAAGACCAACTTTCTTTTATATATATAGATTAGCTACAACAAACGAAACGCTTATTTAAAATTTCATACAAAACGGCCAACTACAGATACATGATCAATTACTAGTGCCTTTACCTTATTTATTATCAAATTTCGAGAAAGAAATCACTTATTAATCCAACTCGTATAAACCGATTTCGGAAAGATACGCGAGATCTTTTCGTACAAAGAACCTTAGCGCTTAAAGATTTTAAGAGCATTTTAAGTAACGACATTCTTTTGAATCTTGGTTTCTGACTATGAGCTAAGTAAAAAAATTTTGGAATCAACGAGCGATGAAGCTATACGAAACGAAGAAATTCGTACAAGAAAAACTGATACAGCTCGACAATAAATGGGTACATATTATAAAAAACTATGCATATAATACTGGATATATACACTAGAAAAAGCAAAGCGTTCGTAAAGCAACGGAAGTTCCCAAAAAGTTTCCAGGAAGCCGTAAAGAGCAACCCATGCGTCAAGAGTAGTATTATTGACACCGATAAAAAAACGTACCCTATTCCCAATACTGGAGTCCCACTCGTAATCACCCTTACTAACGTTGCTCACGTCATCCGCGGGGGGCTTCAGGTACCCGATTCTTCGGAATAGCGTCGATCTAAAGAGATTCTTACTGGCAAAGTTCAAACCGCCACAATAGTGGAATATCTTGATGCCGTTGATTTCTTCCGCCTGCAAAAAGCAATTTCAATTAAAATGCAAGCCTATTCCACTGCTGAGTAAAGGCCTCTCCTTTTGTACAGAAATATTGGAGCTTGAATCCATAACGTTCTATCACGGATCAGTAAGTTATACACATCGCGCAATTTCTCTAGAGAAATGCAGGTTTCTATCATGACGTTTCACCGAAAATCTTTCATAATAAACTCATTTGTACCTGCCCGAAATTTCAACACAAATTTAGAGGATACGTTTTAATAATGTAAAAAACTCTAATGATGCCACGCAATTTACATATCTCGAAGGGAAACTGAGTTTCAAAACAGAACAAAATACTCCTGTTTAAAACATGCAAATTCTAAGAAAATTGTAAAAAATACGTAACATTAGTAAACAAACATTTAAATTCAAAGAATTCACCAATAAACAAGTAATAAAGGTGAATACACCTTCATTAAAAAAGTAATCACATTATAGACAATATATTTGTCTGCGGAATATAATCAATAGAAAAAAAACTTGAAGTATCTATGATAAACTTGACAAATGATGTTAAAATAACAATAGTAAATTACGGCTTATATTAAATCAATACAGAAATAATTGAGCTTAAACGGAAAATAAACCGAACAAACAGATATGTAACAATGAAAATTGGGTCGATTGAAATAAAAAAAAAATTGAGTTTAAAGGTAATTTCAATGACAATTCAATATTAAAAGAAGCAATAAATTATGCAACAGAGATTGGACATAGTCTTAAATAATTAGATAAAAGACTAAAGGATGCCTTAGATGCGTGCGATTAGTAGGAGGTATCTAAAATTAAAAACTAAAAAGATCTGTACAATTAATTGGTAAGAAGATTAGAAGAAGATTTTAAGAAGAAAAAAAAACCATTGCCAAATAGAAATAAAAATAAAATGCGTCTATTCGCAGACAAAAGGTATCCATACGCCCTGAATTATGAGGTAGGTCTGTTTGACGTGCTAAAATTATGGATTTTCCTATTTTTTAACATATTCCTAATATGCGCAGTTCAGTTCTTAATACTCTGTGTTCATGATACAACGGAAATGGAATGGCTGAGTCATGGGATGCTTTTAACAGAATCATAACCATATTAAATCATAATTTCGCAGTATCATTGGAAAAATGAAACTTTAAATAAAGTAATATTGACCAATACTACTTTTATTTTACTGATAGTTACTAATATTGTACATATCAGGCATGAATTGAGATGACATGCCAGGCAAAATCATTTATTTATTTTGTACTAAGGTATCCCACAAAGTAACGCCCTCGTATATAAAATAATGGCCTGTTGCTATTCCACTGTTGGGTTATCCATATTCTGGAGAAGCGGGTTAGAGATTAGACTCAACGCTGCTCCAATGTGGACTGGTAGGTTACACATATCCCCGGAATTGTCTAGAGATATACAGATTTCCTCAAATTTTTCCTTCACCAAAAAGCGTGTGATACATTGCAAATGAAAATATCAATTGGGCACCCTAATTTTGAAAAAAAATTGTTCGGTAGGTGCCCTGGGCCTAAAAAGAGGTAAACTGTCTCTCTAATCGGCTATTACATGCAACTATGTTAGTAAAGCTGTTATAGCCTAGCGGTATAACACCGTACGACTCTTTCGAGGAGATCGCAGGTTTTCAAACCCCCTTTGTTTGAACCGGGTAGGCACCAATGAGTTTCTATAAAAAACTTGTGTCTAATTGATAATTACAATTTATCAAAAGCTCGAGAAAACATTGTGAGGAAACCTAAATATCTCTAGAGAAATCTGGGGTATGTGTAACCTACCAATCCGCATTGGAGCAGCGTGGTAGGTCTTAGCTTCAATCCTTCTCTCCAGAAACGGAGAGAAGACGCCTGTGCCCAGCATTGGGACAGTAACAGGCCGTTACTTTACTTTTTATGTTAGTAGTAGTAGTAGTAGTAGTAGTAGTAGTAGTAGTAGTAGTAGTAGTAGTAGTAGTAGTAGTAGTTGTAATAACTTTTTATGTTAGTACAACTTAATTCTAAACTTAATTGTTAATTTAATGTAAATATCTGCCACTGTTAACTGGTGCATTGGTGTCCTTATCTGAGGCACCAGATGGGACAGTTTGGAACAGTCTGATTTACCACTTAGCTTTGACGTACTCTACGCAACAGCGATGCAATTAAACAAGTCAATACTCACCGCTCTATATCTCTTGATGTCTAGATATAGGTCAGTGTCCAGCACGCGGCCCAAAAGGCACGTGTAGGGCTTCTGCGAACGACAGAAGAGCGCCCCAACACTTGCCAGCAACCCAGCACCGAGTCTAACCAATAAATAATGAAAAGCAAATGAAGTTAATGCATACAGTAGACATATATAAAAATTATTATTGTTTACAAAAACTTGGGCACTTAGTGACTTTTTCTATAAATTCATTTTCCACCTTTTAGTGCCATTGTGAGGAAAAAGTGAGACGAAAATTTTGATAAGTTTGAAATAAATCTGTCCAAAATCATTTGACTGATTTTGGAGATTTCAAAATATATTAAAATTGAGTTCAAAGGTGTCGGTTATGTTGACGTCATTATTCTAGAACTATAAATGTGGGAATATCCAAAGAAATTTATAAAGATGTACGTGATATTAATAATCTAAGACACTTTCTCTGGAACTGTCACTTACCCAATATCGATGTTAATCAACAGTGTGGTTAAAAATGTAACCAGCCATACCACTGCATCCAACTTGCTCAGCTTCCAGAATCTGTCAAATATAAAATTAGACCGTAAATCACTATCATTTTCCTGCCCTTATCCGACTCTAAGTGGGTTCGGCACCTTGACCTTTAATCAAGAAATAAATGTAACAATCTCTTACTTATTAAGATCCTTAATCTGCATAAAAAGTCCTTTAAGTGACACCACGATGATGGAGGCGAGCACGCAACGTGGAAGCTGCTCAAAAAAGGGACCAATCCAGAGCAACACGCAAAGGATCAACGTCGCGCTGACCACCGACGTTATCCCTGTTTTACTGCCCGCCTAAAAAAAGCAATATACAACTTTTAGTACAGAAACCGGCTATTCTAACCTCTTATTCTATCGGATGAGTTTCAAGCCTATACGAAAGGGTTAAGGAGGAGGTGGATTACATTAAGGAGATTGGATTGAAGGAATCGATTGTGAAGAAAAGGCGATTGGTCATATGATCTTTTGTCAATAGTCTTTCCCACGCTATAATTTCCGATATTATCTGTTTGTCAATAGCTGAGGATCCTCTTAAGTTAGCAAGCGAAGAACCGGAGCCCTTATTCATGAGCTTTTCATACGGTATTCTAAACTCAGTAGACAGGCTAGCCCGATAGAATAAGATGTGAGTAAATCCAGCATCTATACATTCATTCATTCATATATCATATTAGTTGTAATGAAAAAATCGACAACTTATTGTTACATGTTTGTTACCTGCAATCTGCTTCATATATATTAATGAGGTCAATAAATAGACAACATTGTTGACGTCAATGAGACACTTGCGCTTGTTTTGAGACTTTCAAACTGAACGATAACTAATTTGAAAAGAATGCAAGGTTGCATCAAATGACCTTTTATTCAGTTTTATTCAGTAAGTTGTCACAGTGCTATTCCCGAGCGACTATTAGATATTGATATCTATAACGTGAGCTAAGCTAACGTGTCGAATACTGGGCTAATGTGTGATGAGGTGCTAGAGTGTGTCTTGCAGAGCCAGAATAGATTGCGCCGTAGCCAAAAAATTACTTACTAAAATTAAAATTATTTACTAGCTAACCCACAATTAAGGAGTATTTAAAAAAAAGGGAAGGAAGCAATCATACCTGTAGAGTTATTATACGCATGCATATATAATGTAAATACATTAACTCACCTGATACTGAATATAAGATCTGGATAAGCTAGCACAAAGCGGAGCGCAGCAAAAGAACGACCCAAACACGTTACTGGAACCCTGACAATTGAAAATTATAATTCACTGCACTGTTTAAATTACTGTCTCCACCCTCAATTATATCATCGTTGCCCTTTTCCTACTCTTAAGGCATATTTATATTGTGTTGTCTTTCTTTTTTCAGGTGAAAGGTTAAACATAAGGTTCCCACTATTTGTAAATAATCCAAATTTCAGTTTTATTCTTTGTTTCACCGTACAATCTCCTTTGTGTGTACTCCATCTTACGTGACATTGGCAAAGTAATCTGTGCCGATATGGCACTCCTAAAAGCCATTAAAGGAAAATTGAATTGAATTGAAGTCATGACGTGTTTTCTCTTGTCCATTCTCTCCTATCATTCGTCAACTCTGTCGCTACTCCTTTTATATGCATACACAATCCATCCATTTCTTTTCGGCCTTCCTCTTGTCACATCCATCTATCTTTTATTGTATAGTTTTTTTCTTATTCCCAAAGGAAAAGAGAATTTTTGAGAATGAGAACACTTCTACATCAGCAATACACACATTCACTACCACAATCATTGCGTCCTGTAACTGAAGTATCATCGGGAGATGACTCCAGGAAAATCTCAAACCATCAACTTACGCTTTTTAATTCACTACTATGCCAATATATCAAAGGGGACCTGATGGTACCAAACCTAATTAATTAGTTTAGATGCGTGAACTCACCAAAAGTCGTGTTGTATCCGGCTGAGTAGAATAAACAACCCTCATTTCTTACCCAAGTGTCGTAAAAGGCGACTAAGGTAAGGTGACCCGCAGTATAGTATCCGGCTGAGTAGAATGGACTACTCTCATTTATTACTGAGGTATCGTAAATGGCGAATAATGTAAGTTCACGTCAGGCCTGTCGTAAAATACCTTGCCAAAACATATTACGACATGTTTTGCTAACCCCACTTAGAGTTGAATAAGCTTATGATGATGTGTAAACTCACCAAAGCCAGAAGTTCCTGATTCGCATCGATCTCGTATTTCTCCTTTGAGGCAAATATGAGCGCCATGGACATTGATATGGTGTATGTCACCATCGTTATGGTGAATGCGTCCAGGACTATCTCTGGCATCAGCTCGACAGGCGGCACTTGAGGGTCTGGCAGTCTGTGTCAAATCAAAATAGGGTCCATTGTACCAGGTATATCTATGACTTGGTTTGAGTAAACTTATTTTTAGCTGCTTTATATAGTTTCACTTTTGACTATTAGTTGACTCGTTTGAACTCAATTTTGACTTACTTTGAATAGAGAGATTTAATACGAACTTTGTACACATATAAATATAAATTATGTAATGTTTGGAATATCTGTAAATTGAAAAAACTTTAAAATGTGTTTGGGACGAATAAAATAAAATAATAATAATTATGTAAGTAAAGACGAAAATTTAAAAATAAAGATGGCGTTGATTACATGATTATTAAATAAAAATAATTATTACATAATAACATAAAGTATTCTTACATAGCTTAAATGTTTTAGAAATAAATATTTTAAACAATAAAGAAATTAAAGTTAAGGTTTATTCTTGTTCAAAAATCTATTAACTATTGGTTTTATCACGATTGTGTTTACACATATATAAACTGCTTTATCTATTCTAAAAATATGTCATACTTCAAAAATTTTAACATTTAAGAAGTTTCTAACCTCACTTATAGGTATGGAATCTTTTATAACTCAGCTTTTATACAAAATCAGCTAAATTTGAGTAATAGTTAACTAATAAAAAAATATTTGCTATTATTTGAACTCATTTTCATTTTTTTACATCTTGGGTCTAAAATTTTATGAAAGTCAGCTTCCTTTGCCTCATTTGTTTTAATTACTACACTAAAAAGTGGAAAATTAATATGATTTGAAGTAACTAAAATTGATAAAATACGAATAAAAAATAACTTACCCAGTAGGAATACTTCCGACTAGGGAAATGTCATAATTCTGTTTTAGATTTCCGAAAGTAGACGCAAGCGTACCGATGACTATCGCTAGCAACTCTATAGGCACTGGCACCCGACTTCTCTTGCTCACCCACGGCTAGAAATTCACATTCGAATTCAAAATATTTTTATTCAAGTACACTTTTTAACATTTTAATCCTCAACTCTACCGTTGGCGGTTGTCCTATACTATTTCTTTTCTCCGATAAGAAATATTTTGAATATTGTAAGAAAGTTATGTTAATATTAATTTTGGATCATGAAGAAAACAACGACTCGCCTGTGCCCTATGTATTATCGCTAAATAATATGAAAATCTGGCTCAAAGGACCATTTTTGGAGTTGTGGTGGTCCTTGTGACATTAATAAGAACATATTGGATTGAAATAATTGATTCAAATATTTAAAAGTTTATTCTAATAATAGTAGTAAAAGTATTGGTAACGCGTTGCTGTGGCTCAGTCCGTTATCCATGTTCCCATTCCCTATATTTTGGAAAGCGTTTGTTTTAATTTTGCGATCACTTTTAATTTATTAAAAAGTGGTGTTAATAGTAGTTTTTGAGTTTATCAAGAACAAACAGATAAAGGATGAAGCGGCGGTAATCGAATGGTTAGGATAACGGACTTGCGATCGAGAAGTCGTGGGTTAAAATCCCGGCCATTATGCTACGGACGTGAACCCACTCTTATCACAAGCATTTAGCTTAGCTGGAGGGATTAACAAGTTTACTAGTAATTTGTAACCCAAAATTGCTAGTAAACTTAAAAAGAAGCGACGGGGGACATTGTTTTATATTGTTACAACATGTTTCTAATACAACCTTCATAGAGTTGGTCATTAATATGAAAAAGCATTGTGTCCGTCATATATTTGTCATTGAGTTGTTGAGAAAGAGTAAATGAGTTGACTTTGGGAAAGTTGCTTTTTATTTATTGAAAAAGTGTAAAGTAGAAATATCTTTGTTAGTTATAATATATAAGGACTTAATAATTTACCTTCAGCAGTTCATTGTTCAAGGCGATGACCACACAAGCTATGGTAGATATCGCGAATGCAATCCAGTTCGCATTCGGCAGACTTTTGATTATTTCTACCACTGTCTGGAACAATTAAATGGGACTATTTTCAATATGAATTTTCTCTCAAATCTCAATCATCATTATTCTCTTGCCTTTATTCCAATCTAAGTTTGCGCAATGTCTTCTATCATTCGTTAACTCTGACGCTTCTCCTTTTATATTCATATCATTCTACACTTTTTCAATAATATATATAGTATAATACGTCGCACTTTTAGTATTAAAGTTACCTAATTAAAAAATAATATAATAATTATAATTTCTGCATGTATCAGGTATGAGAACGAATAGTACAGTCTACATTTAGCATTACATATATTTTCTTGTATCTTGGATTATAGCAAAATAATATTTTTATTATTTGTATTATGGACCTCCGCAAAGTATCGCCTGATTCTATAAATTAAATAAAGGTAGAAACATATACGTACAAAAACGACTTTGTAATTGGAGCCAAGTTTGGGCAGTTTAACACCAAAGAGGTCCTTCAGCTGCGAAGATAGCACATGGAACGAGGCTGCCGTCGTGAACCCCGAAACTAGGGGTTCGGAGAGGAGGGTCGACACAGCGCCGAGTCGTAACACCCACATAATCACCTGAAGAAAAGACAAAGTACTGTAGCAAGCAAAATGGTCATCTGAAATCCTTTAAGCATGTCACAAACATCACAGTGTCTTTTTCTTCATCAATCAATTTTCTTTATTCAAATAAACTTGTAAACAATGAATGCTTTTGAATCGTCAACTCTACTGCTGGTTCGGTAAGCTGTTCCTACCGAGAAGATCCCGCAAGAAAACGGCGATTGCTCTTTTCAAAATAATACTTATAACTATAATAGTTACATTAAGTCATTACTATCTTGGGCAGGGTCGGCCAGTAGCTATATCCACGCATTCTTATCATCTAAATAATCTTCAACAGTAAGTAATGGCAAAGGTAAAATTGATTGTGGAATTTTATTATAGAATCTTATACCCAAACCCACAAACGAGTTACGTACGTGCAAGGCGCAAAGCAGGAGCCGTAAAGTTTTCCTATTTTAATTTCTATAAAACCGTAATCAAAAAATATTTCAAGTTTTCATACCTGAATCAATCCAACAGTGAGAGAAACTATACTGAGGACCTGAAGGGGCGAATATACAGTTCCCGCCAAGACATCTGGAAATATTTAATAAAAACATGTATCATCACTAATCATTCAAATTAAAGAGCATGGATTAAGGTAGCTAAGATGAAATATTTTTAAGGATTCACCAATACTTTTAATAGTTTTTATTTAATTTGCTGTGTACGTATGTAAAGGTGGAATCTTAAACACACTTCCCGATGTCTGATTGAGCTGAAATTTTACATACTGGTCCAGTTCCCATGACAATGCATGTTTATTATAAGCATGACCTGATGCTTCTGCCAGGAGGGAATGGTTAACAGTGTTATTAAAAATTATTATTATTAAAAATGTTTTTATTAAAAATGTACAGTAAATCTTTAGTTTTGAGTGTCACTTGGTGAAACTTGCAAAGAGGAAGGTCTAAAAGGCTCTCCTTAGTAGAAATCCATAGAAATTTCTAGAAAATCTCAAAAATTTTCTAAAAAAAAATAGTTACCTTCCGTCGTAGTAGTATTCACTACATTCATGAAATCTGGGTGAGATGAGTGCTGAGTTACCACCTGAAAGCGAATAAGTTCTCTAAGTTCTAGTAGAATTCGCGAATTCCTGTCGAATTTACTATTGAAATATCCTCAATTAAAATGTTGTTTTTATCTGATTCCCGAAGGATAATTGGGAATTTATTGATCCCTTATGTTAGCCTGGTATATAAGCTTCAGTTACAACTGTATATTTCTGACATTCGGTACACCCAATGTCATAAATATTGCTCCAACGCATTATCCTTGAATAGACAGATAGAAGGTTAAAGAAGGCTAAGATCCAATTATGATAAAAGAGGACAGTTGGCGAATCCACTCGTATAGGCAGCGTTTGGGAAGCTACGCGAGATCTTTTTGTCCACGATACGTCAGTGCCTTAAAACCAGCGGACGATGCAAGGTGCTAGGAGTATATCTACGCAATCAAATCAAGAATGAGAAGATGATATATATATATATATATATATATATATATATATATATATATATATATATATATATATATATATATATATATTTATCAGTCATCAGTGGCTTTTATTCTTCTACGAGAAGAACAAAACTCACTGATATAGCTCAGCGTATCACGCAACTGCAGTGGTTAAGGGCGGAGCATATAGTGCAGAGAACCGATGGGCGTTGGGGTCTCAAGGTGTTAGAATGGTGACTAGGCACAGGCAAACCCAGCGTCGGTAGACCCCCTACGTGATGGACTGACGACATCAAAAAGGTCGCGGGGAGCCGTTAGATCCAAGCTACACAAGATCGTGATGTGGAGGTCTCATGAAAAGACCTGTGTCCAGCTGTAGAAGTCCAAGACGTTAAAGAATAAGAAGGAGAAACTCTTAAATAAAATTATAGCTACCTTTCCTGCCATTAAACAGGCGACGGCGAAGGTCCCCATGGAGACATGGGGCGAAGTCCCAAATATCACATAGATAAGTACTGGGAAAAAGGCCATGTATAATCCGACTATAGGGGGTACTTCAGCAAGTAACGCGTAGGCCATTCCTGAAAGCAAATAATTTCATGCATGATGAGTTTTAGCTCTACTAAGGCGGAAATGACAATAATAATAGTTAGTATTGACAATAATTACAGTTGTTGTTGACAACAATACAGTTATTGTTAACAACAATTACAGCCGTTGTTGACAATAATCACAGTTGATGTTAACAACAATTACAGTTGTTGTTTACAACAATTACAGTTTTTGTTTACAATTATTACAGTTGTTGTTGAAAACAATTAAAGTTATTGTTGACAATAATTACAGTAATTGATATCCGCGATATCGATCGCATCGACTTTAATGTTTAATTAACCTCTATTATGCAGTATATTATATTGTTTTTTACTGTTCCGGTAGTTAGAGAAGCTTTAAAATAAAGATGTGAATTTTGGCATGCTATCCATAAATTACCTGAGACATGGCAAAAATATGCAGATAGCAATATTTTGAATGAAGTTATCTTTTTCCTTCCTAGGATGTATTTTTCTCGAAAAAAAAAACAGCGGATTTAAGCTTGTACACCTGGTATATGAATTAAGTTATTTAAATATTGAAGGTAAAGATTATGACAAATATCAATAAACTGTGGTAGCCCCGCGGTAATACCGTGCGACTCTTTCGAGGAGGTCACGGGTTCAAACCCGGGCAGACACCAATGGGTTTTTCTGTTAAAACTTATGTGTCTTATTGATAATTGCAATTTATCACACGCTTTTCGGTGAAGGAAAACATCGTGAGGAAACCTGCATATCTCTAGAGAATTCTGGAGATATGTGTAACCTACCAATCCGCATTGGAGCAGCGTGGTAGGTCTTAGCTCCAACCCTTCTCTTCAAAAACGTAGAGAAGATGCCTATTCTCAGCAGTGGGATAGTAACAGGTCGCTACTTACTACTTTCTTACAAATATCATTTAGGTCATATAGGTGATCATAAAATGACTGGCCCGTTGCCGCAGTGGGTAGTGAACCTGCCTTCAGTGTCGCGGGTCGCGGGTTCGATTCCCGCCGAGGGCCAACATTTTCTATAAATGAATTTGATGGTCTTCGAGCCTGGGTGTATATTTGTATTTAAGTATGTATTTGTAAATATATAAGTATATATTCACCAGTTGTCTGTCACCCATAACACAAGTATTAAGTTACTTACTTTGGGGACGAACGACCGTGTGTGTAAGTGTCCCATATATTTAAATTATTTATTTATTTATACAAGACCACCCGCCCGAAATGTAGTAATAATAAAAGGGTTTTTTTTTACATGTCTTCATATCTTTACCTTGTGGTATGTGCATGACAGCAGTGGTTGCACCGGCAACCAGGTCACCAACCAGGAATTTCTTTGGGCTGTACTTTGGCAACCATCGTGCTATCGGTAGCGAGTTCAGCAGACACTCGCCAAAGCCACAGCTTTGAACCGCCCTTTTACATCTGTAGCCCACTAGAATTAAAAAATAACAGACATCAGATTACATAGTTCATAAACTTGGCACATGTTATAAACATGTTGTCACATGGTTTGGCTTCGTATTTTACAACCAGCCGCCTGCCTGACGTCAACTTACCTTCGTATTCTACGACACCTCGGTAAGAAAGTGGGTAGTCTATTCTACTCAACCGGACACCACACGGTGGGTCGACTTACCTTAGTCGCCTTTTACGACACCACGGTAAGGAATGAGGATGGTGTATTCTACTCAATCGGATACCACACGGTGGGTCGACTTACCTTAGTCCCCTTTTACGACACCACGGTAAAGAATGAGGGTGGAGTATTCTATTCAGTCGGATACCACACGGTTGGTCGACTTAGTCGCCTTTTACGACACCATTAGTCGCCTTTTACAACACCACGATAAGGAATGAGGATGGTGAATTCTAATCAGCCGGATACCACACGGTGGGTCACCTTTTACGATACCTCCTTAAGGAATGACGGTGGTCTGTTCTACTCAGCGGGATACCAAACGTCAATTTATTATTATTATCAATTCATTTCATATATTATCTTTAATCGCGGATAATTTTGCAAATTCCCAGCCTATATAACTGTACTAACATGGCTTCTCAGGCATCTTGTAATCAGCATCCTTATTGAGAGCATCTTGCTGATACACGCGTCTTATCACGTTGAATTGCTGACTGGGCCGCGACTGTAGCCTGGAACAAGGAAGAATTTATTAATAGCTTAACAACAATTTATAATTTGCAACAGTTAGGGGATCATTTGACATGAATTGCTTTTTTATCAGCATAAAAGTACTATCTATTTATGTGGTAAAATACAATATTCATTTATTGCGTTATCGTACACAAACATGACTGTTTATATTTCATTAAAAATTTAACATTTCGGAACTATTACAATTATTTTACACTAGCCAATCGCCAGCGGCTCCGCCCGCGTGGAAAGATCAAAATCGTTATATAGTCCATATATCGTTATATAGTCGTTTTGATAACCATAAGAACTGGTTAAAGTGGGTTAACTTTAAAAGCTAGACATACGCTGTCGCGGACTTTTATTTAGACCTTTTTGAGCGGTACAATTTTGTAATACATGATTTATGAATAACTATTACCGTTTACTCAGCACACGCAAGGAAAGCTTTTCATCATGCCGTTTTGGTACTATTTTTTATTGCTGCTCCTTTCTTATTCATCTTAGCGTGATGTTATATAGCCTATAGCCTTCTTCGATATCTGACACTTAAATAATTTTTCAAATCGGTCTAGTAGTTCCTGAGATTAGCGCGTTCAAACAAACAAACTCTTCAGCTTTATATATTAGTATAGATTAAAGAGTTGATCTCAGAAAAATCAACTTCAGAACAATCACATCAGGCGCAGACATACATTTTCGCCGCGCGGTAGAAAGAGGAGGGTACTCTTCTACGCAGCGCCGGCGGTTTACTCTCCCTTCGTCTTACGAATTTTCTATTAGTGTGCTTAGTGCGAGTTTCTTTAACCTACTCGATCGCTTTATTGTAACGCCAATTTCTACGATGGTACAACAGCGACATCTAATAATCTCTGCAGCGGATTGAAGAGCTCCAGATGTGCTCAAAACTACTCAGGCTAACTTGATAGAATAAGACGAATATAGCCGGTGTCTATACATAAACACGCAATATGCAAAAACAATATTTTTTATCTATAAGATATATACTCGCCCATCTTCATCGCTATCCGATTCATTTTGTAGTAACGGTTCGGTTTCGTCGCCGCCATTTTGTCGGAAATCCTTTTCGAAAAATAGCAGAGTTTTACGCATACGCATTTTGATATTAAAAATACAACCTTATCACATTCGTATAAGGCTTATTTTTAATAAGAATCTTTGAATAATTTTAATCTATGCTAAATTTTAATAACTATCATTTTAATTTTAAGCAGTTTTGATATAATTCGTCTTTAATATTTAACAAACTTTATAACAAAAAACGGTTGCCTGTAAAGTCGGTTTTACGGGCATAGATTTTACGTGACAACGTCTTTTTATACTGCGTCCATCATATTATCAGTCTTTTGACAGCTCACGCTCATTAAGTTTTGTATTGCTTACGTACAAATATCATACAAATAATATTTGTACTTTATGGATGGGTACCGCCCACTTAGTGATGTCACACATAATGGGTTACTACGATTATGCCACAGATTAAAAATAATCGGTAGAAATCGATGTTACGAGTATTAAAAGACATTTAATAACATTATATAAAGTTTTACTTTCTTCTTAGTTAATACATGAATACAAATAAAACAATCAGGATATTTTAATTTATTTTATTAGCACGAGTCGTCGGAATGATAATCAACACTAGACTCCTCCGATGAGGAGTCTTCAGTAGCAGTTATTATTAGCTCTTGTGTAGATAATATATTATCAAACGCAATATCACGTTCCCAATCAGAGAATATTACTCTTTTAGTTCTTTCCACCACACTTGCCCAGTTCTCGGCCGTTACGTGGGTGCAAGCATTTTTTAGCAATTGCAACATTTTATTCGCTGTGAATGGGGGGCTTGTATTGCATCTCGCAGCATGCCCTTTTACTTGTGCCCATATAAGTTCTATTGCGTTGTACTGGCAGTGGTATGGAGGAATCCGAAGAACAGTATGGCCATATTCTGCTGCCATTTCATTGATTACATAGCGTTTTGCTCTCTTTTTGGTTTTTAATATTTTTATTAATTCAACTTTTAACATTGAGTCGTCCACATTTTCTCCATTGTCCCGAAGCCAATTAATTATTTCATGCTTTTTATTAGCCTGTGTTGGCATTTTGTCAATTTGACGGGAGTGGTAGGGCGCATTATCAATAAAAATTATTGATGGTTCTTCCAATGAAATGAGCATTTTTTTGAACCACTCTTCATACACATTTGCATTCATCTCTTCGTGGTAGTCATTTGATTTATTCGATTTAAATGCCAACAGTGCGTCTTGTACAAATCCTTTTGCTGTACCTGCATGGCAAATGATTAGGCGCTCACCTTTTCCCATTGGTACTGAGGAAGTGGAATCAGCAGTATCATCAGTCCAGAAACGAGATAGTGTGTGGTTAGCGTTGAGCCATGTTTCATCCGTGAAAACAATATTTGCCCAATCTTGTATTTTCTTTGCCTCTCTTAAAAAATCACAACGTGCTATAGCTATATCTGTGCGTTCCATTAATAATTTTCTTTTATTTAACTTTTTATATGAAAAGCCAATTGTGTTCAAAACTTTGACCAAAGAAGATTTTTCACCATGAAATAGACCACTTCTTTTCAAAGAAACAATAAGTTTTCTCAAAGTTGGAATTTCTTTTCTCAAGCAGTAATCTAGTTTACGTAGGTTATCATTAATCGAATTATTTAGGTACGTAATTCGATTAATGATAGTAGGTACTATAATCGGAATGGTATCGCATACGAGAATCTTTAGGACATCACTATCGTCAATCTGTCAAAAGATGGTTAATATAATGGACAGTGTATAAATGTGATGGATTGGAGTGGGAGAGAGACGCAACGCATTCGCCAGTCCGGCGGGCCTCTCTTTCGTTCGGTGACTCATCGTAACAGACGTGAGCGGGCGTTACACTTTTTCATGAGTGACTCCAAGCCGCAACCTAATTTAAGACGTTGTCACGTCAAAACAGAGTGAAAGTTAACGTTGATTGTCATTTTCTGATTTTGGCTATAATTTGTACAAGCAATATCAGTGTATTTAATTGAAATTACAAACATATAAGTATGATAGTTAATGTGAGTTAAGATTCTCAAGGTTCATCTCATTCGATGGTCTCGGTAATCGCTTTTACAATAAAATTCCGCAATCAATACTAGATCAGTCTACAGAAAGGTTTAAATTAAGTATAAGAGATATGCTTATACGTAAAGCATATTACAAAATTGAAGATTATTTGGATGATAAAAAAGCCTGGACTACAAAATCCTTTCAGCTTCATACAAGACTGCGGTTTAATAATGTCAAATTGAAAATGTTTAAAAGATTGATTGAGTTTCTTTTTGGTTCTTCTCGGTAAGAGCAACATTCCGAACCAGTTATAGCTTCATTAATCATATTGATCCTTGACGATTGAAAAGTGCTTGAAAGAGCTTATTTGAATAAAGATATTTTGATTTGATTTAAGCATAAGAGATAGAGACATACTTTCGCGGATTTTTTGTAGTATTATTGTAGATCTACAATTCCGTTTTACATTGCTTTAGTGTATCTCTATTGGTTTACGCGGCGGGATTACGAGAAAATCGATCACATATAGACAGACAGCTTTTGGGAACTTTATTTTATAATAAGTATAGATAGCTCATTTAAGGGCGGGCTTCCTTACTCTAAATATAATATTATAACTCTATAAAGAATTATGACTTCCGGTTTTTTTTCAACTATTAAGCAAATTCTGAATATTTAACAGACTACAATCTATCACTTTTCGTGATATAACAAAATCTACATCAATAAAATTGCACAAATATAAGTTATTGATTGATTTTTTCACTTTTTAATTACACCAAATCACTTGCGTAACAAATCCCGTATAACAGCTAAAGGTATTGATTGATTCACTTCACTTTTTTAATTACACTTCACCACATCACTTGCGCGACAAATCCCGTATAATAGCTAAAACTATGTTATATCTAATCAATTATACGTTTGTATCGATGATTAATAATCGATATTTAATACGACAGTATCTCACGTCTTTGAATACGATCGGTTATTCTCTCACTGGCACATAATAGAACTGATAGTAAGATGTAACGGATGGATGGACAACAATTGGTATATTTTGGCAACTGAGTTGCACAATTTCACTACGTCAATGTAGATTTCAATTTCTATGTTACATGAAAATTGTTACCTCGCAATCGATACCTATATTTAATACTAGTATTGTCCCGCGGTTTCACCCGCGTACATACCAATCTCATGGCAGTGGAAAGTCTACTGTAGATTTATTTTTGTTAAATATTTCATCAATAGTTTCCGCAGCGCATGCGATGACAGTTTAATAATTTACACTAATTTTTGGCATCTTATTACATTTTTATTACAGGTCCTTATTTTTTTTAAGATAATATAGCGTATGTTGCTCTGTAAAGATGTAGCTGTCTAATGGGCAATGCATGTTTATAAGCATGACCTGATGCTGCTTCCAGGGTTGACTCCAGACAAGGGAACTTCTCAACGTTCAACAGTATGACCGTAAAATTTTGGTAAAAGCTTTTTATTATCATTAACACTAAAGTTGACGCAAGTGAGGTCACTGAATCACTGAATCAGGTTCACTGATCAACTTTTAAATCTATAAAATAAGTCAATTTTTGACTTTCTAGTTCAATTGTCCAAAAAATTTTAAAAATATATTTATTTAATCGTATTATCAACGGATCTTGATAAGTGTACGAAGTTGAAAATTAAATCTTTCCAAAGTGGATCAAAACAGAGTTCAAAGGAGTAACAGTATAGTAACTGAGTTCAAAGGAGTAAAAACAAAGGAGTTAATTCTGCGACATAAAGCTTACTATACAATTGAGGATTATTTGAATGATAGTAGCATATCTTAACTGCTTACCTAACCTGTAACCGTCAATCACATTGTAATTATTTGCGGTGAGACCATGCAACTCTTTCGAGGAGACACGGGTTCAAAGACCGGCCCGGGCAAACTAATGAGTTTTTTGTTAAAGGCTTATGTGTCTAGTAAAGTCTCTGTGTTGTTTTTCTGTTAAAAGCGTGTGATAACTGCAATTTATACGGTTTTCGGTGAAGAAAGAGGAAACCTGCATATCTGTAGAGAATTCTGGGGATATGAAACCTACCAATCTACATTGAAGCAGCGTGGTAGGTCTTAGCTTCAATCCTTCTCTCCAAACACGGAGAGAAGAGGCCTATGCCTGCAGTGGGAACAGGCCGTTACTTAACTAATCCACCGAGTTTCTTGCTGGTTCTTCTCGGTAGGAGCAAACTTCCGAATCAGTGGTAGTTTCTTTAAAATCATTTGACGATTCAAAACTACTGAAAACAGTCTATTTGAATTGGAACTTGAATTGAACAAACATAACATTAAAAGTATGTAAGTTTATCAATATATAATTTATTAATTTTGTTTAATAGCGTTTTGTTGTTGTATTTAAAAAAATTTAATGTACCTATACTAGGTTTCTTCTATTTATCCAACCACCTAGGGTCGCAGAGATAAGTTATCCTTTGTCTTCCATTTAACTGCATTTTTTGTATGTTTTCTTTTATGGTACATAAATTGAAATATATAAATAAATTAATATAAATCGTGTAAAAATTCATATTTGATCCAAATGTTACAGACCTCTCACTTCTTATCAATTTAATGTCATATATGAACGTTTTTCATATCGAGTCAATTAAAATTGTACCAATAACCTGAGGTCGACGCCAACATTTTCATCGACAATGACCTCACCCTGGCCAGGCTTCAGGCCCGCACAGTTTGGTACTTCCGGATCCCTTTGAACTTCCAAAAAAAATAGTTTATACAATTAGGCGTTACTTTGCGGAGGTCCATTATACAAAAGGAGTGAAAATATTATTTTGCTATCCGCGATAAAAGAAAATATATTTAATGCTAAATATACAGTGTATTATCCGTTCTCATACCCGGCATATGCAGAATTTGTCAAAACTCATGCACTACTGCATTTATAGAAGTAGGCGCTACGTTGCGGAATTCTAAAGGACAAAGTTATGAAAAGTTAAGTTGTTAATAAACGTAGTTGTAATCATAACTTTGTTGTTATAGTTTGTTTTAAAACCGATCCTTTCACATTAAGTTATCTCTTAATAATACTCACCATCCGTTTGGATTCAATTTCTCCTTTTCAGAGTCCCTTTCTTCGTTAACAGTCCGCATTTTCACTAAATCACTTCACTTTTTACACTTTACACTTTTACAACATCACTGGCTGTCTAATTGATTTAAGGCTTCAGTTTTGAATAATTAAGTACTTAATATTGTATAAATTATTGTATTTAAGTCACAAGCCTATAACTGGTTCCTATTCGAATACACAAAAGTAAAGATTTTTTTTTTGTATAAACCATGATTAAAGAAAATATATATAATACTAAATGTAGAGTGTACCTCTACCTCTCATATCTTATAGATGAGGGATACATAAAAAGAGTCCATGGAGTAACTCTTGATGTTTCGGTTACTGGGTATAATGGTTGTAGAGATTGTGGTAACGAATGAGTGCAGTGCTGGCTATGGCTATGGTAGCTTTTTACTTACTATTGGGCTATTTGTCGGTGTATATAAATCACTTTTTACTATCAAGTTCTAAGCCGCGTTTGAATCTTCAAAATTATCTAAAATTTAGTCTTAAACCGATTTAAAATAGTAATATCGTAAACTAAAATAACGGATACCAATATAAGATGAATAATATAATATTTTTTGTCAATAACTTGTATACATAATTCAAAATTTCTAATTTTTAACTATTGAAAAATTTAAAAATAAATTTACAAAATTTATTCTAGTTTCTGAACGCATTTAAAGAGTGGAACTCACAACTTGTTTGTAACGTATCAAACAAAATATTCTTTATTCAAATACACTGTTTTTAGTACTTTTAATTCGTCAAATGTTTTTAAAGAAGCTACCACAGTACATTGTTTTGTTGTTAGATTGAGGAAAATTACAGAGTACTTATTTTTAAAATAACACAGTATTTAATAGCAAGGAAATAATTTCAGTCATTAAATAAATGGGGGAATACTAAAACCTTTTCTAGTTCGAACGTATCACTGCGATTTTTTGTGGCACACTTTTGACAATGTTTTTTTATACATGATAGATTAAATTTTAATTATTATTTTACCGGGTGGAAATTTATAATGATTCGTACTTGTTTGCACAACATGATGAAGTGAAGTGTGTTTGATCTCGCCACAATCCACTAATAAGGCTTATCGTAGACTAGCGACATGACTCATTTAAGATGAGAGCGATCACGTGCTCATCATAAACAGGCCTAAGTATAATTTAAAGCATTTATTTAAAAAATTTAAAGCTTTCCTTGCGTGCGCTGAGTAAACGGTAATAGTTATTCAAAAATCATGTATTACAAAATTGTTCCCTTCTAAAAGTTCTAAATAAAAGTCCGCAATATATCTAGCTTTTAAGGTTAACCTACTGTAACCATTTTTTGGTTATCCTATGTTACGGTTTTAATCTCTCCACACGGGCAGAGCCGCTGGTGATTGCTAGTAATTTATAGAATGAAGCGTTACCTTGCGGAGCTTCATAATACAAAAGTAATGATAAAATTATTTTGCTATAATCCGCGATGAATTAATGAGCAATAATGATGATTTCATCGCGGATTATAGCAAAATAGAATAATTAGAATTTCCGCGGTAAAGTATATAGAAAATATATTTAATATAATGCTAAATGTAGTGTTGAATATTCGTTATCTTGATACATGCAGGGTTTCTAAAAACACATGCACTAGAAATCTCCACTACCGCTACCACAATACACAAGCAATGCACACATTCACTATCACGAACTCAACAATCGTTTCGCCCCGCAACCGAAGCATCATCAGGAGGTATGACTCCATGAGAAAATCCATACCATTTTATTGGAACTTTAATTGTGATTTCGTCAACTTTGTTAGGTGAAACTATTTCTTTCATGTTTTTTGGTGGTATGTTTGTTTTACGCACATTATTATTTGTCGCTCGTCTGTGTCCCGCCTTACAGAACAATGCCAAAGTATTTTCTTATCATACTTTATCTTTAGTCATAACTAAAACACTTAACCTTTTTTTTCTTAAACACAACAGATTAAAACAAAGAAATTTTACACATTGTTGTCTTCTTTATCATGAAAATGATCACGCGGGGAAGTTTATCGGCTATAGGTGTAGAAAACTTTATTTTAAACTATCTGTGCCAGCTGCTTCGCCCGCATGAAAATCACAAAGTTTGTCACAAAATTTTTTCTAATTTTTTTGAACATAAAAATAGTTATCGTGAGTTAATTATTAGAGATTTTTGAATAACTTTCACCAATTACTCAGCGCACGCAAGGAAAGCTTTAAATTTTGCCGTTTTCGTAATATTTTTTATTGCTGCTCCTCTCCTATTTATTTTAGCGTGCTATATAGTCTGTAGCCTTCCTCAATAAATGTATTACTTAAACAGAATGTAGTTTCAAATCGGTCTAGTAGTTCCTGAGATTAGCGTGTTCAAACAATTAAACAAAGAAACAAACTCTTCAGCTTTATATATTAGTATAGATATAGATATATTATTATTAGATGCCTATATATATACCTCGATAAATGAACTAACTTACACTCAAAAAATTTTTCAAATCGATCCAGTAGTTTCTGAGATTAGCGCGTTCAAACAAAGAAACAAACAAACTCTTCAGCTTTATATATTAGTATAGATATAGATTTATTATTATTAGATGCCTATATATATTCCTCGCTAAATTAACTATCTTACACTCAAAGAATTTTTCAAATCGGTCCAGTAGTTCCTGAGATTAGCGCGTTCAAACAAACAAACAAACTCTTCAGCTTTATATATTAGTATAGATTTTGCATTTGATGCTTCTATTACCACGTATTAGCAACACGATCATAAATGTCATCAAATTACACAAATCATTTATTTTTGTACTAGCGGCCTACCCTGCTTCGCACGGGTATAAAATATATAGCCTATGTCACTCAGTGAAAAAAATGATTAAAATCGATCCAGTAGTTTTGATTTATTCATTACTGCCCGTGGCCCGCAAGCGTTAAATTTGGATAAAAACAATTCCCTTTTCCTATACCAAGAAGATTTCCTGCTATCTTTGGAATGTCTAAATTCATATACTACATAGTTATTACACATTACTACATTTTACATTTTTCCCTATATATTTTATGTTTAAAATTAATTACAGAATGTCTTTATATACAACATTCATAGCTTTGTTATCATTAGACAATACAAACATGTTTTCTTTAGAGGTTACTCTTAAAAGAGCGACATTTAGTTGCACGTCCGATCGCTGCTAAATTCGAAGTGCTATAGGGAGAAGCGCGGCCTCCTCGCGGGATTTTAAATCTGTGATATCTTCGAAAATGTTCATTTAAATTACATGCTGTAAACGGCCATATTGATCTATATTAAATCAACAATGTATTTAACGTACTTAATTAAATAAGAATAATTGCTATATTGTATAAAAATTGCTTCGAAAATAAGGCATTATTTTTCGTATAAAAGTAAATGTCAAAAAATGCTATTGTGGGTTATCCATAAGAGATAGACATATACCATCGCGGACTTTTCTGTAGACCTTTTCAATGTGTACAAATATTTAGTACATCATTTTGATAAATCTCGTAGGGTTTAGCCTGAGTTTGTAATGTAAGCGGGAAAAAAAGTAATTATTTACGACATCATATTAGAAACCTCAAAAATTATAGTATTTCTCTACTCCATATTGAATGTTATTATACATTCCTCTTGAATCACTCTATCCATTAAAAAAACCGCATCAAAATCTGTTGCGTGGTTTTAAAGGTTTAAGCAGTCATAGGGATATAGGGACAAACAAAGAATGTGACTTTGTTTTATACTATGTAGTGATAATCCCTATAGCATGATTCAGTATTCACGCGCAATGGCTTATTATTAGCGTATTTCATGTATAACTTTGGTGTTTCTATACCGATTTCAATGATTCTTTTTTTATACAATGGTTAATACTATTCACTTTTTTATTTATGGATGACTGAGAGTGATATAAACGTAGAAGTAGACAAATATAACCAGAAAGCGTCGAACTGCTAAGCTCTCGGGAGTTACACGTGTTATTGTGAGTCAACCATAAAAGATAGACATATGCTGTCGTGGGATATTTTTTATATAATTTTAAGGAGAACATTTCCGTCATACATGATTTCTGTGTAGCTTTAACCATCAAGGTTGCACACGCGACGGAAGCTTAAAAAATGGAGTAACTTCTCCCGTTTTCCCGACATTTCCCTTCACTGCTCTGCTCCTATTGATTGTAGCGTGATGAAAAGTATACTATAACCAGCCCAGGAGTATGAAAAAAAATTGTACCGAGTTTCGTTAAAATCCGTCGAGTAGTTTTTGTTTCTATAACGGTTATACAGACAGACAGACAGACAGACAGACAGACAGACAGACAGACAGACAGACAGACAGACAAAATTTTTACTGATTGCATTTTTGGCATCAGTATCGATCCCTAATCACCCCCTGATAGTTATTTTGGAAATATATTCCAGTTACAGAATTGACCTCTCTACAGATTTATTATAAGTATAGAAGATTTAATATTTATTATTATTAGATACGCAAAAGGTAGTTAGTACATAGTTTTGCCAACCAGTATCATTTTACAGACTGTCATACGATCATACAATTATTGCAATCTATCAAAATTCGAAACACGTTATAATGCCATTATCCTTAACCATATAAAAAACCTATTATTGAGGGTATTTAAGCGAAAGTTATGATAGAAGTGTTTGGCTCTTTTTTTTTTGGTCAATCGATGGACGTCCACTGTTGCACATAGGTCTCTTCATGGGGGCACGATCTCTCCTTCCCCACCGTAGTTCGTGCCATGGATGGTGGACAGGGTGAGGTCGTGGGCAGCGATGGCCTCCTTTTGCGAGCACGTTATCTCGCGGAAGGAGGCTGCGGGGCGGATCCGGGTCGAGTCCTCGGATCCGATCCGCCGCAGGCAAGCCGGGTGCAGGCGACTCGCTCAAGACCATTGCGTGCCGCCCTAACGGGGACCTTCCGGACGTTCCGAACGGGGTTTATCGGACGCCCACCCTATTCAGGTCCCCGAGGCGATTGATTCATCTCGATGCATCGTCTAGCGTAGGGAGGGGCCACTTTTAGAAAGGCCCCGACCAAGAGGTGGCGCACTCTGGGGTTCAAAGTTGCTGCTGGCGGGGATGTTAGCAATGTGTCCTACCGTAGCCTGTCCCCGCCACCAGGAGCGTGGTGAAGCACTGTCAAGTTTTTAGTCGGTGGGAGTCCGACATACCCGCCGCTCGACCCCGTCGGGCGGTAACGAGCCATAATGGGATTTCCTGACATAAAAAAGGTCTCTTCATGGGATCTTTATACCACACGATGATGTGCCGCTAGGACCCAGCTCCTCACGACCTTTTTTAGGTCCTCAGTCCATCTCGTAAGGGGTCTACCGACACTGCGTTTTCCAGTGCGGGTTCGCCATTCCAACACCTTGAGACCCCAACGCCCGTTGGTTCTCCACACTATGTGCCACCCATCGCCACTTCAGCTTCGCAACACGCTGAGCAATGTCGGTAACTCTGGTTTTTTTACGGATCTCCTCATTTGTGATTTGATCACGTAGAGATATTCCGAGCATAGCTCGCTCTGAGCGGCTCTAGCCCTCTTATGAGGCCCATGAGGGATCTTATGAGGGTGGTTGGCTATAATCCGCATTTGTTAAGAAAATCTATTGTAATGCTAAGTGTAGGAACAAAACCGTTCTCATTCTTTATACGTGTAGGTATAGTTGCCGTATCATAAGACTCAACCACCAACAGCATACTACATACGCACTACACATATTCACTACGACAATCCCAACGATATTTGTATAAATAATCCAAGACCTACTAAGCTATATCTCATTAACGCGTGCGCAAATCGTGATCGGCACATGATTAAGATTTGATAAACATCGCGAAATGAAGACACTGTCGTGATATCAACAACTATCGATGACGTGATAACGACTTGACGGGCTTACAGATGTCCAGATGTAAAATGAACTCTCTAGATATAATATACTAGAAATCGCCAGCGGATTCGCCCGCGTGAACCCTTATCTCACTCTAAGTGCGGTCGGCACAGCATGTTATAAACATGCTGTCACATGATTTGGCTTCGTTTTTACGACCGGCCGTCTGTCTGACGTCAACTTACCTCTGTCATATTTTAAGACACCTCGGTAAGAAGGAGGGTGGTCTATTCTACTAGACCGGATACCACACGGTGGGCCAACTTACCTTAGTCGCCTTTTACGACACCTCGGTAAGAAAGAGGTTGGTCTATTCTACTAAACCAGATACCACACGATGGGTCAACTTACCTTAGTCGCCTTTTACGACACCTCGGTAAGAAATGAGGGTGGTCTATTCTACTAAACCAGATACCACACGGCAGGTCGACTTACCTTAGTCGCCTTTTACGACACCTCGGTAAGAAATGAGGGTAGTACTATTCTATTCAGCCGGATACCACACGGTGTTAGTATAGTATTTTTATAACTATAAAAATGGTTAAAGTGGGTCAACCTTAAAAACTAGATATATGCTGTATTACATGTATTTTGAATAACTATTACCGTTTACTCAGCGCACAAGAGGAAAGATTTAAATTTTGCCGTTTTCGTACTATTTTTTATTGCTGCTCCTCTCCTATTCATCTTAGCGTGATGTTATATAGCCTATAGCCTTCCTCAATAAATGGACTATCTTACACTGAAAGAATTTTTCAAATCGGTCCAGTAGTTCCTAAGATTAGCGCGTACAATCATTCGTTATATAACATCACGCTAGAATGAATAGGTGAGGAGCAGCAATCATTTTTGATTGTTCTATATTACGGTTTTAATCTTACCACGCGGGCGGAACCACTGGTGATTGCTAGTATCTTATAAAAAAAATACCAAAAAATATTAATTAAATTTGTTAGGTCTTAAATGTTGGTAAACGTGGTTATTGTTTATGATTATAATTTGTGGTCTCAAAACAAAGTTCTGTATGTTGGTATTTGAAAAAAATAGAATGGCCAAAGAAGAAAAAGTGTTAAGATGGTGGATTTTTGTATCGTACCAGCGAACAACAGTAATTGTCAATAAGTATTCTAATAAAAGATGTAAATTAAAGGGAGTTTTATTACAAATTAATACTGACATACACAAACATGAATTTTTCATTTAATTACATTAGTATGATAGAAATGTAGGAACTAAAGACTACTTGTAAAATCACGTTGAATACAGGTTTATTATCCTTAACCGATAAATTATTTACTCGATACAAGGAAAACACTCGTGACCTCGCTGATTTTCTTTGTGGAATACACATTTAGTACCAAAATAAAGTATTGCACAATCATTAAATCCAAATTTATAAAAAAAGTCTGATTTAACAAACATACAGACACACAACTACTTATTAACATTTTTTAATCAAGTCTATATATCTCTTTTCAGCCGTGTGGTATCCGGCAGAATAGAATAGTACCACCCACTTTTCTTACCGAGGTGTCGTAAAAGGTGACTAAGGTAAGCGACTCACCGTGTGGTATCCGGCTGAGTAGAATAGACTACCCTCATTTCTTACTGAGGTGTCGTAAAAGGCAACTAAGGTAAGTGACTCACCGTGTGGTATCCGGTTAAGTAGAATAGACCACCCTCTTTCTTATCGAGGCGTCGCAAGATACGACTAAGATAAGTTGACGTAAGGCAGGCGGCCGGTTGTAAAATACGTAGCCAAATGATATGACAACATGTTTATAACATGTTGTGCCGACCCCACTTAGAGTGGGATAAGGGCAGGAAGATGATGATGATATCTCTTCTAAATTTAAGTAACTTATAGTCACAGTGTAATCCACTTTTCGCCTTATTGTTATTATGTGTAATACTTGGTAATTTTTTTTAAGAAATCAAAAAAATTAATAAAGAAGCGCCGGGTGACATTTTTTTTTTTTATGGAATAGGAGAGCAAACGAGCATGCGGTGCACCTCAAGTGATCACCGCCGCCCACGACCTCTCGCAGAGCGAGTGTGTTGCTGTCCTTTAAAAAGGTGGAAAATACGCTTTTTGAAGGTACTTACATCGTACCGATCCGGGAACACCGCTAAAGGGAGATCGTTCCATAAAATGGTGGTACGCGGAATGAAATTATTTGAAAACCGCACTGTGGTGGATCGCCACGCATCCAGATGGTGAGGATGATATTTTAATCTGTGACGTACAGTGCGGTTGTGGAATTTAGCGGCAGGAATCAGGTCATGTAGTTCAATGGAACACTCTCCGTGAAAGATGCGGTAGAAAACGCACAGTGATGACACGTTTCTACGCATCGCTAAAGAGTCCAACTGTTTGCTAATCACCGTGTCCCCAATAATACGAGCTGCTCTGCGCTGTATGCGATCAAATGGCTTAAGTTGGTACTGGGGTGCACCAGCCCAGAGATGAGAACAGTACTCCATGTGAGGCCGGACTAGCGCTTTATACAGCGCTAGTCTATGGGACGGCTTGAAGTATTGTCTCGCTCTATTGATAACACCCAATTTTTGGAGGCCAACTTAGCCTTTCTTTCCAAGTGATCGCGATACTTGCAGCTATTGGAGATGTCGAGACCCAGTATTTCGATACTACTCGAGTGACCTAAAAGAGTATTCTCGAAAGACGGTGACGCAACAAATGGTGATGTTTTTGCGGTTAACGCGCAAACTTGTGTCTTCTGGGGGTTAAATTGTACTAAATTAAGTTTACCCCAGTCGGAAATCTTCCGTAAGGTGGTTTCAACAGAAGACACAAGATTTATTCGGCACTCATCGACCTTTTCCCAAGAAAGGCTTGCGCTACCGGTGTATGTGGCATCCACTGTGCTGTCATCTGCATAGCAGTGAATGTTAGGATCATCTAACATGTCATTGATATGCAGAAGAAACAGTGTAGGGGATATCACGCAACCTTGGGGAACCCCAGCATTCACTGGCTTAAGATTCGAGCAGAAACCATCGACAACGACACGTATGCTACGTCCAGTGAGAAAGCTGGAGATCCAAAAGCGCAGACTTTCCGGGAGCCCATAGGAAGCTAGCTTCGAAAGAAGTGCCCTATGCCATACACGATCGAAGGCTTTCGCCATATCCAGACTAACTGCGAGACCTTCTCCCTTGCTTTCTATTGCCGCCGCCCAACGGTGAGTCAGGTAAACCAGAAGATCACCAGCTGATCGACTGTGTCGAAAACCGTATTGACGGTCGTTGATCAACTCATGATCCTCCAGGTAAGACAGAAGCTGACGGTTTATAATCATCTCCATAACTTTGGAGATAAGGGAGGTAATAGCAATAGGCCTGTAGTTAGCCGGATCTGAAGCATCGCCTTTTTTAGGGATCGGATGTATCAGGGCTGACTTCCATATATTCGGGACTATGCCTAGTGAGTATGAGAGCCGAAATAGACGTGTGGGACTTTTTTGGTCCGCGCTTTACCATTTGCTGTCACAGCTTTGCATTTGACAGCAAAAATTTCATTTACTTTCTGTTCTTATTTTAGCAGTTTTTTATTGCCCGAAAACAGGGATAAAAGAGATTTTTTTTAAATAAAACCTAGTTAGATCAATTTTTATCCACCAAAATCCCCACATACTCAATTTCAGGAAAATCGTTGGATTACATAAAAAAAATTGTAAACTCTGTAATAAATAAATAAACTAATTTCCAAATATCCTTTACAAATTTTACAGTACCGATCTATTTAAAAGCTACTAGAAATATTCTTCAAGAAATAGTTAACCAGAACCTAGGAATTGCAACAGTTCAAATATACGACAAGTTGTTTAAACAGTCCTGTAAGTGAGAGTTTTGCAATAAATAATGAGATAGAAGATGAAACTCATATACTTTTCTTTGTCTAATCACACAAAAAAGAGACATATAATAATACTTTTCATTTGCTATTTTTATTTGTCGTGGAGTCTATCTCCTGATGATGCTTCGGTTGCGGGGCGATACGATGTTGAGTTTGTGATATTGAACGTGTGTGGTGCTTGTGTATTGTGGTGGCAGTAGTGGAGAATTGTGCATGTCTTTTTATATAACAACAGACTGTAACAAAAGCGCCCCTAGCTGAACTAATTTAAACTCTTTTCAGCATATAACGCGAAACGATATGTCAAATTTGCTAATTGTTTAAAAAAAACAAAAATAAAATAAGTATTGTTATGCTATTTTAGAATAACAAGTAACCTGTTTCTTCATGAATAAAAGTGAACAAACATTCCAAAACATACGAAAGAAAAGACAAAACAATGTAAAAGATATGTATAATGTACAAGACATAAGAAGTTCTTCTCGGTAGGAGAAAACTTCCGAATCAGTGGTAGCTTCTTTAAAAACATTTGACGATTCAAAAGTACCGTAAACAGTCCACTTGAATAAAGATTATTTGGAATTTGAATTTGAAAAAACGGAGGGAGGAGGCCCAGTAGTAGAATTGTAACAGGTCGTTACTTTACTTTTTTATGTATATATTTTTTCGACCTTGTAATATATTAGCGTACTCATCTAACTGAAATTAATTTAGCACTTACACGTGAAATGTTAGAAAAAATATGCATATGCTAAAAGGAATAATACATACACGTTGAACTTATATCAATATAGGTTTGTCCACTACGTCATTGCTCTTATATTCAGAAACAAATCATATATTCCAGTTAGGCCAAAACTCTTTCTCTTTTTGTCTCTATGTATATCCTCCTGCCGTTATACCTCTCTAATTGAGGTCGACACAGCATTACAAACATGCTGTCAAATGATTTTGCTGCGTTTATACGACCGTCAACATGACGTCAATTGACCCTAGTCGTAATTTATAAAACCTTGTTAAAAAAGAAGGTGGTCTATTCTACTAAACCGAATACCACACGGTGGGTCAAATTACCTTAGTCGCCTTTTACATCTCGGTAAGAAATAAGGTTGGTCTATTCTACTCAGTCGGATACCATATGGCGCGTCGATTTACCTTAGTCGCCTTTTACGACACCTCGGCAAAAAATGTCGGTGGTCTATTCTACTCATCCGGATACCACACGGCTACTGTTTTTGTCTCTATCTTTGAATTGAATGCTGTTTTCAAGAAATTTTCACGCCACATGCTCTATGTTTAAGTCATCACTTCAGCTAGGTCTTATCTCTTTCTACCAACATCCGCCAATACTATCTTTTTACCTTGTCAATTTGAATAATTTATAGAATTAGGCGTTACTTTGCGGAGGTTCATAATACAAAAGTAATAAGAATATAATTTTGCTATAATCCGCGCTAAAAGCGATTTAATAAGCGTAGCTTAGCTTGGTTCGCTTTTCCAGAAGAACGGTGAAGTAGATCGCGATGTGAGAAATAGAATGAATGCGGGATGGATGAAGTGGTGACAGGTCTCAGGAACAATATGTGACCCCCGAATGCCCCTTAAAATAAAGGGGAAAATTTATAAAACGGTCATTACGACAGGTCTATGTATGGATAAGAATGATGGGCAATAAAAGAAAAGGATGAAAGTAATGTGCATGCGAATGATATGAGAATGTTAAGGTGGATGTGTGGTGTGACAAAACTTGATAGAATACGCAATAAGTATATTAGGGGAAGTCTGAAAGTTGCGCACATTTCAGATGAGATGAGAAGTGAGAGACTAAATTGGTATGGTCATGTAATGAGGAGGGATGAAAATCATGTGACCAAAAGAGTTTTAAATATGAATGTGGATGGATGTATGGCTAGGCGAAGGCCGAAAAAAAGATGGATGGATTGTGTGAAAAATGATATGCCTGTTAGAGGAGTGGCACCAGAGTTAACGAATGATAGAGGACAATGGAAAAAGATATTGTGCCAACACCACTTAGAGTGGGATAAGGGTAGGAGAATGATGAATATTCTTATTACTTTTTCTAGTCAATTTGTGTAATAAATGCTTGTATTTATTAATTTAATTAGTACAATTCCTGGTCGATCGAGCCTTGCTTGGTAATTTTTGAAAAGATATAAAAAAAGGAAAAAAGAAAGCACCACGAAACCCGGGTTTTAACATTTTCGGTCCGCCCGTTACCCATCGGCTATTGCAACATTACGTTTGACATTTAAAAAAATCTCTTACTTTCAGATCTAAATTATACCAAAAACAGGGATAAAAGGAAATTTTTAATAAAATCCACCTAGATCGATTTTTCTCCGCAAAACCCCACATGATGAATTTCAGGAAAATCGTTGGAGCCGTTTTCGAGATTCATAAAATATATTTATATATATACATAGAAGATTAACTCATTTAAATATTAAAGATTAATACATTAAATACATAAAATAAACGAATTTATCAACAGTTCACACGTTTTTTTAAGGTTGTCTGTACACCTAGCAATCGGGGATTCCACTGAACTGAACTTTTTCATAACGGGGAATCCCTGAACGTTACAAGAAGCCTTGAGGAACCCGGGCAGGGTTCTCTGCTCCTAGAGGGAGCTTGGCTGGGATAACCAGTCCATTCACCCTTACCAACAATGGTCGCCTTACGGTTTTTTTTAAAGGAAAAGGATGGCGAAGCATGCGGTGCACCTCAATTAATCACCGCCGTCCACGACCTCTCGCAGTGAGAGTGTGTTGTCGTCCTTTAAAAAGGTGAAAATACGCTTTTTGAAGGTACTTATAGCAAGGGAGATCGTTCCATAAAATGGTGGTGCGCCGAATCTTTAATATTTAAATGAGTCAATCTTGTATATATATATATATTTTTTCGGAATCTCGGAAACGGCTCCAATAATTTTCCTGAAATTCAGCATGTAGGGGGTTTTGAGGGAGAAAAATCGATCTAGCTAGGTTTCATTTACAAAAAATGTCGTTTTATCCCTGTTTTCGGGAAAATGCTAAAATTTATGTTGAATTTAAAAGAAAATTTTCAAATCACGGTAGCTCATTTGGAGATAGGGCGGTCTACAGAGGTGAAAATACCTAGGTTCGAGCCTCACCGCCACAACTATTTTTAATTTTGTTTATTTAAAAAAAAAAAATTTTTGCCCGGTAAGGGCAAGACTCGATTACCCAGGTATTAATATTTTTTTGTAAACCGCACTTTGATGGATCGGCACGCATCTGGATGGTGAGGATGATATTTTAACCTGTGACGTGTATTGACTGACTTAAGTGTGGAAAACGGCCCGGAACGAGAAGAATGGGGGATTCCCGTAAATAAAGTTGCGTCTCCAATTTTTAACCTCTCTAGACAGTACAGTATTTCAGCTTCGCCTACCGTTATATTCAAATTACTTGATGTTAGCGCACACACTATACAATAACACGATATAATAGGAATACCACAATTACGAGATGCACTTGTCTTGAATGACGAACAAAAACTGACTTTTCATTATGTACACTGTAATCTTTGGACTGACTGTCACTGAAACGTTTTATCAATAGGAAGACTCAACCGGAAACAATAACGCCACAGTATTGCCACCATTTTAATGAAAAAGATCACTATACTCTTGTTTCATGACTGTGTTGCTATAAAATATAAAGCGGAAGTCGTTTGTCGAAATTAATTAATATATTTCTTTCTTTTTATAAATTTAGTTAGAAAAGAGATAAAAGTAAAAAAAGCACACGTATAAAGACGGACTTATCCCTATAAGGGATCTCTTCCAGTCACCCTGTGAGTAACAGAAGGAAAAGAACAAGAATTCAAAAAGAAATAGAATACGGGTAATATAGAGAAAAGGAAAAGTTTATATAAATTTAACTATTTAATCTATTAATTAATTTTGGTAAAATAAATAGGTGAAAAGATGCTACTAATCTTTAATATTTAAATGAGTTAATCTTGTATATGTATATATTTATGTGTGTATATAGTATATATATATTCGGAATCTTGGAAACGGCTCCAACGCTTTTCCTGAAATTCAGCATGTAGGGGTTTTGAAAATACCGAAAGGGAAAGGAGAGATTTGCAGATTGATACTGGTAAATCATTTCACAGCTTAACACCTTGAAAGCAAAATGATATCAAGTAAGTCAGTGAGGAGCATTTAGGGAAAGCAAGATCTAAGGTATTTATAGATCTCAGTCAGCCGCATCTTACATCAGACAAGAAGTTGAATCACTCTTTAAGATATATAAGGATTAAAGAGTATTTTATAAAGAAGTGATAGAAATTCACGAAGTCCATGAATATATTTTATAGCTACATTTTGAAGATGTTCAAGCTTAGTCAACAATTAATCATTTACACTTGAAGGCTGTTTATAACAATATAACCTTAGCCTTAGTTTATTTTGAACAAAGTAATTAGAATAGAATAAAACCTGACCTTGCATTTTGTGGTTTTGTTTGAAGTATAAATAATAAAACGCCTTTTGGTTCCTGTCTCGGTTAGACTTATATCATTTTATCTTCCATATCCATACCAACATTGTAAATGTGGAAATCTGTTTTTTCTTTAAGGAAATCTTTAAACTTAAGCCACTTTTAAGTAATAAAAAGCTAAACATCATGCTACGAGCGCGTTTAGCACGTTGTTATGTTTTCTCCATTCTCCTATTATGTACACTCAAGGAATCGATGATCAAGAAAATAGAATCTTTCGAATTGTGGGTGTATAGAAGACACATCCTCCTGCCCTTATCCCACTCTAAGTGGGGTAGGCACAACATGTTACAAACATGCATATGATTTGGCTACGTATTTTACGACCGGCCGCCTGCCTGACATCAACTTACCTTAGCCGTATTTTACGACTCCTCGGTAAGATAGAGGGTAGTCTATTTTACTAAACCGGATACCACAAGGTGAGTCAACTTACCTTAGTCGCCTTTTACGACACCTCGGTAAGGAATAAAATTGGTCTATTCTACTCAGCCGGATATCACACGGCGGGTCGACTTCCCTTAGTCGCCTTTTACGACACCTCGGTAAGAGAAGAGGTCGGTACTATTCTGTTCAGCCAGATAACAGCCGGCGTCAGTTATGTATAAAATATAAACATTTAATTTATTAATAAACAGTTCAATTTCAAATTCGTTGCCAGGTAAACCTTGTAAGTTTGGTGTACAATATTCAGTTTACAAGGTACGAAGGTACTATATATGTATAAGAAACGACGATATTTCTCCTTTATTCTTATTCAATAAATGAAAAGCAGTTTTCCCAGAGTCAACCCATTTACTCTTTCGCAACAACTCAATGAATGACATATAAAAATATGACAGCCACAATTCTTTTTCATATTAATGACCAACTCTATAAAGGAGGTTGTATTAAAAACATGTAACATATGAATTGCTGCGGCTTATCATACAAGGCAAAATCCAAGGAAAACGGAGTGTGGGCCGACGAATATTATCTTGGCTAAAAAATCTACGCCCTTGGTTCGGCAAATGTCGCGTTCCCTATTCAGAGCAGTGGTATCAAAAGTTAAAATTGCCTTAATGATCATCGAACTTTGAGAGAAGATGGCACGTTAAGAAGAAGGAAAGGTTTCTAGTTTTATCCGCTGTAGCAATGTTAATCAATTCTCCTACAATTGAAGCTTATATTATACAGGGCTAACATAAAAGTAAACTAACACCTGTTACTCTCCCACTGCTGGATATAGGCCTCTTTCGTTTTTGGAGAGAAGGACTGGAGCTATGCTGCTTCAATCCAGGTTTAGTAAGTTACACATATTCCCAAAAATTCTCTAGATATATGCATGTTTCCTCACGATGTTTACCTTCATCGAAAAGCAATAAATTGCGATAGCAATTAGACACATAAACTTTAATACAATAACTCCCGCCGTGTGGTATCCGTCTGAATAGAATAATACCAATCTCATTTCTTACCGAGGTGTCGTAAAAGGCGATTAGGGTAAGTTGACACGCCGTGTGGTATCCGGCTGAGTAAAATAGACCACCCCCATTTCTTATCGAGGTATCGTAAAGGGCGACTAGGGTAAGTTGACACGCCGTGTGGTATCCGGCTGAGTAAAATAGACCACCCCCATTTCTTATCGAGGTATCGTAAAAGGCGACTAAGGTAAGTTGGCCCACCTCGTGGTATCCGGCTGAGTAGACCACCCTTTTTTTTACCAAGGTATCGCAAAAGCCGACTAAGGAAAGTTAGCGTCAGGCAGGCGGCCTTTCGAAAAATACCTCGCCAAATCATCAGACAACATATTTATAAAATCTGCCGACCCCACTCAGAGTGGGATAAGGGCAGGATAATGATTATTATACTAGACATGTACCTGACAACGACAATAAATAATGAGAAGCAAAATGATACTCGTGTACTTCATCTTTGTCTAATTAAAGAATGAGAGAGAGAGAGAAAGTAACCTAGATAAAAACCGTTACCAAATTTCATCACAACCCCTTATATTACGTAAATAAATAAAAATTCTAACATATAAATTAACTTACATATACGTTCATTAGACATTACAATATTCTACTTATCGCAATTGCGCTCAATAGAATCGTTACGCTTAAACACATTGTCATTCAATTGTACTTAAAATTGTAGATAAAAATAACTACTTCACATTGGCCTTACACTATTTATTTCAATTTGAATTTTATTAATATGTACTTATTTGCAGAATTGAAATTAATAGAATGTTTAAATAATACGTGACAACCTCGTACAATCGCGATAATTCATTAATAATAATTAAAGTTTCTATTAAATAAATTCTAAATATTAATAAAACGGAAAATTCTACTATAAAAAAATGCACCAAAGGATTTGATTCTCAAAAGTGACAGTGACTTATACAAAAGAACAAAAGAGCTGAAAATAAAAAAAAAAACATTTTTTTTCTAATTTGAAATAGGCCCTAGCCAGAAGACAGAAGAAAGCAAATTTCATAATGTATATTATTAAGTGGCATCACTAAAATGTGAGAGATTTCAAAATGTATAAACACATAAGTAGTTAGTACCTAATATGCAAATATGCACTTGGAAATAAATAGTGTTATAAATAAACAGAAGATAATTTTTATCACTTACAAATAATCACATGGTATATATTTCAGTTATTTTTGGTATTTAATGTACTTTTTATGTTTGATTCAAATATGAATTCGTCTAACACAAATAACATTGTATTGACATTAATAATAAAAACGTAACCTAAACACATCACTATCACAAGTTGTCAATTAAGTACTGAATTGAAATGAAGGATGAATGACAGAAACAGCTGATCGTGTACTAATTAAAATAAAATCTACTATCACTTTGTAGTCAGGTAGTAATTTCTACTATTATTGACTGCCAAACAATAATAGTAGGAATTACTTAAATATACGAGTTACATCTGAAACTGGATTCCAAAAAAAAAAAAATTCTTATTTTATACGCTATTATTAGAAATAAAAAGAATATGAAATTTAATGGCAAAAAACTTGGTTTTTAATTTTGCTGCAAAGACAAATAAAATTTACAAGATTCAATGTCTAAATGTAAGCAGAATCTAATGCGTTTTTTTAAATTATTCAATTCAGTCATCATTGACATGAGTCCAATTTAATTTTATTCTTTTAATCTTCGGAATATACCTGAAACTAGTACAATTTCAGTAAGTTGGCAACATTGTATTTTACTTTTAAACGGAATCAAGGTCAAATACAAATGACAATTGACAAATCAATTGAAAAATTGAGCGCGTATCAGAGTCATTTATAAATTTTTAGTGATTAATTAATCTTACAATGTCTGTTATTGCACTGTTATATTAAACGATTAGTTCAGTAATAACTGTTTACAGTGTTTCTCAATACACCAATGGTTACCTATAAAATTCGCTTGCCTATTACCTAATATTTTGTATGTAACAAAATTTTATGGTAAAACTTTTTATTAATTAGGTCATCATGTTCATTAATTACTCAGAAAGCAAGCTGTATTATCTACGATGAGATAAAGTAATCAGTATACACGAATATTCACAGTTTGTAGCCAGAATATCGCACAAGATGACCGACGAAAAGGATTTATTTCGCGATACCCAAGTGCGATATTTAGGTAAGAATAGTAAGTAAGTAAGTAACGGCCCGTTACTAACCCACTGCTGGGCATAGGCCTCCTCTCTCCATTTTTGGAGAGAAGGATTGGAGCTAAGACCTACCACGCTGCTCCAATGTGGATTGGTAGGTTTCACATATTCCTAGGATTCTCTAGAGATATGCAGGTTTCCCTACGATGTTTTCCTTCACCGAAAAGCGTGTGATAAATTGCAATTATGAATTAGACACATAAGTTTTAATAGAAAAACTCATTGGTGTTTGAACCCATGATCGTCTCTAGAGATTCACACGGTCGCACCGCTGGGCCATCACAGCTTCTTATTTCATTCAGGTAAGAATAGTAATATTATCATAATCATTTTCTTACCCTTATCCCACTCTAAGTGGGGTCGGCACAATATGTCCTCTTCTTTCATTCTCCTCTATCATTCGTCAACTCTGGTGCCACTCCTTTAACATGCAAATCATTTTTCACACAATCCATCTATCTTTTTTTCGGCCTCCCCCTAGCCATACATCCATTCACATTCATATTTAAAACTCTTTTAATCACATGATTTTCATCCCTCCTCATTACATGACCATACCAACTTAGTCTCGCAATTCTCATCTTTTCTGAAATGGGCGCAAATTTGAGACTACAATAGTAATATTATCATATCATATAAAAAATGTTCTAAAATGTATTTGCTCATTTTTGATCCTTTGGTTGGTTTAATTCCTTTTGGTTACCAGTTCACTTAACTGTAGAAAAGTAGAAGGTGCTTAGAGTAATAGGGGTAGAGTAATAGAGTAATAGGTAAATAATAATTGTACTAAGAATTCAGAAAAACTTACCCTTCATCCTTAATGATATAGTGGTCGCTAAATAGATTCATGGTTGCAGGTTACTCCAACGAAGTGGGGGAGTCCTTCCGCACCCTGGTGCCCGTCAAGTTGGTTCGTGCCAGCTATGGGCTCGCATTCGCTTATGTCTTCGCCGACACTGCGGACAAGAGTTGGAAAATGATTAGAGTAAGAGAAAATTTTTACATCTATTATAGGCTATATATATAAAAAGCTGTGGTAGCCCAGCGGTAACACCGTGCGCCTCTTTCGAGGAGGTCTAGGGTTCAAACCCCGGGCAGGCACCAATGAGTTTTCTAGTAAAACTTATGTGTCTAATTGATAATTGCAATTTATCACACGCTTTTCGGTGAAGGAAAACATCGTGAGGAAACCTGCATATCTCTAGAGAATTCTGGGGATATGTGTAACCTACCAATCCGCATTGGAGCAGCGTGGTTGGTTTTAGCTCCAATCCTTCTCTCCAAAATGGAGAGAGGATGCCTATGCCCAGCAGTGGGATAGTAACAGGCCGTTACTTATATAAAAGAAAGTATGTATGTTCGTCATAATTCTCCTACCCTTATCCCACTCTAAGTGGGGTTAGCACAATATGTCTTCTTCCATTCTCCTCTATCACTCGTCAACTCATTTCACATCATCATTCTGTCCTTTATCCAATCTAAGTGGGACACAACATGTTATAAATATGTTGCCACATGTTTCGGCTAGGTATTTTACGACTAATCGCCTACCTAACGTCAAATTAGCATAGTCGCCTTTTACAACACCATGGTGAGAAAGAAGGTTTGTATTCTACTCAGCCGGAAACCAAACGGTAAGTAAACTTACCATAAGTTGACGCCTTTTTCGATACCTCGGTAAGAAATGAGGGTGGTCTATTATACTCAGCCGGATACGGTAAGTCAACTTACCTTAGTCGTCTTTTACAACAAATACAAATTCAAATTCAAAATTTTCTTATTTCAAATAATCTTTGAAACAAGTACTTTTGAATCGTCAATTCTACTGCTGGTTCGGAAAGCTGTTCCTACCGAGAAGAGCAAGCAAGAAACTCGGCGGTTGCTCTTTTCAATATAATACTTATAACTAGTTACATTAAGTCATTACTGTCTTGTGCAGGGTCGGACAGTAGCTATATACACACATTCTTATCTTCTAAATAATCCTCAATAGTATAGTAGGCTTTCTGTATCAGCCCCTATTAAACATTTTTTTTTAAACTGCTGTAAAACCTGTACGAAAGTGGGTGGTTTATTATATTCAGCTGGATATCAGACACTTTCGCATTAATAGTATTAGTTTAGGTTTTTATTTTTACATATTGTTTTTCATTTTGCAGAAAGGCGGTGGTCCAAAGGAAACTCTAGTGGAGTCAGGCGATGCATTGTTATGGCAGACTTTAGCATCCATAGCTATACCTGGCCTCGTTATAAACAGGTATAAATAAATAAATAAAAATTTTGCTGTTTTCGTAATAATTTTTATTGCTGCTCCTCTCCTATTTATCTTAGCGTGATGTTATATAGCCTATAGCCTTTCTAGATAAATACACTTAAAGAATTTTTCAAATCGGTCCAGTAGTTCCTGAGATTAGCGCGTTCAAACAAACAAACTCTTCAGCTTTATATATTAGTATATTATATTATGTACTAGCAATTGCCAGCGGCTCCGCCCGCATGGAAAGATTAAAACCGTAATATAGTCTTTTGATAACTATAAAAATGGTTAGAGTGGGTTAACCTTAAAAGCAAGACATGCTGCCGCGGACTATTATATAGAACTTTTAGAGGGGAACAATTTTGTAATACATTTTTTTAATAACCAGTTTACTCAGCGCACGCAAGAAAAGCTTTCAACTTTTTAATGCTGCTCCTGTCCTATTCATCTTAGCGTGATGTGATATAGCCTATAGCCTTTCTCGATAAATGGACTATCTTACATTGAAAGAATTTTTAAAATCGGTCCAGCAGTTTCTGAGATTAGCGCGTTCAAACAATCAAACAAACTCTTCAGCTTTATATATTAGTATAGATTTGATCTGTAGGTAGTCCTATTGGAAAGTCGTGTGATCTCTAGTTACCGTCCGTAGATTGTTATTTACTTTATTACAGATGACTGAGAGTGATATAAACGTAGGAGTTGACAAATATAACCAGAAAGCTTCGAACTGCTAAGCTATCGGGAGTTACACGTGTTATCGTGAGTCAACCATAAAAGATAGACATATGCTGTCGCGGGATAGTTTTTATATAATTTTAAGGAGAACATTTCCGTCATACATGATTTCTGTGTAGCTTTAACCATCAAGGTTGCAGACGCGACGGAAGCTTAAAAAATGGAGTAACTTCTCCCGTTTTCCCAACATTTCCCTTCACTGCTCTGCTCCTATTGATTGCAGCGTGACGAAAAGTATACTATAACCAGCCCAGGAGTATGAAAAAAAATTGTACCGAGTTTCGTTAAAATCCGTCGAGTAGTTTTTGTTTCTATAACGGTTATACAGACAGACAGACAGACAGACAGACAGACAGACAGACAGACAGACAGACAGACAGACAGACAGACAAAAAATTTACTGATTGCATTTTTGGCATCAGCATCGATCCCTAATCACCCTCTGATAGTTATTTTGGAAATATATTTCAGTTACAGAATTGACCTTTCTACAGATTTATTATAAGTATAGATGTATATTTATAGTATGTGTTACTTTGCAGAATTCCATAGTACAAAAGTCATAATAGAATTATTTTGATATAATTCGCATTTGTTATGGAAATCTATGTAACGTTAGGTGTAGGAAAAGAAAACGTTCTCATATCTTATACATACATACTTAATTAGAAAATCCTTTTAGCTTCGAATGCGGTTTATTAATGTAAAATTGAATATCTTTAAATGATTGACCGCCGAGTTTCTTTTTGGTTCTTCTCGGTAAGAGCAACATTCCGAACCAGTTGTAGCTTCATTAATCATATTGATCCTTGACGATTCAATAGTGCTTGAAAGAGCTTATTTGAATAAAGATTATTTTGATTTGATTTGATTTGCAGGATTAGTTACCGCACGTATCACAAGATACCGCCACCAACATTTACTAAACACGCATTACACACATTCACTACGATAATCTCACGATCATTTCGCCCCGTAACCGAAGCATCATTAGCAGATCAAATGACAAATTCGTAATGTAATGTAAAAAATCTTATTGCTTTCTGCACTTAGCATTATATACATTTTGTCTAATTGCGGATTATAGCAAAATTATATTATCATTACTTTTGCATTACTAAATAAAAGGCGACTAAGGTAAGTTGACCCACAGTCTGGTATCCGGTTGAGTAGAATAGACCACCCTCGAGGTGTCGTTAAAGGCGACTAAGGTAAGTTGACCTGCCGTGTGGTATCCGGCTAAAGTAGAATAGACCACCCTCTTTTCTTACCGAGGTGTCGTAAAAGGCGACTAAGGTAAGATGACGTCAGACTGCTCCTAAAATACAGCTGGCAACAGCTGGTCCTAAAATATCTCGCCAAATCATACAACAACATGTTTATAACATGTTGTGCCCCACCCATTTAGAGTGGTATAAGGGATGAACTTTACGGTAGTAACTAGTTTAACTTTCTCTTAATTAATGTTTTCAATCGCATTCAATCTTTTTTTTCAATTTTCAGAATTTGCGCGTACTCTCAAAAATATTTAGAAAAAAACGCAGTCAAAATACCATCATCCCCCAGGAAGGTAATTACAGTAGCTATCGGTTTGATTTCCATACCATTCATAGTGTATCCCATAGACAAGGGGGTGTCTCTTTTAATGGACGTCACTTACAGGCGCTGGGTGCAAACGTAACATTTGTCTATGGTAATATTTATTTTTATTGCCTGCTTTGCTGAATTAAAAATTAAACAATACAAATTATTAAAAATTGTTTTTAAATTGTTTAAAACATTTATAGGATTTTTTTTAATTGATATTTTATTTAGAATCATAAATATGCAGATGTTTTAAAATAAGGTTGATATTGTTATTATATTTTTAAAATTTAAATGGCTGTCATTTGTTATTAAAAAGCGTTGTAAAATTTTATAAATCTCCAAATATATTTAATATATTTTATTTTTATTTTAAAATATTCACAGAATATTTTACACTGAAAAATGAAGAGTATGATAATAATTTATAAAAATAATTAAAAAATAATATATTAATTTAAATAAAGTTACAATAAATCTAATCTTTAATATTTAAATGAGTTAATCTTCTATGTACATGTTAATTAGATTACATATTAAATTAAGACGGATTAAAGAAGAGTACATGCAAATGAAATGAGAATGTTAAGATGGATGTGTGGTGTGACAAAACTGGATAAAATACGAAACGAGTATATAAGGGGAAGTCTGAAAGTTGCGCCCATTATAGAAAAGACGAGAAGTGCAAGATTGAGATGGTATGGACATGTAATGAGGAGGGATGAAAATCATGTGACTAAACGAGTGTTAAATTTGAATGTGGATGGATATGTGACTAGAGGGAGGCCTAAATAGAGATGGTTGGATTGTGTAAAGTATGATATCCATATAAAAGGAGTGGCGCCAGAGTTGACGAATAATTGAACAGAATGGAAGAGAAAAACATGTTGTGCCGACCCCACTTAGAGTGGGATAAGCAGGAAAAAAAATTTAAACGTTTTACCAATTTATTGTTATTGTTATAATGACTTTAAATGATTTCTGTATATTTATGTGAAATTATGTATATTTGGATTATAATATTGAAAGTTGCGAGGTAAAGAGGTAAAAGTAAAAAAGAATTATAGAACAACAGTTATGATGAATTATATTGTTATAATCCGCGTTTGTTATGAAAATCTAATGCTAAGTGTAGGAAGCAAAAACCGTTCTCATACCTTATATATGCAAGAGTATTTACCGCACGTTTGATAAAACACCGTAACCAACACTACACAAGCAACACACACATTCACTACTACAATCTCAACGATCGTATCGTCACGTAACCATCGTCAGCATGCACGACATAATTCATATGCCAATTGCATTGGATTACAGTAGAATAATTCTATCATAATTTTGGAATATGGAATTCTGCAAAGCAAAAAAATAACGCCCATTTTATAGATTATTTAGAATTGGAAAAGTAAAATTTGCTATCCACTATTGTCGAAACAATATTACTGTCATTTTGTATTTTTTAACACAAGTTAATTGTTCGTTTTTATTATTTTTAATAATTTCTCACAAAAAATTATTAAAATTTTATATTTTATCGGCATTATTCGTAAAAATAATATTTTAATAGTGTGCAGAATAATAATTTAAAAATAAACAATTATTGTAATATACAAAACAATTCATAATTTATTTAAGAAAATTAAATTATTGAAACCTAATAGACATTCGGATACATGTTTTTTTAGAATTAATGATCTAAATCTTAAATATTTATTTAATGATATTATTACAAATTTTTTGTCAGTATTCTTGCCATTTTATTAAAAAGGTAAAAAAGGGTCTTTTAAAATTATTAAATCTCTTTTTTAACTTAAATATTTAAACGTTAAATAGCGAAAGGTTTGCGATAGAATTGATGACGGCTTGCAAAGTGCACTTAGAATAAAATTAAGTTATAATAGGCCATGTATGGACATGGCCTATTATATATAAGTTTATATGGATAAACTTTAAATTAGAATAGAAAATAGAATAGTCCATGAAAAATTTTACAAGTAGTAAATTGTCTAGTTAGTTAAATCGGATATTTAACTGACTGGAATGTCTCAGGACAACGTCACAAGACATTATTAAGACAGTATTTCCAAAAAATATGGTTACTATATTATACTATAGGGATGTGAAAAATAATTGATTTTTATATTAACCGATTATTATATATATAATTGGTTTTCTATTGTGTTAATTACCTTGTTTTTGCTCCTTTTTTTAACTCTTTTTTCTTGTTATTTAAGATAAGATATGTTGTATGAAACCAATGTAGCCAAACTATTCTTTTATACATATATGTTAACTATTTTTTATTTATTGTCCACTTTAATAAGTTTTTATTTTAATTAGTTATACAGATTAAAAAACTTTTAATGGTAAGAAAATAATCTATTATTAATAGTTCGATTTTTTCGTTTAAAAATCATATTAACTCGTAATCGATTTTTATAAATCGATTTATTTTAAAGGGAAAAAATCGATTATTTATTTATAGATTTTTCCACTCGCAAGTCACACTCCTACTATATGGTACTACGTAAATAGTTTTATGTAGGAACATCGAAATTATCTGGAATTAATTTAGGAAATAGTATGCTATAGTAAATTAAATTTCTAATAATAAATTAAATTATTACGGTTGGAGTTTTCCGATCAGAAAAGTTCCTTTTGCGCCTAATCAATGCCGAATGTAAGATATAAAAATTAGATTATTATTATTTGTATATTTTCGTCACGTAAGAAAAAAGCGTCAAGTCCTCTATATACGATTTTTTTAAGTATATAAAATTCCGTAATAAGTATATAGAAAAACAAATATTAAGTTTTTCTATACCTTTTTCCGATGCGAATATTGTAAAGTAAATTATTAATAAAAAAATATTTTACTAAAAAAGAATAAGGTTCTACTAAACAAGAAAAAATAGAAAGAAATATCTTAAAAAGAAAGTCTGGTATAAAGGGCAACGTGTTTTTCTTTCAGCAAACCAAATTAAGTAAAACTCATGAAAATGTTTAGTGAAATATAAATTTTAGTAACTAGATTTAGTATTAACACATTCCTGATATTGGCTTGATGTGATATAGTTTAGTGTATTTTGGTAACTAGATATAGTATTAACACATTCCTGATATTGGTTTAGTTTAGTCTTTAGGAGAGTCGCTTTAATTCTTGCCATAAACCAAAGTAAAGATTTGGGTTAATGTAATTATAATACTGCCATGTTATATTGAATACTCATATTATATGCGTATACTGTTAAATAAAAATGTTATAAAAATAAGGTCTTTTATTTTTTTTGTTTTTAAATAATCATCAATATCTCTCTTTATATACCTTCTGTTCATTTACTAAAACTTTCTCTTTGATCGCTTTCGCTAAAGTTGATCTAAGTTAATCTATAATAGCTGGGTGACCGGGGCTTATTTTTTATTTTTTCGGGGCTTAATTTTTAATGTTTTTAAATATATAAAAAAAGAACATGCTATCTGGAATCGATACTGGTATTCTGAATTTGAAACCGCCCGTTACCCAAAAAAGCTATCGTGACTTTGTAATTGACAGCGCAATTAAACTTTCCTTTCAATTAAAATTATAGCAATGTTTTCAGTGCCCAAACACTGGGAGAAAACCACTTTTTTTAATAAAACCTAACTAGATCGATTTTTCCACCCCAAAACCTACATGCAGAATTTCACGAAATTCGTTTGAGCCGTTTTCAAAAATATGTATATACAAGAGCGGGATAAGGGCTGGAGAATGATTATAATGATAAATTAAATAAACTCAGACTGGAAGAACAAAAAATAGAACTGAACCCGCTATTTTTGGAACTGAAGTCACTACCACGGACCATCGATAAATCAGCAAATTAAGAGTTTAAACCGCATTTTATACAAAACCATTTAGCAAAACTCGTTGCTATGTAAATGCTATTTAAATAGTTTCAGGCGCTTCAAGATAAATTATAAGTAAGTAGCGACCTGTTATTCTCCCACTGCTGGAAATAGACCTCTTCTGTCCGTTTTTGGAGATAAGACCTACCACGCTGCTCTAATGCGGATTGGTAGGTTACACATACCCCCCCGAGTTCTCCTCCTCTAAAGATATGCAGGTCTCCCCTCAATATTTTCTTTCACCTAAAAGCGTGTGATAAATTGCAATTATCAATTAGACACATAAGTTTTAACAGAAAACTCATTGGTATCTGCCCGGGTTTGAACCTCCTCCTCGAAAGAGTCGCACGGTGTTACCGCTGGGCTATCACAGCTTATAAATTATACTGTAAGTATACTGAAATATATAATTGATATTTAATGTTAATTTGTGTGCTTAAGCCGTGTGGTATCCGGTTAAGTAGAATAGACCACCCTCATTTCTTACTGAAGTGTCGTAAAAGGAGACTAAGGTAACTTGACGTCAGACAGGCGGCCGGTCGTAAAATAACTAGGTAAAACATGTAACAACATGTTGTGCCGACCGATAAGGGCAGGAGAATGATGAGTATCTAACACAAATTTAATTAATGACTTGAATTTAAATAATTAAAGAAACAATATTTAATTATGAAACGTATTCTTTTTATTTTGGTTTACTATTTTGATACTGGTTGTGTCTATATGAATATATATTAATTAATTAAATATCGATATTTCTCCAGCTATAACAAGGTTACAAACCAATGAAAACAACATAATTATCTATGGTTTATTTACTCTGTGCTACTCCGCACAGAGTAGCTCTGACGTATATATTTAACTAACAGATAAGATAAAGTTTATTATAGTAATTAATGAGGTTGTTTTGCGAAATCACCAAAATATCCCCGAAGGTCTTGTAGTTAAAGCGCCGGTAATGCATACAATAATGTAAATAATAACAGCAGTTTAAAAAAACTGTTAAAGCGAGGCTGATACAAAAAGCCTACTATACTGTTGAGGATTATTTAGATGATTAGAATGCGCGGATATAGCTACTGTCCGACCCTGAACAAGATAGTAATGACTGAATTTAATTAGTTATAAGTGTTATTTGGAAAAGAGCAAACGCCGAGCCGGAGCAGCTTTCCGAAACAGCAGTAGAGTTGACGATTCAAAAGCACTTGTTTACAAGTTTACTTGGAGCTTGCTCCTTCTAAATATGGAACATTTAGCTCCATCCTACTAAGCTTACTATTATTATAAATGCTAAAGTTTGCGAGTATGGATATATATTACTCTTTCACGGCGAATCCGATGAAATTTAGCACAATTATTCCTTATACACCGGAATAACATAAAGGCTATAGAAATCCTGTTAATTCTACAGGAATAGGAAAATCGCTATCCATTAATCAGGTGACAAAAGTCACGCAAACAAAGTTGCGGTTAAAAACTTTAAGTATTATAAATGCGAAAGTATGTGAGCATGGATGTATGTTACTCTTTCGCGGCGAATCCGCTAAACCAATATTGATGAAATTTGGCACTATTATTCCTTATGCGCCGTGTATATAGGCTATAAAGTAAGTAAGTTGTTGCCTGTTACTATCCCACTGCTGAGAATAGGCCTCTTCTCTCCATTTTTGGAGAGAAGGATTGGAGCTAAGACCTACCACGCTGCTCCAATGCGGATTGGTAGGTTACACATACCTCCAGAATTCTCTACAGATATGCAGGTTTCCTCAAGATGTTTTCCTTCACCGAAAAGCGTGTGATAAATTGCAATTATCAATTAGACACATAAGTTTTTTTTAAGAGAAAAACTCATTGGTGTCTGCCCGGGTTTGAACCCGTGATCGTCTCTAGAGATTCACACGGTCGCACTGCTGGGCCATCACAGCTTTCATATATAGCTATAGGCTATAGAAGACCTGTTAATTCTACAAGAATAAGATGACATCGAAAAGCGCCATCTATTATCGACCTATCACGTAACAACAGGCAACGCAAACGAAGTTAAGAATGCTATTATAGAATAAGCCGTTACTTTTCGATTATTAATTTTATATATTTTTAATTATATTAATGATATTTACAATTATATAATATAATTATAAATATCATTAAATATTTATTTAATGATTATATTATTTTGCTGCTGTTCGCCATTACAGAAAATCGAACGCACACGAAGTCTCAGGAACATGTAAAGGAATAATAGTTAACTATCGGCTTGCTTAATTAAAATACATCAAATATTAATTATTGACAATTATTAGGGGGCGTGTGAACTGTGAATGACCCATAATTGACCCATAAACAATGAATGTATGAGTTTACGTTGATGTACAGTAATTATTTTAAAGTTCTAAAAAAATTGGTTTTTCATGTAAAATTTTTGGTTTTATCTTTACTCTCATAGAGCTTAGAGAGCGTGTGAAAGCTCCTAAGCTTCCTAAATTTCCGATATTTTCACTTAATTTACGTAAAACTTAACTATTGACTTAACTAAACTTTCCTTATGATTCTAACTACTGTTCAAAATAGTATGAAAATGCGTTCAATAATTTTTAAGTTTATCGCGAATAGATTGATTAAACTTGTTTTATTCTATCCTATCCTACTTCCTACTAATATTATAAATGCGAAAGTTTGTGAGTATGGACGTATTTTTGTTACTCTTTCACGGCCAATCCGCTGAATCAATATCGATGAAATTTGGCACAATTATTCCTTATACACCGGTATAACATATAGGGTATAAAATACCTGTTAATTATTTAATGTATGTTACATATGGGGGGCAAAATAATTTTTAACGTGGGGCATGGATCAAAAAAGGTTGGAAAACACTGGTCAAGTCAATTTTGTGAAAATCGTTCACGTATCGAGCTTTTGGGGACTTTGTTTTATAATATGTATAAACGGGGATAGAATATGTTTAATATTTAAATGTATATTTATGTTTCTCTGAATTTTGGAAACGGGCTCAAACGATTTTCATGAAATTCAGCATGTGAAGGGGCATTCAGGGGCTTTGGGGGGAAAAATCGATCTAGCTAGGTTTTCTTTAAAAAAAATTGTTTCATCCCTGTTTTTGGGCATTGAAAAAACTGCTTTAATTTTATGAGAAAGCAAACAATACCTACGCTGTCATTTGCAAAGTCATGATAGCTCAATTTGGTAACGAACGGTCTCGTATTCTGAATACTAGGAGGTATCGCAGATAATTTTTTTTTATATTTTTAATTGCATTTTTTTTAAAGGCTAAGCAAGTCTCCGTCGACAAAGTCACTAGATTATTTAAACAAACCTTACCTGAACAATCAGTTCACTAAAATTCACTCTTTCCAATGTTTGTCTATAAACTATTTCAAGCGGCCATTTCTTTCTAGACAAGCGTGTTTCGCTTATCCGCGGTAAGCACATACTAACGTAAAATAATAGTGATATTGCTGGGAAACCGAGTTAAATACGACGTAATTCACAAGCGCTAGCGATTTTGTTCATGAATGAATAACTCTTTATTGCACAACCCTACGTTAAAGTAATAAAGATAATCAGGTTGAGATCGGTGCACAAGATGAACTAAACAATTAAATCGTTAAACTTACTTATTAATATTACATTCTACGTAACACAAATAGAATATAATTTAGGTTCATCATGTAGGAAGGGAGCGTATTAAACTGTTTTCTTAGGAATAACCTTAAATATGAATGTGAGTCCACACCCACACCCATCTAACTTATTTTCGGCCTCCCCCTAGCCACCTAGGGGGAGGCCGAAAATAAGATAGATGGATTATGTGAGAAATGATGAAGAATGATAAAATGACATGTTTTTTTTTCGTATTGTAAGTGGCTCACTGTGACTGTCTTTTGCTCCACTGGCAAGAAACGCCGAACATGTTGCCAAACTCGATACAGGTGACGGCTTCCGCTATTGGATACGTCCACCGCCACCCCACCTGTGCTTGGGGAATGGGAAAATCATTTATCGCTGGGAGGGGGAGTTAAAGGTAATAAATAGGGAAGGGAAATCTTATACTAATACATTTTAACTTAAAAACTAAAGTCTTAATCTATTAAATGATATGCATGTTAAAGGAGTTGCACCAGAGTTGACGAATGATAGAGGAGAATGGAAGAAGACATTGTACCGACCCCACTTAGAGTGGGATAAGGGTAAGAGAATGATGAGGACCTTAGATACAATGATGTACCACTGTGTGGTATTCGGCTGAGTAGAATAGATCAACCTCAATTCTTGCCGAGGTGTCGTAAAAGGTGACTAAGGTAAGTTGACACTATCCCGCTGAGTACAGCATAAGTGAGGCAGGAGGGCTGTTGTAAAATACGTAGCAAAATCATGTCACAACATGTTTATAAGGGCAGGAGGGTGACTACCGTATAATGACCTATCATTAACGGGCACTGGTTCCGGAAATACAGTTAATTATAGTTTATTAATTATGTTTACAATATACAATGTCCACTTTGTTTATATGCATCAATAAAAAATATTATTATTAGCTTCTACAATAAAATTCCGCAATCCATACTAGACCAGTCTACAAAAAAATTTAAAAGTGTAAGAGATGCTTGTACGTAAAGCATATTACAAAATTAATAAATAAATTTTTTGATTTGGTTAAATAAGGGTAATGTCAACGACAAATAAAAATAAAATTTATTTTTCTTGTAAACGACACATTCCTAAACAAGACTAAACACGTTTTAACTGTAAATGATTAATAGAACAAACCTGTATTAGGCGTATGATAAAGATCTATCTATATAAAAAAAAATTAGAGTTTGTGCAGTTTTTCGCGCATCATTTAAATAATTCTGGATAGGTTGATATAAATTAATTAAGTCCAGTAAAGTTAATATTCTATGTTATTCCTTACTTGTTTAAGGTTGGTATCCAGTCTTTTAAGAATAAGTTCTAATTATAATATTACATATTTACATCTGTATGTGAATAAGTTTACACACCACTTAAAAGGAGCTCTTGAAATGATTGAAGATTCTCCTAGGAACATTTCTAGAATCAAATTTCTCGGATGCCAATACAAGGTATACAGCAAAACAATCATTACCATATTCTCAAATTAAAAAAAATAATGGAGCGCGGGAACTAAGGAGTATTTTATTGGCCGAATGTTCTATAAACACTAAACCGGCTCTATTTATCTAGACGGAAACGAAAAACTCACACAGTCAGGCAAAAATAAGTTGATATTTTCCGACCTTATTTTCAAAATATATAAAGTTTGTTATCGCTACACACGACGTCGGTACGCGACACGCACACATTAAAGTTTTAAAAAATGCGTAAAACTTGATTATTCAACAAAACCCCTTCTTATCTGAGTTAACGACATATGGCTTTTAGATATAATTAAAATATCTTAATTTATTTTTTAACATAATCTGAATAATAATACCTACCTTTTAGTTAGCAACGTTAAAATCAAAATAATAAATAATTCATAGACTCGTCGTTTTTATTTTATCATCGAATACCTATCTGTCTGTCTTAACAAGGCTTTCTCTTTATGTGAATAAGATATAATAGTACTATAACGTTTTGTGATATTAGTCTATGGTGCGTGCTTAATTTTTTAACAGGCCTTAAAGGACGTGATTGCAGGTCGTTATAAAACTAATAATAAAAAAATATCAGTACTAAATTTCTTTATAGATTGTAAATTATAGATATCATAATAAAATTGTAGTATTTTTTAAACGTATACCTGTCAAATTATGGACAAGCTTATCGAGTTTTGACAATGAGTTTTAACTCACTACTTTAATTTCAAAATTTCAATTCGGCAAAACTTTATCCATTAAGTCTTAAAATATAAAGTCAACAACAAGGGTCTATTTATTATTCCAAATACTATTTGATGTTCCAATTTTAATATCAAGATTTCCATTTGACCTATGGATCCTGTGAAATTTGCATTTTATATTTATTATGTCAATACATTAATTTCATGAATATATTACTTTGCGTTACGTTTTTCTATTCGCAATATTGTTGATTTATATAATCAATATTAATCAATATATACAACAATAATATTTTTTGTTCGAGTGAACTTCTCAGAAGTGAAAAATAAATTAATTAATATTTCAGGAATATAGTATTATTTAGGTCCGCCGTGAGGTATCCGGTTGAGTAGAACAGACCACCCTTATTTTTTATCGAAATGTCGTAAAAGGCGACTAAGGTATGTTGATGTCAGGCAGGCGGCCGGTCCAAAAATACGTAGCCAAATCATGTGACAACATGTTTATAACATGTTACGCAGACCGCAGTTAGAGTGGGATAAGGGCAGGAAGATAGTATTATTTAGGTAGGTACTTCACGATTATTTCTTATTCATTCCTTAAATTAAATTGATTGTAAAATTATGTTTAAGGAATGAGCCGAGTCCATGATACAAGCTGAAGCGTTTTTAATTTTCGTTTTTTAATTGGTAATATATAGTTCAACACCAATTAAAATTAAATTAGCATGGACCCACGCAGTTCTTTTATACCTCAACAACGATAATACTGTTATATCTAAACAATAGTAATATCTCCCCAAGACCAAGACCAAAACGAAATGGCATCTTACAGTCGTATGAGTCTACGTTTCGATCTCCACTGACTTCAATAACAACTTTACCATTATCACTTCCGCTCTTGAACTATGTAAACATCATTCGCCTGTTTCCGACATATTCAGAAAATCACGTGCTGAATATAGAAATAAAGTAACTTTACTCAACCAAAAGTGCGATAACGCGCTCTATTTAAATTCCTTACGTATGTTTCGAAATATTTAAAGCGATAGTATGTGTGATGTTTGTCACGAACGAATGTTTATTTACATTCCAATATGTTGGTCAAATAAAAAAAATTGCGCACTTTTAATAAACTAAGATTGAGCAAAAACAAACTAAGAAGTAATTATGAAATTATTTCGCTTTTAAACACCAGAGAGAAACATCTATTAACTCATTTTAAAACCGGCATAAAAATTATGAAAAACATGTATATGTTATAAATAAATAAAGAAAAAACTACTTTTTTTTTCTTTTTTTATCAGGAAACCCCGTTATGGTTCGACGCTCGACGGGGACGAAGTGTCGTAAAAGGCGACTAAGGTAAATTAATCCGCCGTTGATATCCGGCTGTGTAGAATAGACCACCCACTTTCTTACCTAGGTTTCGTAAAAGGCGCCTAAGGTAAGTTGACCCGCCGTGTGGTAACCCGCTGAGTAGAATAGACCATTTTTTATGGGTCGGGCCGGGTCGGGGCCTCTCTAACAGTGGCCCCTCCCTCCGCTAATCGATGCATCGGGAGCACCAGATGCATCGACCGCGTCGAGGACCTTTTCGAATGGGCGTCCGATTAACGACCGTACCCGTTCAAAACAGTTAAGGCAGTTAAAAGCAAAGTTAGAGTATCCAATCTAAGTGGGGTCGCCACAACATGTTATAAACATGTTGTAACATGGTTTGGCTACGTATTTTACAACCGGCCGCTAGCCTGATGTCAATTTACCTTTGTCAAATTTTACGACACCTCGATTTAAAAGAGGGTGGTCAATTCTACTCAACCGTATACCACATGGTGGGTCAACATACCTTAGTCCCCTTTTATGATACCTTGGTAATAAATGAGGGTGGTCTATTCTACTCAACTGAATACCACACGGCATCAGTAAGAATATAAATTTAAAAAAAATTAAGAAAATAATTTTGCCTTAAAATTTGCCAGAACAATCCCCGCTGTCGCTTTCATCTTCGGCCATACATTAAGTTCAATTACCTTATGGTATCGAGATGGATGCTATTTGTGATATAACTGGTTTTTCTCATTAACATTATTTATATAATTCAAATTAATTATTCAAACAAAATCGTAAACAACTTTTGAATTGTCAACTCTACTGCCGGTTAGGAAAATTGGAAAAAAAGCTAGCAAGAAACTCAGCACTTGCTTTCAAATTTTAATTCTTAAAACTAAAATCATTGCTATCTTGTGTCGAACCATTTTTCATTCAAGCTCTATGAAACTATCATTCACATTTTATCATTCACTAATGCTTTAATAGCATACTTCGGTAGGGTATTTATTAAATTTGTTACATTTTGTTTCCAATACAACCTCCTTCAAATAGTTATATCAATAATATAAATTACCACCGTCAATATGTGACAAGTTGTTGAAAAAGAATAAATGGGTTGACTTTTGAGAAAATTGCTTCTTTTTTTGAATAATAATAAATATAATAAATATATGGAACACTTACACACACGGTCGTCCGTCCCCAAAGTAAGTAACTTAATACTTGTGTTATGGTAGACAGACAACTGGTGAATATATACTTATATATTTTTTAAATACATACTTAAATACAAATAAAAAAAATAAGTGTAAACGATAAAAAAATATCGTTGTTATACTCTGTTATAGATTGACATTTTAAAATTAACCTAAATACACATTAATACTTAATATAACTGGCTCGTTGGCGCAGTGGGTAGTGACCCTGCCTTCAGCTCCGCGGGACGCGGGTTCAATTCTCGCCGAGGGCCAACATTTTCTATAAATCGATTTGTTGGTCTTCGATTCTGAGTGTATATTTGTATTTAAAAATTGTATATGTATATATTCACCAGTTGTCTGTCTACCATAACACAAGTATTAAGTTACTTACTTTGGGGACGAACGACCGTGTGTGTATCCCATACATTTATTTATTATTAATAAATATGTCTCAAGCTGTGGTAGCCAGCGGTAACACCGTGCGACTCTTTCGACGAGGTCACGGGTTCAAACCCGGGCAGACACCAATGAGTTTTTCTGTTAAAACTTATGTGTCTAATTGATAATTGCAGTTTATCACACGCACTTCTATGAAGGAAAACATCGTGAGGAAACCTGCATATCTCTAGAGAATTCTGGGGATATGTGTAACCTACCAATCCGCATTGGAGCAGCGTGGTAGGTATTAGCTCCAAGCCTTCTCTCCAAAAAAGAAGAGAAGAGGCCTATTCTCAGCAGTGGGATAGTAACAGGCCGCTACTTATGTCTCAAACCACTCTATTTCTCAAGTACCTAGTCAATATTAGTAGTTTGTGTAACACCTAAATAATTTTCCAAGTTATTACAGACCGTATTTTGCAGTTCCTCAAAACGGGTGCCAATAATAGGCCTAGAGACGATCGTGACTCCTTCACTACGTTACGAAATAATCCTTTCATATTATTTTTGCTACTTTTAGACAAAATATTAAGACATTTTAAACAATGTCTGTATTGTTAGTTAAATAAATAGGACGTTTACATACACAGTCATCGGTCCCCAAATTAAGTAATTTATACTTGTGCTATGGGTCAGAGAAGTGAATTTATACATATATAAAGTGGTCAATATATACATACATATATAATTTTAAATATATATTTAAATACAAATATACCCAGGCTTGAGGAACCAACAAATTATTTATAGAACATGTTGGCCTTCGACAGTAAACGAACCCGCTATCCGCGAAGCTAAAGGTAAGGTTTCTACCCAGTGCACCAACAGGCCTGTCCCGCCTGTTTGCCCATATATCAATAATATGAGGCAATTTAAGTGTATTCGCGAAAGGTTCAAAGAAATAGGCATACTTAGAGTAGCGTCACCATATATATATATATTAGTTTAAATGAAGTGTAAGAGACATGCTTTGATATTGATTTAGGCAGACGACTTCAAAGGTGGCAGAGTTGTCTGTCATAGGGATAAGTAGACTTTTGTACACCTTTTTCTGATTAATGTTTCTCTAACCTTTTTTATGCCATTACATCCGTTTAAAAACACCGTTAAAAAGAGGCTGATCCAGAAATCCTACTATACTGTTGAGGATTACTTAGAAGATAAGAATGTGTGGATATAGCTCGCCTAGAACCTGTACAAGACAGTAATTACTTAATGTAAATAAGAATTATATTTTTAAAAGAGCAACCGCCGAGTTTCTTGCTGGCTCTTCTCGGTAGGAACAGCTTTCCGAACCAGCAGTAGACTTGACGATTCAAAAATACTTGTTTATTTGAATAAAGAATATTTTGAATTTGAATTATGGTACATAAATAAAAATAAATCCATAAAACACTTGCTTCTCTATTACTCGCGCAGTTATACTCAGGTAATTGTTTAGAATGTCTATGAGTCTATATTGATGGTAACATTCACCGCTCCACGATTTATTCGTTTGGCTCCTTGAACTATCTATTCGGTTTGCGAAATATTTAATTATGTGCATACGAACAACAATAAAATTACACTCGGTGTGTTATTGTCAAGTTTATTGCTGCCAATTAAAAATATAATTAAACTACCATTTTAAAAGTAATAATAACATTATTTTGCTATAATCCGCGATAAAGCAAAATTAGAAAATATTTATAATGCCAAATAGAGTGGACTATCCGTTTTCATACCTGATACATGCAGTATTCGTAAACACATATGCATAAACCTCCACCATCGCCACCACAATACACACTACACACGTTCATTATCACAAACTCAACAATCGATTGTTTTGTTTTGTTATTAAAAAACAATAAACAAACACAAACTAAACAATCTGTAGTCTAAATTTATATTTTGATTAGTAATATCCCGCGGTTACACCCGCGTAATTTTTATTTATTACACCTCATTACATTTTTATAACGGATCCCTATTTTTTTGAAAATATAGCCTATGTTACTCAGTAAAGATGCAGCTTTCCAATGGTGAAACATTTTTGAAATCGGTCCAGTAGTTTTTGTGTGAAAACATTAAAACCATACATACAATTTATTCCTTTTTATAATATTAGTAGAGAAAAGAGCAACTGCCGAGTTTCTTGCTGGCTTTAATCAATTAAAACTAAAGTGTGTGTAACAAGTCAAGTTTAAAAAGCTTTTATAAAAGCTTCTAACGATATTTCAAGTCCCTACTGTTAACCTTTGAGTAGTTCCCTCGTCTGTAGCTAATCAGGAGCAGCATCAGGCAATGCTTATCATAAACATTGTCATCGGGACTGGACCAGTGTTAAAATTACATACGCATTCGGACACCAGGAAGTGGGTCAAACTTAACTCACAAGATTCAACTTTCACATACATAGAAATAAAGTTAAATAAAAGTTGTTAAAATAAATATCTGGGTGACCGAAACTTGATCGGCAATTTTTTACAAAAAAAAATGTTAAGAAAAAAGAAAAAATAATTATTTAGTTGGGGTATCCTAGGTATTTACATTTCTCGAGGCTGCCCGCTGTCCGAATAAACCACGCTGACTTGACAGTTAATGGCAAAAATTCAAATCAAAATAAACTTTAGTATTTTTAATGCCCAAAATCAGGGATAAAAAGAGGTTTTTTTACATAAAATCTAGCTAAATTCCTCTCCCAAAAACTCCTACATATTGAATTTCAGGAAAATCGTTGGCCGTTGCCGAGATACCGAAAATATACATACAAGATTAACTCATTTTAATATTAAAGATACAAAACAATAACAGACAGACAGACTGTTGTAACTCCCAACTTATATATTAGTATGAATATACATCTATATTATTTGAATACATCACCTAATCAAATTTGCGCATAATTGGGAAAATTATATCTAATTAAGTATTAAGTTTGTTGTTTAAAACGTCGTAAATTATATTGTGGAAATTTCATCTAACGAGATAACGTCTCATAGGTTGTGAGTTTCATAAAGACTATTTCATATCGCTATAGGCTGTAGCGGTATTGTGGTGGTGAATGTGTGCAGTGCTTGTGTATTGTTGTGTCATTCTGCATATATCAGGTATGAGAAGGAATAGTACACTCTACATTTAGCAATACATATGTTTTTATCATCGCGGATTATAGCAAAATAATATTCTCATTACTTTTGTATTATGGACCTCCGCAAAGTAACGCCTAATTCTATAAATTAACATAAAAGTTGTTATCGTTAATTAATTATAACAGATTTTTAAATTAGAATTATTTAAATTTTGCCGTTTTCGCAATATTTTTTTAATTGCTGCTCCTATGTTATTCATATTAGCGTAATTTTATATCTAAGCCTGGTCGATGTAGTACATTGTACATATACTATAATATATTACACTAAAAAAAAATTTCAAATCGGTCCAGTAGTTCCTGAGATCAGCTCCTTCAAACAAACAAACAAACTCTACAGCTTTATAATAAAATATAATAACAATAATTTTATTACAAGCTACAAAGGCTCAAAATTGTTAGTAACAATAAAATTTTATAACTATGTTAGTCATAAAATATACAAATACTTATCCAAAAATTTACATATACACAATATTTTACTGTCGCACTAGCAACTCCATTAATCTTCTTCTTTTCTTTTATCTTTTATCTTTTTCTTTTATCTTTTATCTTCTATACTTATAATAAATCTGTAGAGAGGTCAATTCTGTAACTGGAATATATTTCCAAAATAACTATCAGGGGGTGATTAGGGATCGATACTGATGCCAAAAATGCAATCAGTAAAAATTTTGTCTGTCTGTCTGTCTGTCTGTCTGTCTGTCTGTCTGTCTGTCTGTCTGTCTGTCTGTATAACCGTTATAGAAACAAAAACTACTCGACGGATTTTAACGAAACTCGGTACAATTTTTTTTCATACTCCTGGGCTGGTTATAGTATACTTTTCATCACGCTACAATCAATAGGAGCAGAGCAGTGAAGGGAAATGTCGGGAAAACGGGAGAAGTTACTCCATTTTTTAAGCTTTCGTCGCGTGTGCAACCTTGATGGTTAAAGCTACACAGAAATCATGTATGACGGAAATGTTCTCCTTAAAATTATATAAAAAATATCCCACGACAGCATATGTCTATCTTTTATGGTTGACTCACAATAACACGTGTAACTCCCGATAGCTTAGCAGTTCGAAGCTTTCTGGTTATATTTGTCTACTCCTACGTTTATATCACTCTCAGTCATCCCTAAATAAAAAAGTGAATAGTATTAACCATTGTATAAAAAAAGAATCATTGAAATCGGTATAGAAACACCAAAGTTATATATGAAATACGCTAATAATAAGCCATCGCGCGTGAATATTGAATCATGCTATAGGGATTATCACTACATAGTATAAAACAAAGTCACATTCTTTGTTTGTCCCTATATCCCTATGGCTGCTTAAATCTTTAAAACTACGCAACAGATTTTGATGCGGTTTTTTTAATAGATAGAGTGATTCAAGAGGAATGTATAATAATATTCAATATGGAGTAGAGAAATACTGTAATTTTTGAGGTTTCTTATGTGATGTCGTAAATAATTACTTTTTTTTCGCTTACATTGCAAATGCAGGCTAAACCCTACGAGATTTATCAAAATGATGTACTAAGTATTTGTACACATTGAAAAAGTCTACAGGAAAGTCCGCTATGGTATATTTCTATCTCTTATGGATAACCCACAATAGCATTTTTTGTCATTAACTTTTATACGAAAAATAATGCCTTATTTTCGAAGCAATTTTTATACAATATAGCATTAATTCTTATCCAATTAAGTACGTTAAATACATTGTTGATTTAATATAGATCAATATGGCCGTTCACAGCATGTAATTTAAATGAACATTTTCGAAGATATCACAGATTTAAAATCCCGCGAGGAGGCCGCGCTTCGCCCTATAGCACTTCGAATTTAGCAGCGATCGGACGCGCAACTAAATGTCGCTCTTTTAAGAGTAACCTCTAAAGAAAACATGTTTGTATTGTCTAATGATAACAAAGCTATGAATGTTGTATATAAAGACATGCTGTAATTAATTTTAAACATAAAATATATAGGGAAAAATGTAAAATGTAAATATGTAGTATATGAATTTAGACATTCCAAAGATAGCAGGAAATCTTCTTGGTATAGGGAGAGAGAATTGTTTTTATCCAAATTTAACGCTTGCGGGCCACGGGCAGTAATGAATAAATCAAAACTACTGGATCGATTTTAATCATTTTTTTCACTGAGTGACATAGGCTATATATTTTATACCCGTGCGAAGCAGGGTAGGCCGCTAGTATATAATAAAATGGTTGAGATGTCAAATCTCTGTGCGTTTGTTTCCGCTAATCTCAAAAACCACTGATCCGATTTGGACGCTGTTTTTACTTATATATAGTAGAAAATCTCACTTAACATATAGGGTAGGTTTACCAGCGGATGATGCGTTAATTTGGTGGTGGCATTTTTTTATAACTGTAATTAATTTATCTTTAAATTGAGCACGGCAAAGCGGGCTGGAAATACTAGCCGTTCATATATGGGTGACTCCATTTTACATTTTTTTTGATGTATTAGTTAAGATGAGTTCTGTCGGTATTGCCACTAAAAAGAATGTGTATTTTAACATTTACACATATTAGTCCAAAACAAGTGTTTTTGGGGTTGTGGCACTATTGCATTAATGAGCGATGTTAACGCTTGTGATAACTGGTGTGAGCAGGCGTGTTTTTTTAAAACCACGCAACCTCTTTAACACAATCTACATGAAACCGTAATATACTTATTACCATAACCTTTATATATATATATATATATATATATATATATATATATATATATATATATATATATATATATGTCACTCAGTGAAAAAAATGATTAAAATCGATCCAGTAGTTTTGATTTATTCATTACTGCCCGTGGCCCGAAAGCGTTAAATTTGGAGTAAAACAAAAACCGCTATGCCCCTGCATTTTAAATCTCTAATATCTTCTAAAATGTTCATTTAAATTACATGCTGTAAACGGCCATATTGATCTATATTAAATTAACAATATATTTAAGGTACTTAAGTGAATAATGATTAATGCTGTATTGTTTAAAAATGCTTCGTAAAAGTAAGTGACAAAAAATGCTATTATGGGTTATCCATAAGAGATAGACATATACCATCGCGGAGTTTTCTGTACACCTTTTCAAGGTGTACAAATACTTAGTACATTATTTTGATAGATCTCCTAGGGTTCAGCCTGCGTTTGCAATGTTAGCGGGAAAAAAATGTAATTAATTACATCACATTAGAAATCTCAAATATTATAGTATTTTTCTACTCCGTATTGAATGTTATTATACATATAAACCTTCCTCTTGTATCACTGTATCTATTAAAAAAACCGCATCAAAATCTGTTGCGTAGTTTTAAAGATTTAAGCATACATAGGGATATAGGGACATAGGGACAGACAGAGAAAGCGACTTTGTTTTATACTATGCAGTGATAGGAATACATTTGCGAGGATGGCATTGCGATAGTATAAAACTGTGCGCATATGCCATCCTTACAGTCAAAAATTATTAAAATAACATAAAATATTAATATATAGATAGATTTTGCGATCAATTTTATCGATCTGAAAATTCGAACCAAGGTACCGGAAATACAGGGAGACTTGTAAAACTACACCATTTAAGGTAAACAATCCGAAAAAAAATTCATCAAATTAATTTATTTTTGTCTATTCAATATCTCATTATGAACTACCCCTTACTTTTTCTATTATCAAAGTAAACTGATAATGGGACGAAATCACCTTATGATAATGACATAAACTTTATGGCGCATAAGTCCAAGGCTAGTGGCGTAACTAAACCTAGACCCACAATGGGGGTTGTAGTGTTTATAAACTAATGTTGTTTAAAGATAGCGCAGGCTCAAACACGCACTAAAAAGTAACAACATGTGATACGGACTACAATATAAATAAAACAACCGAGGATTAAACTTGGATTAGTGCATCGTAGAAGACTTGAACAAATTAAGAAATATAACGAGAGGCTTTTGAATCTTAGTGCGCGTATATGAGGTTGACGTATATGTCAAAGGAGATGGGCAAATAGCTCATACAATTTTGGCCTGAGTGGACAGAAATAAATTAATATTTAATACAAAGACCGAAAGTTACTCTTCAAGAATGTACAAGTCATTTTTAGATAGAACTTGGGAAATAGAAGAAAAAAATTAATAACCATGACAGATTAACATAGAGTATTGAAATTTTTTAGTACATTTTTTCAAATATAATTTATTGTCATCTAAGAAAAAATACGAATCCAAAATAATGAGATTGTCGACACGAAATATAATATGTCAGTAGTCCAGAAATACAGCAAAGGTCGTTATAAAGTAGCACACGAAAACAAGGAATCCCCAAACTATCCTATATAGTGTATTATCTATGCCCCAAACGTTTACGATGCGAAAAACAAAACGAATATGTATGTTTAGAAACATAACAGTTCACAGATAATTAATATAACGACAACCTTTTTGAGTACTGTTATGCGCAGAAATCGATTTTATTAATCGATCCGTAAATCGATCATATATATAAAAAATAATGATACTTAAAAAGGCTAGTAACTATGCATAAATATAGTTATCTATTTTTTTATGGTAATAAAAAATAATTTATCAACAATAGTTACCATACTGAACTATACTATACTAAAATATACTGTATATTAGTAAGAATATTAAATTCTTAAATCGATATAATATCTATATCGAGTTTCTTACTGATTCGAAAGAAATTGTGACTTGACTAATTATAACTGAACTGGATCAAATAAATAACTTTTTTATTCAATACCAGTTTTCCCGAGTAGTACATAGATAGTATTAATTTATTTTGGCGTTATTTAATATTGTATATTTTATTATGTACTTCATTATTTAGTCCGCACAGGCCAGATTTTGCCCATCTCCTTTGAATAATTAACCGTTCCGCGAACGATAGACGACGCACGTTCCTTTATACCATTTTTATTTAAATTATAATTTATACAATTATTTATCTATTAATTAATGCGTCACTCACATGTCGCTTCACGACCACTCTCACCAAGGGCTCTCGTGTTACTGTCGTGGTGCATCCTGAGACAATGTATGTACCATTATACTAGTGTGGGTTAGTGTGAGTAAGTTCATATATGTATTACATATATGTGTCTTGTATATAATTATACAAAGTACGTTACATGCATCTCAACCCGCATACACTATAGGGGTTACAGGTTTTTTTTCTACGGTATTTTCTCAATATGAATTATAGCCACATTAGCCCATCATGGCACAACTGGCTTCCTTAGAGGACCCTCTAAAGCTTAAGCTGTGATAGCCCAGCGGCGAGACCGTGCGACTCTCGAGGGTTCACGGATTCAAACCCCGGGCAGTCACCAAAAAGTTTTTCTTATAAAACTTATGTTTCTAATTGAATTGATAATTGCAATTTATCATACGCTTGTCGGTGAAAGAAAACATCGTCAGGAAACCTGCATATCAAATTCAAATTTATTTATTGCTTAATATGGTACACAGTGATGTTACATAAATGTAATCTAGAGAAATACATTAATATCTAGACAGATACATAAATATATCTAGAGACTTCTAGGGATATGTGTAACCTAACAATCCGCATTGGATCAGCTTGGTTGTTAGGTATTAGCTCCAATCCTTCTCTCCAAAAACGCAGAGAGGATGTCTATGCCTAGCAGTGGGATAGTAACAGGCCGTTACTTTACTTTTAGCCTTATCCAAGGCTAGAGGCGATACTAACCATTCTTCAATTCTTCAAGTTACAGACTAGAAAATATTTATCTTAAGTAATTATATATTAGTAGCATCTTTTCATCTATTTAATTTACGAAAATTAATTGATAGATTAAATAGTTTAATTTATATAAACTTTTTCTTATTCTCTATATTACCCGTATTCTCTTTCTTCTTCAATTCTTGTCCTTTTCCTGTTACTCAAAGGTTAACTGGAAGAGATCCATCATCATCCTCCTGCCCTTATCCCACTCTAAGTGGGGTCGGCATAACATGTTATAGACATGCTGTCACATGATTTGGCTGCGTTTTAACGACCGGCCGCCTGTCTGACGTCAACTTACCTTAGTCGTATTTTTCGACACCTCGGTAAGAAAGAGAGTGGTCTATTTTACTAAACCGGATACCACAGGTGGGTCAACTTACCTTAGTCGCCTTTTACGACACCTCGGTAAGAAAAGAGGGTGGTACTATTCTATTCAGCCGGATACCACACGGCGTAACTGGAAGAGATCCCTTATAGACCGCCTTTATACATGTGCTTTTTTGTTTTTTCTTTCTCTTTTATAATTATATGTATAAAATGAAATAAATAGATACCTACGATAGTGGTAAAAGGTTTGTCTTTCTAAGGTGTTTTCTTAATAATTCCAGAGTGACCCTTTTTATATTTAATAACCCCATTAAAAATTGTTTGTACACATCGTAAATCGTCTACTGTAGTCGTATTCTTATCTTGTTTGAAACTTTTATGACAGGTTTAGATTGAGATGCTATTTACGCGTTGTTATTTTGCATTTACATGTATAAACGACTAGCAATCGCCAGCGGCTCCTCTCGCGTGGAAATATTAGAGATATTAGAGAGATATTAGATAAAAATGGTTAAGGTGGGTTAACCTTAAAAACTAGACATATGCTGTCGCGGACTTTTATATAGAACTTTTAGAGGGGAACAATTTTGTGATACATGATTTTTAAATAACTATCACCGTTATCACGCAAAGATAGTTTTAAATTTTGTCGTTTTCGTTCTATTTTTTATTGCTGCTCCTCTCCTATTCATCTTAGCGTGATATTATATATGACATATATAGCCCATTTATCGAGGAAGGCTTTAGACTATATATAATATAATATTCATCTTCACAATTGATGCTTGTATACAGGTCTCACATATAGGTCTAACGTATAGAATAAAAAACGCTTATTCCCTTCAGATAGTGAAAAAATGTATAGTGGATATAATGTGGGTATTTTAAAACAAAAGTAATGAGAATATTATTTTGCTATAATCCGCGATAAAAATCGCGCTTTATCGCGGATTATAGCAAAATAATATTCTCATTACTTTTGTATTATGGACCTCTGCAAGGAACGCCTAATTTTATAAGGTATTTTGAAAACTAAGGTGAATGAAGCTAGGAATATCACTTGAAAGTAATAATATAATGAAAACACAATATTACAAAAATAGAAAATCGTTTACAAAAATAAATAAACGTAGAAAATATACGCGGACATTAAGCTTTAAGTAATTTTGCTCACTTCCTAAATGAGCGAATGATATAATGAATGATATAAAATATATATCAGGCAGACTTGCAAACATAAATGTAAACTTTACGCCTCAGGTGGAGGTTGGCGGATTCAACGGAAAGCTCCCCTCAAACTTAAGGCGTTTTAGCAATTCGTCTAAAAAAGGAAAATCGAGTTAGGAACTTAAGTACTCATCATCTTCTCTTATCCCACTCTAAGTGGGGTCGGCACAACATGCTATAAACATGTTGTCACATGATTTGGCTACGTATTTTACAACCGGCCACCTGCCTGATCAGCTTACCATAATCGTACTTTACGACACCTCGGTAAGAAAGAGGATGGTCTATTCTCCTTAACCGGATACCACACGGCGGGTCAACTTACCTTAGTCGCCTTTTACGACACCTCGGTAAGAAATGAGGGTGATCTATTCTACTCAGCCGGATACCACACGGTGGGTCGACTTACCTTAGTCGCCTTTTACGACACCTCGGTAAGAAATGAGGGTGGTCTATTCTACTCAGCTGGATACCACACGGTGGATCGACTTACCTTAGTTGCCTTTTACGACACCTCGGTAAGAAATGAGGGTGGTCTATTCTATTCAGCCGGATATCACACGGTGATAGGAACCTAAGTACTATTATTGTATAAAAATGAATATCTGGGTGACCGCTCGCTCGCTCGGTAATTTTTTACAACAAAAAAAAACTTAAAAAAAAAATATTTAGTTGGAGATCGATCCTTGGCATTCACATTTCTCGAGTCTGCCCGTCACCCGAATAAGCTACGTCGACTTGACAGCTAATGGCGAAAATTCAATTCAATATAAATGTTAGTGTTTTTTAATGCCCAAAAACAGGGATGAAACAATTTTTTTTTTACATAAAACCTAGCTAGATCAAGTTTTCTCTCCCAAAACCTCCTACATGTTGAATTTCAGGAAAATCGTTGGAGCCGTTTCCGAGATTCGGAAAATATATATATATATATATACAAGATTATCTCATTTAAATATTAAAGATTCTGTAAGGTATACTTCCCTGAAATATGCAAATATAAAGCTGGAAGTTACATAGCTCATGACGAATAAAATAAAGGCGATGAAACAGATGTATTTCTTTGATTGGCTTTTCATTTGGACTTAATTGACGGAATTCTTCTCAATATTCGTATATTATTCAGGGAAAGTCAAACGTCATTGTTATCGTTGAATTATGCTTTAAAGACCAAAGAGTATTAGCTAAAGAGGTAATGCAAGTTTTTCTTTTCAATTGTATTCAGCAAAAATAAATATGATATGAACAAAAAATGTCTATACAATATCTTGTCTTTGCTTTTAATACAGCAATTATGTAAAGATATGATAGAATTATTTTGCTATAGTCCTCGTTTGTTAATAAAATCGATGTAATGGTAAGTGTAGGAAGCAAAACCGTTCTCATACTTTATACATGCAGGATTAATTACCGCACACCGAAATTCTGAAATATACAAATATACATAGAAGACGCCGTGTGGTATCCGGCTGAATAGAATAGTACCACCTTCTTTTCTTACCGAGGTGTAGTAAAGGCGACTAAGGTAAGACGACCCGCCGTATGATAACCGGCTGAGTAGAATGGACCATCCTCATTTCTTACCAAGGTGTCGTAAAAGGCGACTAGGTAAGTCGACCCGCCGTTCGGTATCCGGCTGAGTAGAATAGACCAACCTCATTTCTTACCGAGGTGTCGTAAAAGGCGACTAAGGTAAGTTGACCCACCGTGTGGTATCCGGTTTAGTGGAATAGACCACCCTCTTTCTTACCGAGGTAACGTCAGGCAGGCGGCCGGTCGTAAAATACGTAGCCAAATCATATGACAACATGTTTGTAACATGTTGTGCCGACCCCACTTAGAGTGGGATAAGGGCAGGAGGATGATGATGACTAATATACATAGAAGATTAACTCATTTAAATATTAAAGATATGCTATAATTTTTCTATATAAACTACGTAAACAGCAAACAGACAATAAACAATTCTTTCATCATTTTCCTTTTCAACATGATCCCAATGTAAATGTAAGTTATCTAGTACAAATTAAATAAGCGCCTTGATAGCTACCCTGGTTTAAAAAATCCTAAATCAACAATGTAGATAAATATGTAGTTGTCACACATAACACGTTTTATAAATATTTAATAACATGTTTTTACATTACATATCTATTCAGGCTTAAATTCTAAAGACAATATTTTATCTATACTTATTATAAAACAACGTCCCAATTTACCCAAAATCAACGAATTGTTGTACCATTTTTAGTAGTAACGGCCTGTTACAATCCCACTGCTGGGCATCCTCCCTCCACTCCTGGAGATAAGGGTTGGAGATAAGACCTACCACGACCAATGTGGATTGGTAGGTAACACATATCTCCGGATTTCTCTAGAGATATGTAGGTGTCCTCAGATGTTTTCCTTTACCAAAAAGCGTGTGATAAATTGCAATTATCAATTAGACACATAAGTGACTGGCCCGTTGGAGCAGTGGGTAGTGACCCTGCCTTCAGCTCCGCGGGTCGCGGGTTCGATTCCCGCCGAGGGCCAACATTTTGTATAAATTAATTTGTTGGTCTTTGAGCCTGGGTGTATATTTTTATTTAAGTATGTATTTAAAAAATATATAAGTATATTCACCAGTTATCTGTCACCCATAACACAAGTATTAAGTTACGTACTTTGGGGACGGACGACCGTGTGTGTACGTGTCCCATATATTTATTTATTTATTTATAAGTTTTTTGATACAAAAACTCATTGGTGCCTGCAGGAGTTTGAACCTATGACCCCTCGAAAGATACGCACGGTCACACCGCTGGGCCATCACAGCTTTACCATTTTACCTGAAAGGTATTGCAATTCTTCCCAAAAGTTTAGGTTTCATGTAAATTGTGTTGAACTGGTTGCGCAGTTTGAAAAAATCTCGCCTGCTGTGACATTACTCACAGAGTTTAGTGTAGTTTTGTGTATCTCTACACTAAACTATTTGACAAATGATAAATCTAAAAACTATAAAAAATCCACGACAGCACTTCTCTAGCTCTTATGGTTAACTCTCACAATAACTACTTTTCAAAATTGCAATTAAAAATATTACGTATTATGCACATATAGCCGTGTGGTATCCGGCTGAATAGAATAGTACCACCCTCATTTCTTACCGAGGTGTCTTAAAAGGCGACTAAGGTAAGTCGACCCGCCGTGTGGTATCCGGCTGAGTAGAATAGACTATCCTCATTTCTTACCCAGGTGTCGTAAAGGGCGACTAAGGTGAGTTGACCCACCGTGTAGTATCCAGTTTAGTAGAATAGACCACCCTCTTTCTTGCCGAGGTGTCGTAAAATACGGCAGAGGTAAGTTGACGTTAGGCAGGCGGCCGTTAGTAAAAACGCAGCCAAATCATGTGACAGCATGTTTATAACATGTTGCGCCGACCCCACTTAGAGTGGGATAAGGGCAGGAGGATGATGATGACTTAAAATGTCAAATTCAAATGAAATATCATAAATTTATCGCTAAACTAAAACGAATGGAACTAAAGCGGAAATAGGAAACATTAAATAATCAGTTTACAAATAAAAAACTTAATAATTTCATATCATTTATTTCTTATAACAATTCTACTAATTCAGACGCATTTCAACAATGTCGCAATACAAATGTCAGATTTTGGATAAATAGCAAAACATACTAAATACGTTGTAAATTATATAAAATTAATGTTTTGCATATATATAACATCCAGTACAAATAAATATTTTAATACAAATTAAACTCAAATTTTCCTTAATTTAAATGAAGTTTTACCTTCAAGTTCTTTCTAATTTTAATTTTTGTTTATCTACTACTGTAAAGACGCATGAAAGAAGATTGCTTGCCAATGAGATGAGAATATTGAGATAAATGGTGTTGTGACAAAATTGGATAAAATCCTACTAATATTTTAAACTTGCTTTTACCCATGACTTCGTTCGCGTATTGTGTGATAGGACGATAATAGATGGCGCTTTTCAATGTCATCATATTCCTGTAGAATTAACAGGATATATATAGCCTTATATGTTATGCCGGTGTATAACGAATAATTGCGCCAAATTACATCGATTGGTTCAGCGGATTCGACGTGAAAGAGTAACAAACATACATCCATACTCACAAACTTTTTATGATTGATTTTTATTATTTTTATGATTATCAACCTATCACACGACAACAGTTCACGCCAACGAAGTCGCGGGAGAAAGCTATTACCCAATAAAAAATTATGCACCCTGGAGAAGTCTGCCCATTATAGAAAGATCAAGAAGTGCAAGATTAAGATTGTCATCATCATCATCCTCCTGCCCCTATCCCACTCTAAGTGGGGTCGGCACAACATGCTACAAACATGTCATATGATTTGGCTACGTATTTTACGACCGGCCGCCTGCCTGACGTCAACTTACCTTAGTCGTATTTTACGACACCTCCGTAAGAAATGAGGGTGGTCTATTCTACTCAGCCGGATACCACACGGCGTAAGTGCAATATTAAGATGGTATGGACATGTAATGAGAGGGATGAAAATTACGTGACCAATCGATTGTTAAACATAAATGTGGATAGATATGTGACTAGAGGGAGTCTTAAAAACAGATAAAAGAAGTAACGCCAGAGTTGACGAATGATAGGAGAGAATGACCGAGAAAAATAAGTTATGACTACTACACGTTCACCTCTTGTATAGCACGCTACCAGCTCGCGCCCTCGTACCCTGCAGGCGAAGTCTGAGTTAAACAGTTAGCCACATTTTTCCTACAAATGTCAGTTAAACTATACCGAATGTTATATAGATGCACAATAAAATGTTATGACTAGAAAAAAATCACAATGTAGAAATTAAACAAACTAAATGTACAATTTAATTTTACCTAACACCTAGAGCTACGATTGCAAGTATTTGTCAAAGTTTTTATATTAAAAACGCAATTCTTTTCTTTATTTTTTATTGGAACAACCAGTGGCAGTTAACAAGTTGTTAAGAATAAATTGATTGACTGTTAAGTAGGTAAATCGTTTCTTATTTATCAGGAAAAAGATCGTTTTATAATGTTTAATTTAGTGTGTATAGATTTGTTTTGCTTCATTTTCCGACAATTTTGTATCTGTTTTTCCGACGCCATGTTTATGAAACTTCTACATAATTTAATTAACAGTATATCAACATTTTACATTTTTTTATGTAAAAAGATATCTCTAAGGAACCCAATCATTTTTTGCTAAATATATTTGCAAACAAGCTTTGACATATATTTGCAAACGTTTTCCAGTTTTCCTTCGCTACATGATCATAATGCATACTCAAACTTTAAAGGAATAACTTAACTTTACTTAAAACGGTATAAAACCCATTAATACTTGATTTTTACTATGTTCTATCACCACCCTAATATATATTTTTAATAACTTCAATATTATAATTCCTAAAAGCAAGAAAAATAAATAAAAAAGAAGAAAAAGAGCAGAATAATACAATCGATTTTTAATGTTAAAAAATTGATTATTAAATATCGATTGTTTCAACAAAATAATCGATTAATGTAAAAATCGATTATTTTTAGACCTCCCTACCAACCAGCCATTACTTTCGTTCTGTTTGTAGCTATCATAATGTATTCATTTAATACCACGTGCCTTGGGCATTACGTTTTCTAAAATATACTAAAAATTACAATGATTTTCGGAATCTTGAAAATTCACTTCGAACGTTGTGTTTAGACTTCTGTTAAATACAGTCTTAACATCGCATTTAAATGTTACTCGCACAAAAAAAACTGTAAAAAACACAATTTTTTAATCTAGTAATTAAAAAGAAAACGCCAATTTTAAAAGTGGTGATATCACATTAACGTATCTATCTAAAATGACTAAAATATTATTTAGTACAATGATTTGAAATAATTTCCTAAAAAATAAAATTCAGTTAAAACATTGGTCACAGTTTAGATTTAGGCACTGTCAAACCATATATGTGTTGATTACATTTATGCTAGTTAATTATTTACATGAACACTATGTTTGTTATATATGACGTGTATAAACAAAAAAAATACCAGCTTAAACATTTCTCTAACATTTATCTAAATTAAAAATTCCGAAACTAATCAAATAATAATTAAGATAAAATACTTATAATAAATTATTTATTATAATTGTGAATTTAATAAGTTTATGTATGGATTTGAAAATCCTTTCAGCTTCATACAAGACTGCAGTTTAATAATGTAAAATTGAAAATGTTTAAAAGATTAACCGCCGAGTTTCTTTCTGGTTCTTCTCGGTAAGAGCAACATTCCGAACCAGTTGTAGCTTCATTATTCATATTGATCCTTGACGATTCAAAAGTGCTTGAAATAACTTATTTGAATAAAAATTATTTTCATTTGATTTGATATGTTCAATTTACCCCCAGATATCGACCCAAATTTATTAAATGACGACCAATTTTAGGTACAAAACCACCTCTAAGTAAATAGAGTATATTTCTTTGTTTTAAATGTTATATAGCACAAAATATGTTGTAAAGGACCATAAATTATAATAAAAAGTATAATAACTCTATGATTCCAATACATGAAATCGAAATAAAAAAAAGAAATAAAGTGGGACGATAGATTCAAATTAAGTAAATTAATATTAAGTGTTTTTATGCTTGTAAACAAGATTTCGTGAAAACATCATTAAACAGTCTAAGAATGATATAAATGTGGGTTTTTAAAAATAAATAAAAATCTTAAATAACATCTACCAACATTATAACAAACATAGTGTTGTCTGATTCTACTCGGTATATAAAAGTTGCTACTAAAATATGAAATTATAAAAAAATTTACAAAGTATCAACACGACCTAACGTCCGCATATTTTTATCATAACGCTTATGCAACTTCTATATATAGGATGCTTCAGTTAAGAAATTAAAAATAAATATTAAAAAAAATTAAAAGCTTAACATATAACCTGGATGCTCAGACAAAATTTTCAACATTAATGCTTTCATTAAAACCAAAATTAATAGTACAAATAAAATTCTATAATTATTCTTGCATCGTTACGTAACTCGCTAGTTCTACCGAAAAGAAATAATAAAAAATATGCTCTTTTACAATTTGTTTTGAAAATTATTGTAAGAAATCATTTTTGTCATTTTCCTGGTATCATCAGACAATAATTTGGACATATGTACTAAAGAAAAATTAGCAAACTTTACTTATAGATGTACATTTACTTTAATTATAGATGACACAGAAAGCGCAACGGTTGTATAGCAAAATCCAAAAAAGCGGAATTTGACATTCCGCTTGCAAAATGGAAAAATCTATTATAAGAGATTAATGTAGACTGAATAATCAAAAAACCTTTCTTTTTTCGTTTTCATCATTCATTTTGAAAATTACGTCAATTTTATCTGTTTTTCTAAACGAGTGTATGATAAATAAAGATGGTGAAATAAATTATTATTTCGATGATTTACTATGAAGATCAATAGTCATTTAAATTCATTAAAAACAAATTAATTTAAATAAAATAATAAATAAGCACGTGGAACTCAGTCTTTTTTATCATAAACGAAAGTTTACTAGTACAACAAGCACAATATTCTTTTTTATGCATTAACATTCTTAACAATTAACTAGGCCTATTTAAAAACTAAAATAAATTTCAATTATTTAATAACTTAATTCGAATCTTTAGAAGCATCCTGTAAATAGAAAACCTTAGTATGATAAAAGATATGGGACAAATAGAAACATATTATTAATAATCCACGCCACTAATCCCCTTCAAACTATTTAAAACGATAACTACACTTTCCCCAACTTAATATTACCTAACAAACAGCATTCAATCACGACAAAATGGCGCGAGTTTTTAATACCATGTTTCTGCTATTATATTACATACTACAACACCTAAATTTATTCTCTCTTCGACTGAATACTCCATACAAAAAAGCTCAAGGAAACCTAAAGAAATAAACTACAGAATATATACCAGAAGCGTTTTCATTATTTTACATTTTCACTTTTCGAAAAGCGCAAAATTATAAACCATTCTACGTTGACCTGATGAGTTTATTTTTTATGAACTTAATAAAGCACAAAAATATATTATAAAATATATAAAAAAAGGTTAAAAAAAACAGTAACATATATTTATTAAATATATGTTACTGTTTTTTTAAATTAATTATAAAAGGTTGCAGAATTAAATAACATTTGATTCTGAACTTTCTACAGTTGAAAATTTTAGTCGACAGGGGTGATAACTTTTGACTAATTTTCATTGCTCTCACAGAGAGACGAGTTTTACTAGTTATTTTTGGAAAGTGTACAAAGTAAAGAAACGGCCTGTTACAATCCCACAGCTGGGCATAGGCCTCCTCTCTCCGTTCCTGGAGAGAAGGGTTGGAGCTAAGACCTACCACGCTGCTCCAATGCGGATTGGTACATTACACTATCCCCAGAATTCTCTAAAGATATGCAGGTTTCCTCACGATGTATTTATCACCGAAACGCGTGTGATAAATTGCAATTATGAATTAGATACATAAGTTTTAATAGAAAAACTCAAGGTGCCTGCCGGGGTTTGAACTCGTGACACTCTCAAAAGCGTTGCACGATCACACCGCTGGGCTATCACAGCTTTGGATTGGAAAGTGTATGGTTTACAAAATGTGAAAAACTAATAGAAAATTCAGCGTTGATAAATGCCCTACGAGGTAGATAAACAACCTAATGGCATAAGATCGTGCTGTGGAAATCCTTTAAAAAGAAGGTAAGCAATAGAAATCTATTAAATGAATAGGTCAACGTATAACGGCATATTATGTAACGATTCCCTAATGCTCTTGGTCTGATGATTCAACGTTTTCCGACTGCGCGAACTTCAGGAACACTTGTTCTAACGTGGTCTGACTGAAGCTGTACTCGACGATGTTCAGCTTCTCCTTTGCTGAAGTACATTAAAATTAGTTAAAAACTACCGATGTTTAGAGTTGAAATATTATTTTTCCAAGTACACATTAAATAAGTTTGTGTTTTTATTTATTTTAATTGTTAACTGTAGATGAACCACGATATTATGGCGCATCCCTCCAAATTGCTGTTCCAATAAGCACAGTCACATCATTAAGAAAGATTTTGCATCTAATAGTCAGTTTTTGTGTATTATACTTATAATATCTACTAGTAATATGGGGATATGGGGGGTTCCACCCGCGTACATACCGATCTCATGGCAGTGGAAAGTCTATTAAATAGGACTATTGATATATTATTAAATATATCATCAATAGTTTCCGCAGCGCATGCGATGACAGATTTTTCACCTCTCTTACACCTTATTTCATTTTTAGTACGGATCCCTATTTTTTTTAATGTAATATAGCCTATGTTGCTCTGTATAGATGCAGCTTTCCAATGGTACAAGAATTTTTGAAATAGGTCCAGTAGTTTTTGTGTGAAATTATTACAAATTTTTGGTTTTAATAATATTAGTATAGATAATGCGACATCGCGCAAGAAAACACACATTAGTTCATCACATAATTCTATCACAACTTTTGTACTGAAGTAAAGCAAAGTACGCTATAAACTTCCATAAATTATTCAAGAAAATTTGATTTGAAATTGAATTTACACATGTTGACTTGACTTGTGCAACCGCAATCTTCGGTTATGCAAATGATTTGACTTGGGCATGACCAATAAAGAGGTTTCCACTTACCATCCTCTATCTGCTGGAAGCATCGAGCGAGGCTGGACACCGAGGACTGGGGCACGGAGAAGACGAGCCGCTCCGCGAAGCTCTCCTCCAGCACCGCGGCAGGAAATATTTGAGCCACCAGAGCTATGGCCGCCTCCGCGCTGGCCCCGCCAGATGACTCCGTGCTGCGCAACCAGGGTGCTTAGTGCGAGTTTTTTTTAAACATACTCGATCGCGTTAGCATAACTTCCATTTGTATAAGTACCTGGGAGCTCCACCACGCTGCTGGTGGCGAGAATAAGGTACCTGTCAGACATTGCCCCATCCCCGCCAGCAGCAACTCTGTACCCCAGAGTGCGTCACCTCTGGGTAGGGGCATCTCTAAAAGTGGCCCCTCCCTCCGCTGGACGACGCATCGACCGCCGCGGGGATCTTATAGGGTGGGCGTCCGATTAAACACAGTTCGGAACGCCCAGAAGTCCCCACTATGGCGGCACGCGATGGTCTTGAGCGAATCGCCAGGCAGTAGAAGTCTGCGACGACCAAACTGGGCAAGGAGGTTCGCCTCGAAGGCCGTACTCCGCCTACTCTCCGACCGGGGAGTAAGCAAAAAGTCCTCCCTGTACAATTGTATAACACAGCAACAGCGACATCTAGTAACCGATGTTCCAACGCCATATAAATTGACGTTACGCTAACGCGATCGAAAATGTTAATAAAACTGGCACACAGAAAACATTTATCTACGCATACAGAATACTATCTTTTATCTAGGGTTAACAACTTTTTACGACAAATCTTATATTTAACCTTTTTATAAAACAAAGTCCCAAAAGCTGTGTGTCTGCCCGTATATGATGAGAGAATGGAAGATGGATGATGAAGATCTAGATAAAAACATATTCTGCCGACCGCACTTAGACTGGGATAAGGATAAGAGAATGATGAATAATGTACCAATAAACAGTGACGGTAAAACATATCGTATAATGCCCCAAATACAACTGTAGCAGTGTCCATGCTTACCGCTGATGATGAAGTCTGATAGACGGCGTGTTCCCGACCAGCGGCGTGTGTATGCTGACGTCCACCGCCTCACCCTCAGCCTCCATATCCGCTTCCCGCTCTTCCCCCGCTCCTGCCGAGCCTCCACCAGAACCTGCCGCGAATTTTATATAAATTTGGGGCAAAAATCATAGACCATATTGTTTTAATTATGGTTTTTAGCATATGAGTATGTCACATTAGTTGTTGTAGTGAAGTAAATTATAAGCTGAGCTTGGGGGTCTTGGGACACTACCCCGACCAGTCTCCGGCAGCCTCTTTTGAGTTCTCAGTTTACCAGCGACTAGCCGCTCTTTTAAGGAGGGGCAGTTGTCCTTCCCTGCACGAACTTCGGTACGCCTACACTTAGCGGTTTGTTTGCTTAAAACAATACCTTCATCAGCTTCCCCTAGTGACGGCGAGTTGTCCGGCGACCGTAATGGCGACGGCGTCATCGAGAGATCTGATTCAAGCATCTGAAAAGAAAAACATTACTCTAAATATTAAATATTTTTTTATTTATTTGTTATTTATGTTTTAAAGATTTTGTTGTAAAGTCTATTTCCTGATGATATTTTGGTTATGGGGTGAAACGATTGGTGAGATTGTGGTAGTTTATTGTGTGTAATGTTAGTGATGGTGGTGGGTTTAAAATTCGTTTAACAGATCCCTCTTATAAAAGGTTTAGAAACAGTATACTCTATATAAAAGCATTTACATTGTTTTGAATATTTTGACTTTAAAAATAATTATAATCTAGGGAAAAGTGATTTATTCGATACTATACCGTGGGCTTCATATTGCTTTGACCAATTTTCATCTCCAGCGTGTACCCCGCGCCGTATAAATTTTTCAAATGCTGCGTCGAACCGATACACCTACATTTAAATAGGATCATAATTAATGAAGTGAATAATTACAGAATAAATGAATATAATATTAATGTTTATTATCTTACTAATATTATAAAAGCGAAAGTTTGTAAGTATGGATGTATGTTATTAATCTTTCACGGCGGATCCACTAAACCAATACCGATGAAATTTGGCACAATTATATGGTATAACACGTAGGCTATAGAAGTTCTTATATATTATAAATGTTCATCCGCTGTGTTTTGCATTTGCATGCTTGCAGCTGGTGTTATAGATTTGATAGATGATAAAAAAAATCCCCATTTTATTCGGGAACAGGAAAGCCAAAGAATAGACGACTCAGGGAATTTCAAATATGTTATTAATTTAGTATCGTGGTACACACGCCCACAAGCCCACTCTACAGCAAACTCACCTCAAACCTCCCTTAACCATAATTCCCACTCTAGAACATAACGCATCAGCCTCTTCCATGGAATGTGTCGTCAATATAGCACCTTTTCTACCCTGCAAATAAAAACCCATTATACCGTATGTGAGGGTGAAATCTTGCAAGTTAAATTAGACCAACTCCCCGGTGTCCGATTGAGATGAAATTTTAAATATAGTCCTATACATCTGCAGCTAAGATTGGCTCCAGACGAGGGAACTCTTCAATGGTTACAGTAAGGACATGAAAGTTTTAATAGCTTTTAGATACTTTAAATTACTATCGTGCTATTTTGAATTTTTGCTTTAATCTAATTTATCCTTAGTTAGTTTCTTATATATTATAAGATGTTAAGGTACCACTGCGTGCATAGATTAAATATTTGGCTCAGAATTCGGAGACAGAAACTAATGAATAAAATTGATTTCGATTAAAATGCTATAGAAGGGCGGTTTCCGACGCTTTAGACATTCAATACTAGGTCAGATATCAGTGAAGATCTCGGAAGAAAACCTAGCTATCTAAATGACCTCCGCTATTTTACTGGACTACGTTATTTAAGTTATACGGATTTGCTCTGTCATTGTGTAAACTTGAAATACTGTTGAAAAAACTGAAAGCTATTTTCCGCTTTATTAACCTATAAACTCCGCTATTTTACTGGACTACGTAATTTAAGTTATACGGATTTGCTCTGTGATTGTCCATACTTGAACTTCTACTGGAAAAACTAAGATAAAGCTTTAGCTAGGTTGCTCTGATTTCTGGTTACCTGGAAGCTAGCCAGGATGGTGTCCCAGAGGAAGCGTTTGCTCCTCGGGTCCATGCCGGTGGAGGGCTCGTCGAGCAGCACCACGCGTGGGCTGCCCACCATGGCCAGCGCGAACGACAGCTTGCGCTTCGTACCACCCGAGCACTCCTCCGCATTCTTCCCCGCGTGCTCCATTATTTGTAGACCGTTTAAATACGCGTCTACTATCCTAGAATCAACAGAAGCAAACAATACGTCAAAACGTCACTCAATCGTCGTTACAAAAATTCGAATCGATATACGTTAACTAGCGCAACTTATTCGTTAATGAAAATTTCGCAAATACACGTATAGGTACAAGCTGTGATGGCCTAGCGGTGCGACCGTGTGAATCTCTAAAGACGATCATGGGTTCAAACCCGGGCAGACACCAATGAGTTTTTCTATTAAAACTTATGTGTCTAATTGATAATTGCAATTTATCACACGCTTTTCGGTGAAGGAAAACATCGTGAGGAAACCTGCATACCTCTAGAGAATTCTGGAGATATGTGTAACCTACCAATCCGCATTGGAGCAGCGTGGTAGGTCTTAGCTCCAACCCTTCTCTCTTATAACGGAGAGAAGAGGCCTATTCCCAGCAGTGGGATAATAACAGGCCGCTACTTTACGTATAGGTACCTGCGACCTGAGTTTTAATTCGAAGATGCAATCATCACCAAAATAGTCAATTGTTAATGATATAAATTTCGTAAGATGTCTATTGTAATAGCAGAAATGGAGTTCTCGATTGAATCGAATAGTCCTTTTAAACAGAGGACATTGTTGTATTAAAGTCAGTCTCAATCCCAACGCAGACTCATACAATTATCAGATGCATCGAGATCGTGTTTGGGTAGACAACATCACAGCTTGATAGACTTAGAATTACATAGATTCTCATAACAGCAAAATAATTCTATTGTTACTTCTGTACTACGGAATTCCGCAACGTAACGCCTGCTTCTATTAATCATCGTGTTTGGGGTTGGTATTAGCCTTGTTTAGAGACGGTTACTGCCATCTTTTATTTGTAATAATGGTTAGGAAATACCTAGCCTCCTAAATATAGCACATTAGTCAATAAACTATTAAGGGCCTGGTGGCCGATTGGTTCTTAACCTAACCTTCTGATTTTTGCTTAAACAGTTCCTAAAGCGAGAAGCTGGGAGCATTATATATTATAGCGGCTTGTATGAAAATGTACCAAGCAAAATGTTTATTATGAACCAATATGGTCTCAAAATGTATGGACCCTGAGTCTTGTATGAGGAAATAAGGGTCAAGAAGGTGAAAAAGTTTTAAGAATTTAATATCGCCGTCTGGCTGCTGACGTTAGTTCTGGTAATATACAACTTGGACAATTTGTTCAATTGTATACATTCGCTAAACTAGATTGATTATTTGGGATAATATACATTTGATTTAGAGACTTCCTCTAAAATAGTTATAACTTTGACTACTGCTAGTTACTACCTACCTGGTTAGTACTACCTAGTTAGTTACCTTGGCGTATCAGCCTTGCTGATTCCACGGATCGCGGCGTAGCACTCGATATGCTCGCGGATTGTGACGTTCTTCCAGAGCGCGTCGTGCTGCGGGCAGTAGCCCAACATCTGGAACGAGCCCGTCTGGGCTTCGTCGATGTTCTGTCCGCCGAGCATGACCTGGACAATAATACGATTAGTAGAGAAAAAATTTAATCCAATGAATAACACAATCCTGATTCCTTTAATCAGTGGGATACATTTTCTCGGTTAGATTATCTACCAAATTGACTCTACAACCAACCAGTAAAGGCCTTAGGCTTAATATTCTTATTTTCTACGGAAAAATATTAATATGTACCAAACAAAATTTGATGTACGTGCATAGAGTGATTCCTGTGTTGCAGCTCAATAGAGTTAGCAAATTCTTCGTTAGTCTAGATGTCCGCTTCTACAATAAAATTTATATTCGATTTGCCTAAGGTTTAAATTAAGTATAAGAAATTTCAATAAAGCATATTATAGAATTGGGGGCTATTCGAGTATAGTATAGCGAAGAAGATGAAGCTGTGATGGCCTAGCGGTGCGACCGTGTGAATCTCTAGATACGATCATGGGTTCAAACCCGGGCAGACACCAATGAGTTTTTCTAATAAAACATATGTGTCTAATTGATAATTACAATTTATCACACGCTTTTCGGTGAAGGAAAACATCGTGAGGAAACCTGCATGTCTCTAGAGAATCCTAGGGATATGTGTAACCTACCAACCCGCATTGGAGCAGCGTGGTAGCTCCAACCCTTCTCTCCAAAAATGGAGAGAGGAGGCCTATGCCCAGCAGTGGAATAGTAACAGGCCGTTACTTACTTACTACTTATAGCGAAAAATCCCCGGGCGATGGCAGGCCGCCAAACCCAACCCTGGCTACGTATAACGGACGCACGATTTACAATGACGATAGCCTCACACAGCTAGAAGTGACGATATACGTAGGACAGCGGGCAGTGGATGGAAGTAGAGTCCAGGATCGGGCTAAGTGGCGAATAATTGGAGATGTCTATGCCCAGCTGGACTAAACTGGGCTGATAATGATGTCTTACAGTGCCGCAAGTGAGTCGCTCCTCGGCGGTGATTATTTTCATGGTGGTGGTCTTCCCAGCACCATTGTGTCCAAGCAGGCCGAACACCTCGCCCCCGTGCACGGCCAGAGACAGTCTGGAGACGGCAGCTCTTCTCAAGGCTTCTCCGCTGCCGCAGCACGCGTTGTTGCCGCGCGTACCTCGCAACTTGTACTCTTTGCGGAGATTCTGGCATAGAAAATACTGTGCGTTAGATACATATAGATGTGGGTCAATTGGCCTTCATTTTGAGACCCTAAGGGCCTATTTTACAAGTTACCAATAAACTGTCAGTTATTATTTGAAATTATTCGAAACATATCTGATACATATCTCGAAATTTAGCGTTTCTCAGGTTTCTGATAGGCTTATTCAGCACTTAAAGTTTCTAATAAGTTAACAGGTAGATCATGATACTGTTATTTTGTTTATCTGCTCGATAGCAAATACCTATTTCAAATTGGCCGCGATTTTATTTTTTCTAAATTTTTCAGTTTTCAGTCTCTTTTTAGAGACATTTATATGCTACTTAATTTATTTGCCGGTTAACTATCCGACACTTTATCAGTAATTTGTGAAACAGGCCCTAATCCTAAGAGTATTATTAACAATAAAATTGTCTTACTTCGATTCCAGATAGAACTCTTATTTAGAGATAAGCTTTTTGCTTTTTCTTGATATTTCTTAACTAACATGTTGTGGTACATAAATAAATTAAAAAAACATTGATAAAAATAATAAATTAAGTTACATAACATTCTACTTGACTCTATCGATAGATGTATATTATAACAGAGAGGAATATCTCTCTCTGTGTAATATTTTACGTAAAGAGGCAATATATCGCACGTTTAATATTCAAAATTAGGCTTAATTTAATTAGACGCATTGTAATACTTATTTCAACGGCATCAACAATATCACGTTATAAATTATTAAACAAACTAATATTTTCTTGCCCCAAATTATGGGTCTCTTAAAGACTTACGAAATTTGAAGGTGCTACGCTATGCTTTATTGCAATTAGCCACAAAACAACTCTTGGGAATTAGGTCACTTTAATACTAAGCGTGTAATATATTCTATGTTTCTCTTTTTTTTTTCACTAAAATATTACGATTACCACTTTTTGCATGTAAATAAATCATTTCATTATAGTCTTTCCCAACTTACATGTACTAGCAACGCAGGCGCCTGCTGTGCGCTCTCGAGCGGCGCGTGCATTAACGCGGACACCCGGCGCCGCTCGCGTCTCACGTCCTCATCCTCCCCCACGTCACCCCCTATCTCCGCTTCCAGGACTGGCTTCTCAGGGGTACTGTTTTTACGCTGGAATAATAACATTAAGGGATCATTGATTGATTGAGATTGCCATTACAGAGGTTTAAAAACACTAAGGCTACAGAGAGCCTACTATACTGTTGAGGATTACTTAGATCAGTAATTCTCAACTATTGTGCTGCGGCACTTTTGTGTGCCCCCAAATTTTGCAAATATATAATGATGTTAATATTATTAAATTATATCATTTAAAATGAAAAATATTGTTATTATTAGCTTGTAATTAATTAATCTTCTATACTTATAATAAATCTGTAGAGAGGTCAATTCTGTAACTGGAATATATTTCCAAAATAACTATCAGGGGGTGATTAGGGATCGATACTGATGCCAAAAATGCAATCAGTAAAAATTTTGTCTGTCTGTCTGTCTGTCTGTCTGTCTGTCTGTCTGTCTGTCTGTCTGTATAACCGTTATAGAAACAAAAACTACTCGACGGATTTTAACGAAACTCGGTACAATTTTTTTTCATACTCCTGGGCTGGTTATAGTATACTTTTCATCACGCTACAATCAATAGGAGCAGAGCAGTGAAGGGAAATGTCGGGAAAACGGGAGAAGTTACTCCATTTTTTAAGCTTTCGTCGCGTGTGCAACCTTGATGGTTAAAGCTACACAGAAATCATGTATGACGGAAATGTTCTCCTTAAAATTATATAAAAAATATCCCACGACAGCATATGTCTATCTTTTATGGTTGACTCACAATGACACGTGTAACTCCCGATAGCTTAGCAGTTCGAAGCTTTCTGGTTATATTTGTCTACTCCTACGTTTATATCACTCTCAGTCATCCCTAAATAAAAAAGTGAATAGTATTAACCATTGTATAAAAAAAGAATCATTGAAATCGGTATAGAAACACCAAAGTTATATATGAAATACGCTAATAATAAGCCATCGCGCGTGAATATTGAATCATGCTATAGGGATTATCACTACATAGTATAAAACAAAGTCACATTCTTTGTTTGTCCCTATATTCCTATGACTGCTTAAATCTTTAAAACTACGCAACAGATTTTGATGCGGTTTTTTTAATAGATAGAGTGATTCAAGAGGAATGTATAATAATATTCAATATGGAGTAGAGAAATACTGTCATTTTTGAGGTTTCTTATCGTAATGTCGTAGGTGATGTCGTAAATAATTACTTTTTTTTCCGCTTACATTGCAAACGCAGGCTAAACCCTACGAGATTTATCAAAATGATGTACTAAGTATTTGTACACATTGAAAAAGTCTACAGAAAAGTCCGCTATGGTACATGTCTATCTCTTATGGATAACCCACAATAGCATTTTTTGTCATTTACTTTTATACGAAAAATAATGCCTTATTTTCGAAGCAATTTTTATACAATATAGCATTAATTCTTATCCAATTAAGTACGTTAAATACATTGTTGATTGAATATAGATCAATATGGCCGTTTACAGCATGTAATTTAAATGAACATTTTCGAAGATATCACAGATTTAAAATCCCGCGAGGAGGCCGCGCTTCGCCCTATAGCACTACGAATTTAGCAGCGATCGGACGCGCAACTAAATGTCGCTCTTTTAAGAGTAACCTCTAAAGAAAACATGTTTGTATTGTCTAATGATAACAAAGCTATGAATGTTGTATATAAAGACATTCTGTAATTAATTTTAAACATAAAATATATAGGGAAAAATGTAAAATGTAAATATGTAGTATATGAATCTAGACATTCCAAAGATAGCAGGAAATCTTCTTGGTATAGGGAGAGGGAATAGTTTATCTCCAAATTTAACGCTTGCGGGCCACGGGCAGCAATGAATAAATCAAAACTACTGGATCGATTTTAATCATTTTTTTCACTGAGTGTCATAGGCTATATATTTTATACCCGTGCGAAGCAGGGTAGGCCGCTAGTCCCCTAATAAACGTTTAGTTATTATTGTAGTATATATTAGTTTATTTCGTATATTTAACATTTTTGTCATAAACTATTTATGCAGTGTGTTGTAGTAACTAAATAATTTTTATCTTTTTCTTTGTGTGCCGCCAAATTTTGAAATCGTTAAATATGTACCGCAACAAAAAAAAAAGGTTAAGAATCACTGACTTAGATGATAAGAATAAATAGATATAGCTACTATTCGACTCTGTACAAAACAAGTACTGAATAAATGTAACTAGTAATAAGAAGTATATCTTTAAAAGAGCAACCGCCGAGTTTCTTACTGGCTCTTCTCGGTAGGAACAGCTTTTCGAGCCAGCAGTAGAGTTTAAGATTCAAAAGGACTTGTTTATAGCTAATCTTCGACTCTGTACAAGATAGCACTGAATGAATATAACTAGTAATAAGATTTATATTTTGAGAAAAACCAATCGCCGAGTTTCTTGCTGGCTCTTCTCGGTAGGAACACCTTTTCGAAACAGCAGTAGAGTTCACGATTCCAAAGCATAATTTATAGAATTAGGCGTTACTTTGCGGACATCCATAATACAAAAGTAATAATAAAATTATTTTGCTATAATCCGCGATGAAGTAAAATAGAAAATATATATAATGCTAAATGTTGAGTGGAAATCGGTTATCATACCTGATACATGCAGGATCCGTTAAAAACACATGCACAAACCTCCACCACCGCCACCACAATACACAAGCACTATATACGTTCACTATCACAAACTCAACAATCGTTTCGCCCCGCAACCGAAGCATCATCAGTTGATAGACTCCACGACCAAAATCGCAAAGCCTTTGCGATTTGCGGTCTATCACCTAATGATACTCCTGATGATTAAAATAATTTTATTATTGCTTTTGGATTCCAAAGCACTTCTTTACAAGTTTACTTGAATATTTTGAATAGCTCCAACAACCGCTGCATGATTCAAGCTTGTTTATGAGGTCCATACATATTTTCAACACTTACCGGCCATATCCTTCCCCCGGATTTCAACCGATCTGCTGCCAACAATGCGGCACCGCAAATGGGAACGTGTACCAACATGGCGGCGATCAGAACCCAAATTTCTGCTGTGAAGTAACTAGAGAGGTCCGGCACCGTGCAAAGCCCCCGCAGATTGCAAGTCACGTACACCCTGTATAAAGATAAGCACAATTACAAAACCTGAAACTTCAGAAAATATAGAAAACAAGAAAATAAAATAATATAAGTAAGTAGCGGCCTGATACTATCCCACTAAGAATAGGCCTTTTCTCTCCGTTTTTGGAGAGAAGGATTGGAGTTAAGACCTACCACGCTGCTCCAATGCGGATTGGTACGTTACACATATCCCCAGAATTCTCTAGAGATATGCACGACCTCATGATGTTTTCCTTCACCGAAAAGCGTGTGGTATATTGCAATTATCAATTAGACATATAAGTTTTAACAGAAAAACTCATTGGTGTCTGCCCGGGTTTGAACCTCCTCGAAAGAGTCGCACCGAGCAGGATTCGTAAAAACACATGCACAAACCTCCACCACAGCCACCACAATACACAAGCACTACATAGTTTCACTATCACATACTCAACAATCGTTTCGCCCCGCAATCGAAGCATTTGTCGTGCGATTTTGTCGTAGAGTCTATCTCCTGATGATGCTTCGGTTGCTGGGAGTGAGCGTGTGCAGTGCTTGTGTATTGTGGTAGCGATGGTGGAGGTTTGTCCATGTGGATAGTCCACGATACATTTAGTATGTATATTTTCGACTTTACTTTATCGCGGATTATAGCAAAATAATTTTATCATTACTTTTGTATTATGGATCTCTGGAAAGTAACGCATAAGTCTATAAATAATGTATGGAAGATTGTTAAAAACACGAATAAAATGTTTATCAATAGTAAAGTAGTCAAATGTTCTCCGCGAAGAATATATCCTGGTCTTCAAACGGCCCGTCGAATTATGAGAATGCTATATCAGAGGTGACCCGCTAAGCCGTGGGCTTACTTATACCACACTCTAACGTGTCACTTCACGACAAAGCATCCCGATACATCGAGAAATGCTCCGACTCTGGAATCCCGTAGGCAAGCGTCGGTTGCATGTTGTTAAAAAATATAAATGGAGTCTTATCGAACAAATGCTTAAAGCATTTAATAATCTCAATAATTCGCGGTAGATAATGAATTTAATTGGGTGCATGCATCATAGTGTTAAAACTTTAGGTGGAGCAACGTTATTACAAATTACAACGTTATTACGTTAGTCAAATTAGATTAAAGTTATTGACACAACGTTTATACACGTCTTTACGTCTTCACGTCACGTCACGATCTTTGTTTAAACAACGTGCAGTAACGGCTGTAGCGTGTAGGTACCAATTTCTTCAAGCCGTCATTATTGTTTTAAATTTGTGGACTGATAGCGCTCCAGGTTGGTTTTTGTACACATTATTAAAATCGTAACGTCATTAATCGTAATTTATTTTATAAGAGAAAATGTAGTGCCGTACAACTAACATTTGAAAACCTGCTTTTGTCGCTCAATGTGTGAAGGATAATAAAATATACTTAACACTACGATATATCTTAATATGCAAGAAATTTGGTTATAGTTTTTATTTTTTCATCTGTGATTTTTTGATAAACCAACCAATCCAAATTCTATAATAATTCTACATGATTGCTAAGAACAGATAAGAAATATTTACCTGTCAACGTAGTATATGATGGCGTACGGTATGTACATAACGTCCAAAAAACTGAACACTAAATGAAGATAAAACGCTATGTTGCTTCCTGAAAGATAAATGATTTTCATTTAATTAATATTTACTAACACCTAGAACATTATAATCACCTAGATCATTGAAACGGTTAAAATACTATCGACTGCATCATTACGATTCACTTTTGAAGGCCGTAACTAAAATTGGTCCTTTATCACAAGCGTCAAAAGAATTTTGCGTAACAAAAAATTAAAAATTAAAAAAAAATTGTAAACCGAAACACGCACTATCAAAAAATTGTAGAGTACAATTTACTAGTTTAATCAGATTTCCAGGAACTTAATAAACAAGAAATGCCAGCCTCAAGAAATTCTTCCAAGTTTATGGCGACTTAACAATTTTAATCAACAGACAATAATGTCTACTACTATTAAACAATTACCGTATACTGAACCTCCCTCTTACTCTCCCACCATTCATAGGAAAAACGATATGGAACCATGATATGCAATAAACATCGAAGAGATATAGTACATAAGATTTGTAAAGAAAGAGATGAAAAGTGGCGGAATCTCACAGGAAGATGTCCAAGATGTAGAGAAAAATAAACGGAAGAAAGGATCATAATGAGATAATGACGCACTTCTAAATAAAATCATTCTGTAATATTCCAAAAAAACACTTACCCCATTTAAAGGTATCTAAAACTGCGACTAAAATAAACGGTATCACTCCAACCCAAGTTGTGATGTTGGGCATGATGCTCTGCGCCGAGTCCATTTTGTCGAAAATATACGAGAGACACGTGTTGAACAAAATGGCGGATGGACTGTACAGTATCAGGAGGCCCGACAGCATGGTTATCGCTGAACCGTTTGTTAAACTTGGTATATCGTTGAGTATTACCTAAACATAATAGAATAAAAATATTAAAATAATCATCTGGGAAATCTAGTAACTAAATACTTTGCATGCCCTAACTTTTATCAACTTGCAAGTTGCGTTTAAGAATTGCTAACATTTTCCAAAATAATCCGAAAACTTTCAAATTCCTGAACGCGTTCCTTTTCTAAACATTTCTTTTTTAATGATGCATTTGTTTGAATACAAAGATATTGTTTGCTGACAAAAAAGCGGCAAAGTACACAATTTAGATTTTGACTCGAAGCAGTGTCATTAATATCGGTTATTACAAATATTCATTTTGAATCAAATTATCAAATTAATTATTCATGATTTCAAAAACAATGTCGTGCGACTAATGTTTATAAATGATCGTTAAAACAGAATTATTTCATGAAAAATCATCAGCTACTCCTGTCATTGCAATTTTTTTTATCTTAATCATACTTACAAGAATAAGGACACCGACGCTGGTAATGATCATTATAAATATGAGAATAGTAAAGTACGTCAGAAAGTACATGCTCATCGACAACCCGTTGACTCTCAACTGGTTCTTCGCTTTTATCTGAAAGATGTTATTTATTATTACCTTCAACGTATTTTGCTACTGGTTAATCCAGATATTATCGAATATTTTGCAATAATCAAATCAAAATTATCTTTATTCAAATAAGCTATTTTGAAGTACTTTTGAATCGTCAAGTATCAATATGATTAATGAAGCTACAACTGGTTCGGAATGTTGTTCTTACCGAGAAAAACCAAAAAGAAACTCGGCGGTCAATCTTTGAAATATTTTCAATTTTACATTATTAAACTGCAGTCTTGTATGAGGTTGAAAGGATTCTCAAATCCAGGCTTTTTTATCATCCAAATAACAAGATCAAATTATATTACTTACCTCCCTATCATATACGATGTCCACAGCGAGCGTAACCGGAACCAAAGCAAAGATCATGCCCATAAAAATGGCACATACTACATTCCCGAGATTAAATTCCTCTTGCTGCTCAGTTTGTTGAAAAGGATGCGTTAGAACTTCAATAGGTTTAAAACTTTCTAGTTGACCAGATGCAGCCATAAGTACCCTTAAATAAGTCATTAGCTTAAATCCTATATTTAAAAAAAAATATTCTTTTACATAATTTATAGAATTAGGCGTTACTTTGCGGAGATCCATAATGATGATACCTGATACATGCAGGATGTATCTCCTGCATGTATCAGGTATGATAACCGATTGTCCACTCTACATTTAGCATTATATATATTTTCTATTTTACTTCTTCGCGGATTATAGCAAAATAATTTTATTATTACTTTTGTATTCTTTTAAATTAAACTATCTGTGTCCGCATGGAAGTCAGTGAGTCCTAAATATTTTCCTGACTTCAAATTTTGTAGTTAACTATAAGAGACAGCGACTTGCTATCGCGGACTTTTTTGTAGTATTTGTGTAGATCTATAATTCTCTTGTAGAATACTTTAGTGTATCTCTGCTGGTTTACGCGTTTATTTATGGTTTATTCTACAACTAAATTTCAAGATAGTATTTTTATTATAAAGTTTATGATGAATATGTAGCTTAAAACCACTCTTACCTGTAAATGCTATTGTCCAATAAATTTATAATAATAGGCAAACTATGCGTATATGTACTATTAAAATAGGCCAATATTTTCCCAAACGGCACTAGTGTATCTTTAAGACTGAAAGCGCCAAAATTCTCCATATCCAAAAGGCTAGAGAAGTTTCCATCAAAAAAATCTATAGGATGCGCTCCCATACTTTCCAAAGAGTCTTGTAAATCTTCTATTTCTTTTAAGTTAGACTGTTCACTGTATAAAGCTATTGGGGTTCTATTTAAATAGGCATTGGGATCCAATGTGAGTGGCTGCATCCGAAAAAACACTATTTGTCTCGATTTCATATACAGACCAAGGGCACAAGAAACTGAAAAGAGAAAGGAAAATAACACCAATAAAGATATACTATCTTCAAAAAAGCACTACGTTATCCAATTTGAAATAATGAGAGCAATAAAAGACGTAGACTTACCTACATAATAGCTCAATGAATGAGTTTTAAAACTAATGGATATTGAAGTTTCTAGGTATTGGACGTTCTAGGTATAGCAACGACAAATGCAATATTAATAGAATTTTCATAAGTGGACAAACAATTTATGGGGCGTTGCTGGTAAAGTAGGAATGCAGTGTTCAAAAAAAGACAATGTGGGCCGAAAGATGTTGTGCTGATAACAGCTCAGATGGTTTGCTTAAAAGAAGCGCTGGATACAAGATTCTCAAAACTTGCGTTGTTATAATCTCTTTGGAACTTGGAACGTTCTATAACAATCAACCATTATCATCTATCGGTCGGTATTGAAAACAAATGCTTATATGAATATAAAACTAACTTACTAATAGGCATGAAAATCATAACATAAAGCTTGTAGGGGTCCCGGATCATCCGCACTGTACGAATGTACACCAGAGCACAAAATGTCCGCCAACAAGATTGTTTTGTTTTTACTATTTCACCAAGTGCATCTACTGATACTGGAACCTCTGGAGTAACCTGCAAATACTAAATAATTTAAAAAAAATATAGAATTTGTGCCCTATCACAATGATTACATACTACGAATGTTTGTAATTACGTAGTGCTATTTAGAAATGTTATATTATATAAAAAATTTAAGTCAATTTCATTTCATTCATAGCTTAATTTTGAATTTTTTGCTCACCAACATATCAAAACTGAAATGTTATATTCTAATCTAGCGAATAAAATTGGTTTATATTGATACAATTTAAATAAAGCTAGTTCAGATACAGGAGACTAATTAGCACATTTAATTGATTCTAAGAATGATCTAATGATTTCCTTATTGCATTTACCTTATTTACCTTAACATGTTCTATTCCGTGTGTGGTAGAGTGTAGCGCGTGTGATGCTGGAGGCGTTGGTAGAGATGTTGTCTTTTGTTGGTCCTTATCGTTAAGTTCCTGAGTAAAATATAAATTGTCAGTTAAATCAGCAACCTTTAGTTCTATCATATTCCATATCACTCCATTAATATCCACCTGATAACTTAAGGTCTTGCTCTGTAGTGACAAACTCCTAGAAAGAGCTCTGGCGCGCACCAACTTCACAGAAGATACACCTTCTACAGCTTCCGTTTCTTCTGCATTTTCACCTTCCAGACTTAAGAATACTTCTTCTAACGTTGTCATTGATACGCCATAACTTGTTATACCTAAAACCGTGAACATAATAACTGATTTAATAATTGATGTTGATATTAAAAAACAACTAAAATATATTGGACTCCGAATTAAATTTATAAACGATGATACATACACAATTACAGGTTATTTAAGGCCTAAAAAAGATAGTTGTATTGTGTAAAGTGAATTGCATATAAAAGGAGTAGCACCGGACTTGGAATGGAAAAGAAAAATTAGTTGTGCCTACACCACTTAGAGTGGGTAAAGGGCAGGAGATTGATGTTACACATGGCTGATTATAACATAGTATCTACAATAAGAGTTGGTTAATATGAGATAAACACATAACGATGCGTAAAATTTTCTCTCTTAACTTTCTGTGCACTCACCAAGCCGGTTGCTCTTCTCACGTATTTCCTGTTCAATCGCCTGAAATAGTGGGGGAAACAAGTGCACGGCGTAGTGGGGCAAAATGTAGGATAACTCGCGGCCATGACGCCGAGCCTTCTCCGCACGTGGCACGTGACCGCGTACCATTCGCGTGATTTGGTGCTCGCGGCACGCACCTACAGCCAACACCGTTTATATTATATATACATATATATCGATAGAGGTTAGTTACTAATATGTCTCTTTCAGAAGCTCTATAGACACACGATATTGTGTCACTGGACCCTTTTGAGGTCGTATGTTTCATTGGTGAGTGTCTACAGACACTGCGGTTTTAGTGCGATATTTCCAGTAACACACACCTAAGAGATATTAATTAAGAGCTATTTGTTTATTATGTGCTCCGCTCATTGTCACTGCCACTATAACGGTAATTCTTTACTTTAAAGATATTAAAATGATTAATTAATACATAATTTTAAATTATGAAAACTTGAAGACGATCACGAATTTTTATCACGTGCTATGAGAATGTCGTGAAATTTTAAAATTTTCTTACAAAGCCTGACCACAATAGATTTTCAAATCTGGATATTAAGTACGGAGAAATATTCTGTACAGTAGACACATAATAAAATGGATAACCCCAAAACCGTAAAACTTGAGCCAGTATCTATTAGCAAATACTCGACAAATTAAAATATTTCAAAGGCAAGGTATTTTATATATAGTAGATTAATAAAAAAAATAATTATTTATATAAATATAACTTACCGTCTAAAACTAATGTCAAATGATATCCTATACCAAATTTATTTTTTAAAAATAACGACGTCCCGGCACATCGCACCTGGAAAAAATTAACAAAATAAATATAGCAAAAAAAACCAATTTGGTGAGAGCTACATAATTTATACATCTTTATTGTTAAGTAATCATGATATGAGTTAATGACCATCATTTAAACTCAAAACTTTAAGTCACATCGTAGTTGAGTTGTGCTAAACATTAAAAAATCTGCACGTATCGGGAAGAAACCTGAGAAACATGGATCACCAATCAACTATGAAAAATATTAGTGAACAATTAACTTGAAATAGACTTAAGAAACATTTTTAAAATCATTAATTCGAAGTTTTACTCTTCCCGAGAGAACCTAACAAAAAACTAGATTAAATTCAAACCCAAAAACGAGATCCAGTATTAATTAGTAATCTTTACTCTACTCTACCAGTCGTTATCATTCTTAAAAACGTGAAGAAGGAACTCACCCTCCCTTTACTAATGACAGCTTTTCTGTCCCCCAGGATATCTGCTTCGTCCATAAAATGCGTGGTAAGTAATAAAACTCGACCACGGCGCGCCCGCTGTAGAATTCGCCACGTTTGTCTTCGAGACACTGGGTCTACACCCGCTGTTGGCTCGTCTAGAATTATTATCTAAAAGAAAAGCAGGAATAACAATATTTTCAAGAACTTATGATTTTTGCATCTTCAAAACTTTTTTTTTAGATACCTAGCTGTGCCTCTGGCCATGGCAACATGGGAATCAGTGTGTCACAATATTTTTTCTGTAAATTTTGATTCCGATTGAACTGTAATAAACTTAAAGCTTTCTCAAAAATTGTTCTATATTTTGGTAACAACCGTACAATAATAGGTTAAAATGTATTTATTTATTTTCTTTGTTTCTTTTTGTTGGAATTTGTGTCCAAATAAATTTCTTTCTTTCTTTCTTTCTTTAGTAGATTTCGAGAAAAACGACAAAAAAACAGACAGTATTTGGGAACTTTATTTCATATGTATAGACGTTTCAGAATATATACTTCCAATCAAGATGTTGGACGGGTCCTTAATGCCTAGATGGAAATAATAAATAACATTCAGCTCAATTTTTGTATGAGAGATTCTTAACAAAAAATTCTTATTCTATTAACCAAAAATTTAAGATCTCAAAAAGATTTTCATCGTATGTGTAACTGAGAACAGAACTACACCGACATTTCTGGGAATGCACTTTTCATTTAACCCTTAATGCAGTATAATGGATAAAAAGGATGTTTGCCTTTTGAAAGAATGTAATCTAACCAACGATAGTTGCGGGCAATGTAAAATTGTCGGTAGAGTTTGTATCTTACGTCTTAAGCATTACGACTACTCTAATAAAAGAAAAAACATTTAACAAAAGATACAGTAGTTTTATTATTTTCTCATATAACTTCTACAAGTACGTCGGCCTTATTGTATCTATTGTTAATAACCACACAAGTTATGATAAAGATAGTATCAGGTTCAATGTACCTTAGGATCTCCTATAAAAGCTATAGCTATACTAAGTTTCCTCTTCTGCCCTCCAGATAGATGTTTGGAAAAAACCATCATCTGGTCCAATAATCCAACCTCGGCCACCGCTTTGTGAACTTCGTCAGGTATCCTGTTCCGTGGTATACCCTAAGGAGGTAAAACGATTTGTTAAAATTAATGTTGTTACTATTTTAAATTGGATATAGATACTACATCGGTTCATGATTAAAAAAACAAATTTCATGGTCTTGACTTTTAGTAATATATTTATTATATTTAATATTTACAAAATCAGGTACTTATCAAAATTTAATAATAAACTAAAATTAACTTAAGTATGTAATAATAATTAATTAATTATCTGATAGAAGTAATAACTTATTGTTGATAATTTAAACGATCAAGTACGTTGAAGTACTAAGTATAGTTAAGCTTACTTTAACAGCTGCAAAGAACTGCAGATGCTCTTTCACAGACAATAGATCAAACAGGACATCTTGTTGCGGACACACGCCAATCATTTGTCGTATTTCATGCATATCATTGGGATCTCTGGAATTAATACCTTTATTTTGATTTGATTATAAATTATGTTCACATTACATAGCATCATCAATGTAATGATTATAACCATTTAGAGAATCAAAATTACCAATTACAATATACAAATCATATCCATATACTAATATTACAAACGCAAGAATCTTTCTGCCTGTTTATGCTGCAATAGTGATGAAATTTTGTACAATTGGACCTTATGTATAATATACAGATGTCACTTCCACTTGGAATGGTCATAAAAATGACTTTCGTTTACCGTGAAATCAAGATTCTTCGTACGATAAACGAGCGAAACCCTTGACATTTAAAGAGCCAATTAACGCTGTAATAACGGATAACACTTCAGCTCTATGGCCTAACGAACTCAACTGCAGACTGTACATAAGCATAGTTTAGCCCTAATATTTCCACCGTAGCTCGAAATCCTTAGGAACTTAACTACAGAAACTGTGAGTATGGAACTCCAAATGAAAGATGCATACTTGTGCCGCTTGCTAGACTTAGCTCTTTACGCGGTAGCCCCAATTCTTAATCAATTTGGTACGAGACGGGGCTAATATAAACGGCTGATTTTTAATTAGTGTTCAATAATACCAACCTGACATCTAGTCCATAGACGTATGCGGTTCCAGCAGTAGGTGCAGTTAGACCAGTGAGAATGTTAAACAACGTCGACTTCCCAGCACCATTGTGTCCCAACACAGCCGTTATCTGTCCCTCGTATATACTTAAGTCGATCCCATCAATTGCTTTGATTTCAGGTCGCCGACAGTGCCGGAAGCTCTTTTGCAGTCCAACTATCCTGATCGCTTCCTTATCCAAAAGTTCTCTGATAACAAAATATTAATTACAGTAAATTGTACTCCTCACATACAGGTTAAAGTTTCTACGCCACAAAAATTGACATAGTTATTACACCATAATTGTGAAAAAGGGAATTGGAAATACCGTAACATTTTGGCATGCGTTATAAAGTATGGAAATATTTAAATTTGAGCCAATATACTGCTGTCATTATTTAAAGAAAATTTCAGAGTCATATGTGCCATTAACAATTTAAGATTTCGTTATTCCCTGTCAGAGAAGATTAAGGAAATATGTGCGTTAAGCATGTCTAGGGATTTGATTTGATGTCTTTTTTCGGATATATTGCCAGGAAGACTGGAGATAACCTGGAGAAGCTAATGATCACCACGGTGGTCTGTTCAGATCACCAAGTCACTTTCCATCCAAGTCCACAAGTGGCAAGAGATCGCAAAATCTGGAGATCGGTTAACAGAGACAAAGTGAGCCGTGGAGGAGGTCGCGACCCTAAAGTAGAACGACGCAAGGGGGATGTCTCTCAGGCGTTACTCACTTCGGTACAGGCTCGATGTCTTTATTGTGTGCAGTGTCACCATTTGAGTGGAAGTGAACAGCGGACACCCGCCCACGACGGCTGCCCAGCCAGAATGACGGCAGCAAGCAAAACCAGGGCTTCTGTTTGATTCCATACTCACCTAAGAAATTAATTATCTATATTTATTATAAAACAAATTCCCCAAAAGTTGTCTGTCCATATATCTACTATAAATCTACAGAACGGATTTATGTTCGGTTAGTAATGCAATTTTTGAGGTAGATTTAGATTAATAGTTCATTAAAATTAATTTCTTGCAAGTTGGAATTGACAAGGGAAAATCTTTGTTAAACACTAATTTCCAAGCCAACAAAGTCGCGAACACACAATTTAATGATAAGAAAAAAATATCGAAGTAAGTAAAGTAACTTTTACTATCCCACTGCTGTATATATGCCTCCTCTCGCATTTTGGATAGAAGGCCAACACGCTGCTCCAATGGTAAGTCTCGTATTTTGGTAGGCATATGGTCAGAATTTCTCTAGAGATATGCATGTTTCCTCACAATGTTTTCATTCATTGATAAGTAATGATTAAGCACCTAAGTTATAACAGAAAAACTCATTAGTGCCCAAAGTTGAAGCTAGTCATATGCCATAGTCATAGCCCATGGAAGAGTAACAAGTTCTCTTGTTCTTCAGCGTGCAATCCTGCAATAACGGTATCAAAGATATACACAAACAACCTACTGGGTATGACCGCATCGAGCCAGTACGCAAAGAGACCATACAGCACAGTGTCCACCGCCATCATGATGAGACTGCCTCCGAAAGGTACGCCGGGGCCACTCCAAAGGTTTTCCCATGTCACGCCTACACCAGCCATATCTAGTACTAAAGCCTGAAACATTGTCGACAGTAATTAATATGGAAATGAAAAAATATTTTATTTGGTCTTTAGTTCAATGAAAGACAAAATAAGAAAAAAAAAGAGTATGCAAAATCATTGACAACGATGTCCATAACCAAGCTGAAATACAAAATGTTGGGGCATTTGCTAGAAAGAGCGATTTGATTTGTTTTCAGAGCAAGAATGGCTGAAACTGGCAAGCGAAATCAATTTGCGGAGTTACCTAAAGGGTGCAGGATGTAAATATTCTTATCCTATCATCTTAGTTAATTTTTGTATATACTTTTAAAAAACATTTTTTCTAGAAAAACAATACTTAATTACATATGAAAATAACATGCAATATAGAAGTTATTAAATAAATGGTGATAATTTATTACATTTTGAAATAAATATTAGTTTCATCACCTTTTCATACGTGCGTGTCTGTGTATCAGTGGGACAACGCACAGTTCATAAATAAATTGATTTTAATAAAATTTAAGTTTAATTAAGGAAAAGTTAATATAAACAGTAACAAACAGTTAAAAATTTTATCAATCATTACCTTATCCATAGCCAATGCATAGCAACTCGAACTAATCAGCGAGACAAACCAAAAGGCGAGGGAGTCCGCGTTGGAGACAAAAACCTGGATAAAGTACAGTCCACTCATGAGATTAACAGCGAAACTGCCTAAAATACCAGCGGTCTGAAAGAAAACAAAGTCATAGGTAAACAATAAATTTCTTATCTTCGTCGATATACCAATGGACATTAAAATCTTCCAAACAGTGTGATAGAAAACCACCTTCATTTCTTACCAAGGTGTCGTAAAACTAGACTAAGGTAAGTTGACCCACCGTGTGTTATCCGGCAAAGTATAATAGACTACCGTCATTTCTTACAGAGTTGTCCTAAAAGGCAACCAAGGTAAGTTGACGAGAGGCAGGTGGCTGGTCATAAAGTACATAGCCAAATCCTTTAAAAACATGTTTATAACATGTACCAACTCCACTTAAAGAAAAAAAATTTCATCAAAAGAAAAATTGTCATATGTATTGTACTCACCCTAGCTTTATCGAAAAATGGTGTAAGCATGAACGCAAAAGTAATAATTGTAAATCCGAACAATAGCATCAACAGAAATATCAGGATGTAGGATGAATGTTGAAAAACCTGAAAGATTTGTACTTTTAATATAACATATTTATAGTAAACATTACAACATTATCACATTGTTTACCTTTAAAGTAAATAGCAGAACAGTACTGACAAGAGACAAAATAGTTACAAATACAGCGTAGATTAAAAACCAGGAACCCCTGAAATTAAAACAAACATTAGAATTACTAAATAATTCATATACTCTCACTCTCTTGCATAACATTTCCCATAATTAAGAAAAGAACTCATTTCAGGCTTAAATATATGCCGTCCTTTGAAACGATTTGATTGACGTGTACGTTTGAACTATTACTAACGGTCTGTTACTATCCCAATGCTGGGCATCGGCCCCCTCCCTCTTTTTTGGAGAAAAGGGTTGGCTTAGACCCAACGCTGCTCTAATGCTGATGTAAGTTACATGCAGATAACATAAATACTTTCTCCAGAGATATGGGCAAAGGCACATTATAGCTGAACAGCGCAAGATCTTTGGAATTGAGTTTCTAAGTCCTAACCCAAAAATAGCCTTTAAAAACTTAATCAAAATATTTTTTGATTAAAACTTACTAAAGACTTAATAAAACTAAATTAGTAAAAATGGACCATTTTAACACAAATATTAACAAGGATTTCATTAAGATAAACAAATTAATACTTATAAACAAAATTGTATGATAACGCAGGTTTAAGCAGGAGAATTTCGACGTGCTTTTATTTCATTTAATTTAGCTAAAAAATCGTCAATTTTTTTTCTAAATGTTTCTTAATATCAAAACTGATCCCAAATAATAATATATCACTCACCAATAAACACTATCCTTTAACCCCATTATCCTCATCCCTTCCCGAATCTTCTTCTCCTTTTCACCCACCACAAACATCAGCAGGTAGGTGATGAACTGTGACAAAGTCATCACCATATACATTGGCATAATGACTCTGAAGATGACCAGCCAGTCACCGGTGTGCTGGCGTTTAGGAAATTGCCTTAAATCTACTCGGGGAGTAAAAAAATTGTTGCCCGTGTCCATCTGAAAAAATGATACCAATGATCAAATCAAATGAAAATAATCATTATTCAAGCAAGCTTTTTACAAGCACTTTTGAATCGTCAAGGATCAATTAAATTTAATGAAGCTACAACTAGTTCGGAATATTGCTCTTACCAAAAAGAACCAGCCATAAACTCGGCAGTCAATCTTTTAAACGTTTTAATTTATATTATTTAACTGCAGTCTTGTTTGAAACTGAAAGGTTTCAAATCCAAGCATATTTATCATTCAAATAATCTTCAATTGTTTAAGATGCTGTACGTATAAGCATATTTATTACACTTAATTTAAACTTTTAAGCTTATATTAAAATCAAAATAAATAACACAAATGATACATATTTCAGAAGATATTGAAAATTTTCATAGCCCAGAATTCAGTCTATATAAAAGAGAAATAAATGGTAAAGTAAACTATGTATTACATGAACAAGAAGTATTGTAAATAAATACAGCATACTTATTTACAATATGTTTTGTTCATGAGCTTATACTAGTTTGATTATTGATAATGATTTTTTTTTTTTTTACCTTAATTTTAACATAATCGATCAAAGTTTGAAGAGCAAGGAATCCAGTATAGTAATATTGAAGCACGGGACAAGTATCTTCTCTGTGCATCTCTGATAAGGGGATCAGTTGGCCCCCTCGAGACCAATCGCTCGACCAGTCCTTGTAACCGGTTCTCTCACGACACTTTGCCGGAGATGTCGTGAGTGTCCTAGTAGATGGAGTGCCACCATCGCGTGAGGGATTCGTACGTATCGTGTACCTGAAAAGATAATAATAAAAGAATATAGATATAGGTATCTTCAGTTGTTCTCTGAGTGGAATCACAGAATAACAACTTGGATTTAAAGGATTTTGATAAGAATATGAACAAGAACAAGTCAAATTAAAAAGCTTTTTTAAATTTCATGACCCTACTGATAACCGTTGAGAAGTTCCCTCGTATGGAGCCAATCTAGGCAGCAGCATCAAGCCATGCTCATCATAAACATGCATTATCATCGGGGCTGGGCCAGTATGCAAAATTTCAGCTCAATAGGACACCGGGAAGTGAGTCAAATTTAACTTGCAAAATTTCATCTTCACATTTATACACAAGGCAAGTTAAATAAAGCTTTCAAAAAATTGTATTATTTTAATTGTATTGAACCAGTAAACCTTAGTGTTTCTCCAAACATTCCTGGGTCGGTATGGAATATGATCGCAAGGGGAAACCTCTTAGCATCACTGTGGTACGCATCGTTCAAATCATCAGTGTCGTTGTACCGAATCCAATGGATGGGATGCTGGCCGGATTCTATTAGCATGGAATTGACGTCTTCTAGAAAACCCTGGAAAAAACTTCCTTGATACTTCAACTAAACGTGTACTTAAAAATTAATTAAATTTGGTTATAATTTTGAGGATTATTTTTTATAAAAGTAAAGGCCTGGTGCAAGTACTATACAATAGCTACACATCTGTCCACTTGGAGCTTTGAAGCTTAGGCCCACCACGGTCCCAATGCAGATCGGTTAAAGTTAAAAATATTCCAGAATTCTCTAGAGATAAATTTAATTTTAAAACTTTACATAAGAGTTTTTACCAAAGTGTGTTGGCAAAATGTAAACTTCATCTCAATTTCCGAGTTTATAGATTCAAGATATTAATACAAATAACAGGAATATTACAATTTATCTGTATATCAAATAATGGTCATAAATACACACAGCGTTTTTCCAGGCGAAAAACAGGCCTCAGCCTTCTAATGTTGGTCAGTTTTCGCTTCTCGCTACATGCTCAACGTCATCATAACTAATCACATTCATACCATCTGCCTTCCACAATACGTCACCCTAAGCCGTGGTCCGGCCTTATACAAAACACTCCGGCCTCATACTATGACGACGTTCCCTGACGCTAGTAAAGCTTTCACTCAATACTCTCCAAATTTGGCAACCTCAGCGCCAAATTTAAAATTAAAATAAAGCCATTAGGGCTAACAGTACATATAATCAGTTCTAAATACACAAAAAAGCTTTCGTAGTTCGCTTCATTTGTTTCACTTAATTAGCTGGAATAATAAGCGTAAATTAGCTAGCATAATTACCAAAGTTCCATTCGCAGTCGCCCAGTCAGCAACCACAGCGACAGAGTGGTTTTCGGAAATCACGTCATGATGTATCCGCAATAATCGACCAGGTTTCCTTACTTCCGGAAAATTGGGGTTAGGTACTAGCATCTTGAGGAATATCAACACGCCCAGAGAGTATAGAGGAACCAGAACTTCCTGAAAAGCATAATAGAACAGAAATTAAAGCTGGCATATTTTAAGAAGACGAGGATAACTTGTCTTGAGCCAAAAAATCTACGCCGACAATAATTCGGACTTAGCAAGATCATTGATGTGGAGCAAAAAAGGCGTCGCGGAGAGAACTGATCCCTGAGGGACACCAGCATTATTGGTCATTAGATCAGTAGAGCAGCCATTAACGACTACTGTAAACGATTGTTCATTCAGGAAATCATTGAGGAAATCAAATATCCAGTTACAAAGTATAGTATGCAGACCATAAGCAGGAAGCTTGCTAAGAAGACCATCGTGCTAGACACGGTCAAATGCCTTTAAGATGTCAAGGGACACGGCTAGCGCCTCACCGTGCCTCTCAATGGCATTACCCCAGATATGAGTGGCATACGTTAAAAGATTTCCTGTCGAACGGTTTCGTCGAAAACCAAATTGGAGATTCGACAGTAGATCGTTAATCAGAGCAACGCTATCGAAAGTTAAAGATGCACTTACAGCTAAAGTCTTCCTAGTGTCCCGTTTCTTGAGGAGCAAGTTCCTGACGACAGTGGCCCACAGCTGGGGCCAGAAAGCAGCCGGGGGTCTGGTGCCCATCGCGCCCCGCAACCTGCTACCTATGGCCAAGCAGTCTGGCTCCTTTTCGCATTTTCTAGAATAAGCAAATATTACAGAATAGTAAGGTATCAAAAATTCTTAAGTTGGTAAGTCGACAGAAAGAGAGAGGGTGGTATAGTCATAGAGTTATTAATGCTAGAATAGGGGAACCATAGACAGCCCTTAAGTGGTATGTGAGACAATAAATAATGAGAGGAAAGATAAAACTTTTATATTTCATCTTTGTCTAATAAAACAAAAAAAAGCGAGACAGATAGATCACCGCGTGATCAGCGTACAATATTAATTCTTAGGTATATTTTTGGAAACAAACAAAAAGAATAACAGTAAATTTGACGAGTTTAATCTTAAGAGCACTATGTATATTACTACTGCTTTTTAAACTTTTTATGCTCTCTATAATAATATTGTTATCAAAAGCTTTCGCACGCTTAGTATTAAAGTGAACTTATATAAAATTAGTGTTAATTGATACATTGTAATCCTCATTTTGATTCCATCTACGACATCACGCTATAAACAATAAAAAGGTAAATTCTTTGCTCTTCCAAATTATGACCCATAATACTCATGTGTTTGGTGGGCGCTACGCGCTTTATTGCAATTTGCCACGAAACAACTTTTTTTGCATTAGATCACTACAATACTAAGCGTGTAAATTATATAAGTAAAGATCTTGTTTTTATTCTATTCTTATATTATATTAAGGAAATTAATATATAAAAAGTGGAAGTAGCCGAACTTTGTAAAAGAATTATCAAAATTATACAACAAAAAGTTCACACCTCCAAACAATGGCCTACTAAAAGAAAGCCGTACGAAAACGGAAATACTGGGTAAAGGAAGGGTGAGTTAGGAAACGGCAGGTGCTTGGCGCCAGGGGGTCTTCGTTTACAATAGGGTAGCCTGGGGCGGTGGCCGCGGTGGACATGTTACATTCGCTGCTTTTAAGTAATTAATAACCTATATAACCCAAAAGTAATAACACTATCATTACTTTTAGGTTATAGGGGTTTTGTTTTTTTGGGTTTTTGTTTATTTATATAGGTTTAAATTATGTTGTCACATGATTTGGCTACGTATTTTACGACCAGCCGTCTGCCTGACATCAACTTACCTTACTTAGTATTTTATGACACTTAGGTAAGAAATAAGGGTGGTCTATTCTACTTAACCGGATACCACACGGTGGGTCAACTTAACTTTGTCGCCTTTTACGACACCTCGGTAAGAAATGAGATTGGTCTATTCTACTCAGCTGGATACCGCACGGCAGGTCGGCGGCGGATGTCCATAATACAAAAAGCAAAAAAACATCACGACAAAATCGCCTATGCTTCGGTTACGGGGTGAAACTATTGATATTGTGGTTGGAAATGTGTGTCGTGCTTGTGTATTGTTGTGTTATTGGTGGCGTGACATTTTACAAGTCTGCAGGTATTAGGACGGAAATTACACTCTACATTTTAACTACACCCTAGTACTGCATACATTTACTACCACAATCTCAACAATCGTTTCGCCCCGTAACCGAAACACCATCAGAAGATAGACACAACGACAAAATGGCTTATAGTTTTAAAGTATCGTATTAGATAACAAGACAAATTAGTAGTCAACAGATAATCTAAATCCATAAATCCAATCGTACTAGCGAATGATACGTAAAAACCTGTAATTACAATTAATAAATACATGTTAATGAGTATGCCTTTGATTGGCACGTCATACTTCGGACGTGCCACGCGTACCTATCTTTAATGTTTAAATGAGTTAATCTTGTATGTATAAATAAATAAATAAATATATGGGACACTTACACACACGGTCGTCCGTCCCCAAAGTAAGTAATTTAATACTTGTGTTATGGGTGAGAGACAACTGGTGAATATATACTTATATATTTTTTTAAATACATATTTAAATACAAATATACACCCAGACTCAAAGACCAACAAATTCATTTTTATAGAAAATGTTGGCCCTCGGCGAGAATCGAACCCGCGACCCGCGGAGCTGAAAGCAGGGTCACTACCCACTACTCCAATGGGCAAGTCAATATATATTTATATTTTCGGAATCTCGGAAACAGTTCCAAAGATTTTCCTGAAATTCGCCATGTGGGGGGTTTTGGGGGAGGAAAATCGATTTAGCTAGGTTTTATGAAAATAAAATTCGTTTTATGCCTGTTTTTGGGCATTAAAATATACTAAAATTCATATTATAACACTATTTTTACCATAAAATGTCAAGTCAGCGTAACTTATTCGGAGAACGGGCATTCTCGAGAAATGTAAATACCTAAGATCGATCCCAACTACCTAATTCTTTATTTGTTTATTTTATTTATTTCTTAATTTGAAAAAATTAACAAGTAAGGGTAGTTGACCCACCATGAGTATCCGGTTTAGTAAAATAGACCACCCTCCTTCTTACTGAGTCGTAAAATACGACTTAGGTAAGTTGAGGTCAGGCAGGCGGCCGGTCGTAAAAACGCACCCAAATCATGTTACAGCATGTTTATAACATGTTGTGCCGACCCCACTCAGAGTGGGATAAGGGCAGGATGATATATTTGTAAAAAATTACTAAGCAAGGCCCGGTCAACCAGGTATTACTTATTATAAAACAAAGGTCTGGAGTTCACGGGCTCTCGCTCTATAATTACGGTGTTACAGGACAGTTACCTGTAGTCAATAATATAAATGTGTCTCTTTTATTCTAAAAATGGACTTTCTATTGAAAGTATATATTTATACAAATAATTTATAAATAAAACGACGCAATAATTTAGGATGGCATGACCTAAATTATTTAGCACAAGTGCAGTTATAAGCACGTTTACATTGTAACGTCATTAAAGACGCCAACACGTGTTAGTAGAGATGCCCTTATCCAGGGGCGTGCAACCTTTGAAGGCCGAGTAATAAGTGAAAATTTACAAAATTTTCTAGATTTTAAAGCACATTTAAATGTTTTGATCAAATGTAATTGACAATGATATTGTGTTGATTTATAAATTTATGATTTTAGATTTAGAACAATATGTATTCATATACAAATATACTATATATATTACTAACCATATTCCAAAATTCTTTCGAGTTTCTTGCTGGCTCTTCTCAGCAGGAACAGTTTTACGAACCAGTAGAGTTGACGATTCAAACGAACTTGTTTACAAGTTTAATTGAATAAAGGATATTTTGAATTTGAATTTTTAACGGAATTGTTTGCTCAACATACTTCTTTACACTTAGAGAGCCGTGTGCAGTTAATTACCGATTTTTTTATATTAGAAAACCCATATGGGTGCTGCCGTCTAACGGGGAAGGGGGGCGGGTATATCAGACTCGCACCGACTACAAACCTGATAGTTCTACACCACACTACTGTTATGTCGAAGAGAGGGTAAAATTGTACACATTTCCCTATCCTCGCTAGAAGCAACCTTATTTATGTCTGCAGCAGCGACATCTAGTGTTCAATGTTCCAACGCGTTGGCGTATTGCTAAAGCGATCGAGTACGTTAAAAACTCGCACTAAGTATATCGCATAACCTACTGGTCGGAGCCTCTCTAAACAGTGGCACCTCCCTCTTCTAATCGACGCATCTAGAACACTAAATGGCGAAGACGAGGTCCTAGTTTTTTGACGTCGGTCGGCCGTGGCTTCTTGCCATACTCCCGACGTTATGATGACTAATCGTCATACTATTAGCCCTCCATTACACGTTGTACCTAAGCCGTGGTCCAGCCTCACAGGTGCCACCCTTACGACGTTCCCCGACGATAATAAAGCATCTGCGTTCTACTCTCCGCATTTCGCAACTTCGGCGATGCTTCTGCGCTCACTCGTACCGCGCGACGCTGAAAAAGCCTTTAGGGCTAACAGCATATAGTCAATTCGAAAAAAATACACCAAATCCATGCACCTTCCAAGTGAGCCTCGAATTAGGTTGTCGATCCCTGTCCTAACCAGTTGGTACTATCACTCAGTACAAGTCCATAGTATCTATTTTGGCGTTCGTTCAACGTTGATATATTTTTAATTGCCATCTTCATGGAACAAGCTAGATCTGTGACGACAATCCAAAATGTGGGTGCATAGATATATTAGGTCCTTACATATGAAATTGGCGTTTTGTCGTACTGGCCACTTTGATCTCAAATATTACCTTTATGGTTAGGAATTCCAAATTCAAATTCATACAGCTATTTACTCATGCATTTGTGTTTCAAACCCCCTAATTCATTTGTTTTTTCTTCTTTTGTTTTTTTCTTTGTGTCACTCTGTTTACAAAATGGAAAACATGAAATATCGCGTTATTTACGACTATGAGTTCCACCGTGGCACCAGTGCTGCAGAAACGGCTCCAAGGATTAATGATGTGTATGGTGACGGTGTCGCAAAAGAAAACACAGTGCGTTTTTGGTTCCAACGTTTTCGTTCTGGAAATTTCGAAATCGAGAGAAGAGGCCTATTCCCAGAAGTGGGCGAGTAACAGGCCGCTACTTACTTACTAATCTCACTTCTGCAGTGACGAAGGGGCAGTTTTTACGTAAATAAACGTTAATATAAATTTCCCAAAGGCGAATAACCAAGGTCGATGTTCGTTGTAAAGTTTGAAGGTCGGAAAATCGCGTCGTAATTTGTTACACCTAACTGAAATTAGTTGGAATTATTCAGTGCCACGATTTCTGAGAATTTTTGTTCATGGAAACTATTTTAAATTAGCTCTTGATTCTACCCGCAACTTTGTTTGTTATTATTTTTATTAAATCATCAACATTCTTCTGCCCTTATCCAACTCTAATTGGAATCGGCACATGTTATAAACATGTTGTTATAATTTGGCTACTTTTACGACAGGCCGCCTGCCTGACGTCAGTTTACCTTTTTCGGATTTTACGACACCTCGGTGGGAAAGAGTGTGGTCTATTCTACTCAACCGGATATCACACGGCGGGTCAACTTACCTTAGTCGCCTTTGACGACACCTCGGTAAGAAATGAGGGTGGTCTATTCTACTTAGACGGAAACCACACGGCGGATCGACTTACCTTAGTCGCCTTTTACGACACCTCGGTAAGAAATGAGGGTGGTACTATTCTATTCAGCCGGATACCACACGGCGTGCATAAATAATATTCAATCTTTAAAAGAAAGATATATTCAGTTTGTAATGTTTTGTGTTCACTTTTCTCTTAACGCAAACCTAGTTTATTTGACCTTCACAATTGCTACGAGCTTTTCCACTATACATGAAATGTAAGAGCTTTTCCACATAAAAGAGAAAAACTTGTATAACTTTATATTAAAGTTTCTGTAAAATTTTTGTAAGAAACTCTGGTATTCGATATTGGTTATTTGGTTATAAACCTATTGTTACATGATTTGGCTAGGTATTTTACGACCGGCCGCCTGCCAGACGTCAACTTACCTTAGTCTCCTTTTACGACACCTCGGTAAGAAACGACGCAGCCAAATTATGTGACAGCATGTTTATAACATGTTGTGCCGACCCTACTTAGAGTGGGATAAGGGCAGGAAGATGATTGAATATCATTTATGCATCGCTAAATTTCCGAATCTTTATTCTTTACATTTTTGTTACTTGTCATTAAAATATAACAATTTATGTATAAATCCTAGACGCTTGTAAACAAATCAATCCTTAAGCATCCCCCACATAGGGGTTGCAGTCTATTTATAATTTACGAGCATTCACCCCTAAGGGAAGTAATAAAAGGGTATGGTGTCCGTTTTATGCCTTGGACAAGGGTTGGGCGTGAAGCTAGTCGTAAAAACTGATAGGAATACATGAGTAATTTAGGACAATTCTGTTTGTACACCGTGCGTTTTATCTTATGTTTTACTAAGGAAACGAACTGTGTTGAACAGATTTAAGGAAAAGATTCAGAAATAAATCTATGTCTACACCTATTATGGCTAACCCGTTGGCGCAGTGGCTAGTGAGCCTGCCTTTAGCTCCGCAAGTCGTGGGTTAGATTCCGGCCGAGGGCCAACATTTTCTATAAATGAATTTGTTGGTCTTTGAGCCTGGGTGTTTATTTGTATTTAAGTATGTATTTAAAAATATATAAGTATATATTCACCAGTTATCTGTTTACCATAACACAAGTATGAGTTAAGTTACTTACTTTGGGGACGGTAAACCATGTGTGTAAGTGTCCATACTCTAATATATATATTAGAAAACAAAACTTATTAACCCATTAACGCCCAAAATGAAACTGCAGTATATTTTTCTATTGTTTTTCTATTTATTAGTCCATAAGGGATAAAATATACTATAGAGGAAGATAAAATGAAAAAAATATATTTACATATCAAGTTTTAGGGGTGTACTCAGCCGTGTACAATGGGCGCTTTAGGAGTGAAATTGTTTGAAACAAGGTCGTTCAACACATAGCGTTTTCAAACATATTTCGCAACGCCAGCGAATTCTTTGGTGACAGATAACACATCGCAATGGGTTTTCCATTCGTTCAGGATTATGACCATTATTGTTCCGACCCCCTAGTGCCGCTGAGGATGACGGACGGCTCTTAGTTTTCGTTGGACGTAAATAAGTCCGTACAATAATTCGTCTGAAAGATAACTGGTCCATGTAAGTTATCTCTGGTTTAGTTTTACTGAGCAAAACATGTAGTCGCCAAGCATTTGATATCGCCATATCTAACAAATAGGTAAATATAACCCACCACCACTTTTTTCCTTTTATTGAAATCCGATAAAGGCTGATAGACTGATCCATTTGGTCAACTCCACCCATTCCTTTATTATAGTTGACAAACATTTTAGGTATATTTACGTCAACCTTTTGCTTTCTGATGTTACACCATCGTTTGACTTTGCCCAGAGGCTCTATGTCATCAAAATTAGTTCCCATTGTAACGACATTATTGTCCTTCCAACGTACCATAGTTATCTCATTCTTTGTATCAAAACTATAATCATATTCCGACCTAGGCTTCTTCTTCATATTTTTTACTGTGATCAGGGGACATTTCTTCGTCCGATTCTCTCGAACGGTTCCAGTACTTCTAAAACCTAGTCTACCCAAATCGAGCAACAATTGATGATTGGTAAAAAAATTATCGAAATATACGATATGCTCTTTAGGAACTAGAGGCATTTTAGCCAATAAAGATTTCACGACTCTCGCACCAAGGGTATCATTAGAAGGTTCTGTAGATTTTCCACAATAAACATCAAACGCGTAGCAATAACCATCTGAACTTGTCGCGGCCCAATTGCGATAACCAAATCTTACAGGCTTTCCTTGTATAAATTGTTTTGATGGATGACGCCCAAAATATTTGATCATGGACTCGTCCACAGACAAGCTTTCATGAAATACACCCCACTGACTAGAGTTTCGCTGAATCAAATCGCATAATGATCTGAGTTTGATCATTTTATCTTTCGAACCATCTATTAGACCGTTATCCACAAAATGAAGATTTCTTTTTATCTCCAAAAACCTATTGCGTGACATACAATTAGCAATCAATGGAACACCAAGGTCTTCATCCAAACTCCAGTAAGCACGTTCAGATGGCAATTCATGGTAACCGGTCAGTATCAGTACACCAAAAAATTTTTTCAAACTAGCACTATCAAGTTCAAAACCATGCCTATTATTTTGATTAGCGTACAAGACACTGTTAGTTGTTATCAAATCCATTACGTCATGATCAAATATTTTTTCAAACAACATTACGGGATTGCAGTCTGCTAAGCTTTCAACAACGTATTTTTGTCTCTTTTGTATGATATCGGTAATTTCATAAGTAGAACTATAGGTTGGCTGAGTTTTCCTCCATACAGGTAAATGTACATCACATTTTTTGGCACGTTTTGCAGGAATAGGTCTTAGCGGCTCATCATCACTGCCGCTCAATTCCGAACCATCGTAGTCAGGATGACGCCGACCTACCTCAATAGTCCCTGGAACGTCCATAGGGAATCTTGAAGCCGCCAAATTATCTTCATTACCTTCTTCCTCATCACTCACCACAGCCGGATCTGGTGGCACTAATACCATATCGTACTCTTCATCATTGCTTTCATCAGCCAAAATTGATTCCAAGGCTTCCTCCAGTCTCTTATAGCTGGTAAATACGTTCCGATTGGCCATTTCAACTTATAAGTAATACTGTAAACAAAACGAAATTTTAGTACGAATCTGCCTGCTGTACCCGCCTGTGTACAACAAATGAAACAAACCCTACTTTACAAGTTTTGTAATAAACTTTAATTCTTATGTTATTATTACCAACACAAATAAATAGACTGCATAAAAATAAAAAAAGAAGTTGAAATATTTCACTACTTTTGATAAAAACCAACAAAATAATCTTACCTTGTATGACGTGTCTGGACTCCGTATTTTATTACAAAATAAGTGACATTTGTTTTCGCGCCACCGCCTATTTTTATTTATTATATGGTAACTAGTGTCATCTAGATTTGTAATTTCTAACTACTTTCAACACTTACCAAAGATAAAATACATAATTTATCGACTAAGTAGTTGTACCTGTGCAGGTACGGAGGGCGGCAATGGGTTAAAACGTGTGACGTAATTTATACATATATGTAAAACACACAAAAGTAGCACACACATCTACACACACACACACACACACACACACACACACACACACACACACACACACACACACACACATACACACACACATCTACAACTCAGAATACGTAGCATGAATATTTTTCTTTTGTTAATTTTTATTAGTTAAATTTTGTAGTATGAATATTGTGGAGAGCGGGCTTTCTGAAACAAGTGTTTTTTCACTTAAAAGAAGGTCCCAACCTTCGTTTTGTAACATTTATGTGTGTAACGAAAAATAAATAAATTATTAAACAAGGTCTCCAAAAGCTGTCTGTCTATATGTGATCGATTTTCTTAAGATCTACTTAATGGATTTTTGTACAGTTTTTACTAAGAGATAGCGTATCTTTTCTAGAAGAGTTTAATAGTATATTACAGCTCTAAGTAAATTGTGTTGCAGATGCCGCGTGAAAAAGCTCGCCTACTGAAAGCTTTACTCGTGTGCGCTGCGTAAACCAACAGAGATACGCTAAAGTAATGTTCTAGATAATTGTAGATCTACAAAAATATTACAAAAAGTCCGCGATACCATGTCTCTATCTTTTATGATTAAATCACAATAACGACTTTTAATTAAGAATTTTTTTAATTCGGTCCAGTAGTTTCCTGAGATTAGCGCGATCAAACAATCAAGCAAACAAACTCTTCAGCTTTATATATTAGTATAGATTCGCACAAAATTTTCGTCACATCTAAATCAAAATAATTACAAAAAACGTATACTTCAGTTTGATCATACTTCATTAATTTCAAGTTATTTTAATCACCATCACATCAAACTATTTGACATTTTTATATTATTATACTATATCTGACATATGTACTACGTATTATTATATTATATTTGACATTTATATTACTATATTATAATTGAATATTTAGTTTTAGTATGATTATTATTATTTTGGTTTTTTCTTACAAATAATTAACGCTTATAGTTTTTCAAAATAAATGCCATACGATTAAAAAAAAACAAGGTACATTATGACCAGGTTAGACAGGAATTTAAGGAAACAGACTGCGACTTTCTGTTACACTCTGTTTCAACACAAGTAAAGCTAATTTAGCATCATTCAGAACTGTCGTATTATAACATGAGATTGGGAAATTACTGTACAGAAAGGACCAAAATTAAGGTCAGTGAAATCGTTCTGTGTATATTTTAGTGTAATCAGTGACTACGGTGGCTTTTTTAACCAAACTAGCTTCTACGACTCTGTCTGGGTAGTAAAGTAAAAAAGTAAAGTATCTGCCTGTAACTATCCCACTGTTGGGCATAGGCCTCCTTTCTCCGTTTATTGGAAAGAAGGATTGGAGCTAAGATCTATCACGCTGCTCCAATGCGGATTGGTATGTTACACATGTCCCTAGAACTCTCTAGAAACATGCAGGTTTCCTCACGATGTTTTCCTTCACCGAAGAGCGTGTGATAAATTGCAATTATTGATTAGACATAAGTTTTAACAGAAAAACTCATTGGTGCCTGCTCGGGTTTGAACCCTTGGCGCCTCGGAAGAGGCACACGGTTTCACCGCTGGGCTATCATAGCTCATCTGGGTAGACTTTAACCATATTAATACAGTTTACTTTATTTATTTAATACTAGCTACGCTCGCGGCTTGGCCCGCGTGGAAGTGTGTCTGACTGAGTCTGACTGAGTTTTTCCAGCGTAAATTATATGAGAAAAAGCAGAATATATATGTTGCTCATACTAGTATAACATATTTATATAATTTACAGACTCTACTTTGACACAGTGAATACAAAAACCTTGATATATTGATAATAAATATTCCAAATACTACTTCATGCTTAGTTGACACTTGTAAGCAATTAAGTTAATGTATAGAACCATGTGGAATAATTTTTTCACATACACTAATAACTATGCGGGTTAAATGAAGGTCGTAAAAGATAATTATAGTTCTCAGTGTAGGTCGCAGTTTTCTAATCATTTCGTGACTGGAGCAAATATAACTTTGTCTAAACCTTTAACCTAATCAAGGTAACTGTATATTTGCGATACGAATACTAACCGCAATATTAATTTAGATAAGATTTATCGGAGCTGCTATATCAGTACGAGATTAGATTATTTTTATAATCTACTGTCCTTATCCTACTATGAGTGGGGTCGGAATAACATGTTTTAATATGTTAATTTATAGAATTACTCAGTCACCCAGGTACTATTTAAAGATATAAAAAATGCAATAAAAGAAAACAAAAAGTTCCGGGTGACATATGGGAATCGAACCTAAGTTTCGAACTTCATTGATCCGCACGCTGAAATTAGGTTGTCACAGTTTTGCATTTGAAAGCTTTCTTTCCATTCCTATTTTCGTAGTTTTTTTAGTGCCCAAAAATAGGAAAAAAACGTAATTTAAACAAACCTAGCTAGATCGATTTTTCTCCCCCTTCCTACATGCTGAATTTCAAGAAAATCGTTGGAGCCGTTTCCGAGAATCAGAAAATATATTTATATCTATACATACAAGATTAACTCATTTAAATATTAAAGATACGTTACTTTGCGGTCTTAACTTCCTTCATTAAAGTAAAAACCCTACAAAAATTTGTAGATTTTGATAAAATCGAGCATATGCCGACATACACATACAGTCATGTTTTGGAGACTTTATTTTATAATAAGTATAGATATAAGATATAGAAGACAAGAATCTCAAAACTGAAAATTGAAATTGAGTGAATCTCCCAGTTAAAAGCCAGTTTGACCTTAAAAGGCGCAGACACCTCGGCGACGACGAACTGGGCCCAAGCAAACAAGTTGGCATTCGGCCCACGCTAACCCAGTGACTCGGGAATTTTATGGGCTTCACATATTACACATGGAATTATGTACGATGCGGTTGTATTATGAACTATTTTTTTATGTAACACTATATCTATACTATTTAATATTTAAGTGAGTTAATCTTGTATATATATATTTTCGGAATCTCGTAAACGGCTCCAACGATTTTCCTGAAATTCAGCAAGTAGGGGGTTTTGGGGAGAAAAATCGATCTAGATAAGTTTTATTTTAAAAAAATGTCGTTTTATCCCTGTTTTTGGGGCACTAAAATTTTTTTTCAATTTACATTGAATCCAATCACAATTTTTCGCTGTCAAACGTAAAGTCATGGTAGTTCATTTGGGGAACGGGCGGTCTAAAGAGGTCAAAATAGCCCCTATTATTTTTAATTTTTCTTTTAATTTTTTTTTAATTTAATTTTTTTTTAAACTATTTTAAAAAATATTGAGCAAGGATAGGTATTTTTTACCCAGGTACTCTATACTAATATATAAAGCTGAAGAGTTTGTTTGTTTTATTTGTCTCACCAACAATCTCAGGAACTATTTGACCGCTTTGAAAAATTATTGGAGTGTAAGATGTCCATTTATTGAGGAAGGCTATAGGCTATATAATATCACGCTAAAATGAATAGGAGAGGAGTAGCATTAAAAAATATTGCGAAAATGGCAAAATTTAATTTGCGTGCGCTAAAAACGGTGAAAGTTATTCAAAAATCTACTTTTATGCTGAAAATTTTATTTCGGAAAAAAATTGTGACACCCTGATTTCCATGTGGGCGAAGCTGCTATTATTATATAACCCTCAATAATGCATTTTGTTTTTTAAAGATTGTATAATTGTCTTCTTTCTTTCTTCTTTGAGTGGCCCGTTGGCTAAGTGGACAGTGACTTGCCTTCAGCTCCATTATATAAAAAAATTTTTGGTTGTTCGACCCGGGGTGTGTATTTAAGTATGTATTTAAAATTATATATGTATATATTTAACAGTTGTCCGACATCCATAACACAAGTATTAAGCTTACTTTGAGAACGGACGACCGTGTGTGTAAGTCTCCCATATATTTATTTATAACAAAAATCTGCAATCAATTTTAGTTTTGCCATTATATCAGTTGACAACACTGCTAAAAGGAGGCTGATACAAAAGCCTACTATACTGTTCAGGATTACTTAGATGGTAATAGAGCGCTAGTTATAGAAATTATATTTTTACAAGGGCAACTGTCCTGTTGATTGACGATTCAAAATATAAAATAATATTATATATAACATAGCTATGGGTAAAAGGTACGTGGTGCGCATCATAGAAAATAGATTAAAATTCAAATACAAAACCTATACAGGTAAATAAATATTAATGGCAGACTTAAAGTCGACATTATGTACATACAATAAATATCGTCTTTAAGTCTGTCAGCAAACACAGCGACAAGTTACTGTCATGGCTTTTTAAATTAATCGATAAATAGTGCTCTTTTACAAGTTTTTTAAACATCCCTAACGACCGGAATTGTCTTATTAGCAGAGGTAGTGAATTCCAGATTTTAATGGCCTGAATTTATTATAAAAAAAGGGTATTGTGCCGCGGCATTTTGTGGTGTTTCAGTAAATATGACTATTTCTTTGAACATTTCGAGAAGGGACTCACGTTGCTTCAATGTTACCAAACCCTAATCAAAATTGTTTACAATAGACCAGTGAACAACTAAATCTGTCAAACTATGTCTCTAAATTTTGCCAAGATGCAGACGTATAAAAAAATCTTAGCAATTTGCCAAATAAACGTGGAAAATCTTATAAAGACAAAAGACCCACGTAATACAATGACGTATATAACACGTCAGAGCCGCTTGGCGATTCGCCAGCACTAGCTGTGACTAAAATTCAATAAGATTTTACAACAACCAACAAACAAAGCATTCTTGGAATATCAACGACTCTACAAAAGCTTTCAATAAACATTCGCTTATTATTAAAGATCTATGTTGATTGCTTTATTGCTTTCATCATCATTCTCCTGCCCTTATAAGCTGCCCTTATATACCACTCTAAGTGGATTCCGCACATGTTTAAAACATGTTAGATTATTTGACTACGTATTTTACGATCGGCCGCCTATCTGTCAACTTACCTTAGACGCCTTTTACAACACGTAGGTAAAAAATGAGCGTGGTCTACTCTACTGAGCCGGATACCAAACGATGGGGCATAAGCTTTCAACAAACATTCGCTGATTTACAAAGATTATGTTCATTTTAATTACTTTATTGTTTTTATTAATAAACATTTTTGTATGTATAACTATAATGTATAATAAGTAGTGTATAATATGTATGTTTCAGTCGGTCGTAAATAACTAGCCAAAACATGTGAAGTGGTAACAAAACATGTTAAACATGTAATTTCATTTCCGTACTGTTAACCGTGCAGCAGTTCCCTCGTCTGGAGCCAATCCTGGCAGCAAAATCAGATCATTGATCTTAATAAATAAATAAATATATGGGACACTTACACACACGGTCGTCCGTCCCCAAAGTAAGTAACTTAATACTTGTGTTATGGTAGACAGACAACTGATGAATATATACTTATGTAACGAGATCATTTATTTATCCTTCGCCGCTCGCCTATTTCTTAATTATACCGCTGCCTTTGAGATTACCGTCGACCATTCCGCGAAACCTTATCGCCGCTTTCTAGCCCGCCATCTGCTCAACAGTGCATTCTTATCTCCACCTTTGTGCGTGCTGCCTAGGCACCTTTCGTAGAGACCGAAGAATGGGGATAGATCACCGACGCATTACTCGACAGTGCGCCGCGAACCGTCATAGAACGAGGTCCACACTATCTACTCTCCGCGTTTGTAACTATCGTAACCAACTTGCATTGTAAATAAAGTCGTTTTCAACACAGACCCGAACATTTCTTTTTGTAAGTGTAACTCTACCCACGTGAGCCCTTACAAGTGGCGCCTTACGACGTTAGACCCCTTACAAGTGGTGTCCCAACGTGGAGCTGCCTTACACTTATATATTTTTTAAATACATACTTAAATACAAATATACACCCAGGCTCAAAGACCGACAAATTCATTTTAAAGAAAATGTTGGTCCTCGGCGGGAATCGAACCCGCGACCCGTGGAGCCGAAGGCAGGGTCACTACCCACTGCTCCAACGAGCCAGTCAAACATGCATTGTCATCGGGACTGGAGCAGTATGTAAAATTTCATCTCAATCGGACACCGGGAATTGTGTCAAATTTAACTTGCAAGATTCCACCTTAACGTTACATACTCGGCGAGTTAAATGAAAGCTTTTAATTAATAACCTTTGCTTCACAATCAACTTGAATGCAATGGAATACGCTTTGCACTGCTAACATACTAATTGGTAACGATTTACCCCATCCTATACCTTGCAAAATATTGCCAGTCACTTATAATAAACCTCGTAACCTGATCAGAACAGAAGATATGTAAACGGCCGTAGAATCTCTTTACTTAATCTAATACCATCAAATGTCGAGGTTATCGGGTTTCATACGCGTTATGTGATCAATATAATATGGGTAGCAGATAATCGAGATATTAATTTTAAAGTTAAGTCGAATAATCAACCTGGTTCATCCCAATAAGGTCCATGATAATATAATATATAATAATAATAATATTCTTTATTGTACACCAAAAACAATACAGAAAATATACAAAGAAGTTTGGTACAACAGGCGGCCTTATCGCTAAAGAGCGATCTCTTCCAGGCAACCTTAGGGCAGAGAACTTAATTTTTTATTAATGGCAGGGGTGCACAAACTAAAAAAGAAAGGTTATAGATGTAAAAGATGACACAATAATGAAAGGAAAAGAGGGAGATTAACAAAAAACTAAAAGTGACATACACATGGGGTAAAAGAAATAAAAATAAATGGTAAAGAGATAAAAACGAATTATGTTGATAAATAGTGTTGCTTAATCCTAGATTTGAAAATAGAAAGAGAAGGAGATTTTCTTATATCTAGTGGAAGTGTGTTCCATAAGAGTACAGCTTTGACAGTCAAAGAATTTCCATAGAAAGAAGAGGAGTGAGACGGTATTTTAAGCCGTAAATTGTGATCGGAACGAAGAGAAAGACAGTGAGTATCCCCTAGATATATAAATCGTTTCTTTAAGTAACTAGGAGTATTTGGATTAAACAGAACACAGTAAAGTAGATGAAGGATATGAGTATTCCTGCGAAGTCGGATAGGGAGCCACTTGAGCTTTTCACGAAATTGGGAGACATGGTCATATTTGCGCAAGCCAAATATAAACCTAATACAGAGATTTTGAAGTCGCTCAAGTTTGTTTAGTTGTTCCTCCGTTAAGTTGGGATAACAAGTATCCGCGTAATCGAGAATCGGTAAAAGGAGAGATTGAGCCAGTGTAACTTTAGTAGCAATGGGTAAGAAATTGCGTAGCCTACGTAGAGAACCAATTGCACCATACATCTTCCTGCTAACTTCGCTCAACTGAGGAACCCACGACAAATATTTATCAAATATTACGCCAAGATTTTTTGCGCTATCACTATATGGTATGTGATGCCCATCAAACACTATAGGTGGTAAGTTCGATAACGTAATTCGCGACATCAGTTTTGGACTGCCAATTATAATAGCTTGGGTCTTATTAGGATTAACTTGGAGCCCAAAAGAATTACTAAAGTTAGCTATACGGGACAAATCATCATTAACTTTTTTAATAGTTTTCGATAGATCAGCTAAATTGGAATGAGTGTATATCTGTAGATCGTCTGCATACAGGTGGTAGAGAGAAGTAATGTGAGAACAAATATTATTGATGAAGACAGAAAATAGAAGAGGAGACAACACGCCACCTTGCGGGACACCAGCACTGACAGAGTTCCAGTCAGAGTATAAATCTTCATACCGTGTACGTTGCCGGCGTCCGTGCAAGTAACTATGAAACCAGTCAATAACCTTAGGAGATATGTTAAGAGTATTTAAAACAGAAAGGAGGATGTCAAAGTCTACTGTATTGAAGGCATTACTGAAGTCAAGTAAAGTCAAAACTGTAATCTGTTGTGTGTCCATGGCTAACCGAATGTCGTCAGTTATTTTAACTAAAGCAGTAACAGTACTGTGGCAAGGACGGAATCCAGACTGAAAGGTATTTAACAAGTTATGTTTAGAAAGGAAATTACTGAGTTGATTATGTATGAGACGCTCAAGTACTTTAGATAGGAACGGAAGAATAGCAATAGGACGATAGTCGGAATAGTTTAAAGAAGTAGATTTTTTAGGAAGAGGGATTATTTGAGCGTCTTTCCAGGATGACGGAAATTCGTTACAATTCAAAGAGCTGTTAAATATGTATGTAATAATGGGAGTTAAAAAGTCAACTATAGGAACGATCATCTTACGGTTAATGCCGTCAGACCCGACCGCGTCAGAATTGATGGATAAAATATACTTCTTAACATCACATTCGGTAAATTGACTAAAAAAGAAAGGAAGAAAATCTAGAGTGGCCGTACACGAGAGTTAATTTAAAGTATTTATCTTTGTAGTACTATTTATAGTAGAAGAAGACGAAAAGTGCTGATTGAGCTGATTTAAATCTACATTGAGAACATGGTCATCGTTTTGTGATTTGCCAACTCCAAGTGATTTTAGAAATTTCCAAACCTTTGATGAGTCATTTTCCTCAACAACGGCTTTGTAGATATGGCGTCGTTGACTATCTCTACACAACCTGTTGCAGCGATTTCTAACTCTTTGATATTTTTCTCGATTAGCCTCACTAGGATTTATTTTATATTTATATTTAGCCATTGTTTTCTTTTTTTGTAGTATTTTTATTTCCTCAGTGAGCCAAGGAGCAGGCAGATGTTTCATTCTAACTTGACGAACTGGTGCATGTCTGTCATACAATTGCGTTAAGAGTGAGGTAAATGCCAAAACCTTTTCATCGACTGTATTGTCATCAAAGACACCAGTCCAGTCAATTTTGGATGTATCCTCCCGCAACCTTTCCAAATCCATACCACCAAAATTACGCTGGAGAAAGATTCTTGATTTCGCTTTAAGTGGTTTTAGTTTATAGGATAGATAAAGTAAATCATGGTAGGAAAAAGCAGTAGCTGAACATTGACCATGTTTTGCAACATCAATAGAGGAAACAAGAATCAAATCTAGAAGCGACGGTATGCAATTTGGGAAAACATGAGTAGCAGATAGGGGAAGTAAATGAAGGTTTGCGCTATTTATAAGAGACAGAAGACGAGAGGAGCGGTGATCTTTTTTAAGAAGGCATATTAAAATCTCCCATAATTATTGTATGGGTATATAAAGGGCAAAATTGATCTAACAGGATTTCAAATGAGGGGAAATAATCGACCGTGAGATTAGGGCTGTAGTAGACACCAAGAAGTAGCTTAGAGTGACCAAGTTTTATCTCAATAAACAAATGTTCTGGACTGGCGTTACTTTGTTGAGATAAACTAACAACTGAATAGGGAATGTGAGAACGCAAATAAATCGCAACACCCCCACCAGCCCGATGCACACGGTCGTTACGAATCAAATGAAATCCAGGAAGCGAATACGAAGTAGATGGAAGGCATGGTTTTAGCCAAGATTCTGAAATTAAAATTGCATGAATGTTATTATTTTCGAAGGAGGACAACATATCAGGAAAATGAGCAGGAATACTCTGGGCATTAATATGAATGATATTGAAATTCTTCACTACGTCTGAAAAATGCGAATCGATAGTCTCACTAAGAGAAGGACAACTGAGAAAACTGTCGTTTCCGTTTAATCCATCTGAAGAAGTAGTAAAGGAAAAAAAAGTGTCATCATGATGTTCGTCATCTGACAACATATATAAAAAATATATGAGAAAAAAAAAAATTACGAAAAAATAAATAAATAAATTGATTAACTTTTTCAATCACACCCACCAGTTGCAAGGAAAGGTTCACTTCACATCACAAGAGTACTATATTATAATTATAATAAAATATAAAAAAAAACTTTAACAGTAAAGAAATAATATAAATGAATATTTAACTTATAATAAAAATTTTCATCAGTATAGCAGTATATAGCATAACCCTAATATTAAAATCTAAATGCAATATGTATGTAAGTATTTAACTAATTAAGTTGCGTAACCATGACCATAAAAAAAAAATTACTGTAACTAAAAGGCTCGCATCCAACGCGATCACCGTAATGTCGTTTAGTATTTGACAAATGTCAACGTGAAGGTGAGCCAACATAATTAAATAAGATAAACAATCATGAATCAAAGTGCATATACATTCAACATTAATAAGTGGGTACACATTAAAACATATTTTACACAACAATAGCTAAATTATGCTATTTTAAATAAAATTTGTAAATACGATCTACACACTGGTTACACTGTATAAAGCTATTTTTTTACCATTCTTTTGGAACGAGTAGCAAGAATTTTGTTTGCCTGTAAATTAGCAGAATTGGACGGAGCTTGAGGTTTCGTCGAAGAATACTGAATGCTGTCGAGATCTGACTTGCACTCGACCCGATGACGCGATCCATCCGGTGCAATAACGCGAATGAGACCATCTCTCGTCCAGCATTTCCCAACACCAAACCGCTGCCTTGCTTCCAGGAAAACATCATGCCGCCTTTTTGTGAGAAACTCAGAAGCGGTTATCCCAGTTCCTTTGAATCCAGTCTTCGCATACCACACCTTATCTCTCAAAGCTGCATCATCAAATTTAACTACAATCGGTCTGGTTTTAGTATCGGAGTGACGCCCTAAACGATAAGATGCGATGATAGTATCGGCAGTGAAGGTGGTGACCTCGAGGTGCTCAGAAATAATATTGGCAACATTCGCTCCAACATTTTCGGTCTTCTCCTCCTTAATACCATGAAGAAGAATCATTTTACGTCTTCTATACATTTCAAGCCTATCTATATCCCTGCCAAGAGATTCTACTTGTCTCTGTAATATATCCAAGGCAGATAGAATAAAAGAGCGAAAGTTATTAAATTCACTAGTTACAGTGTTAGATTGGCCAGGTAAGGATGTTTTGTCGAGGCTATGTTGGAACTCACTCATTTTGTTGTGGAACAACTCTGACATGGCATTAAGAGAATCTTGAATGGAATCCATTGTGTTTACTATAGTATCACTGCAGTGCAAAAATAGTTTTTTTTTGTGAAGTGAAATTAAAGTGAAATTTATGCAGGAAATAACTTGGTGGGTATTGTAAATCACATAAACACTAGTTAATAAAACAATTAATTTAAAAAAAAACGATTAATAACTAGTTTTCTTGTTTAAAATACAGAGAGCTCAAAAAATACGATGTTTACTTTTTAGCAGCTACCCACAGAAACTTTCCATGATAATCAAAAGTTAACTTCAATGCTACGTCTCGCATTCCTTTGTTCGGTAGCATGGATGTTTAGAAATCGAAGCTTTATACAAATTTAAAAATTCGAATCAGATTATAATAATCTTTAATCAAATAAGCTCTTTCAAGCAGTAGAACAAGCAAGAAACCGCCTTTTACGACACCTCAGTGAGAAAGAGGGTGGTATATGCTACTCAGCCGGATACCACACGGTGGTTCAACTTACTTTGGCTTTTACGACACCTCGGTACGAAATGGGGTTGGTCTGTTCTACTCAGACGGATACCACACGGCGGTTCGTCTAAAAATACATAACAAAAATAATAATACAATTATTTTGTATTATGAATCGCCGCAAAGTAACGCCTAATTCTTTAAATTAATTATTTATTTCTTTCTTTTTATACATATATTTAGAAAAGAGAAGGAAAAAAAAAAGTATAAAGGCGAACTTATCCCTAAAAGGGATCTCTTCCAGTCATTATCTTTGAGTAATAGAAAAGGAGAAGAATTGAAGAAGAAAGAGAGTACGGTCATATAGAGAAAAAGAAAAAGTTTATATAAATTGAATGAATTACATAACGTTATTTAAATTTCGAATGAATACAAAAAAATAGGATCAAAGGAGATTCTAATTTGGGAGTTTAATTTCATTACTCTATTTGCTTGTACGAAAGTCACGTTTATGAAAACGTTTCATAACATTCATGAACGTTTCTGGAACATTTGTAATCGTTTATATTCATCATGGTATAACTAAATTTTATATTGCAAAAATGGGAGTTCCTTATGGCAAAACCATTTTGCCTGGAGTCCACGTCCACGAGAAACGGTTCTATCATCCAGGTACTTATAGTTATGGGCATATCTTTAACATTTAAATGAATTAATCTTGTATGCAGATATATATAATATCTGGGTAATTTTTTACAAAAAAAAACTTTAAAAAAAGAAAAAAACAATTATTTAGTTGGGATCGATCCTTGGCACTCATATTTCTCGAGGCTGCCCGCTAACCGAATAAGCTACGTCGACTTGACAGTTAATGGCGAAAATTCAATTCAATATAAATGTTAGTGTTTTTTAATGCCCAAAAATAGGGATAAAACAATATTTTTTTTACATAAAACCTAGCTAGATCAATTTTTCTCCCCCAAAACCTCCTACATGCTCAATTTCAGAAAAATCGTTGGAGCCGTTTCCGAGATTCGGAAAATATATATATATACAAGATTAACTAATTTAAATATTAAGATAGAGCAAGCAAATAGAGTAATGAAATTAAAGTCCCAAATTAGAATCTCCTGTGATCCTATTTCTTGCTTTTCGAAATTTTAATAATGTTATGTAATTTATAGAATTAGGCGTTACTTATAATACCATAATACAAAAGTAATTATTTTATTATATAGTTTTGTAATGTTTTGGCGTGTGGTATCCGGCTGAATAGAATAGACCAAAAGTAATTACTTTTGTATTATGGATCTCCGCAAAGTAACGCCTAATTCTATAAATTATTTAGAATAGACCAACCTCATTTCTTACCGACGTGTCGTAAAAGGCGACTAAGGTAAGTCGACCCGCCATGTGGTATCCGGTTGAGTAAAATAGACCACCCTCTTTCTTACCGAGGAGTCGTAAAATACGACTAAGGTAAGTTGACGTCAGGCAGGCACCCGGTCGTAAAAACGCAGCCAAATCATGTGACAGCTTGTTTTTAACATGTTGTGGCGACCCCACTTAGAGTGGGATAAGAGCAGGAGGATGATGATGATGATGATGACATATATATTTTCGGAATCTCGGGAACGGCTCCAATGATTTTCCGGAAATTCAACATGTAGAGGGTTTAGGGGGAGAAAAATCTATCTAGCTAGGTTTTATTTCAAAATATTCTTTATTCAAATAAACTAGTAGACAAGCGCTTTTGAATCGTCAACTCTACTGCTGGTTCGGAAAGCTGTTCCTACCGAGAAGAGCCAGCAAGAAACTCGGCGTTTGCTCTTTTAAAAATCATCATCTTCCTGCCCTTATCCAAGTGGGGTCGGCACAACATGTTACAAACATGCTGTCACATATTTGGCAGTGTTTTTACGACCGGCCGCCTGCCTGACGTCAACTTACCTCTGTCGTATTTTACGACACCTCGGTAAGAAATGAGGGTGGTACTATTCTATTCAGCCGGATACCACACGGCATTGCTCTTTTAAAAATATAATTCTTAAATACTATTTACATTAAGTTCAATACAATAGTTCAATGCACATAAAATAAACATACTTAAGTAGTTCGTATTAAGTCTGGGGACCGGATTAGCACGGATTAAAGCGTGTATTTGTTGATTAATGTAAGGGTTAAAAGCTAACAAAGGAGTTGAATTACTCCACACTTATTCAGTGTTGCCAGATGCCATATAACGTTAAATTACCAGACCATATAACTGGATGAAAGGATGCGAGGCTTCTTTGTTAGAATCAAACGAGTTCAAGTCATTTATATCTAATTCAATTTATTTAAATTAGATTTAAAGATTATGAAGAATTAATCTACTTTGTTATCTTTATATTAAACCGTCGTGTGTTATCCAGCAGAATAGTATAGACCACGCTTATTTCTTACCGAGGTGTCGTAAAATTCGACTAATGTAAGTTGACATGTTGTGTGGTATACGGCTGAGTAGTATAGACTACCCTCATTTCTTACCGAGGCATTGTGAAATGTGACTAAGGTAAGTTGACCCGCCGTGTGGTATCTGGTTGAATAGATCACCCTCATTTCTTACCGAGGCATTGTGAAATGTGACTAATGTAAGTTCACCCGCTGTGTGGTATCCGGCTGAGTAGAATAGAACGCCCACATTTCTTGGTAACATGTCATAAAAGACGACTAAGTTAAGTTCAAGTCAAGCAGGGGTCCAGTCGTGAAATAACTAACCAAACATACAGTGGGATAACGGCAGAAGAATGATGATGACGCTTTATAGTTCGCTTCTATAATTGTCTATAAAATTCATTGTGCTTTAATAAATAAATAAATAAATATATGGGACACACACACGGTCGTCTATCCCCAAAGTAAGTAACTTAATACTTGTGTTATGGGTGACAGACAACTGGTGAATATATACTTATATATTTTTTAAATATATACTTAAATACAAATATACACCCAGGCTCAAAGACCGACAAATTCATTTATAGAAAATGTTGGCCCTCAGCGGGAATCGAACCCGCGACCCGCGGAGCTGAAGGCAGGGTCACTACCCACTGCGCCAACGAGCCAGTCATTAGGCTTTAAAAAGGTAATATAATTAATTTATAAAAAAAATATTGGAGCTTATAATAACTTTGTCTAATAAATTATAAACGTAAGTTAGAAAAATTTTAGTCCCCCGTAGAACCATTTCGTAGGGTCTACGCGGGTGTCTACGAAAGCTCAGTTACAGAGCTTTAAGTAATTTTGAAGCAGAATATTAATTACTAACTTTTACCCGCGACTTCGTTCGCGTGAACTGTTGTTACGTTGATAATAAATGGCTTTATAGTGACATCCTAAAGTAAGTAAAAGTAAGTAGCGGCCTGTTACTATCCCACTGCTGAGAATAGGCCTCTTCTCTCCGTTTTTGGACAGAAGGTTTGGAGCTTAGACCTACCACGCTGCTCCAATGCGGATTGGTAGGTATTACACATATCCCCAGAATTCTCTAGAGATATGCAGGTTTCCTCACGATGTTTTCCTTCACCGAAAAGCGTGTGATAAATTGCAATTATCAATTAGACACAAAAGTTTTAACAGAAAAACTCATTGATGTCTGCTCGGGTTTGAACCCGTGACCTCTTAGAAAGAGTCGCACGGTGTTACCGCTGGGCTACCACCCAGTGACATCCTATTCCTGTAGAATTAACAGGGTTTCTATAGCCTATATATTATTCTGGCGTATAATTAATAATTGTGCCAAATTTCATCGATATTGGTTCAGCGGTGAAAGAGTAACAAACATACATCCATACTCATAAACTTTCGTATTTATAATATTAGTAGGATATAATTAATGAAGGCTGTTTTAAAAGGAAGCTATATATTGAATGAAGTTGTTTCTTTTTTAAATTTATACATATACAAGACAACACTTAATTAGCCCCTTTGGACCTGATGTGCATAATTTTACACATTTTTAAATTTAAACTATCGTGAGTAGTATTCATAGTTATTGTATAGAACCGGCTATACTCACGTCTTATTGTATCGGGTTAGCCCGACTAGGCCCGAACTGCCGCCAGTTCCCGTCGCGATAACGTCGTGTAAAGAGCTCATGAATAAGTGCCCCGGATGGGTTCGAAACTAGTCGGGCTAACCCGATAGAATAACACGTGAGTATAGCCGGTTCTATACAATAACTAATTTTACAAATGTCGGTAATTTTCAGAAACTTAATAAATGTGTATTATTTTGTCACACATTTGTTTTTATGTTATCCTTCTTACTAATAATTAGTGAAAAATATTTTTACCATCCATTAACAATAATTAAGGTCTGAAGGGGTTATTCAAGCCTTTTATTTATTTTTTCTAGCCTAGACGGCTGGGAATAGATTAAAACGATCATTATTACAGCTGTCTAAGCTGGGAATAGCTTAAAACGACCTCAATCAGAAGTGAATCCATATTGGTTAAAAAAAAACAGTCATAAAACAATGGTAATGTAAAACGCAGTAAACGTTACGAATAGATAGGTCGGCTTTATTAAATTTCATAGGTTTTAATTCGGTCACAAATTTTCATTTTTATTAAAAATTAAATTAAAATATAAACGGGGTTTATTTTAATTTTAAGGTATACCAGAGTCAATAATTACAGGAGTTGATAATATAAACGGGGTTTATTTTTTTAAGGTATACCAGAGTGAAAAATTATTACAGAATTTGATAATGATTAAAAAAATGAAGCTCGAACTTCAAATTTTTTATTATAATAGACCAAATTTTACATTTAAGCATTAATTATGTTTATTTTGTTATTTTATGCCGTGTTTTATAATTATCAGTTATTTTACTGTTTAATAACATTCGTAATTTTTTTTATGCTTATACTATTACATTAAGTATAACGTCTTGAATTTATGTATTGGAAATAAAAAATATTTTTAAACAACGCCTTAAATTCTTTTGTTCTTCAAAGTTAACAAGTTAATTTCTACAAAAAAAATGGGAAATATTCATTTATACACTGGTAATTTTTGTTAAGGAATTGAATGCAATTAAAGAAAACTACGTACTTAGTAATATAGCCATAATAATAAATCTTTGTCTATTTAAAGATTGGGGTTGCCGGTGTTTTATTAATTCACCCCAAATATCTCTAAACAGTTGCCATTTTAATACCGTTTAATAATACCAGAAATTATGGAAATGATAACCAAAAAGAGATATATTAATAATAATAATAAATCTTTATCTAAGTATATAAATAATGGGGTTGCCGGTGTTCTATTGATTCACCCCAAATATCCTTAAATTGATAACATTTTTAGTAACGATAAATAATACCGGAAATTACGGAAATGGTAACAATTTTTTTTTTGATTTAGTACAATTCGGAAGTACTTTATGAATACAAATATTTAACGTATTTCAGTGTATATATCAAACCATTGTATTGAGTTATTTGGTGTTGGTGTTTGTTACTTTAATTATTTAGCTTTATACTAAAAATTACATTTTAGTATAAATAATAATTTGTAATGTGTAAGGTGAAAGTCGAATAAAGATCTTCTTATTCTTATTCTTATTCTGTTATATTCCAGACATTAATTTACTTTTTTTTATTATTTTAATTAACTACTAACGTTAGCTGTTCAGTGCTGGCCGGTGAGAGGCGTCCATCGTCCCGCGCACTACCCAACACGCCATTAGGATCACTCATGCAACACAATAATCACACACTGTCACAAGAAAAACGCACCAATTACACTATGGCACTATAACATTATTGACAACACACATTTATTTCATAAGAACGCGTTGATATTCGCTAATGGATTATGCATACGCGAGGCGCGCTACGCAAGCGGCCATCATGATTTGAGGGAGCGTTTCGCGCGCGCGCCAAACTGAAAGCCTGTGTTGCCAGGATGACAACCTTTCCTCTGTTTTAGGGTAAATTAACTTAAACCCCACGATCCCACTTAGAGTGGGATAATGTGGAAGATGAAATCATCCTCCTTATCCCACTCTAAGTGGGGGTGGTACAACATGTTATAAATATGTTGTACCATGATTTGGCCACGTATTTTACGACTGATGTCAAGTTACCTTATTCGTATTTTAAGACACCTTAATATAAAAGAAAGTTGTCTATTCTATCTCTATTTTCAACCGGATACCGCACGGTGGGTCAACTTATCTAAGTCGCCTTTTACGACACCTCGGTAAGAAACGAGGGTGGTCTATTCTACTCAGCCGGATACCACACCCTGGTTAAACTTACCTTAGTCGCCTTTTACGACACCTCGTTTAGTAAGCAAATGGTATTTCTAGGAAGCCAGGTTTTACACGGCGAGTCAAATTACTTTAGTCACCTATTACGTCATCTCGGTAAGAAATGAAGATGGTCTATTCTACTCTGTCGGATACCACATCGCGGTTCAACCTACCTTAGTCACCGTTTACGACGCCTCGGTAAGAAACGAGGGTGGTCTATTCTACTCAGCCGAATATCACACGGCGGATCAACTTACCTTAGTCGCCGTTTACGACACCTCGGTAAGAAACAAGACTGGTCTATTCTACTAACGGCACATTAGCGACATTAAATATTGATTAAATAATAATTACCATCCAGTTAATAATAAATAATTAATAGGTAATTGCTTATTTTTTTGCGACAACACTGACACGCATGCGCGAATTGCAACCACTGCAATACGGCGTCGTATGACAGATTCATAGACCTATTTTTACCTTTCTTTGTGAGTACACGCTTGACACAATTTGAAAATGCGTTTTACTTTAATATTCGTGGATTTTAGTACACTATAATCATGTGATAACATGTTGTGCTGAGCCCACTTAGAGTGAGATAAGGGCAGGAAGATATATATTTGATATACGATTTTATAATTAAATTTTAAAATCAATTAAGCTTTATCATTGCATCAGTTAAAAATACCTATTAAAATGATACTTAAATAGAAACATATAGACTTCATAATATATTTTTAGCAATTAAATTTTGATGCGTAAGAATATAAATGATTATAAAAAGAATGAATGAATGAATGAACACTTTTATTGAACACCAAAAGTGAAAGTAAAAACTAAAAATAATAATCTAGAACATAAATAAATAAATAAATATATGGGACACTTACACACACGGTCGTCCGTCCACAAAGTAAGTAACTTAATACTTGTGTTATGGTAGACAGACAACTGGTGAATATATACTTATATATTTTTTAAATACATACTTAAATACAAATATACACCCAGGCTCAGAGACCAACAAATTCATTTATAAAAAATGTTGGCCCTTGGCGGGAATCGAACCCGCGACCCGCGGAGCTGAAGGCAGGGTCACTACCCACTGCTCCAACGGGCCAGACATAACAAAAGTAGTGATACAATCTGACGGACTTATCGCGAAATAGCGATATCTTCCAGACAACCAGGTTAATGAAAGGACATAGCTAAAGATATATAGTAGGTGGTGTGTATAAAACAAAGAATATTAATAGCGACACGCATATGACTACATAAATACATACAATATACAAATACAACGATTGGCGATGTATATAATAGATAAAGTAGGAACCGACATAAGCTTACGGCTCCTGCTTTACGCCTTGCAAAAGTGCGTAACTCGTTTGTGGGTTTTGGTATAAGATTCTATAATAAAATTCCGCAATCAATTTCAGCTTTGCCATTGCAGCAGTTTAAAAACACTGTTAAAAATAGGCTGATACAGAAAGCCTACTATACTATTGAAGATTATTTAGAAGATAAGAATGTGTGGATATAGCTCTCTTTGAACCTGTACAAGACAGTAACGTCTGATTGTAAATAGTATTAAGAATTATATGTTTAAAAGAGCAACCGCCGAGTTTCTTGCTGGCTCTTCTCGGTAGAAACAGCTTTACGAACCAGCGGTAGAGTTGACGATTCAAAAGCACTTGTTTACAAGTTTATTTGAATAAAGAATATTTTGAATTTGAATTTGAAAGAATATTAATAGCGATACGCATATAAATACATAAATACATACAATATACAAATACAAAGATTGGCGATGTATATAATAGACAAAGCAGGAACCGACATAAGCTTGCGGCTCCTGCTTTGCGACTTACAAAAGTACGTAACTCGTTTGTGGGTTTGGGTATAAGATCCTATAATAAAAATTCCGCGATCAATTTTACCTTTTTAACATTTAAGACACTATTAAAAAAGAGAAAGCCTATACTATTGTACTATACTATTGAGGATTACTTAGATTATAAGAATGCGTGGAAATAGCTACTCTTCGAACCTGTACAATACAGTAATGTCTAAATGTAACTAATAATAAAGAATTATATTTTAACGTTTATATTTAACGCCGTGTAGTATCCGGGTGAGTAGAATAGATCATCCTCATTTCTTACCGAGAGGTCGTAAAACACGGCTAAGTTAAGTTGACCCACGGTGTGGTATCCGGTATCGTAAAATACGACTTAGGTAAGTTTTCATCAGGCAGGCGGCCGGTCTTATAATACGAAGCCAAATCATATGACAACATGTTTATAACATTTTGTGCCAACCCCACTTAGAGTGGGGTTTTCTGTTTTCTGTTTTTCCCAATGAGTATAATATAAGTATTTTTAAAACAAAAGTGAATAGGCATCTTCTAGGCAAGCGCGTTCCATATGAGACTTGTATCATTGCTTACCATCAGGCATGATTACAGTCAAGCGCTCGTCTAAATAAAATATAATACACAATAAAAAAAAAAAAAAAAGGGCAGGAGGATGATCATTATTTATTTGCCATTTAAATTAAAACATAGATAATCAATCGTTTCATTTAATAGACAAACACTTATATAGAATCTTCATCGCCTGTTTTAGGGTCCCAATCAAAGTCTATCCCAGTTATTTCGGTTATCCATTCATGGTAATGACCGGGGCGGATAAAACCTAGACAAAAAAAGCAATTATAGTAACAGTTATCCCACTGTTCGAACAAAAAAAAGGATTCTCCTCTTGCTCTACTTCTGGAGAGAATGATAGGAGTTTTGACCTGCCTGTATTGGCAGGATATCCCAGGATAAAACCTAGACAGAAAAAGTAAGTAAAGTAGCAGTTATCGCACTGTTCGACATAAGACTCTCCTTTTGCTCTACTTCTGGAGAGAAGGATAGGAGTTTTGACCTGCCTGTATTGGTAGATTACACATATATCAGGATAAAAGCTAGACAGAAAGAAGCAAGTAAAGTAGCAGTTATCCACTGTTCGACCAAAACCAAAGGACTCTCCTTTTGCTCTACTTGTGGAGAGAAGGACAGGAGTTTTGACCTGCCTGTATTGGTAGGTTACACATTTCCAAGGATAAAATTAGACAGAAAAAAGCAAGTAAAATACCAAATATCCCACTGTTCGATAAAAGACTCTTGACATACTAATTAATGACATAAAGAACCGAGAAACGCACGAGAAATACGTACACTTTACTTTTTTATAAATCGATTTAACCGCATTGAAAGTGGTAACTTCCAACACAGAAGTTAGCCGTAGCGCCTATTTCACAAGTCACAGATAAAGTGTCGGATAGTTGAGTAAATAAAATAGATTTTTCATGACAAATTCAAATTCAAATTCAAATAATTCTTTATTCAAATTGGCCTTTACAAGCACTTTCGAATCGTCAAATTATAATGAAGCTACCACTGGTTCGGAAAGGTGCTCTCACCGAGAAGAACCAGCAAGAAACTCGGCGGTCACTCTTTTCAAAATTGAGTTTTACAATAATGGCTTAATTAAGAACAAATTAAAAAATTTACAATATAATCTAGTACGTAGCTGGTCGCAATTTAAAACCAAGCTTTTTTATCATCAATATACTCCTCAACAGTATAATAAGCTTTATGAATCAGTGTCTTTTTAATTGCTATTTTGAACTTGTGTAAAGGCAAGTCCAAAATAGATTGTGGAATTTTATTATAAAAATGTATACCGAGGCCCACAAACGATCTACGAACTTTCTGAAGCCGTATCCTGGGTATTATTAATTCACCGGACAGTCGGGAATCTCGGTCACTATCAAAACATTATCAACTTTTCTAACATAACCATTTGTGGTTTCTGATATATTTTTAAACCTATATATACTTCTTTCTGCACCTTTCTTAAGGACCTTTCTTAAGGGCCGTACGGCGCCCAACTTTTTGCAATACATATGAGAATATCTTACTTAAACCAAGAGTTATACAGAATAAAACCATGACCTACCAGCTGGATAATCTGTATGGCAACCGCTGCTTGAAACAAAGGAACTGATACCAACTTGGGTCAGACCACCGTCGACATCTATGGTGAGCAACGGACCACCACTGTCACCCTGTCAATGGAGAAATTTTGCATATTAGAAAAAACTATGGTTCGGATGTCTTAAGTAATCTTCTTCTTCCTGCCCTTATTCCACTCTAAGTGGGACAACATGTTTTAAACATGTTGTCACATGTCAAAACCATGCTGCTACATAAAGCATACTATACAATCGAGGATTATCTGAGTGATAGTAGCATATCTTAACTGCAATCAGCTACGCACCAAGCTGCAACAATTAACTTGTAACCATCAAATTGTAATTATTTTTTTGTTGAAAAGATTATCCGCCAAGTCTCTTGCTGGTTCTTCTCGGTAGAAGCACACTTCCGACTCAGTGGTAGCTTCTTTAAAAAATGACGATTCAAAAGTACTGTAAACAGTCCACTTGAATAAAGGATATTTTGAATTTGAATGTTGTCTATATTATTGGCCTAATTATTTGAAGCAGGTTGTGTATGTTGTATTGAAGACAAACACTTGTACTTTATAAATTGAATTTATTTATTAATTCTATCCCGCTTACTAATGTCCCGCCGCGTGGTATCCGGCTGAGTAGAATAGACCAACCTCATTTCTTACCGAGGTGTCGTAAAAGGCGACTAAGGTAAGTTGACCCACCGTGTGGTATTCGGTTTAGTAGAACAGACCACCCTCTTTCTTACCGAGGTATCGTAAATTACGACTGAGGTAAGTTGACGTCAGGCAGGCGGCCAATCGTTAAAACGCAGCCAAATCATGTGACAGCATGTTTATAACATTTTGTGCCGACCCCACTTAGAGTGGGATAAGAGCAGGAAGATGATGATGATGATGACGAATGTATTTAAACAGAATGGAAGATAGATTATAAGTAAATATTGTAATAGCAACTTTTTAGTAATTAAAGGCAAAAATTATTATTATTATTTCCGCGTGGGCGAAACCTCTGGCACAGCTAGTGATTATATACATATAGGTGAAACGAATATAAAGCATGTAATAAAATATATTTTAAGTTAAAGTATGAAATACCTGACAAGTAGACTGGCTGGTAACGTTGTAACCGCCTGCACATATCGTGGAATCAACTATAATGGGGCTGCCAGCATGAGCTCCTCTGCAAAACTCGTTACTTGTACCAAGCAGATATACCCAGTTGAGGATCTCGGGAGAAGTACCTTTAACGTAAAAACAAGTAGAAAAAGTAAAGTAGCGGCCTGTAACTATCCCACTGCTGGGCATAGGCCTCCTCTCTTCGATTGGTTAGATTGGTAGGCTACACATATTTCCGGAATTCCCTAGAGTTGTGCAGGTTTCCTCACCGAAAAGCGTGTGATGAATCAATTAGACATATTTATACTGACGATGCTTCGGTTAGGGGGCGAAACAATTGTTTAGATTGTTGTAGTGAATATGTGCAGTGCTTGTGTATTTTTGTGTCATCAGTGTCGGGTCGGGGCTCCTACGATTTGGTAAACTCAAAAAAAAGAGTGAATAGGCACTACACTGGCAAGCGTAGTCCACCTTAGGCTACATATTTCGCTTTCCATCGGGCGAGCTCGTAGCCCTATAATATATAAAAACAAAGAATTCTGGGGATATGTGTAACTTATAAATCCACATTCGAACAGCGTGGTAGGTTTTAGCTCCAACCCTTCTCTCCAGAAACGGAGTCATGAGGCCTATGCCCAAAAGTGGGATAGTAACAGGCTGTAACTTTTTTATATTTTACTAGCAATCGCCAGCGACTCTGCCAGCGTGAAAAGATTCAAACCGTAATACAGTATTTTGATAACCATAAAGATGGTTAACCTTAAAAGCTAGACATATGCTGTCGCGGGATATTATTTATAACTTTTAGAGGAGAACAATTTTGTAATACATGTTTTTTGAATAACTTTCACCGTTTACTTAGCGCCCGCAAGGAACGCTTCAAATTTTGCCGTTTTCGTAATATTTTTATTGCTGCTCCTCTCCTATTCATATTAGAGTAATGTTATATAGTCTATAGCCTTCCTCGATAAAATCGGTCCAGTAGTTTCTGAGATTAGCACGTTCCAACAATCAAACAAACAAACTCTTCAGCTTTATATATTAGTATAGATATTTACCGCCCGTCCAAGTCGCTCCCCAGCCGCTGGCCTGTAATCTCATTCCATGATAGTTTTTATTTCTGTCTATGGAAGCTTGCAGCCTGATAGGTTGTATATAATCTAAAAATAATTAAATATAATAAGAATAGATGTAAGGTGCGTATTTTCACCTCTCTAGACCGCCCGTTCCACAAATGAACCACCATGTTATTCAACATAAATTTCAAAAAAATTACAGCCTGAAAACAGGGACAAAACGACATTTTTTTTAAATAAAACTTATCTCGATCGATTTTTTCCCCCAAAACACTCTACATGCTGAATTTCAGGAAAATCGTTGGAGCCCTTTCCAAGATTCCGAAAATATATATACATACAAGATGTGATGGAAATAGTGGAAATAGTGAATGGAAATAAAAAAAATGTATACATATTCTTTTTCGTTATATTCTGTTCTAAGGCGTACCTACCAGTAAATTGGATCACCCGGTTAAACTTAATGACACCGATGTCATTGGGTTGTACCACTGTCGGGATGTTCTCGTTATAATCGGGGTGGTTGTAATATTCTGTCGTCTCAAAAATCAGTTGAGGGTGACTGAGAGCAGCGCCCCCTGCGCGGATGACTAGGGTCACTCGTCTGTAAGGAAAAGTAAAGTAGTAATTTAATATCACCATCCTCCTCCCCTTATCCCACTCTAAGTGGGCCGGTACAACATGTTTTAAACGAAGATTTGGCTACTTATTTTACAACCGGCCGCCTGTCTGACGTCAACTAAATGAGGGTGGTCTCTCTCTCTCATCAACCAATAGCCGTCCACTGTTGGACATAGGTCTCTGCCATGGACTTCCACGCCACACGATCTTGTGCCGCCTGGATCCAGCAGCTCCCCGCGACCTTTTTGAGTTCGTCTGTCCATCTGGTGGGGGGTCTGCCTACACTGCGTTTTCCGGTGCGAGGTCGCCACTCGCACCTTGAGACCCCAACGTCCATCGGTTCTTCGAAATATGTGCCCCGCCCATTGCCACTTCAGCTTCGCGACACGTTGAGTTATGTCCGTCAATTTGGATCTTTAACGGATCTCCTCATTTCTGATTAAATCACGTAGAGATACTCCGAGCCTAGCTCGCTCCATCGCCCGCTGATCGACTCTGAGCTTTCTTATGAGGCCCATAGTCAGCGACCAAGTTTCAGAGCCATAGGTCATCACTGGCAACACGCACCTGTTCGAAGACTTTAGTCTTCAGACACTGAGGAATATTGGACGAAAAGATTTCACGTAACTTCCCCAACGCTGCCAGAGTGTGGTCTATATTATAGGTATTCTACTTAGCTGGATAACACACGCGGCGGGTCAACTTTAGTCGTCTTTTACGATACCTCGGTAAGAAATCAGGGTGGTAAGTAAAAAAAAAAGTAAGTAGCGGCCTGTTACTATCCCACTGCTGAGAATAGGCCTCCTCTCTTCGATTGGTTAGATTGGTAGGCTAGGATTGGAGCTAAGACATACCACGCTGCTCGAATGCGGATTGGTAGGTTATACATATTTCCAGAATTCTCTAGAGATATGCAGGTTTCCTCACGATGTTTTCCTTCACCGAAAAGCGTGTGATAAATTGCAATTATCAATTAGACACATAAGTTTTAACAGAAAAACTCATTGGTGTCTGCCCGGGTTTGAACACGTGACCTCCTCGAAAGAGTCGCACGGTGTTACCGCTGGGCTACCACAGCTATTATATATCAGGGTGGTATATTCTACGAAATACGATTTACGAGTATTCACGTATACGAGTAAAAAAACGCGCTTGCTGCAAGCTTTAGTCGCGTACGCGGCGAAAATCAACAGAGCTATACTAAATTAATGTATTAGAGAATTGTAGATCTATAAGAATAGTACAAAAAAGTCTGCGACAGTATGTCTCTATCTCTTATGCTTAAATAACAATAACTAATTTATGTTCAAAATATAAATTCGGGAGAAATTTTGTGATTTGACTGGCCCGTTGGCGCAGTGGGTAGTGACCCTGCCTTCGGCTCCGCGGGTCGCGGGTTCGATTCCCACCGAGGGCCAACATTTTCTAAAATGAATTTGTTGATCTTTGAGCCTGGGTGTATATTAAAAAAAAAAAGTCAAAGTCAAAAAGTCAAAATCATTTATTTGCTTAAAACATGGATACAAGTAGATGTTATAACTAATTTTAGAACATGTTTAGTCAAGTTTGACATGCAAATTATTTAACAAAGTAAAATTAGAGTTCAATTAGAGTTCACTTATTATATTATTATTATATACATATTATTGTTATATTATTATTTATTATATTATTGTTATTCAATTATTTATTATAAATTATGTCAAGGATATATATATATATTTATATTTATTTTTCTTTTATAAAATTTCATGTTCTAAACTGACCGAGTAAGTATTCATTTACACTATAAAAGCAATTTACTAATAACCATTGAAATATTTTTTCTTTAAAAATGTGAAATGACAGGTTATCTATTTTAAAGTTCGATGGTAGTTTGTTGTATATTTTTATACACATTGCATAACAATTTCTTTGAAAAAAAGCAGATTTTATTCGGACCGGCAAGACTAGCCTATTTGGATTACGTGTATTTCTGGGGTATACATCACATGCTTTCGTGAACAGCGACTTGTGCTTTTTTATAAATATTACTATTTCATAAATATACATACATGGGAGTGGCAGTATTTTCAGTCTTCGAAAAAGAGGTTTACATGAATCTAAAGGACCAGCACCACAGACGGCACGTACACATTTTTTTTGGGCGATGAATGCTTTATCAATATTGCAAGAGTTTCCCCATATAATTAGACCATAACGAAGATTACTAGATATGTAACCATGATAAGCCATGAGTGCTGTACTTTCATTAACTGTTTTGTAGAGCCTTCGCAATGCATAAATGAATTTATTAATTTTGTTACATATTTTTGTTACATGCGATTTCCAATTACAGTTCCGATCTAGCTCTATTCCTAAAAATGTTGTTACACTATCATGTTCAATTTTTTTATTATTATAATTTATATTAAGGTCTTCTGTGATAGTTGTAGGATCTTTAGTGAATTGAATGTATTTTGTTTTATTTATATTAACTGTTAAATTATTGTCCTCTAACCATTTAATAATATTAGTCAATGTAATATTTAAATTTTGTTCTTCTACTATAACTGATATATCATCCGCAAACAATGTACAGGGCTCTTTAACACAGTTCGGGAGGTCATTTATGTACAGAATAAATAATAAAGGACCTAATACGCTTCCTTGTGGAACGCCACACGGATTATTTTTATTGTGCGATCTATAACTGGTAATTGTGGAGCCTTCTAGTCTTTGAATTTCTACGTATTGAAGTCTATCCTTTAGATAACTTTCAAGCCATTGTAATGCTACTCCTCTAATACCATAATATTCCAATTTATATAATAATTGATCGTGATCCACAAAGTCAAAAGCTTTCGACATGTCAAAAAATAAACCTATGATTGTTTTACGTTTGTCTAAACTATCAATAATATATTTAGTTAAATTAAAACATGCCAAAATCGGTGATTTGTTTTTTTGAAACCCATATTGTTCATTTTTAATAGCATTATTTCCGGTTAAGTAGTTTAAAAGTCTTTTGTGCATTACTTTTTCAATTATTTTAGAAAATATTGATGTCATAGTTATTGGCCGATAATTATTCATTTCGTAATGGTTGCCTTTTTTAAATAATGGTCTTACAATTGAAATCTTCATAATTGATGGAAATTTTCCATTTTTAAATGAAAGATTAACCATAAATGTCAGAATTGGTGTTAACTCCTTACAACATCTTTTTATAATTTTAGTGAGTATCTCGTCATAACCCACCGACCACGTATTTTTAATAACCATAATTATGTTTTTAATTTCATCTTCCATACATGGTGTTATAAAGATACTTTTTTCTGGGGATATGAACCTACCATATAAATGGTTTTTATTATAGTTTTGTTTTAGGGGGGTATGTGTTGGCCTGTCAGTATAATAGTTATTAAATTCATTAGCAATATCACCTGGTTGTACTACTATATTTCCATCTTTAATTATTTCCTCAATAAATTTACTAGACTTTTGTGGAGCATTTTTTATTAATTTCCACGTAGCCAAGCATATATTTTTAGATTTTGAAAGAAATTTTAGATTATTAATTTTTTTCGACAGTATTATGCACTTTTGTAATGTTTTAGCATAGGAAATGTAATTTTCTCTTTTATATTTTCCTTTGTAGCATAAGAATCGCAATTTCCTCTTTTCTGCAGAACTACTTTTTATACCTTTGGTTATCCAACGAGGAGTCTTACGAGATTGTGAAATGCATATTTTTATAATAGGGAAGCACAGTTTATAGTATAAAGAAAAAGTATCATGAAATTCGTTGAAAGCTTCGTCTATTTCCTCTTTCTCATATATGTTGCCAAAAGAAATTTTACTTAGACAGTACATGAATTTTTTTATGTTATCTTCGGAATAGTCACGTCTATATGCGTAAATATTTTTTGGTGGAATCTTTGATGAATCAACAGTGAAACTGAGGACTTGGGCAGTTTCGTGATCAGATAGTCCAAGTCTAATTATTTCACCTTTAGCATTTGATATATCACTAATAAAATGGTCTATGCAGCTCAATTTTCTGGTAGGTTTATTTATATGCAATACTAAATTATAATTTTTACATAGGTCAATTAACAGGTCTGTTTGTTTACATGTTAGTAACGTATTAATATTTAAGTCACCGGTTATAATAAGTTTATGTTTTATTTTATTTTTATTTTGCAATTGATAAATAAGTGATTCCAATTTTTTTAAAAATATATCACTATTTGAGTCTGGTGTTCTGTATATGCAAATTATGTAAATTTTGTGTTCTTGCAGTTCTATACCACAGCATTCAAAATGTCTTTCAATACTATAATTTTTAAGGAATGACATTTCACTACTTTTAATACCTTTCCTTGTCAGAATACAAACCCCACCTCTTTTACAAAAAATCCTAGAAAAATGAGCAGCTAGTTCATAATTATCGATGTGTATGTTAATTTCATGTCCAGATTGTATGAAAGTCTCTGTTAAGCAAAGAACGTCTATTTCTTTTTCTAATTCTGCAAACTCATTTAAAATAATTTGTAAACAGTCAATTTTACCCAGCAAGCTTGCAATATTTTGGTGTAGTATCCTATACATTAGTGGTCTGTGATCGAAAAAACACTTGGTTTTCCTTTTCAAGACTTACTCTTATTTTAGAAACCCTTTCTACTACCGGAAAATAGTATGTAATTTTGCTAACATCGTTTTGTCTATTATTAACTGATACTGATTCACGTATTTTTAGCTCATTACAAGTTTGCTTCAATCTATTGAAATAAAATGGTATCGTACCTGGCTTAAAATGTGGTATTTGGTGCACATTTTTTCCATTACAACTTTTATTAAGCTTCCTGCCATGTATGTAATATTTTTCATAATCAAACTTATCTATGAATCTATTGATAATATTAAAAGTATCTTTATTTAAATGAATATTCTTATAATTAATATTAGGTAGGTCTAAGTATTCACAATTATCGAAACATTTTACTATGTTTTTTACATAATCATTAAGTTTCTGTTCATTTAGATGTGTATTATGTACTATGCTAGGTATTAGTATTTTTGGTCTATTAAAACGCTTCAAGAAAGCCGAGAGTTCTACTCCTAATTTTACTGGGTTAGTATCGTTTGCTCCGATTCTTAATACTAGCCAATCTTCTTCATTGAAGTCTTCGTTTCTTAATGTGCAATTTGTAGTAATTACACTTGCAGGTGCATGAGGGTAAGTAAATCCAAATACTGCATAGTTTTTAGGATTTTTATAGGTTCCTCGTAACTGTTTTACCGTACTAGCAATGTCTGTACATTGTTGATCCCCCAAGAAAACAATTCTGTTAGGTGGAGTATTGTTTTTTGTTTTAGAAAAATATTTCTGATTCGGTAATATTTTTGGAATAGTCTTTGTTGATTTAATTTTTGCTTGTTTAATTGGGGTTGATACATTTTGAGTGAGTAGTTCGATTTTCTTTGGTTTAGTCATTTGCGAAGTATACTTATTTCTATTGTTTGTAATTGGTGTTGGTGTTTTGACACAAGCTGGTAAAGATTTTTTTGATAAATCGAATTTTTTAGGTGTGGAATTGTTACCGACTGTACCTTCATTAATAATTTTTTTGTAAATTTTTATTTGTTTTCCATTTGCTTCTATAATTTTTTTCAGCTCCGTGTTTTCTTCATTTAGTTTTAATACTTCTTGGTGAACGCTCTCCAATTGGGAGGTAAGTAGTGTTATTTCGTGTTTGAGATCCGCTATTTGTGTATTGTCCATTATCATTGATAGATCAGGTAAGCTGGTGTACGTATTTATCTGTGAATTTAATTCGTCTAATGTCAAACTGTTCTGATTGTCTTCTGTTGAATTTCTAGTCGTGTTTTCAAGAGATCTATTCAGATGTCGTGTGCGTTTTTTCCTGAATGTTATACTGTCCCTTATTTCTATGTTCGACTCCATTTTTTTTTTTTTTTTACTTATTATTTATTTATATATATGTATTTTTCAATTTTATTTTATTTTTTAATATTATAAATAAATAAATTATTTATATTTTGTATTTATTTATTTACTATTTATATTTATATATAATAATATTTCTGTACACTTTTTTTTTTTCCTTTTTCCTGGGGTTCGAACTCTAAACATGAATGATCATGATAAATTAAATGGGAATCTGTACCACTGCACTGATAATGATATTATGTAGTTGACGTAAATTGTGCTCTTACTCCTTTCTTAATAAATTCGTTTGTTCTGTATTCTATTTATGTTATATTTCTTAACATGCAGAGACATCTATCGGTATTACGTAGTTCGTTAGTATTCAATGAGTCTGATATTCGATGTAATTATGGTTTATTTGGATAGATGGCGCTTTTTTCCTGTTCGCCGTTATTTTGAATGTGAAACACAAATTTATAAAATGTTTCGTGCTGTATTATCACAATGTTTTCTTATTATTTGTTTATTAATATCACCTCCTAGATCAAAGTTTAAACAAAAAACAGGTATTTATTTGAAAATTCACTCATTTGTTTACTTTTGCACTGTGGTAATCACTCAGGTTCTTTTTGTTTTTGTTTTACATTTAAAATGACTTTAAGTTCTAGAAATGTTTATATAACAATGTCACATAATATTTGAGCACTTTATAATATGTTCACTCAGTTTTAACGTATAATTTTCACTTTTTATATTTTAAAATATTTTTTTACACAGATCTATTGCTTATACTTGTAGCGCCCTCTGCGTAAACTTATGTATTTGTATTTAAGTATGTATTAAAAAAATATATAAGTATATATTCACCAGTTGTCTCTCACCCATAACACAAGTATTAAGTTACTTACTTTGGGGACGGACGACCGTGTCTGTAAGTGTCCCATATATTTATTTATTTATTTATTACACTGATTTCCATGCGGGCAAAACCACTGGCACAGCTTGTTATGATATAAAAAAAGTTCCTTAAGATATAAAAAACTTACTGAGCAGTACAATGAGCTGCGGTAAGCGCCCATTCGGTGTGGATGACGGTGGCGCCGCATGCAAAGACTCTACCATTAGCAGCTATCATCCGAAGCGACAGTTGAAATGGAAACTGCCCTTCATTCGCCTCCCAGCCAGAGACAATCCTTGTCATAGACCCTGTAAAAAGAAGACATAAATGGTTACAAGATACATGGTTACAAAAAAAATACTCACTGGAAGAATTTATCTATGATTATTATTATTTGAATTTGAATTTTGAATTTTGAATTTTAAATTTTGAATTTTGAATTTTGAATTTTGAATTTTGAATTTTGAATTTTGAATTTTGAATTTTGAATTTTGAATTTTGAATTTTGAATTTTGAATTTTGAATTTTGAAAAGGGGGGGGGGGGAACTTTGATATATATGTATTAAACTTGGATATATATAATTTTAACTTATTGGACACTTTTACTGTTTATTTTTCATTAGACACTTTATTTTATTGTTACGCCGTGTGGTATCCGGCTGAGCAGAATAGACCACCCTCATTTCTTACCGAGGCGTCGTAAAAGGCGACTAAGGTAAGTTGACCCGCCGTGTGGTATCCGGTTTAGTAGAATAGACCACCCTCTTTCTTACCGAGGTTTCGTAAAATACGACAGAGGTAAGTTGACGTCAGGGAGGCGGCCGGTCGTAAAACGCAGTCAAATCATGTGACAGCATGTTTATAACATGTTGTGCCGACCCCACTTGGAGTGAGTTAAGGGCAGGAAGATGATGATGACTTTACTTTATTGTTGTATTTGCCTAATCTTTGCTTAAGTCTTAAAGTAAAGTTGTTCTGACGCTAATCACAGTTTATTTCAAGTTATGTGTTGTTTAGTATATTAATAATGGTGGTAGAGTATATCTGAATTTAGTTCCCCATGCCTTATAACAAAACAAGGTTATAAAATTGTAAATTGTAGTTATTGTAAATTGTAATTGTAACATCCTGTAAACGGATTATATGCAATAAAGATTAATTAATTACATAATAAGTAAGTAATACATGTACGCTCGCCGCCATTTTAACTGTAATAAATATTGTCCTTTACTGTTCTGCTACCCGTTATCGTCCCATAAGATTAAATGCCGCTATGATCAGTAGGATAATATATAAGGGCTTGAACACAAAACTGCGATACGACGCGATGCGAATTCGCAACGCAGAAACTTGCGACACAAATTGCTGCGATGCGATTTCGTGCGACACGGCGTCTCCCAGTGTGACCATTCTTACGACGACCGTCAACCGTACTAAACGTGTTTTAAATTGAAAACTAGGTCGTGACAGGGATCGTAAAAAGAAGTGTGCACTTTTGTTTTTGCTTAGGAGATGCAGGATAAAGAAACAAAGAAGATTTTGGGTATCATCCATTTATTACTGTTATGAATCCCGATGGGAACTATTTCCATCTAGAGTACACGTCTTGCTGACGCGCAGTCTCAGAGCGAACTAAACATATGGTCAACAAGTGTGACGTAACATCGCAGATATACGCGATTCGAATCAGTTCGTATGTTCTTGCGATGCGTCGTGCGAGGTCGCCGGTTTTTGCGATGCGACGTCGCACCGCAGTTTTGTGTACAAGCCCTAAAAGGCCGCGTTTATTCAGAACTCTTTGAGGTCATCTATCTACTAAGAAATGAAGGGGTTTCTATCCTTTTTTATCAGCAAAAACCCCTAAAGATTCCAGCCGACTGATTTGACGAGCGGCGAATATATCAGCCTCATCACCTCCAGATCGGGACCTCTTTAAAGTGCCCCCTCCCATCTACCTATAATGCGATTTCCAGTACAGAATCCCCACTCCAAATTAGGATTTCAACTTCCATCAGCTTTTCAAACAACTACACGACCGATTGAGCATCCGTTTTTCAACAGATATCTTTGTTTTTTATTTGATCACACTGAAACACAAGTGATTGACTAGTATAAATAACTAACCCCTCACATTTTCAGGAAAGTCCAGCAAATAGGGTGTAAGAGACGCGTTTACCTGAAAATATTAAATACAAAATAATTATGTACACACAACTAAAATATTGACAATAAAACTACCTTTCAAAATGTTAGATAGCTTACAAAAGTAATAATAAAATTACTTTTCTATAATCTATAAATTTGCTATAAATAAAGTTAATATAAAATATGTATAATGCTAAATGTAGAATGGACTATCTCTTTCTGCATGTACCGGGTATGAAAACGAATAGTCCACTCTATATTTAACATTTATATAGGTTTTCTATTAACTTTATTACGGATTATAGCAAAATAATTTTATTATTACTTTTGTATTACGGATCTCCGCAAAGTAACGCCTAATTCTATAAATCATTAAAATAGTTTAGCTTACGGTAAGATCTTGTTAATGATGTGTTCAGCTTAGATACTTAAATTATAAAACGGGTTATCGCCTAAAATATAATCTATTCCCAAACCTATCTGCACATATCTACTGGATGACAAGACGTATTATATCAATACACGATTAATTATAATGGATTAGTATTTCAACGGAAATTCTACGATTGTTTGGGTTTTTTTATTTTACCCCTGATTACTAATCAAATCATGTCATATAACATCAAGAATATAAAAAAGTTAAGATTATAAGTAATAGAACGTGGTTGACTGGCCTTGTTTGGTAATTTTTTACAAAATAAAAAATAAACTTTAAAAAAAAGAAAAAATAATTAGGTAGTTGGTGATCGATCCTAGACATTGAGACTTTTTTTTTAATACAGGAAAAAACCCCTTATGGGTACCGCCGCCCGAGGGCACAGGCGGCGGTTATGTCGGACTCGCACCGACTAAAACAACCTGTGTGCTCCACCACGCTGCCGATGGCAAGGACAGGGTATCATTGTACATATTGCCCCCATCCCGCCGACAGCTCTGATCCCAGAGAACAAACACCTTCTCCGGATAGGGGCCCCTCGAAAGAGAAGCCCCCCTCCGCTAACCGGTGCATAAGCCAGGCGTCCGATAGACATTGAGACTGCCCGTTCCCCGAATAAGCTACCCTGACTTGACAGTTTATATCAAAATAGTGTTTTATATTCAATATAAATTTAGTATTTTTTTTAGCCCAAAAACAGGGATAAATCGCTCTAAGTTGGATCGGTACAATATGTAATAAACATTTTTGTCACATGATTTGGCTATCTATTTTACGACCGGTTGCCTGCCTGACGTCAACTTACTTTAGTTGTATTCTAAGACACCTCGGTAAGAAATAGGATGGTCTATTCTGCTTAACCGAATACCATAAAGCGGGTCGACTTACCTTAGTCGCCTTTTACGACACCTCGCTAAGAAAGAGGGTGGTTTATTCTAGTCAAACGGAAACCATACGGCGGGTCGACTTACCTTAGTCGTCTTTTACGAGACCTCGATAAGAAATGAGGGTGGTCTATTCTACTCAGCTAGATACCATACGGCGTCTCGACTTACCTTAGTCGTCTTTTACGAGACCTCGATAAGAAATGAGGGTGGTCTATTCCACTCAGCCGGATACCACACGGCATTTGAATTTAAGAAATTACAATAATTAATTACCAGCGACAACGCCCCAACCAAGGCAGCTACACACCACATCGTCATATTTACGAAAGTCGGCCGATAATGTTACTTACACGAAACTTTATTATTAAAATCAGTGAGGTATATCAGGATTATACGATTATAATACATAATTAATTACGCACTGACATGTTCTATTAAACTAGTTGTTCTCCGCGGTGTTACCTATTTATTTTATTCTAATAAAATAAATAGGTAATACCGCGTAAGACAATATTGGTAATGTATCATTATTGTTGTCGGTAACGGTATGAGTCAAATATCAGCTCTTTGGTTTTTAATACCGGATATACTGACAACGCGGTAATTGGGAAACAAGATATCGGATGATATTATCATCATCCTCGTTCCCTTATCCAACTCTAAGTGGGGTTAGCACATGTTATAAACATGATGTTTGGCTTTGTGCTATGGCTAGGTATATTACGACCGGCCAACTGCCTGACGTCCTGACGACATTAATCGCATTTTGCAACACCTCAGTAAACAAGACGGTGGTCTATTCTACTCAGCCGGATACCATACGGCGGGTCGACTTACGTCATGTAATTACAAAGGGAAGTAGAGGTTCATTTTTATATCTTGACTAGCAATCGCCAGTGGCGCTGCCCGCATGGAAAGATTAAATCCGTAATATAGTATTTTGATGATGATTAAAATGGTTAAAGTAGGTTAACCTTAAAAGCTAGACATATGCTGTCGCGGAATTTTATTTAGAACACGTAGAGGGGAACAATTTTGTAATACATGATTTATTCGAATAACTTTCACCGTTTACTTAACGCACGCAAGGAAAGCTTTAAATTTTGACCTTTTCGTAATATTTTTAGTGCTGCTCCTCTTCTATTCATCTTAGCGTGATGTAAAATAGTCTATAGCCTTCCTCGATAAATGGACTATCTTACATTATATATATATATATGGGACACTTACATACACGGTCGTCCGTCTCCAAAGTAAGTAACTTAATACTTGTGTTATGGGTGACAGACAACTGGTGAATATATACTTACATAATTTTAAATACATACTTAAATACAAATATACACCCAGGCTCAAAGACCAACAAATTCATTTATAGAAAATGTTGGCCCTCGGCGGGAATCGAACCTGCGACCCACGGAGCTGAAGGCAGGGTTACTACCCACTGCTCCAACGGGCCAGTCCTCAATCATTAAAATAATTTTTCAAAAGAAGGTCCGGTAGTTTCTGAGCACGTTCAAATAATCAAACAAACTCTTCAGCTTTATATATTAGTATAGATATATAAAAATTAGATATCACGGTGTGCATTTACGCTAATCTTCAAAATTACTGAACAGATTTCAATGAAATCGTTTAGGTATACTCCATAGATTTAGATACTTTAATAAAGGTAAACATGTCAAAAAAGATTCTTAGTAGGCAGATTACAACATATTATATTACCCTTAATATTATTCTTATTTTTTTTTGTTTAAAGTATTTAACGCCGTGTGGTATCCGGCTGAATAGAATAGTACCACCCTCATTTCTTACCGAGGTGTCGTAAGAGGCGACTAACGTAAGTCGACCCGCCGTGTGGTATCCGGCTGAGTAGAATAGACCAACCTCATTTCTTACCGAGGTGTCGTAAAAGGCGACTAAGGTAAGTTGACCCACCTTATGGTATCCGGTTTAGTAGAATAGACCACCCTCTTTCTTACCGAGGTGTCGTATAATACGACAGATGTAAGTGACGTCAGGCAGGCGGCCGGTCGTAAAAACGCAGCCAAATCATGTGGCAGCGTGTTTATAACATGTTGTGCCGACCCCACTTAGAGTGGGATAAGGGCAGGAAGATGATGATGATAATTTTTAAAAGTAGGTAAACAAAATTATGCTAATCTCTTAAATTTAATTAATTACATATGGTTTCCCCCATCCCAAATTTATGTCACAACCTGTATTATAAATTATGATTAAAAGTTATCATTGTATCTGATTTGATTACTTATTAGCAATACTAGGGATGTATGTTTATTTTATGCTTTCACGTTTCATTTAAATTCGCCAAATTTGTTATTCAAGTTGCTAAATTTGATGATTTCAGTGTTCATCGCACTCAATCAATAAAAAAATTATATATGCATAAGTAGAAATGGAATTGTTTCTAAATTTCCTATTACTTATTCCTGGTATTTCGTAATGTTCGTTTCTCGTTCATGACGTCATTTCCACACTAATATTATAATTGGGAAAGTTATATCTACGTGTGTGTCTTTTTCTCTGTGTGTATGTTGCGAATACGGCTTGTAACATATTTATGGCAGACTTCGGAAAACACCTCATGCACCGAAAATATAGACACATAACGATCGCACAAATAGACACATATTATACACGCACATACAAATTTCACCTGCGAAGACATGGTCTCATTTTTCTGACGCGACTTATCACTGCAATGTTGAAGGAGTGTTAACTAGTCACAATAATACCACCAGCCCTCCACTACACGTCGCCCTAAGCCGTGGTCCGGCCTCACAGGAGGCACCCTTAGCACGTCTTTCCCCAACGCTAGTAGAGCTTCATACTACAGCTAAATGCCAAGTCACAGTCATACCACCAGCCCTCCACTACATGTCGCCTTAAGCCGTGGTCTGATCTCACAGGAGGCACCCTTACGACGACGTTCCTCGACGCTAGTAGAGCTTCATACAACAGCGTAATGACTAGTCACAGTCATACCACCAACTCTCCACTACACGTCGCCCTAAGCCGTGGTCCGGCGTCACAGGAGACACCCTTAGGACGACGTTCCCCGATGCTAGTAGAGCTTTATACTACAGCGTGATGCCTAGTCACAGTCATACCAACAGCCCTCCACTACACGTCGCCTTAAGCCGTGGTCCGGTCTCACGCAGGTCCGGTCTCAGTAGGCACTTTTAAGAAGACGTTCCGCGACGCTAGTAGAACTACATACTACAGCGCAATGACTAGTCACAGTCATACCACCAGCCCGCCACTACACGTCGCCCTAATCCGTGGTCCGGCCTCAGAGGAGGCAACTTAAGGACGACGTTCCCCGATGCTAGTAGAGATTTATACAACAGCGTGATGACTAGTGATAGCCATACCACCAGCCCTCCACTACACGTCGCCCTAAACCATAAAACGATCTCACAGGAGGCACTCTTAGGACGACGTTCCCCGACGCTAGTAGAGCTTCTGCGGTCTATATTCCACATATCGCAAACACTACAATGCTGTTTGCTTGCACATCCCACCAGGTGACACTTATAGCATAGTCTAACAGCATATTTGCCGAAACGTCGGGTAACATCTCTAATTCGATATTGACTTATATATTAATTTCAGTGTAATTGACTTCTAATCTTATAATTTGAAATATGAAGGCGTGGGGAGCTCTAGTGGTTGTGGTTGCGGCGATTTGTTTGGTAATTACCTAATTTAATACTTGCATTCCATTCAAAGTCTTTATTAAAATTTACATATGTTATTTACTTGTTATGTGTGCTACAAAACATCATCAACCTCCCTGCCCTTATGCCACTGTAGGTAGATTCGGCTCGACGCATAATTAACATGCTGTCACGTATTTTACGACCGGCTGCCTGCCTGACGTCAACTTACCTTAGTCGCCTTTTGCGTCACTTCAGTAAGAACGAGGGTGGTCTATTCTACTCAGCCGGATACCAAACGGGGTAACTTAACGTAGTTGGCTTTTGCGACCCCTCGGTATGAAAAGTGTGGTCTATTCTAGTCAGCCAGATACCACATGACGGGTGTGCTACAAAACTGAAAACATATAAAACTAAAATAAAATAGTGTGCCAACGTTAATAAACTTTTAAATTTAGAAGAACTACAATCGAATCAAAATAATCTTATATCATGCTAAGAAGAATAGGAGACAAGTACCAATAAAAAATATTGCAAAGCAAAATTTAAAGCTTTCCTCGCGTTCGCTGAGCAAATGGTGAAAGTTATTCAAAAGTATTACAAAATTGTTACGGGAATTGTTTTTCTTCAAATTTAACGCTTGCGGGCCACGGGCAGTAATGACTAAATCAAAACTACTGGATCTATTTTAATAATTTTTTTTCACTGAGTGACATGGGCTATAGGGGAAAGGAGGGCAGGATGGAAGACTTAACTTTATGATGTATAAAACAATATAAAAACGAAATATACAACTTTAATTTTGTTCAGTCTTGAAAGTGATACTATCCAGTTAACCAATTGAGCAATTAAAAATTATAATTAATAAGTAGATTTTTTTTAATGAGTCATTAAAAAATAACTTCGAAAATTCCATCTTGCCCTTACCCTGAGGGCATGATGGAAAGCTTGTTCGGGCAAGATGGAATGTTCAGGAAAAACTACATTTAACAGTTTACGCGCGTAAAACTCTTTTCTGTATCTTCTGTATCGCTAGATAATTCATGTGCCCAACCAATAGGTACATATTTCACATTGCACCCAGTCTTCTGAGGATGGTTCCACATAAAGTTCTTCACATAGTATACTGAACAAATAATTTTGTGAAGAATGTTGTTAATTTTGTACAATATTCTCTTCTTTTCCTGTTCTTAATGGTCCGATTAACTATTAGGTAACATTAGTTTCGCTTTCATCTCATTTTTCGTTTCAATAGCATTTTTTGATGAAAATTTGCTTATTTATTTATTTTTAGTTGACTTTAATTTTGGTGACTAAAGAATTATAGTTCAAGAAATAACGTACAAAGTGGATGGTTGTTCCCGCTCCGACGAAAAACACTGGAATAATTTTCAAACATACTTTCTTCAGTCATTTTTTTCAATTTTTCGTGAAAATTAAGTGGCTCTTCTTGTTTCTGCGTTTAATCATCGACACCGATTAGTTCGTTAGTATTGTTAATTTCAACAGAATCATTGATAGCGCATGTTTTTCAATTACTGGATCATTATCATTATTTAAAGCAAGTCTTTTTTTCACATTCTATAACCGCACCGTTATTACTACAGAACTTCTATTACTTTTCCTTCTATACTTATTCACCATCTAACAACAATAGTAGTAGTAGTAGTTAGTAACAAAAACTGCAATCATAAATCAAATAAGGTGCGCGGGCAACTTGGAAACTCTTCCATCTTACCCTTAAGTGCAGTTTTCCATCTTGCCCATACGCCCCTTTCCAGTAATAATATTATTACTTTAAAAACTCTTTATAATTTCTTTCATTGATAGCGCATGTTTTTCAATTACTGGATCATTATCATTATTTAAAGCAAGTCTTTTTTTCACATTCTATAACCGCACCGTTATTACTACAGAACTTCTATTACTTTTCCTTCTATACTTATTCACCATCTAACAACAATAGTAGTAGTAGTAGTTAGTAACAAAAACTGCAATCATAAATCAAATAAGGTGCGCGGGCAACTTGGAAACTCTTCCATCTTACCCTTAAGTGCAGTTTTCCATCTTGCCCATACGCCCCTTTCCAGTAATAATATTATTACTTTAAAAACTCTTTATAATTTCTCTTATTTCAATATCAATTCTTACAATATATTCCTAAGAGATCCTTTATATAAATGCATAATAGTAATATTACTCACCTCGTTTAAATAATCTTATCACAAAAATCGAAAAAATTCGTAACATTTTGCTGTGAAAACAAGAACACGAATTAACTCCGTTAGGTAGCACGGGCCGAATTGATCTCCCGTTCGTAAATGCAAGACGGTCCTCTGCATCCGTGTATGTGTGGTCTGGGGCCCTACGTTGCGTGGTTAGGTTTTGGTAGAAGGTTTCCATCTTGCCTACTACTTCCATCTTGCCCCCCCTTACCCTATATTTTATACCCGTGCGAAGCAGGGGCAGGTCGCTAGTACAATATAAATCTCATGTCAAAATATATTATTACGTTCCTTAAATCAAAATTATTATAGCCACATGATTTAGTTTTTTTATGGATTGGATTAATTTGTTATCTCTGTCAAGGCCCATTACATTTAAATACATAGAATTTACGTCAAAATTAACGATTAGATTATATTTTTGTTTGATTGCCAGCACTAAGACATCCGTTTTCTATGATAAGACTAAGCAGTGATGCAACAATACTATGACACTTTCGTAAAATTTTGGGTCCAAGATGTAAAAAGATGAAAATGGGGCCAATTATTAGTTAATTAATTAACTATAACTTAAAATCTGCCTGATTTTGTAAATCAAAGAGTTATAAAAGATTTAGTAAAAGGTTTTGAACTTCTTATACGGTAAACAGCAGATTTTTACAGTATGACATATTTTTAAGCATAGATAAAACAGGATAGACATCATAGTGACTAGTAACATCCCGCTGTTTCACCCGCATACATACCGATCTCATGGCAGTGGAAAGTCTACTAAGTCGGACTATTGATTTATTATTGTTAAATATATCATCAATAGTTTCCTCAGCGCATGCGATGACAGTTATTTATGTCAATTTTTTTACAACTTATTAAATTTTTATAACGGGTCCCTATTTTTTAATATGTTATAGCCTATGTTGCTTGGTAAAGACGCAGATTTCCAATGTTGAAAGAATTTTTGAAATCGGTCCAGTAGTTTTTGTGTGAAAACGTTACAAACATCCATACAAATTTTTCCTCTTTATAATATTAGTATAGATAAAACAAACAACTAATCGATTTCTGTGCACGAATCAACTTTAACTTGAATTTCTTTATTATTTTAAATATTTAACAATAATACATTTAAACTGTTACAGATTATTTTATATGATTATTTAATAATTATTTGAAAAATTCATATTGCCTTGTTATGATTTTAATTAATCGATTATTATAATCGATAACTTATGTTATTTGTGCCAACACATTTTGAAAGATTTTTCAATTTCCTGATTGGGGATATGTGGTAATTTATTTATTTTTATTTTGAAACAAAAAGTTATCGCTGTTTTTGAAGCCTCATTTCATTGAAATAACGAAAATCCGGCTGATTGGAATAGACCACCCTAATTTCTTACCGAGGTGTCGTGAAAGGCGACTAAGGTAAGTTGACCCACCGTGTGGTATCCGTTTGAGTAAATTTTTAATTTAATTTAATTTAATTTATTTATTTATTTCAGCCAACTATGGGGCCATAATAACAACATTACATTCTATAAAAATAATATTATCTAATTAATCCTAAGACAGGACCGATTTGCCAGCATATGTACCATTGCGCAATGATTCAAATGCGGACAATCGATCCTGTCAGCAAATGCCCCTAGGACGCTGTTGGAGCTTGCCCGGACTCTGCGCAACAAGGATGTGCACCGCTTACGCATGGTCGTATAGAAACAATCCACACGTGCCGCGGCGAACATTCCCGACGCACTGCAAAATCGGGGCAGCCCCATCAGCATCCTAAATGCATTATTAAATTGAACGCGCAGGGCGTTGTACTGCTTTTTCGTATAATCGATCCACAGACTGCTCGTATAAAGAGACGTACAGTACGCTCTGAAGAGGGTTACTTTTACCGAAATTGAACAGCGAGCAAATCTGCGGATGATCATATTTGCTCTGACAGACAAAGCCCTGCGCTCCCTTTCGATGTCTGCATCATCTTTCAGGTCAGAGGTAATCACGTGCCCGAGATACTTAAATTGTTCCACCCTCGTCAGTGGGTTCCCATATAGTTTTATAGGCGGCACAGTGTATGTTAGTGATTTCCCTCTGACCCCAAAGACCATGCACTCACTTTTCTTGATATTATATATCAAGCCATGAACCTGGGCATAGTTTTCACATATGCCCAACAGTTTCGTTAAACCGCATACAGAAGCGCTCAGCAGCACCATATCGTCAGCGTAACTGATGTTATTCAGACAAACTCCGTCAACATGACACCCGACACGTGTGCTGCTCAGCGCCTCTATAAGCGCGTTTATATACATGTTGAAGAGCTTTGGTGAGCTTAACCCTCCCTGCCTCACTCCACACTCCAATCTGTAAGGATTAGAGAATGTTTCCGACCATCTCACGACATTGACCTGGTTTTGATACCAAAATTTAAATATCTTATTGATTTCACTAGGGATACCAGTATCTTTGAGTTTTTGCCATAAGATATCGTAATTCACCAGGTCAAAAGCCTTTGACAGATCAAGGAAACAGGCAAAAACGGAGGTCTGCCGCACTGAATAATACTTGACAGTTTCCTTCAAACACAGTATTGCTGACTCTGTGGATAAACCTGGTCTGAAACCAAACTGATTGGTATGTAGGTTTATGTATTTGTCAAGTAAAGTATTAAGCAAACTATCAAGTACTTTAACCAAAATAGTGGCAATTGAGATTGGCCTGTAGTTGGATTTGTCACTTACGTCACCAGTCTTGTTTTTTATAATTGGCACCACCACAGTTTTCATCAAAGCCACCGGTAAATACGAATGTGATATACATAAATTGTAAAATGCTGCCAACAATCTAGGCAAGGATGGTCCAGCATGTTTCAAATGCTCAATACTGAGCCCATCATGGCCAGGTGATTTGCCCCGCGACATAGAATTGATTACTTTGCTAACGTCGTCGGCTGTAAATTGGACTTGAATCTCCTGCCCATGAGTCTCTTCACCACTCTTCAGTGGTGATGATGCTAACGGTGACTTTACAGTAAAATATTCCTTAAACATATTTGCTATAAGACTGTGATCACTAACGCCGTCTATACTCACAGGAATATCAGACTTATTCTTCGACTGATTTGTGGCTTTCCAAAAATTCCGGAAATCATGGTTCGAATGATGTGAGGCCAATTGGTCCATTATTTGCTCACTATGGTTTTGGCACCATTTTAAACGTGACTTAAATATACCGCGAGTTTTATGCATTTCCTGATATAAAAAACCAGACATTGGTTTACCATATCTAGTCCACGTCAAAAAAGCAGCTCTGGCATTCGTGTGAGCATCGCGCACGTACTTGTTCCATCCCACCACTGGTCTCTTCCTACCCCTTCCTTTGACATTAGAAACTATGGCAGCACCCGTTAGAACATTCACGATGTCGTTGTATATCTTATCAATAATACTAGTATGATCAATACAATTACAAATATATTTACAACAAAACCTTTGTTTAGAAAATTCAAGGCGACTAAGCCCGTCCAGACATAACTTAGTATACAAGTTTATTTGTTCCGGCTTTCTATCGCCCCATTGTACTTTATTAAAGTTAGATATGTTATTAGAAAAATAGACCACCCTTTTTCTTACCGAGGTGTCATAAAATACGACTAAGTTAAGTTCTTGAGTTAAGTTAAACTGGTGAGAAACGCCGAACTTGTGGCCACAGGTCAATTCGCTATAGGTCAGGGGTGACGGCTTCCGCTATTGAATATGCCCACCGCCACCCCGGACTAAATTAAGTTGACGGCCAGGCAGGCGGCCGTTCGTGAAATACCTAGCCAAATCATGTGATAACATGTTTATAACATAACCCCACTTAAAGTAGGATAAGATTAGGAAGATGATGATGACTTTTTCATGAATTTCCGCTAAGTAACGCCTAATTCTATAAATTATTTATATTTATTATATTTACAGGCAAACGCTCTGCCAACAGCCCATCAGTTAGACTTCCCTGAAAATGTACGAGGAGGTATGTATTGTTTACTAAATTCTTATCAATCAAATGCCGTTAGTATCCGGCTGAGTAAAATAGACCACTCTCATTTCTTACCGAGGTATCGTAAAAGGCGACTAAGGTAAGTTGACCCGCGATGTGGAATCCAGCTGAGTAGAATGGACTACCTTATTTCTTACTGAGGTGTCGTAAAATACGGTTAAGGTAGTTGACGTCAGGCAGGCGCCCGGTCGTAAAATACGTAGCAAAATCATGTGACATGTGTTTACAACATGTTGTGCCACCCCACTTAAAGTAGGATAAGGCCAGGAGGATGACGATGACCTTGTGAATCAACGCAAATATTTTCACCTTTTCGGACCTTATATCTTCTTCTTTAACTGCTGGACATAGGTCTCTTTATGGGATCTCCAGAACACAAGATCTTGTGCTGCTTCGATCCAGCGGATCCCCATAACCTTTTTGAGGTCGTCAGTCCACCTCATAAGAAGTATACTACGTTTCCCGGTGCAAAGTTGCCATTTCAACACCTTAAAACACCAACATCCATTGTTTCTCAGCACTGTGTGCCCCGCCCATCGCCACTTCAGCTACGCGACACGCTGAGCTGTGTCGGTGTCGTCTTCTTCAATAGATTTCTTCAGTTATGATTTGATCACGTAGGGATACCCCGAGCGTAGTTCGCCCCATCGCCCGTCGAGTGATTCTAATCTTCTCTTCTTATGGGGCCCATATGACCTTATATATCTTGTTTTTACTTTTGCAATGTCTTCATTGCAATTGTATAAGTGTATTTGTGTAGTTCCTAATAAATTTCATTTCAATTTCATTACGGATATACCTTATTAACATGTAACATAGCTAAGAAATTTAGTATAAACACAAAAAAATGAAATTATTTCTATGAGTCTACTGTACATAGTATTGCAATGATAGAATCTGGAATATATCCTTTAGTTACTAATAGTTACTAATTTCATCTTGCACTTTCAGGTGGTAGTACCAGAATCGTTTCTGGTTGGGAGGCTTCACAGGGGCAGATACCCTACCAACTGTCCATCCGTATGGTCACTCCTCTCGGCACGGTAGTCAGCTGCGGCGCAACAATCATCCACAGCGAATGGGCACTCACTGCCGCTCACTGCACCGCAGGGTAAAGTTGTGTATTTTGGAATTATACTCCTACTGTAAATCATTAAAGAATACCCTCGTCCGCAGCCTATCCTAGCAGCTAACAGCAAGCAGCATCAAGTCATGCTATCATAAACTTAAATTGTCATGGGGACTGGTCCAGTATTTAAAATTTCAGCTCAATCGAACAACAGTAAGTGGGTCAAATTTAACTTGCAAAATTCCACCTTTACTATGTATGTGAAGTTAAATACATGCAAGTTAAATAATAGGTTTTAAAAACCTTTTTTGGTAGAGAATGGTTGGAACTTAGATACACCACACTGCACCAATGCGGATTGGTAGGTTATACATATCCCCAGAATTCTCTAGAGATATGCAGGTTTCCTCGTGATTTTCTTCAGCGAAACGCGTGTTATAATTTGCAAATATTAATTAGGCACATAAGTTTTAGTAGAAAAACTCATTGCTGGGGTTGGAACCCATGGCCTCCTCGAAGGAGACAAATACAATTACAAGCGCGCTATCCTCTTATAGTAAACTAATCGAATCCAGAATTAGTTGATTAATCCACAATCGATATAACTTGGAAAAGTTAACACGTATAATATATTTACAAGAGAATTTGCCTTTATATTATTTTAAAAGCTTTTATTCAACTTGAAATGTATGTATGTAAAGGTGCAATCTTGCAAATTAATATCGACCCACTTCCCAGAGTCTGATTGATCTGACATTTTATATACTGGTCCAGTCCCGATGACAATGCATGTTTATGATAAAGCATAAACTTATACTGTTGCCAGGATTGACTCCAGACGAACTGGTCAAAGCTTAACAGTAGGAACATGAAATTTTATATATTGCTACAGCCCCAATGACAATGCATGTTTATGATAAGCATGAACTGATGATGCTGCTAAGATTCTCTCCAAACGAGCTCGTCGGTTAATATGACATGAAATTTTGGTAAAAGCTTTTTTAAAAACATTTTTAACTTAACTTATGCATATTCATAACTCTATGATTTTGTTAAAGGCGGATTTTTATTTCAGACGAGTGAGTATCATCATACGCGCTGGCGGTGTTGCTCTGAGCCACCCTCTGCTCATATTCGAAACAACCGACTTTTACAACCATCCGTTGTTCGACGAATCTTTGACCAGAGTACAACCCAATGACATCGGCCTTATCAAGTTTAACCGCGTTCTGGAGTTCAATGGTAACGTCTTATTTGAATTCTGAAGTACATTAAGATTTAGTTTTTACTTTTTTTGAACTATCTACGTCTCTTCAAACAATAACATTCCCTGTACTATATATGTCACTAAAAGGGAATTACGCGCTACATGATCTTGCGCTGTCTGAATCCGGAATCTGCCTATGAGCTTTTTTTTATTCTTAATTTTCGGGGGTTTTTCGCAAGGATATCCAGCCCCATAGTTAGTACAAACTAACCTTTTTTTCTACGAATTATGCCGCTGCGGAAATTATTGATGATAGACCGAAAAAATGTTCTACAGTTTTATAGAACGTAGCAATATCTAGAAAAAAGTCTGCGATACCATATATCGCACGACTATAGTTATGCCAATATAACTTCTTTTTCGTTAATTAAATTATGAATGTTAGTGTAAAAACTAAAAAACCTTAGTGAAATAAAACTTATATGTTAACGAAAATAAATCTATAGTTCGACTCAGTAGACTTTGTACTGCCATGAGATCGGTATGTACGCGGGTGAAACCGCGGTATATTACTAGTGCTATTATAATTTCTTTAATTTAAGCAATTATACTTTTCAGAACTCGTACAGCCCATTAGACTGCAGCCCTCTGCAAACAAGGATACCAATTATGCAAATATCAGACTCCGAGCCAGTGGCTGGGGACGTACGTGGACCCTGGGTACGAATATAACAATTATTACATCTAACAATTATTACAATCTATTGTAAAATTGTTTTCATTGTTTTAATTAATGCATGAAAACAACCAGTCTCTTAATACTCTATCGAAAGCTATTGTTGTATGGGCCTTGAGAGTCCTAGCGGGCTAAATGCCCACTTTTAATTAAGACCTTGGGTTTAGATCTAGTAAACTGAGAAATGTCACTTAATTTCTTTGTAAAAACATTTTTTCTTTCATTCTGCTTAAGTTTTCTAATGGTATTTGGTGGACATAATAATTATGTTACGTTATTATATCATCATATTTTATTCATATTTTAACATCGTGAGGAATCCTGCGTATCTGGAGAAATTTCTGTGATATGTGTAACCAATCTGCATTGGAGCAGCGTGGTTGGTATTAACTCCAACTCTTCTCTTATAAAAGGGGAAAAGGAGGGCTATTTCCAGCAGTAAAATAGTAAGAGATCGTTATTTTATTTTACTCTTATACCTTTACCACTAAAATAAGTAACTATACCATTAAGGTTCGTCGCCCGAGGTCCTTAACTGGGTGTTCTTAGTCGGAACTAGCAACGAAATATGCAGAGCTGCGTTCGGCGGAAGCCCCACGATTGTTGCCTCTACAATCTGCGCCGGAAACTACAATGTAACCAGCCAGTCGACTTGTCAGGTACGTTTACAACATTCCTAGCATATCAAGACTGCTTCGTCGAGCTTCATTTTAAGATGGTGGAAAAACTGTCATTGACCGTTCAAAAAAATGCTGCGATCACCACCAAATTTAACAGGATTACCCGCTAATAAATTGAAAGATTGTCCAGCTTTTTCTATGTATAGACTAGTTGGCCCTCGACTTCGTTGGCGTCGACTTTAGAGTATCAATATCCTCAAATTCGCTTATGTTTTTTCCTATTCCCGGCAGAAAAACTGTTTTTTTATCCTTTATGTTTGCATTTTGATGCATCTAGTGCTCCCGATACATCGTCTAGCGTTGGGAGGGTCCACTTTTAGAGAGGCCCCGACCCAGAGGTGGCACAGAGTGCAGGTGGTGGGGTACAGGCGGGGATGGGGATAATGTGTCCAACGGTACCATGTCCCCGCCACCAGCAGCGTGGTGGAGCACTGTCAGGTTTTTAGTCGGTAAGAGTCCGACATACCCATTCCTGACATAACATGTCGCGCCGATCCCACTTAGAGTGGGATAAGGGTAGGAAATGATGATCCATATATCCATATCCATGTACCGTCATTAAAATTCTTGTAACATTCTATTTTTTTTATTTACAGAAAAAATGTATAAGTTATCTTAAATTACTTACACGCTAGGACTATACAAATCATGCCCACGTGGAATGGTCCCAGGAATGAACGTTTCCGCGTTGAATCGCTAACCTGTTTCTTTGTGCGAAAAAGGAGCCAGCCCTCTTGCCACCTGAAGAGGCAATTAACATTCTATCTGTATTAAAACTTAATGAATATTAATGAACAGGGTGACAGTGGCGGACCATTGACCGCCTGGGACTACGACCAACGTCTCACCCAGGTCGGCGTAACCTCATTCGTCTCCAGTTCTGGTTGCCACACAGGTTTTCCCGCTGGTGAGTTATTCTTTTACTAGTTACCCGCAACTTCGTTTTCGTGGACTGTAGTCTTGGAATAAACTAGTAGCGTCAGTCACTCTCCAACCCTGCAAATATCTCCATCGGTTAATAATAGAAAGCATTCTTTAAATGCTTATATGTTATGGTAGTTATAAGGAATAGTTGTGCCAAATTTCATCGATATTGGTTCAGCCACTTGGCTTTCTTTTTGAATTTAAACTATCGTGAGTAGTATTCATAGTTAATGTATAGAACCGGCTATACTCACGTCTTATTCTATCGGGTTAGCCCGACTAGTTTCGAACCCATCCGGGGCTCTTATTCATGAGCTCTTTACAAGCTCGAAACTACTCGGGCTAACCCGATAGAATAAGACGTGAGTATAGCCGGTTCTATACACTTGGCTTTCATCGATATTGGTTCAGCGACAGACATACAAACATACTTTCGCACACACACAGTAGGGATAATGTTAAAAAATATCATCTCATGGTTCTTTAAAATTACAATAAAATTCCGCAATCCATACTAGACCAGTCTAAAGAAAGGTTTAAATTTATAAGAGATATGCTTATACGTAAAGCATATTACAAAATTGAAGATTATTTGTATGATAAAAATGCCTGGATTTGAAAATCCCTTAAGCTGCGGTTTAATAATGTAAAATTTAAAATGTTTAAAAGATTAACCGCCAAGTTTCTTTCTGATTCATCTCGGTAAGAGCAACATTCCGAACCGGTTGTAGTTTCATTAATAATATTGATCCTTGACAATTCAAAAGTGCTTGCAAGAGCTTATTTGAATAAAGATTATTTTAATTTGATTTTGATTTGATTTATTCTATTTTTTCCAGGTTTTATCCGACCCGGACACTATCACGAATGGTTCACCCAGGTGACCGGAATCAACTTCGATTGGGAACCATCGTCTGAAAGCTCTGAAGAAAGCTCTGAGTCAGATGAAAATTCAAAAACAAATGTTGATTCAAATCCATATGCAGATTTATTATATTAACGGAGAACTCAAATCGCGAGTTCGGTAAAGAATAATATTTAGATTTGACACACAACTGCTTAATCTGTTTTGCAATTAAAAATTTAACATCATAAAGTTATCAGTTTTTTTATTTGTAACACCCAACGAAGGATATCATCACTTTATATGACTTTTAATCTTAAACAGAATAGTTAAAAAGTAAGTAACGGCCTGTTACTATCCCACTGCTGGCCATAGGCCTCCTCTCTCCGTTTTTGGAGAGAAGGATTGGAGCTAAGACCTACCACGCTGCTCCAATGCAGATTGGCGTGATAGGTTACACATATCCCTAGGATTCTCTAGAGATATGCAGGTTTCCTCACGAAGTTTTCCTTCACCGAAAAGCGTGTGATGAATTGCAATTTAAAAAAGTCATTGGTGTCTGCCCGGGTTTGAACCCATGATCGTCTCTAGAGATTCACACGGTCGCACCGCTGGGCTATCACTGCTTGCTAAGCAGAATAATAACACCGAAATCCTGTATTTCAAAAATGCAACAATCCAAAAAAACAAACAAAACAATGTTCTTTTTAATAATACCCTTATATTAAATTAAATAAAGACCGTAAGAAAGAATAATTAAAAACCTTAACATACTGATTTTAACCAAATGGTTAAGTGAAAAAGTTGATCAAACCGCAAACTGGTGAATGTGTCATAGAGTTAATTAATACTAGAGTAGGGGAGCCATAGGCAGGTCTGTATGTGAGAGTGTCACAGTAGAAATAAGAGGCAGATGACACTCGTATACTTCATCTTTGTCTAATCTCACGTAACAAAGAGAGACAGATAGATCACCTTCATTTGCTTTCTCTATATTGTGATATGGCACATTTTTATCTGGCTTGTATATAACTCTTGTATAATAACTCTATGGTATTTAAATGATGATGAATAATTTATAAAAATAATTCTCTCATCTTTTAACATTATGTTTTACAAAGCAGATTATCTCCCATGAAGTAACACAGTGATGTACTACTTTTATTAATTATGCTTTTATATTTTATTCAAGTTCTTTCATTTAAGTATAACGCGTATACAAATAGTTAAAAACAAAATATTTTTAGTATTATTTGTCCCATATAAAGAGAACTTTCATTCCTTATATTATATTATATATCCAAAAATTATTCAACATAAAATAATTATTAAACATTAAATAAGTTGAGTAAGAAAAAGCTTAGATTTTAATTAAATGTGTATTTAAAAAAATGATTACTTTTAATATTTTTGGTAATGCAACACCCAAACTTCAATTTGAATTGCTGTCATTAATTTATATTCTGTATGTAATCTGTATCTTTATTTATTTATAACGTTTGTAAAATATCGACCACAAGTATAGCACGTATTTAAGTGTACCTATCTCATTTAAATAAAAAACGTTCATTTTAGTGTTAATCTCTGCTTAACACTTTAATTTTGTTATTCAAAATGAGTTCCTGGCCAGAAATACTAACTGCTAAATCGGAGAATCGACACGAAATAAAATTGGCGGGTGCCGCTATATCAAAACGCATTTCAGAAGATGGGTTAGACAAATCATTGTTTCTATTAAGTAACTTAAACCTTCTAAATATCAGTGATACCTGTCTTTCTTCGGTGCCAGATTCTATAAAGATGCTGGTGAATCTGCAGTCACTTTTGTTGTATGGTAACAAGCTAACGGATTTTAACGACACTATAACCTGGTTGCCGAAGTTAAAAGTTCTAGATTTATCCCGAAATGAAATTTCTATCATGCCAGAGAGCCTAAATAAAATGAAAGAACTCACCAGTCTTAATCTTAGTTCAAATCAAATAAAAGAAATGCCAAAATTGGGCGATTTACCAAACCTAATCACGATCGATGTCTCTAACAATAAGTTAACTACTTTTTTGGATACGGAGAATGCAAATTTGCCGCATCTAACCGATCTTAAAATAAAAGATAACGAAATAGAGTCGATTCCGAGTCACATTGTGCGAACCATGCCGTCATTGAAGAATTTTGATATAGGAAATAATAATATCAAATCGGTGCCCGGCGAAATTGCTAGTATGCCTAAAATAAAAGGTAAGTGTTTAATTTTTTACACAAAATAAAGTTCTAAGTTTATATTAAATGGGTTTTCCTATTACCTACAAAATATGGTGTAATAATACTAAACTGTTACACAATAAAAAAAATATTCCTATTAATAATTGTTATATAAATTATATATAAATTTTTTACATTGAAAAAATTTCAGCTTTTCTATTAATTAAGCCATAATTCAAATTTGTATTACTAGGTTGTTTATCTTTTTCTGTATATGCCACATTGTATTAATAAGTGAAGTTACTATTTAAACACAGTTCCCTAGTTCAGAAGCTAGGACTACAATATAATATCTACATTTGTATAATAACAAGGTTTTTACTATAAAAAATGTACTAATTATTTTATGACCTCTCCAACTTATGAGGGCAGTATGCACATAGAACATGCATACTGTCCTGAATGTGAAAAAATAACTACTATAGCTATGGTGTTACTAAATTGTGATTGCAATACAGTTTTCTCACCAATCACTTTGCTTTATTGTTATTTCAATCTACTCTTACATTTTGTTATACCAGCATAGAGTGCTAGTCCTTTTTTTATTGTGATACTAGTGGCCCGCTCTGGCTTCGCACGGGTATAAAAAATAAAGCCTATGTCACTCAGTGAAAAAATGATTAAAATCTATCCAGTAGTTAAGTAGTTTTAAAGATTTAAGCATACATAGGGATATAGGGACATAGAGACAGACAGAGAAAGCGACTTATTTCATGCTATTTATTGAAGTTTAGCTATTATTTTGATAGTTGTCATATTTTTTACCATACTTAACCAAAGACAAATTATGTATAGCTGTCATGTATGTTTTGTTATTCCATGTCATAGTCGTTTTTGTTATACCACGTTTTATAGTGACTTGATGGGATAAAATAAATGCGGTCGAACGGGATAAAAAGTATCCGATGTCCGTTTCCTGATTCAAAGCAACCTCTCCACCAATTTTCAGCCGAATTAGTTCATCCGTTCTTGAGTTATAAATAGTATAAGTAAGACCAACTTTCTTCTATATATATAGATAATAAGACTGATAAATAAACCCTTTTTATAATTGTGATGTGGTGATACATTAATAAACATCAAAAATGAACAGAACACATGGCTTTATCTTAATTAAAACACAAATATAATATATATATTTTTTCTAGAATTAAACCTGAAAGGCAATAAGTTAACAGACAAACGCCTGACGAAACTTGTCGATCAATGCAGGACCAAACAAGTTATCGACTACATACGTGAACATTGTCCTAAAGTGGACAGTACACCAACCACTGCTAAAGGGAAAGGAAAGAAAGGCAAAAAACAAGACGATCCAGTTCCAGACGACATATGTAACTTATGCCATTCTATAAAAATATTACATGTCGAAGATGACACCATAAGAGTGAAAATGATTGAGAGTGAAGTGTGGAATATAAGACCATATATATTATGCTGTGTTATAAAAGATCTGAAATTTGATGATGCATTATTTAAGAAGTTTATACAGATGCAAACAAAACTTCATGATACGGTATGCGATAAGAGAAATGTGGCTACTATTGCTACGCATGATTTAAGCAAAATCCCACCTGGTAAGTTGAATAAATAAATATGTGGGACAATTAAACACATACAGTCCTCCGTTTCCAGTAACACAGACCTCCATCCAACATAAGTGACTTAATACTTGTGTTATGGTTGACTGACTACTGGTAAACATGTAATAGTAAATAAATGGCACAATCACACATACAGACCTCCATCCCCAACATAAGTAGATTAATACTTATATTATGGTTGACGGTGGACTCTAAATCAGAAACGGCTTGACCGATTTTTATGAGATTTTATATGCATATTCAGTAGACCTGAGAAATCGGCAACTATTTTTCAGATCCCTTAGTGGTTAGGGGGGAGATGATACCTCTTAATTTATTTTTTATTTTTGGACAATTTATTTTTATGTTCAATAGAAATTTATTTAATTTCTGCTCTTATCCCACTTTCACTCGTCACATATTTTGGCTACATATTTTACGACCAACCTCACGTCAACTTACCTTAGTCCTATTTTGCGATATATCGGTAAAAAAGTGGGCGGTCTAATCTACTCAACCAGATACCAAACGGTGGGTCAACTTAGCCTAGTCGTCTTTTAAGACAAGTCGGTAAGAAATAGGTGTGGTCTATTCTACTCAACCGAATACCACACGGCATATAAAGTACACAAGGAATTTCCTAGAAATAATTTATATAGCAAAACAACGTTTGCCGGGTTGGCTAATATACATATATATTTTTTAATAAATACACCCAGACACTATTTCTATTCTATTTTTGGGAAGTCTGTTGGTACAGGACGGGTGGTCAATTCCTATTCTGGACTATTCCTCCCATAACTTACCTAAACTAAGTACCAACAGCCAATTTGGCTGTAAAAAATGTTGACCCGCACTTTCTAAAGTTTTTATATTTTCAGGTGATGTGGTATACACAGCCAAAACCCCATCCCAATTGAAACTAGTTCCACTGTCGAGGACAAAAGCCTTTACTGGAGAGCAACTGTTTAAGCAATTAATCAGTGAAGCTGATTCTTTACGTAAGGAGAAGAAAAGAAATGTGTACTCGGGTATTCACAAGTAAGCATTTTTTGTATTATTACATATCCTTAATATACCCTGATATTCCTATCAATATATTTATACCCTTATATTTCCTGTTCAAGGTATAAAAAATGATGTAACTAGTGATACATTAGAACCAAGATAACTAAAACAAGTTAAAAACCTCTGCAACTTAATTAAATCTCTATTAAAAAATATAAAAAAAAAATAAAGAAGGCCCTGATGACATGTGGGATTGAACCCGGGTTTTGAACATGTTCGGTCCGTCCGTTACCCATCGGCTATCGCAACATTACATTTGACAATTAAAAAATTTCTTAGCTTTCAATTCTACGTTTTACCATTTTTTTTATGCCAGTGATAAAACGCAAATTTGTTTAAATAAAACCTATCTAAATCTATTTTCCCCCTACATGCTGATTTCAGGATAATCGTTGGAACCTTTTCCGATATTCAGAAAAAATATTTATAGATATATATACATACAAGAATAACTCATTTCAATATTAAAGATATAAAAAAGTGATATATATCTCAAGATCGAAGAGATATAAATCACTCTTTTCTTGTCAGGGATACATTTTGCCCATCTCTACTTTATTATGAAAAAAGCAACCACTGAGTTTGTTGCTGGCTCTTCTTAGTAGCAGCAGTTTCCAGAACCAAAAGAAGAGTTGATTAAAAGCACTTGTTTACAGATATTTGTATCTTCTGGAAGGGAGGCCGTTGTATGCGTGCGTGGAAGATTCCACTGGCAGAGTGATCAGTTTCCCACCCATCACCAACTCTGAAGATACCAAAGTGAGTCTATTGAACATGTTTATGTATTCATTTATTTATCATTTATCGCCTTTGGAGCTTTACTGTGATGAAACCATTGGTATTCCAGATGACGGTGGACAGCAAGGCGATGCTGGCTGAAGTGACCTCCCACTCCAACCTGGGCGCTTGCAAGACGGTCATGGACAAGCTGCTGCAGGAGTGCTTGCTGCTTGGTATCGGGGAGAGTTCAGACAGTGAATACCACACACTCACTGTTCAACAGGTTTGGAATAATCCATTATTGTATTACCTTTTTTTACTAGCTGGTCACATGTTGCTTGTGGCAATCTAGTTTCGATGTACCCTCAAAATAAAACTGACATTAACTTAGTGTATATATCTGTCGAACAATGTTTCCATATTTTGCACATCTGTCCCAAAAGCTTAAAATTGAATACCTTAGAGCAGCTTGAAATAATAAATATAACAACGTCACACTAATCAACACACAGATAAACATTACAAGTTCCAGTTGGCTATATGTGTTCAAAGACAAAGTAAACTAAATGGTGGGGGGTTTAACTCGTTACTATATAACTCAGCTTGCTTGAGTAATGCTTCGCTTTGCGATTTTGTCGTAGGGTCTATCTCCTGACGATGCTTCGGTTATGGAGAGAAACAATTGTTGAGATTGTGGTGGTGAATGTGTGCAGTGCTTGTGTAGTGTGATAGGTGGCGTGTAGTGCATGAGTTCTTACAAATTCTGCATGTATCAGGTATAAATTACATTTATACTTGATACATGCAGATAATCTGATTTATCAGGAATTTATTATGAACCTGATTTATCAGGTATAAATTATGGCGATAAATTACATGTTTTAACATAAAACTGACATAAAAGGATACTATTCTCATATAATAAACTAAATAAATATAAAAAAATATATGGGACACTTACACACACGGTCGTCCGTCCCCAAAGTAAGTAACTTAATACTTGTGTTATGACAGACAACTGGTGAAGATATACTTATATAATTTTTAAATACATACTAAAATACAAATATACACCCAGGCTCAAAGACCGACAAATTCATTTATAGAAAATGTTGGCCCTCGGCGGGAATCGAACCCGCGACCCGCAGAGCTGAAGGCAGAGTCACTACCCACTGCTCCATCATCACTAAACATCACTTATGTGCAATACATGAAAAATTGGCCTATAATAATTTTATTCACACATGTTTATATGAACAAGTTCTGTACTAGTCAATTTTTTTGCAGGTGAAAGTGGTGGACATTGATGGCAACTTGAAAAACGTGTATCCATCACGAACCGACTGTGTGTTTGATAGCACCATAAAGACATACAGGATGCCCAAAAAGTAGACTATTCCTTGCTTTATCTTTTGTTATTTTTAGCTTTTTTTATTATTTTTTTACTGTGCTTTAACATATGGAAATAATGCTGTAAGTTTATCAAAGTACCGTGTATGTTTAAGGGTTTTTTTTTCTTTATAACTAAGATCAGTCTTAGACTATAATTAAATATGATGTCCTTCTAAGGGGTGGGGGGGGGGGGGTTCGGTTTTGATATACAGAGTGGTACAGACGATACGATATTAAATGAATTCACTGATCACTTAAAGATGACTTTTGCGTTATTCAGTCGTCTTAAATTAAAAAATATATATCTATATTTTTGAACAAAATAAATATATAATTTAATTTAGATCTGGCTATTTTAGTAATGGTTGGATTCTCGAGCGCTTGTTCAAGAAATAGCAATAACATTATAGTTTTGTCTTCTTCGCACTTGATTCCCACATACTAAAGCCTCGGTCATGCATTACATACGAAATTTAATGAAATAGGGTACGGTCATTCACCCTTCTATATCGTTTTCTATATCGTTTTATGTAACTTTTATTCAAAACGTAAAATAATTCCTATGGTTATATTACTTCACTAAAATAACTGATTTTTTATGTAGGCTGCTAAGGTGTGTACGGTATCTGAAATCTGGAAATTAAAATTAATGTATGTTCAGTACCATCCTGTATTTAGCGATTATATTGTGAATTTCTCTGAAACTATCATCATCTTCCTACCCGTATCCCACTCTAAGTGGGGTCGGCACAACATGTCACATGATTTGGCTACGTATTTTGCGACCGCCTGCCTGCCTGACGTCAACTTATCTTAGTCGTATTTTACGACGCCTCGTTAAGAAAGAGGGTGGTATATTCTACTTAACCGGATACCACACTTTCTGTGAAACTATATTACTATTGATTACAGACTGAAATTTTTTTTTTATTTCTAAGTTAATCATTAAATTAGTTTTTTTTAAGCCAGTAGTTACATTTTGTCACTACTGGCTTATTCGCTGATATTAATCTTTATTTTACAAAAATATTGTAGACCATTGTATGGCTAAAAAAAATTTGCTCCCCGTTTTTTTTTTTAAATACGATTTTTTTGCTGTATTATGTGCTTTGGGTTATTTTTATAACAAATTTTTCTAGATTCTGTCAAATCTGTGTGTTGTAGACATATAATTTGCTTACAACTTATATTTAATTTGCAAAGTGTTATACCTATTAGTAACTAAAATGTATGTAGTAGAAATATTATATTTTTATAATAAGTTCGTAATTTACTATCAACAATATCTTAATAACGGAATTTATAATAAATTAAAAAATTAAAGGTAATTGCATATTAAAATTAACGACATCAACTAAATATTTACACAAAAGTAATAAAAATATTATTTTGCTATAATCCGCGATAAAATATAAAATTTATGGCGGATTATAGCAAAAAAATATTTTTCATTAATTTATACCAGGGCTTCTTAAACTTTTTTATATAGCCCCTTCAAGCTTAGGAAATTTTAAACGACCCCCTCCTCCATATAATGAAATATATATTAACCGTAGATGTAATATCGCACTATTTTACAATGTAAATAATGTAAACTAACCAATCACAAATTTAATAAAATCTATTTAATTAAATTTAATGAAAAGTGGTAATGAAGGAACTTAGGAGGAGAAATATCAATAAATCTTTGTTAGAAAAGTTCTTTAAAGGACAGCTGCAGCCATGTAGTTCTATCAATAATGATTGAAAAGTATCAGATCTTTGCGACGCCTTTTGCCTTCAGTAGTCTCGCGACCACCCTGGGGGTCGCGACCCACAGTTTAAGAAGCCCTGATTTATACTATGTAACTAATTCTATAAATTATTTAAATATTTACAATTATCGAGCAAAATATATTTTTAATTACTAATATATGATTTCTTTGCATCATAAGAACTATGAGACATTTAGAAAAAAATTCGCTTAACCTAAGCTATATATTTTTTTAATACTTTATAATATATATCTTACATTTTTTGTAAACAAATAAATAAAGTGTAGCTATATTATATAATACATATATAATATATTATATAATACATATTTGTGTCCATTATAAGTAGCACAAGCCACATTATGTTTAACTTAACTATTATTTTAATGAAAAATCTCTTAATCTTTTCAATATTTAAAAAAATCATATTTTAACGTTTATATAAAGCATATAATTAACAAAAAAGATTTTGCAAGAACCGAAGCATGCCCTAAAGAGACCTAAATAAATTGCAAAGCAAACTGAAATAATTCTATATTATTTTTTAGTAATTTAGATGTTTCTAACTCCATTATAATACCACCAAAACAAGTTTTTACTATAAGAAGTTTAGATGTGATTAGTTTAATATGTAATATAATATTTTTAAAATATATCGTACAATAAGTATTAAAGTGACCTAATTAAAAAAAATTTAATTGACTTGTTAGCCTTAACGGCTTTTACAGCGTCATCGGGCGGAAAGAATTCAAAGTTATGCTTTTTGAGTTACATACCTTCCTTACCGTCCTTATTTCAATGTCATCTATGAAATTACATGACGAACTATTAAAAAAAGCTAGTGTTTTCTTGCTCTTACAAGTTAGGGGTCTCTTTTACACGAGTTTTGTAAGCGCTGCTGTTCCAATTTGCCACAAACAACTTTTTTGAATTAGGTCACTTTAATTCTGAGCGTGCGATATATTCAAGTAGTTTCAAATTTATGGTGTCTATATAACTATATGTATATTTTGATATTCTAAATGTATTAGAGGTTTTCATTAGACCAATAGTGTAGGAAGTAGAGTCAGGTGTTGTCAACTATTTTAATGTGGCCGCTATTAATTGGTTTTTCTAAATCTAAATTAAAATAAATTAATCGGACAACTTGAGTATATAATACTGAAATAGTAATAAAATCATTTTGCTATAATCCGCGATAATAATTTCATAATTACTTTTGCATTATGGATCTCCGCAAAGTAACGCCTAATTCTATAAATAATATAATACTGCTTTCTGTGTTTGATATATTTCATTGTAATTATTTTTATTAGTTCAACTTGTAATTTCAATTATTTAAACCCGTATAAGGTAAATAAAAATATAATAAAAGCTTTTAATACATAAAAGCTTTTAACACAATTTCATGTCCCTACTGTTAATTATTGAGTTCCCTCATCTGGAGCCAATCTTTTTAGTAGATTCAGGTCATTATCATAAGCGTACATTATCATAGGGTGGGGAACAGTATGTAAAATTTCAGCCAAATCCAATACCGAAGAGAGGGTTAAATTTAACTTGCAAGTTTCAATCTTTACATAGATACACGGCAGGTTAAATAAAAGCGTTAAAAAATGACTCCCTCACAAAAGTGTAAAAGAGAGATCTATGTAGCTTAATATTTACTATACGTTTTCCTATCTTAGATATGCAGGGTAAATAAACACTTTAATACACTGTGCATTAAGTTTATGTACAATAGACTTGCGCAAAGTAACGCCTAATCATATTAAGTACTTATTTGTCACTTAAAATAAGTTATTAAGTGAATGTAAATGTTAGTGTTTATGTGCTTTTAGTGGAAGATATTTCATATACAGAGTTGTACCGATAATACGACATTAAATGATATAAGTACGTACGGACGTATAAGATAAGTAGCGGCCTGTTACTATCCCACTGCTGGGCATAGGCCTCTTCGCTTCATTTTTGGAGAGAAGGTTTGGAGCTATGACCTACCACGCTGCTCCAATGCGGATTGGTAGGTTACACATATCTCCAGAACTCTACAGATATGCAGGTTTCCTCACGATGTTTTCCTTCACCGAAAAGCATGTGATAAATTGCAATTATCAATAAGACATAAGTTTTAACAGATAAACTCATTGATGTTTGCCCAGGTTTGAACCCATGACCTCGAAGGAGTTGCACGGTGGTACCGCTGGGCTACCGGTAACGTATAAGATAACTTTGGAATAATTCTATCTTAAGTATACCTAAATTTAAAAAAAATGAATTTACGAAAAAATAAATACAATTTAATAAGGAGCTGCCTTTGTTTGCAATGGTTCACTGACCTAGAGCGACGCGTAACAGTAGAAACAAATTACATTCTCGTTTTACCTCACTCGCACCTTACTATTTAATTTTTAGTCAAAGTCAAGTAGTATTAGGGCGTGTTAGGGTCATTGATCACTATAAAACATGTTTATTTAAAAAAAGTACAAAATAATTCCTATGACTTAAATACTTTATTGTATTAACTGATGGATTATATTGTGTGCTGCAATGTATTTAAAATTAAAACTAAATTTCGTATGGTTGGTAGCACTCTGTATATGTTGTGTTGCCATTCATAATAAGTGGACATATCGATTTATTATGAGAAGGCGATATTCGGTGTTTTGTTTGTAACTAAGGGCTATCATTATGTGTGTAGAGCTTCATGAAATAATAAAAAAATTGTATTTTAGTGTGCAACACTGATGCCTCCTCAACCCCGCCACTGGCTTCATATTTGTATACTATTTTGTCTGTGATTTCGATGTTACACATCAATAAAGTAGTGTTATATGGTGTTATTGTAAGATTCATTAAATAAAGTTTATGTGGAATAATATAGTTTTATTTTATCAACAATTTTAAATAGATAAATATATGGACACTTACACACACGGTCGTTCGTCCTTAATACTTGTGTCATAGGTAACAGACAACTGGTGAATATATGCATACATAATATTTAAATACAAATATACACCCAGGCTCGATGAACAAACAAATTGAATTATAGAAAATGTTAGCCCTCGGCGGGAATCGAACCCGCGACCCGCGGAGCTGAAGGGAGGATCACTACCCACTGCGCCAACGGGCTAGTCTCATAGTTAAATTTACTAGTAGCAGATTCACTGTGTTTAATCTAAGAAAAAAATTAACTTTTGAATAAAGTAACTAAAAATTATAATTTAAAACAAGATTAATACCATACAGAAATTATTGTAGTAATATTAAAAAAAAGTTACAACACTGATATTAATTAAAAACATATTAATGCTCTGTGGGGAAAATACGGCAGGTTTTTTTTCGCTGATTGTTTTGTATGCCTCTGTAAATTTAATTTATAAACATGTTACAGTTTCGTGTTCTACATTTGTTTTTTTGCTTATATTATTTCTATACAATTAATTTAATAAGTTTAGGTTAAAATATATAATTTTGCGTAAATCGGATAATTCTATTTGACATCGCTTTGACAAGTTTTGACATGTTTATTTGACTTTTGTTTGTAATTTGTTTCGGAAGTGATAAATTATGTTGTATTTCTTTTGTTTTATTAATAAAATACAAGTAATTAAGTAAATGATCAAGAATGAGACGTAGCTTAGCCCCAAGCCAAATAGGCGCCGGGGATAATGTGTTTAAAAGTCCATTACTTAACTCCGTAAAACGAAAAAAGCGGGAATGTACAAGAATACCACTGGCTCAAAAATCAGCCACCCAAATCGCTTCATTTTGTCGAAAAACAGAACACGAGAACCTTATCAAACAAATATTAAACAAACCGTTCAAAGTTCCTATCCCAAATTACATATCGTCATATTGCGGTAAAAGTTTAGGGTTGAAAAGAACACGGGTAAGAAGGCCTTTACATGATCCTGATGAGCCCAATGCGTTGGTACTGTTCCTTCCGCCGAATATCCCAGAACACGAGAAAATGAAGATGAATCCTAGTGACATTCAGGTTGCTGTAGTGGTCGATCCAGTTTTAGGCAACATCCTGAGACCACACCAAAGGGACGGCGTCAAGTTTATGTACGACTGTGTCACGGGAAAGCAGATCGAGAATGCATATGGTTGTATAATGGCTGATGAAATGGGTTTAGGGAAAACATTGCAATGCATCACTCTTCTATGGACTCTATTAAGACAAGGACTAGACTGTAAGCCCACTATAAGTAAAGCAATTATCGTGTGCCCAAGTAGTTTAGTAAAAAATTGGTTTAATGAAATTCAAAAATGGCTCGGTCAGCGAATAAATGCATTACCTATGGATGGAGGTTCCAAAGCAGAGATAACTTTGAAGTTGCAGCAATTTATGAATACTTTTGCATCAATCAGAGTTGCAACACCTGTGTTAATCATATCTTATGAAACGTTCAGGATATATTCAAATATTTTGCATGCATCAGAAGTAGGTTTAGTTCTCTGTGATGAGGGGCACAGATTAAAGAACAGTGAGAACCAGACATACCAAGCATTAATGGGACTTAAAGCTAAAAGAAGAATTCTAATATCTGGCACACCCATACAAAATGATTTAACTGAATACTTCAGTCTTGTACATTTTGTAAATGAAGGCATTCTTGGTACAGCACAAGAGTTTAAGAAAAGGTATGAAAATCCAATTCTAAAAGGTCAAGATGCTTTAGCTACAAACCAAGAAAGAGAGAAAGCACAAGAATGCCTTCAAACCCTAACATCCATAGTGAACAAGTGTATGATAAGAAGAACCAGTAGCCTACTAACTAAATACTTACCGGTCAAGTTTGAACAAGTTATTTGTGTTAAAATGACTCCATTACAAACCCAATTGTACAAGAATTTTATTAATTCTGATGCAATAAGAAATAAATTTGCTGGAACTGGTGAGAAGAATACTTTAAGTGCCCTGTCAGGTATAACATTGCTAAAGAAGTTATGCAATCACCCAGATTTAGTCTATGATAAGATTATGGAAAGGTCAGAAGGTTTTGAAAAGGCCAAAGATTTGTTACCAAGTAATTATGATGTTAAAGATGTGAGCCCAGAATACTCAGGAAAACTTATGATTCTTGATTGCATATTAGCAAATTTGAAAATGAACACTGATGACAAGATTGTCCTTGTGTCGAATTATACCCAGACTCTGGATTTATTCGAGAAATTGTGTCGTAAGAGAAGCTATCAATATGTGAGACTAGATGGATCTATGACTATCAAAAAAAGGGCCAAAGTGGTGGAAAGTTTTAACAATAAGGATTCTAAAGAATGGATATTCATGTTGAGTTCTAAGGCTGGTGGTTGTGGATTAAATCTTATCGGTGCTAACAGGCTAATAATGTTTGACCCAGACTGGAATCCAGCTAATGATGATCAAGCTATGGCTCGAGTGTGGCGAGATGGACAGAAAAAACCATGTTATATTTATAGACTTCTAGCAACTGGCACAATAGAAGAGAAGATATTCCAAAGACAAGCACACAAAAAGGCCTTAAGTGACACTGTTGTCGATCAAAATGAGGAATCTCTACGTCACTTCACATCTGAAGATTTAAAGGATCTGTTCCGTCTAGAAGAAAATACATTGTCAGATACTCATACCAAATTTAAATGTAGGAGATGCGTTAATAATATTCAAGTTACTCTTCCACCAGAGAACTCAGATTGTACGTCGGATTTATCAAACTGGTATCACTGTGCTGATAAGAAAAACTTGGCAGATTTAGTTTTACGGCAATGCTGGGACCTTGCTAAGAGTATTTCATTTGTTTTTCATCATAGATCAGCACAGGCTGTTGTAGAGAAAGTTGAAAATGAGGACGAGGATAAAGAGAATATACAACAAAGTAAAAGAAGAAAGATTGAAATTGATGATGATTATTCAGAGCCAGATGATAGTGATGATGAAGATTATAAATAATCATGTATTTATATGTTGTAAGTTATTTCATTTATGTTATGATTATGTTAAGTAAAATATACAAAAGAAATCTCTTCAAGAATAAAAAAATATATAAAAATTGTCATATAGATTGTTTATAAGTTTATCATGCAAATGTTATTTTTTTTTAAAACCTATTACATCCCATAAAATATAATACAAAACAAAATCAGATAAGTAGGTATTGTGTGGCAAACTACACAATCTGTCCAGGACCTACAGATATTCTTTAATTAAACTAACCTTTAGATAGGGTATAAGGAACGATTATAAGATTTAAGTGTTTTTTCTTAACATAATAATCATTACATAGTATAAAACAAAGTCGCTTTCTCCGTCGGTCCCTATGTATGCTTAAATCTTTAAAACTACGCAACAGATTTTAATGCGATTTTTTTAATAGATAGAGTGATTGAAGAGGAAGAGTAGAGAAATACTGGTATTTTAGAGGTTTCTAATGTGATATCGTAAATAATTACATTTTTTTCCAACATTGCAAACGCAGGCTGAAGAGTTTAATCTACTAAATAAGTATGTATGTAAAATAAGGAAGAGCAAGAAAACACTAGCTTTTCTTATTGTTTGTAGCTTGATGTCATTGAATTAAGGATGACAATGTATCAAACTCGCTTAAGCTTAATTTTGAATTATGACATTTTAGTACTAAGCGTGTGCCTTATCGTTGTTATTTCGACAATAGTGTAATACAGTAAGAAGATTTGAGGGTTCTCAAAATGAAACAAGATATTCGTAATAAAATTTATTTTATTAACAAATCTGTCGCAACTGAAACATAAGTAATATTTTGAAGAATTCCATAATAAAAAATTCCGTGTAAATAACGGAAAATAATTCTATAATTACTTTATGTATAAACTATTGTTACGACCATGCGAAAAAAGTTCGTAATGCATGTCATTTTATTATGTTTCAAATTGGAAGGGGCAAGGAAAAAGAGTTCGTAAACTTTATTTCATAGAGCTCAAATTAGCTTGACGCCTATTCTCTGGAACATTCACGTTGTTTACGAATCGTGTTCCGTATCCCTGCTACTGCTCGCGAACATTCTTCAAATCGGTTCGTTCTTTATACAAGTGGTCGTATCGCCGCTTTATGATTCAGTTTGCGAATAGCGATCAAGAGCGAATTAAGAAGCGAAAATAAAGGTTTTTTTAACGGGTTACCGGGTTCATCCAAATCCACGAACACCTGAACGTAACTATTATAATAGCCTATTTTACATATTTACTTGGCAACTTATCTAAGTTATTTACTCTTAAACAATATAAATATACAATATAACAAGTTTTCAACTGGAACAGCTTAGCTTGAGGCCGTACGACCAGCTCGGAGGCTGTGAGGAGTAGCCCAGACACTCCGCATCTTCATTGGCTCGGAACGGGTCCTTGAATATGTTTAGAAGCAGTCTGACCTGGAGCACAAATTACGATAAACTACATATAGCGGCCTGTTGCTATCCCACTTCTGACTGCCACGACTGGCCCGTTGGTGCAGTTCGATTCCCGCTGAGGGCCAACATTTTCTATACATAAATTTGTTGCTTCTTCGAGCCTGGGTGTATATTTGTATTTAAAATTATATAAGTATATATTCACCAGTTGTCTGTCTACCATAACATAAGTATTAAGTTACTTTGGGGACGGACGAACGTGTGTGTAAGTGTCCCATATATTTATTTATTCCACTTCTAGGCCTATGCGTTTTTTGAAGAGAACGACAGGAGCTAAGACCTACCACGCTGCTCAAATGCGGATATGTGGGTTACACATATCCCCAGAATCCTCTAGAGATATGCAGGTTCAGACATGTTTTCCTTCACCCAAAAGTGTGTGATAAATCACAATTACCAATTATACAAATAAGTTTTAATATAAAAACTCATTGGTGCCCGGAGTTGATATCCTGAAATTTGAGAGCCTCTCGAAAGAATCGCAGGATATTACCGCTGGGCTATCACAGCTCAAACTACTCTATACTAAAACTACATTAAATTTTAAATGAAATCCATACAATATATCCATACATACATTTAGCTAACGCAAAAGTTAGCTGGCCTTTAAATAGATATTTGAACTTGCAAAAGATAGTAATATCAAAATGTAATTAGGTCTAAGAATTATACTTTCAAAACATCAACCGCCGAGTTCCTTACTCTTCTCGCTAGGAACAGCTTATCGAACCAGCACTAGAGTTGACAATTCAAAAGCCCTTATTCACAAGTTTACTTGAATAAAGAATATTTTGAATTGGAATTTGAATGAATTACCTTTTTGAAGTCATTGTTCTCGGCGTCAGCTATCGCCTCCTGCAATATCCAATTCCTTGGCACGTATACGGGGTTCACTTCTGACATGCGCTTCTGACGAGTCTCTTCATCGACTGCGACAAACAAAATAATTCATTTTATGTCGGTATAGCATGACATTTGTGTAGTTGTTTAATACCGGATATACCGGCAATATAGTGCTCAAGTCAGGCGCCTTCAAATGAGTGGGGATTGTATTCAAATAGAGCTTGCCATAGCTCAAGTCATTGACATATTTATTTACCCAACTAGTGTGGTTTTTTTATGTTGATTAGGTGTTTAATATGTTAAATAGTCCACATCAATATGTTAAATCTACCCTCGTATAATTACTATTCGTGATTAGATTAACCAATGAGTTTGTTGCCAGTTATTAGTGGATGACAGTGTTCTGAACTGGTGGTAGAATCTGGTAATATCATTCTTAATTATCATTAATTTAACAGCGTCAAGACTTGCTATGTTATAACCGAACGTCAGAAGCATGAATTTAAAATTTGGATTAAAAATTTGAAAATTTGTATTCCTATATAGGATTGCTCTAAAAATAAAAAGATAAATAAGGCCATCAGTTGACAAGTAGTCCTGGCCATTTAAGTCGATCAAAAGTAATTCCTGGTCATTTAAGTCAATGAGACATAGTCATGGCCATTTAAGTCATTGAGATCCAGTCAAGGTACGTCAAGTCAAGGTCATAAGGTCATAAAAAAATGGTCACCCACCATTTTCTATCTGCAGCCGCTCCGTGTACCGCTCCACCCACTCGTGCCAGTTGCGGGCTTTGCTTATCTTCGACAGGGCCCATTTGAAATCCAACTTCTCGACGTCTTCCAGATCAGATATATCCAACTGCAATTATAATTATGTAGGTACAAAACATATTTCTTTGTGATATGTGTATATGACTAAAGGCAAGCTGTGATGGCCTAGCGGTGCGACCGTGTGAATCTCTAGAGACGATCATGGGTTCAAACCCGGGCAGACACCAATGAGTTTTTCTATTAAAACTTATGTGTTTAATTGATAATTGCAATTTATCACACGCTTTTCGGTGAAGGAAAACATCGTGAGGAAACCTGCATATCTCTAGAAAATTCTAGGGATATGTGTAACCTACCAATCCGCATTGGAGCAGCGTGGTAGGTCTTAGCTCCAACCCATCTCTCCAAAAATGGAGAGAGGAGGCCTATGCCCAGCAGTGGGATAGTAACAGGCCGTTACTTACTTACTATGTGTATATGTGTTACGCCGTGTGGTATCCGGCTGAATAGAATAGTACCAACCTCATTTTTTACAGAGGTTTCGTAAAATACGACTAAGGCAAGTTGATGTCAGGCAGGCGGCCGGTTGTAAAATAAAAATCATGTGACAACATGTTTATAACATGTTGTGCCGACCTCACTTAGAGTGAGATAAGGGCAGGAAGATGATGAAGTGTAAATGTGTTAGGTATGTTACAGATTAATATTTTTCAAATACTAAGAACTGTTAATTATTAAAATACTACATGACGAGAAATTTAAGGAATCTTTTTAGTGTTGTAAAAACTTTATAAAATTATCCATACTAATAAAGTCTGTCCGTCCCGTTTGACGGATAATCTGCTGAAGTTATATTGATGAAATCTCGTATAATTGAAGCTATCATACAGGGATAAGAAATAGAGTAAAAAAAAAACTTTTTTTTTTCGGAAACAGGTTAAAACATATTGCATTACTAAGGGTACTTGAAACCTTAAGTTGGCATGAACATAGTCACGGGTTACAGTAGTACAAATATGGTGTTTTTATCCAAATGAGCGAATATTTCACTAAAACAAAAGTAATAATAAAATAATTTTTGTGTAAAAAAAAAAAGTTTGTTTTTATCCGATACATGCAGGATTCGTAAAAACAAATACACAAACCTCCACCACCGCCGCCAACACACAAGCACTACACACGTTCACTATCACAAATTCAACGATCATTACGCCAACCAGCCGAAGCATCATCAGGATCAGGAGTCATTATGGGACACGTGTAAATAAAATAAATATAAAATTGCTACCAAATCTCACCTCGCTCAAATGTCGGAACGTGCACGTAAAATCCGCTGTGGTGCTCTGCATCATATCGAAGAAGTCCTTTACAAAGGTTTCGTCGCCATCTTGTATTTCACTGAGCCCAAATTTCGTTATATACGTTTTCCTGAATATAATTTTTTTTATGTTATTTTTATATATCAACCAAGGTTGCGAATATATTCTACTTTTGTGTAAATAGTCTTCTTTTTTAAAGCTTTTATTTAACTTGCAATGTATGTATGTGAAGGTGGAATCTAGCAAGTAAAATTTGACTCACTTCCTGGTATCAATAAGGACATGAAACTGGTCAAGTACCGATGACAATGCATCTTCATAAAAAGCATGAACTGATGCTGCTGTAAGGATTACCTCCAGACCAGGTAACTGCTCAAAGGTTAGGGGGATGAAATTTTGTTGAAAGCTTTTTTAAAAACATTTTTAACTTGACTTATTAAAAGCTTTTATTTAACTTGCCGTGTATGTATGTGAAGTTGGAATCTTGCAAGTTAAATTTGACCCACTTTCCGGTGTCCGTTTGAGCTGTAATTTTACATACTAGTCCAGTCCTGATGACAATGCATGTTTATGATAAGCATGACCTGATGCTGCTGCCAGGATTGGCTCCAGACGAGGGAAATCCTTAACGGTTAACAGTAGGGACTTTAAAATTTAAATCAAATTTAAATTTTCTAAAGGCTTTTTTAACTTGACTTGTTTAACCTATGAATGTTCATAGATGTCTTCTCGAAAACCCCTCAGATCTTTTGTCGCTTGGGTCCAACGGTCAGCAGTCCACTTTGGAGGGGTTCTACCTAGGCTCCATTTTTCGGTTTTAGTATCAGGAGTCCGTCGTAAAAACCCCAACACCCACCTACTAACTATCTTTTAAATACATGCTCTCACTTTCCAAAAACTCAACTTAAGAATAAAGCGCCAAACACCAATCAGCAGGTGGTAAAGAATTAAAGATTGGTTCTCTTGCTATTGAGCTGTCATTTCGGGCGAACATACAAATTATATTCGGATACAAGAAATTTTTACTCAAATGATTTACAAAAAAATATCCAACACACTATTCACACTATTACGGCTAGTACAAAAGTAGTCCTAAGCTGTATTCCGAAAATATTTTGAAAATTTTACTATAAAAAGATCAACTAATAAAGTCCAAAGTAAAACCTGCCTGTTTCAAATAAATAAATAAACTCACAGAATTTTATTCTTGACATAATCCTTGAGAGTGGAAATGACTTCTTTAATCTTAATTCTATCTTCTTCCGATAAAATCGGTTCGAGAGCTTCCGCGAACTTCGCCAAGTTCCAAAGGAGTATCTGGAAATAACACAGATCTATACTAATATTATAAAGAGGAAAAATTTGTATGTATGTTTGTAATGTTTTCACACAAAAACTACTGGACCGATTACAAAAATTCTTACACCATTGGAAAGCTGCATCTTTACTAAGGAACATAGGCTATATTACAATTTTTAACTTAAATGGAAATAAAACTTTTGTGTTAACAAAAATATATAATCTATAGTCCGACTTAGTAGACTTTCCATTGCCATGAGATGCCATGCCATGTTCGTAACTGTATTGTTACGAACATGCAAATAGAGTTCGTAATACATTTGTCACGGAGTTCAAATTGGAAGGGAGTAATGTTACAGACATGCAAAAAGAATTCGTAATCGATATTTAATTGAGTTTAAATTCGCTTTACTATAATGCTCTGGAACATTCACGTTGTTTACGAATCGTGTTCCGTATCCTTGCTACGACTCACGAACAGTCGCGAACATTCTCTCAAATCGGTTCATTTACTATATAAACGGTCGTATCGTGCCTCGGCATTGAGATACAAATAGATCAAGAGCGAATTAAGCGAAAATAAAAGTAAATACAATAGTGAACTCGGCTTTGTTATTAAAAAACGGACTGCATAGTGACTGTAAGTACTAATTTTGTATTAAAAAGAAATTTTTTTAAGGAGCCACCAGGTATTTTCATCCACGTCCATGAACCCCCGTACGTAAAATATAAATACTCACGTCCGGTTGTCTGTTGAACGCGTACCGGCCCATATCGTCGGAGGAATTGGGTACATATTGCTCGTAATAGTGCTCCACGAACCCGTAAGGTCCGTAGTCTATGGTCAACCCCAAGATGCTGATGTTGTCCGTGTTCAGGACACCATGGGTAAAGCCCATACCTTTGAAAATGGTAGAACGAAAAAGAATATAAAAAAGCCCTAATAATAAGTTTTTTCTCTTCTCGTTCCTTGGATATTTATCATAAACGAGATGAGGTTGTGATGTTAATTCAATATGAAACTAGCAGTGCTATGGCTTATGGTGGGGGTTGTAGCAATTAGTGTATGACATTGCTTGCATTGGTGATGCTTTGCTTTGCGATTTTGTTGTGGAGTCTAACTTCTTTTGATGCTTCGGTTGCGGGGCGAAACGATTGTTGAATTTGTGATAGTGAACGTATGTAGTGCTTGTGTATTGTGTTGGCGGTGGTAGAGGTTTGTGCATGTGTTTTTACGAATCCTCCATGTATCAGGTATGAAAACGGATCGTCCACTCTACATTTAGCATTATATATATTTTCTATTTACTTAATCGCGGAATTTAGGAAGATAATTTCATTATTACTTTTGTCAAACATTTATCGATACGCCGTCTGGTATCCGTCTGAATAAAATAGACCACCCATATTTCATACCGAAGTGTCGTAAACGGCGGCTAAGGTAAGCTGACCCGCCGTGTGGTATCCGGCTGAATAAAATAGACCACCCAGATTTCATACCGAAGTGTCGTAAACGGCGGCTAAGGTAAGCTGACCCGCCGTGTGATATCCGGCAGAGTAGAACAGACCACCCTCATTTTTTACCGATGTTTCGTAAAATACGACTTAAGTAAGTTGACGTCAGGCTGGCGCCCAAATCATGTAACAACACGTTTATAATATGTTGTGCCGACCGCATTTAAAGAAAATTTATCGATCTAATTCCATCGATATGCAAATTACTTAACGGGCACGAAAATTAATCAATGGCAGGTCTGGTGGTAGCTAGTACTTACCTTGCCACGTGGCCACCATGTCCAGATTCCTGTGGGCCACCTCCGTGTACCACTTGACGTATTTCTGGTCGTCGTCAGCATCGATATGGGGGAAGTGATACTGAAACGAAACTATTGTTAGCTTCAAAACTATATCGTACACTTACTCGTAGTATTAAAGTGACTAGTATTAAAGTGCTTAGAATTCACATTGCCTAATGTTGAAAAAGTGGTAAATACAGTAAAAATTAATAATGAAATAGTAAAAACAAAAGACAGCTGTTTTTCTGGGAGTAACTTCCATATAAGAGAAGGATAGAACGGGATCAAGTCTTGCAATATAAAATACTGCACAACAAAGTAGAATCTGATTATCTTGTCTCAAAACTTAAATTTAATTATCCTAGACTCAATTCTAGACATAAATCAACATTTATCATACCTTTCTCTAAAAGAAAATACGCAGGAAATAGGTTTATTGACAGAAGTTGCAAACAATTTAATAACTTGACTTCTGATATTGATATTTTTTATCTCTCCCTCTTAGAATTTAAATTAAAAATTATAAATTTAATAAACAAATAATTAGGTTTTTTTTTTTGTACAATAATTTTTTTTCCGTATATTTATTATGTCTGTAATCACTATTTTTATTGCTATACTCTCATTTATATGTATCTTTTATCGTAGGAAACTGTTAATGGTTTAAGTTACGTTTTAGTGTACTTTACTTATAAGAGCTTATATATACTGTATGTTTCCAAAAAAATATTTAAATAAATAAATAAATAAACCTTGGACGCAAAGCTGCAATGGGACCCTATATAACAAATCTTTATAGTAAACTTAGTTCCGCTGCTTATGCCGTTAGGAAGATTAGGCAATTAGTTGATATTGAAACAGCAAGACTTGTCTATTTTTCTTATTTTCATAGCATTATGGCGTACGGTATCTTGTTGTGGGGTAAAGGAGCTGATATCCAAAAATATTCGTTCTGCAAAAGCGAGCTGTACGTGCGATTTATAATATGAAACCACGTGACTCGCTCCGTGATAAATTTAAAGAAATAGATATTCTCACTGTAGCCTCGCAATACGTTTATAATAATATAGTGTTTGTGAGACAAAATATACATCTTTTTAATAAAAAAAAGTGATATTAGTAATAGGCAAACCAGGAACCGAAATAAATTAATAATACCCAGGATACGGCTTCATATAGATCGTTTGTGGGCTTTGATATACATTTTTATAATAAAATTCCACAATCTACATATTTTGGACTTGCCTTTACACAAGTTAAAAAAAGCAATTAATAAGACACTTATTCATAACGCTTATTATACTGTTGAGGACTCTGTTGATGATAAGAAGGCTTGGATTTAAATTACACTAGATTACATTGTAAATTCTTTAATTTTTTATTAATTAATTAAGACATTATTGTAATACTTAATTTTGAAAAGAGTGGCCGCCGAGTTTCTTGCTGGTTCTTCTCGGTACGAGCACCTTTCCGAACCAGTCGTGGCTTCATTGTAATTTGACGATAAAAATATAGTTATTTTTCGTCCTATATTGTTTTTCTATAATATATAGTACAATTGACTAAAATATAGTACGATACTATATAATATAGTACGGGTCGCAACCCTACTTAGGAGACTTGCCACTGCCATTAGATTGCGGGTGAAACCGCGGGATATTACTAGTCATTATATAAATTCTGGAGTTGGCATCTGTGTTCTGGAGATCCCATGAAGAGGCCTATGTCCAGCAGTGGACGTCCATCGGTTGAAGAAGAAGAAGATATAAATTCTGGTACTAGTATATGAAAAGGCATCGTGAGCTCACTACCTTGATGATGAAGTCGGCCAGGGTCCTCGCGAGCTGGTGCTCCTTCCTCTTGTGCAGGATCTCGAAGGAGCCGAGCCGGTACCAGGCCGGCGAGAGCCGCACCACCACGGCCGCCCTCTCCCGTCGGGCCATACCGCTGTAGGTTTGGTCGCGCCACACCTTGTGATCGTCGCTGACTAAGGATGGACAAAAAAAATTGTATAGCGGTGATTTGGTATATTTAATATTTAAATGAGTTAATCTTGTGTGTGTATATATATATTCAAATTCAAAATATTCTTTATTCAAATAAACTTGTAAACAAGTGCTTTTGAATCGTCAACTCTACTGCTGGTTCGGAAAGCTGTTCCTACCGAGAAGAGCCAGCAAGAAACTCGGCGGTTGCTCTTTTAAAAATATAATCCTTAATACTATTTACATTAAGTCGTTACTGTCTTGTACAGGTTCAAAGAGAGCTATATCCACACATTCTTATCTTCTAAATAATCTTCAAGAGTATAGTAGGCTTTCTGTATCAGCCTCTTTTTAACAGTGTTTTTAAACTGCTGTAATGGCAAAGCTGAGATTGATTGCGGAATTGTATTATAGAATTAAGAGTTCTGAGAGCTTCTGTCACTCTCCAACACTGCAAATATCTCCATCACAAAAATCAGATCGATCCGGGAAGAATCAGAGGGATTTATCGTTTTATCATCAGCATAATTTGATAATTTTAGTAAATAGCCCGTACTTACATGAAATATATATATAATCATCTTCCTGCCCTTATCCCACTCTAAGTGGAGTCGGCACAACATGTTATAAACATGCTGTCACATGATTTGGCTGCGATTTTACGACCGGCCGAGTACCTGACGTCAACTTACCTTAGTGGCTTTTTACGACACCTCGGTAAGATAGAGGGTGGTCTATTCTACTAAACCGAATACCACACGGTGGGTCAACTTACCTTAGTCGCCTTTTACGACACCTCGGTACGAAATGAAGGTAGTATATTCTACTCAACCAGATACCACACGGCGGGTCAAATTACCTTAGTCGCCTTTTACGACACCTCGGTAAGAAATAGGGTGGTTTATTCTACTCAACCTGATACCACACGGCGGATCAAATTACTTTAGACGCCTTTTACGACATCTCGGTAAGAAATGAGGGTGGTCTATTCTACTCAGCCGGATACCACCCGACGGGTCAAATTACCTCAGTCAACTTTTACGATACCTCGGTAAGAAATTAGGGTGGTATATTCTACTCAACCTGATACCACACGGCGGGTCAAATTACCTCAGTCAACTTTTACGATACCTCGGTAAGAAATGAGGGTGGTATATTCTACTCAACCAGATACCACACGGCGAGTCAACTTACCTTAGTCGCATTTTACGTGACTCGGTAAGAAATGGGGATGGTATATTCTACTCAACCAGATACCACACGGCGGGTCAAATTACCTTAGTCACCTTTCACGACACCAAGAAATGAGGGTGGTCTATTCTCCTCAGGCGTTCATAGTCAGTCACAATTTTATAAAAAAAAAACTATCTTACCCACCAAACCCGCAGCCCTGGTGGTGGGAATGCCCAAGTGGTAGCACGCTTCGCTCGCCACCATCTCCCTGATGGACGAGCGGAGCACCGCGCGCCCATCTCCGAACCTTGAATACGGAGTCTCCCCAGAGCCTTTCAGCTGAGGCTGCCAGGACTCGCCTTTGCTGGATTGCCAATTCAAGAGAAATTAATTTATAAATAAATAAATATATGGGACATTTAAACACACGGTCGTCCGTCCCCAAAGTAATTTAATACTTGTGTTATGGTAGACAGACAACTGGTGAATATATACATATAGAAGCATCAGGAAGCCTTTACAGAAGCATCGGGAAGCCTTCTATGACGGTCTAGGCTATTGTCCTCTATTGTGGGCGCGATATTGGCAGTAACTCGGAAATAAAACCACACTTGTACGATGCAACAATTAGTTATTTAGATTCAATACAATATACTTCGCAATACAATACTTAACGCCAGATTTAATAAGATCAAGAGCCAATAGATTAGAATTTCGCCCGCCTTGACATAACAACCCACGTTACCATGCCAACGTCGAACTACTACTCTATTCGGGGTTACCCGCTCTTAATGTTAATTTCTCCTTAGTACGTTTTTCCTAGTATAATCATTGATAAAATAACAATCTCACAACTATTTGTAATAATTAATCAAATAACTTAGTTCACAATTTATAATTACTCCACGCGCCGTCACGGCCGTCCTGCATATCACACGTCCTCGTGTGCTCTCTTTTCATCTATCACATCTGCGAACAAACGAGGTGGCATAATACACTTAATACACCATTCGGTCACCCTGACCAACATTTGTGAACACTACTTCCCAGGTCACATAATACATTTTAAATTTCGAATTCTTTGTAATTTAATTTGAATTGTACATCTCACAAATAGACTTTGCTTAGCGGGCTATTTTTTTCACAAAGGCTAGCTAATGCCACATAGGCTAGGCAATGCCACGCAGGCCAGTCAATGCCACACAGGCCAGTCAATGCCACACAGGCTAATCAATGCCACACAGGCTAATCAATGCCACACAGGCCAGTCAATGCCACACAGGCCAGTCGATGCCACACAGGCCAGTCAATGCCACACAGGCCAGTCAATGCCACACAGGCTAATCAATGCCACACAGGCCAATCAATGCCACACAGGCTAGTCAAGTCAAGGCCACACAGGCAATTCAATGTCACACAGGCTAGTTAGTCTATGCCACTCAAGCAAGTCACAGAAAATTACTAACAGGCAAAACACTGCATATGCTGGCACCACCCAGCCAAATTATATCCTTACCATCCCCAATTGGCACGGTTGGCAACATAGAGAGCTCAGAGACGTATACCTTAGCGGAAGCGGACTCCTATGGGGCCCAATAAACCCTTACTTGAACCAGCATCATTCATAAAAACTTCGCCCAAAGCAGCCAGTGACGTTGGTGCTACCATGGTACCAAGATAAATATGCACGGTATATGTAATACTCACTACTGCCGTCATCGGCACATTCCATTTCAATTTGATTAGTTGGAGTTTCCAATCCCAAAATTAACTTTTGTCTTTTAATCCCCGATATATCACTATCTATACCTTCAAAATTATTAACTACTAGCTTTTACCCGCAACTTCGTTTTCGTGGACTATACGTAGTCTTGAAATTAAGAGTAGCTTCTGTCACTTTTCAGCACTGCAAATATCTCTATAACAAAAATGTGATCGATTCGGGAAGAATCAGAGGGATTTATCGTTTTATCAAGAACATAATTTGATAATTTTAGTAAATAGCCCGTACTAACATGAAATACATACTTCATATACATCAAAAAAAATCATAATGTTTTCCTGAAATATCTCTAATAATATTATAAACTTTTAATGGGAACGTGCTAGAAAACTCATTTAATAATAACATTTATACGTAACGTTGATACGTTGTCAAGTTGTTTTTTTTTAAATTACCTATAGGTACTTAGCTGGATTCCAACGTTTTTTTGTATAAATACGAAAAATTGAATTTAAAGTATGTTTTTTTAACATATTTTAAAATAGGTATCGGAAATATATTATTTTCACTTTATTAACTGTAATGACTTTTCAAATATTAAAAATGGTGTTTAGAAATAAAATAGTTTTTCATTAGCCGTATGGCCTTCTCTCTATGGGATTAAATTAAGTAAAACTTCACAATACATGTCGGTATATAAACATTAATTGCGCAAAATTTCATCTATATTGGTTCAGCGAATTGGCCATGAAAATGTAACAAACAGACTTTCGCATTTATAATATTAGTAAAGATTAGTCCTATGTAACAGAAATAACTTTAATTTTTTTTAGAACAGCACTATTCTCAAAAATTTCAATCGAAATTCTAATGCGGCTAGCTCTCTTCCTACCAATATATCATCAGAAATCAGGCACTACATGAAATAACAACTGTATTGAGTAGCCCTGGATGAAAACTGTTGAGGCATTACAATTTATGCTAGTTTTATCTAACCCTAACAATGTAACTGCATTGTTCTTTCGTTTGCCTGATAATCTTTCGGATAAACTTCGTTTTATCAGGGAACATTCGTCACCAGAATCAAAGCAAAATGGAATCTTCTCACCGGTTTCATGTAAGAGATGGTACGTATCTGGTTTGATCGCGCAGATATCCACCCGACTTTCAGTCCCAGCACTGCCAACGTTTACTAATTTGCTTTTACAGCGTTTCGCGATGTAGCCCTGTTCACCGCAAATGAAGCAGGTAGGTGTGATGGTGACATCGTTCTGTTGCTGCTACACCGCAGTGGTACCTAAAAACTCAGCACGTATATTAGTGTTGCTATCACGGCTATTATTTCCTCGGCATTAACTAAATACATGACCTGCATTGCCACAGTTGTAACACCTTCGTAAGACACGAGGTCTCTTTGCTTCTGTGATTAAATTTGTTTTTTCAATAACGGGAGGACCTCGTTTTCTTCATTAGGACTCCCATTAAACAGGCACCATAAATTTACCGCAGGTGTTTGCACAACATCAAATCTAGCTAGAAACAGATCCTTTAATTGTGACCACGTTATTCCCGGAAAACTAGCTTGAGCCAACCATGAGGCTGTAGATCCATTAAACGCCTTGCTCATTGTGATTATCAATACACTGCCTGACAGCGGCTTTTCTTGTAGACACAAATAGACTGCGTCGCACCAAGCACGAGCATCAGGGTCCTGATTGTCGAAATTAATTTAGGTAGTATAATTTTCATTTCCGATACAAGCGGCTCTTGTATGACTCTTATTAATTCCATCATATATCCTTGTTGCATTTCAAATAATAATTTCCAACGTTCACACTCCAACGTTCCAACATGAAATATTAACCGTCTGACCTGTATTCTTTTCCGGTAAAGCCTCTGGTAAATCCCACTTCTGATATAGAAGCATCAGGAAGCCTTTACAGAAGCATCGGGAAGCCTTCTATGACGGTCTAGGCTATTGTCCTCTATTGTGGGCGCGATATTGGCAGTAACTCGGAAATAAAACCACACTTGTACGATGCAACAATTAGTTATTTAGATTCAATACAATATACTTCGCAATACAATACTTAACGCCAGATTTAATAAGATCAAGAGCCAATAGATTAGAATTTCGCCCGCCTTGACATAACAACCCACGTTACCATGCCAACGTCGAACTACTACTCTATTCGGGGTTACCCGCTCTTAATGTTAATTTCTCCTTAGTACGTTTTTCCTAGTATAATCATTGATAAAATAACAATCTCACAACTATTTGTAATAATTAATCAAATAACTTAGTTCACAATTTATAATTACTCCACGCGCCGTCATACATATATATTTTTAAATACATAAATAAGTAAGTAGCGGCCTGTTACTATCCCACTGCTGAGAATAGGCCTCTTCTCTCCGTTTTTGGAGAGAAGGATTGGAGCTAAGACCTACCACGCGGCTCCAATGCGGATTGGTAGGTTACACATATCTCCAGAATTCTCTAGAGATATGCAGGTTTCCTCACGATGTTTTCCTTAACTGAAAAGCGTGTGATAAATTGCTATTATCAATTAGACACATAAGTTTTGTACTACTACTATAAGCATGTTATTTTTATTTTTTATGTGTAATCTTGTGTACAATAAAGTTTTTATCTATCTATCTAAGTTTTAACAGAAAAACTCATTGGTGTCTGCCCGGGTTTGAACCCGTGACCTTCTCAAAAGAGTCACACGGTGGTACCGCTGGGCTACCACAGCCTGTATAATATTAGGAGTAAGAATTGTAACAGTTATTGATATAACAATAGTATTAAATTTACCTGTTTATATATTCTCCAAGTATGTGAGCTCTCCCGTCTCCAAGTTGGTCAGCCCAGAAACCAAACTGATATCCGCCATATCTAAAAAAATACAGAAATATGGCCAAATTAAAAAAATATTACAAACTACTTGTTATTGTATATATGTAGGTATACAAATATAATTGGCCATCACTACATATTATAAAACAAAGTCGCATTCTTTGTTTGTCCATATATCCATATGTATGCATAAAACTTTAAAACTACGCAACAGATTTTGATGCGGTTTTTTTTTATAGATAGAGTGATTCAAAAGGAAGGTTTATATGTATAACTAGCGGCCTGCCCCTATTTTCATATTTACTCTTTTTATATTTATTGATTATTATATACTAGCGGCCTGCCCCTGCTTCGCACGGGTATAAAATATATATCCCATGTCACTCAGTGTAAAAAAAATGATTAAAATCGATCCGGTAGTTTTGATTTATTCATTACTGCCCGTGGCCCGCAAGCGTTAAATTTGGAGAAAAACAATTTCCTTTCCCTATACCAAGAAGATTTCCTGCTATCTTTGAATATCTAAATTCATATAGTACATATTTGCGTATTTATTTTTACATTTTTCCCTATGTATTTTATTTTTACAATTAATTACAGAATGTCTTTAAACAAACTCTTGAAAGAGCGACATCGCTGCTAAAGTCGAAGTGTTATAGGGCGAAGAGCGGCGTCCTCACGGCATTTTAAATCTACTATTTATTTAAGGTACTTAATTGGATAAGGATTAATGCTGTATTATATAAAAATTGCTTCAAAAAAAAGGCATTATTTTTCGTAAAAAGTAAATGACAAAAAATGCTATAGTGGGTTATCCATAAGAGATAGACATATACCATCGCGGACTTTTCTGTAGACCTTTTTAAGGTGTACAAATACTTATTACATCATTTTGATAAATCTCGTAGGGTTTAGCCTGCGTTTGCAATGTAAGCGGAAAAAAATGTAATTATTTACAGAAACCTCAAAAATTACAGTATTTCTCTACTCCGTATTGAATGTTATTATACGTACAAACCTTCCTCTGGAACACTCTATCTATTAAAAAAAACCGCATCAAAATCTGTTGCGTAGTTTTAAAGTTTTATGCGTACATAGGGATATATGGACAAAGAATGCGACTTTGTTTTATAATATGTAGTGATATAGTGTTGCATTACCACCTTACACATATCAGCAGAAATACAGACGCGCGGCACCGCCGCACTCAGTTTGCATTTGTCTACATGCAACGCGAACAACGCGCGCCCCCTGGCATTTATAGTTTAAGCATAAGTTTAATAAACTAATTATAGTAGCATAGCTTTAGTAATCATTTATCCTTAGTATTATTATAAGTTTGGAGTAGAAAACAAATCTACTCCTTACATATAGTACCAGTTTGACCTAACCTTGCTCAGTAATTTTTTACAAAATAAAAAAGGTACTTAAAAAAAAAGTAATAGGGTAGGTGGGGCTCGATCCTAGGTATTTTCATTTCGCGCGACCACCCGTTTCCCGAATAAGCTACGCTGACTTGACGTTTCACGGCGAAAATTGTGTTGTATATATTCAATAAATTACAAGTAAATTTTTGTTTTTTTTATGCCCAAAAACAAGGATAAAACGATTTTTGAAAATAAAACCTAGCCAGATCCATTTTTCTCCCCCAAATTTTCTCTCCCTACATGCTGAATTTCAAGAAAATCGTTGAAGCCGTTTCCGAGTAGTAATATATAGACTATACCTATGTGAAACACTGAGACCTCCTTCGGGCAAATTTCTTCCACACAGAAAGTCGATAAACTCATCTGTATCAGCTACTTTAGGATCCAAGTCCAAAATGTCGAGCAGAGCCTCCTCTGACACGCAAACTAGATGCAGTTTACCTGTGAGTGGTTCAGATGGCACCTGAAATTGTATGGCTTTAATCACAATACTTTTTATAGCATACTTTTTACATAATACTAAGGTAAGTTTGTTGTATCTGGTTAAGTAGACTTATCAAGTTATCACAATCAACATGTGACAATGTTTTGCAGACCCCACTTACATTGGGATAAGATGATGATTATTTCATTTCTTTATGATAAAAATTATAACGTACAGATATAATTATTACTAGTACTTAAAACAAGCCTAGAAGATCTTGGGGATAACATCTTAACTGTCTCACTATTAAACTTTTATTAATACACTATTCATTTTCACTTAAAAGGAGGTAAGTAAGTAAGTAGCGGCCTGTTATTATTCCACTGCTGAGAATTGGCCTCTCCTCTCAGTTTTTTTTTTTGGAGAGAAAGATTGGATCTATGGTCTACGACGCTGCTCCATTACGGATTACGGATACGGGTAGGTTACACATATCTCCAGAATTCTCTAGAGATACGCAGGTTTCTTTACGATGTTTTCCTTCACCGAAAAGCATGTGATCAAATTGCAATTATCAATTAGACACATAAGTTTTAACAGAAAAACTCATTGGTGTCTGCTTGGGTTTGAACCTGTGACCTCCTCGAAAGAGTCGCACGGTGTTACTGCTGGGCTACCACAGCATTTTCACTTATATCTAATTACAAATTCACTTTTACTAGAAATTATCTCAACTAGAACAGTCGATAGACTGAACCACACTGTGGCAAGTTACAATATTAAGGGCAATCCCCACTTAAATAAAAAGTCCCTTTCCTCGCTATTGATCACTTGGGAACCCAGTTACTGGTATAAACAACTACTTATACTGTCATTTGACTATTTCCTTATCGAAAATCGATAGTGTCTGTTATATACTTAGAGAATATATTCAGAAAACAGATCTAATTAACTAAAAGTGAACAATATATCTATAGACTAACCAGTTATTATATGTTAAATATTTCTCTGAAGTAAAAATAAATATACATAAATATATGGGACACACGGTTGCCCATCCCCAAAGTAACTAATTTTTAAAATTGTGTTATGGGTGACAGACAAATGGTGAATATATGCATATATAATTTTGACACCCAGGCTCAAAGAGCCAACACATTCTTTTTATAGAAAATGTTGACCCGCGGCGCTGAAGGCACGATCACTATCCACTGCGCCACCGGGCCAGTCAAAGTCAAAGATTATTATCAGATTCTTTTACAGACAAAATATTAATGGTATGAAATACAGAAACGTAAAGATACCTTTGAAAATACTGCATTCGCAACAGCAATTGGTACGTTGTACTGAGGATTTTCATCGATCGGCAATTCGGCGTAGTTTGGAGGTGACCGGAATTTCCATTTCTTGAAATCTGTTAGTTTCGCCATCGAAAAAGCCTTGTTTTCATGAAGTAGTGCGATACAAACGCAGAACGCACGCCGCATTCAGTAAAATATCAGTTATTTACAGACCTCTAAGCAGTTTCAGAGAAAACAATCATTTCCCAACAACGCATATCAATAAACTAATAACACAAGGTCACTGATATTTTTTGTTTTTGATAGACTGTATTGCATTTAGCTTTTTTCTCATAGTAGTTATTATATAATACGTATATATTAATAAATTATAAACAAATTGTATTTTGAAAACAAGAATCTGAAACAAATAACATAGAATAATGTCTGCATTTTTGACAGTCATCGGTACAGACAAATAACATTATTGCCCGTGATTATTATTCAGATTTATTATTAGGTAGCTTAGTAGGGAAGCCAGTCTAAAATGTACCATATTACAATTAAGAAAAAATAAATGAGGGTGATATATCTGTCTCTCTTTTTTATGTGTGATTAGACAAAGATAAAGTATACGAGTGACATCTTCCCGCTCATTATTTAATGGTCACAATCACAGGCCTACCTATAGCCCCCCTACTCTAGAATGAATAAATAACTCGGTTAATATTTTCTTTTCTACTTAAACTAAAATTGAAAGCCACAATAAAATATTTAATTACACGAGTACCGCGTCTAAGTGACACATTCTATTGGCCCGTTGGAGCAGTGGGTAGTGACCCTGCCTTCAGCTCCCCGGGTCGCGGGTTCGATTCCCGCCGAGGGCCAACATTTTCTATAAATAAATCTGTTGGTCTTTGCGTCTGGGTGTATATATTTGTATTTAAGTATGTATTTAAAAAATATATAAGTATATATTCATCAGTTGTCTGTCACCCAGAACACAAGTATTAAGTTACTTACTTTTGGGACGGACGACCGTGTGTGTAAGTGTCCCATATAATTAATTATTTATTTATTCTATTATTGAGACGTGCTAAAAAAATATACAATTTAAAATAAGTAAAAAACAACTTTAGAATTAATCATTACTTTGCGGAGATCCATAATACAAAAGTAATAATAAAATTATTTATTAATTATTACTATAATCTGCGGTTTATAGAAAAATAAATTACTTTTATAAAAAAAAAGCAAATATTGCTTTTTTTTATGAAACTAGTTCATTTTTTTAATTTTAAGTCCTTACAAGGGTCTTAGTGAAACAATATTTAAGTTCTAATATAAAATCTTTATTTCGAAGTAAATAAAAAGTTTTACAATTTTAATCATGTATTACACAACAAAAGCTCCACTCTACCACTCATCCCAGCAAAAAGAGATCTTAAGACTATATAATAAGGAAGACTATAATAAGGACATCTATCTATCTACTTCATTATTCATAATGTCCTGCTGAGGAAAGTCCTCAAGAACTTTAAGTATAGCTCGACAATATTCCTTTTCTTCTATATATGTATCATCTGCTAGTTCGGGCAATTTCAGATGATTTTCTAGAACATTTTTGAGATTCACTCTGGGGTCTGTGCATTGTTGAAGAATGGTAGGATCCAGGTCCTCCAGTAAACTTTGAAGCATGCTCAGTAAATGCTCTGAACTTTCATCTCGTCCAGTATTTATTTGTTCTGCAATATCTTTGACAAGATTTTGTTGTATGAACTTTTCTGAAAGCACACATTATATTTAAAAAAAAAATTAACATACTTTATCTATTTTTAAAGAAGTTTTCATAAGTATGCCAACCATACTTCATTGAGCACATATATACAGTTCTAATAAATATTTGCTTATATCAATACATATATATAAAGCTGAAGAGTTTGTTTGTTTGATTGATTGATTGTTTTAACACACTAATCCCCAGGAACTACTAGACTGATTTGAAAAATTCTTTCAGTGTAAGATAGTCCATTTATCAAGGAAGGCTATAGGCTATGGCCTATATATAATCACGCTAAGGTGAATAGGAGAGGAGCAGCAATAAAAAATAGTACAAAAATGACAAAATTTAAAGCTTTCCTTGCGCTGAGTAAAAGGTAATAGTTATTCAAAAATCATGTATCACAAAATTCTAAAGTTCTAAATAAAAGTCTGCGACTGCATATGTCTTGGTTTTACGGTTAACCCAGTATAACCATTTTTGTGGTTATGAAAATACTATATTACAGTTTTCTCTCCATGCGAGTGGAACCGCTGGCGATTGCTAGTATAAAATATAGCTGAACCATCCCTGCTTTACATCGATAGTAGAACATATTATTATATGACTGAGACCATCCATTGATTAATTTTTGCACTAGTTTTCATTTAACATTAACTCCTAATATATTCATTTAAATTATATGGTGTAAACATAACAGTATTTGGCCTGATATGGTTTAAATTACTAAGGTATTTATATTGATAGTGTATCCATATAAATAACTTTCTAATTACCATATTGTACGGGACCTTAATCTAACTTAGAAAACCTGTCTCAATGTCTCATTTCTTTTCATTAAAGAACAATATCGTTTGAAAGCACATCTATGGAGAATTCTTGGGACATATGTAACAAACCAACATTGAAGCAGTGTGATAGATCTAGGCTCTTACAGTTCACTTAATTAGTAGAGCGGAGGCAAATAGATAATAAGAAGCCGCTATTTTACCCTTAGCATCAGCATAATGACGACAAAGATACTGTATAAGGAACGCTGCCTTGGTCCTTGCAGCAGTGTTAGGTCCTCTCAGGACATTAGCCAGAATATCACAACCACCCTGAGCTATCAGCTCCTTGCACGCTGGTTCATATTCACGGGTTGCACCTGAATTAGAAAACAATTAAGTATGTAAATAATCAAATGAGAAAGGAAATTTTTAGAAGATCTAAAGCGACTAAGTGAAAGCCTAACTGGTTGTGAAGCTATAATAGCCTAATGGGCGGAGTACATATATTTAAAACACATGGCAAACTATTGTATGTAAGTTTACAATATCAGATAATTTCAGGGTATTAAGTTACAAAAGCAATAATATATAATAGCAATAAAATACTTTGCAGTGATCCATAATACAAAAGAATAAAATTATTAAAATTTATCACAGATATGGCAGAATAATTTCATTAAGTAACAATAAAGCATGATCTTTACCAAAAGTTGTCACTCAGACTGACAACTTTAAAAATTTCTTTCGAAAATTCTAAGAATTAAAAGTTTTAATGAATTTAAAAATGTGTGAATTGGTTTGTTGTTCCATCCAGACTTCCATTAATAATTACAATTGGAAAATAAAATCTCCCAAGACAGAAAATGATAACCAAAGTAGTATGAAACACGACTAATATAGATATAAATGCTGTTACAGGGTCAGACATAATTGTGTCACAATCAAAGTTTTTTTATATTAACTAGTGTTAAATACACAATGATTAATCAAGGTCGATTTAACTGATAACAGGAATGGTCGTAAATATTCCAAATACAGTGTAGTAACTCACATGATATGGCCAATATACACTTGGCTAGTGTGTACCCTCTTTCAGTGCCAGCTAAGTGTAGCAGCACATTCAGGACACCAGACTCCAGTGCCAGAGACTGGCATTGTGGATTATTCTGACACAAATCCGCAAGCACCTGGCTGGCTCGTGCACGGACCTTCTCATTTTCACTGCCAAAGCACACAGAGAATATGGCGAAGCCTCCACATTTATGGAAATCTGGAATATGGATACATGTCTATGATTTTCAATATGTAAACCAAACACGAAAAACCGGTTTAGAACCTTGGTGTAAGAATGAAAATCGTATAAAAGATAGAATCGTATAAAAGATAGTTTTCCGGTTCCGGTACTCATACTGTAAACACGTATATTAATGGCTCCGAAATAAATTTTCGATAACTGTGTAAAAAGTGAAGTGACTGATCTTCCGTAACGTGAATCTAACACGGCGAGTGTAGTTTAAAAGTTTATGTGTATGTTAGTTCAGAAGTGCATAAAGCTATAAAGTCACAAAAGAGAGATAAAACTCCGGGTTCTGATGGTATTAGCAATGAACTTTTAATTCAAAACATAACCCATCTTGTACCGATTCTCACCCAAATTTTCAATGAGGTGCTGCAAAGTGAGAACATACCACAACAATGGACAATATCGACCATAACACTTATACACAAGAAAGGCGATAAAAATAACATAAACAACTATAGACCAATAAGCTTAATGTCCAATATATACAAAGTTTTTGCAAAAGTAATCCTTGATAGAATTAAAAACACGCTTGATTTCAACCAGCCACATGAGCAAGCGGGATTCAGATGTGGCTATTCCACCATAGACCACATATTTGTCGTAAAGCAGCTCTTTGAAAAATGTAATGAGTTCAATATTATATTCTACTGCTGTTTCATCGACTACAGCAAAGCTTTTGACTCGCTGGAACATAAAGAGATCTGGAAAGCGCTTAAAAAACAAGGAGTAGAAAATAAGTATATTAGAATCCTAAGGAACATCTACATAAACAGTAAAACCAAAGTCAAACTAGATAGGAAAGGCAAGGAAATAAAAGTCCACAGGGGTGTGCGCCAGGGGGATCCTCTGTCACCCAAGCTATTCACTTCAGTACTGGAGGAGGTCTTTCGCTCATTTAACTGGGAAAATTGTGGGTTATCAATTAATGGTGAAAACCTGACGCACCTAAGATTCGCAGACGATTTGATTATTTTTTCACAATCCAAAGAAGAACTACAGGCAATGTTGAATGATCTGGATACAGGAAGCCGCAAAGTAGGATTGCACATGAACCTAGAAAAAACCAAAGCCATGACGAACGGATATAAAGAACCAATAATTGTAAACAACGACACAATTGATTATGTAAATGACTACATCTACCTAGGTCAAGTAATTTCAACAACAGAACCAGCGGGAAAAGAAATAGATAGACGCATCGGAAATGCATGGAAGCAATATTGGAGCTTAAAAGAAATAATGAAAAACAAACAGATGAAGATGTCAATAAAAAGAAAACTATTTGACACATGCATATTGCCAGTGCTCACATATGGCAGCCAAACCTGGGCTACAACAAAAGCGCAAGATAAGAAACTTACAGTATGTCAGAATGCCATGAATAGAAGTATGCTTGGCAAAAGACTGTCCGACAGAATAAGAACATCTACTATAAAGAAAAAAACGAAAACTAAAGATGTAATTGACACCATCAGGAGGCTAAAATGGAAATGGGCTGGCCATACAATAAGAGGAGATGAAAGATGGTCAAGGAAAGTGATGTTTTGGCATACAAAACATCAGAAAAGAAAAAGAGGCAGACCACTGCGAAGATGGGTCGATGACATTTTGGCTGTGGCAGGGCCAAAATGGACTAGAACTGCCAATGATAGAGCAAAATGGTCACAGTTGGAGGAGGCCTTTGTCCGAAGACAAACAGACAACGGAAATTAAATATCATTCTTAGTATTACAAATGAAAAATTTATAACAAATGTCTGAATAAAGGCTTAATATAATAATATAAAAACCAAACACGAAAAACCGGTTTAGAACCTTGGTGTAAGAATGAAAATCGTATAAAAGATAGACTAGAACTCTATGTCTAAAATTTAAATAATTCTTTATTCAAATTGGCTTTTACAAGCACTTTCGAATAGTCAAATTACAATGACGCTACAACTGGTTCAGGAAGGTGCTCTTACTGAGAAGAACCAGCAAGAAACTCGGCGGTCACTATTTTCAAAATAAGTATTAATCTTAATTAATTAAGAACTAATTATAAAATTTACAATATAATCCTTAATAATTAATAATAAATAATTAAGTTAAATTCATTCATTTTGAGTAAAAACTAGCTTTATAGCAGCAGGTAATAACCTGCTAAACTGAAGGATCACTTAATATTTATGTTATATTGCCCTAACTGAAGAATAAAGTCACTTGTCTCATGTATAAGCATAGGAAATGTTACTTTATTCTTCGAATGGGGCTCTATATATACGCTGTGAGATGTTACAAGCAATCTTGAGTTGTTACTTTGACATTTTCTAAATAAAGAAATCATTAAAAAGTTAAAAATAGCATATTCAGTAAATTTGACCCCAAAAAATATACTTTAAGTGCCTCAATCCTAAAATAGTCTTTGTACTCACCATTGGCAATGTCAATATCATCGATAAAATCCAAAATGTTGTCAAATGCTTCCTCAACATCTTCTGGTAGTTGGTCTCCAAGTTGAATGCTGCTCATTTTCTCCGAATTTGAAAGAACCTTAATTGCGTTCTGCAACTCTTTTGCTATGTCAACTGTGAGAGTTTGAAGGGCTTCTTCTAAAAATTTTCGCCTCTGAAATTAGCAAACTGTGTATAGGAATTCAGTGTGCTCAGAATATAATTTTTATTCAGCTCAAGAATTGTCACATTTGTATGGTAACTTCTAGTGATATGAGTGCAATTTTTTAAGTTATTGAAGTGCAAAAGTGATAAATAAAAAATAAAAAATTTATCACGGATTATAGCAAAATAATATTGTTATTACTTTTGTATTATGAGCTGCAAAGTAACGCTTATTCCATAAATTATTTACTAAAGTGCATCAAAAGGGTATTATTAAATACGCTAACACACACAACTTTTGCCTTAATAGTAGTAAGATTGTAATAAAATTCAAATACTAATTTAATAAGGTTCATCTCGCAGCAAGAATAAAAAGTTATATAATGCTACCTCTGCATTCATGGGAGGCATCTCGGAGGTTCCGGGTGAATCTTCAGCCTTACTGGCCTCCATTGCAAAACGAAGGAGACCCTAGAAATTAAACAAATAATTAAAAAATTATACTTATAATTGGATATATTCAATATCCTATATTTGTTATAGAAATAAAACATTCTTACAATGGAATACATGACTATACTGGTGTAGTTTAATTAGATGAGTGAAATTTGAATCTTAAAAATACAGAACAAGTCCTGACGTTATATGGTCGTAATGTTATTTTGTCTCTGGTTTTAATATATTTAAATCATACTAATGATAAAATAATAGTCTATGACATATATATTTGAGTTTTTCATGTAGGTTGAAGGGGTGAAATTATTAATTTCACCTTCTCAATGTATTATAAAAGATAGTGTCAAATAAAGGTTAAGTTAAAATATCGAGTTGCAAGTACAATAGCAAATATAGTGAATAAACATGTCAAATTAGTGAACATTTGTTACAATAAAGTAAAATTTTCAATACCTGTAAATTTCTCGGTTGACGAGGTTGTTCTGGTTCAGATTCGTCGTCCGCAACAGGGAAGGCAGCCGCAATGGCATATTCTTCATTATTTGAACCCATTTTAGTTTTAATAACTTCAAACGGATTTTACTTAATAATATTCGCCCAGACTCTTCGATTTATGACCGAGATTTTAGATGCTTCAGATTTTTTCGTAAGAATATATAAAGAAAATTTATGTAAATCAACGCGCCCAGTGCTTTTCTAGTTAGGTTGTTCTGGAACTTTACAATATCATAAACAAAATTATTCCAATACAAAATTTATGACGATAATAGCAAACGCCTCAATCAATGTTACTAGATATACAATTCAATTTCTACCTATTAATTTGGGAATTAATAGTAACAAAGCCGTAATTTATTTCGTTATTACTTATTTTTTAATAATTTTCTTCAAACGTTTTACATATTGACGTTATTAAGATATTATTAGTTCATAATACTTCACTATGCAATTTAAAGATTAACTCATGACGATCTATAATTTATTTTTAATTATATCTTTATCTTAATAGACTATAGTATATTAATTTATTGATTTATAAACTAAAAAAAAACAGTTTTGAGGTATCGCGACCACAATAAAGCTTTGCAAACGAAATTAAAATTCTGCATTTATAAGTTTAAATTACGTATTAGGTATAAAGATTATGCTAAAACGTAAATAAATACAAAGATCAAAAACTCGCAGGAACTGCCAGCTTCTTATATTACTATATGAGTAACACATTTTTCTTAATATAAATAAATTGTCTACCAAGTTTCTCTCAAGTAATACAAGAACAATTGATGACAATAACGTTTTAAAGTCAAGAAAATCTAGCTCTACGAGTATACATACGTCATAAATTATTCGACATTCTTGAGTAGTTCAAACTAGTCATTATTTACGCACAAGCTGAGTTACGCATCGTATGGTCCTTATTTATTAATTCTTACTGCCTGTATGCTGTTATTGTCGTGGCCTTGCATAATACAGTTATCAATTCAAGTTCAATTAATAATTTTTTAAAAGTTAAATTAACACCCCACATGATTGGGAAACTTTAATAGATAGCAACATTATTATATAGTCTACTCAAGATGCGTTCATAAAATATTGCGTTCTATTTTAATAAAAGGTTAAATAATAATGAAATTATATAATTTTATTATATATATAAATTATTTTTATGTTCATAAATGATCATTTTAATAAATAAGGTTTTCTGATCATTTTAATAAATAAGATTAATTCACAATTTTCTATTTTAGTATTTTTGTCGACGCAATATTTTTTCCTATAGCAATTTTATTTGCAGAGGACTTAAGGTAATATTAAGATTATGTAGTTAGATTCTTAAGAGTAAAAATGTAGATTTCGTGCTTGCGTATGCTGATACGTAATAAATAAGGAAAATTTCACGATGAGTTCACCTTAATACTCAACTTAATTATTTTCTACCTGTCTATGGATCTATAATCAGTATTAAGTTTTTAAATTTTTAAACATGATTTGGCTACGTATATAACATGTTGTGCCGACCTCACTTAAAGGGGGATAAGGGCAGAAGGATAATGATGACGAAAGAATAGGCAAGTTAGTCTTATATCCTGATATTCTTGAGAACTCACTAGACAAGGCGCCAACCTTCAATTAATAAAAAGTAACTATTTACTATCAATTATTCAATTCCACGGTAATCCCACCCAGAGCGCCTTAGAATTTCCGGTTTGCGGCGTATATAAATAACGTTATTGAATAAGTAGGTCAGGGGTGTCGAACCCTTATGCAACAACGTGTCATTTTTTTAAACAAACGTTTTATAAGGTCCTAGGTACAAAAGAAATGAAAATATTATTTTGCTATAATCCGCGATTATATTATTTTTTATTTATGTATATGTTATATTTATATTATGAAAATATTTTCAAATTATTTGTATAATGGACCTCCGCAAAATAACTCATATTTCTATAATCTATAAAAAGGTCCTAGGTGTGCCACCAAAAGTTATGACTTTCTGATTATCAGGAAAATAATTAACATTGTCCTGCCCTTATCCTACTCTGAGTCATGTTATCACATGTTTTTCTATTCCATTCTCTCCTATCATTCGTCAACTCTGGCGCTATTCTTTTATATGCATGTCATAACACACAATCCATCATTTTAAGGTCTCTCTCTAGTTACATATCCATCCATATTCATATTTAACACTCGTTTGGTCACATGACTTTCGCTTCCTTTCATCATGTCCATACCATCTTAATCTTGCATTTCTTGTCTTTTCTAAGATCGGCGCAACTATAAGACTTCCCCTTATTTATTCATATCCTTATATATATTATAGGGGTAAATTATGAAATTAGTATCATCATCATATTCCTGCCCTTATCCCACTCTAAGTGGGGTCGGCACAACATGTTATAAACATGTTGTCACGTGATTTGGCTACGTATTTTACGACCGGCCGCCTGCCTGACGTCAACTTACCTTAGTCGTATTTAACGACACCTCGGTAAGAAAGAGGGTGATCTATTCTACTTAACCGGATACCACACGGTGGGTCAACTTACCTTAGTAGCCTTTTACGACCCCTCGATAAGAAAGAGGGCGGTCTATTTTACACAGCCGGATACCACACGGCGGTATCAAATTAATATCAATTAACTAAAAACTCTTTATGTTATACTAACTGGTATATTTGCAATATTTTATTTACACGCGTACTTTGATTATTAAATCGGTAAATTTCGTGAAGGTTGACGCGCCCATAATAACGTGTCGCGTGCCATTGGTTGACTATCCCTGACGTAGGCCAAGCAAACACTTATAGATATCTTAACAGCGACAGTGTTATTTACATTTTTATCATATCACCTATCTTAAACCATTGAATAGATTCAACTAAATAACGCTCAAGTGTCAACAATAAAAACTGTTCGAAATTCGCAAACCTATTATCTTTTCGCAGAATCGATGGCGAGACCTTATATCTTATCCAAAGTAATATTATAAACGTGTAAATCAGTCTGTCTATTGAAGTAATTTATCGATTACAAAACCTTCGATTTCTATAAAAAAAGTTTTTATATAAACGGGAAATCCCCGGCGTTTCCGTGTAATTATGATTAATTTTTACTTAAGGAAATTGTTCATAGAATTAGGTGTTGCTTTGCGAAGGTCCATAATACAAAACTAATGAGAATATTATTTTGCTATAATCCGTAATAAAAGGAAATATAATACTAAACGTAGAGTGTACTATTCGTTCTCATACCTGATACGTGCAGAATTTGTAAGAACTTATACACTATCCGACACCGATAACACAACAATACACAAGCACTGCACACATTCACCACCACGATCTCAACAATTGTTTCGCCTCTTAACCGAAAGCGACTATTTTCTTTTATCGCGGATTATAGCAAAAATATATAAATATAAAATAATTGATTAGCGCACAGCTAAAAATAGAAACGTTAAATTTATTTGGATAGGAGTTTCCTTTTACTTGAAATTAATACTTTAGGGCGTGAAAGACAGTATATTTGTACAACAATATCTATTTTAATTGACAAATTGCATCAATATTACTTAAAAACTCTTTAATGAATTAAGACATATCCGTATAATAATGATTGATTTTTATTTAAGGATAATTGACTCAGCGCACAGCTGAAACAAGAAAACGATTGTTGAGTTTGTGATAGTGAACGTGTGTAGTGCTTGTGTATTGTGGTGGCAGTGGTTTGTGCATGTGTTTACGAATGCATGTATCAGGTAGGATATCGTATTGTCCGCTCTGCATTAAGCATTATATATATTTTCTATTTTACTTCATCGCGGGTTATAGCAAATAATTTTATTATTACTTTTGACTCATCAGAGCACAGCTGAAACAAGAAATGCGAAATTTTGGACTGGAGTTTCCTTTTACGCCGCAGAAAGCTACTTCCCGGAAACTGCAAGATTGGCACGGAACTGCAATGCATTCATGCCAATCTTCTTTCAAGTGAACTTACTCTTATTTTTCTTCTTGTCCCTTTGTTTTCCTTTGGACCATTATTTTTCGCAACATTTCTTCATAGTTGCGCCATTCTTCTGCGCTGGACAGCATACGTGCCACAAGATTACTGGCGTTAATCGCTGCATATAGCAAAATAATTTTATTATTACTTTTATAATCGTAAATAAATAAAGTAAAATAAATAAAACTTAAACAATGTACGCCGAGATTTGACTGCTAAGCTTTTTCGTGCAGGTGAAAAGGTTTAACAGGTAAATTTCGACGTTAATGCTACTTACATGTACCTAACTGCAACTTTTAGTAATATTTACTGTTATCTGAATGTTAATTTGTTTACCAATCTGTGGAAGCTTGTAATTAGCTTATAGCTAACTATAATTTAGACTTATATTTTTGTAAATAGCTGTAAGCTTTCTTTAATAAATAAAATAAAATAATTATGTACGCAGTTACAAACTGAATCCGATGCTGAGAGGAGCAGCTTCAAAGACATAATCTGTACTTATAAATGATAAGGCGAGTCGATAACGTATCTGAGATAGCCATATAACTCATAACTTCAAACATGTTTTCGTTTTGAGATCAAGCGGAAAGCTAGATAGTGTTCAGCAAATAATAGTATTATAATTAAATACGTTTTCAACTAATTATAATTATTAAACAATTATTTTAAGTCCGTACAAAGAATAAGGTAAGTAAAATCCTTCTTTTTATATTTTACTAGTAGTATTCCGCGGTTTCACCCGCGTTCATACCGATCTCATGGCAATGAAAAGTCTACTAAGTCGGACTATAGATTTCATCATCATCATCTTCTTGCCCTTATCCCATTCTATGTGGGGTCGGCACAACATATCATAAACATGTTGTCACATGATTTGGCTACGTATTTTACGACCGGCTGCCTGACATATCATTACCTTTGTCGTATTTTACGACACCTCGGTAAGAAAGAGCGTGGTCTATTCTACTTAAGTCGGATTATAGATTTATTTTTTGTTAAATATATCATCAATAGTTTCCGCAGCGCATGAGATGCCAGATTTTTGTGACTAACTTTTTAAAGCTTATTTCACTTTTATTACGGATCCCTATTTTTTAATGTAATATAGCCTATGTTGCTCAGTAAAGATGCAGCTTTTTAATGGTGAAAGAATTTTTGAAATCGGTCCAGTAATTTTGGGTGAAAACATTACATACATACATACAAATTTTTCCTTTTTATAATATTAGTATAGATTATAGAATAAGGCTCCGCACAATCGCTATTAGTAAACAAAGTAAAAGTAAAGTAACAGACTGTTGCAATCTCACTGCGGGGCATAGGCCACCTCTCTCCGTTTCTGGAGAGAAGGTTTGGGGCTAAGACCTACCACGCTGCTCCAATGCGGATTGGTAGGTTACACATATCTCCAGAATTCTCTAGAGATATGCAGGTTTCCTCACGATGTTTTCCTTCACCGATAAGCGTGTGATAAATTGCAATTATTAATTAGACACATAAGTTTTAAACAGAAAAACTTATTGGAGTCTGCCTGGGTTTGAAACCATGACCTTCTCGAAAGAGTCGTACGGTCTAACCGTTTGGCTATCACAGCTTAGCAAAAAAGGAAGGATAAAAATATTAAAATGTAATCCAATAAAAGTAAGCTTTCATCATTCTTCTGCCCTTATCCCACTCTAAGTGGGGTCGGCACAACTTAACTGATGAAATGAGGGTGGTCTATTCTACTCAGCCGGATATCACACAGCTCATTTTTGTAGTATAATTTTAAATTAAATTCACTCGACTATTTTTCATGGGGCGGTAACCTATAATTAAGGCTGGATGTAGTCAAAAAGTTTACAAAGTATTTTATTGTATAGAGAATATAAGTGTTATTAAGTCATCTTCCTGCCCTTATCCCTCTCTAAGTGGGGTTATAAACATGTTGTCACGTGATTTGGCTGAGTATTTCACGACAGGCCGCCTGCCTCACATCAACTTACCTTAGTCGTATTTTACGACACCTCAGTAAGAAATAGGATGGTCTATTCCACTTAACATTAAAATACGACTTAAAATTAAAATACGAATAAGGTAAGTTGACGTCAGACAGACGGCTGGTCGTAAAATACGAAACCAAATCACGTGACAATATGTTTATAACATGCTGTGCCGACCCCACTTAGAGATAAGGGCAGGAGAATTATGATGTGGAACTTCGCAACACAATGTCTAATTGAATAAATTATTCGTTTAACGTGTAATCTCTCTGAGTTCCAGATGCCGCCTCGTCAAGACCACGTGATCCAAGTGCAACGGGTCCAGGTGCAGGTGTCGAGGCCGCCCCCTCCACCGCCACCCCCCGGTCGCCTGCAACGACCACCCCACGACCACCCGGCAGTGTACATCGACCGAACAGCCGCGCGCCAGCAGAACAACAACACGGGCAGAACTTAGACATATTTCACGCTATTCGCCCCACTTGTATTGTTCGCAAAACATTGACTAATAGCAACTGACAGGATGTAAAATGAATGGCCTCGGATCACAAAACAAAAAAATGTGATTATTTATATAATTAGGCGTTACTTTGCGGAGATCCATAATACAAAATACCAACTCAACAATCGTTTCGCCCCGCAACCGAAGCGTCATCAGACGATAGACTCGACAAAATCGGAAGGCGAAGCATTAACCAGACCAGTTTAGTTATATACTAATCGGTTCAAACCCATTGATTTTATTTAATTGTGCCTCCGAAAACGTGTGTATTACTTTTGGGCAAAAGTTTTAGAGCTTAGGCCCATAAAGCTGCTCTGCGGATGGATAGGTAATATATAAAGTAGCCTAAATATAAAGTATAGACTGTTATTATCCCACTGCTGGGCATAGGCCTCCTCTCTCCATTACAGGAGAGAAGGGTTGGAGCTAAGACCTACCTACCATGTTGCTCCAATGCGGATTGGTATGTTGCACATATCCCTAGAATTCTCTAGAGCAGGTTTTGCTCGCGATGTTTTCCTTCGCCGAAAAGCGTGTGATAGATTACAATTATAAATTAGACACATAATATGCCCGGGGTTTGAACTCATGGCCGACTCGAAAGAGTTGCACGCTCTAACTACGCTGGGCTATCAGAACTTATAGGTAATACATATCTACCGGAATTTCCCAGTGATAATGTCACGATGTTTTCCTTTGTGATATTGTCAATATTTATGAGACATTTACCTTTTATGATGATTTAGCGATACGATGAGCAAGTGTGCCTCTCGCTAGTCGCTAGGGGGTCATGAGTTGTTATGTAACCCGGAATAACAATGAATTTTCTGTCAAAAATTATGTGCCTAATTGATATTTGCAATACATCACAAGCTTTTCGGTCATCATCATGAGGAAACGTGCATATCTCTGAAGTATTCTGGGGATATGTGTAACCTACCAATCCACATTGACGCAGCGTGGTGGGCTTAAGCTCCGAGGATTCTCCGAAAAAGTAGAGAGGATTCCTATACAATGCATAGTAAAGGGTGTTAATTTACTTTTTTTTACTTTTCTTTTATAGAAAACTCATAAGCGAACTTAGTGTCCAAAATTCAATACGTATAAAAATTCCATAAAGTGATAGTTCCGTTAGTTAAAATAAATTAAGTTTTGAATTCGACAGAAATAGCGAGTAATAGTTAAGATTTTAATTCTTAAGATTAAAATGTTATTTCTAAGTCTTAAATAGTTGTAATATTAAATAAAATGTAATTAAGTGAACATTGTTTTTATCTGTTACAAATTAAATGTTACAACCAAGGTTTCCTAGTAATTATAACGCGTATTACTCAACATAGTAATACGCGTTATAAGTATAAGTATAATTACAAAACTTAAGCCAGATTAGAAAAAAAATCTGTAAATATTGTAACAATATGTTCTTTAGAGAATGCTGCGCTATGCACCGCGGAAATTCCGTTCATTAATTTTTTGAGTTTATCGCTGCTACACATACAGACAGACGCGGCAGAGGTCTTTTTATAATGTCTGGTGATAAGTAAATATCCGCGACACTCGTATTTATCTTCCAGAAAAGTAATTGCAGAGTTCTAAGAGACACTGTGACATCAATAAGATAATTATTCTTTTTATACGTACGACATAGATTAATAACTGTAATTTTAAATAACGAACAAGCAATCTGAGCTCTAGTGTATTTAATGTCTATGGAAATAACTACATGCTTATTTCCTAACAATTAGACGTTATTTCTTAATCAGTAGGACGTTATTAACAGTCTTACACTGTCAAATGCAGTGGTAGAGCTTAGAAGAGCTTCTAAATAGAGTGATGCCGTTTGCACTCGGCAGGTGTCATTAGTCCCTTGTAATTGATTGGCAACAAACAGTAAAAATAAACACGACCGCAAACCGCGGCAAGTGGCTGGCGTGCACGGTGCGGCAACGTCGCGCGATCGATCGCCACCACGCGATGCCAACCCGTTGCGTGAAAGCAACATTAAAAAGTTTTACTCGCTGCCTTTAAAACTCGCTTATGAAACTGTCCGTTATTATTTTTCTTTAATAAATTATGCTATTCAAAATGATTTGTGGGTATATAATAAAAGTTTGTTTTAACGCGTTGTTATGTGCTGAACACGTTCGAATAAAGCGTGTTGGAGTTTTATAAAATGAGCCAATGTTGGCTGAATGAATGGTTTTCGAAATTAGGAAGATATTATCTAAACTGTTGATAGTAACGTAAAATTCGCTTTTATGAAGATTTATTTCCCTTTTCACTATAGTACTTACTTGATTTTTGCATAGATTTGCATTAGATCTGGATATCTCAGATCTTGTGCGAGACGACTTAGGCATGATGTCTAGAACAAATAGGTTCAAATCGAACGATCTTGTAATTCTTATATCTATTTGTATTGTAATAATGAATAATCATTCAAAACTTCACTGAGCAACAGTGAGCTAAAGTCATGGCCGGGTATATACGTTTATAAGTAGGTACCTATGTTAGAATATTAGTATTTAGATCTTTTTTTTTTTTTAGGTTTCATCTTTTTTTTTTCACTGCGTGACGTAGGCTATATAATAATAATAATAATAATAATCTTTATTGGTGCATAAAAACAAAGTGAACACAATATATTGGAACCCTGGCCCCTAAACTAGAATATATTATCTGGAATGTGATTATTTAAGTGCTAAAAAAATAAATAAGGGACAATGTAGAATTAAAAAAACTTAAGTCAAGCTAAATATTAATATTCTGAACGAAGTACGTTCAACGTACATTGGATTTCCTTTCTGGAACGCTTACATCCTAGCTGGCGCATGACCGGCCATAATTTTCAGTTATCCTATCCTATCCTACTAATATTATTAATGCGAAAGTTTGTGAGTATGGATATATGTTTGTACTCTTACACGGCGTATCAGTATCGATGAAATGTGGCACAATTATTTCTTATACACCGGAGTAACATATAGTTCAAATAAATCCTGTGAATTCTACAGTAATAGGATGACATTGAAAAGCGCCATCTATTATAAACTCAACACGCGACGATACACAAACAAAGTTGCGGGGAAAAAACCAGAAAATAATAAAGTATAAAACACTCCACCGTTAACAGAAATCAGCGTTTTACAAGAATTTCTTTTGCTATAAATACATTTAGATGACTTTATGTACCTACTTAAAATACTAAAATTGACATAAAAAGAAATATATTCCTTCATAAAAATGTTTCTTGTTTAAATTAACTATAAACCTGCAATAAACTTACAACTTTCAAAAATTACTCCAATGATATTACGATACGAGATTTTGCTATTTTATTTTGACAATATACCATTATCCCCTACTTTGAGCTGAACCATAAATAACGCTTAATATCTTTACTATTTTAATTAATCAAATATTAGGTATCATCTATAAAATATTACACCGGCCTAATCAATTCCGCTGTGTGGTATTCAGTTGAGTAGAATAGACCACCCACATTTCTTACCGAGTTGTCGTAAAAGGAGACTAAGGTAAGTGACGTCAGGCAGGTGGCCGGTCGTAAAATACGTACCCAAATCATGTTACAACATGTTTATAAAATGTTGTGCCGACCTCACTCTGAGTGGAGACATGAGGATAATACTCGGAGACTGTATTAGCCAAAGTTTTACACAGCTATCGACCCGCCGACGTATGAGACAATTTCTGCAAGTACAGAATTGATTTATTTTATAGTAGCTATCGACATTATTGTTTTCTAATATCTATTTATAATTTGCACAATTTGTAAAGAAATAGAAAACAATATTGTATTGGGGTCACGAGTCAATGATATCCAACCCCGGGCAGGCACCAATGAGTTTTTCTATTAAAACTTATGTGTCTTATTGAAAATTCCAAATTATTACACGCTTATCGGTGAAGGAAAACATCGTGAAGGGACCTGCATATCTGTAGAATCTTTTGAGGATATATGTAACCTACCAATCCGAATTGGAGCAGCGTGGTGGGTTTTACCTTTAATCTTTTTCACCAAAGAGCGAGAGCGGACGCCTGTGCCCAGCCGTGGGATAATAACAGGCCGTTTCTTTCCTTTTTTTTCAATTAATTTATGTACACAATCGACTATGCGACACTAATTTGACTAGTACAAATACATAGGTAGACTCAGTTTTCTGCGAAAAAACGGAGAGAGGAAGCCTGTGCCCAGCAGAGGGATAGTAACAGGCCGTTACTTATAATTAAAATATAAGATTTGTTTTCAGTGTTGATTCGTCATAAAAACAGCATCTTTCACAAAAAGCGGCCGAATGGAAATAAAGTTAGTCATATTTTTGTTTATTTCAAACCTCGATGTTGGCATGGCATTTCGGGTTATATTTCTGCGACGTTGCCGCTCCGTGCGCTAACGGGCGCCCGTCACCGCGGCGCGCGGCAGTGGCACTCGCTCCGAGCCAAGCGCAGTGGCGTAGAGTGTGCCGCTGTATTTATTGTTTTGCTTATGGTATCGTATTTAAATACGATAAAAATTGTTTTGAGAGACACTAAGAAATGAATGTTTTAAATTTGGGTTTAGATTTGCTATTTAAAAGGTTATAGAACTTTTACAATTATAGAAAATAAAGTTTTATTTAGAACAGCTTATGAAAAAATATTTTCTGTTTAACTATATGTATAACTATTATAAATACCTAGTGCTTGTATATTAGCCGTATTTATAGATTTCGACACTTGGTGTGTATGTAAATAGTTTCTTATACTGTTATGTTAATACGATTTTAAATTACGAATTAGGTTTCTTAACTTCAACAAATATGACCTACATATGTGTAAGTAAGGTTAAGAAGTTTTTGAACAAATAATTACCAATTTTGAAGATATTTTGTAAAGGCAACTCTGAAAAACAGGGAAGATGGCTGCCAGCTACAAGAAGGGTGTGGACTATGGAAATGAATATTAATACAGCCACGAATTCGATTGTGGGATCTTTGTAGAAGTAGTATTTTAAGTATATCGAATTATATATATTTAAGGAAAGAATTGGAGTTTTTTTACATACCTACATGTGTAAGAAACGAAACTATTTATAAATTTAAATTACCAAGTAAATGAATACGATAGTGCTAGTTTGACTCGAGTGATTGCGCCAATGTCAGAACGATCTTTGGACTGGACAGGTCACGTTACACTAGCTATCTCACGATATCTTGGTTATTTACATATACCTCCAACTGCGGTCATGACAAGAAATGTGTCATGGTTTTAATGCATTTATTGATAAATCCATAACAGATATCTTGTAGATCGACAATCTAATGTAATGTAACTATTAATATAAATGCGAAGTTTGTGAGTTTGGATGTATGTTTGTTACTCTCTCACGGCAAATCCGCTGTACCAATATCGATGAAATTTGACACAATTACTCCTTATACACCGGAATAACATATAGGCTATAGAAATCCAGTTAATTGTACAGTAATAGGATGACATTGAAAAGCCTCAGCTATTATCGACCTCAGGCCACACGAACGAAGTGGCGGATAAAAGCTATTTTATTAGTTGGCGAACTTTGTAGCGGCTTGTAGCTATCCTACTGCTGGAAGTTGATCACCTCCTCCCCCCTTTTAGAAAAAGCATTGAAGATTGAACACCTAACATTCTTTTTCTATACATATTATAAAACTTTATAATATGTATAGAAATAGAATGCTACCATAGACAAACATATAATTTGGAAAGAGTATTTCTCCAAATGGCCGAAACAATAAGATCGTAATAGGTCATTTCCTTAATGACATTTTGATGACGCACGAACTTTGAATATCTTTTACAAGAAATATGTGTTTAAATAAAAGATGAGATTTCTGAATTGTGCTTTATATAAAAGGTTAAGGATATCCTTATGCTTATTATCTTTTTTTACTTTTTTTTTATAAAAACGTAAGATTATACACTTTGCGGTTGGTATGATACTTTGTATAATCTATAATTTTTGATAATTAGGTACGATAACTTTTCTTTATCTTTAATATTTAATAGAGTTAATCTTGTATATCTCGGAAACGGCGCCAACGATTTTCATGAAACTCGGTATGTAGGGAGTTTCGGGGGTGATAAATCGATCTTCCTAAGTTTTTTTAAATATCCTTGTTTTTAGGCATTGAAAAACTGCTATTATAGAAATAGAATATAAAGGTTAATTGTGCTGTCATTTGCAAAGTTAGTACAACTTTGAGAATAGGCGGATTAAACAAGTGACTACCCGGGATGGAGTCACAGATATCACCAACCTTTTCATACTTTTTATTTTTAATGCATTTTTTCATATCTTATAATAAAATTATATATTTTAATTAAGTTACCGAGCAAGTCTCGGTCATCCAGATATTTGCGGTTAATAGGGATCTTTAAGCTGAAAACACCGTGATAAAATCCACATATCTCGCCCTATCCGAAGAATAAAGTCACATGTCCCATGTATAAGTATAGGAAATGTAATGAAAAATAATCGATTTTTATAACAATCAATTATATTTTCAAAATAATCGATTATATTTTCATAAAAAATCGAATTTTTATAAATCGATTATTTTAATCATCCTTTTTCTCGTTTCACTCTTTTTTCTAATTTTTTAAGATTACATATTCACTATCGAATGAAACCAATGAAGCCAAACTACATATTTTATTAGAATTTCATAAATAGCTCATCTGTTATTATTTATTGGTAGTTGTCCACTTTAATTATTTATATAAAAAAAGGCAACTTTCATATAGTCAGAAAAAAATTATTAACAATCGATTATTTTGATACGACATCGATTTTTTAAAAATCGATTATTTTTAAAGGGAAAAAAATTGAATATTTATTAATCGTTTTTTTCTACTTCAAGTCACATCCATACTTTATTCTTCGAATAGTGCGATCAATAGAAAATAACTGGATTACGTAGGTATTATGTAAGTACATAACAAGTACCTGCCAAACCGCACTGTAGCGTGTTTGCCAAGTTTTGCGAAGGTTACAGGATGATGTTCTGCCTTATCTATCGAGTAGTGGATATATCGAATAGCGGATGGCACAAACCCTACCAGCCCAGTTTGATTACCTAAATACTTAATAATTCTACAGGAATAGGATGACATTGAAACGCGCCATCTATTCGATCTATCACAAGACAACAGTCCACGCGAACGAAGTCGCGAGTAAAAGCGATATACTATAACTTGTATATATGACTCGAGTACCGATTAAAATTGTAAAACCTTGAGGGAGTTTTTTTTCTTCAAATTTTATACTATGACAGCTTACGTAAACAGCATTTCTCGTTTTATCTTGTTTTTGTTAGATCTAATAATTAAAACAAGAAAGATAAATCCGATTTCCTCTCAGATAAACTTTCTTTTGGCATCAGTTCAAAGAGAGAAATACGTTTTTGATTTCCAGGTATGTTAGTTTACTAAAACGGTCAAAGAGGTTAAACAAAATGAGCCCTTGTTGCTTTTTAAATAAATACATTATTATTATTATTATTATATTTATATTACTTTTATTACTCTCATTAAAGAGGTCTCTAAGCACGGGCCATGGCCAAGTGCATTAAGATTCAGCTAGGAATTTTCGTACTATTCTACATGTATTAAGTATTACAGCTTTTTGCATAAGTGTGTATATGTGTGGGTGAATGTCTAGACTTTTTAAACTGTTTTTTAGGCTCTTAGGGATGATACCCGTGGATGAAATTACTATTGGGATTGTATGAACCGTATTAACCGACCATTGTTTTTTTAATTCTATTGCTAAATCGCGGTATTTGCATATTTTATCAGAATAAGTGGTGGTCAGGTTGTGTGTGTTACATATCGCAATATCTATTAATTTAACTTGCTTTTTAGTTTTATCATACACGGTTATATCCGGTCTATTGTAATGTATAGTTTTATCAGTTATAATTGTTCTATCCCAATATACTTTATACTGATCGTTTTCTAAAACGACACTCGGTTTATATTTATAATAGGCAGTTTTATTAGGAATAAATTTGTATTTATACGCCAGATTTTGGTGAACTATTGCTGCTATTTGGTCGTGTCGGTGCTTGTAGTCAGTTTGTGCTATCGCTTTACAAGCACCTGTTATGTGCTGAATTGTTTCGGAATTACAATAACAGCGCCTACACGTGTCTGTTAGGAGATTGGGTCTATGGATAATATGTTTTTCATAATTTCGCGTAACTATTACTTGATCTTGTATTGCAATCATAAAAGCTTCTGTCTCTGGAAAGAGCTCACCACGCCGCAGCCATTCGTTCGACGCTTCTATGTCGACGTGAGCTTGGCTAAGATCAGCTCGGTGTCTCCCATGCAAAGACTTCTGTGACCAAATTTCAATTTTTTGATCATTGCTTAAGATGTTTTCATCAGGTTGTGAATTTCTGTCAGATAGGTTAAGAGGGGTGAATTTTTTATCTATTTCAGTTACATATTGGTGTGTTTTTATGTTTGCAGCCTTTTCATGGAAATATTTTCTCAAATTCTTTATAAGTCTGTTGTGCAAGTTCTTTATATCTATGATCCCTCTTCCTCCTTCTCGTCTAGGCAATGTGAGTCGCTGTATACATGATTTAGGATGATGCTTTCTATATTTGGTCATGAGTGTATTTATTATACGCTGAAGTTTATTCAAATCTGTTTTAGACCAGTTTATAATTCCGAAAGAATAAGAAAGGACTGGAATGGCATAAGTATTTATAGCTTTAATGGTGTTGCGTGAATTAAGATATGTTTTGAATATTTGGTTTAATCTAGTTTTAAATTTCTGGGTAAGATCTTCCTTCGTCTGCTTTTGTTTAATTTGTCTACACTGCTGAAATCCTAAATATTTGTATGAACTATATTCATCCATGGCTTCTATTTTCTCTCCTGTATCTAGTGTATAAGTGTTTGTTATTGTTTTCCCACGGTTTACTGAATGGATTTTGCATTTATCTACCCCAAATAGCATTTGAATATCCCTAGAGAATAATTGTGTGATGTCTGTTAATGTAGTAAGTTCTATATTATTAGTTGCATAGAGTTTTATATCATCCATAAACATTAAATGGGAAATAATGTGGTAGGTGTTGTGTAGTTTTAACTTAAATCCAATGTCTGCGCTATTAAGTAGCTGAGACAGTGGATTAAGCGCTATACAAAACCAAAATGGACGGAGTGCATCTCCTTGAAAAATGCCTCTTTGAATTTTTATCTGCTCAGTAGTAATTGAGATATTATTCTGAGTAACCTTCAGCTTTGTCCGCCACTGATTCATAACAGATTCTAAAAATGTAATTAGTATTGGATTTACTTTATAGAGTTGAAGTACATAAATGAGCCAGCTATGGGGTACCGAATCAAACGCTTTTTTGTAGTCTATGTACATTGTGTGAATATTTCGCTTACTAGTATGTGCTTGTTTCATAGCAACTGCATCTATTATTAACTGTTCTTTACAGCCTTGACTATTTTTCCTACAACCCTTTTGTTGTTCTGCAAGTATACTATATTGCTCGAAATGTTGATAAATCATTTCGTTAATGCATCCTGTGATAATTTTGTATATAGTTTGTAAGCAAGTTATAGGCCTATAGTTTGCAGGGTCTTTTGGATCAGCTCCTTTGGGTAACATGTAAGTGATTCCATGTGTTATGAATGAGGGTATTGTGTGTGGTGATTGAATGAATTTATTTATATGATTGTGTAAGTGTGTATGAACACTGCTGAATTTTTTGTACCAAAAGTTGTGTATATTATCGGTTCCAGGAGCTTTCCAATTGTGTGCACGTTTTAGAATTTGAATAAATGTATCTAGTGGGATGCTTTCAAATATCATTTCTTGTGTATTTATTGTACTAGTGACTTTTTGAAGCCAGCAAGCGTTTGAGTTGTGTTGAATTGGGTTTTCCCAAATGTTAGCCCAATAATGGTGGAGATGTTCTGGCGATGCGCCCTCAACATTACCGGAGTCAGGTGTTTGGCGATTACTGCCAAGGTTCCTATAAAACATTTTTTCATTATTATTAAATGTTGTGTTCTGTTGTTTTCTCTTCGTACAATCTAAATATCGTTTCATTCTGCTTGATACCGAGTTTAATTTTTGTTTTAAGGTGTCTAAAAAGTGTTCTAATTCAGTATTTGGTTCTTCGTGTTGTGTGTGAGTCTTATATTTAATTTTTATTTGTTCTACAGTGTAAGTTACTTTTCGATTTCTATTTCCTGCAATATATTGTGTTAATCTTCCTATTTCTAATCTATATTTTTTAATTTTTTTCTCAATCCTTTTTTGCCATGCGGGTTTCTTTATATGTCTATTCTTATATGTAGCTTCTCCTCCTCTAAATTTAGTACCATTGCAACTAGCAGCCGCGTATGCTGCTGCATAAATTAATGCGTGTACTGAATTAAAATCTAAATTATCATGTAAATGCTTCTTTAAGATGTCATTTAAATATTGAACAATTTGGGAAAATTTTCGAGAACTTTTTTGCTTAGGGATATATGGTCTATCTTCTGGATCTAAATTTTTAAACTGAACTAATGCCTTATTAAACTCTGTTTCTATATGACCGGATACTACGTTAAGTTGAATCTCGACAGAGTGACTAGTATTTTCGTTAGGTGGATCTTGCGTAGTATCCAGTATCTTTGGGTCACTACTTGTGTCTGTAATATCTTCGGTTTCATTTTGACTTATTAGGTCCATATATAAATCAGTTGATATATTACTTCTCAGCTGATTTCTAACAGCAACCAGTTGAGCTTCAATCTCCATTTTAATTTCTTCGATTCTATCTTTGTTGACTAAATTATTCAAAAAGATTACTCTTCTTTGGTCTGCAATTCTTTGTTCTGAAAGATGTGATAAGTGGGGATTCTTAATCGTAAATAGATCATACAATTTTTTCCGGTACGCTGTCTTGTTTTGTTCAAGCTGCGTTGCTTCAAAATAACATCGCACGATATCTTCATTAATGTCGTTTGACCATTTCATCCTAATATTTTGTGTGATGCTTATTGCTGTTGATGGTGTATAATTAAACTGTGGAGTTGGCTGATTTAGTGATTGTGTTGATGGAATATTTCTTGCTTCTCTTTCTTTCTGTATGTGTGTTGCCACTTCGTTTCGTATATCATCTAAAGTATTTTGGGACAGTAACTTTCTTCTAAGTATAGCGCGTCTTTGATCTCCAATTCGCTGGCGCGTAGCTAACATTTCAGGGAATTTCTGATCAAAAAGTCTATGTAGTGGGTCAAGGTAATTATTCATTAGTGTAGTTTCACATTTGGTGATGGTTAAATATGTGTGCCATATAAAGCGGTTCATCTCTTCAGACCATTTTTTCCGCACACGAGCAGTGCCAGCAGTGGGTGCAAGATTTAGGGCATTTGCCTCTTGCACAACAGCTGATGACGTCGATTTTGGTGATGAATGTATAGATGTTGATGAAGATTGGGAATAAGAATGAAGGGAAGATGAAGATGAGGGGCTTGACAATGAAAGAGATGAATATGAGGATGATCGGTCAGCTGTAGCATGTTTGTCGAGGGGAACCCGCTGACTCAGTCCCCCGTCGCCAACGGTTCGCATACTGTGGCATCCAGCGTTGGCTCCAGATGCGCCCCGACGAACTCCGGGAAGCGGCCGCAAATTATATCTTTTATTTTCGTTCTGCATATCTCCATTTTGTTGGGTTTGGGATCGTTAGTTAGGGTAGGTATTCGCCAAGATGATATGTGGCGTTATAGATGTAAGGTCAAGATGATCAGACCATTAAAATACCAGTAACCATACCCGTAAGCCCCCCCACCACGTCAAGGTGATCCCCGGGGGGGTTATTATTATTATTATTATAATATGGTATAAATAACGGTTAAATTATATATTATGAAAAAAATAACTAACTATTTATTTTTAATAACTAATATATTTTTAAGGACTAATATATTTTTGTAATAGTAATGGTTTTTATTTGAATTGTATTTATTTTTTTATTGTATTGTATTTTATTTATATATATATTTTTTAAATAAATAAAATATATAAAAAAGGATAGAATATTACACGGCGAGCATTTTTGACCACTTATTTTTTTCATCCCCTTATCGAGATTTCGTAAAATTCGACTAAGCAAGTTGACTTCAGCCAGGCGGCCGGTCGTAAAATATGTAGTCAAATCATGTGTCAACATGTTTATAACGTGTTGTGCTAAACCCAGTTAGAGAGGGATAATGACAGGATGATGGTAATGTAATATTTGGTACAAGTAATTTCATGTTAAATATTTGTCAGTACCTACGTACTCGCCGGCTCGTAACGAAGGCTATTCATTCCCAGGTAAATACGCCCGTGCCTCGTTCGCCGTAGATAGTAACTGGTGCTAGTAGCTCGCACACTGGTTAACGCTTAAAACTAGTATGAAGGTCATCTTCCTGCCCTTATCCCACTCTAAGTAAAGGGCACAACACGTTATAAACATTTTGTCACATGATGTGGCTACGTATTTTAAGACCGGCCGCATGCCTGATATCAACTTAAGAAAGAGGGTGGTCTATTCTACTCAGCCGGACACCACACGGCGGGTCGACTTACCTTAGTCGCCTTTTACGACACCTCGGTAAGAAATGGGGGTGGTACTATTCTATTCCCCCGGATACAACACGGCGTTTAAAACTAGTATGAAGGTATTCTAAGGAAGATTTTATTTCATTAGCAGGCCTTCAAGGTTCCAGAGCAGTTGGTGGTGGTTCCATCTCCATGTACAGACCTGGAGAGTTCAAGCCTACTGGTTACTACCAAACCTACCGACTTCAATAGCGAAGCGTTTGACGACTAACCCATAAAAACATAACCATAAAGGCTGAAGTATGAATAATGAACAAATGCGAGAACTTGTATGACAGTGAAAATAGGCACCGATTATGTTGGAGGTTATTTAGTATTAAAAAAAAAAAAACTCTTTCGAGTCGGCTATGAGTTCAAACCCCGGGCAGACACCAATGATTTTTTCTATTAAAACTTATGTGTCTAATTTATAATTGTAATTTATCACACGCTTTTCGGTGAAGGAAAACATCGTGAGGAACCTGCATATCTCTAGAGAATTCTTGTAATATGTGTAACCTACCAATCCGAACTGGGCAGCGTCGTAGGTCTTAGCTCTAAACCTTCTCTCCAAAAACGAAGAGGAGAGGCCTATTCTCAGCAGTGGGATAGTAACAGGCCGCTACAGTAAGTAGTGCAATAAATCAGAAATATATTATTTTGTTAGATTTGCAGAACTCCATTGTACAGAAGTTACAATAAAATTATTTTACTGTAATCCGCGTTTAAGAGAATATATGCATTGCTAAGTGTATTAAGCAGACAACAATCAAATACCCCATACATGCAGGACAAGCCGCCACACGTATCACAAGAAGCTGCCAACACCAACACGCCACACGCACTACACACACTCACTACCACAAACTCCAATTACATACCCCAAACATGCAGGACAAGCCGCCATACGTATCACAAGCGTTTTACTTCTTCCGAAGTCTTACCTAACAGACTCTTACAATTTCCTGTTTTAAAAAATATCCAGTTTCGGCAAACCTTTGTTAAAACACAGTTATAAAGGCAGCATAACACCAGTCCGCACTATACACTCTTTGGAAGCTCGGGGCGACCTTCACGAAAGCTCCGCAATACAATTACATTGCGTTGTCACTCTATTTCGGCCCAACTCATATTACTTTAATTATGCTTCATTTGGTAGAGCACAAAGTTTCATTTGTTTCTTTTGTTATACCACGTTCCTTCATGTACAACAACGCTACATAACAAATGAGAAAACGTAAATTTGGGATAAAGAGCATTTATTCTAGTTTAATATATTAATAACTAGGAGTCCCGCCCCAGCTTCCCACGGGTATAAAGCATATAGCCTATGTCACTCAGTGATAATCACAGTATTTCGCTACTCCATATTGAATTTTATTATACATATAAACCTTCCTCTTCAATCACTCTATATACTTAAAAAAACCGCATCAAAATCTTTTGCGTAGTTTTAAAGATTTAAGCAAACATAGAGATATAAGGACAGACAAAGAAAGTGACTTTGTTTTATACTATGTAGTAACGTTTATAGCTACTACTATTTTGATAATTGTCATATTTTTACCATACTTATCCAAAGACTAAATTACGTTTAGCTGTCATTTATGTTTTGTTTTTCCATGTCATAGTCGTTTTTGCTATACCACGTTTTATAGTGACTTGACGGGATAAAATAAATGCGGTCGAACGGGATAAAAAGTATCCTATGTCCGTCTCCTGGTTCTAAGCAACCTCTCCACCAATTTTCAGCCGAATTTGTTCATCTGTTCTTGAGTTATAAATAGTGTAACTAAGACCAACTTTCTTTTATATATATAGAAGATAATCGCATAATATAAGACGGAGCAACAATCAAACGACCGAGTCGGTGACAAAACTGTTTTATTTTCTTAATACCTACATACACAACAATTCTAATATACAAAGCTGAACGGTTTGTTTGAACTACTGGACCGATTTGAAAAACTATTCCATTCTAAGATAACACATTTATTGAAGAAGGCTATAGGCCATACAATATCACGCCAAGATGAATAGGAGAAGAGCAGTAATACAAAAATATTACGAAAATTGAAAAATTTAAAGCGTTCCTTGCTTGCGCTAAGTAAACGGTGAAAGTAATTTAAAAATCATGTAATACAAAGTTGTTCCCCTCTAAAAGTTCTAAATAAAAGTCCGGGATAGCATATGATTAGCTTTGACGGTTAACCAACTTTAACCATAGTTATCAAAATACTATATTACGGTTTCTAAATTATTCCACGCGGGCGGGGCCGTTGGCGATTGCTAGTATCAAAATAATATCATTATTACCTATTTATTATGGTTCCCCGCTAAAAAATTCCATTACATTTTTGGTTTACTGAAGTTCACCTTCCTTTTTTATGAGCCTGCATTTTAGGTACATTCACTTTTATTGAACGCGTGTAATATGTTTCTGCAGACATATCCACGCAGACGCCCTTCGTCAGAACTCTATATTTTATACAGAGTCCCCTTGAGACGTCTTTGTCCCTAAAATAATGTATGTCTGTGATTTATGTTGTAATTTGGTTCAGCTTTTATTTATTTAACGTATATTTTAGAGGTAAACATAGCGTAATGAGAACTAAAGTAGTTTTGGATGTATATGATTATATCATAATTTTTTTTATGTCGGTGCTATTTCAATTTAACAAGCAATCATTTAATGAAAATATTATTACTTGAATGTATTACGCATTATATACCACCTCTTTATTTTCCTTCCGTGAGATTAGTTTGTGAGTGAGTAACAAACATACAGGATTAATTTGCATAGATGATACGACGTAGCGTTTGTGAATTACAAGTCAAACCCGTGACTTCGCGTAAACTAAAGCGGTAAATTACCCGCATTTATGCACACTAGATGCATCGGCGACTTCGTTCGCGTCAAATTTAGTTTTGTAATAATATCCTTCAAGTGTTTTTCGTAAAGTATGAAAACGGTTTTTTTACATATACAATAGCACGCTTTAATTATAAAGTACCTAGGTGACCAAAACTTGCCTAGAGTTGCCAAAAGTTTTTTTTTAATAAAAAAATAGAAAAAATAAAGCAACAATTTATAGAGAAGTTGGTGTTACTTTGCAGATCCATAATACGAAAGTAAAAATAAAATTATTTTGCTATAATCCGCAATGATCCGACAAAAGTGGACTCTATCTTCTGATGATGCTTCGGTTCCGGGGCAAATTGTTGAGTTTTTGATAGTGAACGTGTGTAGTGCTTGTGTATTGTGGTGGCGGTTGTGGAGGCTTGTGCATGTGTTTTTACGAATCCTGCATGTATAGGTATGAAAACCAATTGTCCACTCTACATTTAGCAATATATATATTTTCTATTCTACTTAATCGCGGACTATAGCAATATAATTTTATTAAATAAATAATAATAAATAAATATATGGGACACTTACACACACGGTCGTCCGTCCCCAAAGTAAGTAACTTAATACTTGTGTTATGGTAGACAGACAACTGGTGAATATATACTTATATAATTTTTAAATACATACTTAAATACAAATATACACCCAGACTCGAAGACCAACAAATTCATTTATAGAAAATTTTTGCCCTCGGCGGGAATCGAACCCGCGACCCGTGGAGCTGAAGGCAGGGTCACAACCCACTGCTCCAACGGGCCAGCCAAAACTATTATAACGGATCTCCGCAAAGTAACGCCTAATTCTATAAATGAATTAGTTTATTACAACGCAAATACAAAACTTTTTGAACATGTCACGCGGTCGTGCAGTAAGAATGTACCAACTTGTGTAATAAAACTATTGTTAGGATCAATTACTTATTGTAATATATTTACAATTAATATGGATGGAGTATGAATTATAAAAACAGTATTTGACTACTAGCGCCATTGGCATTACTTCCGGCAGCGATAAATGTTGTCTCATAAATCAACTAAATGATGATATTTGAGTGTTTTGTCAATAGTTATTGTAATATAATTACTTGATTATTATAATAATGTTATTGCAATATAAAATGTATTAAAATATATCTTGGTAATTATGATATAATATATATCATAATTACTAAGAATCTTTCTTGGTTGCATACGTTTCCGTTCGCGGGATTATTAAAAAAGTATGGCGGGTTTAAAAAAAAGACACGGGAAAAGGAGACGTGAACGTGCAAGCTAAAAAGACTACATTAGTAAACGGATAGGTAAATAAATAAAGCGAATTTATAAAGTACAAGTGTTTTTCTTCAATACTATATTATTAACATTCCTTAATTATATTTTCGTTCACTTTAATTAGTACTTTAATTTACAAAAGATCCCATAATCCTATTCATCGCTGTATTATTATTCATTTCCATAGAACACATCCTTCTTGTCGCTTGCCGCCATTTTTCCTCTCCCCTCAGTGTTGCCGACACAAAATATCCTCAATAATTTGTAATTATTTTTTGACTTTACACTTGTAACATTCCAAGACGACAAATGTTTTTTAACGAACTTAGTACGTTCATACACGCAGAATTGTGTGAATCTAGTTTTGCGTGCCATAAACATAACTTTCGAGTCGCTTTTATCGTAATATACTCAACATTCTCGAATATTATATTACAACACGAACACGAACGAACAAGAACACGAACAGTGTTGAATATTGCCGTTTAATAAAATAACGCCGCCTGCTGACGTCAACTTACCATAGTCGTTTTTTCGACACCTCGACATGAAAAATGATATTCTACTCAAACTGATACCACACGGTGGGTCAAAAGCCTAAAATAATAATTATAAAAACTTATAATTTTTAAGTTAAAATATTTGTGCCGTTTGCAGTTGAGATCCTAGGACCATGGAGTCAAAGTGCAAAAAACTTATCCGTTTTAACACCTCGGATAATTGACTCTTCAGATGACAAGATCCTCCTTTTTCGCTCAAAGAATCAGCTTAGCGATTCAGCGCGGAAACGCTGCCAGCATTCTTGGGACCATTCCACGTGGGAATGATGTTTATAGTCCTAGCGTAAGTAATTTAAGACAGATATAACTTTTACATTTTTGCTGAAAAAAAAAGGTATTAAATACATGGATAACACAGATATGTTAAACACTCCGGTAAGAAGTCGCGGAGTGCGATTTATTGGAATATTATGTATGAGATTCATATACAATGACACATGCGATAATTTTGCTATTAAAGCTTGACATAAATGAATTCATATGAATCACATGTCCTTGATATTATTTTGAAGTCGAAAGTGAGTGTAGTGCTGCCCTTTTTTTCTTTTATATATGTCAAGATATATATGGAATATATATACCTAATTACTTCCTACGCCGTGTGGTATCCGGCTGAATAAAATAGACCACCCTCATTTCTTACCGAGGTGTCGTAAAAGGCGACTAAGGTAAGTCGACCCGCCGTGTGGTATCCGGCTGAGTAGAATAGACCACCCTCATTTCTTACCGAGGTATCGTAAAAGGCGACTAAGGTAAGTTGACCCACCGTGTGGTATCCGGTTTAGTAGAATAGACCACCCTCCTTACTGAGGTGTCGTAAAATACGACTAAGGTAAGTTGACGTCAGGCAGGCGGCCGGTCGTAAAAACGCAGCCAAATCATGTTACAGTATGTTTATAACATGTTGTGCCGACCCCACTTAGAGTGGGATAAGGGCAGGAGGATATATATATATATACCTAATTACTTCCTCTAATTTATCTTGTATGTATTTACTAAAAGTGAGTTTTAAGTTAACGATACATTACGGTTGTGTTGAGAGGTCGCGCACTGCGCATTTGTAAAAAAACTCGTCTGTTCCGACAACAGAGATAATGTACCGGAGAATTGTAGATCTACAAAAAAGTCCGCGACAATATGTCTCTATCTCATAGTTAACAATAACTATCTTTAAATATTAAAAATATTAGACTAGATTAATATTAGACTTTTAGAATTGCATAGTATAATTAAAAATCTTTTAGAATTGCATAGTACAGAAATTATGATAGAATTATTCTTGTATAATCCGCGTTCGTTAAGAAATTCTATGTATTGCTAAGTGTGTGAAACAGGCAAAATTCGTATATCTTGTAACTCCTTTATGTCTTTTCTTTTTTTAACTATCTTTTAATTTACCTTAAATTTTAAATCAATGCATCATTCTTAGGAAGGTATTTTCCTTGATTTCATTTCTTTTTTGTTTAATTATTATTTTAACTCAGAATTAAGGGAAAAACTTTGTGACACTGATTTCCAGGGTGTATATAGTTGAAAGTAATTTTACATTTAAATTAACGCGAACGAAATCACGATTGTAACTTGTTATAACCAATTTATCATTTCAAACATACGCCTACACTATTCTCGTCCTTGGTTATTATTACAACATTTTATTTTCCTTTTGACTTTGACAAGAATCTAAAGCACAATAATTACGTGCAGGCATGTTTATAAGAACGAAAGAGAAGGTTGCGAATTATACGAGCGGGAAACGATGGCGACGTGCGTGCGGGGCCGCGGCCAACCGACACACTGGCATTTGTATCGTAAAATTTGTAAAGTGAATAGTATTACCGGTTTTTATTGAAGTTATTTTATCTGCATAATTATTACCCGTTGAATGTGGATTTTCGATTGACGAGTTGCATGTAATTCAAATTATAATCCGACTGAGAAAAACACCTTTCACCTTCTTACCGAGCTGTCGTAAAAGGCGACTAAGGTAAGTTAACGTAGTAAGTAGAATAAACCACTCTAATTTCTTATCGAAGCGTAAAAGGTAACTAAGGTAAGTTGAAACACTGTGTGGTATCCGGCTGAGAAGAATAGACCACCCTCGTCGTAAAAGGCGATTAAGGTAAGTTGACGTAGTATGTAGAATAAATCACCCTCATTTCTTACCGAGGCGTCGTAAAAGCCGACTAAGGTAAGTTGATCCGCCGTGTGATATCCGGCTGAGTAGAATAGACCATCTTCATTTCTTACCGAGGTGTCGTAAAAGGCGACTAAGGTAAGTTGATCCGCCGTGTGATATCCGGCTGAGTAGAATAGACCACCCTCATATCTTACCGAGGTGTCGTAAAAGCTGATTAAAGTACATAAGTCGATCCGCCGTGTGGTCCATCCACGCTCTTCGTAACAGACGACTAAGGCAAGTTGCACGTATCCGGTTGTAAAAGCCAAACATGTTGTTACATGTTTGAGGCAGAATAACAGCAGGAGAATGATGACATGGATAATCCTTAAGGCTCTCATGTAGGGTGATCCGATGAGCATTGTCTCCACTCGAACTGTGATGGACGGCCGTATATTGTTAGTGGGCCATTGTTGTAAACTCATCAAATGTAAAGAAACACGAACCCGTTCGATATGGGTGTCGCAATGTGGAACAATTGAAAGCATTACTCATCGATTATATTGTACCTACACGTGTACATTAGCGTCATTTTACGATATCATGAATATATACTTCACTTAACTAGTTCGTACCTTATTATAAATCTAGTACCAATTTTTTACAAAATAAAAAAAAGGTACTTCAAAAAAAAAAAATAGTGGGGTAGGTGGGGCTCGATCCTAGGTATTTTTATTTCGCGCTAGCAGCCGTTTCCTGAATAAGCTCCACGGCGAAAATCGTGTTGTATATATTCAATAAATTAAAAGTAAAGTTTGGTTTTTTTTTATGCCCAAAAACAGGGATAAACCGATTTTTTTGTAAATGAAACCTAGCCAGATCCCCCAAAACTCCCTAGATGCTGAATTTCAAGAAAATCGTTGGGCCGTTTCAGAGATTCTGAATATATATATATTTCATTATATCAACATTAACTCATTTAAATATTAAAGATACAGATTATAAAAGAAAGTCCTCAAAAGCTGTATGTGTACGATTTTCTCACAATCTACTCAATGGATGTTTGTACGGTTTTTAATAAAAGATTCTTGACGAAGTTTTAGGTAAATAGTGCATTTTCCACAATGGCTAAACTGATTTTGATTTGAATTTCACTGATAGATAGAGGTGTGTTGTATGCGGGGCCGAAATTTAAGCCCACAAAAACAGTTTTAAGGAAACTAAAAAACATCCAACTATAAAGTGAAAAATGACGAAGCTATATACGGTGATAGGCAATTTCGATCTATATATGTATTAGTATGTACATATATATATATGTGTAATTCTCTCCAACAACAGAGTAAATTTTTCCAGTAGTGTTAATACCAAAGTAACAACTTCAAAAAGATTAACTTGTTTTTTTGTAAATTTAGTTGTTTGTTTAATAAGTTTTTCTTTCTCAGTTGCTTGTGACTCTCCAAATAGTCACACTTTCAATCAATCAAAACATTAAAAGCAAACTTTAAAATATCACCCCTAATATATTGATAAGCGCGATATCAACAAAAATGTCAGTTGCATAGAAAAACCTGTTTATAATTCTTGAAAATGAGTCATACGTATAATAGAAACATAAATTTCATTATATACCGCGTCCAATAGCTTGCAGTCGTAACGGACTGCTGCACTAAAAACATGGCGCATATGCTATCCACGTTTCTGCAGATATAGTTTATACGAAGCAAGAGTAAAAAAAGTCAATACCTATTACATTATACATACATACAGATAGCAATACATCGCAAACGTTCATTATTAAATAAATTAAATTGTCATTTTATTTGTTATTCTTGCCTAAGTTTGTAATTTTATTAAACAGCTAACTTTTCTAAAAAGTTCTGGAAACAATTTTTACTTATAATTAGATGCGATTGTTTACAATCAATGAACTATTTTTATCTTTATGTCTTATCTGTAGGTATAACCGTAATTAATTGCGTATAAAGTATTCTGATATTCCAAAGCGTTTATAGGTAGTGATTGAGCTAAATAGTAACTATTGTATTATCTTATAAGTATCATTTCACGTAATGAAAACTATTTAGAGATCTGTTATGGGTATTTTTATTTCGAATGCATAGAATTGAAAATAGGAATGTAGGTTAAAAGGGGGCGCATGACGATGGCGCGTAGGCATGTCTAGGGCTAGTTCGCCAGCCAGGCAGGTAGGTCCCCGTCTCTCGAAGGGCTGAATTTCGCCGACACTTTCGTAACGCACAGAATAGTCAGCCCGAATGGCGTAACGCGCTGGCAACGTCGCGCGACCGACGACCTCGAGTTATCGCAACTCGCGGTGACGCGATATCGAAAAGGTCACCATAGTGCGCTACCCACCATCCGCTAATGTCTTCGCCATCTAAACAATCGTTGTTTTCACATAGATTCCATGAGCACATCGTGATAAAACATTTACGTTGCGACGTGGCCCGTGGCCCGCGGCGTGGCTCGTATCGCCGTCCTTGTCGGGCCGCCCCCCCGCGCCCGGCGGCCCCGCCCCCCGCGCGACGCCGCCTGGCGGCAGTGCCGCGAAAATGAATACGACGTCTATGTACACCGATGCCACTTCGTACTTATAATTTCGCTGGACGTAAATTTCATACGAAACGGTTCAATGGACTTTTCGGAAACATCAAACGTGTTTTGTAACGTGAAAAGTCTCGTGTTAAATAAGAAAATTGAAGGAAGTTGTGTTGCGCAATTCGTTCTTTTTAATATTTGTGTTATCTGAGTGCGTATTCGTGTCCGCGCTAGTGAGTACCGTGCGGAGTCCCGTTGGAGAGTTCTAGCAGATTCAGGATTAAAAGTAAGTACTGAAAACTTTTTACGCTCCCTGACAAGTGTATAACAAATGTTTGTGGCAAGTTAGGAACTTTCTCATTTCTAGTTAACTTTCTCTGCGTTGCACAAATCGAATATCTAACTGCGTAAAAGACTATTACTTGCAACTGTTCCAATAAACCAAGTGCATAGTATACTTGAGGTCTGTGACTACTGCGTCATGATGCGCGTAAATGCTATATTATATAAGATAAGATAAATAGGACTAAAGTTTTAGATATATTAATTTAATTCCGATAAGTGTTACAGATATATAATAAAGTTTGTATTATCGTGAATTTCCAAAAAACTTAAGTTAAAGTTTTGCCTGTCATTTGAAAAGATTACTCTGCATCTTAATGTATTTGTTTCTGTTATATCAACTCGATGATATTGATAATGACCAATTTTTTAATCAAATTATACCAGTTCAAAAATAATACTCCATAGAACTGCAAAAATAATTATAAAAATATTTGTTAGTTGTAATAAATACCCATTAGGAATAATAATAATTTCTTATACTTGCATCTTTTACAAAGATGATTTTATTTAATATACAATTATAATACTTAATATTAATAACTCATTTATATAGGTTCTCGTTAATTAAATATATTAAACGACGTGATTATGGCAAACTTATTATTTCCTTTTTTTATTCAAGTTACATTAATTATATGGCAATAGACACTTATTTTAAAACCGAAATGTTCTTTATTCAAATAGACTTTCTTTAAATATAAAAAAAAGTATTAACATCAGAATATGTAATTTAAAATGACAATTATAATCCAATGAGTGTTATTGTACCTATAATTGTGCCGTAATTTGTGTGTTAAAAATAACTAAACTTACATTGAAATTTATTTAAAAGTTATGTAGTCAACGAGCGGATTAATCGTTAATCGATAAAATAACTACCATAATACCACAAAAATGATTCGATATAGTCGAAATTAGAAAAAAACTTTTCTCTTAAAAATATCAGTTCGTTTTTTCTGATAGATAGAATTAATAGATTACGAATGCACGATTATTAAATATTATTATTATTATTGAAAATGAATTAAATTTTGATCTTTATTTTTATTCATTACATTCTTAGTCCCGTAATAATATTAATAGTAATAATAATAATAAATCAAGTAAAATTGATACAAGTCGTCGTTAAGCATATAACAGTTACATTAAAATAAAGTTACATAATATAAATAAATATATGGGAACACTTACAGACACTCCCTATCCCGTAAGAAAGTAAAAAATACTCGAGTAATGTATGTATGGGTGACAGACAATTGGTAAATACATACATAAATAAATTATACAAATACATATACACCAAGACTCAAAAAGCAACGAATTGGTTTTAGAAATTGTCGGCCTATGAAGGGAATCGAACCCACATCCTTCGGAACGCGTTTACCTCTTGCTATTCAAAATCAAATCAAAATAATCTTTATTCAAGTAAGCTTTTTATAAGCACTTTCGAATCGTCAAGGATCAATTAGGTATTAGCACCAAGGTGACCGAGCCTTGCTCGGTAATTTTTAAAATTAGAAAAACAAAATTAAAAAAATTGATAAGCAAAATGAAAAAATAAAGGGCAGGTGGGGCTCGACCCTAGGTATTTTCTCCTCTCTAGACCGCCCGTTCCCCAAATGAACCACCAAGACTTTAAGTTTGACAGCGAAAAATTGTGATTGTATTCAAAGTAAATTTAGACGAAAACATGGATATAACGAAATTTTTTTTAAATAAAACTCATCTAGATCGATTTTTCTCCCCCAAAACCCCGACGAATTTCAGGAAAATCGTTGAAGCCGTTATATATTGTATATACGTACAAGATTAACTCATTTATATATTAAAAATAAAGCTACAACTGGTTCGGAATGTTGCTCTCAACGAGAAGAACCAGCAAGAAACTAGGCAGTTATTATAAGTAAGATATAGGAATATTCCAGTGCTGTGCCAAAAATTCCTTCCCATCAGAGATAAAAATGGCTCACACCCACCACGTCGCTCGAGACCAGCACGCAGGTCACATTCTCTCAATATGCACAAGTTGAATCGTGATACTTTTTTGATTGCGCATGATAAGTGTTAATCAATGCCGCCGTGGTATCCTGAGTAGAATAGGCCACCCTCATTTCTTACCGAGATGTCGTAAAAGGCGACTTAGGTAAGTTGACGTTAGGCAGATGGCCGGTCGTAAAATACCTACCCAAATCACGTGACAACATGTTTATAACATGTTGTGCCGACCCCATTTAGAGTGGAATAAGGACAGGAGAATGGTGATGACAAATGTTAATAAATTGCGTACTCTAATAATCAGTGCACAAATCTGTCTGTCTGTTGCGCTTTCACGGCTAAACCATGAACCGATATAAACCAAATTTGGCACAATTAAAACTTAGTAACTGGGTGACGAACCATGCTCAGAATATTTTTTAATGATATAAAAATATAAATATAGGGCAGGGGCTCGAAGCCAGGTATTTTCACCTCTCTAGACCGCCCTCTACGCAAATGAGCTACCATTACTTGCATTTCACAGCGAAAATTGTCTTTTGTATATATCCTTCTGCCCTTATTCCACTCTAAGTGGGGTCGGCACAACATGTTATAAACATGCTGTAACATAATTTGGCTGCGACCGGCCGCCTGCCTCATGTCAACTTACTTTAGTCGTATTTTACGACACCTCGATAAGAAAGATGGTGGTCTATTCTACTAAACCGTATACCACACGGTGGGTCAACATACCTTAGTCGCCTTTTACGACACTGGTAAGAAATGAGGGTGCTCTATTCTACTCAGCCGGATACCACACGACGGTCAACTTACTTAAGTCGCCTTTTACGACACGTTGATAAGAAATGAGGGTGGCCTAGCGAGAATTGTCTTTTGTATTCAACGTAAATTAAAAAAATAAATAGTGCCCGAAAACAGCGATATAATGTCAAATTTTTTGAATAAAACCTAGCTATCGATTTTTCTCCCCCAAAACCCCTACGCGCTGATTTTCAGAAAAATCGATGGAGCCGTTTCCGAGATTCAGAAAATATATTTATACTAGCGACCCGCTCCGGCTTCGCACGGGTATAAAATATATAGCCTGTGTCACTCAGTGAAAAAATTGATTAAAATCCATAGAGCCTATGTCACTCAGTGAAAAAAAATCGATCCAGTAGATTTGATTTATTCATTACTGCCCGTGGCCCGCACGGGTTAAATTTGGAGAAAAACAAAACCGCTATGCCCCTGCATTTTAAATCTGTGATATCTTCTAAATTGTTCATTTAAATTTCATGCTGTAAACAGCCATATTGATCTATATTAAATTAACAATATATTTAAGGTACTTAATTGAATGAGGTATAATGCTGTATTGTTTAAAAATGCTTCGAAAACAAGGAATTATTTTTCGTAAAAAGTAAATGACAAAAAATGCTATTGTGGGTTATCCTTAAGAGATAGACATATACCATCGTGGACTTTTCTGTAGACCTTTTCAAATTTAGTGATATTTAATGTATGTTTCCCCTCAGGTTGTCTGTCGGTGGCAGTGTGGTGGTCGTGCTGTGTGTGAGTGTAGTGCAATGGTGGTGAGCTAGCGGGGCGCCCCGGCGGCATGCGCGCCCGCTAGCCATGCCGGCTGCGGCCCCATGGCGCAGTACACGCACAGGACACAGCACATGCACAGGTACCGACACACAGACATTAAACATTTCTTTAAAACCCTGTATGGGTTATTTGGGTGGTTTGAAAAATGAGGGTGGACTATTCCACTCAGTCCGATATAGGGCTGCCACCTTTTTTTTGAAGAAAAATAGTATTTTTTTTTGTTTAATCAAAAAAATATAGTATATATCCTCCTGACCTTATCCCACTCTAAGTGGAGTCGGCACAACATGTTATAAACATGTTGTGCCTGACGTCAACTTACTTCAGTCGTATTTTACGACACCTCGGTAAGAAGGAAGGTGGTCTATTCTACTAAACCGGATACCACACGGTAAGTCACTTACCTTAGTCGCCTTTTACGACACCTCGGTAAGACATGAGGGTGGTCTATTCTACTCAGCCGGATACCACACGGCGGGTCGACTTACCTTAGTCGCCTTTTACGACACCTCGGTAAGAAAAGAGGGTGGTACCACACGGCGGAAAAAAAATTACATTACGTCGTTTATGCGAAAAAACATTAGCTTTTTATATATACATTAAATCCTTAATCCGGTCACGCTTTGCTGTGGCTTAGAGTTATATTAATTACTAAAGCTAGGAATTTCCCATTCCCGTGGGAACTATAGTATATAGAGAATATAAAAACAGTCTTATTTAGAAATTAATAATGGTTTCAAAGCAATTAGATGACTTTTCTTTGGGGTTTTTCCGACAGAATCATAATGAAGTTGAATATTATATATTACCTTCTTAACGGGCATTAAAAAAAATGACCATAAAGTAAAAAAAAATTGGGGTTGGACAACCCTTATCACCTAAAGGTGTGAAAAATAGAGAGTAGTCGATTCTCAGACCTGCTATTTAGTAGCTATTTTTATGAAAATAGCTCCAGCTGTTTCGGAGGAGTATCGTAACTAACACAACACTGTGACACCTGAATTTTTACACCCTTTTTTCGGAACTTTTTGCAACTTCCCACTCCTATAGGAAAACTAAGAATTATAAAAGAAGAAAGAGATATAATAGCTGAGTTCGCGGCTTTACCCGCGTGCAAGTCAGAGTGTCAAAAGTTATTCCCGCGTCTAAGCCTGCGTGTAATCCACAACCTCCTCTAGCTTGCAGTGAAAATCACATCCAAATCGGTATAACTGTTCCTGTACTCATCATCCTCCTGCCCTTATCCCACTCTAAGTGGGGTAGGCACAACATGTTACAAACATGTTGTCATATGATTTGGCTACGTATTTTACGACCGCCGCCGCCTGCCTGACGTCAACTTACTTACCTACAGCTGTTCCAGTACTATATACTATTAATAAACCTAAACCTTCTTTAAGAATTTCGCTATCTATTAGTAAAAACTGTACAAAAATAAGTTCATTAGATTTTGAGAAATTCAATCAGTAGAGAAATTTTAAACTAGATTGAGCCACATCAGATTATCCGGACAAATGTAAATACAATATTTGACAGTTTTCGATTCTAGAAACTTTGAATTTGTCAATTATTAAGTTTGCTTTGTATGCTAAAAATGTTTGGTGTTGTTCCATTTATTCACATGTCACGATGTCGAAATACGTTTGTCTTATGAACACCATTTGCTTCCCGCCATGACGTCTGAAGTGTCGTACGTCAACAATTTATATATACGTCTACCCAAAATATATCTTCGACTTCGAAAAAATTTCGCTATAAACGCTTTAATGTAACAGATTTTAAAAATCCTTCCTACTAATAATATAAATGCGAAAGTTTGTAAGTATTTTTTAATAATAAATATAAATAAATATATGAGACACTTACACACACGGTCGTCCGTCCCTAAAGTAATTTAATACTTGTGTTATGGGTGACAGACAACTGGTGAATGTATACTTATATATTTTTTTAAATACATACTTAAATACAAATATACACCCAGGCTCAAAGACAAACAAATTCATTTATAGAAAATGTTAGCCCTCGGCGGGAATCGAACCCGCGACCCGTTGAGCTGAAGGCAGGGTCACTACCCACTGCTCCACCTGGCCAGTCAGAGTATGGATGTATACTTACTCTTAGTTCGCTGAACCAATATCAATGAAATTTGGCACTATCATTCCTTATATCTCGACTTCAGACGCATAAGGTCGAATGTCGATATAAGACCAAAGGTGAATAATGTCTTCGGTTTCTAAAAAAAATGAGTTTTTTTAATCTAATGAGGTAAATTTTAGATTAATAGTGTTAGGAATCGAAACATAAGCTTTCACAAAAATATTAGCAATATTTCATTTACAATTATCCATAAAAAACGAAAATACTATCCCGATTAGTTTACAAATTTTCTTTTCGCTCTCTTGTCATCAAAACACACATCAGACCTTATGCGTCGAGATATCGTTCCGAATCAGTAATAGCTTCTTTAAAACATTTGACGATTCAAAAGTAAACAGTACACTTGAATAAAGGTTATTTTGAATTTGAATTTATACACTAGGATAACATATAGGGTATAGAAATCCTGTTAATTCTACAGAAATAGGATGACATTGAGTAGCGCCATCTATTATCGACCTATCACACGACGACAGTCCACGCGAACGAAGTCGCGAGTAAAAGCTAGTATTTAATTATCCATACAGGATCGTTGATATTAATCTTTTAATAAATATAATAAAAAGATTTTCTCAAACGTCAATCAGTTTATTATTTTTTTAAAAATTGTCAACTTCGCGACTTAATCATGATTATGTCAAATGGAGCTACTACTCTCCTCTCTGCACCTAACCGCGCCGCACCGCACTTCTTCGCCCGTCACCATTCCTCGCCACAGCTATATTCACGTCTCTACACTACAACTTCCGTTCTCCTACTTCTTCTACTTCCGTTTCGTTACAAAATAGTTCGAACACAAACAGATAGAACGTCAGTAGGGTAACCTAATTAAAAACTTTATTTCTGAACGAATAACATTTCATATATATCCTCCTGCCCTTATCCCACTCTAAGTGGTGTCGGCACATGTTATAAACATGCTGTAACATGATTTGGCTGCGTTTTTACGACCGGCCTGACGTCAACTTACCTAAGTCGTTTTTTACGACACCTCGGTAAGAAAGAGGGTGGTCTATTCTACTAAACCGGATACCACACGGCGGGTCAACTTGCCTTAGTCGCCTTTTACGACACCTCGGTAAGAAATGAGGGTGGTACTATTCTACTAGCTGGATACCACACAACTAAACGAATAATATTTCATCATTGTAGTAATGCCAACATTAAAACTTTCAATGAAATAGACGTCTTTCGTGGAATATTTAATTAATCTATTGTGTTTACAAAACACAAAAGACTTATTTGTTTTACAAATCACCTGAGTCATACTTTAAACGTGTTACTTTGAGTCTTATTTAAACGTCGTTTATGTTATTTGTAGTTAAACATTTTCAATTTCTTAATTTAATTCAAAATATTCTTTATTCAAGTAAACTAGCAAACAAGTGTTTTGTAACCTACCAATCAGCATTGGAGCAGCGTGGTTGGTCTAAGCTTACCTACACTTCTCTCTATAAACGAAGAGGAGGCCTACGTAAAGCATATTACAAAATTGAAGAATATTTGGATGATAATAAAGCCTGGATTTGAAAATCCTTTCAGCTTCATACAAGACTGCGGCTTAATAATGTAAAATTGAAAATGTATAAAAAATTGACCGCCGAGTTTCTTTCTGGTTCTTCTCGGTAAGAGCAACATCTGAACCAGTTGTAGCTTCATTAATCATATTGATCCTTGACGATTCAAAAGTGCTTGAAAGAGCTTATTTGAATAAAGATATTTTGATTTGATATCCACAGTAAAGGGATAGGCAGTGAATTTGGAACATTTGTGGTGTATTTATCTACTAATATTATAAAGAGGAAAAATTTGTATGTATGTTTGTAATGTTTACACATAAAAACTACTGGACCGATTTCAAATTCTTTCAGCATTGTAAAGCTGCATATTTACTGAGCAACATAAGCTATATGACATTTTCAAAAAAAAAAAATAGTGATCCGTAATAAAAATGTAATAAAGTGTAAAAAATTAGCCATAAAAATCCGTCATCGCATGCGCTGCGGAAACTATTGATGATATATTTAACAATAATAAATCTATAGTCCGACTTAGTAGACTTTCTACTGCCATGAGATCGGTATGTACGCGGGTGTAACCGCGGAATATTACTATAATATAATAAATCGCCCTATCCGAAGAATAAAGTCACATTTCCTATGTTTATATATGGGAGATGTGACTTTGTTCTTCGGATATGGTGAAATTTGTTCATCATCATCTTCCTGTCCTTATCCCACCTAAGTGGGGTCGGCACATGTTATAAACATACTGTCACATGATTTGGCTACGTTTTTACGACCGGCCGCCTGCCTGACCTCAACTTATCTTAGTCGTATTTTACGACACCTCGGTAAGAAAGAGGGTGGTCTATTCTACTAAACCGGATACCACACGGCGGGTCAACTTGCCTTAGTCGCCTTTTACGAAACCTCGGTAAGAAAGAGGGTAGTCTATTCTACTAAACCGGATACCACACGGCGAGTCAACTTGCCTTAGTCGCCTTTTACGACACCTCGGTAAGAATTGAGGCCGGTCTATTCTACTCAGCCGGATACCACACGGCGGGTCGACTTACCTTAGTCGCCTTTTACGACACCTCGGTAAGAAATGAGGGTGGTACTATTCTAGTCAGCCGGATACCACAAGGCGTGGTGAAATGTGTTAATATTGGTTCAAATAAATAATTAGGTCGTCAAAAGGTACTTAAAACCTACCGACTATGATTGATTGGTCTCGACCAATTTATTTCAGTAAATAGGCATGTCTAGTGTACGCTTTAGCCTAAAGCGATTATAAACGCATTACATTGCTCAGTCTAGAATTTTCCGTTCCCGTGGGAAATTCAGGATGTAAGTATATAAAGAGATAAATATAACGGAAATATGATAAAAATTGCTGTGGTAGCCCAGCGGTATCACCGTGCGCCTCTTTCGAGAAGGTCTAGGGTTCAAACCCCGGGCAGGCACCAATGAGTTTTCTAGTAAAACTTATGTGTCTAATTGATAATTGCAATTTATCACACGCTTTTCGGTGAAGGAAAACATCGTGAGGAAACCTGCATATCTCTAGAGAATTCTGGGGATATGTGTAACCTATCAGTCCGCATTGAAGCAGCGTGGTAGGTCTTAGCTCCAATCCTTCTCTCCAAAAAAAAAAAAAACCGAGAGAAGAGGCCTATGCCCAGCAGTGGGATAGTAACAGGCCGTTACTTACTTTACTTACTTACTTATGATAAAAATTAAACGCTGCATATTTTTAGTATATTTAAATTTGAAAAGTAAGACCGAATTTGATGATTTGATTTGATTACCATGTATCTATTTAGTAATTTACATAAGTCCGTTTAAAGAGCGCTGCCAAAGTAACACCATTTCATGGTTTTTATAGTACATACCACTTATTTAGAGTTGCCAATGTCTATATTTTCTGTATATCGAAAATATGTGACGATAAAAATTCTTACATTTATCTCTTTCATTTCGTTTATCGGTAATTTTTGTTTTTACTACAATAGTAAAAACAAGTTAATCAAACAAGTTCCCCGCCGTGTGGTATCCGGCTAGGCAGAATAGACAACTCTCATTTCTTACCGAGGTGTCGTAAAATACGACTAAGGTAACTTAATGTCAGGCAGGGGGCGGTCGTAAAAAACGTAGCAAAATCATGTGACTTGTTTATAACATGTTTTGCCGATCCCACTTAGAGTGAGATTAGGACAGGAAGATAATGACTACAATAGTAAGTTCCGTACGCGAAGTTGTTAATATATTAGAAAAAGTAGGAGACCTATACGAGTACCTAGTGGCACACCATAAACAACTTTCTGGTCCGTCCCACGCTCTATTCGTGATTGTAGACTTACTGGTTCGCCTTCGTAATGTTTTTCATCCGAGCACTTATCCACTCCCGTCAGTAATTATAGAGTTGTTCTACAGCCGATATTGGTACCTGTATCAAACGCTACACGCCGTTTCATTACTGAACCGTATATACCTATCAAATATAAATATAAGAGATGTACTTGTGCGTAAAGCATATTACAAAATTGAAGATTATTTGGATGATAAAAAAGCCTGGATTTGAAAATCTCTTCAGCTTCATACAGGACTGCAGATTCATTATGTAAAATTGAAAATGTTTAAAAGATTGACCGCCGAGTTTCTTTCTGGTTCTTCTCGGTAAGAGCAACATTCCGAACCAGTTGTAGCTTCATTAATCATATTGATCCTTGACGATTCAAAAGTGCTTGTAAGAGCTTATTTGAATAAAGTTTATTTTGATTTGATTTGATATTGAGAAGTTATTTTGACGTTTTTAATAAAATCCAAATAAATGATTTCCATGATAATTTATATATTAAAGGTTCATATATGGTAGGGGTACATTACAAGGTACAACGTTACTCCCCATATAATTTTCTGACGCGCTTTAGTAACGCAGAAAATCCCCGCTTGGACTCCTCTACCAATAGAAATAGCGTTATTTTCAGGAAATCTATAGTACAATAGTAATTATATTATTTTGTTATCATTCGCTATTTAAAAAATATATTTTTTCCTAAGTGCAAAAGAGGCATACAGTCATTCAGGAGGATAACCTTCGCAAAACACGCGCAGTTTTAGCGTGACTTGAATGCTTTTAGCAGTCTCGTAAAGTTACTCTTCAAATAACCTTTTGTTACATTCTCTTAGCAATTAGCATGCCGTAACCTTGGGATCTGCAACGTCCCCACTAATTCCTTGTGATAACGCAACGGCCAAACAAAACAGGTCGATGGCCTCTATTATCTGTGAGTAAACAATAGCATCATCCATGGTTTTACGTTCGATAACGTTTGTTTTGCGAGCAAATATCGTAAATGCGCATTTTTTTATTTTAGTACCCACTGATTGTAAACTCCTATTTTGTTACCATTTTCATTCTAGCTCAAACTTACAATTCTATGTTTTATTTAACTATTGTTAGAAAAAACTAAGGGTTATGAAGAATCGTAAAAAAACATAGCAATATGATGTTAACATGTATCCATATCACTGGAACTACTCAAGGTATTTTTTTTAAGATTTTCGTTATTTCTTTATTGTATTGTACAAAAAATAAGAAACACAAGACACAGATATATATATATATATATATATATACTAGCGACCTGCCCCTGCTTCGCACGGGTATAAAATATATATCCCATGCCAGTCAGTTTAAAAAAAATGATTTAAATCGATCTAGTAGTTTTGATTTATTCATTACTGCCCGTGGCCCGCAAGCGTTAAATTTGGAGAAAAACAATTTCCTTTCCCTATACCAAGAAGATTTCCTGCTATCTTTGGAATATCTAAATTCATATAATACATTTTTACTTATTTACTTTTACATTTTCCCTGTGTATTTTATTTTTACAATTAATTACAGAATGTCTTTAAAGAAACTCTTGAAAGAGCGACTTAGCTGCTAAAGTCGAAGTGTTATAGGCGCAAAGCGCGGCGTCCTCACGGCATTTTAAATCTGTAATATCTCCGAAAATGTTCACTTAAATTACATGCTGTAAACGGCCATATTGATCTATATTAAATCAACAATTTATTTAAGGTACTTAAATGGATAAGGATTAATGCTGTATTGTATAAAAATTGCTTCAAAAATAAGGCATTATTTTTCGTAAAAAGTAAATGACAAAAAATGCTATTGTGGGTTATCCATAAGAGATAGACATATACCATCGCGGACTTTTCTGTAGACCTTTTCAAGGTGTACAAATACTTAGTACATTATTTTGATAAATCTCGTAGGGTTTAGCCTGCGTTTGCAATGTAAGCGGAAAAAAATGTAATTATTTACAGAAACCTCAAAAATCACAGTATTTCTCTACTCCGTATTGAATGTTATTACACGTACAAACCTTCCTCTGGAATCTCTCTATCTATTAAAAAAAACTGCATCAAAATCTGTTGCGTAGTTTTAAAGTTTTATGCGTACATACGGAGAATGCGACTTTGTTTTATAATATGTAGTGATATATATATATATATATATATATATATATATATATATATATATATATATATAAAATATAGAGATTGTACAAAGGCGGACTTATCCCAATAAGGAATTTCTTTCAGCCAGCCTCTGAGCTCGGAAAGGTTAAAATAACATAAGACGGAATGCCTTGAAAGGAAAACAAGTTATAAACAGTACTAACGACATATACTCGATAAATAAGGATTATCAATAATAACTATTATGTACATTAATTCATTACACTAGTCTTAAAACGTTTAATTTAGGATGATTTCGGAACAGAAATGGGTAGAGCATTCCATAAAAAAAACTGCGTTCACTTGAAGGATCTTAAAAAAGTACGAAAAGAACTTGCCGGTACTGCTAACATGAGGTTGTTAGAAGATATAGTTAGAACGATCTTTAAGGTACGATGATTAAAAAGAAGGTTATAGATAAAGGGCTGTGCAGTAAACTCTCTTGAATGTGGAGATTTCTTCGTGGTGTGATCGTGAGCTATTGTAGTATAGAGCTCGCTTTATACAGACTGCAACCACCGCACCACCCCCGGCTATGCAACTTATAAGGATTCACATTACGAGCGCGTAACGCGATCAGCCGTCTGGCCTCAATCACGACCAGTCATTGTTAGTTATTAATGGAAATAGATCTAGACAGTATTGACGCAAATCGTGACAATTGTGCAATGCGTCGATAAGCCAGGTGCCGATCAATTGTTATTGCGCAGTCGGGATCGTTTCTACGTCCATACTTCTATACATACTATAAAACAAAGTCCCCTAAAGTTATTTGTTAGCTTATGATCGATTTTCTCAAAATCTACTAAACGGATTTTTATACGGTTTTTATTAAAAAATAGTGCAACTCTTGAGGAAGGTTTTGGTTAGTTGATTCTCTGGAACGATTTTGGGACTTTCGATGAAAATTAGAGGACGTTATAGAAAAATATATATGCTTTTTATCCTACAGTTAAACTTATAGAAAAACTTTTTAGGACAACAGATCTTTATTTTCAGACAGGTGTAGCCCCGGTCACAGCTAGTATGTGATAAATGGAATCTGTTGCGTTTTCACGGCTAATTCGCTAGACCAATAACAAAACGCTAAATAATGAAATTTGGCACTGTTGAAATTTTTACACTGGGCTAACATGAAGATTTAAAAAACAAGTTTTTCCGTAAGGAATTGTAAAGAAACCTCTTTACTGTTTCTTAAGGTTTCTTAGATAGTATTAAAAACATAATTGAAGATAGTTTAAACAAATTAACGTGAACGAAGTTACAGGTACAGCTTGTATTAAATACAATGCCTATTACGTAAATACGTGTTAAGAATTAGTTTACAAAATGGCCATTGGAATATTTTAATTTTTGTGAGATAATTAATTGACGATCTTGAGAGTGGTATATACTACTTTCTATTCTGATAATGAAATTCACACAAACAAATAAGCGGGCATTAGCTAGTATACGATTTTAACTAAATTTTAAATCCAAAAGTAAGCCAACGTTTTCCTATCGAGGTTAAATTGCAAGAAAGTTTAGGATTTTTTTAAAATTTTGAAGATAAGATGTTTCAACAGCCTTTATTTAAGAAAATAGCTCGTCTTTTGTTCCTCACTCCAATTGAAATTACGTTTATAGATATTATCTGAAAATAGAATTAACAAAGCCGTTATCTTTATGAAGGTTTTAAGCAATAACTTCTCGTGAGTTTCACAAGTATTCTGAGAAATTATAAGCTAGTCTGTATTGTTGAAAACATAATGGTACCAATTGCGATCGGCCGCCATTTTTTGGTGGGTGACGCAATCGGCTGTTTTCTATTCGCCGACAGTGGCCGTGACTCGTATTACTGTCAAGGTTTACAGTTGCTTTCAATTGCTCCGCATATGACGGTCTGTTTTTTATCTAACCTCTTTCTAGTAGGTATTTATCATAATATGTATGTTACCATACAAAAGTATTAATAGAATTATTTTGCTATAATCCGCGATGAAGTAAAATAGAAAATATATGTTAAATATAGAGTGGACAATCCGTTTTCATACCTGAGACATGCAGGATTCGTAAAACATACACAAACCTCTACCACCGCCGCAACAATATACAAGCACTACACACAAAAACTCAACAATCGTTTCGCCCCGCAACTAAAGCATTGAATAATTTTTCAAAGTTATTTCTTTTATTTATTTTTTAAGACTGGGAGATGACATATGCAGCAGTTTATTACTCCCAAAATCATGTCTCAGTTTGAATTGTTAGACTTTAGATAAATAATTCCTAAGTACACTATATAGTCGGTGGTGTTAGGTGGTGGGCGATGTCTAAAATCCCACAACGTTCCTAAGATCACCAAACTGTAGGCGGAGTTTGATCGGTTGGCGTGGGTTAGACCCAGATATCTGTTGTAACTGTATATCACAATTTATGAAAATACACCTATAACGTTATAAAATCTTTATTTACTTTCGGCAATTACTAAAAAAAAAGATATTTCCTTTAACGAAGAATTTTAAATTATTAAAGATAAAATATTATTATTTTGCTATGATTCGTGATACAGTAAATAGGAAACACATGTAAGACACTTTAATACCTTTATCAATTATATATTCATTCTCCATGTTCACAGCTCACTTTCATAACCAGAATATCCAAAAGACCTCTCAGCATCGACCGTCATTTTTATAGACTTACCTCCCGCGCAAACCGCCATCTTTATATCCCACCTACATCAGTGTTGCCAGCACAAAATATAATATACGTTACACACATGTATTTCTATACGTTACCTATAATAAACGTTAACCTAGAGAGTTCTATCCGTTTTCTTAAATTAAGGTTTCGAAATAATACATCTCACTACATACCTCCGATCAAAATTCAAATAAACTTTTATATTCCTTAACTATTGCTCTACACAATATATCAGATACGGCGAACCCCTGTGAAAAAGTGAAAGTTAGAAGGCTTTTTAACGCAGGTATATAGGATATACAGGTATCCTCATGATGATTTCCTTTGCGGAAAAATTTGTAATAAATATCAATTATTAATTAGACACATTTTAACAGAAAAACTCATTAGTGCCTGCCCGGTTCGAACTCGTGACCTCTCGAATGAGTCACGCGGTCTTGCCGCTGGCCTATCACAGCTCTCTCGTATCTTTTTTTTGAAAGCTTCCAATTAAATAATACCTTTTTCAACATCTTATTTTCTTATATAAAGCTTCAAAGATTTTTATTTCTTATTTTATATCTTATTTAATAATGCTTGATAATAATAATTGATAAGGTGACAATGGTTGTGGTACAATATAGGTGGGTAAAGTAAAATCATCGGCACGACATGATATAAACATGTTGAAACATGATTCGGCTAGATTTTTATACGACCGGCTGCCTGTCTGACGTTAACTTACCTCAGTCGCCTTTTACGACACCTCGATAAGAAATGAGGGTGGGCTATTCTATTTATCCAAATACCACACGGCGGGTCAATTAAACTCAGTCGCCTTTTAGTCTCGGTAAGAAATAAGGGAGGGTCCATTCTGTTCAGCCACACACCACACGGCGGTTAAGTAAAAAAAAATATTACGTTAAAAAGTTTTTATGTGAATTAAAGGAAATGATAACGTGTGCGCTGTTACCAGCTTACAGTTACGGTCATAGCTCTAATTGACGTTAATTCGATATCTTGTTATAATGATTATATACAATGTATCAGAATAAGATACTGTACTGTAACAATGACCTTAATGTTGGTGAATACTATCGTGGATTTCATCATTTCTGTACTAAATACTTCTATAAGACTACTTGTTACGTGACTGTTATTACAATAGTGTAATAATAAACTATTTTAACATAATCGTATATTCTAGAACGTTATTTATTTATTTTTAAAAACCTACTAAAGACTCAATATATTGTGATATCCGACGTGTATCATCAGTCTCCTTTCCCTTATCTCACTCTGTGGGGTCGGCAACGTGTTATAAACATTTAACAAGATCTGGCTAGGTATTTTACGACCTGCCGCCTGCCTGACGTCAAATTACCTTAGACCCCTTACGACACCTCGGTAAGAAATGAGGGTAGTCCATTCTACTCAGCCACTTACAGTGCCTACACATACCTATATAGTACCTATATAGTACCTATATAGTGACACTACAAATTAATCAGTTATCAGTGCTATAATGACTAAACATAGTTTTAACATATACCTTTATATTTTATTACGCAATGTTCAGTGTATTTCAACCTTGTCATATTTTAGTTTAGAGCATGAGAACCACTTTAATTTAAGTATTGTGTATTATGAGTATTTTATATTGGGTTAATGGAATGGCATTAAAATCGTTAACAGATAATCTTAATTTTTTTTTAACTGTATCTTATATCAGATAAAAAACATGAGACATGGTAACCCTACGATCCGACACAAACAAACTTATCTCGAATATAAAATGATCATTTTTAGCATTTTTTTTTTACAAATAACTTCTCGCCAGTCAATTGAATATAATTATACGCTTTTGTTAAAAGTATTTACTGATACAAAGAGAACAAAGTTTGTAAGACGTTTTTTTACGTTTAAAGTTTCGCGAAAATATTATATAGAATACTTTGTAAATAATGATTTTTAAGTTTACTATTTAAGGTTATTTATGAAGAAATTATTTATTTACAGCAAAAATGTACAAATTATATCTATCTTAAATTACTTACACGCTAGGACTATACATATATAGTTATTACATAACTAATTAGCTAAATAATTGATTGAATTCTATTCTATTATATTGAACACTTCTTTTCTAAAGCAGAGAACTTTACTATTTTACTTACTTTCAAGTTAAACTACACTAAGAAATGTTTTTAATTCAATTCAATCAATCAATCTATACTCTCTACTTGGAGTAAAATATGAAATTGATCATCAATTTAAACAAGTTAAGTTGTAGTTAATTTTATGTAAATAGCCCTCCCTATAAGAGTTAAAATTTGATTGTCCCAGTTACTTAACCTACATTTAGTATCGAAATATTTTATATCTAGTCTGCTTCCAAACTAGCAGCGTGTATTTCGAGATCTGAATCGATCGCTTGACAGGAATAGATGCCGCGAAGCAACCTACAGTTCATTTGATATGTGATATATTTTACAGACATTTTGTGTTTTTCATGATAACTTCCTAAAAATTTCTATTTGTTTGGTTGGTCCTGGACATATTGTTTTGTCACCCTATTCTATTTATCCCAAAGTAGTGATAAAAAAACTGATTCTTTCGAGGAGGTCACGGGTTCAAACCCGGGCAGACACCAATGGGTTTTCTGTTAAAACTTATGTGTCTAATTGATAATTGCAATTTATCACACGCTTATCGGAAACCTGCATATCTCTAGAGAATCCTAGGGATATGTGTAACCAACAAATCCGCATTGGGGCAGCGTGGTAGGTCTTAGCTCCATTCCTGTTCTCCAAAAAAGGAGTGAAGAGGCCTATTCCCAGCAGTGGGAGAGTAATAGGCCGCTTTACTTTAGTGATAAAATTATTCTCTTATAATTGATGAAAGAGAATCATTTTAATAACTATAATTAAATACAGAATGCACTGTTCATTGTCATGCCTTGTACACATGGGCTAATGAAACACGCACTGCAAACCTTTTGCTTTGTATCTATCATGCATGAGAAGATTTTGCTACGCGATAAAATTCTTCTGAAGCCAAAAATGTCATAAATTACTGTTTTTTATGGCATTTATGGTTACCTAGTAAACATATGCGAAAAGGCTGCATAAGTTTGAATTGATAAAAAAAATCAGTAACACACATCGGTATTACGTATACGCCCACAAATGAATTTAAAAAAATGTTTATTCCTATATAAATATATTTATTTCACACCAGTGGGACCATTGCTATTATTTTTTTGGGCAGGAAACTGAAAAGCCGTAACTTTCCATCGATAAAGCCGCATGCGGCGCGCGAGCCCCAGGTTGCCTATCTTTGGTATCTATGCTAATATATAAAGCAAAAGAGTTTGTTTGTTTGTTTGAACGCGCTAATCTCAGGAACTAATGGACCGATTTAAATTCTTTCAGTGTAAGATAGTCCATTTATTGAGGAAGGCTATAGGCTATATAACATCACGCTAAGATGAATAGGAGTGGATGAGCAATAAAAAATCTCTAAAAGTTCTAAATAAAAGTCCGCGACAGCATACGTCTAGCTTTTAAAGTTAGCAAAATACTATATTACGGTTTTAATCTTTTTACGCGGGTGAAGCCGCTGGCGATGGCTCGTAGGAAAATGAAATAGTACCCATTTTTCTTCATACACACAGCAAAAACAAATAATACATAATTCAAGGTATTTTAGTGACGCGGTATAGCTTAAAATAAAATTTCAAGGAATAAAAAAGTAACAGTCGGTGACATTCAAGTGGGTGCACCCGGGACATGAAACTATATACATCTGTCAATTCACCTGCAGAAGGGCACAAAAAAGATGTTAATGTCGCCAAGAGACACTCAATGGGCATTTGACAGCCTTGAGAAAATGTTTTTTTTTAAGGATAACGTTTCATTTTACTTTGAATTTTATTAGATTTGCTCTGTTAATTCTGTAGGCCGAACTTTGCACGGTAGACTTTTTTTGAAAATATAAGGAGATAGAAAATATCAGTGAATATCATATAGCTTGTCTTGGTTAGACGGGTAGGTTTAATGTAGTTGGATCCTACTGACTCAACTAAGATAAGGTAATCTAACGGCCTGTTACTATCCCACTTCTGGGTATAGTCCTCCTCTCAAGATTTTTCGAGAGGAGGACAATTTTAAATTTTTTTCTTTTTTTCATTTTTTAATTTTTCGATACTTAACCGGATATCACACGGCGGGTCAATTTACGTTAGTCGCCTTTTACGACACCTTGGTAAGAAATGAGAGCCTTCTATTCTACTCAGCCAGATACCACACGGCGGGTCAACTTACCTTAGTTCCCTTTTATTACATCTCGGTAAGAAATAAGGATGGTCTATTCTACTCAGCCGGATACCACACGGCGGGTCAACTTACCTTAGTTCTCTTTTACTACATCACGGTAAGAAATAAGGGTGGTCTATTCTACTCAGCCGGATATCACACGGCGGGTCTACCTACCTTAGTCGCCTTTTACAACACCTTGCTTAGAAATGAGTGTGGTCTATTCTACTCAGCCTGATACCACACGGCGGGTCAACTTACCTTAGTCGCCTCTTACAACACCTCGGTAAGAGATGAGGGTGGTCTACTCTACTCAGCCGGATACCACACGACGAGTCGACTTACCTAAGTCGCCTTTTACGACACCTCAGGGTTTTACATGAGGGTTGTCTATCTACTCAATAAGATATAAAAACGCACATAAATCAGGATGAAGCGGTTAAATCAAATGTATTTTACCCGACGCTATCAAATAAATGATTCACATTTCGATTCAGAGGATCCAGTTGGACCGGTCGTCAAACACAGGGCGGTCAGTTTCTTTCGCCAGTTGATTTGTTCGAATATATCTGACCCAATTTCATTTTTAATTGCAACATTTAGTACTTTAATTGCCCATTACACGGTGCGGCACGGGATCATTTTATAAATAAGTTTTTTGAAAAATACAGCATTGTATATGCTAAAGTCAATTTAAAGTCAAATTTATTAAAAAATATATTTATAACAATTTATTTTAATTTTCGAGTATTGTCGTGTGGTATTTGGCTAAAAAATAGACCACCCTCGTTTCTTACCGAGGTGTCTTAAAAGGCGACTAAGGTGAGTTCACCCACCGCGTGGTATCCGGTAGAGTAGAATAGACCACCCACTTACTTACCGAGGTGTCGTAAAAGGCGACTAAAGTAAGCTGACGTCAGGCAGGCGGACTGGTGGCAACACACCACACTTAATGTGTGGTGTGCTTTTATATTGTTTTGTTATCGGTGTCGGGTTCTGCATGAGTTTTTACAAATTCTACATGTATCAGGTATGAGAACGAATAATACACTCTATATTTAGCATTACATATATTTTCTCTTATCGTGGATTATATCAAAATAATATTCTCATTAGTTTTGTTTCTGCTAGGCTTATTCAGCACTTCAAGTCCCTAATAAGTTAGAAGGTAGATCATGTGGCTGTTATTTTGTTTATTTGCTGTTTAGCAAATACCTTTTTTAGAATGGATTTTTTTTAATTATTCACTTTTTAGAGTCTGTTTTTAGAGACATTTATCTGCTATTTAGTTTATTTGTTGGTTAACTATCCGACACTCTAGGCTCTTTCGGAGCTGCTATTCTGTAAAGCGATCGATTGATCTAGAAATACATGCTTTCTAGTCTGGCGGCTGCATTTGAAATTGTCTATTTTGATGCCGAATGTAGGTTAAGTAACTTCAATGAGTGATTAAATGCATTTGGATTTTATTTAGATCCCTTTATAGGTTAACAAGTGAATCAGGTTACAATACGATGCGTAGAGGATTAACAAAATTTGGTTACAAACTTATAAGACTTAAACAGTTATGTGACCAACATTTTGCATATAAATAAATTATTATTATTGTTAAAATTTAGAAGTTTTCGTAAAATAACTAGAAAAATCATTTAACAATATGGTTACAACGTGTATTTAACCCCACTTAGAGTGGGATGAAGGCAGAAAAATGATGTTCTACTTTTATATAATGAAAGTACAGTGGTTGTTAAAGGTACGAACCTTTAACAACCACTGTAATTTCATTGCAAAAAAGGGCCACCCCATCGAATTTCGACTTAATGGCGTACGTTAATAGTTTACGATTAAAAAGTGTACGGTTTAAGCATTACACGTTAAAGCATGACTGGCTCATTGGTGCAGTGGGTAGTGCCTGCTCCGCGGGTCGCGGGTTCGATTTCCACCAAGGGCCAACATTTTCTATAAATGGACTTGTTGGTCTTCTAGCCTGGGTGTATATTTGTATTTAAGTATGTATTAAAAATATATAAGTATATATTCACCAGTTGTCTGTCAACCATAACACAAGTATTAAGTTACTTACTTTGAGGACGGACAACCGTGTGTGTAAGTGTCCCATATATATTACGATTTTATCGTGGAGCGAAAGGCGAAAAGATCGTAGAGATTGTGGTAGTGAGTGTGTGGAGTGTTTGTGTTGGCAGCGTTTTGTAATACGTGTGGTGACTTGTCTTGTATGTATAAGGTATATGAATGTTGCTTCATACACTTAGCATTACATAGGATTCTCTTAACAAACTCGGATTACAGCAAAATAATTCTATAGTAACTTCTGGAATAAAGTTATCCCAATACTATATAACTCGCGTTCAAGTGCACGAAGTCCTTTCATCGAACTTATCCAATTCACATTGCCTTCGCAAAGGCAAACAACTCGGAATATTTGAGCGCGGAGCGGCAACGCGGGGCACGCTGCCGGAGGCGGAGCGGCAACGTCGCATTATCCCACGTTCGCTTCGATCAGCTGAAATCGTACACGCGGCTCTAAAGACACGTGTCGCGGTGGCTGGCGAGTTGCTGATGGGAATGCCGTTCTTACAGCATCTTTGAAGATTCTGTCTTGCTGTTAACAGCTGTTCACCATCAGGCTTGTCTGACTGACTACTGGCATATGTAATATTATTAATTACTATTCAATAAGAATATTTAGATATAGATAGATTGACATCGTTCGACACGCAGACCATGATTGGATGAGAAAAGCCCAAAACCGTCGGAAATGGAGGAGTTTGGTGGAGGCCTACGTCGAATTCAAATTCAAAATATTCTTTATTCAAATAAACTTGTAAACAAGTGCTTTTGAATCGTAAACACTACTGCTGGTTCGGAAAAATGTTCCTAACTAGAAGAGCAAGCAAGAAACTCGGCGGTTGCTCTTTAAAAAATATAATTCTTATGACTAGTTATATTTAGTCATTACTGTCTCGTACAGGGTCTAAGCGAGCTATATCCACACATTCTTATCTTCTAAGTTATCCTCAACAGTATAGTAGGCTTTCTGGATCAGCCTCTTTTTAACAGTGTTTTTAAACTGCTGTAATGGTAAAGCTAAAATTGATTGTTGAATTTTATTATAGAATCTTATACCCAAACCCACTAACAACTTCTTTAGCAAGGCGCAAAGCAAGAGCCGCTAGCTTATGTCGGTTCCTACTTTGTCTATTATGTATATAATAGATCAACTATCGTTTTATAATTCTTTATATTAATACTAGCGGCCTGCCCCTGCTTCGCATGGGTACAAAATATATATCCCATGTCAGTCAGTGTAAAAAAGTGATTAAAATCTATCCAGTAGTTTAGTTTTATTCATTACTGCCCGTGGCCCATACTTCAATTTTCCCAAAGTCAACTCATTTACTCTTTCTCAAAAACTACTCAATGACACATATGACAGCCACAATGCTTTTTCATATTAATGACCAACTCTAAGAAGGAGGTTGTATTAAAAACATGTTATAACACTATTATTTTGATAACTGTAAATTTTTTTCCATACTAAATCAAAGACAAAATTACGTTTAGCTGTCATTTATGTTTTGTTATTCCACTGAAATTTGCGTTTTATTATTTTAATGTCATAGTCGTTTTTGTTATACCACGTTTTATAGCGACTTGACGGGATAAAATAAATGCGGTCGAACGGGATAAAAAGTATCCTATGTCCGTCTCCTGGTTCTAAGCAACCTCTCCACCAATTTTCAGCCGAATTGGTTAATCCGTTCTGGAGTTATAAATAGTGTAACTTAGACCAACTTTCTTTTATATATATAGATTGCACATTGAACGGGCCGAAAGGACCTTATACCTTTTTTTATAAGAAAAAGATGTAAGTAGATAATATTAGGAACATAAAAAATAATGATATAATTATTTTGCTATAATCCACGTGTAACAAAACAAGCAAAATAATTATATAATTACTTTCGGGTTCTATACATTAACGACTATGCCATTATCGACAATAGTGCAATATGTAATTTTCCTTGTTCCTAAAAGAAATACCGGTTTTTTTTCTATAAGTATGTTTAGTTATCTGTACAAGATAGTAATGACTAAAGGCAACTAGTTATAACAATTATATTTGGATAAGAGTAACAGTCGAGTTTCTTGCTGGCTCTTCTCGGTAGGAGCAGCTTTCTGTCTGAAAGTATAAAACGTATTTTAACAAATACCCCGTTAAAAATTTTCTTTTACCTTAATACTATGACGCTCACATCAATTTTGAAGTCATAATCATCCTTCTGCCCTTATCCCACTCTAAGTGGGGTCGGTTCATCATGTTATAAACATGTTGTCACATGATTTAGCTACGTATTTCATTACCATCCGCTTGCCTTACGTCAAATTACTTTAGTCGTATTTTACGACTCCTCCGTAAAAAAGAGGGTAGTCTATTCTAATCAAGTGGATACCACACGGTTGCTCAACTTACCTTAGACGCCTTTAACGACACCTAGTTAAGAAATCACATACATTATGATGTATGTAGTTAAAATTTTCAATTATTTGTCATCCATTTTTTTTTCGATCCGTGATACAAAACTCAAAGACGGCGAAGGTTACCTGACTTAAACCAATATTCAGGATATACATATATAACTAGTACTATAACTGCCTTTCGGTACGTTACACCCTTTCCGTGGCACCCTGTATATACTATTATCACTACAACTATATATACCATCATTCCTCCAATACCGGCCTCCTAAAGCTCTGTCCAACTTCGGCGATGCTTATGCGCTCGCCCGTCCCGCCCGTTGACGCTGTAAAAGCCGTTAGGGCTAACAGCATATAGTCAATTCGAAAAAAAAAACAACTGTTTTCAAATTCAAAAAATATCACGTGTTGTTCTTAGAAAAAAACATATTACGCAATTTACGAATCGTCGTATGAACCAAAATAGTAGGTACATATAAAATACCTACAAGTCCTTTACACGAACTTATCCAATTCGTATCGCGTCCGTAAACGAGAAATATCTAAAGGCGGCGCGGCAACGTCGCGCACGAATTCGTTGATCGCTGCGGGCAGAGCGGCAACGTCGCACTTATTCCCGTGTTATAAATTCACGGTACAGTTTCGCGATCAGCTGGTCCCGGAGTTTGACGTAATGTTTTTAAGTTGGCTACTAGTTTGAAGTTAATAGGCTTTATGAAAACAGAAATGGCTTTCTAGGAATGGTGAAAGTAATGAAATACTAGATTAAACAATGTAAGGACATCTCTTTAATGTGTGTTTACTAATGCAGGAATATTATTTATTGCCTATATTTACGATTTTGACTAATTAAAATCACGCCTACAGCTATACACTGCAACTTAAGTCGCGATTTACCTTCCTAGGTGGCACACTTTGTGGCATTTCCCGACACTAGACGAGCTTCTGCACTTCTTGTCGTGCTTTATTCTTAGCATAACGCACCCTCGATAGTGCTTCTAGGCTCGCTCGCATAAGTATCGAGAACCGTGATAGCATAACATTTATATCTTGGATCTATCATTAGAGTTCGAAGTCCAGACAAGCAACAATGAGCTTTTTATAGAAACTTTTGTACCAATTTTTTTTTAATTATGCTATGTACATCCACAACTTTATTGAAGTTACGAAGTAACCTACCTGCCTTGCAACTTATTGTTTTAACTTATAAATTAACTTATCTAAGAATAAGACCAGTGTCTATCTATCATAGTCCTCCTGCACTTATCCAACTCTTAAGTTGCGTCGGCACATGTTATAAACATGTAGTTACATGATATGGCTACGTACTTTACAACTGGTGAATGCTTGACGTCAACTTGCCTTAGTCGTATTTTACGACCCCTCGGTAAGAAAGGTGTTCTCTTGTACTCATACCGGATAGCACTACCTATCCGGCAGTAAAATAGATTTTTAGTTATGTATATTTATAAAATAATATTGTTAAGTAAGACCTAATCTGTACAAAAATTGGAAATAAAATGATAGACCAACTTATCTTAGTCGCCTTTCACGACATCTCGGTAAGAAATGAAGGTGGTCTATTCTACTTAGCCGGATATAACATGGCGATTTTAATCTAAAATTATATAAACTTATTTTTAACATTTATAGTGATTAATACCGGAATACATATACCAGTTTCCATGCCAGTACTCAAACAAGGCACGTCCAACCCTCTCACCGGAGGCCTTCGCCTTTTGGACGTTATTGGGCCGTTAATTTCCCTTTTTTTTTGTTCGAACAACCGTCAGAATGTATCTCGCTGCCAATTAAATGCGAAATCCAAATTACCAGAAACCAGTCTGACCATGTACGATTTGGACGAGAACGCGAAACAGTTATAATGGCGCATTTAAACGAACGAGTAAAAGGACCAACCGGCGTAAAAGGACCAACCGGCGTATAAGGTAAAACTCGCTTTTCGGTAAAGGAACACTTCGTGAGGGAATCTGCATAACTCTGAGGAATTCTTGATATATACATACATATATGGGATAACATACATATATGGGATATACATACATACATATATAGGACACTAACACGGTCGTCCATCCTCTAAGTTAGTAACTTAATACTTGTGTTATGGGTGACAGACAAGTGGAAAATATATGCTTATATAATTTTAAATACATCTTTAAAAACAAATGTACACTCACGCTCGAAGAACTAACAAATTGTTCTATATAAAATGTTGGCTCTCGGCGGGAATCGAACTCGCGACTTTCGTGAGAGTCTCGTGTTCAAAACCCGTGCAAGAACAAAGGTAATTTTGCTGCTTAAAACTTTTGCCCAATTAATATTTTACATCATACGTAAGCTTATAGCTGAGGGGAAAAATTGTGACGAAATCTGCATATCTTTAAAATTTATGGGAATACGCGTAATTCACCAAGCCGCAATATAGCAGCGTGGTGGGTTTCAGCTCAAACCTTTATCTCTATAAAGAAGAGAGGAGCTTATATCCAATATCCAGCAGTGCGATGGTAAAAGGCCGGTACTTTTAACTTTACATATTTCCATCTATCTCAACTCTTCTCATCATTTCTGTTTTCATTGTCGTTTAATTTTTTTTTTGTAGTTGTTAGGCATTAAATTCAAGCAATAAGCTTTTGGTGTAACTAAGATAACCTACTGAGTATATTTAACTTTAGCCCAAAAGCCCAGTGAGTAACATATTCAATTCTATACGTATGGAAATAATGAAATTAAACAGTTTAAACGGAATTTATTAGTAAATTTATTTAACAAAAATGTAACTTTAATTTTGTAATGAAAAAAAAATCTTCGTAGTGATTAAATGCGCGCATTCCGTTAAGAAATATTGGGATGCGTCATCGTTGATTGAAAGAAGTGTGATATCGAATTTATTTAAGCATCGCATCGATCGGCGAGATGCGAGGTTGCCGCTCGGCGCGGGCCGGCATCCCCGAGCGTGCGACGTTGCCGGCCCGCAGAGCTATTATTATTTATTGTATTGTAGCCTGCACGGCTCACGGGCTCTGTTTGCATCGTCCGTGCGTTGCCCGTGCGTATTGTTACCAAGAAATGGCCTGCGAGGTTTTGTTTTCATCAAATTTGTCAATCAAGCTGTGATAGCCCAGCGTTGAAATCGTCCGACTCCTTCGAGGGGGTCGCGAGTTCAAACCCCGGGCAGGCACCTATGAGTTTTTCTATTAATACTTATATTTTTGAGCAATTTATCGCTTTTCGGTGGAGGAAACCATCTCTAGAGAATTCTGCAGATATAATTAATTACCTACTAATCCGCATTAGAGCAGCGTTGTGGGACTCAGCTCCAACCTTTCTCACAAAAATTGAGAGAGAATGGCTATGACTCGCAGTGAGATAGTAACAGGTCGTTACTTTACTTATACTTGTCAATCAATGCAATTATGGCCTCTTTTTCTATATGAGCGTAAAGAAACTTGTTCCAGCCTGCTTACTCCATTGACAAATTCCCCTAGGACTGTCAACTTATTTAAAAAAAAATATGATACCATTATATACCACATAAGTCTCTTAATATAACAAATAGGCCTCCTCTCTCTGTTTTTGAAGAGAAGGGTTGGAGCTAAGACCCGCCACACTGCGCTCAAACACTCACTAACAAGTAACCACATGTCACTTCACGTCCATTCTCACCAAGGGCTCTCGTGTTACTAACGTGGTGCATCCTGAGACCGTGTATGTTCCTTTGTACATGAGTATTAGTGTAAGTTAATGTATGTTCATGTATATATTACATATAATATGTGTCTTGTATATAAATATACAAGGTAAGTTATACATCTCAACTCGCATACACTACCACACATATCCCCCCAGAATTTTCTTCAGATATCCAGATTCAAATGTGACAAATTTCAAATAACATTTATTTATACACGTAAGTTTTAACAGAAAAAGCCATAGATGCCTGCTCGGGGTTTGAATTCGTGACTCCCTCAAAAAGTCGTGCGATATCATCGCTGGGCTACAGCTGTTTTAGAAAACGTTAACTTTTAATACGAGTTATGCTAACTCGATTTTTTAAATATTTTTGTGCACTTTACAATTTTAATAAAACCTGAAAACCCTGACATAGTTTTTTTCTGATATTTTATGTAAAATATAAAATACGGTTGCTAACTTAACGGAAATTATTTTTATCATATAATATAAGATATCGATAGTAATTTGACTGGCCCATTGGCGCAGTGGGTAGTGACCCTGCCTTCAGCTCCTTGGGTCGCGGGTTCGATTCCCTTGAAATTTGTTGATCTTTAAGTCTGGGTGTATAATTTGTATTTAAGTATGTATTTAAAAAATATATGAGAATATATTCACCAGTTGTCTGTCACCCTTAACACAAGTATTAAGTTACTTACTTTAGGGACGGACGACCGTGTGTGTAAGTGTCCCATTTATTTATTTATAATCAGCATTTTTATTATTGGTATGGAAGCTGGTTGCCAACCAGCTTGTTAGGTATTAGAGTTAATGATATGACAGGTATTTTACCACATCCTTGTATTACAAGATGGTGGACGTCGCAACTATGTTGCTCAACGAAACTATGTTAATGTTTGAGCCTAGAACTATGGAAGGAATATTCCATAACTAAGTACGCCATGTTACAACTTATTTACATTAACGTTACTTAGGGCTTTTTTAAAATTTTAAATATTTAGCCGTGTGGTATCCGGCTAAGTAGAATAGCACCCTCATTTTTTCATTTCATTTCATTTCTTACCGAGGTGTCGTAAAAAGCGACTACGGTAAATTGACCCACCGTGTGGTATCCGGTTTTAGTAGAATAGACCACCCTCCCTCTTACCGAGGTGTCGTTAAATATGACTTAATTTAATAATTTTAAATATAAAAAAAGATTATATTATATTTTAAATATGAAAATATTAAAAAAAAATACGCCTATATAATTTTTGATATTTTATTGTGATAAATACTAAAACAATTTTATCCATAATAATCTCTCGTACAAAATATGTTTAACAACTAAAAGCTGAATACTAGGAAGTCGAGCTGTGGCTAGTAGGATTTGTTTCCTACTTGCCATAGAAAACATAGTATATTGTTATTCTATTCAATATTACTTTATGCGACTTTACATCGTTGTCGCGAAATACGACTTTCACAGTTTCGTGATATCGATCGGTCGTGGATTCTCGCTACCCTCACGACAATATGGCGACAAGTGACACAGCATTTTGATTTTGTCATGGAGCCAACTCCTTATGATGCTTCGGTTATGTGGCGTAATGATCGTTGGTATTGTCGGTGGTATCCGGCTGAATAGAATAGTACCACCCTCATTTCTTACCGAGGTGTCGTAAAAGGCGACTATGGTAATTCGACCCGCTGTGTGGTATCCGGCTGAGTAGAATAGACAAACCTCATTTCTTACGGAGGTGTCGTAAATGGCGAATAAGGTAAGTTGACTCACCGTGTGGTATCCGGTTTAGTAGAATAGACCACCCTCTTTCTTACCGAGGTGTCGTAAAATACGACTGAGGTAAGTTGACGTCAGGCAGGCGGCCGATCTTAAAAACACAGCCATATCACGTGACAGCGTGTTAATAACATGTTGTGCCGACCTCATTTAGAGTGGGATAAGGGCAGGAAGATGAAGATTGTTATAGTGAATGTTTGTAGTGCTTGTGTAGTTGTTGGTGGTTGTGTTTTGTGATATGTGTGGTAAATAATCCTACATGTATAAGGTATGGCCCACTGCTGGGCATGGGCCTCATCTCTTTATTTTAAAAGAGAAGGGTTGGAGTTACCACCCACCACGCTACTCCAATGCAGATTGGTAGAATTCACTATCCCCAAAATTCTCTAGAGATCAGGTCACCTCACGATGTTTTCCTTCACAAAAAAGCGTGTGATATTGCAATGCTCAAAAAGAAGCATAGATTTTTACAAAAAACTCAGTGTTTACTCGGGTTAGAACCCGTGAACCTTTTAAGAGACTCGCGGTCTCACCGCTGGGCTATCACAGCTATGGTCTATAACTATGGAACAATAAAGATTATTGTTATTAATAATAATAAAGTCGTTCCAGCAACATGTCGTTCGTCGTCAGGAAATAAATATAATATAATTACAAGAATAGTGTGTGTGTGTGCGTGTGTATTAATTTATAGAAGTAAGTAGTAAGTAACGGCCTGTTAATATCCCACTGCTGGGCATAGGCCTCTTATCTCCGATTTTTTCTTGGAGAGGATTGGAGCTAAGTCCTACCACGCTGCTCGAATGCGGATTGGTAGGTTACACATATCCCCAGAATTCTCTAGAGATATGCAGGTTTCCTCACGATGTTTTCCTTCACCGAAAAGCGTGTGATAAATTGTAATTATCAATTAGACACATAAGTTTTACTAGAAAACTCATTGGTGCCTGCCCGGGATTTGAACCCTAGACCTCCTCGAAAGAGGCGCACGGTGTTACCGCTGGGCTACCACAGCTTTACAGCTTACATAGAAGTAAGCGTTACTTTGTAACTTTCCATAGTAAAGAAGATATGATAAAATTCATTATTTTGTTTTGGAGCCTATCTCCTGATGATGCTTCGGTTACGGGGCGAAACGATTATAGAGATTGTCGAAGTGAACGTGAGTGTGTAGTGCTTGTGTGGTGTGTTGTTGGTAGCGGTATTTTATGATACGTGCGGCAAATTGTCCTGCATGTATAAAGTATGTGAACGGTGTCTGCTACCTACATTTGGAATTACATAGATTAACAAACGCGGATAAAAGCAAAATAATTCTATCACAACTTCTGTCCGTTTAATTTAATAAAACTAATGAGAATATTATTTTGCTATAATCCGCGATAAAAGATAATATATATTATGCTAAATGTAGAGTGTACTATTCGTTCTCATACCTGATACATGCAGAAATTGTTAAAACTCATGCACTACCCGACACATTCACCACCACAATCTCAACAATTGTTTCGCCCCGTAACCGAAGCATCGTCAGGAGATAGACTCCACGACAAAATCGTAAAGCCTTTGCTTTACGTAAGTGCTTGTGTATTTTTATGTTATCTATGTCGGGTAGTGCATGAGTTCTTACAAATTCTGCATGTATCAGGTATGAGAACGAATAGTACACTCTACATTTAGCATTACATATATTTTCTGTTATCGCGGATTATAGCAAAATAATATCCTCATTAGTTTTGTATTATGGACCTCTGCAAAGTAACGCCTAATTCTATAAATCCGTTTTATTTGTAAAAATAAAGCAACTTGTATCAGAGAAAACTCCTTTTTATTTTTACGACCGTTCGATCGATCCGCTGAGAGTCGAATAAAGAAATAAAGATCTATGATAAGAAAACGTTTTCATCTTTGTTATCTTTACTGGCTGATCTTGACTTAAAAGGTATATACTATATTCAGGCAAGTCATAACCCTGTCGTAGATATATCTATGTAAAGAATATAAATTCTTTTTAATTTTGATATGTACACATCTGAATTTTAAATTTGGAAAAGGAAACGAATTGACGCTGTCAAAAGAAAAATGTTTAAAGCAAATGTTAGCGCACACTATATACAATAACACGATATAATAGGAATACCACAATTCCCGCTCCGAGATGCACTTCTCTTGAACGACGAACAAAGACTGCATGTAACTGAAACGTTTTATCAATAGGGAGACTCAACCGGAAACAACACGTTACAGTGTTGCCACCATTTTAATCAAAAGAGCGCGATACTCTTGTTTCATGACTGTGTTGCTATAAAATACAAAGCGGAAGTCAATGGCGACAACACAAATATTAACAGGATTGATATAATGTAAATATTTAAAGGCAAAATATAAACTTTATTGTCGTTACTTTGATTTTTCAGAGCAACACACCTTTTTATTTTGCCGCTCCAAGAAAATTACTTTATAAAACGATAATAAAGTTTATATACTTTATATCTATACTTATAAATCTAAAAGCTTTGTCCATATGTGATTTCGCGATAAAATAAGTTTCTCAATGCAGTTTGTTATCCTTTGGAATATTTATCTTATAGCAATGTTAAAAAACTACCTTAAAACATTATATATTATTTAAAATCTTATCTTAAATCATCATCTTCCTGCCCTTATCCCACTCTTAAGTGGGTTCGGCACAACATGTTACAAAACATGTTGTCAAATGATTTGGCTATTTATTTTACGAGCTGCCTCTGACGTCAACTTACCTTAGTCGCCTTTTACGACACCTGGGTAAGAAATGAGGGTGATACTATTCTATTCAGCCGGATACCACACGGCGTACCTTAAAACGTTATATAATATTTAAAATCTTATCTTTAATATTTTAATCTTGTATATGTGTATTTTCTGAAGTAAAGTATACTGTTATAATCCCACTGCTGGGTCTAGGCCCCTCTCTCCGTTTTCGGAGAGGAGGATTGGAGCTAAGACCTACCACGCTGCTCCAATGCGGATTGGTAGGTTACACATAACTCCAGAATTCTCTAGAGATATGCAGGTTTCCTAACGATGTTTTCCTTCATCAAAAGCGTGTGATAAATTGCAATTATCATGTAGACACAAGTTTTAATAGAAAAACTCATTGGTTTGAACCGTTGGTTTGGCCCAGGGTTTGAACCCGTGACCTCTCAAAAGAATGGCATGGTTTCACCACTAGGCTCTTATTAACATTTAGTGGATAATCCTTATATTTTAAATTATAGTTCCCATTTGTAATTTATTAAGTTTCTTAGAAAATATATTTTTTAAATTCTCATTAAAAAAATGTATTTGAGAAAATTAAACTATGTCAAAATTATCTAATATGTTCAAATGATCATCATTATCATCCTGTCCTTATCCCATTCTAAGTGGGGTCGGCACAACATGTTATAAACATGCTGTCACATGATTTGGCTGCATTTTTACGACCGGCCGCCTGCCTGACGCCACCTTACCTTAGTCGCCTTTTACGACACCTCGGTAAGAAAGAGGGTGGTCTACCTAAACCGGATACCACACGGTGGGTCAACTTACCTTAGTCGCCTTTTACGACACCTCAGTAAGAAGTGCGGTTGGTCCATTTTACTCAGCTGGATACCACACGGCGAGTTCACTTACCTTGGTCGTCTTTTACGACACCTCGGTATGAAATGAGGGTGGTACTATTCTATTCAGCCGGATATCACACGGGGGTTCATATGTTGAAATGATCAGTGGATTAATTTAATGTCACGTGGTCGGTATCACTCGGTATATTAGATGCCAGCGCCATGGCATTTAAATTCCGTAATTCAATATAACTGAACGAATAACTCAGATCAGAATGTTAATTATTCGAGATCAAATAACGCGGAACTTACGCCGTTTTTTAATCACCTGTTATTTTATGGGTTTAATTGGATTTTTTTATACTTAGGCATCTTTTGAAAATGTTGGAATTTGTTCTAAAATATTCTCTCTTGCTGTCTGTTTGAAAATTTTTATTTAATTGAGGTCGTTTTGGAAGCATCAAGGAAACTAATTAAAATATTAATTTGCTATAATCCGCGATACAAGAAAATATATGTAATGCTAAATGTATGTACTATTCGTTCTCATACCTGATACATGCAGAATTTGTAAAAACTCATGCACTACCCGCTACCGATAACACAACAATAAAAAGGAAACTGTGTGTAAGTGTCCCATACATTTTTATATTAACTCTTTTTATATATTTGAAAAAAAAAGATTTTTTTGCTCTTATAAAGAACATCACTATGGAGGTACTTTATTGTAGTCACAATCTAGCCTTAAGACTAATAAGCAACTTAATTTTAACCTAAACTTATAAATTAACTTTTATTTAAGAACAGGTCTATTGAGTTATCTTAGTCTTTCTTACTTTTATATTTATTGATTATTATATATTTCGTCATGATTTTTATTTTATATATATCAATCCACATGTTTTGAACTATCTAAAATACGTATGCGTTATTCTGCGCTCTGCGTTGCGACACAAGTCTCTTGTGATAATCAAGCTTGTGGTTATTTTATTGCGGCTCCGCCGCCGCAACGGCGTCGTTACGACTTTCATATACAACTGACCGCAATTACTATCTGTTACAAAAAAAATCTTTTCTAACATCCGCGGGGCCCTTTTTTGACTGAAAATATTTATTATATACATTCATAGATATAACTTAACGCCGTGTGGTATCCGGCTGAATAGAATAGTACCACCCTCATCTCTTACCGAGGTGTCGTAAAAGGCGACTAAGGTAAGTCGACCCGCCGTGTGGTATCCGGTTGAGTAGAGTAGACCAACCTCATTTCTTACCGAGGAGTCGTAAAATACGACTAAGGTAAGTTTACATCAGGCAGGCGGCCGAATGTAAAAACGCAGCCAAATCATTTGACATGTTTATAATATGTTATGCCTACCCCACTTACAGTGGAATAAGGGCAGGAAGCGGAAGAATATTATAAAAAAGATTAGATCCAAGTTATAGTGGAGCCACAGAAAATATTAACTTTATTGACGAAGTCATTACAATGATACCAACATTACTCGAATTATTGTTCTTCAAAAGTGATTAGGAACTTGGGAGAGTTTCGTGATGAGTTTTGGCTCAACTCAAAGTTGGGATATCCCGCCTAACTCAATCCCTATAGCTGTTAACGATACAACTTTTTATTTTTTATTGGTGTCATCAGTAATGAAAATAATCGTAGTTTTTGCTATGATATTCCAAATTTATAATCTATAGAGTAAAAAACAGATAAACAACTATATATAGATAATTTACAGAAGCAGGCGTTACTTTGCGGAGTAATAAAAACAAAAGTAATAAAAGAATTATCACTACATAGTCTAAAACAAAGTCGCTTTCTCTGTCCCTACATCTCTATGTATGCTTAAATCTTTAAAATTACGCAACAGATTATGATGCGGGTTTTTTAATACATAGAGTGATTAAAGAGAAAGGTTTATATGTATAATAACATTCAATACGGAGTAGAGAAATACTGTAATTTTTGAGATTTCTAATGTGATGTCATAAATAATTACATTCTTTTCCGCATACGCAGTCTGAACCCTACGAGATTTATCAAAATAATGTACTAAGTATTTGTACACCTTGAAAAGGTCTACAGAAAACTCCCAAATGGTTTATGTCTATCTCTTACGGATAACCCACAATAGCATTTTTTCACTGAGTGACATAGGCTATATATTTTATACCCGTGCGAAGTCGGTGCGGGCCGCTAGTTTTGCTATAATCCGCGATGACTCGTTCATGTCGTTCGTTCGTAATTCTACGTTCATCGTGGATAATAGCAAAATAATTTTATTATTACTTTTGAAATAAATATCACGAATTGAATAACCAATTATACAGAGTAATAAAAGCATCGAGATAATATAAATGCAATTTCTGTACCAGCCGTGAATAGGTTGATAAGTCGACTTACGCACTTTTACATGTTGAATCATAATAAGCATTAGGATTGCCTTATTCATATTATTCCACTGAAGTCGATAAGTCTTTTATATCCGACTTTTATATCGAAGAATTCGATCTCAGTCAGATCGTAAAATGAAACAACATTTGCGATTTGCGATTTTGTCGTGGAGTCTATCTCCTGATGATGCTTCGGTTACGGGGCGAAACATTTGTTGAGATTGTGGTGGTGAATGTGTGCAGTGCTTGTGTATTGTTGTGTTATCGGTGTCGGGTAGTGCATGAGTTCTTACAAATTCTACATGTATTATGTATGAGAACGAATAGTACACTATACAAATTCAAATTCAAATTATTATTTATTCAAGTGGACTGTTTACAGTACTTTTCAATCGTCAAATGTTTTTAAAGAAGCTACCACTGATTCGGAAGTTTGCTTCGAGAAGAAACAGCAAGAAACTCGGCGACTAATCTTTTAAAAAAAATTATTACAATTTGATGGTTACAAGATAATCGTTGCAGCATTTAGCATTAGATATATTTTCTTCTATCGCGGATTATAACAAAATAATATTCTCATTACTTTCGTGAAACATGTTTAAAACATGTTGTGCATGGGCGTGAGATAATGATGGTCAAATGCCGTTCTATATTTGAAAACTACGCACTCGCGTTGCATAAAGTAAAGCATAAATCGTATCACGGCCTCAATAAACAAAAGACACGTGTTTGAGTCGCCTATATCGGTGTATGTATGTGATATTCAAGTTTCGAATCAACGTGTAATCCGAAGGGTCAGCCACTCGCGGCCTCGCGTATCGACCGCGCGACGTTGCCAGCGCGCACCACTTTCCCCGCGAGGTTGCCGCGCCGCGCAGACCGACTGACTGTGACTGTACACTTCGCGTTGTTATGACTTGTTGCTGTCTATGAGCTTCGTAGAAAATGCATGCGTTATTTATTACTTAGTTAATTACTTTAGTGCGTATGTGACTATTTTTATAGTATTACTTGTATGCGACTTCTAAGACGTTTAATTTGGCGTTAAAATACCCTTCATTTTGTGATTGAAACATAATGAAACAGGCGTTACTTTGCGGAATTCCATAGTTCAGAAGTTACAATAGAATTACTTTGCTTTAATCCGCGTTTTTAAGAGAATATATGTAATGCTTAAGTATATTGAGCAGTCAACATTCACATACCTTATACATGCAGGAAAAGTCACAACACGTTTCACAAAAGGCCGTAAAACCACACGTATCATGTGACTTGTCTTGCATGTATAAGGTATGTGGATGTTGCCTGCTTAATACACTTGTCATTACATACCACGCGGATTACCGACAAGTAACATTATGTACTAATTGTGTGTATGTATATATATATATATATATATATATGTGTGTGTGTGTGTGTGTGTGTGTGTGTGTGAGTTTTATAGACTTCAATTGCATCAAATATTATTAAAATATACATACAAGTTTTTTTTTATATAATACCCGGATGTACTACACGTACGGATGCAAACTTTTTTTTTAATTTTTTAATAAAAGAACAAATGCGGGCAGCGTGAGAAAAAATCCATTAAATTGGTAGAAATGTTTTAAAACGGTACCTACCCACATTAATCATTGTAATTAGAGGAGCTCCGCTTTTTACGCGGAATGTTTAAAAGTTTGAATATGCAAATTATATCCCGGGGATAGAGAGCGTTCTTTCTTTACACTTTTTGTATGAAAATTTGCATTATTATTGAATGGGAGCCGGTTCTAGGGTTTTGTAGTACAAAAGGAAAGCAACCATTATGGAATCTCTTGTGTGCCCGGCTATTCTGTGGAATTTACTGTACAGGACAGATTCCTTTACATTAAATTGCACACAAAGGGTCTTCTTCTATTAACTGACTGGCCTTTTGGCGCAGTGGGTAGTGACCCTGCCTTCAGCTCCACGGGTCGCGGGTTCGATTCCTGCCGAAGGCCAACATTTTCTATAAATGAATTGGTTGGTCTTTGAGCCTGAGTGTATATTTGTATTTAAGTATGTATTTAAAAAGTATATAAGTATATATTCACCAGTTGTCTGTCACCTATAACACAAGTATTAAGTTACTTATTTTGGGGACGGATGACCGTGTGTGTAAGTGTCCCATATATTTATTTATTTATTTTTGTATTCCGTTTTTGTCCGTACATAGTGATGTATTGGCACCATAACATGCAATAAGGTTCTGGGATTCAAGCCGGTCTGAGAGGATCTTTCTTAAACCAGAAGAAATAAGGGTGGTCTATTCTACTCAGTCGGATACCACACGGCGGGTTAACTTACCTTAGTTGCTTTTTACGGCATCTCGTTAGGAAATGGGGGTGGTCTATTCTAATCAGTTGGATACGACACGGTTCAACTTAGCTTAGTTAGCTTTACGAAACCTCGGTAGTAAATGAGGGTTGTTAATTCTACTCAGCAAGATACCACACGGTGGGTCAACTTGACTTAGTCGCCTTTTACGACATCTCTTTAGTAAATTAGGGTCGTCTATTCTATTCACCTGGATACCACACGGTGGGTCAACTTAGCCGCCTTTACGACACCTAGGCAACCAGTGCGGGATGCCTATTCTACTCAGCCGGATACCACACAGCAAAATTTGTAATAAAAAACGTGTTTTAAAATTATAATTATAAAAGCTGAAATGCTTCGACATAATTAACGCTGTTCCTATAAAATATATTGCTTTAACTGTGTAATTTATTAAATGCGTGAAAATCTAAGCGTGTATCTTGATATGTTTGTTTTTTTTAAGTAAACTAGCAATTAATTAACATTTAAGTGTAGTCAAACCTAGTGAAACAGGATTTATTTGAGTATCTGTTTGAATTTGTTCGCTGTTATGCCTATTTTTATTAGTATAAAATATACATTACTTTTTGTACATGCAATGCATACTTTATTTATTGTATATTGTTAGAAAAGAGTTAAAATAGCACTTGTACAAAGGCGGACTTATCCCAAAAGAGATCTTTTCCAGTCAACCTTTGAGAAGGAAAAAGACAAGAAGTGAAATACGAGTAGAATAAAAATTAACATAAGTAACGAAAAAGTGTACCTAGATCAACTATATAACTCGAGATAACGAAAATATAATGTTTATTTATTTATTTATATTAATAAATATTTACGCCGTGTGGTATCCGGCTGAATCGAATAGTACCACCCTCATTTCTTACCGAGGTGTCGTAAAAGGCGGCTAAGGTAAGTTGACCCACCGTGTGGTATCCGGTTTAGTAGAATAGACCACCCTCTTTCTTACCGAGGTGTCGTAAAAGGCGACTAAGGAAAGTCGACCCACCGTGTGGTATCCGGTTAGTAGAATAGACCACCCTCTTTCTTACCGAGGTGTCATAAAATACGACAGAGGTAAGTTGACATCAGGCAGGCGGCCGGTCGTAAAAACGCAGCCAAATCATGTGACAGCATGTTTATAACATGTTGTGCTGACCCCACTTAGAGTGGGATAAGGGCAGGAAGATGAAGAAAAAATTCATCGTGACTTTACTCATTATATAAAACATTCTATGAAATGCAAACCGATGTATACGCGAAATCGCTGTGAGCGTTGAACACATCACGATTGGCGAAATGCCAGCTTTCGAAGTCTTATATTGATTATTCGTAATAAAAACTAATACGAACGAAGTAATTAATACTTATACGGGATAGCTGTGATAGCCCAGCGGTAACACCTTCGAGGAGGTCACGGGTTCAACCCCGGGAGACACCAATGAGTTTTTCTGTTAAAACTTATGTGTCTAATTGATAATTGCAATTTATCACACGCTTTTCGGTGAATATTTCTAGAGAATTCTGGAGATATGTGTAACCTACTAATCCGCATTGGAGAAACGTGATAGGTCTTAACTCCAAACCTTCTCTCCAAAAACGGAGAGAAGAGGCCTATTCCTAGCAGTTGGAGAGTAACAGGCCGCTACTTACTTACTTTTTTACTTATATACGATGGTATTTTACGACCGGCCGCCTGCCTGACGTCAACTTCCTTAAGTCGCCTCTTACGATACCTCGGTAAGAAATGAGGGTGTTTCTTCTACTTAGTCGGATACCACACGGTGGGTCAACTTAATTTAGTCGCCTTTTACGACATCTTGGTAAAAAATGAAAGTGGTCTATTCTACTCAGCCGGATACCACATGCCAGGTCAACATCCTTTAGTCGTAATTTATAGAATTAGGCGTTATTTTGTGGAGGTCCATATCACAAAAGTAATGAGAATATTATTTTGCTAGAATCCGCGGATTATAGCAAAATAATATTCACATTACTTTTTTTTTACTTTAGTCGCCTTATACAACACCTTAGTAAGAAATGAGCGTAGTCTATTCTACTCAACCGGATACCACACGATGGCTCAACTTACCTTAGTCTCCTTTTACGAGACCTCGGTAAGAAATGAGGGTGTTTCTTTTACTAAGTCGGATACCACACACGGGTCAACTTATTTTAGTCGCCTGATACAACACCATAAGTCTAATCAATATGGCCTGGCAGATTTACAATAAGTTACCGCCCTCATTGGCTGACCGGAACTTAAATGTTAAAATATTTAAAAATAGAATTAAAGAATTTTTGTTACTAAAAAGATATTATTCACTTAATGAATACTTATCAGATGTATAATATCAGTATGTATGACTTTTATTAATAATTATTTAATAAGATAGTTAAAGGTTTAGTGCATTGAAGCTTATTTAATATTTAACAACTTTAATAGACAATAATAGATAAGTATAATTAGTAAGTTGCATGTCTTTATTAGGCAGATTGATGATACTGTATTATATATCTAACATCTAAATGTTTACACAATCTAGGCAACAAATAAATAAATAAAACACCTTTATAAGAAATGATGGTTGACTATTCTACTCAACCGGATACCACACGGTGGCTCAACTTACATTAGCCGCCTTTACGACAACTCGGTAAGAAATAAGAGTGGTCTATTCTACTCAACCGGATACCGCAATGCGGCTTTATACATAACACAATCCAACCTTTTTTTCGTTTTCTGTAGTCATATAGTTAATAACAAAAAATGGTCTTTTTGCTAATAATTTTATATACTAGACGTAATATATATCAGATAGGGGTAAAGGGCAAAATTAATGAATGTATGAAAATGAATAATATGAATAAATCGTCTTATATTTATTTATTTAAGTTATATTTTGAACAAGTAACATATTACCTACAATACACATTCCACATTCAACAACAGGAAATTAAAAAACAAATAACTTTTTACTTAATTCATAGACTTAATTTTTAATATCTATTTACTACACACGTTTAATATCACAAACTCAACAATAATTTCGCCCCGCAACTGAAGCATCATCAGGAGATAGACTCCACGACAAAATCGCAAAGCTTTGTGATTTTACGAATCCTGCATATATCAAAACGTACAGTCACTAGATTTAGCATTATATACATCTTCTATTTTACTTCATCGCGAATTATAGCAAAATAATTTTAGTATTACATTTGTATTATGGATGTCCGCAAAGTAACGCCTTCTATAAATTATTGTGTAAAATTGATAACAATTTTTTTGTTGTGAACAAGATTAAGCAACAGTTCAAACAGGAAATAATTTGACTTCCTCCTCAACGAATATATCAGAAATTAACTGTGAAGAACCATCAGTATTTACACGCGTTCGTATATTATTGATAAGTTTCAGTAATTCGCATCTGAATTCTAGTTTTTGATCCATATTCAGCTGTCTGACGGCTGGTAACATCGATTCGAAGAAAGCTCGGTCCTCGTCAATAACTGGTATATTATCAGGGTAATTCAGTTCTACATTCGGCATAGGTGTGTCTACGAACTCGATTGCTCTATTGGTTGATTCTCGTCGTCTTTTTGGTGATCGCTCGTCTTCGCTCGTACTAGAGTTTTCATTCACACAATCAGTTGCATTGGTAATATTTGTTTGATCTTTTTGTTTTTGTTCGTCGTCACTTGACTGTTCGCTGTTCGTTTCGCTGCGCAAGTTGTACTGGCTGTTTAAAAATGTGAGCTGCTTCGCGTATAGGTAGGGGGTTCTCTTTCTTCCGAGGAGTGGGGTGTGTTGCTTCTGCTTCAGGTTTCGGATATGAGCGTCTCTTATGTTGCGCCATTTGCCGTACACCTGACGCACTAAAAATTAGATAGTTAACTTTTGAATTTAAACTATCGTGAGTGTTATTCATAATTAATGTATAGAATCCAGCTATACTCACGTGTTATTTTATCGGATCAGCCCGATTAGTTTCAAGCCCATACCGGCTTCTATTCATGAGCTCTTTAAGCGGCGTTATCGCAGCGGGAACTGTGTGTAGAAGCTCAGATTCTATACATTAACTATGGATAGTTAACATTATCATTCGCCTGCCCTTATACCACTCTAAGTGGGGTCGGCGCAACATGTTGTTAACATGTTGTCACATGATTTGGCTACGTATTTTACGACCGGCCAAACGCCTGACGTCAACTTACCTTAGTCGCCTTTTGCGACACCGACACATCGGTGAGAAATAAGTTTAATCTATTCTACTCATCCGGATACCACACGGTACAACTAAATTTACATTATACAATATTTACCAATAAGTATTTTCATACGAGCCCCTAAATGAGACTTGAATAATTTTACCACAGATAATGTAGATATGTGTGCAAAACCTGTACTTAAACCACCATCTAAAATTATTAATATTAAATTTAGGGTTATGTCGGTACCATTGTCAGCTGCTGGACAAGCTATTGACCACTCACCAATGTTAACTTGCTGTTCTTGATCCATATCAACATAATTCGGAATCAAACTTATCGCCACTTCCCGCCAGACGCCCGAATTAGTCACCTTCTTCCTGAGCTTGAAGTCTTCATGACTGATGTCCCATATTTGTGGGTACTTTTTCACTTCCTGGATAAATTTTGTAATGTCGAGTGAAACTTTTTCGTCCATTCTGAACTTATTTACTTGTTATAAAAATATTTTAATGATTACTGAAACATTATTATTGTGAATAAATTTATAATTGATAATCTCACAATCCAATATAGAAATAATGTTCTAATTAAAAAACCAAAGAGAAAAAGAGGATATAAGGAAGTATAGATTTATTTGCAAGCCCTTGAAACTGGGTATAAGTCGCGTTCGAATTGGCAACGTCGCACTAGAACGAAACTTTTCGTCACTCTCTTCGTTCTAAGTTTGAATAAGTATTTTTATCACAATTTTACACCACGATGATTTATTTTTATAAAGTCACAGAAACAGTTACGTAAGTAACAATAAACTAAGTACTACACGTGATACTGAGACGGGCGAACTGGGCGCAATGTTCAGCTGCTAAATGAATCGCAGTAAACAGGAGTCGTCGTGGTTGTTCGATATTGGTCCGTATTCAGTTGTATTAAGAGTTAAAAATAGAAGCAGTAAATATACCGCAGCGGTGCGGAGCGGCAACGTCGCAAATCGCACTTGACATCGAGCAATTCTAGCGCCGAACCGTTCAATCGCTCTGCTGCAGTTCGATAAATATATTTATTTATAATATTTATACATTATACAGGATTTTAACGAATATAAAAAGGTCTTTGTAAATATCAAATAATATTGCAAACAACCTAAAAGATATAAAAGTAAATTAAATAGGATTAAATTGCGTTGAATGAATAACTCTCATGAGAATAATTGATTGTTTCAAAAGCAATTGTTCCGAAAACGCGAATTATTACGAGTTTAATTTAAATTTTGTTGGAAACAATGCAATGATAGTTATACGGTGTTCGAAGCACGAGAGGCTTTTTAGATTTATTATTTTAATTATTATTATTGTTTTGCCGTATATTTTAACATTTCTTATGTTCTTTTGTTAAGGCTATATGAAAATGACTCATTGTTACAATACTAACTTAATACCAGTCTCAGTTTTTAGGGCTTATCTAAACTTTCTTATTGATTTTTACAGAGTTATATAGGTTATTTAAGCGTTATACTGGTTATTTATGTCCCATAGATAATGCTTTGGTCTAAATTGCCATAACTGTACCGCAAGTTGAGAAACGCGCTATATTTAGGACTAAGCAGAGCACGCTATTTCAGCAGAGTTACATACATACATTCATCATCATCTTCCTGCCCTTATCCCACTTTAAGTGGGGTCGGCACAACATGTTATAAACATGCTGTCACATGATTTGGCTGCGTTTTTACGACCGGCCGCCTGCCAGACTTCAACTTACCTCTGTCGTATTTTACGACACCTCGGCAAGAAAGAGGGTGGTCTATTCTTCTAAATCGGATATCACACGGTGGGTCAACTTACCTTTGTCGCCTTTTTCGACACCTCGGTAAGAAATGAGGGTGGTACTATTCTATTCAGCCGGATACCACACGGCGTCATACATACATACATTATTTTCTGTATAGTTTGTTACAATATTTAAGAATTTCGTATGGAAAATTACTTGGTAACATGTAGCACGTACAAATCAAAAGTTTATTAACTAAAATTAATGCCCGATGAAATAATAAACATAAGGTCGACTTGAAATAATATGTCCTTTTATGCCATATGTAGTTTTTGCGTAAATATTTTTATGAGAAATGGATTTTATTGAAGGAAAATATGTTTTTAATTTTAAGAACATGGTTATTTTGAGTCAAATAACTTCATATAACTCAACTCAAAATAATCTTTGTAATAATAATGGGAATCTGAATGTAATATGCGACAATACTTGTTACAAAAGAGGGTTCCTTGCTCAAATCAACACGCTTTATAGCCAGGTGCGCGTTGCTCCTTATCATGTTTAAGATAATTTGATTAGTTATTCCTCAGTATTTCTATACAGTATTGTCAAGTCTCACCTGTCAGTTAAAAGGTAAGACTGAGATATTTCCTTCCTTACATCCCTTTACAAATAGTATCTACAAGATATTAAGTCGCCCCGCCGTGTACTATCCGGCTGAGTAGAATAGACCAACCTCATTTCTTACCGAGGTGTCGTAAATGGCGACTAAGGAAAGTTGACCCACCGTGTAGTATCCGGTTTAGTAAAATAGACCACCTTCTTTCTTACCGAGGTGTCGTAAAATACGTCTAAGGTAAGTTGACGCCAGGCAGGCGGCCGGCCGTAAAAACGCAGCCCAGTCATGTGACAGCATGTTTATAACATGCTGTGCCGACCTCACTTAGAGTGGGATAAGGGCAGGAGGATGATGATAAAGATATTAAGTCGCCCATTTAAAAGTTTTTTTTAATATTTTTAACAATTATTTGCTTTTATTTGTTTCAGGTAATTTTCCTTATAATGAAGATTTAAAAACAAAGGAAAATGGAAAGTGTTTAAGTATTAATTTCGTGTTCATTGTAAGTAAATTACGAAATCAATTTCTTTACGGTTAAAATGTCTAGTGGAAAAGCATACTTACTACATTGGACATTTTAGAACACGTTTCAACGAGTTCTGTTATTAGATTATTGATCGACCTACTTAGCACACTAAAGCTTGTTGAGTTGGAATTTAATTCCAGAACAAGTGCACACAGGTTTCAAGTTAAATTGTTTAATTAACCTACTTTTCTCAAGTCTATAGCTGGAATCGGAAGATAATTCCAGAACAAGTTCACACAGGTTTTACAATAAAATGTTTGATTAACCTACTTTGCACAAATTTATAGCTGAAATTGCGATTTAATTCCATAACAATTTAAGATTATCGCAATAACATATTTAACTAATCTACTAAGTGACACAAAGAAGAATTTTTGCAATTTAACCCTGGTTTGGAGAATTTTGAAGAATTTGGAGAATTTTGAAGTTTTTATCATGTAATCAGTATATACTGATGTAAAAGGTTACGATATTACTGATTTTGGAATTGAGCTTTATGAATACGAACGTTTAACTTACTTATAAGTATGTAAGGCCGATAGGAGCTGCAAACTTATGTCGGTTTATAAATAAAACCACTAACTTCTTAGGACTGTGATTACTAAGATAAGTTGGCGCAGTGACCCTGTCTTCAGCTCCATGGGTCGCGAGTTCGATTCCCGCCGATGGACAACATTTTCTATAAAAAATTGTTGGTTCCTCGAGCCTGGGTGTGTGTATTAAAGTATGTATTTAAAAATATATATGTATATTTTTATCAGTTGTTTGTCACCCGTATCACAAGTATTAAGTACTTGCTTTGGGGACGGACAACCGTGTATGTAAGTGTCCCATATATTTATTTAAATATTTTGTTGAGACGCAGTCAAGGTTAACGACTGTTTTGTTTCTTAAGAATCGTTACTTAATCTCATCCTAATTAAGACCTTTATAATGAGATCATTTATGTAATTATCATCGAATCTAAAATGTTAACGTATCCTAAATTTGTAGAATTCTAATGCATTTTTAAATGGACTGTGCTATTATAGAATTAACTAATGTCTCTCCCGAATTTTATTCTTGGTACCTAAAACTATTTATGATGAGTGCTAATTGAGTTAAAAATGTTATAATCATCACTACATAGTATAAAACAAAGTCGCATTCTCTGTTTGTCCCTATATCCCTATGTATGCTTAAATCTTTGATACGCGCAACAGATTTTGTTGCGATTTTTTTTAATAGATAGAATGATTCAAGAGGAAGGTTTATGTGTATAATAATTTCAATACGGGGTAGAGAAATACTATAGTTTTTGAGGTTTCTATTGTGATTAATAATTAAATTTTTTCCGCTTATATTGCAAACGCAGGCTGAACCCTACGAGATTTATCAAATTGATGTACTAAGTATTTGTACACCTTGAAAAGGTCTACAGAAAAGTCCGCGAATTTATTATTATTTTCTATAAATTATTGAATTAGAAATTATTATGTTTAGCCAACAATAAAACACTGTACATTGTCTTAAACTATATTTTCTTCGAACGTCTCCGAACTGTCCCTTCTATGTTTAACTATACCATTTCTCTCCATACCACTGCTGGTTGGCATTGAATTGTTGAAGTGACACGTAACAGCCTCCTGCATCACGTTGGCTATCTGGGCTCTCGCCCACATCTTGATGTTGGCGGGAAGCTGTTTCATCTCTGGCAGGAATGACATCAAGAATAGCTTATCGCTGTCGCTTTCATCAGACATCTCCATAGGGAACACGGGCATTTCCATTTCCTCGGGAGCCTCGTCTGTTGACGATAATGACTTCTTTCGTCGCTTCCGGCGGACTTTGTGTGTTGTGTTCGAAGGAGATGGGTACAGCGGGTCTTCTAATGCTTGTTTGCTGAAGATCACTTCGTTCGCGTCTTCATCGCTGTTAAATGTAAGAAATTTGTTAAAAAAAAATTACGTTACTCTAGTAATCTTATATCAATACGCGATGCAAAATCTTTCATCATCCTGCTCTTATCCCAATATAAGTGGGGTCGGAACAACATGTTGTCACATGATTTGGCTATGTATTTTACGACCGGCCGCTTCCTTGACGTCAACCGTAACCTCAACGTAAAATACGACTAATATTTTACGACACCTCGGTTAGAAAGAGAGTGGTCTATTCCACATAACCGGATACCAACCGGTGGGTCAACTTACTTTAGTCTCCTTTTACGACACCTCGGTAAAAAATGAGGGAGGTCTATTCTACTCAGCCGGATACCACACGGCGGGTCGTATTACCTTAGTCTCCTTTTACGACACCTCGGTAAGAAATGAGGGTAATCTATTCTAACGCGTAACAGACAGATACTTTTCTAATATATACATAAATGTATTAGTTTGGATTAATAAACATCCTTTAATACTGCTTGATACATATCTCTAATATGCGTGTTGTTACATTGGTGTGTGTGTGTGTGTGTGTTTGTATCTGTGTGTGTGTGTGTGTTTGTGTGTGTACGTCGTTTCACCAATGATTTCATAGATTACCAATGCTCCTAGTTTACATTCCACGTTAACACTTGTACTTCTGACGTACACGATATACGCCAGTCGTAAAAATATTGTTAACATCCGCGAAAAATTTATGTTAATTTATTTAAAATAATTGTAACGCAATTACACGGCCCATTGATTACACGGTATCGCGCACTCGCGAGTTAATTATTAGTTAACCATTGTTTCAGGTTTTATTAATTATGGCAATTTATTGTTTATACCAGACTCTAATTAAATAATTAATAGTTACAGTTCATTATCATTCAGCTGTAATTGTTTGTATTAATGGTAATCACGAACAGTTTATCACTTAATACTTCCTTGATTGTTTTGATTTTGATAGATTAAGACAATTTATTATTTGCAATCGAATATTGTTAATGTGATACAGAACTAATATTTACTAATATATACTAAATAAATAATAAATAAATATATGGGACAAATAAACACACGGTCGTCCGTCCTTAAAATAAGTAACTCAATACTTGTGTTATGAGTGAGAGGCAACTGGTGAATATATAATAAATAGTTTTAATATTTAAATACAAATACACACCCAGGTTCCAAGAACCAACTATTTTTTTATAGAAAATGTTGGCCATCGGCGGGAATCGAACCCGCGACCCGAGAAGCTGAAGGCAGAGTCACTGATACCCATCATCCTCCTGCCCTTATCCCTCTCTAAGTGGGGACGACACAACATGTTATAAACATGTCACATGATTTGGGTGCATATTCTACGATCGGCCGTCTACCTGACGTCAACTTTCCTTTGTCGTATTAAACGACACCTCGGTAATAAAGAAGTTCACACGGCGGGTCGATTTACCTTAGTCGCCTTTACACCTCGGTAAGAAATGAGAGTGGTCTATTCTACTCAGCCGGATACCACACGATAGGTAAACTTACCTTAGTCATCTTTTACGGCATCTCGTTAGTAAATGAGGGTGGTCCATTCTACTCAGCCGGATACCACACGATGAGTCAACTTATCTTAGTCACCTTTTACGGCCTCCTCCTCCTCCTCCTCCTGGTGTCGTAATCCTCAATGCTGAGGGTCGTGATCTTTATATAGCACTTTATTTAAAACTATTCTGCGCCACTTAGTTCTGTCCTCTGCGGCGTGGATGGCGTCACTGATACTGGAGTCGAGTGTTGAGCGAATTTGGTCGGTCCAACGCATGGGGCTCCGTCCCCTAGGCCTCTTTCCTTCGACCTTTCCCGTGACAAGCAACTTTTCAAGGTTGTCGCCACTCTTTCTTGCAACGTGCCCAAAGAACTCTAAAATCCTGCCTTTACGGCAACCTTTTACGGCATCTCGTTAGTAAATGAGGGTGGTCCATTCTAATCAGCCGGATACCACACAGTGGGTCAATTAACTTTAGTCGCTCCGATATTCTAAATTTAAAAGTTATATAGTTGTTCTAACTCACTCATCACTGACGCCTCCATCGAACCCGCCAAGGAAACTCATCCTCTTGAAGTAGATATAGACGCGTCTGTTCCCGCGCGGCGCGGCGCGACGCGCGCGCAACTCACGGTTGTACGCGTCGCGGAGGGACCGCCATTTTCTTTGCAGTTGCAGGACTGAACATAAGAGTTGTTTTTGCACTTTAACAATATAGCGTATATTAGCAACAAAACAGACCAACATAGTGTTGTGTGTATGTGGGTTTGGATGTGTAACTACGTTGTGTATTTATATAAAGACACACATATCATACGGTTATTGGCTGCGACACAGTTTTAAACTAATGCAGCCAATATCGTTTCAATTTAGTTTTTTAATAATGAAAGTATTATTTACGTACGTACGTAAGTACTACATTCATTATAACGATATATAAATAAATAAATACATACATCAATATCTATACACTATCTCAAGCGCACCACGTTAGTAGCACCAGAGCCGTAAACGAGAGTGGACGTGTAGTGACATACTATGTCGCTACACGTATTAGTGAATAATTTATTTCCACTTATCTTTTATAAGAAAATACAAACCCGTCACATATTCTAGTGTTGCTATGGAGACTAACAAAATATGAATGCCTGTGTACAACGAGAACTGTATACGAAACATGGAAATATATTAGGAAATGATTGTTTTATAATTCTTAAGTTAGGGTTCACACCTCTGTCGTAAGCCGTGGCCTTGTTGAAGCTATCCCAGTCGTTGTATATAGTAGCCCCCACTTCCTTCCAGAGCTGCAGCTTCTCCTCTCTGTCCGCCGGCTGCTCAGTGCGGTACAGACCCGGCCGCTTCTTGATCTCCTCGATCAGCCGGACCGGGTTCAACTGGTACATGGTTGTTTTTATCATTTCCAAAGTCCTGAACAAGAACAACCACTCAATAATATTCATCTATACATAATACAATCCATTAGTAATCGCCAGCGGCTCCCCCGCGTGGAAAGTTTAAAACCGTAATATAGTCTAAAAAAAACCAAAAGTAATGAGAATATTATTTTGCTATAAACCGCGATAAAAATCGTTTTATAGCGGATTATAGCAAATAATATTCTCATTACTCTTGTATTATGGACCTCCGCAAAGTAACGCCTAATTCTATAAATTATGTAATATAGTCTTTTGATAAACATAAGAAATGGTTAAATTGGGTCAACCTTAAAATCTAGACAAATGCTGTCCCGGACTTTTATTTAGTACTTTTAGAGGCGAACAATTTTGTGATACATGATTTTTGAATAACTATTACCGTTTACTCAGCGCAGGCAAGGATGGCTTTAAATTTTGCCGTTTTCGTACTATTTTTTATTGCTGTTCCTTTCCTATTCATCTCAGCGTGATGTTATATAGCCTATAGCCTTCCTCAATAAATGGACTATCATACACTAAAAGAATTTTTCAAATCGGTCCAGTAGTTCCTGAAATTAGCTCGTACAAACAAACTCTCCAGCTCTATATATTAGTATAAATAGATATATTGAATAGTGAAAAACGGTGCAACTATATCACTATATCTTTATATAAATGATTCCGATATATTAAAACTTTCACTTCATTAACCGGTGCGTGTTAAATGACGCACAAATAAAAATCAAAAAGTCACGTAGACCAAAACAGGAACCTCGTTTCCGGTTTCCGAGGCGCCATATTATTAACGTTTATTGGAGGTAATAAATATATAGAAATAATGAAATTTATGACGCAAGTCGTGGAGAAAGTAGCACGTTACGTTATAAACTAGCCAAGCGTTGCTGTGGCTCAGTCTGGTTTCAAGTTCGAAAACAAAACTGTCATTGATATTTCAAACGAAAGCTCCGTTTGACGACAATCCGTAAAGGATTAATCTGCGTTTTCAAAGTAATGAAATAAAAAAAAATATGAACATTAGCCGTTTCGGAGTCTATAAAGAATATAAATACATCAAAATATTCAGAGTTAACAAAATGTGACGTAAAAGGCGACTAAGTTAAGTCGACCCGCCGTGTGGTATCCGGCTGAGTAAAATAGACCCTCCTCATTTCTTACCGAGGTGTCGTAAAAGGCGACTAAGGTAAGTTGACCCACCGTGTGGTATCCGATTTAGTAGAATAGACCACCCTCCTTCTTAGGTGTCGTAAAATACGACTAAGGTAAGTTGACGTCAGGCAGGCGGCCGGTCTTAAAAACGCAGCCAAATCATGTGACAACGTGTTAATAAAATATTGTGCCGACCCCACTTAGAGTGGGATAAGGGCAGGAGGATATATATATTCAAAGTTAACAGAATACTATGTTATGGTTTTAATCTTTTCATGCGGGCGGAGCCGCTGACGAAAGCTAGTTAAATATATGCGACACTTACACATACCGTCGTCGGCCCCCAAAGTAAGTAACTTAATACTTGTATTATCTTTGACAGACATATGGTAAATAAATACTTATAATTTTAAATACACATAAACCACCAGACTGGACGAACCAACAAATTATTTAAGTATAGAAAATTTTTGCCCTCGGCAGGAATCGAACCCGGTGAAGGCAGGGTCTCTGCCAACTGTGCCACCGGGCGAGTCATATTATATATTTTACTGTTGAATAAAATAATGTATACAAAATACTATATGAACTGAAACCACGATTATGGAAAGTACACAAATCGCAAACATTAAAGTTGTATTTTATATATTTGAAAATAAATACAGGCTATAACCGGGCTCGTCATTTCAGATACCGCTTATATATGATATGTATAATTACAATAGATTTTTATTTCACTACTTATCATATCTAATTGCTCTTAATTTTTGATATCTGATTGGGACCTAAGTCACATAAAGAAAATACAAGAAAAAAATTACACTAAAAAATATAACGCTTCTATAATAATATATACTTAAACATAAATTTTAAAACCTTTTTAGGTAATAAAAATACACACGAAAAAGTTTTTGACAGTCCTAAGTTAGTTATGTCGAAGTTTTAATGGGGTAAGTATACAATTTTTTACTAGTTTTATGGCTCTACAAGTATTACAAAGATATGTAATTATATACTGTATGTACAAGGTGACCAAAATCTAAAAGAGGAGTGAAGAACTTCAATCTATGTGTAATTATTTTTTGTCGAATAAAGGAAGAAAAGACCTTTTTTAATTAGCCATCATAACAACTCTAAAGACGCTTTAAAGGTTTCTTTTCTCATTGGAGAAAGGGAATAAATTCAAATTTTAAATATTCTTTATTCAGGTAAACGGTTTAGACTACTTTCGAACGGACAGATGCTATTAAAGTAGCGACCACTGATTCTGAAACTTGCTTCTACCGACAAACTAGCTAAAAAAATGTTAATAGTCACAGTCTGGAGCATTGCTGGTAACGGTTTTGCATTAATATCACTCAAACAAAACAATCTTTAATAATAAAAACTCATTTCAACAAACATTGTTGTTAAGTGACACAACGTCAATAGAAACATTTAATTATCTGTTAACTTATAGCAAAGTTTAATGACCTTAACTGTACTTACTGTTACTGAACACGATATTTTCGTTTAACAAGGACAGCTTTCATCAGCTGATCAATAGTTATGGATGTATAAAACTTTAAGTTTCGCGTTGCGACAAAACTGACGCGCTCGCTCGGCGCGGCTCGTGGCGTGCGACTGCTGTGGCTGCGCGCGTTGGTCGCCACTGATTGGCTGTTGCGACAGTCGGCCCGCCCCCCGCGACTGGTCGCACGTCGCGTGAATGGCGTTACGTCATATCTTCCTTTTGCGGCCGGCATATATTTTATGTTTACAATGTACATGTTTTTTAGGTTAATTAATGAATTCGAACATCGCTGGTCTGTAAAATTATACAAATTGTTTATACAATCACTGTAAATTGCGGAAACAAAGCATGCTCGATATAGTTGTTTGACATCCAGTTATGGACTTGTTTTTGTTCGTTAGTATTGTGGAAAGTTGCCAGTGTTTATCGTGACATTATTATGGCCGTCTACAGTATATCAGTGGCCTAGAACAGTGTAAGGTTACAAGACAATCGTAAACTACATAAATTATTTTTTATTGAGATACAAAATTCATCAACTTCGTCTGTCGACTTTTTTGTATCATAATTCTCCTGCCCTTATCCTACTCAAAGTGGGTCGGCACAACATGTTTTAAACATGTTTTCACATGATTTGGCTATGTATTTTACCACCTGTCGCCTGCCTGACATCAACTTTCCTTAGTCGCCTTTTACGACACTTCGGTAAGAAAGAAGGTGGTCTTCCTAAAGTCTTAAAGTCAAATGCTAACTAATAACAACAAATTGTACTCTAATAAACGACTTTTATTCAAGGAAAATTTATATAGAAATTTTTTAGAAAATAATAAAAGAAATTTAATCGGTATAAACCTTTCGAATGATTTCGCGTAGACGTGCTGACTTAGAGGAAATAACGATATTATTTGTAATAAAAACACAAAAGTACAGTTTTATAAGTAAATTGTGTTTTTCTTTTAGTTACCGATCATTTGGCATATATTTAAAAAGTTGATGCTGTAACTTCGCAAATGGCAGAGACCGTTGGTTCGTGGTGTAAATTAATTTCTTCTGTTGATTGATTTTTTGAAAGATTGATTTTTACTTAGTTAAATTTTTATTGAATGAACGTGATAAAGTTTTTCAACTTCTTAATGGGTCAACCCATGAAACAATGTTTTCTTAGTATACCCTCCGATTACGTATTCTTCGGTTGTATTCGTATTACGATTGAATATTTCTTTAATTTGTACTTCCGCCAAGCCACACTGCAACAATGTGGTGGGTTGAAGCTCCATATTGTAATATCCAGTTATTGTAGTTGTTAATAAAATCTATGCAATGGTAGGATAGTAAGCAGATATAGATTTTCTTAATAAACGCGGATTATAACAAAATAATTACTACGGAGAGAAAGTAGCGCTGACTGCTATAAATTATGACTATTAATAATAATAACTAGCGTCTATTATTAATGATACTATTAATATTATGTTACACATTTTGTCGAAGCACCCGTTGAACTTATTTTTTTTAAATTTACGTAAATCTTAATATTGATTTCCCACTTGCTTATAAATAAAACAACACGACATTTTTTCTAATATTTTCCGATAGTTTTTTTTTTGTATTTTGTTATCGTGTAGGAGGTACTTATATAACACGTGTAGCCAACACATAAGACTTGAGTTGAAATATTCTAACTGTACTTTGACGCATTGCTGCAAAACATATTTTCGAATAACGACGTCTACTATATAAAAGATTAAAAATGCGCTGTCCGGTACATTATTCAAAAGCTATTTAAATTTTAAAATATGTTAGTGCCACGCGCTCGGGGTGAAATATTTTTTATTCAATAAAATGCGACGTTGCCAGCTCGCGTTTTGTTTTACAACTTATTTCGTTCGAAAAGATTGTGGGTAGAGAGTAAAGAAAGCATGGAATTAGTCAAATATTGTTATATCCAATATTGTTAAAAATATTATGTATGAACAACTTTATTAAGTTAACTAACTTTATTATAACATGTTGAGCTGACCCCACCTAGAGTAGGATAAGAGCAGGATTGATTAACAACTTCATTAAGAATGTATTTGATATATAAAATTAATCAACTAATGTTAATATGTATTTCATAGTAGGCAACATTTACTAAATAATAGTAACTAAATACATTTAAAAAAAAAAATGTACTTTCCGTTTAATGGTTTTTTGAGAATTAAGTAAGTTGTCTGAGAAATAAGTAAACGTATTTGTCTATGTTACGTTTTTTTTAAAAGGCTCAGGATAAAATAGAGTTATTACTAGATTAAGAAATAACTTGTTTTCGTAGAAATGATACGGAATGTATTATGACAAGCAACAATATTTATTAACTTACAATTTAACAAAAACATGGCGTTAATGGCGCATTAATCTCTTTAAACACTAATAAATTTACTAATTATGCTTTGAGAAAAACATTTTTATTTTAACAAACAACGTTCATGTTAAATGTACACTCGTTATTTAATGTTCGAGATAATACACAGATGGCGGTTCAGGTTTGCAATTGTTCTGCACGCTCGATCGTATATCTTTAATTGTTTTTAAAACCTCGTATCTGAACTTTAACTTTTGGTCCATATCGAATTCCCGAACTGCCGGCAGCAACGAATCGAAAAACGAACGATCCTCGTCAAACGTTCGAGATATAAGATCACTGTTTGACTCTTCATTGACACGGGATATTAACAATGGACTGTCGAATTCGGAACTCTGCGGAGTATCGACTCTCTCTATCCTTGTTCTTCGCTTGTCCCCATCCTGAGAAGCAGAAACAGGGTCGCTAACTTCTGAATTCTGTGTATTAACAATTTCTATCCTAGTTCTTTTAGCAAGTCGTCGTCTCTTCAAATTGTCGATGACGGATGGCGTGTCTTCGTCGCTGTCGGCCGAGTTGTTGATAGTTTCGTCGTTGTTCTTAGCGTCTTCTTCGTCGCTGGACTTCTCGTCGGTCTTGTTGTGGAGACGGTTGTACCGGTTGTTGAGGAATGCCAGTTGTTGCATGAATATGTACTCTGATTGGTGGCGGGTTCCTCGGATATTGCGGACGTAGGCGTCTCTTATGTTCCGCCATTTGTTGTACAGTTTGCGATCTGTAAAGTTCAATACAATTAGATAACAGCCTGTTAATCCTACTATAAATGAGTATGGATGTATATTTGATAGTCTTTCATGGCCAATCCGCTAAACCGATATCAATGAAATTTGGCACAATTATTCCTTATACACCGGGACAACATATAGGCTACATACAGAAATCCTGTTAATTCTGTAGGAATAGAACATGGAAAAGCGCCTTCTATTCGATCTATAATACGACAACAGTCCACGCGAACGCGAGTCGCGGGTAAAATCTAGTAATATTTAAAGAGATGCCTTCTCGCTTATAAGAGTATAGAATCGCAGATACATATGTTATCCAGACATTTGCATTTCTCATTATATTTTTCAATATAAAGCAAATATTACACTGATGAGATACTAACTGTCACTAAAGTGACAATCGAATGTATATATAATGTTTTTTAAGATAAGTTTTGTTGCGTAATTCCTTTCCTTTATAAAAAAACAATATGTAACTTATTGTCTCATAAAATCTTCTTACTGTAGCTGTAAGTGCCATAAATTCCTGTTTAAAGAGAGTATAGGAATGTTTCAATGTAAAAATGCCTCAATATATATTTTTTATTACCGATATAACTTACATATTACTCTCAAGTATAGTATAAAGATGTAGAGTAAAATTGATACATATATGTACATTAGCAATGCGCAGTGATACATGCCATATAATACTCACAAACTTCAGATTTTTCAGGTTTACTCAAAGTGTCGAAATCTTGGATGAATACCTTAGCCACTTTCGCCCAGGCTTGCTCTTTGACTCTAATCCTATATGGTTTACCGTTGACGTCGAGATCCCATAATTCTTTGTGTTTTTTGATTTCATATATAAATTTTTCCGCATCTATGGAGTATGACGCCATTTTGACTAGTAGCCGATATTACGAGTTAGAGTTTATTGGTTACTATGAAATTTTGGGGTAAAAAGTGTTATTCTAGCAAACATCGATCAATTCGTTATACTTTTGCCGGGCGGCGCTTTTTATGTGGTAAAACGCAAGAAAAAAAATATCTACATCTGATGACTTGATGATAATTTGAATCCATTTACATACTGCAGCCTCAAGTTTTGATGTTATAAATTTATTCCATTCGTTATAATAATTCTTGTATATAACTAATGTCTATATTTAATCTTGGAATCACTCTACAAATTTATACCGGTACAAATTGACATACTGAATACGTAATTGAATACGCAAACGCGTTTTCTCACGCAGCCGTAGCGTAAAGACGCAGCGGACGGTTTGGCAACGCGTTCCACATTACATATCACTTTTTTATTTCAGACTTATTCACCTTGTGGCAATAATGTTTTTATAATGCGATTATTTTACTATCTACAATTCTTTTAATGATAGTAGTTGCACTCAATGACTTTAACTTACTAAACACGATTACGCGTCAAACTGACGCGAGGAAACCGCGCGGAGTGACGCAGACGCTCTGTGCACTGCGATAGAACGCGGCGTATCGCCTAGCTGGCAGTCAAATTTCGTCCTTATGCCGTTGTACTAAGAGTTACGGTCAAGGCCGCAGTGTTTGCTGCAGCACAGAGTGGCAACGTCGCAAACCGCAGTCGTGAGTCGTCGAACTGAACCGCGCAGCCGACACCGCCGCTTCATGCCGGTTGTTACAAAATTCTCCTTAATATCATAAAATATAACTTCGAGTTATCATTTAAAATTTATAATTATTATGTCTTTATTATTACATATCTTGTTTCATGCGCATAGTCTGTTTAAGTTTTAATGTCAATATAGATAACATACTGCAGATACATATTCTGTCTCTGTATGATTGGAGGTAATAAGAGACGAATAATAATTTCGTATAATTAAGCCGTGTGGTATCCGGGCGAGTAGATTAGACCACCCTCATTTCTAGCAAAGATGTCGTAAAAGGAGACTAAGGTCAGTATACCCACCGTGTGATATGCAGCTGAGTAGATTAGACCACCCTCATTTCTTACCGAGGTGTCGTAAAAGGCGACTAAGGTACTTACCTTACCTTGACCCGCCGTGTAGTACCCGGCTGAGAAGAATAGACCACATTTCTTACCGAGTTATCAAAGACGAATAAGGTTGGCGGAAAGTTGGCGTCAGGCAAGCTTTTCGTAAAATACCTAGTCAAATCATGTGACTACATGTTATAAACATGTGTTAGAAATTTTAACATTTATATAATAAGATAATAATTATTGTATTAAGTTTAGTGTATTAGGAAGTACAAATTTTGGTCTCTACCCTCAATATTGTAAACTCAAGTTAAGAGGATTTTAAAAATGGAACAGGAATTAATTTTGGCGGCATTCTGTTCTGACGAAAATAATTGTTATTAAAGTAATTAAGAGTAATAAAGTGTTTAAGAATTGTTTTGATATATTTTGGAAAACTTTTCTAAGTATTTTAATACATGTTTATTGAATGATAATGAATCGTTAACAAAAAATACTCATTATGCCCGCCCGTTATTCGTAAAAAATAAATAACTATTTATCAAAGTCATTACTGTAGAGAGTTCAAGTTTTTTTTAACTACACGTTACACAAACCGTGTCTGCTGCATATGTAAATACTCTTGAAAGAGAACGGCGTTGGCCTTCAACATCACCCACGCTTGAATTTCAACCACGAGGCAATCGTGGCTCACTAATGTAGATCGATTTAAGATTGCCTTTTAAGAGAACGGGCGTTGGTTTGCAACTTTTTAATTAGTAATGGCCTCTAGTACACTGTGTGGTATCCGGCAGAGTAGAATAGACCACCCTCATTTCTTACCGAGGTGTCGTAAAAGGCGACTAAGGTAGGTTGACTCGCTGTGTGGTATCCGGCTGAGTAGAATAGATCAACCTAATTTTTTACCGAGGTGTCGTAAAAGGCGAATAAGGTAAGTTGACTCACTGTGTGGTATCCGGCTGAGTAGAATAGACCACTCTCATTTCTTACCGAGGTGTCGTAAAAGGCGACTAAGGTAGGTTACTTTAGTAGTAAGTATAAATTACGTAGTTAAATTTATCGCACTGCAGGTAGATGTAAGTTCCATGGCCATTTCGTGGCGAGCGTAACTAGCCGTTGCAGTAATGGCCGGGTAATATATTATCTGAGCGGATGTTGAGATAATCTGCACAGATAATGCTGTTCTAGCGGACCGGTAGCAATTAGAATTAGGTATGTGACTTGGAGCGGAAAAAGTCGAATACTTAATAATCGATTATTATCTCTTTCAAATTAATCGATTTGTATAATTTATAGAAGCAGATAGGCGTTACTTTGCGGAGATCCATAATACAAAAGCAACAACAAAATTGTTTTGCTATAATCCGCGATGAAGTAAAATAGAAAATATATATAAAGCTAAATGTAGAGTGGACAATCGGTTGTGCGTGTGTTATTACGAATCCAAAAAAAAATAAAAATATCCATAGTTTCTACCAGTTCAGACTAGCAGTCAAACACTATTCTTAACTAATAACAGCAAATAGTACTCCAATGAACGACTTTCATTCGAGGTTTTCTATATAAATTGTAGAAAATAATAAAATAAATTTAATCGCTATAAAACATTTCGCACGAATGATTTCGCGTAGACGTGCTTAGAGGAAATAACGATATTATTTGTAATAAAAACAGAAAAGTAAAGTTTTATAAGTAAATTGTCTTTTCCTTTTGGTTACCAATCATTTGGTATATATCTAAAAAGTTGATGCTGTAAAAACGCAAATGGCAGAGACCGTTGGTCCGTGGTGTAAATTAAATTCTTCTGTTGTTTGATTTTTTGAAAGATTGATTTCTACTTAGTTAAATTTTTATTGAATAAACACGATAAAGTGATTTAAGTTTAAAATGGGTCAACCCATGAAACAACGTTTTCTTATTATAAATACCCTTCGATTCTTCGGTTGTTTTCGTATTACGATTGAGTATTTCTTTAATATGTGCTCCCGCCAAGCCACACTGCAACAACGTGGTGGGTTCAAGCTCCATATTGTAATATCCAGTTATTGTAGTTGTTAAGAAAATGTATGCAATGTTCTAAGTATAGGTAGCAGATATAGATTTTCTTAACCAACGCGGATTATACCAAAATAATTCTATCATAATTATTTTACTATGGAATTCCGCAAAGTAACGCTTACTTTTATAAATTATTACTATTAATAATAATAACTAGCGTCTATTATTAATGATACTATTTATATTATTTTAGACATTTTGTGGGAGCACCCATTCAACGTATTTTTTTAGACTTACGTACATCTTAAAATTTATTTCCCACTTGCTTATAAATAAAACAACACGACATTTTTTCTAATATTTTCCGATAGTTTTTTTTTGTATTTTGTTATCGTATAGGTACTTATAAAACACGTGTAGCCAACACATAATACTTGAGTTGAAATATTCTAATTGCACTTTGACGCATTGCTGCAAAACATATTTTCGAATAACGACGTCTACTATATAAAAGATTAAAAATGCGCTGTCCGGTACATTATTCAAAAGCTATTTAAATTTTAAAATATGGTAGTGCCACGCGCTCGGGGTGAATATGTATCGGGGTAATATATAAATGATATTTTTTATTCAATAAAATGCGACGTTGCCAGATCGCGTTTTGTTTTACAACTTATTGCGAAGATTGTGGGTAACGCCAGAGTAAAGAAAAGAAAGCTTGGAATTAGTCTAATATTTCTGGTATATCCAATATTGCTACCTTTATTAGCTTACCTAACTTTATTATAACATGTTATGCCGACCCCACTTAGAGTAGGATAAGGATAATAAGAGTAGGATAAGGGCAGGGAGATGATGATTAACAACTTCATTAAGAATGTATTTGATATATAAAATTAATGAACTAATGTTAATATGTATTTCATAGTAGGGCAACGTTAACTAAGTAATATTAACAAAATACATTTTCAAAGTAAAGTATGTACTTTCCGTTTAATGTTTTTTTGAGAATGTTTGTCTGAGAAATAAATGAACGATGTATATGTCTGTTACGTTTTTTTTTAAGGGAGCATTAAATGAGTTAATACTAGATTAAGAAATAACTTGTTTTCGTAGAAATGATACTGAATGTATTATGACAAGCAACAATATTTATTAACTTACAATTTAACAAAAACACGGCGTTAATCGCGCATTAATCTCTTTTAACACTAATAAATTTACTAATTATGCTTTGAGAAAAACATTTTTATTTTAACAAACAACATTCATGTTAATGTCTGTACACTCGTTATTTATTGTTCGAGATAATACACAGATGGCGGTTCAGGTTTGCAATTGTTCTGCACGCCCGATCGTATTTCTTTAATTGTTTTCAAAACCTCATATTTGAACTTTAACTTTTGATCCATATCGAATTCCCGAACTGTCGGCAGCAAGGAATCGAAAAACGAACGATCCTCGTCAAACGATCGAGATATAAGATCACTGCTTGACTCTTCATTGACACGGGATATTAACAACGGACTGTCGAATTCGGAACTTTGCGGAGTATCGACTCTCTCTATCCTTGTCCTACGCTTGTCCCCATCCTGAGAAGCAGAAACAGGGTCGCTAACATCTGAATTCTGTGTATAATTAATTTCTACCCTAGTTCTATAGCAAGTTGTCGTCTCTTCAAGTTGTCGATGACGGATGGCGTGTCTTCGTCGCTGTCGGCCGAGTTGTTGACGGTTTCGTCGTTGTTCTTAGCGTCTTCTTCGTCGCTGGATTTCTCGTCGCTTTTGTTGGGGAGTCGGTTGTATCGGTTGTTGAGGAACGCCAGCATGAATATGTACTCTGATTGGTGGCGGGTCCCGCGGATATTGCGGACGTACGCGTCTCGTATATTCCGTCATTTGTTGTACAGTTTGCGATCTGTAAAGTTAAATACAATTAGATAACAGCCTGTTAATCCTACTATAGATGCATATGGATGTATAGTTGATTTCTTCACGGTCAATCCGCTAAACCAATATCGATAGGAATAGGATTACATTGAAAAACGCCATCTATTCGATCTTTTACACGACAACAGTCCACGCGAACGAAGTCGCGGGTAAAATCTAGTTTGTCATAATTAAACAGATGCCTTCTCGCTTATAAGAGTAAAGAATCGCAGATACATATGTTATCCAGACATTTGCATTTCTCATTATATTTTTCAATATAAAGTAAATACTAAACTGATGAGATACTAACTGTCACTTAAGTGATAATCGAATGTATATATATAAGGTTTTTTAAGTTAAGTTCCTGGATTCCTACTACAAACCCTTATTAATCACGTTAGATCTATAATAGAACATTAATATAAGATCATTTTATAAAAAAAAAAACAATATGTAACTTATTGATTCATAAATAAAGTCTTCTTACTGTAGCTGTAAGTGCCATAAATTCCTGTTTAAAGAGAGTATAGGAATGTTTCAATGTAAAAATGCCGCTATATTTATTTGTTATTACCGATATAACTTACATATTACTCTCAAGTATAGAAATCTTGGATGAAAACCTTAGCCACTTTCGCCCAGGCCTGCTCTTTGATTCTTATGCTATATATATATATATATATATATATATATATATATATATATATATATATATATATATATATATATATATTATGGAAATACATAGATACTTAACTATGTTGGACATATGCCCTAATGCCTCCTCCTCCTCTTGTGGCGGGTGTCGGTCTCTACACCCGACTCGGACTCGGACGACGACACGGTTGCTGGAGTGCTTCGAGCTCTTCTCTTAGGGCCCGCCTTCGGCCTATATATAAGGCTGGCCGAACTCATGGTGGCAGACGACATCTTCAGCACTTGACTTAACCCGTCGAGATGGACAGCCTGGTCTATGAGATTCTTTCTTCCTTGGTAATTCTTCTGTACTTTCTTACTGCGTCTTGCCCACTCCCAAGTCGCAGCATACAAGTTGGGGTAATGGGCGTAATTAAGCTCCGGGTGCTTATTGGGGTCTATCAGGCGACATGTCTCGTAGTTGGTGCCTTCCGCAGCCTTTACCTTGGTTAACACGGTATCGAGAGCCATTGCCTCCCGCGTTACGCTCGGTATCTTTAGGGCACGACTGCCGGACTTAGAGAACATGCTCATTAGATTGACAGGCTTCAGGTACGCGTTGGTGTATACCAGCTCTAGCTGACTCATCACAGCTCTGACGAGGGATGGTTCTGTGCCTGTAGAAGCACGTACTTCCAAATACTTTCTCATAATATCCTGTCTAACATGCGAGCGGCCATAGATGTCTGCTTTCTTGTCAACCAGTACTTGCCACACGGTTTTCATAAATGACTCAGACAGTAGGTTAGACTTCTGGACCCAAGCCAATCCTGCAGACCATCTCTTTGTGCACGCAGCAGCGTTGTCCTTAGTTGGCTCCTTGACCAGGCCAATCAGATATGCCAGGCATGCATAGGACGCCCCTTGTTGCCCCTTCTGTGTGGCCGGCATAGATGGTGCCTCCGTGGTGTGATATGTAACATGGGTAGAGTCCCTTATGTTTAGCAACCAGTAAGCACAGGACACTACCAGATTGCTGCCCAATACCTGATAGAGTGGCGGCCCATCTCTATCTACCAGGGCTGTCATGGCCTTGGCCACATGCAGGGATATTCTCAATGGTTCCTCCTCAGCGATGTCATCCCGATCAGCGAAGACATTTTCCATTGTCGACCTATATAGGAGAAAGAAAACTGCTTTTTAAGAATGTGATGAGGATGGTTCAAGGTTTACCGTTGATGTCGAGATTTGTATTCATTTATTTACTGCAGCCACAAGTTTTAACGTTATAAATTTATTTCATTCGTTATAATAATTCTTGTATATAAATAAGTAATGTCTATATTTATTCTTGGAATCTTCTTCTTCTTTCTCAACCGCTGGACGTCCACTGCTGAACACAGGTCTCCTTAAGGGATCGCCACAATCCACGATTTTGTGCCGCTTGGATCCAGCGGCTCCCCGCGACCTTTTTGAGGTCGTCAGTCCACCTCGTTGGGGGTCTACCAACGCTGCGCTTTCCAGTGCGAGGTCGCCATTCCAGCACCTTAGGACCCCAACGCCCATCGGTCCTACGTACTACGTGCCCCGCCCATTGCCACTTCAGATTCGCGATACGGTGAGCTATGTCGGTGACTCTGGTTCGTCTACGGATCTCCTCATTTTTGATTTGATCACGTAGAGATACTCCGAGCATAGCCCGTTCCATCGCCCGCTGAGTGACTCTGAGCTTTCTTATGAGGCCCATAATCAGCGACCACGTTTCCGATCCGTAAGTCATCACTGGCAACACGCACTGTTCGAAGACCTTGGTCTTCAAGCACTGAGGTATTTTGGACGAAAAGATCTCGCGTAGCTTCCCAAACGCTGCCCATCCGAGTTGGATTCGGCGACTGACCTCTTTCTCAAAATTGGACCTACCTAGCTGGACCGTATGTCCCAGGTATATATATTCGTCTACAATTTCGAGTGCAGAGTTCTCAACGATGACCGGGTGGAGCGGAACATGGGAGTTTGACATATTCTTCGTCTTACTCATGTTCATTTTAAGGCCCACCTGTTGAGATACTCTGCTGAGGTCATCGAGCATTGTGTTAAGGTCCTCCAGAGACTCTGCCATAACGACTATGTCGTCGGCAAATCTAAGGTGAGTGATGTACTCGCCGTTAATGTTGATGCCGTATCCGTGCCAATCCAGAAGCTTAAAGACATCCTCCAATGCAGCGGTAAACAGCTTCGGGGAGATAACATCTCCCTGTCACACACCTCGCCGCGTTTGGATTGGTCTCGTAGTTCTGTCTTGGACACGGATAGACATTGTGGCGTTTTCATACAAACACTTCAGCGCTTGGACATACCGATAGTCGATGCGGCATCTCTGGAGCGATCTTAACACTGCCCATGTTTCCACCGAATCGAAGGCCTTCTCATAGTCCACAAACGCCAAGCAAAGTGGCTGGTTATACTCCTCGGTCTTCTGTATAACCTGCCGCAGCGTGAATATGTGGTCTATGGTACTGTAGCCTTTTCGGAAACCGGCTTGTTCGGGAGGCTGGAAGTCGTCAAACCTACGCGCGAGACGATTCGTTATGACTCTCGAGAACAACTTATAAACATGATTCAGCAGCGCGATGGGTCTGTAATTCTTCAATAAGGTATTATCACCTTTCTTGAAGAACAGAATCACCACGCTCCTGTGCCATGCTTCCGGCATAGTTCCTTCGTGAATGACGGAATTGAACAATCGCTGAAGGACTATGAGTACGGGTTTTCCACCCGCCTTCAGGAGTTCTGTAGTGATTCCGTCATCACCTGGTGCCTTGTTGTTCTTAAGTTGTTTGAGAGCCATACTAATCTCGTATAGGCTGACGTCCGGGATGTCCTCAGTATAGTGTCGGGTTAGCTTGGCTCTAGTATCTTTTGCCAAGTTGACAACAGGCTGTTGTGTTGAGGTGTATAACTGCCCATTCTTGGAATCACTCTACAAATTTATACCGGTACAAATTGACATACTGAATACGTAATTGAATACGCAAATGCGTTTACTCACGCAGCCGTAGCGTAAAGACGCAGCGGACGGTTTGGCAACGCATTCCACATTACATATCACTTTTTTACTTTAGACTTATTCACCTTGTGGCAATAATGTTTTTATAATGCGATTATTTTACTATCTACAATTCTTTTAATGATAATAGTTGCACTCAATGACTTTAACTTACTAAACACGATTACGCGTCAAACTGACGCGAGGAAACCGCGCGGAGTGACGCAGACGCTCTGTGCACTGCGATAGAACGCGGCGTATCGCCTAGCTGGCAGTCAAATTTCGTCCTTATGCCGTTGTACTAAGAGTTACGGTCAAGGCCGCAGTGTTTGCTGCAGCACAGAGTGGCAACGTCGCAAACCGCAGTCGTGAGTAGTCGAACTGAACCGCGCAGCCGGCACCGCCGCTTCATGCCGGTTGTTACAAAATTCTCCTTAATATCATAAAATATAACTTTGTGTTATCATTTAAAATTTATAACATTAGATAATAGTAACATTGATGCACTGGTTCCGAAATTAATTTGAAAAATGTGCAATTTGCCTAAATTGGTTTCATCTTTTTATCCTAAAAAAGGGAGTTAAAAAAAAAAGAGAGTACATAATATCACCGATTTATTGTTTAGAAAATTGATTATAATGATAAAATAATCGATTAATATAAAAAACGATATTTTATTACATCCCTAATTAGAATGGATGTTTAAATGATCTATTTTTACAGTCGTCATATTTTATTTATCTCACTTTTGTTCTTCACAAAATAGCAGGAAATAAGTATATGATAACTAAACCATCATCTCTTAGTAACGATTTATTCTAAGAATTGATCATAGGTTAAAAGCAAAGGTTTATTTTATATTACGTTTGCGTCAAGATTGCTTCTCATTATATATTAATAAAATATTTTCCAGGAAGGTAGTAGTTAGATAGGGGAAAAAAGTAATATTTTATAGAAATTTTAGACTTGCCACTGAAGGTATTTGTGGTTTAACTATGTATACAACGCGCTGTGTTGTATGAGTTGAGCACAAGCGCCACACGTCCACTCTCGCCTACGGCTTTGGTCTTACTGACGTGGTGCGCTGAATACAGTGTAAGGATTCCTTAATACAATCGAATTAGTGTGTTTATTTATATTCATGTATGTATTATATTGTGTCTTTCATATAAACATACAAGATAAGACAAACATACCTCAACAAAATTACACTACAAAAAAATAGTAATTCGTTATTAGTTATTTCATGTTCGATTGATTATTATTCTTAACAAGATATTTCAAATATCAAACTTCAATTTCGATTTTAATTTTCCAAATTGAACTCTCACTATCGCGGTTTTTTTATTATTATAGAGTCATTGGTGCCTGCCCGTGGTTTGAATCCGTGATCCCCTGGAAAGAGTCACACTGCGCTTAGCTATCACAGCATTTTATTATTATATCGCTACTTAATAGGAACAAATAGTTTTTTTAATATATCATTCTATTTGTACAGATCTATCAGACGGTGACCTTAAAATGATGGACGCCTCTGAGATAATTAATATTTGTTCATTTAAAGTGATGGATTATACAAGTTCTTACATCCGCGCGCCGACATGTTGCTGAGGCCGACGTAATAACGCCTACGCAGAAATAACTGGTTATGTCCAGAACAGTCATGTGTTATTTTAATAGCAATGCGCAGAAGTGTATACGATTTATCAATTTATATGATATCAGTGCTTGAATGCTAACTCATTATCCTCATGCCCTTATGCCACTCAAAGTGGGGTATGTTACAAACATGTTTTCACATGATTTGTCTACCTATTTTACGACCGGCCGTCTGGCTGCCATTGACTTAAGAAAGAAATGAGTGTGGTCTATTCTACTTAACCGAATACCATAAGGCGGTCGACTACCTTAGTCGCCTTTTACGATACCTACCTCGTTAAGAAATGAGGGTGGTCTATTCTACTCAGCCGGATACCACACGGCGGGTTGACTTATCTTAGTCGCCTTTTACGACACCTCGGTAAGAAATGAGGGTCGTACTATTCTATTCAGCCGGATACCACACGGCGTTATAAATAAAATTACAATTGAGCTATTCAAAATAAAATTTAAATATTAGAGTTTTTTTTTCTCATAGGAAAACCAAAAGATGCTATAACTAACTTGTCACGTGTGCAATTTTAATTAAACTTCGATCCATCAATAACTGGTTAAACTGATCGCATATGTCCGACATTCTCGCTTATTAAAACACTTGATCGTTTATTTAAATTAATGCAATAGTTAAATCAAACAAACTAGTTGGAAGCGGCCAAATATGCATTTCTATAATAAAAATAGCAATATACGAAACAGATGAACTAAGAGTTGAAATAATCTAATAATACTAAGCATAACATAACCTTAAGAAAATCATAAATATTGGGGTTAGATATTATACTTTTCTATAGCAAAAACATATATTAATTACACCTCCACATTTAATTTCGGAATTGCCTGTACATAAGTTTAAAATAGCTCTTTTAAAGGAAAGTTCTTTAAGAAAGTCCATTTATTATAGTACTGATTGTTTGGACCGAATCTCTTATCCCTGCAAAATCATGGTGTGAAAACGAGTAGCTTCGTTATACTTGTGATAAATATTTAAAATAAAATGGAATTTGAAGTTGAATGAAAAGCATGTAGGTATTTTGAATTTTAATTTTGATAATTTTGTCATTTTTAATAATGAAGAACTCATTACCTAATGTTTTACTTGCTACACGACTGTTTCAAGTATAAAAAGTGTGAGAAAATTACAATAAATGTCAAATATTTTAATAATTAACAATATATGACTATTATTAATTAAGAATTGAAAAGGAACCAGTAACAAGTATATGAGCTATATAGACACGAATACACATTAAATATAAATTAAATACCTAATATTTGTAATGTATGCATACGTCGTATAGGTCGTCTACCAAAACACACTTGCAAAACATGTAATAAATAATATGTAGGATGCGTTCATCTAATCTTATCGGGCAAATACCTAGCATAAAGTTGATTTATGAGGCTTACAAATCAGTTTCATTAACCACAACATGTAATTATGATACAATTATTCAAATTACGCCATTGGCATTGAAAATACGTTCGAAAATAGTCCGAAAACAAGAGATAATAAAAGTAGTTTTAAGAATATTCAGTGCACGCGTTCTAAATTCCAATTTCAAAACAGTCTCGTCGCGTACGGTCGGGTGGGCGTCACGCGTACCCATATAAATAGCTACAACTCTTACCTCCATATGTATAAGGGCTATAATTTAGCTACAATGTATTGCCGCTTGTGGGACTAGCGTGCGAGGTATTGATGTAGGTGGTAAGAGCGGCAACGGCGCGCCGGAGTTGCCGCGCTGGTACCGCTAGGCGACGTTGCCGTTTCGACCCACTTCCACGGGCAACAGGGGCCGGCGCGCTTTTTCACTTTGCGAAATTACAGAGTTTGTTTATGGCTTAATTGCAAACGATTTTTAGATTTCAACGTGCCTTCTGGATAAACATACATAACGGACTAAAATAGCTTATCTCATTGATCTTTTTAGATATAGTCAAGATATAAATTTATTCTACCTTCTGTGCATTTTATTATTAAAACGAAATTCTTTCTATGTTCTAGTTACGATTTATATATAGAAAAGAGTAGATATTTGGTAGTGGTGTCAATTCCTTATGGTTTAGGTATATGTTTGTACGCGCGTTTCATATAAATAGCTACAAAGTTTGCACACGGTAAATAAGATAAGACAACGATGCGACATAGAACGAAGTGTATTTGCAGTAGATGCACAGTAAAACACGTGTATAGTTTTATATTAGACATGAGAAATATTTTTTTGTCACGGCCTGTTAGTATCCCACAGCTAGGTATAGGCCTCCTCTCTCCGTTTTTGTAGAGAAGGATTGGACTAGACCTACCACGCTGCTTTAATGCGGATTGGTAGGTTACACATATCCCTAGAATTTTCTAGATATGCAGATTTCCTCACGATGGTTTCTTTCACCGAAAAGCGTGTGGTAAATTGCAATAATCGGTTAGACACATAAGTTTTAATAGAAAAAATATTTGGTGCTTGCCCAGGGTTTGAACCCATGTTCATTTCTAGAAAGTCACACGGTCTCACCGCTGGGCTATCACAGCTTATGAGATATGTGAAATACATAACTTAATATTACCATTTACCTTGCATTTTGATTGTAACACTTAACTGACTTAACAAGTCTTTTGTTTCTCTTCGACTTAAGTCATTTGTTTTTACCAACTTATTTCAAACTTTGTACCTATGACAGGCCCGTTGCCGCAATGGATAGTGACCCTGCATTCAGCTCCGCGGGTCGCGTGTTCGATTCCCGCCGAGGGCAAACATTTTCTATAAATGAATTTGTTGCTTTTTGAGTCTGGGTGTAAATTCGTATTTAAAAAATATACAAAGTAGATATTCACCAGTTGTCTGTCTACTACATATAATATAAGTATTAAGTAGCTTACTTTAGGGACAGACGACCGTGTGTGTCCCATATATTTAATTATTTATTTATACCTAACTATCCGATGTATAATAGAAGGATAATATTTGCGCCGCGAGATATGACTGCGGGCGCGACTTAATTCAAATTCGAAATTTTCTTTATTCAAACAAATTTGCATCTTTTGAATCGTCAATTCTACTGCTTGTTCGGAAAGCTGTTCCTACCGAGAAGAGCCAGCACGAAACTCGCCGGTTGCTCTTTTAAAAATATAATTCTTAATATTATTTACATTAAGTCTTTACTGTCTTGTACAGGTTCGAAGAGAACTATATCCACACATTCTTATCTTCTAAATAATCTTCAAGAGTATAGTAGGCTTTTTGCTCTTTTATAACTAGTTACATTAAGTCATTACTATCTTGTACAGGGTTGAACAATACCTGTCTATCTATTGAACAACAAGCGTTGTTAATAGAATGATGTGCTGCATACAAGGCGCATTCCTGCCAACATCCTAGTTGCAATGCAACAGTGTATGCGCCAGCCGCCAGCACAATGCACGTCCGGTTTATTGTCGGATCAGATCGGCATCTTCATGCTCTCGTGCATATACCTGCATATGCACCTGCACAGCGAAATATACCTTAGTGCTCTAAATTAAGGTTAAAAATGCCACATAACATCTGTAATGCTATTTCTACGAAATTAGTGATTTATTAATGTTCTACTGAAATGGAACTCTAAGAATGAGGATTAAGGTTTAAAATCTCTTACAAATAGCATAAAAAGTCAATTGTATGTAAATTATAGCTATGTGCAATATATTTATTTTTAAAGTTAAGAATTTTGAAAGCAAAAATGATTCACACAACAAGACTGTCTACCGATTAAAAATGACGTAAACATTAATACTTATTAATGTGAAATTCCGTCTGTCGTTCTGTCTGTCTATAACGCTATCACGGTTAATACGCTAAAGGAAAACAATGATATTTTCCCTTTACATTGGATTTCTTGGATTGGTAGGTTAGACTTGTCCTACGAAGTCTCTGAACATACGCAGATTTCCTCGCAAGTTTTTCCATCAGCGATACCTGTAGTAATTGTAGTAATATTAAAATGTATATTCAAAACAACCGCCGTATTATAGCCGGCTAAATAGGATAGACGATCCTCATTTGTTACCGAGGTTGACGTCAGACATGCTGCCGGTCGTAAAATACCTAGGCCAAGTCAAGTAACAACATGTTTAAGGCCGGGACTCCACCAAAGCAGAGATGTGTGCGGTGTGCTGTGTGCTGTGCGAGAAGAGATGTTTTTCAGCTCGCGGGACTCCACCAAAGCGGAGATGTGTGCGGTGTGCTGTGTGCTGTGCGAGAAGAGATGTTTTTCAGCTCGGGTGCGGGGCGTTGAGTGCTCAGTACGCATTCTGACACGAAAGGTAGACGATGTCGCTATTATTACAAAAAAAGTATCTTCTTTTACTTGAAGAAGAACTACAGTCTGAAGAAGCAGAATTGATAGCTTTATACTACCTAAACAAAAGAAAACATCGGTTTTGGAAAAGAAGTCACTTGTATTACCATACCAGTCATGGAGAATTTTTTACTCTGTTTAATGAGTTAGATGATGAAAGTTTTACCAAGTCCTACAGACTACCGAGGAATATATTCTACGAACTACATAACTTAATTAAACCGCATATATTTAAGCAAGATACTAACTACAGGAGATCTATCTGTACCCAAGAGCGGCTAGCAGTATGTTTGAAGTAAGTACCTACCTAATTATTTTTTTGTTAATGTGTGTTTGTGTTTATGTGTGTTATCTGCGTTTGAATGTGATCAGTCTTTTTTGAGTGTTTGTTTTTTTTTGTGTAAAAGGGCTAAGTGAGAAGTACTCAAAACGAGAATCAAGAAGTACGAGAATACATGAAAAATATTATGTAAACTGAGGTATGTAAGGATTACGAGAAATCGAGATCCGTTGTCTCTTTCTACCCCTCCGGGAGACTGGAGTGATGCATATTATGTAAAAACCAAATATATTTTTATATTATCTTATTTATTCATAAAGAAAACAAAAAAATCAACTGCCGTTCTGGCAGTAGCAAAAAAAACGTAAGGTTATATTAGAAACATAACGTACAAAAAAATTATAACAGTAAATCACATGAGACATATTGCTTTCTTTTCCATATAGTTACAAATTATCATATGTGTCTTCTTCGTTTCTGAATGCTTCTATCTGTTCATCGGTCATGTGCGTATCTTCCAAGCTTGGAACAGGTGCCTGTGTCGAACTTGGACCCGGTATTTGTGTTGAGCTAGGAACCGGTGCCTGTGTTGAGTTAGGACCACCGGCCTGTGTTGATGTAAGAACCGGTGCCTGTGTTGAGCTAGGACCCGGTGTCGAACTTGGACCCGGTGCTGAAGTGTAACCGGGGGAATACCAATTATTTTCATTTGTGCTATACCATGTGTTTTGTAGCTCAAGTTCTTCCAATTCTAAAAGAACATTGAAAATTTTACGTTTAGCCTGAAGCTGCATATATTGAGAAAGCTTTTTTACACTTTTTGATATCGACAGAAAAAAAGTGTCCATTTCGTCAAGGGTATTATTTTTCTCTATCAATGATTGTATTTCTAGTTTTTCTTGGCGTATTCTTTCACGGTTTGCATGGTGCTGTATAAGTAAATTACTTATTTCATCCGATTTTCTTGTTGCATTTCTGCATGTCGAGGCTGAGACGCTTGATGTCGGTGACGGCGAATGTTGTACAGATGGACGATCTTCTGGAGTGCTTCTTGTATGATTGCTTGATGTTTCAAAAAACTCATCGGTTACATTACTTTCCAATGAATTTGTTTCCTGTTCATTTATATTTGTTTGTGAGGTATAATTTGTAGTCCTGTTTCTATTCGTCATATATGGTATCAAAAATTCCATTACCTTCTCATATTTCCATTCACGAATTTGTTTACCACTCTGTCCACTTCTAGTGGCATTCTTCCTTTTTAATGCGTCCCGGTGGCTGTCTCTCAACTTTTTCCACTTAGATTTAGCCGTTTTTACTGAAATAAAAATAATTGAAATCATTATAAATATTAAATGTTGACATTGCCATAGTCAAAATATACTTACCGCATTATCACTCATGCAGAATTTATAACCATTATAAATATTTAAAAAATACCAGAGTTTCAAGGGAAACCAATTTATAAAAAAAATATCTGAAATCAAACAAACAAAACGGATTGTATCTCTCGTACGTGGTCGCGGCAGACGGCGGCGTCGAAATTTGAAATGTTAATAAATAACGAGTGATAAATCCATTTTATTTGTTTGATTTCAATGTGTTGTGCTCGTGAATCTTAGACTTTTAATTGTTTCTTTTCTATTATTTAAAAATGGCTATAACTTTTGAACGAGTGAAAATTCTGTAAATACATAATTTCAGTAATGCCTAATCTTTTATAGTTCCGGAAACAACACGACACTGATTAAGATATTATTTTGAAATGACCCTTCTATTCTAACTGAAACCACGACACATAAATATAAATCTATATTATAATTATTACAGGTATTTGGCGACTGGTTCAAAATTTTCACAAATAGCTGAAAATTTTAGGATTGGAAAATCGACTGTTCCAAGAATTATAGAAGATGTCTGCGATGCCTTGTGGACAGTATTACAACCTTTGGTTTTGCCAGAACTTAATGAAAATGATTGGAAAAAAATTTCAAAGCAATTTGAAGAAATCTGGCAATTCCAAAACTGCGTCGGGGCCATTGATGGCAAGCATGTGTACATGTTTGCACCCCCAAAATCTGGGTCCTCATATTACTGTTATAAACACAGGTTTTCAACTGTAATGATGTGCGTAGCCGACGCTACCCGAAGAATAATTATGGTAGATATAGGTTCAATGGGAAGGTTCAGCGATGGTGGTATTTTTGCTGATAGTATATTCGGAATTCGTTTGAGAGAAAACAGACTAAATCTACCACAGCCACAACCCTTGTACCAAAATGGAGAACCTGTACCGTTTGTTTTTATTGGAGACGAAGCTTTCCCTTTGATGACTAACTTAATGAGACCATATCCACGCGATAATTTAAATAACGAAAAACGAACATACAATTATAGACTTTCAAGAGCTCGTCGTATTGTGGAAGCTACATTTGGTGTATTATCACGGAAATGGTACGTATACCGTAAAGAATTTGAATGTAAAATAGAAACAGTGGAAAAAGTGATAAAAGCAACGTGTGTTCTACACAACTTTTTAATTGACAAGATGCCTGGCTATCTAGATAATAATGAAACGGGTTTGGCCACGACTATGTTTAACGACACAAACGTGGAAAATCTATTATCGAATGACAATATGGATGCCTATCAAGTTCGAGAAAAATTCTGTAGTTATTTCAACAACGAGGGCGCCGTTCCATGGCAAGACACTCGTATTACAACATTACTTGAACGAAATACTTAATATAATAAATTGCACTTACCGTCAGATAATTGAGTTTCTTTCAAAACGTTCTCCCAAGCTGCATCTTTGACGTCAGTAAGTTTATAGGTATCTATTGATGTGTTCCATAGACATGGATATTTTTTTACTGATTCAATAAATTGTTCATCCATTACGTTTTATTTAAATTAACTAATTGTTTACGTTGAAAAATACAAACTGCACAAATTATTCACGATAAAAGCGTGTGCTCGCGCGCACGGTACTAGCAAGATGGCCGGCCGGCGCGCGCGTGGGGTTCTGCGGGTTGCTAGCGGGCGAGAGGGGGGAGGGTGACATCGCTCACTGCACGCCGCTCACATCTCTCGTCTCCACTGCGCGTCGTCCGCGCACAGCTCACATCTCCGCTTCCATCGCGACATACAAATATTACACATCTCCGCACAGCGATCTCCACTGAAGCTGAGCGGAGAGGAGACGTGTCAATAACTCAATTCTATTGGTTGTTTAAAAAACATCTCCTCTCCGCTCGTCTCGTCTCCGCTTTGGTGGAGTCCCGGCCTAATACGTGTTATACCGACCCCACTCAGAGTGGGATAATGTTAGGAGTATGATTATAATTTTCCTTATTTACTTGTCAATGTAGAGTCACTGCTAATGTTACAATAAATCCGGTGTCTCGTTACGACCACATCCGATATCGGATGGTTGTCATCGACTCGGCCGGCTGCAGAGAATCGATACGTGACTTGGTGTCGTGTTGCGATTATGGCCGAGCGAATGCAGTTTAACGGGCCGACGAGCGATTCCCGTTAGTACAAAAAGATTTAATAGAAATCCCCATTACTGTAATGACAGAATGATAAAAATCGAGAATTCGCAGTCTGTAATCCCTAACCTGACAGAATGATAAAAATCGAGAATTCGCAGTCTGTAATCCCTAACCTGACAGAATGATAAAAATTGAGAATTCGCAGTCTGTAATCCCTAACCTGACAGAATGATAAAAATCGAAAATTCGCAGTCTGTATGTAATCCCTCACATGACAGAATGATAAAAATCGAGAATTCGCAGTCTGTAATCCCTAACCTGACAGAATGATAAAAATCGAAAATTCGCAGTCTGTAATCCCTCACCGTTATGATATCAGGACTGTTCCTCAAGTTCGACATAGAACTTCCAAGCGCTTCGCTTTAAGCCCAATTCTTGCCTCACAGGACCCTTAAAACGACGCTGCCAGGATGATTCGAGCCTAATTCGAGATTCGCTCTGCACTTTTTTAACACCCGACAATGCTTCTGTGCTCGCCCGTTCTCCGGGTGACGCTATCAAAGCCTTCAAGGCTAAAAAACTGGTTAGTGTCCGAAAAGAAAAACTAATAGTTACGAGTTAAAAACAAATACAAGCTGTGGTGATAATCGAACGTTAAAATCGTCGTTGCTAGGTATTTTACGACCGGCCGCCTGCCTGACGTCAACTTACTTTTTAATCGCCTTTTACGACATTTCGGTAAGAAAGAGGGTGGTCTATTCTACTTACTACGTCAACATACCTTAGTAGCCTGTTACGACACCTCGGTAATAACGAGGGTGGTCTATTCTACTTAGTACGTCAACATACCTTAATAGCCTGTAACGACACCTCGGTAAGAAAGATGGTCTATTCTGCTCAGCCGGATACCACACGGCATTAGATAAATAAATAAAAAACGTGAATTTTTTATTTATATATGGGACACTTACACGTGCGGTCGTCCGTCCCCGAAGTAAGTTACTTAATACTTGTGTTATGGGTGACAGAAAATTGGTTAATATATACTTATATAATTTTTAAATATATACTTAAATACAATTATACAACCCAGAAATTCATTTATAGAAAATGTTTGCCACTGCGCCTACGGGCCAGCATATAATGAATATAAAAATGTCAGCCATCATCATCATCATTCTCTTACCTTCATCCCACTCTAAGTGGGGTCGGCACAATATGTCTTCTTCCATTCTCCTCTATCATTCGTCAACATGCTCACACACCTTTAACATGCATATCATTTTTCACACAATCCATCCATCTTTTTTTCGACAACCCCCGCCCCCCTAGCCATACATCCATCATTCATATTTCAAACTCATTTGGCCGCACGATTTTTATATAAAATGTCAGCCAGTGAATATAAAAATATTCCTATGTAGCAAAATACGTACAACATCAGTTCGAAACTGTAAGATATTTTAGTTCCAACACGGTACGGATGAAAATATTCTACATTCTCATAGTACATATTCACGGAATAATTTCCGTGAAGGGAGAGTGCGGAATTCGAGCCGCGCGTGACTCGGCCGGAACGAGAGGAACGCAGGGAGGTCGGCGCTGACGGCTTAGTTACACACTAGCTGGTGAATATAACGGGTGCCGGTTCGATTCTCACACACGAATATCTGTTATGTATATAAATTGTGATACTTACAATCACTATCCTGCGTATATTCTTGTAATTCGTGAGAGAAATCTACCCTACCAAACCACATTTAACAAACGCCGGTTCGATTTTAGAACGCGAATATCTATATATCATTTTTTTTATTGAACAACCCTATACGTGTTATTTTATTTTATAAATAAATAAATATATGGGACACTTATACACACAAGTAAAGAAAGTAACTTATAATACTATTGTTATAGATGACAGAACACTGAATATATACATATATAATATTAAATACATACTTAAATACAAATATATACACCCAGGCTCGAAGAACCAACAAACTATTTTTAGAAGATGTTGGCCCTCGACGGGTCGGGAACCCGCGACCCGCGGAGTTGAAGGCAGGGTCACTACCCACTGCGCCAACGGGCCAATCAATTTATTTCATTTATTTATTTCACATACATATAAAAAATGAATGGTTCGTCTATAGAATAATATGCATACTAAAAGAGTAGTGCCAGACTGATTGACGAATGATAGGAGAGAATAGAAGAGAAAAACATGTTGTGCCGGTTACACTTAAAATGGTAGAGTGATGAATGATATAAAAGGATCCATTCTTAAAAGTCCGTTGCATTAATTACTGCTATATATATGAAGTATATGTCATAGTTTAATTCAAACCACACATGATATTAGTAACATTAGTAGCGCCGGCAGCGGTGAGTCACCGCCGCGGTACCACTTGGCACCACAACCAACCCACTGACACCATTTGACCCGGCCGTAATGTTTCCTAACACTGACAGTAGCCCTAGTATAATGTTAATCGTTTTATACGGGTTCAACGTATGCAGAATTTCGATATTTAATTTTGTCTTCCATTACACCCCAGCTCCCCCAGCAGGAAATAAAACTAGTTTTATTTCTTCTCAATGCATCAATTCCTAGAGTAGTAAAGTAAAGTAAAGTAGCGGCCTATTACTCTCCCACTGCTGGGAATAGGCCTCTTCTCTCCGTTTTTGGAGAGAAGGATTGGAGCTAAGACCTACCACGCTGCTCCAATGCGGATTGGTAGGTTACACATGTCACCAGAATTCTCTAGAGACATGCAGGTTTCCTCACGATGTTTTCCTTCACCGAAAAGCGTGTGATAAATTACAATTAGACACATAAGTTTTAACAGAAAAACTCATTGGTGTCTGCCCAGGTTCGAACTCGTGACCTCCGTGAAAGAGTCGCACGGTGTCACCGCTGGGCTACCACAGCTCATTCCTAGAGATCAACTCCTCCTCAATCATCAATTCCTAGAGTGCAATGCGTAAATTATCACTATCCCAATCCAAGGCAAAAACCATCCCACTTCTTTAAAAAAAGGAGGTGAAGCGAGCGAGTGAACTGTAAATATCATACCAAACCACACCACATTATATTGTTAAAAAATATTTCAACAAAATTCAAAAGTATTTATATCTATACATTGGTAAGCAGCTATTTACCTTACTAGTTCGTGCCAGCCCTGAACCATTTATGTGGATGTCACAGCGAAAATATTGTATATTGTAAAATTTGTAGAGAAAATAAGCTTTGTTTCGAAGAAAAATATATCGTTATCCTCCATAGAGGTTAACTTTTTGCTCTCTCATAAACTTATAAAGTATTTTGAATACCGATATTTACTCTAGGAAACACGGATAGTATGTAAGTAAATTCAACATTATTTTAATTTCCTTCTTAGATTACTGAGTAGAATTTCCTCTCCCTCATTTCTCACAGAGGTGTCGTAAAAGAAGACTAAGGTAAATCGACCTGCTGCGTGATATCTGGCTGAGTGGAATAATAGACTACCTCAATTTCTTACCGAGGTGTCGTAAAAGGCAACTAAGGTAAGTTGATGTCAGGTAGGCGGCCGGTCGAAAAATAACCATCCAAATCATGTGACAACATGTTTATAACATATTGTCCTGACACCACTTACAGTGGGATACGAGCAGGAGAATGATGAGAACTTTACGTAATATTTATGTAGGTAACAGCGTAACATTCCATAACTTTGCCCCCTAGTACTCAACTATATAAAAATAACCATATCTGCATAGTATATTAAAGTTTACTAACAAACACCATCCCATACATGTACATAACGCTGTAGGTATAATTCTTTCAATGCGATGTGCTGAATCAGTGCGCGACGTTGCCGCTCCGCGTTATAGAGCTACGGATATCGTGGCGCCATGTTGCCGCTCCGTGCAGGCGCCGCGTTGCCATACCGTGCACACGCCCTCCGATACCATTCATACAATTAATTTATCTGTGAATCCGTGGAATTATGCATAAAGGTAGATTTACATCGAGTTCAGGCTGTTTAGACCCGTTCAGGCTGTTTATATTAAAGTAAACCTCCACAAGTTAATTGCCAGTCGGTCAGTAGCTGGCAACAAGCTCGCGTTTGCGAGCACTCGCATTAAATTCTGAAATTTACAAGACTAATTTCCAATCTGACTTATACACGATGTGAAGAAATAGCTATAAGCTGACTGAATGTGAATACTGTTTAGTTGTAACTGATTTTATCCTATCCTACTAATATTATAAATGCGAAAGTTTGGGAGTATGGAATATGGATGTATGTTTGTTACTCTGTCACGTCGAATACAATGAACCAATATCGATGAAATTTGGCACAATTATTCTTTATACCGGAGTAACATATAGGCATAGAAATCCTGTTAATTCTCCAAGAATAGGATGACATTGAAAAACACCATCTACTAACAACGCGAACGCAGTTGCGGCTTAAAGCTACTGTATCTATATATGTAAAACCCTCTTAAGATTAAGTGATGTATGTAATTCCGAATATATTTTTAATTTAATTCATTTCGTAATACTTTAAGTCTCAATAATTCTTGATTATTAATATATTTAATGTCGATATAATTTTAATCCTATTTCGAGACAGTATGACTAGTTTTTCATGTAACGAGTAGCCTTTATCGCCGATACAGCGCGGATATATTTGGGATTCGTGTTTGACCTCCGCAATGGACAGAGGTCAGAGTAATAAATTCACGATTTTAATAAAACATTCGTCTTATGTAAAATCGAGAATCTGTTATTGACAAAGGAGTTTTAAATTTTAACCAACGACTATATGCTGATCTGATGTGAGCATTGTATTTTAAATTCGCCTATTTCTATAAATTATGTAATAAATTGCTAAATGCACAACATGTGTTAAACGTGTTGTCATGATTTGGCAGCCTATTTTACGACCGGCCGCCTGCCTGACCTCAACTTACCTCTGTCGCCTTTTGCGACACCACGGTAAGAAAGAGGGTGGTCTATTCTACTCAACCGGATACCACGCGGCATTAGATCTTCTTAGTCGATTTCGACTCGGTAAGAAATGAGGGTGGTCTATTAAACTCAGCCGGTCACACGGCGGATTGACTTGCCTTAGTCGCCTTTTACGACACCTCGGTAAGAAATGAGGGTGGTACTATTCTATTCAGCCGGATACCACACGACGTTATTTAATAAATTGCTTGTTACGCATATTTGTGGCGTGTTTCACTGAGCCTAATGAATTATGTATGTTGTAATGCCATATTGAAAAAAATATACCATCACTTTTCTCGGAACCAACAATAGAGACAACGACAGTGTTAATTATTCGACACATGACAGTGTTGCCAGGTGTTGGTAACAAAATTACCACGCTTAAATCGTTACACTTTTCAAAGTTTAACATTTTCAAATAATCTATAGAATTAGGTGTCACTTTGCGGACATCCATAATACAAAAGTAATAATTAAATTATTTAATTAAACTATAAACCGCGATAAGAACGTTTTCATACACAACACATTCACAAACCTCCACCACAATACACAAGAACTACACACGTTCACTATCACAAATTCAACAATCGTTTCCTGCATGTATCAGATAGTCCACACTACATTTAGCATTATATCTTCTATTTAATCTATCGTGGATAATAACAAAATACTTTTATTACTAATGTTTTGTTGTCTTCACAATATATAAAGAACGTAAAATATGCCGTGTGGTATCCGGCTGAGTAGAGTAGACCACCCTCATTTCTGACCGAGGTGTCGTAAAAGGCGACTAAGGTAAGTTGACCCACCGTGTGGTATCCGGTTTAGTAGAATAGACCACCCTCTTTCTTACCGAGGTGCCGTAAAATTCGACAGAGGTAAGTTGACTTCAGACAGGCGGCCGGTCGTAAAAACGCAGCCATGTGACAGCATATTTGTGGCATGTTGTGTCGACCCCACTTAGAGTGGGATAAGGGCAGGAAGATGATGATGATCATGTTCAATATATTTTATTTGAAAGGAAACTTCTAGCTATGTTATTGCAACGGAATACAAATTCGTTGCTAGTTGCTTGTCCTTATTGTGTCTAGAAGTTTCCTTTAGCAGCTGTGTAGAGGTCTAGAGGTCGACCTTGGTTTGCTATAGAGCCGCTTTCTGATGCAGATTTCCTTTAAAACGCTTGACTAATGTTTTTTGTCGTCAAAAATTACTTGCTCGTGAGCGTACAAGTAATACATATGATAATTTCATTTGTTTAATTATTCAGTACCGTGAATTATAGAAAAAATTGTTAGTTTTATGATAGTTTCTTTAATTTAGAATTCTTCAAAATAAGCGTATTTATTTTATTAAACATATTATGAATAGAAGTTTCAAAGCATTTTCGCAGAATTCCACAGAACAGAATTTAGTTTAAAGTTACCTAATTTATTTACACAATTAAATTTTTGTATTATTTATATTAAAATGCAAAGCCGAGACACAGTGTCTTTGAACTTTGTTTTTATTAATAATTAACTGTTGAGCCAAGCGTTGCTGTAGCTGGTTTCGAATTCCCCTCGAAACAGAACGCAACAAAAAAAAAATGCTTCGACCGCCTCCAAACTCATCGTACTTATCTAAACTGATAAACGTACAGTATAATCCGCTGAGTCATTCTAAAGATTGTCTGCAAATTTCATTAAAATCGGTCCAGTCGTTTCGGAGTCTTTGGACATACGACGAACATTATAGTAGAAGTTTAAAAATAAGATAAATTCATACGTCTAAAATACTGTTTCCGCTAGTAAATAACTAATCTTATCTTTTAATTATATATAAGATAAAAAGGAATGAGTTATTGTTTCTGGCTCAGGCGTTCACGGTACTTACTTTCAAAAACGTTATATTGAAGTCGCACAAATCTTTCCGCGGGCTTTACAAAAAACAACAGGCCATTATTTACATACGTCCATATATATTATTTTGGTAGCATTATAACGGTTTGGCATAAAAATAATAATTGTATTGTAGGTTACCTCATTAAATTAAAATGGCAACACTAACATAAAAAGCAAGCGGTTATGATACGTGTCGGTTTCGAAACAATGAGTGCAGCTGGTGTACAGGGTGAGGAAATGCACCTTTGTAATTACTTTCAACTAAGCAAATGGTGGACGATACTATCTAAAATAGACCATATACTCAATGAATAAGATATAATATATCGAATTTGTATTTTGTTCGTTATCCGGTAAAATAGTGGCTAACCATAGCATTAAACAAAAGTAATAATATAATTATTTTGATATAATCGATAAAGTAAATAGAAGACACATTGTGAAAACGGAGTCACTACGACTATCCGATTTCATACATGCAGGATTCGTAAAATCGCTAAGTTTTGAGTTTGTGATAGTGAAAGTGTGTAGTACTTGTGTATTGTGGTGGCGGTAGTGGACAGTTGTACATGTGTATTGTGGTTTATAGCAAAACTCCGCACGCTAACGTCTATTTCTACAAATTATTCAAAGCATAAGAATTAATAACAAACTGTCAAACATAATTTTATTTAAAAAAAAATTTAGAATTTTTTAATACAATATAATTTATACTCGTTTACCTTAAAGGCATCATCATCATCATCTTCCTGCCCTTATCCCACTCTAAGTGGGGACGGCACAACCTGTTATAAACATGTTGTCACATGATATGGCTGCGTTTTTACGACCGGCCGCCTGCCTGACATCAACTTACCTTAGTCGTATTTTACAACACCTCGGTAAGAGAGAGGGTGGTCTATTCTACTAAACCGGATACCACAAGGTGGGTCAACTTACCTTAGTCGCCTTATACGACACCTCGGTTAGAAATGAGGTTAGTCTATTCTACTCAGCCGGATACCACACGGCGGGTCGACTTACCTTAGTCGCCTTTTACGACACCTCGGTAAGAAATGAGGGTGGTATTATTCTATTCAGCCGGATACCACACGGCGTACTAAACGTTTACCTTAAAGGTATCTTGAAATTAATTTGAGAAAATAATAATATTAGTAGACCCAATCCAGAATTAAACCTTATATTATGACTTATCAGAGAGGTATTGTCCGCACTGCTTAATACATCTAAAGCAAAATTAGCCTAACTTTATGAAAATGTTTTTATATATTTTTTTGCAAGTTTAAAAGTATTCGCTGTGTTAAATTACAGGTGTAACTAAATACAGGAAGGGATCTCGTAAACTATGTCGATAACAAAAACTCGTTTCATGAGCAAAATATATTTACAATATTCTACCGGCAATGTGCGTGTAGATTGGCTTCGTTGAAAGCCGATACTTTCGGTGACCGGCGAGGCCTGTAGGTCTGTACGTGTTCCTTTGCACTTTGATTAGGCTTTCTGCTAACGTTTCTTCATAATACAAAAGTAATAATGTTTTTATTTTATTATAATTCGTGATTAAGCTAATAGAAATATATGTATTAATGTAAACTTATGTCGGTTCCTATTTTGTCCTCTTGCTCTTATCCCACTCTAAGTGGGGTAGGCACAACACCTTAAAACATGTTGTCACATGATTTGTCTACGTATTTTACGACCGGCCGCCTGCCTGATATCAACTTAGTCGTATTTTACGACAACTCGGTGAGAAATGAGGGTAGCCTATTCTACTCAGCCGGATACCACACAGCGGGTCGACTTACCTTAGTCGCCTTTTACGACAACTCGATAAGAAATGTGGGTGGTACTATTCTATTCAGCCGGATACCACACGGCGTAAAAGTAATAATGTTATTATTTTATTATAATCCGCGATAAAGCTAATAGAAATATATGTATTACTATATCACTCTATCCGAAGTTACATCTCCCATTTATAAACATAGAAAATTGACTGGCCCGTTGGCGCAGTGGGTAGTGACCCTGCCTTCAGCTCCGCGGTTCGCGGGTTCGATTCCCACCGAGGGCCAACATTTTCTATTAATGAATTTGTTGGTCTTCGAGTCTGGGTGTATATTTGTATTTAAGTATGTATTTAAATATTATATAAGTATATATTCACCAGTTGTCTGTCACCCACAAAACAAGTATTAAGTTACTCAATTTAGGGACGGACGACCGTGTGTTCGCCATATATTTATTTATTTATTTATTCTAATAAAGTTACATTTCATTTTCAGTTACAGATTCTAATCGTATATCCAAAACCACAAATGACTTACGTACTTTTGCAAGACGCAAAGCAGGAGCCGCAAGCTTATGTCGGTTCCTATTTTGTCTATTATATACATCGCCAATGTTTTTATAATTATGTATATTCTTATATACAACAATTTAATTGCTAAAAATATATTGTAAAGCCAATATAAGAATACCTATTTCCTTAAACTTCTCTCGCAGGGAATCTCGCGGAATTAAATTATCCAAATATTACATTTAGATATTAGTGCAGATAATACGTATATAAAAAATGACGTCATAATTCATAAGAAACAGTGACGCATTGTGTTCGACATCGGAATGTTAAAATATTCTTAAAGTCGTTTTACGAATCGATTATTTATATTCGTGACTCAATCGACTAATTTCCGTTAAGTTTTTCTTGGAATTGGATAGTAAAGTCCTATTTGGCTCAGGGGCGCGATAAATCGCTTCACAGCAGGAGATTAGGGGTTCGATGACCTCAAAATTGGAAAAAGAAGCTTCATTAGTAGCTATTTGCAACCTGACAAAGTAGTATCAGATTATGATCTAATGTTTTTGCGAAACTATTCATTTTTTAGTGAAGTTTAACTAAATATATATATTTGAAAAAATAAGCCGCTAAACGAATTAAGAGTTCTTATACGACGTATACAAACAAGTATAAAAAATTCCCAAATGGTGTGATACGATCAAATAAAAAAGTCATCACCATCATTTATAACGTCATCATCTAATACCGGTTATTGCTAAACGCAAAATCATAATTACAAAAAACCATGTTTTAAATTACCCACTAATTCTATTAGAAATTTCACTATAAACTGTACTTAATGTGTTTAGAATGAAAGTGATATTATGTGTAAATCCAAAAAATCATTAAGTTACAAAAGAATTGATAAAATTATGTCATTAGCAGCAATAAAAGAGAGACTGATTATAACGACCACCTTTTATTTTTCTACATTATTGATCTAAAATTCCTATCAGCTCGTATAAGTTCACTAAGGCGTTGAGAACTCTACTCTACTGATACTCTAAAATCTAAATACATGCATTTTCCGCTTATAACATTGTCAAGAAATAACATTGTACCAGATATAGTAATGCCTATCTGTATTCGTATTCATTGATATTGACCTTATAAGTTAGTAAATGTAAATGTAAATCTAAAAATAGCAACAATTCAACTGCAATTATCATAACAATTATGTATTGTTCATGCGTAACTAAATATTTTTTTACACGCGTAATGTAGTGGAGCACGATGAATTTTATTAGCAACACATTGAATGCATTGTTTTTATTTTGAGAGAGTGTGGCGTAACTACCGACCCATCCAGTTGCAAATGGCGTCGCACGGAGCGGCAACGTCGCGTTCACCCGGTTATATTCCCAACGGTTCGCATAAAACGTAAGTCTTAAGTCCTTGTAATAGAAGCTATATTCGTTCTGCAGTATTTTACGGTGGTGAAGTACGGCAACGTCGCGCGCGTAATTTTATCAACGTCTCAGAACTATCTCTTATCAAAAGAAAAGCGATTCGTTTGTAGCAACCCAGGTAGCAACGATTTCTTACAATGGCCGACGAGAACACGACGATGTTTTTCAACTTGTTCGTAATTCGAGAACAGGGAAAAGGCGGATCTGTCGATGTCGTGTTAAAACATAAAATTTGTTGATTGTTGTTCGGTAACAAACCGATTTTATTGTTTGTTGAACAGTAGACTGAATATTTATACGTAAATTTATTTGATATATATAGTGGGCGAAACAAAGCTTAACTAGGTTTTTTATGATTTCGTATATATTACTAACTAGGCTAGCTTAGAGGTAGGTACAGCTTAAACCAATATGACTGGCACAACATAATATGTTATATTCTTGTGAAGCGAGAAATCTTATTTTTTAGAACTGCCCATATGCTAATAATAAGTGTCTTTAAAAATTATTAAGGCTAATACAATACCCTAATGGTTTTAAAAGGGTCACTAATTACTCAATTTAGGCCTTAAATGCAAGAATTCAAATAAGTGCTTATATTTTACTTAGGTAGGTATAGAAATTGCCAAAATGCCATTTTAAACATTCTATACAGAAGTATTTCCGAGGTTTATAAATATACAAACATCTTTTGTTTTAAAGAGTATATTTCTGATTGTTAGTATTTTCTCGAAAGCGAAAAAAATCTATAGCTATACTTTCAGTTATGCAAATATTGTTGGAGTTCAGTGAGCTGGAAGCGACGCGATACAATATAATATAGCTTGATAAGTACGCAGTAGACGGAAAACAAAGAGTGTTAATAATACTCGCAGGGAATAAAGGCATTTCTACGAGATTTTATACGAAACAGAAGTTATGATGAGATTATTCTGTTATAATCCGTGTTTGTTAAATCTATGTAATGCTAATAAGTGTCATCATCTTCCTGCGCTTATCCCACTCTAAGTGGGGTCGGCACAACATGTTATAAACATGCTGTCATATGATTTTGCTGCGTTTTTACGACCGGCCTGCCTGACGTCAACTTACTTCAGCCGTATTTTTTGACACCTCGGTAAGAAAGAGGGTAGTCTATTTTACTCAACCGGATACCGACACGGCGGGTCGACTTACCTTAGTCGACTTTTACGATACCTCGGTAAGAAATGAGGGTGGTACTATTCTATTCAGCCGGATACCACACGGCGCTGTTAATAAGTTTTAAAAGAAAAACTTTTAGATTTTCCGGTATTTGAACGCGTGACCTTCTCGAGGGAGTCGAAAGTTATACTAATACTATAAATAGCAAAAATTAAGTCTTGTTACGCTTTAACCACTAATGAGATGGAACAATATTGATGGATTTTAGTACATTTTAAGTCTATACACCTGTCTAATAGTTTGTACATAATAGAGGGCATATTAAAATTAAAGTTGAAGCGAACGAAGTCGCGGAAACTACGAGATTATTCTACAAACATATACCCAAGTTCACAAAATACTTTGGAAATTATCAAAGTATCTGGAAAGTATCAATATTGTACGGCAAAGTTTGCTCCGCAACCAACATCGGTATCTTAAGCTGACAAAAGTAACCTATAAAGGAGCAGACTTTGTCGATATGGAGGCTCCAATCCGGTTTTGGCTCCTGTGCGACTCTTAATCAAAATTTATCGAATTTTCGCCAACCCTCCCCAACTGGAGGGTGGTAATGGCGAACATCGCTCCCGGCCCCGCGATGCGGAAGGGGAGGGAGGCAACCTCGGCCTAGGGGACTAGGGGACCTTGAGCCCGGATGAGCGAATCAGCTGTTCCCATTGTCGGCTATTCCAGAGATTTCCGTGGAAAAATAACTTTGATTTCTGTAGGTACGAAACTATGTACAGAGTACAAAAGTAATAATAAAATTATTTTGCTATAATCCGCGATGAAGTAAAATAGAAAATATATATAATGCTAAATGTAGAGTGGACAATCGGTTATCATACCTGATACATGCAGGATTTGTAAAAAAACACATGCACAAACCTCCACCACAATAAATGGGATTTTGGTCATGGAGTCTATCTCCTGATGATGCTTTGGTTGCAGGGCGAAACGATTGTTGAGTTTGTGATAGTTAACGTATATAGTGCTTGTGTATTGTGGTGGCGGTGGTGGAGGTTTGTGCATGTGTTTTTTACGAATCCTGCATGTATCAGGTATGATAACCGATTGTCCACTCTACATTTAGCATTGTATATATTTTCTATTTTACTTCATCGCGGATTATAGCAAAATAATTTTATTATTACTTTTGTATTATGGATCTCCGCAAAGTAACTCCTAATTCTATAAATCATAATATTAGGTTTAATTCTGGATTGGGTAATATTCTTATTTTCCAAAATTAATTTCAAGATAGGTACCTTTTTTTGTCGTTGATTTTGGTCGTGGAGTCTATCTCCTGATGATGCTTCGGTTGCGGGGCGAAACGATTGTTGAGTTTGTGATAGTGTACGTATATAGTGCTTGTGTATTTTGGTGGCGGTTTATGGATCTCCGCACAGTAACGCCTAATTCTATAAATTATCTATGTACAGAGGTTAACAATGAGTAAATCGAGCTTCAAATTGTGAAGTGTTTAGTTTTTACGGTTCGCTCCGTCGATCTCGCTAGTGCTTGTCTTCGGTAAACACGCTGCAGTCGATATGCCACCCGGTTTGGCAGCGTTTCGACACGATAAACATGTTTATATATTTTTATTAAACTGACATTCACTAATGAGTTGTTTTTAATGTTAAACTTTCAGAGTGTTTTCCTATAATCCCACATCCATAGTGACTAACTTAACGTACATTCTATAACCTATGCCTACATAAACCGCAGAGCCAGCAAGAAACTCGGCGGTTGCTTATAATTTGACTGGTCCGTTGGCGTAGTGGGTAGTGATCCTGCCTTCAGCTCCGCGGGTCGCGGGTTCGATTCCCGCCGAGGGCCAACATTTTCAATAAATGAATTTGTTGGCCTTTGAGCCTGGGTGTATATTTGTATTTAAGTATGTATTTAAAAAATATATAAGTATATATTCACCAGTTTTCTGTCTACCATAACATAAGTATTAAGTTACTTACTTTGGGGATGGACGACCGTGTGTGTAAGTGTCCCATATATTTAGTTATTAAAAAAAAAAAATAGTAATATTTAGTTATAACTGTCTTACGCCGTGTGGTATCCGGCTAAATAGAATAGTACCACCCTTATTTATTACCGAGGTGTCGTAAAAGGCGACTAAGGTAAGTCGACCCGCCGTGTGGTATCCGGTTGAGTAAAATAGACCAACGGCATTTTTTACCGAGGTGTCGTAAAAGGCGGCTAAGGTAAGTTGATCCACCGTGTGGTATCCGGTTGAGTAAAATAGACCACCCTCTTTCTTACCGAGGAGTCGTAAAATAGGACTAAGGTAAGTTGACGTCAGTCAGGCGGCCGGTCGTAAAAAACGTAGCCAAATTATGTGACATGTTTGTAACATGTTGTGCCGATCCCACTTAGAGTGGGGTAAGGGCAGGGGGATCTAGTTATTACTGTCTTGTATAGAGTCGAAGAGTAGTTATCTATATCCACGCATTCTTATTAACTATGTAATCGTGAATAGTATAGTAGGCTTTCTGTAACAGCTTCTTTTTAGCAGTGTTTTTAAACTGCTGTAATACCCGAATCTTATACCCGAACCCACAAACGAATTACGTACTTTTACAAGACGCAAGGCATGAGCAAGCTTATGTCGGTGCCTACTTTGTCTATAATATACATCACCTTTCGTTTTATAATTCTATATATTTTCATGTACATAAATGAAATTGCTTAAAATAAGTGAAGCAAATGTAAGAATACCCGTTTTCTTAAACTTCTCTTGCAGGTAATCACGCGGACTTAAATTGTAAATGCCATGTATGGCTCTTTTTTGTGATTTTAATTTTTTTTTCATTATCCGCGCGTTTACCCTATGTCAATATGCTATAAAACATAATGCTATGGAAATAAGCAAATTAAACAAGTTTTGCCGTTTCGACGTCTGTTTTATTAAACTGACATTAACTAATGAGTTGTTTTTAATGTTAATTTTTGGAGGATTTTCCTATAAATACACATCCATAGTAAATAAGTAGCGGCCTGCTACTATCCCACTGCGAAGAATAGACCTCTTCTCTCCGTTTTTGGAGAGAAGGTTTGGAGCTAAGACCTACCACGCTGCTCCAGTGCGGATTGGTAGGTTACACATATCTCCAGAATTCTCTAGAGATATGCAGGTTTCGTCAAGATGTTTTCCTTCACCGAAAAGCGTTTGATAAATTGCAATTCTCAATTAGAGGCAAAAGTTTTAACAGAAAAACTCATTGGTGTCTGCCCGGGTTTGAACCTGTAACCTCCTCGAAAGAGTCGCACGGTGTTACCGCTGGGCTACCCCAGCTCCATACATCCATAGTGACTAACTAACCGTACTTTCTATAATTTATGCCTACATATACCGGATTGTTAAGCAATTTGGCTCTTGAACATGGTGAAGTCAGAATACTGTAACAAGTGCCAACAGCAAACATTAAGGCCTTGCCGTTGCTTTAATATATCTAACTAGGTAGATATGATGATATAGGTAACTAGGTATATATTAATTTATAGAATTAGGCGTTACTTTGCGGAGGTCCATAATACAGAAGTAATGAGAATGTTATTTTGCAATAATCCGCGATAAAAGAAAATATATGTAATATATTATATTAATATAATATATTAGTATGAGAACGAATGGTACACTCTACATTTAGCATTACATATATTTTCTTTTATTGCGGATTATAGCAAAATAATATTCTCATTACTTTTGTAACTATATGTTCTGTATTCAAGTAAACTTTGTAAACAAATGCTTTTGAATCGTCAACTCTACTGCTGGTTCGGAAAGCTGTTCTTACCGAGAAGAGCCAGCAAGAAACTCGGCGGTTGCTCTTTTCAAAAATATAATTCTTATAACTAGTAACATTTAGTCATTACTGTCTTGTACAGAGTCGACGAGTGGCTATATCCATGCATTTTTATTAACTATTTAATCCTTAATGGTAAGACTTTCTGTATCACCTCTTTTTAATAGTTTTTTTAAAAGCTAAAATTGATTTCGGAATATAAAAAAATAATCGTATACCTAAAGCCACAATTGACTAACGTACTTTTACTGCACGCAAGCAGGAGCCTTAAGCTTATGTCGATTTCTACTTCGTCTATTATATATTCGTCTATTATATGGAAATCAGTGTGTCAGAAATTTTTTCCCGAATTGAAATTTTGAACATAAAAGTAGTTATCGTGAGTTAATTATAACAGATTTTTGAATAACTTTCACTCAGCGCACGCTGTAAATTTTGCCGCTTTCGCAATATTTTTTATTGCTGCTCCTCGCCTATTCATCTTAGCGTGATGTTATATAGCCTATAGCCTTTCTCGATAAATGGACTATCCTACACTCAAAGAATTCTTAAAATCGGTCCAGTACTTCCTGAGAATTACGTGTTCAAACAATCAAACTCTTCAGCTTTATATTTTAGTATAGGTACTGTATAAGCTGTGATGGCCTAGCGGTGCGACCGTGTGAATCTCTAGAGACGATCATGGGTTCAAACCCGGGCAGACACCAATGAGTTTTTCTATTAAAACTTATGTGTCTAATTGATAATTGCAATTTATCACACGCTTTTCGGTGAAGGAAAACATCGTGAGGAAACCTGCATATCTCTAGAGAATTCTGGAGATATGTGCAACCTACCAATCCGCATTGGAGCAGCGTGGTAGGTCTTAGCTCCAATCCTTCTCTCCAATAACGGAGAGAAGAGGCCTATGCCCAGCAGTGGGATAGTAACAGGCCGCTACTTACTTACTATAGGTACTGTAAAAGTATGCGGACTGTCCGTCTGTTGCCTAGCAACCATACCGGTCTGTCCCCAGAGACAATTAATTAAGATTTGGGTAGAATTACGAGGCCCGGCCGCGCTCGGAAATTATATCTTTTATTATTCTACCTGTCTCTAAAGGTCATGTGAATATTTCAGAGTTCTTTTTTTTAATATTTTGTGGCGTCTACAAAATTACTTGCTTTTTGCTTTACTTGTAGAGAACATGCTATAGAGAGCATGCTAAGACTTACCACGCTCGTCCAATGCCGATTGGTAGGTTGCACATATCCCGCAGATTTCTCTAGAGACATGAAGGTTTCCTCACGATGTTTTCCTTCACCGAAAACCTCGGTGATAAATTATGTATAATAAATGTGTGTGATAAATTGCAATTGTCAATAAGACACATAAGTTTTAATACAAAAACTCATTGGTGCCTGCCCGGGGTTTGAACTCGTGACCCACTCGAAAAAGTCGCTCGGTCTCACCGCTGGGCTATAACAGCTTATTTTGCTGTAATCCGTGATAAATTTAACGTAATTTTGATTCGTAAGTGTAACTCTTATACTTAATTTAAACCTTTCAGTAGACTGGTCTAGTATGGATTGCGGAATTTTATTGTAGAAGCGAATACATGGATCATCGAATGAATGAATGAATGAATGACACAGGTATCACAAGCTTTTTGTGACCTCTCGTATGTCTATTTGAAATACATCGAATTTTGTTTTATACATATGGATATTTTTTACTAAATAATAAATTTACTATAAATATATTGTGATCGGACACTCAAAGAATTTTTCAGATCGGTCCAGTAGTTTCTGTGGTTATCGTGCTCCAACAGTTAAAAAACAAACTCTTTAGCTTTATATATTAGTATAGATAAAAAGATAAAGCTTATTATCATTTTCTCTCTTTAAGTTTATTATATATTTTATACGGTTTGAACGCCATTGTTTTGGTAAAATTTTAATCAAATATTCAATTTAAAAATTTCAACTTGTTACTGCATTATTCTTGAAATCACGAGTCGGAATATTCAATTTTCTTTTACTCCGAGGTTACACCGTGGATATCCAATTACGTAATTGGTAATTAATAAAGTCGTCGTAATTAAAAAATGTCTTTAATTAACTAAATGAATACCTACGCAGTCATACAACACTAGTTATGCTTTTGGTAAAAATTCAATAAAAATCATTAAATTCAAATTCAAAATATTCTTTATTCAAATAAACTTGTAAACAAGTGCTTTTGAATCGTCAACTCTACTGCTGGTTCGGAAAGCTGTTCCTACCGAGAAGAGCCAGCAAGAAACTCGGCGGTTGCTCTTTTAAAAATATAATTCTTAATACTATTTACATTAAGTCGTTACTGTCTTGTACAGGTTCAAAGAGAGCTATATCCACACATTCTTATCTTCCAAATAATCTTCAAGAGTATAGTAGGCTTTCTGTATCAGCCTCTTTTTAACAGTGTTTTTAAACTGATGTAATGGCAAAGCTGAAATTGATTGCGGAATTTTATTATAGAATCTTATACCAAAACCCACAAACGAATTACGCACTTTTGCAAGGCGCAAAGCAGGAGTCGCAAGCTTATGTCGGTTCCTGCTTTGTCTATTGTATACATTAAAAAATTAATTTCTAAATATTCTATAGGCATGGCTTAATTATGTATTACGCGAGTTAGACCGGTTTGGTTGAGTCAACTTATTAATTCTTGGTAATAAAGGGACTTTCCCTCTTTTTTTACCGAGGTGTCATAACAGGCGACTAAGCTAAGTCGACCAGTCGTGTGGTATCCGGCTGAGTAGAATAGACCACCCTCATTCCTTACCGAGGTGTCGTAAAAGGCGACTAATTTAATTTGACCCATCGTGTGGTATCTGGCTCAGTAGAATAGATCACCCGCATTCCTTACCGAGATGTCGTAAAAGGAGACTAAGGTAAATTGACCCTGCCGTGTGGTATCCGGATGAGTAGAATAGACCACCCGCATTCCTTACCGAGGTGTAGTAAAAGGTTACTAAGGTAAGTCGACCCGCCGTGTAGTATCCGGCTTAGTAGAATAGACCACCCGCATTCCTTACCGAGGTGTTGTAAAAGGAGACTAAAGTAAACTGACCCAGTCGTGTGGTATCCGGCTGAGTAGAGAATAGACCACTCTCATTCCTTATCAAGTGTCGAAAAAGGTAACTGAGGCAAGTCGACTGGCGTCGTGTTATCCGGTTTCATAAAATAGACCACCCTCCACCCTCTTTCTTACCGAGGTGTCATACGATGAAGGTAAGTTGACGTCAGGCAGGCTGCCGGTCATAAAATACGTAGCCCAATAATATCACATGTTGTCCCGACCCCACTTAGTGTAGGATAAGGGCAGGAGGGTGATAATATATCTTTATTTCGTACCAGGTGTGCGAAGCTGTGGTAGCCCAGCGGTAACACCGCGCGCCTCTTTCGAGGAGGTCTAGGGTTCAAACCCCGGGCAGGCACCAATGAGTTTTCTAGTAAAGCTTATGTGTCTAATTGATAATTGCAATTTATCACACGCTTTTCGGTGAAAGAAAACATCGTGAGGAAACCTGCATATCTCTAGAGAATTCTGGGGATCTGTGTAACCTACCAATCCGCATTGGAGGAGCGTGGTAGGTCTCAGCTCCAATCCTTCTCTCCAAAAACGGAGAGAAGAGGCCTATGCCCAGCAGTGGGATAGTATCAGGCCGGTACTTTCGTACTAGGAAATATCTATGGAAACTGGAAATTATTGTCAATCTACGAAAGATGACTAAATCTTAATGTGAATAGAAATGACCTACTTAGGAAGTAGAAAATATTTATTTATTTATTTTTTATTATATTTTACCACTTCCTATATATAATATACTTATTTTGATTATCATGTATTTTAAGAGGAATAAAAATATATATGTGCAAAATGCAACTTCGTTTATGGTGTAATTTTTTTTTTTTACCTAAATCATAATACATTCCACCTATATGTAATTATAGCCATAATTAAGTTACATAATTTTTAGATCTTCCATAGAATATTTATTCCCCACAAAGTCAAAATCATTCCTTTGCCGCCGCAATCAAGGTTTACGTTCTGTGGAGTCCGCCAGTAAAATAGGATTTATCTATATTTATAGTCATGTATATGGTAGAATAATATTATTAAAGTAAGACTTTCTTTTTACAAAAACTGGATAGCAAAATAATATTCTCATTACTTTTATATGGATAACATCAATCAATATGCAATAAAGGTTTCATTTAGTAATCATATATTCAAAAATTACAACGAAATCCAGTCACAAGTCCATTCTAAAACACCTTTTTAGAGGTTTATGAAATGCTGCCCATTTCAATCAAGGGACATAGAAACCTTCTTATAACTCAACTATATAAAACGATCCGATTTTAAACTTTTCCTTATATTACTTTTAGTGATAACTAAGTAGTTACACCTAGACCTTCGCGAAGTAAAGAGGTGGAAAACGTTCATAGATCAACTTAGTTTGGTACCTCTGTAAACGAAAATATGGTATGGTATATTAAATTTTAACAGCTATATTTTATATTAGTCACCCCATTGATAAGATCAGGTTCCCAAGGACTTATAAAATCCATGATAAAGTCACTATTTTTTACTTTGCTTTCTGTAAATAAAATTTATTCCATGAGTTTATCGTTTTACTTAAAGACTGAATCTAGAAAAATTTAAGTTTTGACTGACTTTAGTTATAAATTTTATTTTTTTCTTTTCAGGTATCTGTCAACATAGCTGCATACAAATTGAAGGATGGGGTACAGCAATAAGTAACTAATTTTATTTTATTAAGGGCCACTTTGATATTAACCTGGAAATTCTCCTGTACCAACCTTATAAATTTTCACTGTAGTGAACTTTATTCACATATTAATACTATATTTTGATTAATATTGTTACTTTAAACGATTCTATTGTTGTTCACTTGTGTTGCTGTAGTTTCGCCGATCTGAATGAGATGACAATTCGGGTATTCACACAGCACAGCCTTGCATTATCATACTGTTGGGGTCGTTCGGGCGCACCTGGTCCGCTCGACGACCCCGGCGCGACTGCCGCTCGTTCCATTCAACAGGCGAGCAGGATGTGGGCGGGGCGTGCGGGACGCGGCACCATTGGGTGAGCTCGCGGCGTGCAGTGATGGCCGCCGGCTCACTCGGCCAATGAGCGGTGCGCGGACCGAACGCGCGTCCGTCCGGCCACCGGCGCGACGTTGCCAGCTCTCGACAAAAAAATACCAGATTCGACCTTCTTAGGACCCTCGTTTTTTTTTTGTTTGGCCGCGTTATCATTCGGGAACGTGTACCCTTATCCGAGTGATGGTGTTCTATAGGTGGATTCGTTGTGCAGTGCTTTAGTGTATTATGGTGTGGTCGGCGCCATCGGGGGAAGTCTTGATAGACATCGTTTCAAGGTATATTTGGATCTTATAGTGTCATGTGACGTGGCGCTGCTTGCCTCGTGCTCGATGGCGTAAGCAGTAGTTGGCTACACACCCTGATACCCTTACCATCCTATTTTACTCCTAAGATAACCCAGGATAACTTCCTGTACGCGGAAAACATTGGCTTTGCTGGCTTGCTAGTTGGTCTCTATTCTCACATGGTTAATTGGTAAGTCCAAAGTTTAGTTTGAAGCACATTCATATTATATATTGACTGAAAGCATCAACTTTCTCTTCTATTAGGAGTAAATTAGGACTACGTTCTGCAGTAAATTGACTCGACAGACATGCAATTTGCAAAATACTTTCTCGGTATAACTTTTGAATGTGAATCGATCAACTTAGTTACTTAGTAGTATGTTATTTCAGTAAATTTTCTACTATTAACCTACCTTATAAGTTTCGTGATCTAGTGGAATTTAGTTGTAATTGTTTGAAATAAAGTTTTCATTCCTTTTATATAAGTAGGAAATGCTATGAATTTTCATTTAAAACTACACACGCTTACTTTATAAAAAGTGATATATTCAAGAAAGAACAATTTAAGACAGTGTTAATACTACACTATATTTGACACCAAAATATTTAAGTATGAAAAGAAAAAAGTACGTGTTTGAAAAAATGCAAAAATATTAATAGAATTATTTCGCTATAATCCACAACTCAAAAAATGCATATGTTATGCTAAGTTTATGTACGATAAATCCTATATCGTATACAGAAATGAATAAAAAATGTAAATTTCAAAGTTCCAATATATAACTGCCATGGCATTTTATGTGAATGTCGGATGCATTATTCACTATCCGCATTCCTCCCACTTTACAAATAGACAGAGATCGTTTTAGTAAATGTGTAGAGATCGACGACCGTAGTGACACTGTTGTGGCATTATCATTAGAGGTTCCAGGTTCGATTCTCGGTTGGGTCAAATTGTATATTTAGTACTAGTTATATCGGTGATTTCGTTCGCACCAACTAAACCGTTTAAGTGCCTTCAGTGATGCAATATATGTATTTGTTCCTGTTCCCGAAAGAAAAAATGCGAATTTATTTATCCTATAGTATCCTATAGTTTATTTATGCAAAATTTCATCAATTAATTCATGATCATCAAAAAACTGTAACAAATAAACAGACATAAATTACATTTATAATATTGGTATGGATTATAAATAGCTTCACGTCTCCATTTACAAAATTAAGCAAAACGCAATTCGGAAAACAATAGCAAACTTAGACTTTCGATAAAAGGTCATGTGTAGAGTTACCATATTTGGGTCAGCACACGTCGGGACTCTTAGAATCAAACAAGGATTTTCCGTCAAATATTTTAGATAATTACTAGCTGTGATTGAGGCTTCTCACGCAAGACGTCAAGTTTTCCAGCGTAAATCCTAAACCCGCGGCAATTTTAGGGGTTGCCACCTTTTTTTTGAAAAAAAAATAGTATTTTTCTTTTTAAACCAAAAAAATATAGTACTTTTAGGAAATTCAGGAAAAAAAATGGTACACATCTATTTTCAATCATTATTTATTTTTTCATGATTATTTATTATTACTATTCGCTGGACAAAGGAGTAAGAGTTACGAACTAACTAAGCCCCTTAAATACATGAATGAGTTTCGTTCAAACATTCCCTATGCTGCGGGTGCGTTCCATTTACAGTTGATTAAAAAAAGCGCGACAATTGAATTAGCGATAAAAATATAGTATGTATCGTCCTATATTGTTTTTCTATAATATATCGTACAATTGGCTAAAATATAGTACGATACTATATAATATAGAACGGGTGGCAATCCTATACAGTACCTGTATTTTCCAGTGAAGGTGCCATCAAAATCGGTTTAGCCGTTCCGGAGAATGTACTATTAACGTAAAGCTTTCTAAAGAATTTAAATAGTAGAAACAGTTGACAAATCCGTTTATTAGATTTTAAGCAAATCGATCAATATAGACAGACAACTTTAAGGGAGTTTATTTTAGTATATTTATTAAATTTAAAAGTATTCTTTCTATATAGCCTTTCGTTCATATATATGCTACTCGCCGCAGCATTACAGTACATTATTTTAAAAATGGACATCACAGTCTATCTCGCGACGTTAGAATATACAGCCTTAAACAAGCCTGATATACGAACATGTGTTACACATGTCTAGGGTTTAGAAACTATGAGTAAAAATGTCCTTCTGTTTTATTAATGAATCATCATTATAAAATTTGTCATCGTTAAAGACGGGTAAGCATACTATAATTATATGCTAAGGCCATATAGAGGTCTCGAATCCGTGTGTGGTATCCGGCTGAGTAGAATAGACCACCCTCATTTCAAACTGAAGTGTCGTAAAAGGCGACTAAGGCAAGCCGACTCGCCGTGTGGTATACGGCTGAGTAGAATAGACCACCCTTATTTCTTACTGAGGTGTCGTCAAAGGCGACTAAAGTAAGTTGATCTGTCGTGCGGTATCCGGCTGAGTAGAATAGACCACCCTCATTTCTTACTGAGGTGTCGTAAAAGGCGACTAAAGTAAGTTGATCCGTCGTGCGGTATCCGGCTGATTAGAATAGACCACCCTCATTTCTTACTGAAGTCTCGTAAAAAGGCGACTAAGGTAAGTTGATTCACTGTGTGGAATCCGGCTCAGTAGAATAGACCACCCTCATTTCTTACCGGGGTGTCGTAAAAGGCGACTAAGGTAAGTTGACCCACAGTGTGGTAATCCCTGCCCTTATTCTACTCTAAGTGAGGTCGGCACAACATGTTTTAAATATTTTCGGATTTGACTGGGTATTTTACGACCGGTCGCTTGTCTGACGTCAACTTACTTTAGTCGCCTTTTGCGACAACTCATTCTTCCTCTTCATAGGTAACAAGTAATACGCGCTTAGGGTCACTGGAAAACGAATCCTAATGATGAACGGAATGATGATCAGATTTGTCTAAACTCTAATGTCCGTTACATCACTAACGCAGAGTCAAAGGCAAGTCTATTAAATAAACGAGTCCGCGAGAGCAGGTGGGAACTTTCCACTGCACCTACGTGGGTCGCCGTGGCATTTCACAACGTGTTCCGATACCGGCTCGACATGTACCGGTAACGAGTAACGAACTGTTACCAGTCACGGCAAGGATACGGTCCGTTTATTTGTCTTCATGATAAGATGAAATAAGAAAAAAAACTTTGACAAAATTTCCCATCCCACTCTAAGTGGGGTCGGCACAACATGTTATAAACATGCTGTAACATGATTTGGCTGCGTTTTTACGACCGGTCGCCTGCCTGACGTCAACTTACCTAAGTCGTTTTTTCGACACCTCGGTAAGAAGGAAAGTGGTCTATTCTACTAAACTGGATACCACACGGTGGGTCAACTTACCTTAGTCGCCTTTTATGACACCTCGGTAAGAAATGAGGGTGGTCTATTCTACTTAACCGGATACCACACGGTGGGTCAATTTACCTTAGTCGCCTTTTACGGCACTTCTTTAAGATATTGAGGGTGGTCTATTCTACTCAGCCGGATATCACACGGCGGGTCGACTTACCTTAGTCGCCTTTTACGATACGTCGGTAAGAAATTAGTGTGGGACTATTCTATTTGGCTGGATAGCACACGGCGTAAAGTGAATAAAAAATATAATGCTATATGTAGAGTGGACTGTTTATCTGTTTTCATACCCGACACTTGCACGATTCGTTAAAACGCATGCAAAGAGATACCTCTACCACATCCACCACAACACATAAGCACCACACGCGTTCACTATCGCAAACTCTACGCAAGATAGACTCCACGACAGAATCGCATAGCTTTTTTTTACCTATAAGCAGAACATATATTTTATCTTTTATCAAAGTAGAATTTCTTAGAACTTCTCTTTCTCCATATATCACGACACGGCGACACGATTACCCGCAATAAACTTGGCCGAGATAAACGCTAGGGCGCGATAAGCGTATATTTTAAAAGGTAGATATAATAAAACCGCGAACGATACTGTCTGACCTTGACCGTCGCAAATTAATCTCGAGTATAAATAATGTTATAGGCGTTTTTACGATATTTCTGTTCAAGGCGAAATGGCCCGTTGGTGTATTATGAAATTCGCTGCTTACTATTATTAGAGAATTGTGTAATTTGTTTTCTTGTTGTTACGTTTTGGTTTAATCTGATGGTGTTACTCTTTTCGTTGAAGTTACTAATATTATTTTGTATAATTTGATATTTTCTTGCATATAAAAATGAATGTTTGTCTATATGTAGGTATGTTATAGACTCCGAAACGGCGGGACCGATTTTAATGAAATTTGTAGATAAACGTTAGATTGATCCAGCGGATGTTTCTGTAAAGTTTACCATATCATTGTCTTCCTGCCCTTACCCCACTCTAAGTGGGGTCGGCACAACATGTTATAAACACGTTGTAATATGATTTGGCTAGGTATTTTACGTCCGGCCGCCTGCCTGGCGTCAATTTATCTTAATCGTATTTTACGACACGTCGATCAGAAAGAGGGTTTTCTATTCTACTTAACCGAATATAACACGGTGGGTCAACTTACCTTAGTCGCCTATTACGACACCTCGATAACAGATGGGGTTGGTCTATTCTACTCAGCCGGATACCACACGGCGGGTCGACTTACCTTAGTCGCCTTTTACGACACCTTGCTTACCCACTCTAAGTATAATAATTCTATGGTCTATTCACACGTTATGACACACGTTTTGAATATATTCAACCGTTGAACGACCTCGTTGCAGTGTTATGTCGGTACATGTTTCAAAACAGGCGCACAAGTCACGTCGCTGTACGTCCGAACAAACAAACAGACGGACTCATTATAAACAATGATAATTGTTCGACGGTGAATCACATTTCGCATACGGCCGACATTTGCGGCGTGCTGATTTTTACGAAACCCGGCAAATGGCGAACGCCTACGTCATAACGACTTGATTGATCGTTGTGTATTTAATTATCGCTTTATTTATTTCGGTAACACGGTTTTGATTTTGAGTTTTTTTTTTTGCTATAATCCTATATAGAAAATATATATAATGCTAAGTGTACAAGCAGGATTTGTAAAATCACATACACAAACCTCTATAAATATTTTTTTTGCTATTTATTATTTTCTCTGAGACATACGTACCTGGGTGACCGAAATAAAAAAAAAATTGAAAGGAAGAAGGCGTCGATGACATGTGGGATTTGAACACGGGTATTGAACATTTTCGGTACGCCCGTTACCCATCGGCTATCGCAACATTATGTTTGAACTTGAACAACTAAAAAAATCCTTTGCTTTCAATTATATTTTTAATGCCCAAAAACAGGGATAAAACGAATTTTTTTTAAATAAAACCTAACTAGACCGATTTTTCTCCCCCAACGTTTGAACATTATTTTTTTTATCATATTACATTTTTTAATTAAAAAAATTATAATTTTCTTTTTTTATTAGCAATGCAGATATTCTTTAAAAAGCGGAACATTAAAAAAAAATCATTTTTAATTTTTTTTTTCTTCGGAACGCGAGAGTTTACTAAAAAATGCGGGACTGTCCCGACAAAATCGGGACGTGTGGTTACGTTAGGTTTGGTAGTATACAAAAGTAATAATAAAATTATTTTGCTATAATCCGCGATGAATTCATTCAATTCATCGCGGATTATAGCAAAATAATTTTATTATTACTTTTGTATTATGAATCTCCGCAAAGTAATGCCTGATTCTATAAATTAATTGGTAGTATACACATATTGTAGGAATTCTCCAATGCAGATTTATTCACAATGTTTTCTTCACCGAAAACCACAAATATTAATTATTTTTTATATCAATTAGTTTAATCCGACCACTTTTAAGTTAAAAGTGGTCGGATTTGAAATCGTGACGCCTTGGAAAAACTTACATTATCAGTGGTAAAATATTCGCCATAAATGTAAACGTAAAAAAAGGTTTAATATTTTTGAGTTAGGTTACTTTTGTTCTCGATGTGTAAAGAACCATCGTGTCGTCGAACCTCACAGACTGTAGGTACTCGTGTGTCATTTGTTGATGATAAGCGCGTCCTAATAACATTGCGAGCGGTAATATCAATTAGAGGGCAATATTAAACGCACTCAGTTTACATACCTAATTGACTTCCATACTTTGTGTACGATAAAAACGAAATTTGGAAGAAGGGTGGAATCAAACACTAAAATTTGGAAAATACTAAGCCGGCTGCATACAAAATATCAATATATTTTGTATTTCTTTATTCATGTAAATATATATTTTAAGCTAAGCTAATATATAAGTAAGCTTTTTACCTTTATTCTAGTAAACTTGAGATTGGAATAATGAGTGTGTGTAGTGTTTGTATGTAGTGTTGGTGTTGGCGGCGTCTTGTGATACGTGTGACGGCTTATCCTGCATGTATTAAATATGTGATTGTTTCCTGCTTCATACACCTAGCATCACATATATTCTCTTAAAAAACGCGGATTACAGCAAAATAATTATATTGTAACTTTTTTGCGTTTTTGCGTTACGTTTTTGCTTAGGGAATTAGAAAAACAGTGCAAAATTAAAAAACTTAACGCGATTATAGCAAACATACGTCGACTAATTGAATGGTTAGCGATTGACACTTCGTCTTCTTCTTCAACCGCTGGCCGTCCAGTGCATGACATTGGTCCCTTCATAGGATCTCCACAACACACGATTTTGTGTAGCTTGTATCTAGCGGCGCCCCTCGACGTTTTGAGGTCGTCAGTCCATCTCGTGGGGGTCTACCGACACTGCATTTTCTGGTCCGGGGTCGCCATTCCAACACTTGAGACCCCAACGCCCATCGGTTCTCCGCACTATGTGTCCCGCCCATCGCCACTTCAGCTTCGCGACCCGCTGAGCTATATCGGTGACTCTGGTTCTTCTATATGGTCACGTAGAGATACTCCGAGCATAGCTCGCTCCATCGCTCGCTGAGTGACTCTGACCCTCGAGCGATTGACACAAATCTAATTAGTTCTAAATAATGTTATTCAACTAGAAATAAAATTTTTGAATCGTCCAAAATTACAATGAAGCTTCCATTGGTTCGACATCTTTTTCTTACCAGTTAGACCCACTAAGAAACAGCGCTCAATTATTTGATTACATTTTTAATTTAAAACACAGTCTTTTCATTTAGTTGTCGAAATAAAAGCAGACAAAGTCGCAGAAGTTAGTTGTTCTAAATAATTCCTGTTGCTAAATCCACGTTCACGTTATCTCGAGCTTGACGCGACGTTCCACATTCGTCTAATACCATCGTGTCTGACAACGGCTTATCTCGGCCGAATCCATGATTCGTATTTTACCGCTTTTCGCGTAATGCTTATATATCGCGTAAAAAGTTAACCTTGAAACATAAATATCGAACATCTTTTAAAAAGATCCAAAAACATGGTTTCTAGCGGATTATAGCAAAATAAATTTATCATAACTTTTGTTTCTGATGCCAGAGTTTCTTGCTGGCTCTTCTCGGTAGGAACAGCATTCCGAACCAGCAGTAGAGTCGATTCAAAAGCACTTGTTTACAAGTTTATTTGAATAAGGTATATTTTGAATTTGAATTTTGATAACTTTTAGTAAGTGTTAATTGTGCCACGTATGCATTCTTTAGTCAGCTATGGTATATATGTATATACTCTCTGGAGAGGGGATCGTCTACCATTTAAGACGAAAGGAGTGTCATTAGCACTTAATAGACTTTACTTATGCAGTACTAAATTTTAGTGGTGATATTGTAAAAAAGAGTATTTTTTAAATTACATAGAATAATAATTTTAATTCAATAATTTATAGAACAAGGCGTTGCTTTGCGGTATTCCATAATACATAATGATATAATTTTTTTGCTATAATCCGTGTAAGGAATGTTTTTATGCGTATGAAATTAGAAACCCGCAACTTTACGTAAATTGATCCCTGCATTTTTACGTTTTTGGATTCAAAATACATACGAGTACTTATTAAGCCTAGTGTTTTATGAGAACGATGAAATCATGATGAAAAAAATCGTTTTTTTTTAAGTTTTGTTTATTTGATAATTAAGTTTTACGAAATTAGCTGAGTAGGTATAAATATATAATGATATTGTTAAAGGAAGTTATCTGTTGTTAATTGGATTGTCGATGTTTTCGCAATGTTTTATATCACGTAGTTTAGATAAAATTAATCAAATTATAAACTTGTGCGTCACACTGTATCTCTCTGGTGTTTTTTTGTTCTTGTCAAGTGCAAAACGAAGTGCTTAGGTAAGTGAAGTTAGTATTTTCCACTTCAGTATGGTTTTCCCACTCAGTATTTTCCGTCAACTTACATAAAAACCGTTATGCAACGGTGAGAAAGCGTTACGCTAAGAAAGTCGCGGGTTCAGACCCCACCTTGAGTTTTCTTGTTAAAATTAATATGCTTAACTGATATTTACAATTCGCGTGCTAACTGGTAAAGCAAGCAATTGTCAGGAAAATTGCATGTATGTAAGAGTTCGTTTGAGCTGTGATAGCCCAGCGGTAACTCCGTGCGACTCTTTCGAGAAGGTCACGGGTTCAAATCCGGGCAGAGACTAATGAGTTTTTCTGTTAAAACTTATGTGTCTAATTGATAATTGCAATCTATCACACGCTTTTCGGTGAAGAAAAACATCGTGAGGAAACCTGCATATCTCTAGAGAATTCTGGAGATATGTGTAACCAACCAAACCGCATTGGAGCAGCGTGGTATGTCTTAGCTCCAATTCTTATTTCCAAAAACGGAGAGAAGAGGCCTATTCCCAGCAGTGAGAGAGTAGCAGGCCGCTACTTAAGAGTTCGTTTGATTCATGTTATTTGCAAATCCCATTTCAGCAGCTTGGTGGGTTGAAGAGGCTTTTATCCAGTTGTGACCTAAGTCACTTTCATACTAATCATGCGATGTTATCTGCAAATTGCAGTTAAACAGTTGAGCTGGGTCAATGTATTTACCCAGTTGTGGGATTGTTTTAGACTATTTCACTGCGCGATCGTCCCACAAACGCGCTGGCTCCCGGCCGATATTTCCGCTACATCTAAACCGTTCGAGCGTTACATCTCGCAACATTACCCCCTCATCTCTGCGACATTAATAGATCAAGTTGGATTTATAGGTGCTGGCGAGCGACCAGCGACGGGCAAACATAGCTGTAACTCTTCCCACCCCTAGCCGCTTGTTTTTCCAATTGTACGACCTATATTCAAATCAAAATCCTGGCTGGCGACTTTTTCGCACAAAGAATCAGCTTAGAGATTCAACGCGTAAACGCTGCCAGCATTCTTGGGACCATTCCACTTGGGTATGATTTGTATAGCCCTAGCGTATAATTAATTTACCTACCCTTTGACCACGTTGTTTGTTTGTAAGTTTTTTTTATTTTTCTTTATGTGGTCAATAAAACTTGATTTATTTAATTATATATTTTATTTAAAATAGATGTAATATGTACATTTTTACTTACAAATTTGTGTTTTATATAATAATCTTTTGAATAATCTTTATTCAAATGAAGCTAAAACTGGTTTGGAATGTTGCTCTTACCGAGAAGATCCACTAAGAAACTCTGCGGTTAATATTTTAATCATTTTCAATGTTACATCATCAAACCGAAGTTTCGTAGCTGAAGGGATTTTCAAATCCAGGCATTTCTATCATCCGAATAATCTTCGATTTTGTAATATGCTTTACGTATAAGCATATATGTCTTACACTTCATTGAAACCTTTCTATACGACAATGATCAAATTTTAATCTCAATTGATTATGGACTGTCACATGTAAGGTGCGGATTGAGATGAGAATAACCGAAGGCTTTAAATACTGATGTATTCCAAAAGTTATGATAGACTTATTTTGTTACAATCCGCGTTATCATCATCCTCCTGCTCAACATCCTGGATCGTCACAACATGTTATAAATATGTTGTCACATGATTTGTCTATGTACGTTTTGACGACCGACCACCTGCTTGAAGTCAATTTACCTTAGTCGTATTTTAAGGCAACTCAGTAATGAGATCGCTAATTTGTTTAGATTTATTCTATTTAGCGCCAAAATTTTACGAGTAGCTCTTTTATTAAAGTGTTCTCATCCCGTTCTGCATCATAATCTTAGAAACTGGCTATCAGTTGCTTATTCAGCTACGTATAAAGCGTCTAAATTCTAACGTGACGAAATCTCACAATGAAGCCGTTAGCGACTTCTAGTGGTTGCACGTTGTACAGCTACCTGACCCACTTGCGTGACCGCGTCGTTAAGAGATATATTGTTTTGGAAAATTTACTTATACTTGTTACGTCGTTTCAACCGTAACTATGCAATATTTTTGATAAAAATAGATAAATCATCATTCTCCTGTCCTTATCCTACTCTATGTGGTCAACAGAACATGTTTTTCTCTCCTATCATTCGTCAACTCTGGCGCTTCTCCTTTTATATAATGTCATACTTCACACAATCCAACCATCTCTTTTTAGGCCTTCTTCTAGTTACATATACATCCACATTCATATTTAATACTCGTTTGTTCGTATAATTTTCATTTCTCCTGGTCTGGTGATCTTAATCTATGAATAATAAAAATAAATATTACAAACATATAAACAAAATAATACGGAACGCGCAGATCTGCGCTTTTAAAAGCAATTTATAATGCAAAGGTTTACGCGCGGTTCATTTTCTACTATATGTACCTGCGATTTCGTAAGTATTGACTCAAGTACTTAAATACCCTTAATTAGTAATGTGTTTATTCCCTGTTCCCGAAAGAAAAGGATGATTTTTTATCCTATATGTTACAGCTGTGTTATAAATTTTAATTGTACCAAATTTCCACAGATTATCAGATATTTACAGATATACAGAGTTTTGAATTTATAATATTCATATGGATGACTCGGAAACGATTAATTTAATAAAAAAAATTTTAATACGAAGATGGTTTAATAATTTGTAACGTAAGAAAAATTTGTTGTTATTGCACACGTCATAGATATCAAGCCACGCTCTAGTCTCGGCTCTTCGAAAACCTACATCGCATTTTGCACCTTTTCTCCACTAAATTATGAGGCACTCCAGTTTGTTTCTATATTTTACATCTTTATTAGTGTACGGGCTGCTATGACTCCCCACAATCTTTGGTTGATAGATTGATAGGATTAGATTGTTAATAAATTGATAAACTGCAATATTGATATCTTTATGGAATTTAATTTATAGTAATTTCATCAGAAAGTCATATGATATGTTCATGATAGTGTATATTAATTGTAAACACGTGGACCTATTTGCGCAATATATTCGTAAAACAACACGCGCGATACCTGAAAGCTGAGTAAGCACTGACACGGACGAAAACGACACTGCTATACGAAACCAACGGATGTACAGAATCGCACAAACAAAGGAAAGCACAGTTATCTACCTACTTATTATGCGAGTGATTTTTTTGCATAATTATCATGATTAAAGTCTAATTAAAAGATTTAAACCGAAAACAACGCAATCAGCGCAGGTGTTTTCAGAATCAGAATCTTACTAATATTATAAATGCGAAAGTTTGTAAGTATGGATGTATGTTTGTTACTTTTTCACGGCGAATCCGCTAAACGAATTACGATGAAGTTTGCACAATTATTCTCTATACACTGGAATAATATATGCTATGTAGGCTATAGAAATCATGTTAATTCACAGGAATAGGATGACATTGATAACCGACGTGTGGTATTCGGCTGGGTAGATTAGACCACTCTCATTTCTTACCGAGGTGTCGCAAAAACCGACTAAGGTAACTTGACGTCAGGCAGACGGCCGGTTGTAAAATCCTAGCCAAATCACGTGACAACATATTTATAACATATTGTGCCGACCCCACTTAGAGTGGGATAAGGGCAGGAGAACAATGAATGATGAGGATGACATTGATAAGCACCATCTATTATCAACCTATCACGCTATAACAGTCCACGCAAACATAGTTGCGCGTAAAAGCTAATACAAAATAAACGTAGAAGCATTGTTTTGGGCAGTGAAATGCTTTGGTGAAGATCACTAAGCTATTATAATTAGGCCGGAATACGGCTTTAGGTCACGTGAAGTGGAGGGCTGGTGGCACTAGGTGACTGGGACTAGTCAAAACGTCGTGTAAAGTACGATAATGTTTAGTATTGTATCGTTACCACGCCGTAATTGCATCTGCCGTTTATGAATATGTAGATATCGGTATTTGTAGAAAAGGCAATGTTTGAATTGAAAGGGCCGTCCTTGGTACGCCGATGGTGCTATTGTTACGATGATTTGTGAATATGTTTTTGTCGGGAAGCTATTCTCATTTTTTGGCCTTCGCTCCTGTACAATACGTGTCGACATAATGAGAGTTCTTTTAAAGAAATCTTATGGGACGAGGGTACGTTAAATATTGTTACATTTCTTAGCGCGAAAGTTTAGTATAAAAATTGTGACGAATTTATATTTAGTAGAATATAAAAAGATTTTCTTTTGTATAATCTGTGATAAAAATCTATGTTATTGTGTAAGGCACACAATGGATATCCAATTCTTAGTTAAGTAAAATATCGTCACCCTCCTGCCCTTCTCCCACTCTAAGTTGGCTCGGTACAACATGTTATTAACATGTTCTCATATGATTTGGCTACGAATTTTTCGACTGGCCGCCTGCCTGACGTCAACTTACCTTAGTCGTATTTTACGACACCTCGGTAAAATTTGAGGGTGCCTTATTCTACTCAGCCGGATACCACACGGTAAGTGGATTTACGTTAGTCGCCTTTTACGACATCTCGGTAAGAAATGAGGGTTGTTTATTCCACTCAGCCGGATACCACACGGCGAGTCAACTTACCTTAGTCGCTTTTATAGACACCTCGGTAAGAAATAACGGTGGTCAATTCTACTCAACCGCGCAGTGCAAATAAATATTTTATATTGTTTTCATATAGTTATAAATAAACACGTAGCAACAAATGACTTAATGTCCGCGTATTGCGCCGTTCACAATATTAGTCTATTTATAGCGCTTAGTTAATCTCCCTTAACGTATTTAGGTGCGTTCAATATAACATTGTATCTTAATTACAATAAACATGTTTTTATGTGCTAAATTTTAAAAGCGCTGCTTTAATATAATATTGGATAACGCCTTACGGTATCCGGTGGAGTAGAAGTGTCTTCCCCCATTTCTTACCGAGGCGTCGTTAAAGGTGACTAAAGTAAGTCAACCCGCCGTGTGGTATCTGGCTGAGTAAACTTGACCACCCTCATTTCTTACCGAGGTGTAATAGGCGACTAAGGTAAGTTGACCCGCCATATGGTATACGGTTGAGTAGAATAGACCATCCTTATTTCTTAATAAGGCGTCGTAAAAAACGACTAAAGTAGGTTGACGTCAGGCAGGCGGCTGGTTGAAAAATACTATGTAACAACATGTTTAATGCATGTTGTGCCTAACCCAATTAGAGTGGGATAAAGGGCAGGAGAATGGTGATGAGGTAGGTATTGAGATTGAATAAATATAGACAGACAGATTTTGGGGACTTTATTCTATATGTATAGAAGATAAATAAAATCAATAGCACTAAAAAGTGGAAAAAATAGTCAAATAACACGCTTCTCAACTAAAAAGTTAACAATTTGCGATGAAATTAAAGATGGAGTGTCATATTTTTCGTATATGTATATCGAACATCCCACGTTTTTATAACAATAATACGTTTTTTATATTCCTAATATAATTTCGTCAGTAGATAAAAGGAGCATTGTATTTGAAAACGTACTAAAATAACTTTTGAAGTTGTGCCCTCTATTTGTACGGTCGCGTCCTCTGTTGCGATTACGTGCGCCTTTATTGAATTAATCTGTCATAATCGCGCCGGGCCCGGTGATCTCGGCCGACCTGACAGAATTAAACGCGAACCCTTGAATGGCAGCACTTACGTTGATTACATTCTTGAACTGTACGACCCCTGTGAACTGTTGATTATGTAAGACCTAGATATAATCTAGGGTTGCTATCGTCTATATACTATATCCCATCCTACTAAGGCAAGGGCACTAATTGACCATATTCTAGAAGTTGACCGTTTTGTATGAAATTTTAAATAATAAGCGTTTTGTTGTTGTAGCTAGTAAACAATATCCTGCTAATATGATAAATGCGAAAGTTTGTGAGTATGGATATATATATATGTTTGTATCTTTCACGACGCATCAATATCAATAAAATTTGCCACAATTATTCTTTATACACCGGAATAACATATAGGCTATAGAAAGCCTGTTAATTCTACAGGAATAGAATGACACTAAAAAGCGCCATCTATTATCAACGCGACAACAGTCCACGCGAACTAAGTTGCGGGTAAAAGCTAGTTAAATAATGTTTAAATTTTAATATTAAACATTGGGCTACAGTTCTGAGATTTTGGGCAGTAGAAGGCAACGGGTAATTACAAATTTATTTTTTATTAGCTACAACAAACAAAACGCTTATTATTTAAAATTTCATACAAAACGGTCAACTACTAGTACATAGTCAATAAGTAGTGCAATTACCTTAATCCTACTAATGTTATAAATGTGGAAGCTTGTGAGTATGGATGTATGTTTGTTACTCTTTTACGGCGAATCAGCTGAATCAATATCGATGAAATTTGGCACAGACATTCCTTATACACCGGGTTAACTTATTGGCTATAGATACTTAGAGGCTATTAATTTTACAGGAATAGGATGACATGCAAAAGCGCTGTCTGTTATCAACCTATCACGCGACGACAGTCCACGCAAACAATGTTGCGGGTAAAATTTTGTCACATATATAAAAGAGTGACAGATAGGGTTAGCCTCCATTTGCTTTCTCTTTTTTTATCGATGTATAAGTTTTCTGTATGACTGTTTCTTTTACTCTAGTGTAATAACTATAATAAATTCACATTGAAGAAACAGTACGGCGATATAAACAATCACACTTGAGCGAGTCACAAAGTACGATAATGCTGCGGTATTGAACTTTGGACTTCGCGCGTCTATATTTGCCTACAGCAGTCGAGTTTCTCAATATACTATCTTGTTGTGGAAACTTTTTAAATGTCTGCGGTGCGTAGAGTTTTTTTTTTTAAAACAAGTATATTATGTAGATTTCCTTGTAACAGTAATTATTTCTAACATTTAGTGTTTGTGGTTCTTTTAACAACGGCATTGCTGTTTACATTTCTTGGAAATTTTAGTTAAGTGTGTAATTATTTTTAGCATTTAGTATGTTAGGAAGGTTTTTTAACGGTATTCGATACTTTGTGAATTAATTGCGTGCAAACTAATACCAATTGGAGTGTGGTATTTCAAAAAAACCCACGCTGTGAGACAAGTCATGCCGACATGGAATGTTCCTAATAATGTTAGAAACAACGCACTACACTACTAGCACTGCATTCATTCACTACCACAGCCTCAACAATCGCAAAGCTATGCGATTTTGTCGTGCAGTCTATCTCGAGATAATGCTTCGGGTACGGGGCGAAATAATTGTTGAGATTGTGGTAGTAAATGTGTGTAGTGCTCGAAGTGTAGTGCGGTGGTGTTTATAGTGCATACGGTATACATAGGATTTTTTATTTTCAGCGGATTATACTATACTATATATTGCGATAATTTTTGAGTCATTAAATTTATAAGTAAGATCCTATTAGAGCTTAAACCCACCATGCCGGTTCAATTCGGATTGGTAGGTTACACATATCTCTAGATATTCTCTAGAGATATAAAGGTTTTTACACGATGATTTGTTGTGAAAAACTCAGCGATGCTTGTTCGGGGTTTAAACCCGTGAGACTCTCAGGGTCATAAGGTCTTAGCTTTCTACTATCATAGCTTACTGTGTACACTATAGAGAAATCAATGTTACTATAATATTTCGAAAATTTACCAACATCTTATTGAACAGGCGTAACATTCTTGACCCCAAGGTTTCTATTCAATACGTGTTTATAATTGTGAGTTTAAATTACACTGTAGTTATACAGTAAATCTGTACTAATATATAAAGCTGAAGAGTTTGTTTGTTTGAACGCGCTAATCTCGGGAATTACTGGACCGATTTGAAAAATTCTTTGAGTGTAAAATAGTCCATTTATTGAGGAAGATTATAGACATAACGTTAAGATGAATAGTAGATGAGTAGCAATAAAAAATATTGCGAAAACGGCCAAAATTTATAGCTTTCCTTGCATGTGCTGAGTGAAACGCTGAAAGTTATTAAAAATATCTTATAACTAGCAATTTTGGCAGCTCCGCCCGCGTGGAAAGATTAAAACCGTATAGTGTTTTGATAACCATAAAAATAGTTAAAGTGGGTTAATCTTAAAAACTAGACATATGCTGTCGCGGACTTTTATGTAAAACTTTTAGAGGCGAACAATTTTGTAATACATGATTATTGAATAACTATCACAGTTTACTCAGCGCACGCAAGGAAAGCTATAAATTTTGCCGTTTGCGTAATATTTTTTCTTGCTGCTCCTCTCCTATTCATATTAGCGTGATGTTATATAGCCTATAGCCTTCGTCGATAAATGGATCTCTTGAAACTGAAAGAATTGACTCGGTCCAGTAGTTCCTGAGATCAGCGCATTCAAACAAACAAACTCTTCAGCTTTAGTATTATAGATTTTCTCACTATAACTACTTTTATGTTCAAAATTTCAGTTCGGGCAAAACATTGTGACGCTTATATTCCATGCGGGTGAAGCTGCTGGCTCAGCTAGTTTATATAATAATTGGTTGTCTTAAAGTGAGCGGGCTATGTTTGTGTAAGCGCGGCTCACCTTCGACTTTCGATCGCTTTCCCATGCCAGCCGCCGCTAGTATTGCGAAACTATGCATAGCTGCCATCGTCCCGTTTCTCTGTGGATGACCTTTAGGTATTCTAGAAAGTTCTGTTTAATGTTACCTACACCTTTAAGAGCTTAAACTATATAATTGGATAGTAAAATACAAGTCGTAAAGCTTCAAAGTCCGTATACTCGCAATTACGTAATATTGTTTCATTCCCTTTCCCAAAAGAAAAACGGGAACATTTTTATCCTACATTGTCAGCTAAGCTTCAATTATACCAGATTTCAGAATGTTTTTCCAACGTATTAACCGTGAAAATGTAACACACAGATAGATTATATGATACAAAGCAATGTACATAACATTACTTTCTAAAGTTTTTGATTACAGTAAAACACAAGAACAGCCTAAATGCAATTTGAATCGTTACTAAATCGTTTTATCCAAATTGCATTTTCTTATTAATTTTCAACCGATTTATGAAGTTGGCTGTACACCGCGTCTATGAACGCTGCGTTTCCAAAACGCAGCGTTTAGTCTATATGTATCCCGCCCATTGCCCCTTCATCTTCACGACACGCTGGGATATGTCAGTAAGTAAGCGGTAACCGATATTTAAGCGTGTCGCGAAGCCTGTTTCTGTTTTGATCATATCAAGACACGTCAAACATAGCCCGATTTATTGTCCGCTGAGCGATTTACATGTAATCACTGGCAACGCCCACTGTTCAAAGTCATTGGGGGAGTTTTAACAATCTCGCGTGATAGCATTTCGTTAGTATGTTTTATCAAAACGTTAAAACTGAATTCACAAACGTTTCCGAACGTGCCCTTTGAACGTTCTGAAACGCCAAAGGAAAAGAAATACAAAACAATCGGCCCAGTCGTGTCGGGTGAGTCATGTACGCTGCGAGGCGGCCACACCTGCGCCTGCGATATCTACACCGCGCCATGTGTATCGGCCACTTAGATAACGCGGCCGCGAGTGTTATGTTCGGTGTTATATTCATTAATGTCTGCTCTTAACTGTCATTGATGATCGTGTGATCGTCTATAATAGGCGCGATCATCGTGAAAGTGTTCACACGATCGACCTTTTTATTACATTATAAGGGACACTTACACAAGGTCGTTCATCCCAAATACTTGAATATACACAATCTTGAGTTTTGGTGTTGGCTGTGTTTCTGTTATATCATTCTCCTGCCCTTGTCCCATATAAGTGGGGGCGGCACAGCATGTTGTAAACATGTCGTCACATGATTTGGCTACGAATTTTACCGACCACCTGACTGACGTCAAGTTACCTTAGTCGTATTTTACGTTACCTCGGTAAGATAGAGTGGTCTATTCTACTTAGCCGGATACCCCACGGCATTGTGTTTCTGTGATATTTTTTTTTTCATAGATTAAAAAAAATTGAATCATGAATATCCGAAAACTTATATAAATTACATGAATAAAATTAAGATCGTCAACACAAATAGCGTGTTCGCCTTTTTGCTTCATTCCGACGTCGTTCATTCGTTGATTCACACTGCGCGATAATCACAGTTATAGTGGTTAAATTAGTCGATAAATGTTGCTGGTAATTAAATATATGCAATGTGGTTAAAAGAAAGCATACCTACATTTAAACGAATATTTTGAAATAGATGTTTCAGTTTTGAGATAACTGTTTGTCTAGATATCTCATACGATTTTAATGCGTCGAATTATTGCAACACGTATTAAATATTAAAATATTTTTTTACTACATTAAGCCATATAGCCACTATAAAAACAGTTTGAAAGACAGTTTAGTCTTCTTCTTTCAGCGGCACTACAACCCTTTATGGGTCTTGGCCTCTAAATAATATATAGAATTAGGCGTTACTTTGTCGAGATCCATAATACAAAAGTAAAAATAAAATTATTTTGCTTTAATCCGCGATAAATTTATGCCGATAAAATAATTTTAATTATTACTTTTGGTGTTGACCTCCTCAACGAGGCTTTTCCATTTCACTTCGTCCCTGGCCTCCCGACTCCAAGATTACATGTGACTTTGCCCATGTATCTCAGTTTCTTCTCGATACAGTCGCTTTATGGAATGTCTATAAAGTAAATACCAATTTATAGTTTCCATACGATATCGTAACTCTTCGTATTTACGAATATATTCTGCTATAAATTTCAAAGAAACAAATAAAAAAATTGATTCGTCATATTGGATTTAGCAATGTGCACGGTCAGAAATAGAAAAGCGTAAGTCTGGCAGGAGTCGGCGTCTAAAATAGTCGGTGCGGTGCGGCGGCGCCGTGTGGGGCCGCACGTGGTGTATGGCTTATGGTGTCGGCGATACCATGGCATGTCGACGGAATGCGTTTATAGTCTATAAAAAACACGAAAACATTTCTTATTTATATATATGTTTACAACTTTTTAACATTTAAATTATAATTAAACTAGTAATTAATATCCAGCGGTTTCAACGGCGTACATAATGATCTCATGGCAGTGGAAAGCTTACTAAAAGTAGTCATATTGGCATAACTATAGTTGTTGGATATATGGTATCGTGGAATTTTTTGTAGATATTGATACGTTCTATAATACTGTAGAATATTTTTCTGTTCTATCATCAATAGTTTTCGCAGCACACGCGATGATAGATTTTTCTTATTAATTTTTTACACCTTATTACATTTTTATTACCGATCCCTATTTTTTTTAAATGTAATGTAGAATGTATCTATTGTTGGTTGTCCATTAAATAAGTAAAGTACATTTGTATTATGAATAACATTGTTTTAAATTTTTCATACGTAAGACTCCTAAACACGAAGTGTCGCAACGCGGTTCCCGCGCTTTTGCACTGTCAGAACGTTGCATTGTATATATTCCGGGAACCAACGAAACGACCGTGCGAACTTATTTCAGCGCCCATTTCTATACTTTCCTTTATTTATATGCATCTGTAACAAGAGCAACAGCAAAAGTTTGTTTTTCGATATACGGTGAATGAAAACATGAATAATTTTTACGGGCGATTGTATCGCAATGATATTATCGTGTCGTGCATTTACATATACAAACTATTAACGTGTATCCACACGGAGAAAATTTTCGATGTGATGAGTCTCATTAACGAGAAAAACGTGATTTCTGATCTCTGCTGATATGATTAGTGATTTCTGAATGATTTCTTGATTTCAATTAATACAAAATAGAACGCTGAAGTCACAGATACACATGGAAGACCAAGATTGCTACTAGTCATGAAAATAACATTTAAACAAATTAAATTTCAAAACATTAATTTATGAGGGCACATTCATATGACATACGAAAAAGTTTTTTAGACGAAAATAGTCTAATAAATAAGAAGGTTAAAGGCAACTGAATTTATCACATCATCAGTGACGAAACAGTTATTATTTGTAGCCTATATTGCAAAAAATTGCCCGATATCAACTGTAAATCCGATATTATTGTTACTATTTCTCCAATCATCATTCTCCTGTCCTTATCCCATCTGTGATCTGTGTGGTCGACAGAACATGTTTTTCACTTTCTTATTTCTTATCACTCGTGAACACTGGCGCTACTTTTTTAATTGGCATTTCATAATTCACACAATCCAATCTCTTTTTAGGCTTCTAATCATATTTGACTCTCGTTTGGTCCCATGATTTTCGTGCTCCTTCATCATACTATTTCTCCATAATTTATATAACTAATTTAACCGCAGAGTTTGTCCCTCGGCATAATTCCTCCGAGGCCCAGTCGAGTCGGAAATTGGAAATGTCTTTCAGTCATGTCTTGCTAATCTGAACCTGTATCTATAATAGGATCGTAATAGGACCGTCGGTATGAACTTGTCTGACATTCAGACGTTGACGGTTCGTTTCCATTTGTTTTAATTAACCTCTACATATTTTATTGTGTCGATGGAGCATATACGATGTATTTAATGACTTGGCTCTTTATCGACATTAGTAAACATTAATTGCTGTTTTGTATTGATTGTAGTATCCTTTTTATAGACGTAGTTATCAAACTACCAAGAAGATACGACGTATATTATAATATAGTAGTATAGTATAGAAGCTTATAGTATATATATGCCTTCTTTTTTGTCAATCGATGGACGTCCACTGCTGGACATGATACAATGAGCTATATCAGTTACTTTGATTCTACTACGGATTAGCTGATACAGGATTAGATAGCGTAGAGATACACCAAGCATATCTCGCTCCATCGCCCGCTGAGTGATATTTAGTTTTCTTATGAGGCCTATCTATGCAATTACAGAACATAACAGACCTCAAAACTAGGCGATTTGAGTTTGGACCAAGTTGTTGGGAGCGTTATAGCAATTTAAGCCCACTTTAATGATATTAGTAGGTTATATTTTATAGAATGTTCCCTACAATGCCTTGTAATAAGTTCGTTTGAAACGACTGACGCTTCGCCGACACGGAAATCGTATTTCTAAGCTTACGCCCACATAATCTACCAACATAACACGGTAATCCATTCGGCCTCCCGTAGCTGTAACCTGCTTTACCTTGTCTTGTTGCGTCATATTAAATGAACTGAGAGCGCAAACCAGTCAAACGAAAATACACACGTACCTAAGGCGGTTTATCAAAATGAAAACGTCAATACAATTACACATTATATACAAGACCAGGAATTTTGGCTACAAATTCGTCACATACTCGTACAACATATTTAAATTCAATCCTCCTACACGGCGCCATAAGCTGAAGTGTCGTGAATAGGAGATTTTTTTCGGACGATGTTCGCCGCTTCCAGAGATTCATGTATGGTAGAGTTTGAACTTTCGCGTTTCATACCTATTATTATATAAACAGACGGATCACATCGCGATAATATCGAGTTACCTACGAACTGATCGTTTGTGACCACGGTGGATGCAACTGTACTGATAAATCGAAATTTATACAAGGGTTACTAGATTTTATCGCGATGTGACCCATATGTGTATATGATTCATGTACACTCCACATTTTATTTTAAACTTGCCCAGAGCTACTGTACCCCTTGTAAGGTAAAATATCGCTCAACCCGCTCAGCGTCTATTAGTCATTAGTGTATGGTTAATGTATTTTCAGTTTCCTTAACTCTTGATTACGTACGCGGCTCGATTCTACCGATCCCCGCCTGTCGTAAGTGTAATCTCTCCGCGGCAGAGCTAAGTCTGAAACCCGCGAGCTCACCCCCGTCACGTTAATCCCACTTCGCTTAGTCGTAATGCCGCTACTGGAACGTCATTTTCAACTAATTCCAGATGTGGGGATAGATAATCCGTTTTGTGTTCAATCCTTACTTAACCCGGCCGCGATGTATCAGTCTGAAAGTCTTGGAGTAGGTACTTCGATATAACAAGTATTACATAAATGCAAAAGAAAAAAGAAGCCATCAGTTAAATTAGTATATTTTAGCCAACACGTGAAACTTATGGCCGATAGGGTTGCCATATTTGCCTAGGGTCTCTTCGGAACGCTATTGGTGTTTGTAAATTTTGTTTTTTAATTTTAGGGTCGCCTATAGATAGACCACTAGTACTCTAAAGCGTCGCTACATAGTTACTCTTGCTGAGTTTTTTGGTCCTTCCGTTCTCACAGCATTTATCATAAATAGGACATCACGTGAAAATTGCGTTCTGAAGTCATTTTTGTCTTTTATTAGAACAACGAAGTCAATAATTCCGCTGTAGCAGAACGGGTGGTAATCCTAGTCACATGTTACAAGCTATACATCTTGTCGCGTTGGTGTCGTCTAAATTTAAATATGTTATTTTTATGTCAGCGCGTAAATAAAACGACCTGTGCTGTCGTCGCAGCAACGGGATGAGGGACGGTTCCCTCATCTCGTTATTAAGACGGGAAGAACGTAATTAGTTATGCCGGAGTTTATTTTATTAGTGTCGTCTTACTGTTTCAAAAGTGAAGCTCCGCGGACATCGCGAAATCAGACGGCTCTCCAATCCAGTTTGCCAACGGCTAATTTGGTCGGATTTAGTTTTGCGTCGTTTTATTTTGTCGTTATTGAATTTGCCTTTTTTCCTGTCGTTAACGTGATTATGTGTTGGATCTTAAGTAATAATAAAATTATTTTGCTATAATCGACAAATTATAGATAGATAACGCCATAGATTTGTATTATGGATCTCCGCAAAGTAACGCCTAATTCTATAAATTATTTGTTAGATCTTTCTCAGTTGATGGTAAAAGTTAATGTTTTCCTTTTATATGCCGGCCTAGGTATAAATTGAAAACGTTTAATCTTGTCACCATAATTCATTTCATCATTTTTTTACCCATCTCCTACACTAAGTGGGGTCGGAAAAATATGTTTTTCTTTTCCATTCTCTATAATTCGTTAAATCTAGCGCTACTCCTTTTATATGCATGTCATACTTCACACAATCCAACCATCTATTTTTCGGCCTACCTCTAGTCACGTATATACATTCATATTAAACACTCGTTGGGTCGTATGATTCGTCGTATTCGGTCGTATGACTTACAATCTGATTGTAGAGAAAGCGAGCTAGATTCGAGTCTTATTCCCATTAAGTGTAGTTTTCTTTCAGTCCACGATTAGGAATCGGTTTTCGGATTCATTTGTCAATTTTTTTATAATTATATGAAGTATACCTTTTTTTCATTTACAATGATTACACCACTACTACATCGCTGGTCGATAAGTATTGACGGCCTTTCGTAATGCTGTATGTGTTTTACTGTCTCGCATACTGCACTAACTCGCAGTTGTAAATAGAACTGAGCCTCTATCAGCCGACTGTGCATCTGTTTGGCTTCGCCGACACCGACCGGTTATTTATGCTATTCGCGCACGTGACGGATGTCTGCATTGACTACTCTGACTCGCGATTTTACCCGACCCAGTACTGCGTTCTCGTTCGTATTGAATTCTTTATTGCGACTTATTTTTTCCGCATGATTGGCGTATTTGATTTTGTCAATGTCTCCGCCTTCTTCTTCTTCCTACGCCACTACAACCTTTCACACAACACAGTCTCTTTATCGCTTTCTGGGTCTCCTTTGTTGCGGAGTCCACTCGTAAATAGTTTTAACAGCTCAAATATCGTCCGTGGGTGACGTGAGGTCATGCAACCTGCCCATCCGAGCCTTTGTGATTTGCAGAACCAGACAACCTTTTACTTATGAATCAGCTGGTCCAGTTCGTAATTCATTCTTCAACGAGCATGCATGCAGCAACGAGTAAGTGTAAAGATTTTTATATCTTAAGAAATTTTTAAGAGTTAGAATTCAGAAAATGTCATGTTAATGTTGGTTGGTGGTGAAGATCCCATACATTTAAAATGTAGAGGTATGATTGTATTGGATGGTGTGGAGATCGAATAAAATACCCTAGAGGCTTGTCCATATTCCTGGACGGCAACTGATAGTGGTCCTACCTACCCTATAATGTTTTTTTTTTGCAAAAAATTACAGAGCAAGGCTCGGCTATATTTATTATACGGCACAGTATACGAATAATCCAATAACATAGATAATAGAATGACACAAATAGCGCATTAACACCAGCAGGCCGATTAGAAGCAGAGCTAATTGGATAGGCAACATACAGGATACAGTTTATTCTACTAGTTGGTTTCCAATGGTTCTTATAGTATACAAGCTGTACCCGCAACTTTGTTCGTGTCAAATACCGTCAATTAATGGTTTTCACAAAATACGGTTTCCTTTCCTTTCCTTTTCTCGAAAGCAAGACAAGATATTTTATCCTATATATTCGCCAGATATATAAGACGGAGTGAGTTTCACATTAACTTAATAGGGATCTTATAGAAGGAACACTTTATAACCTTTTTTATTACAACACTTTCAGGAAAATGCTCCATAACGCAGTTCCGGTTTATTGCGTAAATTATAAATTGTGATAGATTTAAATGATTGATATCACAGTTATTCTTTTGATACTGTCTTTATATTGTTTTTCCTTAATTTAAGTATTTATAAAGTAATTTAATATGTCCATAATAAAAGTAAAACTAACCAAATAACTATTTAATGTTTAGTATTTAATTAATATACCCAATTGATTTCAATTGCCCAATTCAAGGAAAGATAAAATTATTAAAATATTTGGCATTTAATTAAGCCTTCATTTATATTAGTTTTTGTTATCCAGCGTTATATTTTAAATAATCATATTAGCTTATTAGAGTTACTTTTTATGAAATCAGTGAGTTCAACACTCTTAAGTTATTTATCACGGACAAATAACAGTTAATTAGATCGTATTATCAAAGTATTTTTAACGTTTGCTTTATAAGGCCAGTCTTGTTAAGCATGTCGATTGACAATGATAATTATACGGATGTATTCATAAAAAAAGCGCTATTTAATCCTCATATTAACTAATTAATTAAATTGTCAATTAGTGCTAATTAAACGTTTTAGAAATTTGTTAATCATGAACGATCTGCACAGCTATTATAAGTGGTATGTCCTTTAATGGGTGCAAAGTTTATAAAAACACTTATTTCTTGAGTAAGTCAGTTATCGCTGATATCAGTTGTCATCATCGCTGACAGCATTATCGCCGTCATTTCTTTTTTAGTCCGTGGTTACATAATTGTTTTCTGTTCTTTTATATTTATTTAGTTTTTCTTTGCTTTGTCAATCAGACCAGATAATGTGTGTCTAGGTAGTGAAATGTTTTTAATTAATAACATATCTACATTATAATACTTTCTTACCTCACATAGTATTTATTCTTGGAAATATATGTTGTTTCTAGAAGTGCTTAATTTAAATGCTCTCTCATAATTAAGACGGCGTCGGCTTAGTTTTTCGGTGTGAATATATGCATTTCTTGTATTTGTATAGAGAGATTTAGATTAATGTAGTGGTATCCGACTTAGTAAGCCGTGTGGTTTCCGGCTCAGTAGAATAGACCACCCTCATTCTTACCGAGGTGTCGTAAAAGCCTATTTAGGTAAGGTGACGTCAGGCAGGGGACCCGTCGTAATATATTTAGCCAAATCATGCAATAACATGTTGTGCCGACCCCACTTAGAGTGGGACAAGGGCAGGAGAATGATATTAAAATAGTTTAACTTACATGTGTCATTTTATATTACATGGTCATATGCATGTAAACATGCCTGCGCAGTCATGTACTTTGTGATAGGTATATACACAAGGCACGTAGGGTCTAATGAAAAACATTCCCGCAGGCTCTGATATTACATACGGGTTCTCGTGGTTTATGTACGGCAAGAAATCCCCAAATCCATGTACTTATATACTCGGCTATATACTCTCCCAATCGGCTGTACCTAATTCGACCCTTTAGAGCTTTCAGGCCTGCGGAATGGTAATTTGGGACCCTCGATAAGGGCTGCGGGGAACAGGGCTGCCGGCAATGTTATTTTTACTCGATAAATTCAGACTTGGATTACGTCAGGTTGTCGATTTCAAATTGAACCGGTTAGTCTTATTCTTAGATTTTAGAAAGTTTTAATGGGTTTTATTGATTACTAATTTTTACCCGCTACTTCGTTCGCGTGGACTGTTGTCATGTGATAGGTCGTTATTAGATGGCGCTTTTCAATGTCCTCCTATTCCTGTAGAATTGACAGGATTTCTATAGCATATATGTTATTCCGATGTATTGTGCCAAATTTCATCGATATTGGTTCAGCGGATTGAGTAGAATAGACCACCCTCATTTCTTACCGAGGTGTCGTAGAAGGCGACTAAGGTAACTTGACCCACTGTGTGGTATCCGGTTGAGCAGAATAGACCACCCTCTTTCTTATCGAGGTGTAGTAGAAGGCGACTAAGGTAAGTTGACCCACCGTCTGGTATCCGGTTGAGTAAAATAGACCACCCTCTTTCTTATCGAGGTGTCGTAAAATACGACTAAGGTAAGTTGATGTCTGGCAGGCGGCCGGTCGTAAAATATGTAGCAAAATCATGTGACAAAATGTTTGTAACATGTTGTGCCAACTCCACTTAGAGTAATATAAGGGCAGGATATAATTGGTTCAGCGGATTCGTCGTGAAAGAGTAACAAACATACATCCATACTCACAAACTTTCGCATTTATAATATTGGTAGGATTTTAACTATAAATATTATGTCATAAAAGTTATGCCGATATAGTTATAACTTATGGATAGCGATAGGCATATCATGGAGAGTTCTTCTTCTCTCTAGAAAAAAAGAACAAAGGAAGCCCAGAAGTGGGATATTAACAGGTCCTTACTTTTTTAATATTTATAATAAGTTAGATCTGTGGACGATATATTTATAAAGGCACTGTAGCGGAACTTAGGTACTCGTTTTAGCAAATGAACGCTCTCACTTTCGCAATTGTATTTATATGTGTATGTATTTTTTTTTTATTTTTCCTGCTAAATTGCTTGCGTTATATAACTACAAATAATTACGTATGCTCAATTTAGATGTTAATAAATTTCTTTTTTTAAATTAATTTTTGAGCTGACATTGTTACGGGTGCGAAAAGCGGAGTGCACAGAATCTGTACAAGCTTTTGGGAAACTTGTTCTAAGCATGTTTTTTATTTAGCTAGAGAAATGATTAATGTAATAGAGAAACTGTTCTGTTGAAACATGTAAGAGATCTATTGTATTTTATGATAGACTAGCTGTGCCAGCAGCTTGGCCCGCATGGTAATTAGCATGTCACAAATTCTTTCCCGAAACGAAATTTTGAACATAAAAGTACTTATCGAGAGTACCTAAAAGTAGCGTACGCAAGGAAAGCCTTAAATTTCTCCGTTTTCGCAATATTTTTTATTGCTCCTCCTCTCCTATTCATCTTAGCATGATGATATATGCGTGGTCCAGTAGTTCCTAAGATTAAAGCGTTCAAACAAAGAAACCCTTCAGCTTTATATACCCGTATTAATGTTTTTCTCAGTAATATGTTTTACAATTCGCGTGAAATCGGTTCATTCATCCTGATCTAGATTCCTTTTGCACACTGTCAAAAAAACTCATTATTACCATTTCATGCCAAATTCAACGTGCAAAATAGACAATAGACTTTAACCGATACCATATTTACACTGGTCTTTTCTGCGATCTTTGGTATAAAACATGTTTCACCTTCACCTTTCTTTGTGCACGGGGTAGTTATAAGGGTTTGTTGGTAAATTAACAGGATAGGACCTCGGTAAGAAAGAGGGTGGTCTATTCTACTGAGCCGGATACCACACGGCGGGTCAACTTACCTAATTCACCCTTTATGGCACTTCGTTAAGAAATGAGGGTGGTCTATTCTATTCAGCCGGATACCACGCATCATATTCGTGACGAATATAACATGAAAAAAATCTGGTCATCGGCACGGGAGCAGGGCAACATACTGCCCTAACGGAAACGGATCTCTTTACCAACCAGCGGGGTCATAACACGGTTTCTATGTAGTCTATAATTTTAAGTCTACTTTTGCGTATCCTTGGCTGAAAAAGTATGCAAGCAGCAGATGAATATATGAATGGCAATGATCCTGGAATTATTCAGAGCTGCATCCAGCTGTGCACTAAATGGAATTCCATGTTTATTGATGGCCACTTATTCATGTCGGCTGCGTCGCCATTTATCATCAGGTGACATTGCGGTCAAGTGCAGGCCTATTACCATAACAACGTCATAATACAGCGTTGCGATCTTTGTGTCTATTATTTGTGTTAATCGGCATTACTCTCGAATAAGCTGTTATAGAGCTATGACCGCCCAGCGGTGAGACCGCGTGACTCTTTCAAGTGGTCACGAGTTCAAACCCCGGGCGGTTACCAATAAGTTTTGTTTAAATCTTAGTTTTAGGAAAATGCCACCCCTACAGTAACTACAAACTAACCTTACTTTCTACTACCTATACCTACTTTAACCACATTGTAAAACAATTCCGCTTCTTCTGAATCTGGCGAAATCAAAATGTTATTTTTCTGTTAAACTTATGTGTCTTATTGATAATTGCAATTTGACACACGCTTTTCGGATAAGGAGGGAACCCGCATACCTCTAGAGAATTCCCAGAATTGATTTTGAATTATGTGTAATCTACCAATCCGTATCGGAGCAGGAGGAGGACTTCGCTCCAAGCCTTCTCACCGAAAACGCGTTCAAACATCTCGTAAACGGTACCAACGAGGTAGGGGGTTTTGGGGGGGAAATCGATGTAGCTAGGTTTGTATTAAAAAAAAAATTTGAAAAATTGCGAAAACGTTGAAAAGAATGTAAATAAAAATTAAAAGTTGTTAAATTTGCGTAGCGCAGCTGATAATGGGCGGATTGTAAAAGTGAAGAAGTGAAGGGAACTAATCTTTTTTTTTTATTTTTTGAATATTTTTTTAAAAAATAACCGAACGTGACTCGGTCACCCCTGTACTCAATATTAAAGTGCGCTTCATTTCCATAAATTCTCGTGCCAGAAGCATCAATATATCGCAAATGTCATATTAAAGTAATTATTTATGTAAGATGACTATCGGCTATAGGGAAATCACGAAACAGGTAAATAAATACCCTTTATTACTGTATTAAAGGTTTTGATAACGTTGTTTTCTAAGAATTTATGTCTTGTACGATGTTTTTATCGTTTCGATAATGGTATTTCATAGAATTCGTCAATTGTAGGCGACGCATAAATTGAATTGTAAATTTCGATGAAATCATGCGTGTGAAGCAGATCTATACTAATATTGTAAATGCGATCTGTCTGTATACCTGTTATACTATTATGGCTAAACCACTGGACCAATGTGAATGAAATTAGTCACAATTTGTTACAATGTATAGGATAGAAAAATACAGTTTTCCTTCGGGAATATGATAAATATATAGTAGGTATAAAAGCGCTTTTAAGCTTAAGTTGAATTTCTTAAGCACAAAAGCTAGTATGGCTATACGTTTATTTAGTAAGTTTTAAAGTATCCTGTAAATTACTATTTTTGTACTGTAATTTTGTGCGTTGAAGATTCATCTCACTATTTTCCTAAGAAGGTAAACGTGAATCAAGTTTTTGCTTTACACCAGGTAAACAAACTCCGATTAGTTAACTTAAATGAAGGATAAAAGTAAAAACAAAACATCATCATCGTCCTCTAAGCCTTATCCAACTCTTAGGTGGGGTCGGCACAACATATTATAAACATGTCTCATGATTTGGCTACGTATTTTACGACCGGCTACCTGCCTGACGTAAACTTATCTTATTCGTATTTTACGACATCTCGGTAAGAATTGGTGGTCTATTCTACTCAACCGGATACCAGGCGGGTCAACTTACCAGAGTTGCCTTTTACGATATCTCGGTAAGAAATGAGGATGGTCTATTCTGCTCAACTGGATATAACACGGCGGGTCAACTTACCAGAGTCGCCTTTTACGACACCTCGGTAAGAAATGAGGGTGGTCTATTCTATTCAGCCGCATAACACATGGCGTGATAAACGTAAAAACAAAATGAAATGTATAAAAAATCAATCCTGTCATAGGCAATGTTGTATGTAAAATCAATTGACGTCACACACCGCTCATAAAGAATGTGAAAATCGTTTCATAAGCAAACATCCTTCATCGGAGTCGATGTAAAACGTACACGTGTGTGCGTAACGAAATATAACTCTCCACAGCGAGTCCCACCCACAAATGCCGTAGCCGATACGTACAGCTATACGTACGACGAGTTATAGATATCGTGTCGAGTGAGTGACCTTCGCGAGCGACAGGCTGGCAACAGTGTACAACCATTACAACCTACGCTATAACTATAACTATGCATCGGCTGGATCTACGCTATAGAGTCGCAGCTTAGCACGATGACCCGTTCCGCCATTCTGTGACGCGTCCGCGGACGTGGAACGACCTAAATAGCTACCCGCCACAATCGATATTGAAACTTATAATCACTACTTAGAGTATAATTTCGTCTAACACAATCGCACCATTGAGTGGCGCTCAGTCAACGCGGGCTGGGAAAGTGTTGTATTTATTTTCGTTCGTCAGACAAGTGTTCCGAGAAGTGAGTGAAACAGACTGCATTTTAGTGCAATAGGGTTTATTCACTAGGTCCTGTCGGTACGCGTGTTAGGGCTGGCGCCAAACCGTAGTATTTAGTCGAAGCGTTACTATGGAGTCCGCGATTATAATTTATGGTCGATTACGTTTGCGCGGGAAACAATGTTGTTTGTTTGCTGGGAAAGAGGACACGTTTTATTCGAGATCAGATGTCGTTACGTCTTAAGGTGACCGAGATTCGTTCGATAAATGTTTATATTTACAATGCACCTTATATTTCGATTATCATTGTATTAGAGACCGACTCGTCTTTTGTGTTCTTCGAAATAGTAAGATATGTTTACATAATTTTGCGATTATTATTGTATAGAACCTTATCACGTAATTTATAGTGTGATTGTTATTCTGTAATATAATTATCATTATATAATATGATAATTATATAACTATAATTAATGCCCTTCTGGTGTGTAGACAAATTTGTATTTGTCACTGCATTATTTTTATTACTGTGGTTATGCTAGCACTAAATTCAATTTTACTTGAAGGTTAACGGCGTGATTTTGGATTATTATACGGCAAAGGAATACTAAACTAATATTAGGAAACTATTTTAGTTTAATAGAAACTAAAATACTTCTACCAGAACGAGAACAGAACGGTCAATATTGTTAAATTCAATAAAAATATCTATTATAATTCCATTAAAGTTAGAACCTAGGTTCGTTATATTAGCATCTAATTGATAGCTAGTGGAAACATATTACCACGTCTCAAATAAGTTAACGGCGTGATTATAGAACATAAAAAAACAAAGTCGATTTACATTTAGTGGGTACATGTAACCTCGTAGCAGACTTTCCTCGTGCTATTTCCGGAGTCGACGCTGTTTGATGTGGCGGTGATATAGACCAAACCTGTAGAGGAAGTCGTTAATGTAGACTCGTATATCGGAAAGTCGGAGCGATAGAAGAACACATTTGAATCAGTTTAATAGTTTTAGGTGGAAATGAAACCGTCATTTGACTACCGAAGGCGTAGGCGGCAGTGACCCTGTCAGTTCCGGAGGCCGTCGGTTCGATTGCCGCCGAGAATTTTTTCTTACAAGCAATTTGTTTGTTGTTTGAATCTGTATTTCTGTATTAGTTATTAAAAGTCCACAAAGTAATTAACTTAACTCTTGTGTGACCCATAACACAAGTATTTAATGATTTATTTATTTTCTTTTTATACATATATTTAGAACAGAAATAAAGTAAAAAAGAAAATGTATAAAGGCGGACTTATCCCTAAAACGGATCTATTCCAGTCAACCTTTGAGTAATAGAACGAAAAGGACAAGAATTGTAGAAAAAAAGAGAGTACGGGTCACATAGAGAAAAAGGAAAAGCTTATATAAATTTAACTATTTAATCTATTAATTAATTTTGGTCAAATAAATAGATGAAAAGATGATTAAGTTACCAAAGTAAGTAATACTTTTAAAACTAGAAAACTTAACTAGAAAATTGTAGATCTACAATAATACTACAAAAAGTACTATAATATACTGATTTCCACGTGGAAGAAGCCGCAAGCATAGTTACAATAAAGGTTGTTTGAAGGTCTTTTTATATAAACTTTTTCTTTTTCTTGAATGAAAATCAGCAAATTTAGCTATAAAAAGCTTATCTACAGAGCATAACACAGATCTATTTTGCGATTTCAATCTTACATTCTATACACAAATCCCACGCGTTCGCTGCGCAATAGTTGCTAGTGTTGAAATGGTGGCTTCTGAAATGTTTATAGTTCTTCTCGCTCAATTGGATATATTTTAGACATTTTTCCTCATTCAGAAAGAATATCTTATCACAGAGAAAGCTCTAAAAATTTTCCATATATCAAATATCTTTGAAAGAACCATTCTTTTGGATAAAAACCTTTGCCGCCCGTTCGGATCTGAGAATATCTAATTTAAAAAAATAACGAGAAAAGTTTGGTTATACTGGTTCTTTATTTTTAAGTTTGGTAAAACGGAGTGCACAGAAATAAAAAAAAGTTGGTTTGGGCTTAGAATTTGATGGATTTTTGACGGTTTTTTTTTCTATACGGACACCAAAAAGTAAGCCGACCGCCATCATAAGCGAAAGTAAAGTAAAGTAAGTAACGGCCTGTTACTATCCCACTGCTGGGCATAGGCCTCCTCTCTCCGTTTTTGGAGAGAAGGATTGGAGCTAAGACCTACCACGCGGCTCCAATGCGGATTGGTAGGTTACACATATCCCCAGAATTCTCTAGAGATATGCAGGTTTCCTCACGATGTTTTCCTTCACCGAAAAGCGTGTGATAAATTGCAATTATCAATTAGACACATAAGTTTTACTAGAAAACTCATTGGTGCCTGCCCGGGGTTTGAACCCCAGACCTCCTCGAAAGAGGCGCACGGTACTACCGCTGGGCTACCACAGCTTTGCCTATTACCATAAGCGAAAGGCAATAAATAGTTCGACCTTAAAAGTTCATTTTCCTTGTACCTAATGTAAGTAACGCTCAGCCATTTCAAAATAAATATAATATTTATTCTAGATTTTCGAAAAGACTCGGGTCTCTAGTTTTATTGATCTGAGTTTAAAAGAGTAACAGTTAAATTATTATTCCGTTCTCGATTGCCGCGAAAACACTTAAGCAGAGGTTATATATTTAATATTTAAATGAGTTAATCTTGTATATATATAAATATATATATTTTCTGAATCTCTGAAACGGCTCCAACGAGTTTCCTGCAATTCAGCATGTGGGGTTTTGGGGGAGAAAAATCGATCTAGTTAGGTTTCATATAAAAAATGTTTTTAAATCACTGTTTTCGGGCACTGAAAATATGGTAAAATGTAGATTATAATACAAATGATATTTTACCCGAGGTATCGAGTACCACCTGTCCAATTATTTTTTCATTATTTTTCAAATTTTATCTTTTTTATATCCTAAAAAATTAGGTCCAATTTGGACATGTTTTTTTATGGATGAATTTAAACGGGACCATTTCAGTCGATGTGCCTATCACCGTTCTGAAAGTGGATTTGAAATTCAATCGTTTTATATTTCGTCAGCTATATTTTTTAGGCCGCTAACGGTCTGCGAATGCCCGCCAAAATATATTTGCGTCGTTTGTTGCGGCTTCGTTTGGTTCCATGCAAATAAGCCATTCGCGAGTGTTTCAGTACAGTGCGCAAAATGACGCATTTGTTTTTAAATATTTCTCAACGTAACATCCATATTTGTAAGCTATATGAACATAAGTAAAATCCGTTATTCCGTAATTCTATAAATCAATATATTCATCTTCTTACGCCGTGTGGTATCCGGCTGAATAGAATAGTACCACCCTCATTTCTTACTGAGGTGTCGAAAAAGGCGACTAAGGTAAGTCGACCCGACGTGTGGTATTCGGCTGAGTAGAATTGACCAACCTAATTTCTTTCCGAGGTGTCGTAAAAGGCGACTAAGGTAAGTTGACCCACCGTGTGGTATCCGGGTAAGTAAAATAGACCACCCTCTTTCTTACCGAGGTGTCGTAAAATACGACTAAGGTAAGTTCACGTCAGACAGGCGGGCGGTCGTAAAAACGCAGCCAAATCATGTGACAGCATCTTTATAACATGTTGTGCCGACGAAGATAAGTAAAATCACGTTTTGGTAAGAGTCAAACACTCGATGTTTCGTCACCAAATTTATCTAATTTCAGACATTGGACATAGCGTACACTTAGTATTAAAGTGACCGAATGTAAAATTAGAATTAGTTGAGTTAGATACAAATTTATAGAATTAGGCGTTACTTTGCGGAGATCCATAATACAAAAGTAATAATAAAATTATTTTGCTATAATCCGCGATGAAGTAAAATAGAAAATATATATAATGCTAAATGTAGAGTGGACAATCGGTTGTCCACTCCGATTGTCCACTCTACATTTAGCATTATATATATTTTCTATTTTACTTCATAGCGGATTATAGCAAAATAATTTTATTATTACTTTTGAGTTAGATACATTGTAATCCTTATTGATGACATCACGTTATGAACTATCAAAAAAGTAGAGTTTTGTTATGAGTTTTTTAAACACTCGCGAGTTGAGTGGACTTTTATGCAGCTTGCCACAAAACTTTTTTGAATTCGGTCATTTTAATACTGAACGTGCGATAAGACGTTATAAGGAAATTTCCATTTCTATACCTATAACTGAGTACTGTAAAAGATAAAAAAAAAAGTAAGTAACGGCCTGTTACTATCCCACTGCTGGGCATAGGCCTCCTCTCTCCATTTTTGGAGAGAAGGGTTGGAGCTAAGACCTACCACGCTGCTCCAATGCGGATTGGTAGGTTACACATATCTCCAGAATTCTCTAGAGATATGCAGGTTTCGTCACGATGTTTTCCTTCACCGAAAAGCGTGTGATTAATTGCAATTACCAATTAGACACATAAGTTTTAACAGAAAACACTCATTGGTGTCAGCCCGGGTTTGAACCCATGATTGTCTCTAGAGATTCACACGGTGGCACCGCTAGGCCATCACAGCTTTAAAAGATAGATATGTGATTTTTCATAAATCCCATCATCTTTCTCCTGGCCTTATCCCACTCTAAGTGAGGTCGGCACAACATGTTTTAAGCACGTTGTTGCATGATTTGTTTTATGACCGGCCGCCTTCTTGACGTCAAATTACCTTAGTAGCCTTTTGCGACACCTCAGCAAGGAAGAGGGCGTCCTCTTTTACTCTTCTGCTCCTACCACACCACACGACAGTTTTCATAAATAGCCATATCCTGATATATATTTTTTTCTTATTAATATACCTTACTATGATTATAGCGCGGGTATAGTCGCAGCAAACGGCTAGTCCACAGCATTCTGAATACACTTACATCGCGGCGGTATTTAAAATGCACGGCGGCGGTCGACGACCGTCTGTGCGTATGCAAATAGTATTCAGCTGGTTTATGCTAAAACTGTTATCTCCCCGCCGCGGCTGTAGCGATATGCGGCCTTTATATACATACTATCAATCGCCAGCGGCTCCGCTCGCGTGGAAAGATTAAAACCGTAATATAGTCTTTTGATAACTATAAAAATGGTTAAAGTGGGATAACCTTAAGAGCTAGACATATACTGTCGCGGACTTTTATTTGGAACTTTTAGAGGGGAACAATTTTGCAATACATGACTTTTGAATAACTATTACCGTTTACTCAGCGCACGCAAGGAAAGCTTTAAATTTTGCCGTGATCGTACTATTTTTTATTGCTGCTCCTCTCCTATTCATCTTAGCGTGATGTTATATAGCCTATATATAGCCTTCCTCAATAAATGGACTATCTTAAATTGAAAGAATTTTTCAAATCGGTCTAGTAGTTCCTGAGATTAGCGCGTTCAATCAATCAAACAAACAAACTCTTCAGCTTTATATATTAGTATTAGGAGTCCCGCCCCAGCTTCGCACGGGTATAAAGCATATAGCCTATGTCACTCAGTGATAATCACAGTATTTCGCTACTCCATATTGAATTTTATTATACATATAAACCTTCCTCTTCAATCACTCTATATACTTTAAAAAAACCCCATCAAAATCTTTTGCGTAGTTTTAAAGATTTAAGCAAACATAGAGATATAAGGACAGACAGAGAAAGTGACTTTGTTTTATACTATGTAGTAACGTTTATAGCTACTACTATTTTGATAATTGTCATATTTTTACCATACTTATCCAAAGACTAAATTACGTTTAGCTGTCATTTATGTTTTGTTTTTTCATGTCATAGTCGTTTTTGCTATACCACGTTTTATAGTGACTTGACGGGATAAAATAAATGCAGTCGAACGGGATAAAAAGTATCCTATGTCCGTCTCCTGGTTCTAAGGAACCTCTCTACCAATTTTCAGCCGAATTTGTTCATCCGTTCTTGAGTTATAAATAGTGTAACTGAGACCAACTTTCTTTTATATATATAGATTGATTATTTACATAGATTGCAGACGTCCGGTAGTTTGTGGTCGTGACGGCCATTTTCTGTATTTGCCATTTTTCCTATAAGGTACTTATAGCATTTTTAAAATAAAACGGACATCCTTACGCCCATCTGCCCGGGCGAAAGAGGGAAGAGTCTCTAGTTTACAAATAAATTACTTAAATTAGGAGCTCTGATTACGTGAATGTATGTACGTAAGCATATAACACCCGGGCGAAACAGGGAAGATTCTCTAGTTTTCAATAAAATCACTAAAATTAGTGACCTATTGCGTTAAATATGTGTATGTAAAGAGACGAGTTTCTAGCTTACAACTAAATTACTAAAATTAGGGGCTCTGATTACGTGAATGTACGCATATAATGAATATAAAATTTCCATTTTTCTCCGTTATGTTTAAAATATTCGGAATGTAATATGTTTTTGCAATCTCCAATTATACACAAACGAGTCCGTCGGCACCTGTTAGACGGTCATTTAACACGACGTGTAATTTCCTATCCGTCGAATGGCTATACTCGTTATGTTCAAACTTTCACTAACGTTCATCTCAATAGAGAAGCCAGGGGTTCCACGCGACGTGGATCTCTGTGTTAGGAAATATTAATTTAGTAAATACAAGCTGTAAAGGCGATTTTATTCACGTCTACTAAGGTTAAAATACTTATAATTATGTACTATTTTTTTCTTGTTATTCCTGAAGGAATATCGGGAATTTGTTTATCCTAAGTGTTAGATAGTTCTTTCGTTTATAATATAGTATGGATTGGAAATCTGGACAATGGCTTAGAATAGGTTTTAGAGAATTTTAAAAGATTAATGAAAAATCAATATTTTCAAAGTTTTCGATTATATTTTGGCATATTGATTGTGTAAAATAGGCTATTATATCGGTTACCGATGTAATTTTTTTTTTTAAATATAAGCGCATGTGCGCACTTGTTCATTTGAATCAAACTCGAAAGATAACTCGTATCTATCAAGCGGGAAATTGCATAAAGAACATGAAATTTACATGTTAAAACATTTTTTAGCTCTTTAACTAATAGAAAACTAAAACTTTGTTCCAAAAACGGAGGTCAAAAACAAACTCTATAGATTTCCAAACACTGATCTAGACGTGGTTGGAAGGAAATCTATTCAGGTGTTCCGTTGAGCCTTTATGTTTGCGTAAGTTCTTGTACGGTTATAAAGTTTGTTTTCGCAATTTCACCATTGCCGTGTTTACTGTTCTCACGAGCATGAAATACAGCCGTGTAAATATTTCCGTTCGTTTCAAACTATGGAAATCCACTTTAAAACTCTAGTACAGTTGTGTTTTCTGTCGTCGCTCACTCGTATTTTATACCTACTGGTAAACATGAAGGAGGAAATATTAAAATTTATAATGACAGCTATGGAAAAATATATTCAGAAAACTTATGATGCTGTTATGTGCATTGCACTTAGCATAATCATATTTCCTTCTTTGAAGATAACATACAATTGATAAACGTATAGAATACTATAGATATATCGTCATATTAAAAGAATAAAGTCATATCTCCCATATATAAGCATACGAAATAATAATAATAAATAAATATATAAATATATGGGACACTTACACACACGGTCGTCCGTCCCCAAAGTAAGTAACTTAATACTTGTGTTATGGTAGACAGACAACTGGTGAATATATACTTATATATTTTTTAAATACATACTTAAATACTAATATACACCCAGGCTCAAAGGCCAACAAATTAATTTATAGAAAATGTTAGACCTCGACGGGAATCGAACCCGCGACCCGCGGAGCTGAAGGCAGGATCACTACCCACTGCTCCAACGGGCCAGTCATCAAATGTGACTATATTCTACGGATAGCGCGGTCAAATCTCCCATATACGAGTATAAGCATAAACATAAGAAATGTGACTTTATTCTTCGGATAAGGCGATGTATATATGTAATGTTTAATCCTAAAGGTGGTCTTATTAATGCTATTGACTTAAACCACTAAAATAACTCTAAACTTTTTGGTTATGCTGTATGTAGGTTTAATTTAAATTGAAGTTTTAGCTCGAAGCTTTTACTAATAAACAATATTAATTATTAAACAATGACAAACAGTTCTGAGGTTTTGGGAAGTTGTTAATAGATGGCAACAGGTAATTACCAATTTATTTTTTACAAGCTACAACAAACAAAACGCTTATTATTTAAAATTTCATACAAAACGGTCAACTACTAGTGCATGATCAATTACTAGTGGTTAACATAACTTTTATTGTCAAAAATACATTGTCAGACAAAGTATTATTATTTTTTAATTCTGACAAATAGCGGCGCAGCGTCGAAGGTTTTTTAACAATACAAATATGAAGGTCGTTTCGCTTTAACGGAACAAAGGCGTAAAGACCGACACACATCGCTTGCGATGCTAAAAATAGTAGACCTAAGAAGTACATATAGCAACCCGAATATAAATCGATCATCATCATTCTCCTGTCCTGTGTGTAACAGTCTCATACCCCTACATTCGAGTTTTAAAAAATAAATAATTATTAAAATTTCAATATTTTAGAAAAATCTATAAGTATAAAAATAAATGTTTGTTTGTCACGCAGTAATGTTTTTTCGCATCTATAATTGATGCTCTATTCATAAAACATCAAATTCAGAAAAGTATAATTTTCGTCATATTGACCGAATGTCACGTTATCCGCCGTACTACAGTATGGAGAGAGCGGGCGGAGCGTAGAGCGCAGAAGTGATCTGTTAGGTCGCTTATGAAATGTTGTTATAATGATATTGTAGATGTGTACTGGGGCGATACAAGATATTAATTGAGTTTTAACTCGACTATTTTTTATAATAATTAATAATAAATACACATCTAGGCCCGCTCTCGTATAATGGTTCAAGATGCAAGATCGTGCCGATCTTTGGAAAGGCTGTGAATGTGACTTGACCATTAAGAGTGTAGCGATGGTTACATCGCTTAGCTCACCTCGAACGATTAAAGTGTCTGAATGTTACTTGGTAAAGGTAACTTTGCTGAGTAGTGGTTGGCACTCTACCGAACATGCTCTGGCGGGTACTGGTGGGAGACTTGAGGTTTAGGCCGGCAGTGATTTCGGTCATTGCTGTGTGCCTGGCCCAAAAGGCTACACTAGGCTGCATCTTATTAAGGCTGGGTCTAGGCCCGTAGTTAACTTCGGTTGCTGCGGCGTGCCTTTATTCGGCTTTGGTTTGACGCAACCAGAGTTACTTTGGGCGTGTGCCTTTGTGATACGGGTTTGGTTAGGCCGGTGGTGATTTCGGTCGTTGCCGTGTGCCTTGCTCGACCTTTGGACGCATAGGCCGCTTGAAGTAGTGCCGGTACAGTGGTGGCTGAAATGTTATTGTTTGACGAACGGACATCTAAACGTTGTTCGTAGTCTTTCAATAGTGACGGTACCACAGCTGAATGTTGCTGGGCGTTGCGGAAGTTAACTTTATGTTGCTGAAGTGATACGCCGCAGCAGTGATGGATCGCTATGGACTCTGTTCATAGTAACGGATGGGTGAGGTGTTCCGTCCTTTTCAGGACGTCCCCTTAGCTTAGTTAATGATACCACGAATGACCATTATAGCATGGCATTATTGCATAAGAGCCGCTGGTCGGGTCTTTGTTAATAAGACTGCGGACTAGCTTTAGACAGTGTGGCCTGCATTTCCCTTATCTTCACATATACATATACATCTTACGTGGCTTGCCGCGTTAAACATAAATTACCTTTTGTTGTATGAGGTGGCGTGTTGAGCTTGGCGCATACCGTAAGCGAGTGCACTATGTGTGACTCCATTATATGGTATTGGGTGAATAGGGGGTGATTGGCATTCATGTAATGCTCTGCAATACACATCTTCCACTTCGGTGGACACACACTATCCACTTCGGTGGACACACACCTATATGGTGTATATATTATAACTAATCAAGTTGCTTTGCAACATGTTTGCCATCTCGATGGGTTTCCACTTTGTGGACTTTATACGTATTATACGTATTATACTGTATGTGGTTTTTACCATAGAACGCACCGTTACGACGTGTGCAGGCGACATGCGCCTTACTGAATATAAGAATTGGTAATTTATTATCAAAGTTTACCAGGCCTTGTGCCTTTGGCTAATGTCATATTTTATAGCTCCGGCTATTTATTATATGGGCTTCGGTCCTCTATTATACACCCAGGCACTCATGCCTAATACGTCAACTGTGTTTTTGTTGACTCCCGACAATAATGGGTTTATCCCATGATCATACGCCGCAGGCGCACTATAAACAGGTACCCCTTGGGGGGGGGGGGGCTCATATCCTATGGACGGAGCTCACCGTTGGTAGCGGGTGCGGAGCTACTGACTATCACTCTCTTTTTATATTTTTCCAAATCGGAAGAATATAATAGATGGGAGAGAGATACCACATTGATTAAACTTCTCTGCGGAGTTGTTTAAGGGTTAGGTATTTAGATCGAGTGAGTGATCTTTCTGTTGGCTATAACATATCCTATGAAGTAACATAATACATTCGCGAGACATTCAACTATCTGAATGTCTCGCATTTTTATATCAAATTTTATAGTAACCCGTTCATGTATTGACCATATAAGAATCTGTTCGTGTAACGAATATATATCTGTTGGACATATAAAGTCTGTTCATGTAGAGTACTTGTAAAATCTGTTCTTGTATTAGATAAATATAAAACCTGTTCGTGAATCGTACACTTATATTCAATAATTTATATTAATTTATGCCTGCTTTACGCCTCTAAACTGATGACAAACAACTGTTTTATATTATAACAAATGATATTTGATAATGAACCTCTCTATTGAGCAAAGCGATACAAACTACGAATGTAGGGCCTGACGGCTCGTTCTATATTAAAGAATATGATATATTGAAATATTATTATAAAACTATAATGTGATTATTATCACATTATTTTATTCTATTTAAGGTTTTATTTGACTCCTTTAGATTGACGGACACATAGCCTCTGACGCTCTAAAAGAATTTGAGTTATTACAAAACACAACGTAGTACGGGTCCTAGCCACTTAGACGAATCACGAGCCAATATATACTAAGAGTGCTAGCGCCTTCGGCGCGGTTTTATGCCTTTCTTTGTTAGAGTGCGAGCGCTCTAGCGTTGTTATAATATATTAAATAATATTTTATAGTCGAGTAAGGAGGAATTAGTTACATGTGGGATAGGAGAATATGGCGACTCCCCTTAAAGTGGGATACCACTTAAGGGGAGTCGGCACAACATGTAATAAATATGTTGTCACATGATTTGGCTGCGTATTTTACGACCGGCCGCCTATCTGACGTCAACTTACCTTAGTCGTATTTTATGACACCTCGGTGTGAAAGAATGTATATTGTACTCAACCGGATACCACACTGCGGGTGAACTTACCTTAATCGCCTTTTATGTCACCACGCTAAGAACTGAGGGTGGTCCATTCTACTCAGCCAGATACCACATGGCGGGTCGACTTACCTTAGTCGCATTTTACGACACCTCGGTAAGAAAGAGGGTGGTCTATTCTACTCAAACGGATATACCGCACGGCGGGTCAACTTACCATAGTCGCCTTTTACGACACCTCGGTAAGAAAGAGGGTGGCCTATTCTACTGAGCCGGTGTGGTATCCGGCTGAGTACAATAGAACACCCTCTTTCTTGCCGTGGTGTCGTAAAAGGCGACTAAGGTAAGTAAGACCCGCCATGTGGTTATGAGAGGATGATGATTTTCTTTCATCGCGGATTATAACAAACTGTTGTTGTTATCATCTTATGTTTTGTAACTGTAATATATTTTATAGCTTGAATTTTGTTCTTATACTTCAAGCTGCCTAAGCAGCAATGTTATGAAAGTGACCCCTCAGTGACGCACACATCGTCGAATCAGTAGAGTTGAATTTAATGTCAAATGAATCAAGCGAATTGGGCGTCCGAACACGATAGTGCAATTTATTTAGCTCCGCTATAACGCAGGTAGTTGAGAAAATATGACATATTTCAGTCAGTGTTCGTTTGTATCGAATTGCGACCTTTTTGAGGTCATCTGTCTATATAATAGAAAAATTAATCGTAAATATCTTCTTCTTCCTGCCCTTATCCTACTCCAAGTAAGGTCGGCACAACATGTTATAAACAACATGTTATAAATATTTAGTAACATGATTTGGTTACGTATTTTACGACCGGCCATCAACTTATCTTAGTCGAATTTTACGACACCTCGGTAAGAAAGAGGGTGGTCTATTCTACTTAACAGGATACCACACGGTGGACTATTGTTTTCAGCCGGATACCACACGACGATAATCGTAAATATATGTGCTAATATCAGATAGCCTCTGTTATTTACTGTTTTATTAAGAAAAAAAAAGCTAAAATTAAAGCGAATTTCATAAATAAAAACTTTAAATTTGTAAAAATATTTTTTTTATTAATCTTATCATTATCGATTATTAATCGAGATAAAAACTATTCTATCCTTTGAGTTGAACAGAAATGAAATTCTAATGATATTATCAAGTAATATAGCTGTGATCACCCAGCTGTGTGGGACCGTGCGACTTTTTCGAGGGTGTTTCGAGTTCTAACCCCGGGCAGGCACCAATGAGTTTTTCTATAAAAACTTGTGTCTAATTGATGATTTCAATTTATCACACGCCCTTCGGTGAAGCAAAACATCGAGAGGAAACCTGCATATTTCTAGAGACTTCTGGGCATATGTGTAACCTACCAATGCGTATTGGAGCAGCGTGGTAGGTCTCAGCATTAACCCTTCTCTCCAGGAACGGAGAGAGGAGGCCTATGCCCAGCTGTGGGATTGCAACAAGCCGTTACTTATTTTACATCAAGTAATCGCAGAGTTGAAATCCCATCAGAGCGCGTGTACAAACGATATGTCATCGCTCCGATGTACGCATTAATTTTATTCTCGTGATAAATCACAAAGTTGCTTTATTGCGTTGCATTGGCTAATCTCGGTGCCGTTTAAATCATCTCAGATCTGTCGTGATATGTGTGTCGCAATACTGTTATTCGTGCACAAAATAATGCGCAAATCATTTTAATTTTCTAAGAAAATTTTGAGTTCGTAGATTTTTTTTGTTTCGATAAAGCATTCTTTGCATGCTATTACAGATTATAGCCTACACTTAATTATCTTACTCTTATTTTTCTTAAATTTTAAATAGTTTTTTACACAAGTTAATCTATCAGTCATCATTCTCTTATCCCACTCTACGTGGGGTCGGCACGATATGTCTTCTCCTTTTCCATTCTCCTCATCAATCGTCAACTCTGGTGCCACTACTTTAATATGCATATCATTTTTCATACAACAATCCATCTTTTTTTGGCCTCCCCCTAAGTTAATCCTTCAGTATCAATTTTTTTTTCTAGCAATTTGGATTACAAATTACTAGTAAAGTTGTTAATCCTCCCCCAGCTAAGCTAAATACTTGTGTTAGGAGTGGGTTCACGTCGGTACTATAAAAGCCGGGATTAGAACCCACGATATCTAGATCGCAAGTCCGTTACCCTAACCATTCCGCTACTGCCAATTGAAAGAATGCAGCGATTGTGTAAGCTTTTTAAAAAATTTATTTTCTTTTTCATTTTTGAAATCCTTTAAGTAAAGGTATGGACATATCGAAGGCCTTATCATTTATCGAGAGATGAGTTATCAGTTAAGTGGAGAAACGCATCTGACACATATCTCTCGTAATACATGAAATATGCCAAGGTTATTGAGCCCTGCTATTAAAAAAAAATGATTTTTGAAATGACACAATGTCGCAAGTTAATGATAATAATTGCTAAGTAGTTTTTCATGTAAAGAATCAGTTTAGCGATACAACACGGAGCCATAGCCATTGCGAATATTTCGCATGGGCATGATTTCGCCCAACTCTTCGATTTCACTCTCATATATTCACACACAAACATACCGACCTATTCGAAGAACAAAGTCACATCTCCCATATATAAGCATAGGAAATGTGACTTTGTAACGGATAGGGCGATTTGTACTCGCGTGTAAGCAATGTAGAATAATTTATAGAAGTAAAGCGTTACTTTGCGTAAATCCATAGTGCAAAAGTTATGATAGTATTATTTTGTTTTGATTATAGCAAAATAATTCTATCATCACATTATAACTTTTATTATTTTTATCCGCGAGAAAAATAAAATAAAATAAAACAATTTATCGCGGATTATAGCAAAATAAAATTCTCATTAGTTTTGTATTATGGAAAAAAAGTAACGCCTAATTCTATAATTTTTTTTTTGTAATTCAGATTAGATACAACTTGTATATTTTCGTTGTCATCATGATCCTCCTGCTCTTATCCCACTCTAAGTGGGTTCGGCACAACATGTTATAAACATGTCATATTTTACGACCGGTCTGCCTGACGTTAACTTACCTTAGTCGCTTTACGATTCCTCAGTAATAAAAGAGGGTTGTCTATTGTACTAAGCCGGATGCCATACGGCGGGTCAACTTACCTTAGTCACCTTTTACGACACCTCGGTAGGAAATGAGGGTGGTCTATTCTATTCAGCCGGATACTACACAGCTTGTATACCGTCGTTGTATAATACATAAAACAAGTAACAAATGTTACTTATTCATATTCAAAATAACCTGAATGTAAGCACTTCAAAAATACCCTCTAATGCGTAAAACGAAAACAAAGCGAACGAAGCGAATCACTTCAGCGGACTGAGATGAATGCAGTGTATCTGGTGAAATTAATTGTAAACACGGAGTGAATAACCGGACGGACGGTTTGTCTATATATAGCTCGCGCTGCGGAACGTTTCACGGTCACACTGCCCGTACCGAGTGTCGGTTTGTGCGAACAGCTTCGTCTTAAGCGTATCTCCGCAATACGCGTCTCTGTGGAGTAGATTTTGCAGATCGTCTTGTGGTTTACGATATTTTTTTTTTTTTATATGGGACACTTACACACACGGTCGTCCGTCCCCAAAGTAAGTAACTTAATACTTGTGTTATGGTAGACAGACAGCTGGTGAATATATACTTATATATTTTTAAATATATACTTAAATACAAATATACACCCAGGCTCAAAGACCAACAAATTCATTTATAGAAAATGGTGGCCCTCGGCGGGAATCGAATCCGCGACCCGCGGAGCTGAAGGCAGGATCACTACCCACTGCGCCAACGGGCCAGTGAATTCTATATAGTATTCACCACGATACTAAATTAAATTCATCATCACCCTCCAGCCTTTATCCTAAACATGTTGTCACATGATTTGGTTACGTATTTTACGACCGGCCGCATGCTTGTCGTGAAATTAGCTTAGTCGTATTTTACGACACCTCGGTAAGAATGAGTATGGTCTATTCTACTTAACCAGATACCACACGGAAGATCAACTTTTTTTAATTAAATTAAAAAATTAAAATTTATTTATTTCATCCAACTAAGGGGCCATAAAAACAACATTACATTACATTACATAAAACTAATATAATCTAATTAATCCTAAGACTTTACTTTACCTAAGTCACTTTTTATGAAACCTTGGTAATAGATGAGGATGGTCAATTCTACCCAGCCGGATACCACACGTATTAAATTATAAAATGTATTATCTCTCATCACTCGTTCGCGTCAACTTTAGTGTTAAAATACCCGAAATTTAGAACGTTGTCGCTTTTCCAATTCCTGAAGGAATAACGTATCGTAGTTAATATATAGAAACCGATATCACGTCTAATTCTATCGGGTTAGCCCGATAGTTAAAAAAAAACTTTTCTATCTTTTATATGTCACTCTTCACCCTGTCAATAATCTTCATACCAAATATTATTAGTATATTAGTCTGGGTGTGTATGTATTTAAGTATGTATTTAAATTTATATATGTTTACATTAGTTAATGTTAACCCGATAAAATAAGATGTGAGTATAGCCGGTTCTATACATTAAATATGAATACTACTCACGATAGTTTAAATTTAAAAATATGTTTATATTGTCCAATTGTCTGTCACCGATACAACACACGACACAAGTGTTAAGTTACATTGGGGAAAGCCGTGTGTGTAAATGTTCCATACATTTATTTATTATATCGCTCCGATGAACGAACGAACACATTTGAATTAATAATATGTATGTACTTGCGAACATTTTCACATATCTGAGGCACATCTGAGCACAATGGGTTTCAGCAGGTAGGACGTATTGTATTGAAACGATGTTACCTGAATCAACATTTGTATAACGATATCAAAGCGAGCGTTATTAACAAAGAACCAGATTCATTGAAATACTATACAGGAAATTTCTAAGTTGGGGACCAATTTTGTAATGATTGCAGATGTGTGATTAAAGAAAAACGAAGTAGTATATGACGGAAATAGAGAAAATTCGAGATTAAATTTAATGCTATAGTTATGGATAAAAAAGTAATAGTGACCTGTTACTGTCCCACTGCTGGGAGTAGGCCTCTTCTCTCCGTTTTTTTTTTTTTTTTGGAGGGAAGGATTGGAGTTAAGACCTACCACGCTGCTCCAATGCGGATTGGTAGGTTACACATATCTCCAGAATTCCTCTAGAGATATGCAGGTTTCCTCACGATGTTTTCCTTCACCGAAAAGCGTGTGATAAATTGCAATTATCAATAAGACACATAAGTTTTAATAAAAAAAACTCATTGGTGTCTGCCCGGTGATAACAATAATTATATAGTTACTCCTGACTATGCTTCGGTTACGGGGCGAAACAGTTGTTGAGATTGTGGTGGTGAATGTGTGCAGTGCTTGTGTATTGTTGTGCCATCGGTGTCGGGTAGTGCATGAGTTCTTACAAATTCTGCATGTATCAGGTATGAGAACGGAAAGTACACTCTACATTTAGCGTTACACATATTTTCTTTTATCGCGGATTTTGAATTACCTCTTACTTCGTGACGAACGAAGTCGCGAGTACCTCTAGTCTAGTATATTGTAGATCAAAGACATACAACAGTGTAAGTAGAGTAGAATACGGCTCCAATTAAACTCATATGGCGGCTGTTTGTTTAGAAATGCAGCCCGGCCGGGACATTAGCAGCCATTAGCGAATGTACTGTAGTGCGGCCGTGTATTCCGCAAATGTAGGAGCGCTCCGGTTTCAGACCAACCAACTGTATAATGCGTACAGAATGTGTTTATGGACATACTTCTTAGGGAAAAGGAAAATTATATTATATCTTAAAGGAAAATTAATTCGTGCCGCGACTTAAAAAAACAAGTAATAGTTAAAAATATCGAAGAATATTAGTATTATTGTGAAAATATTTATCGTTAGTTTTTTATATATTTTAATACTAGTATTATTGTGGGTGTCCGGCTGAGTAGAATAAACTACCCTCATTTCTTACCGAGGTGTCGTGTCAAATGTTTCAATCGGTTCAGTACATAGTCACCTGTACAAATTGTCTAAAATATTAAGGCATTAAAGTAAGCATGTATGCGGTCAAAGTCGCATGTAAAAGTTAGAACTAAATATATTAATATGGAATTATATAATCTTGTATGCGATATTCTTGAAGAATGAGGAAAACATTTGTATACGATAAGATTAAGCTTTTCATGGAATTGCAAGTTGAAAAGTGTCATACTTCGAGAAATTTCAAAGATTTCAAAGTAGCTGCAGGGGTTGCAAAGGCTTCGTTAGACGTAAACAGCGATGTCTCTATTATAGCGGCACACAAAGGGCTCTAATTGTCAAAATAAACACTGTAGCCTACGAGTGACGGCAGCGTTGACTCACCAGCCGCCGACCTGGGAAGAACCGATGTAGGGTTGCCACTTTTTAGTTATATCTATATTAAATAATCTGTTGTTTCCCTCAACTTTAGTGTTAAAATATCCTCTATTATATCTATACTAATATATAAAGCTGAAGAGTTTGTTTGTTTATTCGAACGCGCTAATCTCAGGAACTACTGGATCGATTTGAAAAATTCTTCCGGTATAAGATCTATTTAGGTGAGGAGCAGCAATAAAAAATAGTACGAAAACGGCAAAATTTAAAGCTTTCTTTGCGTGCGCTGAATAAACGGTAATAATTAGTCAAAATTCATGTATTGCAAAATTTATAACCATTTTTAAGGTTATCAAAAGTTCCCCAACCAACTTCTTTCTTCCTTCTTCCTTCTGGCTTCCATCTTACATTCAGTCAACCCACCGAAAATATGGGCATATTTTCCCAGAAAAGCGTCTCGCGTAATCGCAATAGCTAACGATTTTTTTTTTATTTTAAGAATACATGATAATTCGAGAAGAACTTTCATCATCTATTGTGCGTTTGCGGAGATTCATAATCCAGAAGTTGTGAATTACGCTGTTATTCGCCATAATGATTGACTTTTTTTCCACAGTTATGTTCAAAACATTTTGAATTTAAACAATTTGGAGTATATTCATCGTCCCTAATACTTAAGATACCATAATTTATACAAAACTAGCGGCCTGCCCATGCTTCGCACGGGTATAAAATATATATCCCATGTCATTCAGTGTAAAAAAATGATTAAAACCGATCCAGTAGTTTTGATTTATTCATTACTGCCCGTGGCCCGCAAGCGTTAAATTTGGAGAAAAACAATTTCCTTTCCCTATACCAAGATGATTTCCTGCTATCTTTGGAATATCTAAATTCATATAGTACATTTTTACTTATTTACTTTTACATTTTCCCTATGTATTTAATTTTTACAATTAATTACAGAATGTCTTTGTATACAACATTCACAGCTTCCTTGTCGTTAAACAAACTCTGGAAAGAACGATATAGCTGCTGGATTCGAAGTGCTATAGGGTGAAGCGCGCCTCCGCATGGCATTTTAAATCTGTAATATCTCCGAAAATGTTCACTTAAATTACATGCTGTAAACGGCAATATTAATCTATATTAAATCAACAATTTATTTAAGGTACTCAATTGGATAAGGATCAATGCTGTATTGTATAAAAATTGCTTTGAACATAAGGCATCATTTTTCGTAAAAAGTAAATGAAAAAAACTGCTATTGTGGGTTATCCATAAGAGATAGACATATACCATCGCGGACTTTTCTGTAGACTTTTTTAAGGTGTACAAATACTTAGTACATCATTTTGATAAATCTCGTAGGGTTTAGCCTGCGTTTGCAATGTAAGCGGAAAAAAATGTAATTATTTACAGAAACCTCAAAAATTACAGTATTTCTCTACTTTGTATTGAATGTAATTATACGTACAAACCTTCCTTTTGAATCACTCTATCTATTAAAAAAAACCGCATCAAAATCGGTTGCGTAGTTTTAAAGTTTTATGCGTACATACGGAAATATGGACTTTGTTTTATAATATGTAGTGATGTAGTAGGTGGATATATCCTTTGCATAATAATATAGTGAGGAGGAAAACTAACATTACCGCGTATAGATCTTTTAAATGGCGCTGTGAGTCAGCGAGTTAGTCAGCTGTCACGTAAATAGACTAATTGCCCGCCCGTAATGGACACGTGTGCATCGCCGATAAGGCGGTCATAACACTAATGTTATATAACATACTGTTGTTCCGCGGAGTGAAACGATAACAAAAACAACATTATCAACCCAATGTTGACTGGCCCGTTAACATGTTGTACCGACCCCACTTTGAATGGGATAAGGGCAGTAGGATATTCACCAGTAGTCTGTCTACCATAACACAAGTATTAAGTTACTTACTTTGGGGACGGACGACTGTGTGTGTAAGTGTTCCATATATTTATTTATTTATTTTATGTTTTTTATAAAAAACATTCAAGTACCTACTAGTAGTAGTAACTAGTAATAGTTGTGACCTACAAATCGTTGAAGGTGCGAAATTATACCCTAAAGTTATTTAAGTGACCAATTAATATTGACTTCTCCGATATGTAACTTTATATAACTCATTTCAGAGTCTATCTTCTTCTACTTAGCGATGTCCCGAAGACCAGGGCTCTGCTTAGGGGTCCGAGGTTCGTTTTAGAGTCCGAAGTCGAGTAAATAAAGACCCCACAAGCTGTCTGTGTCAAATATGCTATACAATAACGGTTATATCATGTGTTGAAGAGATCGCGCAGTTGTAAAAAACTCGCATGCTGGGAGCTTTATTCACATGCACTCCGTAAACCAAACGCGATACACTAAAGTAATGTACTAAAGAATTATAGATCGACAAAAATACTACAAAAAAGTCCGCGACAGCATGTCTCTTATGGTTAATCCATTATATCTGCTTTTATGTTGTTCTATACTTATTATAAAACTAAGTCCCCAAAAGATGTTCACACGAGCGAAGCTAAGGTCACAGCTAGTGTATTTACAAAAACAATTTGACCTATACCTTAACTAAAATGTCATTTATAGAAGTAGGCGTTACTTTGCGGAATTCCATAGTACATAGAAACTATTCAGATTGTCGTAGTGAATGTATGCAGTGCTTTTGTAGTGGAGTGCTTTAATGAATATAATTTATGAAAACGGATTGTGCTTCCTACACTTAGTATAATATAGAATTTCTTAACAAACGGGAATTATAGCAAAATAATTCTAACATGACTTATGTAAACAAAGTTGAGTTTAACCTCTATAACAGAAATGAGTAGTCATTCGGTAGTTCCTGTTACTAGTCGGAACATGTTTTATAACGTCCCCGATAAGCCAGTGATTTGAGATAAGGTTCAATAAAAAGCAGTAGGTACCCGGTGTTATCGCCGTATATTTTTAGCCGCCAAATTACGTCCATTAGCAGTTATACTAAGAGACGGTGGCAACATATCGTACATTTTTATTAAACGACCGCCAAAGGAAGTACGGTGAAAGTAAATCTGTTTTAAAAATAGAAAAGGTAGAAATTATAGAAAGATAATTTCAGGTGTTTCTTGTCGTTATAATCTTTTTATTACATACTTATTATGGTACAGGTCGCTTACCCCAAATCCTATTCTATCACTCCTGCCCTTATCTCATTCTAAGTGGGGTTGACACAACATGTTATAAACATGTTGGCTTTGTATTTTACGACCGGTATTCTGCTTGACGTCAACTTACTTTAGTTGTATTTAACTATACCTCAGTAAGAAATGAGAGTGGTCTATTTTACTCAGCCGGATACCACACGGCGGGTCAAATTACTATAGTCGCCTTTTACGACACCTAGGTAAGAAATGAGGGTGATCTATTGTACTCAATCGAATACCGCACGTTGGGTCAATTTACCTTAGTCGCCTTTAACGACATCTCGGTAAGAAATGAGGGTGTCCAATCTATGCATCCGGCTTGCTTATTTAACGTAATCAAAGTGTATTAAATGTAATGTCTCTTGGACTAGTGATTGGTTTATGAACGTGACCTCGAATAGTTAAATACGCCGGTATGTAATTGCGAGGCTAATTATGTTTTTATTTGTGGATTTGATTCTTGGAACGATTACATAGTATACAATATTATAAATGGCATAGAATTATATTCGGAATCTGTGATCTGACGAGACTACATCTGTAGTAACGAATATCAAAATTTTGACATCTGAAATATGTTTGAATTATGTTTAATTCAAATTATGTTTAAACAAAATACCAAGGCAGTAACTTTAAATTTTATGACATGAAGTGTATATTTTTCGGAAGGCATTTTAGGCAGGGATTCTTGTCTGTATGTAAACAAGAAAGATAAATCTTGTGCACATAATATGAATACAAATAGCGCAAAACAAATTTCTAATATTGTGTAAAAATGGCTGACTTAACCTTGTCTGTGTTCTTTTTCTTATTCCTGACAAATCACAGAGCTGTGAAAGCCCAGCGGTGTTACTGTGCGACTCATTGGAGGGGGTACCAGATCAAACCCCGGGCCAATTAATTTGTCAATTAATAAGAAACTTATGTGTAGAATTGATAATTACAATTGAAAAACACACGCTTTTCGGTGAAGGACATATCAGAAGGAAACCTGTATATAACTAGAGAATTCTGGGGATACATGGAACATCTGCATTGGAGCAGCGTGGTAGGTCTTAGCTCCAACCTTTCTCTCCAGTAGAGAGAGGAGGCCTACGCCCATTTGTAGGATAGTAACAGGCCGTTACGTTACGTCACAATTCACAAGTCATCACTGTCAACATACACTGTACAAATACTTCGGTCTTCAGGCAGTATATGTTATATTCTGTATATTAATAATGCTTTTGATTTACTTCACTTACTCTCTTACATCTCTAGGATATTTTGAGTTCACTCAAATAAAACATTACTCGCATCGGAATCACATCAGAAATGATTCTGACATTTTGTTTCTAGATAATCTAGAAGTAATTTGACGCGACACCTATATGATTAGCAGTTAATTTCTTCTATTCTGTACAGCTGCATTGCTGTCCCAGGAAATAGCTGTCCGAAGGTGATCGGTTCTAGAATTTTGCATTCTATGATAAGGAAATGGAATATATTGTTCGATCAGTTGTAGTAATGTATCGGTGTTGTCCACAGGCCCGGGCAGTCGGAGCACGGGCACGGGGCGCTGGCGTACGGCGGCAAGCAGGCAGGCGTGGCGCCGGCGCGGCCCACGGCGCCCTACGCGCCCCCCTATCCCTCCGCGCTGCGTCTGCACCAGCCCTATGGATCCGCCGCGCTCTCCTACAGGTTTGACATCACATTTTACTGATAGCTTACATACATAGTCTTCGACCAATGCGTCCTACCTGTGTTAACGTATGGCGCCGAGACGTGGACACTGACGACGGGACTAATCCACAAGTTTATAGTCGCTCAGCGTGCTATGGAGCGAGCTATGCTCGGAGTGTCTCTCAAGGATAAAATCAGAAATGAGATTATCCGCGAGAGAACCAGAGTAACCGACATAGCTAGCAGAATAAGCAAGCTGAAGTGGCAGTGGGCCGGTCACGTCTGTCGCAGGACTGATGGCCGTTGCAGCAAAAGAGTCCTGGAGTGGAGATCGCGTCTTGGCAAACGCAGTGTAGGGCGCCCACCGTTTCGCTGGACCGACGATATCCGGAAGGTTGTTGGGGCCAGGTGGATGCGAATTGCGGAGAACCGGGATGTCTGGCGCAGACATGGGGAAGCCTATGTCCAGCAGTGGACTGCGATAGGCTGATGGATGGATAGATGGATGGATGTACATACATCATCTGTTACGTAATGTTACCGCTAGGCGCCGATGCTATATGCTTCACCGGCAGCCGCCATTTTTCCCTTTAATTTTCCAGCAGAGAAAATCACCGCCACTTTTGCAAGTGACCATCCATAGTCAATTCAGTCAATGCTAACGCTAATGTAATAAAGGTTTTAGTCTGCAGACAACACACTCGTACATACAGACTATAACCAATTGCGTAGCTAGATAAACAAGGGCAGTGCATCGATGTAGTTCGTCAGAGATCCGGAGGCCTCTCTGCTAGTGGAAATGCTGACCTTTGAGGGGGTTTTAGTGGTAGGAATCCCACATAACCGGAAACTAACCAGAAACTAAAACCCCCAATGAAGTATGTAAGATCGTTTATTCCGTATTCGTTGTATTCCTAATACGATGTACTCCAGATTTTTGTAATCCAGGTAATTCGTATTCCTGATTCATTGTAATACCGACTGTATTATGATGAATCAGCAATACTGACTACATAATAAAATTGAAAAAACAAACTCAAATTGTAACTTCTTAGCCAAAAACAACCAATTTTCACATTTTTACTAGTTCAATTTATAGTTTGTAAAAAGGAGACCGAAGGCCCTCTTGGGCTTGGGCCCCGGGACACCGCCCGTCACTCACTATAACGTATTACGTCCTCTTCTAATATGTAGGTTATCATTTGTCAGAACGTTGTCGGGTCGGAAATAGTTCAATTTTAGCTTTGCCATTACATCAGTTTAAAAACACTGTTAAAAAGAGGCTGATCCTTACTTAGAAGGAGGATTACTTAGAAGACAAGAATTATGTATATACATATATAGCTTGCTTAGACCCTGTACAAGATAGTAATGACTAAATGTAACTAGTCATAAGAATTATATTTTTAAAAGAGCAACCGCCGAGTTTCTTTCTGGCTCTTCTCGGTAGGAACAGCTTTCTGAACCAGCAGTAGAGTAGACGATTCAAAAGCACTTGTTTACAAGGTTATTTGAATAAAGAATATTTTGAATTTGAATTTGAATTGTATATAGTAAGTACTGATTTCACAATTAACGAAACGAAGGATGCATTCAAATTAGCACTAAAAGTGATATCAATAAATTTCAAGCTTAGCTTGCATTCGTAAGATATTTCGATCACTGCCATTTAGTTACGATTTTAATGTACTCAAGTGAGCGTGAGTTATGAAATCTTTAACAAAATCGTTAAGCATATGTTTGGTTAACTTTTAAAGAGACACCTCCATCGCTGTTAAGGTGTCATACAATGTACAATCGGTGGGAACGTGAGTCGTACCGACACCAATTAATTACCGCGAGCTCCATTGTTTCTTCACCTGCGATATTTAGATATTAGATTTACCCACGCCGGATCAGTATCGCCATTGTCCTCGGTGGAAATACCGCGTTTGCACATTGTTCCAAGATGGCGGCTCGATGTTGTCTTTTTAATCTGTGACAGGTCGATTGTGATCGTCTCACTTGATGGTCTGTGATGATTCTGAGGAAAATGGAAATTTGCTCACCTACTGTGCTAGAACCTAGGTTCAATAGCTTAATATTATTAAACGAATATATAATTTATATAATTAGGCGTTACTTTGTCCTTAACACAAAATTAATGAGAATATTATTTTGCTATAATCCGCCATAAAAATTATTTATATATATTTTTATCGCAAATTATTGCAAAATAATATTCTCATTAGTTTTGTTAACGAATATATTATATTTATATAATCATAAAGGTCCCATCAAGATAAAAAAGATAGATATAATCTATAGGCGACCAAGTAGTATACAAAGTCAATACAAGAAAGTTTACCGAAAGATTTGTCTTGGTAGTGTGAAATAGAATAACAAGAAACAGATTCATCATTCATATATAAATCATCATCTTTCTCCTGCCCTTATCCCGCTCTAAGTGGGGTCGGCACAATATGTTTTAAATATATCGTTCTATGTTTTGGCTATTTTTTTAACTGCCTGTTGTGAACTTACCTTAGTCGCGTTTTACAATACCCGAGGTAAGAACTAAGGGTCTGGTATATTCCAATCAGCCGAATACGACACGTCGGCTCAGCTTACCTTAGTCGCTTTTTACGACCCCTCGGTAAGAAATGGAGGTGGTCTATTCTATTCAGCCGAATACCACACGGCACATATGGTTATATGAATATATTATACGTAAAAGTTAACTGGTTTCGACTGGGCATGAAACTTCGTTAGTTAAAGAATAGGTTAAAAAGGTTAGGTTAGAAGTAAAAATAGAGAAGAGTTTCATTTGCTCTTCTAAGAAGATTCAGCGGCCGCAGTCGCAACGCGCTTTTGGCCCCAAATCAAATAGTCAATAGACACGAAATCGAGGAGTGAATAAAAAACAAAAACAACGCGCTGGCCGCCCGCCAAGCGGGGCAGTTATGAAAGACGACCGAAATAACTTGCCGAAATTAAAGTGGTCGCGAAGGTACTAACGGAGCGGCCGTACCGACTTAATACAAGATATAAAAGCTCTCTGGCTTTATCTACACTGCTAAGTTATTTAAAAAAGCTTAATTTAAATGAACGTCTCTATAATAAAATTACTAAATCTATAAAAAAATATTAGTAAAAATTACTACTTATATGTATATATACTTATTATACTCGTTAAACAAAGTGCCCAAAAGATGTCTGTTGATGATGAAGATTTTCTCTAAATCTGATGAGTGGATTTTTGTACGGTTATTACTAAACGGTAGTGCAATTCCTCCGGAAGGTTTAAGTAAATAGTAAATTACTGTTTTATGTTAATTGTGTTGAATAGAGGTCGCAAATAAACTTGCTGGGATCTTTAGGCGTGCGCGCCGCGTAAACCAGCAGATCTACAATAATACTACGAAGAAGTCCGCGACAGCATGTCTCTCTCTCTTATGGTTAATTTACAATAACTACTATTATCTTTAAAATTTTCCGCCGTGTGGTATCCGGCTGAACAGAATAGTACCACCCTCTTTTCTTACCGAGCTGTCGTAAAAGACGACTAAGGTAAGTCGACCCGCCGTGTGGTATCCGGCTGAGTAGAATAGACCACCCTCATTTTTTACCAAGGTATCGTAAAATACGACTAAGGTAAGTTGACGTCAGGCAGGCGGCCGGTCGTAAAATACGTAGTCAAATCATGTGACAACATGTTTATAACATGTTGTGCCGACGCCACTTAGAGTGGGGTAAGGGCAGGAAGATAATAAAAAATCTTCAAAATTTTAACTAAATATACTGATTTCAACGCGAACATAGCTAGTATGTACTGTATATTATAGCTGTGATAGCCGAGCGGTAAGACCGTGTGTCTTTTGAGGGCGACACGGGTTCGAACCCCGGACTGGCAACGCTGAGTTTTTCAGTTAAAACTTCCGTGTCTAATTGGTAATTATTAATACATATACTCATTGGTGGTTGCTCAAGGTTTGAACCCATGATCTCCTCTTAATAGTCGCACGGTCTCACCGCTGGGCTATCACAACTTTCAATTATACGACTGGCCCGTTGGAGCAGTGGGTAGTGACCCTGCCTTCAGCTCCACGGGTCGCGGGTTCGATTCCCGCCGAGGGCCAACATTTTCTATAAATGAATTTGTTGGTCTTTGAGCCTGGGTGTATATTTGTATTTAAGTATGTATTTAAAAATATATAAGTATATATTCACCAGTTGTCTGTCACCCATAACACAAGTATTAAGTTACTTAATTTGGGGACGGACGACCGTGTGTGTAAGTGTCCCATATATTTATATTTATTTATTTATATACCATCCGACTATAATTAAATGTTAAATATCACTACAATTATGTACGTAAATATCCCGCCGAGCTTGTAGTACTGAATTTTTTAAGAGATATCATCGCTTTGCCAACTGCATGCAGCATCTTGTTGGTCAAGGTTATGCGGAACACGACGAATCATGCCGATTTTCATACATAACCAATTTTGCTTTGAAATTTAAAATAATAATAAAAAAAACTTTGAAAAAACTTAGTCGTGGAGACTATCCTAATGATGATTCGGTAACGAGGCAAGACGTGTGTTGAGGTTTTTAGGTTACTTACTTTTAATTGCGATGACAAACGATCTTATCCCACTCTAAGTAGGGTGGGCACAACATGTTATGAAAATGTTGTCACATAATTTGGCTGCGTTTTTACAACCGGTCGCCTTCCTGACGTCCACTTACCTTTGTCGTATTTTACGACACCTCGGTAAGAAATGAGGGTAGTCTATTTTACTCAATCGGATACCACACGTCGGGTTAGACTTACCTTAGTCGCCTTTTACGACAGCTCGGTAAGAAATGATGTTGGTCCATTTTACTCAACCGGATACCACACGTCGGGTTGACTTACCTTAGTCGCCTTTTACGACACCTCGGTAAGAAATGATGGTGGTCTATTTTACTCGACCGGATATCACACGGACAAAACGGAACAAAACAGAAGTGAAATAAATAAAAATAATTAAGTAACGTAAAAGTAACTTCAGTTACGTACTGGGTATATATTTAAAGCTCTAAGAAAATGAAGTAGCCCTTTTGGAGAGGTTTTAGCGTCGACTATAAATAACAGAAGTCGGGATTTTATTGTTCGAAACTACCGCTAGCGACATCTAGCGATGACAACTGCGATATAACGAATTTGTTCTCAAGGCGTATATATCGCACGTTTAGTATTAAAGTTTATTTATATTTAAGTTTATAAAAGCTTATTTGTATTTTTAATGTGTATTAAAAATAGCAGCACTGTGAGTTAGGAGAATTTTTGAGATCCTTATAATATTCCGGCATTAGCTCCGAAATCAAGACCAAAGTTTCTGAGGTAGAAGCAGATTACTTGTAATTTTTTTATCCCACTCTGAGTAGGATCAGAATGTCTTCATCCACCATTCTCCTCTATCATCTGTCAACTCAAGTGCTCCTTTATATGCATATCATTCTTCACACAATCCATCAATCGTTTTTTCGCCTTTCTCTAGTAGGTACATATAAAACAAAATAATTTAATTTCAATCAAGTTAGGGCCCATAATAACATAACATTAGGTTCGTAATATAAAAAATAATATAATATTGTTTGTAATAATACAAAAACATAAGCTTAATTGTTAGTATAAACTTAACCTGTGATTAAACCTAAGACTCTTAGTAATGATATACAAAATTACTACCTATAACCGTAAATAGAATAACTAATAAAAGCTCATAGCAGATAGTTTACAGCCACCCCATATTCGTGATTACACGAACCCCGTATTGTTATTAGTTACCCACGCGATATCTCTAAATACGTAAACAGCTGTTTATCTCGACGTTCCTATTTACAACCTGTCACACTGTCCGTAACGTGTCTATCTATCGATCGTTTCGAGAGCGACGAATTTAGCGCGCCACGTTGCCCGCCACGTGTTCGGGACGGGCGCGGAATAATAATAATAAAAAAACAACCGAGTGCAGCTACAGTTATGTTGTCGCCGCGCCGCTCTCTCCGACAACCCCGCCCCGCGCCGTCCGCCGCCCGCCGGCAACCTTGGCCTTCCCCCCGCCGACCGCCTGCCCGCTACCACCCCGCTCTCGACGTCCACGCGGGATTTTGGTCTTAGTATGCAAAGTGTCCGATTAGGGATGTGACGGCTAGAATGAAAAATCGATTACTAAAATAATCAATTTTCTAAAAATCGATTTTTAATAATCTGTTTTTTCTGACTCATTTAAATTTACTAATTTGAAAAGTTTGTTTTATATATAAAAAAATAAAGTAAAATTAATAAATAGTGTAGTTTGCGGAATTCGATTAAATATCTTATTTATTTATTTGTTTATTAGGAAATCCTACAGCGTAACAAAGTTCTTACTTAATAGATATTAATATTAACATCTTATTAGGCCACAATTACTTTTTTTTTTTTACAAATAATTGTTCTTTGAGTAGACGACATAAAATATACATAAATCAAAAATAAAATTCTATGTTAATAAACTTCATATCTTATGTTAATAAACAAGAAAAAGAGGTTAAAAAAATATGAAAACAGGGTAAACTATTAGAAATCGGTACGATGAAATTTTAAAAATTGATTGTAATAATAAAATAATTTTATATCCGTATGTCTGATATGACGAAAATTGTTTTGTATGCGAAAGATGTAACTGCTTTCGGCTAATTCGGTTAAATTTGCACTAAAGCCGCACAGTTGTTAACTATGTTTTAGACTCAACATAACGTGCAATAATATTTTATATACCATAATTTTTTTGTAAAACCAAAAAAAAAAAGATGTGTGTCATGAATAAAGTGTATGTTTTTCTTTTATTTATCATTATTAATCTTTATATATTTATCAAGATGTTAACTTGACCACTTTCAAACAGGCTCAATATACTCTGGTTTTATTCTTCTTTATTAATGATTTTTCCCATTTTTTTTCTGTACCCTAAGAAAATCAGGATTTTTAATTCCCATATGTAAGCCGGTATCAATTCATCAATATTACCATAGAGCCGGCTGAGTATTTGACAAATAAAATGGTTAATTATTTAGTTTCATGAACTCCATCTTCTATTCTTAACCTTAGTTCGCCCTGTATAATAGGTAGGTATGTTTTATGGTCTCTTTGCGGATATCGATCGTTATCAAAAGGTTATCGCAAAGATAAACACTTATGTGGGTCGTTGCAATGTTATCTGATAACATTTAACAATTGCGCTGTTGGCTCGGCGCGTCACAAAGCGTGCCGTAACAAACAATGATATCGGGTCCATTGGACTAATCGCTGTTGAGTGCAGAATTATTTTATTATATGCACTTACGAACTTTTAGGCTCAGCTATAAATCCTAACATTATATTATTTCCAACCGTTTATTTAACTTTTGACGTATACCAACTTATGATTTAAAAACCACAGTAAATAAATGCAATGCATCATGGGCACTTTGTTTTTTTTTTTTCATAGTGACGTGACGTGCATTAAGCAGAGTTAATTAAGTAGAACGAATGACGCAAAATGGCCGTTGCTCTGTTGGAGAAGGATTTTGTCTATGACGTATAAGGGTGTTATTGATAAATAATAAATACTTGTATCATTGTTATCATGTTTTTTTTGCTCAGAGTATGACGTGATCAAATCGAAATCCTTTATCAGTTGATGTCTGTAAGGTTTCTTGCAGTGCGAATTATTATTATAGTAATGGCTCTATTAGGTAGAATTTATTTGCTTTACTTTACAATGTCCTTTTAGTCCTTCCTGCTCTATTAGCGTCACCGCGAGTGTAGAAACATCGTCGGCGGCGCAGTAAATGCGTAGAGTAGAGAGCTGAAGGTCTACAAACAATAGGAAATCTCGTTCTTATGATGTCTTCTGTGTGGCGGATCTGTGGTGGAAGGCTCACCAGTATTTCCCGACCATTTTTTGTCCATGCCCCACGTTAAAAATTATTTTGCCCCCCTGACTAACATACATAAATTTTAATATTAAAAATTGGATTGTCCTCTTAAAGAACGTAAATAATAAATAGGTTTAAGTAAGAAAAATTGCTTTTTTTTGTTAACTTTGGCACCGAAATCTAGCATGCACTTAAATGGCCCAGAGCGAAATGCATAAACTCGTGTCGAGTTGTCCCCTTCTTAACTATCAATTTGCCCCTCTGTGGGTAGTGGGCCCCACGTTGGAAAACACTGCTCTAGACTGTGACTATAACTTTACACATCTATGATCCATAGAATTAGGCGTTACTTTGCGGAGATCCATAATACAAAAGTAATAATAAAATTATTTTGCTATAATCCGCGACCAAAATCGCAAAGCTATGCTAAAGCTAAAGCTTTGCGATTTTGGTCGTGGAGTCTATCTCCTGATGATGCTTCGGTTGCGGGGCGAAACGATTGTTGAGTTTGTGATAGTGAACGTATATAGTGCTTGTGTATTGTGGTGGCGGTGGTGGAGGTTTGTGCATGTGTTTTTACGAATCCTGCAATTACAATGTATCAGGTATGATAACCGATTGTCCACTTACGTTTAGCATTATATTATATATTTTCTATTTTACTTCTTTGCGGATTATAGCAAAATAATTTTATTATTACTTTTGTTTTACATCTATGATCCATTAATGACCAGAATATCGGTTTGTATTATGCATATGGTAGGTATTAAGTAAAGGTAATAAAAGTAAGCAATATAGGTATATGCGTTTGGGTATATAAAAACTGAAGTAAAAAAGTACGATTTCAAATCGCGTTTAAAACGATGACGTACGGTTCGGAAGGTGACGTATGTATGTAGGCGAAAATTTCTCGTTAATCACGGACAATTAATGGTTGTGTCCAAGAATTGGTTGTAAAGTCTAACTCTTACAAATGTTGTAACCCCGGCTGTCTCTCGCAGGGACAGCTACGCGCGCGGCAGCGGTGGCGGCGCGGTGGGCGAGTACCGCGCGGGCACGCGCATGTCGCTGCTGGGCTCGTACCTGCCGCCGCCGCCCGCGCCGCCCGCGCACCACCCGCCGCCCGCCGACCCGCCGCCCTTCAAGAAGATCCGGCTGGGCGCCGAGCGGCCCGCCGCGCAGCACCAGCAGCTGAGGGTCGACACAAGGGTCGGTAAAACAAGCAATCATTCATACATCTATTCATTCATTGTTTTATACATACACTTAGGGTTGACGCCCGTACTATATTATATAGTATCGTACTATATTTTGGGCAATTGTACTATATATTATAGAAAAACAATATAGGACGAAAAATACTATATTTTTATCACTAATTCAATTGACGCGCTTTTTTTGAATCAACTGTGAATCGAACGCACCCGCAGGACTGCATAGGGAATGTTTGAACGAAACTCATACATGTATTTACGGGGCTTAGTTAGTTAGTAACTCTAACTCCTTTGTCATTGTCCAGCGAAAAGTAATAATAAATAATCATGGAAAAAGAAATAATGATTGAAAATACATATGTACAATTTTTTTCTGAATTTCCTGAAAGTACTATATTTTTTGATTTAAAAAGAAAAATACTATTTTTGTTCAAAAAAAAAGGTAGCAACCCTACATACACTAGCGACCTGCCCTGCTTCGCACGGGTATAAAATATATAGCCCATGTCACTCAGAAAAAAAAATGATTAAAATCGATCCCGTAGTTTTGATTTATTCATTACTGCCCGTTGACCGCACGCGTTAAATTTGGAGAAAAACATACATACATATAACCTTCCTCTTTAATCACTCTATCTATAAAAAAAAACCGCATCAAAATCTGTTGCGTAGTTTTAAAGATTTAAGCATACATAGGGATATAGGGACAGACAGATAATGCGACTTTGTTTTATACTATGTAGTGACTAGCTTTTATCCGCTTTTATCTCGCATACTCCCCGGGTGGGGGGTAGGCGGGGTACGGTCCTCGAGGCATACCTCTTTACCCGGGGAGTTCCTCGCGGTCGCGGGCACTGGAGCCCGATCTGGGTTCCGGCCATAGACCGAGGTCACCTCGGTGACCTAACACTCATGAGAATTTGTGATTTTGTTATTAATCTTATGAAACTAACATACATATTGTCGTTTCCAGGAGCCAGTTATGAACTCATATAACAACACCGTGGAGGTGTTGTCGCCCAATCCGCCCTCTGAGCCCACGATCGAGGACCAGAGCTTTCGGACCACCAAGGATGGCCTTCTACAGCAAATATCTAAGGTTGGTAACTCTACTGCTTTACTTAAACCTAGATTAACGGTAATCACGGATAACCTTAGTCGGAATTAGCTTGGAGAGAGCCCTAAAAGCTTTACATCATCATGGCAGTACTGAAAAGAAAATTGCTAAAATTGCACTGTCGGTGTAAAATGCTAAAATAACTCTGAATCTCTGTGGTAATTAGGGAAATTCGTTCAAGGAGTGCTTTTTGAGTCTGGAGTCTTATTTTAGTATTAGTTGTTGCCCGCGAGTTCGTTCGCGTGGACTGTTGTCGTGTGATAGGTCGATAATAGATGACGCCTTTCAATGTCATCCTATTCCAGTAGAATTAATAGGATTTATATAGCCTATATGTTAATCTGGTGTATGAGGAATAATTGTGTTGAACTTCATCGATATTGGTTTAGAGGATTCGCCGTGAAAGAGTAACAAACATCCATACCCACAAACTTTCGCATTTATAATATTAGTAGGATATTAGTAGGATTCGTAGGATAGTATAAGTCGTTTAAAACTGAGGTTTGACTGACTAGTCATAAAGTCGTTTTTTGGGTGTTTACTAGTAACTTTCGAAGGTCATCAGAAAATTAAGACATTTGAGGGCCCTGTGTATTTGCATGTATCCAGTGTGATTAGTTCACTGCTACAACTGAAAGGGAATAAATGACCTTTTGAATTTCGTAAACTGTTGATCGAATTCATTCATCAACGTTTTGGATAATATGAATTTGGTTACTAACCACGTTATGAAATTTCGTTAAAAAATTAATCTCTCGAAATTTAGGCTACGTTTTATCTCCCTTCAGATTAGATTAAATTGTACACTGTGCGGATTTTTTTCTCGTAGTGGGGGGTCGATGGGGAGTCATAAATAATGTCAACTTTTAATACCCCTGTACCCTGTAGAGATTATGAAACATAAATCAGCTATAATAAAGCATCAGAAAATTTACGAGCTGTAATAACGGCAAAGTTTTAGAGTATATCTTTTATAGTTATAATATATCATCCTCCTCCTGCCCTTATCCCAACTCTAAGTGGGGTAGGCACAACATGTTATAAACATGTTGCACCATGATTTGGCGACGTATTTTACGACCGGCCGCTTGCTTGACGTCAACTTAAGTACCTTAGTCGCCTTTTGCGACACCTCGGTAAGAAAGAGGGTGGTCTATTCTACTCAACCAGATACTACATGGTGGGTCAACTTACCTTAGTCGTCTTTTACGACACCTCGGTAAGAAATGAGGGTGGTCTATTCTACTCAGCCAGATACCACATGGCGGGTCGACTTACCTTAGTCGTCTTTTACGACACCTCGGCAAGAAATGAGGGTGGGCCACACGGGGTAGCACATACTCTTAAATAAACGATGAAGTTAATTTATTCATGAAATTTTATGAAGTTGAAGACAATATACCGAGCTTGATAACAGAATCCCATTTTTTGTATCAGGAACAGTTTTATGGCATTTTAACGTTTTAATTTGTCGCACACCAAGTGGTAGATAATTGGTGGGTTAATTAAATAAATAGCAGCAGCAGGGGGTCTTCTGGCATACTATAGAGGGGTAGGCGGGGTACGGGCCTCGAGGCGAACTTCTTTGCACGGGTCGGTCTTCGCAGTCTTTGTGGCCTAGACGGACCTACAGTATCTCTGGTTCGGGGGTCTGGGAATGTTAGTAATTAAATAAATATACAATGCTGTTTATTTTATTCCAGGTGGATAGAGAGATGGCGCTGTCGGAAACGACGCTACAGAAACTGAAGAAGAAGCAAGAGGAATTGGAACAGACCGCGTCTAAACCGGCTGCCGCGGAGGAACCAGAGGAGGCGCCGCCACGGCATCGGAGCTTAGCGCAGTGTATATACGCCGACAATAGAAAGAGGGTAGGTCTACTTTTTGCAGGTTGAATAGAGAAGTTAAAGAAGGGAATGAAAGAAGAATAGACGAGTCTGAGTTGACGCTTAAAAAAACAATATTTTTATAGTAGGCTATCCATCTAACTAGTCATAATATAGGAAGCCTGCTAAGCAAGCCGATAACTGTCAGCCAAAGCCGCTGCCGCCATGCCTCAGTGATACTTCCGAACCGACAAAAAAAAAGGTAGTGATGTCAGTATGCCATATTGTCGCTCCCTAAAGAGCGAATACATCTAGTATAGGCCGCCATAAGTCATTGTTAGACGTCTTTTGATACAGTAAATGTGTTTAAGTCGTTACTGTGCTTGACTTTTATTTCATTACCGTTACAATATCTGCTCTCTCGGACTACATACGTTTATTAAGTTATTTTATTAACAATCTCTCATTTTCTTCACCTCGGGGTTCCGTCCCGTGACATATAGGCTTACCCGAGCGCAGATACCGCGGAGGCGTACTTTACGTAACTGTCCATACCAATATTATGAAGGGTTTGCTAAAAAGCAAAAAATTCAAAAATGCGTGTGTAAAGAGGTTTTACGTCAGAATTAAGAATGGCTATAGTAGGATTTCTTCTTCTTCAACATATCGTTATCCCGAATAAGACCCGGGCTCCGCTTTCCTACTCAGTCGCCTTCACTTTGCCCAATTTTGAACGTCCGACCTGTGTAAATTGTGAGTATGTAGGCATCCACAATTTCAAGCCAACGCTTTTTGAACGACCACGGGAACTAGATTTAGAGACCACAAAACTGAGACACTCTCTCTGAAGTAACTTTTTAGCTTACGCGCTACACGACCCTACCATCAAAGATGACCTTCCTGAAAGCTTATCTCCGACGTCACGGTAACTGAAACAACTGCGGATGTAGTCGTTACGTAGCCAATCACTTTTTGTGACACTACACATCGACCGTAGCATTTTCATCTCCGTGACTCTGAGTTCTTGCGCATACCATGCTAAAGCTGCCTATGTTTCATTGCCATACAAAAGTACTGGTCGGTATTGTGGGTATATTATCCTTAAAAGGTAGATGCTATCGTGAATTTCTTATAGTCCTAAAAAAGAAGTAGAAGGAGGTTTGAAATGAAATGGTTTGATTGTGTGCATATTAAAGGGGCAGTGCCAGAACTGACGATTTATAGAAGAGAAGACATGTTGTGCCGACCACACTTAAAGTGGGATAGGGGCAGGAGAATGGATGTTATTTCTTGACGGCAATAGGCAGTGTTTCCAATGTATCAACTGTCCCGTGTTGTCGCCAGGCGGCGGCGGCGCACGCGGCGCTGTCGCACCTCGGCCCGCCGGTGCTGTACCCGCTGTACAACCAGCCGCAGGACACGCTGCCCTACCACGAGAACATCCGCAAGCACCGCGCCTTCCGCCGCCGGCTGGCCGACCACCTGCGGCAGCTGCGACTGGAGACCGAGAAGGTATTTATACATCACAAGTAACGGCCTGTTACTATCCCACCGCTGGGAATAGGCCTTCGCTCTCCGTTTATGGAGAGAAAAATTGGAGCTAAGACCACGCTGCTCCAATGCGGATTGATAGATTACACATATCTCCAGAATTAATGCGGATTGGTAGGTTACACATATCTCCAGAATTCTCTAGAGATATGCAGGTTTCCTCACGATGATTTCCTTCACCGAAAAGCGTGTGATTAATTGCAATAATCAATTAGACACATAAGTTTTAACAGAAAAACTCATTGGTGTCTGCCCGGGTTTGAATCCGTGACCTCCTCTAAAGAATGGCACGGCGTTACCACTGGGCTATCACAGCTTCTCGCAAGTTTAATGTGATCTAATTTAAAAAAAAGTTGTTTTGTAGCGAATTGCAATAAAGCGTGGTCGCTGACTATGGGCCTTGTAGTGTTTGTGTATCTATTATATTCCTAATCTATGATATACATATATGTTTTTTTCTATGGTATAAAAAGATATAATTTTGAATCTGTGACACGCTGCCATGTGATATCCGACTGAATAGACCACCCTTATTAGAATAGACCACCCTTATTTCTTACCGAGGTGTCGTAAGAGGCGACTAAGGTAAACCGAGCCGCCGTGTGATATCCGGCTGAGTAGAATAGACCACCATCTTTCTTACCGAGATGTCGTAAAATACGGATACTAAAATTCAATATAATTAGTCGTTTACAATAATGTCTTCTTGATGTGAACCTAGCATGCTTACAAGTGTACCATACGTATTATATTAAACTACATTATTACAAAATATATAAATTATACAATTATAAAAAGTGAAAGTTGCAAAAGTTTTGTTTCTTACAATTGTTTTTTAATTAATTTTACCTAAATACATAGATTAATAGAACCTTTTCCTTATAATTAAGGTGATATATACTATTTTAACATGTGTCATATCTACACTCGTTTTCTCCTGCAGCGAGAAGATGCCCTAACGGAAGAGTACAGCCGGAGAGCTTCGGAGTGGCTGAGGAGAGTGGACAGGATAGAGCAAGGGCAGAAAAGGAAAACGAAGGACGCGAGAAACAGGGAGTTCTTTGAAAAGGTAAATATAAAACGTTTGACTTAGAGCATTGGCTTACGTATTGAACAATTTGTTTTGTATATAATGATATTTTATCACATTAAATTACGCGCACGTATTCGCGGGTACAAAATTCATAGAGTTATTACACTATAATAGGGGAGCCATACTAAAATGTGTTAATTGAAATAAAGAGAAAGCAAATCTAAAAAAAGACTACCTCTCTGTCTCTCTTTGTTATGTGTGATTTGACAAAGATAAGAACGGGTCTCTCATTTTCCCTCTCTGGACTATTACTATTTGCCGGACACTCGCTCCCACTGGACCACACTCGCAAGTTTTAAATTTAATCTTTAAGATTTTTTAGCATACCTTCAAAATTTGTATGCATTTTTCAAACATTTTTTTTTGTATTTTCCCATTTTTTTATTTCTGAAATTTAAAATTTCCTACATAAATTCGATCGAAAGAACTAAATCCAATCTTCAAATAATACGTTAAGAAAGAGAGACAGATAAGTAGCCTCATTTTGTTTCTCTTTCTGGTTTTATGTCGGAACACCACCTTTTGCTTTTAAATTTAAAAATGCCGAGACTTTAAGATCTTCTTAGGTTTTTTTTATTACTATTTCACAGACAAGTTTTTAACAACTATTTGGCCTAAACAAAGACCTCAACTCGACACGAGTTTAAGCCTTTCGCTCTGGGCCATTTAAGTGCAATGCTAGATTTCGGTGCCTAAAACCTAATATTTATGTTCTTTAAGCGAACAATTCAATTTTTAATATTAAAATTTACGTATGTTACTTAGGGGGGCAACATAATTTTTAACGTGGGGCACAAAAAAGGTCGGGCACAGATGAATAAATAACTATAGAACATACTTTATATAATTTTTTCTTTTTTTTTTTAAATTTTATTATTTACTATTATATGATGTAAATAGGTGAACAATGGGATGTACAAAGTTACATTTCATTGTTAAGCTGTTGCTGGCGTTGGTGGCGGATTAGTTTAGATTTAGGGTATGGTCGCCACTGAAGACCAGTGTTGGGGGCCACCTCAACGTATACTGAGTGGTGTTCCTTTTTGCAACGTCACATTTCTCTGCATAGGTAGAATTTTTTATTTTATATTGTTTATTTTATAAGTGTAAATGTTCATGTAGGGTAAGTGTGACTGTTGTTAATAAAAGGTTTTTGATTTGATTTGATTTGATTCTAGACACTCCTCTAAAATTTCTCTAAGTTTTCTAGTAAAATTTATGTGTCTAATTGATAATTGCAATTTATCACACGCTTTTCGGGGAAGGAAAACATCATGAGGAAACCTGCATAACTCTTGAGAATTCTGGGGATATGTGTAACCTACCAATCCGCATTGGAGCAGCGTGGTAGGTCTTAGCTCCAATCGCAGAGAAGAGGCCAATGCCCAGCAGTGGGATAGTAACAGGCAGTGTCCAATAGACACTCCTCTGAACATGCCTCCCGTCCGCGGCAGGTGTTCCCCGAGCTGCGCAAGCAGCGCGAGGAGCGCGAGCGGTTCAACCGGCTGGGCGCGCGCGTCAAGTCCGAGGCCGAGCTGGAGGAGATCGCGGACGGGCTGCACGAGCAGGAGCACGAGGACAAGAAGATGCGCTCGCTGACCGTGGTGCCGCCGCTGCTGCGCGACCCGCGCCTGCCGCGCCACCTCGACACCAACAGTGAGTGTTGACACCTAACATCACATTGAATTAATATATCGGACACTTGCACACATGGTCTTGTGTTATGACAGACAGACAACTGGTTAATATATACTTATGTAATATGAAATACATACTTTAATACAAATTATACACCCACAATCGAAAACCAACAAGAGCTGTAATAGTCTAGCGGAAACACCGTGCGACTCTTTCGAGAAGGGTTTAAACCCGGACAGACACCAATGAGTTTTTACCTGTTAAAACTTATGTGTCTAATTGATAATTGCAATTTAACATTCGCTTCTCAGTGAAGGAAATCATCGTGAGGAAACCTGCACATCTCTAGAGAATTCTGGAGATATTTTTAACCTACCAATTCGCATTGGAGTAGCGTGGTAGGTCTTAGCTCCAATCCTTCTCTCCAAAAACGGAGAGGAGGCCTATTCCCGGCAGTGGGAGAGTAACAGGCCGCTACTTAATTTTTTCACTACCCAGACTCGAAGACCAACAAATTCAATTATAGAAAATGTTGGCCCTCGGCCCTGAACTTATACTGTTGTGGGGTAAATGGGCGGATGAAATAGCTCATTGACACAGGCTAAATAATTTAGTATTGACCATAAATAAAGGAAATGTGTAGAATGTGCATAAACTAAAATAAAACAAATAGTCTTTTGATAACTTATGTCCCACTATAACTATCGATACCACTACACCTTGCAGACCCAAATTTCGTATACTAACTACAGCCGAAACACCTTCTTGCACGATGATCCCTTGCATTCAACAATATTTCCAACGACCATGAAATAGATCTTTTTTGTACCAGTGTTGCATCTGTATGTAAAGTTTTGAGTACTCACTTTTTCTTCACCAAAAATAAATTTGATATTTATAAGTTTTTATTTCTAAGCGAGTTGTTTTAGTTTTTGGACAAAATTTATTTGTGAAAACTTGTAATTGACTTATATTTAATATCACTGTAAGTTTTCCTATCAAAATAAAATAAAATAAAATAAAATATAAAGACAAGTAAACAACTCTCGCCGGGAAAAACTTAGTTCCGCAGTTGTCCGAAAAATTAGATTGATTTCAAGTGTTGAAACAGAAAAACTTCTTTAATTTGGTTACTGCCATGGGGTTGTTTTTAAGGAATACTGTTATGGGGTAAATGCACAGATATTGGAAAAAAATGTGTATTATAAAAAAAAATTGAAATGTAATTAAATTATGCATATAAAAAACCCTAAAGTTTAATATTATACTTTTACTTACCAAAGGCCCGAGGTAACAAAGGTATCTTGTCCATTTTTCATAATCTAAATGTTATATTTTTACAGTATTTTAAGGAAATAATTGATATTCGTAACCTCTATTCGTAAACTAAAGCGTACTGATTGTACAATTCCTAACTGTGCATTAATTTCTTAAGGAAACATTTGATTGCGACTGTGATATTATATGTGTATCGGTATGCTGACCTAAACTAATATAAATCGAAAATAAATATAAATTCTGCCCATCATAAACAAACCTAGACTCAATTCACAAAACATTTATCATTTACCAAAATAGTTTATCCGTTGATGGTATTAAAAGCACCAAACAAGTTTTAGTGTTGCTTCCAGAACGGTGCATCGACATGGAGGGCGAGCACAAGGAGCTGAGCCTGCGCAACGTGTGGACGCGCACCGAGCGGGAGGTGTTCCGGGAGAAGTACCTGCAGCACCCCAAGAACTTCGGCCAGATCGCGTCCTTCCTGCCCAGGAAGAGCGTGAGGGACTGCGTCAGGTACGGACTAGCGTCTTTTGATTATAATCGTCCTATGGCCACTGAACTTCTTCTTCAACCGATGGTCGTCCACTGCTGGACATAGGTCTCTTCATGGGATCTCCAGAACACAACATTTTGTGCCGCTTGTATCCAGCGGCTCTCCGCGACCTGTTTGAGGTCGTCAGTTCATCTAGTAGGGGACTTTCCTCCAACACTGCGCTTTCCTGAAATTTATTTTGCTAGAAAACCCAGCAGATGGCAAAAGATCCAGGGGTTAGAGCCCAAAAAGATGGTCGGATCAGATGTCTGAACATCTGGACATTAGACTGAGCGAGGGTATACACAGTACAGTGACTGGGAAAAGTGGCGCTAGCTTATTTGTAAGCGATTGGGACCATCACGATACTCAGCAATTTGCACACGACTGAAGGATATTGATACTATATTACTATATTAACTTGTGAATATTGGATATGGTGGCACTTTATTTTTATGTTTAGAAAACGGCAATACTCGCGTCTTATTCTATCGGATGAGTCGGACTAGTTTTTTTCTTTCAGGGAACCTAAAACCTTCTTGTGACATTAAGTAACACAGGATTTAGAAACATTGTTCCTTCCTTTCACCCGTGATGCGATTACAAAGGGAATATATTCATTTTTCAAACTAGCTGCTTATATATAATTGCCAAAACAGATCAACAATTTAAAAAAATACTCCGATCGCCACCAAACTTTACTATTTTATTTTAATTGGATTATATCTAGCCGTTTCGGAGTCTATAAAGGACTTACAGACAAAAGTTCATTTTTATATATAAGACTAGCTATGTCCGCAACTTCGCCCGCATCACACAATCACCGTGTTACAAAGTTAATTAAATACCGTCCTGCAAATCCCAGCGGTAATTCTAGGAGAAAAAGTATCCTATATCTTTTAGTAAAAACCGTACGAAAATACGTTCAGTACATTTGGAGAAAATTGATCACATACAGACAGCCTTTGAAGGCTTTGTTTTATAATATGTTTAGAATATGGATTATTGTTCCACCTGATCCTAGTTGAGCCAGGTTTCATATTTAGCTAATACGATGCTATATCTAAGCTTCGTTCTTTCGGTAATGTGGTGTCTGCGGCCAGGTTCTACTACCTGTCGAAGAAGGCTGAGAACTACAAGCAGCTGCTGAGGAAGCCACGGCCGAGGCGGCACGCCAGACCACGGCCACCTCCCGAGCCCGAGCTGCCCGCCGGAGTCACCACCAGGCTGCAGAGGATACAGGGTAACTTTATGGGACAAGCTTTCTGGAGCTCGGGGTCTTAGGTCATGAGAAAGTATGTCTGGTCAGCAGCTCGGGATCTTAAATCATGAGGATATATAGGATATGTCTGGGTCCCACTGCTAATCAAGTTAGACTGCACTGTCTACAGGATATGCAGTTTCTCAAAGCAGTAGGGCAGGGTTATCCAAGCCAGGGTATTCATGCTCAAAATGCTTTGTTTCATCTATTCCAATTGTGTTTATAGGAGGTTCTTGAAGTACCTTATGACCAAATTACTTCAAATCGTAACCCTCTACTAGCCATCAATCACGCTTACGCTACTAAATGTTTTTTTATACTTAATGAAATAGTGACTAAGTACAAGTAAAGAGTTCAGTTAATTTATGGAAAATTTATGAACATCTTCATGCTAGGAATAGTTCTCAGTTTTTGTTTTTCAATAATTTTCAAATCGTTTTATTTTGAACATTCCATTTGAAATAGCCAATAGCATTAACATATAGAGTGTGTCGCAACATTTTTTTTTTAATTATTGAAGGTTAAAATTGAAATTATTAATTTAAGTTATAGAGGAGGGGAAGGAAGCAGATTATTTTTTTAAATAACAGAGGTTTTGCTATCGAGGTTTTCAGTTATCGAGGTTCTATTGTATAGGTAAAGTCTATACGTTGGTCGTTTCGAGGAGATCACGGTCAAACCCGAGCAGACACCAATGAGTTTTTATTAAAACTTATGTGTCTAATTGATAATTGCAATTTATCACACGCTTTTCGGTGAAGGAAAACATCGTGAGGAAACCTGCATATCTCTAGAGAATTCTGGAGATATGTGTAACCTACCAATCCGCATTGGAGCAGCGTGGTAGGTCTTAGCTCCAATCCTTCTCTCCACAAATAGAAAGGCCTATTCTCAGCAGTGGGATAGTAACAGGCCGTTACTTACTTTAAAAGGGGCAGCCTGAGGGAACAGAAAAAGATTATTTTTTGGAATTTAAAATAAATAAATAAATATATGGGACATTTACACACACGGTCGTCCGTCCCCAAAGTAAGTAACTTAATACTTGTGTTATGGGTGACAGACAACTTGTGAATATATACTTATATATTTTTAAATACATACTTAAATACAAATATACACCCAGGCTCAAAGACCAACAAATTCATTTATAGAAAATGTTGGCCCTCGGCGGGAATCGAACCCGCGACCCGCGGAGCTGAAGGCAGGGTCACTACCCACTGCGCCAACGGGCCAGTCATTTAAAAGGTTTCATTATCGAGGTTCGGCTGTATAGGAGTATAGTAGGCTTTCTGTATATTGATACAGAAAGCCTACTATACTCTTGAGGATTATTTAGAAGATAAGAATGTGTGGATATAGCTGTCTTTGAGCCTGTACAAGACAGTAACGACATAATGTAAATAGTATTAAGAATTTTTTTGAATTTAAACTATCGTGAGTAGTATTCATAGTTAATGTATAGAACCGGCTATACTCACGTGTTATTCTATCGGGTTAGCCCGACTAGTTTCGAACCCATCCGGGGCACTTATTCATGAGCTCTTTACACGACGTCGAACGTCGAACGTCGAAATCGATAACGTAGAATAAGACGTGAGTATAGCCGGTTCTATACATTAAGTATTAAGAATTATATTTTTAAAAGAGCAACCGCCGAGTTTCTTGCTGGCTCTTCTCGGTAGGAACAGTTTTCCGAACCAGCAGTTGAGTTGACGATTCAAAAGCACTTGTTTACAAGTTTATTTGAGTAAAGTATATTTTGAATTTTGAATTTAGGAGTGTATGTCCGCCGTATAGCCGTTGTGTATGTCCCAACAGTCTATTCTGTTGCAGGCTCGGCGCGCGTGGTCGACAAGGACGTGGGCATGGAGGACCTGGCGCCGCCCGGGGAGCCCACGCCCGTGGACCTCATCCCCGTGCCGCCCGCCGCGCCCGCACACCCCATACGGTCAGTGGCACGCATGCACGCACATACCACACGACATGCACTCACATATATATCACTTATAATAGGCATTTTATTTAAATTGTCACAAAAAAGTTATGTTATATCGTACTTGCTTTCAATTGCCTTTGGTGCTAACACTGCTGAAATCAATTTTGAATGATGAAAATGACTTTCATAAATCTAATTTTTAGGACAATACTTTTATTTGCTTAAAATGTGTAAGGGATATATTTATGTGTAAATTAAAACTTTACATCGAAACAGAAAATATTAATTATTCACAGAATGGAAATTTGAGGATTATTAACAAAGTAATACGTTTCTCTCTAGATATTCGCCGAGGGTAGTTCTTTTATTTTTAAAACAACGAATTTCATTGATATACTTCTAACTACTTTGTATATTTTACACGTATATAACCGCCTCAATTCTTATGAGTATCAATTCTTTAAACTTAAACCGTCTTTAAGTTACAAAAGTAATAATAAAATTATTTTGCTATAATCTGCGATGAAGTAAAATAGAAAATATATATAATGCTAAATATAGAGTGGACAATCCGTTCTCATACCTTATACATGCAGGATTCGTAAAAACACATGCACAAACCTCCACCACCGCACCCACAATACACAAACACGTCTTTAAGTTTTCTATAGCGATGGATGTCCGTTATTCGACATAGGTTTGTCAAGGAATCACCAAGATTCTTAGTCTTGTACCGTTTGAATCAAAGTTAATTAAATTCTGCAATGAATTAAATAAACTAAAACCTAACTTAATTTCCTAGTACACTTGAATGATATCGTAACTCATATCCAAATATAAAGCTACGCTGAGGTATTTGAAATTAATTCTAGGCTTAAAACGCCATCTATATGATTTTCCATGTACCTTGATGAATAGGGGTTGTTTTTGGTCCTTCCTGTTTCGAAACCGGATGCTGCCCTCTCGCGGTGTTTCCATAAATCTTGTAGGTAATTAAAGAGCAAGTATGTCCCCGCCTACCCCTCAAGGGTATGCGAGATGACCCACACATATTTTATACCTAAATAGAGTTATAAAAGTACTAAGTAATGTGGTAATCGCAGCGTCCTATATAAATCTCACGCTTGATATTAAAGTGACCTAATTCATAATTAGGCGTAATTAAGTTAGACACATTGTAATCCTTATTTCGATGCCATTACGAACTGTTTAATAACTAGTATTTTCTTGCTTTGCCAAGTTATGGGTTTCATTAACACTTACGATTTCTGTAGGCGCTACGCTACACTTCATTGCAATTTGCTACAAAACTACGGTTTTGAATTTGGTTATTTTACATACTAAGCGTGCTAAATAATCAATAACTAAGAGATTATTGTAACATTGTATTGCTGAGTTCTCTATTATTGATACTACATTATAGTTTATAGTTGACCGACTTTACTGGGTTTTTTTTTCTGTTATAATCTTTCGCGTTATAATCTTTAATATTTAAATGAGTTAATCTTGTATGTACATACATAAATTTATTTTCTTAATTTCGGAAACTGACGACGATTTTCATGAAATTCAGCATTTAGGGGTTTTGGGAGAGAAAAATCGATCTACGTTTTATTTAAAAAAATGTTGTTTTATCCCTGTTTTTGGGCACTAAAAAGACTACTAAAATAGGAATATAAAGCTATAGATATTTGAGCTGTCAAATGCAAACTTGTGACAGCCTAATGGTAATCGATATTATTTCAGCGGATTCGCCGTGAAATAATAACAAACTTACATCCATACTCACAAACATTCGCATTTATAATATTAGTAGGAAGTAGGATATCAGAAAACATTTGCAAAGAGTCATAGGCGACGCAGAACAAGTTGAAAAACAGTAGGGATTAGGAATAAAATAGAAAACAGCGGCAGCTATTTCAAAACTCTATTGGTAAAAGAGTATGGTTGGCAAAACTGCTAAACAGCCTCGTGCCGCAGATAGCTGATCCCTGATATAAAGATAGACTTAAGAAAACAAACAAACAGTTCTATCAATTGTTTTGTCGTTATCGAGATAAATCGGTGAAATACAATGTCCGAATAAGAACAGTTGTATCGCAGTCCAATACAGCGCGGGTCTGCGGGCGGGCTTTTTAATTACGCCGTGTCAACACGACCGCGGCCGGGATGAATTATTCACTTTGAACGGGATGAGCGGGAGGTTGGGGTTCCGTGGGGTTCGCGGGTAAACGGTAGAAATTTACAACTGTTGGACGTAAAATATATCTTTTTCTTCTTTGTCAACCGATGGACGTCCACTGCTGGACATAGGTCTCTTCATGGGATCTCCATACCACACGATCTTGTGCCGCTTGGATTCAGCGGCTCCCCACGACCTTTTTGAGGTCGTCAGTCCATCTCGTGGGGGGTCCACCGACATTGCGTTTTCCGGTGCGAGGTCGCCATTACAACACCTTGAGACCCCAACGTCCATCGGTTCTACGCCCATCGCCACTTCAGCCGAGCTATGTCGGTAACTCTGGTTCTTCTACGGATCTCCTCATTTCTGATTTGATCACGTAGAGATACTCCGAGCATAGCTCGCTCCATCGCAAAATTTATAAATACGATTAAATAGCATCTACCAATGTTATTTTCCAATTTAACTAGTTTTTTTTCGCTCTCACTTTGTCTCAAAATCAAGTTATGTAAATATATACATACGTATACAGAGATGGTGTTTTCCTTTATCTTTCGCGGCCGAAAGGACCATGTATGTAGGTTTTAAAAGATAAAAGTATAATTAAAGGACATAAATAAATAAATATTAAAAGAGCTTTATTCAACAATATACATTACAAAATCAACAAAACAAGATATTGAAAATTTCATTTTGCTATAATCAGCGATATAAGAAAATATATGTAATGCTAAATGTAGAGTGTACTATCCGTTCTCATACCTAATACATGCAGAATTTGTAAAAACTAAAGCACTGCCAGCTACCAATGACACAACAATACTCGGTATTGTAGTATGGCTAAACCTATCTTGAAGGGACTTTTACTGGAAAAAAGAGAGAGTTGTGGAACACATATAAGCTACTTATTATCCTAGAATTCCTACGGGGCACGGGTTTTAAGAGGGGAAAACTTTGTGACACTCTAATTCTACCGAACAAAACCGCGGGAAAATTAAGTTAATATATAAATTTCAATTATACATAATTGTTCAATATGTTTCTGAAGCGTTCAGAAACATTCAAAAGTCCATTATCAGATATGAAATTCTAATCTCCGTGAAACGTTCAAAAGTCAAGCGAAAAAGGGTTTTTTTAAGTATTCCCTCCCACTGTTTGTTCTCCACTCAACGTTATGAGAATCGGATTGCGATTTTTCTTTGCATTAAACGTTTAAAATTCATATTTCTCCACAATCCACTTAAGTATCTCGGACAAATGAATTGTTCCTTCGTACCATTTGATGTGGGTAGATAAAAATTTGTCTTTATTATATAAAAGTAATAATAAAATTATCTTGCTATAATCTGCGATGATGTAAAAAAGAAAATATATATAATGCTAAATGTAGAGTGGACAATCCGTTTTCATAACTGATACATGCACGATTCGTAAAAACACGTGCACAAACCTCCACCACCGCCACCACAATACACAAGCACTACACACGTTCACTATCACAAACTCAACAATCGTTTCGCCCCGCAACCGAAGCATCATCAGGAGATAGGCTCCACGACTTTGTTTTTTTGACTTGCGTTTTTTCGTAATTTTGTCGACTTTGTGTAATATGTAAAGATGTTTTTTACATGGAATAAATAGAAAAAATCCAATTTCGTTCAGTCCCCCAAGGGAGAGTCGTAGGCGGTCGGGGGCGGTTGTCAATAAAGAAATATAGAATAATAATGGCGCGATATTCGTGCGTATGTTGACAATCACTCCCGTTATTATTTGCGCAGGATCCCGCGGGACTGATCCCGCTCTACTAGGGATGAGCCGAGTTAGCTGTCGATTTCAACATCAACACAAATCATCCCGTACTAACTAAGCATAGTTCATCATAAAGTGTTTCTTTAAAATTTTACACAAACTTTTATCATATTATAGCAACGATTAAAAGTGTTATCAAGTAGATATGTGCTATGAAATATTTTATAAATAACTAGATGTCTGGCCACGCGTTATTGTGGCTAAGTTTGGTTTCGAATTCTCTACGAAATAGAATTCAACAGTTAATAAAAAAAAATTCCGATTGATACCCAACTTTACAGAAACATCCGCTGGGTCTACTTACAGATTGTCCGAAAATCACATCATTCTTAGTAAAAACATTAATTTCATTTTGAAATCTCCAAATTTAAAAAGCAGATAATATTCTTCTAGTCTGACGTGAATTCTAGTCGTAGAAGAATAAGAAGTATTTAGACAGTACATTACGGAGATAAATAAATCTTTTATATTTAAATGAGTTAATCTTGTATATGTATATATTTTCTGGATCTCGGAAACAGCTCTAACGATTTTCATGAAATACAGCATGTAGGGGGTTTTAGGGGAATAAATCAATCTAGCTAGGTTTTATTTAAAAAAAATGTTGTTTTATCCCTGTTTTTGGGCACTAAAATAAAAGTTAAAATAGGAACAGAAAGTAATAGATATTTGAGCTGTCAAATGCAAATCTGTGATAGCCTAATGGTAACGCGGGAACCAAAAAAGTTCAAAACCTGGGATCGACTCCCACATGTCATCCGGCGCTTTTTTCTTTTTGTTATTGCGTTTTTATATATCTTAAAAAATTATCGAGCAACGGTTGGTCACCTAGGTACTAAATAAATAATGTAATAACGCCGAATAGTGTCGATACTTTCGCATCCCCAGCCGCTCCTCGGTGACGGCTTGTTTAGATTTTTACGCAAACACCGGCCGCCCATCTTTCTAATTGCCTTAATTAAAAGCACCCGCCAATCGAGAATACGAAACCCGGACGGCGATGAAAAACGTGGAGATTTTTTTTACTCGATTCCATTTTTTTATATGGTATTCATATTGATTATTGCTGCTTGCGTTTCGTCAGGTATTTGCCGCTGTTTTAAACTTAAATTATCGTGAGTATCAGTCATAGTTAATGTAAAGTCGTATAAAGAGCTCATGAATAAATGTCCCGGATGGGTTCAAAACTAGTCGGGCTAACCCTATAGAATATGACGATAGCGGTTCCTTTACATTAACTACAAAGGCATTACAAATTTAACCATTTCACCACCAAGGCTACCTAATCAGTAAGAATTGTAAAATCTAGTCATTAAAATCAAAATTGGTTTAGTTTAAGCCTATTCAATCGCCGGCTTTGCAGTGTTTGTTGGCTCGACCCGACCCTCTCTGTACTTATTTAACCGCACTGTTGGTTTTAATTGGCAAATTTTAATCATTATCAAACAGTAACTGGCTTCGGAAATGCGTCTGATTGGTAGGTTATAGACAAAAAAAGAGGTTTTTTGTTTAATTTAAAGTACAGCTAAATTTACAAAATTTATTTCGTACAACAATTAATACAACAAAAAGTCAATGCCACATTTACCCGCTATCTTGTCGATACGAGATGATTAGAAATAGTGAATAAACCTGTGTAATCTAGGAAAGGTATTTAGAAGATGTAACATAGAAAATAGAATAGAACAGAACTATATAAGCATATAGCAAATATATAACTAATATATAACAAATATATTAAATTCTACTTTGGCCCATGTTTGTACAGTACATATTTAAATAAAAAATAATAAAACGTACGAAACATAAAATAATAAATTCTTGGTAAATCATTATAATTAACATTTCATACATTTGAACTGATTAATGCGATATCTGCGAGGGTAAACAGCGGCGACGCGGCCGCGGGTACACGGTAAACATAATTAGCGCAATTCGCCACTCTTTATAATAACTACCGCCCGCCGCGGAATTTATAAACAGCTACCGTCGACTGAGATGTAATGAACGGATTACCTCGTGATCCCCGCTACCCCAACCACAAAATCCGTAGTTATTAATATTATTAAGGAGAAAGTCTTTTTTTAATCTAAACTATCGTGAGTAGTATTCATTGTTAATGTATAGAACTGGCTATACTCATGTCTTATTCTATCGGGTTAGGCCGACTTGTTTCGAACCCATCCGGGGCACTTATTCATGAGCTCTTTACACAGTTCCGCCGCGATAACGTCGTGTGAAGTTGAATTTCAATTTGTAATGCTGTTGGAAATCCGATTAAATAAATATATTAAACCTAAGTTTAAGACAGCTGTGATGGCCTAGCGGTGTATCTCTAGTTATCTCTAGTGTATCACTGCGACCGTGTGTATCTCTAGAGACGATCATGGGTTCAAACCCGGGCAGACACCAATGAGTTTTTCTATTAAAACTTATGTGTCTAATTGATAATTGCAATTTATTACACGCTTTTCGGTGAAGGAAAACATCGTGAGGAAACCTGCATGTCTCTAGAGAATTCTGGAGATATGTGTAACCTACCAATCCGCATTGGAGCAGCGTGGTAGGTCTTAGCTCCAATCCTTCTCTCCAATAACGGAGAGAAGAGGCCTATGCCCAGCAGAGGGATAGTAACAGGCCGCTACTAAGTTTAAGACAGAAGTTTGTTTCAATAAATATTTTTTGTTTTGTATTTTTTAATAATAATTTTATAATGGTGTACAGGTCAGAGATGATCCGAACACCACCCTTACCACCATCGCCGCCGCCCGCGTCGTCAGCGCCGCCCGCCCCCGTCGTCATCACCACGAGCGGCAGTCCCAGCGGCATCGGCGGCCCCAGCGGCCTCATCCTGACCGGGCCCGACGGCCTGGCCACTAGCGGCCTGATCGCCAGCGGCCTCACCACCAGCGGCCTTATCGCCAGCGGCCTGAGCACCAGCGGCCTCATCGCCAGCGGCCTGTGCGCGTCCAGTGTCGGTCTCAGTTTGCCGTGCGCGTTGATGAGTACTAGTAGTGCAGTGAATAGTGTGGTGGGTGTTCTGAATGTGAGCGTGGTGACGGGCGGCCCACCGCTGGGCCCAACGCTGGGCGGAGCGCCCACGCCGCCAGCGCCCGACGTCACGCTGCTGCCCGTGGCGGAGTTGCCGCCGGTCACCGTCGCCGCCACCACCGCCACCGTTATCACCGTGAGTCAATTAACACTGATATTTTTCCCTTTATTATTGTAATACAGTAATAATGTGAAGCAAAATTTTGTCACTATCTATTTTTCAACGCGCTATGCTTATGTTAATATTATTATTTATTAATATTATTATTCAGTTAGTTATTAATTCAGTAGTAATAATAATAAAGATATACTTATACTTACAGCTTAATATGTTACATATTTAACAAAACTCTTCAGTTTTATACAAATGCCAACAAAGTTTCCAACAAAAGTTAAACTTTTCTTAACTAACCCTATTAAATGAATATAGTGGAAAAAGCCCGTAACCAAAACATCGAATCGTGTCACCCGCCGGGGTACATAATACACGCTTTGTATGAAAGTGACCAAATTAAGAAAGCTTTGTGAAATTTTAACTCCATGGCCCTAAGGTCTCAATTGCAAACGGGACAAATATACCGCCCTATGCGAAGGATAAAATTACATCTCCCATGTACATAAGAATAAATAAAATATAATATAAATATAAAATATTATAAATTTTTGTTATTCTGGGAATTGGTAAGTTAGCGCCCAAAGCTGTAGAACGATGGGGAAAATATAAAAGGTTATTTAAGGTGTTCTTGGGTATCGCATTGGCACGCGTAATTTGAAGTATTCGAGAAGTGCAGAGCAGTCAACTTTATTATTAAAAAATTTAAATAAAAATATCAAATCAAGTTTTCGACTTTGCAAGGATGTTAAAGAATTTTAATTTATCATTGTAACTACGTAAACTTTTTGATTTTCCTATCATAAATGTACGATTCCAAAGTAATCGTTGGTACTTTTTTTTTAATACAGGAAAAAACCCCTTATGGGTACCGCCGCCCGATGGGGATAGGCGGCGGTTATGTCGGACTCGCATCGACTAAAACGACCTGTGTGCTTCACCACGCTGCCGATGGCAAGGACAGGGTATCGTTGTACACATTGCCCCCATCCCGCCGACAGCTCTGATCCCAGAGAACAAACACCTTCTCCGGGTAGGGGACTCTCGAAAGGGAAGTCCCCCTCCGCTAACCGGTGCATCGGGAGCACCAGATGCACCCACCGCCTCGGGGACTTGTAAGCCAGACGTCCGATATACCCCGTTCGGAACGTCCGAAGGTCCCCTGACCTGACGATTGGCTTAGGCAAGTCGCTACCATCTGGACTCGCCAGCAGCAGATTGGATCCAGAACAAAAGTTCTCGGAACCGCTCCACCGTCCCCCTCCGCCCCCCAATCGTTTTTGTACTCGCTCGATTCCATTTTAATGTTAGTATACGGATGTTTCATTATTTTTACTAACTGCGCTGCAACCCAACAGACTACCTCAGTCCCGAGTGGCGGTGCGGTGTCCACGTACCTGTCGGGCAGCGCGCCGCCCACGCCGCAGCCCGCCCACACGCCCACGCATCCGCCGCCCACGCCTGAGCCCGGTAAGTTTTTGATACTTTCCTCACCGTGGACCCACTTCTGATATTCTAGGCTCTTAAAGCTATGTATGAAGTAGTAGTAAGTAAAGTAAAGAAGTAGTATGTATAAGTATGAAGAAGTATGTATTTTTATCGCGGATTATAATAAAATAATATTCTCATTACTTTTGTATTATGGACCTCCGCAAAGTAACGCCTAATTCTATAAATCACTATATAATATGTAATATATAATAGCTTAACTTTGACTGGCCCGTTGGAGCAGTGGGTAGTGACCCTGCCTTCAGCTCCGCGGGTCGCGGGTTCGATTCCCGCCGAGGGCCAACATTTTCTATAAATGAATTTGTTGGTCTTTGAGCCTGGGTGTATATTTGTATTTAAGTATGTATTTAAAAAATATATAAGTATATATTCACCAGTTGTCTGTCTACCATAACAAAACTATTAAGTTACTTACTTTGGGGACGGACGACCGTGTGTGTAAGTGTCCCATATATTTATATATTTATTTATTTATTTAACTACTCCTGATTGATATGATATTGTATTCACAAATCACAACTTTTTTTAATCCTACTTTCTACTCAATATTATAAATGCAAATCCGCCGTGTGGTATCCGGCTGACTGTAATAGTACCACCCTCATTTCTTACCAAGGTGTCGTAAAAGGAGACTAAGGGAAGTCGACCCGCCGTGTGGTATCCGGCTGAGTAGAATAGACCAACCTCATTTCTTACCGAGGTGTCGTAAAATACGACTAAGGTAAGTTGAACCACCGTGTGGTATCAGGTTTAGTAGAATAGACCACCCTCTTTCTTACCGAGGTGTCGTAAAAGGCGACTAAGGTAAGTAGAACCACCGTGTGGTATCAGGTTTAGTAGAATAGACCACCCTCTTTCTTACCGAGGTGTCGTAAAAGGCGACTAAGGTAAGTTGAACCACCGTGTGGTATCAGGTTTAGTAGAATAGACCACCCTCTTTCTTACCGAGGTGTCGTAAAATACGACTAAGGTAAGTTGAACCACCGTGTGGTATCAGGTTTAGTAGAATAGACCACCCTCTTTCTTACGGAGGTGTCGTAAAATACGACTAAGGTAAGTTGACGTCAGGTAGGCGGCTGGTTGTAAAAACGCAGCCAAATCATGTGACAGCATGTTTATAACATGTTGTGCCGACCCCACTTAGAGTGGGATAAGGGCAGGAGGATGATGATTATAAATGCAACACTTTGTAACTATGGATGTATGTTTGTTACTCTTTCACGGTGAATCCGCTGAAACATGAACGGATTTCAAAAATCTTACTAGAAATAATAATAATAGTAGATACTCTCTTTTTTCTTTTTTTTTTATCACGAAATCAAAGAAAGATAAATAATGCATCTCCTTGCTATTTCTGAATTGGGGAGTCTTATATTATTACATAATTAAATTCCTAAGTAATACTTACTTTATTAGATAATTCTTTTCTTTTAGTACTTGTTCACATTACAACGACATTTATTTCGTATTTCGTTCTAAACATAACTTTTACTCTTAAGATGTTATAGCTCACTTAAACACTTTGTAATTAATGTAATAAGATATGGTAATTTTAAACTAAATAATAAAGAAATATAATCGCTTAATATTTAATACATATTATTGATTGTTTTTAAATTGCTAATATTGACATTATTTTTAAAACAATCCATACATTTTAAAACTAATTTAAATTCATACAGATTTCGATATTCAGCGGTCGCTGGTAAGCGATTATAAACTAAATATGAAAATTAATTTTTTGAGCGATTTTTTTTATTTATCTTAATTAATTAGATACCTTGACCTCACTGAATTCCTATTTTTTAGTATTCTAAAAGAAATTTCTTTCGAACTAATCAAAATTAACGTATTCTTCATTTACCACAATGTAAACTATATATCAAAAAAATAGTATATAGAAAAATAAAAACACCATGAATTCGATAAACATTTATTTCAACAATGTAACTAAATTAATTTAACCTACAGCGCGGTAACTCATCTCACATTATCTCCGGATCACTCAATAATACTGATATGATTAATATAACACGGGCGGGCACGGTACGCCCTCACGCACTGGACGTGGACGGCTCCGGCGAGCCCTGCGCCGTCGCGGTCTCCTCCGCGTGACACCGCTTGCGGTGCTTGTGCACGAAGTAGTACGAGGGGAACTTGGAGCCGCACGTCTTGCACGGGTAGTAGTGTAGCGTGGAGCGCGCCGGCGTCTTCCTGTGGCGGCACGGCCACTCGCGTTCAGGATGCGCCTCTTGCCAGGCCGCGTTCAGAACGCGGCTGAACCGCACCGGCCCGTCGCACGACGCGATGTCCAGAACGGTGTTGCTCTGATGCGCTGGCGGGCCGGACTCCTCGATTCGTTCGACGTCCAACTCGCTGGACGTGGTCGACGAGGGTGACGGTGGCGGAGGCGACGAGGGCGGCGATGGAGCCCTAGCCCTCCGCGGCACCGGCCTGTGCGCGCCCGGCGGCGGCGCCGGCCGCGCCACGCACGGACTCGGCCCGAGCCAAGCGCGATACAACGACAACATACTCGATCCGCTGCCTGCCGCAGACTGGGCGCGAGATATTTCGGCCCACGCTTTATATACCCCCGTCGAGACCGCCGAAAAAGTTTACACTCCTATCTTACTTAACCCATTAAAAATTAATATACGAGCAGTGAACACGAAATACCGAGGCTTCCGTCCCATTGTTAAAAGTAGGCCCATTCAATACGTACAAAAACCACTCCAATATTTTAATTCGTTACATTCGCAATGGGCGAATTTTAAATAATGCAAATGCGAGATCTCTACAAAGCACTTGACATTTTTTGCGAATCTCGATCCACAGTGGCGTATAAAATATTCCTCTCGGCATTATAGCCGGCGAGTGTCTGTGAGTCGGCAAACACTTAATTCACTTAGAGGTCCCCGGGGCCGGCGGACTTGTTCAACACCGCCCCATTGAGGGTTAAACACCGAATGTAACTGGCGCTTGGAGCTTGCCTTTGTTACGACACTTGAGGTTTTAAGGAAATTAGGTAACCGTCGTATTTTAATAGACATCATGTTAACCGTCATAATTTAGAATTACCTAACGTTAAAAAGAAACTTTCTACTAAAATGTCAAATATGTTAGAGAGACTAACTTTGACTGGCGTACAGGATCTATAGTTATTGCCTTATATGTTTATTATTTCGTTCCCTATAGAAAACTTAAAAACTCATTACAAAATTAACCATTCTCACATCATAGCAATATGTGTTTTCAAGAACATTTTCACTGTTTATGGATTAGTTTTGTCGCCGGTAAGATTTAGAAGACGTTGTTTGCCAGTTCGACTATGATACCTGTCTCAATTCTAATCAATACCACCCTCTGTTAAAATAAAATTTTTCTTAACGAGACTTCCCTGTTACATCAAATTATTAAACTTAACAAGGCCTAACATTGTTAAGGTATAATCTCATTTTAGGCGACCCACAGATGAGCAATACAAAATTAACGATTTAATGAATTAATTCAATGGAATTGCAACTTTTTTTGGTCCTTAAATGACGCCTTTTAGAGAATCTACAGGCCAGCATTATTTTTGTAAACTAATTGCCACAACTATAGAATAGTTATAATAGCCGCTATGAATATCTCTTTCAATTATATTCAATTTTTAACTGAACTCAAATATCGGTCCTTCAAGCCGGATAGATCTCCTATTTACTTTTCGCACAAAGAATCAGCTTAGCGATTCAGCGCGGAAACGCTGCCAGCATTCTTGGGACCATTCCACGTGGGCATGATTTGTATAGTCCTAGCGTGTAAGTAATTTTTCAAATTCAAATTCAAATTCAAATTCCAATTCAAAACCCTTTATTTGTGACCATAATAACGTACATAAAACTTAAAAAAAAGAAAAAACAAATACAAAGAATTTAAAGTAAGCAACAAGATACGAAGACATAAATAAATATAATAGGTCACAAAATGGTAGACCACTCAGCTTTAAGCTAGGGCGAGAACCCTAGCACTGATTTTCAGTGGCTGCCATTGTGCGAGAACGAAAGAAAGTGACAGTATGGGACAATACAGAAAGAAAAATAAATATAAAATAAATTATGTATACATAGATTTAATATAACAATACTAAGTCAATAATTTAAGATAGATATAACTTGTACATTTTTGCTTAATAAAAAAATAATATACTTTTCGTACAATCGAATTTAAAACGCGCAGATGTATGAAAACTGCCATAGTGCACGTCATAAATAATTGAAAAGCAACTATCGAATTCAATTGTACTAGCAATCTGTACCGGCGATGTCAGAACAAAGCGCACGTTTAAAAGCGAAGCGAGGGTAGGTTGATTTGTAATTCTGTGTGAGCGTTGACGTCGCAGGCCGGATTACCACTGTCAGGGATAAGCCCGCTGCAGGTATTACGGCGGACGTGTTTATTTGATGTCGTGATGGGATTGGCGAGCGAAATTTATCTGCACGAGTAAACTTTATGATATCTAATCAAATTTAGGACTTTTCAATTGAATTCATCGCACATATCTAAAAGACAATACATTCGATCATCAAAATCTTTAATATTTAAATGAACTAATCTTGTTTGTATATATGTGTGTATACATATATATTAGAAATAGAATTTCGGTAACGGCTCCAACGTTTTCCTGAAAAACATCATGTAGGGGGATTTGGGGAAGAAACGGAAATCAAATGACAATCAATTGATTGTCGCAGTGAGTGTGTGTAGTGCTTGTGTGGTGTGGTGACTGATCCTGCATGTATAAGATATGTGAACGTTGCCTGCTTCCTGCACTTAGCATGACATAGATTCTCTTTATCGTGGATTATAGAAAAATAATTCTATCACAACTTCTGTACTATGGAATTCTGCAAGTAACGCAGAAGAAAGAATATAATGATTTATAGAAGCAGTTCTATAAATTATACAAGCAGGCGTATTAATAGATTACGTGTATCATCGTAAGTGTTAAAATACCCTCAATTATGGATTACGTTCTTAATCCTGAATATATTAGTACCAATATCTAAATTCAGTAAATACTCATAATTGTAAATATTAAAATAAACAAATTTTGAAATACACACTGCTATAATATGAGAATAGAAACGTATTTCCAAATATATTCCTTTGGGCTTCTAAATAATATATTTACTGTTTGCTTCTTCTATACAAAAGATCACCTTGGCAACTTTATATAGTAATTGAATATAAAAAATGAAAGGGCCGCCTTAGGGAAATAAAAGCTTTGAATAATAAAGATAAATAGGCGGAGGTAAAGAGGAATTCTTAGATTTTATAAGACAATGGTATGCTGTGTTGACATATAATCAAATTTTATTATTCATTCTCCTGCTCTTATACCACTGCACTGTGGGGTCGGCACAACATGCCATATGATTTGGCTACGTACGTCAACGTTTTAGTTGTATTTTACGACACCTCGGCAAGAAAGAGGATGGTATATTCTACTCAAAAGGATACCACACGGCGGGTCAACACGTTATTTTATTTGTGCCAAACACGATTTTAAAGATTTTTTAATTTCCAAATTGCAAATTGTGCAAATTTTGTTATATTTTGAAACACAAAAAATATACCGCTTTTTTCAAGCCATACGTTAACCTATTACAAAAGTTCCCGCTTTCTTTCTTTTATATAAATTTGACCGTTCTAAAAAAGCTGATAAAAGCAGTTATAAAGTAATTCATAGAATTAGTCGTTACTTTGCGGAGGTCCATAATAAAAAAGTAATGAGAATATAATTTTGCTATAATCCGCGATAAATTTTTAAAAAAATTAAAAAAATTATATCGCGGAAATTATATTCTCATTACTTTTGCCTTTTCTGTTATAAAGTATTTTAAACAGTGAGATTCACTAAGCGTAGCACTCAGAAATGTTATATTATCGTACATATGGCAAATTATAGTGGATATTTTCAAAATTTAATTATAGTTGTATACATGTTCCAACAATGGTTTCTACATCAGATCCATCCAAAAACCCTACCAGTGGTTGGTGTCTCCCCCGTGTTTGGCGTGTCAACACGGCCGGCGGCGGCTCGTTAAAATGTCACGCTCCGTGTCACGGCGGCAAACATACGACACGCCGCAACCCAATTTGGGCATCAGAAATATAAGGATTTGATATATTTATTCACTTAAAATTCCCTGATGGCTAAGCGGTTAAAGATTGATCATTATACAGGACAAATGCGCTTACTTGACACATTGTATGCAGGACACGTACTAGTACGTTTTCTGATGATTGATACATGAGCGCGAGTCACGTACTAGTACGTTTACTGACAATTGATACGTGAGCGCGGGTCGCGTTCAAGTACGTTTTGTGACGATTGTTACGTGAGAGCGGGTCACGTACTAGTACTTTTTCATCATCATCATCTTCCTGCCCTTATCCCACTCTAAGTGGGGTCGGCACAACATGTTATAAACATGTTGTCATATGATCAGGCTACGTATTTTACGACTGGCCGCCTGCCTGACGTCAACTTATCTCAGTCGTATTTTACGACACCTCGATAAGAAAGAGGGTGGTCTATTCTACTTAACCGGATACCACACGGTAAATCAACTTACCTTAGTCGCCTTTTACGACACCTCGGTAAGAAATGAGGGTGGTCTATTCTACTCAGCCGGATACCACACGGCGGGACGACTTACCTTAGTCGCCTTTTACGACATGTCGGTAAGAAAAGAGTGGGGTACTATTCTATTCAGCCGGATACCACACGGCGTACGTACTAGTACTTTTATGAACATTGATACGTGAGTGTGTTGCACGTACTAGTACATTTTTTGACGATTGATACGTGAGCGCGGGTCACTTAGTAATAAGTTTTCTGACGATTGATACTTGAGCGCGGGTCATGTACCAGCACGTTTTCTGACGATTGATACGTGAGCGCGAAGTACGTTTTTTGACGATTGATAAGTGAGCGCAGGTTATGTACTAATACGGGTTAGTCTAACATGGTTTCTTTGTGGGTATAAATATAGTAAATAATTTGGATAATTTGCTAAATTTTACGGGTAGCTAAATAAATAAATTAACGCAACAAACAACAAAACCGTTACAAAACGTATCCGCGCAAAATGTGTTAACTACCCGACTTATGGAGTTTTCTGAAAATAATTTATACTTTTTTACCGTACCTTTATAACTTATATATGTTACCGCACGTATCACATAATTGCGCCAGCAAGAATCTACACATATTCACTACGACAATCTCAATCGTCGCTCCGCACGCAACCGAAACATAAAAGCGTAAAGCTTAACTAATCCTGCACGTATAAGGCATGAGAACGTTACACTTAGCATTACATAGATTCTCTTAGCAAACGCGAATTATATCAAAATAATCATAATTTTTATACTATGGAATTCCTCAAAGTAACGTCTATATAAATTATTTAAAAAATGTACGTAAAAGTTTAATAGAGCAATTTTTCGTTTGAATTGAAATTGGAAATGTTTGTAAAATTGTGGCGCCGTTCGTCGGCGTCGCTAATGAAGTCCAAATTACGCTGAGTTTAATTACACAGAACAAACCGTAGACGGATCCAATTAGTGTCCGTGCAAATACAAGTAATTGGGAAGAGCGAAACGGCTGGATTTGATGGGAGCGCCTTGAAATGTACTTTATTTTACACCAGCGAACCGCCCTGGCTTCGGCCCGGTGGTAGATTTTTTTCGAACTGGCTGTATTGCTGTTAGCCCTAACGGGATTTATAGTGTCACCGAGCGGGACGGGCGAGCGCAGAAGCATCATCGAGGTTGCGAAATGTGAAGAGTAGAGCGCAGATACTCTACTAGCGTCGGTGAACGTTGTCCTAAGATTGTCTTGTGTGAGACCGGACCACGGCTTAGGGCGACGCGTCACTACGCGTGCTGGTACGAAAGCTGGTGGTATGGCTGTGACTAGGCATCACGCTGTTGTTTGAAGCTCTACTAGCTATGGGGAACGTCGTCTTAAAAGTGCCTCCTGTGAGGCCGGACCACGGCTTAGGGCGACGTGTAGTGGAGGGCTGATGATATGATTAGTCATTACGACGTCGGAAGGGTGGCGAGAAGCCACGACCAACCGACGTCAGAAAACTGGGACCTCTTTTTCGCCGGCAAAGACACTTTGTGTGTGTATTACATGTTTCTGTGTTTGCGATCGTTATTTGACCGTCAGGATCATATAGGACGCATTTTGGATATTTTCGGTGGTCAGACCCAACTGGGATGTAGGTGGAAGCAACTGAAATAAGAGGGTTCGGGTGTACCTCAGATTTGGAAGATATTTAATATACCTATATAATATAGCAGCATATGTGTCATAGTTTTTTTTATTTTTTTATTTATTATTTTTATTTATTAAATCAAGTATCAATTACACACAAGAACAAATAATGCTTCAGCAGAGATTAAACAGATACACAGATTCTTTGTTGATGGTTCTTAATTTAGCTATTACGTTAAACTTGCTATGCTATTTCTCGTTAAAGTAGTAAAAAAAGGAAAGTAACGGCCTGTTACTATTCTATCTATTTATTTATAAATAAATGAATATATAACCAAATCTTGGAACATGGCCTCAAAATGTCGGTATGTCTTCTAAAAAAAATCGAAATGCGTTACTACTAAATATCGATACTAATATTATTCCTTATACACCGGGTTAACATATAGGCTATAGAAATCCTGTTAATTCTACGGGAATAGGATGATTGTAAAGGACCACCTATTATCAACCTATCACGACAATAGTCCACGCGAACGAAGTTGCGGGTAAAAGCTAGTATTATATATAGTATAAGATCAAATCCCGCCGTTCCCTAGAATCCCTAATAACCGTTGAATAATGCCGAGTTTAATTAAACAGAACAAATCGGTGGAGCGATTCAATTAGCGCCGTGCAAATAACAGTAATTGGGAGATTAATACACTGAGTGCTCGCTAGGATTTAGTTGTGGTGGCTCGGTGGGATATACGATTTGCACGTAGCCGGTATTACTAAAAGTACGTGGTTAAAATAAAAAAAAACTTAAAAAAAGAAAAAATAATTGTGTAGATGGAGCTCGATCCTAGGTATTTTCATTTCTAGAAACCAACCGTTCCCCGAATAAGCTACGCTGTATTGACATTTAGCGGCAAAAATAGTGTTTTATATTCAATGTAAATTTTAGTATTTTTTTAATAGGAAGCAGGGATAAAACGATTTTTTTAAATAAAACCTAGCTAGATTGATTTTTCCTCTCCAGCCTCCAGCATGCTGTATTTCAGGAAAATTGTTGGAGCCGTTTCCGAGATTCAAAAAAAAAAAATTAACATTAACAAGATTAACTCATTTAAATATTAAAGATTTTAAAAATGTTTGAAGTTATTTTGGCGCTTATTTAGTTATTTAATTTCTTTAGGCGCTAGTACTTTAAAGAGAGATATAATAAAATCATCATCATCCTCCTGCCCTCATCCCACTTTAAGTGGGGTCATGTTAAAAACATGTTGGCACATGATTTGGCTACGTATTTTACGACCGCCCGCCGTATTTAACTTACCTTAGTCATATTTTACGATACTTCGATAAAAAAGAGAGCGTCCTATTCTACTCAACCGGATATCACATGGCGGGTCAACTCACCTTAGTCGCCTTTTATGACACCTCTGTAAGAAATGAGGGAGGTCTATTACTAACTTTATATGAAACAAATTACTTTATATAACACATCTAGTCACATAATCTCCCCTTTTAAAGCCAATAGTCTACATATCCAGTATAATTGTACTTTGCGATAGACAGTTGAACTTAAATATTACGTAGCTAAACGTTTCGTGCAGCAGTTTGGAAGTGCGATCCCCGGGGATAAATTGTCTGTAGGGAATTAATGCATTTAGAGGTTTGTTTGTTCATTGTCTGTGGGCTACAATTTGAATGATTTGGTAGATTTTAAACTTTAGCGATTCATACTAATTATTATATCAACAAACATGTATAATAAGTATATATAAGTACATATATCCCAGTATAAAAAAAATGCGGAGTACGTAACGACCTAACTCGCCATCTCGTTCGCACCTACCTATGCTTGTCTGGCTGGGGTAGGAACTATCGAAAATGTCTGGCTAAAGGGGAAACTTCTTATTCTTATCCAAGTACTATTTATTAAAATCAGCTTTTATACTATGACGTAAATAGAAGTCAAATTTCATGAACTTTAAGGGTGTCAGAGGGTTCACTATGCTAAGTGTCTAACATTGACTGACGTGATTTTTAATATTATTCTAAGGTTAATATCAAAAGATCAAGCTTTATATTATGACAAAATTAATTCGGAATTTTGCAACCTTGAGTACCTCGTATCTCCCAAAGCCACAATGATCCAAATTCCATAATCTACCATCGTTCTTACCTGGGTTGGGAGCATGCACTGACAAAGTTTCAGCTTTTATAATATGACGAAGGTCTGGCGCTCACGGGATCTTGGGCCATAAGGTTCGACGTTTCGGCAGAGTTGCATTCACCGTGATCACGAACTGACAGTTCGTGATCACGTTAAATTAGTTTAAATACTTTCCTTCACATATTTATTGTGTGAAGTTTTAGAAATTCCCCTTAATTCAGTAATAGGTTATCTGTAGTAATAGTTAGCGATAGAACAAACGTTAAATAATGTATATTGGAATCGCAACCACCCACCCTCCACTAATCTGGCTCGCTCGTATTGGCGCCCAACGTGGGCCGTGAATATTGCACGCCCGTCTCGCCAGCATTATCTCGCTTTGATTTCATATTAAATGTTTAATTGTTTAGCGCAACTCGGTTTTGGAGGACAGTATTGGGGATTAGTGTATCGGGGGGATTATGACTTTAATGGTAATTGGATATAGTGTATAGTGAATATTTGTAGATGATATACTAGAGTTTAGGACTGGACATACCCTGAGTGAATGTTGGTTAGGACATAAGTTTACATCTCCTCTTATTAATGCCTGTTAAACGCTAAAGAATCTTTTACTTAATATATTAATATAGCTCATTCTACTACACGTTAGATGGCACTGCACGGTGCAATACTAAATTAGAATCGCGCTAAGAAGATTTTTTGTCTCAGACATAGGTAGGACTGCGAGGGGTAAATAAAGTTTTAATCGATTCATGCGTACAGCCACTGGCTGTCCGTGGTTCGTGCGCAACGTGAATCTCCATAGAGACCTCGACCTACCCACGATAGCCGATCTTTTCAGACGATTCTCGACGACTTACTTCGAGAAAGCATTCGTCCACCCAAACCCCCCTATAGTGGCCGCGTCCAACTATAAGGTGTTCAGGCACCCCAACAAGATTCACAGGCGCCCCAAGAGCGTCCTTAACGACCCCGACGATGCTATACCAGCATCCAACAAGATACTCACACTACATTCACACAAACAGCATCTTCGCCGGCGAAGACGAGGTCCCCGTTCGCTTGTAGTCAAGCCGCCGCAGCCGTCTGCCGCGTCTGACGCAGACTTCTTCCAAGTCAATTATTAGATACAGCCCTCCAAAAAGGCGCCGCCTTCAGCCGAGGTTCGGTCTCGCAGGAGACACCCTTAAGGCGACGCCCCCTGTAAGGCGGGTGCGAATAATGCACTCGCTCTTACCGTCCATCTCTTCTCTCGGCGATGCTTCTGCGCTCGCCCGTCTTATCGGTGACGCTGTCAAAGCCATTAGGGCTAACAGCATTAGTCAAATTCGAAAAAAAAATGTAAATAAAGTCCAGATTTGTATTCATACGATTGTGGTTTCATTTTTCCTATCGGCTCAAGTGTGGGTGCGTTCAATGCACTATCCAGATTATGAACTTCACTTATGATTCGATCGAGAACCCATTTTACCTGTTCCCGAACTGACTTTCGATTTGTTTGTCCATACAGCGGTGACGGAAAGAACGAGTACGCCATCCTTGATAATACCACCATCGAGCGCGGCCACCACCACCACTATGGCGGCGGGCGGCGCGGCGTGCGCGGTGTGCGCGGCGAGCGGCGCGACGCGCGCGGTGCCGGCGTCGCGCGCCGCGCAGTACGGGCTGGAGCCGGCGGCGGGCGCGCGCGTGTGCGAGCCGTGCCACTGCCGCTGCGTGCGCGCGCGCCGCAGCCGCTGCACGGTGCCGGCGTGCGCGGGCCCGCGGGCCAAGCGGCTCCGGCACCTGCCGCCGCGCTGGCACGACCTGCCGCTGGAGCACAAGAGGCCGCTCATGGACGAGTTCCGTTAGTATATATACCATACACGACAATAATATATCGAACAAAATTTAATTATGTCATTATAAATAGAATTTTAATAATATAATGATTTCAATAATATATCAAAGTTAATTATATAAACATCACTATAAAAACATACGTTAATTATATCACATCGCGTTATAATCGAAATACTTTTGTACACGTTTCGGCAGAGTTACATCCACCGATCCATCCACGATGCAACTCTACAATCTATATCAAACTTTACTATATCTACTATATCAAAGATAATTGAAACTAAACAACTAAAACTAAAACTAGAACTTTTACATCATGTGTTATAACAGTTTACGTCCCAAACTAATAAACGATGATGTCCGGCAGAAATCCCAAGCGACCTGAGCAAGTGCTGCCTGACCTGCTTCAAGCGGATCACGCGGCGGCTGGACGCGGTCGGCGAGGGCGGCGCCGCGCCCGAGCCCGGCGAGGACGAGGCGGCGGCCTTCCGCGCGCTGCTGCGCGAGCACGGCACCGCCTGGGAGCGCATGGCGGCCGCGAGCGCGCGCCCGCCGGCCAGCCTCAAGGCCTTCTACTTCACCTACCGGCGCAGGCTGCAGCTGGACGCGCTGCTCGGCGAGCGGCAGCCGGGCCGCAGCGACACGGACGGCAGCGCGCCCAGCTCGGCCGACACGGACACGGCCAGCGCGGGCTCGCCGCGCCCGCCGCCGCTGCCCGGCCCGCGCACGGACGCCGTGGCGCCGCGCCGGCACCGCCGCGACGAGTACGACTCCTCCGCGACCGAGACCGCCGACGAGGAGAACGACGCGCCCACCGCCAAGGTGAGCCCGGCGACGGTACCCCTGTCCCCTGTGTGGACGGTATGAACCTGCTCCGAATCACTATTTATAATAATCACTATCACTACATAGTATAAAACAAAGTCGCATTCTTTGTTTTGTCCATATATCCCTATGTATGCATAAAACTTTAAAACTACGTAACAGGTTTTTTTTAATAGATAGAGTGATTTTAGGGGAAGGTTTGTACGTATAATAACATTCAATACGGAGTAGAGAAATACTGTAATTTTTGAGGTTTCTGGAAATAATTACATTTTTTTCCGCTTACATTGCAAACCCTGGCTAAACCCTACGAGATTAATGAAAATGTTGTACTAAGTATTTGTGCACCTTGAAAAGGCCTACAGAAAAGTCCGCGATGGTATATGTCTATCTCTTATGGATAACCCACAATAGCACTTTTTGTCATTTACTTTTTACGAAAAATAATGCCTTATGTTCAAAGCAATTTTTAAACAATACAGCATTAATCTTATCCAATTAAGTACCTTAAATAAATAGTTGATTTAATATAGATCAATATGGCCGTTTACAGCATGTAATTTAAGTGAACATTTTCGGAGATATTACAGATTTAAAATGCCGTGAGGACGCCGCGCTTTGGGCAGGTCGCTAGTAATAATAATAAATCTTTATTTCAGACAACCAGGGTCCATTTTGTTAGTAATATAAATTAATTTTGACAAAATTTCTAAAAGGAAAAATAATAATAATAAAAAAATATAATTTAAATATAAAATAAAAATAAAAAAATAAAAATATAAAAATAAAAAAATAAATGTTAGTAGTGTAAAAAAAAAAAAAAAACAATTAAAACTTCAGGCCTGCCACACAAGCACCTTTGTAAAATGATGCATGATAGGCGAGTCCATCTTACATATTAACGTCTTCAGAATACTATTGGAGCTGGACCGCAGTGTATTATCTAGTTGCGTGTTCTAATAGCTACGGGCCATCGTTGTGGTATTCGCGAACGACTGCCAGAGCGTGAATAAGCTAACGTACTGACTCTAAATTTTTGCATATAAAACAAATGGTATAATATGCTGGTGTACAAAACATACTTGTTAGCCCGCACTCTATTGATAGCTATGATTGTACAAACATTGAGAATGAGAAATATACAGATTTGATATATTTATTCACTTAAAATACCTTGATGGCTAAGCGGTTAAAGATTGATCCTTGGACAAATGTGCTTACTTGGCTCATTGTATGCAGGACACGTACTAGTACGTTTTCTGATGATTGATACATGAGCGCGAGTCACGTACTAGTACGTTTTCTGACAATTGATACGTGAGCGCGGGTCGCGTACAAGTAGGTTTTGTGACGATTGTTACGTGAGAGCGGGTCACGTACTAGTACTTTTTCATCATCATCTTCCTGCCCTTAACCCACTATAAGTGGGGTCGGCATAACATGCTATATACATGCTGTCTCATGATTTGGCTACGTATTTTACGACCGGCCGCCTGCCTGATGTCAACTTTCTGTAGTCGTATTTTACGACACCTCGGTAAGAAAGAGGGTGGTCAATTTTACTTACCGGATGTCACACGGTGGGTCAACTTACCTTAGTCGCCTTTTACGACACCTCTGTAAGAAATAAGGCTGGTGTATTCTTGTAAGTAAGTAACGGTTACTATCCCACTGTTGGGCATAGGACTGTTCTCTTCATTTTTTTTTATGGAGAGAAGGATTGGAGCTAAGACCTACCACGCTGCTCCAATGCGGGTTGGTACCTACCAACCCGCATTGTAACCTTTACACATATACCCAGAATTCTCTAGAGATATGCAGGTTTCCTCACGATGTTTTTCTTCACCGAAAACCTTGTAATAAATTGCAACTATCAATTAGACACATAAGTTTTACTAGAAAACTCATTGGTGTCTGCCCGGGGTTTAAACCCCTAGACCTCCTCAAAAGAGGCGCACGGTGTTACCACCGGGCTTCCACAGCTCTTCTTGGTCTATTCTTGTGCTAACATTAATCATCGGTCCTATATCGTGTCTGGCAGAGTATAGCGCCGGCGCCGGCGCCCGCGGTTGCGGTGGCGGCGAGCGCGGGCGCGGCGGGCATGGTGGGCACCAGCGCGGTGTCGGTGTCGGTGTCGGGCGCGGCGCCCGCCCCGCCGCCGGGCACGCCGCTCACGGTCCGCGACGTGGTGCTGAACATGATCGAGGTCAGCCTGATGCGGAACTCGAGGCCGGTGCCGCCGCACCCCAACCAACACCCCAACCAGCACCCGGCGAACCACCAGCACCCGCAGCCGCCTAAGGTAATTCACGACCTTATTCTAGGAAATACTCAGTATAAGGTGTATCCGCAACTAAGCTCTGTTGTGCCCCACCATAGTGGGGGTTAATGATGACGAGGTTGACTACATACATTAGGATATGTCATGCATGCTAACGCTCAGTCTATAGTAAGCCACGGATGAGAGCGGTCGTGAGTGCGTTTGTATTTAAGTGTCATAGAAAGCTCGTTTTTTAAAAGTACATCAGAATCCATTTCCCCGTTAGGTCGACTCACAGAAAATAGTAGGCCAAAAACGTCGTTTATAACATGAAGACGAAACAATAATTGCCAACACCGACACGCGTTATACATACAGCATATTCGCAGGCAAAGACAAGGTCCCAGTTTTCTGACGTCTGTCGGTCGTAACTACTTGTCGCTCTCTTTGTCTCTACTCTCCGTTAACTCTCGATGGCGCTGTTAAATCCACTTATGCTAACACCGTATAGACAGTCATAAGTCTCCCCCGGCAGGTGTCTGACGTCGGTCCTAACATCTCGTCGCACTCCCGCTGTTTGTCTCTGTCACATGTGTAACAGTAGCGAGTCTCTCCGGGCAGGTGTCGACGCACGAGCCGCTGGCCACGCTGACGGTGGTGAGCGGGCCGCACGGCAGCTCGCCGCGCTCGCCGCGCTCGCCGCACCGCGGGGCCACCATCACGCCGCTGCCCGACAAGGACGTGATGGTGCTGCACATCGAGCCGCGCCCGCACCCGCCCGCCGCCGCGCCCGCCGCGCCCGCCGACCCGCTCGACCTCAGCGAGAAGCGGCCGCGGCACGACCTGCACCCCAAGCCGGTAACATATCTCATAATATTAAAGTTTATGTTCGGTGTGATGCGCTTGTAATTCGGTCGTTTTTTCATATCCGGCTCCAAGGACCGTTTGATGTAGTGACTTAGATTTTATAAAATGTTTATTTATTATATTCATATATAATTTTATTTCACCCGTCGAATGTTAGGTGCTTTACACCGAACGATATATCGACGGTCCCTACGTACATACGGACATGTAAAAAACCGAGGTTTACAGGAGAACGTAATTTGCGGTCAAAGCGCTTAACGAATACTTTCATGTACGATATTGCTTTTTTTTCTAATATAATTTACAGAAAACTTACATAGGTAAATAAATATGGATAATCTGAAGCCAATAAACAAAAAAAAATTCTATTTTCAACATGTCTGCATGTACGTAGGGACCGTCGATATCCACTGCAAATAAACGTGCAAATAAGTCCGGCCACACATCACACATTGACCAAATTTGAGCAGAAAGGTGGTCGCTTATTATCCATCTCGTCTCGCAGCCTCACCGCAACGCAGAGTACGCGGCGTACAGAGCGACGGAAAGACAATCTCCCACGCAGTACAACTCGAAACCGAAACCTGTGGCGTCCCCGCGACCGACCCTCAAGCTCGCCGCCAACCCCAAGGGCTCGATCACGCTGGGCACTCCGGTCGAAACCCGGTACGAGCCCCAACGGATACCCTCGGACCCGAAGACGGGATCCATCACGGCGGGCACGCCGGTCCACGGCCCCCATCACCTGCCCGAGAAGAGAAACTTGGAGTACCGACGGCGCAGCCCGGGCGGCGCGGCGTACTACGCGGGCGCGGCAAACCAGCCGCGGCCGCAGTCACCTTCATCCTTCCAAAATGTAAGACTCTTATTTTGTCCGTATTTCTTCTTTATTCTTGGAACTCGTTCTTAAATTATTCCAACCTTGTTTGCCTTCTTGCCTTTCCCAAACGTTCGCTCATTTTTGATTATCGTGATGTGCCTTAGTACTTTCCATAACGAGATTCCTCAATCACTGACAACTACCTTCACAGTGTAATACAAGATATGTGTCCTTGTTGGTCGGATATCTGATCCAACCATTTTGAACATCTGTCCCACAATTAGTTCCATGTTTTTGCTAGTTTTTGTACACTATACTAAATTAGTTCAGAATTCGTAGCAGCATATGGTGCAGAACCTTTTAGTACCACTTGGTACTGAGATGTTTGTGCTAATGTTTTTCCAATCACTACGTAGCATACTTCGGGCTCCATATTTCTCAGACATCGCTGCGTTTTCTGTATAATGGTTGAAAAGATGAAGAAAGAATGAGTGATACGTTATACAGACTTCTATATATTTGTCATAAATAAGGCATTGCATTCCAGACGAGTGGCACGGCGGTGTCGAGAGGCACGTACGGGCTGGAGAGGCGGCAGATCATGCTCACGGACTTCATCACCTCGCAGCAGATGTGCAACAACAGCGTGGTGCGCCGCGAGCGGGAGGCCACCCACCACCACCAACCGCACCCGCAGCAGCACCAACAGCACCAGCAGCAACACCAACAACACCAGCCGCAGCATCAACAACAGCATCAACAACAGCATCAACAACAGCATCAACAACAACATCAACAACAGCACCAGCAGCCACACCAGCAGCAGCACCAGCACCAGCCCATCAGAAGAGACCGCGACACGGTGTCCGTGATACAGAAACACACGCACACGTACTCGCACCCTCACCCTCCACCCGGTAAGAGCGCCATTAGATCTATGTGGCCTTTGGTCGTATAGGTGTTCTGTAAATGGATTTCTTTTTCCGAATTAATGAGATTATTAATTTGGCGTTTACATAAATATCATCATTCTCCTACGGTTATCCCACTCTAAGAAGCAGAATATAGTTTCCTCTTCTATACTTCTCTATCATACGTCAACGGCTCCGTCCATCCGGCTCGAAGGACCAAAAAAATGTAAAGAGAAGAAGTATTCCTAAATTATTGTAATGATAACAAAATCATTAATCCTTATATTATGTTGAATTAAATAAATACTAATAGAAAATATAGGTGTATACCTTAGACATTATGATATAGTTGGGATGCGCGACTTCGTCGCAGCTGCTTTCCATCAATCTACGACCGTCGATAACAACACGCTCCCCAGCAACTATAAAACTGTTGATATAGAGCATAGCATTATTTATAAATTTCTATCATAACAATACATAAGGAATATTTGTTCTCCTAAAATCTTGGTCCTTCAAGCCGGACTCTTTTAATCCAGTTTCTCTATCGTTAAAAATATTCCAAAAACGATATTGTCGCAGTTGTAGAATCCATACAAACATATTGTAAATTGAATATTGTCCGTGTGTAGGTCACGAGGCGTTCGCGCAGTTGGTGAACGCGGCGTCGGTGGCGCCCGCGCTGCCCGTGCCGCGCCGCGAGGAGCCCGCGCCCGAGCCGGCAGCACAGCACCACCAGCACCATCCACAGCACATGCACCACGACATGAGGTACGACCAAATATATCTTTCCATCTGCTTTTTGACACTAATTATCGTACTAATAAAATAATACCCATTTCTTGTTAACTCGTTTATATTTTCCAACTGATAAAATACAATACCTGCTATCGATCTAATAAGATACAATGCCCCCGTCGGGTCCAAAACATTTGTTTTTATTCTCTCTACACTGACAGCACTTTTTAAATTTAAAATAAGAATAGAACAAATATAAATTACGCATAATAAAATCGCCATTCTAATTTAAACTCATTTCAAGATTGAAATGAGGTTGACCTAAACTATAATATTTAACAGTACCATGTAAGGTATACGCAGTAAACCTTTTTAATATTAAAAGCCCTTTATGGGTACCGCCGTTAGACTTGTACGCCGGTAGATATGTGGGACTCGGATTGACCAATAACTTGATAGTGTTCAACCACACTATTACACGCAATAAGTATATGCGTACTGCATACAACTTATTTATACTTGGTGTATTTTTTCATAAATTTGATTTATTACAATGTAATTTAATTGAATTCCTAAATAAAATAATAATCAACAATCAAAGTTCAACCTTATACATCAGGTTACAAAATCATGGAAATCAAGCCGTGTGGTATCCGGCTGAATGGGATAGTACCACCATTTCTTACCGAGGTGTCGTAAAAGGTGACTAAGGTAAGTCGGCCCGCCGTGTGATATTCGGCTGAGTAGAATAGACCAAGCTCATTTCTTACCGAGGTGTCGTAAAACTTAACTAAGGTAAGTTGACTCACCTTGTGGTATCCGGTTAAGTAGAATAAACCACCCTCTTTCTAGCCAAATCATGTGGCAACATGTTTAAAACACGTTGTGCCGACCCAACTTAGAATGGGATAAGGCCAGGAAGATGATGAAAATCATGGAAATATAAATTTTTTTGTTTTTCAACCAGATATGGTAAAAAACTCATAGTAGACAATTGAGCGTATTTTAAAAAACTTTACTTGGCGAAATCGAAGTCGCGGCTATTACTAGTAAGTAAAAAATAAATGTCCTTAATGAAAACTAATAAATATCTCTTCACAGGGGTTCGAGAGAGTTCACGATGCCGAAGTTTCATTCGCAGTACCCGCCGGTGGACAGGAGAGCGCCGCCACAGCAACGCGACACGTATGTACTTGGTTATGTTAAAGTATTATGAAGGAAATATATCATGAGTTGATACGTTATACATACATATATTATACGATTGATTTTTATGCAACATTACATATTCATAGTGTTTCTATTTTTTATATTCCGAAGATCCTAAGGAAACGGCGTTTTTTGTTTTATGTTAAAACTAGCTTTTAGCTGCTACTTCGTTTGCATGGACTGTTATCGGTGATAGGTTGATAATAGATGGCGCTTTTTAATCTCATTCTATTCCTGTAGAATTAACAGGATTTCTATAGCCTATATGTTAACCCGGTGTATTAGAACTAATTTTGTCAAATTTCATCGATATTAGTTCAGCGAATTCATAGAGAAAGAATAACAAATATACATCCATACTCACAAACTTGCGCATTTATAATACTAGCAGGATTTAGTACCATTGAAACTTATATACCGAACTTATAGGATAAAAAAATCCTGGTTTTTGCTGGAAACAGGAAAAAAGCTATATGTAAGTAACTATACATTACTGAGGGTATTATATCACTAAATTCGACGCAAATAAAATCGCTGGAACCACAAGTTAATTATAACTAGTAATACATTGTACGTACCGATCTTATGGCAGTGGATAGTCCACTAAAAGTAGTTATATTGGCATAACTATAGTAGTTGGATATATGGTATCGCGGACTTTTTTTGTAGATATTAATACGTTCTATAAAACTGTAGAACATTTTTTGTTCTACTATCAACAGTTTTCCCAGCGCAAGCGATAATAGATTTTTATGACTATTTTTTATAATTTAAATTTTTTTTTAAATTTTTTATATTATATTTATAATAAATGTTTCCAGCCGAGAGAGAATGGTCCCCATGCAGGAGCGCCACTACGTTATCGAGCAGCACCAGTCGCACCAGATGCAGCAGCACGGCCAGCACCAGCACCCGCAGCATCCGCAGCACACGCAGCAGCTGCTGCTGGACAGGCATCACTTGCCGCCACACTCACAGGTACCTTTTAAAAGCTTTCATTCAACTTGCAATGTATGTATGTGAAGGTGGAACATTGCAGGTGCTTTTTAAAAGCTTTTATTCGACTTGCAATGTATGTATGTGAAGGTGGAACATGCTGGTTACTTTTTAAAAGCTTTTGTTCCACTTGCAATGCATTTTTGTGAAGGTGGAACATTGCAGGTACTTTTTAAAAGCTTTTATTCGACTTGCAATGTATATATGTGAAGGTGGAACATGCAGGTTACTTTTTAAAAGCTTTTGTTCAACTTGCAATGTATGTTTGTGAAGGTGGGACATTGCAGGTACTTTTTAAAAGCTTTTATTTTACTTGCAATGTATGTATGTGAAGGTGGAATCTTGCAAGTTAATTTGACTGGTGTCAGATTGAACTGAAATTTTACATACTGTTCCAGTCCCGATGACAATGCATGTTTTTGATAAGCGTTACCTGATGCTGCGATGTTTGTAAGCTCTAAGTATTGTGAATAATAATGGCGTCCGCATCATTTCCTTAAATGGTCCTTCGAGCCAGATATAAACTACATAGAAACACATCCAGGTACCATTTAATATGGGAGTTACGTTCGTTGGCGCAGTGGGTAGTGACCCTGCCTTCAGCTCCGCGGGTCGCGGGTTCGATTCCCGTCGAGGGCCAACATTTTCTATAAATGAATTTATTGGTCTTTGAGCCTGGGTGTATATTTGTGTTTAAGTATGTATTCACCATCATTCTGGTTTACATTAAATTACTTTGGGGACGGACGACCGTGTGTGTAAGTGTCCCATATATTTTTTTTATGTCACATCAAAAATAATGCATCATATCAAAAAATAGTTTATGGTTTACTAGTTTTTGACCGCAACTTCGTTCGCGTGGACTATTGTCACGTGATAGGTTGATAATAGACGCTTTCCAATGTCATCCTATTCCTGTAGAAGTAACAGGATTTCAATAGCCTATATTAACCCTGGCGTATAAGGTATAATTTTGCCAAATTCGTCAACATTGGTTCAGCGGATTAACAAAAGAGTAACATACATACTCATTACTTACTTTCGCATTTATAATATTAATAGGATGTAGAAAAAGGGTTCGGGGAGCTGCTGGATACAAGCGGCACAAAATCGTGATTTCTGGACCCATGTAGAGACCTATGTCCAGCAGTGGACGTCCATCAGTTTAATAAGAAGAAGAAGGATGTAGAAAAGGATGTGTGGCTAAGCTCAAATGAATGACTTGTCCGTTTCAGAACATGTCTGTCGACGAGCGTCGGCCGTCGAGCGGGGTGGTGAGCGTGGCGGGGGCCTACGGGGGCCCGGCCAAGAGAGCGCTGCATGCGTTGGACAGAAAGGATGGGTGAGAATGTATTTTAATACATTTATTTGTACATTATACCAAACGGAACTTTTAGCATTGACACAAGTGCGAAAAAAAAGGTGCTCCAAGGTGCATTATCTCTTTATTAATCAACATTACGGGAAATTTAATTAAAATAATGTAATTAGAAACGAAAGGTTACATTATCGCTATATTAATTGAGCATATCTGTAACATTGTTAGATTTTTTTTCAAAATTTACATACCTTTAATCCAAACAATACACTTGTCAATCTTAAATATTTAAAAGTTATATTTCGTATAAATACATGATTGTTCTGGCGTCACGTTCCTAAAGACGTCCCTCATCTTAATATTAGAAATATAATATATTAAAAGGCAATTTGACCGCCCGTGCGGTATCCGGCTGATCCGGATCCCTCATTTTTTACCTAAGTGTCGTAAAAGGCGACTAAGGTAAGTTGACGTCAAGCAGGCGTTACAACATGTTTATAACATGTTGTGCCGTTGTAGACAAGGGCAGGAGAAGAACGATGAAATTTTATCACTGTTGCTGAAAGAAAAACGGGAATTTTTTAATCCTATACGTTACCCCGGTATATGAACATGAATTATGACAAATTTAATCAGCTCCATATTCGTAATGGTATGGATACACTAGTTATTTATTTATCTATTAAACAGTTTGCCAACACACATAACACTAACAATAACAATAAAACATCATATTTTAAAAACATACAAATTGTGCACGTCCAATTACTGGCAAACAGCGTGCATGACTGTCTTGCAAGTGCGGAGTTACAAAAGTTAAATTTGTAAAAGGCTATCAATTAAATCTTAATTATATATAAACTAAGAACTGACTGGCCCGTTGGAGCAGTGGGTAGTGACCCTGCTTACAGCTCCGCGTTGGTCCTTGAGCCTGGGTGTATATTTGTATTTAAGTATGTATTTAAAAATATATATAAGTATATATTCACCAGTTGTCTACCATAACACAAGTATTAAGTTACTTACTTTGGAGACGGACGACCGTGTGTGTAAGTGTCCCATATATTTATTTATTATTTATTTAATAAGAAATACAGGAGGCGACACTAAGTTGTTTTTATGCTGATGCAAAATAGTTTTAAGTTTATGAAGACTCACAGCGAGAATGTCTGTTTGTGTTCTCGTAGTTACGTTAATTTTTACGTTTATAAAATAATTTTTACGTTTTTTAATCTTATAATTTTATTGTGTTAAGGTGTGTTGATGAATAAAGATTTATAAATAAATAATTATTTATTGATGTCGTGCGACGCAGGCGGACGGTCGTGAGCGTGGCCAGCGTGACGAGCGTGAGCGGCGCGGGCGTCACGACGGTGTCGGGCGCGGGCGCGGTGCCGGGCGCGCCCGCCGGCTCGGAGCTGTCGGCCGCCTCGCTCATCAACGCCATCATCACGCAGAAGATCAGCCAGACCAGCAACCAGCGATTCCCCTCCGTGAGTGATAAATGATCAAATAAAACATTAGGAATTAGAACAAAAGGATTAGAACATTAGGACTTTTCCGCAAGTCCGATACAGTCCTCCACAACGCATCGTTTTAAGCAGAGGTCCGGCCTCACAGGAGGCACCCTTAAGGCGACGCTCCCAGGATGCTGCAAAACTCGCTCTCCCAGTTTTCACTCCGGCGATACTTCTACGCTCGCCCACTTTCTCGGTGACGCTGTCAAAGCCTCTAGGGCTAACAGCATTAGTTAGAGTCCGGAAAAAAATCGTTTAAACTATTAATTTTGAAAAGTGAAAACTAATACCAGCAATGCTCGTGTGTAGTTGCGCATAAAAAGGCCTTGATTGGTTTTGGGTCCGAAGCAGTGGGTTGTAATCGCGACTGGAAACTGGTCATTGTGGAACAGCATTTGCAGCACAGTGCCATAGTATTATGGCAGTGCCACCACTACCAAATTATGGTGACGTGTTGAAAACTTTAATATTGATCATTACAATTAAATATGGCGTCAAATTAAATGTTTCAGGGCCATCACTAACATGTGTTCTTTCCTTGTCTAGGAGAGTAAAGTGGGGATCTTTTATCCCGCCTGTTACCCTGATGTATAAACTTTAATTGTGCCAGACATGTTCCATTATTTACAATATTTTTCATGCCTTTTTGCCATTGGTTTCAGAAGATCATACGTGAAGGCGAATCTGTCCAGCAGCAATCAGACCGGATGGTATCCATCGAGCACTCCCGGGACAGAGACCGGGATGGAGACCGGGAGCAGGACGGGCCCGCGCCGCACTCGGGTCACACCACCAGCATGAAGCTGGGAGACCTAGCCTCCAATATCATTGTCAGGGACTTCAGCAGTCCGACCACCAACTCGATATTACATCATAAGTGAGTTATTTATTGGAGTAACAGTAATTCCACCTCTGGCCATTGGCCTCTGTTTTTTTTTAGAGAGAAGGGTTGTAGCACCCACCACGCTCCTGCAATGCGTATTGGTAGGGCACACATATCCCCATATTATTCTAGAGATATGCAGGTTTCCTTACGATATTTTCTCCTCCGAAAGTGCTTTGGTTTTTTATCCTGTACTAGTTGCACCCTTAGTTCCGCGACCGCGTGTAAAACAGCGTACAAAGGGCACAAATCCCTTTAAAGTGATATTTTGCATATGAAATTAGTATTGTGAGTGAATCATGAGAGAGACAGCTTTTAGGGTGTTTGTTTAATAATAATATATTGAACATGTGACTCTCTCGAAAGAGTCACACGGTTTCGCCTCCCGGCTATCACAGTTCGACCCTGCCCATGCATTCAGTGTAATATTTCTTTACACTGAATGCATGGACATTTTATTGCAATTTATTTTATTTTTATATAATTTTTAAATACATACATACACCCAAAACTGGAAAAAACCGTTTGCACATACTAGGGGCACTACAGAAAGGCTGAACCCTATTTGCATTCTAAATCTATTATCATATTGGTTACACAGAGCATCCAGCGATGCACGTGTGTAGTAACACATAAGAACAGTTTTTTTTATAGAAAATGTTGGCCCTCGTCAGGAATCGAACCCGCGACCCGCGGTGCTGAAATCAGGATCACTAGCCACTGCCAACGGGCCAGCTTCTCATTAAATTGTCTGTTATTTATCTCGTTATGTTATTTATCTCGTTATGTTATTTATCTCGTTATGTTATTTATCTCGTTATGTTATTTATCTCGTTATGCTATTTATCTCGCTATGTTATTTATCTCGTTATGTTATTTATCTCGTTATGCTATTTATCTCGTTATGTTATTTATCTCGTTATGTTATTTATCTCGTTATGCTATTTATCTCTTTATGTTATTTATCTCGTTATGTTATTTATCTCGTTATGCTATTTATCTCTTTATGTTATTTATCTCGTTATGTTATTTATCTCGTTATGCTATTTATCTCTTTATGTTATTTATCTCGTTATGTTATTTATCTCGTTATGCTATTTATCTCTTTATGTTATTTATCTCGTTATGTTATTTATCTCGTTATGCTATTTATCTCGTTATGTTATTTATCTCGTTATGCTATTTATCTCTTTATGTTATTTATCTCGTTATGTTATTTATCTCGTTATGCTATTTATCTCTTTATGTTATTTATCTCGTTATGTTATTTATCTCGTTATGCTATTTATCTCGTTATGTTATTTATCTCGTTATGTTATTTATCTCGTTATGTTATTTATCTCGTTATGTTATTTATCGTGTCTAGCAACCGGTTCGCGGTGTCGGGCGCGGAGACGTACACGGCGGGCGGTGCGGGCGCGGCTGCGGGCGCGGCGGGCGCGGGCGGGCCGGCCGGCGACGAGTGGCGGCGGGACGCGCCCAAGCACGCGCCCTACCTGGAGCCCGTGTCGCCGCCGGACAACCACCATACGGGGTACGAGATATCAAATTTGGAATAATATTCATCCAACTAAACTTGTAAACGAGTCCTTTTGATCGTCAACTCTACTGCTGGTTCGGAAAATTGCTTTTACCGAAAAGAACAGCAAGGACTTTGTGCTCCTTCACCAAAATATATTTCTCGAATTTAGCTAAATCCAAACAGCTCTTTCATTTATGCAATTATATATTGTGCTAAATATTTTAAATTGCTATAATGCTAAGGCTAAATTGAATGTAGAATTTTATTATAGAATCAAAGTTACATTATTTCATTCTTCCAAAGCTAGTTTTGTATATAAAGAATAGACACATCCTATAATTATAGTGTATTATCTATGAATAGACAACTAATTTTTTTCTCGAAACGAAATTGACATTGACAATTCAAAAATGATTCGATTGCCACCAAAGATTACAGTGTACATAACGAAAAATATTTACAAATATAAAATTTATAAATTTTTATTTTTTTAACACTACACTCTTTAATTAAAAATATGTAAACACTGTTGCATAGTTTCAAAAGTTGACTTCTGGATGTCGTTGAAAACCGAATCAGGACCTTTAGTTCTAAGATAACATACCATGATTGCCACCTAACACGTAATACGTTAGGTAAATCTAAAGATTGTTTGAAAGTAATCTATCCAGCCGTTTGTAGTTTATAACGAACATACAATATCCTGTACTATATAAGCTGAAGTTGTACTATATAAGAGCATATTCAAATTCAAATTCAAAATATTCTTTATTCAAATAAACTTGTAAACAAGTGCGTTTGAATCGTCAACTCTACTGCTGGTTCGGAAAGCGGTTGCTCTTTTAAAAATATAATTCTTAATACTATTTACATTATGTCGTTACTGTCTTGTACAGGCTCAAAGAGAGCTATATCCACACATTCTTATCTTCTAAATAATCCTCAAGAGTATAGTAGGCTTTCTGTATCAGCCTCTTTTTAATAGTGTTTTTAAACTGCTGTAATGGCAAAGCTGAAATTGATTGCGAAATTTTATTATAGAATCTTATACCAAAACCCACAAACGAGTTACGCACTTTTGCAAGGCGCAAAGCAGGAGCCGCAAGCTTATGTCGGTTCCTGCTTTGTCTATTGTATACATCACCTATCGTACAATATCCTGTACTATATAATATATGTGTACATGCAGGCGCGGCGGCGGCGCGCGGCGCTACGGCGCCATGGGCGTGGTGGGCAGCCGCGAGCTGACGGCCTTCGACTACGTCACCACGCGCATCGTGGAGGTGATGCGCAGCGACGAGGAGCGCAGCAAGCCGCCCTTCCACCCGCCCACGTCCTACGCCTACCCCTACTCCGCGCTCAACGTGGCCACGCCGCCCGCCGACGGTAACTGAACAAAATAATCACTTAGGATGTATTTGATTAATCTCACCATAAAAAACTTCACAGCTTTGTAAATTAACTCAATTATATTTCAACAAGTAAAGCAATAACAACATGATTTTACATAATTCCATATATTTTGGCATTCAGTATGCCCATGGACAATAATTATTAAAAACAAAAAATACTAATCGCCTTAATTTGACCATAGATCATAAATAGTGTTCATTAACTGCCCACAGTAGGTAGCCTTCAGCTCCGCGGGTCGAGGGTTCTATTCCCGCCGAGGGCCAACATTTTCTATAAATGAATTTGTTGAGCCTGGGTGTATATTTGTATTTAAGTATGTATTTAAAAATATATATAAATATATATTCACCAGCTGTCTGTCACCAGTAACATAGGTATTAAGTTACTTACTTTGGGGATGGACAACCATGTGTGAATTTATATACACATATATTTATATATATATATTCATAATATCAGTATGGATATCACTAATGTCAAGCCAGCTTTCCGCTCGGAAGATAGCACCGTGTCATACGTATAAATAATAAATAATAATAAATATATGGGACACTTACACACACTTTCGTCCGTCCCCAAAGTAAGTAACTTAATACTTGTGTTATGGGTGACAGACAACTGGTGAATATATACTTATATATTTTTAAATACATACTTAAATACAAATATACACCCAGGTTCGAAGACTAACAAATTCATTTATAGAAAATGTTGGCCCTCGGCGGGAATCGAACCCGCGACCCGCGGAGCTTAAGGCAGGGTCACTACCCACTGCGCCAACGGGCCAGTCAAATTATATACCAAAGTATATACCGTTAATGTATGTCTTATCGTCCCCGTCTGTAGTGAGCACGGTGTCGGGCGGCGGCAGTCCGGCGGCGCCGCTGCCCGCGCCCGCGCCCGCGCACCCCGAGCCCGCGCCGCTCATGTCCGCGCAGTACGAGCCGCTGTCGGACGAGGACTGACGGCCAGAGCGGCCCGCGCCCGCCGCGCCGCGCGCCTAGCGCCCCCCGCCGCCCGCGCAGGCCGCACGCCGCTCCGTCATCAGGCGCGCGCGGTAGGGGGGGACACTTACTGCTGCTACTGCCGATACAACGAATACAATATAGGACGGTGCGGTGCGGTGCGGTGCGGCACGGTGCTGTGCGGTGCGGTGCGTTACGGTGCGGTGCGGCGCGGCGCGGTGAACAGTGACAGGGTGTGAAGTGTGATCTCAGTGTGTCGATATCGTGCGAGCGTGTCCGGCGCCGCGTGTCAAGTGAAGCTTTAATCGACTGACATTCGATGTGATCCGATACGATATGCACAGATTTTTATAACTGATATCTAATTCTAAGCCACGTTTTGCTGTTATTTTATTTTTAATCGAGCGATTTTAACGTATTTTATTTTGTAAGGGAAGTTGTAGATTGATTATAAATAGTAGCCGGTAAGGAACATACGAGGAATCTGCGGCCGACCGCGATCGCTAGCGTCGCTTAGTTAAGAGATTGTTATCGAGTGCTGAGTCCGTGTGAATATTGAATGGTATTTATTTGTTGTTTATGTTCCACTTGTTTTGTCTTTTAATGTTGTAAGACGCCGCGCCGAATGATGTCGTCTGTGTAAAGGAATATTGTTGCTAGAGAGTCCAGTAAGTCGACTTGGTGTAGTCGACGTGTATATAAATGTTAGTTTTGTATAATTTTTTTATAGAATTTACTACTGGAAAGGGATTTAAACTGAAAAGTGGTTTTCAAAATTCTGAAATTGTGGAACTTAAATTATATGTCAAATCATGTAATATTTAAATTATGCAAATGATAAACATTATGAGGCAAGAATATAAGATTTTTGGATTGGTGTTTAACACTTGTCACATGTTTTTGTAAATCTAAACGAACGTAATGAGTAAAATACGAAATAGACGTTTTTCTAAAATTTAATACCTTTCGCTTAGTCACAAAGCGAAGCAAATCAATCAATACTCGATTCAGAAATATTGAACCAATAAAATTATAATTTTAATTTAAAATCCTAATTGGATATTATTGGCTTTATTAAGCCATTAATTACTTATTACTATAAATCTTCATCACTAATATTGGTTTAGTTTCGTGATGTAAAGCAAGTATAATTAAATCATACAATGATAAAATATATAATTACTTTAAAATTAGTACTGATTATGTCGTATTAAAAGTACATTTTTTTTAGTTACATTCTTACTAAGATATAAAATTATTCAATTAAAGTTTTTAAATATTAGGTATCGTTCGTTGATTGCCTGAGTTCCTCAAAGTCAGAGTTTTCGACCAAAGAGTTCCGATCGTAGACGTATATCGGCAGTTTCACGTTAATCGTTCGTGTATTGCCGCATGCGTCTGCCGCAGAGAGCGACGCGCGTCATTCGGCGTCGCGTGCTCGAGACGGATGTATAGTATGTAATTCTATATAGCAACACTGCCGCTGCGCATACCTCACTAACTTTAAGTGGCAGCCACATAGCGAAACTTTAATAATGTACCCAGTCTTCCATCTCAACACCGGTAGCGTAGGATCGTCGCGCGACTTCGTCCATATCTACACCTAAGTAATTGTAAATTGTGTATAGTTAGTATAGAACCTCGCCCGGGCACTTGCAGATTCCTCGCGGCCCGCAGCGAACGCGGCGGCGCGCGACTGTCGCGCGAGCGTCACGCGACAGTCGCGCGGCCGCCGATAAGTTATAGCATTGTATAGCTTCGCTTCGGATTTCGCTGTCGCATCTCCCACTCTCGTTTAGTATACGCGTAGTTGAATTATCATTTCGTGTTGTAAATAGCTCATCCCGTCTAGCGCGCGGTGCGGCGCGAAGTCCGGACCGCGACCTCGCGGCGTCAGACGGCCGCGGTCGACGTGCGGTCACATATTATATAAATATTGTAAAAGTGTATGGTTATTATGTATACATACTGTGCATTTGTAATTATACAGGTTAGTTTAACGAGTACTATGGAGATTTTCATTTTCTAGTTAGGTCGGTCTTCGGGCCGGGGTATAAATATTGCGTGTTGGGACACGGCGCGTGTCTGTGTATGTGTGTGTGTGCCCGCGCGCCGCCGCCCGGACCTCACCCGCTCTGTGGATACCTCGAGGACTGCCCGCGGCTCCCACTTGTCTAGACATGTCACTCCGGACGCTAAGATATACGATAGATGACCTTGGCTAATCGAAAAGCGTATACTTTATTTTAAAATGGTTCTTCCGCGTGAATACGTAAAAATCGATTAAAAATTTAATAATAAAATTTATACTCATAAAAGTACGTAGTTATAGCTGCATTTAAAAGCTCAATAAAGGAATTTAAATTATTAAAATACAAAAAAACAACATCATTCATTATTGAAAAAACGAGTAACATTTCAGTTAGTCTAATATTTGCTAATCTATTGGTACTGCTGAAAGTTGTATCAAAATATAAGTTAAGTTCAAACACTGGCCAACACATCGGCCGAAGTCGGAGCCGCGAGCAGGCGTGTACATGTATTGAAATATTGTGTAAAACGACTGATTAAATTAATTTGTGTGCGGGACGCGCGGCGGCGGCCCCACTGCATTGTGATTTCTTTATAATATAAAACTGTAACGTATTGTAAGTAGTCGAAAGAAAAGATAACCCTTGTAAGTCCAATCATAAGCAAAAACAAAGTTTTGGGAGGACAAATCAATAAATAAGACGCAAATCTATACTGTGTTTTATTTACATGTGGATGGCTCGAAGACAATGATTTAACAAGTACAGTCAAATGGTATTCACTGAAATTTATCCATATAGGCTTCCTCCTCCTTCCTCAATACATGTCCATACCATCCCAATCTTACAACTCTAGTCTTTTCTATAATTTGCTCAATTGCCAGACTTTCCCTTATATAGATATTTTGTATTTTATCCAATTTGTTACACCACACATCCATCTTATCATTCTCATCTTATTCGCATGCATTCTTCTTTCATCCATCTTTTTCACTGCCCAACATACAATACGAGTACGACAGGTCTTATGACAGTTTTTAGATCGAGTAGTTTTGGGAATATGATAGAGATATACTTATTTATATATTCCGTCGGTCAAATCTACAGTTTGGTCTAATAAATGGCGTAGGTTTCTAATTATAAACGTTGAAGTAATGCCAAATTCACCAGTAATTATGGAGAGTGCGCGTATAAGTTATAGCAACCCGAAACACCGTTCTTGGACTGGAGTGACGGTGTTCTGCGCGTACCTTGTGCTACTGATGTTGGAAATATACATCGAATTTTATGAAAACCAGTCACATCTTCGTGTGTACCAAAAACTGCGCGACATTCTAGAGTGCCTATTCAGTAAATAATAGTGTGTTGAATTGCTTATGTAGAATAAATGTTACAACATGTTTCTACCTCCTCTACAACCTCCTTCAAAGAGTTGGTCATTAATATGAAAAAACATTGTGGCCGGTACTATATGTTATTGAGTTGTTGAGAATGAGTAAATGGGTTGACTTTGGTAATATTGCTTTTTATTATAGCATAAGAATAAAAGAGAAATATCGCCGTTTGTTATATAAATTTATGGAGGATTTTGGTATCAAATATTGTGGGTATCGTTTGTGGGTTTTGGTATAAGATTCTATAATAAAATTCCGCAATCAATTTCAGCTTTGCCATTGCAGCAGTTTAAAAACACTGTTAAAAATAGGCTGATACAGAAAGCCTACTATACTCTTGAAGATTATTTGGAAGATAAGAATGTGTGGATATAGCTCTCTTTGAACCTGTACAAGACAGTAACGGCTTAATGTAAATAGTATTAAGAATTATATGTTTAAAAGAGCAACCGCCGAGTTTCTTGCTGGCTCTTTTCGGTAGGAACAGCTTTCCGATACACAGCGGTAGAGATGACGATTCAAAAGCACTTGTTTACAAGTTTATTTGAATAAAGAATATTTTGAATTTGAATAAATATTTATTTCTAATCTGTTTGACGGATAATTATAATTTATTAAAGCAGTTATCTGTTTATTCTTTATTTGACGGGTGTTTATTTAAATATTAGTAGAGTGTCGAGATGTAAAACTCTTGTATATTTTGTTTAAACGACCACTGAGATTTTAGTTACTACTCTTCTAGTTTCCTCTACCTTCAGTTTATGTATAGAAACCGGCTTTATACACAGTCTTATTTTAAAGAATCAGCTTGAATCCAAGCCCTTATTCATGAAATTACTTACATTGTTGTAAATTATTCTGGTATAATGTTGATAAGAGGATTGTGTATTTATGCAGTTTTACATTTACAAATTACAATTAATCATGCTCTTCATGGTAAAAAAATACAAACCACATTTCCCAAGAGATATATTTTGTAACCTGACAATATTTGAGTAGCGTTCTGAATTGACTTTATCACGAGAGAGATATGGCCTTGGAGAGTTATCTAGCTGTTTCATCTGTCTCCACTATTTCAAAAGTATCGGGAATCGACGTGTATATTGGAATTATACTCAAAATCACATGAGAGAATAAAAAAAAACAAATATAATAATAATTTTTATTACTCACATTACTTACAGCACAGATGCCACAAAACATTTATCAACAAACTCGTGTATCATAAAAACAGACAGCGTTATAAATATTCGATAAAATGCAATAAATAACCAAAGAAATCTCAACAAAAAAAAAACTTTAAATATATTAACACTTGCCATTCACGCTACTATTAATATAAAACTTGCGACCGGGTATCGATTTTTTCATAACGAATGTTAAATTACTAATTTCGGATAATCGCTTGATCGATATCTCGAATTTGTCAAATTAATCGTTGACTATTATCGACCAAATAATAAAATTATTTTGCTATAATCCGCGATAAGGTAAATAAGAAATATATATAATGTTAAATGTAAGAGTGGACTATGCGATTTTTGACGTGGAGTCTATCTCCTGATGATGCTTCGTTTGCGGGAAGAAACAATTGTTTTGTGATAGTGAACGTGTGCAGTGCTTATGTATTGCTGTCGTGGTGGCGGAGGTTTGTGCACATGCATATTTGTAAAAACACGTTTTTTGTTTTTCATTGTACACTCTACATTTAGCATTATATATTTTTTCTATTTGCTTTAAAGAATATGGTAGTATTATGGATATCCGCAAAGTAACGCCTAATTCTATAAATTGATGTTAATTTGTGAAAGTTTAAATCACAAAATACGTCTTAAATATTTACACATTATGAACAAAACTTTTTTAATTGTCTACATCAAAACTATATCCCGGTCGATACTTTAATTTCTCTACTTCTTGGCAAAGTCTTCTCCAGTTTTAATGTTCTTGAGCAGTTCCGGGATGGCTTCTTTGAGGAGCTGCTTCTCGTAGTCGTTGAGGGTTCCGAAGCCGAGGTTCTTCTCGACGCCATTCTTGCCCAACACGACGGGGTTCGCAAAGTATGGGGATTCGGTGAGATCGGATTTGATATACGCGCATTCTACTACGTTGGATTCGCCCTGAAAACGTTATTGTTAATAATTAATGGTACTCCGCAACTTCTGTGTTAAACTACCCTCTATTAACTCCAAGTTTTCCTGTTTCTAGAAGGGAAAACGTCGTTTGATTCTGTGCATAAGCCCGTTATATATAAACTTAACGTTAAACTTAATTCGTACCAAATTTCATAAATATTGACCCAGTTTAAAGCCGTAATAGACAGAAAGGCTTTTCCATTTATAATTTTAGTATGGATTTTTAATTTAAAAATTAAAGGTCAAATAATCCTAATAAATCGTGGTATATAATATCACTGATCACACGATGGGGTAGACCTGTAATAGTTTTTTAACAAATTATTTGACTACTTCTTCGTAAATATCATTTAGTATTACTTTTTAGTACTATTACTACTATAGTAACAAACTACTATAGTAGTAGTACTATTTAGTAATATAGCAAATAATATGGAATTCTTTTGAGTCATAAAAATAATTTTGTTAGTGGCAACACATTTCACGAAATCAAATCACAAAGTATAGCATAATAGTGTAATTACAAGTTTTGCACAAATAATTGTTGATTTGTATATTACCTTAAGTCCCTTGAGCACTGAGCCGGTGAGGCGCGCGCCCGCGTACGCCATCGACAGCGTGGCGGAGCCGCCGCCCGCCTTGGCCTTCACCACCTGCGACAAGAGCACTACACAACACGCGCACAGACACACAACAAATGATACATGATAAGAAAAAACCTTCTAAAATTAGAATTAGTTAGAATTAGAAGCAGAATTTACCTACTTCACACACTTTTTGTTAACCTCCCTCCTCCCAAATTTAATGTCACAAAAACTAAGACCCTCCCCCTGAATATAATAAACTAGCAAAAGCTAGTAAAAACGCTAGTAAAAAGCGGGTTTTTACCCGCTTTTTTTAAATCGATTAAATTAAAAAATATTCGGAATTAAATACATCACTTAATTTTAAGAGGGTTTTACATATATAGATACAGTAGCTTTTACCCGCAACTTCTTCGCGTGGACTGTTGTCGCGTGATAGGTTATTAATAGATAGTGCTTTTCAATTTCATCCTATTCCTATAGAACTAACGTATTTTATGAACAGCTCCATATAAATAAGTTAAAACCAAACGTCGATAGAACGTACCTCTGTGCCAGCCTCTTGGATACGTTTAGTGAGCGCGTCGATCTTGCCCTGGTCGGAGAGCTTGACCGCCGGGTTGCTCTGGCTCAGCAGCGGGATGATGGTGACCCCGGAGTGGCCCCCGATGACGGGGATGGAGACCGTTCTGGGGTCGACGCCGTTGATCTCGCCGATGAAGGCGGCCGCGCGGACCACGTCGAGGGTCGTAACGCCCAGGACGCGTTTAGGGTCGTACACACCGGCCTAGACGCAATTATACATCTAAGTATGTAGTACTTCACAGCGTCCTATTTAACACTGATGATCAAATAACGATCGCAAGCACAGAAACACGTAATGCACACATAGCGACTTTGTTGACGAAGACGAGGTCCCAGTTTTCTAACATCGTTATACAACAGTTATACCACCATTACACGACGCCGTCAGTCATTTGTCCCATCTTACAACCTTATTCGATACTAGCAGAACTTCTGCGCTTTAGTTTCCACATTTCACAACCTCGTAAAAGCCGTTAGGGCTAACAGTTAAAAAATGTACTTCGGCTTTCTCTTATTGGAGCAAATTCCTTCAAACATTGGTACGTCGTATCGTATCTGAGTTTCCGAGATTTTCCACAGAATACTTCTTCCTACGCTTTTCACCATTCTAGTTAGATAATTTTTTTTCCTATAAGTTCAAAGAAAATAACGCCTATTATGACTTTAGCTATAAGCTTTGTATCGAGCTTCTCTTAAGTATTTACAAACTCTAACAATGGCAATCAGTTACCCGAGCTACCAAAGTGTTTTCAATCGCCGGAGTGCAAAGGGCATGTTCACAAGAAAACTATAGTAAAAATTCACCTTTTTCAAGACCTCCGACGCGATCGGCACCATGGAGTTGACCGGGTTAGTGATGATGCACACGATCGCCTTGGGTGCATTCTTGGAGATGCTGACCGCCAGGTCGCGGACGATGGAAGCGTTTACGTTGAACAGGTCGTCGCGGGTCATCCCCGGCTTGCGGGGAACCCCCGCGGGGATCACGACCACATCTGCACCTGTGGGACAATCAGATCAATTCAAACACTTGTCAATCTTCGGGGAATCGAACTGAACTCCTACTTTTTCGGGATGTTGCTCTTATTGAGAAAAACCAAATAGAAATCCGGCGGCAAATCTTTTGTACATTTTAATTTTCAAAATTAAGCTACAGTTTTACCTACATGAAGTAGGAAAGATTATATCATTTACATGATCTTAAACTGATTAAAAAAGTAAAGTAAAGTTATGGTCAAAGTAACACTTTCCCACTGCTGGGCATAGGCCTCTTCGCTCCGTTTTTTGGAGGGAAAGGCCTACTACCCTGCTCCAATGTGAATTGGTAGGTTACACATATCCCCAGATATTGCAAGTAATAAATTTCAATCATCAATTAGACACAAGTTTTAACAGAAAAACTCATGGGTGTCCTTGTGACTCTGTCGAAAGAGTGACACCTTCTGACCGCTAGGCTATTACAGCTTTGTTAAACTGTTTAAAGTAACGGCCTGTAACTATCCCACTGCTGGGCATAGGCCTCCTCTCTCCATTTTTTTGGAGAGAAGGGTTGGAGCTAAGACCTACCACGCTGTTCCAATGCAGATTGGTAGGTTACACATATCCCTAGAATTTTCTAGAGATATGCAGGTTTCCTCACGATGTTTTCCGTCACCGAAAAGCGTGTGATAAATTGCAATTATCAATTTTAGAGGCAAGTTCACAGGCCTACAAATTATTTGTTTCTAGCATTCCAGTTTTTATCAATATCATGACAATAATTGATTAATTTTGCAAGTACACCTGCAGCACCCACTTACATATACCCACATATGCTGCAAGAGAAAAATGGATAAAAATAACTTCAATATGGTATGCCGAACAAATATATAATAGTCTTATCTTTGTCAAATTTGCTTTATCTTTGAGTTTTAGTGAAGTCATATACATCATATGTAGATTTGATTTGATAAAATCACTTATTCAATATAATATGATATCTGTAGAACAAATTATTTTGCTGTATGAAACACTGTTTCATCATATTACATAAATATATAGACTATGTATTGTTTTCCATTAGATGAAAATAATTTAATTTCTATAGTTATATAATTATTAAAACAGTGGTCACCACTATATTAACTATGTAATTTTATCAAAATTGTCATGAAAAGCTTATTTCTGTATAATTTCAAGCATGCTATGTAAAGATGATATAAGGGAGAAATGGCGAGACATCGTGAGGCGAGTAAGATCTGCCACCCATAAAAATACTTAGTGTTAACCACGACCACTCTGTCAAGAGTGTTGCGACTGAGAAGAAGATGTAAAGATATCAGTCCATTTCTTTAACAGCTGAAATAAGAGTAGTTGCAATTGCATAGTGAAGATATTTATTAATAAATTTTTTTGAGTTTAGAGTGAGGTTTTGCGATTTTATTTCAACTTACAGGCCATTGATACAAATATTACAAAATACAACAGTCTCTTTATCTGTTACACTTTTATAGCCAACCCACTAGAGCAATTTTAATGAAACGATTAACTCTTAAAGCTAAAATTTATAATAAAAACAATAAAATACATAATTAATACTAATTTAACGCTGAAGTCAATCAAACTAATTTAAATAAATCATTAATAATTTACACACAGAACTCATTGATCGATTGATTGATTGTAATCAGAAAAAGAAGCTATAAAATTTCTTCTCTCTCATATCTTTCTCACACAGATAAACAAATTAATATGAAAGGAAACATTGTTCATGTTATTTTTTTAAACTAATACATGTTCCATAAGTTGTATGTATATAAAACATGCATTTTATCTTAACTGTGTTCATAAATTATTAGTTTTTTACCATGTAATAAAGAAAATAAGTAGTAATTATAGATGTCAACCTTCTAACCTATATGTCAAGAAGTCCACAAGTAAGGAAAAAAAAAGTAATCTAACTATCCAGAATTTGCACTTGACCCTGAATCACTGCCAACTCGAAAATGGAGGTTATGTACACAGCGAACTTGTTATATAATACCAATTATGACATTTACCTAGTAAACTGTGGTTAGATGTTATGAATAGATACATACCCTTGATGGCTTCGTCCAGTTGCTCGGGTCCCTTGTGTCCGGTGACCTTAGCAGGAGTGTCCATGTGGGATAGGTCAGCTGCAACACCAGGGGTGACCGGCGCAATGTCGTAAAGGGCTAGTCGTGTTACAAGGCTGTTTTGTTTCAATAATAAGCCCAATGGCTGGCCGATACCACCAGCCGCTCCCGCCACAACAACCTTGAAATTTTTCTACAAAACACAAGGGGAATACTCGTAATACACATTCATAAAATAGCTGATTAGGAAATACATAAGATTTAACCGAAACTGATAATTTACCTGCGATGACGTACTGAAGGTTTTAAGCCCATTTTGAGCAGCCACCGAGGCGATAGGTTTTAGCGTGCGTGAAAACATAATTTCGCGTTTACTTCAATGGAAGTTTTTTGTTAAATAGGACAATTGTAACACGACGTACACCACGACCCTGCCGACCTTTGGGAGATAACTAGTGATGTAATACAAACTCAGGTGATGTAATTTTTTACGGTTTTTAAACTGTCAATACATTGTCACTGTTAATACAAGTAAATTGACATAGAGAATAGAGATATTAACTAGAGTAGGAAGCTATAGCTAGGCCTGTGAGAGTATCACAATAAATAATAAGAGGGAAAAAAACTACTACTGCATCTATTGTTAAAATCAACTTCAATGTCTACTTTATTTTGATTATATACTATATGATGAACCTCTTTGTCATGATATATATTTATCAAGCCAGAGTTACGGGGGAGGAGGTAAACTGTCTAGAAGCAGATATCGGACCGCCGCAGGTGCTATCTCCGAGTAACCAAAAAAAAGGGGTGTGTCCAAGTGTACAATATTATTAGAAAACAAAGGTTAATTATACAAAAAATTATATTGAAATCGATCGACGAATAATTGATCAATATAAATCGATTTTTACATTCCCTAGTGGCAGTAGTGATTTGACTTGTAGTAGAAAAATTGCTTAAGAAATAATCGATTTTTGCACTTATAAATTTTTTTTTTAATTCGCCTTTTTATTAAAATAATCGATTAATAATAATCATTTTTTCTGACTATTTGAAAGTTGCCTTTTTAATATTAATAATTAATTAGAATAAAGGATAGTTATAGTGTACAGCTACCAATAAATAATAACAAATTCGCTGTTTGTGAAATTTGAAGAAAATATGTAGTTTTATTAAAATATGCATCTTTCATCTTAATTAAATAACAAGAAAAAACAAAAACAAGAAAAGATGATAATTAAAAATCGATAATTTTTACATCGCTAGTGACAGCAGGTAAATTAGTTTTGACTTTTCATAATATTTAGAAAACAAATTTAAAAAATTTGCGAATATTACTTGCACATTTAAATTTATGTGATCATTTATTATTTGTTAGATAACCCGAATTGTAGCTACAATTTTTGCAATATTGCATAAAAAACCGAGGTTACGCCAAAATGGACGTAATTCAGGCTGTTAAAATGTACATTACTAAAATGACGGAGGAGAGTGGGCCAGGGATGAAAGCTATGATAATGGATAAAGATACAGTATGTTTTGAGTTATTTATTTATGATTACGAGAAATTCCTTTGCAACATTAATTTTATTTCAACAACATTTCCAAACATTCATTTAATAAGCAAATTATTATTGTAATAAAGACATAATAAGTGTATAATATTTTATAGGTTTACCCACCATTTAAGTAATTTTTTTTGGACACACACACGGTCGTCCATCCCCAGGTAACTTAATAGTGTAGTAGGATACTGTACTGTGAGTGTGATGACTTGTGTTATGGGTGACAGACAACTGGTAAATATATACATATAATTTTAAATATATACTTAAATACAAATTTACACCCAGGCTCGAAAAACTAGCAAAATGTTAGCCCTCGGCGGGAATCGAAACTGCCACCCGCAAAGTTAAATGCAGGATCCCTACCCACTAGGCAAAACAGGCCTAATAATTAATTGTCATATGAAGTTTGAATTATTATCTCTTTTATTTATTTAATTGAAACCTGTTTGATAAAATATAAATGAATAATCAAGAGTTATTTATGTTTAGAAATTTTAATAAGGCACAAAGATAGAAACCAAACATGCATACAACAAATTTGCATAGTAATTTAAATATCTTGTATTGTTGGGATATTTGAGAGATTAAAAATCAACTAATTATTAGTAAATAATTTAGGTTCAATTACAATATTTATGATTATAAAATTGATGTAAGCTAAGTTTATATAAGTACGATAAAACCACATCTAGGGACTTTAACTCGTTAGCAAAGCATCACTTACAATGTTTTATTTTTGTTTTTACCCACAAATTTATTATCTTTTTTTTTTCTTAGTAATGTTTATTTGTGATATTTTATATTAAGTTATAAGTAATTTTTTTTTGTTTAGCACGCTCCTACATGCAAAAAATTGTACTTAGTTAAGTTTTAGTTTTAAGTTCTCATTTAAGTGAATGTAAATACTTATGAGAATAAAATTTTCTTAAACCGTAAACCGTAAAGGAATAATCATTTTCAGGTGGGCATAGTCAGTATGGTTTACACTCAGTCACAAATTTTGGAAAAAGAAGTGTACTTATTTGAAAGGGTTGACACAAAATTTAATCGGGACCAACTGAAACATATGAAGTGTATTGTGTTCTTGAGACCTACATTTGAAAATATTGCATTCCTCTCAAAAGAATTGCGCAATCCAACATATGGAGTTTATTTTATTTGTAAGTGTTATCAATATATACTAGAACATTGATAACTTAAAAACATCTGTAACTTAAAAAAATAATGTGTTGCCTTCCCTTCAGACCCCAAAACCTCTATAACTCAATCTTGATAACTTAATTTGATAATCTCAATGTTGATCATCTATAGCTTTAAGAATGTCTCGTCGAACTGTATGTATAACGTAAACTCTCTGCCAATTCTAGTAATTTATAATAATAATAAATAAATATATCGGACACTTACACACACGGTCGTCCATCCCCAAAGTAACTTAATTAATACTATTGATATGGTAGACAGACAACTGGTGAATATATAGTAATATATTTTTAAATGCATACTTAACAAATATACAAATATACACCCAGGCTCAAAGATCAATAAATTAATTTATAGAAAATGTTGGCCCTCGGCGGGAATCGAACCCGCGACCAGCGGAGCTGAAGACAGGGTCACTACCCACTGCGCCAACAGGCCAGTCAATTTAGAATGCAATGTGTAAAAAATATTCTCGGCTTGCATATGTTCACCTATTGTTTCTTAAAAATCCCTTAAAACAGTACTGGCGGCCACAATTCAATTCATCACTGTCCAGGAAACATCGCTTTTCTGTTTCCTATTTTGGAACAATGTTATGTGAATATAATGAACTGTTTAAACGACGTAACTAAACTTCTGGAGCTAAGTATGAACTCACAATCCCCACAACCCCACTCGAAATCAAAATTTTCTTTATTCAAGTTAACTTACAACTTTAACAAGTGCTTTTGAATCGGCTGCTTCGGAAACCTGCATGCATGAAACTTGGTCATTGTTTTTTCAAAATAATACTTATTAAGTCATTACTATCTTGTACAAGGTCGGACAGTAGCTATATCTACGCATTCTTATCGTCTAAATAATCCTCAACAGTATAGTAGGAATTTTGTATCAGCCTCCCTTTAACAGTTTTTTGGACTGCTGTATATAATGGCAAAGCTAAATTGATTGCAGAAGCCAAGCCAATCACAACAGTTGATCATTTTTTTTAGATTCTTCATAATTTTCTCGCCCTGTCTGCCTTACATCACAAATATGTATTTCAAAACCAACATTAACTAAATCGTATCAGCGGTTCTGTAGTTTTTGCAAGAGTACCAATTTCATATCATTCTTCTATGTAAAATGTTTACATTATTGTTTTAGATTTTAGCAACGTTGTGTCCAAAGCCGACATAAAGACGCTGGCCGAGTGTGATGAGCAGGAGACGGTCCGCGAAGTACAAGAGATGTTTGCTGACTACCTCGCAGTGGACAAACACCTGTTCTCCTTTAACATTGTTGGCTGTTTACACGGTAAGACAGATCAATTCTTAGGCATATAGTACCTTCATCTTCTTATAGCGGCCTGTTTTCTGCACTTAGTCGGTTTTTGGCGACCATTGTGCGGTGAAAGGGGCTGGTTACTCCAACCAGCCAAACTCCTTCCAGAAGCCTAGGGCCCTGTACGGGACCCTCAAGGCTTCATGCAACGTCCTCGGAGAGATAAGGATGTTCGCCCGATGTTCTGCCACGTCTGTGCAATGCAGCATGACGTGAGATGGCGTTTTCGGTTCCCTATATATAGTACCTTTTGGCATATAGTAGTAGCGTTTTAGTCCACTTCAATGTTAGTTTAAAAATTATCTTAATTATATATGAAATTTATGTTGATGAAGTACAAAGTACTGGCTTGGGATCCTAGAATCCTATAGTCCTGCACCGGAAAAGCGTCAAAGCAGCGCCTATAGACCCTCTACAACGCGGACTGACGACTTGAAAAAGCTCACAAAGAGTCGTTGCATCCTAGGGGCACAAGTGTGGTATGGAGTTCCCATAAAGAGACCTTTGTTGGGCAGTGACAAAACATGTTATAACATGTTCTCACATGATGTGGCTACGGATTTTACGCCCGGCCGCCTGCCTGATGTAAACCTTTACCTTAGTCGTATTTTATGACACCTCGGTAAGAAAGGGGCGGTGTATTCTAGTCAACCGGATACCACGCGGCGGGTCGACTTACCTAAGTCGCCTTTTACGATAATTTGGTAAGAAATGAGGGTGGTCTGATCTACTCAGCTGGATACAACACGGCTTAGATATGAATCTGACTGATGTCTAATGACTTTTGTGCAAGTATGGAGTTAAGTTAGTTAACCCGTTCGCTATTTCGGGCAGTTTCTAAAGTAAAAATAGTCATAATGGTTGCCAACGATAGGAGATGGCAGGAGAAGAAGAAGAATAATATGGAGCAGTAGGAAGGAAGGCTTGGAAGGTTTTATAGGAAGGATGTTCGCTGTGTATGCCGCCGCAGTCAGGTGGATACCACGCGGCATAGATGTAAATCTGACTGATGTCTGATGTAAATTGGCTTTTGTACAAGAAGTACGTTCGGCGCGTGTCGTGCAGGTCGCTCGTGGCACCAGCAGCACCTGCAGCGGCTGTCGCAGGGGCTGCTGGCGGTGCTGCTGTCGCTATGGCGGCGGCCCGCTATCCGGCACGAGGCGGGCTCGGAGGCGGGCGCGCGGCTGGCGGAGCGCGTGCGCGAGCTGGTGCGGCGCTCGGGCGCGCTGCTGGAGGGCGCGGCGGGCGGGGGGGACGCGCCGCCGCCGCTGCTGCTCGTGCTAGACCGCAGGGACGACCCCGTCACGCCGCTGCTCACTCAGGTCTGCTTGCAAACACATTCAATCTTCTCTTATGTATTTTTCGTTTCGTGGGTACAGTCGTGTGAGGTGCCAAAGTGGTCGGCCTCCTCGTGGCGCACCCTGGGCGAGCTTAGTTTTGGCAAACGGACCACTGTGGGGTGGCCAATCCAGTTGTTCCTCTGATTAGCAGAGGGCAATCTGGACAGGCCGGGGACTCCGGGGGGTTGGGGTGAAGTCCCTAATGAGCGACGGATTCAGTTGGGCTTAGTCTAAGTCTGGCTGGACATGGTTACGGCCACCGTCGGTCAAGCCCGGAAGCCCAGCAATGGGAACGGGGACCTACGGGTTGCGAGGAAGAAAACCTCTATAAAAAATTACCCGGTGGGGGCGGAAACGCCCACCATTGCGTAGGGGCCCTACTTGGGGCGCGGTCTCTCCCTGTCGACCATGACGTAACAAACACGGTGGGCAGGGAGCGATCTCGGGCAGCGGTGGCCTCCTTCTGCTCTGCGGAGGGGGGCGGTGGAGCGGTTCCGGGAACTTTTGTTCTGGATCCAATCTGCTGCTGGCGAGTCCAGGTGGTAGCGACTTGCCTAAGTCCATCGCCTGCCACCCTTTCAGGGGTCCTTCGGACATTCCGAACGGGGTATATCGGACGTCTGGCTAGAGGTCCCCGAGGCGGTCGTTGCATCTGGTGCTCCCGATGCACCGGTTAGCGGAGGGGGGGCTTCTCTTTCGAGGGGCCCCTACCCAGAGAAGGTGTTTGTTCTCTGGGATCAGAGCTGTCGGCGGGATGGGGGCAATGTGTACAACGATACCCTGTCCTTGCCATCGACAGCGTGGTGGAGCACACAGGTCGTTTTAGTCGGTGCGAGTCCGACATAACCCATAAGGTACCCATAAGGGGATTTTTCTTGTATTAAAAAATAAAAAGGTTACAGTCGTGTATCTCTATAAATCGTGTTTTATAAAACGTAAATTATTTCCTGTAGCCAAAATAATTCGCTGAAGTAACTGATTATTTTTATGTAGGGTGCTGTGGTGTGTATTTATTTGTTTTACAAAATCCACAGCTCTTAATCTATTAATTTACAAAGTATTATTTTAATTTGTACTTACAACCAATAACGCATTTCATAATGCTAACAGTATTCCTTATTAGGACTCTTATAAGGACGAGGAAAGTGTGTGTATGTGTCAATGTGTATTGCATGTGTGAAGTGTGTGTATCTTAGAGTGAAGGTAACTAAAATTAAAATTATCGTATGGTCGGTGTTACTCTGTATAGTTGTTCAACCAATCAGCAGGTTATATCACTGTAAACGCAATTCGGAACACAAGAGAAGTGTGTGTGTATCTATGTGTTTTCATGTGTGAAGTGTGTAGAGTATAGAAACTAAAATTAAAATTATCGTATGGTAGGTACCACTCTGTATAGATGTATCGGCAGGTTATATCACTGTTGACGCAATTGTTATCACGGAATGTGTATTGTTGTTATATACACGCGATGTCCAACAGTGGACGTACCAGGCCATGGTGCACGAGCTGCTGACCATCAACAACAACCGCGTGAGCCTGGCGCACGTGCCCGAGCTGCGGATGGACTTCAAGGAGGTGGTGCTGGCCGCGCAGGAGGACGACTTCTACGCCAAGGTGCAGTGACAGATATTAACACGACAGAACTCATTCATACTACGCTAAAAGCCATTATTAAAGCAGACATCAAAAGGCTGGGCTGTGAGTGAACAAGTCATAGAATTAGGCGTTTCCGGAGATCTATAATACAATTATGCTATAACCCTATTAATAATAGAGTTTGAGGGTATGGATGTATGTTTGTTACTCTTTCACAGCGAATCCGCTGAACGAAATGAATATCAATGAAATTTGGCACAATTATTCTTAATACACTCAATCCACAAATCCTGTCAATTCTACAGGAATAGGCCAACCCAAGATGCGACAACAGTCCACGCGAACGTTGCGGGTAAAAGCTCGTCAACGAAAAAGTAAATATAAACCCAAACTTAACATATAAGTTCAGATGTCTGAAATCACCAAAAGTCGGAAGGTATCCGGTTAAGTAAAATAGACCAACCTCATTTCTTGCCGCGTCGTAGGAGGCAACTAAGGTAAGTTGACGTCAGGCATACAAACGATCGTAAAATAATAAGCCAAAACATGTAACACGTTTAAAACTATTGTGACGAACCCACTTAGAGTGGAACAATGGTAGAACATTTATGATTTTGCTATAATCCGCGATAAAGTAAATAGAAACTATAACTAATGTAGAGTGGACTATCCGTTTCCATACCTACGATTCTGTCGTGGAGTCTATTTCCATATTCATAGTCATACTAGTAGTATCCCGCGGTTTCACCCGCGTACATACCGATCTCATGGCAGTGGAATTTATTTTTGTTATATATATCATGAATAGTTTCCGCAGCGCATGCGATGACAGATTTTTATGACTAATTTATTACACCTTATTGCATTTTTATAACGGATCCCTATTTTTTTAAAAATGTAATATAGCCTATGTTGCTCGTTAAAGATGCAGCTTTCCAATGGTGGAAGAATTTTTGTAAACCGTCCAGTAGTTTTTGTGTGAAAACATTACAAACATGAATACAAGTTTTTCCTCTTTATCATATTAGTATAGTATGTGTGTGCGCGCGTGCGTGTTTCAATGTCTGCTTATTTCTCAGAACCTGTACTCCAACTTCGGCGAGATCGGGCAGACCCTGAAGTCGCTGACGGACGAGTTCCAGAAGAAGGCCAAGAGCCACCAGAAGGTGGAGAGCATCGCCGACATGAAGAACTTCGTGGAGACCTACCCACTGTTCAAGGTGACTATGAACGTAGCTGACTTCTCACAGTAGCCTCACGGTATATTCTCAGTATTACACCTTTTGTGCATCATAATATACAGAATTATGTAAAAAATCTAGCTGACCCGTTAGATGTTGTCATCATTTTTAAATTTCCGTTAAACTTATCATACAATTTTTCTTTAATGAGATAGTTACCACCACAATCTTAACAATTATTTCCGGTTACAGGGCGAAACAATTGTTGAGATTGTGGTGGTGAATGGGTGCAGTGCTTGTGTATTGTTGTGTTATCGGTGTCGGGTAGTGCATGAGTTCTTACAAATTCTGTATGCATCAGGTATGAGAACGAATAGTACACTCTACATTTAGCATTACGTATATTTTCTTTTATCGCGGATTATAACAAAATATAAGCTGTGGTAGCCCAGCGGTAACACCGTGCGACTCTTTCGAGGAGGTCACGGGTTCAAACCCGGGCAGACACCAATGAGTTTTTCTGTTAAAACTTATGTGTCTAATTGATAATTGCAATTTATCACACGCTTTTCGGTGAAGGAAACCATCGTGAGGAAACCTGCATATCTCTAGAGAATTCTGGAGATATGTGTAACCTACCAATCCGCATTGGAGCAGCGTGGTAGGTCTTAGCTCCAATCCTTCTCTCCAATAACGGTGAGAAGAGGCCTATTCTGAGCAGTGGGATAGTAACAGGCCGCTACTTACTTTTTACTTATAACAAAATAATATTCTCATTAGTTTTGTATTATACAAAGTAACGCCTAATTCTCTAAATTAAGTAACTGATTAGAGTAAATGACTTTCAGAAAATGTCAGGCACGGTGACCAAGCACATCACGGTGGTGGGCGAGCTCTCCAACATGGTGTCGCGACACCACCTGCTGGACGTGTCCGAGCTGGAGCAGGAGCTGGCCTGCCACTCGGACCACTCCAAGCACTTGCAGGTACTTGGCGGACATGTTCAGTAAACTCGCCCGACATTGTGACCCATGCTTACAGGATAAATAATCCGAATCGTGGATCCATTAAAACCGATGAAATCAGAAGATTTTATGTGTTGATTATCTTATCATCTCATTAGCCCTTATCATCCTCCTGTCTTTATCCCACTCTAAGTGGGGTCGGCTCAATATGTTATAGACATGTTGTCACAAGATTTGGCTACGTATTTTACGACCGGCCGTCAGCCTGACGTCAGCTTACCTTAGTCGTATTTTACGACAGCTCGGTAAGAAAGAGGGTAGTCTACCGGTTATTTATTTATTTATTTTATTTATTTAATAATAATTAGCACGGATAAAATCCAATTACACTAATTATGTTATACTTACATTATATTATAATACAACATTACATATTCTATAACATTACACTATATATAAAATTATGTTATGTGGCTTTCCACGCGATGTTTTTTACCCAAAAGCGTGTGATAAATTGCTATTATCAATTAGACACAAGTTTTAACAGAAAAACCTGCCGCCTGCCTGACGTCAATTTATTTTAGTCGTATTTTACGAGAATCGATAACAAAAGTGGGTGGCCTATTCTACTCAACCGGATACCATACGGTGGGTCGACTTACCTTACTCGCCTTTTACAACACCTTGGTAAGAAAGACAGTGGTCTATTCTACTTGGGATACGTGGGTTTCCTCGCGATGTTTTCCATTAACGAAAATAAATTAAATTGAAATTATCAATTAGACACATATTTTAAAACTGTCTGCCCGTGGTTTGAACACTCGAAAGAGCCGCACGGTCTCACCGCTGAGCTATCACAGCATAGGAAGACTGGTTATCCTCCATTTCAGCACTGCCATTACAGCAGTTTAAAAACTGTTAAAAAAGGCTGATACAGAAAGCCTGCTATACTCTTGAAGATTATTTAGAAGATAAGAATGTGTGGATATAGCTCTCTTTGAACCTGTACAAGACAGTAACGACTTAATGTAAATAATATTAAGAATTATATTTTTAAAAGAGCAACCGCCGAGTTTCTTGCTGGCTCTTCTCGGTAGGAACAGCTTTCCGAACCAGCAGTAGAGTTGACGATTCAAAAGCACTTGTTTACAAGTTTATTTGAATAAAGAATATTTTAAATTTGAATTTGAATTTAAATTTGCTACTTTCTTGCCACCAGCGTGTAAAATCAATCGGTTATGTCGGTTTTTTCATGTTTATGTTATGTTTTCCTTTACCAAAAAGCGTGTAATAAATTGCAATTATCAATTAGACAATTCAAAAGTAATGAGAATATTATTTTGATATAATCCGCGATAAAAGGAAATATATGTAATGCTAAATGTAGAGTACCGAAGCATCGTCAGGAGATAGACTTCACGACAACGACACCTCCACTCCACGACGCTTTGTGATTTTGTCGTGGAGTCTATCTCCTGACGATGCTTCGGTTACGGGGCGAAACAATTGTTGAGATTGTGGTGGTGAATGTGTGCAGTGCTTGTGTATTGTTGTGCCATCGGTGTCGGGTAGTGCATGAGTTCTTACAAATTCTGCATGTATCAGGTATGAGAACGAATAGTACACTCTACATTTAGCATTACATATATTTCCTTTTATCGCGGATTATAGCAAAATAATATTCTCATTACTTTTGTATTATGGACCTCCGCAAAGTAACGCCTAATTCTATAAATTAATTAGACAATTTTAAAGACAGCCCGTGGTTTAAACCCGTGATCCCCTCGAAACAGTCGCACGGTTTCACCGGGCTATCACAGCTTAGGAAGACTGGTTGTCCTTTAATTCTACCACTTTGCCCTTTAATTCCTCCACTTTCTTGCCACCAGTGTGTAAAGGCCATGCTCACGAACGACTCTATCCTTGTGACGGAAAAGACAGCCTGCCAGTGGTTTGAACACGTGATCCCCTTGAAAGAGTCGCACGGTTTCACCAGGCTATCTTAGCTTAGGAAGACTGATTATCCTTTCTACCACTTTGCCACCAGCGTGTAAAATCAACGGGTTATGTCGGTCTTTTCATGTTTATGTTATGTTTTCCTTTACCGAAAAGCGCGTAATAAATTGCAATTATCAATTAGACACATAATTTTTAAAAACTTTGCCGGCCCGAGGTTTGACCCCGTGATCCTCTTGAAAGAGTCGCACGGTTAACCAGGCTATCACAGCTTATAAAGACTGGACACTTTGCCACCAGCGTGTAAAAGCCATGCTCGCGAACGAATCGATTCGTGTGACGGACCTGGTGAAGCTGGTGTCGCTGTACGGGCTGCGGTACGAGAAGCACGCCAACAACGCGCTGCCGGGCCTCGTGGAGCTGCTGAAGAAGCGGTCGCCGGAGAGCGCCAAGCTGCCCGTGCTGCTGCTGGAGTACGGCGGCGCGCACGCCCGGCAGAGCGACCTCTTTGGACTCCAGGATGCTGAGAAGATCACCAAGAGACTGTTCAGGGTGAGTGATATATTCCTAATGCTAATGATTTTTTGGAACGTGGAGCCTCATCCACATCTCCTGATGATGCTCGAATTATGGGGCGAAACGATCGTTGATACTGTCGTAGTGAATGTGTGTGGTGCTTGTGTAGTGTTGTTGGTCGTGGTGATTTGTGATACGTGCGCTAATTAACTTTGCATTTATAATTTATGAGAACGGTTTCTGTTTCCTACCGCGGTTTAAAGCGGAAAATATAACCAAAAAATCCATCTAAATTGTCAGTCTGTTGAAGGTAAATGGAAATGACAAAGATGTAATTGAAATATGCAAGATCCTAAACCGAATTAAACCCATATATAATTCTACTATTATAAAAGCGAAAGTCTGTCTGTTCATTTGGCACAATTAAAGATAACTGGTAATTATAACAGTCTAATTATAAAAACCATTATCAACGGGTATAGGAAAAAATATAATGCATTTTTTTTTTAGTGAGAGTATTTGATAGATTATAAAAAGCGATATTTCTCCTTTATTCTTATCAATAAATAAAAAACAATTTTCCCAAAGTCAACCCATTGACTCTTTCTCAACAACTCAATGACACATTTATGACACCGACAATGTTTTTTTCATATTAATAACAAACTCAATAAAGGTTGTATAAGAAATATGTTGTAACAAGATTGTTCAGCTGTGATGGCCTAGCGGTGCGACCGTGTGAATCTCTAGAGACGATCATGGGTTCAAACCCGCGCAGACACCAATGAGTTTTTCTATTAAAACTTATGTGTCTAATTGATAATTGCAATTTATCACACGCTTTTCGGTGAAGGAAAACATCGTGAGGAAACCTGCATATCTCTAGAGAATTCCGGGGATATGTGTAACCTACCAATCCGCATTGGAGCAGCGTGGTAGGTCTTAGCTCCAACCCTTCTCTCCAAAAATGGAGAGAGGAGGCCTATGCCCAGCAGTGGGATAGTAACAGGCCTTTACTTAAGATTGTTCTGGAAATTTGAATGAACTTCTTACCTGTACTATTTTGAATGTAGTTCAAAATTTTACTAAACTCCTGTGTTTTTATAGGGCTTGAGCGGCGTTGAAAACGTATACACACAGCATACGCCCCTCCTGAAGGACACCATCGAAGATGTCATTAAGGGCAGGCTCCGGGAGAACCTGTACCCCTTGCTGGAAGGAGACCACTACCCCCAGGGGAAGCGTCCTCAGGACATCATAGTGTTCATGGTGGGCGGCGCTACATACGAGGAGTCGTTGTGCGTGCACCAGCTCAACCAAGCGTACCCTGGAGTCAGGGTGGTGTTGGGCGGCACCACCATACACAACTCTGCTTCTTTCTTACAAGAGGTCCAGACCACCATGCAGGGAGTCCATCGGATACACACCAGGAATATCAGGAATATATAAATGTATCCAGTAACGTCACACGTTTAATGATATTTATTTTTAATAAGTTATAAACATATTAAAAGCTTTTAATAAATAAAAGCTTATAACAAAATGTTAAACGTATGTTATTCAGCTAAGTTGAATAGACCACCCTCATTTCATATGAAATAAGTATGGGCCTTTTACGACACTTCTATAAAGAAGTGTCGTAAAAGGCGACTAAGGCAAGTTGACCCGCCATCTACCATACCATGCTACCCGATCAGTAGAATAGTCCACTCCCTTTCTTACCGATCAGTCGTAAAATACGACTAGGGTAACTTGACGTGAGGCAGACGGCCGTTCGTAAAATACGTTGCCAAATCATGTGACAACATGTTGTGCCCCATTTCGATTGAGATAAAGGCAGGAGGTGATGATGAGCAGTTCCCTTCATCTAGAGCCAATCCTGGGAGCAGCATCAGGTCCTGGTTATTATAAACATGGACTGGACCAGTATGTAAAATTTCAGCTCAATCGGACACCGGAAAGTGGGTCAAATTTAACTTGCAAGATTCCACCTTCACATACATACACGGCGAGTTAAATAAGCTTTAAAAACTTTCCTTTTAACTTTTCTGGGGTGTTTACCGCACCACCATTGTGAGGGTGGTGGTTTATTATAACCACTCTAGAAGTCAAAACCCTTGTATGGTTTCCGGGCTATGATAACATTAGTATTTAAGTAAAAAAAAGTAAGTAACGGCCTGTTACTATCCCACTGCTGGGCATAGGCCTCCTCTCTCCATTTTTGGAGAGAAGGGTTGGAGCTAAGACCTACCACGCGGCTCCAATGCGGATTGGTAGGTTACACATATCCCCGGAATTCTCTAGAGATATGCAGGTTTCCTCACGATGTTTTCCTTCACCGAAAAGCGTGTGATAAATTGCGATTATCAATTAGACACATAAGTTTTAATAGAAAAACTCATTGGTGTCTGCCCGGGTTTGAACCCATGATCGTCTCTAGAGATTCACACGGTCGCACCGCTAGGCCATCACAGCCATACATTAGTATTTAATATTAAAAAATCCAGAGAAACCATACATTATTTTTCAAGTATTCCTGCAATTTTTGGAATTCTGATCATTAATAAAAAGCTGAAATGTTTTTTGACGCATTGAGTCGTCATAAACTTTGCGGACGCATAACGCATCGTGTCGTAAGTGGTTGTGAATGAATTAAAACTTGCAATTTATATTAGCTCGAACGCCGTGTGGTATCCGGCTAAATAGAATAGACCACCCTCATTTCTTACCGACGTGTCGTAAAAGGCGATTAAGGTAAGTTGACCCGCTGTGTGGTATTCGGTTGAGTAGAATAGACCAACCCTCTTACCGAGGTATCGTAAAATACTAAAGCAAATTTACGTCAGATAGGCGGCCGGTCGTAAGATACATAGCCAAATCATGTGACAACATGTTTATATGTTGTGCCGACCCCACTTAGAGTGGGATAAAGACAGGAGCGTGATGAATTTATATTATATCGAGTCAGTACTTTTCTTAAGTGTATAGGATATATTTGTACCTTATAAGCTAAATAGTTGTATTAAGTGCATATTGTGTGTTGGAGGTAGATATAAGGAATTCCAAATATAAATTAATATATTACAATTTTTGTTTTATTTGTAGATATAGGATCCTGTAACAAGCATCATATTCTTTACTGCATTTTTTTTTACAAACTGCAAAAAACAAATGTCACTAGACTTGTCCGTAATATCAAATTTGGTGGTTTCATTTAAAAATCTTTTCTGCAATCTATATTGCATCACAATGCTGAGGCGGCGATCTTTTCTGTTGTTCAATGTAATTGTTACAACATGTTTTTAATACAACCTTCGTAGAGTTAATATGAAAAAGCATTGTTTGCTGTCATATTTTTATGTCATTCATTGAGTTGTTGCGAAAGAGTAAATGGGTTGACTCTGGGAAAACTGCTTTTTATTTATTGAATAAGAATAAAGGAGAAATATCGCCGTTTATTATATAATATAGTAGTTACATGTTTCAAATACAACCTCCTTCAAATAGTTGTCAATAATAAAAAAAAATTGCCGCCTCAATGTGACAAGTCGTAAAAAATAAACGGTTTGACTTTTGAGAAAATTCCTTTCATATTTATTGAATAAGTAAAGGAAAAATATCGTTGTTATGAAAAATCACGAGTTCCTAATTTATACTTTGTTTTTTATATGAAATTAGTAATGTCGCCGAATCAGGCATATTTAATAATTAGTAGTTAATAGTAACAGCAATTTAAAAAAAGCAATAGGTACACAAAATAAAACAAAGAAGTGTTGTGTTTAAAACACATTTTTTTAACTTTTTTATTGAAAAATATCCATCGACACAGCTGTACGAATCATTCGACCAAGTAGTAAAACGGCGCCCCTAACGGCACGACGGTTGGCGCCCTCACGAGCAAGCTTCACACTTCAAATCAAAATACTCCTCAAGCCAAGCATATCATACATTCATTATACATAGGCATCGAGCGTCGCTCGATATAACACCCTCTTCAGTCTTTGCACGATCCGAACAATCGCTGTAGAACCCCAGACGCGTATCACGGACATTGTAACAAAATCTCATAATCCGTGACATGCGTTTTGTCAAGATGCACGGGGTTCCATACGAAATACATTCGGACCGAGCTGGTATTGCCTTCACACAGCCCTTGAGGGCTACAGAAATAAGGCGTTAAAAATAAACTAATGCAGCTCTTTAAAGATAACCCATCCGGTTTCAATGAGGCTGACGAGTGACGTGCCATGTGTCCAACACAGTTAGACCGGATGTGTTTACATTAAGCAAATAAAAGTGCCACGTTTCAGGTACAAAACTTAAAGGAGCTGTATTCGTCGGCGAACATATAATCTAGTTACATTAATTGTGATTTCATTTCGATTACATTCGGTCGTGCGAATGAAGTATTTACAAGATAAGAGTAGAAATTGAATTACAAAGAATCCATTGATTGAATATAAAAAAGTCGTTTTTTGTTACTTTGCTATTTGTATTTTGGAACAAATTTGCTGAATTTTAATAATCATTGCAAAGATTGTTGTAGATTATTTAAATAATCTTAAAAATATTATCTTTCTATACATATTATAAAATAAAATCCCCAAAATCTATGCGTTTTATGTGATCGATTTTCTCAAAATCTACTGAACGAATTTTTGTACGGTTTTTACTAAAAGGTTGTGCATTTCTTCCGCAAGGTATAACTTAATAGTACATTACCGTTTTATGTGAATTGGTCGAGCAGTCGTAAAAAAATCGCTGCTCGGAACTTTAGTCCCGCGCCAGCAGATGTGTGTACCACTGAAGTAATGTACTTAGAATTTTCTCTATCTTTTATAGTCAACTCACAACAGCTACTTTCATTTTCAAAATTTAATTTCATATGGACATAAGCGTTGCAGAACTATAATTCTATGCAAATGATAACAAAGCTCGGAAATAAGTTGCAACTATGCACTGGATTCTAATGTTTTTCGATTTGTCGAATATTTATATACCATTTAAATAATTATTTTTGAAAAGACTTGTGTTTCTTGATAGTTCTTTTCAGTAAGAGCACCTTTCCGCACCAGATGTACCTACGTTGTAATTTGACGATTCAAAAAACTTGCAAAATACTTTTAAGTGAGAGTGAGAAATATATGCATTTTGCTCCTACTCTCTATTATAGCCTTGCATTGTGCAATCAGCCATAGCTGGCTAAAAAAAATACTTATTACTCTTATCTTGTTCGTACCTCCTTTAAAACAACTAAACAGAATTAATAATGGGCAAAATTTAATAACACTATATATCGATTATGAACTGCAATAGTGGTACAACTCAAAAAATCATGTTTTAACAGAAATGGATTTATAGTTTTAAGGAAAATGCTTAGTCTTTTGTTTGCTTAAACGAACGGCCTAATATTGAATTGAGTTATGACAGTATTGCTGCTGAAAATAATGTGTATTTAATATTTACACCTATTCCTAGTCAAAAACACGTGTTTTTTTGAGTTGTGCCACTATTGCAGCCCGTGATACACAAAGTACTATATCGTTATCAGCCGAAAACAATGTTTTTCTATTATAATTTTATTAACAGATTTTTGTATTAAAATGAAAATAGTTAAATATTCCAAGACACGTAAAAATAAATACATATGTATGTCATAATAAATATATTAGAGTTTCGGGATACCATAACCATATATGGCTATACTAGTGATCGTTTTGAAAATATTTATTTTTTTGGTAAAAATAATAGGTTTATAATTTCGATATAAACAATAACATGTAGCGATAGCGATTTTTCCGTAAACATTTTTTTTTTCAAATCCTTTTAAACAATTTCATACAATTCTCGTTTACAGCCGAACATCCTTTAAACATAGTATCAAATCGCGAAATGAACTTACACACATACCCACCTGTAACTTAGATTACATAACTTGTAACTTAGGAACATATATATTCGTATGCGATACCGTTAAAAAATGCTTATAATACATAATATATGCTATATATACAATAATTATATGTATATACATAAGTATATCAGCTGCACAAAATGACAGTTTGATTTTTGATTGTGTCGACAAGTTATGTCGTGTCCGCTGCTTCGGCGGGCTCACAGTACACCCAATATATATTCCAAAAAAAAAATTCAGCCCGAATATTGGCCGTATCCAAAAACGATATTTCTATACATATAATTTTACTCCCCTCATACATCCTCAAGAAAACGATTACAAATTTCTCATATATCCCTAAGAAACCTAACAATTTAGAGGGCGAAATTATTTATAATTTTTTCGCAAGTACCCTACATCGAAGTACTTATACACTTCGGTATCTTATATAGATCCTAATATAGTATTTTAGACAAACTCGGTGTGACCCCGCCTTTATATTCAATTTACGTGGCCTACAAATATACCACAATCTTGATACCGAACCGGTGAATACACCTCCGTTATACCGATTTCCGATAAAGAGGATTCTCTACATAAACGGTGCGTCTGTTACCTCTGCCACAGAACGCGCCCGCGCCCCAAACTGTTGGGAACACTAAATCGATATACTTCATAATAATTGTATGGCGCACAACAAACAACAAACGCACTTAGAAATTTCTTACACTCAGGTCACTAGCAACAAACATTCGCGCTGAACGCACCCACGCGATAATAAAATTTAATAAAAAAAAAACAAAAGAAACAAAAAAGAAAACAATAATATACGCACGACACGTACCGCGTTTTCGAACGAAATATGTTTCTAACACGTCACTACCGCGGTACTGGTCATTTAGGCCCTTTCCTTTTTTTTGTGATTTTTTAAAAATATTATATCATTTTATACATCACAAATTATACACGAATAGAAAGCCGTATTGGGAAAGGACTCGAGCGGTTTCCCTTTTATATTTATTATATTTACATATTTACACTTAAGATAGGTCTATCTATGGACTTGAAAAAATTATATATATTCGTCAATATCTTCATATCAAATACTCGTATATTTAGGTTACACTATACGCGATCTTTTATTTTACATAGCTCAATCTTAATTGTAACAAGTGCTCAAAGATCATAACTTAACAATAATATCTTTTATACGTTAATGAGTATTTTAATCTCAAGTTAACCAAAAATAATGATTTATTAAACGTTAGTTCCCTGTTCCTATATGAAGAAAATATGCATCGTTTTTCTTTCGAATCAATCAAGTTCCAAGCCTTTTGGTTTTTTAACGAATACATATCTAAATTGTAATTAATACTACATATTATTATGGTTTATGAAACGAATAACAGAATATAAGGAATACATTTTTATTTATAGGAACCGGGCAAATATAATGAATTAAGTATAAATGGCTCCAAAACACAGTAAGTTCACAATATCCCTAGACTAAAGTGGCTTTTATGTACGAAATATTAAAACTGCTATTAAACACTTCTACTATTTCAATCAATTCATAGTGTACTTCAAAAAAAAAAAAATTGAAAACTTGAAAGATTATTTAGTAATAATGAACTGAAAAACTGGTTAGTGTTAATTCTTAATTCCAACCTTTAAGGATAAAACAGGCCTTTGCCTAGCAGCAGGATAGTAACATACCGATACTTTACCTTTAATTTCTTGCGATACAAGACACTAGTACTTGCGACGTTAAAAACTGTCTTTGTTTAAAAAACATATAAGTTGATAGCAGGAATATACTTGAGTATAAGCATATTTATTAATAGTATGTGGACGAGTGCAGTGTTTAATAGCAGTCGTTATTTCCAGCCTCACAAATTGACATGTTTTTGCGCGTGCCGTAGACGAATTTAGAAGAAATGTGAATGTGATGTCCACATTTGGCGCTACCCAGGGAGCACCGCGCGGAGGTCATGGACTAAGCCCCCCTTAATAAAAGAAAACAAACACACATTCAGAGACGCGGCCGGCCCCAGAGCAGGTTACCCTGATTGGAACCGGTGGGATGCGGTCCCTAAGGCACCGTAGCTGTTCGATGGGTTACCGTTTTATTTTTGAGTTTAGATGGCTTTCGATCAGCCATTATTAATATATTATATATTTCATTTACTAGTAATATACTAAAAGGAAGTTTTGATTGAGTTAGGTACGCGAAATAAAATAAAGTTTCGGACAAAGGATTCTTTCGTATACATATGCGGGTTTTAATGCCCGGTTCCTGTATCTAATACGATTGGGCCAATATTACAGATCAATTGATTACTGAAACGAGATTTAAATAGGAGAAAAATGAGGACGCTTTCACTTTGTGACGTAACAACCGAATTAAAATATCTTTATGGCGTAATTTATATAAGTAAAGATTCATTTTTTTTGTAATAAAGCAGATTGGGCATAGTTAGGGAAAAATAAAGATTTGCGGAAAAATAATAATTATGTATATAGTTATAAACACCTTAATGAAATAAAAGTTAGAATTCATCGTTTGTATTATTAATGTCGAACATGAAATTGTTTTTTATTTAATTTAGCACCTACTCTGATTATGCATTGACAAATAAAATCGATGGATCCGACAAAAAAAGAAAAAGGTGAAAATATGGTGACCGATTCTGTCCATAATATTCAAAGATTTTTTATATATCTTTTTATATTATAACATGAAAAGAATGTATTTATTTTATATTCGGTGTTTTATGACCATTCAATCTCTATAATTTATTTTTTATAATATTACTTTTTAAACGCTGCGCTAAGTCTGAATTTTTCCGGGTTGGGACTTAGCCTCTTCTACGCATGCGCGGTACACCGTTTTCTCTAAAACATATATACCTTTAAACTATCGTTGTTGCTTTGAACTTATATAACTTTATAATTAACACTATAATAACTATTTTTGTTGATAAAGACCAAAAGTCTAACATATAAAATTCATGTAAATCTAATACAGTAGGTTATTTCGTGATGCGTGCACAACGACACACCTCTATATTTTATTCATATAGATGTTATAGGAACCGGGCACAAATCGTCATTTATAAAGATCGGTAAGCGTATAGAACATCTATATGTACATTTAAACTGTAGTTGCCATGACTTGACAAGGTATTTCGGAACAACTCGAAATCCCGCCATGGTTCCCAGACATTCGTACCTATATACTATCAATTTCTTTTTATTGTCAAATCTACTTGCACTAACCGCATAGATAGTCCACAAAAACGCACATCTTAAAGGCAGTTAAGTAGACATAAATACATAAACTTTGAATGGAATAATTTATATATACGACTATTCTTCAAAAAATAAATAAAGACCTAACATACAGTTTGACTGAGTATTTGAATCCATATTATTTATACACTTGCTTTTAAATTTTTCACATATGTATGGGACCTAGGGTATAGGGTCCCTACTAATGATGGGACAAAACTGGTCCAGAGTGACCTCGTAGTGATGCGGAGACTATTGAAGGGAAGCTTTCGGAGAATAAAACGATGGTAAACTAAAGGTGTAAGTGTTTTGAATGGTAAACCAACAGATGTCACTCCCGAGCTTTCAGAGTGCAGCTATACAATCACTCCAGCATCAGCGAATAAAACAGGATACCTTAAAGCAGCGAAAAGTGAGCCACTGGTACGCTTTCGTTACGGGAGGAGTAAAGTAGCTTAAAATGTAGGGTACTTCGTCCGGAATATTAAGCCAGATACGTCGAATAATTTATAAGTGCCTGAAGATTCTTCAAATAGTGCGCGTTGTCACCTTTATATACCTAGAAAGGCCTATGGGCCTCAAAGGCAGCTTGGTTACTTAGGATGTAAAGAATAATGTTAGGAGTGTTTCTACGTCATCAAATCATAAATAACCCCATATATCAGGGACATGGCCTAAACAATGCCAGTCCTGAGGAAGTTGCAGAGTCAAAATTGCTATGGAGAGCCTATGAAGTTCGTAAGATCACGGATGTAGTCCCTGTGTTGGATTGGCGACCCCGCACCGGGACAATGCTGGTAGACCATCAACAGGTGACTGAAACTCCAAAAACCTATAGGGATCCTCTGATTTTAAGCTGCATCAGACCGTCTAGTGGAAATCTTTTATCTTCGTTTTTTCTGATAAGTACTGTTATTTTCACCGATATATTCAGTTTTTTGGTAACTTTCGTCTATACATCTTTCAGGTCATTTAAGAAGAGTCATATTGTGTCATATAGATAGATAGCACAGGTATTTCCTAGCATAAGTGTAGATACACCCTTTTTCGAATTATTCTGGGATCATTAATTATATAAGTAGCATAAGGAAGCTGTGTTACTTACATTTAATAAATAAATAAACATTAGTTTAGACATATTAGACCAGACGTTTCCAAACTTTTTCTCATAGATCACTTTCAAAATTGAACTGGTTCCGGTAAACCCCACTGCAGCTACATTTCTATTATACTCCCAAACTTGATATTAAATTACATTACGTATTGTGAACCCCCATTCTTTTTATGCAAGTTATGCAGCACGTCACGTAGACCCCCCTCGAATTTTAGTCTTAGAACTCAAGTCCAACCTAGACTTTGGAAATTAAGGTGTTATACTAACAAATTGAATACTTTATTTAGTATCAGTTTACGAGGGACAGATTTTAATTTAAACTTTTACAAGACACGGAATAAAAGAAAAAAATATCCACCTTGTATACTTACGCAATAAATTTGTTTTTTAGATTTTTAAGACGGCAATAAAAAGATTATGGGTCATTCCGAATACTCAGTCAAACCAACCTAGCCACTGATAAAACAAAATTAAGTCCACAGACGCATAATTGACCGTTCTCGCGTTAGAAACGCGGGAAACAATTATCACTAACGTATCGCTAAATAAATACGACGCAACCGCTGAGGTAACGTTTCAGGAAATAAGACGGGCTGCAGAAGGTGCAGATTTCATTTCAGTATCAATTAAAAAGAAAACTAATGACGGACGTATTTCAATTATTTGTCAGCCTTTAAATATTGATACATAGTTTGGTCATTTCTAGACTTCCAGAATATGCTTACACGTAAAGCATATAACACAATTGAAGATTATGTGAATGATAAAAATGCTTGGATTTGAAATCTTTTTTGCTTCATACGACTTAATAATTTAAATTGAAAATGTTTACAAGATTGACTGCAGTTTCTTGCTGGTTCTTCTAGGTAAGAGCAACATTCTGAATCAGAACTAGCTTTATTAAATCTAATTGATCCTTGACGATTGAAAAGTGCTTGCAAAGGCTTAATTGAATAAAGATTGTTTTGATTTGATATGCAAATTGTCGTGTAAGAAATCCAAAATAGTAATTTCTTTTTTGACGCAAGGCAATCCTACCTACTGACTGAGTTCTGTCGTCGAACAAACCTCAAAATACAGTAGCTAGGTAGCCTTAATTATTCCTTAATAATAAGTACCAAACAAAAATATAAGAACAAAAGTTACGGTAGACTTTTCAGGTATACCAAACTGCAGTTCGTTGTTAATAATAGATAAAGAATAACCTTTATCCAATAATTTGAATATCAAAGACGTTACGAATCGATATAATAGCACAAAAGTCTATCTTCAATAAACTTTTAATACTTTAGCGTTGTCTTTATATGTAAAACAAAAAACTGAAATGAAATCCACAACCACCCCCGCCCCAAGGAGAGAATTATCTACCTATAATACAAATCTTCCCTTGACAGTGTCTTCGTTGGAGTCAAGGACAGACAACCAACCACGCACGCATCCACACAAATATACTTACACACGTGTCATTCGCGGTCGCTCTTAGTATATTAATTTTTTATACTGGTAATAACAAACGGACGTTGGCAACACTGATCTTGGGCAGATTCGGTCACAGACTAAAAAGCGCACTATATATAATCGCGCGAATATACATAATCAGTGCTGCCAGTCCTATTTTGCGTTAAGTATTCGGAATTATAAATATAAGATCTACATAGTTGCGTTACACGTATAACTACGGTAAGGCAATTTATTACTTCCGTTCAAATGTTATATACACTTGTAGTGTTTTTTTTAGACAGAGCTAATATATTATATCCGGTTGTGTTAATTTATTTGTTATTAAACATAGGTTAGCAAAATATTAAAAAATAAATTTCGTTGATTCATGTATTTAATTTTGAAGTTTTTGTAGTGTGAAATAAATATTCAGGGGGTCATAATTTGAATAAATAATGTTTTAAATATATTAGCTCTACATCTATAAATATTTACATTTGAAAATATCTAGAATGTTTCATTGCGCTATTTTCCGCGCTGCATTATATTTCGACGACACAATTCACTTCAAAAGTTGTTTACCTTCTGGTTGGAAATGTTTTATTTTACTGCTAATATTGGTGTGGTATTCACAAAAATCTAATAATCTTCGGTGGCTCTGTATGAAATTGAATTATAGCGACCGAAGATTTTTAGAACTTTAACATTTTGCAATAATTTCTATTGTTCTTTTATTCAACTTTCAACGACAACTATTTTAAAAGTCAAAAACAAGGCAAATATATCGTTCAAATAAGCTACATTTTTTGGTTTCGATGAGTGGTTTTGTGAGAATTATTTAATCAATATAGAAAAATGTAGTCTTACGTTTTTAATCATAACGCAAAATGAAAACGCAACGATAGGTAATACGCAACAGAATTAATTGCGTTATAATTTATACAAAGGAGTGTTTTATCATATTTTCTCAAAAATTACCTTCAAATAGACATTTCTTTTGCTGTAATACACGCGATTCTCTAATATTTAAAACCATTATAGGGGAAAGAGATTGGTATTGACAACATTCCCGATGACAATGGTTAATATAAATTCCAAGAAAGTATGTACTTAACGTATGTTCCTAAACTATGGCAAATGATGGGGAATAGTTTAAAGAACTGATGGAGTTTGAAATCCAAGGTGTTGTGGCGACCCCGTACCGGAAGAATCGGTTTTCGAAGACCTCATTACATGTATAGGCGATCTCAAATTATTGTTGGACTCGGTGGCAATAGGTAGTTTGGATGTCCAATCAAATTATCTATTCCTGGCCGTGCATTAGCCAAAATGAAGGAGGAAATGATTAGACTAATTTATTCAGAAATGGACGCGGCTATAACTAAGTTGGTCTAGTAAATGATAATAATTATATTTCAATGACGGTTCATACTCCAGGGGACAAGAAAGGCAAAGAAAGCCACTCTTTTTCCCTTTATAACGCCATAATCTAATCGACGTAGGAAAACGTTGATTGTTGACGCTAAGACAAAGTCTTAGCGCATAATTAGGCGCATTACAGAATATAGTAGAGTTCAGTTAAAATAAAATTTTGATTTACGTGGATTTTGTTACTACTTGAATATATTTGTTGGAGAATATATTTTTTTGGTCTAAATTTGAAATTTTGAATATGGTTTCACAAAAACTTTTATCGTACGGTTTTTGAAAGTATATCAACCTTATATATTTAACATATTTTCTTTGTGAATAAATAGAAGAATAATTATAATATTTTTTTTTGTAAATAATGAAATTGTAGGTTACTTTGTATATGACAATAAACTTTTTTAATTGGTAATAATCAACAGTTTGATAATGAAAAAATCTTCTCGCTTATATGTCACGATATATTTGCCTTTATTTCACATATTTGTCATGGACATTGGCGTAGCTAGTGGATTATCAATAAGAAATCGACTATATAGTACAACTGACTTTTAAAGGCATCTTTCGCTAGCTCAAGGCGAGAATAAATGTGACTAATACAACTAGAACCGAGGAGTGTGCTTAGTGCTTAGTGCAAGTTTTTTTAAACTTAAGGTTGCGTTAGCGTAACGCCGATTTGAATGGCATTGGAACAGTGGTCACTAGATGTCGCTATTGCATCATACAAATTGAGTAAGTTAAAACAACTCGCACTAAGCACAAATTATATTAATTTGATGACGTAACAATGGAATAATCTTATACAAAACAATGCTTATGTCAATTGTGCAATAAAGTCTACATAAAGTTAGACCGTGTTGTGTCGCGGGTAGGGCAAGAAATGGTGGAGATTAGTATATACGAAGTTATTATTGGCGAAATATTAAGTGCCAAAAACGAGATTTTCCCCCTTGAAATCACCATATCTTTCTTAGCTTCAATAATCAGTGGCGTTGCTATCGTACGACTAGATAGGGCAGTGCTTCGGGGCCCCATAGGTTGGCTCGCCCTGGAGAATGTTGATTTTTTTTATTTGGGGCCCTAGTTAAGTGTTTTCTCCAGGGATTTTGATCTACGCCACTGCCAATAGTGATTACCGCAATACTATGCTAGCTGTAGATACTTGTTGGAAAGTGCAGTGCCAAAGATATCCTCCAGCTACGCCCATGAATATGGCATATATCTATGAATAGATATCGCACGCTTAGACTAAACTGACTAAACTCAAAATTAGGCTTAATCACGTTGGACACATTGTTATCTTTATTTCAATGCCACCTATGTTTTGCTTTTCCAAGTTTAGTGTCCCACAAAACAACTGTTTTTGAACTACGTCACTTCAATAGTAACCGTGCGATATATAAATGTAATTCCGTACGTATAGTTGTCGTCGATATAGTGTTGCGGTAGTGTGGTAGTGCGATGCAGCGCGCGCTAGTACCGGCGGGCGGCGCGGGCGCGGCGCGCGGGTTAGGGGTGCGACGAGTGCACGCCCGGCGTGCTGGCGCCGCCCGCGCCGTGCTGCGGCGGCATCAGCACCTGCTGCAACATACCAAGACCTTAGCACTGCTGTCGACACACTGCGACAACGATAGGATCACATACGAATAGACAAAGCACGTGAGACAAGGGGATTCCACTTAAAGGTAGGCGTACACATTTGTTGTCGCCATTAACTTCCGCTTTGTATTTTACAGCAACACAGTCATGAAACAAGAGTATTGCGCCCTTTTTGATTAAAATGGTACCAACACTGTGACGTGTTGTTTCCGGTTGAGTCTTCCTATTGATAAAACGTTTCAGTGACATTCAGTCTTTGTTCGTCATTCAAGAGAAGTGCATCTCGGAACGGAATTGTGGTATTCCTATTATATCGTGTTATTGTATATAGTGTGCGTTAACACATTTTCGTACGTATCGGACAGTAGAATAGAGCGCCCTCATTTGTTAAAGGTGACAAAAGTAAGTTGACGCGAGGCAGACGGCGCGTCGTAAAATTTAATAAATAGCCAAATCGTGTAACAACATGTTTAAAACATGTTCTGCCGACCCCTCTTAGAGTGGGATAGGGGCAAGAGAATAATAATATTCTTTATTGTACACCAAAAAGAATACAGAAAATATACAAAGAAGTTTGGTACAATAGGCGGCCTTATCGCTAAAGAGCGATCTCTTCCAGCCAACCTAAGGGCAGAGAACTTAATTTTATATTAATGGCAGGGGTGCACAAACTAAAAGAAAATGAGGGAGCTTAACAAAAAACTAAAAAGTAATATTACCACATGGGGTAAAAGAAATAAAAATAAATGGTAAAGAGATAAAAATAAATTATGTTGTTAAGTAGTGTTGCTTTTTCCTAGATTTGAAAATAGAAAGAGAAGGAGATTTGATTTGATTGAGAATGATGATGACGTATCGGACGCTTCGCACCAAACGGACTAAATTTCCGTCCACTGATCGTCATGCTATATGCCGTCATCGACACTCAAAGCAAAAGTTGCCACTCGGACAACAGCATCGCTATTGGGGATGGGTAGAATCGTGCGTTCCATACGAAGCCTGTCAGATGATGCACTTGTATGGCTTCCTATATAAAGAATACTACGATCTGTTTGCTTACGTCCATAGTATTGTCTTATGAAATAATACTATGGGGGAAATGCGCGGATAATGATATCCCCCCCCCCCCCCGACAGAAACTCAAACGACACTTTACATCAGGCGAAGTCGTACCCTGGCTGGCAGTGAGCTTCGTAAATCCCTATCCATTGCTAGCCGGAACAGTTCAGCGGCGCTTGCGATTCAAGCCAGGATTTCTCTCTGCGTCCTCTTTTTCTAGAAACCTTTGCTATCAAGATGAGTTGCAGAAGTCCATTTCTCTCGTGCTTTAACACATATCCTGGATATGCAAAATTTCTCATCTTAACGGTCAACAAATTTCTGATTTGGTTTGGTTCCTGGATGGAAGCGTCGCAGAACTTTCACATTCGAGATTTTCTAGGTCCAGCTTATCCAGCTTCGCATTCGTAATAGAACAATCGGCCTGATGTAGCAGAGCAAAGTCCGAATTCGCCAATCTAAGCTTGATTCAGTGAGCAATTTGCAATTACTTTATCACTTGTTTCGCAATATTACTTATAATTTTTTATCAGAGTTTTCAATATGTTCATAAAACTTATAACATAGAAAACAAATTGGTGACGATATACGGACCTGCACGGGATGTGGGTGGTGTGGTGGGCTGGCGGTGGGCGGCGCGTGGTTGAGGTACGCCACGTGCGGGTGGTGGTGGTGGTGGTGACCTGCGGCGGGGCCCATCAGCGGGCATAGCACCTGTCGGATTACAAGCACTTAAGCGCCATTTCATCTGTAGCGATGGCGTATTCAAACATAAATTGTTCTGAGAGAGGGGTTTTTAACATGTTCACACCTGTGTGACCCACAATCATAATAGCCATTAGGATTGCCTCAATTATATGGTGAATATTTCAGTAAAGTCTATACGTCTTTTATATTGGACCTACAAACTTGGGAATATTTAAATAATTAAATATTTACGTCTATATGAACATGTTAAAAGAATTATTTTACTCAGTATACATTCTATTTTCTTGGCCTATAAAAATACTACAAAAAAGTCCATAATAACATATCTCTATCTCTTATGGTTAACTCACAATAACTACTTTTGTGTCTTTTGTGAAACTTGATTTCCATGTGGTCGAAGCTGGCACATCTAGTAAGTAAATAAAAAAAACCAGTAGTACCTGGAAAGGTGGCTGCTGGTAGTGGTGGTGCGGGTGGGGGTGCGGGTGCGGGTGCGGGTGTGGCGTGTGTGCGGGCGAGGGCGGCGGGTACAGCGCGGGAGACGGCGCGGCCGGCGACTGGGCCGGCGGCGCGTACTCGCCCACGCCGACCCCACTGCCCACGCCCACTCCGACCCCGCCGCCGACGCCCACACCGCCGCCGACCCCCACGCCCATCCCTCCAACGCCGCCGACGCCACCGCCGTGGTACATACGAACCTACAATTAATATAAAGAAGTCTTTAGGATTTACAAAGACAAAAAAATAATTTATAGAATTAGGCGTTACTTTGCGGAGATCCATAATACAAAAGTAATAATAAAACTAATTATTTTGCTATAATCCGCGATGAAGTAAAATAGAAAATATATATAATGCTAAATGTAGAGTGGACAATCGGTTATCATACCTGACACATGCAGGAGTTTTAAAAAAAAAAAAACACTTGCACAAACCTCCACCACCGCCACCACGATACACAAGCACTATATACGTTCACTATCACAAACTCAACAATCGTTTCGCCCCGCAACCGAAGCATCGTCAGGAGATAGACTCCACGACCAAAATCGCAAAAAAATCGTCATTTTACAAACTGCAGTATATAGGATATTCAAATTCAAATTTATTTATTCAAATAATCTTGTAAACGAGTGCTTTCGAATCGTCAACTCTACTGCTGGTTCGGAAAGCTGTTCCTACTGAGAAGAGCCAGCAAGAAACTCGGCGGTTGCTTAAAACATTATACTTATAACTAGTTACATTAAGTTATTATTATCTTGTACAGGGCCGGACAGTAGCTATATCCACGCATTCATATAGTCTAAATAAATATATGCTCCAACAGCCAACGCGACCAGCCCACTGCCACTTCAGCTTGCTAATTCTGCTAAGCTAAGTTGGTTACTTTGGTTCTCTCGCGGATAATCTCATTTCTGATTTTAAAGAACCATAACCAGCGTGGTAACTATGGGCAGCAACCCTCATAAGGAAGAGTCCAGAGAGTATTTAGGGATATTATATAATATAATAGCAAAATAGCAAAGCGGATAATAGCAAAATAATTTTATTATTACTTTTGTATTATGGATCTCCGCAAAGTAACGCCTAATTCTATAAATTACGTTATGTGTTATGTATTTGGATGGCCTTTTTTTGTAAAGGACATTATGGATTTGGTTGTGTGGATCAATCTGATGTGTTTGGACTCGTGTTATGCTGTGTTCGGACCCACCATGTGCTGGTACTGTATGGCGGGCTGCGGCGCGGGGTGTCCGGGGTGCGGGTGCGGGTACGGCATGAACGGCTGCATGGGCGCCGGCGCCAGCAGCGGCTGCCCGGTCGCCGCCGCCACCTGCACGCCCGACCCCGACCACGAGCGGTCTGGAACAAGTGCACATTGAAAGAATATTAAGAAAAAAAACATTAATCACAGTTATAGCTAATACACTTATAAAGTGACCGACTACATAACGACTACATCCGCAGTAGGCTCAGTGGTCGTGACATCGGAGATAAATAAATAAATAAATAAATATATGGAACACTTACACACACGGTCGTCCGTCCCCAAAGTAAGTAACTTAATACTTGTAGACAGGTAGACAGGTGACAGACAACTGGTGAATATATACTTATATATTTTTTAAATACATACTTAAATACAAATATACACCCAGGCTCAAAGACCAACAAATTCACTTATAGAAAAGGTTGGTCCTCGGCGGGAATCGAACCCGCGACCCGCGAAGCTGAAGGTAGGGTCACTACCCACTGCTCCAACGGGCCAGCCATAAGCTGCAGGAAGCCCGTCTTCGATGGTATGGTCATGTAGCACGTAAGCAACAAAGTTACGTCGGACAGAGATGTCTCAATTTGGTGGTCCCCGGATCTAGACCCCGCGGTCGTCCAAAAAAGCGTTGGCTGGATATTTTGGTTGCTGACATGAGAGCCAACAATTAACACAAGTCGGAAGTTCAAGATCGGGTAAAGTGGTGGCAACTAGGCGAGTAGGAAAGCAAACCCCGGGTCTTGGGATGGCGCTAAGTTGAAGAAGAAGTTTATACACTTATGAAGTGAGAGACTAAGATAGTTGGGACATAATTTAGATTGATGTAATATACAGTTACGGCAATAGTGAAGCTGTGATAGCCCAGCGGTAACACCGTGAGAGTCTTTCGCGGGGGGTCACGAGTTCGAGCCCCGGGCAGACACCAATGAGTTTTTCTATTTAAAAACTTATGTGTCTAATTTATAATCGCAATTTATCACACGCTTCTCGGTGAAGGAAGGACCTGCATATTTCTAGAGAATTATTGCGATATGTGTAATCTACCAATTCGCATTTGAGCAGCGTGGTAGGCCTTAGAGGGGTTGGAGCCCTTCTCTTCAGGAATTAAAAGAGGATTCCTATGCCCAGCAGTGGGATTGTAACAGGCCGTTACTTTTACAGTAAGACTGTCATCATCAAAAAATAAAAAAGCGCATGTATAAAGGCGGACTTATCCCTAAAAGGAATCTCTTCCAGTCAACCTTTGAGTAACAGAAGGAAAAGGATAAGAAATAAAGAAGAAAGAGAATACGGGTAATATAGAGAAAAAAAAAGTTGATATAAATTAATTTTGGTAATTGATAATACCATTATATATACCATTGATCATTGTAATTGATATTCTTATGTAACCTTATTTGTATCATGATTTTTGTTTAGACGATCATGATCATTTCTGTGGAGGTAAATATAATGGAACCTACATATCTCTGATGAATATCTTTAACCATCCAACACGCATCGTATCAGCGTAGTCGGTCTACGGTTCTATTTTTTTCTTCCACAAAAGAAGAGAGGAGACCTATTCAGCAGGGAGTTATTCTACCCATCTGTTTCCAAATACTTACCTTTCCTGAAATTCCTCTGGGGCTGACCCTGCATTGGTGCGTGTTGGCCCGCGCCCCCCGCTACGGCTGCCCCGCTTCCCATAGCCGCTCCGTATAGCTAGAAATAGAAATACCAGATAGATCGTCGCCTTAATTAGGAGGACCTATGAGCGCGTTTGCACATAGTATCAGTTAATGACGAAGGAAGAATATACGTAACGTTTCTTACTTAATAAATATAGTTAATGTCTTGGTGCCGGGCATAGAATACGGCATCGGCCGTTTCCAATGCCTGAATGCCACTGGTGACGGTATAATCATCTTATAATGGTGTAACATAAATTAAGGCCGGTGACGAGCAGCGCCACCTATACAAGAAGTTACGCAAGTTATGTTGCCAAACAGCATTTACATCTACCCCAACAACTTGAATGGATGGAAGCAGAAAGCCCAGGATCGGGCTAAGTGGCGTTAATTTGAAATTCCTATGTCCAATGGGCTGTGTGGCAATGTATAAATATTTCTACCAATGCCGTAGACTACCCTCAACTTCTCCAAAAGTTATACATTAAAGTACCAATCAGAAAATCTCGTTACCACTCCACGTCTTGTCTTTTTAGCTGTACCTTTCTCTTTCCAACAGACGAGATAGCAGACAGGTTCTAGCCTTATCGTAATAAAAAATAGTAATATAATTGTATTATTTTTTCTAGCAATATGGGAATATTTAATCAGTAGGAGCACGTGGTTCTTAGACGATCAGCGCATGTAAATCCGAGCGCGGAGTCTGCTACAGATAACGTTAATATTAAACAGATAATTAATGAATATTTATGTCCGTTATGAGATAACTTTACGATTGTTTATATTAGCGATAACACATTGTATAATCATCAGTGAAATAAAAGAGGTTTGTCTGTCGCAACGAGTTTTTAAAATTAAATAAATTGTTTTTATGGTTTTTTGCAAAGGTCATAACAAAATTTCACATAAAGTTTAATCTCAAAAATATACGAATGACTCTTAACTGGACACGTTCTCCGTTTTGTTTTTAGGCTATACACTGTCCATTATATTAACCATCTTTTGACAGATTGACGATAGTGATGTCCTAAAGATTCTCGTATGCGATACCATTCCGATTATAGTACCTACTATCATTAATCGAATTACGTACCTAAGTAATTCGATTAATGATAACCTACGTAAACTAGATTACTACTTGAGAAAAGAAATTCCAACTTTGAGAAAACTTATTGTTTCTTTGAAAAGAAGTGGTCTATTTCATGGTGAAAAATCTTCTTTGGTCAAAGTTTTGAACACAATTGGCTTTTCATATAAAAAGTTAAATAAAAGAAAATTATTAATGGAACGCACAGATATAGCTATAGCACGTTGTGATTTTTTAAGAGAGGCAAAGAAAATACAAGATTGGGCAAATATTGTTTTCACGGATGAAACATGGCTCAACGCTAACCACACACTATCTCGTTTCTGGACTGATGATACTGCTGATTCCACTTCCTCAGTACCAATGGGAAAAGGTGAGCGCCTAATCATTTGCCATGCAGGTACAGCAAAAGGATTTGTACAAGACGCACTGTTGGCATTTAAATCGAAGAAATCAAATGACTACCACGAAGAGATGAATGCAAATGTGTATGAAGAGTGGTTCAAAAAAATGCTCATTTCATTGGAAGAACCATCAATAATTTTTATTGATAATGCGCCCTACCACTCCCGTCAAATTGACAAAATGCCAACACAGGCTAATAAAAAGCATGAAATAATTAATTGGCTTCGGGACAATGGAGAAAATGTGGACGACTCAATGTTAAAAGTTGAATTAATAAAAATATTAAAAACCAAAAAGAGAGCAAAACGCTATGTAATCAATGAAATGGCAGCAGAATATGGCCATACTGTTCTTCGGATTCCTCCATACCACTGCCAGTACAACGCAATAGAACTTATATGGGCACAAGTAAAAGGGCATGCTGTGAGATGCAATACAAGCCCCCCATTCACAGCGAATAAAATGTTGCAATTGCTAAAAAATGCTTGCACCCACGTAACGGCCGAGAACTGGGCAAGTGTGGTGGAAAGAACTAAAAGAGTAATATTCTCTGATTGGGAACGTGATATTGCGTTTGATAATATATTATCTACACAAGAGCTAATAATAACTGCTACTGAAGACTCCTCATCGGAGGAGTCTAGTGTTGATTATCATTCCGACGACTCGTGCTAATAAAATAAATTAAAATATCCTGATTGTTTTATTTGTATTCATGTATTAACTAAGAAGAAAGTAAAACTTTATATAATGTTATTAAATGTCTTTTAATACTCGTAACATCGATTTCTACCGATTATTTTTAATCTGTGGCATAATCGTAGTAACCCATTATGTGTGACATCACTAAGTGGGCGGTACCCATCCATAAAGTACAAATATTATTTGTATGATATTTGTACGTAAGCAATACAAAACTTAATGAGCGTGAGCTGTCAAAAGACATAATATGATGGACGCAGTATACATTGTTTTTTCGCATATGTCACGAATTCCGAAATTAGCTATCTCTTTGATAAGATAAAACTAATGCTTATGATAGTGTAGTGTATTTTTAAAACCTTAAATCTAATTCACATTTAGAATACCGTATCTAAAAGGTATAGATAGAAAGATGAAATATAATTTGATTGAATCGAATTATATTGGAATTTATTTTCTAAAACAACTTAATCAAACAAAACAAAGATGGTTTTCAAAATTCAGTACTAAGTTTATTTATTTTTATTTAGGTCCGCCAACAGAATTGAGTGTAATTTAAATATTAAAATAGACACAGCTTAGGGTTTATAAGTTTACACCGAACGCCATTTATAAGCAGACACAGCATGCAACTTAAACATGTACGATGACATTATATTTTTAAAATTAGATACTAAGTATGAGAAAACTATATAAATAAAAACTGATTAAAATGGATTTGTAAATAGATATTAGTAAGAAACTGACATTACAAATATGATAATTAGAGTCATCATCTTCCTGCCCTTATCCCTCTCTAAGTGGGGTCGGCACAACATGTTACAAACATGCTGTCATATGATTTGGCTGCGTTTTTACGACCGGCCGCCTGCCTGACGTCAAGTTACCTCTGTCGTATTTTACGACACCTCGGTAAGAAAGAGGTTGGTTTATTCTACTAAACTGGATACCACACGGTGGGTCAACTTACCTTAGTCGCCTTTTACGACACCTCGGTAAGAAATGAGGTTGGTCTATTCTACTCAGCCGGATACCACACGGCGGGTCGACTTACCTTAGTCGCCTTTTACGACACCTCGGTAAGAAATGAGGGTGGTACTATTCTATTCAGCCGGATGCCACACGGCGTAAATATGATAATTAGAGTATTTTAGATAATTTATTTCTAAAAACGTTGAGGCTGGAAAGTCTTATCCTTCGATGCCTGCCTTGTATGTTCAGCTCAACCTTGGTATCAAAGAGTGGTGTCCTAGATTCGATTTGTACCCTTTTTCAGTGTACAAAGTTCAATTTAAAAAACCGAAGCATTTAAAATAAAGCAAATTGCATAACTAGATTTATTAATCTATACTTTTTTGATATTTTCTCGATAGTAAAGGATTAGTATGTACAGATCTAATCTCCTTGAATACTAACAAAAAATTAGGGTCTTTTAAATGTTTTCAATATCTTCGTTATAAACCTATACATGTGCGGTTAATTCCTGATTTCATCAACTTTTTTTAACTTTTAATAAAAATAAGATACTTTCAAGCACATTTGGAAATACAGAACCACTAAGCAAAACTCAGCCAGCATTACGTATGATAAGAAATTACAAAATTATCAACAAAAATTTCATAATATCATTGATCCAAAATTGTTTAAAACTCATTTAAGTTATTAACTTTAATGGAAGTATTAAGCAAAGCCGCGCAATGCCAATAAATAATTTGTTGCGTAAATTCCTTTCTTAGGCATTGAATAGTCGTATCAAAAACGCGAAAGAGCAACGTTGTTTTTATTGTTAACTTGTGTTATTTTATATCAAATTGTTTTGAAAAAATTTGTTCGTAGATACGTAGAGGTATGTTATATTCTTGAAAGTATCGTAATGGTTCACTAAAGTTGCGACATATCGCAAGGTCAATTAAAAAAATTAAATTAAATAGTTTATCGTTTATGGATAATTTATATCCTTCAAAATCAAAATATATAAAACACTAAAATCAATTCAGTCAGTAGTTAAAGTTCGATTCATTTTCAATTCGCAAAATATGTGCAGTTTTAAGAATATTCAATTTTATTCGTAATTTCATTCGTAAGATAATATTCAAGTTTAGTCACCTTCATAGCTTTACCGTTACAGCAATTTAAAACAATTATAAAAATAAGGCTGATAAAGAAACTATACAGTGATTATATAGATGATAAGAACGCATTCTACTCTTCGACCCTGTATCTTAAAGATATTGACTAAATGTAACTTTTTATAAGAATTATATATTGAAAAGAGCAGCCGCCGAGGTTCTTGCTGGCTATTCTTGGTAGTAACAGCTTTCCGAACCAGCAGTAAACGATTCAAAAGCGCTCGCTATCAAGTTTTCTTGAATAGAAAATATTTTTGATTTGAATTTAATAAATTCAACTAATAAATATTTAATTTAATAAATAATCATATTCAAAATTGTTATCGGGTTTTAAATTAAATAAATTATCAAGATATGTTTTTAAAACGCATATTAAAATAAAAATATTGTTTCAGCTTTTGTATAACATCACTGCACAATAATACCGTAATATAAACACAATTAATGATGTGGTTAGTAATAATATGGACTGTAGTGGTGCTTATATCGATAAAGCTGTTTAACAAGCTATCGACGGGAAGATGTTACGCCGACACCGTTATGAGCGGTAAGGTCGTGGTGGTGACGGGCGCTAGCGGCGGTATTGGGTATGAAACCGCGTTAGAACTGGCAAGAAGGGGGGCTAAGGTTATAATAGCTTGTAGGAACCAAGAAAAAGGGGAGAAAGCGGTAGCAAGAATTGTAAAAAAGACAAAGAATACTCGCATCCGCTTCATACATTTAGATTTAACATCGTTGAAATCTATTAGGATATTCGTAGATCGACTCAAAGCGTCAGAAGCCAAGTTGGACGTGTTAGTCAACAACGCAGGAGCTATTTGTACGACCAGAGAAAAGACTGAAGACGGTATATTAAAAGACTTGCAAATAAATTACATGGGACCGTTTCTGCTGACCGTGCTTCTTGTTCCGATGCTGAAAAGAGCAGCACCGAGTCGAGTCGTGGTCGTTTCGTCATCGTGGCACAAATTCGGGACAATTGAGGATTTGAATAGTGAGAAACATGGTTACATTCAATCGTACGCTAATAGTAAACTGTGTAACGTGCTGTTTAGCAAGGAATTGGCTAGACGATTAGAGGGTTCTAGGGTTAATGTGAACAGTTTGAATCCCGGACAGGTCAATACTTCGTTGTACAGAAGTTCGACAGTGTTGGAGAAATTAAGAAGTCTTTTGCTATACGCCTTCTTTAAAACTCCCGAAGAAGGCGCTCAAACATCTGTATATTTGGCGGTATCTTACGAATGCGATCAGACTACCGGTAGATATTTCGAAGACTGCAAAGAGGCGAGATCCTCTTATAAGGCAGATGATGAAGAGTCTGCGACGAAATTGTGGTCAATCTCTCAGGAACTCGTAAAATTAAAGTCAGAAGAGATAGAAAAATGTTTTAGCGAGATTACATAACACTAGACAATTAGTGTAATTATTTTACTTTTGTACTATGGACTTCCGCAAAGTAACGCCTGATTCTATAAATTATATAACATAGATTGTAAAAGTCATCCAATAGGTAGCTTTTAATCATATTTACACACGCAAAAATTGAAAATCTATTATTGTCTATGCTACATACATGGCAACACGTCCATTATGAAACTCGGAAAGGACAAATTAACAGTCAATTGCCTGTCGAATATTCTGTAGTATTTTAGTGTGAGTATAGTAGTACTGAGTATTTTATGACTCAGTTATGTTAATTTGTCTGTGACATTTCCCATTATCTCTGTTTCCACTTGTCAAGCAATGTAGCTTATTAAATGCAGTTAATAATATATGAAATACTAAAAATACCAGCCTTTATATTCTTTCACCGTACATTTTACGTATATGCAAAAAAAATATACGTAAAATGTAAAGTAGCGAAATGTTACTACTGTTCCTAACTGTAAAACTGATTGTCAATTTGAAGTTTGAAGAGTCTGGAGCTTAAACCCAATTCACACGCTCCAGTTGCTCAATTGACAGATTCGTGTATTTTTCAATGTTATTTTTGTTTATATTTCTGATAAATACAGCGTTTTTACTTACACTAACTAGATAAGATAAGAGAATTAAACAAAACTGATATAAATATTCTAAAAATACTTGTATGCAATATGTGTATATCGTATTTGAGTATATTCCAAGAATTCCAATAATTTAATTTTTTTTTATTTTCACTTTTGATGGTCGGCTGAAAGAGATTCTGATTCCGGAATAAGCCCCCCGTTATACACAGATTATATAAACATATATTTATTAATTATTGTATGAGTTTGAATATTTCCGTGTGTGCAATAAATAACAAACAAACATATATTAAGACTAGTAATATCCCGCGGTTTCACCCGCGTAATTTTTATTTTTTAACACCTTATTACGTTTTTATAACGAATCCTAATTTTTTTAAAATGTAATATAGCTCATGTTGCTCAGTAAAGATGTAGCTTTCCAATGGTGAAAGAATTTTTGGAATCGGTCTAGTAGTTTTCGTGTGAAAACATTACAAACATACATACAATTTTTTCCTCTTTATAGTATTATTATAGATAATACTCTATAAAATAATGTTTGGTCATTACATAATCGTAGTTAATCTAATAGAATTTACTCAAAATTTTATACTTTTATCTGATATAGTTATCATACTTAGCTTATTGTTAGATTAATTCAAGACACACGAAAACAACAGGATCTAGCAAAACAAATTAGTGTCACAAAATAAAAAAGAGGTTAGTCATGAAAACTGTAAAACCTTCTACATCCGAGGTATGATGCTATTAAATAATTTGCTTTTTTTTACATAAAATTATATAAAATATTAGTTTATAAAGAAAAAATTATGCCGCACAGGCCGTTATTGTTCCAGTTAGGTTGTAAATTTGAAATAACTATATTTTGTGTTTAAATATTTTTTTTGCATTTACAAACGTGCAAAGTTTATTTCAGGAAGGCCATGTTTGAGATTTAATTGTGACGTGAAATTGATGATTTCAATTCACGGACAACAATATTAATTGTCCAAAATAGTATTTGTTCAGTTTAAATTTTAACATATATCGATACCTACGTGTATAAATCACAAAACAAATGAAAGTAAACCTTGTGAACGGTGAATTTAACTCTTGAATGGTTTTGAATTGGTGAATATACCTAAATATGACTTACTATTGTATTATTATATACAATTATATATATAATACATAACTTAAAAAAAATTAAGTTATCAAAAAAATCTTATCTATTTAACTTTTATTTCGTAAGGAAGGTATGTAAGATGTATAGATTTATTATACTAGAGTAGGGAAGCCAGGCTAAAATGTGCCATATTATAATAAAGCAAATGAAGGTGATATATCTGTCTCTCTTTTTTATGTGTGATTAAACAAAGACGAAGTATACGAGTTTCATCTTTTCTTTCGTTATTTATTGTGTCACTATCACTTACAGGCTTGCTTATGGCTTCTCTACTTCTAGTATTAATAACTCTATTGTTAAATGTCCTCACGATGTCGATAGTATGTTCGTAACCAAACAGTTAAGGAATAAATGTTTCTTTTAGTAGCCATGGCTGTTTTGTAGCGACGAAAACATATTAACCTATTAAATAATGGTACATAGCGTAATTCACAGGCGGGTTATAGAAATACAAGCGAACCCAAACGCAGGTATTATATTTAAACAGTGATCGCAACACAAACACACATAGGTGCGAGTTTTTGACGATATTGGATGCTACTCTTTTTTGCTTGTAATAGAATTGATATTATATTCAACATTTGTACACGTTTAGAAATGGCGGCAGGTCTCAAGAACAATATGTGTCCGAATGCCTCTTAAAGTTAAGGGAAAAATTTATAAAACGGTCATAAGAACTGTTGTATTGTATGGATCAGAATGTTGGGCAATGAAAAAGACGGATGTAAAACAGTGCATGCAAATGAGATGAGAATGTTAAGGTGGCTGTGCGGTGTGATAAGACTGGATAAAATACTAAAAGAATATGAATATATAAGGGAAAGTTTGAAAATTGTGCCCATTATAGAAAAGAGAAGTGCAAGATTGAGATGGTATGGACATATAATGAGGAGGGATGAAAGTCATGTGACCAAACTAATTAAACTATTTAACATTCTTAAATATGAATGTGGACTATGTGTAACTAGAGAGAGGTCTAAAACGAGATGGTAAGATTGAGGTATGACATGTATATAAAAGGAGGCCAGAGTTAAATGAATGATAGAAAAGAATGGAAGAGAAAAACATGAGTCGATAGCATTTAGAGTGGAATAAGAGCAGGAGAATTTTGATGGATTGTGTGAAGTATGGCATGCATGCGAAAAGGATATATGCATTTAAAAGGAATAGCGTCAGAGTTGACGAATGATAGGAGAAAATGGAAGAGAAAAACAATTTGGGTCAACCCACTTTGGAGCGAGATAAGAGCAGAAGAATCAAGTTGGACTGTGTGAAGTGTGTGTATAACATGCATTTAAAAGAAGTAGAAGAATTAACGGGATAGGACAGATTGAAAGATAAAAAAACATGTGTCGACCACACTAAGAGTGGGATAAGGGCAAAATATTATTGATGGATTGTGGGAAGTGTGACATGCATTTAAAAGGAGGAGCCCAAATAACGAATAAGATAATGGAGAATGAAAAATGAGTTGACCGTTCTTAGAATGAAATAATGGAGAATGACAACGGTTTGTGGGGAGTATAACATGCATACGAAAGGACTGGGTCACTAGACAAATTAACGAATGATAAGAGATAATGGAAGATGAAAACATGAGTCGACCGCTGCTAGAATGGGATAAGGGTGGGAGAATGAGAACGGTTTGTGGGGTGTATGACATGCATACGAAAGGACTAGGACAATAGACGAATTAACTAATGATAGGATAGTGGAAGATGAAAACATGAGTCGAACCGCTCTTAGAATGAGATAATGGAGAATGACAACTGTTTGTGAGGAGTATAACATGCATACGAAAGGACTGGGTCACTAGACAAATTAACGAATGATAGGATAGTGGAAGATGAAAATATGAGTCGATCGCTCTTAGAATGAGATAAGGGTAGGAGAATGACAACGGTTTGTGGGGAGTATGACATGCATACGAAAGGACTGGGTCACTAGACAAATTAACGAATGATAGGATAGTGGAAGATGAAAACATGAGTCGACCGATCTTAGAATGAGATAATGGAGAATGACAACTGTTTGTGGGGGAGTATTACATGCATACGAAATGACTAGGAATTAAAGAATGATAGGATAATGGGAGATGAAAACATGAGTCGGCACTTGAGAGTGTGATAAGGGTAGGAGAGAGATTTTCTGTATTTGTTATACTTTTTTTTACGTTTTTAATTAACATGCCGTTATATTTGTATTCATTATAGTTTCAAAGAGAGTAGCATAAACATCGTCCCCGCACCCCGCTCGCTCACCGCGTCGCGCTCACGCTTGTCCAGCACGAGGAAGGGCGGCGCGTACTGCCGGCACTCGCACCCAACCTCCATCTGTCCGTCCGTAGTTTTATCAATTTGGATTCAGCTATTATAAAGTTTAACGCCGCGATATTTCTATATACACAAATTTCAATACTCTTACACAACTTATAAAAAGTAATATCAAAATATTATACATTAAATGATATATAGCGATATTCAAAATATTATTAACTTAATGTCTGATACAAATTTTTATTTAATATATTATTTAATACAAACATATCGCACGCTTAGTATCAAATTGACCGAATTCAAAATTAGTTGAATTAGATACATTGTAATCTTCATACGTGATACGACGCCATCTATGACACTACTACGAACTAATAAAAAAGGTAGAGTTTTCTTGGTCTTCCAAAGTCCAATTTTTTAAATAATCGATTTTTTTTTTAAATAATCTATTTTTAATAATCGATTACTTTTTTTTAAATAATCTATTTTTAATAATCGATTACTTTTTTTTAAATAATCTATTTTTAATAATCGATACTATAATCGATAACTAATATTGGGAGAAAAAACGCGTTATACGACGGACTGCAATCGCGTAATGCGAAAACGCGTTTTAGGGTGGATTTACTGTATACTTTTGTAATTACGTGAGTTTTTGTTGGCAAGTCTATGACCTCATTAGAGGTTTGTTTAGAAAAAAATCACGTTCTTGTATTAAGGTTCACCTACCCTGTTCTGATATATATAAGGTATATAAGATGCTTACCGGATGTGGATGTGGCAGGTAGGCCGGCGGTTGCTGCGCCGCAGCCGCCGCGGCCGTCAGCATTGCGTACGGAACCGCTGTCATCTGCGCAGAAACACACACACACACGTACATTATCAATTGAGCTATCATGACTTTGCATTTGACGGCGAAATTATCCTTTGCTTTCTTATAAAATTATAGCAGTTTTTTTTCCAACTCCGACGTTTTTGAGGTCATCAGTCCAACTTTTATGGGTCTAACAACGCTGCTTTTTCCAGTGTCGTCGCCTTTCTACCACATTAAGACCCCAACGTCCATCGGTTCTCCGCACTATATACCATACAATCGCCACTTCAGCTTATGTAGGTGACATTGGTTACTCTACGGATCTGTTTATTTCTGATTTGATCATGTAGAGATACTCCAAGCATAGCTCACTCCATCGCCAGCTTAGTTACCCTGAGTTTTCTTATACGGCCCAGAGTCAGCAAAAAAAGTAACGGTCTATCACAAAAATTATGATCTATGTAGGAAGTGTATCTATCTATACAGAATCTATGAAGGAGGTAAAGTGTAGGAAGCAGTTCCCGTACCTTATACATGCAAGATTCACTACGACAGTCTCAATAATCGTTTCACCCCACAATTGAAATAGCATCAGGAGATATGACCCCACGACAAAATCGCAAAGCACTTGCGACCTTGTGCCACCTGAATCTAGTGGCTTTCCGCGGCTTTTAAGGGTCTTCTGTCCACATAGTGGGGGGGGGGGGTGTCTGGCTAACACCTTGAGACACCAACCTCCATTGTTTCTTCGAACTATATGCCCCGATCATTGCCACTTCAGCTTTACTACCTTATATCTGTAACATTGATCCTTCTGCTAACTTGCATAGAGAAAATAAGACATAACTCACCATGTGAGGTGGTGGGGCAGGCGCAGGTACGTAGCTGACTCCCGCGCCCACCACGTTGACACCGCCCAGTCCCACGCCCATCCCCATCCCACCGACTCCCATGCCGGCCCCTACGCCCACAGGAGTGCCCGGCGTATGCGGTCTGCGACAATATTTAGATTTTTATTCTATTTGAAAAAAACTAGAAATCCTTTTCTATCTAAAATCTAAGTTCTTGGTTTTAAGTAAGTGACGGCCTGTTACTATCCCACTGCTGGGCATCCCCGTTTTTCGAGAGAAGGGTTGGAGCTAGGACCTACCACGCTCCTCCAATGCAGAATGGTAGGTTACAAATATCCCCAGAATTCTCTAAAATCTAAAAGATATGCAGGTTTCCTCACGATGTTTTCCTTCACCGAAAAGAGTGTGATAAATTGCAATAATCAATTAGACACATAAGTTTGATAGAAAAACTCATTAATGCCTGACGGGGGTTTAAAACCATGATCGTCTTTAGAGTCAGGTAAGACCGTGGTCTTACTGCTGGGCTATCACAGCAAGTTCTTGATTCACGTATGAATAAATAAAATATCTGGGTGGGTAAAAAAAAAACTAGACTCGATAATGGTATTCTGTGATCGAGATATCCCATTCCCAATTATCATGACATTGCAAATTACAGCGAAATTAACTTTAGCTTTCTAGTAATATTGTAGCAGTTTTTCAGTGCATAAAAACAGGGAAAAAACATTTTTTTTAAATGAAACGTATTTAGGTAGATTTATCGCCTCCGCAACTCATACATACTAATTTTCATGAAACTTGTTGAAACCGTTTACGAAATTCAGATTACATATATATAAAAGATTAGCTTATTTAAAGATATTATATAAGATAGATAAAGATATATATGACAATTACACACAAGGTCGTTCGTTCCCAAAACATAAATAAACTTATATTATGGGTGCTATCATCCATATAAGTTTAAATCTGTTTTGGGAATGGTAAATTATATAATATTTAAATACACCCATACTCGACCAATAAATTGTTTTTTTTTAGTAACTATTGGCCCTCGGCGGAAATCGAACCCCCGATCCTGCAAGCGGGGTGACTACCACCTGCGCAAACTGGAAGGTTAAAATATAATTACCTGCTGTGACTAGGTGTGGTCGGACTTCTAGGAGTAAACGGTTTCGCGCTCGGGTTGAACTCCTTCGCGTTCGGGTTGAGAGTGGACTTCTTCAGCGTGACCGCGACCCTCTCCACTCCTGGCGACGCTGATGATGGAGGGGAACTGGACGCGGGCGATCTATCTTCTACAGGAGGTTCTTCTTGCTTTGGCGCGGGGGGAGGCTGTGGACAAACAGCATAATGATGGAATTTTTTTTTTATTTGTAAGGAACATAAATTCATTAATTGGAAATCTCTCTATGATCCATAGAGATAGTTTAAATAAAGAAAGAAACTAAAAACATATTTTTACCATTATATAAAAATAATGTAAAAATTGGAATTGGGAATTGGTAATTAAAATAAAAAGTTTTTACCTCGTGGCTAAGTAATTGAACATTGTAACCACATTTAAAAAATGAAAAAGTACATTTTAAGTATGTAATAAGAGCATAGACCTCCTCTCTCCCTTTTTGGAGAGAAGGGTTGGAGCCACAGTGTTACAATCAAAAACCCTAAAAATGAACACAAGAGAATAATGAAAACATTAAAAAAAAATCAAAATTAAGGCTCATATATTAAAATTCTGAAGTTAAAATTATAGAACATTTTTATAAATGACGAAAGCTCAACACAGCCGTCGTTCGGGATCCGGTTGAGTAGAATAGACCACCAACTTTCTTACCGAGGTGTCGTAGCAGGCGACTAAGGAAAGTTGACGTCAGCCCATCGGAGGTCGTAAAATACATAGCCAAATTATGTGACATGTGAAATGTTTATAACATGTTGTGCCGAACCCACTTGGGATAAGGGCAGGAGGAAAAAAAAATTTTTTTTACAAATAAGGAAAGCCCTTCGCCAGTATCCGGTTTATGCGTCCATACGTTATCATTTGGGGTTGGTGGGTTTTTTTTAACCACCTCCCATTTGAGGTGGTCCCTATCTACCTTCATCTTGAGAAAATGAAGCCCTTATTTGCTGAGTTAATTTAATTATCTTTCATACAAGTTCTCGCGTTTATACTCCTTACATTCTTCATACCAATTCTTTCTTATATACCATCTCTTTCATTTCAACTATGGGTGGGATGCCCATCTAACTGCCTATACTTCTATTTTTTGTTTTATTTATTTTTATTTCGGGTAAATAATTTTTTCCTTATTTATTTTAGTACAAATTTTTCTTATAAACTAACAAGTTACTAATAAACAACAATTTTACCGCAACAAAACAGCTTTTACTTTTCTTATTTCTTATTAAATATTTTTTATACTATGCTTTAACGTATATCCAAAATGGGGTTGGTGGGTTACCTTGTGGTGTGCGGCGGGGGGTGCGGACGCGGGCAGCGGCGCGGGCTCGTGCTGCGGCTTGTGCATCCGCTCCCGCTTGGGCGGCGACGACGGCGCGCCAACGTTGGCCGACACTTCCGGCGGACTCGACGTCCCTGACGTGTGCTGCTGCTGTACAAATTCAAATTATGTATAAGAAGAAATAAATATACATCAAATTCAAATTCAAAATATTCTTTATTCAAGTGCACTGTTTACAGTACTTTTGAATCGTCAAATGTTTTAAAGAAGCTACCACTGATTCGGAAGTTTGCTCCTACGGAGAAGAATCAGCAAGAAACTCGGCGGATAATCTTTTAAAAAATTATTACAATTTGATGGTTACAAGATAATCGTTGCAGCTGGATGCGTAGCTGACTGCAGTTAAGATAAGCTATCACTCAAATAATCCTCAATAGTATAGTAAGCTTTATGTAGCAACATCGTTTTGAGATAATTTCTAAACTCGTGTAAAGGCAAGTCTTGATAATGTTGAGGAATTTTGTTATAAAAACGTGTACCGAGACCGACAAATGATTTTCGGAACTTTTGGAGGCGTAATCTAGACGTCATTAGTTTATGTCTGTTTCTTGTATGTCTGTCATACCTATCACTATTTTTACTATACAAGTGAATATTTTTACGTACAAATAGTATATTACTGTAGATGTATTGTGAAGCTACAGTCAACGCCAATTTCTTTGAACTTTTCCCTAAGAGAATCACGAGGTTTCATATTATAAATACCATGTATAGCTCTTTTTTGCAAAACAAAGACCCTGTGAATATCAGCCGCTGTACCCCATAGCATGATTTCATGTGACATAATGCTATGAAAATAGGAAAAATAAACAAGTTTTGCTGTGTCAACATCAGTTAATTGTCTAATTTTCCTAACAGCGTAGGCAGCGGAACTTAATTTTCCACAAAGATTTGTTATATGGGGCCCCCATTGGATCTTTGTATCTAAGGTCATTCCTAAAAACACAGTTGTATTTTCTTTCATTAATATTTCATTATTTAATATAACATTTTCTGTTGGTCTGGTTCCATTAAGCAGTGAAAACTCTACGCATTTTGTCTTTTTTGTGTTTAAAAGTAGGTTATTTATGGTAAACCAGTGAGATATTTGAGACAAAGCATTATTCAAATAGTATAAGCAAAGTTTGACTGGCCCGTTGGCGCAGTGGGTAGTGACCCTGCCTTTAGCTTCACGGGTCGCGGGTTCGATTCCCGCCGAGGGCCAACATTTTCTATAAATGAATTTGTTGGTCTTTGAGCCTGGGTGTATATTTGTATTTAAGTATGTATTTAAAAAATATATAAGTATATTAGTCACCAGTTGTCTGTCTACCATAACACAAGTATTAAGTTACTTACTTTGGGGACGGACGACCGTGTGTGTAAGTGTCCCATATATTTATTTATTTAAAGTTACTATTCTATTTGGTTTGGAAAGATAGGCGACATTACCACACCACAGATTGGCTCAGCAATACACACGACCTTTATATCGAACTATGTAATAGTCGCTTGAGTGTCGGCAGTACACTGGACTTCTGACAACTAAGCTTGGGTATTATTGCTATATAAGAATCATATTCGTTCCACGATATGATCGATTTTAATCACGTGATCATACCTGCTACTGCTAATGCTATTGGAATACAAACAAATGTATTTTTTATGTCGTATGCAGTGTATAGGACATAAAGACTACATTTGTTTGCATAAGACATGCTAATGCTATTGGAGTACAAACAAATGTATTCTTTATGTCGTATGCAGTGTATAGGACATAAAGACTACATTTGCTCGCATAAGCAATCATTTAGTCCATTAACGTAAATAATATAATAGCGGATAGCGTTTTTGCTAATCAATAATAATTTTTCCCAGTAATATTGATTAGCAAAAACGCTATCCGCTATTATATTATTCAGCTATTCGCTATAATATTATTACTTGATGAAACGATTGCTATTACAAACAAATGTATTTTTTAAATAATATTCAATACGGTCGATATTTCTAGGATATAGTTTCAGTTGGAATAACGTAAAAGTGCTTTCTTCTCCGTAAATAAATTTAAATCTTCCCGAATTATCGACAGTATTAAATGAGATATAAGAATTACATTTGTTTGTATTAACAATAATTTTGCTCAATATCAGTGAGTTAGTTTCAGTATTAATTTATTATTTTACTTTTTCATAGAATACCTATCCATAATTTTGTATAGCAGTATAGCAGTTACTCTAAATCTCATTAGCAGATGATGCTATATGAAAAGTTTTTCATATCATGATCATTAAGTGATTGGTGATTCTGTCCATGCCTACTGACAACCTGCACGGTTTTTTATATCTTACTAGTAATATCCCGTGATTTCACCCGCGTACATACCGATCTTATGACAGTGGAAATTGTACTTAGTCGGACTATAGATTTATTTTTGTTAAATACGTCATCAATAGTTTCCGCAACGCATGCGATGACAGATTTTTATGGCTAATTTTGTACACCTTATTACATTTTTACTTCGGATATCTCTATTTTTTTTTATGTAATATAGCATATGTTGCTCAGAAAAGATGCAGCTTTCTAATGGTGAAATAATTTATGAAATCGGTCCAGTAGTTTTTGTGTGAAAACATTACAAACATAAATACAATTTTTTCCTCTTTATAATATTAGTATAGATAGTATAGACTAGCTTTTACCCGCGACTTCGTTTGCTTTAACTGTTGTCGTGTGATAGATTAATAATAGATGGCGTTTTTTCGTCTCGTCGATAGAATTAACAAGATTTCTATAGCCTATATGTTATTCGGTGTATAAGGAATAATTGTGCCAAATTTCATACATATAGGTTCAGCGGATTTACCGTGAAAGAGTAACAAACATACATCCATACTTACAAACTTTCGCATTTATAATAATAGCTTCTACCCGCAACTTCGTTCGCGTGGACTGAAGTCTTGATATAAATGTATGTAAGTAACGGCCTGTTACTATCTGCTGGGTATAGGCCTCTTCTCTCCGTTTTTGGAGAGAAGGATTGGAGCTAAGGCCTACCACGCTGCTCCAATGCGGATTGGTAGGTTACACATATCTCCAGAATTCTCTAGAGATATGCAGGTTTCCTCAAGATGTTTTCCTTCACTGAAAAGCGTGTGATAAATTGCAATTATCAATTAGACACATAAGTTTTACTAGAAAACTCATTGGTGCCTGCCCGAGGTTTGAATCCTAGACCTCGAAAGAGGCGGACGGTATTACCGCTGCGCTACCACAGCTTGTAAATGTATGACGTGATGTATTTATACACTGTCCATTATATTAACCATCTTTTGACAGATTGACGATAGTGATGTCCTAAAGATTCTCGTATGCGATACCATTCCGATTATAGTACCTACTATCATTAATCGAATTACGTACCTAAGTAATTCGATTAATGATAACCTACGTAAACTAGATTACTACTTGAGAAAAGAAATTCCAACTTTGAGAAAACTTATTGTTTCTTTGAAAAGAAGTGGTCTATTTCATGGTGAAAAATCTTCTTTGGTCAAAGTTTTGAACACAATTGGCTTTTCATATAAAAAGTTAAATAAAAGAAAATTATTAATGGAACGCACAGATATAGCTATAGCACGTTGTGATTTTTTAAGAGAGGCAAAGAAAATACAAGATTGGGCAAATATTGTTTTCACGGATGAAACATGGCTCAACGCTAACCACACACTATCTCGTTTCTGGACTGATGATACTGCTGATTCCACTTCCTCAGTACCAATGGGAAAAGGTGAGCGCCTAATCATTTGCCATGCAGGTACAGCAAAAGGATTTGTACAAGACGCACTGTTGGCATTTAAATCGAAGAAATCAAATGACTACCACGAAGAGATGAATGCAAATGTGTATGAAGAGTGGTTCAAAAAAATGCTCATTTCATTGGAAGAACCATCAATAATTTTTATTGATAATGCGCCCTACCACTCCCGTCAAATTGACAAAATGCCAACACAGGCTAATAAAAAGCATGAAATAATTAATTGGCTTCGGGACAATGGAGAAAATGTGGACGACTCAATGTTAAAAGTTGAATTAATAAAAATATTAAAAACCAAAAAGAGAGCAAAACGCTATGTAATCAATGAAATGGCAGCAGAATATGGCCATACTGTTCTTCGGATTCCTCCATACCACTGCCAGTACAACGCAATAGAACTTATATGGGCACAAGTAAAAGGGCATGCTGCGAGATGCAATACAAGCCCCCCATTCACAGCGAATAAAATGTTGCAATTGCTAAAAAATGCTTGCACCCACGTAACGGCCGAGAACTGGGCAAGTGTGGTGGAAAGAACTAAAAGAGTAATATTCTCTGATTGGGAACGTGATATTGCGTTTGATAATATATTATCTACACAAGAGCTAATAATAACTGCTACTGAAGACTCCTCATCGGAGGAGTCTAGTGTTGATTATCATTCCGACGACTCGTGCTAATAAAATAAATTAAAATATCCTGATTGTTTTATTTGTATTCATGTATTAACTAAGAAGAAAGTAAAACTTTATATAATGTTATTAAATGTCTTTTAATACTCGTAACATCGATTTCTACCGATTATTTTTAATCTGTGGCATAATCGTAGTAACCCATTATGTGTGACATCACTAAGTGGGCGGTACCCATCCATAAAGTACAAATATTATTTGTATGATATTTGTACGTAAGCAATACAAAACTTAATGAGCGTGAGCTGTCAAAAGACTGATAATATGATGGACGCAGTATAGCTGCAGCATCCTCATAGCCTTGGGATGAATTTAGAACAGCATTTCAAATTCTATAACCTACTGAAAATGTTCGATAAGCTCTATTTTCAATTGTTTCGATAAATTTGACCCATATTTATAAATAAATAATAAATAAATAAATATATGGGACACTTACACACACGGTCGTCCGTCCCCAAAGTAAGTAACTTAATACTTGTGTTATGGTAGACAGACAACTTGTGAATATATACTTATATATTTTTTAAATACATACTTAAATACAATTATACACCCAGACTCAAAGACCAACAAATTAATTTATAGAAAATGTTGGCTCTCGGCGGGAATCGAACCCGCGACCCGCGGAGCTGAAGGCAGGGTCACTACCCACTGGTCCAACGAACCAGTGATGTTTATGTACAGAAAAAGCCAATACCGGCGGCGGCACTGAAACGACCGTTGGTTGCGGTTGAGGGTGCGGCTGCGGTTGCGGCTGCGGCTGTTGCTGCGGCAGCTGTTGCGGCACCTGCGGCGGCGCTGAAGGCGCCGGGGACGATACTAATTTGAACTCCTGGCCAAATTTGCGAAGCTCCTGAAAAAAAATATCACGTTTAAATTTCAATTTTTGCTTTAATTTTATTTAACTAATAGACGTCTAATGAATGCAGGATGGATGAAGTGGCGGCAGGTCTCAGGCACAATATGTGACCCTCGAATGCCCCTTAAAGTTAAGGGAAAAATTTATAAAACAGTCATAAGACCTGTCGTATTGTATGGATCAGAAGTTTGGGCAATGAAAAAGACGGATGAAAGAAGAGTACATGCAAATGAGATGAGAATGTTAAGGTGGATGTGTGGTGTGACAAAACTGGATAATATACGAAACGAGTATATAAGGGGAAGTCTGAAAGTTGCGCCCTTTATAGAAAAGTCGAGAAGTGCAAGATTGAGATGGTATGGACATGTAATGAGGAGGGATGAAAATCATGTGACCAAACGTGTGTTAAATTTGAATGTGGATGGATATGTGCCTAGAGGGAGGCCTAAAAAGAGATGGTTGGATTGTGTGAAGTAAGATATGCATATAAAAGGAGTGGCGCCAGAGTTGACGAAAGATAGGACAGAATGGAAGAGAAAAACATGTTGTGCCGACCCCACTTAGAGTGGGATAAGGACAGGATGATATATAATAGACGTCTCATTGCCGGCTCTCCACGCGACGCTGCATTAATTCAAGAACGTAATTTTTTTTTAATATTTCTTTGTCTCGTATGGATCTTCTAAAATCAAAACTTCTTTGCTTACTTTTGGACTATGTTATGTGATCATCTATCTTATAGCTATATCTAAAAATTCTCAAAGGAAAAAGGGGATATGATACCTTGAAATGAACCTAATTTCAGAGTTTTGATTAGGATTGAAATATTGTATGAATATAAACAGGCTCAAATACCCACTAACTGTATGTAACTACACGTCCACTCTCGTACACGGCTCTGGTGTAACTGACGTGGTGCGCTTGAGACAGTGTAAGATTATCTTTTATACACTAGTATTAGTACTTTTATCACCATTCACCTGGCCTTATCTCATTGTAAGTGGGGTTGGCACAACATGTTATAAACATAATGTTACACGATTTAGCTAGGTATTTTATGACCGGACGCATGTTTATGCATATTCATTCATATATATAAATATACAAAGTAAGAATCACTACTATGAGATTTAGGATCAAATTCAAATTCAAAATATTCTTTATTCAAATAAACTTGTAAACAAGTGCTTTTGAATCGTCAACTCTACTGCTGGTTCGGAAAGCTGTTCCTACCGAGAAGGGCCAGCAAGAAACTCGGCGGTTGCTCTTTTTAAAAAATACAATTCTTAATACTAGTTACATTTAATGTTTCTATCTTGTACAGGGTCGAACAATATTTATATCCACGCATTTTTATCGTCTAAATAATCCTCAACAGTATAGTAGGCTTTCTGTATCAGCCTCTCCTTAATAGTGTTTTTAAACTGCTGTAATGGCAAAGTTAATATTGATTGTGGAATTTTATTATAGAATCTTATACCCAAACCCACAAACGACTTACGTACTTTTTCAAGGCGCAAAGCAGGAGCCGCAAGCTTATGTCGGTTCCTACTTTGTCTATTATATACATCGCCTATTGTTTTATAATTTTTTATATTTTTATATACAAAAATTAAATTACTTAAAATATACTGTGAAGCAAATGTAAGAATACCTATTTAAATATAATCTAAATGTAAAATAATAATCTAAATGTAAGAATACCCAAAGGAGATGAGATCTTGGGGGTAGAGTATGTAGTAAGGGTAAGGTTCTTACCTGCACCTCATCCTGTCGCCGAGGCTCTGGGGGCGGCGCGTGGTGCCGAGGTGGTCGCGCGTGAACCCCCTCCATTCCTGGCGGTGGATTCTGACAACAAATATTTAATGATCTTACAGAAACAGCCTTTTTTATTTTTATTTATTTATTATTTATATATCAAGTAACAAAGACTCATTAGTTAGTAACTTAATCTATATGTTAGTACCTTAACCTACACTTAAATTTTGTTTTTTACATTAATTATACACACACACACACACACACACACACACACACACACACACATATATATATATATATATATATATATATATATATATATATATATATATATATATATATGTACACACACACGCGCGCCTTTGGGTTGCCTGGAAGAAATCGCTCTTTAGCGATAATGCCGCCCATTGTATGTCTTAATTATGTATAAAAAAATGTTTTATATTCAATCTTTTTTTTTTTGTATATTAGGATTATGGTGTACAATAAAGTATATTTCTATTTTATTCTAAACAGTACATTAGTATTTATTAATATAAATAATATAATAAAGGTATGACAGAGCTTTACACTTTTTTTTAAGATATACTTAGATAAGAATTAGATGCGTTAACAAAAGGCTCCAGAAATTATTTTTTCCTACAAAAGATGGAACTTGTAAAATAGGGGAAAAAAATAATCAAATGAAGATATTTAACGACACCTTTGTAAGAAATGAGGGTGGTCTATTCTACTCAACCGTATACCACACGGTGGGTCAACTTACCTTAGTCGCCTTTTACGACACATCGGTAAGAAATGTGGGTGGTCTATTCTATTCAGTACCACACAATACCATACCACACAAGGTCCACTGCCACTGTTGAATTGTTTAAAAATGTACTCACGTGGTGGTGGTGTGGTGGGAAGCCCTGCCGTGGCAGCGGCGCCGCCCGCGGCTCTCCATTTAGTTTCCCACTCGGCACTCTGGTAATAATAATAATAATAATAAGTTTTGGAAACTTGTTTGGGGAGACTGAAGGTTTTGTATTTGCGATACAAGACCAAGTTATAAAAACGAACAACTATCGCAGATACATCTTGAAGGATGGCACAGAGGATATTTGTAGAGCGTGTCGTCGTCCAGGTGAAACGCTTCGCCACATAACATCGGGCTGCTCAGCACTTGCCAATACAGAATACTTACACAGGCATAACCAGGCGGCGAAAATCTTACATCAGGAACTCGCTATAAAATTTGGCCATAGGGAAGACAAAATGCCTTACTATAAATATGTTACGGAACCAGTTTTGGAGAATGAGCGTGCAAAATTGTATTGGGATAGATCTATTATCACAGACAGAACTGTACCAGCTAATAAACCTGATATCATGTTAATGGATCGTAATCGATCGCAAGTGTTTCTTGTTGATATAGCTATACCTCATGATGACAACATTGCAAAGGCTGAAGCTGACAAAAAATTAAAATACCGAGATCTAGCTTTTGAGGTGGGCGAGATTTGGGGAGTGGCATCTACCGAAATTATCCCAATAGTCATGTCAGTTAATGGATTGATTCCAATTAGTCTCACACATCACCTGAGTCGGTTGGAAGTTCATTATTCAGGTCTTATAGCAGAAATGCAGAAGGCAGTACTTCTTGACAATGCCAGAATTGTACGTCGGTTTCTCACACTACCGCCCTGAACTCTAGCCGTTTGTTCGCACCCGCTAGAGTAAAATCCCGCTTCTCTTTTGTACAAAAGAGCTGATTAGCGGTGAATTCAGGAATATAATAATAATATATTTATTTTTAAATATATGTCAGTACAGTTATAAACAATATGGTACATTTTACAACAATATATTCAGCCATTTCTGGCATACAAATTTAGTTTTTACTATCATCATCATCTTCCTGCCCTTATCCCTCTCTAAGTCGGGTCGGCACAACATGCTGTCACATGATTTGGCTGCGTCAATGTACTTCAGTCGTATTTTACGACACCTCGGTAAGAAAGAGTGGTCTATTCTACTAAACCGGATGGTTGTTCAACTTTTTTTTACTCACTCACTTACTCAGTTTTTACTATCAATAAATATCGATAAATACTATCGATTTTATTAACAATTAAATTTAAATATATCGTTTATAATTTATTATATAATATTAGTTTTATAATTATTATTACTTAGTCGTATCAGAAAATGTCACAATATAGCATCAATGTAGTTTATAAATACTATCTGTGAAAAAATTATTTCACTATACAAAAAGGGTTACTCAACAGGCATTATTTTAATTCAATTTTATTTTCTTTGCAATTGTGTTAAATTTTTAGGAGGGGCATTGAATATTTTTACACACATGATTACACAGTTTTTCATATACACAGACGGTGATAAATAATAACTAATAAATATCTATATAACAACCTACAAGGCGAAAAATCATGTTCTTAATTTATATATTGAGTATATAGGATAAAACATTTTGATTAAAATCAAATATTTTTATCCTATAAGTTATGTCACCTATAAGCTTTAATTGTACCAATTTATGTCTGTATTGCTTCAGTCAATCAGTTTCGGAAGCCTAAAAAAATGACAGACAGGCAGACTTTGGCATATCAGTATATTGAGCTCAAATTGATTGGTGTACACTCAAATAGAAAAAAAATTAACGTGTTTTCAATTCTCGTTTTAGAAAAAGATTGAATTAAACTTAAATATTGATCTATATTAAATCAACAATGTATTTAAGGTACTTAATTGGGTAAGGATTAATGCTGTATTGTATAAAAATTGCTTTGAACATAAGGCATTATTTTTCGTAAAAAGTAAATGCCAAAAAATGCTATAGAAACCCATCCAATCGCAGCTAAATTCGAAGTGCTATAGGGCAAGGCGCGCAATCGCTATGCCCTGCATTTTAAATCTGTAATATCTTCGAAAATGTTCATTTAAATTACAAATGAAGAAGGAAATGTCAAAAAATGTTTTTGTGGGTTATCCATATGAGATAGACATATCGCGGACTTTTCTGTACACCTTTTCAAGGTGTACAAATACTTAGTACATCATTTTGATAAATCTCGTAGGGTTTAGCCTGCTTTTGCAATGTAAGCGGAAAAAATTGTAATTATTTACGAAATCACATTAGAAACCTCAAAAATTACAGTATTTCTCTACTCTGTATTGAATGTTATTAAACATATAAACCTTCCTCTTGAATCACTCTATGTATTAAAAAAAACCGCATAAAAATCTGTTGCGTAGTTTTAAAGATTTAAGCATACATAGGGATATATGGAAAAACAAAGAATGCGACTTTGTTTTATACTATGTAGTGATAATGTGGGAATGGAACGTTATGTGTGACGCATGGAAAGGAACGGAAGGCGTGTGAGCGAGAAGAATGAAAGTGTGCGAGGGAAAAGGAAGAAAAGTAATATGGAAGACGGGTATACGAAGGCAACACGATTAGCTTACGGCTTGGTAGGACGATATTAAATAAATCAGTGTGGTAACAATAGTGTTTTTTACCATGAACAAATTCCCACAATAATATAATAAACTCACTGCGTGTGCGTCGCGTGCGGCGCGTGCGCTGCGTGCTGCGGGTGCGGCGCGTGCTGTGCGTGCGCGTGCGGGTGCGCGTGGTGCGGGAAGGGCGGCGCGTGCGGTGCGTGGTAGCCGCCCGCCTGCGCCGCGTAGCTCTTGCCGCCCGGGTTGCCGGCCGGGCTGGACTGCACGCCCGGCGGCGGCCCGCTGGGCTGGCCTGTGTTTGACACTGGACCCGCCACCTAAGTTATACAAATCCTTGTAAAGTAAAAGTAAGTAACGGCCTGTTACTATCCCACTGCTGAGAATAGGCCTCTTCTCTCCATTTTTGGAGAGAAGGATTGGAGCTAAGACCTACCACGCTGCTCCAATGCGGATTGGTAGGTTACACATACCTCCAGAATTCTCTAGAGATATGCAGGTTTCCTCACGATGTTTTCCTTCACCGAAAAGCGTGTGATAAATTGCAATTATCAATTAGACACATAAGTTTTTAAGAGAAAAACTCATTGGTGTCTGCCCGGGTTTGAACCCGTGATCGTCTCTAGAGATTCACACGGTCGCACCGCTGGGCCATCACAGCTTGCCAAATCCTTGTAGCAAATACTTAAAGCACATAAAAAACAACGGTTGCCTGTAAAGTCGGTTTTACGGGCAGAGATTTTACGTGACAACGTCTTTTTAAATGTGATGGATTGGAGTGGGAGAGAGACGCAAGGCATCCGCCAGTCCGGCGGGCCTCTCTTTCGTTCGGTGACTCATCGTAACAGACGTGAGCGGGCGTTACAATTTTTCATGAGTTCCCGGAGACACATTGTAAGTTAAGGTGGACGATAGATTTCAATCTATGCTAATCTTCTCCTGTTTAATCGTGCTATGTTTGTGGCGCGAACAGTCTTGAAGATAATTTAGTATGAACATGATAAATCTAACAAATACGAGTCATAGTCTAACCAATCTATCAACCAAATTTATCAACCAGATTGTATAGAGTGCTATTAGACCGTAAAATATGGTGAAATCTGGTTAATGGATAAAGGTATTCCTTTAGATATTGAATTGGAATTCACCTGTTGTTCCTCGGGCCGCCTGTCCGTGGGCGGCGTGAGGTGGTGTCGGGGCGGGCGGTGGTCCTTGTCTTTGGGCGGCGCGTGGGCAAAGGCCGGAGGTTTGGCGCCCCCACCGCTGGGAGACGCGCCGCCGCCATTGTTATTTGTCGGTTTAACTAATTTGCCAGTCTGAAAATAAAGAATAATAATAATAAATAAATATATGGGACACTTACACACACGGTCATCCATCCCCAAAGTAAGTAACTTAATACTTGTGTTATGGTAGACAGACAACTGGTGAATATATACTTATATATTTTTTAAATACATACTTAAATACAAATATACACCCAGGCTCAAAGACCGAAAAATTCATTTTAAAGAAAATGTTGGTCCTCGGCGGGACTCGAACCCGCGACCCGTGGAGCCGAAGGCAGGCTCACTACCCACTGCTCCAACGAGCCAGCCACGAAATAAGTGAGTAAATGAATTTAACGATAAAATATCGAGCAACAACAAAAAAAATTTGGCAAATGTGTTCTTTCCTTTTATCAATATATATAATAAATAATAAATGTCAAACAAAAGTTGTTTTTGTGACAAATTGCAATAAAACGAAACGTAGCATCTACAAAACTTGTTACTGTTAAAGAGACCTATCCCATGGAAGAAGCAGAAAACACTAGCTTTATTAAAAGTTCGTAGCATGATTTCATAGATGGCATTGATATAAGGATATAACTTAATTAGCCTTATTTTGAGTTCGGTCAGTTTAATACAAAGCGTGCGATATATACGGGTGATCAGTTCCTATTCTGGACTATTCCACCCAAAAAAGGGGGGGGGGGGGAGATCGGACAGTAGCTATAGCCACGCAATCATATCGTCCAAATATTCCTCAACAGTATAGCAGGCTTTTCGTATCAGCCTCTCTTTAATAGTGTTTTTAAACTGCTGTAATGATGCCTATGCCCAGCAGTGGGATAGTAACAGCTGAAGGGCCTCACCTGCATGTTCTTCCTCTTGTTGGGTATGACGTACTTCCCGGAGTCCACAGCAGCCGGCCTGACCACGGCTGCGAACCTCTCCTCCTCGTCGCCGTTCTCCAGCTCAATGCGAGCTTTGTACGAAGGCGTACTTTCAATCTCTGCGGCGATCTCTTCTGCTTTCGCTTCTGCGTCTCTGTTGACAAACCAGAAGTTCAGTATCAAAGTTATTGAGGTGGAACTTCTATACGATCGTATGATTTGGGAGTAAGTTTAGCCGTGTGGTATCCGGCTGAATACAATAGACCACTCCACTCCACTCCACTTTCTTACCGAGGTTTTGTAAGAGGCGACTAAGGTAAGTCGACCCGCCGTGTTATATCCGGCTTAGTAGAATAGATTATCCTCATTACTTACCGAGCTGTCGTAAAAGACGACTAAGGTAAGTCGACCCACCGTGTGGCATCAGGCTGAATAGAATAGTACCACCCACATTTCTTACCGAGGTGTCCTAAAAGGCGACTAAGGTAAGCCGACCCGCCGTATTGTATCCGGCTGAGTCGAATAGACCAACTTCATTTTCTTACCGAGGTGTAAAAGGCGACTAAGGTAAGTTGACCCACCGTGTGGTATCCGGTTTAGTAGAATAGACCATCCTCTTTCTTACCAAGGTGTCGTAAAATACGACTAAGGTAAGTTGACGTCAGGCAGGCGGCCGGTCGTAAAAACGTAGCCAAATCATGTGACAGCATGTTTGTAACATGTTGTGCCGACCCCACTTAGAGCGGGATAAGGGCAGGGAGATGATGAGCACTGAATACATCCCTCGGGGACCTACTCCAAATGGACGTCCTTTTCCCTGATGGAATTCGCAGCGTCCTCACCTGTAGTCCTGGGTGTCCTTCCGCTGCAGCGGCAGCGTGTACCCGGCCAGCGAGTGGTCGTACGTGCTGTGGACGCCGTACACCTCCTCGTTCTTGCGGAACATGTCGTTCGCGTCCCAGCCGTTGGCGCGGTGGTCGAGCTCCAGCTCGTCGGCGCGCGCGTCCCCGTTCAGCGCGGGCGTGTCGCCGGACTCCGCCTCGCAGCCGTCCCAGGGCTCTAGATGCCGCTCCTCCGCTGAGCGACCGTTGCCTGGAAAAACATTAATACGTCAATAGAGAATACGTAATAGAGCAGCTGGAAATATTAAAACACAACAAAGGCACTCTAATCTCTCTAATCTCACACTGGGATGCCTCTTTGCGCAGGTTGGTCCTCGGACGCTATTTAAATGACCGGGAAAACAACTACTTTGGGCTCAATGCCCAGAGAACGCGTCGTATTATTTCGTTCCTGGCAAACAGACGATAATACCTAGTAGCAGATTATTTTTTATAATAGTAAGGATTATCATCATCATTAACCTGCCCTTAACCCACTTTGAGTGGGGCTAGCTAAACATGTTATTAACATGTTGTCACATAATTCGGCTACGTATTTTACGTCCGGCCGCATGCCTAGTCACTTACCTTAGTCGCCTTTTACGACACCTCGATAAGAGGGTGGTCTATTCTACTCAGTCGGATAGTTATAATCATGTTGTCACACGTTTATAACATATTTTGACCGGCCGCCTTGCTGAAGTCAACTTACCATAGTCGCCTTTTACGACACCTCGATAAGAGGGCCGGTCTATTCTACTCAGCTGGATACCACACGGCAGATGAAGGGATTATAGTGTAGTTATTAACTACGAAAATATTCAAAATTCTCAGTTCCTTTTTAATTCACAGACAAATTTCTGGTATTTACTAGTATAAAAATAATTCTCACCATTGAATTTGTTAGATATAACGCTGTCTGTTTGAAACACGTCGTGGGTAGCGTACTCCAGGTCTGAATCTTTGGCTCGGATCGAAACCACATCCTGCGGTTTAAATATCAACTTCTCAACCACTGAGTCAACGGCCACCACGCCCTCCTGGTCAACGCGGTGCGCTACTTCTAATACCACCTGAAATAAAACAAAAATAAATTGAAAGATGTTATAGCAGTAAGACCGATTGGCTGTTAATAAAGCGGCGGTAGCGGAATGGTTGGAGTAACGGACTTGCGATCGAGAGCTCGTGGGTTCGAACCCAGCCATTATACTAGCGATGTGAACCTACTCCTTACACAAGCATTTAGCTTGACTGGAGGGGGTTAACAAGTTTACTAGTAATTTGTAACCAAAATTGATAGTAACCTTTAAAAAAAAAACAAAAAAAAATACGTTCTCATACAAGCATGCTGCAATACCTATTTTACCTATTTTGGCTACGTATGTTACGATTGGCCACCTGCCTGACGTCAACTTACCTTAGGCGCCTTTTACACCACGGTAACAAAGAGGGTGGTCTATTCTACACAGCCGGATACCACACGGCGGATTACCTAACCTTAGTCGCCTTTTACGACACCTGGGCTAGAAATGAGTGGTCTATTCTACTCAGTCGGCTACCGTACGGCGGGTCAACTTACCTTAGTCGCCTTAAGGAGGTCACGGTAAATTACTAAAGGCTCAGAAGTGGGATGTAAAAGCTTTTATTCAATTTACAAGGCATGTATGTGTATAGAATCTTGCATGTTAAATTTGACGCACATCCAGGGGTCCGGTTGAGCTTAAATTTTATATACAGGTCCAATTCCGATGACAATGCATGTTTATGATAAGCATGACCTGATTCTGCTGTCAGGATTGGCTGGGAACTGCTTAACGGTTAACAGTAGGGATATGAAATTTTTAAAAAGCTTTTTTAGCTTTACTTTTTTAAACAACCTTTTTCACGGGGAATGCACTGAACCAATATCGATGAAATTTGGCACAATTATTCCTTATCCACCGAGGTGACATATAAGCTATAGAAATCCTGTTAATTCTACAGGAATAAGATGACATTGATAGGCGACATTTATTATCAATCTATCGCGCGACAACAGTCCACGCAAAGTAAAGGCTAGCAGTGACTTAGAGTAGAAAAAATCGATGAATAAATAATCGATTTTCATACCTTTAAAAATCGATTTTTCTGTCTATTTCAAAAGTTGTCTTTATTAATATTAATAATTAATTAAAATATAGGCTAATTATAGTGGACAACTACCAAGGAGTAATATCAGATGAGCTGTTTGTGAAATTGGATTAAAATGTGTAGTTTGGCTAAATTAGTTTCATCTAACAATGCATATCCAATCATAAAAAACAAGAAAAAGAGTAAAAAAGAAAAAGGGATACCTGAAATAATCGATTTAAAAAAAATCGATTTTTGATGAAAAAATAATCGATTATTTTTTCACATCGCTAGTAAAAGCTAGTATTACAAATACTACTCGTGTATATATAATGCACTTTTAGTAAATGTCGGTATTCGTATTCCAGACATATAACACAAAAAGCTTTATGAGACGTCTAGCGTGTAATGGGTGCGTTGCTCTGAACCGAAAGGCGTTAACCGACCCTAAGGGGTTGGTCTCATTTCAAGCGACGGAATAACTAAAGTCGAAAATGATTTAGTTTCATTTATATTAACATCACCTATATTTTTTTTTTCTTATTTTAGAAATTATTATTTATTTTTCAAGGTAATGAAACTTTCAAGCATCTAAGTTGTAACATAAAAATCTTACTTTTGTTTTTCTGTGATTGATATAGAAAATTCATATGCATTTCCATATAATGTAGTAAAAAGTTTTTTTTTTATATTTATACATATGTAATATTATAAATTATACATTTATATAATTATACATTTATACATATGTAATATTATTGTTAAATTAGTTTATTTATAGCTTTCGTTACGATGGACTGCAATAATTAAAAAAAGTAATTAAACACGACGTTACCACGGACAGCAATAATTAAAAAAAATATCATTAAACACTGAATTAATACAAGAACAAGCAGTGTTAATGCTATTTGAATATGTACATATAAATATATAACGGTAAAAGTGATCTTACGTAAATTAATATTGAGTACACTTCTCGTTAACAATTATCGCCCATTCGAGATATTACAAAATGTGAGTAATTAATAAGTCTAGACTTTCAATTTCTAAGTAATTAGCGTTTGCCGTTGTTATGAGATTAATAACAATTGTAATTATTAGTAATTATAGTCTTCATTAATAATTAAGTAACATCATATAACTCTTTACATTTTGCACATGTGTAAAACTGTAATCGAAACACTCATGCTAATTAAAATGCCAAGAAAGTAGTTTATTATGTAAGATGCTGAAATACGTAATTCGACATTATTTTAGAGATTTCTTTCTTAAAATAATAAAAATTAAATAAACAGAAATAACTGATTATTCGATATTTTGAATGAATGATTTTATGAATGCAACGTGATTTTATGAATGATATTGATGATTTAGTATGTCCACTGGGTCGCAGCGCGAGAATCACAAGCTTATTTTACATATCTTTGGTGTATGTAACATATGTATATATATTTTCAAAAACTTGCAAAAAAAAACAATGAACATAACGAACTATTCATATTTACGTAGATTACAAACTAATTCAGTTTACCTTTTGATAAAACGCTATTGTATACACATATTTATTTGTGTGCATGTATTGCAAGCAAAAGTCTCTCTTTTAGTGACATCCACCATGTCTCTCCAATGAAAATTGGTAGGTTAAATATATCCTAAGAATCTTCCAGAGATATGCAGTATTCTTCGCAATGCATTCCTTTGCCGTTAAAAATGCAAATGGCAATAAAGTAAATAAGCTTCCATAGAAAACATAGGTTTAGTCTTGCTTTAAGCGAACCCCTGGTAAGGCTCGCATGTTAACAGGGTTTGACCATCATATATTGTCAATGCATATATATTATTAATATCCATTACACAATATCTGAAAAGTATGGCTTGACAATTAGATAATTTAAAAATAAAAATATTTATAATTTTGACTACTCGCTGATAGTACGACCATACCTTTATTTAAAAAAATCAAATCTCAAACAAAAACCGTCTTTGTAACAAATAAGCATAATCTTATGACGGTTTTTGTATACAATAATTTGAAGGACCAATAACTTATGCACTCGAAGTTAATTTACGATAGCTCTTAGCTGTAATAGTTAGTTAGGTGACGCAAGTTGTTTTTTGATGTATGGAAACATGAGATAAGTGACCCAAAGAGGCGAAGAATCGACAGTTTGACTGGCCCGTTGGCGCAGTGGGTATTGATCCTGCCTTCAGCTCCGCGGGTCGCGTGTTCGATTCCCGCTGAGGGCCAACATTTTCTATAAACACATTTGTTGGTCTTTGAGCCTGGGTGTATATTTGTATTTAAGTATGTATTTGAATAATATATAAGTATATATTCACTAGTTGTCTGTCCATAACACAAGTATTAAGCTACTTACTTTGGGGACGGACGACCGTGTGTGTCCCATATATTTATTATATAACTTTTCTCAGACGAAATATTGAAAGGGGTATAAAATGCAAGTTTAACTTTATAAAGTTTTAATTTCCTTGCTAAATTACAAAGTTATTATACAAAGAGTAGGGAAACCGTTATAGAATGGTGAGGTAGGGACACGATCCAATAGATCTATGGTACTATGGTACACTTGCCGAAATATATTCTTAAAAAACAGAAAGCATTGCGAGTGCACTTCTATGTTTTAGACTGCTCCAGCAGATCAGCTAAGAAAGCGTAACAGACAGACTATCGCATTCATATTAGTATGGATTACTTAGGTGTATAATAAGCTGTGGTAGCCCAGCGGTAACACCGTGCGCCTCTTTCGAGGAGGTCTAGGGTTCAAACCCGGGGCAGGCACCAATGAGTTTCTAGTAAAAACTTATGAGTCTAATTGATAATTGCAATTTATCACACGCTTTTCGGTGAAGGAAAACATCGTGAGGAAACCTGCATATCTCTAGAGAATTCTGTGTAACCTACCAATCCGCATTGGAGCAGCGTGGTAGGTCTTAGCTCCAATCCTTCTCTCCAAAAAAAAAAAAAACGGAGAGAAGAGGCCTATGCCCAGCAGTGGGATAGTAACAGGCCGTTACTTACTTACTTAGGTGTAGTTAAATATCAGAAATACGAAAACGACATAGACAATAATAAAAAAATTGCCATAAATGTTTTATATTAAATGCACGCGCAATTATGCCGTACGTATAATAGACCGAATGACGTCATTAAATTATTTCAAAGTAAGTACTTCATCAGCGATCCGTGTATTTGCTTTCAGCGGTATCGCGGTTCTAGGAAACCTATGGACATGTTGTAAAGGAATATTCGACTTTAAAGTAATGAAGATAAGGTTCATATTGTAACGAGCTAAATGATTACTTAAACTGTTTTAAAATGCAATGAAATGCTTTTCAAAGCATCTAGAACTGGCTTAACGGGACTAGTGCATACTTGGCATTAACCTAAAGTGTTGGTTATTCGAAATTTTTATTTCATATCCCACCGGTGGGCTAAAAGGCTAATCAGTACAGAGGGGTGAAATTATACATCATCATACTCCTGCCTTTATCCCACTCTAAGTGAGGTCGGCACAACATGTTTTGACCGACCGGTCGCATACCTGATGTCAACTTACCCTAGTCACCTTTAACGACACCTCGGTAACAAATGAGGGTGGTCTATTCACCTCGGCCGGACACCACACGGCGAGTTAACTCACCTTAGTCGCCTTTTACGACACTTCGGTAAAAAATGATGGTCTATTCTACTCACCGGATACCACACGGTGGGTCAACTTACCTTAGACGTCTTTTACGACACCTCTGTAAGAAACGAAGGTGGTCTATTCTACTCAGCCGGATATCACACAAAATGGAAATCGCTCAGTAGTCTGTAGAGTTTATTCAAACATTGACAGACAGTTTTATAATATGTATATAGTGAAAACGTTTGCTTAAATTATTACATCAATGAAATTCCGAAGCGAAATATATGATAACAATACCTTGAAAATCGACCTTGAGTAGATAACAAACTTAGCTAAAATCAAGGTCCTAATAACTTCCGTTTTATATTTTGACGAAAACAGACCACACGCGTGAAACTTAGCCTATGTAACTGAACTGAACACGAAGGTGGCAGCACTGTCACGAAATAAGTTATTGTCGAATCCCTCCCTTTGTTCAAGCGAAATAACACTTATCCCACTTCTGACTTCCGTATCTATCCAGGATGTCCCGTAACGAATGGATAACCTTGCAACACCTAATAGTGGATCTATTCACGGCTCAGAATGAATTAAAAATGTATATATATGTAAGAATATAAATTCTTTTTCATTTCGATATGTGTATATCTCAATTTTAAATTTAGAAAAGGGAACTGATTGACTCCGTCAAAAGAAAAATGATTTTGAGGAGCAAATATTAACAGGATGGATAATTATGTAAATATTTAAAGGGAATCGGCACTTAGACAAACAAATAGAACTTCGGCACAAATAGAAACTTAATTGTCGTTTCTTTGATTTTTCAGGTATATTAGTTTTTGTATAGTGTAAATATAGTGATTAAGACGAATAAAAATATAAATAAAACTTTGATTTTTCAGAGCAACACATTTTTTATTTGCGGCTCAAAAAAAATTACTTTATATATATTTTCAAAGTGGTACCCAAGTTATGATTTTTTTTTAAATCGTTTGATCGTATTTGTATAGTCATACTTTGCGTTTCTGTTTACCGAAGCCACATTAAAGAAAAATTTACGGCTTTTTTGGTATCATAATAATTTTCATAAACTGTACAAATTGATATGTAGTGAATCAAATGAGTAGCGGTTATAACTTTTTGGAAAAATGACTCTGAACTTCAATTTTAAGGTAGAAATATGGTAATTATTATTGTCAAAGTTTAAGCGCATTAGTGTAAGAAAAATGTACCAAAGCATAAAGTGGAAATTATTATAAAAATATGCACGTTTAATAGTGATTTTAAAATGGTGTGATAAATGCTTTTATCTGATATGAACACTAGGGCATTATCAATAATACGTAGAAGGGGGTAATTCTACTAAAGAACCAAAACCTTGTATAAATTCATGTTCTTAACCCGAACAATTCTTTTCGGAATCAGTTCGGAATGCTGTTATCTAGTGAGAAGGAACAACTACAAGAAACTCTTAAAAGTTAATGGTTGCCTTTATCGAAGATATAGCAAATTTTGAAGTAACGATCCCGACAACACATCTAATCGAATCCACGTTCATAACTAAAATCCATATACCTCTGCTATTGAAATGGACTATTTCAATCCAAATTTTAATAAATTATCTAAGATAAGTTGACGTCAGGCAGGCGGCCGGTCGTAAAATACAAAGCCAAATCATGTGACTACATATTTTTAACATGTTGTCCCTACACTACTTAGAGTGGGATAAGTGCAGGAGGAGGTATGTGTGTTGTTGGCGTAAAAAATAAATAAATGTATCCTATTTTTGCATGAATACTTCGTCTACTAAACATAAAGAAACCACGAATGACCAAATGGGTAATAAATGTAATCCGCTTCCTCACTCCGTACTATAGAAGTTACAATAGAATTATTTTGCTGTAATTTGCGTTTGTTAAGAGAATCTATGTAATGCCAAGTATATAAAGCGGGCAACACCTGCCAAGTAACGCCTGCTTCTATAAATCAACTCCGTACCATGTCAGACCGTGACAAGTGACAATCTCCATCGACGATACCCAAAGGCCTATACATATTCGCATGATCATCAGAACTAGGACCGCTGAATAAAGTAAAGATAATGTTATCGTCTAAAAATGATAATGTCGGGATGTTGTAACTGACTTATCGTTCATTTCATTGGATCGTGCACGGAAAGGTTGGGATCATGCGATACGCGCCGTTTAGTGCCCGTACACATTAACCAACATACAATCACAAATTAATGTTATTAAATGTTAATACCATAGAGTTAATTATATTCAAAGAGCATTCATCATCAAAGATTCATCGAAAGCAAATAGGACTTATTATTTGTGAGTACCTGGGTGAATATAAGCCTCATAAGAAAGCTCAGGGTTACTCAGTGGGCGATGGAGTGAGCTATGCTTGGAGTATCTCGACGCGATCTAATCAGGAATGAGGAGATTCGTAGAAGAACCAGAATTACCGACATAGCTCATCGTATTGTGAATCTGAAGTGGCAATGGGCGGGGCACGTAGTACGAACCGATGGGCATTGGGGTCCTAAGGTGCTGAAATGGCGACCTCACACCGGAAAGCGCAGCGCAGACCCCCAAAAAGGTGGACTGACGACTCCAAAAAGGTCGCGGGGAGCCGCTGGTGAAAATCGTGGATTGAGGCGATCTCTTAAGAAGACCTATGTTCAGCAGTGGACGTCAACCGGTTGAGAAAGAAGAAGATGGGCTATAAACCATTAAAATCACAAGACTACACACACTCACTACCACAATCGAATAGCATCATCTCGACGACAAAATAGCAAAGCGCGAAAGTTGTTTATACCTGCAAAAAGGAAATCAAAACGATTTTAAAGAATTTGACATTCGTCGCTATCTTTTCGATAAGTTGAATGACCTTTAAATAAACGTAACCGGAATTCTTAGCATTTGCATCGCGCATCATATTCGCCTACTGTTCGATATGGTATGCAGTTAACACAACACTAATCTAGCGCGCTTCGCTTTACTTTCTCTTCTAGTGTCTGTAACGGCGATCTGTTCACGTCATCAGTTTCGCGTGTCTGTGTATTCTATGTACCATTTATAACTGACCTATCCTAAACCATAGTTTGTACTATCATTATTTTAATAGATTCTAATATTAAAGTTTTCCGGCTGAATAAGTAGTACGACCCTCATTTCTTAGCGAGGTGTCGTAAAAGGGAACTAAGGTAAGTCGATCTACTGTGTGGTATCCCACTGAGTGGAATAGAAAGACCATTTCCGAAGACATACTGCATTATACGTAACCATTTATTAAAAAAGATATAATATATCATTTATAGAATTAGGCGTTACTTTGCGGAGATGCATAATATAAATAAATCGCAAAGCGATTTTGGTCGTGGAGTCTATCTCCTGATGATGCTTCGGTTGTGGGGCGAAACGATTGTTGAGTTTGTGATAGTGAACGTATATAGTGCTTCTGTATTGTGGTGGCGGTGGTGGAGGTTTGTGCATGTGTTTTTAAGAATCCTGCATGTATCAGGTATGATAACCGATTGTCCACTTACATTTGGCATTATATATATTTTCTATTTTACTTCTTCGCGGATCATAGCAAAATAATTTTATTATTACTTTTATATAATACCTATATCCATAAATTAAAGGTATGTGTATGATATTGCGGACGTTTTTAGTTCACCATCTTTCTTACCGAGGTGTTGTAAAATACGATTTAGGTTAGTGGACGTCAGGCAGGCGGCCGGTGGTAAAATATGTAGCCAAATCATGTGACATATTGTGCCCACTTAGAGTGGGATCAAGGGCAGGAGGATATATATCTAAGATTAAAACTTGTCACCACTTGTGCCGCTTCTATCTGGCAGCTTCCTACAAACCTGATGTCGCCTACTAACCAAATGGGAGATTAGGGGGTTAGATAGGGGGGGTTATTTTACATATTTGTAATAATTTTTTTAATGGGAGAAAATTCAATATGTCAATACCATAGAGTTATACTAGAGTGGTGGTGCAGCCAGCCTAAAATGAGTCCACAAATAAAGAGAAAGCAAATAAGGCTTATTATCTGTCTCTCTTCTTTATGTGTGATTGACATCTTATCTTCTTATCTGTTGCAACACTTACAGGTTTGTCTATGACTTCTCTAATCTAGGTTAATAACTCTATGGGCAAAATACACTACATCCAATGCATTTTTTGGCTATATGAATAGCAGATTTCAAAGTATTTTCACTTCTTTAGTCCATCCGTTTACCATTGAGCTATCACAATTTTCCAAATGACAGCTAAAATGTCGTTTATTAATATTAAATATAGCTAATCATTTATTTATTTATTTTCCATACATATTGATAGAAAAAAACATTTTTTTACACAATCATTCAGAAGCATATTCTTACTTAATACGTACCTTTAGTATGATTAGATTATTATTATTTTTTCATAAATATTTAGATACTAATGAATTGAATATTGAAAAAAAATCGTAAGTTAATTTCTAATGTGTCATGAGTTTAATTTAATTAACCTGTGAAATTATTAAACGTAAGGTGTAATTTCCAACATAATTCTGTGTCGTTGTCAATGTGAACGCACCTTTACATTCGCGACCGCAATTCTTATAGAAAACTGACAAATCACGTATGATGGTATGAAGCTCAGAACCCTAACATTTTAAAACCGGTTGCGATCTGTATTCATTACACAGAGAATTTTTTGCTACGTTGAACCTTAACCTCTACTAAATCTATACTAATATATAAAGCTGAAGAGTTTGATTGTTTGAACGCCCTAATCTCAGGAACTACTGGACCGATTTAAAATAAGATTAATAAGATTTAATGTAAGATAGTCCATTTATCGAAGGAGGCTATAGGATAACATTACGCTTAGATGAATAGGAGAGGAGCAGCAATAAATAATATTACGAAAACGGCTAATATTAAAACTTTCCTTGCGTGCGCTGAGTAAACGATGATAGTTACTCAAAAATCATGTATTACAAAATTGTTCCCATTTAAAAGTTCTAAATAAAGTCCGCGATAGCATATGTCTAGCTTTAAAGGTTAACTTACTTTAACCATTTTTATGGTTGTCAAAATACTTTATTACGGTTTTAATCTTTCCACGCGGGCGGGGCCGTTGGCGATTGCTAGTAGCTAATATGATCAAAAGTAAAATGCCAAGAGGACAGTAGCATGACTTAGCTATCTTTAATCAATATATTATTACTTAAAGCTTTAACTTTGCACCCGTAAAACTTATTGCTTGCATGGAGGAATGTGTCTGAAACTGGCCCGTTGGGAGTGACTCTGCCGTTAGCTCTGCGGGTCACAGGTTCGATTCCCGCCGAGGGTCAACATTTTCTGCCAACAATATGTTTCTTCGACTCTAGGTGTATATATGCATTTAAGTATGTATATTATATTTACCAGTCGTCTGTCACACATAACACAAGTATTAAATTACTTACTTTTGGGGCCGTACGACGTGTGCAGTTAAGTGTCCCATATATTTATTATTTATTAACTAAGGTAAGTTGACCTAACCATGTGGTATTCGGTTGAGAAGATAGACCACCCTCTTTCTTACCGAGGTGTCGTAAAATTCGAGTAAGGTAAGTTGATGTTTTGCAAACGGCCGATCGTAAAATACGTAGCCAAATCATGTGACAACATGTTTATAACGTATTGTGCCGACCTCACTTAGAGTGGAATAATGGCAGGAGTATGATGGGTCTTGAATGAAGCTGAAAGGATTTTCAAATCCAGGCATATGTATCATCCAAATAATCTTCAAATTTTTTAATATGCTTTACGTATAAGTACATCTCTTATACTTAATTTAAACCTTTCTGTAGACTGTTCTAGTATGGATTGCAATCAAAATCCTAATAACCCTATCCTACTAATATTATAAATGCTAAAGTTTGTATGTTTTTCACGGCGCTGAACCAATATCGAAAAAATTTTGCACAATTATTACCCAAACACCGGAATAACATATAGCCTATAGAAATTCCGTTAATTTTACAGGAATAGGATGACATTCAAAAGCTCCATCTGTTATCACACGGCAACAGTTCACGCAAACGAAGTCGCAAGTAAAAGCTATATATCATTACTTTTGTTCTATGGATTTAATTAAAGTAACGCCTCATTCTATAAATTAGATTTTATTCTATTGATATATTGTGTATTAAGGGTGACGCGACGGCGAGGTCAAATGGCGGCCGCTGCGAGTTCCCGGGACTTCAATAAACTACATACAATGAGGGATGCGAATCAATACAGCTGTGCTCAAAGTGCATCCCCCCCTGTCTCAGCCTCTGCGCGAATCTAGGGTTGTCGCAAATATTTAACAAGAGTTTTCTTTTATGATCCTTAAACGCGAGAACTCTTTCACTTAGTTTTGCCATACCGCACAGTAAAGGTTAGCAATTTTTAAATTTAAACTATCGTAGTATTCATAGTTAATGTATAGAGCCGGCTATACTCACGTGTTATTCTATCGGGTTAGCCCGACTGTTTGTTTCTAACCCGTCCGGGGTACTTATTCATGAGCTCTTTACACGATGTTATCGCGACGGGAACTGCGTACAGCAGCTCGCATTATTACGACACTGGACCACATATTCTAAACCACACTCGAGTTTTGTTCGTTTTATCTTTAAACGCGAGAACTCTTTCACTTTGTTTTGCCATACCGCGCCTTAAAGCCTAACCCGATAGAATAAGACGTGAGTATAGCCGGCTCTATACATTAACTAATAATAATCCTTTATTAGACACCTAATTTAACATTAATTTACAGTTTTACACTACCCTACGTACTAGGCAAGCCCTGTATACAAAAGGCAGTTCCTTCCATTATTACAAAAAAATCCGGTTGTGTCTGTTTATATGCAAAACAATGTGTATTGAGTGAGGTTGTTTGTTAGTGAGTTCACGTGTGTATTTTGTGCGTGTGTGTGTGTGCGTATGTGCGCGGGTGCGTGTGCGTGCATGAAGGTGTATGAGTAAAGATGTTTGTTTGTAAGTTTGTCATGTGTATGTTCATATTCGTATGTGTGAAATATGTGTGCGTGCATGAAAGTCTAAGAGTACGTATGTGAGTGTAGGACACAATAATATATATGCAGCAATAGCAAATTAGCATTTTTTTGTAATTTTCTTTTTACGAATATAATCCTTTGGCATCGAAGTAATTTAAAAAAATACTGCATTAATCCTTATCCAATTAAGTACCTTAAATACATTGTTTATTTAATATAGATCAATATGGCCGTTTACAGCATAAAATTCAAATGAATAAGTTCGAAAATATTACACATTTAAAATGCCGCGAGGAGGCCGTGCTTCGTCCTATAGCACTTCGAATTTAGCAGCGATCGGACGCGTTTGATGACCAACTATATGTCACTATTTCAAGAGTAACCTCTAAAGAACATATGTTTGTATTGTCTAATGACAAGAAAACTGTGAATGTTGTATATAAAGACATTCTGTAATCAATTGTAAAAATAAAATACATGGGGAAAAATGTAAAAAGTAAAAATGTAGTATATGAATTTAAATATTCCAAAGATAGCAAGAAATCTTCATGGTAAAGGAGAATTGTTTTCCTCCAAATTTAACGCGTGCGGGCCACGGGCAGTAATGAATGAATCAAAACTACTGGATCGATTTTAATCATATTTTTCACCGATATGGGCTATATATTTTATACCCGTGCGAAGTTGGAGCGGGCCGCTTGTTAATAAGCTAAGTTTCTTTTAAGAAAACAAAAATATTTGAACGTCCGTTCTAATTTCCTCCTTCGCATCAAAATCGCCGACTGTCAACCCTACAGAAAGTTCCTCGTAAACTGTGCTAGCACCTATTAGAGGCTTCGCACTAACTTTTAATGGTCGTAGCTTATTTATAACCAGTTTATTTTTAATCACATCATTTCTTAATGCTATAACATATTTTATAATGCAATAAGTTTGTATGTTTCTACCTCTTTAGCGCACTAATACTTTAAAAAACGATTTTGTATGAATTTTTACGTAAAGATAGATCAAAATCTAAACTAACCTATATACCTTTTGGGGCAAAATCTAAACGAGAAAAATAATCAATTTTCGTTTATAAGTAGGTACGTTGTTTGGAGACTGCGTGGGGTCAAAGGATTCTTATTTTGCACCTAATTTAATATAGTGCTATAGTACTTTAAAATGGTCGAAAAGTTTCCATTTTTTTTTAATAAATTTGCTTGAAGTGCGTTGATAAGTTTTGTACTTGATATTGTAATAGCTATAATGTTGTTTCCATCACATAAATAAGACAGACTGCAGACAATATTTTCTTTTTTGTATTTTCATATTTTTCCGTCGTGTGGTATCCGGTTGAGTAGAATAGACCACCCTCATTTCTTACCGAGGTGTCGTTAAAGACGAATAAGGTAAGTTAAACCGCCTCTTGGTATCCAGATAAGTAGAATAGTTGGCCCCCTTTTTTTACCGAGGTATCCTAAAAGGCGAATAAAGTAAGTTGACCCACCGTGTGGTATCCAGTTCAGTAGAATAGAGCACGATCATTGCTTACAGATGTGTCGTATAGGGCGACTAAGATAAGTTGACGTCAGGCAGGCGGCCGGTCAAAAAATACGTAGCCAAATCATGTGACAACAAGTTTATAGCATGTTGTGCCCACTTACGAGTGGGATAGGGCAGGAGGATGATAATTGCAGACCATATTTAGCGTATAGTGAGTTTTAAAAAAATATGAGACCTTTACCTGACAATTGGAAAGAAATAGAAAAATGCAACTAAGAATTATTTACAAAAATTATATAAAAATCACACATTTAGCATGAACTAAATAAAGACCGGGGGTCGAAATGCGTGTATTGATCCGACCCACTTTTGGCAACAGTGGCATCGCCGAGATCTCACTGCAATTGACTAGTGTAACTATTAATATAACGTAAACTATAAACTTCTATACCATTAAAAAGTAATAGCAATATATTTTTGCTGTAATCTTCGATAAAAGAAAAAATGGCAAGCCTAGTATTAAAACAAGTGAAATTAAAAATGCTTTTAAAATGACAACGATGACTATGTTACGAACGATGCACGTTTATAATAAGCATGACCTGATGCTGCTCTCCAGATTGGCTCCAGACCAGGGAACTGCTCAATTCAGTTTTATATTTCAGTCAATCAAATTTTTTTGATTAACTTGTTTTATATTCAAATTTTTCTTTATTCAAGTAAACTTGTGAACAAGTTCTTTTGTATCGTCAACTCTACTGCTGGTTCGAAAAGCTGTTCCTACCGAGAAGATTCAGCAAGAAACTCGGGGGTTGTTCTTTTGAAAATAATTCTTGTAAATAGTTACATTAAGTCATGATAACTATCTCGTACAGAGTCGAAGAGTAGCTATAACATTCCTATATCTAAAATAATACTCTACAGTATATTAGGCTTTTTGTATAACAGGTTTTTTAAACTGCTGTAATGGCAAAGCTAAAATTGATAGCGGAATTTTATTATAGAATCTTATACCCAAACCCACAAACGACTTACGTACTTTTGCAAGACGCAAAGCAGGAGCCGCAAGCTTATGTCGGTTCCTACTTTGTCTATTATACATATATATCAACTTGTTTTGTAATTCTTTATATTTTTAAATACCAAAAATTATATATGTAAAGAATGTACATAAATACATTTTCTTTATTTTATCATATATTTAAAAGTTATCATTAAGAACAAAGCACAGTTTGACAGAAAAATGGTTTGAAAAGCAAAAACAATTTTACATACTACATCATATTAACAAGATCGATATAAATAATGTATTAAGCGAAACGGCATGTCAAATATAAACTTTCATTGTCATTTCTTTGGTTTGCAGAGCAACACGATTTTATTTTGCCGTTCCCAAAATTTACTCTTAATTGTCTTATATATTCGTTCTTTGTTGTTCATACGAAAAAACAAAAACATATTTCTTAAACACCAATATTAATATCGAAAACATAATGAACGATAAGAAAAACGTCCTGTGAAGGATAGTGATATCAGTTTGTATGGACGTGAGTCACGTTTTATAATCCGAAGGTCATTAAATTGCCTGCTACCGGTGTTGGTGTCGCGAACAAGCATTCGCAATTAGCAATACTTTATATAAGTAGCATATTGTAAACTGAAGTACCATCTTCTTCTTCTGGGAGTAGTGCCTTTGCAGGGCCAGAGGGCCCAGTATCATTTTGACCATTACTGATCTATTGTGATCAAGTACCATAGTCATGATAATATTTAAAGGCTAACTCTTTTAACGCAGTCAGAAGTTCAAACTCCGGGCAGGCACCAATGAGTTTTTCTGTTAAAAACTTGTGTCTAATAGATAACTGCTATTTAAGGAACACATCGTGAGGAAACTTGCATATCTCCAGAGAATTCTGGGGATATGTGTAACCTACCAATCCGTGGTAGGTTTAAGCTCAAACCCTTCGTTCCAAAAGCGGAGGGAGGAGGCCCATGCTCAGCAGTGAGATAGTAACAGGCCGTTACTTTACTTTCCACTGGTTCGCAAAGATGCTCTAACTGAGAAGAACCATCTATAAAGTCTGCGTTCACTCTTTTCAAAAGTAATTGTCTTGTATATATATATTTTCTGAAACTAGGAAACGGCTTCAACGATTTTCATGACATTCAGCATGTAGGGGGTTTTGAGGAAGAAAATCGATCTAACTAGGTTTCAATTTCGTTTTATCCCTGTTTTCGGGCATTGATAAAATGCTATAATGCAGAATTCAATGCAAATTATATTTTCGCAGTCAATTGTTAATTGAAAGCCTGAAACTATACTGTTGAGGATTACTTAGATGATGAGAATGCGTGGATATAGCTACTGTTCGACCTTGTAAAGTAATGAATAAAAGTAACTAGTTATAAGATTATTTAGAAAAGGGCAACCGCCGTTTCTTGCTGGCTCTTCTCGGTAGGAACGCTTTCCGAACCAGCAGTAGAATTGACGATTCAAAAGCACTTGTTTACAAGTTTACTTGAATAAAGAACATTCTGAATTTGAATTTTACAATGGCTTCTGGCCGTTGAAGCGGATTTCATTGAGTCTCACCTCAAACTGAGCACTGAATGTCTTGAACACGCCTTCCCAGAGGTTCCCCGACTGCGTTAGCACCTGGACGATGTCACCGACGTGAGCGGTGGCAGCGTGCATAAAATGTGCGTTGTTGTAAACGCCCTCCGCCACGACACGACCTCGGGGCGATCTGAGGAATACACATTCATTCTATCAGTGGGGGGAGCCATTTTTTTTATTCGTGTCGCCCAAAGGCAAAGGTTTTCGTTTATATTAACTCAAATCGCTCTGAGTTCGTGTTATGGCGCGTAATTTGTTCTTTTCAGGCGTGACGTTGGTTGTAAACGTCATCGACGACATGACATAGAGGAAATCTGAAATAAGAACTAGCCGTGTGATATTCGGCTGAGTGAATATATCACCCTCATTTCTTACCGAGGTGTCGTAAAAGGCGACTAAGGTAAGTCGACCCGCCGTGTGGTATCCGACTGAGTAGAATAGACTGCCCTCGTTTCTTACCGGGGTGTCGTAAAAGGCGATTAAGGTAAGTTGACCCGCCGCTTGGTATCCTGTTGAGTAGATAGGTCACTCTCTTTCTTACCGAGGTGTCGTAAAAACGACTAAGGTAGGATGACGTCACGCAGGCGGCCGGCCATAAAATACGTAGCCAAATCATGTTACAACATGTTTACAACATGGTGTGCCGACCCCATTTAGAGTGAGGGCAGGAGGATGATGTCATATGAAAGGAGTAAATATGGAAGGGCTGACTGAATAGAATGTTCCGATAGCGCTGCTCAAGCTGTAACCCTACCTTTAGCTCCGCGGGTCGCAGGTTCGATTCTCGACGAGGGCCATCATTTTCTATAAATAATTTGTTGGTTCTTCTTGTTGTTTTTGTACACTCAAAAAGCGTACAAAACTAATCTCAATCACAACTCTACAAAAAAACTTATAAACTAATATTTAAAATGCAAGTAATTCTATTGGTGGACTTAATAAAATGAAATAAATAATAAAATAAACTCGTTTGGTATTCGGCTGAATATAATAGACCACCCTCATTTCTTACCGATGTGTCCTAAAGAGGACTAAGGTGATTTAATTTTAGAGTGGGTAATGGCACGAGGCGGATTATAGCAGAATAATTCATTACTTTTTTATTACCGTTAATTGTTTGATGATAGAGTATATTATATAGATAGAACCTTGACCCAATCATCATCCTCCTGCCCTTATCCCACTCTAAGTGGGGTCGGCACAACAAGTTATAAACATGCTGTCACATGATTTGGCTGCGTTTTTACGACTGGTCGCCTGCCTGACGTCAACTTACCTAAGTCGCCTTTTACGACACCTCGGTAAGAAAAAGGATGGTCACACGGTGGATCAACTTATCTTAGTTAATAAATAAATAATAAATATAAATAAACTAGCGGCCTGCCCCTGCTTCGCACGGGTATAAAATATATATCCCATGTCATTCAGTGTAAAAAAATGATTAAAACCGATCCAGTAGTTTTAATTTATTCATTACTGCCCGTGGCCCGCAAACGTTAAATTTGGAGAAAAACAATTTCCTTTCCCTATACCAAGAAGATTTCCTGCTATCTTTGGAATATCTAAATTCATATAGTACATTTTTACTTATTTACTTTTACATTTTCCCTATGTATTTAATTTATACAATTAATTACAGAATGTCTTTATATACAACATTTACAGCTTCCTTGTCGTTAAACAAACTCTGGAAAGAACGATATAGCTGCTGGATTCGAAGTGCTATAGGGTGAAGCGCGGCCTCCTCATGGCATTTTAAATCTGTAATATCTCCGAAAATGTTCACTTAAATTACATGCTGTAAACGGCGATATTGATCTATATTAAATGAACAATTTATTTGAGGTACTTAATTGGATAAGGATTAATGCTGTATTGTATAAAAATGGCACTTTGAACATAAGGCATCATTTTTCGTAAAAAGTAAATGACAAAAAATGCTATTGTGGGTTATTCATAAGAGATAGACATATACCATCGCGGACTTTTCTGTAGACCTTTTTAAGGTGTACAAATACTTAGTACATCATTTTGATAAATCTCGTAGGGTTTAGCCTGCGTTTGCAATGTAAGCGGAAAAAAATGTAATTATTTACAGAAACCTCAAAAATTACAGTATTTCTCTACTTCGTATTGAATGTTATTATACGTACAAACCTTCCTTTTGAATCACTCTATCTATTAAAAAAAACCGCATCAAAATCGGTTGCGTAGTTTTAAAGTTTTATGCGTACATACGGAAATATGGACTTTGTTTTATAATATGTAGTGATAAATATATGGGACACTTACACACACGGTCGTCCGTCCCCAAAATAAGTAACTTAATACTTGTGTTATGGTAGACAGACAACTGGTGAATACATACTTATATATTTTTTAAATACATACTTAAATACAAATATACACCCAGGCTCAAAGACCAACAAATTCATTTACAGAAAATGTTGGCCCTCGGCGGGAATCGAACCCGCGACCCGCGGAGCTGAAGGCAGGGTCACTACCCACTACTCCAACGGGCCATATATGGGACATTTACACAAAAAAAAAAATATATATAATCCTTTTTCTTATTAGCGTTAATTGTTCAACGATAGCGTATATTATATAGATAGAACCTTGACCCATTACAAAAATTATATATTCACGAATTCCTAATGAGCGTTAGTTTCCATTGAAGCAGAAACTCCGTATATCGGCTTCGTTACGCTTATTTACGGCTTATATCCACGAATGATCGAGAACGCGAGGAAAAGATGACTGTGAAAGAAAAGAATTTAGTCTCGCGAACTAACAAAAGTAATAATAAAATTATTTTGCTATAATCCGCGATGAAGTAAAATAGAAAATATATATATATAATGCTAAATGTAGAGTGGACAATCCGTTTTCATACCTGATACATGCAGGATTCGTAAAAACACATGCACAAGCCTCCGCCACCACAATACACATGTGTATGGGTGTGCACGAATGTTGTGTATGTGAGTGTTTGTGGTATCTATCCTATGTATGTATGGCTATTTTATTATGAGACTTTTAAACTATTCTACTTTTGATTTTTGATTTTTTTATTGTATTCAATCATCTAAATATCAATAACAAGTTGATCTGATAAAATTGCATCGTCATCATTCATCTTACATGATGAATAATGCAATTATTAGTAACATATCCAAATATGTTTACAGCCGGAACGCTTAATTGCTTGGCAATAATCGTTCAAATCCTAGAAAGTTAGCCATAAAACTTAAGTGCAATTGTCACTAATCACACGTTTCCCGGTAAAGAAATACATGGCGATAAAACTGTAAGTGTCCAGAGATAAAGTAGAATACTCCTTTATTCATCATCGTCCTGCCCTTATCCCACTCTAAGTGGGGTCGGCACGGTCGGGGTGGTGGGTTATAAACATGCTGTCACATGATTTGGCTACGTATTTTACGACCGGCCGCCTGCCTGACATCAACTTATCTCAGTCGTATTTTACGACACCTCGGTAAGAAATAGGGTGGTCTATTCTACTAAACCGGATACCACTTGGTGGGTCAACTTACCTTAGTCGCCTTTTACGACACCTCGTTAAGAAATGAGGTTGGTCTATTCTACTCAGCCGGATACCACACGGCGGGTCGACTTAGCTTAGTCGCCTTTTACGACACCTAAGTAAGAAATGAGGGTGGTACTATTCTATTCAGCCGGATACCACGGCGTTAGAATACTCCTTTATTATTTGACAAATTCGTAATTTTTTCCGCTCAAAACTTGGCATTGAAATAATAATAGCTTGAAAGAACCGCATGGAAAGAACCCTGTGTGTCCGACTCACTAGAAAATAGTCTTTAATTCTCGATAAACTCATTTTCAAAATAAATCCTTATATTTAAAACAAAGGCCGCCACGTCTGTATGTATGTCCTTGGTAAACTGAACCGATTTTCATTGAGTTTTCTCCAATAGTCATTTACGTAGCAGGTTTTAATGAATAATTTGTTAAGGTTATATAAAAAAGTAAAGTAACGGCCTGTTACTATCCCACTGTAGGGAATAAACCTCTTCTAGCCGTTTTTAAAGAGGATTGGAATAACCTACCACACTGCTCCAATGCGGATTGGTAGGTTACACATATCCCTAGAATTCTTTAGAGATATGCAGGTTTGCTCGCAATGTTTTCCTTCACTGAAAAGCGTGTGATAAATTGCAATTATCAATTAGATACATAAGTCTCAACAGAAAAACTCATTGGTGTCTGCCCGGGGTTTGAACTCGCGACCCCTCGAAACAGTCGCACGATCTCTCCGCTGGGCTATCACAGCTTTATTTGGGTTTTATATAAATTACTTGAAATATAATGATAATCGTTGAAAATTTGTGAAAACTGAATAATGTATGGTGGATATCCTTTCATCATCCTCCTGCCCTAATCCCACTCTAAGTGGGGTCGGCACAACATGTTATAAACATGTTGTGTCACATGATTTGGCTACGTATTTTACGACCGGCCGCCTGCCTGACGTCAACTTACCTAGGTCGTATTTTACAACACCTTGGTAAGAAAGATGGTGAACTAAAAAACGTCCGCAATATCATACACATACATTTAATTTATGGATATATCTTTTTTAATAAAGGTCACTTAGAATCCAGTATGTATTTGGAAAGCTATGTAGACGGATATAGCATTAAACCTTATCACCTTAAACACACAAGTTACCTTAAGCATTTAAAGCACAACATTATGACCTTTGACACCATAAAATTTTAATTAATATCTTACAACTTTTCGTAGTAAAACTAACGCGCCTAAATATCAACACAAGGTACGTCGATAAAACAACAGCCACATCAACGTATCGCCGTGCAGTGAAACATATAATCAGTCATATATTACAAAGTTGTGAATTACTGTAATCAAAACACCTGTATGGACTATCGCATCAAATCAAAGTCAATGTGGATATAGCTGAATTTTCAAACAACATTGTTGAAATCCAGGTTAGGTTAACCATTTTTATTTATTTAATATTTTTATCTATCTACGTTATTGACGAAAATATGTAGCTAAAAAAGTAAAGTAAAGTAGCCGCCTATTACTCTAACACTGCTGGGAATAGGCTTCTTCTCTCCGTTTCTGGAGAGAAGGATTGTAGCTAAGACCTACCACGCTGCTCCAATGCGGATTGGTAGGTCATACATATCTCAAGAATTCTCTAGAGATATGAAGGTTTCCTCACTATGTTTTCCTTCACCGCGTGTGAAAAATTGCAATTATCAATTAGACACATAAGTTTTAACAGAAAAACTCATTGATGTCTGCCATAGGATCGAACCCGTCACCTCCTCAAAAGAGTCGCACGGTGTTACCGCTGGGCTATCACAGCTTATATGTGGCTAAGGCGATATCTATTTGCCACACACTAGCTTAGCAGAGAATAGAGTATATTTTATCTTTTTCTAATCAACACATAAAAAAGAGAGGTACACCACCTTCATTTGGTTTCTCTTTATTGTAATATTTTTTCCGAATTCCACACCTCCATATAAACCCTGCGTGGTTTTCGAAAGGTGTGTTTATATATGTTTATATTATGTCTTATCATATTGGATAATAAATTAAAAAAAAAATGTACATTTTAGTCTGACTTCCCTACTCCAAGTATATTAACTCTATGCTTCCAATATTCGCTCGAATCGCGGTAAGACTGCCTCTCTGAAAACCTATACCTAAACACCATAGCCATTACAGCGGTTTAAAAACACTGCCAAAAGAAGGCTGATACAGAAAACCTGTTGATTATATAAATGATCAGAATGCGTGGATATACTGTTCGACCCTGTACAAGATAGTAATGACTAAATGTATTTAGTTTTAAGCATTAGGTATATTTCGAAGAGCAACCTCCGAGTTTCTTGCTGGCTCTTCTTGATAGAAACCGCTTTCCGTACCAGCCGTAGAGTTGACGATTCAACACCACTTGTTCACAAATTTATTTAAATAATATATACTTAATAAAACAATAATATAATATTGTGAATTTGAATTAAAACACCATTGATTTGAAAAAGATTATGTTGATTTGATTTTATAAATCATCGCGATAACATTATGATTAGGGCCTACCAATAAGGCCACGTCTCATATATTTAGGGAATTCCCTGGACATAACACGTCTGTACACATAACAAAACTTTTTATATGACCAGCCATGTTTAACATAAAAGTGTTGGAAATTACAAACAGGGAAGTCCCCAAACTGAACATACAAGGATACTCACATAAGAAAACTTTTTATAAGACTATGGGCAAAAAATTGTATATAGAATAAGTAATATTAAATTTCAAAAATAATACCCCATTATCTGCTGAGTTTCTTGCTTGTTGGTAATCATGCGAAACAGTGTTAGCTTCATTCATTTTATTATTACTTCTGTATTATCACTTCACAAAGTAACTGCTAATTCTATATATTACTTGTAAAAATCTATATTTTATTAAGTCTTATAAATTTAAATAACTAACATTTTAACATAAATCACGCAATATATTTACGATATAGGTACTTTAGAAAAACTTTTTTTTCTTCTAAATACTTGAGAAAGTAATGAGTAATATTTCACTATGCTTAAAGTATAAAGACTATAACAATATTTTTTCACCCACTCGAAAATTATCCAAAAAATACTCTTGGTAATATTAATTTAACACGCTTTAAAGTTTCACTTGTATGTGTGTATGTAATTGACTCCGTAGAAATTAATTACATACATATGTACAGGTAGGAGACGAATATAAAGCGTAAAATCATTGACACAGTACTGTGTACAACAGTCAGTCTGGTAAAAGAAATACAAACATACATCATCTTCCTGCCCTTATACCACTCGTAAGTGGGGTCGGCACAACATGTTATAAACATGTTGTCTAATGATTTGGCTACGTATTTTACGCCAGCCTGACATCAACTTACCTAAGTCGTATTTTACGACACACCGGTAAGAAAGAGGGTGGTCTATTCTACTTAACCTGATACCACACGGTAGGTCAAGTTACCTTTGTCGCCTATTACGACACCTCGGTAAGAAATGGGGTTGGTCTATTCTACTCAGCCGGATAGCACATGACGGGTCGACTTGCTTTAGTCGCCTTTTTCGACACTTCGGTAAGCCTTGTACCACATGGTGTTAAAGAAATACAAACAAACATACTTTCAAATTTACGTTATTAGTTAGAATCAACATTTTTATATACACATGGATATTGTTTTGAAACCATTAGAGAAGGTGCCAGCAATAAATTACTGATATCAGATTTAAGTTAGCTCATTAGATATTAAAATTATGAAATTAGTAGAAATATTTTTAATTAAGTGCTTCATTAATTAGCGAGCAATTAAGGAAATGCTATAAAAATCATTCCATAACTGTAGAAATTAGATAAAAAAACCATATTATATATTATCTTTATCTAATTTATTTATTTTCATTTACCATGGCAACTATTTTCCTATTAAATTTATTACTGACTAGGGACTATATACAAATTAGTTTGCATTTTATGTACAAAACATTAGCTCATTAAACACTGCTGGCAATTTTTTTGTTTTTATAAAATTCTTATTTGAATTTTCTTTATTTAAATTGGCTTTTACAAGCACTTTCGAATTGTCAAATTACAATGAAGCTACAACAGGTTCGGAGAGGTGCTCTTACCGAGAAGAAGCAGCAAGAAATTCGGCTTTCATTCTTTTCAAAATTAAGTGGCAGGAATCGAACCCGTGACCCGTAGAGCTGAAGGCAGGATCACTACCCACTACGCCAACGGGCCAATCTAATTTTACAGTTTTTTATTTTGTTTCATAAAAGTAGTCTAAAGTCTACTCGTTTCAGAGATTGACCAAACATACAGAGAGAAATGATTCAGTCATATTGACATAACATTAAGGATCTTTTGCTATCACATAGCTGAGCAACACCTTTTGTCTCATTTGAAGTAAAGGATTATAGCCTGCAAGACTCCACTCTGTTTCAATGATAATTGGCAGGTTACATGTTTAAATTCTCATATGTATGCATGATGTATGGTATCTGTCTGAGTAGAGTAGACCACCCTCTTTCTTACTGATGAGTCACAAAACACGAGTATGGTGAGTTGACGTTAGGCAAGCAGTCGGTCGTAAAATATGCAGCCAAATCATGTGACAACATGTTAATATTATATTGGTGAAAGTCTGTCTGTTTACAGCTAATTTGTTAGATCAATATTGATGAAATTTAGAACAATTGTAGCTAGCTGATATAAATTATAAAAAAATCTCATTTGTTGTTAGAGAACAGGAAAAATAACACAATCATGATATAATACATAATTGAGGGTATTTGAACACTAAGTTGACAGTACTGGTTATATATATTGTTCTATTTTGACTTTAGTATGGTGTTGCTTTGTGAAAACATACACACAAAGTAGTGAATCACTGAATTTAGTGCATTGACCCTTTCGTAGCCAATTAGTCTTAATACAACATAGGATCTATCTAATAATAGCAGAGGAATGCTACTTACTGTGCATTGTATATTATATTTCTGAAATACCACCTCAATATAAAAGATCCAAACGGGCTTAGATCTATTTGGACTGCATATTGCTATACCAAGAATAAATGAAGCTAGTCTGGTGCTCTTTTCTCTAGCCATAGGCATAAACTATACTTGCTAAATTTGTTCAATTAATACTACAGTTGTTAATTCTTTCTTATAAAATCAAATTAATTAATAAGCATAACATCAAAGATTATTAAAGTGTCAAATTTTGGCACTTTTGCAGTAATTCATGGCTCCATTATTCATCAACTTAATACAAAAACAAACAAAGCAAAGAACAATAAAATATTAAAGAGCGAAGTAAAGTAAATTTGTATTCACTTGTTTAGGGATAGTTAATTTTAAAGTAGAGATTAATGTGGTTTAAAAGTCTAATTAAGCAATTGGAGACTTGCCAATCTGCTTCATTTACTCCCCAGCCTTAGACAAATTATCTTTTGTTATGTTCATAAGAAAAGCAATTAAATATATGAATGCAATATTTTTCGAAATTACTAGTGGTGTATGTATGGATGAAAATGATTGATAAAGATCATCTACTAGATGCTGGTATCGGTCCAAGCACGGGGATCAGCTGTTCGCACGCGGCTATATTAATCGTCATGAGTACACAGCAAAAGTAGGCCAAACATCTAGATTAGAGTGTACACGGCGCATCGCACTCCGCGGCCGTGCCTTACGCCGCACCAAATCACAACCAATTCTAAACATTGTTTACACATCCTTTGTGATCACGTTATCAGATAGATGTCAACGTGACAATACCGATGTTTAAAATTCGCAATGTAAGAGACGTTGCTCAAATAACAAAGACATGTCATCTTTACTGAAAGTTGGTGTACATAAACTGGCATTACCTCGGCGGCCCTTGGCGATTTTTTCGTTTGTTGTTCATATCTCCTTCGCCCGACTGCCCCGGCGGGTAGGCACCTTCTCGTCTGCGCGTAGGGACCGGAATTTTGGCTAATTATCACTTCTTTCTTTTACAACACAGTCCTTTCAACTTTCGCGGATGCACAAAACTGCAGTTGAATTAGGAGTTAGCACTCGAAATGCGACAACAGGGATGCATCGAATTCACTAAAGTTGTTTGACGTTTGCCAACAAATATAAATTAAAATATATTTGAGTACAAAATCGCAGTTCGATTTATTCTCGGGCTTTAATCCCAAAAAATAAACGGGTTGGCAGATTTCTCGTGCCTGCAATCAGCGCAGGAATACAACATGGCGCTGTGACGTATTCGTCAAAAGTATTGCAAAAAAAATTAACTGTCCTATTCCAAATAAATAAGTCACTAAGAAACACTATTTAATGTTTTTATAATATTTCAAACACGTTTACATTAATTAACGCTTGACATAGAGGGACAATTATAATTAAGATTTATGATTGACCCACTTCCAATTCAGAACTTTCAATATGGCGGATAAGGGTTTGAGCAAAGTGTTGCTATAACATAATACCATAAACTACCATTAGCATATAAATCAAAATATGTATTGATTTTAAGTGCATTAATTTTTTTTGATGCAAAGTATAAAAAGCTCGTTCTTAGTTTCGGTATATATTCATCTTTCATTTATAATCTACTTGTAGTTACAAACAGTAACTTTAGGTAAATAGCAAGTTTTGGGAATGTTACAGATGGTACACATAAATAGACACAATACATTTATAAATGAAATTCATTATAAAAATTTTATCACATAAAATTTTACAATATTTAAATAATTATCGTTTGAATTATATAAATATTTAGAAGTGAAAGCAATGTATATATTAATATACTTTGCTTTCACTAAATATTTATACTCTGTCGTCAAAAAGAACGTTAGCGCGCGCGCGCGAATTTCATATCTGCATCGATAAGACTCCACGTCCCACAGTTTATATAGATATTGATCGTTTCAAAGGATTCCGCGTACGTTGTAAAAGTAGGACATAGCAAAAATGAGGTCCAAAAACCCGCCAAATATATCTCAGCGGGAGAAATTCGAGTTAATAAATTCAGAAGTGCGATCGTTTTATGAGTATTGCAAAGAGGCGGGGATAAGTGACGAGGAAATGGATATAATTTGCCAGCCTTTGACGAACGCTGTTAGAAAAGCAACGATCAAAAGATGGACTCGGGTATTTCTTTTACTGATAATGATACTGGCTGTTGGTTATACCGTGAGCCAAACGGATTCATTTCAATGGCACGCTACGGCTATGGCAAGGATAGCTTTGATAAAACTGCTGCCGGTATGGGATTGGACGCCTCTGTATTACAAAAAGTGCGTGGTAGGATTCCGCGATCAGCCGCAGAGTTTTGATAAAGATGTCTCAACAGCTGACTGCATCACTTGCGAAGCTATCAGTAAGTATACTTTTTCTTTATACAGGGTGTCTCAATTCATAAACCGGCGTCAGGCGATTAATTTGTGACGAATTTTGATAGACTTTGGCGCAAAACCTATTGAAATTTTGGTATTATTATTAATTGTGGTATTTATCAGTACTAATTGGTTTGCCGATATAAAAAAAAATATAGGTATATATATAAATATTAAAAAAAAAATCATAGTATATCAATATATCAAAAGCGGCTGCCAATTTTCAAATAATTTCTAAATTATTTTTTACTTTTTAAATGCCGCAGCAGCATCAGACATGCAGGTCCATCTTCTGTTGCCGGTTGATCTTTGAATTATTATATTGTCATATCAGAATAGGTATAAAGTAGTAGGTAGAGTTGACGAATGATAGAGGAGAATGGAAAAAGAAGACATATTGTGCCGACCCCACTTAGAGTGGGATAAGGGTGGGAGAATGATGATCAGAATAGGTATAAAAGTTATGATAGCATTATTTTACTATAATCCGCGTTCGTTTAAAAAATCTATGTAACGCTAAATCATTCTTCTGCCCTTATCCTACTCTAAGTGGGGTCGGCACAACATGTTATATACATATTGTTACATGATTGGACTAGGTATTATACGACCGGTCAATTAGTCGCCTTTTACTACACCCGAAATGAGGGTGGTCATACTCAGCCGGATACCACACGACGGCTACAATAGGTCATGATACACTTTTTCTAACCATAGACGTTCTTTCCAGAAAACATCGCGCGAGTTTCAAACACGGGTTACAACGAAGTATTCCACCACCATCTGATGAGAGGCGCTCCGGTGATCGTCACTGACGCGTACTACGATTGGTCCGTATCCGATTTGAACCTTACCAACATTATAAACAACGATAACCGGCTCGGCGATTCAGTGCCTTGCAGGATCCTCACTAACATCCGAATAGGCAAGCAGCCGATGGATCTAGAGGAAATAGTCTCCAGGATTACCAACAGCGACATACCCAGCTGGTTCCTCCATTTCCAAAACTGCGATATCCGAGCGGTCAAATCCTTTAGAACCCTCGCCCCAAGACCCTACTTCTTACCCCCACACATATCTCCCTCCCATTTTAACTGGATTCTCCTTTCCAAAGATTACGATACTCATCGATTCAAATATCTGGAACTGGATATTGGGTTGATTATTATGTCCCAGTTGAAAGGGAAGACGCTAATCCAGTTGAGACCTAGAAGTCCGTGTGAGGATATATGCTACACCCTCAACTTTCAGTTAAACGAAGGGGAAACTTTGGTTTTGGGTAATGCTTTGTGGGAAATGGAGTATTTGCCGGGGACGGGCGAAAATGCTGCCATGATAACGGAAACTGAATGGGTAGAATCATAATACGAGTTAATTAGTGATTATTGCCGTTCCCTTTGCTCGAATTCTTATATAAAACGTTAGTGTTAGAAAAATACGCAATAATGTCACTGTGGCAAGGACATTGTTATTTTAACAATGATATTACTTAACTTGTTATTGCCAAAACCGCATTTTCTCTATTAAATTATTTAAAACTACCATCCTACTTATACTAATATAATACTACTAATATAATTAATGCGAGTTCATGAGTATAGACGTATGTTTGTTACTCTTTCACTTCCGCTGACCCAATATCGATGATATTTGGCACAAATATTCCTTATACGCCGGGGTAACATATAGACCAGAGAAATCCTGTTATTCTACAGGAATAGAATAACATTGAAAGTGCCATCTATTATCAACCTATCGCGACAGCAGTCCACGCAAACTAAGTTGCGGGTAAAAGCTAGCAGATAATATGCATAAAAATTATGTTAAAGGTGTAATTGTGTCCTTTATATTTTTAGTTTCACTAAATATTCTGATATCTCGTATTTATTTTTTACATTTGTTCCATTTTCTTCAAGGCAAAACTCTAAATTCCTTGTTTTCGCCATTTTACGTGACACTGACAGAACGTTTCGCGCGTAATTTTCGATGTACAGACTATAAGGGGAATTGATAATTACACTTGTACCAAGTATTAAATAAGTTTTACTTATTCGGTAAATTAATTTTAAAGAGATTAACAATTTAAAACGATAAATGTCATTATTATTTTCAAACAAACATATAACTGCTGCAGTAATGAAGCTGTACATTCCAACATAACTATGGTAATTCTGAATGTTTAACCGTTACGCTATGGTCCCCATACGTTCTCAGATTATTAATCGAAACGGATAATGATTATTATTAACATAAAAAAACTATAGCAGATTCTTTCAGTTTATCGCATCATTGAAAACTGCGTTGCGAACTGAACCTTCCGCGATGCGTCACGAGATAATGGCGTTGCGAATTGGTTTCGCAGACAGTAAATCAAAAATAAATAGTAATAACATAAAAAAAATGTTATTCCACTCCTAAATTATAATAGAAAGTTCCAAATAAAAAAAATAGGTACTTAGGCTTTGCTTTAGCAAAAGATTTAGATAAATCTGGATAAGCGTTTCAAAATTAAAAGTAAATAGCTGTCAAATATTTTCAATATTTTAATTTTCCTTTACCTATAGATTCTTTAATCATTCATAACTTTTATTTTTGGAATACATCGTAAATACACATATCAGTAAATTATGCCATTGAGACATTTTCATCAATAAAATGTAATTAGTATTATCTTGCACATACATAATACGGCAAAATAGTTTATTCATTATTATAATTAGTAATATTTACCGCTCATTTCCTACAACAGTGGTACAACTAAAAAATCGTGTTTTTAGATAAATGGGTTTAAAGTTTTCATTGGTATGTAAAGTGCTTAAAAAATGCTTTAGTTTGCTTAAACGAGCGGCCTTATATTAAATTATGAGTTCTGCCGGTATTGTTGGTGAAGAGAATGTGTATTTAACATTTATACGTATTTTTAGTCTTAAACACGTGATGTCACTATTGCAGTATGAGATACAAGTTACTTTTTAACCTATTCTCTAAAAGGTACAAACTAGATTAGTTTTGTATATCAATGTCTAATCTTGGAGTTTTATGAAATAGGAAATCGTTATTTCTCCTTTTTTTTCTATTCAAAAGCTGAATTTATCATGCACCTAGAGTTCGTATAGTCTACGTTTATTAATCATATTTTGTAAGTTTACCCAAAAATAACAAAATAAATATAAATTAATCGTTTGTTGCGTATATTATAATATAATATGTTACTGATAACAACAAAATCAAATTTTTTCAAAATCTTTTTTAATGCAATATAATCGGTTGTATTTTTTAAAATTTTGGGCTATTATAAATATCAACTTCAAAAAAGCTTGTAAAACAATAACTGCTTAGAATTAATAACAAATCGCACCGCGACATCGATCATTCAAAATAGCTTGATATATAAAAAATATACCCTATTCAATAAACTATATGAAAGGGACACCAAAAAAAAAATGCACGTAATTTTTGGTGTTATGGTGGTTTCTTAATTAATTATTAATATGTATTTATTATTAATTATTAAATTATTTATAATATTTTTGGAATATAAAAATAATTGAATTTTATTATTTGTAGTGTTAATTTAAAAATGTATTAAAGTAACAGCGGACGATATTTTAACTTAATTTAAGTAATGTTTCTCCTGTCCTTATCCCACTTCTGTAATCTTCCATTTTCTCCTATCATTCGTTAACTCTGGAGTTACAATTTTTAAATTTAAACTTAAATTGCTAATAATAATAATTTCATTGACCTGTTAGCACGTGTTTTTCTCTCCAATTCTTTCTTATCATTTATCAAATCTGGCGCTTCTCCTTTTGATATACATCTCTAACCATCTCTTTTTAGGCCATTTTTAACAATCGCTTGGTCATTTTCATCCCTTTATTTTGTTTACCTTAATTTAAGTATGTACGATTATAATAAATAAATATTATGACGAAGTACCTCAATACTATAAATATATAACTTGAAGCACTTGGTGAGTTTTTTTTCCCACCTAAAGTATAATTATTCGATTTCTCTTTACAAAAGTAATAATAAAATTATTTTGCTATAATCCGCAATAAAGTAAATATATATAATGCTAAATTTAGAGTGGACTATCCGTTTTCATAACTGATTCATGCAGGATTCTTTAAAACTATTATTATAAATACTACTAATATTATAAATGGGGAAGTTTGTGAGTATGGACATATATGTTTGTTACTCTTTCACGGTGAATCCGCTGAACCAATATCGACAAAATTTGGCACAATTATTCCTTATACACCGGGGTAATGTATAGGCTACAGAAATCCTGTTAATTCTACAGGAATAGGACGACATTGAAAAGCGCCATCTATTACCAACCTATCACGCGACTACAGTCCAAGCAAACGTAGTTGCGGGAACTAAGCTAGTATGTATATATTTGGTGTTTATAGTCCTTTTAGAAAAAAAAACATTATGATTTATGTTATTTTATTAAAAAAACACTATTAAATACAAATAATCGGTAATGAATGTTTATAATACTGCTAGTCAGTCTTCTCCTTGTGTACTGGCTTCCCTCTGAACCACAGGATGAGGTTCTTGAGTGACAAAATCACGGGGAACATTATCGGCAGAAACAGGGGAATGTAGATGGCGTATCTGAAACAAACCGTATATTTTTTAGTGTATTGTTGTGACGGTGGTGGAGGTTTAAGTTGTTTCGCAACAAATGTTGCAAATTCTGCATGTATTAGGTATGCTAACTCAACATTTAGCATTATCTATATTATTTATTTACTTTATCGTGGTTTACAGCAAAATATTTATATTATTACTTTTCTATTATGGATCTCCGCCAAGTAATGCCTAATTCCATAAATTACACCTTAAAAACTTTTATACGTTTCTCCTTATTCAAAAAATGAAAATGAAAAGTTTATTCCATTCATTCCATTCAAAAGTTTATTCCAAATCCATTCAAAAGGTAAATTCATTGTAATTTTCCAACAGGATCAGATAATGCGCATCTTTTTTTTTCTTATTTAAGCTGGCTTCCCTTTTTTTATACAGGAATAACCCCTTTATGGGAACCGGCGCCCGACTGGGACAGGGAACGCTTATGTCGGACTCGCACCATCTAAAATGACCTGTGTGCTCCACCATCCTGTTGGTAGCTAGAAAAGGGTATTGTACACCCTAAAATGTACACCCCTCCCCACCGACAGTTGCTCCGATAACATTTACACCCCTCTCCCCAAGTAGGGACCTCTCAAAGGAGAAGCCTCCCTCCGCTTACCGATGCATCGACCGCCTCGGGGACCTTATAAGGTGGGCGTCCAATAAACCCCTCAACCCCGTTTGGGTCGAAAAGCTTGTGTTAATGGAAGGAGACCACGTGGACGTAGCCCAAGACGTTGGACTCAACTCCCCCATTTATTGTGCTCTTCATACCGCGGAGAATAGGGCTGGTTGGCGAAACACCTAAAATGTCCTATCTTCAAAGAGCCACGATTCTCATCAATGAGATAACGATGCAAGAGACCCCGTTTGGACGCCCAAAGATCCCCTATTGAGTTGCCTCCTACTCTGGTTACAGTAGAGAAAACTCACTTCTGATCATCAGGGAAATACAGCAAAGCTAGTAGGCTGGGCTCCATGAAGGCTGTCTCCGCAGCCAGGAAGGCCTGCTGCGAGTGATGGTGCGCTTCCAGTAGGTCACCCTTCTTCATCAGCTCTCGGGCACGGTGTATGCTGTTCACCGCTTTGTGGATCGACGCGCCCACGTCGTCGTTGATTACTATGTTGGAAATTTCACCTGAAGGAAATTATTCTTATTAAATTTATTATTGATCCTGCCTTCATTCCTGCCAAGGGCTAGCATTTTCTAAAAATAATTTTCGGTTTTTCGAGTCGGTGTATTTAAGTATTATTTTTTTCATATTTTTATTTTATTAGGCCATCAACAAAACATACATTAAATACGTGTTCTAAAGATACACGATACATTAAAAAATAGAAACTAAATGCTATATCAATTAAAGATGGTTACAACATTTACAATAATTACAAAACATCCATATCTAGATATGTGGTAGTAAAAGTAAAAGAAGAATATAAATAGCAAAAGGCAAAAATGGTGACAATAACAATAAAGTTTTAGAAGGGATTTTATAAACATTGTTTCCTAATCTTACATTATATCTAACATTTTACCTTTAGATAATTTATAATGTATATATTCACCAGTTGTCTGTCATCCATAGCACAAGTATTAAGTTACTTTGGGAATGGACGAACGTGTGTCCCATATAATCTTTTTTGTTCCCTAGTTTTACTCGCGACTGTTTTCGACGTTGAAATGCCTTCATTGACATTGACTATTGGGGTAGTGAAGGCGGTGTTTCCCCTTACTCCGTCCCGGACTCCCCTTAATCCCCTCCGGACTCCCTTTAATCCATTAACAGTGCAACGGAGTAATGGTGGCAGAGTGGTCTTGCACACTATCAAAGTGCATTACAAAGAAGAACTATGGGTTAAAATTTGACGTTCACCGAGTAATTTCGCGAGCGACTTCAAGCTCCTCTCAGCAGATGAAACTTGCTCGAGGGTCCTGATGCGGAGCAGGGAGTCCACCTCCCAGCGACGAGGGACAACTGACCTTAGAGGTTCCAAGTGACTCCGAGGAAGAAAGCCCTAAAATAGATCAGACAATATGAATATATCGCACGCTTAGTATTCGAGTGCCCGAATTTAAAAAAGTTAGCGTAGCCTAAAGCGTGAGCGTAAACTCGTTGCTGTTAAAGAGACCTATAACTTGGAAGAGGATAAAATAATTAGCCTTCACTATCAGAGACTCAATAATTATTTCGCCCCGCAACCGAAATATCCTGAAGATAGTGGACGTTGTATTGCTTGTGTATTGTGGTGTCAATGGCGGTGGTGGAGGTTTGCGCTTGTATATTTAAGAATACTGTATCAAGTATGAAAATGGATGGTGGGCTCTACATCATAGCAAAAAAAAAATCAGTATAACTTTTGTATTATGGAGCTCCGCAAAATACCGCAAACAATTCCATAAAATATTCAATAATGATATTTTTACATGCCTTGTCAGTAATTCCGAGCAGTTTCCTCAGCTGTGAGACGTAAGTGCCCATGATGGCTTTCACGTCGGGTGTATACAGCTGTTGCTCGCACTCCTCCATGGTGGGGTTCCCCAGGACAACACCACCCCATTTGGGTGACATGAACGCCTGCACCGGCGACATCACTCTGTTATCTGCCGATATAACTCAAACTCAAAATTTCTTCTTCTTCTTTGTCAACCGATGGACGTCCACTGCTGGACATAGGTCTCTAATTAAAAATCTGTTTAAAAAGAAATGACAAGTGGATTTATACAGTTTTGCCTACTTTGTCATATACAATTATCTTACCTCTAGTGTCGTATATGGCTAGTGGGGCCATGGTACATGGCACCACGTACAGCGCCAGGTTGATGGTGGGTTTCTCCGACACGTGGGTTGCAGCGCGCTCCTCGAGCCGCGTCAGGAGTAGGGGCAGGCGATCTTGGCGCACCGCATAATGGCGGCCCCAGGATGACGCTTCTGGTACCTTTAATATACGACGGACCCTTGTCTTATTAAATACATTTATTCTGCTTATAAGCTTAGAATGCGTCTGCGTAGACTAGACCACTCGCTTTCTTCCTGAGTTGTCATAAAAGGCGACTATAGTAAGTTGACCCACCGTGTGGTATGCGGTTGAGTAGAAAAAAACACCCTCTTTCTTACAGAGGTGTCGTAAAATGTTAACCACGGACTCAAAACAACCATTAAACGTTACGAAGTCTACGTTATATACATGTCTTGTCGGACTTTCTTACAAAATGATGTAAAAATCTTTGGAAAGTGTATTGCAATCAATGTTTTGGCAATAATTTGTGTCAGTAGGTTGTTTTTAGTAAAGACATTTTAAGGATTTTTAGCGTTTTCCCCGACTAAAATAACTTTAACCCATCTGTCTTTATATTCATATCATTTTTAGACTTTTCTTGTTAAATACTAATGAGACCCTCATATTCATGGGTCCACGATTTACCATTTAAAGTAAGGGCCTGTTACTATCCCACTGTTAGGCATTCGGATTTAGGCCTAGATTTAAGATCGGAGCTAAGACCTACCACGCTTTACGATTACGTACGCGTAGGTTAAACATATTCCTAGAATTATCTAGAATTATTCCGGTTTCCTCACGATGTTGTCCTTCGCCAAAAAGCGTCTGATAAATTGCATTTATCAATTAGACACATAAGCTTTAATAGAAAACTCATTGGTGCTTACCCGGGATAGAAAAACGTGCCCCTCGAAAGAGTCGCATGGTCGCACTTGGCTTTCACAGTTTATTTATCATTGAAAAACATATTTATAAAAACGAATCTTGAACAAAATTTTCTAAAATAACTCACTTCTTTAGCCTGGAAGTTGAAGTCTAAAAGATGTAGCCACTGTGACTTCAGGGTGAAGTTGTGAAGCTCGGACAGCTCATCCACAAACGAGCCGATGTAATCTGCGGTGAGTTACCAAACAATTTGATAAGAAAATTCAAAGGTACTTTTTATGTCAGGAACACCCATTATGGGTCGTCACCGCCCTAGGTGGACGAGCGACGGGTATGTCGAACTAGCACCGACTAAAAACCTTCCAGTGCTCTACCACGCTGCTGGTGACGGGGAGGAGGTACCGTTGTACACATTGTCCCCATTCCCGCCAGCAGCAACTGTGAACCCCAGAGTGCGCCACCTCTGGGTCGGGGCCTCTCTAAAAGTGACCTCTCACTCCGGTAGACGGTGTATCAGAAACACCAGATACAATGACCGCCTCGAAAACGTTTTAAGGTGAGCGTACGATAAACCCTGTTCTGAGCACCCAAAAGGTCCCCGTTAGGGTGGTACACGATGGTCTGGAGCGAATTGCCTGCACCAGCGAATTGCCTCGCCTACGGCGGATCGGAAACAAGGACTCGATTTTTCGGATCCGCCTCGCCGTCTTCGTCCGCGGGATAACGTCCTCGCAGAAGGAGGCCATCGCTAGCCAGAATCCCTCCCTGTCAACCATGGCGCGAACCACGGTGGGCAAGATGAGATCGTGCCCCACCTGTGCCACGAGCTCCGACCGCTGAACCAGTAAACGAGCGTGTGCTACGCAAAGGTATTGGAGCAACGTGGTTGGTCAAGGCATCAATACTTCTTTCCAAAAAGGGAGAGAGATTCTTAATTTTATAGCTACTATTGCGTATATATTGAGTTACTAAAGAATAGCCTTTCTCAGACAATACTTTACAATGAATTAAGAGGACCCATTGCCCTAGAGCCTACTAAAAGTACAATATTTAACTTTTATTATTTAACAGCAAGGGCTTTAAACTAAAGGGGTTTAAGATCTTACCTTCAACGGCCTCCCTCGGATTGAAATCCACTTTTAAGTTCTGAGGTTTTGGATGTACGACAGAGAGCACCACGTGGAAGCTGTCCCCGCTCGGGAATCGAACCTGTCGCGCCGCATCTGCTGTCTCCGACCTTGCCCCGTGAAGTACCGATGGCTGGTATATCCAGCTCGATAGAGCTTGGACAAGTGTTGGCGTCGCTACATAGTTGAAAGGAAAAAATGCTTGAATAATAAATGGCAAGCACTGTGCACGGTTAGCAATAACTCTGCTTTCAGCTCCGCGGGTCGTGGATTCAATTCCCGCCGAAGAAGAAGAACATTTCCTTACAATTTGTTGGTTCTTCTAGTCTGGTCGTATATATGTATTTAAATCTGTATTTAAAATTATATAAGTATATGTTACATTTACCAGTTGTCTCTCACCCATAACACAAGTATGAAGTTACTTTACTTTGTTACTTTGGGGACGGACGACCATATATTTATATTTATATATATAAGCCTAATATAAACTATATTATGTATAAATTGCTAATAATAAAGTATTACCGATTTTATTTAGACTTTGATACTAGTATTAAAATCTGTGATAGCCCGGTGGTGACCGGGTGATTCTTTCGATTGGATTATTGGTTTTAGTATTTTAATACAGGCATTATGTATCGTATTCTTATCTATACTAATATATAAAGCTGAAGAGTTTGTTTGTTTGAACGCGTTAATCTCAATAACTACTGAACCGAAAAATTCTTTTAGTATAAGATATTCCATTTATCAAGGAAGGCTATAGGCGTGATATATAACATCACACTAAACTGAATAGGATAGGAGCAGCAATGAAAAAATAGTACGCAAACGGCAAAGTTTAAAGTTTTCTTTGCGTGCGCTGAGTAAACGGCGATGGTTATTCGAAAATCATGTATTACAAAATTGTTCCCCTCTAAAGTTCTAAATAAAAGTCCGCGACAGCATACGTCTAGCTTTAAAGGTTAACCCACTTTAACCATTTTCATGGTTATCAAAAGACTATATTACGGTTTTAATATTTCCACGCGGGCGGAGCCGCTGGCGATATTTACCTTTAATATCTCTGAAGAAAGCGATCCTCTCAGCACCCACCCACACGTCCTGGAACAGCGGCTTCCTCTGCACCACGTAGATACGGTTGTGGCTCTTGGTGTCGAAAGCCGCTACCACATCTTCGAGGGCTTCCTGCTCGTCAGCCACTGAATCCAGAGCTTGCTGCAGCTTGGTCGAGAGGACTTGCTTTGTGATCTTCAGCTTTATAACATCTGGAAGGAATAAGATAGGAAAAATATTGATAAGAATATTGATCCAGAAAAATGGAAACTATGGGCATTTGGGGATTGTATGTTGTTTCAAATGTAATAGAAATAATGTTGATCCAGATAAGAGAGATAGATAGCCAGATGGACGGACGATCTTTCACGAGGTGCTAACACTGCTGTGTCGCGACACAGGAATCACAAGCTTTTTGTGATCTCTCGTATATCTATACTTAACATATAATGCTGAAGAGTTTGTTTGTTTGTTTCATTGATTGATTGTTTGAACGCTAACAAACGTATACATCCTAGGAAATACTGAACCGATTTGAAAAATTCTTTAAGTGTTAGATAGTCCATTTACCGAGGAAGGCTATAGGATATAACATCACGCTAAGATGAATAGGAAAGGAGCAGCAATAAAAAGAGTACGCAAAACGGCAAAATTTAATGCTTTACTTGCGTGCGCCGAGTAAACGGTAATAGTTATTCAAAAACACATGTATTACAAAATTGTTCCCCTCTAAAAGTTCAAAATAAAAGTCTGCAACAGCATATGTCTAGCTTTTAAGGCCAACCAACTTTAACAATTTTTATAGTTATCAAAAGTCTATATTACGGTTTTAATCATTCCACGCGGGCGGAGCCCTGAACAACTGGTTCGGAATGTTGCTATTAGAAGAAAAATATATTTTCCAAGTTTTGCATTTCCATAATCCAAACATCTTTCTAACGCTTTTTATACACAAGTTAACTACATTCTCTTATATTTATTCTCCTAAATTCTGATAGAATATATTGGCTATATTTAAATTCCATAAATATACCAACCTGAGTGTTCAAATGCCTTCTCCAGGAGGTCTGCGATAGTCATGCTGGTGTTATCATCGTTTGCTAACACCATGAGCTCGGTAGTGATGAAATTCGACTCAGTTTTAAAGGCGTTGATCTCGTCGTATGGGAGGGCGACCCTGAGAACAGAGATAAGTAAAGTAAAAATAATAGCGGCCTCTTACCCTCCCACTTCTGGGAATAGATCTCTTCTCTCCGTTTATGGAGAGAAGAATTGGAGCTAAGACCACGCTGCTCCAATGAATTGGTAGGTTACACATATCTCCAGAATTCTCTAGAGATATGCAGGTTTCCTCACGATGTTTTTGTTCACCGATAAGCATGTGAAAAATTGCAATTATCAATTAGACACATAGGTTTTAACAGAAAGACTTATTGATATCTGCTCGGGTTGGCCGTGACCTCCTCGAAAGAGTCGCACGGTGTTACCGCTGGGCTATCACAGCTTTGAACAGAGAGATGCGATTATTAAATTCAATATGCTTGAGTGTTAGTACTACAAAGTTATAAAATACTAGTTGAAGCGGACAGACGTTGCCTGTCTTAATTATGGACGTGACAACGTTTTAAATTAGGTTGCGGTTTGAAGTCACTCATGAAAAAGTGTAACGCCCACTCACGTCTGTTACGATGAGTCACCGAACGAAAGAGAGGCCCGCCGGACTGGCGAATGCCTTGCGTCCCTCTCCCACATCTCATTTAAAAAGACGTTGTCACGTAAAATCTTTGCCCGTATAACCGACTTTACAGGCAACCGTTTTTTTCAGTAAGAGATTTTTCTTAAATTTCCGCTAGACATGATTTTTTACAATGCTTTTCTTTTATATCGCCTTCTATATATATCGCGAATCATGATAAAGAACCTACTTTAACTTAAAAACTTGACTTTGGCTGAGTGTGAATAAAAAACCTTAATACTTAAACTGACGTTTATCGAAAACTGATAGAACTTAAAAATAAAATATAGCCTTTAAAAAAAACTTAAGATTCGAAAAATTAACATTTTTATCAAATAAAATGTGTCTTAGAAGTTCCACCAAAATATAATTATCTAGAAAATTTCACTGGAATCGGTTCAGTAGTTTTGAAGGTTAGCGTTAATAAGCAGTGTCGTATCCGGCTGAGTAGAACAGACCGGGTGGTCTTCTTCTTTCTTACTGAGCTGACGTAAAATACGCAAAGATAAGTTGACGTTGGGCGGGCGGCCGGTCGTAAAATACATAGCCAAATCATGTGACGACGTGTTTATAACGTGTCCTGCCGATCGCTCTTAAAATTGGGATAAGGGCAAGTGGATGATTGTTAAATTTATTATAATAGTAACAGTCTGTTAATATCCCATCAGGATCCCTGTTATTATCTATTTCAGGTGCTGATATTTAACGAAGTTATTGACCATGTAATAATTTTATTAATCGAAAGATAACATTTGATTCTTTAAAAAAATTTCTGTTTAAGATAAGGTAAACCATTATATTACTACATTATCAAATAACTAGCCTGTACCCGCAACATCGTTCGCGTGGACTGTTGTCTCGTGATAGGTTGATAATAGGCGCGTTTCAATATCATCCTATTCCTGTAGAATCAACAGGATTTCTATAGCTTATATCTTACCCCGTTGTATAAGGAATAATTGTGCCAAATTCCATCGATATTGGTTCAACGATTCACCGTGAAAGAGTAACCAAAATACATCCGTAATCACAAACTATCGCATTTTTAATATTAGTTGGATGCTTTATCAATTATATTAATATTTTGCTTTATCAAATGCTGCTGTAAAATTTAGTGATATCATGTTTATCATGGCTTAATAGCCTCATAAATTAAATATTGCTGGACATTACGAGACACAATTTAGGCTAAATTATCTATTAAATATAAATAAATTATTACATTGTATTATTTGTTATTATAAATTATAGTATATTTAGAAAACCTGACAACGTGACCAATTCGCAAATCATAACAATTTTTTATTAACATGCGATAATGACAGATAACCCCACGCGCTCCCAATTTTATTAAATGAATGTATTGTAGTTGAAAGTTTACAAAATCTCGTTTTATTCGATAAGTTAACGCGTATATAGAGGTCGAGTGACCTTGATAATAAACAAAAAAAATATGAATTTAAACTATCGTGAGTGTTATTCATAATTAATGTATAGATTCCGCCTATATAGGATCCCGCCGCGATAACGCCGCGTAAAGAGCTCATGAATAAGAGCCCCGTATGGGCTTGTAACTAGTCGGGCTCATCCGATAAAATAAGACGTGAGTATAGCCGGAATCTATACATTAATTAAAAAAGATATGAATACAAATACAAATGTGTTTAAATTAACCACCCATTTAGCTTTAATATTTAACTCTCTGAATATATCTATATATGAAATATCATAAATAGTTTCAATTTTGCTATTCGAATCTCGCATTGGTGGTAGATAACTCAAATCCTTTCTGAATTACAACTCAATCAGAATTCAAAAAATTCCTAAAAAAGAATTACAAATTTTTGAATGCATACAAAGTCAACCTTAAAATCAAATAACTAAATTTCTTTGAAAACTGCAATTTATACTTTACTAAATAAAGGCCGATAAGCCCGTTATTTAGTAAAGGAAAACATTATGAGGGGAACCTGCAAATCTATGCAGAATTCTTGAGAGATGAGTTACCTTCCAAACTACATTTCACTTTTCAAAAGTAGGGAAGAGGGCTATGTAGTAGTATAGTTTAGGCAGTCAATTTTCAAAACCATATTTTACCTGTAAACTTCAGTAGTTTTCCACCATAGGGGTAGACCGATGATGATAAGCACACCAACGAAAGATGCACTCGCCCACATACGATTCGCTTCTGAAATAAAACACGAATGCTTCATTAAGACATCTTTATCCAATATTCTAGCCACGTCCTGCAAATTTCACTATTTTATAAGAAACTGGTTGTAATTTCGGCTTCGCCCACTTGGAAATAAGTGTATTAAAGTAAATTTTTTAACATAAAAATAGCTATTCTGCATTAAGCATGAGAGACAGAGACATGCTGCCCCGGGCTCTCTTGTAACATTTTTACATTTGTCTACGTTTCTTAACATTTCTCTACTACATTGATTCAGTGGCTAAAGCTCCCAGCAGGTAAGTTCTTATACAACTGCGCGACCTCTTCAGTAATATTATCTGGGAGCTTTACGCTGATCTTATCCACTGGTACCGTTTTTTTACATTTTGATCTTTGATAACTATTATTCTGGGCTATTTTTTTTGAGCTTTGTTTCGCGGAAAGGTGAAAGTAGTCTGAGCCACAGAGCCGCGTGACCGTCACAGCTAGAAGTATATAATTGACGAGTAGAATACACCACCATCATTTCTTTTCGAGGTGTCGTTAAGGCGACTAAGTCAGGCGTCAGGCAGGCATGTTGTGCTGAGAGCCGTAGAGTGAGACGAGGGTAGAAGATTTAGTATGATGATCAGAAGTATGATGATTTAATGCTTAAGTTATAGGTAAAGCTTGTGTAATTTTTTGTTATACGTTTTAGCCGACTGTCACGTTTCACATCACAGTTCTTGAATTACAGATGCGCGCGAATAGTTTAATAAACACAGTCCATTGTCGGCAATAAACGCTAATTCAACACAAGAGCGCGCAAACTGCAAACACGCGTATACCTCACAATATCGGTTCGGATTTCGTTTACAATGAAATGGCGTTCCTGTTTCTCGATCAAATTGCAGATATGCGTATCATGTTCGGAGAAGTTTCTATAGATTACGTCACAGCGATTGCAGCAAATAACCACAACGCCCAATTAACATACTCTTATTTCTCTTTTAAGGCACTTGAGGCATAGCTGTACTATGCGTTTGTTACTTTAATTATTTAGTTTTATACTAAAATTACTTGTTGTGCCGACCTCACTTAGAGTGGGATAAGGGCAGGATGATGATGACTAAAGATTACTTTTAAATATTAATAATAATTTGTAATGTTTAATGTGAAAGTCGAATAAAGATCTTCCTATTCTTATTCTTCTTAGTTCATATCTTCATTGCTGATCATGTCTGCTTTAAAGCCATAGTTGCAGAGCTTATAAGTTGCCGCTATTGCAACCCGTCTACATCACTGGTCATTGTCATTTCCATGAACTTTTTCAGAGCATCGGCCAGGTCTTCTTCCTACCCTATGGTAATTGGTAACCATGGGTTGTACAACCTTTGTTGTCACAGTTACAGCCCTTTATTACTTATCAGCCAAATCTGTGGTCCAGCTTCACAGAAGGCGTTTAAAGGACGACGTTCTTCGATGTTAGCAGTTGATCTGATCTTTGCATTTCGCACGATACTTTTGAGCTTGCTCGTCAAAGCCCCCTTAGCAGCATATAGTCAGTTCGAATTAACTGCATTTTACAGAACTTTTTGTCAGTTATGGCTTCAGAACTGCTAAATAGATTGTTTTGTTTGTTTACCATATTTTTTCGAAGATGAATTCATTTATTTATGACAAACCGAATGGCAATTAATTGTTACAGGATATATATTCTTGGATTGATTTGCTGTTCGGACAATTTTCACACCATTAACTTAAATGGTTTTTAGAATGTGGCTGGAATATTATCCATTACTAGACTGAAAGAACGTTGTCCTAAGGGTTATGGTTTAGAAAAAAGTACCCCTAACATGTAGTCCTGTGAATCCAGATCACGGCGTAGGGTGACGGGTGGTGACGGACAGATTGTATGACTGTTACTAGTCATCACGGTAAGTGATTGTGATTTGATATAGTCATATTTAACGATTTGGGAGTTTCTTCCTTACAAGTAAGCCGATTTTGCAATGTGAAGTGACTGTGGCATGTGGAAGCTATTGTTATAAACTTTTTTGGGCGTTCTGTACGTGTGTATACATTTATAATACTAAAATTCAGCATTCTCCTGCCCTTTTCCCATTCTAAGTGGGGTCGGAACATGTTATAAATATGTTGTCAAATTTGGCTACGTATTTTACGATCGGCCGCCTGTCTGACGTCAACTTTCCTTAGTCTACTCAGCCGGATACCAGACGACGGATCGGCTTACCTTATTCTCCTTTTATTTTACCACACCTCGATAAGAAATGAGGGTGATCTATTCTACTCAGCCGGATAACACACGGCATTTTACTAAAAATACATATAAATACTATATTAAGAACACGTGACATATTAAAGTGTCACAGATATGTAGTCTTGATACCATTCTGGAGGGTCAGGTGTTAATCAGTGGACTGATATGTAATTGAGACCAATTCACACTTATATGACGGCAGGCGTGCCTACTTGAATAGAACTATTTTTTTATTAACTATCTTCCACCCGCGACTTCGTCTACGAGGGCTGCACTTTGAACAGAAGCAAGTTTTCTTTATAGAACTAGGCGTTTCTTTGCGGGGATCCATAATACAAAAGTAATAATAAAATTATTTTGCTATAATTCCCGATAAAGTAAAAAGAAAATATAAATAATGCTAAATGTAGAGTGGAATCCCTTTGCATGTGTTTTTACGAATCCTGCATGTATCGGGTATTGTTGGCAACACCAATATGTTAGTAGTAGGAATCTAACTTGTATGTTTGCCACATTCCTCTTCTCTCTTGATGGCGGATCGAATACACGCGTTACAAAGTGCTCCTGTCTTTTATTGTACCAGTACAGCAATTATACAGTCCACTAACGACTAAAATGGTCCTTGGAGCCGGATTTACACTAGCGAACTAACGACAAACGCAAACGCAACGAATAGCGAAAAACGGATAGTCCACTCTACATTTAGCATTATATATATTTTCTATTTCGCACTATCAGCAGGTGGTATTCGCGACCTCGTCAACACAATTTACATAAAACGGTAAAGTACTATTTAGCCTTTGGGGACTTTATGTATATCTGTATATATCTCTCTCGGAAACGGCTCCAAATCCGATTTTCCTGAAATTCAGCATGCAGGAGGTTTTGGGCAGAAAAAACGATCTAGCTAAGTTGTATTTAAAAAAAATAGTTTTATGCCCGTTTTTGGGCATTAATAAAATACTAAAATATACATTGAATATATCAAACAATAAATAAATAAATAAATAAATAAATATATGGGACACTTACACACACGGTCGTCCGTCCCCAAAGTAAGTAACTTAATACTTGTGTTATGGTAGACAGACAACTGGTGAATATATACTTATATATTTTTTAAATACATACTTAAATACAAATATACACCCAGGCTCAAAGACCAACAAATTCATTTATAGCAAATGTTTGCCCTCGGCGGGAATCGAACCCGCGACCCATGGAGCTGAAGGCAGGGTCACTACCCACTGCTCCAACGGGCCAGTTCAATAGTGTTGCCGTTAAATGTCAAGTCAGCCTAGCTTATTCGGGGAACGGGTGGTCGCAAGAAATGAAAATACCCTAGGATTGAACCCAACCTACCCTATTATTTTTTCAGGTTAAAATTTCTTTTTTTATTTTGAATAAATTACCTTAATTAATTAAAAGTCAACCAGGTACTGCATATATTTATGCAATCATTTACAACAACTTACATCAAACGAAAATATTATCTGTATATTAGTTGTTTTTAATTGATTTCTAACTTACTTAAATACTTTTTAATGAATAACAACGGATTTTAAATATAAGATAATATATCATATGTGTGATTCGAACATTAATAGGTATATAATCACTTCAATTGTTATCTTAAGCGATAAGAATAAGCTATAAAATAGTATTTGTATTGCAATCAAAGCGCATTGGCAACTTATGTTAGTCGCCTTTTACGACACCTCAGTAAGGAATGAGGGTGGTCTATCCTATTCAGTCGGATACCACACGGCTGGTCAACTTACGTTAGTCACCTTTTACGACACATCTGTAAGAAATGAGGGTGATCTATTCTACTGAGCCAGATACCACACGGCGGGTCAACTTAAGGCAGTCGTCTTTTATGACACTTCTGTAAGAAATGAGGGTGATCTATTCTACTGACCCAGATACCACACGGTGGGTTAACTTACGTTAGTAGCCTTTTAAGACACGTTGGTACAAATTGAGGGTGGTCTATTCTATTCAGCCGGATACCACACGGCGGGTGAACGTTTGCTTGATGTTATTTTTTTTGTCTCTTATAAATATGATCGTTTTAACTTAATGGCTACGCTATGTGCATATTTAGACCTCGTTTCTGACCTACATATTATACAATCGCCTTGATAACCTTATTGGTGTATATGGAAGTCAATTATTTGTAGTGTCGACTTCAGTTTAAACAATGTAGACAATTATTAGACGATAGATAGATTCGGTCGACCCCCTACGAAGTGGTCTGACGACTTCAAAAAGGTCGCGGGTCGGTGGATATTGTGACGTTCGGCGCTGATGAAAATTTAGTGTGGGAAATCGAAATTGTATGGGGAAAATTTTGATAAAAATATTTTTATGAAAAATGTACATATATGTAACGAGTATCAAATACTCATTCCGAAAAACCATATTAAATGACAAACAAATCATCATCTTCCTGCCCTTATCCCACTCATAGTGGGGTCGGCACAACATGTTATAATCATGCTGTCACATGATTTGGCTTCGTTTTTACAACCGGCCGCCCGCCTGACATCAACTTACCTCTGTCGTATTTTAGGTCACCTCGGTAAGAAAGAGGGTGGTCTATTCTACAAAACCGGATAGCACACGGTGGGTCATATTACCTTAGTCGCCTTTTACGACACCTCGGTAAGAAATGAGGTTGGTCTATTCTACTCAGCCGGATACCACACGGCGGGTCGACTTACCTTAGTCGCCTCTTACACCTCGGTAAGAAATGAGGGTGGTACTATTCTATTCAGCCGGATATCACAAATATTTTTAATTATATACCTACCCCCACATACAACCATTTCAGTACATAATTCTACCAATATAAGGTCGAGACCACAATATAAGCTGCCCAAAATCGTGTTTGGTGGAGATCCCTTAAGGAAACCTATGTCCAGCAGAGGAGTCCATCGGTTGATAAAGAAGAGACAATGATTAAAAAAAACACTAATCATTTTATGTATGAAGAATAATAAAATCAAATTAAAATAAAGATTATTTTAATTTGATTTGAAGAAGAAGAATAACTTTGTAGAGTCCTGATGATGCTTCTGATACGGGGCGAAACTAATGTTTGTAATAGCGAATATGTGCGATGTGTATTATGTAGTGTATTGTTGCGATGATGGACTTGGGTAGTGTATAATTTTTTACGAATCCTACATATATCAGGTATGAAAACGAATAGTACATTCTACATTCATCATTACATATATTTTTCAATTTCATGCATTGTGGTTACAGGCTAAGTAGAATAGACCACCCTCATTTATTAACCGAGTTGTCGTAAAAGGCGACTAAGGTAAGTTGAGCGGCCGTGTTGTATCCGGCTGAGTAGAATAGACCACCCTCTTTCTACCGACGTTTCGTAAAATACGACTAAGATAATTTGACGTAAGGCCCTGCCTTGGCCCTGCGGTCAGTCGTAAAATACATAGCCAAATTATGTGACATGTTTATTAAATGTGCCGAATTCACTTAAATAAAAAAATAAATAAATATAGCAAACAAACAATACTTTGTGAACACACGACCGTGTGCGTAATTCGTCTATTTTTATTTAGTTATTATTTTGTAATATAGATCTCTGCAAAGTAACCCATAATTTTAATATATCACAATTGGCAAGACTTTCTCCACTGCTATGAGAAAGCAGTCACCCTATCAGTGATAAAAACTGTACCCAATTTCGCTCACTATTTCATCATCAACGGATCTGAGGTCAAATATATCAAGACACGTGTTATTTATATCATTGCCATATTTATAAAACATTGACGTGTAAGCCAAGGACAGATAATGACGGCTGCAGTTCTCGAATTGGCGAAATTATCGCGAATTGCTAATTTAAATTTATACACAGTAAAGAATAAAGTTATAAATTGCGAAGAATAAAGCTATAAATTGCAAAGAATAAAGTTAATATACATGTCCCAAGTATAAATATAGGAAATGTTACTTTATTCTTCGGATGGGACGAAATGTAAAACAAAGTCACCAAACGCTTTTTTCTATTACTCAAAGGTCGACTGGAAGAGATCCCTTTTCGGGATAAGTCTGCCTTTATACATGTGTTTTTTTATTATTATTTTTTCTTAGTCTTTTCTAAATATATGTGTAAAAAGAAAATAAATAAACGCTCTATCTGTATGTGGTGGTAGTGTTTTCGAAATCGACTGGATCGATTTTTGTACGGTTTTTACTAGCTAGCGGCTTAGCCATCGGTGTGTCAAAAAAAATTTCCCGAATAGAAATTTTGAACATAAACGTAGTTATTGGGAGTTAACTATTAGAGATAGAGACATGCTGTCGCTGACTTGTTTGTAGTATTTTTGTACATCTACAATTCTCTAATACATTACCTTAGGGTATCTTTGCTAATTTAGAGAGCACGCGAGTAAAGCTCCGAGAAGGCGAGTTTATCATACAATAGCGCGACCTTTTAAAAAAAATACTTTAAATTTCAATGTGTTTTAGAACTTGTGTATTATATATTTCAAATTATACATTAAAACCGTCCTGGTCAATCTTTTTTATTTACAAAAATAAATACTATCACATGCAAATTATCCGTTAAATCCGTTAAAATTAAATATCCGTTTAGTAATTTATGATTTTATCGCGAACAGATAGACAAAGAGGGTTGGGGGGAAGGGGGTATGCTTTACATAGGGTTGCCACCTTAAATCAAAAAATTATAGTAATTTTAGGAAATTTAAGAAAATAATAGTACACATCTATTTTCAATCATTATTTATTTTTCCATGATTATTTATTATTACTTTTCGCTGGACAATGACAAAGGAGTAAGAGTTACGAACTAACTAAGCCCCGTAAATACATGAATGAGTTTCGTTCAAACATTCCCTATGCAGCGCTGCGGGTGCGTTCCATTCACAGTTGATTAAAAAAAAGCGCAACAATTGAATTAGCGATTAAAATATAGTATTTTTCGTCCTATATTGTTTTTCTATAATATATAGTACAATTGACTAAAATATAGTACGATACTATATAATATAGTACGGGCGGCAACCATAGCTTTATAATATGTTCCGCTAAAATGAAGCAAATATAAGTCATAGTCGGCGATAGATAGATTAGATAACAACTCTAATTGATTTTTATTTAATTACCGTTACAAGTGATTTTAAACTACTGTTATGGCCAAGCTAAAATTTCACCCTTAATTATATACGTCAATAACTCACTTTACGTCGTAAAAATACGACGCAAGTGAATTAGGATTTTCTATAGAAACCATGTAAAGATCGAAGATAGGTTCTATCAGGGTTACGAAAATACTAGTTTTTAAAAAGAAAATTGTAGACTGGCTCGTTGGCGCAGTGTGTATTGATCCTGCCTTCAGCTCCGCGGGTCGCGGGTACGATTCCCACCAGTTGTCTCTCACCCATAACACAAGTATTAAGTTACTTACTTTGGGGACGGACGTCCGTGTGTGTAAGTGACCCATGTTATTAAAAAAAAAAAAATTAAACGAAGTGAACATTTAAAAAACAAAAATAATATGAAATGCTATTACATATATACAAAAACATAAAAACGTATACAATTAAAACTCAAAATAAACTATTTAATTAATTTAAGAAAAACAAAATTAAAATTTATTACTGATGAGTCCATAGTACCTATTTATGTAAAAAAAATATATTATTCTGTTTTAAAAATTCTCGTATAAAAATTTAATTCTCTTTTTAAAAAAGCTCTACACACTATATATTAAAACACATTAGTAATCGAAACTGAACTCTAGTAATACTAGAAAAACAAAGTTAAAATTAATGGCATGGCGCAATTAGAAACAAAAGTGTTGCTATTTTTTTAAAAATTAACAAAAACATTTGACTCGGACCCAAAACAACGCAACCTCAAAAATGTAACAACGCCCAGTAAAAATGGGTATTTACTAATTAAGAAGCGACGCAACTTCGAAAAAACGCAAAACGAAACGACGCAATTGCATCATCTTTCTTTTCTAACACCTTCCTTTTTTTGTGAAGTTATTTAAATTCCGATGAATTAATGAGATATTTTATCCTCCTGCCCTTATCCCACTCTAAGCGGGGTCGACACAACATATTACAAACATGTTGTCACATGATTTGGCTATGTATTTAACGAGCGGCCGCTTGCCTGACCTTAGTCGTGTTTTACGACACCTCGGTAAGAAAGAGGGTGGTCTATTTTACACAATCGGATACCACACTGTAGGTCAACTTACCTTAGTCGCCTTTTATGACACCTCGGTAAGAAATGAGGGTGGTACTATTTCTACTCAGCCGGATACCATAAGGCGGGTCAAGTTATGTTAGTCATTTTTTACAACACCTCGGTAAGAAATGAGGCTGGTCTATTCTACTCAGCCGGATACCACAAGGCATGAATTAATGAGACATATACCTCTCAGTCATCAGAATATCGGAAAGAGTAACTTTAGAATTGATTGCTTCTTAAGAATATCTGTATCGTTTGATAAAAATTATATGCACATTTATAAAGGTTTTATGTGTAGGATTATAGTGATTATAAAATGGTATCTATACTAAATTCCGTGATAGCCGTAATAATTGGGATTATATGAAGATAGGAGTCTAGCTATTATTTATTTATTTATTTATTTTATTAGGTCCGCCAACAGAGTATACATTTTTTATTAGCTTAATTACTAATTTACATTCTAAAAGTCTAATGCTACCCTATTTATAAGTGGACACAGCATGCTCAAAAATACAGTACATTATGATCCTTATAAAATTGTCAACATATTAGAATTTCGAAAGTCAAGAATATATAAAAATATATAAAATTATAATTAATTTTATATAATTATATAAAATATATATAATTAGCGCGGGTTATTGAAAACATTTATCGTTAAGGCGACAACAAGTTGTGAATGATTAATAAAATATGTATACGGAATTTGCTTGCGATGCATCTTATCAAAGTCGATGTCTATCTATCGATAATAGACATTGAAGTTGCCAACCGTACTTAATAATCTAGTACCTATTTAACATATTCTCAAATACAGGATGTTGTATATCGAAAAGGATTAAATTGGCTTTCTATCCGATCCAGAAGAAATTTACATATTCTATCACTTCTTTATAAAGTACTTTTTGATCCCTTAATTCCAATGTATCTTAAAGATTGATTCAACTTCCTGTCGGATGTAGGATGTGGCCGGCTAAGATCTATAAATACCTTAGATCTTGCTTTCCCTAAATGCTCCTCACTGACTTACTCGATATCATTTAGCTTTCAAGGCGTTAAGCTATGGAATGATTTACCAGTATCAATCCGCAAATCTCTTTCACTTTCAGTATTTAAGTTACAGATTAGAAAATATTTATCTTAAGTAATTATATACTAGTATCATCCTTTTATCTATTTATTTTACCAAAATTATTTAATAGATTAAATAGTTCAATTTATATAAACTTTTTCTTTTTCTCTATATGACCCGTAATCTCTTTCTTCTTCAATTCTTGTCCTTTTCCTTCTATTACTCAAAGGTTGACTGGAAGAGATCCCTTTTAGGGATAAGTCCGCCTTTATAAATGTGTTTTTTTATTTTTATTTTTTCTTTCTCTTTTCTAAATATATGGGTATAAAGAAAAATGAATAAATAAAATAAAGGATATTATAAGACAACATAGATTGCCTTTTAGTTTTGACGCTCTTTAGTAGCCTGGAAGCTGTATTGTGACGTAGGTATTTAAAGAGAGGGGAGGGGAATGTGATTCGACAAGCCGTACGCTTTTCTCATAAGCTTGGCGGACGTGACTTCTTGCACGCCCTTCTTATACAATGCTGATTGCAGTTATAAAGTAGGTAACTATAACTGAGGCTTTGCCCGCGTAGAAATCAGTATATGTTATTGAAATTTTGAACATAGAAGTTATATAATATTGTGAGGTAACCATAAGAGATAGCGACATGCTGTCGCAGACTTTTTGTAGTATTTTTGTAGAGCTACAACTTTTTAGTACATTATATAGTTTATCTCTATTGGTTTACGTGGCGCACACGGGCTTACTCGTAGCACACAATTAATATAAAACGATAACGCACTATTTACCTAAACTTGGAAGAATTGCACTACCTATTAGTAAAAACCGTAAAAAAATTATTTAGTAGGTTTTGAAAAAATCGATCACATACAGACAGACAGTTTTTGGGGGCTTTGTTTTATAATAAGTATAGATTAAGCATTGACTATAGTCCATTGACTTAAGGCTTTTTGTAAGAAGGAGAGTTTCTTACCTTTTTTTATACATTTTTTTTTTACTTTTTTGCTCTCCCTGCTCCTACAGTATGATAAAGACAATAGGCCTGCATTGTCTTATATATACGTAACGTAACTTGGCTATGAGATGAATAAAGACAAAGGAAATGTGTGCTAGCACCTATCTCAAGCTGTGATGGCCTAGCGGTGCGACCGTGTGAATCTCTAGAGACGATCATGGGTTCAAACCCGGGCAGACACCAATGAGTTTTCTAGTAAAACTTATGTGTCTAATTGATAATTGCAATTTATCACACGCTTTTCGGTGAAGGAAAACATCGTGAGGAAACCTGCATATCTTTAAGAACCCTGCTGATATGTGTAAACCTACCAATCCGCATTGGAGCAGCGTGGTAGGTCTCAGCTCCTTCCAAAGGTCCAACCCTTCTCTCCAAAAATGGAGAGAGGAGGCCTATGCCCAGCAGTGGGATAGTAACAGGCCGTTACTTACTTTTTTTTTTACCTATCTCACTTGCCCCTACGGTAATATACGAAATGTATCTCTCTTTCTAAGTTCACTAATTTATATCTCCCTCGCAATTTCGGTACATGCATCACGTCGCATCGTTCTTGTCACATATACCTCAGATTAGCCCCCAACTCAAGCGTACGTAAAGATTTAAATATAAAAATCCCGTATCACGGTGTACGTTTACGATAACTACTAAATCGATTTCAATTAAATTCAAATTCAAATTCAAAATATTCTTTATTCAAATAAACTTGTAAACAAGTGCTTTTGAATCGTCAACTCTACCGCTGGTTCGGAAAGCTGTTCCTACCGAGAAGAGCCAGCAAGAAACTCGGCGGTTGCTCTTTTAAACATATAATTCTTAATACTATTTACATTCAGACGTTACTGTCTAGTAAAGGATTTATAGAATTAGGCGTTACTTTGCGGAGGTCCATAATACAAAAGTAATGAGAATATTATTTTGCTATAATCCGCGATAAAAGAAAATATATGTAATGCTAAATGTAGAGTGTACTATTCGTTCTCATACCTGATACATGCAGAATTTGTAAGAACTCATGCACTACCCGACACCGATAACACAACAACACACAAGCGCTGCACACATTCAGCACCACAATCTCAACAATTGTTTCGCCCCGTAACCGAAGCATCTTCAGGATATAGACTCTACGACAAAATCGCAAAGCGAAGCATTACCCAAGCAAGCTGAGTGGTGGGGAGTTAAACTCGATACTATATAACTCAGCAACTTTCTTTTATCGCGGATTATAGCAAAATAATATTCTCATTACTTTTGTCTTGTAAAGGTTCAAAGAGAGCTATATCCACACATTCTTATCTTCTAAATAATCTTCAATAGTATAGCAGGCTTTCATGTTTTAATATAGCTTTTGGTCCAACTTAAAGGGTAGGTAGAATAGTTTTTATCTCAATTAATAATCTTACTTTTGCGAATTTAAAGTTTATTATCCAAGTTCTTTAAATTTTCGCACGATACGCGTTATAGAAGGTTCTTAAAATAGTGCTAAGTTTAAAGCGGAAATTTAAGAAAATTCTTCGACTATGTCTTAAATTTCCGCGATAAATAGTTATGACAGGACGTCTGTCAGTCAGCTAGTCAATATATAAATCTGAGATATTTGTAAATCCGCATAAAACTAGACAAAACAAGCAGATGTAGCTTGTTAACCCGTTTGCCGGATCACTTCACGCCTTTGTCGTAGGAGCGTGACTGTGAAATTAGGTATTGAAAAAAAAAATGCTAACGAGATAAGCGTGATTTTTGAATATAATTCCTTTGGTTTCGTATTTGCCTAACATTTTAAAGTAATTGTGAAGGCTGAAATAAAATTTGCAAACGCTATTTGTCAACTTGGTAAATTACATATTTAAATATGTGACGTTTAACTAATCTTTTGAAAAAAAAAACTTTTGTAGTTTGTAACGTCTCTGGCTTTCTTGAGCCAAGGACGAATATAAAGTGGTCAGAATTCCGTAACTTCTAAGTTCTAAGGAGTCTAACTCAATATACTTGGTATCGATATATTAATTTTTTTTTTAAATTGCGATTGTAAATAATGTGTGCGTTTTAGATAGAGCCAGCTGAGTATTAGTCAGTAATGTTTTTTTTCAATAGAAGAAATAATTTTTTATTAAAATTTTTTTTCAGGAAAAGAAATAGTTATTCTAACTCAGAACAGTTGAACGCTTTATGTCAACTTGGCAAATGACATATTTAAATATACATTTGACGTTATCCTAATCTTTTGAAAAAAAAACTTGCTTTTTATAACGTCTCTGGCCTTCTTGAGCCAAGGCAAAGATATAAAGTGGTCAGAATTCAGTAATTTCTAAATTGTAACGATTAAGGAGAATCGATATACTTGGTATCGATATATTAAATTACATTTTTATTTTTTAAATATAATTTTATTTAAATATTTTTTAAAATTGCGATTTTGAATAATCTGTGCGTTTTAGCTAGAGCCAGCTGAGTATTAGATAGTAATGTTTTTTTTTTCAATAGAAGAAATATTTTTTTTATTAGAATTTTTTCAATAGATTTTTTTCAGTAAAAGAAATAATTATTCTAACTTAGTCAAGTTGAACATGCGTTATTACGGCATATGCAGGGAAAAGTTAAGGGTGCAAAAGGGTGAGGACAAGAGGGTCGCAAATCAGCCCCCAAAAATTTGATAGGGAAAGAAATAGGACCCCCTCGCTATCCGACGATATCCCTTGACGACTCCTGTTTATGTTAAGCCTGACCTACGAAACAGGATCGCTATTGCAATACCTTAAAACCTTAACTTCCATAGTAAAGTAGCTATTGTAGACTATAAGCTTACCCCTCCACTAACTACCCTCAAGTTAGCCCTCTACTATTTACTTACCCCTCGGGACTATCAGCTTACCCCTCCACTAACTACTCTTAGCTTATCCCTCTACTATCTACTTACCTCTCGGGACTATCAGCTTACCCCTCCACTAACTACTCTCAGCTTACCCCTCTACTATCTACTTACCTCTCGGGACTATCAGCTTACCCCTCCACTAACTACTCTCAGCTTACCCCTCTACTATCTACTTACCTCTCGGGACTATCAGCTTACCCCTCCACTAACTACTCTCAGCTTACCCCTCTACTATCTACTTACCTCTCGGGACTATCAGCTTACCCCTCCACTAACTACTCTCAGCTTACCCCTCTACTATCTACTTACCTCTCAGGACTATCAGCTTACCCCTCCACTAACTACTCTCAGCTTACCCCTCTACTATCTACATACCTCTCGGGACTATCAGCTTACCCCTCCACTAACTACTCTCAGCTTACCCCTCTACTATCTACTTACCTCTCGGGACTATCAGCTTACCCCTCTACTATCCACTTACCTCTCGGGACTATCAGCTTACCCCTCAACTAACTACTCTCAGCTTACCCCTCTACTATCTACTTACCTCTCGGGACTATCAGCTTACCCCTCTACTATCTACTTACCTCTCGGGACTATCAGCTTACCCCTCCACTAACTACTCTCAGCTTACCCCTCTACTATCTACTTACCTCTGGGGACTATCAGCTTACCCCTCTACTAACTACCCTCAGGTTATGTAAACTAGTTAGGGCACTAAAGACCTACAGAGGGCAAATGGTCTCGGTATTCGCTTCTACAATAAAATACCGCAATCCATACTAGACCAGTCTACAGAAGGGTTTAAGTTAAGTATAAGAGATGTACTTGTGCGTAAAGCATATTGCAAAATCGAAGATTATTTGGATGATAAAAAAGCCTATAATCTCGGTAAGAGCAACATTCCGAACCAGTTGTACATTAATCATATTGATGCTTGACGATTCAAAAGTGCTTGTAAGAGCTTATTTGAAGAGCTTAGCTAATTGTAAGAGCTTAGCTGAAGCTCTCAAAAATTTGATTTTCTAGATTCTACCTAGAGGAGAAGAGGACACCTATGCATATTCCTTATCTGATTAGCCCATTGACGTATGTCGCAGACCATGCTTTCAGCTTCGCGGGTCACGGTTTCGATCCCGCCAAGGCCTATATTTTCTAAAAAACGGTATTGGTGCTTCGAGCCTTGGTGTAAATATATATTTTTCTACTTTACATTAATTTTAACAACATTTTCAACATTTATCGTCATATTTCAAGTAATTGACACAAAACTTTCGAAAATTAAAAACTAAAACCTTCATTAGGAATGTCTATGTCGATAACCTCATGAAAATCCGTACAGTAGATTTGAGTTTATCGCAAGCAGACTGAAGGTCAGATGCGCCAGGAGAATACCTTTTTATCATATCCTATCCTCCTACCTTACTTCCTATCCTATCCTACTTCCTATCCTATCCTACTTCCTATCCTATCCTACTTACTATCCTATCGTGTCCTACTAATATTATAAACGCGAAATTTTGTGAGTATGGATGTACCTATGTTTGAAACTCTTTTACGGCGAACCCGAACCAATATCGATGAAATTTGGCACAATTATTTCTTATACACCGGAATAACATATACGTTATGAAAATCCTGTTAATTCTACAGGAATACTACGACATTGAAAAGCACCATCTATTATCAACTTATCACGAGACAACAGTCAACGCAAACGAAGTTGCGGGTAAAAGCCAGTCTTTTTTATATATGTAGTGATGTGACAGTTATTTTTATCGAAAATATTATTTTAAATCAAATCCCGAATAAAATATATTTAACACATGCGATGTGCGCGACATTGAATAAGAAATATAATGTTCAACGTTGTTACAAACAAGTTCAACGCCCAATGCCAACGCTGGCTTCCGCAATTTTATATAATTATTTATGAAGCAGTAGTTTTTTTTGGTAACGCTATATTATGTAAGACTCTAAAATTACATTTTAATTCTCAATAGCAAAATGTTATTATCTTCACGTTGTTTCACCTTTGCTGAGGCAAAATTTTGACCTTTTTTATAATCATATCGTTTATTTATTTTTATATATATATATATTTTATTGAGGAGAATGTAAGAAGACATATCGTGCCGACCCCACTTAGTAGTAGAGTAGGATAAGGTTAAGAGAATGATGGTGATTGTTTATTTATTTTGTCTGCTGACGATAATCAAATAAATTCAAAGTACTTGGGTGACCGAGCCATGATCGGTTTATATTTTTTTTATAATAAAAAAAAATTTGTGTAATAAAATTGATAATAACAGGATCTCGGTCCCAGGTATTTTCACTTCTTTAGTCCACCCGTAAACCACTGAGCTACTTTACTGAGCTATCGCACAACGAATGACAGCTAAAATATAATTTATTTTCTACTCAATATTTCATCATTTTTTCAGTGTCCAAGACAGGGATAAAACGATATTTTTTTTAAATGAAACCTAGCTAGATTGATTTTTCTCCCCCAAAATCCCTCGCAAAATAATTCAAATATCCATCAGTGAGAGTAAGAAATAGATTACAATAAGATAAAGATTCAATTATCAATTAGATACATATCAGTTAAAATGTTTTTCTTATCACATTATCGAACTACAAAGTTTACTTTATTCAAATAGATTAAGTATATGGTTTCTTTCGGATGAATTTGATCAAGTCCGTAAGTCAAATTAATAAATAATAATATGAAACTATTCGCTTCTTAATTATAGTTTGTATCATATTATAGTATCTAGCTAAAGGTAAAGAAATTGAACAATCGAAACTGAAACCATCAAGCAAATATTAACAAGTAACATAATACAAAAACAATCCTAAAAACCAATACAATAATCTTACATCCATACAATTTGCGATTGGCCATACACTATTATACAAATATATTCTAAGGTTACGTTTTGTGTAAGTAAACGCACATCGACAATATGGGAGCGTCCAAAATAAGGGGCTGCGATTGGTCCAAAATACATGGCGCTATAATGACGTGACTTCAAGGTTACATGTCATTCAGCAGTTATAAGCATTATATAAAGTTGAATGTGTTTTAACATACTTTCTAAGTTACAAAATGGGAGCGTCAAAAATTAAAGCATACGATTGGTCGAAATTTTCCTAATATGGCGGCGAAACACTAAAGTAATTTTCAAATTTTATCTATATGTCGAACTTCGAACGGTCGATGAACTATGTTGTCAGGTTGTTTTACACTTTTAAAATGCAAATTATTACATACAAGACCATAATCATGGTAAACCGCGATATTATTAGTAAAAAAAAAAAAAACGAACAAAACACTATGTACATAAATGCGTTGTAACGCTAACATTTATCTATGGAGTTACCATAGTCCTATTAACCCATATAACTGTACAGTTCCGTAACAGGTGTTCACAACTACGTCGTATATATCACAATTACTACAACTATTTATCAAAAAGCACGCGGCATTTACAAAACATTATACCGACCTCCGTGCATCACGTGGATTTATCGACCAGGGTTCACGCACTAACAAAGTGAAGAAAAAAAAACAAAAACGTCAACGCGTCCCTACAGCAAACGCGGGAATACTGGGTGAAGAATAATACTCGGCCAGTCTGTGACCGCGTCGCGCGTCGGTCGTACGTACGTGGCGGTCAATTTTACCGCTTCAAACTTATGTGCATTATAAAGTTTTGTGTCGTGTTATTTTCGTCGAACTAAAACAATCCACCAAAGAAGCGGATTTCTCACATACGACGGTTAGTTTAGTTCCTTATTTTGTTAATTTTAAGAACTTTCATTAAAAGTTTGCATATATTTCGTGTGTTAATTCTATTTAGTAACTAAACTGCGATCGCTTATAGATTACAGATAATAGAAGTTTTAATTTGGTGTAAAGCTTCGGAATAGGTATTTAAATTTTATATTTTGTGACGAAACGAACGTTACTCAAAGCGAGTCGGTGGCATGCGTTCCTAATTTAAATATTTTAATTTACTCCAACGTGTATTGACAAAAAATCTAGAGTTATAGCTACGAGTATAGAAGTTATTTTATCAAATATATTATTAATCGATATTAAAATATATATCTGTGGTTTCAAAACATTGATTTCTGATATTAATTTTTGTACAGTCTGCATAATAATTTAAAAATTCTCCTCTAAATGGTCTGCTAAGAAACGTAATAAGGAACAAATTTACTCAATTTTATTTGTTCCAAAAAAAGCGCATTGTCTGGTAGTAAATGATTGATTACAAGTGACAACTGTGAAAATAAAATGACGCAGCATTTAATATAACACAATACAATTCAGTTGAACAAATAAACTTCAGTACGTTACAGTTAAAATATACTTACACAATTAAAATTATGCGTAATCAATATTCTACACTGGCAATACCAATTATCGAAAAAAAAGCGCTTTTGTCATCGTACTAATATTATAAAGGCGACAATGTGTGTGTTTTTACCGCTTTAACACTCCGACAGTTTAAACAGGTGGCAGTGACCCTGCCTTCAGGTCTGGGGTCGCGGGTTCGATTGCCGATGAGTTCAAACATTTTATATAAAAAAATTGTTAGTTCTTCGAGTATTTACGTATTTTTTCAAAATTATATTTTTCGTTTTAGTTTTTTCGGCTTCTCTCGAGTCATATGTCTGCTCTTCACTATCGGTGATTATCGTTGATCGTGTGATCAATTATAATCGGCAATCATGCACACGATCCTGTATATTATCATAGGGATTTGACGACTTAATGCGTGTCCAAAAAGTCTGACAATTCACAGGTTATAGGCGATTATAGACGACTATAGACGATGATTGGCGAGTGCAGTATTACGATTACTATGCAATTGTGCACGCGTTTTATCATTTTTAATCGCCAATTATGAAGGATTCAATATCGTACGCTTAGTATTAAACTGACCGAATTTAAAATTGAGCTACATACATTGTAATCCTTATTTCAATGCCATCTATAACATCACGTTGTGAACTATCTAGTGTTGTATTGCTGTTCCAAGTTGTAGGTCTCATTATGGTTATGTGATTATCTATAGAATTAGGCGTTACTTCGCGGAGATCCATAATAAGACCTTTAACCGAAGCATCATCAAGAGATAGATTCAATGATAAAATCGCGTGGTTCGCGTCCTGAAGGTGTCTTCTTCAAAAATCGTTTCGAGGAGAACCGAGGAGATCCGAGAGCTGGATGAAAGGATCTTTGAGTTTGCGATAGTGAACATGTGTAATTCTTGTGTATTATGGTGTCGGTGGTGGAGGTTTGTGTATATATTTTTACGTATCCTGCATGTATCTGATTGCATATGATTATAATTATTCAAAAATAAAAATAAAATTATTTTGCTATAATATGCGATGAAGTAAAATATATTTAATGCTAAAGGTAGAGTGGACAATCCGTTTTCATAACTGATAGATGCAGGATTTATGATACTGATACATCCAACACCGCCACCACAATACACAAGCACTACATGCGTTCACTATCACAAACTCAACAATCGTTTCGCCCCGCAACCGAAGCATCATCAGGAGATAGACTCCACGACAAAAACGCAAAGCAACGCAAAATAATAATAAAATACTTTATTGCACATAAAACAAATTCGGTACATGAAACTTAAAATTAAACAAAAAGATGTGCAAAGGCGGCCTTATCACTAGGCAATAGAAATATAAATTGAGGTGCACAAAGTATTTATTAATATAATTAAATACATTCTAATAACTACACACTAATACATATAATATAACATAACAATAGAACAATGAAAAAAACGCCTACTTCTATAAATTATTATCATTCTTCCTTATCGTGGTTGATATACCTGTATTCCATTCCTTTGTTTTTTCGTTTGACCGGCCAATATCTGGGTAATCTCGACAATAATCTAGACTATTTTGATTATCTGCTTAGATAGCGGGATCTTTTAGTGATAATGACAGCTTGACAGAATGGTTCCATTGTGAGTAGTAGTGATAGCATTATCAACCTCGTATTATCCTGCGATTGCGCACATATCGACTTCAAATAAACTGATTAAAGCCTACACCCACTACACTGGCTATATATATAGTAAATATTCTCCAGAGATCATCATCATCTTCCTGCCCTTATCCCACTCTAGGTGTCGGCACAACATGTAATAAAAATGCTGTCACATGATTTGGCTGAGTTTTTACGACCGGCCGCCTGCCTGACGTCAACTTACCTGTCGTATTTTACGACACCTCGGTAAGAAAGAGTGGTCTATTCTACTCAACCGGATACCACAAGGTGGGTCAACTTACGTTAGTCGCCTTTTACGATACCTCGGTAAGAAATGAGGTTGGTCTATTCTACTCAGCCGGATACCACACGGCGGGTCGACTTACCTTAGTCGCCTTTTACGACACCTCGGTAAGAAATGAGGGTGGTACTATTCTATTCAGCCGGATACCACACGGCGTAAATATTCTCCAGAGATATGCTTTATTCAAGTAAACAAAGTGCTTTTGAATCGTCAACTCTACTGCTGGTTTCGAAAGTTCCTACCAAGAAGCAGCAAAAAATGCTCTTTTCATTCAAAATATCAAAATATTGTTATAACTACTTACAGTTCGTCATAACTGTCTTGTACAGGGTCGAAGAGTTATATCAAAGCATTCTTATCATCGATGTATTCCTTAACAATATAGTAGGCTTTTTAGGTTATTATATTATTTGCTATTTATAAACTGTGATAGCCGAATGGTGAGACCGTGTGCGTCCTTTCGAGTCGAACCCAGGCAGGCACTATGAGTTTTCTGTTAAAACTTATGTGTTCAATTGATAATTGCAATTTATCACACGTTTTTCGGTTAAAGAATATATCCTAAATATCTGTATAGAATTCTGGGGATATGTGTAACCTACCAATCCGCATTAGAGCAGCGTGGTGGGATTTAGTTCCAATCCATCTCTCCAAAAACGGAGGGAGGATACGCCAAGCTGTGGGATAATGAGGGGCCATTACTTCTACTTTACTTTAAAATTTATAGATTAGCACGTTTTGTATTTTATCCAATAAAATTTTGTTACTAATTAAACTGCGTTGTTCCGTATTAAAACAAGTTCTGACAACTGACAAAAACACATTAAATTAATTCATATAAATGAATTTGAAATGTATCATTTGTTCGCAAACTTCAAGGCTAATGAAATACGGTGTAAAGTACAGCTAGAGGCCACATGCGTCTGAGTTTTTGCGGAATGGTCCTGTTTTAAAACAGGTTACTAGTATCATGTATTTAATCAATTAAAAATCGAATACAATAATATAAGTACATCTAAAGTAAAAGTTTTGTCTGTTTTTTTTTAAATAACTACGTTTTTTAATTTATTCTCATGCCCTTGTTCTACTTTCAGTGTCTGTCTTTCTTTTTATATGTGATTAGACAAAGATATATCATTAGGTATATGAGTTTCATATTCGCTTTCATTATTTGCGACACTCACTTACAGGCCTCTCTATGACTCCCGTACTTTTGTATAATAATTCTTTGGATTGCAACTGTATCCCGTTTTCTACTAGTCCTTACTAATATTTTAAATGCGAAAGTCTGCCTGTTACATTTTGACGGCCAATCTACTGAACCAATATCGATGAAATTTGGCACAAATATTCCTTATACACCGAGGTAACATATAGGCTATAGAAATCCTGTTAATTCTACAGGAATAGGATCTTCTCAACTTATTTAGAATCTTATCAACTTATCACGCGACAACTGTCCACGCGAACGAAGCTGCGGTTAAAAGCTAGTATCTTAATAAAACATTCGTAGAATGACTTTTTAATATTTCGAAAGGTTAATTTATATCTGATTCATACGTTGTGCTTGTTAAGATGACAACGCCTTTCACTGGTTTTCGTTCTCGTAGAAAGTTAGTAATTCTTTCCGAAAACTTTGTTTAAAATCACTTTCCTTTTATTTGAATCTGTTCATTTTACGTTTAGACCAAAATAATAATATAATTATTTTATAATCCGTGATTCCTTTATCGCGAATTATAGCAAAATAATTTTGTTATAATTTGACTTTGAATTTCATTTGCTGGTGACAATGACATAAATTATGTAAACTAGATTTCAGTTAAAAGTTTTAGAAGGGATTTTCTAAACATTGATTCGGAATCGTACATTATATCTAACATATTAGATAAATTACTTACCAACGTTTAGACTAAAATGGTAACTCCTAGTCATTCATAATAATGTGTCTATGAATGTACTAAGACTCTGGTGTGAGGGAGGATATAGAAGACAACAATTAAACTTGTTTAAAAAATTTCTTAACGATAAATTGTTTAATATGTTGTGTTCAAAAGAGTTCAATAGCTAAGCAAGGTTTAGCGTTAAATTCTATTGTAGTAGCGAGGTTTGTTGATAGTTTAGTTAACTTGGATTTGAATTTGAATTCCTTTCTACTTCATACAAGACTGCGGTTAAATAATGTAAATTGAAAATGTTTAAAAGACTAATCGCCGAGTTTCTGCTGGTTCTTCTCGTTAAGAGCAACATTCCGAACCAGTTGTAGCTTCATTAAAACTAATTAATCCTTGACGATTCAAAAGCAATTGTTTACAAGTTTATTTGAATAAAGAATATTTTGAATTGAATATAGTTTGATATAGTACAGTACAACTAAAAGGAAGTATCCGTTATCCTGCGTTGAGAATTATCTACACGCCACATCCGTCGTATACTTCGTCCCGTCGATAACTTATGTCATATTGCTGCAATGAGTACAGAGATTTAAAACCCTTAAGTAGTACAAAATCATATTTTCTAAAATATAGATAACCCGCCCGGAAATAGGTATCACAAAGTTTTTCCCGTATTAAAATTCTGAACATAAAAGTATTTATTGTGAGTTAATCATAAGAAATATGGACATGCTGTCGCGGGCGTTTTTGTAGTATTTTTAAAGATCTTCAATTCTCTAGTTCATTACTTTAGCGTTTCTCCCAACTCGACTAAAGCTCCCAGCAGGCGAGTTTTTATTACAATCGCGCGAACTATTTAAGACAATTAAATAGATTAATATGTACTAATAACCGGTACTTTAACCTTCCGGAAGAATTGTACCATCTTAAAAAAACTGTATAAAAATCAGTTTAACAGATTTTGAGAAAATTGATAACATACAGACAGACAGCTTTTGGAGACTTTGTTTTATAATTAGTATAAAAGATCAGGTTCTGCTGGGTGTCCTTAGCAGCGGCTAGTTTTAAGATTCATTAAAGTTAAGGTCACTTATAAATTAAATCTAGCGCGTTCGCGTAGTAAGAAATTTGTATTCATCCGTTCTTAGACAAAGTATTTAATTTACATCTTTTTCTCTAAAAACAGTAGTGATTTTAGTCATTTTTGATGGTTTGATGCCCTTATAGACAATTGTACTTAACAGTAGCAGAACTTAATTAATAGTAATAATAGATAATTTTTAAGGTGTAATTTTATTTAAAGATTCTTATCCTAAATGTGTCTATAAGGTCTAGTTTAGGTAAACCAGTCATAATGTAGTCAGCTAATGCTCATGTACTCTCAGCTGACAGACGTGGTGTAAAATTAAAACCTTGTCTTCACCAGCGTTGTGTTAGAGTTTGCATATTTCTGTTGATAATTATGAGACACAGATCATCATTCTCCTGTCCTGATTTACTCTAAGTGGGGTCGGCACAATATATTCTCTTCCATTCTCTATCATTTTTCAACTCTGGTGCTACTCCTTTTATATACAAGACTTCACACAATCCTCAAGGCCTCTATCTAGTCACATATCCATCGACATTCATATTAACCACTTGTATGGTCACTTGACTTTCATCTCTTCTCATCATATGTCCATACCATCTTGCACTTCTCGTCTATTCTATACTAACATTCATACTTCCCCTTTTATACTCATTTCGTATTTTATCCAATCTTGTTACACCACACGTCCTTTTTTTTTAATGCCAAATATTTAGATACATAAATTACAAAAGGATATACATTACGACCGTTTTATAAATTAAATTTTTATAGATATTGATATTATATCTAGTGTGACATCGAATTTTCGCATTAAATTACTTGAATCTGTTTTATGCAAGTCATTTTATTACTATAATGCGTGTAAAAGACACAGTTAACGCGTTACTCATTACCCATGACATTGTAGCTTATCGTTACCGTGTCTAAAATAGCTATGATGTAATAGATTTTTGCGTGTATCATCTAATGAAGACAAACAGTTTGTCAATTCAAATACATCCATCAAATCGGTTAGGCTGAACGTGAACATTATATTTACAGTTATAAATAGATTAGATAGACAACATTTTTTGGGACACGTGCTTTGTCCCAAAAAATGTTCTCTATCTAATATATTTATAACTAAAAATTTAATGTTTACGCAAGTTGACACAAATTATATGCGTATTTACTACAATTTGATGGCTCCTCTTCATAATCACACACAAATACACACATACAAACATACACACACTCATTAATTCTTTATTATCTACTATTAAGATATGGAAAAGCTGGACCTTCTGGCACGAGTATATTTGACTCAGGATTTCACGTATTATTATAAATGCGAAAGTTTGTTAGTATGGTTGTATGTTTGTTTCTCTTTCACGGCGAATACACTGAACCAATATCATTTAAATTTGTCACACTTATTCCTTATACACCGGAATTACATACAGCCTATAGAAAGCCTGTTAATTCTACAGGAATAGGATGGCACTAAAAAGCGCTATTATCAGCCTATCAGGCTACAAAGTTTACGCAAACGAAGTCGCGGGTAAAAGCTAGTACTATATATGTAAGTATGGATAAGAATCTACATACCATGTATTTTTGAAGTGGGTTTCACGTTTTATTTATAGAAAAAGTAGAAATCTTCACTTAAGCTGTAACTGAAGACGGGAAAACACAAATTCAAGTGTTTAGTCCATTATAAGGTAATAACGTATTGTTTTACGCACAGACAATGTTAGTCATATACAACGTTATCTTAAACAGCTCATTAGATGTCATAACAATATAATTAATTGGCTAATGTCCGTAACACTTAATTGATACTTAAAGTAAAAACGATAATGGTTAGCATTTTTACGATATAGAGTACTAGCGTTTCGTTTGCGTGGACTTTTGTCGCGTGATAGGCTGATAATAGATGGCGCTTTTCATTGTCATCCTATTCATGTAGAATTAACAGGATTTCTATAGCCTATATGTTACCCCGGTGTATAACGAATAATTGTACCAAATTTCATCGATATTGATTCAGCGTACTCGCCGTGAAAGAGTAACAAACATACATCTATAATCACAAACTTTCAAATTTATAATATTAGTAGGATGTAGGATAGGATTATTGTTAATCTTGCGATTATTTCAAAGATTTTCATCTAAACGATATGGTGTGAATCAAAATTCTTTATTCTCTATTCTCATTCTGTATTCTTTATTCTTAAACTTCTCTAGCAGGGAATCACGGGGACTTAAACAGTATATGCCACGTATGGATCTTATTTGGAGTATAAATATTATTATTAGAGAACACGCATTTAACCCATAACATTATTCTCCAACACATAATGCTATCGTAATAAGCAAAATAATCAAGTTTCGATGTTTCAACATTTGCAAACCAATCTTTCAGATCACGTAGGCCGCTGAACTGAGTTTCACTGCTGAGTTGTTAAGTATGTCCACACTTTTTTAAGACTTTTTTCTTTCGTATATAAGTTATTTTTAAAACACACAACAACTCATTTGAACGAATATACTAAAACATATATACGTGTTTAGGATACTAATATCCTTAATGAAACCCCAATATTGATTAAGAATGACGTCAGAGAACTTTGTATTATCCCATAAGGAAGAGTTTTGTGAAATAACAAAGCGATTTTCCTACTTAACTGCAAAAGGGACGTAGGTATAATTTTGAACAATCATTTATGGATTTTTATACAATAGAATTTGTATAGGTTTTGTTTTTAAGACCGCGTAAATGAAGTGATAAATTAGTTTTGCGTACGGAACGAGAAATGCAAGTGTGGAAGATTCCAGTTTTTGTGTTTTGGATTTATTTGCATGTCCTATGCCATGTGGTATCCGGCTGAGTAGAATAGTACCACCCTCATTTCTTACTTAGGTGTCGTAAAAGGCGACTAACGTAAGTCGACCCGCCGTGTGGTATCCCGCTGAGTAATATAGACCATCCTCATTTTTTACAGAGGTGTCGTAAAATAGATTATTTCGATTTAGGTGAATTGACGTCAGGCAGGCTGATCGTAAAATACGTAGCCAGATCATGTGACAACAAGCTTATAATATGCTGTGCCGACCCTACTTAGAGTGGGATAAGGGCAGGAGGCCATGATGATTTATTTGTATGTCCTGTACGGAGTTAGTAAGATCGAGATGTGATAGAAGTGTTAAGTATTTCAGCGCCTCAATTGTACTAATTGAAATCAATTTCATCGTAACAGACAGACTTTGACATTCATATTAGTATGGATGTTGAAACTATTTTAAGATAAGCATCATACTTTCATAGCTCATCATAGTTTTCCACTAGTTATTTCTTAATATATTTTTATTTACATTCTATATTCTTACTATAAGCCTAGTTATCAGGAGTGTCAACTATATACAAATATGTGCCATATTTGTATATAGATAGAGACTATAAATATTAACACTTTCACACAAATGGATTTGACAGTTCTGACAGGATTGCACCATCACGATGAGACACTGTGTTAGTAATATTCCTGTAATCTTACGTTACTCTGATGGTCCGATCCCAGATTAAGAAAATGTGTATTTCTTATTTTAATGAATGCAGTTTTGTAAATTTATTAATTATTTTTTATTGACAACAGTTACTGTGTACTATCTCACTAAATATAATTCGATTATTCTTGATTTAGACGTTCCGGCGAACTTTGACCTAATATGGTCACACTACATTTTCCAAAGACTTCGAAAATTTTTCCCATTTTTTTTAGGGTTGAAAATAATCGTCTCCGATGTAATCTTAGCGAAATGTGAACCTTATGATATGTATCTGTTATAGATGGTCTAGTTAGATCGATTTTTTTGCCCCTAAAACCTACTTGACAACTTTCATGAAAATCGTTGGAGTCGTTTTCGAAATTAAGAAAATATATACAAGATTAACTCATTTTAATATTAAAGATATCTATCTCATCTTATGGTCAGTCATAATGTGATTAACTCATTTTAATATTAAAGATATCTATCTCATCTTATGGTCAGTCATAATGTGATTAACTCATTTTAATATTAAAGATATCTATCTCATCTTATGGTCAGTCATAATGTGATTAACTCATTTTAATATTAAAGATATCTATCTCATCTTATGGTCAGTCATAATGTGATTAACTCATTTTAATATTAAAGATATCTATCTCATCTTATGGTCAGTCATAATGTGATTAACTCATTTTAATATTAAAGATATCTATCTCATCTTATGGTCAGTCATAATGTGATTAACTCATTTTAATATTAAAGATATCTATCTCATCTTATGGTCAGTCATAATGTGATTAACTCATTTTAATATTAAAGATATCTATCTCATCTTATGGTCAGTCATAATGTGATTAACTCATTTTAATATTAAAGATATCTATCTCATCTTATGGTCAGTCATAATGTGATTAACTCATTTTAATATTAAAGATATCTATCTCATCTTATGGTCAGTCATAATGTGATTAACTCATTTTAATATTAAAGATATCTATCTCATCTTATGGTCAGTCATAATGTGATTAACTCATTTTAATATTAAAGATATCTATCTCATCTTATGGTCAGTCATAATGTGATTAACTCATTTTAATATTAAAGATATCTATCTCATCTTATGGTCAGTCATAATGTGATTAACTCATTTTAATATTAAAGATATCTATCTCATCTTATGGTCAGTCATAATGTGATTAACTCATTTTAATATTAAAAATATCTATCTCATCTAATGGTCAGTCATAATGTGATTAACTCATTTTAATATTAAAAATATCTATCTCATCTAATGGTCAGTCATAATGTGATCTTATAATTAAAAAACCAGCCTAGGAAGCTTTTTAGCGAATGCTATATAACACGTGTGTGTGCGTGGCTTTACTTATATTGTAGTACAAAGCTTCTCATCAGAAATTATCTTCGACTATTGTTTACGTTAGTCTTTTTATACTGAATATTTTATTAAGCTGTGTTATAAATTATATGAATTGTTACTTCGGTCTACTCCCACACGGTTGCTGCGTAATATCTTTCATAAAGCTTTATCTTGAAATCATTTTTTATATTATTTGAAAGATGCTGGTACATAAATAGTTAAGAAACAACATTTTGAAATACATCGTAAATAGAATTAGAATCGATTGCATAATGACGTAATAATAATTTCATCATCTTCCTCCTGGCCTCATCCCACTCTAAGTGGGGTCGGCACAACACGTTACAAACATGCTGTAATGATGATTTGGCTACGTAATTTACGACCAGCCGCCTGCCTGACGTCAACTTAGCTTAATGGTATTTTACGACACCGAACAGAAAGAGGGTGGTCTATTCTACTCAGCCGGATATCACCCGGCGGGTCGACTTACCTTAGTCGCCTTTTACGACAACTCAGTAAGAAACGAGGGTAGTCTATTCTACTTAGCCTGATACCACATGGCGGTTCGAATTACCTTAATCGTCTTTTACGACACCTCGGTGAGAAATGAGGGTGGTCTACGGCTTGTAATAATAATTTCAATGAATTCTAAAAACAGACAGCTGAAACTAGATGTAGTTCATCGTGCATCTTATAGGTATATATATTTTCTGAATCTCAGAAACGCCTCTAACGATTTGCATGAAATTCAGTATGTAAGGGGGTTTTTTTTTAAAAATGACTTTTTATCACTGTTTTCGGACATTGAATAAATTCGAAAATGTAGAGATGAATCCAAATGATAATTTTAATATGAATTATTAAAGCATCACACAGCATTACATATTAATGAATTAATATGTAATGCTGTGATAGCCTAAGGGTAACATAGGGACAAAAAAAGTTCTAAACCCGGTATCGAGTGTCACATGTCATTAGCGCTTTCTTTCTTTTTTAATACATTTTTTTTAAATCTTTCAAAAAAAATTAACAAGCAAGACTCGCTCACCCAGGCACTAATTATAATACAGCACTAATTTTTTTTACGAAATCACTATGCTACTTATAATACAGCACTAAAAAATCGCTTTACGAAATCACTATGCTACTGTCAACAAGTAGTCATGTCAAAATGTGTTTAGATAACACAAACAAGAGTCCAAATCGGCGAGTTATTTCGTATGTCGTAATGTATATGGCCGAGATAAGGGTGGCATGACCCAGTTGCGACAGTGTTTACTGATTGTTTAGATTAGGCAATAGTGATAGGCAAAAGTTTCCACTTCCCTTGGAGAGGACGATATAGAGCTTATAAGAGCTTACATCAGTCCAAAGCTGATGTTAAAGTCTAATCAAATATTCTTCAGGCTTCTATCTCCTGATGATGCTTTAAAAAAATACTTTTATATTACGTTATGTGGCGGTGTGAAGAAAAAGAAATAGGATAACCACTCAGACTAATAAGGATGGTGAGCTTTTCGCTGATTTTCAGTGGCCTCCCTAAGGGTTACGTCGACAGATATAAATATTATTCAATTGTTACGTATAACCTTTACATTATAAATAAATAACAATAATTTTGCAAGCAAATGAAATATTCGAAAGAGCGCCAGTGGATTTATAAACCGAAGTACTGGCACGACTTACCTATAACGGAGCGATAGTTATATAGTGTGCAACATACAAATAAACTTAAATGAATAATAGATGAAACTTACAGATGACAGGTAGCAATAATTTCGTTTAAAAGATTATAGACACGATGATAAAAACGTATTAAACAAAGAACATGTGAACTGTCTTGATTTAATTTGATTACGCATCCAAGAGCAAGGTTGTGTACGCCAAAAATAAAATCACAAATACAGTGAAATTAGGCCGGACCATTGCCCTATGGTCGGTAGTGACGGTAAACAAGAAAATTTGGAATCAACTATAATAATAAAGACGTCATCATCTTGCCCTTATCCCACTCTTACCAAAACCCAACCCAACTTATCAAAACCGGGAACTTTTCCAGACCGTTAAGAAAAGTCGCTTATCTAGGACATGTCCTCAGTCACGTCAGATATGGACTGCTGCAACTCATTTGAATGTGAACAGTTTCCGGACAAAGAGGTGTGGGATGCAAAGAGAAATCCTGGCTTCGCAACGTAAGGGAATGGACGGGGATCGTGAGCACCGCAGAACTGTTTCGGCTAGCGAGGGATACGGATAAATTTGTGAAGCTGACTGCCAACCTTCGCTAATCGCAGAGGTACTCGAAGAAGAAGAAGAAGTTATTTTTTTAGTTTTCACCACATAAACAATACAACACAAACTCATACGATAATTATCTAATTATCATCAGTTTCATCTGAAACTGGTCATCTCTTAACTCTTATCGGGGATACGTGCAATTTCAATTTTGCTTATAAAGACATCAGTACCAATAATTTTTTTATTTCGCGGTACTAATAAGAACGTAACAACCTTTTTGTTGACACATATTATGTTTTTGCGCAATGATCGTCGTATAAAAATGTTGCCATGCAATTTACACGCAACGACAACCTATAGGTAAACATTGTAATATTTTTACCACCTTTTAGTAGCCATTGTTATAAAGTGTTTTAATAGCTTATTGAAACTTGTTTGTAAAGATCCAATGTGTTTGTCACGGAAATACTATAAACTGTTAAGCATCATGGTTAGTCGATACACTATCCTAACGACCTTTTCTCATGCATAAAACAAACAAAGAGCATAAAAAGTTGACATTACGGAGAAGCAAGCTGTTGAATTACTGATATCATTGCAACTAGATAAAGGTATCGAAACGTACGTTAAAAATAACGAAGAAAACAAAAAAAATGGTATAGTTTTAATTATACCAAATCTTCAACGTCAATTTACAAGGAATCCGCAGATAAAATGAACAATTTGGTCCTGTTATGATTCAAGTTAACCCATCGCCATTTCAGAAAATTTTAACAGGTTTACTCGTTCTTAACGAACGTTGATTATAGCAAAATAATTCTATCATAATTTTGTTCTATAGAATTCTGTGCATAGTAACGCTATGTAAATTACAATCGATGTAAATTACCTCGAAGTACATTCTATGCAAAAAATATCTTCTGATATTTGCGAAGTTAATAAATTATGTCTGCTATAAGTTATTGCTTAATTTAAGAGTTGGAGCAAACTGTGAAACGATTTTAGGATCCAGTTCACCTAAATATCGTAAACAGTTTAATGACTAACAATAACAAATACACGTTATCTGTATCGATTGTTAAATTCAGCGTAGTTAACTTGAATTCTGCGGAACAGTTATCTTTGACTTTATTATTAGCAAATGACAAAGAGTTAGAGGATGAGTCATGTAAGGAAAACAAGGGACAAGTTATTATACCCTCCTTACAATCCTTTGTACTACGCACAGACAGCTATTATAAACTATCGGATATCTTTTTGTTTGATAGACTTTAGATATCCATTGTTAGGAATATAATTGACCGTGAAGCAACGTTCATATATAAAAATACTGTGACGTTTATGATAAGCCTGCTATTGTATTATGTATTTGTGGTGCAGCAATTAGTTATGTTATGATTTTTTTTAATAATGAAACTTTTCTCAATCAATTATTTTGCTTTTATAATCAGTTTATCTCTTCTAGCAAATATAAGAGACATAAATAACTAAAAATATTTACAACAATATTTTCTCATTCTCGAGAGAGATATCCTCCTTAGTAAAAGGTATAAAATTACCTTTTATTCATCGAAGATATTATAAATTTGAACAATTTGAAATTTGCGGTGTTAATATACTAAGACCACACGCAATCGTGATTTACGGCGACTGATTTTTAATAGATTAAGCTTCAACTTTAGACGATATGACATGCAGAGCGATGCGTGTGATCTATACACGATATATTTTTGCCAGCCACCAAATTTATCTTTAGTAAAGTTGTTATATTTCGATCGTTGTGCTTGTTTACAAAGCATTTATTTTATTTAAAAGTAAGATGAACACCTGTTTCTATCCCACTGCTAGGCACAGACCTCCTCTGTCCGTTTTTTGGAGTGACGGATTTGAGCTTAGAACTACCACGCTGCTCCAATGCTGGTTGTAAGGTTACACATACAATACCGATATGTTGAACATATAAGAATTAGTACCTGGTTGACCGAGTCTTGCCCGGTAATTTTTTACAAAATAAAAAAAGAATCTTAAAAAAATTATTATGTAGTTGGGGACATTTATCGAGACTGTCCGTTCCCCGAATAAGCTACGCTGACTTGACAGTTAATGGCAAAAATTCAATTCAATATAAATTTTAGTACCTTTTAAGCCCAAAACTATTTTTTTTACATAAAACCTAGCTAGATCGATTTTTCTCCCCCAAAACCCCTTTATATGTTGAAATTGACATTTAAAAAAAGAATTATATGAAATTTTACCTTAAGTAACAAGCTTATTTATAATAGAATACACGTACACGGTGATAGGTAAATCATAAACTAATCGGATTGTAGTAGTAAAAATATATGTGGTTTTAGTAATTAGGAATATTTTTTCATTATTACGTTAAAACGAAAACATTAACAAACAAATAAAATATTACAGAGTAAGCTTTACGAAAATACAATATAATATTTTCGTATCAAAAACCTTTGTGGCAATTGAGTAAATAGGACATCGCATGCCATGAATACAACATCGTAAATTTAATGCAATTGTTTGCAAAATACTTCACGAGAACCGTTAAATTATGCTGCTTGAAATTTGTATTATAAAACGGACTTTTTTAAATGATTACTGGCTGCTAATTAATTCATTTTGTACAATTTCAAAATGTGACATGTATGTTTTTTACATTTAATATTAGATGCTGAAAGTTGAATCAAATTCCATTACTGTCACAGTAAACAATTTTGGTAAAATATACTTTAAAAAAGTTCACTAAACCTAACCACGTGGGTGTCGGTTTTGTTGTAACCTATTTCCTGATGCGGTTGCGGTACAATACCTAAGTTGAGTGTATTCGGAAATATATGCATTGCATATATTTCCGAATACACTCATTATAACAAATTCCAACTAATGGGCAAAAATCAAATTTCTCCTTAGAGAGAAAGAAGGATCCTCTAAACGTATGCAAATTTAATCAAGACATTTTGCTACATCACGGAGCTTGATGCATTGTTGATCACAGCGGCAGTACAGCGAGCTTTAACAGCAATACCTAAAGCTAAAAAGTTACGCTCGGCGATAACACGCATGTCGCAAAAATAAAGTATATAAAATGAAAGATCCTACCTATGTGATTCAGAGCGGTTGCTAACAGGGCAAGGGGTAATAAACTATCAGCTTTTTAGGTTTGGAATTCCGTCGGTACCTTCTCCATCGGACGGTGCAACCCGGTTAAGGGGATTTCCTGATATAAAAAAGATGCTATAGGTTTTGATTTTCTCAAAGAATATGGATTGTTCCATAGAAATAGTATCCTGTTATTCCAAAGTTAGACCTATGCAAAATTCCGTTCAAGCAGCTAGTATACACTATCAATTTTTCGCCTTTAAAACATTAGTGAGACAATATAATTATATATAAATATATATAAATAAATAATATATCTATTATCATCTTAATGAAAAAATGGTCGTAAATTAACCATTAACCTTTGATATTGACACCGTATAATGACATTTGATAACACAACCGCGCGTAACTTATGATGCGAATCGGCACAGAACGCCTTTATCTTATATAATGACCGTAAAGATATATGAACGGCGTCGTTGTATTACGTTCTATGTCATAGTTCAATAGATCGCACGGTTATGAATGTAAAGGTTTATATTTATATCACTTTTGCACTTGAACGCAAAAAAATTCACTCATAAACGACTTTTACAAATACATTTAAATCGTCAATTTTAGCTTCGATTGCAACAGTTTTATTCGCATCATATAATTTATATATTTTTGTTAAGCGCAAAGGAGCTTTAGGCATTTCATTTATGTCAGTTGGAACTTTGTCAATTATATCGTAATCAATTTATTTATAATTGTAGTCTGAAGGAAGAATATGAACTAAATATTAAAGACAAAAATCAGTATAAAATACAATATCCCAAATATTATGCGTAAAATATGTAAATCAATTACATAAATGAAAATCTTAATGGGGCCTAAGATTGAGCCTTGAGGCACACTTGGCAAATCATTCTAGCTTTTATCTGGTTATTCTTAACTGGATACCATTACAATTTTGAAATTAAACTATGACTTGACTTACTGCAGTATGCACATTTATTTCAATCATTTATGAAATAATTTTGTACTACTATGCTCATAAGGGTTTTTGTTCCAGTGGACGAATGTCTGATAACCTAAAAATTATGCATAAGTATCAGGTGTTTTTTGTTGCTGCTTTCGATAGTTTTTACATAAATTGCAAGAGCTTAATCAAGTTGATTGCAAATTTGCGCAATTAAGTTGATTAATGTGAAAGCTCCTGCAAGTCATGGTCTACTTCCCAACTGGGTTGTCTCAAACTACGTCATGTTTATTTGCATCACCTATTTACCTAGACCAAAACTTTCAGAAAAGAGATTCTAAAATCACTCGTTATTAGACAATCTTTATTTTGTCTTCTAAATTGTTTGGAATATAGAAATCAAACAGATACATTAAAAATAAGGATTATTGCATTTCTAATAAACCATTATATTAATTGTTAAGGAAGTCTTCTAGAGTTATGAAAGCTCGAAGACTTCTAAGCAAGCAAGACAAGCAACTCGGCGGATCTTAAGATCATATTCGTTAAATACAATTGTAAATTAATGAAGTCACAGATATAACCAATCAATTAGAGCTAGTAGAGCTGAAAAGTATTACATGTTAACATTTGTAACTTGCCCCGTTAAATGTGAAGACTTGAGATAAAAATTGTGACTATAAATAAAAGGTTAGCATTATTTGATGTTACACTAGCAAATTTGACAAATAAAAAAAGTCGTATTATAATTTTTGCACCATTTCCTTGTGTATACAAGTCGTTTCAAAGTCGACATTAAAAGAATGTTGTTCATAAACTGATAATGAGAAGGTTATACGATGTTAAAGTTCGGTTGTGAAGAATTTACATACATATACATATATCCCAAACATTCTACTAAAATAAAGTAATTGCAGTACAAAATTATTTCCTTCACCACAAAGCTTATCAAATTGTAATAACTAATAAAAGTAACTACATTGTTTTCAGTTTTAATTTCCAATAGTACGTTAACCTATGGAAATAACCATATGGTATCGAAATTCAACGACATATGCATATGACCATCTTTCATCGACTGAAAAGTTTTGTCGAGTATTCGGCTGACGACAAGCGATAGCTCTGGGCCGATTAACTATTAATAGCATCAATTTTTATTTTTAATACTCTAACCCACTTTCCTGTTATTATCTTGATACAAACTGAGAAACAACCAATAAACAGAATATGTATATAATTAACAGAGCTAAAACGCAAGTATTAAGTTGGCGTAGTTTCAGATCTATACATATTATAAAACAAAGTCACCAAAAGCTGTCTGTCCGTATGTGATCCATCTTCTCAAAATCTACCTAACAGTTTTTTGTATGTGTTTAACTAAAAGATAGTACAATTCTTGAGGAAGGAGGAAGAATTTAGATTAATAGATCATTATGGAAATTTTTGAAACGCTAACTTCTACGTTGGCAAAGCCGGGAACACCGCTAGTATAATTATGAAATAATCATTCATTGCTTTTTAATTCTGTCCAACACAACACTTCCATATAAAAAATTGCAAATACACGTTTGCATTGACACTGAATTTGATCGATGTAGATAAAATTAGAAACGGCAACCAGGAAGGAAAGGTATGTGTGGCTGAGAGGTTAAATAACCTGTTCTTAACAACGATAATGGTGAAACGTTATCTATGGAAGGAAATAATAAAATTAAAACAATTGGTTATACGCCTCGATCATTTTCAGTACATACGTAACGTTTAAAATTTTTAATTCTTGCGACTATTGTATGATCCAATAAATTTGTAATCGTTTATAAATTTCATTATACTTTAAAATGATCTTGAATAAGTGTATTTTACTTTCTACTATAAAGTTAAATTTGAATTTATATTTACAATGCTAATTGTCTAGAATATTAACGTAAAAACGCTTAGTAATAAAACATGCAAGGCTTTAGATTACTGATGTAAAAACAATTTACATTTTGTAAACCTACAAACAACCTACAAAATGTGCAACAGTTACAAAGTAAACTAACCTAATTATAAACGTAGATAACTAAAAATGTTCAAAAATAAAATTGAATAGTGCAGAAGTAAATGCCGTTAAACCTGTGTATCAAAATGGAGATTGGTTTAATATTAAGTATCTGAACGGAGCTTTGCTCGGTAATTTTTTTAAATTAAAAAAAATGTAATTAAAGTAGATATTACCTGGGATCGATCCTAGTATTCTGAATTCGAGACCACCCGTTACCCAATTGAGCTATCATGACTTTGCAATTGACAGCGTAATTATCCTTTGTTTCACATAAAATTATAGCAGTTTTCTTCAGTCCCCGAAATCAGGGATAAAACAACCTTTTTTTAAATTTAGATCGATTCCAAAAAACCTTCTACATGCTGAATTTCATGAAAATCGTTGGAGTCGTTTCCATAATTCAGAAAAATATATGCAAAAATTAACTCATTTAAATATTAAAAATATGTGCAAACTAAAAACAAATTGTATCATAACAAAACTGTTCTATGCGTAAAGGTGTAGACATTCTATTTGCGTTGCACTTTCCAATATATTACAACATTACCTATTCTAAAGGCTGCTTTGAAAATGAAATTCTAGCAAGTTTATGCAACATAATCTTTCTATTCTGGTTTCATGTTTCATTTCTTTCACGTTTGTGCGTGCATTTAATATACCACATATTAATGCTTTAGGAGTATACAGTTATTATACTTATAGTACGGAACTCAGCCTAAAATGTGCCATCTATACTAATATATAAAGCTGAAGAGTTTTTTGATTGTTTGAACACGCCAATCTCAGCAACCATTGGACCGATTGAAAAATTATTTGAGTGTAAGATAGTCCATTTAACGTGGAAGGCTATAGATATCACGCTAAGATGAAAAGGAGAGGAGCAGCAATGAAAAATATTGCGAAAACGGCAAAATTTAAAGCTTTCCTTGCGTGTGCTAAGTAAACGGTGAAAGTTATTCAAAAATCTCTTATAATTAACTCACGATAACTATTTTAACGTTCAAAATTTCATCCGAAACAAAATTGTGACACACTGATTTCAATGCGGGCGAATCTGCTGGAACAGCTAGTATTACAATAAAGAGAAAGGAAATGAGGGTGATCTATCTGTCTCGCTTTATGTGTGCTTAGACATAGACGAAGTATACGAGTGTCATCTTCCCTCTCATTAATAATTATCAGCCGAGTTTCTTGCTGGTTCTTCTCGGTAGGAGCAAACATCCGAACCAGTTATGCGGGTGAAACCGCGGGATATTACTAGTTTCTAAAACATATAAAGCAAATATAAAAATAAATTCAGAATTGAGAAATCAGATTCAGAAAGAAAATAAATTCAAAATCAGAAAAGATCAGAATTGATATCAGCTAAGCTTTGGAGAAAATAGTATGGTTAAATCAACAACATCATAATAGTAATTCAGAAGTGCAAATATTTTGAAATAATTACAGATTATCTATACTCATATTGCTCGCATATATCGTATAAGCTTATCTTCCCGTATGTTCCGTAATTTTACCAGCATCTTGCAACAGATTTGTATCTATTTATATGCACCTAATAGTTGTTACTAAGATACTAGTGCTCTGAAAATAGCACCGATTTTGGTATCTAGCCAACGTTCATTGATTTTTGCATCATAAAATCTATCAAATTCAGATGCGTTGTCAGATACATCTATGAAGCAAAATTTAGATGCACTCCTAAACATAGAGTTATTGATACAAGATTAGGCAGGTCTGTATATTGATACAATACAAATTCAAATTCAAAATAATCTTTATTCAAGTGGACTGTTTACAGTACTTTTGGATCGTCAAATGTTTTTAAAGAAGCTACCACTGATTCGAAAGTTTGCTCCTATGGAGAAGAATCAGCAAGAAACTCGGCAATAGATGGCGATCTTCAATGTAATCCTAGTCTTGTAGAATTATTTCTAAATTTTACCTCGGTGTATAAGGAATAGTTGTACCAAATTTCATCGACTCGTTCAGCGGATTCGCCGTGAAACATTACAAACAAACATCCATACTGACAAACTTTCGCATTTATTTATTAGTAGGATTTATACAGATTCGATAAAAAATACGCCTACGTTATTTAGTTTTTTTTTGTCAACTAAATCAATTCGAACCAAATCAAACAGGTTTTATCGCTAAATGACCTTCGCAATATTTGTTCGTAAATCCGTTCGCATAAGTCCCGCTTTTGATATAAAACGTTCAATGATAAACTATATGACCAGCGATAATTTAAGTGTCCGTGATTCTGACACTACAATAATTTTTAGCCAAACTATATCTGACCTATTATACTCGTATAGTCATTCAGTTATTATCATGTTATAAATATTTGGAAGTAATATAAACTAGTGGTCGCCGATAGTTAAAATTCGTCCATAACTTATCAGTAATGATTCATCATCATAACTATGATTGTTTAACATTCAATAAACCATAGACAAATAATATTAATCCTTACCCAATTAGGTACCTTAAATCAACATTTAATGTAAATCAATATGGCCGTTTACAGCATTTAATTTAAGTACATTTTCGAAGATATTACAGATTTAAAATGCTGTGAGGAGGCGCTTCGACCTATAGCACTTCGAATTTAGCAGCTAAATGTCGCTCTTTCGAGAGTAACCTCTAAAGAAAACATGTCTGTATTGTCTAATGACAAGAAAGCTGTGAATTTTATATAGGTATAAAGACATTCTGTAATTAATTGTAAAAATAAAATACATAGGGAAAAAAGTAAATATGTAGGTAATATGTATTTAGATATTAGATATAGCAGGAACTCTTCTTGGTATAGAGAGAGGGGAATTGTTTTTCTCCAAATTTAACACGTGCGGGCCACTGGCAGTAATGAATAAATCGAAACTACTGGATCGATTTTAATCATTTTATTTCACTGAGTGATATGGGCTATATTTTTATACCCGTGCGAAGCAGGGGCAGGCCGCTAGTTCAATATAATATACGATTTGAACTCATACTCGTCATAACTCCTGCGATGGTATTCTTAAGTAACGATTCCAAATCAATACCGCTGTAATGCTTTAGGTAACTATTAAGTTAATCCAGTACTTAGTTGTAGAAGTAGTCCAGAAAGCTAGTATCCTAAGTGGATATACGAGTAAAATGTAGGTTAAATTGAGTGCACTATGGATAATAGCTAAGTGTTCGACACACTTCTCACTCAAGCAAAGTCGTCTGATAAATGCCAATAAGAATAAACCTAAGTATTAAATCTAACGTGACATCGTTCTTATTTGATGGGGGAACGCGACAAGCTGGGTCAATGTCCGATCATTATGAACGATCTAGTAACGCTGTGCAAAAATAATCGATTATATATTAATCGATTTTCTAAATGTTAAATATCTATTTTTAACAATAAGCTCATGTCGGTTCCTACTTTGACTATTATATACACCACCTATCATTTTGTAATTCTTAATATTTGTATGTACCTACGAAATTAAATTACTTAAAATATACTGTGAAACAAATGTAAGAATACCTATTAGAGAAGTTTAACTTCTCTCGCAGGGAATCACGCGGCCTTAATTTGTAAATACCAAGTATGGCTCTTTTTTGTAATACAATTTTTTTTTTACTATCGGCGCATTTACCCCATAGCAATATTCCATAAGTTAGAATGCTGTGGAAGTAAGCAAAATAAACAAGTTTTGCTGTTCCGACGTCTGAAATGTCCGAATATTTTTGATTTTTATATCATTATTCTAATTAATTATTAATATCAGCTTGGTAATTTTATTATTATACAACAAAACTTTTTAAATATTTAGAAAAAAACGGCTAATATTTATTTTATTGATATTTAACAAATCGATTTAATTTCATTTAGTAATCGATTATTCCCCACTCTAGGTCACATCCCTATGATCTAGTCATAAACATTCCTGTTCCAACCGTATGTACCATGCATTTATGTCGAGGTGAATAACGGTGGATGGTATAGGGTTGTTTCATTGAAACGAAAAAACCTGTATATTTTTGAACGGCTTTGTTTTAGTTTAAGACCGATTATTTTGAAGTTTTGTTAATAATAGTTTTAAAAGTTACGATGTATCCTGAGAATTAAAATTATTAAATTATTTATAGAATTAGGTGTTACTTTGCGGAGGTCCATAATACAAAATTAATGAGAATATTATTTTGCTATAATCCGCGATAAATTTTCGAGCTAATTTCCAATCCGCGATCCGCGATAAAATTATAGCAAATCGCGGATTATAGCAAAATAATATTTTCATTAATTTTGTAAAATTATTAAAGAAAATATTTACACAATATTCTTATATAAATTAAGTTGACCCGCTGGTATCCGGCTAAGTAGAATAGATCATCCTTAGTTCTTACCGAGATGTCGCAAAAGGCGACAAGATAAGTTCACGTCAGGCCGATCGTAAAATAACCAGCCAGAACAAGTAACATGTTTAACGTGTGCCGAACCAACTAAAAGTGGGATATGAACAGGAGAATGATGATATTATATAAATAAAATGTATATAAAATAATGATATAATTTTATCGTCAGTTTTGTATTATGGAATTCCACAAAGCAACGCCTACGTAAGAATATAGTCAAATAAATACACTTAAGTTAAGCAAATATTATATACAGTGCTTCTATTCAGGAAGTCAAGCTTAAACATCGGACCTTGTCTGCAAAGCGGATTAAACACAAAAGCTTTTAACCTTGATTTGTACAGTTATTTCGGTGTGCGGGCGCATATTCCGCCGCCAATAACGATATCGAGCCCTTGGATCTCTGATTGCGCGGTGCTTTATGATTCAATCAAATGTTGGAAAGTTAAATATAAATTTTCGTGTAAACCTTGTGGATGTTTGTATTTTACACAAGTAATATCGCTGTGATAATCTAGTAATCTTAAGTGGATTCTTAAAAACTCATTTAAGGCTCTATTATAAAACCGATATAAATGATTCGCCCCTGTACACAACACGTCCATTCCCGCTTACGGCTCTCGTAAAACTGACCATTCCACTAACATCTATGGACACACAAATTAGTGGCATGTATCATGATGCACTATCAGCGTATTATATGATATATACATTATAATAAGTATAAATACAAGTTAAAATTGATGAATGGAGACACTCACTCACTCTCCTGCCTAAGTGGGGTCGGCATAACATGATATAAACATGTTGTCACATGATGTGTCTACGTATTTTACGACCGCGGCCTGTCTGACGTCTGATACCTTAGTCGACTTTTACGACACCTCGGTATGAAAGAGAATGGTTTATTGTACGCAGCTGGATACCACACGGCACAACATTTCATATAAATAATATCGTGGCAAATACATAATTTTCATCTCATGTTACGTTTTGACGCACTACAACTAGTTATTAAAGTCAATAAAATATAACGGCAATGGGGCCCAATTAACAGGTCCATTGTTGATGACAAATAGCGAGTACGCAATTTTGTTACGCGAACATCCGAAATAGGATTGTTGGCGGGAAATACATTTAGAAGCATAGACAAACGACCTATGAGCGAATCACGACATACTAACACAGTAATAAAGAGTAAGTCCAGAATATGACATATTGCAACAAAGAGAAAGCAAAATTGTTTAATCATCTATCTCTTATTTGCGAGTGTGTAGAGAGCTAAGTAACTAAGGTAAGTTGACGTCAAGTAAGCAGCCGATCGTAAAATAACGAGCCAAATCAACTAACAACACGTTTAAAACAAGTTAAGCCGACCCCACTTAGAGTGGAATAAGGGCAGGAGAATGATGATGAATATTAGGTACAGTACGTGACGAAGTCAAATTTTTTGAAGTAATTTCAGGTCATCACACCATAAATTATGATCGAGGTAAATGGCAGGTTATTGAACCCAAGTCTGTAGCTTGTATTATCATTTCCAGCACGTTGGATTGATTATCATATAAAAGTTGTAAAGTATGTTGTAGGTGAACGAATTTATGTGAATTTAAATTCCAAATCGCTTAGGTCTTTTGTTATATTCATTGAAATGCAAACGCCAAATCGATAGTAACTTATAGATCGCGTTTACTTAATACCTATTTTGCTCTTTTATGCTAAAACTCGGCGGTTGCTGTTTTCAAAATAATACTTATAACTAGTTACATTAAGTCCTTAATATCTTGTACAGGGTCGGACAGTAGCTATATCCACGCATTCTTATCATCTAAATAATCCTTAACAGTGTAGTAGGCTTTTTGTATCAGCCTTTCTTTAGTAGTGTTTTTAAACTGCTGTAATGGCAAAGCTAAAATTGTTTACGGAATTTTATTATAGAATCTTATACCTAAACCCACAAACGACTTACGTACCTTTGCAAGGCGCAAAGCAGGAGCCGCAAGTTTATGTCGGTTTTTTACTTTGTCTATTATATACATCACCTATCGTTTTCAAATAGCAAACATATTAATATTCAGTGTGGTTAAAAAGTTAGATAATTACATAGTACACGTTATATCTCTTTGCCGAAGTCCACGAAATGCATCCGCTGGCGGAAGCTAGTAAATTTAGATATGCAATAAAAATAATTTATTCACATGACTAGCAGTTCTTCTGACGTCAAGAACAACATCTGCAATAACTAGTTTTTTTTTATTGTAAAGCAGCGAGTACATTACGATATACGATTCCCAATTTTGCATGATGCAATCAATACTTATAATGCATCAATGATGGAACAAAAATAGGGACATTTTATTTCGACTTCAAATAGATTAACTAATAAAGAAATAAGCGTGTTTTTATTTAGTAAACAGATCTGTTATAAAAATAAACAGTGAACTGTTATTTTCAATAAACCTGACTTTGTAACTTTACTTACTAGTCTTATTAAAGTTATCATAATTTGTATATCATAATATATGTCAGATTAAAACCTGTTATGTGATCGAAAGTTTCTTCGTGATTTCGAAATGAATTATATGAAATCGTGATGTTAACATACATTCTCGCATTCTCAGCCACTGGATTAAACGTAAAACAAGAACTATATAATATATTTTCACTACATTCATCATTCGCGTTTTACGACACCTCAATAAGGAATGAGGGTGGTCTATTCTACTTAGCCGGATACCACACGGCAGGTCAACTTACTTTAGTCGCCTTTTACGACACCTCAGTATGAAATGAGGGTGGTCTATTCTACTCAGCCGGATACCACACGGCGAATCAACTTACCTTAGTCGCTTTTTATGACACCTCTGTAAGATGCGATGGTGGTCTATTCTACTCAGCCGGTTACCACACGGCAGGTCAACTTACTTTTGTGGCCTTTTACGACACCTCAGTAAGAAATCAGGGGGGTGGTCAATTCTACTCAACCGGATACCACGCGGCGGGTCAATTTTCCCAAGTCGCCATTTAAAAACCACAGTTAAAAATGGGCTTGGTCTACTAAGCCAGATACCACACGGCGGAATATTTTCGCTACATTATAGTTTTAATGAGGTACAGGCTAACTGAATAATTGACACTGTACTGTCTTCTAATATACACACGACCTTACTATGTTCTTGTGATATAAAAATGGACTTTACAACATACATAACTGGTGTGCAAGTTGCCTTGAACTTTGCGATAACGTGTCTCACTTGAACGTGCAATTTTTATGATATTATAAAGTAAATATATGCATATAGTTTCAACGATTCATCAACATCATTCTCCTGCCCTTATCCCACTCTAAGTGGGCTCGACGCAATTTGGTTTAAACATGTTGTTATTTGATTTGGCTAGTTATTTTACGAACGGCCGCCTGTCTAACGTCAATTTACCTTAGTCGAGTCGAACCTTTTTAAAGAGAATTTTGGGAATATGGTAGAAATAATCATTTAGAAGGTTCAATGGAACCAGCTAAATTTTCAAAGGGCTCTATAGGAAAAAAGTCCCTATAACGATATAGTATGGCCCATATCTTTATGAGGCATAAATGATAATTTTATGTGGTATAATAATAATTTAATCGGCCAGGCCGAAAATAGATACTGGTAAGGTCCAATAAAGACCTTCTAACAACAAAAGTTACACTATATGATCGTATACTTGATGGCCATGCTCTGATAAAGTATGAGAATTGCGATACATAATCAAGAATAAATTAATCAGTAACCTCGATTCGAACTTTTCTTGAACTTTAAAACTAACATCCTTCATTGGGACATATATCGATAATATCAAATAGATTTTCCATATTTGTTATCCCCTGATAATATCTGTCACATTGTAAGTTGGAAACCCGCTACGCTGTACTTAATTCATATTCTTAAACCGACGGTCAGCCACTGCTTGATATAGTTCTCTTTAAGAGATCTCCACACCACACGATCTTCTACCGCTTGGATCCAGAGGCTCCCCACGACCTTTTTGAGGTCGTTAGTCCACTACCGATTAACAATGGGGTCTACCGATGCTCTAGAGTTCGATGCGAGGTCACCATGACCCTACGACCCCAATTGGTTCTACGTACTACATATCGCGCCCATTGCCACTTCACTTTTGCGGCGAGTTATCTATGCACGTAACGATGGTTGTTCTACGCATCTCCTCATTCCTGATTTTATCGCGTAAAGATACTCAAAGTATAGCTCGCGGAGTGACTCTGAGCTTTCTTATGAGGTCCATAGCCAGCGACCACGCTATACTATGACTCGGTGTTATTTTCATATAACTTCTCCTTCCCGTAGGATCTTTGGAAAAAAAGGATTAAACACTAATAAATAGAAATGCGATGTTTGCACAAAACTTTAAATATACACTACCTTTCGAGTTTTGCGCACACAAAAACATATTGAAGTGAAAATCACATAAAGAAGATAAGCGTTAATTGAAGACACTCCAAAATGACATAGCAAACAAACTTCTAGTTTGTCTTTTGATAATAGGTGATAATAGTAATCACTGATTGGTTTTCCAGCATTAAGTAAGTGGAAATCTTCCAAATGAGTTGCTAAATTCCAAAGATTTTAAATTGGAAAAACAGATTACTTCACGATTTGTCCACACATTTTTGTTTCCCATGTTCATTATTTGAAATCTTTATGATAATCGTAACGAGTGTTAAGCATTAAGAATTCTTAATCTTATGATCATATGTAAGGAAATTTGTAAGTTGACAGTGTCAGAATAATTAAAGATACTTCAATAACTTAAAGTTGTTTAGACTCAAAATCGATTTTTTCTTTAACCGTCTTCAACAAAAGAACGTCCACTGAACACAAGTCCCATCAATGGATAAGAAATCACACGATCTTATCAAGCTTAGGTTTAGCGACGTCGTTGTTGAAATCGTCTATGGGGCGCTACTATTACTTATTGCGGGGTATCTTGAGATTGCAGTTGTATAGAGTTGCCTGTAAGTGGTCAAGTTTTTACGTCATTTACATGACGCAAAACTTGGACGTGCAAGACTGCTGCAGTTAATCATACCAGACAATCCTCCTAGTCCTAGTCTTTAACTTTCGGTATCTCTCAACACAACCGGCCCCTTCCAAAGTATCGCCTTCACGTCGAATAATTTGTCCAAAGTATGGAGCAGAAGCTTCCATGTCTTATGATGTTAACTCAAAATAATCTTATCCACATCTTAATCAACGTACTCTTAAAGATATAACGTGACGTCAATGCGGGGTCAGTTAAACGGGGGGCGTGACTGGTTTGCGTCAGATATCCATACGATGTTTGTTTTTCAGCGAGCTTATGCAAGAATAGACTGGCGGTAAGTAAACGGCAATAAACATGCGCTGTAGGTGCGGTTCGCATTATACTAAGGTGATGATATAAATGCACTATAGTTCTATACAAAAATTAATGCCACAGATGTAGTACGAATGGTGATATAGACTTGTATGTAGATAAACAGGGACAAGAGCCGTCATATTCGAACGTAGAAATAGTGTGATCCTTGCTAAGGCATAAAGGGTTCCAGGTCAAAGCCAATTAAGTTTCCAAAAATATAACGCGTATTTTACAATACTATTCGTCAGTAGCTTTTCAGTGAAGGAAGATATCACGAAATAAACCTGCATAACTCCCGATGCATCTGGAGCTTCCGATGCATCGTCTAGCGGAGGGAGGAGTCTTTTAGAGAGGCCCTGACCCAGACTTGGTGTACTCTGGGATTCAGAGTTACTGCTGGCGGGCAGATGATGGCCATGTGTTCAACTGTACCGTATCCCTGCCACCAGCGGCGTACTGGACTACGAAGATTGTTTTAGTCGGTGCAAGTCTGACATACCTGATCCCACAAGCGGTTTTTTTTCTGATAAAAAAAGGAATGTGTTACCTACCAATCTGAATTCATACTTAGCTCTAATCCTTGTTTCCAAAATCAGCGAGAAGCCCTTAAGCAATAGCTTTAATACAGGCATATTAACAGTCCATTACTTTACTGCTTAGTCAAAAGTAGAAAAGCATATATAGACACATAGAAGATATGGTGTGTAGCCCAGCATAGTCCGACATAATAGATGTCCTGGGCGTATACATAATAATTTCCTGATATAGAGCTTTTGTATACCTATAACGAGAATTTGCACATTTCCCCATAACTTTTCCGTACAGATCACCACATTCCAGACAGTTTATGGCGCGGTTTATTCCCGACCATTCATAAAGTTGGCTTACTATTGTTCGTAAACACAAACATTGAATAGATAAACTGACGTAAAATAGTCACGCCCACTATTTATCTGATGGAGTTGACGTCACGTTAAGCCTCGCGCAGATTTAGACGGGGCGCCGTACAACGCAGTAATCCTCACGTGATCGTAAACATCCAGAATTTAGATTAGGCTTAAATCTAAATGTTTTTGCTAGAATGACGACATTATTATTTATATAATGTAGAGTGTTTCCGATAGCGGCCGTCATAGATAAATTCATTCAAATAGGTCTGCTTCTTGTATGACTCGAGTTGAGATATAAAATGAATACATAGTTACACACTTTTAGTTATTTTATCCACATTATTCAAATAAATTTATTTATATAAATTAGTAAGTAAGGATTTAAGTAATTACAGTGAAGGAGCTTTAACTAGTGTTCTCGCTTACCCATCTGCTGATATATTTAAGATACAAATTATTGTATGCTCATCAAAGTGTTAGGAATAGTGAATTATTATGTGAAATAAGTTAGAACAATACGATTAAATGCTCATTTGCAGTGGTAAGCTTCTTTTTTTGTGTATTGATATTGAAGAACTTAAGTTAATATGTATATGTCAAATTATGTTTTTAGGACCGTGCATTCCGACTTACTTTATTAGCTAAAGTAACGGTCTGTTACTATCCCACTGCTGGGCATAGGATGTTTTTGTTCAGAAGGGTTGGAGTTAAGACCTACCACGCTGCTCCAATGAAGATTGGTAGGTTACACATATCCCCAAAATTCTGTAGAGATATGCAGATTTCCTCATGACGTTTTCCTTCACCGAAAAGCGTGTAATAAATTGCAATATCAATTAGACACATAAGTTTTAAAAGAAAAACTCATTGGTGCCCGGGTTCGACCCGTGATCCCTCGGAAAGTCGCACGGTCTCACCGCTGGTCTATCATCAATTTACTTTTTTTTGTGCAGTAAATTTAGCCACTACTACTACTTATTACTACCACTTAGTATTGTTTTATCTAAGGTCTATATAAATTTCGAATCATAGTGAATCATGCGCTAGTATGGCTAGGGGGAGGCCGAAAAAAAAAGGATGGATTGTGTGAAAAATGATATGCATGTTAAAGGAGTGGCACCAGAGTTGACGAATGGTAGAGGAGAATGGAAGAAGAAAACATATTGTGCCGACCCCACTTAGAGTGGAACAAGGGCAAGAGAATGATGAGTGCATCGTGCGCAACACACTCTGGTCCTTAACCATTGAGCAATAGTATATCAAAAAATGTGCGTAGCTTACAATACTATGAACATTGTATAACAAATACTATTGCATTCAATTGATTTGAGCAGGTTTAAATCATCACCAATCAATACAATTTCGAACAATGATTAAACTGTTTATAGCGCATGTCGCATCTATGTCGTACAATTATTGATGATCAATAGATTGAATTGAGACTGGTTTTTTCCAAAGCTGATGACGTAGAACCACTCTAACGTAGGTCTTAATGAAGATGGAATTTTTGGTTTCAAATTGAACACCGAACGCTGGGTTTACATTTTAAATAAACATTCTCCTGCCCTTATCCCACTCTATGTGGTGTCGGCACAATATGTCGTAAACACGTTGTGATTTGGCTAGATTTTACGATCGGCCGCCTATCTGACGTGAACTTGTTTAAGTCGCTTTTTAAGACACCATGGTAAGAATTGAGAGTGGTCTATTTTATTCAGCCGGATACGACACTGCAGGTTAAGGTCAATTTACCTTAGTCGCCTTTTACGACACCTTGGTGAGAAATCAGGGTAGTCTATTCTACTCAGCCGGAAACCAAACTGCGGGTCAACTAACATTAGTCGTCTATTACAGCACCTCGGCAAAAATGAGGGTGGTCTATTCTATTCAGCCAGATACCGCATGGCAGGCAACTTACCTTAGTCGCCTTTTACAACACCTCGTTAAGAAATAAGGGTGGTCTATTCTACTCAGCCGGATACCAAACTGCGGGTCAACTTATATTAGTCGTCTTTTACAGCACCTCGGTAAGAAATGAGGGTGGTATATTCAATTTAGCCGGACACCACACGGTGGTAACTATACACGCAATTAAAATAAAAATTGATACCAGTTTTTATATCATACAACAATAGTACGTAGGAATGGCTTCAATTGTCATGTTCAATAAAACGTAATAGACTTTACAGTACTTAATATAGACTAATGTTGCAATAACGTGTTTTTCTCCGTCTCAGCTATTGTTTAAATAAACAATTGTTTTTTATTATCAGATACCCAGATGGGTTGAAAACAATAGCAACAATTGAGATCCCGTCTGCATTTTAAAAGAGATAGGTTAAAAATATATATGGAGCGAATGACATATACCTATTCAAGTAATACGAATCTACCCATTAATTTAATTTCAACTAATTTCCGCCTATTCTTCTGGACGCATTGCAATATACAAATCTATACTAATATATAAAGGTAAAAAGTTTGTTTGTTTGATTATAACCCGCGAATCTTAGGAACTACTGGACCGATTTGAAAAATTCTTTGAGTGTGAGATAGTCCATTTACCGAGGTAGGGCTCATCATCTTCCTGCCCTTATCCCACTCTAAGTGGGGTCAGCACAACATGTTATAAACATGCTGTCACATGATTTGGCTGCGTTTTTACGACCGGCCGCCTGCCTGACGTCAACTTACCTCTGTCGTATTTTACGACGTTACCGAGGAAGGACTAAAGAATATAAAATATCAAGCAGCAATAAAAAATATTGCGAAAACGGCAAAATTTGAAGCTTTCCTTGCGTGCGCTAAGTAAACGGTGAAATTTATTCAAAAAACATTTATGACAAATCTATACTAATATATAAAGCTGAAGAGTTTGTTTGTTTGAATGCGCTAATCTCAGGAACTTCTTGACCGATTTGAAAAATTATTTGAGTGTAAGATAGTCAATTTATTGAGGAAGGCTACAGGCTATATAACATCACCTAAGATTAATACAAGAGGAGCAGCAATAGAAAAAAGTGTATTTTCCGAAATACTGTGACCTCGTATCGTTAGCGTCTCAGTATTTCGGTAGCAACATACATTTTTTTATTGTTATTACATACCAACAACAACCACGTGTTAGTTCTTCCTAGATGACGTCACAAAGATCAGAGGTGGTCATATTGTATGTAAATGAAGCTCGAGTCAGACGACCGCCCAAAACCGACTAATCACTTGGCTTTACCAACTTGATTTGGAATCCGGTGTTTAATGTCATGAAACGGTTAACATTTATTTGCATTCGATATCGGAAAACTGGTTTTTGACTGCTCGAAACTCGCTCGGCTTTGATAATGGAAAACGGTAACTAAGGGCCTATTTCACGAGTTACTGATAAAGTGTCGGATAGTTAACCGAGAAATAAACTAAGTAGCAGATAAATGTCTCTAAAAAGTGAATAAAAAAAAATCGCGGCCATTTTGAAATAAGAATATTATCTGGAATGTATTAATAAGTTTAATTAAATTTTACGTTACTAAGGGCCTGTTTCACAAGTTACTGATAAAGTGTCGAATAGTTAACAGACAAATAAACTAAGTAACAGATAAATTTATCTAAAAAAAGACTCTAAAAAGTGAAAAATTAAAAAAAATATCGCGGCCATTTTGAAATAAGTATTTGTTAGCCAGCAGATAAACAAAATAACGGCCACATGATCTACCTGTTAACTTATAAGGGACTTTAAGTGCTGAATAAGCCTATCAGAAGCCAAAATTCCGATATATGTATCAGATATGTTCCGAATAAGCTAACTGTAACTTGTGAAACAGGCCCTAAGAGTGATTAAAGTTACTCATCAGAATAACTTTAGAGGCCATATGAGTGCTATTGCCTCGTTTTTCATTTTTTCACTTGAAGAAGCCTAAAGAATCATAAACATATTATCCTCTAACATAAGTTATCACGAATAAAGCCATGTGGTGTCCGGCTGAATAGAAAATGCTACCATTTTTCTTACCAAGATTTCGTAAAATACAACTAAGTTGACGTCAGGCAGACTGTCGGTCGTAAAATACGTAGCCAAGTCATGTCACAACATGTTTATAACATGTTGTGCCGACACTACTTACAGTGGAATACCTAACATGATGATGAGTGTGACAGACAGATAGTAGTCTCTGTAATATGAGCCCTAAGACAAAGTCTTTTATTATAGGCACAGTTAGGAGCAGTTTAATTGATAACAGCACTTGGACATATCTCCAACATAATATATACTAGTCGTTACTTCATAACTGAAGGTCGTGGTCCTGGCTATATTTTATCCTCGAGTGGATAATTTGTTTTCACCTGCTCCTGTTGATGGCCATTGTTGCTACCTCATACAATTTGGCGGACGTGCAGGACTGGCGCAGTTGGTCAGACCACCTTGGTGAGCGGCCTCTAGGTCCTTCTATATTGCCAGTAACTTTTAGTCTCTCCAAGGTATCGTCCCCCACGCCGCATGATGTGTCCGAAATACTTGAGTAGGCGCTTGTAACATATGGAGGAGAGGCGTGTTATTTTGAGCTGCAAAAGAATAGATGCATTATTGCGCTTGGCAGTCCAAGAGATCGGCATCATTCGCCTCCAGCACTACATTTCGAATGCATCTATTCTTTGCCTTTCTCTAGCTTTAATAATCCATGTCTATTCCTCAATATAACCATAACCAGCGCGTAAAATAAGAAACGTTATTCCGAATATACAATTCCGGTCAAGTTAATAGCTGATCCTTTCTTTAGCTAAACTTTTTTTATTAAAACTTAAAAAAGGCCATAAAAAAGGATTCGACGGTCGGCATTGTGATTTAGGAAAGATAAGACGCAACATTTCGTGATACCAAAAAAGTCGTTGAACGTAAATGTGTTTCTAAGAATTTTTCAAGATTTACGACGTTATGTATTGTTTGAGTTTAAGATAGCGACCAATAAATATCATTATTGGTATTGAAATTTGGTATAATTGAAGGTAATGTATCAGGTTAACATACAGAGTAAAAATACTAATAATTTGCTTTTGGGAACTGGACATAAACAATATCAGGGGTGTCAATCTCAAAAGCTTACTTTGGTCAAATAAACAATGTTCATAAAAACATATATTTTTATGTTGAGTAATACACTGTAATGATCCTCCTCCCTTCATCATCCTTCCTTACCCCCTTTCTCTGAGTGAAGTCGGCACAACATGTTATAAACATGTCACATGATTTGGCTACGTATTTTACGACGCGCGGCCTGCCTGTTGTCAACTTATGTTAGACATATTTTACGACACCTCGGTAAGAAATAGGGTGGTCTGTCCTACTCAACCTGATACCACACGATGGGTCAATTTACCTCAATCGCCTTTTACGACACCTTGGTGAGTAATGATGGTGGTCAATTCTACTCAGCTGAATACCACACGGCAAGTGGAATTTCCTTAGTCGCCATTTACGACACCTCGGTAAGAAATGAAGGTAGTCTTTACTACTCAACCGGATGCCACACGACTTTACATTGTAATAAACATACGTAAATTATATGTAAATGCCACTTCCATTTTAGCACAAACAAAACTTAACAAAACAATTCAAATAAACAACAACATAATACCTAATTCAAATAAACATGAGTTTGCATAGAACTATACTTTCTCTTGATGCGGGAAGGGAAAGTGTCTCACTAAACATTCCAGTATCAAGTCTATTCAAAAAGTTATTAAATTTCGTAGTCATAAGATTTGACTGCGAATTTTACAACCGCCCGCCTGCCTGACGTCAACTTAAATTATATTAATTATTAACTTATTTATTTATATGTAAATATATTATATATTTATTTCATTTTTATTGTTAAATTAGGAAATTATTAGTAGGTAATTCTAGTTCATAATGTTTGATATTTGCGTACCTTTTTCCTTAATATAAATTGTCTCACTTCGTAGGTTAGCTGGCAGAGATCTCTATCATAGGGATAAGTTGACCTTTGTACACTTTTTTTACCAATAATGTTTTTTTTCCAACATTTTTTATGGTACATAAATAAAATAAATAAATAAATAAAAAATAAATTAAATAAGTCGTATTTTACGACACCTCGGTAAGAAAGAGGGTGGTCTATTTTACTCAACCGGTTACAACACGGCGGGTCGATTTACCTTAGTCGCCTTTTACGACACCTCGGTAAGAAATGAGATCAGTCTATTCTACTCAGCCGGATACCACACTGCGGGTTGACTTACCTTAGTCACCTTTTACGACACCTCAGTAAGAAATGAGGTTGGTCTATTCTACTCAGCCGGATACCACACTGCGAGTCGACTTACTTTAGTCGCCTTTTACGACACCTCGGTAAGAAATAAGGTTGGTCTATTCTACTCAGTCGGATACCATACGGCTTAACGGGAACAAATATAAATGAAAAACAACATATATGAATGAAATATTATCGGTTAACAAGTAATGCAAAGAATGCATGCAAGCTATGTAAGGCTTCTGACCCGATCCACGTCAGTACATGTTTGGTTAACCATATTATCGTAAATATAGCATATTTAATAATATTAGACTGTGACCGACTTTCTGATATCACAATACCATTGTATTATTAAATATATCATCGCGTAGGTGTAAAGAAAATTAGCCAATATGCAGAAGACATTAAAGAATTGATAATTTTGAATTAAATATTTTATAGAAGCAGCCGTTACTTTGCTGAATCCTATAGTACAGAAGTTAGAATAAAATTATTTTGTTGTAATCCACGTTTGTTAAGAGAATATATGTAATCGGGCAACAATCAAATACTCATGCAGGACAAGTCGCCACACGTATAATAAAACGCCACCAACACCAACACTCTACACAAGCACTATACACACTCACTACCACAACCTCTACGATCGTTTCGCCCCAAAACCGAAGCATCATCAGGAGGATAGGCTCCACGAACAAAATCGTAATGCATTACGCGACTTGTCCTGCATGTATGGGGTATGTGATTGTTGCCTTCGTGCACTTAGCATTGCATATATTCTCTTAACAAACGCGGATTACAGCAAAATAATTTTATTCTTACTTCTGTAATTTTGAAATAATGACCCACCTCTGGCTGCGAACGGGTAGTTTACCGAATTTTGCTCTGAGTGAAACCATTAATTGATTAATTTTCGCGCGCATTTGTTTTGGTTTCATAATAATTATAAATAATCTTTGACCATGACCACGGCGATGCGACGTGGTATCCCCTTGAATAGAATAGACCACAATTATATCTCACCGAAGTGCTGTAATAGGCAACTAAGGTAAGTTGACCCACCATGTGGTATCCAGTTGAGTTAAATAGATCACTCTCTTTCTTACCGAGGTGTCGTAAAATATGACTAAGGTAAGTTGACGTCAGACAGACGGCTGGTCGTAAAATACGTAACCAAATCATATGACATGCTTATAGCATGTCGTGCCGACACCACTTAGAGTGGGATAAGGGCAGGAGAATGATGATAGTATAATACAATTTAATGCACTCTCTATATGAGATATAATATAATTAATTTTTTACAAAATGTGCTTAAAAAAAGAAACAAATTTTCTCGCATTCGCATACTGTATTTACATTAGCAGTAATCTCTGTGGAATCTTGGCCAGGTCAGAAACAGAGACAACATTGCGCAACACTATAATAACATGTAACAAAGTACATTTGCTTATATAACATTAAATGATAGAATAATTTTCCATTATTTACTTGTTAGTTTTATGTCATACTTTATGTATTATGCAAGCAAACAGATTAAGCTTGTTATTGTTTACAAAGTAATATTATATGTAGGTATTTATTGACTGAAGTTCATATTAATAGATAATTAATACATTTGATTTTTTCCACACCATAAATGCCGAGTGGTATAAATGCTGACTAGAATAGACCAACCTCATTTCTTATGTTGTTAAAGACGACTAAGGTAAGTTGACCACAGGCAAGCGACCAATCGTAAATTACGTAACCAAATCATGTGTCAACATGTTTGTAATATGTTGTGCCGACCCTATTTAGATTGGAGAAAGGGCAGGAGGATGATGATTTTTCCATAATATAAAAAAATATAATTTATATATATCATATAACTTATATACTGGTCAGCCATATGTGGACCCCAAGAATGCTGTCTGTTTCTCGATAAATCTTAAGCCAAATTGTAATAAACCAAGAAGGCCTACTTACTACAATTAAAAATTATACACACTGCCAAAAAACACAGATGTTATGGCTGCTTGAGCTATCTGAGAATTTGAGAAACCATTGTGTAAATTATCAAATCAACCCAAATACCTTTTAAGTTGCAACATAAGTAGCATAGCTTGCATACACCACAGAGAAAAGGCAATTAAAAAAAGTGTTATCTAACATTATTTCTATGTAAACTTTGAAAATATTTTTAAAGAGTCAGAAATTACAAAACAAACAATACAATACTGACTCATGAAAGTAAAGTTTGAAGTTATATTTATTTACACTAGTAATCAATTTCAAAGAGTATGTCATCAGATATTATTGTTTTCATAAATATGATTGAATTACAATATGCTTAGGCATTCATTTGCTTATATATGCTCAAGTATGTATCTATATATTTTTGTAGTATGCATATTATAATATTATATATACTGTATAAGTAAACTCATTTATGAATACTAATTAGCACCTATAACGATCAGAATTTATAAATAACGATGTTATTTAAATGGTAAGAATCTATTGACAAGATTAGTGCTATATGTTAAACAGAGAGTGATGGATTTACTTTTTTTCCAAGCTGTCTGATCTTCATAATTATATATATAGATAAAAAAGTTGTGATAGTTTATGATTAATAACAACTGTTTGATTTGATAATAAAGGTGTGAGTATAGCAGAGTTCTGAAGTAGTATGTAGTGATATTGATATACTACTAAACTTCTATAGCAACTATATATAAAACTTCTTCATTTTAATAAACGAAAGTTTATATATAATGTAAGAATTATTATTGGATGTAAATACTTTTTTTGCGATTTTGAGGTTATGCATACTTTTCAGAAAATATCAACAAGTCGCCATAATATAATTCTATGATAAATCTTTTAGTACTGTTAAATTTCGCCGGTTTTAATACAATTTTTTTGTTTATCAAAATAAACTTACCCTCTGGATCTGATTTGGAATCCTGTTTTGACATTTTTAAACACAATAAGCTTCTATTACGTTAATGAAATCTTAGTCCATAACACTAAAACTGGAGTTAAAAATTATGATCTTTTTCTTTTCAATATTAAATTTACTTCATATGTTATTACAACTATGCTTTTAAAGTTTGTTTGGATTGTTAAAGCGATTTTTTTATCTTTTTAAAATTATAATGACATTGACAATATCGTTGTTACGTTTCGTTCGCTAGGTTTTTTAACTGAATTGTATATTGCAGTACAACATATAAAATTAAAAAAGAACATAACTAGGCGTATTTTTTTTAACTAATTAGCAGTTAGAATATTAAAAATAATTATAATCTAATAAATCTTTTTTCACTTGTTTTGGAAGTTTGGCAGACATGTTGGAACGTCAAACCAAAATATCCGAACGTTTATTTCAAAACTTTCGCACAATTTTTAATTTCATATTTGATAACTCAGGTTGTTCAACAAGATTTTGATGTTTTATAAGTTTTTTTTGTATTCATAACGCTTTTCTTTGTTTCCAGGTGCAGTCAAGAATGAAAGATAGAATAAGGAAAAAATATTTTTGAAATATTTGAAAAGTAACTTCAAAAATGTCTGCAGAAGCGGCTGAGAACGGCGTTGTCGCTGAAGACCCAAGGTATTTTTAGTACTTTTGAATCAATTTTTAGCACTTATTCTCTTATAAAAGAAACTGAGATATTTATCACTAAATCAGATGAACATTATTCAAGAATATCACTCAAAATAATTGTTATTAATTTTAGATTGTGGTACATAAAAGCAGGAGTAGGATTTAATGAAAGTCTTATAAAAAAAAGACTTATAGGACTTAATAAACTTGGATCGGTACATTTAACTTTGATTTACTTAATACAAATATTTGAAAACAATTTTAATTTTTTTCAATGAAATTTATATAAAATTATGTACCTACCATAAATTTAAGCAAGTAACACTTAAGTATTTTCGTCATTACCGTTTACATCAAGTATTTTAAAAATATATTTAATGTTATCTAGGAGCAAAGAAACACAGAACAAGGAGAAAAAATAAAACTGGATTTTACAGGGATCTATCTAGTTTTGGGGATACCTGTTGGTAAAGGATAGTTGGTCAGCTCCTATTCCAGACTATTCCACACACAAGGGGCAAGGGTTTCACTGCTGTCCCGACAGTGTCTGCTCTTATTAAAAAAAAAGTGTGCTCTGATTTACCTATTGCTCTTACAAACATGATAATATCCCTGAAGGGGATATTTGTTAGGTCCTCAACTTCAATTTCATCCTTACCTAGTATCTCCTATCTTACCAGCGAGTACATAGGGCACTCAGCCCTAGCCCAGAGGGTGAAGACTTGTTTCTTCCTCTCCAAACTCTTTACAGGGATGCTCTGAACAAATGTATTATTATATTTATAATTTTGTTTAATTACTAACTTTCTATTTCAGGGCCACAACATATTACTTTGGCAAAGGCAGGTCTAGCGCAACATTATGGCAGAGAATAAATTTATTTTTCTCCATTTACTGGAAATCAGTAATAGTGGTGCTTACACCATTAGTTTTATTACCTATACCCATCATGAACGCGTCATCTGAAAGAGCTAGTGTGAGTATTTATAATTTTTTATTAAATTATATGCAGAATTTAATGCAGAATTATATGACTAGTGAGTAGAATAGACCGACCTCCTGCATTTTTTACCGAAGTGTCGTAAAAAGCGAGTAAGGTAAGTCAACCCATCCTGTGGTGTCTGGCTAAGAAGAATAGACCACCCTCATTCCTTACCGAGTTGTCGTTAAAGTGCGACTAAGGTAAGTTAACCCACCGTGTGGTATCCGGTTGAGTAGAATAGACCATCCTCTTACCGAGGTGTCATAAAAAGACTGAGGTAAGTTTACAGAAGCCAAATCATGCGACAACATGTTTGTAACATATTGTGCAGACTCCACTTAGAGTAGAATAAGGGCAGGAGGATGATGTGTGTATCAATCTAATTTTGGGGACGCCTGTCGGTGCAGGGCGGGTGGTCAGCTCCTATTCCGGACTTTTCCACCCAGTGTGTGTATCAAAGTATAAGTACATAACTTTTGTTAATATTGTTGTCTGTACACTTAAGTTAAAAATGGTTTCATTTCCAGGCCTACAAATGTATGTATGTGGTTCTAATAATGGCAATTTACTGGGTGCTCGAACTGCTTCCCCTGCCTGTGACTTCCATGTTACCCATCGTTCTGTTCCCGACAATGGGCATTTTGGACTCGGATAAGACCTGTGCCGCTTACATGAAGGAGACCAACATGATGTTCATGGGTGGTCTGATGATAGCTGCTGGTGTCCAACACTCCAAGTTACCAAAGAGAGTTGCCTTATGGACTGTTCAAGTTGTAGGATGTTCTCATAGACGGTAAGTACCAGGGTATAGTGACAAATTAATGCCAATAGCTGAAGGGCTCTGGCCAATAAAGTGTGTATATATTTTCCCGACTTAATAGTATATAATTTTGACACTAAATTATTTGAAAACCAATAATAAAATTGCTATAAGCTGCTATAAAGCAAATAGAATACTACTACAGAAGCAAATACACGGTGGTACCTACCTACCTCAAAACCATACTTAAAAAAACAGTTAATTCAATGAAGTATTTTAGCCACAGGAAATATTTTCCGTTTTTAAAAAAATAAACAAGATGTATATAGAGATCAATGACCGTACACGCTAACCTTGGCCTAAAAAATACTAACATTATCTCTGTTAAAACTTATTTGTTCAATTGATAATTGCAATGCACAGGAAAACTTCGTAAGGAAATCTGCATATCTTTAGAGAATTCTGTTGATTTATGTAACCTACCAATCCTCATTGGAACAGCGTGGTAGGTCTTAGCTCCAATCCTTCACTCCAAAAAAGAAGAAAGGAGGCCTATACCCAGCAAAGGGATAGTAACATACTGTTACAACAATCAATTTCTCCAGTATGGTGTGGGTTCCAAGTTGGAGAACTACTTTATAGTTTTAACAACGAACATACAACATACAGCTTGTAATAAGATTTATTTGTTTATTTTTTCGTAGGCTGAATTTGGGGTTGACATTCGTGACGATGTTCATATCGATGTGGGTGTCAAACGCGGCCGCCACCACCATGATGGTGCCGATAGTCGACGCCATACTGGAAGTGTTTGAACAGGTTGGTACATTTTATCATTATTCTCAACCGATGGACGTCAATTGCTGGACATAGGTCACTTCAGGGGATCTTAACACCATACGATCTTGTGCCGCTTGGGTTCAGCGGCTCCCCGCGACCTTTTTGAGGTCCTCACATCATTCTTTTTTATTTTTTTCGTTCCACAAAATGGTGGTGCACGGAATGAAATTATTTAAGCCTATCCGATTCCGCATTACCACTATGGGACCTGTAGAGGCACGCATAAACTCTGGCACACATCACAAGCCACGCGCCCCCGTATGGTAGACAAGTTCCGACCTTTAAAATTGCCAAGGCGGTGAAAGCATATATTATCCCTTACGAACACAGCAACCCCGGCATGAGGCAGAAAGTTATGTTCGAGTTTGTAGCCGGTGAAGTGTAAATAGGCTGTGTCACTTGGGCGTGAAGTTTGCGTTTCTGTTAAGAATAACAAGGCTGGCCGAGATGTCTCGACATTCACATCCACAGAAGTCCACATTGAGAGTAAGACGGGATGCTGTCGTATTATTTCCTTGTCTGCTGTCTGCTATTGACATTAAACGTTTCGTTGCCCGCCCCAGAATACGACGGGCAGCCCGAGCGAGATTGCTCAGGGAGGGATTCTCCAACTCTGTCAGAGTTGGTACCCTCCTGGGGTATTAAAACTCTTTTTCGAACCGTTGTCATATTTAGGGAGGGAAGGGGGGGGGGGGCTCCGGTGCTCAACACTCACCTATGCGAACGCAGCAGCAAGCCGCTCCTTCACGCTGGTTTTCTGTGTGAGGGTGGTATGAAACCGGTCGAGTCTGCCCATTCGGTTAACCAACACATGTTGAAAACGTGACTCTACCACTAGTAAGCTACGCATCTCGTAGGGGGTCTACCGACGCTGTGCTGTCCGGTGCGAGGTCACATTCCAACATATTAAGACCCCAACGTCCATGTTTCACACACTGTGTACCTCGCCCATCTCAACTTTAGCTTCGTGACATGCTGAGTTACGTCGGCAAGTTTGGTTCTACTACGGATATCCTCATTCTTGATTTGATCACGTAAAGAAACTCCAAGCATAGGTCGCTCTATCGCACGCCAGTGACTGAGCATTGTTATAAGGTCAGGGACCAAAAAATATCAAATTAAAAATTCAAAATATAAATAATAAAATATTCTTTATTCAAGTAAACTTGTGAACAAGTGCTTTTGAATCGTCAACTCTACTGCTGGTTCGGAAAGCTGTTCCTACCGAGAAGAGCCAGCAAGAAACTCGGCGGTTGCTCTTTTAAAAATATAATTCTTATTACTAGTTACATTTAGTTATTACTGTCTTGTACATGATTGAAGAGTAGCTATGTCCAGGCATTTTTATCATCTAAGTATTCCTCAGTAGTATAGTAGGCCTTCTGTATTAGCCTTTTATTAATTGTATCGCCTGTTCGTACTATGCATGTACTGCATGCAGGATTCGGCACTGCGTACATTCACCACCACAATATCAACAATTATTTCGTCTCGCAACCGGAGCATCATCAGTTAGATTTTTCGACCAAATAGTTTATCTCCATAGTAATTCATCATTTTTTATATAAAACTGTAGATTAAATGATTTTTTTTCTACATTACAGCAAGGACTTGGCGATGTCTATGTTAACAAGAAAAAGGCACTTCCCGAAAACGGCAAAGATGTTAAAGCTCAGGATAAAAATACGGAAGAAGAGTAAGTTACTGATAATATTACTATTTTAACTGATACTAGAGCTGCGATAGCCTAGCAGTGAGACCACGCGACTTAGGCACGCTCTCACCCCCTAAAATTAAGCATGTTGGGGGTTTTGCGGGGGGGGGGGGGAATCGATCTAGCTAGTGTTACCGCAAGAGTAATAGGAGACTCAGGAATACGTCACATCTAGAGATGTGTAATAATTGACTGGACTTTCCGACTTTATTTTTCAAAGCAAAGCGATGAGATTCCGACTGGCCCGTTGGCGCAGTGGGTAGTGACCCTTCCTTCAGCTCCGCGGGTCGTGGGTTCGATTCCCGCCGAGGGTCAACATTTTCTATAAATGAATTTGTTGGTCTTTGAGCCTGGGTGTATATTTGTATTTAAGTATAAGTATATATTCACCAGTTGTCTGTCTACCATAACACAAGTATCAAGTTACTTACTTTGGGGACGGACGACCGTGTGTGTAAGTGTCCCATATATTTATTATTAATATTTATATCAAGTGCTATAGTCATAACTTATTGCATTTTAAAATCAGTAAACAACTCTTTTGGCATAATTATTTAGGCCCCCGAAAATTTGGCCCCATTTGTTAGAAATGGAAAAAGTCAAATATCATCTCTTTAGTTATTTAATACCAAAATGCGGTAATCACGTAACCAAGCAAAGGAGGGACTTGACAATCTTCTATAAAATACCCGAGTTTGCTCAACAAAAGAGTCTTATATTGTTACGCTGCCGGATCGTTGTACTATTATTAAACACCCACGTGTCTAAATCATGTTAGAACATGTCTTACGGAGTTCTGTTCCTGAGGTTAAACCGAGATAGTGTTTAGAATTGGACCTACACATTTCCTTGTTTTACACAAGGTTTTATTAAAAAAAATATCTCGTTTTATCCGTTATTGGGCATTGAAAAAATACTAAAATTTTGAATAGAAAATCAATGTTATTTGAGTTGTAAAAAGCAAATCTGTGATAGCCTAATGGTAACGGGCGGACCAAAAAAGCCTGGGATCGATCAGCCGGCTCTTTTTTTATATGTTTAAAAAAATTACTGAGTAAAGTTCGGTTACGCGGGTACTAATTGACATCATTTAATGCATTCCGTTAAATCACTCTCAATATCACTCAATATAAGAATAATAATAATAATTTATTTCATTTCATTCCATAAATTACAAATAATTCTGCTTAAATTTAATAAATTAAACTAATACATTGTCTTTAAATAATTTATAGAATTAGGCGTTACTTTGCGGAGATCCATAATACAAAAGTAATAATAAAATTAATTATTTTGCTATAATCCGCGATGAAGTAAAATAGAAAATATATATAATGCTAAATGTAGAGGGGACAATCGGTTATCATACCTGATACATGCAGGAATCGTAAAAAACACATGCACAAACCTCCACCACCGCCACCACAATACACAAGCACTATATACGTTCACTATCACAAACTCAACAATCGTTTCGCCCCGCAACCGAAGCATCGTCAGGAGATAGACTCCACGACCAAAATCGCAAAGCAATCGCAAGCAAGCACGATTGTTGAGTTTGTGATAGTGAACGTATATAGTGCTTGTGTATCGTGGTGGCGGTGGTGGAGGTTTGTGCATGTGTTTTTACGACTCCTGCATGTATCAGGTATGATAACCGGTTGTCCACTCTACATTTAGCATTATATATATTTTTTATTTTACTTCATCGCGGATTATAGCAAAATAATTAATTTTATTATTACTTTTTTAATACATTGTCGTAAATTGTGGCAGAGATCTATTGATACTAGCACTAGGTCGCACTGTATCGCGAGTATCAACCTTCCAAAAATAGAACAATATAGAATATAGAAAATCATTATTCCATAATTTTTTTTATAATGCTAATTAATTAACTAATAGAGAAGGGTCGTCTCGCTTACTACCCCGGGTGGGGGGTAGGTGGGGTACGGGCCTCTAGGCGTACCTCTTTGCCCGGGCTGTTCCTCGAAGGCACTTAAGCCCGGTATGTGTTTCGGCCGTAAGCCGAGCTCACCTAGGTGACCTAGGGGTGTCGGTATTTGGACCGTGAGCCCAGGTCACGTAGATGACCTAAGCGATGTCTGATTCTGTGAGGAATGCTAAGGTTCCATCGTCATCGATCTGCTTCCTTTCGCGGTAGTTTTAAACATAACGCCATCAAGTGTTGGAATGATCTGCCACCACCACTACGTAATGTTAAATCAGTAGTTACTTTTAAACTTAAATATAAGGCTCACCTTCTTAATATACAGCGTCAATCTTAGTTATCCTTTTTTCTGCAACCTAATTAAGGTAAAATATTTATTTGCTATACTTTTAATCGATTAGACAGCTATCATTTCTATGTGTAAATTTCTTTGTTTCTATATTTGTTATCCCTTTTTATTATTAATTTGGTTTTTTTTTTCAATAATATGTATTTAACTTGTGTAGTTATTATATTATATTTTAATTATTTTGGTGTAGTCGTCCGTGTTGTCACCGAGGCTGCAGCTGAATATCGGTCCCGAGTGACATTGTCAATGTCATTCGGTTCATGCCGAGCTGTGTTGCCTTTTTTAAGATTGCATAAAATTTAGATGTAGGTATTATTTGTAATCGAATATTGTATTTTATTATAAGTGTACTTGTATTTGTCTATGTTTTATGCAGTGTTTAAATAAATATTTTTCTTTCTTTCTTTCTTTCAAATACTTATGCAGGTACTAATAGTAATAAGTTTGTTTTTTTGCAATATTTGCCATTGGTTACAGGAGCCCGATGCCAAGTGACATAACAATCTGCTACTACTTGAGTATTGCTTATGCGTCGACATTGGGAGGTTGCGGCACTCTGGTTGGCACCGCTACCAATTCAGCTTTCAAAGGCATCTTCGACTCGTAAGTAAAGCTTTATTATCCTACTGTTGGGAATGTGTCCTTGTGTGCTTTGCGGAGATCCGTAATGTTTAAAACGAAATATCTTTAATATTTAAATTAGTTAATCTTGTATGTATATAAATATATTTTCGGAATTTCGGAAACGGCTCCAACGATTTTCCTGAAATTCAGCATGTTTTGGGGGAGAAATATCGATCTAGTTAGGTTTTATTTGAAAAAAATCTTGTGTCACTGTTTTTGGGTACTAATAAAAGTAGAAGATAGGAATACGAAATTATTTTGCTGTAATCCGCGTTTGAATACGGATTACAGCAAAATAATTTTATTGTAACTTCTATACCATGGAATTCCGCAAACGCCTGCTTCTATAAATTATTATTTTTTTATTTATATATTTATTCCATAGAACTAACTACCAACAGAATTACATATGTAACTAAAGTAACATGGTTATATGGGTTGTTTATAACATAACGAACGTACAATAATTATATAACTAAAATTAGAAGAAAAACTTAGGGAAAATAACTTACATGTGTGTTTGTTCCAGGGAATTCCCCGAAGTGTCCGGTTCCGTTGATTTCTTCTGGTTCATGGCGTACAGCACGCCGCCGATGTTGCTCATGCAGTTCCTTGTGTGGGTGTCATTGCAAATCACTTACATGGGTCTGTTTAGGTGAGTAATATCGAAAGATGTTGCATTGTAATATCTCTCTCACTCTTTCTCTTGCGCTCTGTGTCCCTCTCTCACTCTCTCTGTAGTCTAATAACTGATGTTTTCTCTCTCGCTCTTTCTGTTGCGCGCTTTCTCTCTTTCCCTCTCTCTCTGTAGTCTAAGGCTCAGAATTTTGATCTTTTACGATGAATCAAAATTTATATTTTGTTGTCTCATTCGGCGGTACTGCATCCATACTATTATTTTAAATGTAAAAGTCAGTGTCTCTGTTCTTTATGCTTTCATGGCTAAGTTACTGGAAATCCGATATTATTGAATTTTTTTCGGAACGTAACTAATGCTAATTAGCCTTAACGGCTTTTAAAACGTTATCGGCAGGATAGTCGAGCGCTAATTTGCGTATTGTTGGGTGGTATAAGTCAAAAGCGTGTCTCGACCGAGGCACACAACATCCTCGGAGCGTCGCCTTAAGGGTGCCTCCTGTGAGACCGAATCTCGCCTTAAAGACTCAGACTTGCCCGATATAATTTTGTACAATCGTAGTTTATATACCGGACTAACGTATCGGATAAAAAAATCCCTTCTCCCTAGAACAGGAAAAAATAAAGTACCAATTTGCTAGTACGTTAATACTGAATTCAATGAGAACGTCGCGTTTCAGTTTTGAACTAGTCAAAGGACATATTTTAATTTTTAACCTTCCGTTTAACCGAATGTTTATACCGAAAACGCTCGCGAAAGGGCTATTTCTTTTATTAAACACAAGTAGGTTTTAAATTAAATTTTATGTATGTAGGTTTTGTGAGTCGAAACTTCGGTCTAAAGACCTCGTGTAGGTTATACAAAAATTTACGCGGGTATACAAAGGTTAATAATGATTCCCAGACCAAACAGTGAGGCCGCAAAACGGGTGAACAGGGCTTCCACCGGCACCAGCAACACCATGAAGATCATCAAGGAGCAGTACAAAGGGTTGGGACCGGTCACCTTCCATGAAAAGGTAATATATATGATATAAAGGTATAATATATGATAATCATCATTCTCCTGCCCTTATGCTCTGTGGTATTCGGCTGAGTGGAATAGACCGCACTCTTTCTTACTGAAGTGCCGTCAAATACGACTAAGGTAAGTTGACGTCAGGCAGGTGGTTGTTCGTAAAATAGTAAGCCGAATTATATAACAACATGTTAATAAAACACTAGTAATATCCCGCGGTTTGACGCGCGTAATTTTTATTTTTTGACACCTATAATATAATATAGCCTATGTTGCACTGAAAAAATGCAGCTTCGCAATGGTGAAAGATTTTTGAAATCGGGCCAGTAGTGTTCGTGTGAAAACATTACAAATATATATACAAATTTTTCCTCTTTATAATATTAGTATAGATTGTGCCGACCCCACTTAGAATGGGATAAGGACATGAGTATGATCAATCTCCTGCCCTTATCCCACTTTAAGTGGGTGTCCAAGGCGAAACGAAGTGCATTTGTGTTCTTCTCTTTGCGATTAACGCAACGATGAAATTTTGAAATATTTAATTTGTTGGATTTCAAAGTATGAAAAAGTTACAATATAATATACTAGCGGCCTGCCCCTGCTTCGCACGGGCTATATAAAATATATAGTTTGTCACTCAGTGAAAAAAATGATTAAAATCGATCCAGTAGTTTTGATTTATTCATTACTGCCCGTGGCCCGCACGCGTTAAATTTGGAGAAAAACAATTCCCCTCTCCCTATACCAAGAAGATTTCCTGCTATATCTAATATCTAAATTCATATACTACATATTTATTTTTACATTTTTCCCTATGTATTTTATTTATACAATTAATTACAGAATGTCTTTATATATTAAAATTACAGCTTTCTTATCATTACAATACAAACATGTTTTCTTTAGAGGTAACTCTTGAAAGAGCGACAGTTGCGCATCCGATCGCTGCTATTTATTAGAAACCTCAAAAATTACATTATTTCTCTAATCCATACTGAATGGTATTATACATATAAACCTTCCTCTTAAATCACTCTTTCTATTAAAAAAACCGCATCAAAATCTGTTGCGTAGTTTTAAAGAAATAAGCATACATAGGGATATATGGACAAACAAAGAATGTGACTTTATTTTATACTATGTACTGATGAGTTGACGTTCAAAGGTTTGAATTTGTATCGTCTGCCAGTTTGACAGCTGATCCTCAATCCCTCCCCAAAGTAACGTAATACTTGTGGTTATAAGTGACAGACAACTGGTAAATATATACATATATAATTTTTCAGAAATACTTTAATACATATACCCTTATTAGTCTTAGATTGGACTACTCTCTTCTGGATTCTGTTTTATTTTATCATCCAATGTCGTTCTGTTTTCGTATTACAGGCTTCTGGGCTGCTCTTCATCTTGGCTGTGTTCCTGTACATCTTCAGGAAGCCTGGTTTCATGTTGGGATGGGCTGACATTATAACCACCATGTAAGTTATAAATATCAGAGCTCGATCACACATTAACACACAAACTTACAAATACATACAAGCAGGAAAGTGGTGTAATTAAGGCCCATTCTCCTACCCAATAGGAGAGCTTTTGCCCAGTTTGAAGATTAATATCTCTGAATATAAGACCCTGGGGTTGTCGTATCGTATTGGTGGTTGTATCGTATTGGTGGTCGTATCGTATTGGTGGTCGTATCGTATTGGTGGTCGTATCGTATTGGTGGTTGTATCAATGAAAATGCGATTATTCTTGTTTACTGTTATTCGACTCTATTAGCCGTGTGGTATGCGGCTGAGGAGAATAGACAACCTTCATTTCTTACCGAGGTGTCGTAAAAGGCGACTAAGGTAAATCGACCCGTCGCGTGGTATCTGGCTGAGTAGAATAGACTACCTTTGTTATCTTTGTACAGAGGTGTCGTAAAAGGCGGCTAAGGTTAGTTGTTGTCCAGCACATGGCCGGTTGTAAAATACCTTGCCGAACCATGTGACATATTTGTGTGACAACATATTGTGCCAACCCCACTTAGAGTGGGATACGGGCAGGAGGATAATTATACTTGATTGGTTAACTCAAACTTTGCAGGAAAGTAAAGGATGGTGTGGTTTCCATATTCATCGTGATCCTGATGTTCATACTGCCAATGTCCATGGACTTCATCAAGTTCTTCTGGTCTTCAGCTTCCTGTGAGTGCCGTATTTAATAAATAAATATTTAAATAACACACACGGTCGTCCGTCCTCAATCTAAGTAAATTAATACTTGTTATCTTAAAGAAAAATCAAATAAATTCCTAACCCATAAGATAAGATTTATTTTATTTATTTATTTATTTATGTACCATAAAAAAATGTTGGAAAAAAACATTATTGGTAAAAAAAGTGTACAAAGGTCAACTTATCCCTATGATAGAGATCTCTGCCAGCTAACCTACGAAGTGAGACAATTTATATTAAGGAAAAAGGTACGCAAATATCAAACATTATGAACTAGAATTACCTACTAATAGTTTCCTAACTTAACAATAAAAATAAAATAAATATATAATATATTTACATATAAATAAATATATATACATACACACTATATATAATACAAAGTATAATATATAAATGTTAACAATTACATTATGATGGTAAAGATGTGTAATGTTTCTTTAGTCTTAGTTTAAAAGTGCTGAAGGAAAGGCTAAAGCAGTCATATTGGTTTATTGCTTGAAATAAGATACATTAAATAGATAATAACAAAAGTTTCTGTAATTTTGCGAATATTGGCATAAATATTAAAATTTTGAACAAAACTTATTATTTAAATCCAATTTATACAAAAAATGCAATATTTTTTACAACGATAAAAAAAATAAAAAGTTAAATTATATCCAATAACACTTATATAAGTTATGCAAAAAATTGTGTATAAATATTAGTTCATTATTGACTAGAGATTTTAGATTAGAAAATCTTTAACTGCATAAAAACGTCTTAAATTAAGCATTTGGAATCGTTATAGCTATAAACGCGGGATAAGGGAATGAAAGAATAATAAATATATGCTTATATACAGATGAAGAGCTCTCCGCATCCAAGCCCTCCCCTGGAATTGTGACCTGGAATATTCTTAAGGAGAAAATACCATGGGGTCTGCTGTTCCTTTTGGGTGAGTGGTTTTTTTAAATAAGACCATAAACAATATACTCAAAATATAAATCTCCAAAGACACAATACCATTTTAAATGTTGTAATGCTACACAAGTTATTTCTATAGCCTATATGTTATTCCGGTGTATAAGGAATAATTGTGCTAAATTTCATCGATATTGGTTTAGCGGATTCGCCGTCAAAGAGTAACAAACATACATCCATACTCACAAACTTTCGCATATATAATATCAGAAGGATTTAATACGCCGTGTGGTATCCGGCTGAATAGAATAGTACCACCCTCATTTCTTACCGAGGTGTCGTAAAAGGCGACTAAGGTAAGTCGACCCGCCGTGTGGTATCCGGCTGAGTAGAATAGACCACCCTCATTTCTTACCGAGGTATCGTAAAAGGTGACTAAGGTAAGTTGATCTATCGTGTGGTATCCGCTTTAGTAGAATAGACCACCCTCTTTCTTACCGAGGTGTCGTAAAAGGCGACTAAGGTAAGTCGACCCGCCGTGTGGTAACCGGCTGAGTAGAATAGACCAACCTCATTTATTACCGAGGTATCGTAAAAGGTGACTAAGGTAAGTTGATCCATCGTGTGCTATCCGCTTTAGTAGAATAGACCACCCTCTTCTTACCGAGGTGTCGTAAAATACGACTGAGGTGAGTTGACGTCAGGCAGGCGGCCGGTCATAAAAACGCAGACAAATCATGTGACGGCATGTTAATAACATGTCGTGCCGACCCCACTTAGAGTCGGATAAGGGCAGGAAGATGAATATTAGAAGGATTTAATACCGCACCAACAACACTACACAAGCACTACATACATTCACTACGACGATGAAATGTATGAATGAAAATTATGGACTTTATTAATGCCTACTTCTATAAATTATTGTCTATCGATCGTTTTGGTTTTTTTAAATAAATATACGGGACACTTACACATACAGTCGTCCGTCCGCAAAGTAAGTAACTTAATACTTGTGTTATGGACAGACAACTGGTGAATATATACTTATATATTTTTAAATACATACTTAAATACAAATATACACCCAGGATCAAAGACCAACAAATTTATTTATAGAAAATGTTGGCCTTCGGCGGGAATCGAACCCGCTACCCGCGGAGCTGAAGGCAGGGTCACTACCCACTGCGCCAACGGGCCAGTCAATTTTTTATCTTAACATTTCACATTGATACCAGGTGGCGGCTTCGCTCTGGCCGAGGGTAGTAAAGCAACGAAACTGTCATCAATGATTGGTGCTTCGTTGAACGGGCTCAACGGGTTACCACCATCGGTGGTGCTTCTGGTGGTAGTGTTGGTGACGCAGTTCATCACCGAGTTCACGTCTAACGTCGCGATAGCCAACCTCATCCTACCCGTGCTGGCTAATATGGTAAGTTGTGTCATATTTAAATTCAAAATTCAAAATATTATTTACTAGTGACGCGCTTCGACTTCGCACGGTTATAAAACATATAGTATCATAATTACCAAGATATATTTTAACACCCAATAACATTATTATAATAATCAAGTAATAATATTACTATAACTATTAACAAAACACTCCAATAACATTATTTAGTTGATTTATGTTACAACATTTATCGCTGCCGGAAGTAATGCCCATGGCGCTAGTAGTCAAATACTGTTTTTATAATTCATACTCCATCCATATTAATTGTAAATATACTACAATAGTAATTGATCCTAACAATAGCCTATGTCACTCAGTGAAAAAAATTTATTAAAATCGATCCAGTAGTTTTGATTTATTCATTACTGCCCGTGACCCTCACGCGTTAAATTTGGAGTAAAACAAAACCGCTATGCCCCTGCATTTTAAATCTGTAATATCTTCTAAAATGTCATTTAAATTACATGCTTAATAAAATGCATTTAAATTACCATATTGATCTATATTAAAATAACAATATATTTTAGGCACTTAATTGAATAATGATTAATGCTCTATTGTTTAAAAATGATTGGAAAATAAGGAATTATTTTTCGTAAAAAGTAAATGACAAAAATTGCTATTATGAGTTATCCATAAGAGATAGATATATACCATCGCGGAGTTTTCTATAGACCTTTTCAAGGTATACAAATACTTAGTACATTATTTTGATAAATCTGGTAGGGTTCGGCCTGCGTTACCAATGTAAGCGGAAAAAAATATAATTATTTACATCACATTAGAAAACTCAAAAATTACAGCATTTCTCAATTCCATATTGAATGTTATTTATTATACATATAAATCTTCCTCTTCGATCACTCTATCTATTAAAAAAAACCGCATCAAAATCTGTTGCGTAGTTGTTAAATATTTAAGCATACATAGAGATATAGGGACAGACAGGGAAAGCGACTTTGTTTTATACTATGTAGTGATTCAAGTAAATTTGTAAAAAAGTGCTTTTGAATTATCAACTCTACTGCTGGTTCGGAAAGCTGTTCCTACCGAGAAGAGCCAGCAAGAAACTCGGATATTATAAAATATTATATCCACAAACGACTTAGGTATTTTTGTTAGGCGCAAAGCAAGAACCGCAAGTTTATGTCGGTTCCTATTTTGTCTATTATATACATTATCCAAATGTAATGAGAATATTATTTTGGCATAATCCGCGATAAAAAAAAATATGTGTAATGCTAAATGTAGAGTGTACTATTCGTTCTCATACCTGATACATGCAGAATTTGTAAGAACTAATGCACTATCCGACACCGATGGCACAACAATACACAAGCACTGCACACATTCACCACCACAATCTCAACAATTGTTTCGCCCCGTAACCGAAGTATCGTCAGGAGATAGACTCCACGTCAAAATCGTAAAGCTTTATGATTACAATTTCTGCATGTATCAGGTATGAGAACGAATAGTACACTCTACATTTAGCATTACACATATTTTCCTTTATCGTGGAATATAGCAAAATAATATTCTCATTACTTTTGTATTATGGACCTCCGCAAAGTAACGCCTAATTCTATAAATTATATACATTATCATTTTTTTTTTATAATCCTGTATGTTTTTATTACCACTATTTTCTTTAACAGGCTCGCACTCTGGGAATGGACCCTCGCTACCTGATGATACCAGCCACCCTGGCCTGTTCCATGGCGTTCCACATGCCCGTGGGAACACCGCCCAATGCTATAGTGGCCGGAGTCGCGCATATACCCACTTCCAAAATGGTAATTGTATAAATTAATGTTGTATTATATAGCACAGGTTCAAACACGCACTAACAAGTAACCAAATGTCAATTCACGTCCGCTCTCACCAAGGGCTCTCGTGTTACTAACGTGATGCATCCTGAGTCCGTGTATGTTCCTTTGTAGATCTTTTTCCCCTTTTTTCGTATAGGTTGTATATTTCATTTCATTTTCAACTTCATTCAATGATTAGTTTTAATTCAATTATTTTAAAAGTTATAGCAGTCGAAAATCACTCAAAATTGGATAAAAAAGAGTTTTTGTCACCTGTAAAAATAATATGGGCATTAAGTATTTTTTTGTTAATCTACTAAAAAAATTAGTAAATGATGCCAGCAATCTTGGCTACTTTATATAAACCTATTGTCAGGCAATATTACCATTTAAGAGTTGGTGTATACATATATCTAATAATTAATGACAGGTGTTTAAACGTATCTATGTTTAATACCTTTTGGGACCTGAATTGGGGCCCCTGCTTCATTAAGGCAGGGGTCCTTAACTGTACAAAGGCCAAAGAACAGGAGTCCTTATCTTATCGGGTAACTTACCTAAAATCCAAAACAAATACCAATAAACACTTTTTCGCAGGCTATCGGAGGTATTGGTCCCAAGATCATCACGACATTGATCGTGTGGGGCGCGTATCCCACGTGGGGTTCGCTCATCTTCAAGCCCGAGGACGTTGCAGCACTGGACAACCCCATGAACACCCACTCCAACGTTCAGAAGATCACCCTGAACTGTGACGTGGTACCAGCTGCCCTCGACCCTGGTAACGCGATCAACTGCACCTCACCTATATCGAATATAGCCAACAAAACTTTGGCGTTACAAGTCAAAAACAGCATATTCTCCTGCGACTATTTACCGTTTAAAAAGAGTTAGGTGAGTTGTTGTGGAATAAGGTATTTGATTATTTTGTATCCATTTAAAATAAAACACTTTAAGCCCTTAAAAATCGGAACACCATTGCGCATTTTTATAAAGCAAATACATAGTTTCACAAAAAATTTCCCCAAATAAAACATAAAAGTGGTTATTGTGAGTTAACCATAACAGATAGAGACATGCTGTTACGGACTTTTTTGTAGTATTTGTGTAGATCCACAATTCTCTAATACATTTTATTGTATCTCTGCTGGTTTACGCATGTGACTTAATTGCCCAGCAGGTGAGTTTTTTTTTACAACCGTTCAATCTCTTTAAGGTAAATTACTTAAAATCCTTTATGTATTATTAACTTTAACCATCTGAAAGTATTGCACTATCTTTTAGTAAAAACCGTACATTAATTTGTTTAAGAGATTTTGAGAAAATCGATCAGATTTTGGGAGACTTTGTTTTATAATAGACTTATAAACACATAGATGTTAATAACTTATTATAATTGTATGAACAAAAGAGCTACTGTTTGTTTAACGTAAGCGTAAATTGCAAAAAAAGGACAATCAATATTTATTGTTTATTTGTTATTTGAAAAGCTCTAATGATTAGAAAATAACGGACATGAATGTGCCATTAATACGATGTACACCAACGACCCCTATTACAATGTTTATTTAGTGCTAATAATATCCACCTTCATTTGCATCAACTTCAGTGTTATAATATCCTCCCTTTCACAAAGGAAAAACGGGATATAACGGGAAATAGGTTAGCCTGGTATATATTAAATTGTACCAAATGTCAATATCGCTCCAGCAGATTAGATGGAAGCTTTTATAATATTAGAACGGATTACAAAATGATCAAATACTTTATTTTTAGAAATTGTGTGTGTAATAGAGATGTTACGGAGGTGGGGTTTTATCAAATCAAAAGGTTTTAAATAGATATCGCTCATGGGCTGTAACAGGCATAACTAAAAAAAACATGTTTTGAGATATTTTATAGAATTAGTCATTATTTTGCAGAGATCCATAATACTTAAGTAATAATAAATTAATTTTGCTACACATAATCATCATAAAATAATATGAATTTTATTATTGCTTTTTTTATGTCATGAGATATTTGGGTTTAAAATATTCCTTATTAGGGAAAATGTATAGAAAAATGCTTTAGTTTGCTTAAACGAATGGCCTATGGAATATACTATATATATACTAATTGAATTATAAGATCTGCAGGTATTGCTGCTAAAAAGAATATGTATTTTAACATTTACACCTATTCTTAGTCCAAAAGACGTGTTTTTTTAGTTGTGCCACTATTCATTGTGCGAAATGATCCGATGTCAATGTTGCGAATTGAATGCGAATAAATGCAGGCCAATAAATTATTTAATAATCTAATAAATAATTAAATTTTAGTGACACTAAAACTAGCAATTTATTATTATTAATCAATAAAATTAGGCGTTCATTTGCGAAATTACAAAATACAAAAGTATTTTGCATAAGTATAATTAATCTAATCGAAGATTATAGCTTAATATTTCTTTTTTTAATAGTAATTCAGAAGTTTCCATTGTAGTCGGAGAGGTAAATTTAGTCGAAAGTTCCAATAACTTGGAATTGAAGTCAACCCTCCGTAACATCCCTAGTGTGATATTTGCAAGTGTTTTCGGTGCTTAGTGGGTCCATTTTTTAAGTGATGCCGATTTGTACGTATTTATTACATCGTGCTAAAGGGTTTTTTAGGCAAACACTATCGACACCGTGTATATATACATACTGTTATGGTTTAAATGTCCGTATATAAGACCATTTATTACTGTTTTACAAAAGGGTTTTAAGATAAATTCTATTGATTGAAGCGTATAAAGCTATACTTGACCGCGTTGTCTTAATTTTCGTTTATAAGATAATTTATTACCATTTTGCCAAAGGGTTTTTAAATTAACTTTATTTAACGAAGCCTACATAGCTTTAGTTTGACCGTAATGACTTAACGGGTCGTCCATAAGACCAATTATTACTATTTTGCCAAAGGGTTTTAAGATTTATTGATGGAAACGTTTATCGCTACGCATTGATCGTGACGGCTTAGCTGTCTGTCCATAAGACCGTTTATTACTATGATGCCAAAAGTTTCTTGAGACGAACTTTATTAATTTACATCGTGTGTGTAATGCTGAATTTTAACGGTGATGGCTTAACGGTCCGTCCAGAAGACCATTTACTATTCTAAAGCGGTTTTTTCGAGAACTATATTCATTGAAGCGTATATAACTACACTTCACCGCGATGTCTTAATTGTCTGTCCATAAAACCATTTATTACTATGGTGCCAAAGGTTTCTTGAGATGAACTTTATTAAATGGCACCGATATCGCTGCACTTTGACGGTGAAAGCATAATGATTCGTACATGAGAACGGTAATAAATGTATTACTATTCTGCCAAAAGGTTTTAGGTGAAATTAAGCGTGTATGTCTGCAGTTTGACGGTGATGGTTTATCGGTCCGTCCATAAGATCATTTATTACCATTATGCCAAAGGGTTTTTAGACGAACTTTATAGATTGGCATGACATGCATGATGCATGGTATGTATCCTTTGACCGCGATGGCCCATCCACTATTTATTACCATTTTGCCAAAGGGTTTTTTAAGCGAACTCTATTGCAAAGGTAATAATAAAATTATTTTGCTATAATCCGCGAAGAATTCTTCGCGGATTATAGCAAAATAATTTTATTATTACTTTTGTATTATGGATCTCCGCAAAGTAACGCCTAATTCTACGAACTCTATTGATCGACATTGTATATAAGGACTTTGACCATGATGGCTTAACTGTGAGATCGTGTAACCTTTTATCAAGATTACTGGAATAGCCATTACAAAAAATTTTTGCTATGACTTTATATTTATATTACCTTTAACTGACGTGTTATTGGTGTGATATTTTCTTATACATATTATCATTTAATTGCTACGGCAATAAAAAATACTAAAGAATCCTTTAGCACTATTTGCATTTGGTGTGTTCAATACAAAATGAAGCATTTACAATATTTTTTTACTATCTTTTATAATTGGCCCACTAGAGGGGTATAATATATGTATACGTTACCAAAATATCTATACCTCAGTAGCATAGAGACAGCGGTAATTTTTTTTTCAAGGGAGGCAAAGAACTATTTCCAAAATTATTTAGTATCTCTTTGATAATATATATTTCGCTTCATCATGTCTTTAATTCTTCTGTTTAACAATGTTTTTATTTATTTGGATCACCAACAACATTACATATTAAATAATAATAAATTTGTGAATTATTTTCTATAACTTTTGTAAAGGCAAATCCAAAACAGATTAGGGAATCTTATTATAATTTAAAAACGTATACCGAAAATAATCACCGATTTTCGAACTATTTAAAGTGTAGCGTCATGACATTGATATTATTAATTTATTATTATTATTTATTTTAGTAATTTTGTTCTAAACAAAGAAAATTACACCTATGTCGCACGCAGTATTAATGTAACCTAATTTTAAAAAGTTGATATGTGGCAAATTCGCAATTAAGCATAGCGCCTACAAAACTTGTGAGTGTCAAGGAAACAAACCTAATTTTAAATTAGGTCACTTGAAAATTAAGCGATGTATTATATTTTTGTATTTGGTGCCAGACGTTGGCAAAGTGCTCACTGGCATAAAATCTACAAAACTATAATGAAAATTCAAATTATACAGTTAAATGCGGGTTAAAATCGTTCAAAATTGATCTTTTTTAATCAAGTCTTATTTTGAATTAGGTCATTTTGATACAAGCGTGCGATATGCTTCTGAGGTATAGATGTAAAATTGTGTGTTTCGAGTGATAAAACGCGGTGGTGCGGGTGTGGACTTAATGATAATGTAATAAGAATTATATGTACTAAGTAACTGGCCATGCTTATTTTGGTTTACTTTATATCGGGACTGTTTGTAAGCATATAACTCGTTCAAATTATTTTTTTGTGATCTAACATATATTTCAATTCAGATTGATAGTCCTATATGAATCATAGAGATAATATACAATAGAGATATTAATACAGACAAGCCTTATTCTAATCTTCGTTCTTATCATATATATATATATATATATATATATATATATATATATATATATATATATATATATATATATATATATATATATATATATATATATATATATATATATATATATATATATATATATATATATATATATATATATATATATAGTAATTTTCTTGGAGCGACAAAATAAAAAAGTGTGTTGCTCTGAAAAATCAAAGATTTATTTTTATTCGTCTTAATCACTATATTTACACTATACACTATAAACTAAAACTAATATAAATACCTGAAAAATCAAAGAAACGACAATAAAGTTTATATTTTGCCTTTAAATATTTACATTATATCAATCCTGATAATATTTGCTTTAAACATTTTTCTTTTGACGGCGTCAATTCGTTTCCTTTTCCAAATTTAAAATTAAGATGTGTACATATCAAAATTAAAAAGAATTTATATTCTTTACATATATATATATATATATATATATATATATATATATATATATATATATATATATATATATATATATATATATATATATATATATATATATATAGAATAGGCGTTAATTTGCGGAGATCCATAACATAAAAGTAACGAAAATAATATTTTGCTATAATTAATTGAAATTAATTAAAAAAATATTTATCGCGGATTATAGCAAAATATTATTTTCAGTACTTTAGTCTACTTTTAGAATTATTAACTAGAGTTGGAAAGGTATAGGTAAGCTTGTCTGTGAGAATGTCACAATAAATAATGACAGTAAAGACGAAACTCGTATACTTTGTCTTTGTCCAATCACACATGAAAAGAGAGACAGATACACCCTCATTTGCTTTCTCTTTATTATAATATGGAACATTTTAGGATGACTATCCTGTTCTAGTATAATGACTTAATGATTTATATTTATTGAGGATTGACACGAGACTGTCACTAAAATAAAAAATACTACAAGAAATATTAGTTTTTTTTTAAATATTCCTAACTAAAGTTTTCTTTTAGGTAAATAATCATTAGAAACCGTCTTCTCTTTACGTTTTTAAATTAGTCATTTCACTTGTTGATGCTAAATGCGAAATTAATTTGAACGAGATATACTGCATTGAATAACAATTATTTTGTAAGACATACTGTACTCTTAAAGTTGATGTTAAATTTTTATCTAGTTAAAAATTGCAATTGTTGGAAACGGGGAAATAAGCAAAAATATACATCAATAAGCTTTGCACTAACTTAGCGTATGTTATATACATTTTTAAACTATCATTCCTATATTTCTAGTATATATTTAACTTTACTTAATAATTACATACAAAAAACAGGTTGCACTCCGAGCAGAAGTGAAAACTTGAATATTAACGTTGTGCATTTTTGATATTTTGGAATCGTTAGGATATAATTTTGAACGAATTGCTTTCATTATCAGTATACTATCATTTATGTGGTAACATACATCGTATACAAACAACAATTTGCACATGCGGGCGTGGGGCCCGGTGCAAAGTATTACTCCGAGCCTTAATAAAGTGGACTGTATTTTTTATTATTGCTGGTTCGCGGAAACCCCCAAAATACTTGCAAACAACAAGGTAGGATGTGGCAGCCGTCTGGTACTGGGCGGGAATAAAATAACTGCCACGAGGGATGGAGGCACTTACTTGTGATATCGGATCCAACACTTTGTCCAATCACTGCTGTTAACACTATTTACACTACACAAACGTGCTAGCGGTGCGGTGCGAACTTATAGCCAAAATTATGCGCGTGCGGCGATAGATTACATACGGCGTTGATGTGCGACGTGCGACGACCGTCTTGCGACTGAAGTGCGTGCGGAAGGAAGCGGGAAGGATGCTATTGCAAGTATGATATCAAACATCCCCCCGGCCATGAAGGATCCCTTCATAAATGCGGTATAATAAACAAACAAAATTTAATCTACAGAAGAACCTAAAACTACTTATTCATTTAATTTGTGCGTAATACATTAAAAGTAAACTAAACCTAAACAAATTATAAATAACTATTGCATTGGCAACGGGCAGAGTTTAACGACGGGTCTATCATAAGTACCACTCTTGGTCTTAACTTGAGCGACTCGAACTACTCCATTTTTACCCGGGAAAACCTTAGTTATAATGCCTAAGGGCCACTGCAACGGCGGTGCGTTTTCTATGTTAAGAATAACGATGGTTCCTACTGTAAGCGGGTGAGACGGTGTATTCCACTTTTCTCGCATTTGCAAATTATGCAAATACTCCGTCTTAAATCGTTTCCAAAATGACTGGACAAGAGAGTCCATTAACGAATGTCTAGATAAAAGACTAGTACGTTCACTAATGTTAGGTGCGGGTATAAACTCTAGCGGTATAGCGGAAAGAAAATGTGAAGGTGTAAGCGCGGTTGGCTCAGAAGGGTCTGAGCTTAAAGCGTACAAATGATTGCGGTGATAATAATCAACTAAAATATCTAATATGTGCCCCTTTTTGGGCAATAAAGCGGGATGCTTATGTGAAAAATCTAAAGAAGAATAGGACAGACGTCCACCTACGCGTAATATGCCGTTAGAAACGAAAGGGAATAACTTTCTCAATGCGGGCGAACAGGATTTATTATTTCTAATATTATTGAGATCGTCACTAAAGGCTTCGCGTTGTATCGCTTGAATTATAGCTAATTCTGCCGTATCCATATCCTCAGCTGTTATTGTTTTATTACGCGGAAGTTTTCGCAAGAACCGAAGGATATAAACGGTGCAGCGAATAAATTTGGTCCAAGAAGAAAACTTGTAACCAAGCGTTACGATGATATTTTCATCGTGCGGTCTTGTTACATGAGAAACAGTTTTCTTCTCAGGTACTGCGGTTTTATCACTAGGTGCAAAGGTATTTAGACACCATTCTTCAGAGCGAAAAGAAAGCCAAGGCGGGCCTCTAAACCAAAGCGTGTGCTCTAAAAGTTGTGTAGGCAAAAGCCCGCGTGAGACACAATCCGCAGGATTTTGAATACCTGCGATGTGGTAAAAGTCAACCTTGAAAGTTGAAAGATGCGTCTGAATTTCGGATATCCTATTAGCTACGTAAGTGTTAAATTTGTGCGGTGAAGAAAGTGCCCAGCACAGAGCAACTTCTGAATCAGAGAATACAAGTACCTCATTTATAGTTATGCGGGTAGACAAAGTGTCATAAACCGATCGAACTAAACGTGCGAGCAGAACTAAGGCATTTAGTTCGAGTCGAGCGAGTGTTATCTTTGGCTTTAAAGGTGCCACGCGAGATTTAGAACAGACCAACGTAACTATAGGCGGAAGATTCGCAGTTTCAGTGTGTAAATATAACACACAACCATAAGCCTTCTCACTAGCAAAAGCAAGAAGTGTAACTTTAGAAGTTTCCTCAATTCCCATATAGCGGTTAAATTTAAGTTGAGCGATAAGTGGCAACTCAGAAATATAGTTTTGCCATTTATGAACAAAATGTACAGGAAGAGAGTCATCCCAACCTATATGAAGTAGCCACAATTCTTGTATAATCAATTTAGCGTATAGAATTACAGGACCAATAAGGCCTAAAACGTCATAAAGACGAGCGGTAGTGGAGAGGATAGCTCGCTTAGTACAAGCTGTTGGCGGTTGCGTTACGGTAAATACAAAATCATCAGATGCAGGTAGCCAGTGCAGACCGAGAATTTTAAAAGTGCTATTAGGGTCAAAAGATATTACCTCAGATTGGCGGTGAGATTCTGGTAAGTGTTCCAACAATTCATGTGAATTGCTGGTCCACTTCACCAGTTCAAATCCACCTGCCTTGAAGAGATGGATCAATTCATCCGCTACCTTAACTGCTTCATCGAGCGTTGAAGCAGAAGAAGCCAAATCGTCCATATATACATCTCTCTCGAGCACGGCGGCTGCAAGAGGCCATCTTTGCCTTTCGTCACTGGCTAACTGGCGTAAGGTGCGTATTGCCAGAAATGGCGAAGAGCGGAGACCGAATGTAACTCGATTAAACTGATATATTTCGAGCGGTTCGTCAGGAGAAAAGCGGTATATAATTTGTTGATATTTGCGGTGCGGGGGATTCACATTAATACATAAGTACATTTGTTTTACGTCGGCGAAGAATGCTATGCGGAAAATGCGGACATTTAACAAAATATTAAAAATATCTGGTTGCAAATTGCAACCAGTATACAAAATGTCATTAAGTGACAACCCTGTATCTGTACAAGCGCTGCCATCTAATACGACGCGTAATTTCGTAGTCGATTTATCGTTGCGTACTACAGGATGATGCGGGAGAAAGTAGCCTGGCAAAATACAATTGTCAGGTGACACGCGTGATAAAATACCCGTAGCAAGATAGTCGCGGATGACGTCATTATATTTTTCGTGAAGCTCAGGTTCTCTAGAAAACTTCTTCTCTAAATTATAAAACCTACGCCGAGCGGTGATGTAGGAATTACCTAAATTATTAGGGTCCTGTTTAAAAGGAAGATCAACAGAATAAGTACCATCCGGACTACGTGCGGTTGTTGAAATATATATTTCTTCACACCGTTGTTCGTCAGGACTCAAAAACTTGCGAACAGGTGTTTCTTCAAGTGACCAAAATTTTTCTATTAGTTTATCTAATGGTTCACTTGTGAGCGAACACATAGTGCGTGTGTGACAAGGCTTAGAAATGATAGGGGCGTCACCCATTACAATATAACCCAAAGAGGTTTCAAAAGCGGAAGGCATATTATTCTTACCTATTATTTTATCATATAATAATATCCTGCAGTAAATATTCACACCGAGTAAAACATCTATTGGACCCGGTTCACAGAAAGCGTCGTCCGCGAGCGGTAAGTTGCGAATATAATCTATCGATGTTAAATCGACGTTCGCGTCAGGTAAGTGTGACGTAATGCGTTCTACAACCATAGGCTGTATACAATATTCCGACAAACTGTCAAAGCGGGAGTTAAACTTGAGGTCGGTATAACCCAAAATTTTCTGAGAGGTTCCACCGAACCCCTGAACCTCAGAGTAGCGGTTTTGCGGAGAAATATGAAGTGAGAGTCGTTTACAACAGTCGAAAGAAATATAATCACTTTGCGACCCTGGGTCTATAAGACATCTCAAATAATGCGTGCGGTTATATTTATCAGTGACCCTTATCTTGGCTGTGCCAAGCAAGGTAGTGGTTGCGGTGCGGTTTAAGCGGTCATAATGACAGACAAGAGCATTACTTGTATTTAGATTGGCAAGCGCAGAAGCATCGTCAGTGCGTTCTATACGCTCGGCCGACTCCTTGCGAGGCGAGTCGTAAGCGCGCGAGTGAGTCATACGAGACGGCGAGTTGCTACGCTGTACGGGCGGTTGTATCGCGGCAGGCTCCTTAGTTTTGTTTTTAATATTAAAATGTAATAAAGAATGATGTCTTGCAGAGCAAAAATTACAAGTATGCTTTGATGCACAAGACATAATTTTATGACTAACACTCAAACAATTGCTACAAAAAGAATTATTTTTAACGTAATTATATCTTTGTTGCGGATTTAATTTCATGAAGGAAGAACACGAATACATATGAGAATGTTGAATATTCTTACATAAACTACATTTAATTTTATTATTTGAATTAAATACCGAGTCCGTATTAACAAAGGTTTTCGTTGACGGAACTTTCGCGGGCAAAGGAATATTTTTATTACGATATTTAATCGGCTGCGGGTTGGAAAAATTATTAATAGAACGCGACAATACTTTGTTTTGTTCCTTAACGAATTCGATAAGATTTTTATATGATGGAATCTTATCTTGGCGGTTCAAAATTTCAAACATTCTTACTGTATCCGAATCTAACTTTTGCGTAGCCAAATGAAAAAATATAAAATCGGTTAAATCCAATTTTAATTGCTTAAGCGCTTCGACCGAAGAGTCGAAGGTGTTAATGAAATGATCTAAGGCATTTATATTATTACTAGCGAGCGGTTTAAATTGTAACAATTGATTGAGATAAGCGCTGGCGAGCGAGCGGGGGTCGTCATACTTTTGTATCAGGGCCTCCCATATAATAGAATAATTTTCAGCGGTCAGCGGTAAGCCCGAACAAACAGACGACGCCTTACCAGACAATTTACCGACTAAATAAAATATCCTTTCACTATCAGATAGATTAGAGTTGTCATGGATCATACTTTTAAACTGCTGGTAAAATAAAGGCCATTTACAGACATCTCCATCAAAAGATAGTAAGTCTATAGGCGGGAGGTGCGGTTTTAACTTAGGTATATGCGAAGATGATTGCGGTTTACTACTAGTAGTTTCGCTATTTAGCGTCAATATTTGCTTAACGAAACAAAACATTTCCTCAAATGAGGTCCATGACTGGTAATTAATAGGCCTTTTAGGATAAAATTTTAGATTAAGAACATTAAATGAATCTAAATTTTGCTCAAATTCCTTCCGCAAAGTATCGATATTAATAGTTTTCGAACTCAAAGTTGAAAACTTACTAGGATCTTTTTCGCATAAAACAGCTGTATCGTATATACTTTGCATCCGAGAAAACATGGCATCGCGTTTCGATTCCAATATTAAAAGCATATTAATATCGTCATTGTCAGATAAGGTTTTTGTATCACTTCTACTCATTATGAAGTAACAAAAATATCGTTATTAGAACGCGCGAGAATATACCTTATGAACTAAGTAATACGAGTCAACCAGCGTTTAATAAATAATCCGAGCGGGTGGTTTGAACAAAATGCAACTAGCGAGCGGAGCTGCACAGCGACGTCGTGACCTTTTAACTTAATATCGGTCAAACGAAATAATACGAAGTTAATAATTAACCAAGTACAAAGCGAAAAGAGTGGAATGCACGAGAATGTATGCGATAAGTGATGTTGTTATAGAATTAAAACAGTTGCCAATGCGGTTTAACAAAAATATAGTATAATTTTAACAACTATTTAGTACTACAGCACAAATTATGTGTATTAAATTAATAAGTAGTCAACTGCAGTATGCGGTTTAATTACGATAAGAACCGATTTAAAGTATAAGACAAATTTTAATGAATTTGAATGCGGTTTAACTATAATATGCGGTTAATAATTACGGTTCAAATCGAACAATAGACAAAATGGTGGACCGAATGACTAAGAATATTAATAAATTCGGTTCGATGTGACCAAAAAATGGACATGCGGGCGTGGGGCCCGGTGCAAAGTATTACTCCGAGCCTTAATAAAGTGGACTGTATTTTTTATTATTGCTGGTTCGCGGAAACCCCCAAAATACTTGCAAACAACAAGGTAGGATGTGGCAGCCGTCTGGTACTGGGCGGGAATAAAATAACTGCCACGAGGGATGGAGGCACTTACTTGTGATATCGGATCCAACACTTTGTCCAATCACTGCTGTTAACACTATTTACACTACACAAACGTGCTAGCGGTGCGGTGCGAACTTATAGCCAAAATTATGCGCGTGCGGCGATAGATTACATACGGCGTTGATGTGCGACGTGCGACGACCGTCTTGCGACTGAAGTGCGTGCGGAAGGAAGCGGGAAGGATGCTATTGCAAGTATGATATCAAACAATATTATATTAAAAATTTAACACTTCAAAATGATTAATTCAATCCAATTCGCGCAAGCACCCTGCGCCGCCTAAACTAAATGAATCTTACAAATTTTCGATCAGTTCAGGTCTCCTGATGGGAGATCAACGTTTTTTACCCATTACAGAAAGTGCACAACAACACTAAAGAAGTTTTCACTTCAGAAAACGTCATATTCTCCAGTGCCAAAGATATAGTTGACCCACAAATACAAATTTATATGGAAACATATAAATTATCAATTAATTTATTTTTTTCGAAATTAACTCCTATACAACTTACCACGAAAGAGTTGGTATTACAATTTGTTTAAAAAAATACTATTAACTTATGACTATTATTAAAAAAATATCCGATAATAATATGTAAATCCGTTTTATTTACTTTTAATAATCTAAATTAAAACGGAGTTGATATAATTTTCTTTAGCAAATGTCAGTAACCTACTTACTGACGTTGCGTGGGCCACGTTGGCTTAATCTAGTACTGTATACGTGAATCACTATAACAATTATCTTTCGTTTAATATTTAACTAGATACTGTAAATCATATGAGAAAAATTAAGAAAACTATTTTTGTAAGTAACTTCCGCGCTTATCCCTCTGAGGTTATAAAACATACAGTTAAGACAAATGTACTCGTATGTACGGTAAATTTTATTTTATTTATGTTATTTTAAATTTTATAATACTTCATACTAAAGCGTACCAAAATAAATGTCGCCATATAATTAACAACTCTTATTTTATACTAAATCCAGTTTGGATGTTCCTAGGTATAGTTAATTTTATGATATTTAATAGATCTGATACGATTTTATAGTAGAGACTATAATGGTTCAGTATATATCGCAAGCTTTAAAGTGACCTAATTTGAAAAAAATAATTGCAATTTAGCGTAACGTAGCGCCTACAAAACTCATGAGTGTTAAAGAGTTATGACTTATCCCTTTTAGGGATAAGTCCGCCTTTATAAATGTGCTTTTTTACTTTATCTTTCTCTTTCCTAATTATATGTATAAAGAGAGAAAAATAAATAAATAAAGGGACCCATAACTTGGAAGAGAAAATGACACTCTTTTTTAATATTTCATAGCGTGATATAGATAGCATTGATAAGGTATAATTAAATTTAACCAATTCTGATTTCGTTCACTTTAAAACTAAGCGTATAATATATTTTTGTATTTGGTGCCAAACGTTGACAGAGTGGTCACTGGCATCAAATGTACAAAATTATACTTAAAGTTTAAATAATACAGTTTAATTTGGGATAAAATCAATTTTTTTATTTCAATATTAAACAATCGAATAACTAAATATTTAACAGAATATTGGCAATTTTTTGTCTGTTAAAATAAACATTTATATTTTGTGCCAGATATTTTAAATCTGTTGTGGTTACTATACCATAATATAATGAGTCATAATCCATGATTATTTTTACGTTGTAACTTAACCTAGCAATAATTTTTAAATATACTCTTTAGGTATATACGTTACAAATAAAACGAAATGTTAACTAACATTATAGACCTATTATTGCATTTTTATTGATAAGGGTTAATTTATTTTGTAATTAATTATGCCCTTATTTGTCTTTTTATCATGTAATTTTAGTAACAGATCAATTCTATATTTTTGACTGGCAACATTTGCCATTACTATTTTATTTTATAACGTGGAATAATGCTGTAAATATATTATATACAGAATTTAAAACTATATTTGCACAATTGAAGTAACTGAAAATATTGTTAATTTGCAAATTTTAAAGTCGCCAATTTCTTTAAAATATCTGTTAATTTTGGATTTAAATATACCCCCATCAATACCATTATGTCCCATGTTTACGCATGGGAAATATGACTTTATTCTTCGGCAAGGGCGAAATGTCAATCAAAATTAAGTAACATACCTGGGAACTGATATTATTAAGTAAGTTTTTAATACTAGTTTTGGAGCATATAAGAAATCATTTATAATGTACTTCGGAAGTTCAAATGAATCGTGTACAAGTAAATCGTTAGATTTTATATATCGCTTAATGTAAATAAACCTTCATTTGTAAATAGCGGTGGAGAATATTGTATTGTTAGTTGTTATATGAAATAAAAGTCAGGAAAATGTGTTTTGGTTTTATTTATATAATGTAACGGAAGGAAAAGGTAGAGGAGTTGACAAGTTGTTAATAAAATAAATTGTTACATGTTTCAAATACAACCTCTTTCATATAGTTGGTCGATAATATAAAAAACATTGTGGCCGTCATTATGTGTTATTGAGTTGTTGATAGAGAAATAATGGGTTAACTTTGGGAGAATTGCTTTTTATTATTGTGTAACAACGCCGCCTTGTCGTTACTGCAAGCAAGCAAGCAAGCAAGCAAGCCATGACGTCACATCTTGCCACAGCCTTTTCGCGCCATTTTGACGTGGGAGATGTGACAGCCGCTGTCATTAGCACCTAGCCCGCGAATAGCGAATAAGAGTTTGCTTTAATATTATTTTTGCAATTCTTATGAAAACAATAAAACTGATTTAGAATATTTCTTTTATTAATACTAGTAGTTTAGTTACAATTGCATAAGTATAGAGGAAAATATAGTTTTTTTTTATAAAATTATCGAAACTTTAGAAAATCGTTTCTTATTTATTGAATTTCTTATTTATAAAGACAAAGAAAAATATCGTTGTAATAAATTACTAATTTATTTTTTCACTTATTTGGAAAACTCAATATACAATTTGATTTAATTAATGCTCATATCTAGCAATTTACTAATTATAAACCTCCCTACTTGGAGCTTAATTTATGGCGGCTTTCCTCCTTGTTCCATGCAACGAAGATAGAGTTAGTACTGTCATTATATTGGTTGAATAGACCTGTGCCTACATTAGGATTTCAATATTTAATGTATTTTTAACGTTTTGAGTTAAATAAAAGAATGCATAGTGGAATATTATTTATTTTTTAAACTAACTTCTTCCGCCCAATTAGGATATTTGTCTATGTCAGGCCATATGACCTTAGACCAAACACATACGGTCAGCGTATTGGTCAGAATTGCTGTAACCGATAGACCAATGCCGGCGATCATCTGTAAATTAGTAATTTATAGAATTAGACGTTACTTTGCGATAAAATATATATAAAATATATAGCTGCGAGAGAAGTTTAAGGAGATAGGTATTCTTACATTTGCTTCACAGTACATTTTAAGTTATTTAATTTTTGTACATAAAAATACAAAGAGATATAGAACGATAGGTGATGTATATAATAGACAAAGTAGGAACCGAACAAAAGTACGTTAGTCGTTTGTGGGTTGGGTATAAGATAATATAATTAAATACCACAATCAATTTTAGATTTTACAGTTTAAAAAAAAACTGATAAACGGAGGCTGATACAGAAAGCCTACTATACTTAGGATTATTCAGATGATAAGAATTTGATTAAGCTACTGTTCGACCCTACACAAGACGGTAGTAAATAAAATGAACGCGTTATAAGAATTATTTACAAATGAGCAACCGGCAAGTTTATTGTTTGCTTTTCTGGGTAGGAACAGCTATCAGAAGCAGTAGAGTTCACGATTCAAAAGTACTTGTTTACAAGTTTACTTGAATAAAGAATATTTAGAATTTGAATTTGAATTACCATTTTCTTCGGAGGTATGTGGACATAAGCAGCCACGAGGGCATACGCCGGCGTACCAGTGATTAAATGGAATGGCAGAGAACTGGAGAGATTTGCGCACAGCATCAGGTAAAATGGATTAATCTTCGATTTCAAACCCTGTATGTGATTTGTGTGTTACCGTAAATACATGAAGTAAATATCCTACTATTATAAATGCGAAAGTTTATTAGTATGGATGTATGTTTGTTACTCTTTCACGGCGAATCCGCTGTACCAATATCGATGAAATTTAACACAATTATTCCTTATATAAAGTTGTGATAACCAAGCGGTAACACCGTGCGACTCTTTCGAGGAGGTCACGGGTTCAAATTCGGTCACTTTAATACTAAGGGCCTGTTTCACAAGTTATTGATAAAGTATCGGATAGTTAACCGACAAATAAACTAAGTAGTAGATAAATGTCTCCAAAACGAGGCTCTAAAAATAAAAATTAAAAAAAAAATCACGGCCATCTTGAAATAGGTATTTGCTATCCTGCAGATAAACAAAACAACAGCCATATGATATACCTACCTGTTAACGTATTTAGGACTTTAAGTCTATCAGAAACCTGAGAAACCCAAAATTCCGAGATGTGTGTCAGATATGTTCCGAATAGGCTAATGCCCTAAGCGTACGAAATATACTTACCACATTAGCAAGATGCGGTATTAAAGAACGCGCCACGGTCATGTTACTAGCAAACTCAGTCAATATCTTGCAAAATATTATCACAACAAACGCCACCGCTGGCTGTGGCCATTTATCAAATAATAACAGAAACTTCTCGAATTCATCAGTCATTTTCGAGTCTTTGAGAGAATCGAAAGTTATATCTGCACTCGCTTTGAAAGAAAATACGATAAAGTTTAGTTTCGATTAATAATTAGGTGTTACTTTGCGGAGATCAATATTATCATTCCATAGTATAAAAGAAAGTCGTTTTCTGTGTCTTTCCCCATGTCCCTATGTCCATATATTCCTATGTATGTTTAAATCTTGAAAACTACGTAACAGATTTTAATGCGGTTATGACAACGAAGCGTACCATTATTCCCTTATCCCCAATCCAGGGAAATTATTCCATTGGTTATAGGTATATGTTTCTAAAAACACCGTGTGGTATCCGGCTGAATAGAATAGACCACCCTCATTTCTTACCGAGGTGTCGTAAAAGGCGAGTAAGTTTAGTTGACCCACCGTATGGTATCCGGTTGAGTAGAATAGGCTACCCACTTTTTTATCGATTGTTGTAAAATACGAGTAAGGTAAGTTGACGTCACGCAGGCAACAAAAAAAGGCCGTAAACTACGTAGCCAAATCATGTGACAATATGTTTATAACACGTTGTGCCGACCCCACTTAAAGGGGGACCCCACTTCTGCCATTATCTCAAAAGTGGGTAAGGGCAGGAGGATGACGTATATGATTCTTGAGTAAATTTCAAGCAATTTCGTCCGTTTTTTAAATTTTAACTGTCGTTAATCATATTTATGTGTTATATGTATATAGATACCAGCATCTTGGGTTGGTAGAAGTGAGAAGTTACATAACTAGTTTCGAACTTATCCATCTTATAAATAATCCATAGCCCAGAACTAAGATAAGTTACCAGTTATAAAGAGAACACTCCAGGGTATATTATTCTGCACCGTATCCCAAGTCAAGCATCCTCTATTCGGACACGTTGGTAATGATTTAGAAGGATCTATAACACTAATGTTTGATTAAACACTAATTTTCTGTTCTTACAATTATTATTTCAATATTTATTTATTTATTTATTTATTTTAAAAGGCCATCAACAATATACACACCAAGTACTGCTAAAAATACAAATGTTGAAAACTTAAACTAAGTGCTATATCAATTATAGATGGCAACGGCATGCACAATTTGACAACAGTTATTTTGCCATCGTTTGCTTTATGTATGTATGTATGATAAAGAATACATTTTTATTATTTTTTTTTTTTTTTTAAACAAATTTATAATATACTTAAAAGAAAAGATAAAAATAAAATAGATCAGTGGAAGGAATTAGGCTGGTTAAATTAAATATTGGGTTAAACTTAGCTTAGACCTACTACTTCGTTTCAATGTGATAGATTAGTTACATATAATGACCAGAATTATCTAGGGATATGTAAATTTCACCACGATGGTTCACAGATAATCGCATCGTGGCTGATAAATGTCAGTCAATAATATAAGTTTTCACAGAACACTCAGAGCTCTTACTTCCAAATTTAAATCAGGTGCTGTAACCATTTGCGTAGCTGTTTAGTTATCACGATTTATTAATAAGTAAAGGATTTTATATATATTTTAATTACCTCTTTCTTTTCTGAAGAAATTGATACAATCCAATTTAATCGGTGCCAGAAATAATATTAATATACAAGGTATGGATATATTCACGACACTGAAAATCAATAATTGAAAGAATAAAGAATACTTTTATCTTGAGCATTAATAATTGCTAATGAAATTTGTTTCATGCCGTTCAAATTAAATTCAAAACAGTACCGCCTAGCGTTTAAATTGTCAGTATCTTGATAAGAGACGACTGTCGCTTGAAGAATAGCTGCCATTACAACTAAAGCACCGACAATCTAAAATGCAAAACATCTTTACTGAAAGAGATTAAACATAAAAAAAAAACTTTTGCGAAGATTGGAAAGTTTAAGAGTTCATCGTTTGTTGGAATTGGCTCATTGTTTCTTATAAGGAAGGCTTAAGTATGAAATTCTCTCTCTCTACGTCTATTTCTCTGGATAGTTACAGTAACAAAGTTATAACAAGTCAAGTTCATGTCCCTATTGTTAACCCTTAAGAAGTTCCCTTTTCTGGTGCCAAACTTGGCATCAGAATCTGGTTATGCTTATCATATACATGCATTGTCATCGGGACTGGATCAGTATGTAAAATTTCAGCTTAATCGGACACCGGGAAGTGGGTCAAATTGAACTTGCTACATTCCACCTTCACATACATACATTGCAAGTTGAATAAAAGCTTTCAAAAGAGTGATAAGACACGCGTAATTCACCCTAGCATGAAGCTCTTGGCATCAGGCGATATTACGATTAGAAGAGATTATTGTCATTATAAGCTGTGATAGCCCAGTGGTAAGACCGTGTGACTCTTTCGATAGGTCACGGGTTCTGTTACAAATTGTGTATAATTGGTAATTGCAATTTATATGCTTTTTGGTGAAGGAAAACATCGTGAGGAAACCTGTGTCTCTTGAGAATTCTAGGGATATGTGTAACCTGCCAATCCGGATTAGAGCAGCGTGTTAGGTCCTAGATAGAAGAATTTCTCTTCAAAAACGGAGAGAGGTGGCCTAGTAATGGGACATAAATATATGTAAATTTATGTAAGTCTTTATTTATGGTAACTCAGAACGCATTCGGGTAAGTTATTAACATTACCATTTCCTGAAACTTTATTTTCCCCATCTGCTGATACTGGCCTGTTAATAATACCGTGATAAACTGTTCTTCTTCACTAGTTAGACTAGCTTGGAGGGCTGTGTAGTTTTGGACTCTGAAATAATGCACTAATATAAAATTCACTGATCACTTGTTTAAAGCCGTGTTGATATAGAGCCTTTTACTGGTTCTATAAGTTCGGCGCGATCGATTTTTGAACTTTTCAGGAGAGTCGGAAAACTACTTATTTTTCGTTAGTCCTCATTTTTTTCAACCAGTAGATGTTCGCTGCTGATCTACCAAGTTTTCCGTACCATATTTTCTAGTGCTACTCTGATCCAGTAGTTGTAGTTTTTAAATTAAGTTTAATCCTTATTATATAAAACTAACATTTCAAGTAACGCCCAGAGCTTTTCCATTCTCCATAGACATGATAAGATGGTTTTCTCAAGATGTTCTACTTTACCTCAAAGCATACTGTAAAGTATGTGATAAATTAGACACAAAAGTTTTTGTAGATAAACGAAACCCTGTATTAAGTGCTGTACGGTCGCTATCACACGTATTTCACAGCTTTTTTTTAAAGTAATCCAGCTATTTATGAAACCTGCATATAAAGTTACACTATATTATAAGGTTACCTCAGCATCCCCAAATAATAGAAGTTAAGCCACAAATACAGAACCATTTCCATCAGAAGTACGCCCGGCAAAGTTAATAACAAGTAATGGGGGAACTCCAACTTAAATTCTCCCGGGAATTTGCTGTGAAAAACGAGATTGTTATTGAAATAAAGTTGTCGGTAAACCTTACTCATAAACTTGATTTGCTTGGATAATTTTACACCGTGAGTATATCAGGAGATTAATCGATCCAAATCCACTGTTGGAAATTGGTTTATTCTAGAACTTACATAAAAATATATTATCTAGTAAGGCTGGAATTCAGCGGCGACCTTTTTGTGGACTATCTACCTAGTAGGTATATACCAAGTACCAACGCTGTGCTTTCCAAAGCAGTTTTAGTTAGTTAGTTAGCAATTTGCCTTTTGAAAGCACTTGGTTGCACTTTTTACAGCACTCCATATGTATAAATAATACAAATGTATAAATAGGACGAGGCTAACGTATAAATATATTATGGTTATATTTAAGCTTGTTCCTGTCTGTTATCGTCGTCAACATAAAGAAAGTAAAGAAAAATTTGTTAATTTCGTCACATATATGTCACATTCACACAACTATAATATAAACAGCTTACGTAGCACAATAATTCACGAAGTTTTGGTTTGTCTCGCTACCAATGAACGTTGCCATTCCACCTAAAAATTCAGACACTGAAATATAATAAGCAACAATTTATAGAATTAGGCGTTAGTTTGCGGAGATCCTAATACAAAAGTAATGAAATTATATTGCTATAGTCCGCAATGAAGTAAAATAGAAAATATATATAGTGCTAAACGTAGAGTGGACAATCCGTTTTCATACTGATACATGCAGGATTCGTAAAAACATATGCACACACCTCCACCCCCGTCACCACAATACACAAGCACTACATACGTTCAGTATCACAAAATCAACTATCGTTTCGCCCCGCAACCGAAGCATCATCAGGAGATGTCACGACAAAATCTCAAAGTATAATAAGCAATCAAAGGGTTTTTTTTTTAATTAAATTTACAACTTACCTATTGTTGAAGAGTAAGCAATGCCCATGAAATAAAATATAGTAAAATCTGAAGGCTTCGGTATGCTGAAATTTTATTATATTTTTAATTAAAATTAAAATTTAACTTGACTTTAACAATTTTTTTTTTTTTTTTTTTTTTAAATCTTTATTGCACTATTAAGATAAAAGTACAAAAGGCGGACTTAACACTAAACTAAGCGTTCTCTACCAGTCAACCTTAGGGTCAAACGGAAAATTAAAATAGGTGCAGCAAGCAAACAAACAGAAGAAGAAAAGATGTAATAGGCATAAATAATTAAGAGATGAAAATCAATAGACTATAGCGATGTGCCTAGGCAAATAAGAAATAAATAAATGGATAACAATAAACATAATATAATAAAATAAAATAAAATAGATGGTATAACAAAATATTTAGCGGTTAAAGAAAAAAAATATATATCATTAATTGTTACAGATTAGGTATTTTTTAACATTTGCTTTAAAAGTAAGACGGCTGGAAGATTTTTTGACACAATCAGGGAGATCATTCCACAGACGTACGGCTTGCGAAGTGAAAGATTCTGACAAAAAAGTGGTGCGATGATGAGGCGTGGAAAGCTTAAGGAGATAAAATGAGCGGAGATCACGATTACTTTTGGATGAAAGAAATTGGAAATCTGATTTAAGGTAATTAGGACAATCATTGTTGTGTAAAATCGAATACAGACAACAGAGAGCTCTAAGTTTTCTACGCTTGCATATACTAAGCCATTGCAGCTGAGAGCGGAAGTGAGAGATGTGATCGTACTTGCGAAGATCAAAAATAAACCTAATACAATCATTGAGGAGGCGTTCTAGTTTGTTTAAAAGATCAACGTTGAGGTCCAGATAGCAAACATCGCCATAATCCAAAATTGGAATTATTAATTTTTGGACTAAGATAATCTTGACTTTTCTTGGTAAGAAGTTTTTAAGTCGATAGAAAGATCGCAGAGTGCCGCGCGCCTTACGGCAGACTTCATTGACTTGAGTGCTCCATCGCAAAGTGCTGTCAATATGTAATCCTAGGTTTTTAACGCTAGAACTGAAGGGAATAAGGGCTCCGTCATAGCTAATTGGAGCGGCATTATTCAGGTTGACTTTAGAAATAAGCCGGGAGCTGCCAATTGCGATAGCTTGACACTTACTAGGATTAACATTGATGCCGAATTGTTCAGACCACTTACGGATGTTTTCTAGGTCTTGATTTAGTAGGGAAATAGCTAAATCTAGGTCTGCTGTACTAGTATGCGTGTAAATTTGTAGATCATCGGCGTATAGATGATAGAAACACTGGAGACGCTCCGTTAGATGGTTAATAAAAATAGAAAACAGTAAGGGGGAAAGAATAGCACCTTGTGGGACGCCGGAGGATAAATTACGCCAATCAGAAGAAGTCCCTGCTTGGCGCACCATCTGCTGCCTACCTTGAAGATAAGCCGAAAACCAACTTAGAGTAATAGGAGACAGTTTCATATGAGAAAGCATGGAAAGGAGGATGTCATGGTCAACAGCGTTAAAGGCATTAGAAAAATCGATTAATACCAGTACAGTAATTTTTGAATTCTCCATTCCCTTTTTGATGTCATTTATGACTTTTAAGAGTGCAGTTGTTGTGCTATGTCCTGGCCTAAATCCTGATTGAAAAGGGCTTAACAGATTTTGATGTAACAGGAACTTTGAGAGCTGTCTATGTGCGCAGGCTTCTAATATTTTTGATAGGAACGGCAAAACAGAGATAGGACGATAATGAGAGGGGAGAAGAGGATTGGAGATTTTCGGGAGAGGATAGACATAAGCCTTTCGCCACAATGAAGGGAATTGACCGGTAGAAAACGAAAAATTGATAATGTGCAGTATGGGTGTAAGGATATGGTCAAGTAAGGTAATAATCATGAATCGGTTAATTCCATCACATCCAGTGGATTTTGAGGTGGTTGAACTAATTATGGATTTGACATCGGCGTTATTCATTGTATAAAATTCAAATGAACTATTGATGAGTGAGGGGAGGTTTTTAATTTTAGTGATTGTGGCGGCTTTAGTCGGAGGGTGGATAGGGAATGAAGCAGAAAAGTGATCACTAATGCTATGTATGTCTACGAGAAGATGATCCTGTAAAGAGGAGACGCCAATGCCGTTTTGTTTTAAAAATTTTAATATATCGGGGGAGTTGGCGGCGGATAAATTTTGTTCAAAGTAGTTGCGTTTCGCCATCCTTACAGCCCTATTGCATCGATTCCTAGCTACTCTATATACCTCCCAATTTTGTTCGGACCGATTCCGTTTGTATTTTCTAAAGGCTTTGTCTCGTTTAGACATCGTTAGCCGAATATTGCTTGTAATCCAAGGTGCTGGGGGTCGTTTAATTTTTATTTTGCGAACAGGTGCATGTTTGTCAAAAATCGTTAAAATTTCTTTATTAAGTGCCTCAATTTTGTCATCGATATGGGTAGCCTCGTACAATGGATTCCAGTTAATCTTGGAAGCGTCAGCAATCGCATTCTGCGTATTAAATTTACCGAAACATCGAGACTCGATTGTTAAAGGAGATTGTTTGACAGTGCGTATCTTATATGACATGTAGACAAGGTCATGACGTGAAAACCCTGGGGCGGGATATTGTCCATGTTGAGAAACGTAGCTGGGTGCAGCTGTAATTATAACATCTAGCCAGGAGTCTTTAGTGTCTAAGTTGTGATGGGTCGCCGAAAGTGGTAAAATGTGGAGGTTAGCCGAGTCAAGCATAAGTTTTAAGTTTGAGGATTTGTTGTTTATAATGGACATGTCAGTATTTAAATCACCCATGATTGTAAGATGTGAATACCTAGACCCAAATGATTCAAGGATGGGCTCCAACTCAGAGAGGTAGTGAATTGAGGGCGGGCAGTATATTACACCAAGGACCGACTTTATATTTCCTATAACAACCTCTAGAAATATGAATTCCGGTCCAGCTGAGTAAGGTGAAGGTGAAATTTTTCTTAAATATTGAACTCTATTACTGTTTCAAAAATTTCTCCTAACGAGTAGAGCCAGCAAGAAACATGTCGGTTGCTTTTTTCAAAAACGACGTCTAAATTATGATTTAATAAGTCATAATTTAGCCGTCGTTTTTTTATGTGCCTGTTCAGTGAATAATTAATTTTTTTCCACATTTTTTTTCGGCTAAGGATGCCTTTAAGATACATTAAAAATGAAATAAATCCTTACTTATTGTCGTCATGAGTTGACTTGTTTGTAACATTGCCTAAAATATCACAGGTGTCTAATATTCCCATCTGAAAAATTAGTATTTGTAGGATGAGAATATCTCCTGATAATACTTTCATTATGCATACTACGTGCCCCACCCATCGCCACTTCAGTTTAATGATCCAATGCTATCAGAAGCTTTTGTTCCATTTCTTTATTGAGAAGAGCTAAAAAACTCGGCGGTTGCTCTTTAGTTACATTTTTGTCACTAGCTACTATTTAGCTTCAATTAACTATTCCAAAGATAGCAGGGAATCTTCATGGTAAAGGGAAAGGGGAATTGTTTAATTCAAATTTAACGTGTGGGCCACGGGCAGTAATGAAAACAAAACTACCGGATAGATTTAAAACATTTTTTCACTGTGTGACATAGGCTATATATTTTATACCCGTGCGGAGCCGGAGCGATCCACTTGTAAAGCTATATAATTTCGTGGAACGTTAGTCGTTAGTTGAACCTCTGTATTAGCCTCCTTTTAAGAGCCGGATGCCTTGATAGGAAGATTTTAATATAAAGAGACAATCCTTACATCCACTTTATGAGTTTTTATATAAGGTCCATAGTCGGCGACCAGCCACACTCACTTCACACACCACAGTAAATTTTTGCAACATAACAATTTGGTTAAAAGACAAGTTTTTAACAAATACTTTTAACAAAACTTCATGTCCCTACTGTTAACCGTCATTAGTTCCCTCACCTGGAGTCAATCCTGGCAGCAACACTACGTCATACTTACCATAAACATGCATTATCGTCAGGTTTTGATCAGTAAAATTTCAGCTCAATCGGACAACGGGAAGTGGGTTAAATTTAACCTGCTAGATTCCACCTTCACATATATACACGGCAAGTTGAATCTATCTTCTTCTATCTATTCTATCTATCTTCTATTCTATTCTATTCTATACATATAATAAAATCGTTGAGATGACAAATCTCTTTGCGTTTGTTCCCGCTAATCTCAAATACCGCTTATCCGATTTGAACGCTGTTTTTATTCATGTGTAGTGAAAAGCCTCACTTAACATATAGGGTATGTTTTACTTCAATCGGTCAGCAATTAAAAAAGATATGTAAATTTTAAGTTAAAATATAATACGATACTGCTACTTGCATTTTTTGGTTTTTCACTAATCCTATTAGAGGGTTTCGTCTTAACAAGTTATAATATCGTTCGTAAACTAACGGCCTTAATATATGAATATAACTTACTTAATACACGAAAAGATTGAACTTGAAAAAGTTAATATATCTTTAAATTAAGCACGGCAAAGCGGGCTGGACATACTAGTTTAAAATAAAATTAAAAATACTTGAGCATTATACGTACTTTCTCCAGTTCCATCATTATCGCCTTCACCACGGGCATCATGAGGCCGCACGCCATGCAATTGGTGAACCACATGGATAAGACCATGGTGGTAAAGAACAATATGAAGCTTAATCTACAATAACAATCATCATCCTCCTGCCCTTATCCCACTCTAAGTGGGGTCGGCACAACATGTTATAAACATGTTATCACATGATTTGGTTGCGTTTTTACGACCGGCCGCCTGCCGGTAAGTTGTCGTTAACTTACCTTAGTCGTATTTTACGACACCTCGGTAAGAAAGAGGGTAGTCTATTCTACTAAACCGGATACGACACGGTGGGTCAACTTACCTTAGTCGCCTTTTACGACACCTCGGTAAGAAATGAGGGTGGTACTATTCTATTTAGCCGGATACCACACGGCGTCTTAATCTACAATAACAATATATCTCAAAAAAATATCCCGTTGTTCTTTTGATAGTAGGAAAAATATATAGTACATAATTGAGATAAAAATATGAAATAAATAATGTGATAACCTAGTGGTGAAGCCGTTTTCATGGGTTCTAACCACACTAAAAAAACTGTTAAAACTGTTTAATTGATAATTGCAATTTATCACACTTTTCAGTCATGAAAAACGTGTGGAAACCTGCAAATCTCTAGAGAATTCTGGGGATATGTGTAATCTATCAATCCGCATTGGAGCAGCGCGGTGATTCTAAGCACCAACTCTTCTCCCTACAAAGAGACAGGCGGCCTATGCCTAACAGTGGGATAGTAAGAGGACGTTACTTTTACATAATTAAGGATATATTAACATTTAAGGTTACTCGAACAAATTGAAGTTTGTCCTTAATAATTAGGCTTATTTCGAGGAAATACGAATTACCTAGGATTCATTTTTTTTAAATGTCGTTTTATACCTGTTTTCGGGCATTAAAAAATGCTAAAATGTAGAATTGAAACAAAACAAAATATTTATGGCTATCAAATAATACAATAATGGTAATGAGCGGAAACAAATTGTTCTAATCCCGGGTTCGACGCCCACATTTCGCCAGCGCATACTTTTTTATTTGTTTAATTTGCATTTTTATATATCTTTTAAAATTTACCGAATAACGCTCAATCATCCAGGTACTTTATTTATTTATATTTAAATAACGATTGAATATACCTAAAATGCGAGCATCCGAATATCAGCAATATTTTTAATGCCACTCGTCTATTTATATGGCAACTTTCAACAGCTACTATTAACACCATCACACCCAAACAGTCCAGCGTAGAATTGCTTATGGCAATCTATGTATTATAAAGAGGGAAATATTACTAATATTATCAAACGGAAATAACAAAATAACTGTAAACGGAAACATTAAAATTATATTTTACTCATATTTTATTTTATTAGTTTCTTAAACGGAAACATTAGAATATGTAGTTTTAATTTAATTTAATCGCCTTTTAAAAAATAATGAATTGCTTCGGTAAGAAATGAATGGTCTATTCTAGTCAACCAGATGATACCACACGGCAAATTAATATGTTTAAAGTTATTGCAGATATTGTTTTTATTTAGAGAAAAGTTAAGAAAAAACGATTTATTATTTAGCTAAGTTTATCAAAGCTCCAAGATTTCAAACTTGTAAAATTAAATTAATAGGTGAAATCTAACTTACCGTAAATATCAACTTTTCGTTAAATATGCCAATCATGAAAAAAAGTGCTAGTGGCACAAGTGAGATCACGCCAGGATGTAAAAAATTTCCCATCAATAAAGTTGCAGTAACGAGAAAAACATAAAAACTTAAATAAGCCTATAAATAAACAAAAAATATTATTCAATTATTCAAACATTATTATCAGATACCATTAACTTACATTATTGTCTCCTAAGAAAGCAATTGGCAATAGAATTATAGGAGTAATTACAAGTGATATCGTCTTCATATAAATTCTAAAACAACCTTTGAAACATCCTTTATTTATTTCGCGCAGATTACTATTACTAAAATAAGATAAATGATATAATTATAGAAATCGTATTATCATTTATCAGTCAACGACTATTTCAATCAAACATACGAAGTGAAGGAATCCATTTATTACAAATTTTATCAATATTTTACTTATGCCATATTTATAAAATCTCGTTGGTTACCTACGTAAATTGTAATAAATTCATTTTATTAAAACAGTATAAAAAACTGACAAATCAATGGACAGGAATCCATGGTCACGAATTAAAACTATAAAAAAAATATTTGCAAATAAAACTGAAACGGAACGGAATGAAATCCGATCAATTAGTTGTCAAATTGACTGCGAACAGTGAGGGTATACTTCTTACATTTATTCGTCGCGCAAATATCGCAACAATTTATTGTAAAATCGATAGTTAAAAAATCAACAATGGTCGTGGATTTGGAATATGATTTTAACACTGCAGTTGCGTCAATGGACATTTTTTCTCAGCAGGATTTTAACGATTTAAAAGAGTGGACTCAAAAATTAGATAAATCTAAATATGTGCCAAAAGACCTTACCGACAAACAATTGTTATTATTCTATAACGCCTGTTACGGAGATTTGGATAGAACCAAGACCTGCATTGAGAAATATTACAATCTTAAGAAGACTACGCCGGAGATATTTGACAACCGGGTACTGAGTTCAGAAGAAATACAGCAGTCTATAGAAACATTGTAAGTTATTTTATTACATTTGATTTTAAGTGATGATGTACGTGTGTTATATTGTATGTATAATATTCCACAAAAGCATAAAGATTTTTATAAATTAATTAAAAGTGTGCAATACTAGCATATGCTCATTCGCATAAAACGGCGATCGGCATAATTTTGCATATCAATGTGTGCGTTTTTGTGAAAACAAAAGAACCTTTTTAATATTTAAAAGACGGATGCTATACTGTTCCATGACCATAAAAATTTAAATTACATAAAGACAATATATGATGAAAATTAAAAAAAACATCCTGTGAAACCATAGAGAATTCTTTAAGTTATTTTTTAAATTGTGATTTTTGTGTTCATAATATAAACTTGAATTTTTATTTGTCAGTTTGTATGTATTCAACCATGTTCTGAAAAATAAAACTTTGGGCAATACATAATATAATTATTCTTGTTAACAAAAAGTAAAAAAAAATTTAAAATAGTCAGGTGATAGCATAAAATCACAGGTTCCCATCCCAGCCCATCTTTTTCATGTAATTTATTGCTGCTTTAAAAAGTTTGTCTCATTCAAAAATAATCTCAAGTGATATTTAAATGATAGTACTGTGTATATAAAATTTAATACCTTATTTAAGTAAAGACATAACCAAAGTACCTAAAAAAAAGTATATATAATTTTAATGTTATTTTTGTCCTTCTTGAAAATTTACTATATTACAGTTGTTGTGCAAGTTTTCCTCTCAATAAATATAACAACATTAGACTTTACTGATAATGTCACATCTTAATGTCTACTTAACATTTATTAGACCTTGACACTTAATGAATATTTATATATATAAACTTTATTATTCAATTCCTTTTTTTATTCTATGAACTGTAATATATGTTTCTATGAGTCATAAACAATGTCAAACATGTTTTTTTTTTAATAAAGCGTGTAGATGTTTTAAATGACATATCTACCATTTAGAAATTATTTTGATTTTAAAAGTTTGTTATAATTTACTGCTTCAAACATTTTTGTAATTGGAATTATCATTAAAAGGTCAGTAAACTGCAAAAAATATCATCAACCAACTTTGTTTGTAAAAAAATGTAACAGCATGTTACTATCCCATTGCTAAGCATAAGCTTCCCCTCTCCGTTTTTAGAGATGGGTTGAAGCTAAGATCTAACACACTGCTCGTATACACTAGCTAGTTTACAGATATCTCTACAGAATTCTGGGGATATGTGTAATCTACCAATCTGCATTGGAGCAGCGTGGTAGGTCTTAGCTCCAATCCTTCTCTCCAAAAACGGAGAGAAGAGGCTTATTCCCAGCAGCAGTAATAGGCCACTACTTTACTATATGTGTTATATCGCTAGATGTTAACTTATGATTGTGGTTCAAGTAGGCATAAGTAGTAGAAAGTAAGGTTATAAGTAAGTTATAAAGTAAGGTTTATAGTTTGTAGTTACTATAGGGGTGGCATTTCCCTTGAGATTTGGGGGATTTGGATTTGTATCTGGCTTAGTAGAATTGGCCACTAAGATTTTTAAATAACAAAAAAAATACAAAGTCACGTTAGTAACATTCATGATCATCATCCTTCTGCTCTTATCCCACTCTAAAGTGGGGTCGGCACAACATGTTATAAACATGCTATCACATGATTTGGCTGCGTTTTTACGACCGGCCGCCTGCCTGACGTCAACCTACCTTAGTCGCCTTTTACTACACCTCGGTAAGAAATGAGGATGGTACTATTCTATTCAGCCGGATACCACACGGCTTGTTAGTAACATTCATGATATCATTAAATAATTTAATACTTTAGTTAAGAAATATGATACTTATCCGTTTAATTTATACTGTAAAAACTTCTGTATAAATTACATTAAACTAAAATCCTTTTTCTATCTAGATGATGCAATTATCGTATATAAAATTATATTTTTGGATAACCTCAGCTCAACTGGCCAGGTTAAGGTAATATATTTTATTAACCTTCACAATTTTAGAATTGCTTAAATGCAATTTTAGTTATTTGTAATCGTTAATTTACCGGTAAATATTTATGCAGTGGTAGATTTCGGGGTGAGTAGGCTTGAGATGTTTTGGGAAATTTAAACAATTTGGGAATTTAAGAACATTTCAGTCAAAGAATCAAATCAAATCAAAATAATCTTGAAATGATTTATAGGAGGCGTAACTTTGCAAAATTCCATAGTACAGAAATTACAATAAAAACACTTTGCTGTAATCCGCGTTTGTTAAGAGAATACTGTGTGTAGTGCTTGTGTGGAGTGTTGGCGGCTTTTTTTATCTTGTGGTGACTTGTCCTGCATGTATAAGGTATGTGATTGTTGCCTGAATGAAGTATGTGAGGCCAGATTATTTTACGACTTAATTGACATGTATCGTTATATTACGACCAAAATTATACAAAATATTATTAAAAATATTATAGTATATCAATATTACCAGTTGTCTGTGCTATCCGGCTGGGTAGAATAGACCACTCTAATTTCTTACCGAGGTATCGAAAAGGGCGACTAAGAAAAACTGGTCCGCCGTGTGCTATCCGGCTGAGTAGAATAAACCACCCCAATTTCTTACCGAAGTGTCGTAAAAGGCAACTAAGTTAATTTGACGTCAGGTAAGCAGCCGGTTAAATACCCAGCCAAATCATATTACAACACATTGTCCGACCCCACTTAGAGTGGTATAAGGACAGCGAATGACGATGAGAATAATGATTACTAGTTAAACGTTAACCTGAAAGGTTATAAGTTTGACTGGCCCGTTGGAGCAGTGGGTATTGACCCTGCCTTCAGCTCCGCGGGTCGCGGGTTCGATTCCCGCCGAGGGCTAACTTTTTCTATAAATTAATTTGTTGGTCTTTGAGCCTGGGTGTATATTTGTATTTAAGTATGTATTTAAAAAATATACAAGTATATATTCACCAGTTGTCTGTCACCCATAACACAAGTATAAAGTTACTTACTTTGGGGACGGGCGACCGTGTGTGTAAGTGTCCCATATATTTATTTATTATATGGCGATAAAAGCATTTTTTTCTATCAATGCTATAGCACTGATTTTATGGGAATAGATGCAATGAACAATGGCGCTAGGCGACAATCTACTAGTAAATGGTTGCGCAACCAACTAGTAATAATTAAATAAACAATAAAATCATTAATTACCATTTATCGCGTACATAACTGTTTATCAGGAAATAATATAGATAGTTGTTCTATAATGTTATGTACCTACCTGGGTGCCCTTGCTCGGTGATTTTGTTTAAAGATATTAAAAAAATGAAAGTCAAAAAAATAAAAAAGAAAGAAAGGTTGGTGATATCTGAGACACTTTCACGTCTCTGGTCCGGTCCCCACAACAACTTTACAAATAACAGCAAAACTAATCATTTTATTCTATTTATATTGTAGTAGTTTTTCATTGCTCGAAAACTGTGATAAAACGCCATTTTTTTAAATGAAACCTAGAGCTAGATCGATTTTTGCTCCCCAAAATCCCCTACATGCTGAATTTCATGAAAATCGTTGGAGCCGTTTCCGAAATTCAGATTCTATGTATGTAAATGCAAGATTAACACATTTAAATATTAAAGATATTTACCATTTATCGCATTTACATAACTGTTTATCAATAAATAATGTAGATAATTGTCTGTAATCTTTAACGCCGTGTGGTATCCGGCTGAATAGAATAGTACCGCCCTCATTTCTTACCGAGGTGTCGTAAAAGGCGACTAAGGTAAGTCGACCCGCCGTGTGGTATCCGGCTGAGTAGAATAGACCAACCTCATTTCTTACCGAGGTGTCGTAAAAGGCGACTAAGGTAAGTTGACCCACCGTGTGGTATCCGGTTGAGTAAAATAGACCACCCTCTTTCTTACCGAGGAGTCGTAAAATACTAAGGTAAGTTGACGTCAGGCAGGCGGCCGGTCGTAAAAAACGTAGCCAAATCATATGACAACATGTTTGTAACATGTTGTGCCGACCCCACTTAGAGTGGGATAAGGGCAGGTGGATGATGAATTGTCTGTAATCGTTAATATTTACATATATTAATATATTTTCTGAATCTCGGAAACGGCTCCAACATTTTCCTGAAATTAGGCTTGTAGGCACTTTTAGGGGAGAAGAATCGATCTAGCTAGGTTTTATTTAAAAAAAACTCGTTTATCCCTGTTTTTCGGCACTAAAAAATTCTAAAATTTACATTGAATATAAAACACTATTTTTCCCGTAAATTGTCAAGTCGGCGTAGGTTATTTGGGGAACGGCCGGTCTCGAGAAATGAAAATATCTAGGATCGAGCGCCACCTACCCAATTATTTCTTTTTTCTTTAATTTAATTTTTTAATTTTTTCTTTTTTTTGTAGCTTCTTTTTTTATTTCAAGGCTCGGTTACCCAGGTACTGTTAATAATATTCGATGTAAAGAAAACATATTATCAGGAGGTTTGATAAAAGTGTAAACACGACCTAATTTGGAGTGTTGGGAAATGAGTTCATTGTCTTAAAGAAATCTGCGGTGCATGGCCTTAGTAGCTGCAATCTTAACGTCTTATTGTTTTTATCATCAGTTCAATAACAATAACTTCAATAATTTATAGAATACTAGCTTTTACCCTTTTTTTTTCTTAAAATAACTCTTTTGACGTAAGCCAAACGACTTGATACAGAACCTCATTTAAACTAGATTTGACTTGACTTTGAAGCATCGTGAAAAAAAAACTTTTATAGGTTGATAATAGATGGCGCTGTTTACTATCATTTTATTCCTGTAGAATTAACAGGTCTTCTATAGCCTATATGTTACCACGGTGTATATGCAATACTTTTCTTACTTTTTTTTACCAATGAGTTTACTTTAAAAATATGTGTCTAATTGATATCTGCAATTTATCACACGCTTTTCGGCAAAGAAATCACCGTTACGAAACCTATATACCTACATACATTTCGGCATTCGTTAGTAGTAATTACATGTAATTAAATGGAGGACATATTTGTATTATGATTTTGACTTTTTGTCAGTTTGTTCACAATTTTAGCAGTGTTGTAGATGTTGAATTACCTTGAAATAATGACCTCCGAAATATTGACAGTCTCAATTTTATGTTTAATTTTAAGAAAACTTTAAAAAATCTCAACTCGTGCCGTCTATTTATGTAGTGCCGACCTGTAACTTTCCCACTGCTGGGCATAAGTTTCCCCTCTACTTTTTTGGAGAGAAGGTTTGGAACTTGGATAAACCAAGCTGGTATGCAGATTTTGGTAGGATACTCATATCCCCGAAATTCTCTAAATATATGCAACTTTCCTCACGATGTTTTGCTTAAAAAAAAGGCATGTGATACCTTAATTGCAATTATCAACTAGACACATAAGTTTTAACAGAAAAACTCATTGGTGTCTGCCCGGGATTTGAACCCGTAACCGCCTCGAGAGAGTCGGATGGTTTTGCCGCTGAGCTATCACAGCTTCTCTAAGCTATAACCTACACCAATTTGTTTCTAGTCATTGTACCTTCTTAAAAAATTGTTCTATACATATAGTGTGGATGAACTACCCGTCGTGTGGTATCCGGCTGAGTAGAGTAGACCACCCTCATTTCTTACCAAGGTGTTGTAAAAAGCGACCAAGGTAATTTGACCCACCGTGTAGTATCTGGTTGAGTAAAATAGGCCACCGTCTTTCTTGCCGAGGTGTTATAAAAGGCGACTAAGCTAAGTTGACTCACCGTGTGGTATCCGACTGAGTAGTATAGACCACCCTCTTTCTTACCGAGGTGTTATAAAAGGCAACTAAGGTAAGGTGACGTTAGGCAGGCGGTCGTTTGTGAAATACGTAGCCAAATGATTTGGCAACATGTTTATAACATTTTGTGCCGAACCCAATTAATTTAGAGTGGGATAAAGGCAATAGGATGATGATAATAGTGTGGATGAACTAGTAAGGTTTATGTGATTAAATTATTTCCAGAGAGTTCTCCGTGCTACCGGAGAAGTCCTGCGAAGGTTACGACTTGATCTACCATCGGTTACATCTCACAGAGCCTTCTAAGTATCACTTCGAGCCTGGCTGCAAACTGCTCTTCATGACAGTAGGTACGTAGTAATTTCTATATAAAATAGGACATATGCTACCCATTTGATATTCCTTTTGTGAAGCCATCATGGTCAGGAAGGAGACTGTCGAGAGTGACCGCTAAAAGGCTGATCCTTCTCGCAGTCAAAGACGAAGGGGCCGTATAAACCGCCCTAATGATAATTGACAGTCCCCGTTAATGGGACCTCTGGGGTCACGATCGGTCAGAGTGAGGGCTGTGGCCTTTCCTTTTGACCCTGAGAGAAAACGGAGCTTGCTACGGACACAAGCTCCGTACCTAACGTGTATTGAAAATATTCAAAAGAAATTTGTTCGCTTCCTAAAGTTCAAATTCAAGCTTGATCGTCGCCTTAATTATAAAGATTTATGTGCGCGGCTGCACCTACTACCACTTAATACGCGAAGGAATATAAGTGATGTTTGTTATTAAATAATAATTGCTACCAATGCCGTAGATTGCCCTCAACTCCTCCAAATGTTAAACATTAAACCTAACAGGAACTATCAATACCACTCCACCTTGCAGACCCCAATTTCGTGTACTAACTACAGACGAAACAGCTTCTTGTTACGATCATCCGTTGCATTCAATAATGTTTCAACGAGCATAAAATAGATCTTTTTTGTACCAGTGTTGCATCTGTACGTAGAGTTTTGGGTACTGACTTTTTCTCAACACACCAGAAATAAGTTTTATATTTATAAGCGAGTTGTTTTAGTTTTAGACAAAATTTATTTGTGAAATTTGTAATTGGCTTATTGTATTTCTATTGTTTTGTGTATATTTAATATCGCTGTAAGTTTTCCTGTAAAATGAAGTAAAGTAAACTATATTTTGAAGAGCACGACGTGCACAAAAAAAAGGTCGTCCAGACAATTAAAATCGTTCCCGTTCTGCGTTCTACTCTCCGCATTTCGCATATCTCGACGATGCTTATGCGCTCGCAAGTCTCGCCTAGAGACGCTGTAAAAGCCGTTAAGGCTAACAGCATATAACTATACTAGCTTTAATCCGCTACTTCGTTCCCGTGAACTGTTATCGCATGGTACATTGATAATAGATGGCCTTTTTCAATTTCATACTAAAAAAAAAGTAAGTAGCGGCCTGTTACTATCCCACTGCTGAGAATAGGCCTTTTCTCTCCGTGATTGTAGAGAAAGGTTGGAGCTAAGACCTACCACGCTGCTCCAATGCAAATTGGTAGGTTACACATATCTCCAGAATTCTCTAGAGATATGCAGGTTTCCTCACGATGTTTTCCTTCACCGAAAAGCGCGTGATAAATTGCAAGTATCCATTACACACATAACTTCTAATAGAAAAACTAGAGAGTCGCATGGTCTCACTGCTGGGCGATCACAGTTTTACAAAGATGATAAGAATGCGTTCATATAGCTACTCTTCGACCCTGTACAAGAGAGTAATGACTAAACTAGTTATAAGAATTATATTTTTAAAAGAGCAACCGCCGAGTTTCTTGCTGGCTCTTCTCGGTAGGAACAGCTTTCCGAACCAGCAGTAGAGTTGACGATTTTAAAGCACTTTTAACACTTTTTTGAATAAAATGATAATTTGAATTTTGATTTTCAACATATATTTATTATATAAGTAGGGCAAACATTTTAATAGTTTCAACATTAGTTATTAAATAACACGTTCTGCGTTAATATTTAAATAGTGATTAAGATAATTAAAAACGCAATTGACAAAGTAATTAGAATTTATTATTGGATACCACTAAGGTTTTTAGGTCGTATTAATCGCCACTACCTAGCCGGATTGGAATGCTGATTGTGGAGTAAAAAACCAGACCACACTATTATTACTAAGTAATATATACTTAACTAGCGGCCTGCCCCTGCTTCGCACGGGTATAAAATATATATCCCATATCAGTCAGTGTAAAAAAAATGATTAAAATCGATCGAGTAGTTTTGATTTATTAATTACAGCCCGTGGCCCGCACGCGTTAAATTTGGTTAAAATTTCGTTAAATTGCGTACAATTTCCTTTCCCTACACCAAGAAGATTTCCTGCTATCTTTGGAATATCTAAATTCATAAAGTACATTTTTACTTATTTACTTTTACATTTTCCCTATGTATTTTATTTTTACAATTAATTACAGAATGTCTTTAAACAAACTCTTGAAAGAGCGACATAGCTGCTAAAGTCGAAGTGTTATAGGGCGAAGCGCGGCGTCCTCACGGCATTTTAAATCTGTAATATCTCCGAAAATGTTCACTTAAATTACATGCTGTAAACGGCCATATTGATCTATATTAAATCAACTATTTATTTAAGGTACTTAATTGGATAAGGATTAATGCTGTATTGTATAAAAATTGCTTCAAAAATATGACATTATTTTTCGTAAAAAGTAAATGACAAAAAATGCTATAGTGGGTTATCCATAAGAGATAGACATATGCCATCGCGGACTTTTCTGTAGACCTTTTCAAGGTGTACAAATACTTAGTACATTATTTTGATAAATCTCGTAGGGTTTAGCCTGCGTTTGCAATGTAAGCGGAAAAAAATGTAATTATTTACAGAAACCTCAAAAATTACAGTATTTCTCTACTCCGTATTGAATATTATTATACGTACAAACCTTCCTCTGGAATCACTCTATCTATTAAAAAAAAAACCGCATCAAAATCTGTTGCGTAGTTTTAAGGTTTTATGCGTACATAGGGATATAGGGACTTTGTTTTATAATATGTAGTGATATATAAAGTTAAAGAGTTCGTTTATTTGATTGTTTCAACGCACTAATCGGAACTACTGGACCGAAGTAAAAAATTCCAACAGCTGGGCAATTCCTATGCCCAGCAGTGGGTTAAAAAAATATGTATATACTAGAAATAAGTTCAGTGTTCCTTATTCGAAAGGGCGTGGTGGAGGTGGACGTATTAATAGCGGAAGCCGTCACCTCTGACCTGTGACGAGTTTGGAAAAAAGTTGGGCGTCGCCAGTGGTACGTAAAACCCACACAGAAAACCACTTAAAAATGAAAAAACGCCTAATAAAAAAAACAAAAAAACAATTGGCGTTAAAGAAGAAAAATGCGGCGTTGCTAATAAAAGCATCTAGTCGCTGTTCGCGAAATCGCATGTTTGAAGGTTCATAAATAACACAGTTCAAATACGAAAAGATTATAATTTGTTGGATTTATTTCACAAGCTCATGCAAATTACACCATATATAACCGACTGAGTTAATTATGCTTGCGACAAGGTCGCGATATATGATACCGTAATATATTGGTGCATTTATATTTGTAAGAATATTTTTGAAGAAAAAAGTTTTTTAAAAACAACTCTCTCTTACCGCTGATTGTGACAATTAATCAAATGGACCTGGGTGATCGGGCCATACTCTGTAATATTTTTTTAAATTATAAAAAAAATAATAAAACAAAAACCGCCCTGTGGAATCCGGCTGAATAGAATAATACTACTCTCATTCGCGGCGGGGCGGATCCGGGAAGTCGAGTCCTTGGATCCAATCCGCCGCAGGCGCAGGCGACTCGCCGAAGTCCGAAGCATGCCGCCCTAACGGGGACCTCCGAGCGGTCCGAACGGGGTATCGGACGCTCGCTGGCGTTAGGTCCCCGAGGCGGTCGATGCATCTGGTGCTCCCGATGCATCGATTAGCGGAGGGAGGGGCCACTTTTAAGAGAGGCCCCGACCCGGAGGTGGCGCTCTCCGGGGTACAGAGCTGCTGCTGGCGGGGATTGGGGCAATGTCTTCATAGGTACCCTGTCCCCGCCACCAGCAGCGCGGTGGAGCACTGTCAGGTTTTTAGTCGGTGCGAGTCCGACATACCCGCTGCTCGTCCCCGTCGTGATGACCCATAATGGGTTTTCCTGACATTAAAAAAAAACTCTCATTTCTTACCCAGGTGTCGTAAAAGGCGATTAAGGTTAGTTGACCCACCATGTGATATCCGGTTAAGTAAATTTGGCCACCCTCTTACCAAGGTGTCGTAAAATACGATAAAGATAAGTTGATGTCAGGCAGGCGGGCGGTCGTAAAATACGTAGCCAAATCATGTGACAACATGATTATAACATGTTGGGCTTACGCCGCTTAGTGGAATAAGGGCAGAAAGATGATTAAAAAAACAAAAAAGATTTGTTATAACAGGTGCTTGATACTAGGTATTTTCGCTTGTTTAGGCCGTCCGTTAACCAATAAACTATCAGTTTACAAATGACAGCTAAAATATCATTTACTTTCTATTTAAGATTTGAGATTTTTTCAGTGCCTGATAATATTGATAAAATGACATTTCTTTTAAATGAAACCTATTTAGATTTTTCCACGCCAAAATCACCTACATGCTGAATTTATAAATAGAATATAAATATATAAGACACAAGATTAAGTAATTTAAATATTAAAGATTAGTGCATTTATATTTTTCAACACAAAAAAGGTTTTTAAAAACAACTCTCTCTAACCGCTGATTGTGTCGATTAATCAAAATATCTAATCGCAAGCAATTTAGCAAATGTCCAACCCAGAACATTTGGAAATGGACGATATTTGTATTGCAACGTATAGTCTGTTTTTTTTAAGAACACGTTTCTTGGATCTCACTGTGTGGTGTTAAATACGTCTTTTATAACATTAAAACAGGCTTTGCTAAGGCAGATTTAAAAAAAATCATCATCCTCCTGGCTTTATCCCACTCTAAGTGGGGTCGATACAACATGTTATGAATATGTTGCCACATGATTTGGCCTACGCATTTTACGACCGGCTGACGTAAACTTACCTTAGTAAGAAGGAGAATAGTCTATTCTACTAAACCGGATACCACACGGTTGATCAACTTACCTTAGTTGCCTATTACGACACTTGGTTAAGAAATGAAAGTGGTCTATTCTATTCAGCCGGATACCACACGGCGGGTTCACTTACCTTAGTCATCTTTTACGACACCTCGGTAAGAAAGAGGGTGGTCTATTCTACTCAGTCGTATTCCACACGGTGTGTCAACTTACCTTAGTCGCCTTTTACGACACCTCGGTAAGAAATGAGGGTGGTACTATTCTATTTAGCCGGATACCACAGGGCGGGTCGACTTACCTTACTCACCTTTACGACACTTGGTTATGAAATGAAGATGGTCTATTCTACTCAGCCGGATACCACTCGTTGGGTCAACTTACCTTAGTCCCCTTTTACGACACCTCGGTAAGAAACAGGGTTGTCTATTCTACTCAGCCGGATACCACACGCCATTTTAAAGAAACTCAGCGTTAATCAAGCTTAAAGGTCACACTTAATAAAAATATGTGCGAATCATGATTGTGCGACTGTTTTTAATTGTAAATGTATGTAAATTACTGATTTATAACGCGAATAACCTGTACCTTTAACGACTCAACTTTATGACAGAGAAAGCAAATCACATACTATCTGTTTCTCTTTTTAGTAAAGTAGTTTAAGTAAAGTAAAGTAGCGGCCTATTACTCTTTCACTGCTGGAAATAGGCCTCTTCTCTCCGTTTTTGGAGAGAAGGATTTGAAGCTATGACCTACCAAGCTGTTCCAATGCGGATTGGTAGGTTACACATATCTCCAGAATTCTCTAGAGATATGCAGGTTTCCTCACGATGTTTTGCTTCACGAAAAGCGTGTGATAAATTGCTAATATCAATTGGTCACATACGTTTTAGTAGAATAACTCAATGGTGTCTGCCTAGGGTTTGAACCCGTCACTCCCTCGTAAGAGTCGCAAGGATAGCCTAAAGGGGACATCCCTTTAGGCTATCACAGCTTAATGACGATTCAAAAGTGATTTGTAATTATTTTGATTTGATTTCGTTTTGCAAAGTCGAAGAGTTACGCATATAGGTACCTACTTAACTTGAAAATCAACTTATAAAATGAAGGTAATTAAAATGTAGTTAAACAAAAAATACACATTGAACAAAAGTTACTATATAATTCTATTTTTTTCGTTACCAAAAACTCGAAGTGGCCTCTAAAATTAATATAGACGCTCAGTAGCTACACAAGTTTTTCCAGGTTCGATTACCGGTTTAGGATTTTTTATTCGCGTAATAAAGAGGTCAACTAGTGGACTGTAGAGCGTAGTCTTTTTACCTACACAGTAAAAATACTCAGTAATAATACCTGAAGATCAAAATTTTCGAAGTGGTACCATATGATATATTATCCCAAAACTTATTCAATGACTACGAATATATAAGAAATATATAAAATCCCAGCCTCTTAGTAGCTACCGAAGCTCTATATACCCGGAGTTCCCCCAGAGATAACCAGAATTAGAGTTAAAAGGTTGCGGGAAACTAAAAAATTGCATTACTAAGCAACGTAGGCGGGGCACATAGTGCGTAGAACCGATGGGCGTAAGGGTCTTAAAGTGTTGGAATAGCGGAAAATGCAGCGTCTGTAGACCCCCTATGAGATGGACTGACGACCTCATAAAGGTCCCAGGGAGCCGCTGAATTCAAGAGGTACAAGATCGTATAGTGTGGAAATCCTATGAAGAGACTTATGTTTAGCAGTTAACGTCCATCAGTTGAGGATGATAATGAAAGAACGTGTAAATACAGTATTCTGACGGAGTCTTCTTTTAGATCAGGAAAACCAATTATGGGTCAGTAATCAGGGACTAGCGGCGGGTATGTCGGACTCTCACCGACTAAAAACCTGATATTGCTCCACCACGCTGCTGGTGGCGGGCACAGGGTAACGTTGCACACATTACCGCCATTTCTGCCAGCATCGGCTCTATACCCCGGAGAGGTTTCTCAACAGTGGCCCCTTCCTCCACTAATCGATGCATCGGGAGCACCAGATGTATCGACCGCCATAGGGACTTAACTAAACCGATAAACGCTCATCTGCGGATCGGATCTAAGGACTCCACTTACCGGATCAGCTCTACTGCCTCCTTCCGCGATATAACGATATGACTTACAACTTTGAAATACCACGTTCTGTATCTCCCCTTTTGTAATAATCATAAAGAGCTTCTCCACCGTATTTTAAAGTGCATGCTGTCTAACATATTTAGAGATGCCACTTTATATTGTAGTATGCCCGTAAAAGGCGACCCAGGAAGTTGACTCGCCGTGTGGTATCCGGCTGAGTAGAATAGACCAACCTATTTCTTACTGAGGTGTCATAAAAGGCGACTAAGGTAAGTTGACGTCAGGCAGGTGGCCGGTCGTAAAATTAATAGCCAAACTAGTAACAACATGATTAAAACATGTAGTGCCGTGCCCACTTAGAGTCGAATAAGGGTCGGAGAATGAATTAACTTTATATTGTAGTAACTAGTAAAATAAATAGATAACTGTCACTTACTAGTAAAATAAATATATTGCTGTCACTTACTGGGTTGAATCCCAAATTGGGGTTTAGAAAATAAAACTTGTAGACTCTCTAACAGAGTTTCGTGATTAGGTACATCTAACAATGAACAAACAATGCAAAAATTACAAAAATGTTTATAATTTTGCAAATTAGATTTCGTAATATTAAAAATTAATACAAACGTTTACTCCGAAGCTCATCTCAAGGTGACGCGGTGTCATGAATTAAGAACAAGGCAAGCCAGTTCGTGTATGTTAAAGATATCCTATAAATAAAATTATAGCAATACTGATCACTTTGGTTACGTGGCTTTGATTTTCTTGGGCAATAGGATGGTAACTCTAAATTGGTTTTTTTAATAACCCAACCCTATGTTTGTGATCCATGCCAAGTTTGTGTAAAATATTTTTTAATTTGAATTTATTCGTATTTATTTTTTTTTCTATGGCAATAGAATGGGAACTCTAAATTGTTTTTTTTAATAACCCAACCTTATGTTTGTGATCCATGCAAAGTTTGTGTAAAATGTTTTTTAATTTAAATTTATTCGTATTTAATTTTATTTTTTTGGTTAATAGAATGGCAACTCTGTGTTGTTTTTTTTTATAACCAAACCATATAATTTTGATCCATGCAAAGTTTTTGTAAAATGTTTTTTTAATTTTATTCGTATTTAATTTTCTTTTTAAATATTCAGCGTGTTGGCGTACCGACTGAGTTTAGTTTCTTTGGTTTAAATCTAAAGCCGTGTGGTAAAGGCGACTAAGGTAAGTCGACCCGCCGTGTGGCATCCGGCTGAGTAAAATACAGCACCCTCATTTCTTACCGAGGTATCGTGAAAGGCGACTAAGGTAAGTCGACCCGCCGTGTGGTATCCGGTTGAGTAGAATAGACCACCCTAATTTCTTACCGAGGTGTCGTAAAAGGCGACTAAGGTAAGTTGACGTCAGGCAGGCGGTCGGTGAAGTTTGTAGCCAAATCGTGTGATAACATGTTGTGCCGACCCCACTTACAGTGGCATTAGGGCAAGACGATGATGGTTCTTCAAATCTAACTGCCCTTTCAGAAAATTGTCTCTCCCGAGGAGAGCTGAGGTTAGACTTCGGTACTTGTTTTTTTAATTTAAATTCTCTGTGCTCAAAAATATGAATTTATGACTAACTAGCTCTGACTGCGGCTTTGCCCGCGTGGAAATTAGTTCCGCGTATATCCTTTTCATTCTATTCTAAGTTAAATTGTTGCTGAGTTGTATTATCTTTAATATTTCAAATCAAATCAAACATTTTATTCAAAATTGGTACATACATATACTTTCTGAACGTCAAAATTTAATAAAAGGTAATGTTGATTACAAACAGTAATAATAATAAATACTATTATAATTCATTTAAATATTATTAGAAGATGTCCAAGCATGTTTATCTGTCATGTAATCGTCAATATGATAACCCTTACTGCATAATGATTTTTTTATGAATGATTTAAATTTCCCTTCTGGCAATTCAAGTACTTTTGCGGGAATCTTATTATAAAAATGTATGCAATTTCCTAAGAAGGAGGAAATAATTTAAATGAGTTAATCTTGTATGTATATACATATATATATTTTCGGAATCTCGAAAACGGCTCCAACGAGTTTCGTAAAATTCAGCTTGTAGGGGTTTTGCAGGAGAAAAGTCGATCTAGCTAGGTTTTATATTTTAAAATTAGTTTTATCCCTGTTTTTGGGTATTAAAAAATACTAAAATTTATATTGAATTGAATTTTTGCCGTAAACTGTCAAGTCAGCGTAGCTTATTCGGGGAACGGGCGGTCGCGAGAAATAAATATACATAGGATCGACCCCCACCCTATTAGTTTTTTCTTTTTATTAAGTTTTTTTTGTAAAAACTTACCGAGCAAGGCTCGGTTAAGCAGTTACTCATAATTATAGATTAATGAATATAGTACAAAACAAAGTACATCCATAATAGAAGTATAAAATGTTAGGGATTGGACAGTGTTGCCAATTAATGTATTAGTAGTTTTAGTGTGCGTTTCGAACAGCAAAAGAGAGGGAAACATTTTTGACAGGTGACGTTCCGGGCGTGTTAAAAGTTAGCTTTTGTGTGACAGTGGACGGAGAAACAGTGAATACAGTCTTTGTAAACTTAAATATTATCTTATTATTTCACGCAAGCTAACAAAAAATAAAAATTGGAATTACAGGTTTAAATATACTACAGTTAAATAACACGTGTGTGGAAAAACTCAAACACGGAGTGTTAAAGGTTATACAATATAATTAATATACAATAGCATAATAAAATGATTGTATATAACATACGCTGTTTTAAATAAATTGACTGGCCTGTTGACAAAGTTAGCAGTGACTTCTTTTAGTTCCGCGGGTCGCGGGTTTGAATCCAGCTGAGGGCCAACATTTTCTATAAACAAATTATGTTTTACCTGCGACTTCTTTCGCGTAGACTGTTGTCGCGTGATAATAGATGGCGCTTTTCAATGTCATCCTATTCCCCTATAACAGGATTTCTATAGCCTATATATTACCTCGGTTAATAAGGAATAATTTTGCCAAATTCAATCGATATTGACTCAGAGGATTCGTTGTGAAAGAGTAACAAATATACATCCATAGTCACAAACTTTCGCATTAATTGGTTAAATAATAAATAAGTTAGTTCATAAAACATAAAAGTATTGTAAGTTAACCATAACGGATAAAGATATGCTCTCGCGGACTTATTTAAAGTAATTTTATAGATCTACAATTCTCTATCACATTAGTGTAACTCTGCTGGTTTACGCGGCGCTCTCGAGTAAAGCCCCTAAAAGGCATCGGCGCAGGGTTACCTGTCTATCGGTCTTCTACATATATTTCGGGGAGTATGCTGAGGCTCTCCATAGCCTTGTTCCACCATCGCCTTTCTATTATCGCACCGCAAGGCAACGGGAGAATTTCCACCCTTACATCATCGATCTCCCACGAAGGCGCACGGAGCGCTTCGCGTCCTCTTTTTTATTGCGCACAGCAAGGAAATGGAATTCTCTCCCGGCATCAATATTTCCCAGTTCATACAATAAGGGTCTCTTTAAAGCTAGCGTGAATAGGCATCTTCTAGGCAAGCGCGCTCCATCTAAGTCTGCATCATCGCTTACCATCAGGCATGATTGTAGTCAAGCGCTCGCCTATTCTGCAATAAAAAAGGCAAGTTTTTTTTTGTACAACCGCTTTTAAAAACATTATGTACTATTTATCTAAACCTTCCGGAAGAATTACACTATGTTTTACTAAAAACCGTAGAAAAATCCGTTCAGTAAATTTTGAGAAATCGATCACATACAGACGGAAAGCTTTTAAGGACTCTGTTTTATAATATATATAGATTAGCGCATTGATGGAATATTTCATTACAGCGCGTGAATCCGCCATAACCTTCGGTCAATAAAAACTTCCACCGATTTTCGCATTGTCTATTGTTTGCCATATATTCATCCGAGCGGATATCGAATGAGCAAATAACCAATATACCAATGGATCACGTATCACAAATTATTTTTCTTCCAGATAAGTCTCAATACGTCGTCAAGCATTGAAATGTTTTTATTGCGTGCAATAAATTTGCATATTAAAAATGATCACCTCCATTCGCTTAGTTCATGAATAAAAAACGTCAGGTATCGATAAATATAATCGATATCAATCTGACAACGAAGAGTTTGCAACACGCCGTGTGGTATCCGGCTGAATAGAATAGTACCACCCTCTTTTCTTACCGAGGTGTCGTAAAAGGCGACTAAGGTAAGTTGACCCACCGTGTGGTATCCGGTTAAGTAGAATAGACCACCCTCTTTTCTTATCGAGGTGTCGTAAAATACGATTAAGATAAGTTGACGTCAGGCAGGCCGCCGGTCGTAAAATACGTAGCCAAATCATGTGACAACATGTTTATAACATGTTGTGCCGACCCCACTAAGAGCAGGGAGATGATGATGACAGCCCCATAACTAAATACCATAAGTTCATACTGGCACATATTAGATAGATATTAAAAACTATGACTAAATATAACTAGTCATAAGAATTATATTTTAAAAGAGCAACCGCCGAGTTTCTTGCTGGCTCTTCTCGGTAGGAACGGCTTTCCTAACCAGCGGTAGAGTTGACGATTCAAAAGCACTTGTTTACAAGTTTATTTGAATAAAGAATATTTTGAATTTGAATTTGAATTTGAATTTATCAATAATATTTCCAGACGCTTGCCTGAGCAAAAGGGGACCTCAGCCCGGGCATATGTTCCTCTTTGATATGCAAGGGGTAAGACTGGGACATCTCACGCGAGTCAGTTTATCGTAAGTTAAATAAATAATTTATTAATACATAAATATCAAATACCAGCACAAACTTTTAACGCTTTCACGAGTTTTCAAAACCCTGGTAGCAGCAACAAGTTTTTTAATAATAACTAGTGGTCCGCTCCGTCTTCGCACGGGTATAAAATATATAGCCTATGTCAGTCAGTGAAATAAATAAATAAAATCGATCCAGTATATTTGATTTATTTATTACTGCCCGTGGCCCGCAAACGTTAAATTTGGAGAAAAACAATTCCCCTCTCCCTATACTAAGAAGATTTCCTGCTATCTTTGGAATATCTAAATTCATATACTACATATTTACTTATTAATTTTTACATTTTTACAATTAGGTAATTACAGAATGTCTTTATATACAACATTCACACCTTCCTTGTCATTAAACAAACTCTTGAAAGAGCGACATATAGCTGCTAAATTCGAAGTGCTATAGGGCGAAGCGCGGCCTCCTCACGGCATTTTGAATCTGTAATATGTTCGAAAATGTTCATTTAAATTATATGCTGTAAACGGCCATATTGATCTATATTAAATCAACAATTTATTTAAGGTACTTAATTGGATAAGGATTAATGCTGTATTGTTTGAAATTGCTTTGAAAATAAGGATTTTTTTTTCGTGAAAAGAAAATGACAAAAAATGCTATTATGGGTTATCCATAAGAGATGACATATACCATCGCAGAGTTTTTTGTAGACCTTTTCAAGGTGTATAAATACTTAGTACATTATTTTGATAAATTTCGTTGCCTGCGTTTGCTATGTAAGCAGAAAAAATTTAATTATTTACGACATCACATTAGAAACATCAACTTTGTTTTATACTATGTAGTGATAAATTTCAAATACCAGCACAAACTTTTAACACTTTCACGAGGATTCAAAACCCTGGCAACACCAACAAGTTTTTCATAAAAATACCCTTGAATGATATAACTACATACATACTAGTAAATACTAAAATACCCTTGAAAGGTTCAATAGAAAGATAAGAAAATAATATTATATAAATATATTTTCTGAATCTCGGTTACCGTTACAGAGATTTTTCTGAAATTCAGCATGTAGGGGGTTTTGGGGGAGAAAAATCGATCTAATTAATTATTTATTTGAAAAAAAAATTCGATTTATTTCTGTTTTTGGGCATTAAAAATATGTTATAATGTAGAAATGAAACCAAAGGATTTTTTTAGCTGTCAAACGTAATGTTGCGTTAGTCGATAGGTAACGGGTGGACCGAAAATGTTCAAAATGTTTCGAACCCCACATGTCATCGGCGCCTTCTTTCTTTTTTCTATTTTTTTCAAATATTTTTTTCATATCTTTAAAAAAATTACCTAGGTACTGTTATTTAACTTACCTATAAATAGTGAATGAAATTTAATATGAAAAAAAAAACATTGTAATTATTAGTAGGTATATAGGTAGGTATTAGATATTTGCGTACCAACTTTTTCATAAATATAAATTGTCTCACTTCGTAGGTTAGCTGGCAGAGATCGCTGTCATAGGGATAAGTTGACCTTTGTACACTTTTTTTACCAATAATGTTTTTTACAACATTTGTGTATGGTACATAAATAAATAAATAAATTGTCTATTGCTCTTTAAGGTAAGCTTTGTGATTACTTCCATATAAATGATATCTTTAAATTTCTTTTCAAATATAAGATCATTAAATGCTAGATATGGTAGGTCGGTTCAAAAGATATTCACTCGATATAATCTTGGATCAAGGGCCTGTTTCACGAGTTACTGATAAAGTGTCGCATAGTTAACCGAGAAATAAACTAAATACCAGGTAAATGTCTCTAAAAAGTGAAAAATTTTAAATAATAAAATCGCAGTCATTGTGAAATAGGTATTTGCTATCCAGCAGATAAACAAAATAACAGCCACATTATCTACCTGTTAACTTATTAGGGACTTTAAGTGCTGAATTACCCTATCAGAGACCTGAGACACGCAAAATTCCGAGATATGTGCCAGATATGTTCCGAATAAGCTAACTGACAGTTTATCGGTAACGTTTGCAACACGCCCTCCAACTTTTTAAATCTGATGGATAGGCCAAATCCCAAATCCAAAAAAGGCATTGCAATCAACATTGTGATACCTTACACCCGGCTTTCATTTTAAAAATCTTCTGGATTTATTTTTCGGGCAAAAGTCGTTATGCCAAGCGATCGAGCGATCCCTAGGTCATACGAGTATATGTAGAAACCAATAGAAACCAATAGAGTCCCCACTCTACACTTAAGTTAATTTTGACCATCAAAGAAGATATGTTCACGAGACTTTGTAAAATATATTTTTACTGTGTTTAAATTTCGAACCGTCGCGTCGGTTAGATTATAGAATTTCGAGGAACCAAAATTCTTGTAAAATTATGTTACTACAAGGAATATTATTTTAAACATGAATGTGTTTGGATAGCTTTCAAAAGGACAGACAAAGGTAAAAAATACGACTCTTTTTCATGCTTTGCTTATAATCACCATTCATAATTATTTATTCGTATAATTTATGTAGTTTAGATGTATTGGTTATCGACGTTTGAGTTACATATAGACATTATTAGAGTAACGCCGAGTTTCTTGCTGTTTCTTCTCGGTAAGAGCACCTTTCCGAACCAGTCGTAGCTTCATTGTAATTTGACGATTCAAAAGTACTTGTAAAGCAAATTTGATTTGATTTGAATTTGAATTTATAGTAGTAATAAATTTAGAAGCGGTTTCTAAAAGCCACATTTATTAACAGTTTTCAGATATCATATTTTCAGAATGCTCAATCGCTTGGCACGGCATTGCAATAGGGTAGTAATTAGTAGTTGACTAGACCCATTTTGATTCAATTTTCCTTAAAAATATTTTTTATTTCAACTGCAAATCGCTCCCATTGTTAAGGCGTGATTCGTGTCATTGTACCATAGAAATCATTTATAGTTCATAGCACTATATTTTGTTCTTTTAGTTTTAGTAGATATATAATATAAATTTTGGTAGGACCATTTTGAATGAATATATACAGTATAAAAATAAGACATACATATGCTTGTAGTGAATACTGCAAATATAATACTGTGAATACTGAGACATTGATTTTAAATGTCAATATTCCGGCGGCGGAAAAAACAATCTTGTAGATAACGAGATGTAGTTTTTTTTTAATTTATACCTCAACTATTACATGTTTATTATTATTATATAATATATTATATTATAACATTATAGCTATTTGTTTCTTCATAACCCTTGTTTAATGAAGATATATAACTTTAAATTAGTTACGCGCAAACAAGTAAAATAATATAGGACTATTTCGCTTAATAATAAACTGACCGAATTCAAAAACAAATTTTTGTGGAAAATTGTTATAAACGTTTTGTACCTACGGCTTTTGTTGATATTTGCGTGATTTCTAATGAAACAAATTGTTTAGAGCACGAATGAATTATATTTCGAGTATAGCGCATTTTACAAAGATCACAAGAAGAGAGGTTATAAAAAATGTAGCATATATAACAATTACAGACAAATTTTTTTTTTTTTTTTCGAATTGACAATATGCTGTTAGCCCTAACGGCTTTTACAGCGTCACCGGGAGGGATGGGCGAGCGCAGAAGCATCGCCGAGGTTGCGAAACGCGTAGAGTAGAGCGCAGAAGCTCTACTAGCTATGGGGAACGTCGTCCTAAGGGTGCCTCCTGTGAGGCCGGACCACGGCTTAGGACGATGTGTAGTGGAGGGCTGATGGTATGACTTTGATTAGTCAATACGACGACGGAAGGGTGGCAAGAAGCCACGACCAACCGATATCAGAAATCTGGGACCTCGTCTTCGCCGGCGAAGACGCTGTGTGTGTGTATTACGTGTTTTTGTGTTTGCGATCGTTATTTGATCGTCAGGGTCATATAGGACGCTTTTTGGACGCCTATATTTTCGGTGGTCAGACCTAACTGGGATGTAGGTGGAAGCAACTGAGATTAGAGGGTTCGTGTGTACCACGGATTTCTCGAAGTAAGACTTCGAAAAACGTTTAAAGAGGTGAATTACAGACAAAGGTAGTACCAACTCACAACATATAAGGTTGCGTTCCTAATTACCAACAGCTTTGAATCATGGATTAATTATTCACATTTTTGATACAATCAACATTCTTCGACTATGCCTTCTTGACCTGAGTGTATATTCTCGTAGTTTCAAGCATATTCAACCTGTGAGCCGTTTGAGGTCGCCCAGTCACATAGTTGGATGTATTAATTCGCGTATTCCGACACCTTGACCTTGTGACCTCGACAACAATCGTTTTTTCGAAGGCACGTAGCCTTCACGTTTTCACTAAATATTTGTTGAGCTATATAATATCCAATACTATTTTCGTTTTAGAATCTCCTGATTTGACTCAATGCTCCCTAGGTTTAGGTACTTTTTGTCAGTTTTAAGTTCTTCTCGGTAGAGGTTTTGTATATCACTGGCAAAAACGCTCAACCTGTTGCCAAACTCGTCAATCGGCCTATTTATCTTAGCGTGATGTTATACAGTCTATAGCCTTCCTCGATAAATGGACTATCTTACACTCAATTAATTTTTCAAATCGGTCCAGTAGTTCCTTAGATTAGCGCGTTCAAACAATCAAACAAACTCTTCAGCTTTATATATTAGTAAAGATTTATATTTTGGATGTCGCTAACGACAGATATGATTGTACTCAACCTTAAAAACACCTTTGTAACCATATCTTTCCAAATAAACTATTGAATAGAATTAGTTGTATGACTTAAACTCCATAGCTTATGTGTAAACGGGAAATCGATGTATGACCTTTACAGATGCGTAATAAAGCGTAACAAACCAACGCATGATCGATTAGGACAATTATCCTGCTAGTGCTATCAATTATTAGAATATAACGCAGAAAACTTGTTTTTAACTCTCATTTATTTAGCAACATAACAGGTGTTACTTTTTTAACACTCAATAATTATTTTATGTTATTTATTTTATTTATCAAAGAAAGCTCACAGCTATTTACAAAATTTAAGTCAAATTGTAAAAGTTAAGTTGTTAAAATTATAGTTTTAATAGGATATTTATTGCCAATACGAAATGTGCGACCAAAAGCACGCTTTGAAACAATTTTTATGGTCACATATTGATTTCAAACCAAAAAATAATTTATAAATTCAGGCGTTACTTTGCGGAGATCCATAATACAAAATTAATAATGAAATTATTTTGTTATAATCCGCGATAAAGTAAATAGAAAATATAAATAATGCTAATGTAGAGAGGAATGTATCAGATATGCAAATCCACTCTACATTTAGCATTACAGTAGAAGCTCTTTATTCGCGGGGTATATGTTCCATAAATATGCTGCGAAAATAGAAACCGTGAATATGGAATGGTAATTTATATACGGTTATAGGGGATAGGATAATTTATATACGTCCTAAACGACGAAATAAAAAAAGGAAAAATATAAAAATCAGTTTAATTTCAGTTTTTGACATTACATTTTGATAAGTAACATATTATCTTCAGATTTAGGAATTAAGTTATTTTTTTTAGTAAGTTGCAATAAGATTTATTTTATTTATCTTTTTATTAGTCCACTTAACGAGGCATTAACAAAGGATACCGAATGCTTTTATTTAGGTACATATGTATGTGTGTATCGATGTACCGAATCGATCCGCGAATAAAGAGATCTTAGACCGCGAATATAGGACTTGAGTCCCATTTTTTTCAGTCCGCGAATAAAGGAAGCCTGAATAAGGAGCTTCTACTATATATATGTATTATTTATTTTACTTTTCCTTTTCCTTTTCCCCTTTACGTTATTGCAGGTCCCTTCGCAAGTTCTTCCAGTACGTGCAAGAGGCGATGCCCGTCCGCATGCGCGCCATCCACGTGTTCAACACCGAGCCGATACTGGACAAGCTTCTATTGCTCATACGGCCATTTATGGACAAGAAGTTCTTCGATATGGTTAGTGTTTTTCTTCTCAATAAGCAAAGAAAAGTTGCTACCTCTTTGACTGTAGTGTTCTAGACTTAATTACTGTAGAAGCTCTTTATTCGCGGGGTATACGTTCCGTAAATATGCCGCGAATACAGAAACCGTTACTATGGAATGGTTATTTACATACGGGATAGATTCCGAAGCGACGAAATAAAAAAAGCAAAAAAATAAAAATCAGATTAATTTAAGTTTTTGACTTTACATTTTGATAAGTTACATATTATCTTCAGATTTAGGAAATGATTTAAAAAATTTAGTAAATTGTTTTGCGTGGCTTAATTTAGTAATGTTTTGAGTAAGAAGTTTGTTTTATCTAAATATTCTGTTTGTTTACAACAAAACCGACAGCGGCGGAGGCGGCTCGCCTGAAAAGAACCGCCAAACGAAACAAACAACGCCGATAGCTTTTGAAAACGCATTCTAGGCGTAGTTGTAATAGTAGTTTCACAAGTTACCAACAAACTGTCAGTTAACTTATTTGATACATATCTGACACATATCTTGGCATTTTGCGTTTCTTAGGTTACTGATAGACTTATTCAGCACTTAAAGTCCCTAATACGTTAACAGGTAGATCATGTAGCTGTTATTTTGTTTATCTGCTGGATAGCAAATACATATTTCAAAATGGCCGCGATTTTTTTTCTCACTTTTTAGAGACATTTATCTGCTACTTAGTTTATTTGTCGGCTAACTATCCGAAACTTTATCAGTAACTTGTGAAACAGGCCCTTAGTAACGTAAAATTTAATTCAACTTTTTAATACTTTACAGATAATATTCCATCATAAAAATGAGAATCTGGAGAAATTCTACGAAACTGTTGTACCGCGGGCGGCTTTACCGCCGGACTACGGCGGGTCGCTCCCGGACACCCAAACGCTACACAAGAAGTGTATGCAGACTCTCAGGTCCCTAGAACCGTACTTCCGGTTCGAAGAGGAACAGAGGATCAACGCACTCCCCGACAAAAAGCGCGAAAAGGCCATGGAGAAAGCGTTCAAAAATCTAGACATAGATTAATTAAGTTTTTTTTTGCTCACAGTAGGTACTCTGTACAATGTATTAAAAATGTAGCGGCAAAACATTCAGCTGACGTAGAAAAAAATTGTTGTTAATTTTAGGAAAATGTTAAAAATTTAAGCGCTTGGTTTTCGTGCCATTAAAATTCGGATTCTTGACAGCATTACCGACTGGGTCTTCCACCAGGGGTGGGTCTTGACCCTGTAAGTTTACGAAAATATTTCATCAAAATCGATCGAGCCGTTGTGATAGCAAACCACGTGCACCAAAATTATGTATATATAAGAATTTTAAAACAAAAAATAAAACCTACCAAAATGGTAGAACTTACCTGTTACAAATTAGAATCCTACCAAAATGGTAGAAAATATCTGTTACTAATATAGAATACTAAAAACTATATTAAAGGATTTAATAATTTTAGAACATTCCTATAGAATATGCAGAGATATGAAAATGCGTTACTGTAATAATCAAAACTAAACATAATTCCTTACAAAAGTTCCTTTTCAGCGTGTGTATATATATTTAGCAAAAAAAAAGTATCAATTATTAATGCTTGAAAATGAATAAAATTTTCGATTTTTAATGAGAATTTCAATATAATAGATATATATATAAACACTTTAATACAAATGCAAAACAGTGTTGCATAAAAATTTAAAACTAATATACTGCTTTTAAAGTTTTGCGAACACAAACATACGGAAGGATGTTTTATATATAAAGATATTGAATCTCTAAGATACAGAGTAGCATATGTGAGAGGTATTAAATATAGCCTATGAATATAGGTTTGGACCAGATTGGTATTAGGAATGTAGGATAAATGGTTGATTGTCTAAAGTTTATAGTGACGATATAAGTCTCTGTTCTTAGAACTTTAAAATTCAAATTCAAAACTCTTTATTCAAGTAGACTTATGTATAGTCAAATGTAAAATGTATAGTATTTAATGGAAAATAGTAATCTGTATATTTTTGTGTAATTGAAAAACTTATAAGGTACTTAATGTATATATAATATTTATAAGTGTATATCAGAGTATTCAAATTGAAGAAATTATTCAAAATTAATAAATCTCAAATAAAAAATGCTTAATTCACTTAACCAGAGTAGCTGAGAGTTAAAATTAATTTCCGTAGATAAGAATTTGACGAATTATATGAATTGCATATTGCAGTTTCTGTTAGCAGGTTACAATTGAATAACTTCTTATAATTTGACCTCATACTTTATCATACTACATAGTCATTTTTGTGATGTATTTATTTATTTGAGATATTACGGTAGACAAATCTATTAAAATGTCTAGAAATTTTAGGCTTTTACGGGTCACATCGCATTAGAATCAAGTCAACTTTATATTGGCTGTTATCGACCATACGAAATCAATTTTAATTTTGTTTACCTACATACTTCAGCGTCCTACATAAAAAACAGTTAATGCATGTATTTACGTAACATAATTTTTTTTAATGTTTTTTGACACGAAATGAAAAATAACCTTGACCCAAAAACTAATAGTAGGTGCGAGGGAGAAAAAACAATGTTATTGTTTTCTCCTGCTTCTTGAACAAGCGCGCCGCGCTAGATCAGTTAGTCATTGCTGACAAAGCCAGATGTCAATTAAATTATATATATTTTGTTGGAAAATACATTTTTTTAAAACAAATTTTTAGAAGATTGAATTATGCCAAAGTAATCTATTACGTACAAATGATAAGTGGATTCATAGTCCGAGGTTTGACGATTTGGTAGAGTTGCATCCAGTGTGGTCACGAACTGAAGGTAACTTGATTTTATCGTGATGTGATGTATATAATTAATGTCTATAAATTATTTGTGATGTTTTTTGTGTTTTTTATGTTGACATTATAAATTAATAAGCACAATTTGATTTACAAGGTTATTGAATTGTTAACGATGTTGTGTTGCCATTTTTTTAATAATTAAGTTCCCCGTCTCCGTTTCTGTACGTTATTAAACATCTTAGTTAGCCGTCTGCCATCTTTGATATCATTATAATAACGTATTGTTCCGCATCAGGCAAATAAGTGATGTTCTTATACGTACATATGGATGTCACCGATATTGTATAAACCGTTGCGTTCCGGATAGAGCAGGGATCGGCAACCTTTTGAGTGGAAAGAGCCATAAATTTCAAAAAAATTGAAATTTTACGTATTTTTCATAGGACGACTATGTTATTGGTTGACGGCGAGTGTATCCGGGGAGGGGGTGCGGTAAAATGCTAGTAGAAATAGCAGAGAGATAGAAATTGGGTTTAATCCTCGTTAATTGATTTAGAACGAATTTAAAGTTTTTTTTATAACAATAGTTTTGTATGGAATAAAAGAGCCGCATTTCACGTCTCATCCTAAGAGCTACAGGTCGATCGCGAGCTACAGTTTTCTGACAACTGAGATAGACCAAAAATCCGGAACGCATCCGAGCTGTATTATTAACCCATTCAGGATTAGTTTCATATTTGTTCTAACCCAAAGGTATTATAGAAAATGGTGATATATAATATAATTTATTGTTCTGTCCAGTTTTGGTTGTATATAGGTGATGGTATTCACACGTTTATTACTATAATCAGGTTGATTGGTCGCATTGATAAGATGGTCTGCTCTTACTTAAAGCAATGGATTTTATTATTTATTGCATTATTGTACATAGATATTGTTAGAAAAGAGATAGAAAAAGTAAAATAGCACATGTATAAAGGCGGACTTATCCCTAAAAGGGATATTTTAGTCAACCTTTGCGTAATAGAAAGTTACAAAAGTAATGAGAATATTATTTTGCTATAATCCGCGATAAAAGAAAATATATGCAATGCTAAATGTAGAGTGTACTATTCGTTCTCATACCAAGGCCAAAGTAAAAGTCTTCTGACTTTTACTTTGGCCTTAGATTGCTTTAATTAATTTCTCTATATATAATCCTGTATCGCTTGAATTCAGTGCTATTTATCTACAGTGCATTAAACGATATATTTCAACATTTTAATAAGTATAATGTAACATAAATTATTAACATGAAAATTGTATTTCTAAAACCTTATTAATGCGGTCCCAACCTTTTACAGTTTAGATAAAACGAGTTTATTGTTGTGTAATATTAAAGAACGAAGCGTTATGAGTTACTTTTTAAACTTATCAAGTAATATATGTTACTTATAAATTTGAAAAAAAAATTACAAGCAACTTTTATTTATAGATTAAAGGATTCCATTTTTGAAAACCGGGGATCACACGAAATAACGCGCCCATATTGATGTGTATTTATTATGCTTAACAGATAATATATTTTATTGAAATCGTTTTATTAAAAATCAAAATAATGTATGCAATAAATATATATAATAGGCAATTAAGCTTATTAGCGGCGAAAGTAATTGGAAACTTAAAATCAATTTTTCAAATATGTATTATTTTTAAAATAAATCATTATAATGTAGTAATAACTAATTAGTAACCATATTTGAGGCGGGAGTAAAAATTTAACCAAATTCGTTTTATCTTAACTGTACTTTAGTATTTTAAGATTTTGACTTATTAAAAAATAATTTTGTTTGAATGTGATATGATTTTTTTAGGTTCTGAGAACCACATTACGTAGAGTAGATATCTAGGGGCTAGCAAGAATAAAGATTTACTTGCTGTTTTATTTTGTTTTATTACATTCTCCTACCCTTATTCCACTCTAAGTGGGGTCGGCAAACATGCTGTCGCATGACTTGGCTGAGTTTTTACAACCGGCCAGCTGCTGACGTCAACTTACCTTAGTCGTATTTTACAACACCTCGGCAAGAAAGCGGGTGGTCTATTAAACTAAACTATATTAGCATGGTACAGAGCGTTAATTATATCAAATTTCATTAATATTGCTCTGATTGATTAGCAGTGAAAGCTTAACACGTAACACTGACAGACATACTTTTACATTATTGGTTTTATAAATTATAAAACTAAAAATAAATTCCCTATATTACTCTGAATAGGAATCACACATTTTATAGTTAGTATTTAGATGATGATATGGTGATTACAAGAAAAATATTAAATTTTAAAACCTACTACTCGAATCATTTATTATTCCATTAATGGGTGGATTGTGTGAAAAATTATATGCATGTTAAAGAAGTGGCACCAGAGTTGACGAATGATAGAGGAGAATGGAAGAAGAAGACATATTGTGCCGACCCCACTTGGGATAAGGGTAAGAGAATGATGATGACTATCGACAAATTGCACGTTCAGATATCAGTTTTTCACTCTGAAAATACAAATAATAGTTAATTACAGTATATGTATAAATCGTAGAACGAATAATAAATATTAAAATAAAAATTATTAAAATGAAATTTACTCAAAATCAAATCATCTTTGAGTTGGTTTCTAAACTGAATTCAACAAACAAACGATCGCAGCCAACCAACTGTCAAAAAATAACCGTCGCATAACACCTGCCGTGTTTTTATACGCACTTTGTAAAATATATTTATGAATGAAAAGTGTTAAATAAGTTAATATTTTTCATTATTACATATTAAAATACAGATTTATGATTATTGTATGTTACAAAATCGGAGAGAACATTAATATTAACACCGTAAATGGGTAAGTTGTTGATACAAGTGAAATATAATATTTTATTAATGTAATACAGAATTTATTATAGTAGAATATATAAAAGATGATTATTATGGTAGTATATAACTGATTGATATGTTAAAACTCTTGTAAACAAAACCAATAAATATTCTTGCGAAAAACAAACAAATATAAGACTTAAATAACTTACTGTTTTCATGAAAAGTGTTTCTTTATAAATAATATTCATATAAAATCTAAGAATATAAGAATCAACATTAATTTCTTGTTCTCATATTAGCGGTTAGAGCACATGGCTTTATTCTTATATATAATATTAATTAATTGAATTCTAGGTAGACACTTTAATATTATTTGTATTGAATATAAACATATAATTAATTCAAAACAATAAAGCTATTGAAGAAGCTAACACCAAATATAACTTTCCTACTCTCTCATGCAATATGCAGTTTTAACATTATATTACGAATTTTACTTTATGAAGTTCAAATACTTTTGTATATTTTACTTCTCCACAAAATAGTTATAATTGAACAGGCTAGTGGTAGTGTATATGGTTTAAGTGATAAACTGAATCAGAAGTTATTTACTTTATTTAGTTAATAATAACAATGAAAACCAATATGACAAGGTTTATGAAGAAAGCATGTGTTGCAAGAAAATAGTGGACTAATTGTAAAATTAATACTTAAAATAACTTCAAAATCAATTTTTTTTTTGCTGTTCACGAAGGAAAAATGGGGATTTTTTTCCTATATGTTATATGTTATATAGTCCTGTATACACACTTCTGTCGCTCTCTATATTAGGTCCCTCATTTCTGGGGATTGTGATCTCTGTTAGGTTATCAGTCATGTAGATTGTTTGCATATAATATCTTTCCAGCAGTTCCTATCACCAACCATGAGAACAGAGTTGTAAAAGTTGACAGCACCGATGGTCTTTAGCTGATCAGAACATCGAATTGGGGATCTTCCTCATATTCCTTACTTCATGCATATTACATATTATTTTAGAGTTTCCTATTTATTTTATTAGTATGGATATGAATGAATAATAAATTATCAATCACCATTATTTTTTCAGAGTGAAATGGAATCAGTAGATAATAATCAATTTGAAGTGAAGTCAAGTAAACGAAAAATTGTGACAGGACCAAATGTGTATTTGAATCCAGCACTTGATCTTCTAGCTAACGAGGATCCTATGTGCAACACAGCCATGGAAATAACACCAAATAAAAGACGTAAAAGAACAAAAAGCTGTGACATTGCTGCATTTGAAAACACAGCTTTAGATCTTGGCATAAGCAAAACAGCAGTCAATGAATTTTTACAACGAGAGCTGGATAACGTTCTCAAGAACATTAAACATTATGAAACACCCATAAAACCAATTAAAACTGAAAATCCTGAACAAATACCATCATATTCTAATTTAAAAGAATCTGATACAATAAGTTTAAATGAAAATATTAATTGTATAAGTAACAATACTGTTGCAAATGAAGAGTCTAATGTTATACAAAACAGTGATATAGAAATGGACTCTGGAATTTCAGTTCTAGATCAGAAATCATTAAACACTGCAAATATCAGTGAAGTAGACACTAATGATATATCATCTATAGTAAATACAACTAATATCCAAACCAATGTCACAAACCAAATGTTCGTGAATAACAATAGCAATCTAAGTTTAAGCTTCATAGATAGACTTGCTTTAGACTCACCAGGGACATCAAATCAATCATTTTATTTCGATGATGACCTAAACGAAAGTAATATAATGGAAATTAAAACAATAACAATTATCACTAAAAAGAAACTTATTTCAAACAAGAAAAACACAAATCCGTTTTTGGACCCAAATTTAAATGTTCATGATGTAGCACTCAATGAAAATCCATTTTTGGATCAAGATTCATCTAAACCTGAGCTGGAATATGATGTAGCAGCTATGAATAATTATACTACTAATTTAATGCCTCGAAAATTATTCACTAGTGATACAAATAGTACTATATCAACTGTTAATGAATCGATTTTAAACATAGAGAGTCACGAATATGAGAATATTGATAGTTATAGATCTGAGAGTCCTATTTATGAAAATATAGGTGAAGATTTATCAGATTTACATTATAACAAACAAAGTAAAATTCTTGGTTGTGATGTGTCACATTTCAGTGCTGTAGATATTATGAATTTTAATAGAAGTAATGAACAAAGCAATTCAAACATATCAGGTGACAGCAAAAAACATTTGAAGCATCATATACTTAAAGTGGGTAATAAAATTTCCAAGAAAGTATTTAAAACATTGAAGAAGAAATTTAAAGGTGATAAAATAGAACACAATGCGACACTAAATCCGTATGAAGTCCCAAGAAAACCGCCTAAAGAGAAAATAGATAAAAAAGAATCGGGAATTGAAAATCCTGCTCTCAATCTGGATAACTCCGATGAAATAGAAATGGAAGAGATAGAAGATGAACACGAATATGAAACAATTAAAACTATCAGGAACACTCGACTCAATACAAACGTTACTCCATTAAAAGAAAAGAATGTTGATAACTTTGATGTGTCAAATAAAAGTAATACACCTGGCAAAAAAGTTAGGTTCGACTCGACTTTAAACAAAGAGAAGATTATAACAGGGAATAGTTTCGACTGTGATATTCAAAGTCCAGGGTTCGACGCCAGAATTGATAAATATCACGATGAACTCGAAAACTGTATAAATGAAAGGAAATATTTACAGCAAAACATGTAATATTGTTGCGTATAGCTGATGCGTTCTAAATGTGATTCTCAAAAAACTGTAGCAGTATGTATTCAGGTCGAAAAAAACGCGTTAGTTCATTTCCCTACCTAAAAGCACTGTATAAGTTCTTATTTTTTTTTAACAATCGTACTTAATTTTTGTTCTACATATTTTGTTTATTATTATGAATTCCATATAAGTACCTTGGTTTTTATAAAGACTTAAAAAAAACTTATTTAAGGCTAGTTATAGAATTAAGCAAGATTAGGATATCTGTTTAAGCCATTATAGTTGTTAAGTAATTATTAAGTTTAATTATTCTAAGTTCACAAGACTTTAAAGCACTTTCTCGTTAGCCAATTTATGAATTTGAATTTCAATACAATTGTTTTATAAATTTATCTTAGTTTAACGTATATTTCTCAATGTATGTACTTTAGACACGGAATATAGCTACACAGGATGGTGCCGACCATACGACATTTATTTTAATTATAAGTACCTACATAGCACTCTACAAAACAAACAGTTAATTCAGTGACTTATTTTAACCAAATTATTTTAGGTTTTTTAAAAAATAAACACGATTTATAGAAATCAATGACCGTACACGCTATTTTAACCTTGACCTAAAAAAGTAAACAGTACCGGTGGGAGAGAGACAAAACAATAAATATTGTTTTCTGCTTTTTGTACAAGTGCGCCGCGTCAGGTCAGCCAACCATTACTAACAAAGCCAGATCTCAATTAAATTGTACTCATTTTCTTCGAAAATATATTTTTTTTAAAGATTAAATTAGCCAAAGTGAGTGGATTTATTTAATGTCATATCGTCTGCCCTATCCTGTATACTTGTATAAAATAATGAACTATTATGAATTAAAAGCCAAAAAGAAATTACAAACCAATCACTGCGAACTGTGATTGTATATTAAAATTTGTAGATTATTAATTTAAAACCATATTTATTTACAACTATTTTGTGATATGTACCTTGAAAATAAATGCACCAACGTTTTTTTATATTTTATTTGATTATTTTAGTCCTTTTATTTTTATCAAAATATATCAATATGCTTTTTATAATCAGCGATGATCGTTGATCGTGTGATCGTCTTATCGACACGATCATCGTATAAAATGTGTCCTTAATATTCTGTTTTCCTTTCGGGAATACGCAAAAACAGTCCTTAACAGTTGGTATATGTTTGATTAGATTGATATTAATTGATTGATTGATAGAATTATGATTTAAATTTATATTATTTAATTTTTGTATATAAAAATATAAAAAATTATAAAACAATAGGCGATGTATATAATAGACAAAGTAGGAACCGACATAAGCTTGCGGCTCCTGCTTTGCGCCTTGAAAAAGTACGTAAGTCGTTTGTGGGTTTGGGTATAAGATTCTATAATAAAATTCCGCAATCAATTTTAACTTTGCCGTTACAGCAGTTTAAAAACACTATTAAGGAGAGGCTGATACAGAAAGCCTACTATACTGTTGAGGATTATTTGGACGATAAAAATGCGTGGATATAAATATTGTTCGACCCTGTACAAGATAGAAACATTAAATGTAACTAGTATTAAGAATTGTATTTTTTAAAAAGAGCAACCGCCGAGTTTCTTGCTGGCTCTTCTCGGTAGGAACAGCTTTCCGAACCAGCAGTAGAGTTGACGATTCAAAAGCACTTGTTTACAAGTTTATTTGAATAAAGAATATTTTGATTTTGAATTTGAATATATATTTAATTAATTAATTAATTAATTTAATTAATTAATATTTAACTTTGGTGATAAAAACCCTATATAATTCCAAAGTACCTATCGATTTTTTAAAAATCGATTATTTTAGGTGTCCCTTTTTTTTCTTGTTTTTTTTTAAAGATTAGATATTCATTGTTGTATGAAACCAAATTAGCCAAACTACACATTGTAATCCAATTTCACAAACAGCGCATCTGATATTATTTCTTGGTAGTTGTCCACTTTAATTAGCCTTAATTGTAGTTAATTATTAATATTAAAAAAGATAACTTTGATATAGTCAGAAAAAATCGATTAAAAAAAATCGATTATTACTTAACAAAATAATCGTTTTTTTCAAATCGTTTCTTTTTACAGGGATAAAAATCGATTATTTATTAATCGATTTTTCTACTCCAAGTCACATCCCTACTCGAGGCATGCGAGACGAACCATTCGCAACGCTCGCCTCGGGATATCTGTACGCACCTTTACAATGTTTTAAAGTTAATTTTAGTAATAACGATATTCTACGCAACATATGGCCATCGTGATTAGTTAACTTGTGTCCAATAAAAAAACAATTGAGCAATAAAACCAGTTCTTAAACACGCGTACAACATGGCAATTGGTTATATCAAGCACTTAAAATCTTAATAAATGTGTTTTTATGTAGTACATATCATTCTCCTACCTTTACCACTATAAGTGGGGTGTGTGGGGTGTAAGTAAAAATAAAGATTACTTAATCTTTCATCCTAATAGTCATTTATTTATAGCTTATCGTGTATGACCAATAGTAGAATCGATTCACACTGTAAAACAAACAATCGCATTTTTTATGATGATACGTTATGAATGATGTGTGGTATCTGGCTGAGTAGAATAGACCACCCTCACTTTTAACCAAGGTGTCGTAAAAGGCGATTAAGGTAAGTGTATCCGCCTTGTGGTATCCAGTCGAGCAGAATAGACCACCCTCACTTCTTACTGAGGTGTCGTAAATGACGACTACGGTAAGTCGACCCACCGTGTGGTATCGAGTTGAGTAGAATAAACCACCCTCTTTCTTACCGAGGTGTCGTAAAAGGCGTCTAAGGTTAGGTGACGTCAGGCAGGCCGATCGTAAAATACCTAGCCGAATCATTTTGCAACATGTTCAAAACATGTTGTGACGTCCCCATTTGGAGTGGGATAAAGGTAGGAGGATGATAATTACTTACGGCGTGAAGCCCACGAAGTAAACTATGTTGTTCCTATATTGTTCTTATTGTTTTGGGAACATAAATAAACAAAAACAATATATAACCTCAACTTTATTTAAAGGTAAACAAGCCGTCATATTGCTATAACCAATCACGAGCTAAACCTCTAGAGAAATTATTGCGAATGTATACAAACTACGATCAAATAACAAACAGTAAAAAAGAAACTTGATTAAGTAAAGTAATTGTTTTTTGAATTGATATGCCGTTGGCTAACCGATTTTATTGGAGCATCGAGCGAGTCGGGGGAAATCCGAAGTTATATTTAATAAGCCAATGATAGCGCACTCGTTTATATGACAGAACTTAAGTTGATATGTCAGTGGACTCGATATGAAAGCGGACTCGTTAATATGTCAGTGGACTCGATATGAAAGCGGACTCGTTGATATGTCAGTGGACTCGATATGAAAGCGGACTCGTTGATATGTCAGTGGACTCGATATGAAAGCGGACTCGTTGATATGTCAGTGGACTCGATATGAAAGCGGACTCGTTGATATGTCAGTGGACTCGATATGAAAGCGGACTCGTTGATATGTCAGTGGACTCGATATGAAAGCGGACTCGTTGATATGTCAGTGGACTCGATATGAAAGCGGACTCGTTGATATGTCAGTGGACTCGATATGAAAGCGGACTAGTTGATGTGTCAGTGGACTCGATATGAAAGCGGACTCGTTGATATGTCAGTGAACTCGATATGAAAGCGGACTCGTTGATATGTCAGTGGACTCGATATGAAAGCGGACTCGTTAATATGTCAGTGGACTCGATATGAAAGCGGACTCGTTGATATGTCAGTGGACTCGATATGAAAGCGGACTCGTTGATATGTCAGTGGACTCGATATGAAAGCGGACTCGTTGATGTGTCAGTGGACTCGATATGAAAGCGGACTCGTTGATATGTCAGTGGACTCGATATGAAAGCGGACTAATTGATGTGTCAGTGGACTCGATATGAAAGCGGACTCGTTGATATGTCAGTGGACTCAATATGAAAGCGGACTCGGTAATATGTAACTGGACTTGTTGATATGACAGCTGATTAGTTGATATGACAGCGGTTACTTTGATATGACTGCGGTCACGTTGATATTACAGCGGTCACGTTAACATTATAGCGGACTTGTTCATATGACAATGGACTCTGTCACCCTCAATGGTCGCTTGACTATGGCTAAGAAGAAGGCGATGATAGCGGACTCTAGGACACGCGCTCTCTTGGAACTGATTTCTTAGTGATCAGACCTTTGGCATCGACTGTGAGATAAATATAAGATAAGAATGATCATGTCACTGGACTCGTTTTTATGGACTCGTTGACAGCGGATTCGTTGATATAACTGTGGACTAGTGGATATAACAGCGAACACGTTGATATGACAGCGGACTCGTTCATATGACAATGGACACTGTCACCCTCAATGGTCACTTGACTATGGCTAAAAAGAAGAAGGCGATGACAACGGACTCTATCATCTATATAATATACCCGAGTAAGTTAGAAGAAAATATAACAGCTAATTTCTAGGACATACGCTCTCTTGAAGGCGATTCCTTAGGGATGAGACCTTCATGATATTCATGACCATGATATTCATCTGAACTTGTGACGTAAACAGATCTGACAATGATAATACACAATTAACCTATTGCAGTGGTATTCAAGGAAGCTTGATGCATCTATTATCCAATGTAGCTCAGCCCGTAATAGAATTCAAGGACTTGGACATTATCGCACAATGATACGGTCGCCTGACTTACATATATGTCGCGAGCGATGAAATGTAAATTGTACAAAAGTAATAATAGTATTGCTATTGCCAATAAACCTGATATAGTGTTAGTAGACCGGTTAGCACGCCGTGCAATTATTGTTGATGTCACCATTCCGCATGACGATAATCTCATAAAAGCCGAAAAAGAAAAATTAACTAAATATTTAGACCTTTCTTATGAGATAACCGCCATGTGGAATGTTGACTCATCAATAATTGTTCCTATTGTTGTGTCGGTTAACGGTCTGATTGCGAAGAGCCTCGACCAACATCTTCAGAGGCTTTCGCTTAACAGTTGGATCAAGTGTCGGATGCAGAAGGCAGTATTGTTTGAAACGGCGCGCATTGTGAGGAAGTTCCTCTCTCTGGACCCCTAACCACCGGCTACTCGGGATATTTCCCCATTCCCGGTGGACGTCAATTTTTTATATTTTTAAATGTTTTCTTTAATTATAATATATTTTTTTTTAAATATAAATATTTAAAAATGTAAAAAGTTAGGATTAATAAAAATAAGGGTATAAATGATATTGCTATAATCCGCGATAAATCGAATAGAAAATATCCTTCTCCTCCCTCCTTGATTCGTATTCCTAATAATGGGTGTCGTGACCCCATGCTTCACATGTTGTTCTTCTGCTTTCGGCCACGTAGATGGCCTCTGAGACTGATGTATCGAATGTAGTGCGGATTTGGTCTGACCAGCGTATAGGGCTACGTCCTCAGGGTCTCTTGCCATCGATCTTGCCGGTGACGATAAGTTTTTTGAGGTCGTCGCCGGGTTTGCGAGCAATGTACCCAAAAAACTCAAAAATTCTTTGAAGATATATCTTCGAAATTCAAAGTCAAATCCACAATATTCTTTATTCAAGCAAACTTGTAAGCAGGTGCTTTTGAATCGTCAACTCTACTGCTGCTTCGGGAAGCTGTTCCTACCGAGAAAAGCCAGCAAGAAACTCGGAGGTTGCTCTTTTTAAATTATAATTCCTATTACTAGTTACATTTAGTTATTACCGTCTTGTATTTTTATGTTCTTCTCTTGTATTTATATTTATATGTGTTCACAGCGCACCCGATGATAGATTCTTATGACTCAGTTTTTACACCTTATTATATTTTTATTACGGATCCCTATTTTTAAATGTAATATGGCCTATGTTGCTCAGTAAAGATGCAGCTTTCCATTGGTGAAAAAATATTTGAAATCAGTCCAGTAGTTTTTGTGTGAAAACATTACAAACATACATACAAATTTTTACTCTTTAATATTAGTATAGATTACGGTTTTATGTAAATTGTGTTGAAGTGGTCGGATATTTAAAAAAAAATCGCCTTCTGGAAGCTTTAGTCGCCTGCGCCGCTTCAACCAACAGAGGTACACTAAAGTTATATATTAAAGAGTTGTAGATCTACAAAAATACTACAAAAAAGTTCGCGACAGCATGTCTCCATCTCTTATGGTTAACTGACAATAACCTTTTTGCGTCTTTTGTCACAACGGCACATCTAGTATATAATAAATCATTGCAAACAGATATAAATTGCACGGGATTACCAGGTCTCTATTTACTCAGCAATCAACACGAAGCGAGATCAATCATCACAGCAAATATATAATGTGTACATAGCTACGATAATTGGCAGGCAAGTACCTATACTGTGATTATATAGAGGGGTGTGGCGATGGTATGAATTTGTTGGGCTTGGCCGCCGACTCACCTGAGCGACCTTACTGTACCAAATACTAGTGCAAGTCACTCAAACTTGGTACTACTTCTATAAATTAGTAGAATTTGGTAGCCCAGCGGTAACACCATGCACCTCTTTCAATTTGTTGAAAAATGAGTTTTCTAGTATAAACTTATGTGTCTAATTGATAATTGCAATTGATCACACGCTTTTCGGTGAAGGAAAACATCGTGAGGAAACCTCCATATCTCTGGAGAATTCTGGGGACATATGTAACCTACCAATCCGCATTGGAGCAGCGTGGTAGGTCTTAGCTCCAATCCTTCTCTCCAAAAACAGAGAGAAGAGGAGAGAATCCATAATACAAAAGTAATAATAAAATTATATTGCTATGATCCACGATGACATCATGATCATCACGGATTATAGCAAAATAATTTTATTATTACTTTAGGTACTATGCTTCAAATATTAATATTATAAATTTATTATATTTAAATTTCGTTCTCAAGTCGTATGGTATACAGCTAAGTAGGATAGACCACCCTCATTACTTAGCAAGGTGCTGTAAAAGGCGACTAAAATAAGTTGACCCGCCATGTGGTATCCGGCTGAGTAGAATATACCACCCTCATTACCTCATTACCTCAGGCAGGCGGTCGGTCGTAAAATATGTAACTAAGTCATGTGACAACATGTTTATAACATGACGACCCTACTTAGTGCTAACAGACTTGTCGATTTTGTATTGTATCTATTCCTTTGAATATTTTTTGTACCTCTGTCCGCTATTATTTTACAGCCAATCCCCTGGTGCAATATTGTTCCAGTTAGACCTTATATACCTTAGCATCACTACATATTATAAAACAAAGTCCATATTTCCGTATGTACGCATAAAACTTTAAAACTACGCAACCGATTTTGATGCGGTTTTTTTTAATAGATAGAGTGATTCAAAAGGAAGGTTTGTACGTATAATAACATACAATACGAAGTAGAGAAATACTGTAATTTTTGAGGTTTCTGTAAATAATTACATTTTTTTCCGCTTACATTGCAAACGCAGGCTAAACCCTACGAGATTTATCAAAATGATGTACTAAGTATTTGTACACCTTAAAAAGGTCTACAGAAAAGTCCGCGATGGTATATGTCTATCTCTTATGGATAACCCACAATAGCAGTTTTTTTCATTTACTTTTTACGAAAAATGATGCCTTATGCTCAAAGCAATTTTTATACAATACAGCATTAATCCTTATCCAATTGAGTACCTTAAATAAATAGTTGATTTAATATAGATCAATATTGCCGTTTATAGCATGTAATTTAAGTGAACATTTTCGGAGATATTACAGATTTAAAATCCCGCGAGGAGGCCGCGCTTCGACCTATAAGCACTTCGAATTTAGCAGCGACCGGAGGCGCAATGTTTGTATAAAAGTAATTATTTACGACATCACATTAGAAACCTCAAAAATTACAGCATTTTTCTATTCCATATTGAATGTTATTATACATATAAACCTTCCCCTTGAATCACTCTATCTATTAAAAAAACCGCATCAAAATCTGGGATATAAGGGATAAACAAAGAATGTGACTTTGTTTTATACTATGTATAAATGTATGTACTATGTATTATAGTGATAATCCTTATAGCATGATTCAGTATTCACGCGCGATGGCTTATTATTAGCGTATTTCATGTATAACTTTGGTGTTTCTATACCGATTTCAATGATTCTTTTTTTATACAATGGTTAATACTATTTACTTTTTTATTTAGGGATGACTGAGAGTGATATAATATAGGAGTAGACAAATACAACCAGAAAGCTTCGAACTGCTAAGCTATCGGGAGTTACACGTGTTATTGTGAGTCAACAATAAAAGATAGACATATGCTGTCGTGGGATAGTTTTTATATAATTTTAAGGAGAACATTTCCGTCATACATGATTTCTGTGTAGCTTTAACCATCAAGGTAGCACACGCGACGGAAGCTTAAAAAATGGAGTAACTTCTCCCGTTTTCCCAACATTTTCCTTCACTGCTCTGCTCCTATTGATTGCAGCGTGATGAAAAGTATACTATTACCAGCCCAGGAGTATGAAAAAAAATTGTACCGAGTTTCGTTAAAATCCGTCGAGTAGTTTTTGTTTCTATAACGGTTATACAGACAGACAGACAAAAAATTTACTGATTGCATTTTTGGCATCAGTATCGATCCCTAATCACCCCCTGATAGTTATTTTGGAAATATATTCCAGTTCCAGAATTGACCTTTCTACAGATTTATTATAAGTATAGAAGATGATAAAAAAGCTATGAATGTTGTATGTAAAGACATTGTCTAATCAATTGTAAAAATAAATAATATCACTACATAGTATAAAACAAAGTCGCATTCTCTGTCTGTCCCTATGTCCGTATATCCCTATGTATGCTTCAATCTTTAAAACTACACAACAGATTTTGATGCGGTTTTTTTTAATAGATAGAGTGATTCTAGAGGAAGGTTTTTACGTATAATAAAATTCAATACATAGTAGAGAAATACTGTAATTTTTGAGGTTTCTGTAAATAATTACATTTTTTCCGTTTACATTGCAAACGCAGGCTTAACCCTACGAGATTTATCAAAATGATGTACTAAGTATTTGTACACCTTGAAAAGGTCTACAGAAAAGTCCGCGATGGTATATGTCTATCTCTTATGAATAACCCACAATAGCATTTTTTGTCATTTACTTTTTACGAAAAATAATGCCTTATTTTTGAAGCAATTTTTATACACTACAGCATTAATCCTTATCCAATTAAGTACCTTAAATAAATTGTTGATTTAGTATAGATCAATATCGCCGTTTACAGCATGTAATTTAAGTGAACATTTTCGGAGATATTACAGATTTAAAATGCCATGCGGAGGCCGCGCTTCACCCTATAGCACTTCGAATCCAGCAGCTATATCGTTCTTTCCAGAGTTTGTTTAACGACAAAGAAGCTGTGAATGTTGTATATAAAGACATTCTGTAATTAATTGTAAAAATTAAATACATAGGGAAAATGTAAAAGTAAATAAGTAAAAATGTACTATATGAATTTAGATATTCCAAAGATAGCAGGAAATCTTCTTGGTATAGGGAAAGGAAATTGTTTTTCTCCAAATTTAACGCTTGCGGGCCACGGGCAGTAATGAATAAATCAAAACTACTGGATCGATTTTAATCATTTTTTTTATACTGAATGACATGGGATATATATTTTATACCCGTGCGAAGCAGGGGCAGGCCGCTAGTATAGGATAAAAAAATCCTATTTTTTTAACCAAAAGGAGGGTATTTATACTCTTGCGATTTTACATTGCGTGAACAAAGTCGCGGATGCAACTTGTCATAAATAAATTGCATTAGCTAATCCCTTGCACAAACCAACTCTCAGCAAACATCTGTTATCTTTAATGTAAACGTTTGCTCTAAAGCTGTATTTATTTGACAACTAAAAGTGAAACACCTGAGTGGATGACAAACAAACAAACATCGCGAAGACGGCAACGACTTGTACAATCAGATGTATAAATATGAATAACAGATCTTAATGTAGAGTACCTGGGTGAATTTTTAAAACGATGTAAAACAATTAAAATAAAAAAACAGTTGCCTGTAAAGTCGGTTCTACGCGAAGATTTTATGTGACAACGTCTTTTTCTCAGTAGAATATTTTGGAAAATACCGACCCCTCCCGGTTTGTAAGACCGGGCGATATCACTAGGCTTAAATAAAAGACCTGAGATATCTGAACTAGTTGGTGGTATTTATTGGTACCTGAACTGACCTGACCTGATCTCAATATACAAAATTGTTCTCCGCAGTTATACTTATTACATTGAACACTCGATAGCGTGAGCTAATCCGGTACAGCGCCCTCTATATTTGGACGAGTACAACTTTAATTAGTAATTGTTCTATTGGTCATGAACATACCGCCCACCAAGGCCATTTAGTGGCGAAATGGCCTTACAAAAAAAAAATACATAGCAATCTACTTTATGCGGTAGCTCAAATTGGACTATAAAGTTATACAAATAAAAATTTTAAAATACATTTAAACTATATAAAACAAAGCTGTACTAACCCTTATAACGTGTAATAAAACAAACTTTCAATTCAGTGACAGAGATCTTAAACATAATAAAAAACACAAAAGGTAAGTAATCTATAAAATATATAATTTAAACTATTCTAATCCGCAATGGGTATAAAACAAAGTTTGTTTTACGCGCTGTGGCTACACGTGTAATATCATCATCACCAATATGTTACTGTAACCCGAACTAATAAAGAAGACTTGGCGGTAAGTTATCCTACATTATGGGTTTTTTTTTTTAATCTACGTCAATACATTGATTGCTAATTCTTTATCTTATTCAATAGCTGCTAGCCACAATTTCTGGTTGAAGACTTTTGCCGAAATCATCCTAGAAGCTAACCAAGCTAATGGGTCAACTATTTGTTTTATATTTAAATTTACAGTTCTGTTTTATTACAGGTAAGATCATCGGCTGGGAGTACTCATAAATGTTATCGCTGCGGTTCCAGGTAAGTTATAGTATTTTAATTGTATTATCTTCTCATGCTTCTATTTCCATTTCTCTATTTCTTTTTCTGTTTCTTCCTCTATTCCATTTAGGTTTCCATCTTGGATTTCCTTGACCTTTTCCAATTACCCTTCCTGTCTCATCGTCTATTCCAATTATGTTTCCATATTGAATGGCCTTTTCCTTTTCATTATGTTGATCTTCAAATCTATTGACCTCTATTGTCCTAATATGATCTATTGAACTCATACTTTTTTTCTTTGACCGTGTACTTGTTTTTTCAACTAATCTACTTTTTTCTAATGTTTTAAATCTATTTTCAGCTCTAGCACGTGGCCTGCCGACTTCGCAAGGAGGATCTTCACTTCGCAATGGAAGCCTGACTACGTGCCGACCATCTTCTCTTCGCTTCGAGGTAGTATGGTACAACTGTTCTCCTTTTTCTTCTTCTGACGTAAGTATTTTCTTTGTACTTTTTACTTGCTCAAATTTCTGAAGAACTTCATCTTTGACCTCTGCATGCATCACGTTTATATATCTTAATGATGCCATATTATTGTTTTCAGGATCAACTGCACCTGACAGGATCCACCCTAACGTAGTGTTTTGAGCTATCATAGGCTTCGTCGGACTCTTTACCATTCCTTCCTTCACGATGCTACTGTAAACGTCTGCACCCAATAGAACATCTATCTCGTTGGGTGTAGCGAACTCTGGATCTGCTAATCGCAAATCATTTCTGTTGATCCAATCAAAGGAACCAACGCTTATATTTCTCTCATGTAAGTACGAAGTTATTTTATCTATTACATACGCCTTTATTTGTAGGTTAAACTCAGGATGTACTCGTGGTTGTATTGACAATTGTACTGTATGTTTTGCTATTGTTGACCTATTGTTTCCTAGTCCTGAAACTATTCCGTGCACCGGAGATTTTTTGAGGTTCAGATATTGGACTGTGGCTTCAGATATAAAAGAAGCTTGTGATCCTTGATCGATCAAGGCTCGAACTAACTGATTACCCCTACCCAATTTAGGTTGAGCTTTTAACACGGCAGTGGGTAATAAAATATTTGAGTTCTTAGGCACGTTGTCAGTAGCTAAACAAGGTACTATTGGCGTATCGCTTGGTGAATGGCTTGTAGAACTACTAGCTGTGTTATCGCTTGTATCATGCCCTTTGGTCTCAGACAAATAAGGCAAATAATTATCGTTCCTACTTGGTAAAGCTTCATCCGGTATCACAACTGATTTTAACAACGATTTCATATTCGATTTATAAATTAGATAGTTTTCCTCCGTAATCTCATACACCTCTTTAGTGACATATGATGAGCTAGCTAACTGATCTGAATCAGATATTTCAAATAATTTAATATTATTCGACCTAAATAACAACCAATCCTGTTCTAAATTCTCTAATCTGGCCTCTATATATTCTAGGGTTAATCGGTCTTTAGGACTTTTCTTAAAATTGGAAAACCCCTTCTTAATTGAGTTATACAAATCAACTTGGATACGTAAAAGTCCGTCCATTTTATTTATATTCTAGTTAATAATTAATTTGAAAGTCTTATCTAAAATTGTAAGTTACGTAAACAAACTAAGTCCAAATAATTTAATTAAAATATTACAAGTGTTTTGGACTTATAGTTCTGGGGGAAATCGGGCATAGGTTCCCCGTTCCTCTGTTTGTTAAAGAATTATTCTAAGTCCTAATTTAAACTACTATTAACTTATAATTTTTTCTAAGTCTTACTCTTACACAAATATACTAAGTCCAAATAAATAAATGAAAATTTTACAAGTCTTTTGGACTAACAATTCTGGGGGAAATCGGGCATAGGTTCCCCGTTAACTCGTTTTTTAATGAACTATTCTAAGTCCTAACTACTATAATTTATACTAAAGTTATTAAGATGCTAAGAAGTTAAACTGTTCTAAGAAATAAAGTCCAAATTTCTTTCTAATAAATAAACTAAATGTACTCACAATTGTCGCACTTCACTCACTCACGACTGATGGCTGCTCTGGTGCGCTGTGTTGCTCTGGTGCTGTGTTGCTCTGGTGCGCTGTGTTGCTCTGGTGCGCTGTGTTGCTCTAGTGCTGCGATGCTCTGGTTCTGCGCTTTCGCGATGATTCTTCGCCGCCCACCGGTGCTCTTCAACCCGTCGGTCGCTCTCCGGAACCTCGCCTTGCCGCTAATGGCGGCGCTTTGCTGTCGGAGTTGCACACCGCCGTTGCTTTGCGGTGACGCGTTGTTCCGCGCTGCTGGTGCCGCGCTGCGCTGCTCTGCTTGTGCCGCGTTGCGCTGCTCTGCACGTGCCGCGCTGCGCTGCTCTGTGCTCTGCTGGTGCCGCGCTGCGCTGCTCTGCTGGTGCCGCGCTGCGCTGCTCTGCTGGTGCCCGATGCTCTGCTGCCGACCGCTGCGCTGCTGCTCGGTGCTCTGCTGCCGACCGCTGCGCTGCTGCTCGATGCCGCTCCTGGTGCTGCTGCCGGGTCCTCTTGCTGCAGCGATCCACTGCGAGTACCGCGGGGGGTGGGGGAAGAAAGGTGCGAAGCTCTATGCGGCTCCGAGGACCAATGGAAAATACCGACCCCTCCCGGTTTGTAAGACCGGGCGATATCACTAGGCTTAAATAAAAGACCTGGGATATCTGAACTAGTTGGTGGTATTTATTGGTACCTGAACTGACCTGACCTGATCTCAATATACATATATATTTTTTTTTTTTTTTTTTTTTTTTTTTTTTTTTTTTTTTTTTTTTTTTTTTTTTTTTTTTTTTTTTTTTTCGCCTTAAGGGTGCCTCCCGTGAGGCCGAACCTCGGCTTAAAGCGACGCGCTGTGGAGGATTATAGTCGGACTGTTCAATATACAAAATTGTTCTCCGCAGTTATACTTATTACATTGAACACTCGATAGCGTGAGCTAATCCGGTACAGCGCCATCTATATTTGGACGAGTACAACTTTAATTAGTAATTGTTCTATTGGTCATGAACATATTTATTGATATGAATATTATTAAATTGCACAATAGGAACAAGGAATTGAATGAAAATAAGAATTCCATCGGACTCGGATTGGAAGAACCAATCTGTTTGTGTGGGAGAGAGACGCAAGGCATTCGCCAGTCCGGCGGGCCTCTCTTTCGTTCGGTGACTCATCGTAACAGACGTCAGCGGGCGTTACACTTTTTCATGAGTGACTCCAAGTCGCAACCTAATTTAAGACGTTATCACGTCAAAAAAAAAATTGAAAAGAAAAATGAAAATATAACAGGCCAGGTGGGGCTCGATCCTAGGTATTTTCTCCTCTCTAGACCGCCCGTTCCCCATATGAACTACCATGACTTTACGTTTGACAGCGAAAAATTGTGATTGTAAATTGTGTAAATTTAAAAAAAATTTTAGAGCCCGAAATCAGGGATAAAACGAATTTTTTATAAATAAAACTTATTTAGATCGATTTTTCTACCCAAAACATGATGAATTTCAGTAAAATCGTTGGAGCCGTTTCCGAAAATATATATATATACATACAAGATTCTCATTTAAATATTAAAGATAATCAAGGAGCATATTGAACAAACAAAACAACGTAGATCTCTGACTGATAGTGTTATCAGAGATATCGCACCTTTAATCAAAAAAAGAAACAACTCAAAAATTGCCAGTTTGGAGTTTTCAATTTAAAACTTTATAACGTAACCCCAAGAATAGATCTGCTTCGACAACCATACGATTCCGATTTATATGAATGAAATAAATAATAGTTTCGCTCTTTTTGACAAATTCGTGTGAACTGTTTGATAACACTAAAGGGAAAGATTCAGACATGTTCCAGCAGTAGTGAAAGTAAGGAGATTTTAGGGCGATATAAAACCTAATAACTCTTTATATTACTAAAGAGTGAGTCTAATTTCTTGTTTTTATTATTGATAAAAAGATATCATTCAGACTTATTTCACTATATTACTAAAATTATGCCACGGAATTTCGGAATAATTCTATTTATGCTTCTTTATTCAAAAAAATATTATAAGTTGTTTGAAAGATTCGGAGTACCTTCAGTTTATTATTAAAAGGTTATTAGATAGATGTATATCAATTATTTTTATTACGGTTTAAGAATAAAAAAAAAACAAAAAGAAGTGTGATATTTTAAGTTATTTCCTTTTACAATGAAATAAAACATCCCCGTAACTACTTTAGTCTTATTAAAAAAGTTTTCTAACCAGATTAAATACATTTGTTTTCCATGATGAGGTCGTGGTGAGCATGTCGAATTTTTAATTTAATTGTACTGACTTCCATTAGTCAAAATCGAAATGGAGAGGCTAAAGAATGTGACTCCATTACCCTAACAGCAGCTGTGTTTAACAATAAAATCGCAGATGAAAATATACCAAATAAGTATATTAAGTAAGTAAGATTAAGTTGAAGACTGTAATAACGTTTTCAACTTAAATTGATTTCCTTCACGATTAATTTCCAATTTTTTATTTAATTCCAATTCTGTAAAACAGAAGTTTATGTAAAACAAGCCTCATGCCTTATGATGACAGTGACGATTCCTTCATCCATGAGAATAATGATATCGTACAAAATAAAATAGCTAATATGGAACTTTACGGCACGTCAACGATACTTCTTCTAGTCTATCGTCTTCACGCCCATACACGTCTAGTACGTCTCTTGATTCTGATAGGTCAACATCTTCTATGTTGACTCGCCCGTTGGTGCAGTGGGTAGTGACCCTTGGAAATCTTCAAAAAGATACCGGAACTCTTAGGGGTGAGATCTGGTTATGTGGAATTTCTATCCACTAAAACCCCCTCGATGGACAGCCTCCGCACTAGCAGAGAGGCCCCGGGATCTCTGACGAACTGCACCGAGGTCACTCTAGTGCCGTGCACATCGTGCTCCACAAAATATAGTACGGAGCTTGTGTAACAAGCTCCGTTTCCTCTCGGGGTCGAAAGGAACGACCACAGCCCCCACTCTGACCGATCGTGACCCCAGAGGTCCCATTGGCCGGGACTATCAATTAGGGCGGTTTCTACGGCCCCTTCGTCTCTGCCTGCGAGAAGGATCAGCCCTTTCGCGGTTACGCTCGGCAGTCTCCTTCCTGACCATGATGGTTTCACAAAAGGAGACTACGGCTTTCCAATCTCTTTCACTTCTCAACATGGCAGAGACTACCGCCTTTAGAGAAAGTGGGTAGTGACCCTGCCTTCAGTTTCGCGGGACGCGGGTTCGATTCCCGCCGAGGGCCAACAATTTCTATAAATGAGTTTGTTGGTCTTCGAGTCTGCGTGTATATTTGTATTTAAGTATGTATTTGAAAAAAAACATAAGTATAATATGTTCGCTAGTTGTCTCTCACCCATAACACAAGTAGTAAGTTACTTACTTTGGGGACGGACGACCGCGTGTGTAAGTGTTCCATATATTTATTTATTCATTATTCAATTTATTAATTCCAAGAAAACTGCTCAACATTGTCAGTAATTTTCTAAGGAACGAAGAAGAATTTTGCGATTAAGGAACCTGATAACGACCAAAGTCTTGAAAATGAATCTCAGCCTCAGGTTTCGGTTAGTCATCTCTTTAGAGACAAGATAAAATCTAGCTGCGCCAATCAACCTATCAATAGTTCACCCACTTTTACCAAAAAAAGCGATTTCGGGCAAATTGACGACGATTTGACATTAATTAATTATGACAACCTGTCAAATGCAGTCAGCTACGCACCAAGCTGCAACGAATAACTTATAACCAATCAATTTGTAATTATTTTTTGTTGAAAAGATTTTCCGCCGAGTTTCTTGATGGTTTCTTCTCGGTAGAAACAAACTTCCGAATCAGTGGTAGCAAGTAAACAGTTTATTTGAATAAAGAATATTTTGAATTTGAAAATGACAGTAGGTAAGAACTATATTTTTTTACATTGAAAGTACGAATAAACGTGTATATTATTGTAAATTTTTTTTCCTTACCCAAGAAATAACCAATTCTTATTCTCAAGGTTTGTAAAAATCCGAGATACGTACAAATATTGTTGTAATAAAGTTATATAATTTAAAATAAAACGAATTAAACTGGATTGAGATTCCACATCTAAATAACTTTTCTCTAATAAACTGCTTCTTTAAGTTTTCTGACGGAAAATTATTTGAAATAAAATCGAATTATTAATCATAAACTGAAGTAAGTACGAACTTATATTTTTAATGTCATAATTTAATAATTTATAATCCATAAATTATACTTTTTATTCTATCTAACAAAGGCTGGTACACTAAACTATAATTTGGAACTATACATCATCTTCTTATATAGATATTTTATTTATTATTCATTTTTAAAGACCACGCCGGAAAAGTGTAAAACTTTAAACGCCCATTCCCAAAAAATTGAAATTTGGAGATATTTCTTTTTTTGATTAAACGTGCGATATATGTATGTACAGTAGAACTCCAATTATCCGAATTAATGGGGACCGGGATCCATTCGGATAATCGGATTTTTTTTAAAAAATTGCCATTGGAGAGAATAAAAGCTAGGATAGCTAGAATAAAAGGTCAAAAGCACACTGGCTAATCAAAACAAACAATGACAGGTGCGCCGTGACTGCAATGCGCCGGAACTTGTCTTAACTTGCCGTTGTGCCTACACTGACTTCCCCCCGCGTGTGTAGGCACAACGGCAAGTTAAGACAAGTCAAGTCAAGACTTGACGCGCAAACACTGTTTTTTGTGATTCGGATAATCGGCGATTCGGATAGTCGGAGTTCGGACAATTGGAGTTTTACTGTATATCTCTTTAGGACAGGAAAGATCCGTTGACACTTTACCTAACTTTAATATTTAAAGTTAATCTTGTATATATAACCGTTAGTATAGACCACCCTCATTGCTTACCGAGGTGTCGTAAAAGTCGACTAAGGTAAGTTGACACCAGGCGGCTGGTTTTAAAACACCTAGCCAAAACATGTTGTGCCGACCGCACTTACTCGTAGAGTGGAAAAAGGGCAGTGAATGAAACGACAGATTCATCATGACTAATTTTATAGTTAGTAATCTATGATGACTAACTTTATTACCATAGACTTATTGTCTATATGTACCCACAGAGCATTAATAATTAATTACATCTTTCCCCTTTTTTTTTTTTTCATCATTACTAACTTTATTACCATAGACTTATTGTCTATATTCCCACAGAGCATTAATAATTAATTACAACAAATTATGAATCTTGTGTATTTATATATACTGAATTTTGGATAAGGCTTTAATGATTTTCATGAAACTTGTTCGGTTTTCGGGGGTAAGTCGATCTAGCTAGGTTTCGTTAAAAAATATTGTTTCATCCATGTTTAGAGGAACTGAAAAACTGCTACAATATTAGAAAACAAAGGCTAATTACGCCGACATTTGCAAAATTAATATCTCAGTTGGGAACGGATGGACTTAAAAAGTGAAGATACCCAGGATCATGTCCCAGATATGACCATCCTTTTTTCCTTTCTTGATATTACATCTTTTTTATATCTTTAAAAAAAATACAGAAAAAAGCTTGCTCACTCAGGTACTTATGTATATAAACAAACAGTGGGGTAGTAATTAAATTCAAATTCAAAATATTCTTTATTCAAATATCCTGTTTTCAGGACGTTAAATGTTTAAGACGCTATCACTGATTCGGAAGTTTGCTCCAAGAACCAGCAATAAACAGATACATATATAAGCTATATATGGGATAGTAACAGGCCGTTACTTACTATATATATATATATATATATATATATATATATATATATATATATATATATATATATATGTCGCATCCTGGCAACTGATACTGATAAGTCTATATATTCCGAAGAATCTCGGAAACGGCTCCAAAGGTTTTCATGAAATTCCGCATGGTTTTGGGGGGAAAAACCGATTTCATTAAAAAAAATTCGTTTTATACCTGTTTTCTAGCATTAAAAAAATGCTTAAATGTTAAATGCAAATGGTATTTGAGCTGTCAAATGCAAAGCTGTGATAGCCTAATGATAACGGGCGGACTCAAACCTGTGATTGATTCCCACATGTCACCCGGCGCTTTTTTTCTTTTTTTACTTTTTTATTTTTTTTTATTGAATTTTTTCACCGAGTAAAGCTCGTTCAACCTACTAAGACTTTATGTATATAGAAAGCTATATATAAATTCTTTTTAGTCAAGAATTCGCGGTTATAGCAATCTCGCAATCTTTACAGTACATCCATGCACCAACCCCATAATGGCGCGCCAATCAGGTCAACACCCTGATATAACGCAGCTACACGAAATAGAACCTATTCCCATACAACTTGACTCAAAGTTGTGGTGTATTATAATCGATAGGGTGTTATTTACAGCGCGACCTGACCTATCTTGGTATTCCGGAGTCACGTACACGGCGGCATCATGAATAATAGAGGTTTATGTAAGACCCTATATACCCCTATATATGTAGGATTATGTAAGAGATAAGCTGTGATGGCCTAGCGGTGCGACCGTGTGAATCTCTAGAGACGATCATGGGTTCAAACCCGGGCAGACACCAATGAGTTTTTCTATTAAAACTTATGTGTCTAATTGATAATTGCAATTTATCACACGCTTTTCGGTGACGGAAAACATCGTGAGGAAACCTGCATATCTCTAGAAAATTCTAGGGATATGTGTAACCTACCAATCCACGTTGGAGCAGCGTGGTAGGTCTTAGCTCCAACCCTTCTCTCCAAAAAAGGAGAGAGGAGGCCTATGCCCAGCAGTGGGATAGTAACAGGCCGTTACTTACTTACTTATGTAAGACCCATATCCTACCATTATTGCCAACGAGTTCTGACATCGTTCTAATTTTAAAAATAATTTTTATCATCATCATCTTCCTGCCCTTATCCCACTCTAAGTGGGGTCGGCACAACATGTTATAAACATGCTGTCACATAATTTAGCTGCGTTTTTACGACCGGCCGCCTGCCTCACGTCCACCTACCTCTGTCGTATTTTACGACACCTCGGTAAGAAAGAGGGTAGTCTATTCTACTAAACCGGATACCACACGGTGGGTCAACTTACCTTAGTCGCCTTTTACGACACCTCGGTAAGAAAGAGGGTGGTCTATTCTACTAAACCGGATACCACATGGTGGGTCAACTAACCTTAGTCGCCTTTTACGACACCTCGGTAAGAAATGAGGTTGATCTATTCCACTCAGCCGGATACCACTCGGCAAATCGACTTACCTTAGTCGCCTTTTACGACACCTCGGTAAGAAATGAGGGTGGTACTATTCTATTCAGCCGGATACCACACGGCGGATATGTTTTTATTACATACATATATATATTCCTTTTCTCAAGTCATGTGTTTATAAGACCTCGTGACCGAGCTTCATATTTCTCTTATCATTGTTTTCACTTAATGGAGATATTATAAAGGAAAAGCTTTGACGTGTTTGAGTGAATAACAATACCATATACCTTAACAAAGCTATAGTAAATGAAATATATAACGCTTGGCAGGTTCCCATTGTGTCCTTTTGTTAGACTTTACCATTGTTATAAAAGCGCTATTCAATGACCGCAATGTACCTACTTTAGCTTAAAGTATATCTTAAGTACAGCATATCATTTTATTAAAATTAACATCAAAATTTAAAAACTAACTTTTCTTCGCGTTCTTAAAAATAGGTTTAAGTAGGTTTTATTAGCCGATATTAATGTTTTAAAAGAATATAGGCAGTTTGAAATAACTGACATCTATTTTTTTATCTGTTAAACATAGATAATACAACGCCGTGTGGTATCCGGCTGAATAGAATAGTACCACCCTCATTTCTTAACGAGGTGTCGTAAAAGGCGACTAAGGTTAGTCGACCTACCGTGTGGTATCGGGCTGAGTAGAATAGACCACACTCATTTCTTACTGAGGTGTCGTAAAAGGCGACTAAGGTAAGTTGACCCACCGTGTGGTATCCGGTTGAGTCAAATACGACTAAGGTAAGTTGACGTCAGGCAGGCGGTCGGTTGTAAAATACGTAGCCAAATCATGTGACAACATGTTTATAACAGGGATAAGGATAGGAGTATGATGATGAACATGGATAATACACTATATATACTGGATTATATAGGATACTGTGATATGTTCCAGTCAGGCATACATCGCCTTAAACTAGATTAATAAAAAGCTCTAGGAAATAACGACATTTCGAGTCCTTTAAATATTCGTTTTTTCAATTCAATTTTTTTTTAATTTTTGACTTGTTTACTTCAAGTTTTTTTTTATAAAGCATAAGATATCTCAGGTCCTGTATAGAACCATCGTTCACAAACTTATGATGAAATCATAAATTAAACATTATTGATATGTTTAAGTATACAAACTATTTTAATATTTACGTTCAAAACGTTATCTAAAAAGTTATCTGTTGTTACGTAAATACCATATTATCTGTGTAAGTATAAAAAACGTCAGTTTTCCCGCGCTCCGCGTCATCGAGTGTCCTCCCTGCGCGCTCTACGCATGTCTCTCTCAGTATTGAATGGACAGTAGTTCGCAGCGATTTTCTATTACCAGCAGTCCTCTTTGGCGGACTTATTGATTTTCAGTGTTAAATATGTAACAACGGTGATGCGTTCTGATGACAAGTGATTTTTTAAAAATAACAGTGCCTTGCAAGTGTTGATATTTACATAGACAATCTAATCGATCCCAAGTAAGTAGGTCAACGTGTAACCCTTATATATTAAGTTAGGTATTATTTTAAAAATTATTTGCTATTGTATATTTATAATCGGGACGTTTCGGGTGATAAATAATTTTACAATTACGCTTGAAGGTTGAATGCTATAATCTGTTTATTTACGGAAGAGGTTGAAAAAAAACAACTTGTGCCTGGTACCATTATTTACATATAGTCATTATGTATGTAGCATTTATGTATAAATAAATAAATAAATAAATTTATTATTCAAACATTTCTGAACGTACGTGATTTATATTTTGTAATATTATCTGTGTTTTTGTGTTAAAAAATAAGGTATTTGTGCCGTTTCAAGAATCTGTTTCTCAGCTGAGTAAATTCGTTAAAAATTTTATTAATGTTATTTTATTTAATTATGTATTTATTTCGATTATTTCATTCGATTCGTCGATTATTTCGAAACAAACATTTATTCTTTCAAACGTAATTTTTTAATACAAAAATTCTACGATATATGTGCGCATTTTATCAGTTTTTTTAAACTATTTCTCCTATCATAAAAATACGTCCATTAACTTAATACAATTTTAAATTACATTTTCTTAGTATAAATGTTGGATATCAGTAGTAATGTTTAATGTTTTTGACTGAATTCTCATTACGAAATCTGTTTTGTTTTTTTTTTTAAATAAACTTGTAAGCATTTTATGAAACTACTAATAAAAAGTTCAGGATATAGTAGAAATACTGTTTATCTTTCCTTTGAACTTTTCCAAAAACAAAATGACACATAATTGTACAATTTTTTTACAAGCTCTCACTAAATAGCGGAATTCATTTGAGACATTCTTTATATATCTATCATTATTACATATTATATATATCATTTTATTTTTTAAATAAAATGATATATTATTTTTTAAATAAAATAATATATTAATACTGCCCTTTAAAGTATTTCGAAAAATCGAACGCGTAAAACAACTCTCTTTTCAAAACTATCGAATGCCATTTTTGTGGTATAATTGAAAAAGAAAAAACTAAGCAAAAATTCCAAAATAATAGTATAAAAACTAAGACAAAGACGCTCTTTGTTTAGAATCACTATACATATTATTACGGCTAAAGATATACAGAAGCGTGCAAAGAATTTCCGTCTATTTCATTCCATTGATGTAAAACAAAACCGCACGTTTTCTGTTTCCTTCCGTTGTACCATATAATAAGTAGGAAAAAGGAAATGTAAGGAAAAACAACATCTTTTTCGCCCCAATTTCTATTGATGTCGTCAGAACACAGCGACTTATATATCCATCGTTTATGTTCCGAGCATAAAAAAGTTTTGCCCCGCATTCCTTCCCATTGAACCTTTCACAAAACGTATTTTGTATTTTCTTGTTTATATGTTATTCTTTTGTTTACTAGCTATTAAAAAAAGTATAGAAGGGTAAGGGTAAGGGTAGGGGTAACCTTACGTACTTCCATAATAGAATAGTAATAATAATAATAGATAATAGATAGTTTAATAATTCTGTTATAATCTACGATTACACAAATCATTTCTCACGGCCACTCATTACGTGGTCGTGGCCATCTGGACCAATTTTTCGTATACTCTCCATTGATTCCGGTCCAAAGCCCTCATTTTCTCCTTCTTCCTATAAATTATCCTGGATTATGTGAGGATCCGCTTTCCTGCTAACTAGCTTCCACTTGCCTAATGCATCCTTCCACGTGGTCGTGGCCATCTGGACCCCTTTTTCGTATACTCTCCATTGATTCCGGTGCAAAGCCCTCATTTTCTCCTTCTTCCTATCAATTATCCTGGATTATGTCAGGATCCGCTTTCCTGCTAACTAGCTTCCACTTGTCTAATGCATCCTTTCTTCATAAATCGTTTGAACGCATGGTAAACTCCACGATGTCAAGCCAGCATTTTTGTTCGTCCCCGGTCTATGGCCTATGGCATGTTTAGACACTTGTGTGTTGTTTTGAGGGCGTATTACGAGTGTGGCGTGTAACTTTGTCAGTAACATTGCAAGTAGCCCTGATCATCTGATAAAATTTAGATCAGGAGGCTTCTTTCCGTTGGTCTGAACATCGTGTCCGTGACCAGTCTCGTGCAATGTTAAATAGAGAGTACAGAAGGCAAAATCCTTATTGCTTGGTGACTGGCCTAGTGCGATATCGTGGTAAGAGCTGTATTGGCAACAATGACCAATTGTTCAAGGTTGCCATTTCCTTTTTGCATCAGAGAAAATCTATGTAATGCTAAATGTAGAGTTTAATTCAACTTACTAATACCACTACTATACCACACTAGCACTTATTATAGATTCATTATCACAAACTCAACAATGGTTTTATCCCATATTCGAAGCATCATCAAGATATAGACTAAAGAGCTTTAAGTTTTACTAATTCTGTTTGTGTAAAGTATGAATGTACACACATTTAGCATTACGTAGATTATCTCTAATCATTGGATTACAGCGAAATTTTATCATTATTTAAATACAAGACATACGTAATATGGTTGTACATTTTTGTGTTATCTTTGAAATATTTATTAATGTACTTATTATATTGTGTATATAACAAATCATATTATTATAATATTATAATTGCGAAAGTGTGTTTATTTTTTGTGCCTTTAAAAGGCAAACCAAGAAATGAGTCGATGTGATTTTTGGTATATAGATAGAAAAATAAAAGGTTATAGAGTAATGGTAATATCTCCGAAATTGCGAGCTGAATTTTCTACCAACATTTTCTTACCCTTATCCCATTCTAAGTCTCCCACTATATCTTCATCTTCCATTCTCCTTTATCTTTCGTCAACTCTAGTGCTAGTCCTTTTATATCCACATCATTCTTTACACAATCCATCTTTTTTTTTGGCCTTCCTCTAGTCATATATATTTTGGTCACATGATTTTCATCCGTCATTACATTACTATACTTTTTATTGTGACGTCTTAAAGATCATGACGTACCAGTTAATGACACGAGTTTAATATGATATTAATTACTGTCGGATTATTTAATATGATATTAATTACTGTTTTACTGAGGGCCTCTATTCACCTATTACCCCTTTTTATACTTAAATATAATAGTAAAACAATATTTATTTAAAAAGTGATTTTGTATTCTACAAGCGTGTAGATTTAGGGCCTGTTTGACTAGTTACCGATAAGCTGTCAGTTAGCTTATTCGGAACATATCTGACAAATATCTCGGAATTTTGCAGGTTTCTGATAGGCTTATTCAGCACTTAAAGTCCCTAATAAGTTAACAGGTAGATCATGTGGGTGTTGTTTTGTTTATCTGCTGCATACTTATTTCAAAATGGCCGCGATTTTTTTAAATCTTTTTAGAGTCTCTTTTCAGAGACATTTATCTGCTACTTAGTTTATTTGTCGGTTATCTATCCGACACTTATTCAGTAACTTGTAATGTTTCACAAGTTAATGAAATACTGAGGATTTTGCTGAGTATACTTTGATCCTACGAGTAAATAGTGATGTTACGGAGATTTGATTACGATTCCGGTGGGTGGAAACGTCCGATTGAATTCATATTTCCGCCTCGGACTCTATGCTTTGATTTAATCTTGTACTTATCTAATTCTAGTTACAGAGTCATGAAGTTTTAGTTAAAAATTTTAAACCTTGCTGTTTATTTGACTGATGAAATACACTGAACATTCATTGTCCTGCTTTTAACTGTTTCTATATTTCTTCGCGTCCGGTTCAAATAATTCACATATGGAATCTCTAGATCCGGCCCCATTTCCGGTAAATCCTCCTCCGCAATATCTTATACCTACTTATTCACCAGTCTACGTCTTGCGGTTTAATACGTTTTGCAAAGGTTATCTATAACTATGTTAATGTGTAAAAAAACTCTTAAATTATTTTTGTTTTTCCGAGACCATCCATCCATCTTTGTTGAAAAATGTAGCTATGCGGTATTTCTAGTTAAGACTTGTACATAGGATTTCGTACAATCCCTTTAAACCGATGATGCTAGGTAGGGGTAAAGTTGTATGAGAGAATACACAAAGAATGTCGCCTTTATAGTTAATATATCGAAAATGTATACAAACGACTTATTCTATCGGTTCAAGCCGACTGATTTTAAGCTGGTCTGGGACCCCTATTCATGAGCTCTTTATACGGCGTTATCGCGACAGGAACTGCGTGCTGGAGCTTTCTCTCGCCTTTATAATATCAGGAGGACTATTAAAGAGTTTGGTGCAGACATGATGCGATCGAATATCTGTGCCTTCGTCACCAAGCAGTCACCTTGCACACGATGGGGTCCTAGGTGATAGGAGGTCGTCTTAACTACCTAATTACCTTACCATACCTACCTAATGTATAGAAACAGGCGTTGCTTTGCGGAATTCTGTAGCATAAAAGTAATGATATAGTAGTTCTATAATTTGGATTACCATTCCTACGAAGGGTTACCTCTTAACAATCTTTAAGTTTCTAATATGATTATGATTTTAATGATTGCAATTTGAAATCCGCGGTTCCGTTAAACCCTCCTCCGTAATATCTCTAGTCCATAAATACTTGAGTAAAGTCCCGTGTCTCAATTAGGTGTACATGAACAAGTAAACACGTAATAACTGCACACGCAACAACTAGACACGTCCCCGTGCTGGAATCTGAGTAATTTTTATTGGAGCTAATGTGGGACGCAGGCGCCGACAAAAATAAGATTTTTACACGACTCCAGCGTACGCCAATCATAATTTTTGCGGGTTTATATTGTCTATTTGTGCACTTGGTGTGATGTGCTGGAGATATCGCAGATTTTTTTTCTCCATAGAATATCCAACAGAATTACATGTGTAACTAAAGTAAAATTCAAATTACCTTAGTCGTAATTTACGACAGATTGGTAAGAAGAGGATGGTCTATTACTACTCAACCGGATACCATACGACGAGTCAACTTACCTTAGTCGCCTTTTACGAAACCTCGGTAAGAAATGAGGGTGGTCTATTCTACTCAGGCGGATACCACACGGCGGGTCGACTTACCTTAGTCGCCTTTTAGGACACCTTGGTCAGAAATGAGGGTGGTCTATTCTAACATGGAATATCTTTTCCTTTGGTTACTGAAAGGTTGTCCGGAAGATATCCTTTTTAGGGATAAGTACGTCTTTGTACATGTGTTATTTTTTTTTATCTTTATATATGTGTGTACAATCTATCTATACTTATAATAAATCTGTAGAGAGGTCAATTCTGTAACTGGAATATATTTCCAAAATAACTATCAGGGGGTGATTAGGGATCGATACTGATGCCAAAAATGCAATCAGTAAAATTTTTGTCTGTCTGTCTGTCTGTCTGTATAACCGTTATAGAAACAAAAACTACTCGACGGATTTTAACGAAACTCGGTACAATTTTTTTTCATACTCCTGGGCTGGTTATAGTATGCTTTTCATCACGCTGCAATCAATAGGAGCAGAACAGTGAAGGGAAATGTTGGGAAAACGGGAGAAGTTACTCCATTTTTTAAGCTTCCGTCGCGTGTGCAACCTTGATGGTTAAAGCTACACAGAAATCATGTATGACGGAAATGTTCTCCTTAAAATTATATAAAAACTATCCCACGACAGCATATGTCTATCTTTTATTGTTGACTCACAATAACACGTGTAACTCCCGATAGCTTAGCAGTTCGAAGCTTTCTGGTTATATTTGTCTACTCCTACATTTATATCACTCTCAGTCATCCCTAAATAAAAAAGTGAATAGTATTGACCATTGTATAAAAAAAGAATCATTGAAATCGGTATAGAAACACCAAAGTTATACATGAAATACGCTAATAATAAGCCATCGCGCGTGAATACTGAATCATGCTATAAGGATTATCACTACATAGTATAAAACAAAGTCACATTCTTTGTTTGTCCCTTATATCCCAGATTTTGATGCGGTTTTTTTTAATAGATAGAGTGATTCAAGGGGAAGGTTTATATGTACAATAACATTCAATATGGAGTAGAAAAATACTGAAATTTTTGAGGTTTTAGATATTAGATATAGCAGGAAATCTTCTTGGTATAGGGAGAGGGGAATTGTTTTTCTTCAAATTTAACGCGTGCGGGCCAGGGGCAGTAATGAATAACTAAATTAAAACTACTGGATCGATTTTAATCATTTTTTTCACTGGGTGACATAGGCTATATATTTGATACCCGTGCGAAGCAGGGTAGGCCGCTAGTAAAGAAATAAATAAATAAGTTTTAATATAACTCATTGTTTCCTAAAACGGGTGAGAACCCCGGACCCCTCGAAAAAATCACAATCTCATCGTTCGGCTATCAGAACTTTTAACAAAGAGTATAAACGTGTTGTAAATATTATGATGTTTCGAATCGGCAAAATATAGCTTTTAGCGAAATCTCGGTCATAATTTCCAGTTTATGATATATTATTCTATTATTAGATCACCTTAAAATAGTGGATATAAATCTATTGATAGATTACGTAAATGAAAATACTTTCCTTATTATGTTATGATTTAGTGTGATTTCTTGGCCTAACGCCAATCTGGCGCGGAACTAAAAACTGCAGCAAACTATCATAGATTGATCATCATTCTCCTGCCCTTATCCCACTCTAAGTGGAATTCAAATTCAAATTCAAAAATTTATTTATTTAAATAAACTTGTAAACGAGTACTTTTGAATCGTCAATTCTACTGCACAGTAAATCGGTACAACATGTTGTCACATGATTTGGCTACATATTGTATAACCGGCCGCCTGCCTGATGTCAACTGATCTTAGTCGTTGAGACAGAAGGTGAAGAGACGTTAGGAAAGTGGGTGATCTTTTCTACTTAACCGGATACCACACGGAGGGTTGCTTACCTTAGTCGTATTTTACGACACATCGGTAAGAAAGAGGGTGGTCTATTCTACTCAACCGGATACCACATGAGGGGTCAACTTACCTTAGTCGCCTTTTACGACACCTCGGTATGAAATGAGGGTTCTACTATTCTATTCGGCCGGCGTATAGATTGATATTAAAATAAAAATAAAATACCTTGTGAGTCTTTTTTACAGAACTAGACGTCGGTTTGCTTTAAAAGAATTAGAAGATGAAAGTTTAGTAAGAAAATGTAGAAAGAAAGAAAGTTTTCGTAACAGTAATTTTATTTTATAATTTGTCGGATTTGAGCAATTGATTTTTTTTTAATAAATTTGATTTAAATCCGTTAGTATAGAAATATTAAACAATAATCAATTCTATGGCATATAATAATAAATAATATAAATTATATACTATAATAGTATTTGAAGTGGTTTTTAGTATTTAGGTTTAGTATAATAAACAATAATGAAATTCTTTGGCATGTAATAATAATAAATAAAATAAATAATTTTTAACCGCTCGTATTTGAAGTGGTTTTTTAGTATTTATATAAACTGCTTATATTCCTTATTGATCTGACGATGCTATTTTTAGCGGTCTCATAACCGACTAAATATAGGTTAACTTTCCGAGAATCACTGCATATTGTAAAGCAAAGTGTCTATGTATGTATATATATTAGCTACAAACCCAAAATTTTAATGATTTTTACATAAATATAAAATTGTTATCACTAATATAAATTAACCTATTGCCGTGTGGTACCCGGCTGTATAGAATAGACCAGTCTAATTTCTTACCGAAGTGTCGTAAAATACGACTATGGTAAGTTCACGTCAGGCAGGCGGCTGATCGTAAAATACCTAGCCAAATCATGTGACAACATGTTTATAATATTTCGTGCCGATCCCACTCAGAGTGGGATAAGATCAGGAGGATAATGATATGGATTACGGATTTTAACGGAATAAGTTAAGTTGACGTTAAACAGATGGCCAGTCTTAAAATTCCAAGCATGTAATAACATGCTTAAAACATTTTATGCCGACCCCAGTTGGATTGGGATAGGGGTAGGAGAATGATGATGGACCACGTAAAATTTATCAGGGATAATGGATTTATACCCCGAACTTTTGAGTTTTAAAGTTTTGCGCTTTATTGCTATTTAGAATAACATGCGCGTTAAGGCAAACATCGTGGTTAAGCCAGAATATATAAAAAAAAATCTGGAGGTGTAATCTGACATCTTTATTTGTTGCTTAACTGATTTAGGCTTAACCTTTCTCTCCAAGACTTCAGAAATATTCAAGAATTTCTCTATTGTTCCTCAAAAGCTATAGAAAAGAATTCAATATTTCCTTTAACGAGAACCCAGAGACATTATAAACAAATTTCATTAATAGGGCAGTTTAAATCAATCACGCGACTTAAACGTTTAACCATGGAAAGAAATCATAAAGTTTCTTACGATAAAACCTGTAAAAAAGTAAACCAAGGTAGCGAGATCGCTCAACGTACATTTGGCGAATGTTATTGCCAATCTCGTTTGAGACAGCGATACCGACGAATACAATCGATCGACCACAACACGCCAACACGATAAATTACTTTTTCGCTCATTCCATACAATTTTCGATGAAAGTAGTGCATGATTTGCAGACAGTCAGATCTCTACCGGTGCCCGCTCGTGACGGTTTGATCGATCCCCTTTTTATATCTCTAACAAAGTGGCAACTAAAGACAAACGGCCCGATATCCCTTTAAGGGCAAAAAGTGTCTGCCTTGTAGAACGTCCTAAGTCCCAACATGACCGAAATACTCGTAGCGCTGACCCTTTTAGTGGACGGTTCCCTGATAAACAATACATACATAGACAGACTTCGACTGATCAGAGTAAACGACCAGTTCAAACTGACGTGATTATCAGAAAGCAAAAACGAAAAACCGTTGAGAAAGTACCTTGCGCGATTTCCATTCAAACTTTATCAATACCAATGACATATGCAGATTATCCAAAGCATTCAACCTCCAAGCGTACTAATGTTTGTAACTCAAAGAGAATCGATAATAGAACTAAGTCTAATCTTAAACAGGCCGTCAACAAGAAGCTGTGTCACACTGTGTGCGGGAGCGAGACGGAAAACAAGTTGCTGTTGCAGATAAGCGAAGCCGAGCAAGTGTCGGACTTTGAAAGGATTCTTAATTCCAATGCAATACGCTGGGAACGCGCTAAGCGACACGTGTGGCGTGGCAGCGTAGCGGCACAAACCCCATCGGCCTCGGTACTTCCGCGACCTCGTTCATCTTATTCTCTGCAAACAGTAAGCCAGGCTTATTACACTCTTTTTCGCCAGCACGAAGAATCGCTTCAGCAACTCATCGTTCGTCATCGTCAAGAGACGGTTCAGGAACACAAAAAAGCAACTACGAGCTTACTAGATAATAATTGGTTCCAAAATATTCAAGGTCTTTCTGAATTTTATGAAGACGATCCGACTCTGCAAAAAGAAATCGAATCAATTACTGATCGTATAATAGCTGATGAAACTCAGATAGAGGGCGAGGCCACTACAACGCGAAGTAATTTTAATGTTAATTTAGCTGGATTAATTAGTTTGCATGTAAACGGCGAAGGTGTGTCCCCAACTTTTCGCGACGACCTTGCTCACTCGCCCGAAGTAGAACGAATTGATGGTTATGACGAAAAGGAATGGCTGTCCCCGATTATGAGTGGAAACTCAGAAGAGCGACATTTACAGAAGAGTACGGGTATTGATTGTCTCGCACAAAATTTGAATGCGGTTCAGATAGAATGTGATGGGAAGGTGCCGACAATAACGTTTAGCAATTGTTGTGACAGCCACAAGCAGGCTGACAAACCGAACAATAGCGACATTGCTATTCATCTAGCCGTACCCTCTACTGAGTGCGGTGATGAGGCGCGGCCGCCAATGATGTGACTATTGTACCGTCCGCTGAATTAGTGCTGAAGAAAGAAGTTATTGTTGAAATATATTTTTTAATCTTGTTCACAACATGATCGCTATAGAATCAGAACAGTCGATGCCGAAGGAGGAAAGAGTACCAAAAGCTGAGCCAACGACATCACAAAGAACTCTCACAAGATCGAGTGCCATAAGTCAGAAGTCGGTCGACTTAGTGGTCCACCCAGAGAGTTCGAACAATCCTCTACACAGATCCAAACTAGCTCCGACGCGATCCTCGTCAGAGTCTTCGTCGAGTAAGAAAATGTTGAATTTAAGAAAGACGAAAAATTCTTCAATAGAATCTACGATGAGTTTGCCAAATCAAAAATCCTTGGAAAAGAAACATGGAAGTCTCCGGCACCAAAAATCAATTGGAGCTCATTCGGACATAACACTGAGCACGCAGCCTACGATGTCAGACGACCGGAAGGCTTTAAGGGAGGCCTTGTATCAGGGTATATTTCATAGACACAGACGGACAATTTTTGCAGTAGGCTCGTTTCTTAGAATGCTTAGAAGCAAAACGTCCAATTACGACTCGATTCGATCGGAATCCGATGAAATTTAGCAGTCGTAAGGGCATAGTGATTGTTTTATTAATATGGTAGTGATATAACAGACTGCGAACGTGCTTTTAAACTTATGATAATAAAATGTTATTAGATTTAGTAATTTGTAATATGATTCTTGTTTTATATTAAAATGTTCCTAATTAGTTTGGACGAACGTTTTATTGTGATTGTAAATCCAGTTTGCATCTAATATTATTAGTATCAAAGCAACACGTTTGTAAGTTGTACCATTACAGAACAATATTATTAGAGTGTGCCAAACGCTAATTTAATAGGCGGGCGATAAGACTATATAAGGTGCTAAGTAATTAAATTCCAGACTTATTGCCATATTATTCGACGTCGTGTCATTAACTAGATAATATTTGTTTTTATTACCTATGCCAATAGATTTTTAATTAGAAAAGTGCAGTTCGTTTTTTGATCGATCTCGATTAATAAACCATCCCGATTTCGATGTTTTAAACCTGAATTTGACATAGAATTTCAGTTACCAAGTTATCGGATTCTACATGGCACTGTAATATTATAAGATTTTTTAATAGGGAAGTAAATTTTCGATAGGTTCATCATTTAATCATTCTGTGCTTCAAGATATAATTTTTGGAACTGTATCTAATTACCCTGTCTGCCTTTTGATAATTATATATCAATAAACAAAAATTATCGTATTACGTCCAAAATAATTCACAATTTTGATAAAGACTTCAATTTGTTTGACTTTTCGGTAAATACGCGTACGAGGTGCGGTTGCTGTTATATAAAATTGATGTTTTTAAACGTACAAATTCTTGGTTCGTTATTTCTGACACGCACACCCATAATATCCCTTCCATTTAGTTCTAAAGCGATGTTTAATTTGAAAGTGCCCAAGCGTACTTTTGTACTTAATAGTGATGGCAATTAACAAAGCTTGGTGTATTCAAATTTGCATTAGTCATTGAGTAAAAAGTTTTAGTTAAATCTGCTATATCCTCTGATCTGTACAGATTCTTAATCAGAAATATTTTTGACGCGTTAGTGACTTCCGGACTGACTGACGGATTTCAGGCTGAGCTAAAGAAAGAGGAATGGAAATTTTGTTAAAGTAGTTAGTATTGAGTCTTAAAACCAGTATGTTAAGTGAGGATTCAGTTACGATACCGCATGGAAACCCATAAAAGGTAAACCATAACAAAACCACAACATAAGATTTATGACCCATAAAAGGCAAAGTACCTTACCAGGTTAGTCTGGCAAAATCATTTGCGAAAGATAATGATACATTTAATTGCAAAGGTAGCTATTTTTCCATAGTTTTCGTTTATATTGTAACTTATTTAACAAATACTACATAAATTTTGTATGGGTAATGGGCGATTGTTGACTAACAATGACAAATTAACGAATCAAATCAATTATTATCAAGGCCAGCTAATCTATTGTCTACTAATGAAGTTAGTTTAACATGAATATTTAACAGTCTAACAGTCATTAAAATGTATCGAAAAATATTGTCATACTTATTATAATAACCTGTTTATAAAGCAGGTTATATGTTTGATATAAAGGTATCCTACCTTAAGCGAAACTGAACTATTAATATATCAAATATCTATTCAAATAAAATTTTGTGTGAGCTTCTGAGTTAAAGATGGAGCGTACATAGGTCAGATAATAGAAGAATTAGGGTAAATTTTATCTAATGGAAAATATGCATGTGGTGATATGAAATATGGGACTGTGTCAATCTCTAAAATGTCATTTCATTTTTATGGTGGAAGTTTTGTACATTGTAAGTTGTAAGATAGCTCTCGCAACTAGCTTGAAATTTGTAGGAGGGGAGAGGGGAATCTGTAGAATTTTTATTTCATGGATTGATTTCCTATTAAAGACGGTAATTTTCTTGTGTCCCAATTTAACACAAAAATAAGGTATATACCGAGTATTTTTACCGGGTATTCCCCGAATCTTAACGATTGCTGTGCGTGTATAAATTAGATAAAGAAAAGAGAGGGGTCAAAACTTCAAATAATAACCGTACGATATAAATGGGTTTTTAATGAGTATATCGTTATGTATGTCGTTTTGGGGCGATATGACGTGTGCGTCCAAATTTCCGGATTGGAAAAATACTCTTATACAATGTTTAAAAGAAACAAATATTAAAGGGCGTATAATGATGGGGATTTTACTTTCCATCAGTGAATCGCGTGTCGCCATTCAAGGGCGAAATAGGTGCCTGATTACCTTGACTCTACAATGATAAAAAGCTCCCACTACGTGAACTGTGTGATATTTTTTTAATTAATTTTAAAGAGACAGACGCTAAAATAGCTTCTACATAAGAGCAAGAGACGGTGAGACCTGTAGTGGCTTTAAAATAATTTTACCATATATTTAATTAGAATTGTTAACTAGATTTGACGAAATAGAAAATATCAGCAAATTCGGTTGAATTAATCCAGTTCTATAATCGGATTTAAAACAATATGCAAATCAGAAACGGATACCAATAAATTTTACTGTTTTCGTGCTTAACTACGCGCCATTTTTAGATATCTCAGTTTTATATGAGGAAGTAAGATAATGGGTTCTTGAGGACAGGACTGAAATTTGTAGTTATCAATAGTTATTCACCTTATATGAAATTACATTTTTTTAAGAAGAGGCCGGTACTTTTAGTAATATAAATGAATATCTTTATGGATTTTCATTTATGAGCCTTATGCACGTTTACTACAGAAACTACTGTAGTGGCTATGAAAATATTTTTATTGTATTGCCAGTTTGAAAAATACTGTCAACTTTTTTTATTCGTCCCGTTTTCTTTCAGTCAAGGCTCATTATCGGGTTAGCAGTTAATGTTATGCATTCTTATACTAGATGTTCTTTAATTGTATCAGATTGCTAACAGGTATATATACATACATAAGAAAAAAATATAACCCTATTAGCTACAGTTTTGTTGAACTTATCATCAGGTTTCAATATCTATTAATATTATTTCGCGAATTTATACTTAAGCCAAATTGATGGCAAACCTTTGATTACTTACAGATTAATTAGCTAAATCTCTTTAAAATGCACCTAAAAATTCTACTAAAAATAACCCCAACTTTATATAAAAAATCTTGCGTACTTATTGTTAAAATGTTTTATAATTTGTTATACTTTTAAATACATAATTTACTTATTTTAAACATTAGGTCGTAAATATAATATTGTTCTGTAAGGGTACAATGAAATCATTTTATAAATAACGCAAATATATAACGTCGTATTACAATAGCTCTAGAAATAAATGAATATCTAAAACTATAAAATCTACCAACGCAGTTCCGATGTTACCAGCGCAGAATATTATTTATTTAGCACTTGTAAAAGTGTCACTCAGCCCCGTAAGTTAAACCTACTGGTTATTTTTACCGGCTTTATTTGCTATAAAATGTTTAGTCTTGTTTTGCTATAAATAGCAATATTATAGTTATAATAAATTATAACTATGATCATCAATTTAATTTTTATTTTTATTTATTTTCAAACGTAATTTTATTTGGGACGTTTTCTATAAATTTGTTTCAATTTTTTTTTTCATTTTATTCTCTTAGTATACAAAAATCATATATCATTTGATCAATAATATAAATATAATTTCTTAAACGCTTTTGTCGAATTTGGTAACGAATTTGGTTAGAATTTGGAACTATTTATTGATTAAATTCTTCACTTTTTGTTTTACTAACGTATCAATTTATCATTGCGTTTGATTTGTCAGACAAATTTAATTCGATCTATATTTTATATTTGCAACAGTTAATGTTTGATGTAATAACGAAAACAGAGCTTAGATATCATAATTATATGTATATATTTATAATATTAGTCAGTTTTTACATAAAGCAATGTAATCTTTTAAATTCATTACCGAAATAATGGAATATTATAATAAAATATATGAGAATCTTATGGTTTATAAACGAAGAAAGAAGCTTTTTGCAAAAATAAAAAGTAAAAACTGCCGTTACATCTTTAGTTTAGCAATATATATTTTCTATAGTAACTAGCACGCGGTTTTTAAAAGTAGTGTTGCTATATGTAAAAAATGAAGAATATTTGGTAGATTTATTACTTATTTTGCATATACTAATATATTAACATGAAAGATTGTTGAATCACATTTTTGGAACGTTTTATGCACTTTGATATATTTGTACATTTGAAGTTTTGTATACCATGCTGTTGTAAAAATAGGATATAATGCATATAATTAAGAGTTATGTTGCTTCGGAAACATATATTTTTAAGTACAATTTAAGCTTACCATAATTTCTATATATAAAAAAAATAAAAAAAACCACGTTGCTTTATAGCTCCTTTTGTTTATTCACCTAAATAAATAAACCTTTTTTTATCCACTAGTGAAAAATATTATAAAAAAAGTAAGAACAATCCGAAACCGGATTTACATTGTCATTATAAAGAAAAAAGTAAAAATTCGAGTAAATTAAGTTAAATGTTATTTTAAATGATTTTGACTTAAATGAAAGAAAAATATAAATGGTTCATTTATTCCTGTAATCGCTATGTAGTGTAATTTTAATGTTTGCTCATTCTACTGTTCATTGAAATCTGTTAATCTATAAATCTGTTTTTGTATTCGAATTTATAAGGAATAAGCATGAACAACTTTGCAGGAACGACCAGGGTTGCCAGCTAAACGATATTTACCTGAATCTCAGGAAAATTTAAAACCTAAATTTTGTTGTTTCTTTTTCAGAAACAAGCATCTGCCATTTATTAAACACTGCACCTATAAATAACTCGTAAGGTATGGTGTATTTTTTTTAAGTGCTATCCACAGTTAATTTATTGCAATTAAATATTTACATCTAAATTTCTATATTTGTTTTCAAAAGATTATTTTTGAATTCTTTCATTAGACAGAATTATTTTGCTATAATCGGCGTTTGTTAAGAAAATCTATGTGATGATAAGTTTAGGAAACAAAAACCGTTCTTATACCTTATACATGCAGGCTTAGTTACCGCACATATCACAAAACACTGCCTCCACTATATACAAAGCCTGGCCTTGCGATTATGTCCTGATGTTGCATAGGTTATGGAGCGAAACGATCGTTGAGATTGTCGTAGTGAATCTGTGTAGTGCTTGTGTGGTGATGGTGTTTTAGAATACGTGCGGTACCTTTGCATATAAAAGGTATGAGAACGTTCTTCCAACACTTAGCATTACATAGATTTTGTTAACGAACGCGGATTATAGGAAAATTATTCATAACTTTTGCATTATGGAAATCCGTAAAGAAACGAATCCTTATATAAATTGTATTTGTTTTTAGCATAATCTTAATATAAAGCTGATAAATATATAAACGAGCTTCGTGTTATTATTAGATTAACATACATAATGAAATGTTAGTGTGTAGATTGTTTTTATTATAATTTTAAAATATTTCCGTAATAATGTTAATAACTCGTAGCATCTAATGTTTGTAATATTATCTCTAATATTATGTGTTATAAGAAACAAAATAAAAACCAATTTAATTTGTTACCTCGTATCAATAACGCTTAGATGGTTAGTGGTTTATTTTTTAATTTATTTCACAAAAAACAATTAATAATTAAATGGATTAAAATTCAATAGATTAAAAAAAATATTCTAGTTATTGGAAGCTCTATATAAACAAATACCTGTATTTAGCCTCCTTCCATAGCCTACATAAATTACATGTAAATAAAATAATTGTATTTTTCATTGTTAAAATCAAATACTTTTTTACATCTATCAAAATAGTTCGAAAACAAAAATGATTTAACGCGTATAATTTTTTTTCAATAGGTATAATTTTTCTTGCGTATAACGTAGGTTTGTCCTGGCAACATTTTCTAATAGTATAATAAATGGGAAATATAAATATATTTGCTTATTATTATACTTCGGGTATATTTATAGCATGAATTAATAGATATCAATCAAGCAGTTAAGCAGTTGCCGGTTACACGGTAAATTTAACAAACGAGTTGGCTAAAAGCCATGGTATTTTAACAAATTTTTAAATGGTTATTGAAAAATATTTAATATAAGAACCACTAAAACATATAAAAAATATCTTTTACACCGTAAACTATTTGTAGTATTATCCGTAATTTTTCAAATTTCTGAATATTGCTTGTCATAAAATAACAGTAAATATATATATTGTTAACTTTAAATCATATTTAATAAGTATCAAGCAATTCAATATTGGATGAAATTTTGTTTAATAAAATGGTAACATTAAAAAAAAAACAAAAACTGACCATCTAAGCGTTAGTAATCTAAGTTGTAAGTAAGAATTTTTTCTGTTTTTAAATGTTAAATGTTATAATTATTTCTGTAAAATTATGATACATTCCTTTCATTAATGTATTTGATATAAAACACTGTCCGAAAAGAATTTAGAAAAAAAAATAAGACTGCGTATTAATAATGAAATAGCAGAAAAATATGTATTATTATATCAGTTTCTTGAATGACATCCAATCAGCGTAATTAAATTTGTTTTTTCTTATAAATATGCTTTTTATTTTCATTCATACAAATCATCATCCTCCTGCCCTTATCCCACTCTAAGTGGGGTCAACACAACATGCTATAAACATGCTGTCACATGATTTGGCTGCGTTTTTACGACTGGCCGCCTGCCTGACGTCAACCTACCTTAGTCCTATTTTACGAAAAGAGGGTGGTCTATTTTACTAAACCGGATACCACACGGTGGGTCAACTTAAATTAGTCACCTTTTACGAAACCTCGGTAAGAAATGAGGTTGGTCAATTCTAATAAACCGGATAATACACGGTGTGTCACTTACCTTAGTCGCCTTTTACGACACCTCGGTAAGAAAGAGGGTGGTCTATTCTACCCAACCGGATTCCACACGGTGGGTTAACCTACCTTAGTCGCCTTTTACGACACCTCGGTAAGAAAGAGGGTGGTCCATTCTACTCAACCGGATACCACACGGCGGTTCAACTTACCTTAGGCTCTTTATAAGACACCTTGGTAAGAAAGATCGAAGATCGAATACCATACGGTGAGTCTACCTTAGTCGCCTTTTACGACACCTCTGTAAGAAACGAGTATGGCCTATTCTATTTAGCATACCACACAGCGGTTAGTATGTGAAAATATATCGACTGTAATTCACAATACGTAATTATTCCGCTAATAGCGTCTACTGACGTACGCTCGTGTCAATGCCAGACCACTCTAAATAACGAGAAAACTTTATTAACCGAGGCATAACAGGAAGTATCGCTTCTAGGGGCGCTCGGGTAATTGAAAGCCAATTTGTGCTAAGTGCACCTAACAAGTTTGTTTTTTTTATGGTTTACGACTTAATTAACAACTAAAATATTAAATATATTCGTTAAATATATTGTAAATTACTTACCCGATAGAACTATACAAATCATGCCCACGTGGAAAAGCCCAAATAAGTGTATAAAAGACAAAGTGACCCGTTGGCGCAGTGGGTAGTGACCCTGCCTACAGCTCCGCGAGTAGCGGGTTCGATTCCCGCCGAGGGCCAACATTTTCTATAAATGAATTTGTTGGTCTACGAGCCTGGGTGTATATTTGTATTTAAGTATGTATTTAAAAAATATATAAGTACTAGCGGCCTGCCCCTGCTTCGCACGGGTATAAAATATATATCCCATGTCATTCAGTGTAAAAAAAAATGATTAAAATCGATCCAGTAGTTTTGATTTATTCATTACTGCCCGTGGCCCGCAAGCGTTAAATTTGGAGAAAAACAATTTCCTTTCCCTATACCAAGAAGATTTCCTGCTACCTTTGGAATATCTAAATTCATATAGTACATTTTTACTTATTTACTTTTACATTTTCCCTATGTATTTAATTTTTACAATTAATTACAGAATGTCTTTATATTCACAGCTACAGAATGTCTTTATATTCACAGCAACATTTATACATTCACAGCTTCCTTTTCGTTAAACAAACTCTTGAAAGAACGAAGAGAAAGAGCTGCTGGATTCGAAGTGTTATAGGGCGAAGCGCGGCGTCCTCACGGCATTTTAAATCTGCCTCGGTAGATAATGAGATATAAACATTCGAACCCGATAAAAAATTTAAACTGAAAGTTTATATTATTATAAACACTACATTGCGTAGCATTTCTCTTTTTTTTGTAACTGTTTTTTTTATAAAATAAGTTGCTCATCAGCCCCATTGGAGGCCCCAAGTGGTATGCTGTCGGCTGTGTCTGGAAAGCCCGACGCTTTTTGAAAATTGGGAAACAAAAAGGGGCACAGGATCGTGTGTCATTAAAAATCTCGAAGAGACCCACCTATGTCTAGCATTCTATCAGTCGAGAAAGAAAAGAAGAAAAAATTAATCTCAGAAATTTATAAAGATTTCATTACGAGTTTTCCATAACGATATATTTTATAGAATTTTGATTTTGCATTGGTACCTACCCCCCACCCCTCCCCTTAACTATGACCACTTTGGTAAGGGTGCCTGCCAGTCATACTGCACAACTATCAACAGCATATAAAATAGACCGCTGAAGGCTCCGCGTTACATTTAAGACCTTTTTACCTTTATTACTTTTACTTATATGCCAGCTATGAATTTGTTGAAATTATCTTGTCAAAGAATAACTACGGTGTGGAGTGGTTCTTGATCAGTCTTTGATGGCGAAGAAGAGGTCCTAGTTTTCTGACGTCGTTCGGCCGTGACTTCTCGCCATACTCCCGACGCCATGATGACTAATCGGCATACTAATAGCCCTCCTTCTGCGCTCTACTCTCCGCATTTCGCAACTTCGACGATGCTTCTGCGTTCGCCCGTCCCGCCCGGTGACGCTGTAAAAGTCGTTAGGACTAACAGCATATAACCAATTCGAAAAAAAAGGAGTGGTTCTTCTCAGCTGTCACAACCAATGGAATTCTCTGTAAGTTTATCATTAAAGATATATTACAAAAACAGAAGGAGGATAGCAAAAAGATAGTCCTTTTAAGGTTGAACACAATAAAACTATTAAACATTGAATAAGTAATTTATTTCGTGTAATTTTTTTACTATTTCCAAGCGTTAAAATATTTTTAATTATACACAATAACTATACTGACATAGTATTAACTATCAGCCGAAATACAAAACTTTGGTTCCTAGCTTACAAACAACTTTATATTACAGGGCGTCCAAAGTGCGCGCGGCGCGTGCGCGTCGCTTAACATCAGAAGCGCTAATGACGCGAAAATCAAAATACACGCACTTAAGACCGCTCGCACACATGGTCAAATATTTCTTACCGGTGTTACTATTAAATATTTTCATAATCAACTATTTTATACGCCTTTATAAAGATATATTTCGACTCACAGCAGTCCAATAAAGAAAACAGGACTAGATGTTTACTTGAAAGCAATTTAAAAATGGATATATATTTAGCCATTTCATACATTTTCATTGTAAAGGTTAAAACGATATTTCATGAACTTCGTATATCTACGGTATTTGATTAAAGTTTTTTATTTCTTACATTATTAAAAAAACTATTTAAAAATCAATCAGGAGAAAATTGGGTTAATAAGTATCAGATGTTACTTGAAATAATTAAAGCACCATGAATTCTTTAAAAAAAAATATATATATACTTATCAAAATGAATTAAATTTTCTTTTAATGAACCAGCAACGTTAGATAAAAAGTGCCGAATGTACGTCTTTGCACAAAGCTATTTTTAGTTATTAGTCCTGTACGTGCTTTGTCAGAATGTTTGGCCAATCATTTGTGACAAGTTGCGCTACCAATGTGATATAAATGGAATACAAACTTAGGTTTCCTATATACATTTCATATCAGTATATAGTATATATGACAGACATAAACTAATGTCGCCTAGGTTACGCCTCTAAAAGGTCCAAAAATCATTTTTCGGTCACGGCACACGTTTTTATAACAACACTCCTCAACATCATTTAGACTTGCCTTTACACAAATTTAGAAATTATCTCAAAACGATGTTGCTACATAAAGCTTACTATACTATTGAGGATTATTTGAGTGATAGCATATCTTAACTGCAGACAACTACGCACACTGCAACGATTATCTTGTAACCATCAAATTGTATTTTTTTAAAAGATTATCGGCCAAGTTTCTTGCTGGTTCTTCTCGGTAGGAGCAAACTTCCTAATCAGTGGTAGCTTTAAAACATTTGACGATTCAAAAGTACTGTAAACAATTGAATAAAGAATATTTTGAATTTGAATATATGTATGAAGTGGCTATCATATCCATTCACCTAAGAACATAACGAGAAACTATAACAACAAATATTATCACAAACTGATAAATCATCTATGATGACTATTTACAAGGCCTTCTCGCTTAAGGCACACAAAATAAGTGGGCTTTAAGCCCTCTACTGTAGGACACAATTATATACAGATTTGGCCCCAAAATAATGGTGTTATTAATCAAGGTTAAATTTCAAATTTTTATTACACCAACATTCGATTTAATTGACTTAAGGGATCACTGTAAATTAAATTAAAAAAGTGAGTTTAATAAAACTAAAAACTGCAAAATATAGAAATATTTAAGATATTATTTTGTTTATTTATTTATTGTATTGTTACACTTTGGAGCTTATCGGTCGATTTTTTTATAATTTATAAATCTCTGCGACACAAGCAATCTTTAAGTTAAAATAGCTCACTAGATTATTTAGTGAGATCCCATTTTTATTATTTAAGTATTTAACAATGAATTACATTACTTAAGCTTTATTAAATTGAACTGATTTAAAACAAATTACTATTTTACTCTCATTTCCTTGTTATTACTTTTTTTTGGACTACCAACAAAAAAAATGACAATATTACTTTGTTATAATAAAATTCAATATATGTAATGCTAAATGTAGTGTACATTACATATACGAGTATTTAACTTGTACGTGTGTCATTACATATATTTTTGTCGCGGTTTATAGCAAAATATTATTTTCATTACTTTTTATATAAGGGACCTTCGCAAAGTAACGCTTCATCCTACAAATTAAGAAGAACCTTTATGTGGTACTATATATTTAAAAAGACGCATTATTCCCTTAAGCCAATTAAAATCGTCCGTCAATACGTTTAACTATGCTTAAATATAAATTTATTCATCTGATCTAATATAATTATTTAAATATATCATATTACATCTAGAGCCTTTTACAGTCTTTCCATAACAATATTGCTTACAGTCACAACGCACACATATTTCGATATATCAACCGGAAAACGGTTAAAAAGCACGTCCGGTGTAACAAAGTCATAGACAATAATCATAAAATCTAGCACATAGATGATATTAACATAAATAAAGTTAAATTTTCATAAAAATTTTCGTAATGACAATAATATTAAATAAATAAATATATGGGACATATACACATAAGGTCGTCCGACCCCAAAGTAACTCAATACTTATGTTATGGATTACAGACAACTGGTAAATACATAATTTTGAAAACCCAGACTCTTTAGAATCAAAAAAGTTTGCTTTTGGCGGTAATCGAACCCACGACCCATAAAGCTGAAGACAGTTATCAATATTACGTAAATTAAGATGTTATTATGTAAACCGGTTCCCAAATCATTATTCTGCGTATATTTTTAAGAAAGCTCTCACCACATAGTATATCAGAAATTTATATCAAATTGTAATTCCGAAAGTCCGTCTGTTAAGCTTTCATGGTTAATCAACTTTATTAATTGATCAATTTGGTACATTTGAAGCTTATATACAGGGTTTACATATAGGATAAAAATTCTGTTTTCTTTAAGGATTTGGAAATTGAGGGTAGTTTAACATTACAATCGATACAAATGAAGTTACTATACTAGATAGTCGCTGCCCGCGGAGTTAGAACATGTGGAAACAGGATGCCCTCTGTTGCATTTACGGGGTTTACGGCAGGCACACTGACGCAACGTTGACGTGTCGCTAATTTCATAAATACTCAATTTTTCTAGATCTTTAACTTTCGTTAAAAGTTAGCACTTGTTAATAACAATACGCGATTGAGGTGTAATATTAGTCCCAAAAACGTTTAAGATTACTTTCCGATATATATATATATATATATATATATATATATATATATATATATAAATATTTTATATATATATATATATATATATATATATATATATATACACCTTGTAAACGTAATTAATCATTATTGATTTATCTTGCCCGCTAATGTAGACCTATAGGCATAATCGATAAGTGACGCAACGCACGCGCCTATCCTTAGTGACCAGATGCTATATTATTCCGCAGGCAGCGACTCTTTAATACTAGTATAGTTTAAAATTAACGCATCAATAAATTATTCACACCGTCGTCGGACGCGCGTCCTTTTTCCTCGCGATACGACCTTTCCAGTGTAAAATATCCTATCCTAGACTTATCCAGTACGCAATATATCTGGGAGTCACGCCTTTTTCTTACCCTTCGTCTCTTCAAGGAATATATCTTTGAAATCGTTGAGTAGTATGTCCACTACGTTGTTTTGTTGTATGTAATCTATCGCGATGTTGTGAGCTTGTTCGGCCGGCGCCCAAAGGAGCGTGGGCCCGAAAACTATAGCTAAGTTAGCTGTATGCATCCTGTTGCGTTCGCTGTAATGTGTTACTCTGAAATAGGAGAAAAGTAAAAAGTAAAGTAACGGCCTCTTACAATCCAACAACTGGGCATAGGCCTCCTCTATCCTTTTCTGGAGAGAAGGGTTGCAGCCAAGACCTACCACGCGGCTCCAATGCAGATTGGTAGGTTACACATATCCCCAGATTTCTTTAGAGATATGCAGGTTTCCTCACGATGTTTTCCTTCACCGAAAAGCGTGTAATAAATTGCAATTATCAATTAGACACATAAGTTTTTAATAGAAAAACACATTGGTGCCTGCCGCGGTTTGAACTCGTGACCCTCTCGAAAGAGTCGCACGGTGACACCGCTGGGCTATCACAGCTTGAAATAGGAGAAATAATAATATAATCCATAGTTAATGTTTCGTAACTATCTCATCTTATTTTTCTTCGTCAACCGATGAACGTCTAAAGCCGTCTAAAGTCATGGGATCTCCACACCACACAATCTTTGCCACTTGAATCGAGCAGTTCCCTTCCTGAGGTCGTCAGTCCATCTTTGGGGGTTATACACGGCGTTTTTCGGTGCAGGGTCGCTATTCCAACATCTTAAGACCACAACGCCCATCGGTTCTTCACACTATGTGCCCCGTCCTTCGCCACTTCAGCGTTTCGATAAGCCCATAAAAGGCCTTTATTCATGAGCTCTTTTACGCGGCGGGAGCGGTTACCGTTCTCTCCTATTTGGTTTCACCCAATAGACTATGATCTGAATATAGCCTATTTCTGTTAATAAACTATGAATATCACTCATGATAGCCTAAATTCAAAAATATAATTTTATTATAATATAATCCGTAGTGGTATAAATACAAAAATCATCCCGTGAATCTATTACACTTTCACGACTAATCCACTGGACTAATATTGATGAAATTTAGTATAATTAAAGCATACGCACTGATGAAAAATATGGAACCCAATTTGGAAAATTTATGGAAATATGGAACATTGTTTTCTTTCGAGAACAGGGACAAAATACAAATCGTATTGTATTGATTATCTTTAATTAGAGCGAATAAAGTCAAGGATCCCACTAGTATTCGTTTAAGTAATAAGAATCACACCCTAGCTAGAGTTCAGAGCGACAGTCTAAGGGAAACTACTATTATTATATCATGCTGATATTTCAATTGGAGTTAACAAATGGCAAAATGCAGTCATTATTGGTACTTACTTCAAAAGATGCTCCAGTAGAAACTTCAATGTGTCCCTGTTGCACTGCGGCAGCGCCTGTATGATGCTCTGGAACTCCTTGACCCTGGCCTCTCTGGGTTTGATCGCTGGAAAGAGAAAGGGGTAAGAGAATGAGAAATAGAAAAATATATCAATCAAAAGATAAAATCGCCTTGTAGTCACTGTATGTGACTTGTCTGATTTTCATATAAATGTGCTTCCTACAAATCTTATTTAATTGCTTCGGCATAAAGAACAAATTTTCGCCAATTTATTGTGGCTATCATTGATATTTAAATGAGTTAATCTTGTATATATATATATTCAGAATCTCGGAAACGGCTCCAACGATTAACTTGAAATTAAGCATGTAGGGAGTTGGGGGAGAAAAATGAATCTGGCAGGTTTTATTTAAAAAAAAAAACGTTTTATCCCTGTTTTTGGGCATAAAATAAAAACAAAAGTTTACTTTTAATTTATTGAATATTATACAACACAATTTTCGCAGTGAAATGTCAAGTCAGCGTAGCTTATTCGGGAAACGGGTGGTCGCGCGAAATGAAATAACTTAGGATAGATCTTACCTAACCTACTATAGACTAATAAATTTGACATCCTTTAAAATAGTGGAAAACACGTTTTTTGAAGGTACTTATGTCGTACCGATCTGGAAACCCTGCCAAAGGGAGATCGTTCCATAAAATAGTGGTGCGTGGAATAAAATTATTTGAAAAACGCACTGTAGTGGATCGCCAAGCATCCAGATGGCGAGGATGATATTTTAACATGTGACGTACAGTGCGGTTATGGAATTTAGCGGCAGGAATCAGGTTCAATGGAACACTCTCCGTGAAAGATGCGGTAGAAAATGCACAGTGATGATACGTTTGCTAAGTTGTTTGCTAATCGCCTTATCCCCAATAATACGAGCTGCTCTGCGCTGTATGCGATCGAATGGCTTAAGTTAGTACTGGGGTTTATTATCTTTTTACTTACAACAAGCAGCGAGTACTCTGTCGAACAAGGAACAAGGTATGAGAGGCTCTTTCAACTCCCTGAAGAACAGCTTCAGGGATCCGGTGAGTACGTGGATGTCTGTATTGTTCTCGATTACTGATATATTGTTCTGATCGATCTGTAAACAATAAAAACAACTTTAGTTATATCGTTAATAACTTTATAGCTTAGTTACTATAGGCTAACCGTTTAACTCAGACCTCGCGTACGGGGTACAAGGGCGCGGAGGTAGGACTAGAACGGGGACTAAAGTAAGTGTGGGCGGTCAAGCTAAGGGCGCTTGCTGTTCTTACTTGCTTCAGTCCCCGTTTTCGTCTTATATCCGCGTTCTTGTACCCCGCAGACGCAGTCTAAGTTATCACAAGCTTTTTGTGACCTCTCGTATGTCTATGATATACATCAAATTTTGTCACTCTCGATTCATAACAGGTATATCGTCTCTCAAGCTATGATAGCCCAGCGATGTGACCGTGCGACTCTTTCGAGAGGGCCACGATTTCAAACCCCGGCGGGCACCAATGAGTCTAATTGATGATAGCAATTTATCACAAAATAATAACATCGTGAGAAAACCTGCATATCTCTAGAGAAATCTGGGGATATGTGTAGCCTACCAATCCGCATTGGAGTCGCATGGTAGGTCTTAGCTCCAACCCTTCTCTCCAGGAACGGAAAGAGAAGACCCATAAGTGCCGTTAGTTAGTCGTTACTTATATATATTCTCACCTCAAGTCGTATCTTCTGCACTTGGCTGAGATTGCCACTGGCTCGGTACAATCCGTCAGTGCACATGTTCTCCTCGCTGCTTTCTATCTCCTTCACGCACGCCCTGACGAAGTCCGGCACGCGCGGACTTGACGCCGGACAGACCTCCTCCAGCTTACGTCCGAAAACGGGCTCGTCTGGAATGGAGATTGGACGATGTAAGTATTATATACAAACAAAGATAAGACTCAATATGAAGTAGAAAATTAGAAATAGAAATTTAAAAAGAGAAGAGCCGAAACCGGGGATTTTAAATTTGAACTATAAGAACCGGTGGCAGTGAAGGCGTTGAAAGGTAGAAATGGTAAGAGAACAGAGCCAATGAAATTTTAGTGGAAATAGAGATTAGATAAATAGAGTTAGAGAAGCTGAAACCGGAGATTTTATATTTGAATTATATATTGGAGCCGGTGGCAGTATCTTCGCCAAAATTAAGAAACGTATAACAGACGACCAATGAATTATTAGTATTTAATCTAAAGAAAAGCTAAAATCAGTCAAATGTATTCATAAAGGCCAAGGGTAGAATTTTTTCTTGTTTTATTAAAGTTGTATGACTCTAGAAAGAAATAAATTAATTAGATATTATTTAGACAATTAATAGCTTAATTAGACTAATTATTTAATTAACAAATATCTTAGTTATAACCTCCGTACAAAAATTATCGTAGCCGAATATGAGTCATATAATATGTAAATGCAATCGGAAGTTCCGACAATTCGGAATCGCAGTCAAATTTCCGTAACATTCCTTAATTGAAGTGCGTCGTGCTATTTTTTTAACTGCCAAAATAGCCTATTTGACTATATTTTAACATATTACGGTGCTTGCTTTTGGTACAAGCTGAAATGCAACAGAGAAATGATATATTAAAAAAATATTGTAAGGCCATCGTAGTTATAGACTATCGAATGCATATATCTTAAGTTCCCAATCATGTTAATATAACTACTAATTTTGGTTTTTTTTTGAAGAAAACTTGCTTTTTCCTGATGCTTAGAATTGTAGATGCAGATCCTTTTCAATAACATTACCTATGGAACGTGTATCATATTATTTTTTGTATATACCAGCGCAAAAGACGTATCCTGATTTTAAAAATAAGTTATTGGCATTATCAATATTTTACTGTTTCCATTCGATAACTAATTAGTTAAAATTGATATTTGATTGATGAATTATTAACAGGGTGAACTATTACTGTAAAAATAACGATTACACACTAGTCCAGATTTATCGCCTCATAATTTAAGAAATAGAAGTTTTTAATAATTATTATTATTTAGGTTTAAAAAGGATGCATTATTGCCCAGGTATCATAAAGTACAAATTTAACTTCCACTTCGAATGAAGTATTCTTTTATAAGCAAAATTCAAAACATACAATATATACAAATACATATATTCAAATAGAATATATTCAAAATATACATATTACACAGAATCAACTAAAATCAAAAGCATTATTCACTAACTAATTATTTCAATATACTTAGCTATGTTATAGTCATCTATTAGCTAAAGTCTACGAAGCTTAAAAAACATGGTCTCTTTGATCTTGTGATATGTCTGAAAATCCCAAAGCAAGTCGCCGAGAGGTTTATCACCTGATGATATTTTTGGCTACGGTTCGGTTTTTTAAGATTGTGGTTGTGAATATGTGCAGTGCTAATGTAGTGTGGTAGTGCTGATTTGTAATGCATGCGTTTCTATATGTATGAAAACGGATTGTGCTTCCTAAATTCAGTATTACATAGATTTTTGTTTAGCTAGGAACCATATTAAATTACTTTTATACTATAGAATTCCGCAAAGTAACGTCTATAAATTATGCGATAATAATGTTAATATATCAACCATCCACCGCTATAAATAAAGGATTAATAAGGCTAGGTTCTAATGTAAAATAAAACACACACTTCATTATACTAATTCTATTCTGTACAAATTTATATACAAGCGCACTCGCACACTATTGTAATACTCACCTCAAATCCGTTTGAAACACCAAATATTTTTTTTTCAATAATTTTGTACTTTATTATTAGTAAATTCCATACAGCCATGCCAAAATTAAAAAATAGCTTATTTTTACAATATTTGATTTATAAATTAAAAACTGTAAATTTGTAAGCTTGGCAATTAATTTATGTGGCAACATTCCACACACATTTTAAGCGTAAATAATCTCAAATTAGAACAAACCTCACCTAGTATTGACTACCATCATACGCCTTGTCAAGCTTTACTATAAAAAAACTATACTAAACTACTATAAAAATATACCTACTTCAATCTTTATATTTCTTAAGTCTTATTATCCTATAATAATTACTGTTGATTTTAACAATAATTTTATCGTAATTAATAGAATATTCATGAAATTGAACCCGTTTGTTTCTATAAATTTTGCTTCCAGGTTTTCGGCAATGGCAAAAAAATTTATTGATAATTCACTCGTAATTCAAATTCACTGTTGAATTTAATTAATAACGAAACATTTTTAGGCACTTTCAAGCGAATCTACTACGAATCTTGCGCTATGGATATTTCGTTTCAGTTAAATTTAAAATATCACTTACGTACCATGGCAGCTTTCTAATAACAATCACGACTAGTCTAGGCTTTAAGGATTGATGTGAGCAATAAATTCTAGATGCGAGTACACTTTTCGTGGTGCAAGCTCTCCCGGGATAAGGATTGATAAGCCGAACCTTTATAAATTCCTTTCTTCACAAGAACCTCCATCGCAGGGCGCTTCGCGAAGAACTTCCTAAGCCTAGTTCTAACGTGAGACCTCTGAATGGATACTTCGGTGGAATCGCTCAAATCCTCGTTGCTACTACCGCCAGCTGAAATTGATAGTACAATAATACAATAACGAAAGAAATACTAACGATACATAACAATGCAGTGAGAGGAGAAGCTAAAGAAGATGTTAAAGGTATACATACAGTCAGATCTGGTTAAACAAGGAGAAAAATTATTGGTTTTACTTCGCGTAAACCAAATAAACTTGTAATTAGAAATATTGCTTACTTCAACTCTCGCGAAGATCACATTGAAGACAATTTTTTTCTGCTCTCGTTAATGCTCGTTGAGACGACCAATAACTGTCCCGCCTAATCAAATTTGACTGTATTAAAAGTAAAAAATAAATAAATGTAACCCCAAGAAATAAATATACCCTTATAGCAATAAAGATAGTAGTAAAATAGAAGAGGAAAAATAAAATTCAAGTATACGTAACAATCAAAATGGAGAAATTCAGAAGTGGAGTCGTAACTTGTTATTTACTATAAGGAAAAATAGAAATTATTTAAAAATAATATAATAAATAACCATTCACCATTTTCGGAAAAATGAAAAGGCAATACGATGTAAAAAACGAAATTCTTAGGATAATAAAACATATATTCGAAAACATACAATTTGTTAGACGATGATTTTGACATACACATTTCGGATTTGTAACAACTGAAACATCTTTACCTTCAAATTTTGCCGATCTTTTTTGGTTTAAACGTATCACTTCAGCCGTGACATTTTTTGGAAAACTTAATTTGGCTCTCCGTAGTTTAACATTCAGAAAAATAACGTGATAGCTATTTTGATTTTTTTTCAACGTATAACTAAAACCAAGAGATAATTCTGGTTAAAAATTAACATCTTGATTTAAAAGTAAATTTAGTAAAATATTAAAATGCTAATAGAAAACTTACTGAATGCAACCGAACTTTTCGAGCGTTTGATAATAGGCATGTTTTCGTTTCATTGAAAGATGTCCCTACAGTTTAGATAAAATTTCGGATATCTGTAGTTACGATATCGATGATGCATAAAAGATAACAGACATAATTTAATTTGTCTTTTCACATGTTTCTATTGAAATGGTATTTGAAATAAAGATATAAAATGAGGATGGCAACTTGTGGCAACGAGATCTAAGTAATCCCTTTGCGTCCATGTGTTTAAGTCATGCACAGAGTCATGGACTAATTAGTTTGCAATAATTACAATAGGATATATGGACAAAAATTTGAGAATGATAGCGTTTATTTTATACGATTTTTGATAACAATGGTAGTTACTACACCATACCATACCAAATAATTATAATCAAATTGTGTTTCGAAACATAATAGACAATAAATTTATCTTCTTTATTTTCGTCTGTGGCGTTCTATACGTTACCTTCCTTTATTTTACTCTTTCACAAAACTTAGTGCGTTCGATAAACGAAACATGAAATAACAATTCGAATTAGGCGTTACCTTGCGGTATTACATAATACAAAATATTATAATATTAATATAGCGGACTATAGCAAAATAACTTCATCATCTTTGTAGAAATAATAACTACCTATATAATATATTAGGATCGAATTTGTATTAACTAATTAATAGAATTAGGCGTTACTTGGGTTCGATATTAAGAAGTAATAAAAAGTAAATAAATACTACTTTGCCAATATCCACGATTAGAGAATTGAATAGATTTTCTCTTATAGAGTATTTAAGTAAAATAATAACAGTATTCCTTTTTAAAAGAAAGTAATAAATTAAATGTCAAATTTAAGAATTTAATTAAAATGGGAACAGAAATTCGTAAAGTTTTAACTTTAACTTAAACTTTACGAATTTCTGTTTATAGAGATTCATCAGAGTTTCATCTTTACAGAGAATATATACTTCTTTACAGAGAATGACTACGATATGTAAACGGTACCTATAGTTTAGATAATGTGATATGATATCAAAGATACTAAGTGATATGAATTATAGAGGCATAGACTCAAAATTAGAGTTACAGATATAACATCTGTAACTGTTTTCTCTATGGAAAGTACAAATATTAATAACAATACCAGTACATATGTCAGTTATTTTATATTTTCAGCTGATGGTTCTTTTAAGTCGTGTACAAGTAAATACAAGTAAATATCTAATATTACGGAGATTCGACTAAAGTTCCGGAAGATCCGAATTTCAGATTAAATAATCATATTCGACTATTACTTCGGTTCCGATTTAATCTTTTTCTTAATTAATTGAAAGTTTTAAAATTACTAATATTTAATTGAATTTTTGTATTTATCTTAGTATTTTGATTAGACTCCTCCTAAATTTCTACACCGAATCCAATATTCGAATTTGAATAAGACGTGGGTATGGTCGGTTTGTATAAAAAAACAATCAGGAAATCAATGACAATATTGTCTATATCGCCGATATGATAACTAAATATCAGCATTAGTTTGCAAGTTTATAATTAACCGAAATCAATAAGTTCCATGTTACTAACGTGGACGATAATACGTTTTATAAATGACTAGCTTTGGCTGCAGCTTCGCCCGCATGGAAATCGTTTTTTACCTAAATTGAAATTTTGAACATAAAAACAGCTCATCATCCTCCTACCCTTATCCCACTCTAAGTGGGGTCGGCACAACATGTTATAAACGTGGTGTCACATCATTTGGCTGCGTTTTTACGACCGGCCGCCTGCCTGACGTCAACTTACCTTAGTCGTATTTTACGGCCCCTCGGTAAGAAAGTGGGTGGGTCTATTTTACTAAACCGGATACCACACGGTGGGTCAACTTACCTTATTCGCCTTTTACGACACCTCGGTAAGAAATGAGGTTGGTCAATTCTACTCAGCCGGATACCACACGGCGGGTCGACTTACCTTAGTCGCCTTTTACGACACCTCAGTAAGAATTGAGGGTGGTACTATTCTATTCAGCCGGATACCACACGGCGTTTTGAACATAAAAACAGTTATCGTGTGTTAATTATAAGAGATGTTTGAATAACTTCCGTTTACTTAGCATGCAGCATTTGTCGTTTTCGCAATATTTTTTATTACTGCTCCTTTCCCATTCATCTAAGCGTGATGTTTAGTTGTTCTTTATTCTATAGCCTTCCTCGATAAATGGACTATCTTACACTTAAAGAATTTTGCAAATCGATCCAGTAGATCCTGAGATTAACGCGTTCAAACAAATAAACTCTTCAGCTTTATATATTAGTATAGTATAATATAGATAATAACAATAATATTGCAATCGAAATAATATGCGACCTTCCCTACTTTGCAGGTGGATGGTTGTACATACATTATATCTTATCAAAACGATAATAATCTAGTTAATATTATAACGTTTTCTTATATATACTTGTTCCCAAAACGTGTTAAAGTTTTGCTATTACTTTTATGTGATCGAAATAATCCTTTAATTTTTTTGCGACGTGTACTAAATATTATTCCAAAGCGAGGCATAGACTTTCTGTATCCTGTGTTTGGAGAGAAGGGTTAGATATTCATCATTTTCCTGCCCATTATCCCACTCTAAGTGGGGTCCGTTGTAACATGATTCAGCTAGATATTTTACGACCTGCCGACTGCCTAACGTCGACTTACCCTAGTCGCCTTTAAACGACACCTCGGTAAGAAAGTTTAGTGGTCTATTCTACTTAGCCGGACACCACTTAGTCAACTTAGTTGCCTTTTTTGACACCTCGGTAAGAAATGGGGTAGTATATTCTATTCAGCTGGATATCACACGGCGTAAGGGTTAGATATATTATTATTATATAAATATTTATTCAATGTCATTTTTATAAATCGAACTGTGAAATATTAAAAATATAAAATCAAAACATCGGGATTTTGGGTTTTCTCTGTTCTCGGTTGTTGCCATTTAAAAAAAACTAACTTTGAGTACGCATAATTATATTCATACGATACAGTTATAGTGTCAATGCCATTAGTGTGAATCAGGAATTGATTATCAGTGTATTTTTTTGTTAATTGTCCTAACCTCAAAACACTCCTTGAGAAAATTAGGTCTTAAAGGATTCGATTCCAGGCCGTTATATAAACTTTAAGAAAAGAATAAATGTTTGTAGAAACTGCAATAATTTAGATTAGACTTAGTTTGATTTATCATACGTTTAATAAAAGTAAAGTGTTGCGATCCGAAAAAACTTCTCAATTTTGATGGTGAAGAATGATGGTTCTTCTCCGTCGGACTTTTCTTGCTCTTCATATTTGCTTTTAACTGTATTCCGTGTCTTAGCTTTTTCACTTTCACTTTTTAAAACGGATTTCATATTGCGATACTCAATCAAAAATAAGTCATATTAAAAACAAGTCAACACAAAAAAGACAACACTAAAATATTCTATTTAATTAATTTAATACTCATCACTATTTAACAATAAAATATTTTAAATTAATTTTTTATTTAGATCGCTTTTTATATTAATACACAGATAAGATATAATCAATAAACGTATATTTTATTGCTCGCTTTTTAATTGTAACAAAATTAATTAAACACACGTTTGACAATGTTATTTTAAAAATAGCTTTTTATATATTGTTTATGGTAACACTTGCCGTAATTATTAATATTTAATTGTAACCGTTAATAACTTAACCGCGGATTCTTGTAATTTAGAATATTTCCCTATATTTGGCCACACTGTCCAGAGGCCGGTATATACTAAAAGTTAATCTAAAATTATATCAATAAAACAGTATTATCTGATAAGTGACAAAAACGTGGATGAGTATTGCAGGCACTTATAGATAATAATAATTAAATGTGTACACAAGTTCAAATAGAAATAATAATTTTTTTGATAACATTTATATTTTCGTCGGAACAATGACGTGGTTTACTTGCAGTAATTTTATGATTGATTATTTAACGATAACCTAAAAGTTAATTTGGAGATTGTGATTTATGACGTAATGATAGTAATGACGTAGTTTAAAATTCGTTAACTTTTAAATGTCTTAATATGTAGTATTGAAGAATTTTTTTTAATAATAATAATTTGGTTTGTTATGTAACGTTATATTTTTTGCTTATTTTTTTTTACAAAAAAAGTAATAAACGTAAGTCAAGTTTTTTTTAGATTTCCATAAATAAGATTCCCACTTTTCAGTAAATGTAGTTTCCATGACACCCACTATTTATTTGTGAAAAAATTAAATTCCAATTTGAAAAAAAATAAGGCAATGTATGTGCCGTTTAGGCTTTAGCGAATGATCTTAGTTATTAAAAAAAAACTTTAATATGTAAATGGCTATAGACAATATCTTTTTTTAATCTTACATGAATCCAAGCGACGAAATCCATCAATACAGTCACAAGTTAACATAACTGTCATATTACATTAATTTTTCACCATCTTTTAGATATTTCTAACATATAACTTAACACTTTAACTTTATAATAAAAAACTGCAACTTTATTAAAAAAAATGTATATAATAATATCTAAATAAATATCTCAGGATATTTATGTATATATAAAAAAAAACAGAATATAAATAATTTGCACACGTACACTTAATATTTTTCCAAAATATTTTCAATGTTTTCACAACTATTTTATATAGTTAATATTATATTCAAAATTGATCAATTAAAACTTATTGAACTGTATGCCACGGTTATTCATGTCGGTTACTGAATAAGGAAAATAAAAGATTTTACTGGGAAGTAGATACGTGACGCATAATTATTTAGCAAAAACTAGGAAAACTTAATTTATTAACTAACACAAAGTGTAGAGTTTAAAATTTTGCTTCGTCATATTTGTTCTGAATATTACGCCGTGTGGTATCTGGCTGTATAGAATAGTACCACGCTCATTTCTTACCGAGGTGTCATAAAAGGCAACTAAGGTAAGTCGACCCGCCGTGTGGTTTCCGGCTGAGTAGAATAGACCAACCTCATTTCTAACCGAGGTGTCGTAGAAGGCGACTAAGGTAAGTTGATCCACCGTGTGGTATGGTAAGTTGACGTCAGGCAGGCAGCCGGTCGTAAAATCGCAGCCAAATCTTCTTCTTCTTCTTCTTTCGCAACCGGTGGACGTCCACTGCTGAAAATAGGTCTCCTTAAGGGATCGCCACAATCCACGATTTTGTGCCGCTTGGATATTTTGTGCCGCTTGGTATTTGCCAGGAACTAGGGGCTGTGGCTTTATGTGTCTATCCATTAAGGGTTTTGCCAATAATCACCACGCTTGGCATGCGGGTTGGTGATCGCAGTGCTGACCATTTCGCACCGACAACGCTGCTGCCCGCTGTCGGTCTGTTAGATTTAAGTCAGCTTGGGAATCGTTATACCGCCATTGGTCGGTCGCCAGAGCCTCGTCGGTTTATTTGCAGGGTGTACCACGTGCAGGTGAGATTGACATTTGAGGAAACTCACTGGGACGAGTTCCCCCCTTACACCCCAGCCAAATCATGTGACAGTATTTACAACATGTTGTGCCGACCCCACTTAGAGTGGGATAAGGGTAGGAGAATGATGATTGTATCTGTTTGAATAAATTCATTGATAAAGCTGTATAGGTATGTTAAGAGTGATCCTAACAATAAGACGACAATCTACATAAATAGAATATTAAATATTAAAGCTTTCGTAAAAAAAATAATTGTAAATACTGTTACGAACATGAAAAAATTTACCGTATTGCCAAATACAAAGGGTTTTAATTCGTCTGACGCCATTACGTCGCAACTTTCGGTTTTTTACAAATTGTGTCTGTATCCCCACCACTGTAATGACAACTCGAGATTAATTGAGAAATAGAACTTTCGGGATCGATTAGTTTACTATAAAAGCGGACGTATCGCGCGCCACGGGGATTCAGTTTTCGAATAGCGAACAGTAAAGACCTCAGAAAAGAAACAATAGATGCCTCGGCTACGTTACTGGATTAGCTCTATAATAAGAAATACTAAGGTTTTGTACTGAACAGCTGTGATACAATTTCTGAACAAGTCAACTTTCGTATTTCTACCACTGTAATGGCGACTTAGAATTGATCTGGAAATAGTACATTCTGGATCGATTACCTTACTATATAAGCGGTTTTCAAATAGCGAACAGTAAAGACCTCAGAAAAGAATCAATAAATACCACAGCTACGTTGTTCAGTAATGTATTACTGGACTAACTTTACGATGAAAAATACTAAAGTTTTGTACCGAAAAGGTAATAAAGTTTCTGAACGAGTCACAAGGTGTATTCCTTTAAATCCACGAACCTTGTACATAGTGGAATAATGGGAAGAAATCGAAGTATTTTTAACATTTCGTTATCATAAGTGACTCATGAACTTAATAAGATAAATTTATACCAACATTTTTATTATTTTCTTGAGCAGTATTGGCTTAACTGCTCCAAAAAACTATTTCAACTACGCTAATATCTTAACGTCATACCACCGACCAAAATATATTTGTGGGAGATAATAAGTTATTTGACTTATTTTTGTCAATAACTTCTGTTTTGATTATTTCCGTTTCCGTAAGATATTGTATTTGTCTAAAGGTTCATATCCGCTTGTGAGAACCAGTTATAAGTCAACTTTCGACAAATCAGTTTTTGTCCGTATTTGGACACGGCAAGTAGTGCCCTGAACTGTCTCTGCGTGATCGGGTAAATGTTAAGTTAAGTTATTATGCTGCGTCGTGTACATATTCTGTTCCTACCTGAGTTGCGTTCGTTATTTGTGAATTTAAACGAGAAAGATATTTAAATAATAAAACTAAATAATTTAAATAAACGATAAAACAGTTTAACTAACATATTGGTGTTATTTCTAAAGTACGCGGCCACATATTATACACACACAAAATGTATATACAACTATCCCAACACAGGAATGCTTACGTCTTATAGAAACTATACTATTGTCTTGACTAACGCCGTGGTATCCGGCTGAATAGAATAGTACCACCCTCATTTGTTACTGATGTGTCGTAAAAGGCGATTAAAGTAAGTCGACCCGCCGTGTGGTATCCGGTTGAGTAGAATAGACCACCCTCTTTCTTACCGAAGTATCGTAAAATACGACTATTGATTAAGGATAAATTAAGGATTAAATCTTATGGATCAAGAATCAATATAATAATTTATGTACATAAAAATATAAAGAATTATAAGACGATAGGTGATGTATACAATAGACAAAGCAGGAACCGACATAAGCTTGCGGCTCCTGCTTTGCGCCTTGCAAAAGTACGTAATTCGTTTGTAGGTTTTGGTATAGGATTCTATAATAAAATTCCGCAACCAATTTCAGCTTTGCCATTACAGCAGTTTAAAAACACTGTTAAAAAGAGGCTGATACAGAAAGCCTACTATACTCTTGAAGATTATTTAGAAGATAAGAATGTGTGGATATAGCTCTCTTTGAACCTGTACAAGACAGTAACGATGTAAATAGTATTAAGAAAAGAGCAACCGCCGAGTTTCTTGCTGGCTCTTCTCGGTAGGAACAGCTTTCCGAACCAGCAGTAGAGTTGACGATTCAAAAGCACTTGTTTACAAGTTTTTTTGAATAAAGAATATTTTGAATTTGAATTTGAATAAGATTTAATGAAGCTACAACTGGTTCAGAATGTTGCTCTTAACGAGGAGAGTATAATTGAGGGTATTATACTAAATTGGCGGGAATGAAATCGCCAGTAAACTAGTAATTTAGTAGAAATCAAACCTTTTTGCTTGCTCCGTGTGGCGTGCCTCGATACTGGCGGGGTTCGGCCGAGGCTCTCGAGATCGGTGTTGCTGCTCTGGTACGGGCTGGGCCGATCGTCCAGCGGTGGGGGACCCTGGATGAGATTGCTTTATAGAACTAGAACTAACTTAACGCAATTCCATAGTTAATGTTAAGATTCCGGATTTACGCGGCGGGAACTGAGATCAGTTCAGTTCCCGCCGCGTAAAGAGCTCATGAATAAGAGCCCCGTATGGGCTTGAAACTAGTCGGGCTCATCCGATAAAATAAGACGTGAGTATAGCCGGAATCTTAACATTAATTATGAATACCACTCACGATAGTTTAAATTCAAAAATTCCATAGTTCTTTACACAGACGTTCGTTTCAATAAGAATAATGTACTAAGTATTTGTACACCTTGAAAAGGTCTACAGAAAAGCCCGCGATGGTATATGTCTATCTCTTATGGATAACCCACTATTGCATTTTTTGTCATTTACTTTTTACGAAAAATAATGCCATATTTTTGAAACACTTTTTATACAATACAGCATTAATCGTTATCCAATTAAGTACCTTAAATAAATTGTTGATTTAATATAGATCAATATGGCCGTTTACAGCATGTAATTTAAGTGAACATTTTTGGAGATATTACAGATTTAAAATGCCGTGAGGACGCCGCGCTTCGCCCTATAACACTTCGACTTTAGCAGCGATGTCGCTCTTTCAAGAGTTTGTTTAAAGACATTCTGTTATTAATTGTAAAAATAAAATACATAGGGAAAATGTAAAAGTAAATAAGTAATAATGTACTATATGAATTTAGATATTCCAAAGATAGCAGGAAATCTTCTTGGTATAGGGAAAGGAAATTGTTTTTCTCCAAATTTAACGCTTGCGGGCCACGGGCAGTAATGAATAAATCAAAACTACTGGATTCACAGATTAACTTGTGTTGATGTCAATGAGTCGGCAATTTAGTTCAATATTAAGAAAATAAAAAAAGTTTACTTTGTGAAGCTCCATACAATAGCAACGATAATATCATTTTGCTATAATCCGCTTTAAAAATAACTAGTGATACTTGAAATTCTTCCTGTTGTAATCATAAATAGCACATAGAAAGCACAAACGTTCTGAAGGGATGCAAAAGTCGCTATGATTATATACCAAAGCCAAACCCACAGCAATAATCAGTCAGTCAGTCAATAAAAACGGGACGGTTGTCCCTATTATATTACATGATATTTTTCTAATTTTTATTTTAGGGCAATTAAAAGTTTTAAAACTTTATTTAATATCCGTACACACACTTAATACCACAATCTCTACGATCGTTTCGCCTCAAAACCGAAGCATCATAGAAGGATAGGTTCCACAACAAAATCGTAATCCATTACGATCGTGTCGAGTGTTGGTGTTGGCGGCGTTGTAACTTGTCTTACATGTTTAAGTTAATGAATGTTGCCTGCTTCATACACTTAGCATTACATAGATTCTATTAACAGACGCGGATTACAGCAAACTAATTCTATTGTAACTTCTGTAATAAGAGATTACACTTACAAGTTTATATATGACATTCTGTAAGCATTTCAGCAGTCGTATGGCACCTTCTTCCGTGAAATCCTGCAGCAAATACTGATCGTGCTCGACGGTCAGCAGCAGGGAACGCATGAATCTGAAAAATAGATACTAATCGGATTCTTCTTTCTATTTCACAGCTACAATATTCTACGGCATGCTTAAAAATAACTGTATAATTGAAGAAATAGAGACAAAAACATAAACAAAGTAGCCAAGGTTGCGAAATGCGAAGAGTAAGGAGCAGAAATTCTGCTAGTATGGGTATAGTCTCTTCTAGTAGTCGTCCCAAGTTGTGAGGCCGGACCACGGTTTAGGGCGATGTCTAGTGGAGGGCTGGTTTGACTGTTACTAGTCATCAACATTAGAAGTGTGGCAAAAAGCCACCAGTAAGTAACGGCCTGTTACTATCCCACTGCTGGGAATAGGCCTCTTCTCTCCGTTATAAGAGAGAAGGATTGGAGCTAAGACCTACCACGCTGCTCCAATGCGGATTGGTAGGTTACACATATCTCCAGAATTCTCTAGAGATATGCAGGTTTCCTCACGATGTTTTCCTTCACCAAAAAGCGTGTGATAAATTGCAATTATCAATTAGACACATAAGTTTTACTAGAAAACTCATTGGTGCCTGCCCGGGGTTTGAACCCTAGACCTTCTCGAAAGAGGCGCACGGTGATACCGCTGGGCTACCACCGCTAAAAAGCCACCAAAGACGTCAGAAAACTTGGACCTCGTTTTGCCGGTGACTAGACTAAGATAATGTGTTGCGATTGTGATTTGATAGTTCAAGTTATAGAGGATGATTTTTGGACGACTATATTTGCGTTGAATTAGAGTTCTTATGGGTGTAAGATTCTATTGTGGAGTTAATGGATCACCCACCTTCTAGTGTGCTGTTGTATACATTGCACCACGTGAGCGTTGAGGAGGGGTAACTCCAATTCAGCACGCGGCGCGGTTGGGCTGGGCGGTGTGTTTGACGACTTGGTCAATCTCTGGAAACAACAGATCATGAACATACCGCAACGCTTAGTAATAAAGTGACCGAATATAAAATTGGGCTTAATTGAGTTAGATACATTATAATCCTTATTTCAATGCCATCTATGACATCGCACCACGATTAAAAGAGTTAATGTTTTCTTGCTCTTCCAAGTTATGGGTCTTTTAAACACTCACTAATTTTGTAAGCACTACGCTAGGCTTTATTGCAATTTTTCAAAAAACAGCTTTTTTAATTTGGTCTCTTTAATACTAAACGTGCGATATGGCCTAGAGATTCACTGGAAATATTATTTTTGGCTTGTAATGAATTTAATTGACATGTAAAATTTTTAAACAATATTGAAGGGCAAACTTAGGCTCTTTATCAATAAACCAAAAATCCTTAGTAGAAAGAGACACAGAATACCGATAACAGCGTCACCTATCAAGTACGAAAGTTATTTATATTTTATTGGTAATATTAAGGTATTGTGATAAGGTTAAGCAGAGTTAGTTTCTTTATTTGTATATAAGAAATCTTATTATCATATCTCGTACTTTTAACTAGTATTAAGGGTTAAAAGCCATTACTCTGCAGCAATACTGATTGGTAGATATCTCTGAATTCGCCAGGAGTATGCAGTGTCTCATGATAAATGGATGATTGATAAATTGTAAATACTAATATGCAAATAAGTTTCTAATAGAAAATCTCATTGGGTCTTCCCTGAGATTTGAACCAGTGACCAGTAAGAGTCACGTTATCACTGAGTGTGGGTACAGCTAAGTAAAATTATTTGCAGGGCAGTTCAATATATTTTCTAAATACAATACCGTTGCGTCGAAGGTCCTCTGGTCCTTGTAAAAGACTAATTTGGTCGGTGTGAGGATCATGTAGCAATCGGTCCAGTTCTTTTTGCTCTTCTTACCCCCCTCCATGAACTTGGTGCGTTTCATTGTTCCTTCGAAGATCACCGGCGCCTGAAAAAATAGGCCGGGGTTTATAAATCTCTTTCATATTGTTTTACCATAAGACTGACATAAGTGATTAACCCGACATCAAGGACGACTGATTCAAATTCAAAATAGTATTTATTCAAGTGGACTGTTTTCAGTACTTTTGAATCTTCAAATGTTTTTAAAAGCTATCACAAATTCGGAAGTTTATTCCTACTGAGAAAAACCATCAAGAAATTCGGCGGATAATCTTTTCAACAAAACATAATTACAATTTGATTGATGGTTACAAGTTAATCGTTGCAGCTTGTTGCGTAGCTGACTGCTGTTAAGACATTATTATCAGTCAACCGTTTACCTTTACTTTGTACCTCACCAGAGCACATCAAGCCTTTGGTTTTATCGATAACCTATTAATATTGGAGTAAAACTACTGTATTTTAGAAGCAGGAGGACCTTTTCCATAGCCTGTGGTTTATTGGACTAAGAGTCTCTGGGCAAAACTCAAGACAAAACTGGTCTTAAACTTCCGGTTTTTTAAGCGTATAGAGACCAAGGGCCAGTCTTACGACAGTAATTGTTGGGCGAAGGACTGGAGAAAAAAAATTCTAATGTCAAAGTGTTAAGAATCATTTTTCCCCATACTTGAACACAAAATGTTACAACCTGATATTAACGTTGCTTCCGCTTTCCCAAAGTATAACTTCAGTTAAAGAGAAGTTAGGGGGAGTTCGAAAAATGTTTAGGAGTTTGAGGTCTCCGAACCGCCTACAAAAAGGCAGTGACTGTTCATATAAATTGATTTATGTATTTAAGCCCATACCTCTAAAGCAGGTTGCACCAGTACTCTAGGGGTAACTACCGGCGGTCTAGGTTTCTGTTTGGGCGCAACCATCGATCTAGATTTCCTCTCCTTCTTCGCCCCTGGATCTCGTTCTCTGATTTCAACATCCAGACTGTCTCCTGACGAGGAAGGTGGTAATTGCAGATGGTTGGGCCGGCGAGCAGCTGTCAGTAGGTTTTCTGTTGAACCACCTGAAATCGTAAGCATATGTTTTAGTTTTAGATAGCACAGCATAGTGTTAATAGACCAGTAAATCAATAGAAGCCCTAAGAATCTAGAAAAAGGTTGCTAGGAGTGTTAAATACATTAGAACCTTTTGACCGTTTATAACGTTGTTTGGCATAGAAATCCCTCGAATAGACCTTTGTCCGATAGCGTAAATCCATCATCTATATCAAAAAGAAGATTATACTTGGACGGACTCGTTTAATTATAGTAATTCAGTACTTAAGATTTGTTAGAGTTGGGTTGCAAATCCGAAATCAACTTTGTGTCACTAAAATTTAACAATTTCCCATTTTCTTTTAAATACAACACGGACAAATTACTCATATGTTATGGCCTATACAGCAGATAAAGTTCACTATAATGGTTTTATTTCTTTATCAACTCTCCTATAATTTGAGACTAAACGAAGTTTCGCACATCATTATTTGGTAGCTTACAGTACTGTTTTATTCTCCATAAGCTATAATTAAGATCTCAATATTAATCTTAAATTCACAAAGAAAACAGATAAGATTTGACAAAGTTTCCGATATTTGGGCGCAATATGTATATTGCTTACATAAAATCGTATAAAAATCTTGAACATAGAACTTACCCAGTCGTTTGTGTGCCCAGAGCGGGGAACCATCGCAATTCGCTTTGCTGAAACTCCTTTCGAGGTCGAGACGACTCCTCTCTGCAGTCGGCGACCAGTTCCATGATTTGGCCGGTACATCCTGCAGGCGGTCCTGATAACAAGCAGGGTCACATATTTAAACCTGTCCATTTTCATATTATCGCAAAAGTCTGCACACTTTCATTGCTGATACGGAGCAATATTGATAAATTTTGGCAAAAATGAAGCTTACGAGTATTTTAACAAAGGATATAATTTTTTTTCGGGAAAAAGCAGTACGTCCATACTAAAGCGTCGTCTTCTTCTTCTTTGTCAACCGATAGACGTCCACTGTGGATATAGGTCTCTTCATGGAAAATATGAAGAGATGATTTTTTCGTGGAGTCTATCTCCTGACGATGCTTCGGTTTCGGTCGAAACAATCGTTGAGCTTGTGGTGGTGAAAGTGCGCAGTGCTTGTGTATTATTGTGTTATCGGTGTCGGGTAGTGCATGAGTTCTTAGAAATTCTGCATGTGTCAGGTATGAGAACGAATAATACACTCTATATTTAGCATTACATATATTTAATTTTATCGCTGATTATAGCAAAATAATATTCTCATTAGTTTTGGTCCACTCAGGTTGGGGTGATGGCTCCCGCTATTCTATACGTCTAAATCTGACTTAGAATATATACATAGTAAGGGCTTATCTAACTTAAAGCTAGGCTCAGATGGTACGGACATGTTATGTGAGGGTCCTACGATTCGGTTATACAAAAGGGCCTTTCCATAGCTAATAAAAAGAGAGGTAGGGAAGTCCACATACTGGATGACGAATTTCCAGGTCATGAAATGGCTCGAACTTAACAATGAGGATATGAAAGACAAGGTTGCATGTCGTCGCATGATAAAGAAAGCCGACCCCGCGTAACGGGATAAAAAAGAAAGAAAAAAGATAGCCTTAGTCATAGATTAAAGCAAAATATTTTATCATTAGTAGAATTCCAAATGAGAGATTTAAGAATTATAGAATCAAGATTAATAATAATAATAAATAAATATATTGGACATTTACACACACGGTCGTCCGTCCCCAAAGTAAGTAACTTAGGTAATACTTGTGTTATGGGTGACAGACAACTGGTGACTATATACATATATAATTTAAAAATACATACTTAAATACAAATATACACCCAGGCTCGAAGAGCCAACAAATTATTTTTATAGAAAATGTTGGCCCTCGGCGGCAATCGAACCCGCGACCCGTGGCGCTAAAGGCAGGATCACTAACCACTGCGCCAACGGGCCAGTCAAAAATAGACTATGTTTCTCTCTTAACCAACTAACTTTAAGTTAACTTTACAGTAAAGTTGACAATTCAAGAGAACTTTTCTACCAGTTTACTTGAATAAAGTATATTTTGAATTTAACACGGGCAGAGACGCGGAAAAAGTATTATAAAACATGCCATGTTATTGTACTATACAATTTATGGTTGTTTATCCTTAAACAATAAATTTTTCCCTCAGACAATGTTTAAAATTTATTCCGTAACATACAGAATAAATAATTTCTAAATGATAATTAAGTAAAACAATAAATAATTATAAAAACTGAAATATTTCTGGTTCTATTACAGAATAACGCCTACATTAACCGTGTCGGTGCATATGTATAATATTTCAAAATGGCGGCTCTATTGCAATTTATACTCTGTTCTTTCAAAAGTTTAAACCCCAAAATAAGGAGTTCCCCTTTAATGAAGTGTAGTATGTAAACTTACGCTGAAAACTTTTTCAAAATGCATTATTTATAAGCTTTATTTACGAACAATTTATTCAACTACAAACTTAGGATAAATAAATTTAACTTTAGTTCGTTATAAACTTATTATTAAAAAAAATTCTCGACCGATACAAAATATATCACAGATGACAAATCCATAACTCATATTATAACGAACAATAACACTTACATATACGTTTTGAGCAAGATTTAGTTCACTAACTTCACCTTATATTTTTAACAAAAAACATGCGAAAACTTTATGCATTCGACATTCGATTAACACTAGAATAAATTCACAACTGTAACGAGCTACATTATATCTTAAATGACACTGCAGGCTACATATTTCGTCTGTATATAAACATTTTCAGTTTACCTCACGGAACCACGTCTTTCCACGTTTGAGAAACATATTCACTAAACAGCACGAGTCCTGGCATCCATTGCAATTAACACTTTAGCAAATTTGAAAGGGAAAATAATAGTTTATTAAGTCGCCCGTAACAACGTGACGCACCGACATTTGTAGCAGAATAAACGCGCAGCAGTGATATTGCGTAGTGTTGTAGCCGTTTCCACATCGATATAATAACGTGGACTAGTAATTATAATGCGTGTGTGCGGTTACGAAATGATTTATTGCCTATTCGATACAACGTTGCGCCTGCGATGAAATTTTGTTACAGGGGGCAAGAGTGACCTAAATAGTTAAGGTGCATATCGATATTTAATGATATGCAGTTTCTGAAAGTTTAGTTTTAAAGGCTTTTAATGTAAATCGCAGAGAATAGAGCTACTCTCGTTTAGGATTTTGCACACACGTTGAGAATATTCCTCGAATTTCGATGTGATTTATTTATATAACTCAATTGCCAAGATTCTATCGATTCCTAAATGGTGAAAAGTAATATAATGTTCTTAATACAGCAGAAAACAATGTAAAAAAATTGCAACGTAAGCTTTAATTCGGTTGTGCCAAAATCCCGTGATGATGCTTCTTTTACAGAGTGAATTATAATTGGGAAATAATTAATTTATAGAATTAGGCGTTACTTTGCGGAGGTCTATAATACAAAACTAATGAGAATATTATTTTGCTATAATCCGCCATTAATCCTGGATTATAGCAAAATAATATTCTCATTAGTTTGAGAAATAATTAAAATTGTTTTAGTGAATGTGCAGCTAGTGTAAGTGCGGTAAACAATCTAGCATTTATAAGATATGCGAACGGTTTTTTGCTCCCTACACTTAGCATAACATAGATTTTTTTAACAAACTTGGATTCTAGTAAATTAATTCCATATTACATTTGTACTTCGGAATTCCGTAAAGTAGCGCCCACTTCTAGAAATCATCTATTATTTTAATTATAACAGCATCCGTTCTTCAACTTGAGATCACGCGATGATGACACCACATGAATTAATTTCGTCTTAACAAGAACTCCGGATGAGTTCGTAACTACTTGACCCTATCGAATAATGTTATGTTTAATTAGTAATATGACTCACAACTATTTAAATAATAAAAAATCTAACTTTATGTCGATAAATTTGCGTATATGATAACGTTTTTGCAAACGATTGTGTCGATTCGAATAATTGCGAACCGAGTCGATACGTGATCAGAATCCAAATAAAACTTGGGCTAGGAACTTTCTGTATTGACTTATGTTAGTATTTTATATAATAGAGAAAATATGTTCGTTATAGACTCCGTAATGGCTGAACCAATTTTAATAAAATTTTCAGACAATTTTAGATTGAGCGGATAATCCTTTTAAGATTCGGGCGACTGAAGATTTTCTTGAACTTTCAATGACAGTTTTGTTTTGAGAGGAGAAACCAGACTAAGCCACAGCAACATGTAGCTAGTTCTTAATAAATTAATTAAATTTATAACTTATCAGATATGTACAATAAAAATAAATATATATAAAAAAAGCAAATAAATATATAAAATAAAAATAGCAAATAAAAAAGCGTTCATGGTATTACATTACTATAACCAGTCGTCGAATAAATAAACGACTAAATCATATTGGTTACAGTGAAATGTTGTCCTACTTTTATCCTCAACTCTCCCTCAGCAATAATTCTGCGCTAGCTCGTCATGACCGGCGATGCTGTAACAGTCATTAGGGCTTACAAGTAAGCTTAATGCTGAAGGCTTGATAGTGTATGCTTAAGATATTTATTTGTTAACATAAATTATAATACTAAATAACAATAATTATAATTAGTTTTACTTTTCCCCCCTATTATAAAGCACATCCACAATGGAAGTACATAAGGATAATAAGCAACTTCATTTTAACCTAAACTTATAAATAATTTATAGAATTAGGCGTTACTTTGCGGAGATCCATAATACAAAAGTAATAATAAAATTATTTTGCTATAATCCGCGATGAAGTAAAATAGAAAATATATATAATGCTAAATGTAGAGTGGACAATAGGTTATCATACTTGATACATGCAGGATTCGTAAAAAACACATGCCATGCCATGCCACCACAACACACAAGCACTATATACGTTCACTATCACTAACTCAACAATCGTTTCGCCCCGCAACCGAAGCATCAACAGGAGATAGACTCCACGACCAAAATCGGAAAGCAAAGCAAATCGCTTTGCATTATATATATTTTCTATTTTACTTCATCGCGGATTATAGCAAAATAATTCTAAACTTATAACTTAACTTATATCTAAGAACAGGACCAGTGACTTATTCTAGTCTTTCTTACTACATGAGAAACATTGTTCTTGTGTTCTCTTTAACACTAATACTACACTACACTATCACTATATTACACTAACTCAAAAGACTTTGTCCTTTTCAGTCTTCTCATTAGTCCCATAATATGTTTTAAGCCGGCTCCAATTGTTTGTGGTTTACCTACTTTTGTCATTCGAAACAACATTTTCCGCTTATAACGAGATCGAGACTCATTATTTTGTAATAAACAACAACATTAATTAGTCACATGTAACCATCGGTCTATGCTCTAGAATTTAGTTCCCTTCCATTTGTGCCGAATAAAAGAAAAGGAACTAGCAAATATTAGCATCAAACAGGAGTATTAGCAAAATCATGTACCACTAGAGGAATCTGTAGCTTCTTTTCATAGAATTATTAAACATAGATTAGGGGGGCCAAAGACAGACTGTAAGTGCAAGTGTCCAACAAATAATAACAAAGGAAAGATAAAAAAACCCATACTTTTCTTTGTCTAATCATACATAAAAAAGAGACAGGTAACCTACGTATAAGAATAGGCCATAAGCTTTCTTTTTATTCGATGGATACATTTAAGACTGACTCTAGTATAATAAATCTATACTTCGTTTACGCTTATTTAAGCATTTAAGTATACTTAATAATGCAAGGGGTTTTTTTTTCTGTGCCGGAAAGAAATTTTTATATTACTCTAGTGTATTTAATAACATTGGGACAGCGAATTATCCGTAAAAGCGTAACAGACAGACAAAACTTTACCTTTATAACATAAGTAAGAATTTATTAGCTCTCCAAAGGGTTTCATATAAACTTTATGTTTTAAGCTTTTTATATTAGCCGGTGTATTAGCCTTAATAGATTATCCAAAAATGTTGGCCTGGTATATAAATTCTAATAAAATTAAATAAAAAGCTTTAATAAATAAAAATGCATGGATTTGAAAATCCTTTCAGCTTCATACAAGACTAGCGTTTTAATAATGTTAAATTGAGAATGTTTAAAAGATTGACCGCCGAGTTTCCTTCTGGTTATTCTCTGTAACCGAATTTAGATTCCGAACCAGTTGTAACTTCATTAATCATATTGATCCTTGAAGATTCTAAAGTGCTTTAAAGAGCTTATTTGAATAAAGAATAATTTGATTTGATTTGAATAGCACCGTATTTCATAAATATTTCTCTAGCGAATTATTCGTCAAAGAGTATAATCTATAAACCTACAGACAGATTGTAATTACAATAATAGTATGTACTACGTACCGGTAATGAAAATTCAAAATTTAATCGATATCGATTAATGTTGCACAGCACAAGTGCACTGTTATCAACGGCCGGTCGACGAATCGACGTTAGGAAACGTTCGCCTTCCTTATCTTAGTTTATTACGCGCACTGATTATTGTTGGTGTTCAATGGAGCCAATATACTATTAAGACATTAAAGAAATTAATAACTAATGTGTTATTGATTGCTTCTAACAACTAAACTGCTGAGAGATCTGCCTGTTCTCTCTTATTGATCAAAACTTAGATCCACATGACAGGTCTGATACGGATTGGCATATACTAGGAATTGTCTAGATCAGTGTTTCCCAACGAAGGGCCCACGACATGGTGGGTTATGGTTAATTTGATGGTTAAGGGGGGGCAACTCGACACGAGTTAAAGCCTTCCGCTCTGGCCAATTTAAGTGCAATGCTAGATTTCGGTGCCAAATTTAACAAGAAGCCATTGTTCTTCCTAAAACCTATTATTTGTGTGCAATCTGCCTAAAGATTTTCTTTGAAAATAATTTTGAAGTTTTTATAGAAAATTCTCGATTTCTTTCCTTTCTTTTCTTTTCTTAGATCCACGAATCCTGATGCATCAGTAAGATGCTCTTAATTTTACTAGGTGGGGATATATTAATAAAGAGAGGAAAGGTACCTTTTGGGCATGTTGTCAGGATGATTTTAAAGGTGGTCGTCATTTAAGAGGCAAGGTCACGCAACAGATGATGCGAAGAGCTATGCTCGAAGTATATCTATACAAACAAAAGACATGGTAACACCTCGCATCTTAACAGAATTGTGAAAATCTAGCTAGAAATAGAACTTCATTGATTGGAGAGAGAAGAAACTGGCTCTAGTGTATTAGCTGATGTTATAGCTAACGCCACATCTCGAAACGTGTGACTCATAAGGCAACGATCAAAACGAAGCCTGATTTCTAATTTAGGTAAGCTTATTTCCTAACCAAAACCAACAGCTATCCATGAGCCTAGTTATATTTCCTCTCTGTTATTGATAATTCATTAGAATAGATTCTTAAACTTATATTCAAAGTTTGATTATAAAAACTTAAATGTGAGCAACGCCATCTTTTGGCGATATATGTTACTTCAACGTTCGAAATTTAAAAGTGCGCGTACTCAAGATGGCGCTTTTAACTTCGATATGCATATTTCATATTATTTTAAATGTTATTGTTATTTTTGATAAAATTTAGTTCGAACATACATAAAATTGTTACGTATATCAATCAGTTTTTAATTTCGGTATGTAAGTACAAGCCGCCTTGTGATCTCCGGCTGAGTAGAATAGACCACCCTCATTTCTTACCGAGGTGTCGTAAAAGGCGACAAAGTTAAGTTGACCCACCACATGGAATCCGGTTGAGTAGAAAAGACCATCCTTTTTCTTACCGAGGTCGTAAAATACGACTAAGGTAAGTTGAAGTCAGGCAAGCGGCCGATCGTAAAGTACTAAGATAAATCATGTGACAACATGGTAATAACATGCGCCAACCCCACTTAGAGTGGGATAAGGCACGGACGATGATTTAAGTTAGAAGTAACTTTATATAAGCTATAAAAATCATGAAAAAAGTTCACAAATTATTTTTCGTATACTACAAAAAATTCATTAGGCAGTACAAATTCATAATTCGAACGGAACAAGTTCCATTGAACGTCACATTTAAAATTCGCTTCAATTCATTCACGGCCGGATGCGTGTATTGGCGCGAATTCCATTTTCAAACCACATTGTATGCTCGCATAATAATTTAACTAAGCAATCAGCCATATTTGTTGACCAAGGAATATTTGACTCACCCTTGCCTCTGAACTGTTTGCAAATTATTTTCTATCTCTTTCTTGATACTTTGATGTTCGTATTAATTATATCGTTTGTCCCTCTTTCTATTATTGATTCGATTTACAAATTTGGATTGATTTTTTGTTCACGTAGGCTCAAACGACTCTATTATCGATTTGGCATTTCATATCAATTTAGGGGGTGATTTTACATATTAACATTCTTTGTCACTTGCCATTCTTCACTACATATTATAAAACAAAGTCGCATTCTTTGTTTGTCCATATATCCCTATGTATGCATAAAACTTTAAAACTACGCAACAGATTTTGATGCGGTTTTTTTTAATAGATAGAGTGATTCCAGAGGAAGGTTTGTATGTGAATGTTATATTCAATACAGAGTAGAGAAATACTGTAATTTTTGAGGTTTCTGTAAATAATTACATTTTTTTCCGCTTACATTGCAAACGCAGGCTAAACTCTACGAGATTTATTAAAATGATGTACTAAGTATTTGTACACCTTGAAAAGGTCTACAGAAAAGTCCGCGATGGTATATGTCTATCTCTTATGGATAACCCACTATAGCATTTTTTTGTCATTTACTTTTTACGAAAAATAATGCCTTATTTTTTATGCAATTTTTATACAATACAGCATTAATCCTTATCTAATTAAATACCTTAAATAAATAGTTGATTTAATATAGATCAATATGGCCGTTTACAGCATGCAATTTAAGTGAACATTTTCGGAGATATTACAGATTTAAAATGCCGTGAGGACGCCGCGCTTCGCCCTATAACACTTCGACTTTAGCAGCTATATCGCTCTTTCAAGAGTTTGTTTAAAGACATTCTGTAATTGATTGTAAAAATAAAATACATAGGGAAAATGTAAAAGTAAATAAGTAAAAATGTACTATATGAATTTAGATATTCCAAAGATAGCAGGAAATCTTCTTGGTATAGGGACAGGAAATTGTTTTTCTCCAAATTTAACGCGTGCGGGCCACGGGCAGTAATGAATAAATCAAAACTACTGGATCGATTTTAATCATTTTTTTGTACACTGACTGACATGGGATATATATTTTATGCCCGTGCGAAGCAGGGGCAGGCCGCTAGTATATTATAAATTCGAAAGTCTGTCTGTCTGTAAAGCTTTCACGTCTAATTGATAAAAGTTAGCACAAATAAAACTTATACACCGGCGTAATATATAGGAAAATACGTTTTTCTTACGGGAATAAGGGAATACACATATTGCTTTATTGAGGGTTAAACGCTTAAGTTGGCGCCAATCAAGTTGCAGTTATGAGTGGTAAAATATAAATAAGCAATTAAGTCAATATTGGATATTTTTGATGTTATATTATGTAAATTCATTGCATATTCAGTAAATCCCGTCTCCTACTTAATGAGCAAATTAATGGTACTGGTAATAAGGATAAAATAAATGAGGATAAAATTAATAACACACGAAGCATCCTGTTTTCGTGCAATTAAAATTGTTGCAATGTAAAATACAATCATATTTCTTATTTGCATAAGCAATCAGTTAAAAAAATTGAATTTTGTAGAACAAGTAAGGTATTTTAAAATATGCTAGAGTGCTTTGGGCATACTTTTCAAATAATTGGTTGGACGAAGGGTCTTCTCAATGCCCGAAGGCAATTGGGGTACGGGCCTCGAGGCGAACCTCCTTGCCCGGGCTGTTCCTCGCAGGCTTGCGCCTGGATTTTATTTAGGCCTTATGGCCAGGGCTCTCGCCTGTTGGCTGGAGCCTAGGGGATATTTTTGTGTATGAGGGGGACCTCTGCAGGTCATTGAAAACCCGGGTATAATCCGGGGAGAAATGGTTTCCTCTTCACGTGGTATCTTCTGAGCGGTGGGGTGTCGAGTTCATGGAGAGTCAATCCGTGATATTGTCAAGTCCAGGGGGGGGTGTCATATCCGGGTTCGCGTCGTCCTGATAGTCATCCTGTTCCGCCGCTAGCGGTGAGGGTGCCCGTAGGAGCTCGCGCGGTAGGGGACAGCCCTCCGGTGGACGAGCATGCAATGGGGCTATGCCGTGGAGGTGGACATGCATGCTGCAGTCCGCTCGCGCAAACATCCTGCGTGCAAGCATGCGGACGAACTCCTCCACGGTCGGTGTCCTGGTGTCCCGGTGCAGAACGTCATTCCGCACATATCTCGGAGCTCCTACGATCAAGCGCAGGCAGCGGTTCTGTTGGATCTGGAGCCTTCGCCTCTGGTACGCAGAGCACAGCGCGTACCAGGCGGGTGCCGCATACGTCAAACGCGAGCGAACGTAGGCACCGTAGACTCTCAGTTTGGTCTTCGTAGGCAGGCGGGATGTGAATAGGGCATGTAACTTCGACCTAGCAGCGGCGGCCTGGCCCTCCACACGGTTCACCGTGGGTACCATTTGCAGGCTGCGGTCGATTTCACACCCCAAAAATAACTGGTTAATCTCTTATTATTGATGTTATTTCTTATAACGACAGATGGCGTTAGGAGTATTTTAACATACGTTATAGAGTTGCTTTTCTTCGCCATATAAGGGTAATGAAAGATTCTGTTAGTCGTTTGTAAGCTGTGTAAATTACATGTCTAAATATTGTTTCATAGGTTTCGATTCTTAATTCGTCGTTATAAATAATTTATCGTAGAAAAAGAGATCGAAATTAAAAGTTGGTAACCTTCTTAGTTACGTTAATGTTAGGTTTAAAAGTTTAAAAAGTTAACTTAACCTGTCATGTGCGCCATTATTTTACATTATATCTTTTTTATTTATTTGATAGTCCAGCGGTCATAAAGGATAACATCGTGAGGAAATCTGCATATCTCTAGAGATATGTGATACCTACCAATCCTCATTTGAGCAAAGTGGTAGGTCTTAGCTCCAATCCTTCTTTCCAAAAACGGCGAGAGGAGACCAATGCCCAGCAGTGGAATTGTAATTGACCGTTACTTTACTTTTTTTTACATATTTTGAATAGAATAGTACCACCTTCATTTCTTACCGAGGTGTTGTAAAAGGTGACAAGGTAAGTCGACTCGCTGCGTAGTATCCGGTTAAGTAGAATAGGCCACACTCTTTCTTACCGAGGCGACTAAGGTAAGTTGATGTCAGGCAGGCGGCCGCTCTTAAAATACGTAGCCAAATCATGTGACACCATGTTTTGGCCGACCCCACTTAAAGTGGGATAAGGGCAGGAAGATAATATGGTTTTTAGCCTCCTCGTGGCGCACCCTGGGCAGGTCTTTGGAACACTTATATGTGTTCCTTACGCCTGGCGAACGGACCACTGTGGTGTGGCCAATCTAGTTGTCCCTCTGTGCATAGGGGAAATTTAGACGGGCCGGGGAATCCGGAGGGTTTGGGGTGGAGTCCCTAATGAGCGACAGGTTCAGTGTTTGACTGGACACGGTTTTCAGCCACCGTCGGAGAAGCCCGGAAGCCTAGCAATGGAAACGGGGACCTTCGAGTTACTATAAAAAATACCCGGTGGGAGGCGGACACGTCCAGCAAGTTTCTTGGGCCCCTACTTGGGGCGCGGTCTCTCCTTGTCGTAACGTAACGTAACAAACACGGTGGGCAGGGAGCGATCGTGGGCAGCGATGGCCGCCTTTTGCTCTGCGGAGGAGGGCGGAGGCAGGCGGCGGAACGGTTTCGGGGACTCTTATTCTGGATCCAATCTGCTGCTGGTGAGTCCAGGTGTAAGCTACTTGCCCAAGCCCATCGTCTGCCACCCTAACTGGGAACCTTCGGGTGTTCCGAACAGGGTATATCGAACGCCTGGCTTCCAGGTACCCGAGGCGGGCGGTCATCGGTTAGCGGAAGGGATCTTCTCTTTTGAGAGGTCCCTATCCGGAGGTGGTGTCTCTGGGATGAGAACGACTGTCGGCAGGGACGGGGGCAATGTGTACAACGATACCCTGTCCTTGCCATCGGCAACGTGGTGGAGCGCACAGGTCGTTTTAGTCGGTGCGAGTCCGACATAACCGCTGCCTGTCCCCGTCGGGCGGTAGTACCCGTAAGGGGTTTCCTGTATAAAAAAAAGAAGATGATATGATAAAGAATTGTTTGTGTACCTCATTGTACAGGGGTAACTGTGGTCTGGGATCCCTTCTGGGCGGAGGGCGGTACTGTGTGATCCGGGGGATGACGAGTGGTGGTCTTCTCTCCCTCGTGTAGAGCTCACAATCCTCGGGGGTGATCCACTGTAACAACATACAAATAAATCAAATTAATAAATCTTTTATTTAGATTTATCACAATTATATACAAAACCGTAAAAGTAACAATTATTTAGCCTAATTTCGAGGAGGGCATGGGTTCACACCCCGGAGAGTACCAGTGAGTTTTACTATTACAATATATATAAAGTGGATAATCGGGTAGTTAACCGACAAATAAACTAAGTAGCAGATAAATGTCTCTAAAACGAGACTCTTAGCCTGTTTCACTGTTGTTAAAAATAAACTGTCAGTTAGCTTATTCGGAACATATTTGACACTTATCTCGAAATGTTACGTGTCTCAGGTTTCTGATAGGCTTATTCAGCACTTAAAGTCCCTAATAATTTAACAGGTAGATCATGTGGCTGTTATTTTGTTTATCTGCTGGATAGCAAATACCTATTTCAAAATAGCCGTGATTATATTTTATTAAAAATTTTGACTTTTAGAGTCTCTTTAGAGACATTTATCTGTCACTTAGTTTTTGTCAGTTTTTGTAAGTTCCCTAAAAAGTCAAACTTATATAAAATCGCGGCCATTTTAAAATATGTATTTGCAATACAGCATATATTGGAGTATTAATTTTAATACAAGTAAATATAATATAAATATTTTGTTATTCAAATTACCAATTACGTAGAATAAAACCTAAAAGAATTTCTTGCATTTTTATCAATATATTGTTCTATAATTTATTAACTCTAACACATCTTATTCCTGACGGCGTGTGATATCCGGCTGAATAGAATAGTACCACCCTCATTTCTTACCGAGGTATCGTAAAAGGCGATTAAGATAAATCGACCCGCCGTGTGGTATCCGGCTGAGTAAAATAGACCAACTTGATTTCTTACCGAGGTGTCGTAAAAGGCGACTAAGGTAAGTTGACCCACCGTGTGGTATCCGGCTAAGTAGTATAGACCACCCTCTTTGTTATCGAGGTGTCATAAAATACGATTAAGGTAAGTTGACGTCAGACAGGAGGCCGGTCGTAAAAACGCAGCCAAATCATGTGACAGCATGTTTATGTCGACATGTGCCGACCCCACTTAGAGTGGGATAAGGGCAAGAGTATGATGAACACATTTTATTCCTGATTTGATCACGTAGAGACACTCTAATCATATCTTGCTATATCGATTGTTTATTCGCGGTAAACAAATGACACTTAAAAGTCGGCGCGTCCACTCCGGCAGGTTCCGGTGACGTTGTCTGCTTATTAAAATTTAAGTTCCGGGTTCGATTCACGGGCGTGATATCATTGCGCCGCGGCCACGGACAATGTGTTTTAGATAGTGCATAATGTATAAATAATATTGTATAATGTTTTTAATAACAAAAAATTAAAGAAAAAAATTAATTAATTTTCCCTTAAGAATATTGGCAATTTTTAGGTCATTCTTTTGCCTTTAGTCCACTCTAAGTGGGGTCGGCACAACTATTTATAAACATGTTATCACATAATTTGGCTACGTATTTAACGATCGCTCGCCTGCCTGACGTCAACTTACCATAGCCGTATTTTACGACACTTCGGTAAGAAAGAGCGTCGTCTATTCTACTCCGCCGGATACCATACGGCGGATAATACTCAATTGTATCCAATATTACCATCACTATTAAAATAAACAAGCACTGCACACAGTCGCTGTCACAATCTCATCAACCGGTTTCCCTCGTAACTGAAGCATTATTAGGAGATAGACCTCCGCTATGAAAGCTCAACTTACCATAGCCGTATTTTACGACACTTCGGTAAGAAAGAGCGTCGTCTATTCTACTCCGCCGGATACCTTACGGCGGGTAATCCTAAATTGTATCCAATATTACCATCACTATTAAAATAAACAAGCACTGCACCCAGTCGCTGTCACAATCTCATCAACCGGTTTCCCTCATAGCTGAAGCATTATCAGGAGATAGACCTCGCTACGAAAGCTCCACGGCAAGGTCGCATTTTTTACAATTTTCTACATTTAGCATAGGTAACATGAGAGGCTGACATGAGAGCCAACAATTTACACAAGTCGGATGTTCAAGATCGGGTAAAGTGGAGGCAACGAAGTAGGAAAGCGGACCCCGGGTCTTAGCCAGGATATCGCTAAGTTGAAGAAGAAGAAGAAGCATAGGTAACATGTCATTTAAATTTGCTTTTGATTATAGCAGAATAAAATTACTTGTTACTTTTCGATTATATAAGATATAAGTATGATAAAATGCGTGCACATATTTTGATCTTTATATTTTGTTTTGGTCTTGCTGGCTCTTTCGTTTTAAGAGCAATTTTGCGAACCAGCAGTAGAGTTGACTTTTCAATAGCACTCGTTTATAAGTTTACTTGAATAAAGAATATTATAAATTTGGATTACAAGTAGATATTAACTTGTGAAAGAAAATGTTAAGAAACTCTGATGACTGTCAGACAAAACGTCTCAAAGTACAGCCAAATGTAAATGTAACCTCGAGACAGTCGATTGAGTCACACAACCCACGACAGCATCCATCATCTATCAACCGGTTCTGAATTACTGTTTAGTAACCTTGGCCTGCGGAAGTTGTGACTCCCCGGACGAAGGCGTTAAAGTGAACGCAATACACGTGACTAAGTCATAGAGTATAGACATAGTAAGGGAACCATAGGCGAAAGAGGGCGACAAAAAAAAAAGATTGGTAGCATTATTTGCGTCATTATCGTTGCACCATTTGTTGACGCACCGTGTGGTATCCGGTTTAGTAGAATAGACCACCCTCTTTATTACTTAGGTGTCGTAAAATACGACTGAGGTAAGTTGTCGTCAGGCTGGCGGCCGGTCGTAAAAACGCAGCCAAATTATGTGACAGCATGTTTGTAACATGTTGTGCCGACCCCTCTTAGAGTGGGATAACGGCAGGAAAATGATGATATATATATATATCTGAATTTCAGAAAAGCCTACAACGAAACAATTTTTTTTTTAATGAAATTCAGATATGTAGAGGGTTTTAAGGACAATAAATCGATGAAGCTAGATTTTATATATAAAAAAAAATATTGTCCCTGTTTCAGGCATTGAAAAACTGCTAAAATATAAATTAAATACAAAGGTTAATTTTGCTGTCATTTGTAAAGTTGTATTAGCTCAGTTGGGCGGACTAAACAAGTGAAAATACCGCAAATCGAGTCCCATATATCACCATATATTTCTTTTATTTTTTGTAAATGTATTTTTCATATCTTTATTTTATTGTTAAATTAGGAAATTATTCGTAAGGTAATTCTAATTCATAATGTTTGTTATTTGCGTACCAACTTTATTTTTAAAATTGTCTCACTTCGTAGGTTATCTGGCAGAGATCTCTGTCATAGGGATAAGTTGACCTTTGTACACTTTTTATTTACCAATAATATTATTTACCAATAATATATGAGTATGTTAGGGGAAGTCTGAAAGTTGCGCCCATTACAGAAAAGATGAGAAGTGCGAGACTAAGTTGGTATGGTCATGTAATGAGGAGGGATGAAAATCATGTGACCAAAAGAGTTTTAAATATGAATGTGGATGGATGTATGGCTAGAGGAAGGCCGAAAAAAAGATGGTTGGAGTGTGTGAAAAATGATATGCATGTTAGAGGAGTAGCACCAGAGTTGACGAATGATAGAGGAGAATGGAAAAAGAAGACATATTGTGCCGACCCCACTTAGAGTGGGATAAGGGTAGGAGAATGATGATTTTTTACAGCATTTTTTATGGTACATAAATAAATAAATAATAACTCTATGGGCTATCGTAAAAATAGGGAGAAAAATAAAAGGACATGTTCAGCTTTAGCCCCATTTATATTTCGCATATTCTTTCTTTGCGATTAGCTTAGATTACATGTTGTAGGATGTTCAGAGAGCATGAACATAACATTCTGGTATAATAGGTATAGTAATTTTAAAAAATATTTGGGAATAATCAGTGTTTTCAATACTAAATTATAAATATGACAATAATTGTAATTATAACAATTACATTTACGAATCTGACATCAATAGAGAAAAAAACTAAACTACATATAAAACTGTAATAAAAACATGATGACATATAATAAATAGGTACATTGTTTGTATTTAAGTACATATAGAAAAAATAAAATAAATAAATTAAAAATGCATTGACATAGCAAGCGTGAAAAAATGATCAAAGAATTTTTTCATTTTTATTTATTCATTTATTTGTTAAAATTTATATTTTGCTTTACAACATATTAGAGCTTATATTACTATTATTTCGTCTATTAATTATTAATTTAAACAACCTCATTATAAATACAACAGCCGCCATTACCCAGCACTTGGCCTTAATTTATCTTCACCCATACTTGATTCCTCTGATTGACCTCAGAGTCAATGTGAATGAACGAACCATTCATTCATTGCATCTGTCCCTTTCTAGCTCGTTGGTTGATGGAAATGTGCGAGCGAGAAAGCTGCGGCGGCGGAAATGGCCGCAACGGGAGATAAATTGAAGAATGAAAATGAACAAGATGTTAATTGTTTTTAAACGAAAGAAAGTTGCGTTTTGAAATGACTCATTAGTGTTGCAACATTTTATTAATTATATTATAATAATTAAAATGATATATTTAACAAAAGTTTGCAATACCGGTAGATTTTTTTTTATTTACAACAAAAATGTACAAGTTATATCTATCTTAAATTAGTTACACGCTAGGACTACACAAACGTGGGCATGCCACGTGGAATGGTCCCAAAAACGCTGGCAGCGTTTCGGCGCTGAATCGCTAAGTTGATTCTATGTGCGAAATAGGAGCCAACCCTCTTGTCACCTGAAGAGGCAATTAACCGGGGTGTTAAAACGGATAGAATTTTTTTTGCACTTTTGACTCCATAGCTCTTGGGTCTCAATTGGAAACGGCACAAATATATAACTCACGATGAGAGATGCATACTTCCGCCGTTTGCCGGATTCGGCCAAATCCACCGCAGCTCCAGGTTTTGATGCTGTTTCCCTGATATGGGACGAGGCTAACGTATCAACGCATGTTGCGTCTCACATTAGGGCCCGTCCCCGTTCCCAAGGAACCAGCTTTAAGTCGTAGAATTAACAAGATTTCTATAGCATATATGTTACCCCGGTGTATAAGAAATAATTGTGCCAAATTTCATCGATATTGGTTCACTGGATTCGCCGTGAAAGACTAACAAATATACATCCATACTCACAAACTTTCGCATTTATAATATTAGTGGGACTAGTAATATTATAAATGCACATACATAATACAAAAGTAATTTCATAATTACTTTTGTATTATGGTTCTCAGCCTAATTCTATAAATTATTTAAATACATACAGGTGACAGATGTGATGGCCTAGCGGTGCGACCGTGTTAATCTCTAGAGACGATCATGGGTTCAAACCCGGGCAGACACCAATGAGTTTTTCTATTAAAAACTTATGTGTCTAATTGATAATTGCAATTTATCACACGCTTTTCGGTGAAGGAAAACATCATGAGGAAACCTGCATATCTCTAGAAAATTCTAGGGATATGTGTAACCTACCAATCCGCATTGGAGCAGCGTGGTAGGTCTTAGCTCCAACCCTTCTCTCCAAAAATGGAGAGAGGAGGCCTATGCCCAGCAGTGGGATAGTAACAGGCCGTTACTTACTTACTTACTTATACAGGTGAAACTAGGAATACATACGTACAGGTAAAGTATAAAGAGTATGTGCTATGTCAATTACGTAATTAGTTTCACAGAACTGCGTAAATCGTTACTCAAACGTCAACGAATATTCATGAATTATCAATTTAAAATTATAATGGCGGTGTCGTAATAGAGTGCATTCTGCACGGCTCATTACGCCCCGTTACATGGAAATTAGGTTTCCAATCGCTTTATTAGGATAATCATTTGTTTGAGGAAGCGACCGTAAGATATTTTTTTCAAAATGACAATATTTAGACGTCGCGGCTCTTATAACATCGCCACTTTGACTGTTAGCAATGTTTAGCCTCTGCAGGTTTTAAAGCGTAACCCGGCGAGCCAGGCGGACGCATAAGCATTGTCATGAGTGTCGAATACGAATACGCACAGAAATAATAAATAAATAACAATCATTCTTTATTTAAAAATAATATCTTTAAAATCTTTTTGACACGTCAATCACCATTCTTCTGCCCTTATTCCACTCGAAGTGGGATCGGCACAATATGTTATAACATAATTTGGCTACGCATTTTACGACTATGAGCCTGCCTGAAGTTAACTTGCCTCAGTCGCCTTCACAGTCGCGACACTTCAGCACGAAATGAGGGTGATCTATTCTACTCAGCCACACATCACACTGTGGGTCAACTTTCCATAGTCACCTTTTACAACACCTCAGTAGGAAAGAGGGTGGTCTATTCTACTCAGCCGGATACCACACGGGTCGACTTTCTTTAGTCGTTATTTTTGACTCGTCAAATGATACTAAATGCCAATAGGAAAAATATCGGGAAAATTAATGGAAACTTTGTATCACAATATAAATCAAAATTCGATTCTGTAATTATTTTTGTAAATTTACATTTTAAAAGAATCTCGTGGACAGGGCAAATGTTAGTAAATGCCAATAGAAAATAAATAATAATATACACATTTTTACCCGTCGATTATTTTACATCCATTGTAATATACTTATTAAATAAACTAGCGGCCTACCCTGCTTCGCACGGGTATAAAATATATAGCCTATGTCAGTGAAAAAAATGATTAAAATCGATCCAGTAGTTTTAATTTAGGTATTCATTACTGCCCGTGGCCCGCACGCGTTAAATTTGAAGAAAAACAATTCCCCTCTCCCTATACCAAGAAGATTTCCTGCTATATCTAATATCTAAATTCATATACTACATATTTACATTTTTCCCTATATATTTTATGTTTAAAATTAATTACAGAATGTCTTTATATACAACATTCATAGCTTTGTTATCATTAGACAATACAAAAATGTTTTCTTTAGAGGTTACTCTTAAAAGAGCGACATTTAGTTGCGCGTCCGATCGCTGCTAAATTCGAAGTGCTATAGGGCGAAGCGTGGCCTCCTCGCGGAATTTTAAATCAGTGATATCTTCGAAAATGTTCATTTAAATTACATGCTGTAAACGGTCATATTGATCTATATTAAATCAACAATGTATTTAAGGTACTTAATTGGATAAGGATTAATGGCTATATTGTTCGAAAATAAGGCATTATTTTTCGTAAAAAGTTAATGACAAAAAATGCTATTGTGGGTTATCCATAAGAGATAGACATATACCATCGCGAACTTTTCTGTAGACCTTTTCAATGTGTACAAATACTTAGTACATCATTTTGATAAATCTCGTAGGGTTTTAGGTAGCCTGTGTTTGCAATGTAAGCGGAAGAAAAGTAATTATTTACGACATCACATTAGAAACCTCAAAAATTACAGTATTTCTCTACTCCATATTGAATGTTATTATACATATAAACCTTACCCTTGAATCACTCTATCTATTAAAAAAACCGCATCAAAATATGTTGCGTAGTTTTAAAGATTTAAGCATACATAGGGATATAGGGACAAACAAAGAATGTGACTTTGTTTTATACTATGTAGTGATAATCGTTATAGCATGATTCAGTATTCACGCGCGATGGCTTATTATTAGCGTATTTCATGTATAACTTTGGTGTTTCTATACCGATTTCAATGATTCTTTTTTTATACAATGGTTAATACTATTCACTTTTTTATTTAGGGATGACTGAGAGTGATATAAATGTAGGAGTAGGCAAATATAACCAGAAAGCTTCGAACTGCTAAGCTATCGGGAGTTACACGTGTTATTGTGAGTCAACAATAAAAGATAGACATATGCTGTCGTGGGATAGTTTTTATATAATTTTAAGGAGAACATTTCCGTCATACATGATTTCTGTGTAGCTTTAACCATCAAGGTTGCACACGCGACGGAAGCTTAAAAAATGGAGTAACTTCTTCCGTTTTCCCAACATTTCCCTTCACTGCTCTGCTCCTATTGATTGCAGCGTGATGAAAAGTATACTATAACCAGCCCAGGAGTATGAAAAAAAATTGTACCGAGTTTCGTTAAAATCCGCCGAGTAGTTTTTGTTTCTATAACGGTTATACAGACAGACAGACAGACAGACAGGCAAAAATTTTACTGATTGCATTTTTGGCATCAGTATCGATCCCAAATCACCCACTGATAGTTATTTTGGAAATATATTCCAGTTACAGAATTGACCTTTCTACAGATTTATTATAAGTATAGATAGATTAATTACAAATTCGTACTATAAATACAAAATCACTAAAGAAGGAATAAAAAACTCATTGTTAATTTAAATTGATAAAAATCATAGACAAGACAAATGCCAACAGAAAATAAATGATAAAATTAAACTGAACCCGACCAGTCTAGCATGCAATAGACAACAAGTACTCGGCAGACGGCCGGAGAACAAATAAATAACATGTCATAACATTTCACTGCCGCTACATTGTGATGGATGGTTTGTGTATCGATCTTTTGATTGCTCCCGCACTTAGTCCTGAATAGGAACAATTCCTTCACTTGTTAATATATTATGGAATTGGAGCAATTCCTTCACTTGTTATGAGTTGCATGCGGTTTCAGCTGCGTGGAAAACAGTCTCACAATTTTTTCTCACAACAGTCCCAAAAATAACGTAATATTTTTTATTGAAATTTTGAACATAAAAGTAGTTATTGTGAGTTAACCATAATATACACATGGTATTAAGGACTTTTTTGAAGTATTTTAGTAGATCTACAATTCTCTAGTACATTACATTAGTGTATATTTGCTGGTTTACGCGGCGCGGTTTTGTTATAAATGCGCGACCTCTTTAATACAATTTACATTAAACCGTAACGTACTACTAACGTAAACATTCTAGAAGAATTGTAGTTCTTTTAGTAAAAACCGTAAAAAATCCCTTCAGTAAATTAAAGAAAAAACGATTACATACAGACTTTTGGAGACTTTGTTTTATAAGTAGTGCCTGGACGATTGAGCCTTGCTTGGTAATTTTTTTATAAGATATTAAAAAAATGCAAATAAAAAATGCCGCCGGTGACATGTGGAACTCGAACCCGGGTTTTGGACTTTGTTAGTCCGCCCTTTACCATTAGGCTATCACAGCATTACATTTGACAGCAAAAAATATAGTAACATTGAATTCTAGTTTGTAGCACTTTTTCATTGCCCGAAAACAGGGATAAAACGACATTTTTTTTTAATGCTAGCTAGATAGATTTTTCTCCCCCAAAACCCCCTACATGTTGAATTTCAGGAAAATCGTTGGAGCCGTTTCCGAGATCCAGAAAATATTCCTTCTTCGTTAGATATTTACAATTTATCGCCCAGCTTGTGAGGAAAAAGCAACCGCGTATCTCTCGAGATACTAAAAGTAAAGAAGTATTTAGATAGTAGAATATTTCTTTTAGAAGTAAATAGTAGTATATTTCTTTATTCCTATTTCCCTAAAAAAAGATACTTGCTACATATGAAATCAAAGCACATTAAGCATACAAAGGCGGTCTTATCGCTAGGTATATCTCTTACAGACAACCTTTGGTGTGAAGAGCAAACTATGAGAGCGATATAGTGCATAATAAACTACATAATATAATCAAAATATTTTATAAAGCTAAGATTTATGTATAACAAAATAACACTACGAAATCGTTGGCGTCAAGTTAAATGTCAAAATACCCTCAGTTGTCTTTTATTTCGTTGTTCACGACATCTGGATGAATTTTGGTACGGTTTAATATTCACTGGGATAACATATCAATTTATTCCCTCTAAGCTGTGGTAGCCTAGCGGTAACACCGTGCCCCTCTTTCGAGGAGGTCTAGGGTTCAAACTCCGGGCAGGCACCAATCAGTTTTCTAGTAAAACTTATGTTTCTAATTGATAATTGCAATTTATCACACGCTTTTCGGTGAAGGAAAACATCGTGAGGAAACCTGCATATCTCTAGAGAATTCTGGGGATATGTGTAACCTACCAATCCGCATTGGAGCAGCGTGGTAGGTGTTAGCTCCAATACTTCTCTCCAAAAAAAAACGGAGAGAAGAGGCCTATGCCCAGCAGTGGGATAGTAACAGGCCGGTACTTATGCGACACTTTATCAGTAACTTGTGAAACAGGCACTAAAGTAGTTATTTCCATTTAACCATAAGAGAGAGATATTTTGGTAGATCTACAATTCTCTAGTACATTACTTTAGTGTATCTGTGTTGGTTTACGCGGCGCACGCGACTTAAGCTCTCAAAAGGCGTGTTTTGTTACAAATGCGCGACAAGTTTAATACAATTTACATTAAACTGAAATGTACGTAAAAATATCCGTTTAGTAGATTTTGAGAAAATCGATGACATACAGACAGACAGCTTTTGGGTTCTTTGTTCAATAAGTATAGAGAGGTTAAGGTACTTAACAATATGTAAACAAACAAAACAATATGACTCAGGAGTGCCAAACATTTTATTGCAATAATATGATCTACAAAATCGTAAAAATTGAATTAAAACTGCATATGTCAAAATAATTTCTGTAATAAAATATTTCTTTTATAAGATTGTATATTTATGCTTTTAGTTACTAAATCAGAAACATTTAATTTTGTAAAATATAATCAGATGCAGTTTAGAAAACAACTAAAACATTTTACAATTCTGTCAATCGTAATTTTATTATATTATCTTGACTTGACTGGCCCGTTGGGGCAGTGGGTAGTGACCCTGCCTTCAGCTCTGCGGGTCACGGGTTCGATTCCCGCCGAGGGCTAACATTTCTATAAATGCATTTGTTGTTCTTAGAGCCTGGGTGTATAATTGTATTTAAGTATGTATTTAAAAAATATATGTATATATTCACCAGTTGTCTGTCACCCATAACACAAGTATTAAGTTACTTTAGTTACGACCATGTGAGTAAGTGTCCCATATATTTATTTTATTTATATTTATCATCTGATGTAACATAATTTCAATCTTTTATAAAGTCACTCTGAAATAATGTATACTATATTGTAGTTTATTTAAAATTTTCCATCGTTTTCTAGAAATAATTTAAAATACATTACATTAAATAATATATAAATTTTTGTTTCAAAGTTGCTTTGGAAAAAATATATGAGAATAATAGGGTTAATGTAACGTGTTATAATCTACTTTTGATTTGCCTTTTGACATTTTTACCTTTAGCGAAGTATCTAAACCTACGAAATATAGTCCCGACTAGGAACACTTTCTTGATTGATATAATTGAGGGTATTATCCTGTGAACAAAGACACGGGTAAAGCTACTTTCACATTAATATAGCGTGCAGCCGTTGGTTTGATATCGGCGACTGACGTCTGACCGGCGCCACGTGACCTCAGCGCAATGACATCACATTTAGCAGGATTAATAATTATCTTAAAGGACATACATTCCAATGATTCATTACTTAAGTGTATGTATCATCTCACTTTTTATAATTCATAACTCAACGCACCTTTTTTATACCCGCTCGTCACTGTCGCCGATCAAATCAAATCAAAATAATGTTTATTCAAATAAGCTCTATTTCAAGCACTTTTGAATCGTCAAGGACCAATATGAATAATGAAACTACAACTGGTGCGGAATGTTGCTCTTACCGAGAAGAACCAGAAAGAAACTCGGCGGTCAATCTGTTAAACATTTTCAATTTTACATTATTAACCCGGAGTTCTGTATGAAGCTAAAAGGATTTTCAAATTCAGCCTTTTTTATCATTCAAATAATCTTAATTTTTTTAATATGCTTTACATATGGTAAGTATATCTTATACTTAATTTAAACCTTTCTATGGATTGGTCTAGTATGGATTGCGAATTTTTTTGTTTTAATTGCGCAATTTTATGTGATGATCGTTGATCATGTGATCGTCTATAATCAGCAATCATCGTGCTACTATCCACATTATCCTCCGTATCATACGATACATACGAACATATAAAAGCTGTGTAAGGTATCCGGCTGATCAAAATAGACCACCCTCATTTCTTACTGAGGTGTCATAAAAGGCGACTAAGGCAAATCGACCCGTGGTATCCGGCTGAGTAGAATAGTCCACCCTCTTTCTTACTAAGGTAAGTTGACGTCAGACAGGCGGACGGTCGTAAAATACGAAGCTAAACATATAACATTGTGCCGACCCCATTTAGAGTGGGATAAGGCAAGAGGAATTATATACGATAATATATCTCCCAGCGATTCCTTTTGACGCGTGTCCGAAACACCGACAATTTCGGAGTCGTAACGATCGTAGGCGATCATGGACGATGTATAATACAGCCGTATATAGTACAGCCGAGTATGCCCTTTACACGATAGTAATTGCGCTTGTCCACTCTACATTTAGCATTATATATATTTTCTATTTTACTTCATCGCGGATTACAGCAAAATAATTTTATTATTACTATTGTATTATGGATCTCCGCAAAGTAACGCCTAATTCTAAAAATTATTTGAAATTATCAATTTTAAAATATAATTTTGGCGTGATCCTCTAGGGATGTTTTGGAGGGTCTGTTATTAGAAACTTTGTTACATCGTTCGTATTAAACTTCACCCGAAGTCGCTGAGATGTAGCGAAACAATATAAATCACTAAGCTTCATTACAAATTCCGAGAATAAACAATGGGAGATAACTAAACCTTTCTACCTAAAACCATGAAACAACGAGATTCAAAACCACATTACGTTGTCACTTATTGTTATAAACACAACAAGCCTAAAGTAATAAAATTGTTTTGCTATAATCCGCGATAGAGTAAATAAAAATATGTATAATACTAAATGTAGAGTGGACTATCCGTTTTCATAGCCGATACGTGCAGGATTCTTAAAAACACATGCACAAACCTCCACCACCGCGACCAAACTCCATTCAACTTCACGATTTTGCGATTTTTTCGTGGAGTCTTCACTCCTGATGATGCTTCGATTGTTGAGTGTGATAGTGAACGTGTGTAGGGCTTGTATATTGTGATGGTTGTCAAGGTTAAAATTATCGTCAGAACTGCATATAAAAATGGTTTAATTATCTGTTAACTGTATCTGATGAATATATTTTGCATTTTTGATACACTAAAAGCATAAATATTGAAGTTCATTAAATAAACTTTTAATCTAAGAAATGGAATTGCTAAAAATGATTCAATAGCAATTTTTAACAAGTTTACTTAAATAAAGAATATTTTGAATATGAATTTACCGATCCAAATGTTCAAATGAAAATCTTGAAAAGGTTTGAGAAATATTTGCCAAAGAAACGCTTAAAGCTCTGTTCCTTCTTAGATTATATCAACGGAAGACTAAAGAAAGTAATGCCTTATAATTAAAGTCTAGATATCTTTAGAGCAAAAGTAAAGAGAAACCTAGAATACGGGTCCCATATCAGGCGTCATGTACACACCATAATTTACGATTGTATGTCAAACGCGAGTTATGTACACTAGCTGACCTGACAAACTTTGATAACCATAAAAATGGTTAAAGTGAGTTAACCTTGAAAGCTAGACATATGTTGTCGCGGACATTTCTTTAGAACTTTTAGAGGGGAACAATATTGTAATACATGATTTTTGAATAACTATCACCGTTTACTTAGTGCACTCAAGGAATGCTTTCAATTTTGCCGTTATTGCAATCACTACTCAGTGATAAGGCCGCCCTTTGTACGTATACATAAGTTTACTTTAAGTTCATATGTATTTTTATTTGTTTAATGTGTTACTGCATTAAAGTTTTTATCTATTTATTTTTAATTGCTGATGCTCTTTTATTCATCTTAGCGTGATGTTATAAAGTCTATAGCTTTCTTGGATATATGGACTATCTTACATTCAAAGAATGTTTCCGATCGGTCTAGTAGTTCCTGAGATAAGCGTTTTCAAACAAACAAACTCTTCAGCTTTATTTATTAGTTTAGATTTAAAAATAATGCTATTATTACTTCTGCACTATAGTCTTTCGCAAAGTAACGCCAGCTTCTATAAATTATACATTAAATTTTTTTAAAAACTGTACTCGATTGTTGAGCGAGACCCTATCTTTGTTATGTTTTGTATATAATGAGATGTTAACCATTAGTAACCATGAACTATTAGTAACTGTGAACAAAGGTATACCCTGAAGGTGTAATAAACAAGTGAGCAATAGTAGATCAACGTAAAATGGTTGTGTTGTTTCCATTCATCGTAGATATACAAGTATTTAGCGTACTCTATATAATTAGGTGAAATCGTTATCAGATAACGGGTTTTATCTTGCTGTGAGTCATCTTAAACGTTTTGATGGCCAACAACCTAAATTTCATCGACCTTTTAGTATTACCATGTTAACTCGAATGATTTTTTATTAAAAAAATAAATTCGTATTAAACTCAACCTGCCTACGATAATAATTTTTTAATAATAAATAAGTTATTTTATTTTTAATTTAAACTATCGTAAGTAGTATTCATAGTTAATATATATGTATACATACCTAGGTTTTATTTATTAAACATAAATAAGTTAAGCAATAGATAGAGAAAATTCGAAGAATATTTATTTAAATGATACAAAAATATACTAACGATAATGAAGGATAGTTTCTTAAATAAACATCCATTTTTTTCATTAAAAAACCCACTTTAATTATTTTTTCAATATTAATTCACGTGTGCTTAATGTTAACAAGGTAAGAATACTGTAATTTTGTATTTTTATTGTTATTATTTTGTAGTCACCAAAATACGGAACTTATCCTAGTCTATATTACAAACAATTTTTAGTTGTTTTTTGTGTCTCATGGAATCCACCAAAAGATGTTCGTTGATATCCATGCTACAATCAAATATCTGCTATTCTAAATATATCTACAGATTTGTAGTCTTACTTAACTTTCCACTAAATTCGAAACGGTTCATTTGGCACATGGACGCTGCCAGGATTATTTTCAGAATATAGAAACTATCATCATTCTCCTGCCCTTATCCCACTTTAAGTGGGGTCGGCACAACATGTTGTAAACATGATGTCACATGATTTGGCTGCGTTTTAACGACCGACCGCCTACATACATATATACACTCAAAAAGCCCCTTTCTAGTTCAGTCGGGTAAATAATATATATTTTTTTCTTTCCGGACTAGCCCCGCTGCCTGCACCGATACATTAGCATTTCATTTAGAAGTTTAAAATAATATTAAAAAGCATGTTGCAAATTTTACACGTAAATTTACAAATTGAGGTTACAATTTTTCGTAACATGTGACGTGAATGTAAAATGAGTTACACATATCGAGTAACAATAGTAGCGTCCATATTTGTTTAGTTTTACAATACAGGAAGTACTATTTTTACTAGCCATGACGCGAGCTATGGACAATATTTACACAACTCCAAGATTATAACATTCCCCATTATTGTTTAATTTTTGATTTCCTTTGATGGGAAAGAGCTGTGATAACTTAGCCGTGAGACTATGTGACTCTCCCGAGGGGGTCACCGGTTTAAACCCGGGTAGGCACCAATGAGTTTTTCTGCTAAAAAAATAACTCATTAATTTATTTCTTTATACCGATCTCGAACAGCATAACATATTATATAACCCAAAAATATCCAAATAGTCTTTAATTAATTATATAAGTACCAATTACAGGATATCACATAATTCTTACAATTTTACAAACTATAAACCTAAAAGTAAACAGAAAAACAAAAAAACAAAGAGAATATTGAAAACATCATTTCAAATTCATCAAATTCCGAACTTAAAATTTTAGTACATTTTTTTATAAATGATGAAAGCCCATCGCAGCCAATATCTAGTGATAACATGTCCTTCATGCAGCTATTATATAAGCGCGCAATACGTGATATTGGGGTATTCTGCCCCAAAGCAAACTTTGTCTTAACGAACGGATATGATGCGAGGAGGTTTACGAGGTACATTTATATTAAATCTTATTAACAGGTCAAGGCTATCAATTTATCACGCGCTTTTCGGTGAAGGAAAACATCGTGAGGAAACCTGCATATCTCTAGAGAATTCTAGATATGTGTAACCTACCAATAAGCATTGGAGTAGCGTGGTAGGTCTTAGCTACAATCCTTCTCTCTTAAAACGTAGAGAGGAGGCCTGTGCCCAGCAGTGGGATAGTAATACTTTTTTATCAAAATCCATGCCTGCATTTTACTATCGGCAATGATCAATAATATGATCGTCTTTAATCGGCACATCTATGTATACTTACTAATATATAAAGTTGAAGAATTTGTTTGTTTATTTGAACGCGCTTATCTCAGGAACTACTACACCGATTTGAAAAATTCTTTGAGTGTAAGATAGTCCATTTATCGAGGAAGGCTATAGGATATATAACATCACACTAAGATAAATAGAAGAGGAGTAGCAATAATATTGAGCGAAAACGGCAAAATTTAAAGCTTTCCTTGCATGCGCTGAGTAAACGGTGAAAGCTATTCAGAAATCATATATTACAAAATTGGTTACCTCTAAAAGTTCTAAATAAAAGTCCGCGACAGCATACGTCTAGCTTTTACGGTTAACCTACTTTAACCATTTTATGGTTAATTTATAGAATTAGGCGTTACTTTGCGGAGATCCATAATACAAAAGTAATAATAAAATAATTTTATTATTACTTTTGCATTTTATGGTTATCAAAATACTATATTACGGTTTTAATTTACGCAGGCGGAGTCACTGGCGAGTGCTAGTATTATATAATATGAACAAAATCGCGTTTTTCCTTCGGGAACAGGATAAAATGTACATCACTGAGGTTATTTTTTCATTTAAGTTGACTTTGACAAAGTTGCATTTTTAGGTTGCATAAACGTTCTATTCTATTATGCTAAGGTCACCCGTGTGACCAGAGCAACAATAGAGATCGTATTATAAGATTATAAGTCTTTCTCTCTTATGTAACACACTTCATCTAACTTCAAAATGGGTTTATTACCTTCGTACGTATAAAATGTAGTATATGGATGACCGTTGCTCGGTAATTTTTTAAAAGATATTAAAAAAAGAAATAATAAAAAGAAAAGCAAAAATAACTAGGCAGATGGGGCTCGAATTCTAGGTGTTTTCACTTTTCTAGACCGTCTGTTAACCAAACCAGCGACCATGACTTTACATTTGACAGCGAAAATTTGTTTTTTGTATTCAACGTAAACATAAAAAAAAATTTAGTACCCAAAAACGATTTTTTTATAAATAAAACCTAGCTAGATCAATTTTTCTCCCCCCAAACCTCCCCACATGCGGAATTTAAGGAAAATCGTTGGGGCCGTTTCCGAGATAATATAGACACAATACAATAGCCACAAAGTCATACAGACAGACTGACTGTGGCATCACTACATATTATAAAACAAAGTCCCTATATCCCTATGTACGCATAAAACTTTAAAACTACGCAACAGATTTTGATGCGGTTTTTTTTAATAGATAGAGTGATTCCAGAGGAAGGTTAGTACGTATAATAACATTCAATACGGAGTAGAGAAATACTGTAATTTTTATGGTTTCTGTAAATAATTACATTTTTTTCCGCTTACATTGCAAACGCAGGCTAAACCCTACGAGATTTATCAAAATAATGTACTAAGTATTTGTACACATTGAAAAGGTCTAGAGAAAAGTCCGCGATGGGATATGTCTATCTCTTATGGATAACCCACTAAAGCATTTTTTGTCGTTTACTTTTTACGAAAAATAATGCCTTATTTTTGAAGCAATTCTTATACAATACAGCATTAATCCTTATCCAATTAAGTACCTTAAATAAATTGTTGATTTAATATAGATCAATGTGGCCGTTTACAGCATGTAATTTAAGTGAACATTTTCGGAGATATTACAGATTTAAAATGCCGTGAGGAGGCCGCGCTTCGCCCTATAACACTTCGACTTTAGCAGCGATGTCGCTCTTTCAAGAGTTTGTTTAAAGACATTCTGTTATTAATTGTAAAAATAAAATACATAGGGAAAGTGTAAAAGTAAATAAGTAATAATGTACTATATGAATTTAGATATTCCAAAGATAGCAGGAAATCTTCTTGGTATAGGGAAAGGAAATTGTTTTTCTCCAAATTTAACGCTTGCGGGCCACGGGCAGTAATGAATAAATCAAAACAACTGGATCGATTTTAATCATTTTTTTACACTGACTGACATGGGATATATATTTTATACCCGTGCGAAGCAGGGGCAGGCCGCTAGTTTAAATATTAAAGATACTTATTATAAAACAAAGTTCCCGAAAGCTGTATGTCTCCTATAACTCGTTCGGTAACAATACACACAAAGACATACAGACAGACTGACTGTGGCATTTATAATAAGTATGAAACAAAGAGTTTTAAAGATAAATAATAATATCTGGTTCCCTTTAATTTTAACTACGTTAGTACGCGAACGGGTTAATAATAAACTGCTACATTTAACGCGCTTCTAATAAAACCGACCCGAATATACTTTCTAGTGAATGATCCTTTTATGTTTCGGTTTATAGATCATCCGTCCGTACGTTGCATTAAAAATTTTATAGTTATCTATAGCTGCGAACGATCAGTGAGATACTTCCCAGTTATGTGTTTAGTTAATGCATTAGTTAAAGGAATTAAATACTAAAAAGAAACACTCGATGCATGATCATCCCTTATCCCACTCTAAATGGGGTCGGCACAACATGTTATAATCATGTTGTCACATGGTTTGGGTACGGATTTTCGGACACCTGCCTGACGTCAATTTACCTTAGTCGTCTTTTACGACACATCGATAAGAGAGGTTGGTCTATTCTACTTATTCGGATACCAACCGGGCAGTCAACTTATTATGTGTGAATTGTCGCTTTATTATTTGATTTTTTTTAATGTTATGTTATAATGTATGTCATCATCATCCTCCTGTCCTTATCCCACTCCAAGTGGGGTTCACACAATATGTTACAAACATGTTGGCTACTTATTTTACGGCCGCCTGCCTGACGCCAATTTACCTTAGTCGTCTTTTACGACAACTCAGGGTGGTCTCTTTTACTTAAGCGGATACCACACGGTGGGTCAACTTACCTTAGTCGCCTATTACGACACCGCGGTAAGAAATGAGGGTGGTCTATTTTACTCAGCCGGCTATCACACGGCAGGAATTGCCGCTTTATTATTTGATTTTTTTAATGTTATGTTAGTATGTATGTCATCATCATCCTCTTGTCCTTATCCCACTCCCCCTAAGTGGGGTCGGCACAACATGTTACAAACATGTTGTCACATGATTTGGCTACATATTATACGACCGGTCGCTTGCCTGACGTTTCCTTACCTTAGTCGTGTTTTACGACACCTCGGTAAGAGAGGGTGGTCTCTTTTACTCAAGCGGATACCACACGGCGGATCGACTTACCTTTTACGACACCTCGGTAAGAAATGAGGGTGGTACTATTCTATTCAGCCGGCTACCACACCGCGTTTATGTTATAATGTATGTAAGATAATTTTGTTTACGGACGACCTTTTGTGTAATTGTCTCTTATATTTAATTCAGTTAATAATATATTCATGTAAAATAAAGTATTATTAAATTTAAGATAAAATACATCTAATAGAAATTTAGTATATATTAATTTAATAAATGCGAGAAAAAGTATTACCTACACACCTACATACCTACTTAAATATCACATATCATAATTTTGTCACTGTAATGCAATAATCCGATATTTGTTAACGCAAGCATTACGATATTGCAACACATATGCATATTCTTTAAAGGCAATGCCAAATTTAATTCAAATTTCTTTAAATATATTATTAACAATATCTGGGTGACCATGCCTTGCTCGATAATTTAATTTTCACAAAAAAAAAACTTAAAAAAAAAGAAAAAATATTAATTTAGTTGGGGATCGATCTTAAGCATTTACATTTCTCGAGGCAGCCGGTTACCCGAAAAAACTTGACAGTTGATGGCGAAAATTCAATTCAATATAAATGTTAGTGTTTTTTAATGCCCAAAAACAGGGATAAAACAATTTTTTTTTACATAAAACCTAGCTAGATCGATTTTTTTCCCCAAAACCCTGTTCTTTATATTCAAATTCAATATATTCTTTATTCAAGTAAACTTGTAAACAAGCGCTTTTGAATCGTCAACTCTACTGCTGTTCGGAAAGCTGTTCCTACCGAGAAGAGCCAGCAAGAAAATCGGCGGTTGCTTTTTTCAAAACATTATTTTTATAACTACTTTTTGACATCGTTGTGAGCAAGCTGAATCCAGTTATTATAACCCTTTATCTAATCCTCAATAATAATATTGCAAAGCTCGTATTGATTGTAGAATTTTACTATAGAATTTAGAATGGTATAGTATCAAAACCCATGAACGTTTTACGTACTATACAAATGTTATGTCAGATCTCACACTTCTCCGAGTTCATGTCGAAAAGGGCAAAAACTTGTTTCGACAGGTATTATATTACGTATATACATATATCCTCTTATATATAAAATAAATATAATGAAAACTGTTTATTTCTTCCCCACGTGAAACGAAGACATGCCCTTAATTAATGTAGCTTATTCAATATTTCACATGACAAAGTAAGGGCAACGGCTCAGTGTGTAAATAAATGTTTGTCCTTTATAAACTCCGAAATGGTTGTACCGATTTTAATAAAATTGTCTGTCAATCTTTAGAATGACCCAGCGAATGATTCTGTAAAGTTTGGTGGCGATCGAAGCATTTTTTTACTGTTGACTTCTGTTTCAAGCGTAGTAAGAAACCAGACTGAGCCACAACAACGCGCGGCCGGACAAGTAGATTATATAGGTACAAACGTATAAACAAGCGGCGTCATTTACATGACATGACGAGTCTATTTAGTATTCAATGCCTAATTACGTAACCTAGGCAGGTGCTTTGCACTTGGATTAAGGCTATTTACACTTTACGACGTAAAATTATTCGAACAAAAGATTAAGTACTTCAAAACGAAAAAAAGGAATACTGCAGAACTATTAACTACTATTAACTAACACATAACTACAAAAAATGTGTACGACTGTAATATAACTGCTTTCTATTAGTTGGTAAAACACGTATGTATAAAATAAATATAAATAAATAAATATATGAGACACTTACACTCACAGTCGTCCGTCCCCAATGTAAGAACTCAATAATTGTGTTATGGGTGACAGACTACTGGTGAATATATACATATATAGTTTTAAATAGAGTGGTAGAGGTTTGTGCATGTGTTTGAATCCTGCATGTAGATGTATAAAAAAGGATTGTCCACTCTACATTTAGCATTACATATATTATTACCTATTTTACTTCATCGCGCATTATAAAGCAAAATAATATCTTTATTACTTTTGTATTATGGATCTCCGCAAAGTAACGTCTAATTATATAAATTACCTAGCTGGTTTTATTGGTTGCTAGGGCCTTCCATTGTCATACGTACTTATAACGTGTATAAACAAATTAAATAATATTACGCTCGTATAGTGTATGTGTATTGTGTGCGTGAATGTTGTGTATGTATTTGTGTCGATGTGAGTAAGTGCTTATCTAGCTTGTCGACTGTCTACCGACTGAGTTTTCTGCGTTTACCTCTTTTCTAGTCACCACTCTAACCTTACATAAAAATATAAAGAATTATAAAACGATAGGTGATGTATACAATAGACAAAGCAGGAACCGACATAAGCTTGCGGCTCCTGCTTTGCGCCTTGCAAAAGTACGTAATTCGTTTGTGGGTTTTGGTATAAGATTCTATAATAAAATTCCGCAATCAATTTCAGCTTTGCCATTACAGCAGTTTAAAAACACTGTTAAAAAGAGGCTGATACAGAAAGCCTACTATACTCTTGAAGATTATTTAGAAGATAAGTATGTGTGGATATAGCTCTCTTTGAACCTGTACAAGACAGTAACGACATAATGTAAATAGTATTAAGAATTATATTTTTAAAAGAGCAACCGCCGAGTTTCTTGCTGGCTCTTCTCGGTAGGAACAGCTTTCCGAACCAGCAGTAGAGTTGACGACTCAAAAGCACTTGTTTACAAGTTTATTTGAATAAAGAATATTTTGAATTTGAATTTGAACCTTTTAGAGTTTCTACAAAAGTGTCTTTTAAAGTAGTTGCCCTGTTCATCGTAAAAAAATTGGACAATCGGAGTGCAAATTTATAATCTCAAGGGTCAAATATTATTATATTTATACAAATATTGTTAAGATGTGCTGTCTCATATATACTAATATATAAAGCTGAAGAGTTTGTTTGTTTGATTGTTTGAACGCGCTTATCTCAGGAACTAGAACGATTTAAAAATTTATTTAGTGTAAGATAGTCTATTTATTACGGAAGGCAATAGAAAATATAACATCAGGCTAAGATGTATAGGAGAGGAGCAGCAATAAAGAGCACTACGAAAACGACAAAATTTAAAGTTGTTTAAAGTTATTCGAAAATCATGTATTACAAAATTGTTCCACTCTAAAAGTTCTAAATAAAAGTCCGCGATAGTATATGTCTAGCTTTAAAGGTTGACCCATGTTGTGTTATTAAAACAAGTGTTGGATGACAACTGCTTTATTATATAAATACCCACAACATCTTCCCCACAAAAATACAAAAGTACAATAAACAAATAATCTATATTAATATAACGTCTACTTGTAATGGCTATTTACCCCACACAAAACAAAAAAAAAAGTATAAGAAAAATTAAATTAAATAAATAAAAAAAATTATTATTCGAATATAGAATAAGGCAACGGCCCAGTTATTTTTCTGGTTAAATAAGGAGAACGAAGCTTGTTTTTTGAAAATTGATTACTAGAACAGGCTTCGTTCTTATCATCGATATGGATTATTTCTGGGCTATCACTTAATTTTAAGTCTGAATTACCCGTAAGATGCAGGGGCTCATTACACTCGGGTGCATTATCAATTGAAATTTTCCTCAAATGTCGCCGATTACGGCGGTACGTTCTGCCTGTATTATTTTGAATAATGTACGAGCGCGGAGTGGATGCTTTCTTTATAACTTGGCCTCTGCTTTTCTTGTTAGGATCATTAATAATAACCTGATCCCCTACATCTAACTCAGGTAATTTTTTACAATGATTATCGTAATAAAGTTTACTCTTATGCTGCCTGTTAACTAAAAATTCATATTCAATTTTAGCAGTGACCTTAGGTTCTAATAAATTTGGATGAACGGGCAGTCTACAATTTAATCGCCGGCCCATTAATAATTGTGCAGGAGAACTCAAGTTGTTATCACGCGGTGTATTTCTATAACTGAGTAAATTCAAATAAAAATCACTATTACTATTTATCGATTTAATGAGTAGTTTTTTTATTGTTTGTACAGATCGTTCACTCTTGCCATTAGACTGAGGATAATTGGGCGAAGAGGTCACGTGATCAAATCCCCACTCTATTGAAAATTTTTTGAAATCGCGACTCGAGAATTGTGTGCCATTATCGCTTATCATTACTTCTGGAATGCCGTACCTAGCAAAATTTTCTTTCATGGACATTATAACGGATTTTGATGAAATATTTTTTAAGTCACTGACTTCGATAAATCCCGAATAGTAATCTACTAAAATTAAATAATATTGTTTCCTATATTCAAATATATCAGCTCCAACTTTATTCCACGGTAATTTCGGAATCTGTACTGGAATCATTGGTTCTTTACTTTGGGCATTTAAATTTTCACAACAAACACTACATCGCTTGACATAAAGTTCAATGTCCCGCGTTATACCCGGCCAGAATAAAACTTCACGGGCACGCCTCTTACAACGATCTATCCCAAGATGCCCATCATGAATGATACTTAACATTTTATTTCTTAATGAAAAAGGAATAAGAATTAGTTTGTTTTTAAATATAATTTCATCTAACACAATTAATTCATTCCGCATCGACCAATAAAGTTTAAGGTTATCACTCACATCGCTTTTTCTATCTGGCCACCCGTCGACAATATACTTAGAAAGCTGTATTAAATTTTCATCTTTTAAAGTTTCGTTGCGGACTAAACTCAACTTGCTAGATGACATCTGAATATGTTCGAACATCAGATTTACTTCATACATCAATTTCGAATCTACATCACTGTCTAAGAGATCAGGGAGAGGCGCTCGCGATAAAGTGTCAGCAATAAACATCAATTTTCCAGGAACATATTTAATAATTAAATCGTAACCTTGCAGTCTTAGCAACATTCGCTGCAAACGCACGGGGTTAGACACTAACGTTTTTTTAAAAATACTTTCTAATGGCTTTATTATATAAATACCCACAACAACCCACTTTAACCATTTTTATGGTTATAACGGTTTTAATGTTTCCATGGGGGCGGGGCCGCTGGCAATTGCTAGTAGTAAATACAAATGAAAAACCGTAAGATAATTGTCTCTTTAAACTATTACTAAATACCATATCAACATTACGATTGCGTTTAATTAAGATTGATAAGATCGTGTCGTTGTCGTGCACTATAGTAGAAGGCCTTTTAAATACAATGCCCACCTTATAAAGAGAGTAAATTGTGGTCAGATATTACAGCTTACCTGGGCGTCTGTCTGTCTATACGCCTGTTTACGTGACTGTACGCAGGACTTCGGGACATTGTTATTCAAATGATTATAATGAATAGAGGAAAAATATAATTTGCAATCAATATAATTTATAAATAAACACGTTACGACAAGGTTATAGCGAGGGCGTATTCTAAATAGCAAGTTTTAATCGTCACATGAATTAATATGACTAGCACATTGGTGCAAGTGCTGACTCTGCCTTCAGCACCGTGGGTCTCGGGCTCGATTCCCGCCGAACGGCCAACATTAGTTGGTTCTTCGAGTTTAAATAAATAAATAAATATATGGGACACTTACACACACGGTCGTCCGTCCCCAAAGTAACTTAATACTTGTGTTATGGGTGACAGACAACTGGTGAATATATACTTATAAATTTTTAAATACCTAATTAAACACGAATATACACCCAGGCTCAAAGACCAACAAATTCATTGATAGAATAAGTTGGCCCTCGACGGGAATCGAACCCGCGACCCGCGGTGCTGAAGGCAGGGTCACCACCTGCGCCTATGTGCTTGTCATATTAATTAATTTGACGATTAAAACTTGCTATTTGGATCATTCTACGAACTACTAAAAACCTAATTTTTTGTTTTGTTTTTTTGTGGTGGAGGTTTGTACATATTATGTTTGTCCAAATTCTGCATGTATCTGAAAACGGATGACCCACACTACATTTAACATTATATATATATTTTTTTTACTTTATCGCGGATTATAGCAAAATAATTTTATTATTACTCTTGTAACACCCGTCTTTAGGAAGATTAGTAATCTCGCCACTGCACTTTGTTTGTAAAAAGATATAAAGTAAAATAATTCCCGAAAGATAATCCCAGACACCATGTGGCACGCAAATGTGACAACAGACAAATTAGTACAGAACTTATTTTTGGTGGTAAAATTATAGTTTTTTTTTCTCTGAAATCATTATACGACTGGATTATCCGGTTTGGCAGTAAAGTTTCACACCGATATTATGCTTTTAAGCCCTTGAATATGTTTCATCATTATGGGGTTTAAGGCGAATAAAAAGCCATAGCAAAGGGTGCTAAATGTAGAGAGTGAAGTTAGGAAACTACTGCAGCACTGCCATTACAGCAGTTTAAAAACACTGTTAAAAAGAGGCTGATACAGAAAGCCTAATATACTCTTGAAGATTATTTAGAAGATAAGAATGTGTGGATATAGCTCTCTTTGAACCTGTTCAAGACAGTAACGACTTAATGTAAATAGTATTAAGAATTATATTTTTAAAAGAGCAACCGCCGAGTTTCTTGCTGGCTCTTCTCGGTAGGAACAGCTTTCCGAACCAGCAGTAGAGTTGACGATTCAAAAGAACTTGTTTACAAGTTTATTTGAATAAAGAATATTTTGAATTTGATACTACAGTCCTCTACTCTCCGCATTTCCTAGCCAGATATTATTGACAGTTGCAACCCCTGCCAAACCAGCATGTAGGGTAGCTATGAGAGCGAGCGCGAGGTATACATATTTTGGCACAGATTTATTTAACTAACAATTACGTAAATTTTAAAAGTACTTTAATAATATTTAAAAATTTAATGCTACAACTACCTGATAGCGATAGATAATTATTTACTTTCGTTTATTGTAATATGACATATTTTAGGCCTGTGTCCCTAGTATAATATGGAAACAACAGAAAATAAATTAAAAGTTTGCAGTTAAATTGAAGCGAATCAAAGCGCGGTCACAGCTCTTAAATATTTAAAACGCTTATTAATCATTTAAACTAATGAGCTCATATACGTTTCAAATAACTTTTTTTATGGAAACGTCTGCAATTCTACAAACTGATGTATAATGATATAATTATGATTACCAATTTGTATTTTTGTAATGTATATTAATGATGAACAATTTCCGTCGTGTAGTATGCGGCTGAAATTGAATAGATTATCATTTCTTACCGAGGTGTCGTAAAAGGCGACTAAGGTAAGTTTACGTGAGGCAGGCGCCCGGTCGTAAAATACTTAGCCAATCTATTCTACTCAGCCGGATACCACACGGCAGGTCAACTTAACTTAGACGCCTTTTTACGAGACATCGGTAAGAAATGAGGGTGGTCTATTCTAATCAGCTGGATACTACACGGCGGGTCGACTTACCTTAGTCGCCATTAACGACACCTCGGTAAGAAATGAGTTGTTTATTCTACTCAGCCGTTACCATACGGCAGGTCAACTTAATTTAGTCGTCTTTAACGACACCTCGGTAAGAAATGAGGGTGGTCTATTCTACTCAGCCGGTAGCATTCGGCGGGTGAACTTACCTTAGTCGCCTTTTACAACACCTCGGTAAGAAATGAGGGTGGTCTATTCTACTCAGCCGGTACCACACGGCGGATCAACTTAACTTAGTCGCCTTTTAAGACTCCTCGATAAGAAATGAGAGTTGTTTATTCTACTCAGCCGGTACCATACGACAGGTCAACTTAACTTAGTCGCCCTCAACGACACCTCGGTAAGAAATGAGAGTGGTCTAATCTACTCAGCCGGTACCAAACAGCGGGTCAACTTACCTTAGTCGCCTTTAAGACACCTCGGTAAGAAATGGGAGTGGTCTATTCTACTCAGCCGGTATCACACGGCGGGTCAACTTAACTTAGTCGCCTTTTAAGACTCCTCGATAAGAAATGAGAGTTGTCTATTCTACTCAGCCAGTACCATACGGCAGGTCAACTTAACTTAGTAGTCTTTAACGACACCTCAGTAAGAAATGAGAGTGGTCTATTCTACTCAGCCGGTAGCATTCGGCGGGTGAACTTAACTTAGTTGCCTTTTACGACACCTCGGTAAGAAATGAAGGTGGTACTATTCTACTCTAGTTAAACTGTTGCTTTCTAGTATTATGTATGTTATACACATATAAAAGCAGCTCCTAACATTTTTTCTATACAAGCTAGAACCGCTGGTGTTATCGCATACAACTGGCGCTTAAACAGATAAGACAGCATTACGTAAAAAGTAATTCTATGAACTAAGATAACCTAGACGGAATCATGCGTCATTGACGCAGGTGAGTTTTGATAGCGGAATGCAAAGGTGCTTGTTTTCACACATGTTTGCACTCATAGCGGTTGATATATAAATCTATATATATAAAAGAAAGTTGGTCTTAGTTACACTATTTATAACTCAAGAACGGATGAACTAATTCGGCTGAAGATTGGTGGAGAGGTTGCTTAGAACCAGGAGACAGACATAGGATACTTTTTATCCCGTTCGACCGCATTTATTCTATCCCGTCAAGTCACTATAAAACGTGGTATAACAAAAACGACTATGACATGGAATACAAAACGCAAATGACAGTGGAACAACAAAACATAAATGACAGCTAAACGTAATTTTGTCTTTGGTTAAGTATGGTTAAAAAGTTGAATATAAAAGTAAATAATTAAAAACGTAGTATATGAATTTAAATATTCTAAAGATAGCAGGGAAACTTCATGGTATAGGGAAAGGGGAATTGTTTTACTCCAAATTTAACGCGCGCGGGCCACGGGCAGTAATGAATAAAACTACTGGATAGATTTTAATCATATTTTTCACTGAGTGACATAGGCTATATATTTTATACCCGTGCAAAGCCGGAGCGGGCCACTAGTAAATAAATAAATAAATATATGGGACACTTACACACACGGTCGTCCGTCCCCAAAGTAAGTAACTCAATACTTGTGTTATGGTAGACAGACAACTGGTGAATATATACTTATATATTTTTAAATACATACTTAAATACAAATATACACCCAGGCTCAAAGGCCAACAAATTAATTAATAGAAAATGTTGGCCCTCGGCGGGATCGAACCCGCGACCCACGGAGCTAAAGGCAGGGTCACTACCCACTGCTCCAACGGGCCAGTCCAAATACACACATACTCTTATGATATGTGTTAACGACCGGCCGCATGCCTGACGTCAACTTACCTAAGACGCGTTTACGACACCATGGTAAGAAATGAATGCGGTTCATTGTACTAAGCCGGATACCAAACGGCGGGTCAACTTACCTTAGTCGCCTTTACGACATCTCGGTAAGAAATGAGGGTGGTGTATTCTACTCAGCTGGTAGCATTCGGTGGGTCAACTTACCTTAGTCGCCTTTACGACACCTCGGTAAGAAATGAGGGTGGTGTATTCTACTCAACTGGTAGCATTCGGTGGGTCAACTTACCTTAGTCGCCTTTACGAGACCTCGGTAAGAAATGAGAGTGGTCTATTCTACTTAGCCGGTATCATACGGCGGGTTAATTTACCTTAGTCGCCTTTATGACACCTCGGTAAGAAATGAGGGTGGTGTATTCTACTCCGCTGGTAGCATTCGGTGGGTCAACTTACCTTAGTCGCCTTTACGCCATCTCGGTAAGAAATGAGGGTGGTGTATTCTACTCAACTGGTAGCATTCGGTGGGTCAACTTACCTTAGTCGCCTTTATGACACCTCGGTAAGAAATGAGGGTGGTCTATTCTACTCAGCTTTTGCGTATAAACAAACAAATGAGGTTAAATAGAAATTATATTTTAAACAATTTATTCTTGAATGTAAATCAATAACTTTTTTATTTATAATGACCGTAAACGTTTGTTTATCAGTAATTATTTCTAAAAAATAGTAATTCATGAAAACGAATGAACACATTTGACCTGATGGTAATAAATATAAACGATTTATCTGAAAGTAATAAAGTATGATAACTATCATACTGCTCCTATGGTTTATTAAAAAAACAATTCATGTTTTCCTACACGTTATCGACCATGATTACTATAGCTAGCAATAATTTTATATTACAGCAGTAAAACTGTTTATCAGTCAATACGCCATCTGTTTTCTGTATTACTGAGTGCGCAGAGATTATAGAGTGTCTGACACCATAGAGAACATTAATTTAACGTCATCTCACACGATTAGATCTCAGTAGTCAGTACTGGTTTACATGATTTTTTAAGTTATAGTGCTTGGATGATTTTTTACAAAGAAACTTTAAAAAAAACAAAAATTACTTAGGTGGGGCTCGATCCATTTTCATTTCTCAAGACCGCCCGTTCCCCGAATAAGTTACGCTGACTTGACAAATTACGGCAAAAATAGTGTTTTATATTCAATGTCAATTTAAGTAATTTTTGAATGCCTGAAAACAGGGATAAAATGCCTTTTTTTAAATAAAACCTGGCTATATCGATTTTTCTTCCCCAAAACCTCCTATATGCTGAGTTTCATGAAAATCGTTGGAGCCGTTTCCGAGATTCCGAAAATGTATATATATTATCAAAAAATTACCTTATATATACATACAAGACTTACTCATTTAAATATTAAGGATATTAAAGATATTGACGCGTACGGGAGAAAGTATATCTTGCTGCACTTATCACACTATAAGTGGGGTCGGCACAACATGTTATAAACATGCTGTCACATGATTTGGCTGCGTTTTTACGACCGGCCACCTGCCTGACGTCAACTTACCTCTGTCGTATTTTACGACACCTCGGCAGGAAAGAGGGTGGTCTATTCTACTAAACCGGATACCACACGGTGGGTCAACTTACCTTAGTCGCCTTTTACGACACCTCGGTAAGAAATGAGGTTGGTCTATTCTACTCAGCCGGAATCCACACGGCGGGTCGACTTACCTTAGTCGCCTTTTACGACACCTCGGTAAGAAATGAGGGTGGTACTATTCTATTCAGCCGGACACATTGACTGAAATGATTACTTCTATTTCAAGGATAAATTTAATTGATTTAATTAGCTACACATACTGCAATACAAAGACTTCTGTCCCGCTTTTCTTTTGTATGTTTACGATAAACGAAAAACTTCAAGACGAATTAACATAAGCTTTTTTCAAAATTTTATTTTTAATATAATCGAATTTTATTTCTTTTTTATATTATCTTGTTCTTCAAGATAACATATCGATTGTTGAATGAAACGATTGTAGCCAAATTACACGTTCTAATTGAATTTCACAAACAGTGCATCTGTTTTTATTTCTTGGTCCACTTTGATTAGCCTTTATTATAACTTTTCAAATACTCAGATAAAATCGATTATTTTACGATTAATCGATTCTGTAAATCGATTTATTTTAAAGGAAAATTGATTATACATTAATCGATTTTGTCTACTCCAAGTCACATCCCTAATATCTGGTATTGTATTTTAGAATCGTTTCACAACCGCGGCAGCAACACGAACCGCCGGTCGGGTATTGTCAAATACCCCGACCACTTTAAGTTGTACAAATGTCGTAATAAGTTGATTATTTATGGATCTAATGATGCGCAACAACGTTACGAAATACCTTCTAAATCGGTCAACACAAGTACTTCAGTTTTCTTACATATAAGAAGTTACATGTAAGAAATATGACTGTCGGTGTATTTTTTCATATTTGCAAAAATAGAGTAAACAATAACATAACAGAAAAAACAAAAACCTTACAAATGTTAATGTAGAAAAATGTGACCAAGTAAAAAGGAGCACCACCCAGCGCGATTTAAGGCAATGCCTCAAGGCTGGTTTTCAGTGGCGACCGCTACTTAAACTAACATTACGCCTAGAACGTCAGTGACATTCTGTATACTAAGTATATCTATATATCTATATGTATATATAAAAGAAAGTTGGTCTTAGTTACACTATTTATAACTCTAGAACGGATGAACCAATTCGGCTGAAAATTGGTGTAGAGGTTGCTTAGAACCAGGAGACGGACATAGGATACTTTTTATCCCGTTCGACAGCATTTATTTTATCCCGTCAAGTCACTATAAAACGTGGTATAACAAAAACCACTATGACATTGAATAACAAAGTATAAATGACAGACAGCTATACGTAATTTTGTCTTTGGTGAAGTATGGTAAAAAATTTGACAATTATCAAAATAATAGCTAAACGTCACTACATAGTATAAAACAAAGCTTCGCTTTCTCTGTCTGTTCCTATGTCCTTATATCCCTATGTTTGCTTAAACCTTTAAAACTACGCAACAGATTTTGATGTGTTTTTTTTTCATAGATAGAGTGATTGAAGAGAAAATTAAAATTTAATTAAACATACGAGATGTTTAATTCAAATAAATAAATAAATGTTGCTCTTAAAAAAAAAAGCTATAATAAATTAAACATAAGTATGATTCCTTGAATTGTCATCACTATAATCGTTATTCTCGTGCTAAGCTATTTTCTTTACGACCGGCCGCCTATATAACGTCAACTTATATTAGTCGTATTTTATGACACCTCGGTATGAAAGAGGGTGGTTTATTCTACTAAACCGGATACCACACGGTCAACTTACCTTAGTCGCCTTTTACGACACCTCGGTTAGAAATGAGATTGGTTTATTCTACTCAGCCAGCATATTTAGAAATATTAATAATTAAAAATTATCACGCCGTGTGGTATCCGGCTGAATAGAATAGTACCACCCTCTTTTCTTACCGAGGTGTCGTATGAGGCGACTAAGGTAAGCTGACCCGCCGTGTGGTATCCGGCTGAGTAGAATAGATCAACCTCATTTTCTTACCGAGATGTAAAAGGCGACTAAGGTAAGTTGACCCACCGTGTGGTATCCAGTTTAGTAGAATAGACCACCCTCTTTCTTACCGAGGTGTCGTAAAAGGCGACTAAGGTAAGTTGACGTCAGGCAGGCGGCCGGTCGTAAAATACGTAGCCAAATCATGTGACATGTGTGTAACATGTCATGCCGACCCCACTTACAGTGGGATAAGGGCAGGAAGGTGAATAATTAAAAATTAATTAATAATAAAAATAATGTTACAATAAATCTATATCGTCATATAAACATGTAAAATACGTCGCTAACCGCAAACTAAGTAAAGTGGTAATTACATATTCTGTTATCTTTTTTGGTTTGAACATAAAAACAAAAACCTTTTGTTATTCCCATTACAGTATCGATTGTTTATTTGGTAATCCCCAATGATTTCTGAGCTTACATATTTCTTAGAATAAGCTCTCTTTTGTGTGCTTATAACTGGGGAATAACCGCATAAACCAGGGCTTCTTAAACTTTTTTATATAGCGACCCCCTTCAAGCTTAGGAAATTTTAAACGACCCCCTCCTCCATATAATGAAATATATATTAACCGTAGATGTCAATGTAAATAACAGTTTTGCATTGCCACTTTTTTCAAAAAATAGTTATAATAAAACTACAATAGTATTTTGTATGATTTTTATTTGTATTTATATTTGTACGTAGTGAGTATACTAATTTTAAAATTTTGTTTATAATTGTTGCAAACTAACCAATCATAAATTTAATAAAATCTATTTAATTAAATTTAATGAAAAGGGGTAATGAAGGAACTTAGGAGGAAAATATCAATAAATCTTTGTTAGAAAAGTTCTTTAAAGGACAGCTGCAGCCATGTAGTTGTATCAATAATGATTGAAAAGTATCAGATCTTTGCGACGCCCCTTTTAGTAGTCTCACGACCCCCCTGGGGGTCGCGACCCACAGTTTAAAAAGCCCTAGTGTAGACCATTAACATATAACAAAATAAATTGAAACAAACACCATGAATTCCTTATAAACACCATGTCGTAGTCGTGATTACTAAGTAATGAGATTCTTTCTAAAGGTGCTCTGATTCGAAACTCATGGAATATTAATGTATGTAAAAATAAAAGTAATAAAAACACTATTTTGGTATAATACGCGATAAAATACAATATTACACAGATAAGCAAAAACCTATGCACAGCCAACCAACAAACACACAACAATACAGCATTGCACACATTTAATACCACAATTTCAACAATCGTTTCGGCCCGTTATCGAAACGTTTTTCGAAAATATACTTTTATAGAAATTCTCTCAGAGAGTTTATTTCCTGATGATGGTTCTGGAGCTTAGGTTTTGCCCAAAAGTGGAATAGTAATAAGCTGCTTCTTTACCAAACTATTGTAAATCATCATTCTCCTGCCCTTATCCCACTCTAAGCGGGGTCGGCACAATATGTTATAAACATGTAGTCACATGATTTGGCTAGGTATTTAACGACCGGCAGCCTGCCTGTCAACTTACCTTAGTCGCCTTTTGCGACACCTCGGTAAGAAAGAGGACTGTCTATTCTACTCAGCCGGATACCACACGGCGAGCCAACTTACCATAGTCGCCTTTTACGACACTTCAGTAAGAAATGAGAGTGGTCTATTCTACTCAGCAGTATAGCAAACTATAGTAAACTAGCTTTTACACATGACTTCGTTCGCGTGGACTGTTCTCGCATGATAGGTTGATAATAGATGGCGCTTTGTCATCCTATTCCTGTAGAATTAACAGGATTACTATATCCTATATGTTATTCCGGTGTATAAGGAATAATCGTGCCAAATTTCATAGATATTGGTTAAGCGGATTCGCCGTGAAAGAAATAACAAACATAGATCCATATTCACAAACTTTCGCATTTATTACAGGATAGGATAGGATGTGAATAAGAAATTACAAACATAACCAGTCAATCTAACATCGTTTACAAACAACGTTACTCATTATGGAGTCATTATTAACTAGGCGTCATTACACAATCTTAATGTTAATGAATCATTTTAATAATTACTTTTAGTTGAGTATTAATCCGACGCACTTACTATAAACAAGTGTATACTTAGTTTTATTTTATAACACCACTTAGAGTGGGACAAAGGCAGGGGGATGATGATGTTATCTGTGGTTATTCCGTAACACTATTGTCTATGTGCCACTTTCTTTTTGTTTCTGACCTTTCAAGAAATGGTCATGTTCACCATTACTAGTGTCATAGATATTATAATACAGAGGTAAAATACAGAGATTATTTATTTATTTCTTTAATGCACGTACATATTGTTAGAAAAGAGAGACAAAAAATAGCACATATGCAAAGGCGGACTTATCAATACTAATATATAAAACTGAAGAATTTGTTTGTCTTATTGTTTGAACGCGCTAATCTCAGGAACTACTAGTCCGATTTGAAAAATTCTTTCAGTGTACGATAGTGCATTTATTGAGGAAGGCTAAGTGCAATATGTAACATCACGCTAAGATGAATAGGAGAGGAGCAGCAATAAAAAAATAGTACGAAAACGGCTTTCCTTGCGTGCACTGAGTAAACGGTAATAGTTATTCGAAAATTATGTATTACATAATTGTTCCCCTTTAAAAGCTCTAAATAAAAGTCCGCGACGGCATATGACTAGCTTTTAAGGTTAACCCACTTTAACCATTTTTATGGTTATCAAAATACGGTTTTAATTATTACACGCGGGCGGAGCCGCTGGCGATTGCTAGTCTATTATATCTTAAAGTAACAGAAGGAAAAGGTCATGAAGTTAAATACGGGTAATATAGGAAGTAAGTAACGGCCTGTTACTATCCCACTGCTGGGCATAGGCCTCTTCTCTCCGTTTTTTTTTTTTTTGGAGAGAAGGATTGGAGCTAAGACCTACCACGCTGCTCCAATGCGGATTGGTAGGATACACACATCCCCAGAATTCTCTAGAGATATGCAGGTTTCCTCACGATGTTTTCCTTCACCGAAAAGCGTGTGATAAATTGCAATTATCAATAAGACACATAAGTTTTACTAGAAAACTCATTGGTGCCGCCCCGGGTTTGAACCCTAGACCTCCTCGAAAGAGGCGCACGGTGTTACCGCTGGGCTACCACAGCTTGATAATATAGGAAAGCACACAGAAAATATATTTCCAAACATAATTGATATACATATATCCTCATTTACTTTCACTTTTTTCGATGGGTATATTTTAGGCTCCCAACTCTATGCTTAACACTTGGCAGCGAATAGTGTGTCATTGATTTATCGCGATATCGATAGCTAATCATGTGTTGTCACTGATCGTGCTACTGTGCAGTCTCTACATTGTTTTTGGCGCGAATGTGCCTTTGAATAATAATCGTCCGCCATTATGCACGTCGCAAATGATTTCCTTTAATAGATGATGGAGTATCGACGCGCGTGCTTTGTTACGCACAAGTCTCAGGGGTATTGGTTGCTTATTTAATAAATATTTATATTAAAAGTCACTTTCTAATTACTTTAACCGAAAAAAGGTTATAATAAAATTATTTTGCTGTATTCGGCGACAAATATTTCATCGCGATATATAGCAAAATAATTTAACTATTTTATATCATGGATCTCACGCCGTGTGGTATCCGGCTGAGTAAAATAGTACCACCCTCTTTTCTTACCGAGGTGTCGTAAAAGGTGACTAAGGTAAGTGGACCCGTCATGTGGTATCCGGCTGAGTAGAATAGACCAACCTCATTTCTTACCGAGGTGTCGTAAAAGGAGACTAAGGTAAGTTGGCTCACCGTGTGGTATCCGGCTGAGTAGAACAGACCACCCTCATTTCTTACCGAGGTGTCGTAAAAGGCGACCAAGGTAAGTTGACCCGCCGTGTGGTATCCGGTTTAGTAGAATAGACCATCCTCCTTCTTACCGAGGTGTCGTAAAATACGACAGAGGTAAGTTGACGTCAGGCAGGCGGCCGGTCGTAAAAATGCAGCCAAATCATGTGACGGCGTGTTTATAACATATTGTGCCGACCCCACAGGAGTGGATAGAGTGGGATAAGGACAGGAACATGATTTTGTATTATGGATCTCCGCAAAGTAACGCCTAATTCTATAAATTTGAAAATAAGTTCCTAATTAAGATACAAATTCTTGATTCTTTGTATTTCGGACATATGAGTCTTTGGAATTTAATGTATGAAATGTCACATTGAAAAATGATAAAAACGGTTTTAAATGTTATCTTTAGCATAATACGCAATACGCATATTTAAATGGCACATAATTATTTATTGTATAATCTGTAACCCGCAAGCATTAGATACTCTAAGCAATTTTTTGTATAGAAACTTAATTATTTTGACATTTTTGTGTTATCTGTATATAATTAACTTAATTATATATAATTATCAAAACTTACTTAATTCGATAAGTGTCCAGTTTCCTAATGAGTTCGATTTTCATATAATTATTATGATTTCATTTTAAATTAAGAATTTTATCTTTCAATATATAAAAAAAATTCAGTATTATAAATAAAATAAATAAATAAAAATTCCATATTCGTATTTAGGCATAATAAATAATTTAAATATAGAATGCGATAAATTTTAATATAAGATAGAATTTTTATATGGTAGTGTTTTATATATATTTTTTCTTATATTGCCACAAGATTGGGAAGTTAGATAGTTAGTTTAGTAAGAAATATAAAGTTTAGTTATTGTTTGTTATCTGCTAAATAATGAAGAAATCCATAGTTATGCGCATATGTAAACAGTTCTATTTAGTTTGAGAGGTTATTACAGCACGATTACATTACTAATTATTAAGATTTCATTGAAATGTAAAAAATATGTTAATAAACACGAAATCGCTGCAAAACTAAAATTGCAAAAAAAAATAACCTAATGACATAAATACATAACACACTAATTTAATCTTCTCAAATACATTAATAAAGTAGAGTATATCTGAATTTAGTTCCCCGTAACATCTTGTAAACGGATTATATGCAACAAAGATTGATTGATTGAAGCGTGTTTTCATCAGATATAACAAAACAAAATCAAAACTCACCTCGTCCTCCTCATCTTCATTATAAAAAGGGTCCAGCAACAAATTCTTCCAATAAATCACATCTGGCGGCACCGCGTACGCATCGTGGTCCATCATATTAGCGTACAGGGGACTCTCCCGACTGACACCCTCCGAACTAGCACTCATCGAACAACTCTCCACTTCGACACTGCCACCACAAGAACACCCCTCGTCCGTATAACTGTATCCATACTCTATCTCCTCGTAAATATTCTCGTCGGTGAGCGCGTCGCGAACAGGCTCGTAGCCGTCGTCGCACGGCTTGTCCGGCGTCATGGCGACAACTGGCGCACACCTGTCTCCCACCTCTTGCAACGCGTGAACAGAGAACGGCTGAGGCGAAAAGTCGCTCGCCGTATCGAAAGACAGACGCGATATCGTAGCCCTTTGCTGCGCCTGCGACAGAACGATCCGCAATACCTCGTCAGAATTGTGGAATCCCGTCGAATGAGACCACACGGCCGAGTACTTAGCCTCAGTATCGACATTCTCATTATTACAATCCTGGTAACTCCAACAAGTGCTCGCCGAATCCGTATCCGATTCCAATTTGTCCGATCCCGTATTTTCTTGGCGCTCTTTGAAATTAATGTTGTCGTAAATCGGAACTGTAGTTTGAATTTTCCGCGGCGGCACCGGAGGCGGAGCGTTCGTCGCTCTCGCACTTTTGTTCGGCGTGCTTGTCACGAAAGAGACGTCCGATGAACTCGAATCACTGCAATCCTCGTGCACCATGTTCGCGTTATTCACTTGTTTTGGTTCGCATATCACTTTGGTTTCGGTTTCTATGTTTTGGTGGCTCATCCCTTCTAAACACTCGTCGAATATATCAAGGATGCTGAGGGACAATTGTTTTTCGTTAGGGCTGAGGTTCCTTTGGTATTCATCTAGCTTGAATATCTCCTTGCCTAGTTGGGAGAGGATTTCGTCGAAGGCGCCGTCGGATTCGGATTCGTCGGTGGACTTGGGCGAAGGGCGGACGACGACGAGCGGATCGTACTCCTCTATGGAGGCGCGGATCGTCGTGAGCCACGCTATGACGGGCTGCGCGGAGCGGTCGCGCAGTGTTTCCACGACGGCGTGCGGAATCCAACTTGTGACCTCACACATTTTGCCGCTCGCTGCAAAACACGATAACCGGTGTATGAATCAACCGTGGGATTCCGCGAATGCTTGTCCCTTAACACGTCTGTATACACCGTTATTGTTTGTCAAATGAACGTTTAATTGACCGCTCGGAGATACAGGCGACATTTGCACTCACCCTGATTACTTATCGTGATATTTTTTCCTAATATAAACGTTGCATATACATTCAGCGAGACTCATGCTGACCTTATTTGATACGCGATTATTTGCGTTTTAATTTTTTTAATTATGCCACGATAGTTTGCCTCTAAACAGTAACGGAGTGAGAGTTCGCGCGCTTTTTACGAGATTCAAATGTCGAGCGGAAACGTCCGCGCGCGCCACGTCCACCGCGATAGTGGTGTACCGTCCTACAATTAATACGATTCGTTCGTTCAGAGTCTGTGACCGATATTCCACGTTATTTCTGCCGCTGAGCGTGGCGTAACCGCACTAAAAACTAAAAGCAAATGCAATGTGCATTAGATAAATGAAGCAGATCGGGCGCCGGGCGTACGTAGCGTACATTATAGAGGCATGTGTGCCAAATCGCGGCCCGCTATCCACGGACCTAATGCCTATTTGAACTTTGTTATCTGTGTTGACACGAAACACTATTACAATGTAAACACGTGGAACGGAAAACGTTTATATTGTTAATTTACGTATTGTAATATGAAATTTAATGCCTATCGGTGTATAATGCGTTACGGTTGGCAAATAATATTGCGAATAGTACGAGGAAGGAAAATTACCGGAATACGATATTTTATCTGTGCAAATATTATCTTTGATTCTATGTAACTGCGTTTACAGAACACTTACATATTGAATATTGACTTATGTATTTTTTTTTGTATTAAATATATAAGCTGCACTCCAGACTGCGTTTGAGTCAACTTAATTGTTAAAATACCCTCAATTATCTATACTTATTATAAAACGTATTATATATGTATATACTTATTATAAAACATATACAAAATCTTTATGTATGTTTGTATTCGAGTAACTCAAAAATTAGACAATGGATTTTACTTTAAATTCTTTAATACTATTAAGTATTTATTAGGTTATGTTTATATACCTTTTTCATTTCAAAATTCTGACAAAATCAAGAAATTTTAAGCGATTTAATAAATAATGGATTGTCCCACTTGAACGTGGCCTGGTTTACCCCAATATTTATATAATCACTATCATTTAAGTCTATTTATAAATCTCCTAATCCTCTAAGTTGACAATTAGTAAGTTATTTACTATACGATAATTTCTTAATTACTCAATAATCAAAGTCTAAGACTATTATATAATAATTAAAGTATCTGAAATGTAATTAATTAATTAATATTTTTAATATTAATTTAATTAAAGTCATCATCATCATCTCCCTGCCCTTAATTCACTCTAAGTGGGGTCGGCACATCATGTTATAAACATGCTGTAACATGATTTGGCTGCGTTTTTACGACCGGCCACCTGCCTTACGTCAACTTACCTTAGTCGGATTTTACGACACCTCGGTAAGGAGGAGGGTGGTCTATTCTACTAAACCGGATACCACACGGTGAGTCAACTTACCTTAGTCGCCTTTTACGACACCTCGGTAAGCAATGAGAGTGGTCTATTCTACTTAGCCGGATACCACACGGCTAAATTAATATCTTTAATATTAATTTAATTAAATATGCCGTGTGGTATCCTGCTGAATAGAATAGTACCACCTTCATTTCTTACCGAGGTGTCGCAAAAGGCGACCGAGGTAAGTTGACGTCAGGCAGGCGGCCGATCGTAAAAACGCAGCCAGATCATGTGACAGCATGTTTATAACATGTTGTGCCGATCCCACTTAGAGTGGGATAAGGGTAGGAAGATGATGAATATTAATTTAATTAAATTGGATGCCCTAATTTATTTACGTTCAACACTTAAAAAAGTTAAAAGCGTCACGGACACTTAAAGGCGTCACGGACACTTAAAGGCGTCACGGACACTTAAAGGCGTCACAAGAGTGTTGGACAATGAAAAAGACGGATGAAAGAAGAGTACATGCAAATGAAATGAGAATGTTAAGGTGGATGTGTGGTGTGACAAAACTGGATAAAATACGAAACGAGTATATAAGGGGAAGTCTAAAAGTTGCGCCCGTAATAGAAAAGACCAGAAGTGCAAGATTGAGATGGTATGGACATGTAATGAGGAGGGATGAAAATCATGTGACTAAACGAGTGTTAAATTTGAATGTGGATGGATATGTGCCTAGAGGGAGGCCTAAAAAGAGATGGTTGGATTGTGTGAAGTATGACATGCATATAAAAGGAGTAGAGCCAGAGTTGACGAATGATAGAACAGAATGGAAGAGAAAAACATGTTGTGCCGACCCCACTTGGAGTGGGATAAGGACAGGAAGAATATTCTTAAAGGCGTCACGGCCCTCTTCAATACGTCGTTTTAAGTCGTGGTCCGGTCTCGTAGGTACATTATTATAACGTATTTTCAGCACAAACAGACCTTCTGCGTTATATTTACCCGATTTCGTATATTTGACCATGCTTATGCCCTCGTCATAGCCGTGTCGTATTCGGCTGAGCAGACTAGAGCACCCTCACTTCTTACCAAGTTGTCGTAAAAGGTGACAAAGGTAAGTTCCTGTGTGGTATTCGGTTTAGTAGAATAGACCACCCTATTTCTTACCCAAGTGTCGTAAGATACGATTAAAGTAAGTTGACGTCAGGAAGGCGGCCGGTAGTAAATACGCAGCCAAATCATGTTGCAACATATTAATAACATGTTGTCCTGACTCCACTTAGAGTGGGATAAGAGCAAAGGGACCATGCTTATGCCCTCGTCTGTCCTACTTAGTATATCGCTAATTTCATTTCAAATTCAATTCAATTCAATTATAGCAAAGTATTTCTTATTTTGTTTTTTCTGTTAGAATTCTTACGAACTAACGCTTACCACTTTCCATTGTATATCGAGATAAACTTACCTGTAAGAAAAAAGGGTGTTAGAAATGTTCAAAAATTTTTTTGAAATAAGCTAGTCAAGTAAGTCAAGTTAAAACAGGTTTTGAATAAGGTTTTGACAAAATTTCATGTCCCTAAAATGGTACAAAAAGTCTAAAAGAAACAATAAATTCAAACTCAAATAATTCTTTATTCAAATTGGCTTTTACAAGCACTTTCGAATCCTCAAATTACAATGAAGCTACAAATGGTTCGGAAAGGTGCTCTTACCGAAAAGAACCAGCAAGAAACTCGGCGGCCACTCTTTTCATAATTAAGTATTACAATAATGGCTTAATTAATTAAGAACAAAATAAAAAATTTACAATATAATCTATTGCGTAGCTGGTCGCAATTTAAAACCAAGCTTTCTTATCATCAACATAGCCCTCAACAGTATAATAAGCTTTATGAATAAGTGTCTTTTTAATTGCTTTTTTGAACTTGTGTAAAGGCAAGTCCAAAATAGATTGTGGAATTTTAGTATAAAAATGTATACCAAAGCCCAATATATAGAATATAGTACATAACTTATAGTATTTCAACACTAATAAAGTCGCGTATTTAACAACTAAAGAATATTTTAACATACGAATTGCATAAACAACAAATCAATTCCAGCAACATTATAAGGAAATGATCTTTTAATCTCTTGATCCAAATTCCTAGTAAACCAACAAAAGGAATAAGCTCGTAAAATTTATATGAACTATAGATAGCATTCCACTATAAAAGAAAACAACAAAGCAATAACCTAATTCCCTTTGATATAAGAAAAAGCGGGCCGCGATTTGGTCTCCGCTAATGAGCTAACAGAGAACCTCAGATGTTAAGAAGCTAATATGAAGTGAATTCATTCATAACAAGAAAATATCTTGTCACGGAAATATAGCCTTTCCTGTTCTAATATTAGAGAGTAAAATTGTATTTCGTATATAACATTGTAAATATGGCATTGCTTCGAAGTCAATGGTTGCTTTAGTTCGCACATGTGAATATATCGCGTTTCCATCAGTACTGTTTCCTGCTAAACTAAGTACTCTATGTACTGGCGACTTTGTAAGCGTCAAATTAAGTGTTAAAATACCTATAATTATGTACTATATTTTCTCGTTTCCAAAAGAAGAAGAATCCGTTTTACCCTAAGGTTGACTGGTGAGAACGTTTAATAAATAAAATAAAATAAAAATAAATATATGGGACACTCACACACACGGTCGTTCGTCCCTCAAGTAAGTAACTTAATACTTGTGTTATGCTAGACAGACAACTGGTGAATATATACTTATATATTTTATATATATACTTAAATACAAATATACACCCAGGCTCAAGGACCAACAAATACATTTAAAGAAAATGTTGGTCCTCGACGGGAATCGAACCCGCGACCCGTGGAGCTGAAGGCAGGGTCACTACCCACTGCTCCAACGAGCCAGTCATTTAATTAATTAAGTCCGCCTTTTGTACTTTTATATCATACTAGCTTTTACTCGAGACTTCTTCATGTGATAGGTCGATAAAAGATGGCGCTTTTCAATGTTATTCTATTACTATATGTTATTCCGGTGTATAAATAATAAATGTGCCCAATTTCATCGATATTGGTTCAGCGGATTCGCCGTGAAAGAGTAATAAATATACATCCATACTCACAAACTTTGGCATTTATAATATTAGTAGGATATTAGTAGGACTAGTCCAATAAAAATTAAAAAAAATAATCTTCAATTTACAGAAATTTGGTATTATGGATCTCCGCAAAGTAACGCCTACTTCTATAAATTAATCTTCAATTTGTTAAATATAAATATGTATATGGTACACTTACACACTGTCGTCTGTCCCCAAAGTAAGTAACTTAATACTTGTGTTATGGTAGACAGACAACTGTTAAATATATACTTATATATTTTTAAAACATACTTCAATACAAATATACACCCAGGCTCGAAGAACTAACAAATTCATTATTATCCTCTGCCCTTATCCCACTCTAAGTGGGGTCGGCACAACATGTTATAAACATGTCACATGATTTGGCTACATAATATACAAACGGCCTGACGTAAACTTACCTAAGTCGTATTTAACGACACCTCGGTAAAAAAGTGGGTAGTGTATTCTACTAAGCCGGGTACCGCAGGGTGGGCCGACTTACCTTAGTCGCCTTTATATGACACCTCGGTAAAAAATGAGGGTAGTCTATTCTACTCAGCAGGATACCACACGGCGGGTCGACTTACCTTAGTCGCCTTTTACGACACTTCCGTAAGAAATATGGCTGGTCTATTCTACTCAGCAGGATACCGCACGGCGGGTCGACTTACCTAAGCCGCCTTTTACGACATCTCGGTAAGAAAATGAGGGTGTCTATTCTGCTCAGCCGGACACCACGCGGCTTTATAGTATATATTAATATTATGTTTGAGAAAAGACCTATGTTGCTGATAGGTGTTATGCTCCTACAATTATATGTATGATTTTCCTGCCACTAAGTCTCAATACAAGTGACGCAGCTGCGAGCCAATTCAAGTAATCAACAGTCGTAATTATTAATTCCATCCAATAGAACTCAATTTATTGTTCTTTTTTTTTGGGTTCCATTCGTTCATTCATTGGAGACGAGCTTTGGTATTAACAATTCTTTGTCCCAAACTATATATCATCCTGTCCTTATCCCACTCTAAGTGGGGTCGGCACAACATGTTTTTCTCTTCCATTCTGTCCTATCTTTCGTCAACTCTGGCGCCACTCCTTTTATATGCATGTCATACTTCACACAATCCAACCATCTCTTTTTAGGCCTCCCTCTAGGCACATATCCATCCACATTCAAATTTAACACACGTTTGGTCACATGATTTTCATCCCTCCTCATTACATGTCCATACCATCTCAATCTTGCACTTCTCGACTTTTCTATAATGGGCGCAACTTTCAGACTTCCCCTTATATTCTCCTTATATTATTCTTTGTTCTAACTAAAAGTAACAAATGGACTGCCCGTGCGCGCAGTGTATAGTAACCCTGCTTTCAGCTCCGTGGTTGCAAATGCTTTCATCGCCACCAAACTTTACAAGTTACAGGGCCATTCTAAAGATTGTCTGAAAATTTAATTAAAATCAGACCAGCCGTTTCGGAGTCCATAAAGGAGGAGACATTAATTTTATACATTATTTAAAATTTACATTTCATATGCACCCACTGCCTAATCGACATTATATTGTAGTGGTATAAATATAATGTGTTATAAGACTTAGTAGTAATAAACGAACCTTGATCATGGAAAAGACTAAACATCTAAGTAATTATTATATCAAAAGATTTTTTATTTTTTTGTTCTAAAAGAGAAAATTGTCTACTTATAGCATATACCTAGCGTCTAAAAACTTACTTATATAGGAACCGTATACCATCATTGTTTATATTTTCTACCACAGAAAATTAAAACCAACAGAAATTTACGAAAAAGACCTAACTAAACACTGGACATTATTAACTAAAAACAGGCACTACTGGCATGGAAAAAATAAACAGATAATTAATTATTATGTCTAAATATATTTTTTTAATTTTTTATGTTATTTTGTTCTAAAAGAAGAGAAAAATTATCCTAATTATAGCATATATCTAGTGTCTAAAATCCTACTTATGCAGTAACCATAATTTACGATCAATATTGTTTACCACGTAAAAATAAAACCAACAGAAATTTACTAAAAAGACCTAGCTAAAACTATTTACTAAGTAGAGACATTTACTAAGTAGAGACACTATCGACATGGAATAAACTAAACAGCTAAGTAATTATTATGTCAAAAGATTTTTTTTAATTTTTTATGTTTTTTTGTTCTAAAAGAAAAGAAAAATTATCCTACTTATAGCATATATCTAGTGTCTAAAATCGTACTTATGTAGTAACCGTATTATTCCACCATTGTTTATATTGTCTACCACGTGAAAATAAAAACAAACAGAAATTTACGAAAAAGACCTAACTAAATACTGGACATTATTAACTACTAGCGGCCTGCCCTTGCTTCGCACGGGTATAAAATATATATCCCATGTCAGTCAGTGTTAAAAAAAATGATAAAAATCGATCCAGTAGTTTTGATTTATTCATTACTGCCCGTGGCCCGCAAGCGTTAAATTTGGAGAAAAACAATTTCCTCTCCCTATACCAAGACGGTTTCCGGCTTTGGAATATCTAAACTCATATAGTACATTTTTACTTATTTACTTTTACATTTTACCTATGTATTTTATTTTTACAATTAATTACAGAATGTCTTTAAACAAACTCTAAAAGATTCGAAGTGCTATAGGGTGAAGCGCGGCGTCCTCACGGCATTTTAAATCTGTAATATTTCCGAAAATGTTCACTTAAATTGCATGCTGTAAACGGCCATATTGATCTATATTAAATCAACAATTTTTTTAAGGTACTCAATTGGATAAGGATTAATGCTGTATTGTATAAAAATTGCTTTGAACATAAGGCATCATTTTTCGTAAAAAGTAAATGAAAAAAACTGCTATTGTGGGTTATCCATAAGAGATAGATATATACCATCGCGGACTTTTCTGTAGACCTTTTTAAGGTGTACAAATACTTAGTACATCATTTTGATAAATCTCGTAGGGTTTAGCCTGCGTTTGCAATGTAAGCCGAAAAAAATGTAATTATTTACAGAAACCTCAAAAATTACAGTATTTCTCTACTTCGTATTGAATGTTATTATACGTACAAACCTTCCTCTGGAATCACTCTATTTATTAAAAAAAACCGCATCAAAATCGGTTGCGTAGTTTTAAAGTTTTATGCGTACATACGGAAATATGGACTTTGTTTTATAATATGTAGTGATGAAGTACTGGCACATCTGGCAAGGAAAAAATTAACAATTAAAAATTAACTTTTCCATGATCAAGGTTCGTTTAGTACTACTAAGTCTTACGCTAACACATTATATTTATACCACTACAATATCCGTTATAACAAAATGATTCCCTAAAAGATATCTCAGCGTCCAGGCCGCCAGTTGTATAGTGTCTTAATTTTATATCATTGAATTCAAATTATTCTTCGTGTTCTTCTTCAGCCGAGGGACGTCCACTGCTGGACATAGGTGTATTCATGGGATCTCCACATCACACGATTTTTTGCTGCTTGTATCCAGCGGCTCCCCGCGACCTTTTTGAGGTCGTCAGTCCATCTAGTAGGGGGTCTACTGACACTGCGCATTTCGGCGCGGGGTCACCATTCCAACACCTTGAGTTCCCAACGTCCATCGGTTCTTCGCACTATGTGCCACGCCCATCACTTCAGCTTCGCGAACCGCTGAGCTATGTCGGTGACTCTGGTTCTTCTACAGATCTCATTTCTGATCACGTAGAGATACTACGAGTATAGCTCGCTCCATCGCTCGCTGAGCGACTCTGAGCCTTCTTATGAGGCCCATAGTCAGCGACCAAGTTTCGAATCTAAATGTCCACTCTACTGCTGGTTCGGAATGGTGCTCCTACCGAGAAGAGCCAGTAATAACCTCGGAGGTTACTATTTTCAAAATATCATTCTTATAGCTAGCTACATAATACATTAAGGGGTCACAGCTGCGCCCGCATCAAATGTAATCGATAACGAATTTGAGTGATGTCAGTTTTACCTACTTCGAAGTAAGTATATGGTATTATTCTCTCGCCCTTCCAACAACAACATGTTTAACCATGGCATGTGTTTTGGCTAGTAATTTTACGAACTGCCGCCTGCTTGACATCAACTTACCGTAATCACCTTACGACACCTCTGTAACAAATCAGGGTGGTCTATTCTACTCAACCGGATACCGCACGGCGGGTCAACTTACCTTAGTCGCCTTTAACGACACCTCGGTAAGAAGTTAGGGCGGTCTATTTCTCCTTTATATTTATGTCAATAATACGAACGAAGACACGGGTAAAGCTAGCGATTAATTAAATCACGGAAATCAAAAGTTTCGTGAGAAAGTTCTGGAACAAGAATGGGCCGTTATCTTTATTAATTACTTGTGCCGCGTGTTACTAGTGTATGCATCTTTTGTTTCTAGTTGATTGTTTCCGTAATATAACGAGTAAATTAAACGTACGTACAATACATCATTTAGTTTTTTAGATTAAAATTTATTTACCATTGCTTGGCAATAGTATTATTTTTCTTTGGAGAATGGATTTCCTCTCAAATTCAAATTATTCTTAATTCAAATTGCATTTTACAAGCTCATTCGAATTTCAAATAATAATGCTGCCACTCATTTGATTTGCCCGTTGGTAGTGACCGTCTTCAGCTCCGAAAGTAGCGGATTTGATTCCCGCCTAAGGCCTTCTAAAAACAATTCCTTCGTTCTTGGAATCTAGATCTATATATAATTTTAAAATTATATATTTACCAGCCGTCAGTCACCCATAAAACAAGTATTAAGTGACTTTGTCCCCAAACAAACAGAACTAAGACAAACAGAATATCGCAGGATTAGTATTAAAGTGACGCAATTCTGTTTTGTGGCAAATTGCAATGGCTTACAAAACTCGTGAATGTTAAAGAGACAAATAACTCGAAAGAGAAGAAAACAGTAGCTTTTTAACAGCTTTATGTCATAGATGTCATTTAATACTAACGTACGTTAAGATCAGAAATAGAAAGATCTCAATACTAAATTTCCAACTTATAACTTTATTAAAAATAATTTAAAAAATACTTTTAAGAATTAAAGTTAACAAGGACAAATGAGTAACAAAGTTACAAAACAGTAGATTTATCTGGGTTGCCACTTTACTTACAAAGCATTACTAAATTCTCATTTTAATGTTTTTAGACCGGAAAATGTATATATGTATTACAAATGAATGAATAAATAAAAGAGCAGAAACTGCAAAACCAATGCGATCGAGCAACGCATCCGTTATTCAAATTCGATCCCAGATACATCGTGATTAATCATATATTCAAAAAAGTATATCCCATCTTGTAACAAAATAGAACGTGACAGCTGGCAAAGCGTGAATTCTGGTAAGTACTTTTTTATTACTTTTATTAAAGGCCTGGATTCATTTACATTTTTTTTTATTTTTTATTAGGCCATCAACAATATATAGGTACATTAAATACGTGTTCAAAAGATATGATACATTAAAAATAGAAACTAAATGCTATATTAATGAGACACGGCTACAACCTTTACAATAATATCAAACATCTATATTAAGGTAGAAAAAGCAAACGAAGAATTGAAATAACAAAAAGCAAAAACTGGTGACAATAACATAAATTATGTATACTAGGTTTCAGTTAAAAGTTTTAGAAGGGATTTTTTAAACATTGTTTCGGAATCGTACATTATATCTTACATATTACCTTTAGATTACTAAATTCAAGTACTTTATGGCCTTAAAAGTTTGATAAGAACATTATACTATATGGCCCGTTGGCGCAGTGGGTAGTGAAACTGCCTTCTTCAGCTCCACGGGTCGCGGGTTCGATTCCCGCCGAGGGCCAACATTTTCTATAAATGAATTTGTTGGTCTTTGAGCCTGGGTGTATATTTGTATTTAAGTATGTATTTAAAAATTATATAAGTGTATATTCACCAGTTGTCTGTCTACCATAACACAAGTATTGAGTTACTTACTTTGGGGTCGGACGACCGTGTGTGTAAGTGTCCCATATATTTATTTATATATTTATTTATTAATTTATTTATATCAACATAACACAAAAGAAATTTAATACTAATACTGTACTTGTATTTTGAATTTGAATAAAGAACAAACATTTTTTACTACTTACTAGGTACTTTTTAGACCAGTACCTGCTTGACCGAGCTTTGCTTGGTAATTTTTTACAAAATAAAAAAAAGCTTCAAAAAAAGAAAAAATTAATTGTGTAGGTGGCGATCGGTCCTACGCTAATAATAATAAGCTAAACTGGCTTGACAGTTTTCGGCAAAAACAGTGTTTTATGTATTCAATGTAAATTTTTTTAATGCTCAAAAACAGAGATATATCGATTTTTTTACTTAAAACCTAGATTTGCTTCCCCAAAACCCCCTACATACTGAATTTCAGAAAAATCGTTGGAGCCGTTTCCGAGATTTCAAATATATATATATATATATATATATATATATATATATATATATATATATATACAAGATTAGCTCATTTAAATATTAAAGATAAATAAAAATTAATTAGTCATGCAAATACGATACATCTTAAATTTGACAATTATTAATTATGCACTCAAAGAGTTCAAGACAACAGGAACAAAAATCCGGCTCGAAGGACTTTTGTTCGGGAACATTGGTCCTTCGAGCCGGATTTTTGTAACCCGTAGATATATAATCAAGCCTTAATATATATTCAAATAAATACTACCATGTAGACGTACCTATTTTGATAAGTGATATTTTTAACAGCGGCAATTTACTTGCGCATTAGTAGAACGAGTTAGTTAGTTAAAAGTAATTTGTTTTATCACCGATATAGTCGTTAGCCTATTTCGATTTGTTAAGTTTTATATACGTTTCCGGTCAATAGTCAATTTTACGCTAACAATGCTAAGTTTCATTTGTAACTATCATTATTATCATGCCCTTATCCCACTCTGAGTGGGGTCGGCACAACATGCTTCAAACTTGCTGATAGATGTTTTTGCTATTTTAGGACTGGCTGCCTGCCTGACGTTAACTTACTTTAGTCGTATTTTACGACACCTCGATATGAGGGTGGTCTATTCTACTATAGCCGGATACCACACGGCAGGTCGACTTACTTTAGTCGCCTTTTACGACACCTCTGTAAGAAATGTAGGGTAGTCTATTCAGCCCGCCGCTACTGACCCACCATGTTGTATGTAGCTTGCTGAATAGAATAGACTATCATCATTTCTTACCGAGGTGTCGTAAAAGGCGACTCGAGTAAGTTGATCTACCGTGTGGTATCCGGTTGAGTGAAATAGACCATCCTCTTTCTTACCGAGGTATCGTAAAATAAGACTAAGATAAATTGACGACAGGCAGGCGGCCGGTCGAAAAATACGTAGTCAAATCATATGACAACATGTTTGTAACATGTCATGCCGACCCCACTTAGAGTGGGATAAAGGCAGGAGGATAATAAAAGCATCATTGCATACTTTTACAAGCTAATAATAATACTCTATAATTATTATACGTTTTATAATTCGAACCCTTTTTAATCGTAAAGTTCCTATTAGAATATTTATAAATAGACAATATCCGACGCGAGGGTGTCGAAGTGATTTATAACCGATAATCTGTAGAGGACGATCTGTAGCAAGCGACTATCGCAATTGTATCGAACGTATGTTTTCGACTGTCTCAATTAGAATCATTTGTGTGGCTATATTTAAATTTTAGAGGATATAGATAGTGTTTGCATATGTTTGTGTTGTTTACATTTAGACTATCATAGCACAAGTAATTTTAGTATCAGTGTCTAAGCACTAAGATGTTAAATATTTTGTAACCACGCAAGTAACGGTGGGTCCCGAAACCTTATTTCCAAAAGGAAATAAAAAGATAGACCAGCAGTAGGATAGTGACAGGTCGCTACGTTTACTTTTTTTGTTGAACGTTACAGTTAACTTATATTTTTATTCAAAATTAAAAAAATCATGAAACGTTACCTTGCAGCAGATATTAAATGTTCTCAAAGCTACTTCAGAATTACCTATATACGTAGACTATGTAACTATATATCGCGGACCTTGAATCTTATTAATATATATTTTTTGTAACTTCAATTACGCAAACAAGGTCAAACTAGTCGTCCACGTGAAATTGAATAACAAAACTATTTATAGGTCTACATTTGTGTCGAGTGGCTCGCTTTACATGTAATGTTACAAAAAAATAAAATATTTTGTATATATCACTAACAAATTACAGTAGGTTTCTTTAATATTTTTTCTTTTATCCTTAAGATGAATAATAGCCTTAAGTCTTATATATATTCGAAAGAAAGTTAGAAATAATATCCTTTTATATGCTGGATAATATGCAGGATAAAAGTCAGGAAGACTCCAATTGCAAAAAAATTGACAATAGCACTTGCAGCAACCGCTTGCTATAAGTACATTTATTCAATACAGATTACACATACACAGCCGCAGTGACCATTTTTAGAGATTGAACTCGCGAAGTATAAGGTAAAATCAAAAATAAACTAAAGCTATTCTCTATATCTATTTAAGTTTTAATATATTATCTATTTAAGTTTTTGTAAAAAACATAACATAACGTAGATTTATTTTATAAATTTTTAGGTTTTCTAGTTAACTAATAGAAGCTTTATTTTAAAAAGGAATATTGAATAACGTTATCGCTTAACAATTTTAGCTCAATGGCAAATTTGAACTTATGGGCAAAGTGTATCATGTAAGTTTTGATTTTGTTTTCAATTCAAATTCATTGTTATTTCTTAGTAGTTTATTTGTTTATTGGTGACAAATTGTCGAGTTTCGAATTGTAAGCTACGTTAATTTTTTATTTTATTTACCGCAAACTTATATGTGATTTTATTTAAGTTTTCATTTTATGTTCTCATTTACGTGAATGTACTTCATTTCAGAATAAAATTTGTTAAACCGTAAATACAACACTTACAAAATTTATTAAATCAAACTTGAAACGTTACAAAAATTCGTTAGCGTCTTGGCTAGGAGCATTATACAGGTAGTATATTTTTGGGTGGTCCACAGCTTTCAATGTTAAACAATAATTGTTATCGGAAGTAATTATTTTTATATCCCCTTTATATCTTAGGTTGGTATCGTGAGAATATTAAATTGTTCTTTCGGTGAGAAGAGATTTTATGGACCTGTAAATATGTGAGTAGAATGATTGAATAAATGTAAAAGAAAACGAAACGTTTTATTATTAACCGTGGTGTGGTTACCTTGCCTTGATTATATTTTCTTATAACCGTAGAATGTTTGTCTGTTTGTTTTTTATCGATTCCGAAACGGCTGGACCTATTTTAATAAGTTTTTGAAATATTTATAATGACCTAGTATTCGTTAAATTCGGTTATTGCTATATAGTTTTATGGCGATCGGAAAATTTCCTTCTCTTAACTGTTGAGTTCTGTTTCGAGTGGAATTATAAATCAGATTGATTCACAGCAACGCGTGGCCGGACAGCTATTTGTCATGTATAATATATTATTTTATAATTTAGATCTAAATTTAAATTAAGGATACGTTATTTAAATTATAAAATATAAATTCTACAATCATCTCCATTTCCAGAAGAAATCCCATCAAAATCGGTTAAGCCGTTCCGATGTACTAAATATAAACTTTAGCTTCCTCGAGAATGTCATCTTTTAGTAAAATATGTACAAAAATCTGTTAAGTAGATTTTGAGAAAATCTATCCCATACAGACACACAGTTTTTGGGAACTTTGTTTTATAATAAGTATAGATAGTAGATACAGCTTCTTCCCTATAAACTAAAACCGTACCGCCATCTGTCGTCATAACGCTTAACCATTTCGGCGACTCTTAATAACAAGTATATGTTACATGCCACGCTAGATGTCGCTTACAAGTTCTAGTTTTCGAAACTGTTCAATTATTTATTTATTACAATAATTAAAAAAAATGTAATTAAATATTATTAATTCTATAAAAAATAATTTGAAGATATAACTTACAATATTTGAGAGAGTAACGACAGATGGCGCTACGAGTAATATTTGTGACGAAACATAAAAACCATTCTTTTTATAAAACAAAGTCCCCGAAAGCTCTCTGTCCGTATAAGATTATTTTTTTTCAAAATGTACTTAACATATTATTACACGGTTACTTACTTATTACTAAAAGATAGTGCAATTCTTCGAGAAGGTTCAGGTTAATTGCCGTTTTATATTGATTGTTTAAGAGGTCGCGCGATTGTAAAAAAAAAACTCGCCTGGAGGGAACTATACTCACGTGCGCCGCGTATACCAGCAGAGGTACACTAAAGTAATGTTCTACAGAATTGTAGATCTACAAAAATACTACAAAAAAGTCCGTGATAGCATGTATCTGTCTCTTATAGTTATCTTACAATAACTTATGTTTAAAATGTCAATTGGGGACAAAATTTGTGCCACAACAATTTCCGGCGAATCCGCTGGCACAACTAGTAAATATTAATTAAGAAGTTAATTATATTGGTTTCATTAAATGCTTATTGCTGACTATATTTTTATTAAAATATTTAGGTATATCTTGTATTAGGTACATATTTTTCTTCTGAATTTTGAAAACCAACGTTGCTCAAACTATTTTTATGAAATTCAGCATGTAGGGGCTTTTTTTGTTAAAAACGATTTACCTAGGTTTCATTTAAAAAAAAAGTCGTTTGTCCCTATTTTCGTTCATTGAAAAAATGCTATAATCTACATTGAATAGAAAATACTATTTTTTCTGTCAATTGTAAAGTCTACAACTCTAAGTGGGGTCAACACAAATGTTACAAACATTTTGTCACATGATTTGGCTACGTATTTTACGACCGGCCGCTTTCCTGAAGTCAACTTACCTTAGTCGTATTTTACGACACCTCAGTAAGAAATGAGGGTGGTCTATTCTACTCAACCGGATATCACACGGCGGGTCTACTTACCTTAGTCGCTATTTACAATAAATCAGTAAGAAATGAGGGTGGTCTATTCTCAACCGGATATCACACGGCGGATCTACTAACCTTAGTCGCTGTTTACGATAAATCAGTAAGAAATGACGGTGGTCTATTCTACTCAACCGGATATCACACGGCAGGTCGACTTACCTTAGTCGCCTATTACGACACCTCGGTAGGAAATGAGGGTGGTCTATTCTCCTTAGCCTGATACCACACGGTGGGTCAACTCACCTTAGTCGCCTTTGACGAAACCTCGGTAAGAAAGGGGGTGGCCCTTTCTTACCGAGGTTTCCTTACCCTTATCCCACTCTAAGAGGGGTCGGCACGGATTTGACTACGTATTTTACGACCGGCCGCTTTTCTGAAGTCAACTTACCTTAGTCGTATTTTACGACACCTCGGTAAGAAAGAGGGTGGTCTATTTTACTCATCCGGATACCACACGGCAGGTCGACTTACCTTAGTCGCTGTTTACGATAAATCAGTAAGAAAGACGTGGTCTATTCTCCTTAGCCTGATACACACGGCGGGTCGACTTAACTTACTCGCGTTTTACGAAATCTCGGTAAGAAATAAGAGTGTTCTATTCTACTCAGCCGGATACCACACGGTGGGTCGACTTACCTTAGTCGCCTTCTACAACATCTCGGTAAGACATGAAAGTGGTGCTTTTCTATTCAGCCGTATATCACACGGTAATTAAAAAACAAACTATTTCGTTTTATTTCATTATCAAGCTATTACGTACAAAGCTGTACAAAAAGGCAATGATCTAACAAACGTCGACAAACAGTAGTTTCGCAGATATAAATAGCGTGGAAGTGGGACAGACGGTTTGGCGCCTGACCAACGCCGGCTAGGAATGTGTACCGTCAACAAAAACCACCCTTCATTGTTATTGAATATTTAATTTACGTGCTGTATGTTTTCCAAATTAAATAAATATAATTTCATTGGTTTGCAGTGTAGTATCCGGTTGAGTAGAATAGACCACCCTCATTTCTTACCGAGGTGTTGTTAAAGGCGACTAAGGTAAGTTGAGTGAAGACCCACCGTCTGGTATCCGTATTTTCAAAGCATTTTTATCATTTATATAATCTTCAATTGTATAATATTCTTTACGTAGATATAAACTTATCATTACCCGCCGAGTGGTATCCGGCTGAAATGAATAGTACCACCATCATTTCTTACTGAGGTGTCGGTAAAAGGCGACTAGGGTAAGTTGACCCACCGTATGGTATCCGACTGAGTAGAATCGACCACTCTCCGTCTTACTGAGGTGTCGTAAAATACGACTAAGGTAAGTTGACGTCAGGCAGGCGGCCGGTCGTGAAAACGCAGCCAAATCTTACAATATGTTTATAACATGTTGTGCCGACCCCAGTTAAAGTGGGATAAGGGCAGGAGGATATATATTTAATTGAATGTTGTATATTTCCCAAATTAAATAAATAAATATATTTTCATTGGTTTGCCGTGTAGTATCCGGTTGATTAGAATTCAGAAGACCTTTTGAAGAGATTTCTTACCGAGGTGTTGTAAAAGGCGACTAAGGTAAGTTGAGTGTAGACCCACCGTCTGGTATCCGTATATTCAAAACATTTTTATCATTTATATAATCTTCAATTGTGTAATATTCTTTACGTATAAACTTATCACTACATAGTATAAAACAAAGTTTTTCCCTCTTTCCCTACGAATGCTTAAATCTTTAAAACTACGCAACATATATTGAAGCCGTTTTTTTAAATAGATAAAGTGATTGAAGAAGAAGTTTTATATGTATAACAACAATCAATGTGGAGTAGAAAAATACTGTAATTTTTGAGGTTTCTAATGTGATGTTGTAAATAATTACATTTTTTTCCGGTTACCTTATCAAAATAATGTACTAAGTATTTGTACACTTTAAAAAGGTGTACAGAAAAGTCCGCGATGGTATATGTCTATCTCTTATGGATAACCCACATTAGCATTTTTTGACATGTAATTTTTACGAAATTTTAAACAATACAGCATTAATCCTTATTTAACTCAGTACGTTAAATATATTTTTGATTTAATATAGATCAATATGGCCGTTAACAGCATGTAATTTAAATGAACATTTACGAAGATATTAGATTGAAAATGCAGGGGCATAGCGGTTTTTGTTTTACTCCAAATTTAACGCATACGGGCCACGGACAGTAATGAATAAATAAAAATGACTGGATCGATTTTAATCATTTCTTTCACTGAGTGACATAGGCTATATATTTTTTACCCGTGCCAAGCCGGCGCGGGCCGCTTGTTCCTAATAAAATTTAAAAAAAGGATACTATTTATTCTGCTAACGCTACATGAGTTAGTACTGAGTTTGTTACGGTCAATGGACCTAGGAAGGAATTCTAGGCTGCATATTAATCTCAATTCCTTCTTAAACGGATAAATCTGGATCGCACTAGGTTTAATGTTTATATATTTGTAGCCGTGATGGCCTGATAGGTAGAACCAAAAGAAAAATAACAAAATCGCGGGTATGTTTCAACACCTCAATGTCCATAGACAAGCTATAAACGATAGATTCATCGTTCGACGTCATTTCCATAGAGTAATTATACTAGAGTGGGAGAGCCAGATGAAGGCCTGTAAGTGAGTGTCACAATACATAATGAAAGGGAAGATTAAACTCGTATATTTCATAAATAATAAATATATGGGACACTTACACACACGGTCGTCCGTCCCCGAAGTAAGTAACTTAATACTTGTGTTATGGTAGACATACAACTGGTGAATATATACTTATATATTTTTAAATACATACTTAAATACAAATATACACCCAGGCTCAAAGACCAACAAATTCATTTTATAGAATATGTTGGCCCTCGGCGGGAATCGAACCCGCAACCCGCGGAGTTGAAGTCAGGGTCACTACCCACTGCACCAACGGGCCAGTCATCTTTGTCTAATTACACATAAAAAAGAGAGACGGATAGATAACCCTTATCGGGTCGAGTCGGTTTGGCTTATCTTTCCTAGGGGGGCGGAGAGGGGCGGTGGAGCGGTTCTGCTGCTGGCGAGTCCAGGTGGTAGCGACTTGCCTAAGCCCATCGTCTGCCGCTCTGTCAGGGGACCTTCGAATGTTCCGAACGGGGTACATCGGACGTCTGGCTTACAGGTCCCTGAGGCGGTCGGTGCATCTGGTGCTCCCGATGCACCGGCTAGCGGAGGGGGCCTTCTCTATCGAGGGGTCCCTACATCTCTCATAATGCGTACAACGAAGGTGTGAAATTCCCTTTCGCATTTATCTTCCCAGATTCCTATTAATTGAATACCTTCAAAAAAAGATTGAATAGAAACTATATTGGCAAACGCGGTCCACCTTATTATACATTTTTCTGTCAGGCGAGATCATAGCCAGCAGCTAGCCTTATAAAGTAATAAAAAAATTCTATGGTCGATTCAAATATCCTCAAATGCATCTTCATTTATAATTAAATAATTTTACATATTATATTTAAACGAAACGAAAACTTAAAAGAAATGGTATTGGCCGAATAGAATAGTACCACTCTCATTTCTTACCGAGGTGTCGTAAAAGGCGACTAAGGTAAGTCGACCCGCCGTGTGGTATCCGGATGAGTAGAATAGACTACCCTCATTTCTTATCGAGGTGTCGTAAAATACGACTAAGTTAAGTTAAGTTAAGTATTGTATGACTAAGTTAAGTCAGGCAGGCGGCCGGTCGTAAAATACGTAGCCGATTCATGTGACAACATGTTTATAACATGTTGTGCCGACCTGGGCCGAGTGGGATAAGGGCTGGAAGATGATGATGAAGTCCATAAAATACATAATTTATATAATTAGGCGTTACTTTGCGGAGGTCTGCAATTACAATTTTTAAAATTACATTAAATTACTTTTTTCCTATAAAATACTTTCTCATATAATAGATGTAACCGGTTAATCATTAAGAACTTATACAGTTCACCTTCTTACCTGTCTAGTCTCAAGATACACTAACCTCAAAAGCTCAGCGAGCGCCTGTTGAGATATCTTATCTTTTGCTATTAGCCTTTCGAGCGACACAACTATATGCACAATAATGGGCAAATTTATGTTCTTCATTTCCTCTTCCGCTTTTACGAGACTGGAATTTCTTATACATACTACATTCCAGTAATTTTATATTGAAATACCAACCAACCAACTAACGGCCAAGTACCAAGCTATTGTTCAAGGAATTTTACGAATTAGGCCTCTGAACCGCTATTTGAACACCATATGCACAAACCGTTGCTTACCCGTCGTGTGGTATCCGGCTGAGTAGAATAGACCACCCTCTTTCTTACCGTGGTGTCACAAAAGCGACTTAGGTAAGTTAACGTCAGGCAGGCGTCCGGTCGGAAAATACGCAGCCAAATCATGTGACAACATGTTGTGCCGACTCATTTAGAGTGGGATAAGGGCAGGAGGATGATGTGTACAAATTATTTATTATATGATTTCTATAGCCAATAAAGATACATGGATATTAGGCATGGACAGAATCACCAATCACTTAATGATCATGATATTAAAAACTTTTCATATAGCATCATCTGCTAATGAGTTTTAGAGTAACTGCTATACTGCTATACAAAATTATGGATAGGTATTCTATGAAAAAGTAAAATAATAAATTAATACTGAGACTAACTCACTAATATTGAGCAAAATTATTGTTAATACAAACAAATGTAATTCTTATATCTCATATATTACGGTCGATAATTCGGGAAGATTTAAATTTATTTACGGAGAAGAAAGCACTTTTACATTATTCCAACTGAAACTATATCCTAGAAATATCGACCGTATTGAATATTATTTAAAAAATACATTTGTTTGTAATAGCAATCGCTTTATCAAGTAATATATATAGCGAATAGCTGAATAATATAATAGCGGATAGCGTTTTTGCTAATCAATATTACTGGGAAAAATTATTATTGATTAGCAAAAACGCTATCCGCTATTATATTATTTACGTTAATGGACTAAATGATTGCTTATACGAGCAAATGTAATCTTTATGTCCTATACACTGCATACGACATAAAGAATACATTTGTTTGTACTCGAATAGCATTAGCAGCATTAGCATGTCTTATGCAAACAAATGTAGTCTTTATGTACTATACACTGCATACGACATAAAGAATACATTTGTTTGTATTCCAATAGCATTAGCAGTAGCAGGTATGATCACGTGATTAAAATCGATTATATCGTGGAACGAATAAGATTCTTATATAGCAATCATACCCAAGCCTAATGGATATGTCTTAAAAAGGCGGTCAAAAGGTTAACTGACAATTTATTAAACTTTTCTAAATGTTTAGTGCTGGATGCTGCTTGATAAAAGATAATTCTTTCAATGCGTCAACAATCAGCAAACTTTGCAGATAGGATCGCAATGCTGCGTCAATTGTAATGATAAATCATGCTACCCATAATGAGACGATGATTTAAAGTATCAGCAAATAGTGATACTATCACTAATTGGTCGCCACAACCTCTTCAGTTTATGGGAGAAGTGAAGTTGGGAATGAGAAACAAATCGGGACAATTCGTAATCTAAATTAAAAAAAAATAACGAGTTCTAGATGTTATATTATTAAGTTATGCCGTGTGGTATCCGGCTGAATAGAATAGTACCACCCTCATTTCTTAACGAGGTGTTGTAAAAGGCGACTAAAGTAAGTCGACCCGCCGTGTAGTATCCGGCTGAGTAGAATAGACCAACCTCGTTTCTTACCGAGGTGTCGTAAAAGGCGACTAGGGTAAGTTGATCCATCGTGTGGTATCCGGCTGAGTAGAATAGACCAACCTCGTTTCTTACCGAGGTGTAGTAAAAGGCGACTAAGGTAAGTTGACCCATCGTGTGGTATCCGGTTGAGTAAAGTAGACCACCTTCTTTCTTACCGAGGAGTCGTAAAATACGACTAGGATAAGTTGACATCATGCGGCCGGTCGTAAAATACGTAGTCAAATCATATGACAACATATTTGAAACATGTTGTGCCGACCCCACTTAGAGTGGGATAAGGGCAGGATAATGAACGAGCTCTAGATGACTCTAAATTTTAAAATCAATTTCTTCCGCTTCATATTCCTTCCCACTATCGCATTGATAAAAAAGATTGAGAACAACCGCTCTGTATATTTGATTACTTCCTAATATTCTAATGGTTCGGAAATACAAATCATTACAAAACAAAGAACTATTCCGCTTTAACTTAGTTCGTTTCCGTTATGTTAATTTTAACTGGCGACTTAATGTTGCGATGACTTATTCGACGGAAGAAAACGTTGGTTTGAATAATGGATTATTTATAACAGAATAATAAATTATTCTTTTGATAACTCATCAAGATAACTATTTCATATAGGTACTATATCTGGGGGAGGTATAAGGAAAGTTGACGTCAGGCAGGCGAACAGTCGTAAAGAAATTTTTTTTTTCTTTTTATACATATATTTAGAAAGAGAAAGAAAAATTAAAAAAAAAACCACATGTATAAAGGCGGACTTATCCCTAAAAGGGATCTCTTCCAGTCAACCTTTGAATAATAGAAGAAAAAGGAAAAGAATTGAAGAAGAAAAAGAGTACGGGTCATATAGAGAAAAAGAAAAAGTTTATATAAATTGAACTATTTAATCTATTAAATAATTTTAGTAAAATATGTAGATAAAAAGATGCTACTAATATTACTTACTTAACATAAATATTTTCTAATCTTTAACTTAAATACTGAAAGGGAAAAAGATTTCCGGATTGATACTGGTAAATCATTCCACAGCTTGAAAGCTAAATGATCTCGAGTAAGTCAGTGAGGAGCATTTAGGGAAAGCAAGATCTAAGGTATTTATAGATCTTAGCCGGCCACATCTTACATACGACAAGAAGATGAATCGCTCTTTAAGATATATTTAAGCCTTTTACATTTTGACAATCAAAAAAGGCAGTCTAAATAACACAATCCTTATGACACTGGGTGAAAGTCTTTCATCGTCTGAGAACTATAAGTACTCTATTCAGCAAAGCCCTAAATCCTGCAGTATCGTCGGCCCAGTTACACGTAAGCCCTTAGGATTAGGCCTTAAGACCCCAGGCTCTGTTGCAACTGGGACAGGCTTTAGCTTCTACAAGTACGTGACACGTTCGCAGGTTTTGAATGAAATATATCAGATGAGTATTTCTCAATGATGAGTGATCTCAAAGATTTCCAAAATGAAAGAGTAGATTTTATATATATTTTTATGAAATAATATTTTTAAGACTATGTGTTATAGATAAACCTTCATTAAAATTAAAACAGGAATATATATTAAAATTATAAATGAGAAAATCCATTTTCCTGACTTTCTGTCTTACACCTGTTAATATTTCGCAAGTAATTGATCCGCTAAAAGAATTTGATGAAATATGGAAGTCTGTATATTGGGCTAGCGATACAAATATGGGCTGAATGGGATACAAAAATGTTAAACAGATAAAACACAATTTATAATTGAGGGTGTATTAACACTTAAATTGATAAACGAAGTCGCGAGAAAAGTATTTTATATATGAACTTAATATTTAAAAGTATCATCATCCTCTTGACCTTATCCATTATCATTATCTTATCGGGACAACATTTTATAAACATGTTGTCACATAATTTGGCTACGTATTTTACAACCGGCCGCCTGACGGCAACTTACCTTAGTCATATTTTAAGACACCTCGGTAAGAAGGAGGGTGGTCTATTTTACTCAACGGGATACCATACGGCATACTAAGAAATATAAAATCACATACCCGGCAACAACCATAAAACTTAAAAAGTACGATAAAAACTTATTTCAATGACGTCGTACATCGTTTTATCGTGATATTAGATATAGTAATTTTTTAAATCCGCATACGACTATGTTCCGAATGTCTATTTCTCTAATAGCTAATGATTGACAAGCTAACTGGTTTAACGGCGACTAGTTTCCGACCTAGTTGCTATTCTTCGACTAGTACTTAGAATACCACACCACAAACGTAGACGCGTAAATAAAGTTGTAACATTTAGCCAATAGCCAGTGTTCGCCTGCAAAACTGGTCACAGCACCGTTACGGTCCCGGAATGCAAACATATAATGTACAATTGACGATTTGCCTTTCTCTCCGCTTAAAAGACTGGTTTTTAAATTCAAATTCAATGGCCTGAGAAAATAGTAATAATAAGTAAAATGACAGAGGTCTGCTGTAACGAAAAACTAATCCGTAGAATTAATTCTCATCTTTTTTTTAAACTTACTTACAAAACTGACTTTTTGTTTCTAAATTAGTAAATCAATTGCATATACACTACGAGTAGCGTCGGAGAATATCGTCCTAAGGGTGCCCATTGTGAGAACACGGCTTAGGGCGACGTGTAATGGAGGGCTGATGGCATGACTTTGATTAGTCAATACGAGGACGGAAGGGTGGCAAGAAGCCACCACCAACCGACGTCAGAAATCTAGGACCTCGTCCTCGCCAGCGAAGACGCTGTGTGTGTATTACGTGTTTCTGTGTTTGCGATCGTTATTTGATCGTCAGGGTCATATAGGACGCTTTTTGGATGTCTATATTTTCGGAGGTCAGACCTAACTGAGATGTAGGTGGAAGCAACTGAAAGGAGAGGGTTCGGGTTTACCGCAGATTTCGAAAAACGTTTAAAGAGGTGGACCTATAAATTGTATATTACAATATGTTTGGGTGTCTGTTCTTTTTAAAAGATACCGTTGACAAATGACAAAATGTAACTAGTTATAAGAATAGTTTTTGGAACTACTGACTACTGTATTTCTTGCTGGCTCTACTCGGTAGGAACAGCTTCCCCAACCACTATTAGAGATGACGATTCAAAAGCACATGTGTACAACTTTACTTGAATAAAGCATATTTTGAATAACGTTAATAGAGCATCGGTGATAGCAAAGACTCCTTTCAAGGGGTCATGGGTTCAAACCCCGGACAGGCAATGAGTTCTTCTATTAAAAAACTAATATGCTTATTTGATATCAGCAATTTATCACACGCTTTTCAGTTAGATAAGATCGAGAGAAAACGTGAATATCTTTAGAGAATTCTGGAGATATGTGTAACCTGCCAATTGGGACAGCGTGTTGGGTCTAAACTTCATCCCTTTTCACCAAAATAACGGCCATTGCCCAGCAGTGGGATAGTTGCAGGCCGTTACTGTATTAGAACTACTCTCTTCTCAGTTATTTGCATCCTTAACGATGCTTTCGTGCGTCACACCTGGTTAGTCTGTATACGCCGTTAGGGCTAACAGTGTATTGACAATTCGAAACAAAAAAAGCTGACCATTGCATGGTAATATTTGCTTACATACCGCGTCGTAACGGTACTGAAGGCAGATTGCTGTGCGCAGGTGAGAAGTTAGCAGACTCATCTTTTAATTGCAACAAACGCTTTATTATTCTTGTATCACACAAGACATACCCGCGGTTTTGTTCGCGACTGAATGATACAATATCCTCGAGTATAGTTTATAGAAGTACATTGTGGAATACATTAGTACAAATGTTATGATAGAACTATTTTGCTATAATCCGCGTTTGTTAAGAAAATCTAGTAATGCTAAATGTAGGATACAAAAACGGTATGAAACCCGTATATTTTATTTATCTTTGTCTAATCGAATAAAAGAGAGGGACGCACATATCACATAAACAGAGGGGCAGAAAATAAGACTCATTTCCTTTTTTTACTGTTGATTTACACATTTTAGGCTGCCTTCCCTGCTTTAGTATATCTGTCTTTTCACTCATCATCTTGCTCTTATCCCACTCTAAGTGGGGTCGGCACAACATGTTATAAACATGTTGTCATATGATTTGGCTACGTATTTCCCGATTGCCTGCCTGATGTCAACATACTTAAGTTGCCTTTTACGACACCTCGGTAAGAAATGAAGGTGGTATATTCTACGAAGGTGCTATCTCTCTACTCTATCTCTGTCTTTTCACTCGAGAACAAAATATATCATAATACGTAATTGAGGGTATTTGAACATATAAGAAAAAGCTGTGGTAGCCCAGCGGTATCACCGTGCGTCTCTTTCGAGAAGGTCTAGGGTTCAAACCCCCGGGCAGGCACCAATGAGTTTTCTAGTAAAACTTATGTGTCTAATTGATAATTACAATTTATCACACGCTTTTCGGTGAAGGAAAACATCGTGAGGAAACCTGCATATCTCTAGAGAATTCTGGAGATACGTGTAACCTACCAATCCGCATTGGAGCAGCGTGGTAGGTCTTAGCTCCAATCCTTCTCTCCAAAAAAAAAACGGAGAGAAGAGGCCTATTCTCAGCAGTGGGATAGTTACCTTTTTTTTTACTTACCGAACAAATAAGTTGAAGCGAACGATTTGCGGGTATTTTTATAATTAGCATAGATTATGTTTATATATTCACTGGTATTAGCGATCTAATAAATCTACTCGGGTTGATCGACCGCTTGACCGTTATAAAGATTCCGTGTATCGTATAAAGGTCACATTATATTTATACATGTCTGTATTGTTATAACAACACGTTAACTGCGACATCTGTTCATCAAATCCAGACCGTAAAAGGGAACGCTTGTTTATTTTATTTTAAAACTAGTTGTGCCTGCGACTTCTCGTGGTAATCAATGTGACACACAATTTTGAACATATACTAAAACTTACAATAAATGCTTTAACTCTATCGACCCTTTTTGCACATCTAGAAACTCTTTCAGAAATGCAATCTTAAACAACATTGAGTTACATAACTCATAATCTTCTTCACCAATCATCACATATAATCTTATACAATCTCATACACGTCCATATACTTTATAAAAATTTTACAGCACATACACTACACATATACCACAAACAACCACACTAACACATAACACCATCATACATAATTTTGTTTACATATTTTATTTTTATTTTTTTCTTGATTTGTTAACTTTAATTTAATTTAAAAATAATGTTCAACTAAAAAAGATTCTTTTTGTTTTTCTATTTAAATTTATTAATTATAATATGTCTATTACCTACATAGTTTGACTCAATGTCTACAATGTTTAATCTAAGAAATGTAATCCTTAATGGCTTATGATAATATTTTTATATTAAGAGTAATTTAGTCATAATAAAAGCTGTGGATTTTTTACAAATAAATAAATAAATAAATAAATAAATATAACTAGTTATTGTGAGTTAACCATAAGAGATAGAGACATGCTTTCGCGGACTTTTTTGTACTATTTTTGTAGATTTACAATTCTTTAGTACATTACTTAAGTGTATGTTTGCTGGTTTACGCAGTTTTTTGTGATAGTAAATAAAGGTAAAAAATTGTGAAGGCATACCTCTAGAAATTTTCTTTTTAATATAGAGGTGAGTTCCATTTCATAATCTAAACCAATCTAGACAAGTCTACAGAAAGGTTAAAACTCAGTATAAGAGATATGCCCATATGTTGCATATTACAAAATTGAAGATTATTTGGATGACAAAAATGCCTGGAAATTCAGGAATTTTGCTGTAAGGATTTTCATTTGAAAATCCTTACAGCTTCATACAAGACTGCGGTTCAATAATGTAATATTGCAAATGTTTAAATGATTCACGATCGAGTTTCTTCCTGATTCTTCTCGGTAAGAGCATTCCGAACCAGTTGTAATTTCATTAACCATATTGATCCTTGATTCAAAAGTGCTTAAAAGAACTTATTTGAATAAAGACTATTTTAATTTGATTTAAAACGGTTGGATAAAAGGATCAATATAACAATATAATCCCTTGTCTACTAGACATAATACAAACATCTAAATATATACTGCAAAAAAACTTTCAAGAGTGTGTCTAAAAAAAGCTTTGAAAAGGGGAAAAAAACAAAAACGAGACTCGCATTAAGAGCTACAGACCAATTTCCACAATCAAAGCTACATCCGAAGCGTACTTGAATCCGGCTACATCTGCTGAAAGCTTTTGAAAAGGTCAAGGGCGGGTGACGTAACCTTGGCGCTTACTGCAGCATCCGAATACTGTGGGGACCAAGTTGGCGGTATATTTTAGGACTGTCCTTATTTCAGTTCTCTATAAAATCTGTGATAATATAATAGTAGTGATATTATTACTCGAAGTGTAAACAGTAAGGATGTAACATGGAGTAGAAAATAACAATCAATCAATTTTTTTCTTTAAAATAATCGATTTTTTGGACTATTTGGAAATTTGCCTTTTTATATCAATAATTAATTACAATAAAGGATAATTAAAGTACCAAGAACACAACACAACTACCAAGAAATAATAACAGATGCGCTCGAAATCGATTATTTTGATCGCACAAATCGATTAATTTGGTTCAAAATAATCGATTTTTCAAAATAGATTTTTCTACTATTTGATAAGTTGCCTTTTTATATCAATAATTAATTACAATAAAGGCTAATTAAAGAGGACAACTACCAAGAAATAATAACAGATGCGCTGTTTGTGAAATTCTATAAAAATGTGTAGTTTGGCTACATTGCTTTCATTCAAAAGACACATCTAATTTTATAAAACAGGGATAAAACTAGATTTTTTTAAAATAAAACCTAGCTAGATCAATTTTATTTCCTCCATAACCCCGTACATAGTGAATTTCCGAGTTTCCGAAATATATATATATATATATATATATATATATATATATATATATATATATATATATATATATATATACATATATATATATATACATAAAGGATTAACTCATTCAAATATTAAAGATATCACGATGCACTCACTCGTAAAAGTGATGCCTCTATCCAGTTATCAAGCAAAATTGATTCGAGACAATTGATTGGTAATTAAACAACGGTTGCGTAAAACATTTCGCAATTATTATTAAAACAAATCAAGGTTTTGTGTCAAGGTATTCCAGAAAACAATCTTTTTTTATACATCCGTTAAATATTTATTGTAATAGCTTCAACTTTATGTACTTCAACAACATAATCGGGATAAATTGCGTATGTGACTCATAACTGCCGACTATTAGTGATTTGAATACCTTTAAAAAAGAGTGAATAGGCGATTTGGCAAGCACCAAATCTTCGCTTTCCACCAGGCGAGATCGTACCCAGGCGCTAGCCTTATCATGTAAAAAGATCTCCAAACCTAAAATTACTCAAAAACTATTAAGAGAAACACTTTATATGACAGGAGGATGCCTTGAAAGAGATGCTTGGATGCGTAAAGTATAACATGCATATAAAAGGAGTAGCGCCAGAGTTGACAATTGATAGGAGAGAATGGAAGAGAGAAACATATTGTCCGACCGCACTTGGAGTGGGATAAAGGCAGGAGAATAATGACACTTTCGGATTTATAATATAGTATGGAAACCCAAAAAGCTATGGTAGCCTAGCGGTAACACCGTGCGACTCTTTCGAGGAGGTCACGGTTTTAAATTCGCACAGACACCAATGAGTTTTTCTGTTAAAACTTACGTGTCTAATTGATAATTGCAATTTATCACACGCTTTTCGGTGAAGGAAAACATCGTGAGGAAACCTGCATATCTCTAGAGAATTCTGGAGATATGTGTAACCTACCAATCCGCATTGGAGCAGCGTGGTAGGTCTTAGCTCCAATCCTTCTCTCCAAAAACGGAGAGAAGAGGCCTATTCTCAGCAGTGGGATAGTAACAGGCCGCTACTTACTCTACTTTATGGAAACCTTCTTGGAAGCGATCTTTCGCATTTTTTCTAAAGTAAATGGAAACTAATAGCAAGGTCGACTAGTTTCGTGTGATCGCTGAATGCATAATTGAATCGAATATCGATTTAATGGGACCGGTGCTTTCTGTACCGCATGAGACAGGATTGACCTTTCTGTTGTATAAAGAAAAACTTATCCAGCGATTTAATTGCGAATAAATAAAAAAAAAATGATCTTAGAAAAAATGGTCTCGTCGAAAATATCATCAATCAAGAAAACTAAATCATTTTTAAATTTAAATTATCGTGAGTAGTATTCATAGTTAATTTCTACAGTTCACATACACAGTTCCCGCCGCAATAACGTCGTGTAAAGAGCTCATGAATAAGTGCCCTGGATGGGTTCGAAACTAGTCGGGCTAACCCGATAGAATAAGACGCTAGTATAACAGGTTCTATACATTAACTAAAAGTAAATCTTTTTAAACTTAACTTCTTCTTAACTCTTACTCTTCTTAACTTCTACTTAACTCTTTATTCCAAATACTTATTTAAAGGGTTATTGGATATTGCCTCTGCGCTTTGCCTCTCTATTAATAAAATTAAAAAGATCAAAAGTTATGAAACTAAGACATGTATAAATAGTCGCCGCAATTTGTCTTTAGATACGTAAATTTCTCGATATACAGTTTCACTAAAACACGTGAGGTTATTTCGTCAATGTAAACTGAATTTTTAATTGCGGAAGGAGTGTTGTCCTGGGAAAATAAGTAAGATCTGGCAACCCTACAACCAAACCCCACTCGTCCCCACTCCCTAGGGAACTCATCCTACTCCAGAATAGCAATTTGTTGCCCTGTTATGACTTAGTATAAGTTATTAAATTGTATAAGGAACTTGCTGAATTCAATAACCAATACTGAAACATAAAATGAATGTCTTTTATTTGTATTAATTGTTCGGTAATTTTTTTGTGAGATAAAAAAAGATTAAAGTTGAAAAAAAAAGGAAAATTGATTGTGTAGGTGGGGCTCGATATATAGGTATTTTCACTTCGCTAGACCGCCCATTCCCCAAATGAGCTACCATGACTTTACAATTGACAACAAAAATAGTCTTTTTCATTCAATGTAAATTTTAGCAATTTCTTCAGTGCCCGAAAACAGGGATAAAAGATATATTTTCTATCCCATCAATCGATTGATATAGATCGATTTTTCCTCCCAAAACCCCCTGAATGCTGAATTTCATGAAAATCGTTGGAGCCGTTTCCGAAATTCAGAAAAATATATATACAAGAGTTAACTGTTTTAAATATTAAAGATACTTTATGTTAAAGTATACTTAATAAATAAACTATACTTAATAAATAAGCAAAAACAAACTTAAAATATGTACTTAATTAGAATTTAAAGAACCTACACAACGTTATGCATTAGTCTTTTAAATACCTATATTAGTCTACATACAAATATAAATAAAAAATGATGTTTAAAATATATAGTTATAATTAATTAATTAATTAAAGTTTGAAGTTGTACATTTTTCACCATATTATAAATATATTTATACTTACCTACATATACATAGTAAATTAGTTTAGCTTTTATCTGTTGCTGACGTCCGTGCGTAAAAAATGGCGGCCACTGAAAATCGGTGTTCGGGTTTCAAATTCGAACCAAAGCCGAGTGGTTACCCATTTTATGGCGTCACACCGCGCCTTTATAAATAAATTTATCATAATTATTGTGTATATATGTAAAACTTAGTGGTGTACGTTATAAATAAAGTTTTTCTTTCTTTCTTTCTTTCTAAAGTTATGTTAAAGTTAAAGAGTCGCTTTGATCTGCAATGATTAAGTAAAGTAGCGGTCGGATTATATTAAGATTATAATCCCACAGTTGGACAAAGGGTTTGGAAAAGACAAGGATTGGCGCACAGACCGATTGTTAAGCACATAATTATTTTCATAATCCTGTAGACGGCAACATTTTTAAACAGTGTTTTAAGTTATTGTTGCTAGTAAGTAAGTAGCGGCCTGTTACTATCCCACTGCTGGGCATAGGCCTCTTCTCTCCGTTATTGGAGAGAAGGATTGGAGCTAAGACCTACCACGCTGCTCCAATGCGGATTGGTAGGTTACACATATCTCCAGAATTCTCTAGAGATATGCAGGTTTCCTCACGATGTTTTCCTTCACCGAAAAGCGTGTGATAAATTGCAATTATCAATTAGACACATAAGTTTTAATAGAAAAACTCATTGGTGTCTGCCCGGGTTTGAACCCATGATCGTCTCTAGAGATTCACACGGTCGCACCGCTAGGCCATCACAGCTTGTTGCTAGTAACACATCATAATTCCCTCTCATCCAGGAGTATAAAAATGGTCAGGTCAAGAACAGAGGTCTCTTTTACGATCGGTACTCGCGTGCGAAAGCTCTGTTAGTTGATCTGTTCACTTCAGCCATTTTGTTTTTGTTTGTTTGGTTGCAAATGTATTAATTTTGTTTTTTTTTATATAAACTACTTTAGATCCTAACAGTATAATATATGTTATACAATGTATATATTACCCAATCACTTATCTAACTTTACAGGGCAACGCCCACCAAACGTCTGCTTTGAACGTAGCGTTGAATTCAATTACCTATTTGAAGTGTCAAAGTCATTTGAAAGTCCAAGGGCGTTTATATCGCACGGGTATTGACTTTAGAATAATTAAATCATTTATTTCCTTCAGATCAAAATAAGATAGATTGGATGATAAATAAGCCTGGATTTAAAAATCCTTTAAGCTTCATACAGGACTGCGGTTTAATAATGTAAAATTGAAAATGTTTAAAGATTGACCGCCGAGTTTTTTTCTTATTCTTCTCGGTAAAAGCAACATTCCGAACCAGTTGTAGCTTCATTAATCTTGTTGATCCTTGACGATACAAAAGTGCTTGAAAGAGCCTATTTTAATAAAGATTATTTTGATTTGATTTGATTTGATAGACTTGTGGAATCGACTGAAGAAAATTTTACTATACGAGCGTGTCGTAGTTAGGGAAATGCGGAAGTAGAGTGCAGAAGCTAGAGGGCGAGAAAGTTGTCCTAAGGTTCCCTCACTAAAACGCCATCTAAAGTCCGACCACAGCTTAGGACGACGTGCAGTGGAGGACTGGATATATGACCGTGATTATAGGCTAACCGTTTCACTTAAACTTCGCCAACGGGGTTTTCTTTTCTTCCAGGGAGGAAAAAATCCCTACAGACTTCTACCACAAGGCAGGGTATGTTCGGCAGTATTCCACTCGCACGAACTATAACAACCTCCCGGAAATTGCTAGATTGGCACGGAACTTTTTTTTTTTTTTTTTCGCCGAACCATTATTTTCCTCAACATTTCTACGTAATTTAGTAAAAAGTGTAAGGTTAACGAATACCTTTTAGAGAAATTTTAGATTCCAAAATAAATCAATAGTTTTAATGTGAACTCAGTCCTTAATTGTATGTATGTAGAACAAGTTAATCGCTGTCGAACTTGAACAGTATGTGGGCAAAACACTCTTATCAACCGCGACCTTCATTTGTATACTGGTGGGCGTATCACTAAACGTGATTTCATTCATATTTTGTATAGATTTAAAAAACTATGTAATAAAGTTCAATGTAGAGCAGAGATGAGCAACACGCAGGCTACTTGCAGCCTTTTAAACATTTGTACTCGGACTACCAAGTATTTCTAAAATTGAATTTATTTTAAAGACTTTCGCCTATTAGGCGATAATATATTGTTAAAAAAAACTATACTTATATATAAAGCTGAAGAGTTTGTTTGTTTGATTGTTGAACGCGCTAATTTTAGGTACTAGGTACTGGACAGATTTGCAAAATTCTTTTAATGTAAGATAGTATATCGAGTAAGGCTTTAGGCTATATAACATCACGCTAAGATGAATAGGAGAGGAGCAGCAATAAAAAATATTACGAAAACGGCAAAATTTAAAGCTTCCCTTGCGTGCGCTGAATAAACGGTGATGGTTATTCAAAAATCCTGTATTACAAAATTGTTCCCCACTAAAAGTTCTAAATAAGAGTCCGCGACAGCATATGTCTAGCTTTTAAGGTTAACCCACTTTAACCATTTATTATGGATAACCATAAAGACAAAAAAGACTATATTACGATTTTAATGTTTTCACGCGGGCGGAGCCGTAGCGATTGCTAGTATTGTCATAAAAAAAAATAGTAGTACTAAACTGATATCTTAACTTTTTTTAATTATATTTTGTTTCTATTAATTCAAATTAAAGTTTTATAAATTATTAATAAGAGTTACTTCATGTGCGACCCGCTAAAAATTTTTAACATTTAAATTGGCCCGTTGATAAAAGGTTGCTCACCCCTGTTGAGTCTCCTTCTATTTGGAGATAACACCCACCGCACCAATCTAATGCAAATTGGTGGTTTTTATATATCCGTTGAACGGTTGGAGCGTCAAAGCTTAACAAAAACAGACTCATATTATTCCAATAATGTATAAAAGTACGCGACAATGCGCAGGTCCATAATACGAGTTAAGAAAATATTAGATTTATATAACCCGCAATTTTTGACGTGACAACGTCTTAAATTAGGTTGCGGCATGGAGTCACTCATGAAAAAGTGTAACGCCCGCTCACGTCTGTTACGGTGAGTCACCGAACGAAAGAGAGGCCCGCCGGACTGGCGAATGCCTTGCGTCTCTCTCCCACTTCAATCCATCACATTTAAAAAGACGTCACGTAAAATCTTTGCCCGTAAAACCGACTTTACAGGCAACCGTTTTTTTTGGTTACTTTTTGTTATATCATTTTCTTTATATTGTTGGTACGGATTTAATATCAAACTTAAAGAAATCTTTAATATTTAAATGAGTTAATCTTGTATCTATATAAATATATTTTCATCTCGGAAACGGCTCCAACGATTTTCCTGAAATTGAGCATGTAGGTGATTTTTGGAGGAGAAAAATTGATCTATTGTTTTGTCCCTGTTTTTGGGCATTAAAAAATACTAAATTTTATATTGAATAAAAGACACTATTTTTGCCATGAACTGTTCTTTTTTGTTTTATTTTTTATTTTGCAAAAATTACCGAACGAGGCTCATATACAAAAAACATTAAACTTGTTGTTTCAAATAGATTGTGATCGGGTTATAACATTACTTAACTTCAAATTTAGCGTCGTTCTATCAATAAAAGCGTTCAAATTAACATTTATCTAACCTACTCGATTATTTAATACCCAATAGTTACGAGTTTTTAGAAAAAAATACACAATCACCGTTTATTTCTCCTTCACTATAAATAGAAGGGAAATTGAACTCATTCAAGTATAAAAAACATCACAAGTAGATAAGAAGTGAAATTGCAGCTTTCGTAAGTACAAAATAAGGGCAAACTTTTTTAAACTACTTTAAAGTTTCACACAAATCATAATAGAAGTAATGCTTACAAAAAGGTAAAGAAATAAAAGCAATATCGATCGACGGTCTATTTTGTCAAACAATCTAACTTTCGCCTTTTTTCGGATATGTTCATCATTCTCCTGCCCTTATCCCACTCTATGTGAAGTCGTCACAACATGCTATAAACATGTAACATAAATAAATAAATATATAGGACACTTACACACACGGTCGTCCGTCCCCAAAGTAAGTAACTTAATACTTGTGTTACGGGTGACAGACAACTGGTGAATATATACATACATAATTTTTAAATACATAGTTAAATACAAATATATCATTATACTTAATTTAAATTATATTTATACTTAATTTCTTATACTTAATTTAAACCTTTCTGTAGACTGGTCTAGTATTGATTGCGGAATTTTATTGTAAAAGCGAATACCAAAACCACAGGATATACAGGTTTCCTCACGATGTTTTCCCTTACTAAAAAGCGTGTGATAAGTTGCAAATAAATCGCAACACTATCACGGTCAATAACAAGTATACAATTCTACCGTACTAATTTCGCAATATTCCGTTTCATTGAAGTAAATTATCTAATATTACATTAAAGTACCTGATTGACAGAGTCTTGCTTGGTAATTTTTTACAAAAGAAAAAAATCTTCCAAAAAAACAAAAAATTGGCTAGGTGGGCTCTAGCCTAGATATTTTCATTTCTCAAGATTACCCGTTCCCCGAATAATCTAGGCTGACTGGACAATTAACGGCAAAATAGTGTTTTATATATTCAATGTAAATTTTAGTACTTTTTTAATGGCTAAAACTAGGTAAATAAAACCTAGCTAGGTCGATTTTTCTCCCCCAATACCATTATTTTATATGCATGTCGTACTTCACACAATCCAACCACCTCTTTTTAGACCTCCCTCTAGTCACATATCCATCCACATTCATATTTAACACTCGTTTGGTGAGATAATTTTTATCCCTCCTAATAAATTAAACAGTAATATAACACTAAACTTTTAAATGAGAAAGTCTGACTGTGGTTGTTACTCTTTAAAGACTAAAAAACCATTACAACAAAAATGATGAAATTTACTACAATTGATGTTTATATCATGGGGGAACAAATTAGGTAAAAAATTCCCGTTTCCTATTGAGAACAAGGAAACATAATAGAATAGATTTTTTCTTTATTTATTGAATATATTCTAACAATAAATTAGAGTCGGACGAAGTCGCGGGTACAACTAGTTAACAATTTAAATCTATAGAGAACATCATAAATAGTGTTTCTCTTTTATATAACTAAAATCACAAAAAAAAATCAGGTTTTCTGAAAATGGTTGTTGCCATAACAAAGAGGTTACCGAATAACGATATTAGGACGATTTAAAAGGTTGTTGTTATCATTAAAAATATAAAGCCTACAAAGTAAAAGTAATAATCAAATGAGATACAAAAGAGAGTTACGTCTTTTGAAATCCTTTGGAAAGTGTTGTATTTCACGCTCGCAAACATCATTTGCGATCTAATTGGATTGACATTTGTATGGGCTCAGAGAGGCAAGGGCGTACAGAGACCACAGACTAGAGTTGAACTGAAACCGACTAACAGTTGTGTTTCTGAAGCGAACTCATAAATAGGGCTTAAATAAATCTAGGTACATGTGACAGACAGTACTTCAAGCCGGCCCATAGACTAGCGATTTAAAAGTAATAATAAAATTATTTTGCTATAATCCGCGGTGAAGTAAAATAGAAAATATATGTAATGCTAAATGAAGAGTGGACAATCGGTTATCATACCTGATACATGTAGGATTCGTAAAAAACTCATGCACAAACCTCCTTCACCGCCACCACAATACACAATCACTATATACGTTCACTATCACAAACTCAACAATCGTTTCGCCCCGCAACCGAAGCATCATCAGGAGATAGACTCCAAAACCAAAATCGCAAAGCCGACACTACATTTAGCATTATATTTATTTTCTATTTTACTTCACCGCGGATTATAGCAAAATAATTTTAATTTTATTATTACTTTTGTATTATGGATCTCCGCATAGTAACGCCTAATTCTATAAATTATTTAGACTAGTGATTTATAAAGCACAAGTCCGGCCTCACATGGAGTACTGATCTCATCTCTGGGCTGGTGCACCCCAGTACCAACTTAAGCCATTTGATCGCATACAGCGTAGAGCAGCTCGAATTATTGGGGATAAGATGATCAACAGCTTGACTCGTTGGCGATGCGTAGAAACGTATCATCACTGTGCATTTCCTACCGCATCTTTCACGGAGAGTGTTCCATCGAACTACATGACCTGATTATTGCTGCTAAATTCCATAACCGCGCTGTACGTCACAGGTTAAAATATCATCCTTACCATATGGATGTGCAGCGATCCACTACAGTGCGGTTTTTAAATAATTTCATTCCGCGCACCATAGTTTTATGGAACTATGCTTAAAAGTCCTTATTTGAATAAAGATTATTTTGATTTAATTTGTCTTAGATATGAATCTGTGACCCTCTCGAGAGTCGCACGGTCTTACTGCTGAGCTATCACAGCCGTCTACATTTAAAATATAGTAATTTGCTTTATTAAATTAACCTAGACTTGCAATTTAACATGTCCAATTAATTATTTCTCATAACCAACAAACGGTTGCGACAGATAAAAATTGTAATACACATAAAGCTGCGTAATGTTGCGAAATTTGTACCACATTTGCGAGAGTAGCGTATCTACATTGCGGTAGACAATATTTTATTACGAAAAACAATTACTAAAATTATGAACTAACTGGTTATGTAAATATTTCACTGTCTAGCTTTATTTAATTACCAGGAAGAATTCGGTTTTTGGCAATTTTTATTTTGAAATCACTACATAGTATAAAACAAAGCTGCCTTCCCTGTCTGTCCCTATATCTCTATGTATGCTTAAATCTTTAAAACTACGCAACAGATTTTGAGACGATATTAACATATACCATCGCGGAGAATTCTCTAGAGTTATGCAAGTTTCCTCATGATGTTTTCCTTCACCGAAAAACGTGTGATAAATTACAATTATCAATTAAACACAAGTTTTAACAAAAACTTATTGGTGTCTGCCCGGCTTTGAACCCGTGACCTCCTCGATAGAGTCGCACGGTGTTACCGCTGGGCTATTATAGCTTTAAATATACTCAACAAGTTTAAAAACACTGTTAAAAAGAGGCTGATACAGAAAACCTACTATACTCTTGAAGATTACTTAGAAGATAAGGATGTGTGGATATAGCTCTCTTTGAACCTGTACAAGACAGTAACGACTTAATGTAAATAGTATTAAGAATTATGTTTTTAAAAGAGCAACCGCCGAGATTCTTGCTGGCTCTTCTCGGTAGGAACAGCTTTCCGAACCAGCAGTAGAGTTGACGATTCAAAAGCACTTGTTAACAAGTTTATTTGAATAAAGAATATTTTGAATTTGAATTCAACACTAATTTGTTAAGATAGTCCAACAATACATACCCACATACTCACAAACTTTCGCCTTTATAATATTAATAGGATTATAACGTAAAGTAATTAAAAAGAGAAAAAAATAACCCAACGTGAAATGTACATTTTATGCATTACATTATTACGTATGTCAATTTTTCGGATCTCGATTTCAGTTATATAAAACTTTTTATAAATATGTATTAATGACAACTATTTTAATTACATTACGAAAATATAAATGTTTTTGCGTCGCGGTTACAGTTTGCCGTACATTTGATTTTTGTGTACGACGGAAGAACACATTTTTGACAAATCAAATTAAAATATTCAAATAAACTTTTTACAAGCACTTTCGAATCAAGGATCAATTGGATTCAATGAAGCTACAACTGGTTCGAAATGTTGTTTTTACCGAGAAGAACCAGCAAAAAACAGAAGATTTTAACATTTAAATTAACATAATGAAACTACAATCCTATATGAAGCTGAAAGGATTTTCAAATGTATGCATTTTTATCATTTATATTTTGATTGTTTCGTTGGCGCAGTTGGTAGTGACCCTGCCTTCAGCTCCGCGGGTCGTGGGTTTGATTTCCGCCGAGGGCCAATATTGTCTAATAAAAATTTTTTGGTTCATCGAGCCTGGGTGTATATATGTATTTAAGTATACATTTAAAATTATATAAGTGTACACAAGTATTAAGTTACCTACTTTGGGGACGGACGGCCGTGTGTTTAAGTGTCCCATATATTATATACCTATTATAATCTTCAATATCATCATTCTTCTACCCTTATCCCACTCCAAGTGGGGTCGGTACAATATGTCTTCTTCTTCCATTCGCCTCTATCATTCGTCAAATCTGGTGCCACTCCTCTAACATGCATATCATTTTTCACACAATCCATCCATCTGTTTTTCGGCCTTCCCCTAGCCATACATCCATCCACATTCATATTTAAAACTCTTTTGGTCACATGATTTTCATCCCTCCTCATTACGTGACCATACCAACTTAGTCTCGCACTTCTCATCTTTTCTGTAATGGGCGCAACTTTCAGACTTAGGGGACTAACATACTCATTGCGTATTCTATCAAGTTTAGTCACACCACGCATGCACATTTCTTTCATCCTTTTCTTTTATTGCCCAACATTCTGATCCATACCTTTTTCCTTTAGATCCTTTCTAAATACTGTAGAGATGTTTATGTTATTTCAATAGTGTTATTGTGAGACCCACAGGCCACAATTCGCTGTAGTGGTTAACATTTGCTACAGTTGCGAGGTCGCCATTCACCTGCTCGGATTTCACCACCGGGCTCTTATACTTTATAACATAAATATACAGTTACCATCTTTCTAGATTTTCCTGGATAAGTCCTGTTTAAAAGTATTAGTCAGATCAAATTACAAATTTTGAAGTTTTATATTTAAATCTTATTTTTCGTCTTTTATTATATTCGTTGCCATGGCATTCCGTTCCTAGTTTCGGAAATGGTGATTAAGGAGCTCGTACAGCAAAGGTCAGCCCTCCTCTAGCCGTGAGTGTAGTGGGGCAATGACGAAGACGTGTCATTATCATAAGAGAATGTATGTAAGCGTATGTACTGTAAACAGTCTACTCGAATAAAGAACAATTTGGATTTGAAAATTTGAATATGACAACATTAATAGTACGAACGAAAATAGTGAAAGATCGTTCTGTAAGTACGAAGATAGTACAGAAGGTACAAGGCTTAGAGGCCTAAGGCTAGGCATATGCTTACATATGTTATATAGCCTGTAACCTTCCACATCATAAGGACTATCTTACACTGAAAGAATTATTCAAATCGCTCCAGCAGTTCATGAGATTATCGCGTTCAAACAATCAAACAAACAAACTCTTCAACTTTATTTATTAGTATGGATAATCTCAATGGAATCGCAACGTGTGATTTGGAGATATCAATTCCAATTAAAGACGTAAAACGAGTGAACGTCCGGCGTTTGAGATACATTCACTATTTACCTATTTGCACGCATCACTTACTGTATCTCAAGGTATTAGAAATCTAGCAGAAATCTGTGTTTAATAATCGATAAGATCATTTTATAGTAGCAACTGCACTTAATGTTTTATCTGTGTAAATCTTGTACTAGTTTTATTGTATCGAGTGTATTAATTTTGAACGTAAAAGAAACTGCAATGTTCATTTACAATCTGTAATCATTGGTCATAATCGGTTAATATATATTTGAACACAAAATCTTAAATTTAATTTCCAAAAGGCTTCAAACTGAAAAATAATATATCATGTTTCCAAATACATCCATTGAGTAATATAATGTGTAGTTATGATTAAATTAATCCATATCCATGCTAACATTATAGGTCTGTCTATTTCTTACGCTTCCACTGCTAAACTGGAAAATTGTGCCTAATTTGATATTTACAATTTATGACACGCTTTTCGTTAAAGACAACATCGCGAGAAAACCATTTCTCTAGAGAATTTTAGGGATATTTGTAACTTACCAATCAGTATTGCCGAAGCGTGGTGGATTCAGTGCCATCGGTTCTTTTAATTAAAGGAGATATGAGGCATGGGCCCAGCAGTGATAGCAACAGGCCGTTACTATAAAATAACATGATCAACAAATATCAGACGAATTGCGCCGCTTTATAAAATCTAACGAGAAAGTATAATTAAATAATTTTATTATTTCTTTGTACCTATATAATTTCAAAAATGAATGCCAAATATTTCGAAATGTGATAAAACATTGTTAATTTATTTATAATCAAAGCTTAATTTAAATATTATATAAATGTCAACTTACATAAAACCGCTATTTTTTCTAACCTTGACATTTGAAGCAACGTGTCCCGTTTTAGGTTACTCAAATATGGCTCACATACACGGCCCCCAAAAATACATGGTTTAATTTTATTACAAAAAAATTAAAACTCAGTCTACCATTGGCAATGGCTGTAGAATTATGCGTGTTTATTACCATTATTATTGCTTATCGTGGAATACTTTTACGACCGTGTTTCCTGTGCAAAAAACTATATATCAGCCTTTTAAGTAGAGTGTATTAATCACTTCTTAAATACGTAAAAACTTAGGTCTCTTTTTAATAATTTCAGTCGATTCTTGCGATACCCAAATACGAAAGTAATTGTGCAATTGAATTTATGACTATAGACAATATGTGACGCCCGAATGCCCCTTAAACTTAAGGGGAAAATTTATAAAACGGTCATTATACCTGTCGTAATGTATGGATCAGAATGTTGGGCAATAAAAGAAAAGGATGAAAGAAATGTGCATGCGAATGAGATGAGAATGTTAAGGTGGATGTGTGGTGTGACTAAACTTGATAGAATACGCAATGAGTATATTAGGGGAAGTCTGAAATTTGCGCCCATTACAGAAAAGATGAAAAGTGTGAGTCTAAGTTGGTATGGTCATGTAATGGGGAGGGATGAAAATCATGTGACCAAAAGAGTTTTAAATATGAATGTGGATGGATGTATGGCTAGAGGGAGGTCGAAAAAAAGATGGATTGTGTGAAAAATGATATGCATGTTAAAGGAGTGACACCAGAGTTGACGAATGATAGAGGAGAATGGAAGAAGTGAAGAAGGAGAGTGGGATAAAGGTAAGAGAATGATGATGATAAATGTATGACTAGTAATATCTCGCGGTTTCACCAGTGGAAAGTCTACTAACTCGGACTATAGATTTATTTTGTTAAATATATCATCAATAGTTTCCGCAGCGCATGCGATGGCAGTTTTTTATGACTAATTTATTACACCTTATTACATTTTTTTTACGAATCCCTGTTTTTTTAAATATAACCTATGTTGCTAAGTAAAGATGCAGTTTTCCAATAGTGAAAGAATTTTTGAAATCGGTTCAGTAATTTTTGTGTAAAAACATTACAAACATACATACAAATTTTTCATCTGTATAATATTAGTATAGATGTATGATTTAAGCATACATAGAGATATAGGCACATACGGAAAAACAGAGAAAGCAACTTTGTTTTATACTATGTACTGATAAAATATTTGCAATGAATAAGAAATTTGAGGACCGCAGTAGAATAGACCAACCTCATTTCTTACCGAGGTGTCGTAAAAGGCAAATAAGGTAAGTTGACCCACCGTGTGGTATCCGGTTTAGTAGAATAGACGGTGGTCTATTACAAGTATTAAGTAAGAAACGACCTGTTACTCTCCCACTGCTGGGCATAGGCCTTCTCTATCCGATATTGGAGAGAAGGGTTGGAAGCTAAGCCCTACTACGCTGCTCCAATGCGGATTGGTAAGTTGCACATATCCTCATAATTCTCTAGAGGCTCTTCTCTTTCTTACCGAGGTGTCGTAAAATACGACTAAGGTAAGTTGACGACAGGCAGGCGGCCGGTCGTAAAAACGCAGCCAAATCATTTGCTTAAAGTGTTTGATAGTCTATGTTATATATAGTTTGGAAATTTATTAACGTTACATAAGTATAATGAAGCCGTGTGGTATCCGGCTGAATGGAATAGTACCACCTTCATTTCTTACTGAGGTGTCGTACAAGACGACTAAGGTAAGTCGAATCGCCGTGTGGTATCCCGCTGAGAGGAATAGACCAAACTCATTTCTTACCGAGGTGTTGTAAAAGGCGACTAAAGTAAGCTAACCCACCGTGTGATATCCGGTTGAGTAAGACAGACAGACAAAGGCGGAAATTTTTACTACCATTATACTTATCATCATCATCCTCTTGCCCTTATCCCACTCTAAGTAGGGTTGGCACAAACATGTTGTCACATGATTTGGCTACGTATTTTACGTCTGGCGGCCTGCCTGACGTGAAATTACCTTAGTCGTATTTTACGACACCTCGGTAAGAAAGAGGGTGGTGTATTCTATTCGGCCGAATACCTTACGGCGGCTCCACAACTAATTTTCTACTAAGTATAATAAATATATTTAATAAATTACTACTGTTTCGATCTGGCCTGTATTTCTATACGGATGCGAGGCATGGACTGTTAAGGAAGACCTTCGAAAACGTATAGAAGCCTTCGAGATGTGGGCGTATAGACGAATGTTGGCCATAAGCTGGACTCAGAAAGTTTCCAATGCGGAAGTACTGCGACGTGTTAACCAAAAATGCGAACTTTTGAATACCGTCAAGGTCAGAAAAGTGTCATATCTGGGGCATGTGTCTAGGCACGACAGGTATGAACTTCTTTAACTGATCATGATGGGAAAAGTAGCAGGGAGAAGAGGTGTCGGTCGCAGGAAGAAATCCTGGCTACGCAACATCCGGGAGTAGACAGGAATCGCGAGTGCTGCCGAACTTTTTCACCTCGCGAAAAATAAACGGAAATATACGCTGCTGACTGCCAACCTTCGATGATCGGAGAGGCACTACAAGAAGAAGAAGAATTAAAAACCAGTGTTACCAAGCTAAAATAGTAGCTATAATAACTTTAATAAGTCTGCTTAAAGTTAATATATTCAACGTTAAGACTAAATAATGATATGAATACAAATACACTACATGAACAGATGGAGCTCTTGTCGGTAATTTAAAAGTAGACGACCTTTAAATATCGAACGAACGTTTTTTTTTAATTTTTTGTTCGTTCTAAAACTCGATTCGTGCAATACGTTTATTATTAATTCTGCGCACGAATTCGAGATAATATATATTAAATAGTAATTTTTATTCTAATAATACTATAAATTATCAAAAACAGTTTTCATATATGTCGTTTAAAAATACTACACAATAATTTAAAAAAAAAATCAAAAAATAACCATAATAAAAAAATTGCACTCTACGTTTTTCAATAAAAAAATAAAATAAGAATAATTTATAAACGTTTAACAGAAGTATACAAAATAAAGAACATAAAATAAATTTATTTATAAATTCTTTAATAATTATTAAAATTTATTAATTAATAAAAATTACCATACGGAGCCGGATACCATACGGCGTGTCAACTCACCTTAGTCGACTTTTACGACGGCTCCGTTAGAAATGAGGGTGGTCTATCCTATTCAGACGGATACCACGCGGATTTATGTCAGAAAATATGTCATACTTCAAAATCAGCTGTTTAACATATAAGAATTTCATAACTTCACTTTTACATAATCTTTTATAATCTGTTATTAGATTGATAAAATCAACAAAATTTGGAATAATAGTTAACTAATAAAAATGCTATTAACTGGCCTATAAATTGTATGAAAGTGTATCAGTTTCCTTTCAAATTCAAATTCAAAATATTCTTTATTCAAGTGGACTGTTTACAGTACTTTTGAATCGTCAAATGTTTTAAAGAAGCTACCACTGATTCGGAAGTTCGACTCGGATCGACTTTACTCTATATTGCTTCAGCAGATTAGCCTTATAAAATAAAGCAACTGACCGACTTTAGCATTTATATTAAAATGGATTTTAACGTGCACAAGATATTGAGATTTTATTATCGTGCATCCTACGATGCTTTATGTTAATTAGATAAATTCAGTATAATTATACATTACAATCGAGAATCGGGGCCATCTCATAAATAAACATCGCATTAATTTAAATCGTTGCATTAACAAAGACCAATGATTCTCAACCACTGTGCCGCGGCACTTTTGTGTGCCGCCAAATTTCAAAAGTGTGCCGCCAAATTTTGCAAATATATAAAAATTTTAATATTATTAAATTATATCATTTAAAAAGAAATATATTTCTATTATTAGCTTGTAATTAATCCCTTAAAAAACGTTTAGTTATTATTGTATTATTGTATAAATATTAGTTTATTTTGTATAATTAAATTTTTTGTCATAAACTATTTATGCAGTGTGTTGTAGTAAGTAAATAATTTTTATATTTTTCTTTGTGTGCCGCCTAATTTGGAAATCGTTAAATATGTGCCGCAACAAAAAAAAAGTTGAGAATCACTGACAAAGACTGATGATCAGAAGTGGGTTGATTCGGCTGTCATCCGATTTAAAGTAGATTATATACTGATACGAACAGTTTTATGCTGTGTGGTATCCGGCTGAGTAGAATAGACCACTCCCATTTCTTACCGAAGTCTCGTAAAAGGCGACTAAGGTAAGTTAATCCACCGTGTGGCATTCGGTTAAGTAGAATAGACCACCCTCTTTCTTGCCAAGGTGTCATAGGACTAAGGTTATTTGACGTTAGGCAGGCGGCCGGTCGCAGAATACGTAGCCAAATCATGTGACAACATGTTTATAACATGTTGTGCCGACATATGTGCCGAGTATAATTTAGACATGAAACAAAAAAGAATTATCATCCTCATTCTCCTGCCTTATCCCACTCAAAGTGGGGTCGGCACAACATTTTTCGCTTCCATTTTCGCATATTAGTCGTCAATTTTAGCGCTACTCCTATATATGTCATACTTCACACAATCCACCAACTGTTTTTGTGTCAAAATGTGTCTTAGCACTCGCGTGCAACTTTGTGTGTCTGTGTTTGTGTGTTTGTGTGTGTGTTTGTGTGTGTGTGTGTGTGTGTGTGTGTGTGTGTGTGTGCGTGTTAGAGAGAGAAAGTATGAGTCAAGCATGGATAAAAGCGCGAATATTAAATTATAAGCTGTAATTATTTGGCAGTAACTTTTCAATTTTGAGAAAAAATATTTGAACTTTCTAATTTTAGCAATTTGCTCAGTAAAGGGATAGGTATTTAAATATTGTTTTTTTTTTGTTACAGACAAAAGGTACTACCATACTTTTACTTCAGTACGGAAATATGTCAATCTATTCGAAACTAGCGGTAAAGGTGAAGTAGCCCTTCAGCGTCGTAAGGCTCTTCTGAGAGGGAAATGGGTCACAGTTCAAGTGGCCAGGGATTGAGAACGAGTGGTTTACTAGAGATAACTCAGTTAAGAGCGCGTGAAAGACTTAGAAATTTTTTAATTTTAATTTGAGTTTAATAAACACTCTCCAATATCGCCTTGTTGAGAAATGATTAATTACTACATCTTCTAAACGTATCCGGCTGAGTAGAGTAGAAGACTCTCATTTCTTGCCAAGGTGTCGTAAAAGGCGACTAAGGTAAGTTGGCCGGCCGTGTGATATCCGGCTCAGTATGACAACACCCTTATTTCTTATCGAGGTGTCATTAATGGCGACTGAGGTAAGTCGATGTCAGGCAGGCGGCCGGACGTAAAATACCTAGCCAAATCAAGCGACATGTCTATAACATGTTGTGCCGACCCCTACAAGAGTGGTGGGTAGTGCATGAGTTTTTACAAATTCTGCATGTATCAGGTATGAGAACCGATAGTTCACGCTACTTTAAGCTTACATATATTTTCTTTTATCGCGAATGATATCAAAGCAAAATTTCATTACATTTTCTATTATGGACCTCCGCAAAGTAACGCCTAATTCTATAAATTTAAAATCGATTAAGTTGATTTTGAGAAAATCGATATAGATACATACAAACAGCTTTTGGGGGCTAAGTTTTATACTATGCATAGATGAGTTTTTTTTTTCGAATATGAATAATGCTGTTATCCCTAATGGCTTTGACAGCGTCACCGATAAGACGGGCGAGCGCGGAAGCATCGCCGAGAAGAAATGGATAATACAAGCGGGTGCATTACAAGCACCCGCGCTACAGGGGGCGTCGCCTTAAGGGTGTCTCCTGCGAGACCGAACCTCGGCTTAAGGCGGCGCCTTTTTGGAGGGCTGCATCTAATAAATGACTTGGAAGAAGACTGCGTCACGGCGGCCGCGGCAGAGCGCTGCGGCCGCTTGACACAAGCAAGCGGGGACCTCGTCTTCGCCGGCGAAGACGCTGTTTGTGTAAGTGTAATGTGTGTATCTTGTTGGATGCTGTGATAGCATCGTCGGGGTCGTTAAGGATGCTCTTCGGGCGCCTGTGAATCTTATTGGGGTGCCTGAACACCTTATAGTTGGACGCGGCCACTATAAGGGGGTTTGGGTGGATGGACGCTTTCTCGAAGTAAGTCGTCGAGAAACGTCTGAAAAGATCGGCTATCGTGGGAGATCGGCTATCGTAGGGCATAGATGAGTTCAAATCGCGACCTTTTTATACTACATGAGGTTAAGAACTAAAATAAGAACAAAAACAAATCATAAACATAAAATAGAAACCTATCAAGACGAAAACTGGGTTCAGTAACCTGAACCTTCGAGAATTTTATAAGACTAGCTTTTACCCGCAACTTCGTTTGCGTGGACTGTTGTCGCGTGATAGGTTGATAATAGTCATAGTCATCCTATTACTGTAGAATTAACATGCTTTCTATAGCCTGTATGTTAATCCAGTGTATAAAATAAAATAAAATAAATAAAATAAAATTTGTTTATTTCTTTTACTTAATTCTAAAAGTTACATTATATCTGCCGGGGACCACCTTTTAAGTAATGGATATTACTTGTGCTAGGGATCCCCGCCCTTCCACATGCATCACAAAAAGTTCTAGAACAACAGCATATGAACATTACTACAGTAAACAATTTTTTTTTTACTAAATTTTGTGTGTGTGTGTGTGTGTGTGTGTGTGTGTGTGTGTATGTGTAAGTGTATGAATCTGAGTGTTATGTATGGACGTGCATGGATTTTAGGAAACGCAAATCTTTATTTTATTATCTCTAAAAGACTTTCTGTCTCATCGTAATGTAGTGACTTTAACCACTCACTTAATATTTTTCTACAGTCATAAGTATTTCTATTATAGAAATTTAGTTTTCTGTTAATTTTCTTGTAAAGATAAATGGATTGTCTACCAAATTGCTTTATTGCGTGTATAAGGAATAATTGTCCTAAATGTCATCGATATTGGTTCAGCGGATTCGCCGTGAAAGGGTAACAAACATACATCTATACTCACAAACTTTCACATTTATAATATTAGTCGGATAGGATAGGATTCCCAAGCCTTATTGATTACATCAATGTACTTACAAAGTACTTTTTTCACCTAAACGCAATCCCTGTAAATGAACGCCACACAATCAACGTCAAATGAAACAGAATCAATGGCGCAATACATTTCTTCGGGACCATTGTATTCCGCTCTCACGCTCAGGGTAATGGCGAAAACCGTATTTTAGTAACACTGCTATATTAATTATGTCTTTTAGAAATCGGTGTCTTTGTCATCTCAAAATTGGCGTCTAGACTGGCTTTAAGTTAAGGCTATGGTAGTAATAGCCTAGTAGTGAATAGCCTTGTGTTCTCCATTTTCCATGTGGGAGTAGGCGGAGCGGTTCCACGAACTCTTGTTCTGGATCCAATCTGCTGCTGTTGGTGAGTCCAGGTGTTAGAGACTTACCCAAGCCCATTGTCTGCCGCCCTAACTGGGGACCTTCGGGTGTTCCGAACGGGGTATATCGGACGCCAGGCTTACAGGTCCCCGAAGCGGTCGGTGCATCTAGTGCTCCCGTGCATCGGTTAGCGGAGGGAGACTTCTCTTTTGAAAAGTCCCTACCCGGAAGTGGAGTCTCTGGGATCAGAGCGGTTGTCGGCGGGGATGGGGGCAATGTGTACAACTATACCCTGCCCATGCCATCAGCAGCGTGGTGGAGCACACAGGTCGTTTTAGTCGGTGCGAGTCCGACATAACCGCCTGTCCCCGTCGGGCGGTGGTACCCATAAGGGGTTTTGGCCTGTATAAAAAAAAATTTGAGATGTGGTGCTGGAGAAATTGTTATGCAATTAGTCAGTGCTCGAATAACTCAAAATAGACAAGAAACCGAGGCTTTCCAACATATGCCTACGGAGGAATTTTGAGTTCTTTGGGCACATTGCTCGCAAGCCGGGTGATTATCTCCAGAAACTTATTATCACCGGCAAGGTCGATGGCAAGAGACCCAGAGGACGTAGCCCTATGCGTTGGTCAGACCAGAGCACCACACTCAATACAACAGTCTCCGAGGCCATCCACGTGGACGAAAGCAGGAAATGTTGGAAGACCATCGTTAATACCGTGAATCGTGGGGTCACGACCCCATTATTGGGGAAAGGATGCAAGGAGGAGGATTGCAGTAAGCGACGCAATCCGCAATACATACACTTTAATAGTAAATAACTGGGTGACTGACCGGTAATATTTTTAAATATAAAAAAATGCAATAAAAAATAAAAAAGAACCAAAGGGCTGGTGATATCTGGGACTAGATTTTTTCACTTCTATATTTTTACTTCTTTACTTCTTTAGCTCGTATTTTCTCGATATTTTCACTTCTTTAGCTCGTTCCCCAGTGAGCTTTTAAAACTTTACAAATGACAGCATAATTCACCTTTCTATTCAATTTATATTTAAGCAGTTTTGCCTGAAAAAAAAGATAAAATGACATTCTCTCAACAAACGCGGATTATAGCAAAATAATTATATTGTAACTTCAGTATTGTGGGATTCCACAAAGTAAGGCTTGCTTCTAAAAATAACTATATCATCTATGTAATCATCAATAGTAGGCTTTCTGTATCAGCCTCTTTTAAACAATTTTTTTAAACTTGGCTACAATATTAATACTAAAAAAAAATAATGTATAATTTTATTATTACTGCATACACAGATTAACAAGTGAGTTATACAGTGACATCGAAAGTACATTACAAACCGGAAGTAACTACTATTAGCGACGTGAAACACATAACACCGAGTTAACATAACACATTGCATAATGTGAGACATGACTTAATTAACTTTCCATTTATACTGGTTAATTAATTAATTGAAATTACACTGTTACCAGCGTACATTTTTTTATTACTCAAATACTAATGGTATGACCTTGTTTAGCACGTGCTATGTGATTTATGCAATCTATCGTAAAGATTAAAGCTATACTCAGAGTGTATCTGTGTGAAAAAATCAGAACAGTAGCTATGAAATCAAACCCAATAATGTTCTCTTAATCTTAAGTGACGATGACCGAAGATTTTAGTTCAAAAAGCTGATGAACATCAGGGCTCCTTAGGTTATGGAGAGGCAAGTCCGCACTGGAACATTTTGTATTGTATTTAGAAAATGTTGGCCTTCGGTGAGAATCGAACCCTCGACCCGCGGACCCAAAATCAGGGTCACTGCCACCTGCGCCAACGGGCTATCTTGATAGAAGACCCTAATAGGTACCTAGATCCTAACGGATCTTGCGTTTTTGAACTCTACTCGCTTACTTTTAGCCTTATAAAAAAATTATAATCGCTCAACGGGTGATGGATAGAACTCGAAGTATCTCAGGATGATCGAACCAGAAATAACGATCTTCGGAGAAGAATCAAAGAACCTGACATAGCCCAAAGGTCATATTACTTAAACAGCAACAGAATAGTTCGACGAATCAATGGACGTTCGAGTCTCATGGTGCTTTTTTCTTCTTCTTCCGAGAATAGAGGTTATACAGGGCCTTAAGGCAGTATCACTTGACCTTGCTGATCTATGGGGATCGCCACTGCTTACAGATCGCTCCGAATGGGAGTATCCATTAATATTACCAGGATTTTGTTTAGGACCGCAAGATTTTATACCTCCTTTGGACGAAATAGTGCGATCCAAGGAGAGAGTCGATTATGAATCAACGCACGGCAGTCACATAGGATATGCATAAGTGTTTCCTCCACCTCTAGGCAGAGTCTGCACGATCTAGTGTCTGGACACAAAAGTGATTTCAGGTTTAATATGTCACCCCATCCGAGAAATAGTTACATATTCCATAAACATAGAACATGTATCTTTATTCTTTAGATGCGGCAATGTGTCCATTTACCCCACAGTGCATAGATTTTTTACGGTTTAGCGTTAAGATTTTGCGAGTTGCTCCTTTGTTACAGGTTTTCATTAATGCTTTCAAGTATTTAAATCTCAGACTATCCAGAGATTACTTCAGAGATTAAAAATGTGACAATAGTGATAGGCTGCCATGGTAAACATGGCCAGAATTTTAGAAATTCCACAGACAGGCTGCAGTATTTTGGCGGCTGCTTTAGGAAGACTGTCGGTTACTGCGTTGCTATAGTTGCTCAGGGTGTTATAGTGGTGAAATCTACACGTAGTCCTCTACTGAGGAGTATAGCGAGATCACTACTGGAGTCTGCATACTGCCAGACCACTAACTAGGTGGACAGGTGACCTCAAATAGTCTTTGAGAAACTCTTGGTAAACCTGTGTCTGACAGTGAATGCATGCATCCCGATGCATCGACTAGCGGAGGGAGGGGCCACTGTTTAGAGAGGCCCCGACCCGGAGGTGGCGCTCTCCGGGGTACAGAGCTGATGGGGGCAATGTCTTCATAGGTACCCTGTCCCCGCCACCAGCAGCGTGGTGGAGCACTGTCAGGTTTTTAGTCGGTGAGAGTCCGAAATACCCGCCGCTTGTCCCCGTCGGGCGGTGACGACCCATAATGGGTTTTCCTGCCATAAAAAAAAATGTCTGACCGTGAAGAGGGCTGAACTGGTCTTTTTGATACCTCCTCTTTAGCACATGTAATTTGTGGTTATTTGTACTTGCGGTTTAAATTACTATACATTAAAGGCTATTACGTAATCTTTAACGGGATTTTATACTCTGATAATATTTTATCACGTTGCCTTTACATTATTGATATAATACTCGTATGTCCAAATAAATATTAAATTGATTGCGCTAACTTAAAACCGCAATCGCTTAGGGCTTAGAGTATTTGATAATTTTTGAATTTAAACTATCGTAATTAATGTAAATAATTAATGTATAGAAACCGGCTATACTTACGTGTTATTTTATCAGAAGAGCAATATATATATACTTTCTATTTACTTTATCGCGGATTATAGCAAAACCATCATTCCTCCGCCCTTATCCCACTCTTAGTGGGGTCGGCCAACACATTAAGTTAAGCACATGCTTTCACATGAATTGGCTGGGTATTTTAGGAACAGCCGCCAGCCTATTTTAACTTACCTTAGTCGCTTTACGATACCTCGGTAATAAATGGGGGTAGTCGATTTTACTCAGCCAGATAAAATAATTTTCTTATTACTTTTATAACTGTTTGTAATTAAGCTAAGAGATCGTCCATTTAATAAAATTACTAATTATATTTAAATAGTAGAAACTGGCTTTCTAGAATGTAAAATTTAAACATTTTAATTAAAAACAATTTTTTAAATAATTTGATGGACTCATAGGCGGCTGTTATAGCCCAGTGGTGAGACCGTAGGACTCTGTCAATGGGGTCACGAGTTTAAACCTCTGGCAGACATAGAATTTTTATTATATCTTTAATATTTAAATGAGTTAATCTTGTATGTATATATATATATATATATTAAAAAAAGTTTATTATATATAAAAAAGTATTCTTCTGCGATTTAATTTTGCGATTTAAAATTGCGCTAGATATATATATATATATATATATATATATATATATATATATATATTTAAATCGCAGAAGACTTCTTGCGTCATTTTAAACTCGAACCCTGTTGCGTCTACCATTCCTGAAGGGATTTTTAACTAAATTAAAGCGTATACTATACCTTTAAATCTGTATTATTTCATTACACATCTTCAAATTCCATTAAAAAGTATTACACCGATATTCAATTTTAAAGATTTCTCAATCACTCAGCGCTTCCGTTCATCGTCGAAATAATGTGGCACATTGTATATTTTTGTATATACTTCGTACACTGTTTAGGCTTTCACGCTTCCTACTTAATTTATATCTAACTTGATTCTGTATATTATTCAATATATGTTATTGATATTACATTGACATTATTACATCCATTCTTTGTTTTAACTAAAATGCTTCCGAATATTGCTGCTGTATGAATCTATGCGTAACATTGGCTTAATGGCGTTAGGCTTTGGCTTATTGGTTATAGTCGTTTACTTATTACTAAGTAAGCTTTTATGAACAGGTAAGTAACTTAGTATCCTTGATGTTACTAACCCAGAAAAAACTTGAACTGCAGGGAAGTAGTTGAGATTATTAGGTGAATGTGCGTATTGTATGTGTGTGTGCGTGTGTGCATGCATAGGTGCGTGGAGTCCATGTGATGTGTGTGTGTATATATATTTTGTGTGTGTGTGTGTGTATGTGTGTGGCTGTGTGTATGTGTGCATTTTTGTTGTGTTACTTGCTGCGTGTGTGCGCGGGTATGTGTTTCAGCTATAAATACCCTGCCTTTGTAACAACGTTTTAGAAACTACCAGTGTGTCTCCGTGGGTTGCGTATCTCGTGCTGAAAATATCTGCATGGTATACCCTTAAGGTGGTATTAGCATACGCGCTCACGGAGTCAATCGGATTCGGAAGTGGAAACTCTATATGAGGATATAACAAGAGCCTTACGCCATACCTCTAGAGTCAACTTCAACGTTGTTATGGGGGACTTTAAGTCTAAAGTGGGAGTAAAATTGTGTTGAATTAGTTGAAGGACCTTATGGTTTGGGTCGAAAGAACGAGTGCGGACAAATGCTTGTCGACTTTCTCGAGAAGGAGGGGTTGTTTTTGACGAATTCTTTTTTCAAGAAACAGCCCCAAAGTAGTTGGAGTTGGGGAAGCCCCGGTGGGTGGACGAAAAATGAGATTGATTTTATTATTACGGACAAGAAGCGGTCTCGGTGCTTACCACCGACTATTAGCAACCATAGGTTGGTACGAGGCACTCTGAACATTTATCTAAAGCTGGAACGTGTCCGTTTGATGAAATCAACAGTCCGTCTGAATGTTCTCCAAACCGTAATTGAATCTGTGACATTCTAGAAACAACTTAAAACCAATTCACTACTCTGGAAACCACGGATGACGTAGACCAAAAACTCGATCAGGTAGTAGAAGTTCTTCGAAATGAGGGCACACAAATTTGCGAAAGCCAACGTAAGGGCATGAAGTCAAAGCTTTCGGGAGATACTCTCCTATTAATGGCAGAGCGATGAACCCTATGCTAACTTCGTGAGAAGTAGAGGCTTTAAACAAAATAATTACCAAGATGGTTAACGACGCGACCTCCAATTAGCTAATACGCTCAAAAATCAATTGAGCAGAATCGTGGTCCAAAAGTGTTTATTAAGCCTCTTGGAAAAAGTCACCTGAAGAAGTTAACCACATTAAAGGGAAAGTCGTTACTTCCAAACCGGAAATCCTCTCGGAAGTGGAAAGCCACTACGCCGAATTTTACGCATCGCATTCTACCACTGCACACAGAGGGAAAATTAAGCCGCCACTATACGGAAGAACTGCCTGATCTCCATCTAGATGAAATTGTTTTAGCACTTGGACAGCTTAAAAATAGAAAAGTCGCGGGTGAGGATGATATTACAACAGAGCTGTTAAAAGCTGGTGGAATTCTATTGCCAACAGAGCTTCAAGAGCTGTTTAATACCGTTCTCTTTGCCGGGAGAACTCCAAAGGCATGGCACAGAAGTATAGTGTTATACAAAAAAGGAGATATAACACTCTTAAAGAACTATAGGCCAATATATCTTCTGAGCCATGTCTATGAGCTGTTTTCAAGGGTTATCACAAATCGCCTCGCATGATGACTCGACGAGTTCCATCCCCCAAACAAGCCGGGTTTCTAAGCGGGTACAGCACGATAGATCATATCGAATCGAACCTCACCTAATCATTTTTATTTATTTTTTTGTTTCTTTTTTATTATTTAAAAAAATTACCGATAAATGTTCGGTCACCAACAATTACGTGTCTAATTGATAATTGCAATTTATCACACGCTTTTCGGTAAAGGAAAACATCGTGGGAAAACCTGCATATCTCTAGAGCAGTGGTTCTCAAACTTTTTTGGTGACGGAACCTTTTTGGGAAGCTAAATACGTGATGGACCCTACAAGAAAACAATAGTTTTTAAAAGTGTATTCTTTATTAATAAGCATAATAAAAGTACAATGTAACAGTTACTAATTATTACTTACTTTACCAATGGCAAGTACAATAGGTAATAATAATTATTGTAAAGGTAGTAAGTATTGAATAATAGAAGATATTAAAAAGGAAAAAATCTAACTAATACACCAGCTATTGTAACACATCACAACATCCTCCTGCCCTTATCCCACTTTAAGTAGGGTCGGCACAACATGTTATAAAAATGTTGTTACATGATTTGGCTGCGTTTTAACGAATGGCCGCCTGCCTGACGTCAACTTACCATAGTCGTATTTTACGACACCTCGGTAAGAAAGAGGGTGGTCTATTCTACTAAACCGGATACCACACGGTGGGTCAACTTACCTTGGTCACCTTTTACGACACCTCGGTAAGAAATGAGATTGGTCTATTCTACTAAACCGGATACCACACGGTGGGTCAACTTATCGTGGTCGCCTTTTACGACACCTCGGTAAGAAATGAGGTTGGTCTATTCTACTCAGCCGGATACCACACGGCGGGTCGTCTTACCTTAGTCGCATTTTACGACACCTCGGTAAGAAATAAGGGTGGTAGGTACTATTCTATTCAGGCGGATACCACACGGCGTATCCTAACCCCTAACCCTTCTCCAAAAATGCAGAAGCCCACGCCCAGCAGTGGGATTGCAGGCCGTTACTTTTTTTATTCGTACCTATTACCATTACGCAGTCATTATAACGAGGATACGCATATAGGAAGAGTATAATTTCCTACCATATACGAAGCGACATCCACTTCGTAATATGCAATCACTATTGTAACTTTTATAGTGATTGTAATAAGGTTGATAATCGCGTTTAATAATAATACAACGTTATTGAACGTGAGAGAATCCGTCGCGGCAATCGCGTGGAGACATGTTTGCATAATGTTGATAATTAGTGCACTTTCCAATATTGGACATCATAGATGGCTAGTTTTTAGCCTATCAGGGCATAGTGTAGGATTGTTAGCGCACACTATATACAATAAAACGATATAATAGGAATACCACAATTCCCGTTCCGAGATGCACTTCTCTTGAATGACGAACAAAGACTGCCGCCACTGAAACGTTTTATCAAAATTCAAATTCAAAATACTCTTTATTCAAATAAACTTGTAAACAAGTGCTTTTAAATCGTCAACTCTACTGCTGGTTCGGAAAGCTGTTCCTACCGAGAAGAGCCAGCAAGAAACTCGGCGGTTGCTCTTTTAAAAATATAATTCTTAATACTATTTACATTATGCCGTTACTGTCTTGTACAGGTTCAAAGAGAGCTATATCCACACATTCTTATCTTCCAAATAATCTTCAAGAGTATAGTAGGCTTTCTGTATCAGCCTCTTTTTAACAGTGTTTTTAAACTGATGTAATGGCAAAGCTGAAATTGATTGCGGAATTTTATTATAGAATCATATACCAATTATCAATAGGAAGACTCCACTAGAAACAAAACCGGCACAGTGTTGCCACCATTTTAATCAAAAAGGACGCGATACTCTTGTTTCATGACTGTGTTGCTATAAAATAAAAAGCGGAAGTCATTGGCGACAACAGGATTTAATTTGATTTGATACACAGTCATCAGGCTGAATAGAATAGACCACCCACTTTATTACAAAGGTGTCTTCAAAGGCGAATAATGAAAGTATACCCGCCGTGGGGTATCAGACTGAGTAGAATAGACCACCCACTTTATTACCGAGGTGTCGTTAAAGGCGACTAAGGTAAGTTGACCCACCGTGTGGTATCGGGCAGAATACAATAGACCACCCTCGTTCTTACTGTGTCGTAAAAGGCGACTAAGAAAAGTATACCCGCTGTGTGGTGTCAGACTGAGTAGAATAGACCACCCACTTTATTACAGAGGTGTGGTTAAAGGCGACTAAGGTAAGTTGACCCACCGTGTGGTATCGGGCAGAATACAATAGACCACCCTCGTTCTTACTGAGGTGTCGTAAAAGGCGACTAAGGAAAGTATACCCGCTGTGTGGTGTCAGACTGAGTAGAATAGACCACCCACTTTCGTACAGAGGTGTCGTAAAAGCGACTAAGGTAAGTTGACCCACCGTGTGGTATTGGGCAGAATACAATAGACCACCCTCGTTTTTACTGAGGTGTTGCAAAGAGCGACTAGGGTAAGTTAACGTCTGGCAGGCGGCCTTTCGTAAAATACTTACTCGAATCATGTGACAACATTTTTATAGAATTAGGCGGAGATCCATAATACAAAAGTAATAATGAAATTATTTTGCTATAATCCGCGATGAAGTAAAATAGAAAATATATATATAACGCTAAATGTAGAGTGGACAATCGGTTATCATACCTGATACATGCAGGATTCGTAAAAACACATGCACAAACCTCCACCACCGCCACCATAATACACAAGCACTATATACGTTCACTATCACAAACTCAACAATCGTTTCGCCCCGCAACCGAAGCATCATCAGGAGATAGACTCCACGACCAAAATCGCGAAACGAAGCAATACCCAAATAATTTATTATTTATATATATTTTCTATATTACTTCATCGCGGATTATAGCAAAATAGTTTTAATATTACTTCCGACAATATGTTTATAACATTTTTATGGTTTTGATAACCAACCAAGACGCATTTATCTATTAATAGCGTTATAAAATTGATTTCATAAAACACCATAAAAGTCGATACATATCTCGCTTCATGCTCACTAGACACGAGAACACCCGTTATTCGCAGTTATGCAACGCAAAAACGCCGCATATGCAAAATGTATAAAAAATTGCACTAATGTATTTCTTGTTGGTCGAGAGACCTCGAGATTTCAATTCCTACTTATACAAAGTATTAGTAGATTGTAGCTCTGTATTTTGCGATTTTGTCGTGGAGTCTATCTCCTGATGATGCTTCCGTTAACAATTGCTAAAATTTCCAAAACTTACTTTTTGGGACAACATAAATACAATTGTGTTTACAATTGAGGCAAATTTAGCTAATTTTAAATATTTGTATTACAGTTTGCAGAAAACGTAGATTAATATTACTTAAATTCACAGTGATTAAATCTGTGTTTAATATTTTTTATTTGTCGAAATTCCAAGAATCAAACACATAAAACAATTTTTTTTTTACTCAATTCTAATTATTTTGGATATAGCTAGGTTTGATTCTAACCCCCTCAATTTACCTTTCGTTACCAGTTAATAAGGTATCTTACCTTAGAAAAGGAAGAGAAAAACATTTTGACAAAATCGATTTTGTCGTAGTCTATCTCCTGATGATGCTTCGGCAGCGGTAAACGTGTGTAGTGCTTTTATATTATGGTGGCGGTGGTGGAGGTTTGTGCATGTGTTTTTACGAATCCTGCATGTATCATGTATGAAAACAGATAGTCCACTCTACATTTAGATTAGAATAATTTTATTATTACTTTTATCGATGTACATCGACTAAAGAGTAAAATAAAACAAGTCAAAAGCCTTTTAAAAAGTCTTTTAATAAAATTTAATGTCCCTACTGTTAACCGATGAGGAGTTCCCTCGTCTGGAGCCAATTGCATAATAAGGTCATGCTTATCATAAACATACATTGTCATCGGAACTGGACCAGTATGTAAAATTTCAGCTCAATCGGACACCGGGAAGTAGGTCAAATTTAGCTTGCAAGATTCCACCTTCACATACATACATTGCAAGTTGAATAAAGGCTTTTAAGAAGTAAAGTAACGTGTTACTAAGCCACTTCTGGAGAATAGGCCTTCTCTTTTCCTTTATGGAGAGAATGGCTAAGACATACCACGCTGCTCCAATGCGGATTGGTAGGTTACACATATCCCCCAAATTCTCTAAAGATATGCAGGTTTCCGCGCAATGTTTTCATTTGCAAAACGCGAGAAAAATTGCAATTATCAATTAGATACATGAGTTATAACAGAAAACTCATTGGGTCAAACTGCCCGGTTTGAATCCGTGACCGCTTCAAAAGAGTCACACGGTCTCACCGTTGGGCTATCTCAGCTTCCTAATACGAATAATGAGTATTGGTTTAAAATACGCATATTTTTTGGCCATTGACGATTTTTTTCTAGGTGATCAAATTAGAATTGGAGTAATACGTATAAAAACTCATAAAGCACACCATGTCGCCATCTTATAATGTTGTATGATGTTATAATTTTCTTTAGGAAGAAGGATTAGAGCTTAAACTCGCTATAGTGCTCTAAAGCTTAATTTTCGGCTACACATATCTCTGGAAGTAACCTACAATATGCCGGTTTTCGCATTCGACTCGATTTCGATGATTTTCGTTTATAGATGTTGTCCTTAACCCAAAAAGCGCTTAATAAATTATAAATATCAAACATATTTATAGCAATTAAAGAAAACTAATGAAATTTCGTAATATATTCAAACAAAATTAGAACAAACATTAAAATCCCTAGAATGTGATACGAAATTACTGTAACCACATCAATTTAAATACAAAAGGCCACGCTAACCGCAAAGCTATAATATCGGCGACCTGATTGATATAATTTATACTGTTATTGGTCAAATTATATAACAACTATTTTTACAGTGTAAAGTAAAGTAAGTAACGGCCTGTTACTATCCCACTGCTGGGCATAGGCCTCCTCTCTCCGTTTTTGGAGAGAAGGGTTGGAGTTAAGACCTACCACGCTGCTCCAATGCGGATTGGTAGTTTACACATATCCCTAGGATTCTCTAGAGATATGCAGGTTTCCTCACGATGTTTTCCTTCACCGAAAAGCGTGTGATAAATTGCAATTATCAATTAGACACATAAGTTTTAATAGAAAAACTCATTGGTGTCTGCCCGGGTTTGAACCCATGATCATCTCTAGAGATTCACACGGTCGCACCGCTAGGCCATCACAGCTTTACAGGCCATTACAGCTTTTTTACAGTGTAAATCCTACTAATATTATAAATGCTAAAGTTTGTATGTTTTTTACTCTTTCGCGGCGAATCCGCTGAACCAATATCGATGAAATTTAGCACAATTATTCCCTTTAAACCAGGGTATATGATGACATTGAAAAGCGCCATCTATTATCAACCTACCATACGACAACAGTCCACGCGAACGAAGTCGCGGGTGAAAACTAGTATTTATATGAAGAAGTTAACGTTTACCCTAAACGATTATTAGAAAAAGAACGACATATAATCATTCTCCTGCCCTTATAATACTCTAAGTGGGGTCGGCACAACATGATATAAACATGTTGTCACATGATTTGGCTAGGTATTTTACGACCGGCCGCCTGCTTGACGTCGACTTACCTTAATCGCATTTTATAAGAATCTTGATAAGAAATGGGCTGGTCTATTCTACTCAGCTGCATAATACACTACGAGTCAACTTACCTGAATCGCCTTTTACGACACCCCGGTAATAAATGAGGGTGGTGTATTCTACTCAGCCGGATACGACACGGCGGGTCAACATACCATAGTCGCCTTCTATAACTCTACTTTTACCTTTTGGTTCATTACATAAGCAACGATACCCGAACGATAAGATCAGTATGACTGTCAGAGGGTCCTGAATTCAATACCCGGGCAGGCACAGGCTCCAACGATTTTCCTGAATTTCGTTACTATATAATCGATCTAGGTGTTATTTAAAAAAATCGTTTTATCCTAAAATAAAATACTAAAATATACTTTTAATTTATTCAATATATCCTCCTGCCCTTATCCCACTCAAAGTGGGGTCGGCACAACATGTTATAAACATGCTGTAACATGATTTGGCTGCGTTTTTACGACCGGCCGCCTACCTGACGTCAACTTACCTTAGTCGTTTTTTACGACACCTCGGTAAGGAGGTTGGTCTATTCTACTAAACCGGATACCACACGGTGGGTCAACTTACCTTAGTCGCCTTTTACGACACCTCAGTAAGAAATAAGGGTGGTCTATTCTACTTAGCCGGATACCACACGGCGGGTCGACTTACCTTAGTCGCCTTTTACGACACCTCGGTAAGAAATAAGGGTGGTCTATTCTACTTAGCCGGATACCACACGGCTATTTTAATTTATTCAATATATGAATTTTAATTTATTCAATATAAAACACTATTTTTGCCGTTATTTGTCAAGAATAATGTACCTTATTCGGGGAACGGGCGGTCGCGAGAAACGAAAATACCAAGGATCGGGCCCCGCCTACCATATTATTTTTTTCTTATTTTTTAATTTCTTTTTTTTTTGTAAAAAATTACTTTTACTTATACTGCAAAATCAAATCAAAAAAAATAAGCTGTGGTAGCCCAGCGGTAACACCGTGCGCCTCTTTCGAGGAGGTCTAGGGTTCAAACCCCGGGCAGGCACCAATGAGTTTTCTAGTCAAACTTATGTGTCTAATTGATAATTGCAATTTATCACACGCTTTTCGGTGAAGGATAACATCGTGAGGAAACCTGCATATCTCTAGAGAATTCTGGTGATATGTGTAACCTACCAATCCGCATTGGAGCAGCGTGGTAGGTCTCAGCTCCAATACTTCTCTCCAAAAAAAAAAACGGAGAGAAGAGGCCTATGCCCAGCAGTGGGATAGTAATAGGTCGTTACTTACTATACTGCAAAATCTATATCAAATAATATGTAGCAAGTACATATCGATTAACGAGTACATGTCATAACCTTGGCATTGCTAATAAAAGTACCATAACAACAATGGCGCTAGACCTTTTGTCTATAATGCGTAAACAAAAAAAAACATTTTGTCTACAGGATGATCTTCAAAGCAAGGGCAATGCAGACAATTGTGAATTGCCATCTTCCTGTCACTACCCCAGCTTCCTGCGACCCGATTCAAAGCATAAGAAACCTTGCTACTACAGTTATAGAGTCCATTTTCTATAACATTCGATATATAAAAATTTATTAAATAATCGACTTTATATAATACTGGTAAGGTTTATATTAGATTGAATTAAGATTCATCAATCTGGATGCGGATGCAGCGTAACCGCATCGATTTGACAGCGGTACTTTTTAAATTTAGAATCGGCTAGGGCGGCTCTTTATTTGTGAAAGAATTTCTTTTTTCTGTTCGAAAGTTATTAAAACTAAAAAGCGTGGGCTATCTTCCAGAACTAGGTTCAAAAAAATGTTACATACGAAAAAAATCTCAAATACACGACTGACTTCTATATCTAAACTTATCTATCTATATATATAAAAGAAAGTTGTTCTTAGTTACACTATTTATAAGTCATGTTGAAAGGGCTGAACCAATTTGACTAAAAATTGGTGGAGAGGTTGCTTAGAATCAGGAGACGGACATAGGATACTTTTTATCCCGTTCGACCGCGTTTGTAATGTAGAAATCCTCTCTTCTTGGAGAGAAAAGTTGGACTTTGCCCCGACATACTCTAACCCAGTGGTCGGCAAACTTATTTGCCAAAGAGCCAAATTTTGAAAATAGCAACAATTAAAAAAAAATGGGAGCCAAATCTGCTTGTTTAGTAAATGTTTATTACTTTAAATATGTAATACACTAAATAAAACTACATTTCATCTATTATCTATACCTATATATAAAAGAAAGGGGTGTTAGTTATACTATTTATAACTCAAGAACGGATGAACCAATTTGGCTAAAAATTGGTGGAGAGGTTGCTTAAAACCAGGAGACGGACATAGGATATTTTTTATCCCGTTCGACCGCGTTTGTAATGTAGAATGTTTGTAATGTGTAATGTTTGCGAATGTAAAATATGAATTTAGATATTCTAAAGATAGCAGGGAATCTCGATGATATAGAGTAAGGGAAATAGTTTTACTCCAAATTTAACGCGTGCGGGCCACGGGCAGTAATGAATAAAACAAAACTACTGGATAGATTTTAATAATTTTTTTCACTGAGTGACATAGGCTATATATTTTATACCCGTGCGAAGCCGGAGCGGGCCACTAGTACTAATATATAAAGCTGAAGAGTGTTTCTTTGTTTGTTCGATTGTTTGAACGCGCTTATCTCAGGAACTACTGGTCCGTAAAACCGTAATAAAGTGCGGCTCTAGAGCCGCATGTGGCCCTTTAGCTCCTTAAGTGCGGCTCTAGCACAAATGTCTATGGAAGACGCAATAATTTTTTTAAATAAAAAAACTTACTCAAACTTTCCAAAGAGATGCAAGCCCATTGTTCGCATTAATAAATATTTATTAATTACTAGTGGCCCGCTCCGGCTTCGCACGGGTCAAAATGTAAAGCCTATGTCACTCAGTGAAAAAAATTATTAAAATCTATCCAGTAGTTTTGTTTTATTCATTACTGTCCGTGGCCCGCACGTGTTAAATTTAGAGTAAAACAATTACCCTTTCCTTATACCATGAAGATTCCCTGCTATCTTTAGAATATTTAAATTCATATTTTACATTCGCAAACATTACACATTACAAACATTCTACATTACAAACGCGGTCGAACGGGATAAAAAATATCCTACGTCCGTCTCCTAGTTCCTCTAGTCTCCTAAGCAACCTCTCCACCAATTTTTAGCCAAATTGGTTCATCCGTTCTTGAGTTATAAATAGTATAACTAACACCCCTTTCTTTTATATATAGGTATAGATAATAGATGAAATGTAGTTTTATTTAGTGTACTACTAATTTAGTGTAATAAACGTTTAATAAACAAACAGATTTGGCTCCCAATTTTTATTTAAATTGTATATTCAAATTTTGCTCTTTGGCTAATAAGTTTGCCGACCATTGGGTTAGAGTATGGTGGGGTAAAGTCCAACTTTTCTCTCCAAGGAAAGAGCATTTCTGACTAGTTGGAGTACTTAGTACCAGAAAAAATGCGATAAACTTTTCGAACTGTTTCGCGTCATTTGGTTAACGATCAGACAATCGTGACGTATATAAATGCATACGGTTAGTGAGACATGATGACTCGACTTTCCAACATTCAATGTCGAAATCGAGCTATTTTCGCAGAGCACAAATTACACCACAATAAACTTGGCATGCCGTTCAAGGCTGAAAATAAAACGCGAGCTGGAGTTATTTTTTTGTCAAAAGCTGTCTGCCGCAATTGTGCTATATATATCGCACGCTTAGTATTAAAGTGACCTAATTTAAAATAAGGCGTAATTGAGGCTTAATTGATCAATGTCATCTATTACAACCACGTTTCCCAACCTGTGGTCCGAGTATATCTATAGGGGTCCGCGGTGTCATCTCTGGATCATACATAAATCGCTCATTAAATGCAAAAGGGCCACAAAACGTAAATCAACAAACAAGTTTTATTAGAAAAATGGGATCTAAGCACACGATATTTAATTTTTTTTTTTAAATAAATAACTAATTCGTTTTTTTGTTGTTTATTTTAATAAGGAGGTTCGTGAAGACTGTGCTTGATTTCCGAATTTGAAGGGTCCGTGGACTAAAAAGGCTGGGAAACGTTGTATTACATCTATGCACTATTAAAAAAATTGTGCCTTCTTGCTTTTACGAGTTTTGTAAGCTACGTCACGCTTTTTTGCAAATTGCCACAAAACAACTTTAATTAGGAATTAGGACACTTTAATACTAATAATGCAATATGTAAGTAAAAGTAACTTATTTTCTTCTTCATCTTTTTTGTGTCTCGTGATCTTATATCTCAACCCACGGATATCAACCATCGAGCATAAGTCTCTGGAAAAAAATGCTCTTCTTTCTTCTTCTTAGTCGATCTCTTCATTACTGAAGGTCGTGTCTAAATGGAATTATTATTGCTGCTCACATCCTGCACTATTCTTTTCCACATTTTTCTATCCTCGGCGGTCTTTAAAGCTGTGGTGATTGGCAGGCCTGTAATCGTCTTTAATTGAGGTGAGATAAGCGATGGTTACATGATGGTCGCTTATCTCACCTCGAACGATTATAGTGTTATATGAGAGCTACTGACCACCTCTCCCTTTTTAGCGTTTTTCTTAATGAAGAACCTAAATATTGGGAATGGTGTCACTAATCTAAGCCTTTCTACGGAAAAGCTTAATGTTACATGAGGTTTATATTTACCTCAATGTTCAGGAAAAAGCTGTGATGGCCTAGCGGTGCGACCGTGTGAATCTCTAGAGACGATCATGGGTTCAAACCCGGGCAGACACCAATGAATTTTTCTATTAAAACTTATGTGTCTAATTGATAATTGCAATTTATCACACGCTTTTCGGTGAAGGAAAACATCGTGAGGAAACTTGCATATCTCTAGAGAATTCTGGAGATATGTGTAACCTACCAATCCGCATTGGAGCAGCGTGGTAGGTCTTAGCTCCAATCCTTCTCTCTTATAACGGAGAGAAGAGGCCTATTCCCAGCAGTGGGATAATAACAGGCCGCTACTTTACAATGTTCAGTCTCTTCTGATGACGCAGCATCAACTTGATTACAAAACAATAAAGTGATTGAAATCTTCCACCGTCATATTGTTTTGCGTTAACTTTCGAACGTAAACTACACAAAAACACGTAAGCGGCGTTAATAACTTTCAGCGTTCTAACATAATATATTTTTGCAGACGTTAAATCGATCATTGTTACGTGCAAGCGCACAGACAATGGAGATTGGAAAAATTACTTTTCACGCCAGATTATCGCTTTTATTTTCAAGTAGCATTCGCACGCGGCTTTACACATGTCGTAAAGCGACATAATTACCGACAATGTGCATCATTTTCCTGGCCTTATCCCACTCTAAGTGGAGTCGGCACAACATGTTATGAACATGTTGTTACCTGTTAAGAAAACGGATGGTTTTCTTCTACTCAGCAGGATAACACACACACGGCGGCCAGCCGTGTGGTATCCGGCTGAGTACAATAAACAAATCTCTTTTTTTTACCGAGGTGTCGAACAAGGCGGCTAAGGTGATGTCAGGCAGACGGTCGTAAGATAACTAGTAACATACTATAGCCAAAACAGGTAACAACATGATAAAACATGTTGTGCCGACCCCACTTAGCATGGGATAAGGGCAGGAGAATGATGATACTTCTAACGTCTCTATGAATATTACAAAAGCGTATGTCTGTCAATCTGTTACATTTTCACGATACATCTGCTGAAGTAATAGTAGGAAAAGGAAAAAAATACATAGGGGTATTTAAACACTAAAGTTGACGCGAATGGAGTTGATGGTAAAGATGTATGACCATTCATTCGGGAAAAACCCATAGCACTTAACTAAGAATATTTCAACACTTAATATGAACAAAATCTCAGATACAACTTGTGAGACTCTGAAAGTAGTTTTGCATCATTAACAGAATCTCGGTCATGTAAGAAACACAATCAAAGTAAAATGAGCCTGTACAAATAAATCTCAATGAGAAACCTCGTTACTAATAGAGAATAACCCGTTTGTATTGGACACAATGGCTGGAGCAGCTGAACCGAGCCGTCACGCGTCAGCTGCATCTGATATACATAGGTTTTACATTATTGAAACGGTTCTTTTTTATATTTACTTCAGCTCAAATGACTCAAATTTTTCTGACTATTTCAAAAGTTGCCTTTTTTAATATTAATAGATTTTTTAAAATCAATTATTTTAATGGGAAAACCGATTATTTATTAATCGATTTTTCTACTCCATGTCACATCCCTAGCAGATAGCCCAGCGGTGAGACCGTGCGAATCTTTTAAGAGGGCACATGTATTCAAACACCATCAGGCACCCATGAGTTTTCTATTAAAACTTATATAACCGTACAATGGTTCTTAGAACTAGCTTTGTTCAGATATGGCTATCTGGTCTCAAAACTGGAAACAAAACTATCATTGCCAGTTCGAAACAAACGTTCCAATCCCCAACAATTTTAGAGTATTATCCGCTGGGTCAACCTAGAGATTTGTCTGAAAATTTCATTAACACCGCCGTTTTGGAGTCTATAATTAACAAACATAATTTATATATGCATCTATAAGTACCTACCTAGATTTTTACATTTTATCGAGGATTGCAACCAGTCGTGTGTTATCTGGTTGAGTAGAATCTACCACCAAATGTCGTACCAGTGTCGTAAAATACGACTAAGGTAAGTTGACGTCAGGCAGGCGGCCGGTCGTAAAATACGAAGCCAAATCATGTGACAACATCTTTATAACATGTTGTGCTGACCCCACATAGAGTGGGATAAGGGCAGGAGGATCATGATCGAGGATTGCAGCCAAATAATGATATCTAATTTTTCATAAAAATGCCTATTTTGCGCCACTACCATTAAACTACGTAACTGAGTGTAGCTATCTATTGGCACAGCATTATCACGACAACGTGGGTAGTTTGTACCTACTCGGGTTTAACGTGACAGTTTACTAGCGTGATTACAGTAATGCGATGTTCAATTCATATTTTTAATACAATGGACATAATACGAAGAACCTATGGGCATTGGAGTCTTATGGTATTGTCTGACTCTTATCTTAAGATTGCTCAGAGTTACTCATGGATGGAGCGAGCTACGCTTGGAGTATCTCTACGTGATCAAATCAGAAATGAGGAGATCTGTAGAAGAACCATAGTTATGGATATAGCTCAGCTTATCGGGAAGCTGATTTGGCGATGGGCGAGGCACTTAGTGCGGAGAACCCAAGGGGTCTTAAGGTGTTGGAATGGCGACCCCGCACCGGAAAGCGCAGTGTCGGAAGAACCTCTTCTAGATGGACTGACGACCTCAAAAAAGTCGCGGGGAGCCGCTGGATTCAAGCGGCATAAAATCGTGTGTTGTGGCGATCCCATGAAGAGACCTATGTCCAAAGAAGAACCAGAGTCATCGATATAGCTCACCATAACGGGAAGCTGATGTGGCGATAGGCGAGGCACTTAATGCGGAGAACCTATGGGCGTTGGGGTCTCATGGTGTTGGAATGGCGACCCCGCACCGGAAAGCGCAGTGTCGGAAGAACTTCTTCTAGATGGACTGACGACCTTAAAAAGCTCGCGGGAAGCCGCTGGATTCACACAAAATCGTGTGGTGTGGAGATCCCATGAAGAGACCCATGTCCAGCAGTAGACGTCCATCGGTTGAAAAAGAATCATTATATTTAAACGCGTACATTAAGTAACTATGGCATTGATAATGAAGGAACCTAACCATCCGATACATATATACGTCATTGTAGACAAGACTGTTGGTCTGACCCATACGTTTGGGTTGCCCGCAAAATTATATAGGTCACGTGATAATATGCGGTGGCGGTGTAGCCAGCCGAGAAATTGTTACATTGACAGCAATGCTGAAAAACGGACAATTCCGCTGGTATCCGGCTGAGTAGAATAGACGACCCTCATTCTTACTAAAGTGTCTTAAAAGGCGACTAAAGTAAGTTGATCAGAGGTGGCCGGTTGTAAAATACCTAGTGGAACAATGTGACATCATGTTTATAACATGTTGGGCTGCCCGCAAATTTATTTGGGTCACGTGACTATATACCGCAGTTGTATAGGCAGCCGAGAATATGTTAGATTGATAGAAATGCCGAAATACGAACATTCGAAATGCTATTTTTAAAACCAGGTTTTCAAAAATCTTGTTAAACCAAATTGACAAAAGTATTTTCGATAGCAAAGGAATGAATATTTATTAACTATATATTAATTAATCTATACTTTCATTTATCTTTTGGTTCATTTTTGATTTTTGGTTTTGTTTCATTTTTATTTGTAATTGGTATTTTTACACTTAAGTGTTAAAAAACCCTTAATTATGTTTGTTGCTTTTTTGTTTACGAAACACAAATGGATTAATTTAATCTTATAAGTTATCTCGGTGTATAAGTATAGATTTTTACTAAATTTGATGAATAATTCTAAAATGGGATAGCTATGAAAACGGTACGTCTATATTCCCCTATTTTCAAATATATGTATATACAAGATTGTATATACATATATATAACCTCTTTTAATATTAAACCTATATTTAAACTATATTTTAATCGAATGTGACCAACCGAATTGGCTAGGTTTCAAAAACTTTAAAAAAATGTCTTTTTGTGCCTGTTTTCAGGCATTGAAAAACTGCAATCATTTGTAAAGTCATGTTACCATAAATACCCCGAATCAGGTCCCGTCTGCCCAAACATTTTTTACTTTTTTTTAAGTTTCTTCTTTTTTTCATTCTTCTACAAAAAAAATGTTGGGCGAATTTTGGTCACCTAGATAATTTATAATAACAAAATCAATTAAACTTATGACATTATAATTAATTCAAAAAATCGATTTTATATTCATGACCATCAGAATACTCTTTCATTTCCTTGTCAATTTGATTTACTCTACATATAATATGCAACTCTATTGTGGCTTTTGTGTAGATTAAAAATAACAATGTAGTATTCATCATCCTCCTGCCCTTATCCCACTCTAAGTGGGGTCGGCACAACATGTCATTAACATGTTGTCACATGATTTGGCTACGTATTTTACGACCGGCCGCCTGCCTGACGTCAACTTATCTTTGTCGTATTTTACGACACCTCGATAAGAAAGAGGGTGGTCTATTCTACTTAACCGGATACCACACGGTGAGTCAACTTGCCTTAGTCGCCTTTTACGACACCTCGGTAAGACATGAGGGTGGTCTTTTCTACTCAGCCGGATACCACACGGCGGGTCGACTTACCTTAGTCGCCTTTTACGATACCTCGGTAAGAAAAGAGGTTGGTACTATTCTATTCAGCCGGATACCACACGGCGTTAAAAATAACAATGTAGTATTGTATAAACATAAATATATTAGTGTAAGTATAGAATAGGTTCAATCACCATGCAAATACAACCGCATAATACAATACATTGCCAAGAGTAATAAAATAATTCGTATGTACAAAGGCAAGAACAATTTTATGTAAGTATTGTTTAAGTACTATAGAGCAATAAAAAAGTTCGAAATCTATGCCTCGTATTGACTTCCAACAAAACCTTTCACTGTTTATAACGTGATAAAATCTTTGCCGACAAATCGCAACAAAAAAACAACAAACTCTATGTTAAACTTTCATTCCGTCTGTCAGAATTAGTAACACATTTTCGCACTTAATCGCCTCGAATTCCGGCTCAAAATTATGCGTTGTATATCTAAAAAAAACTGTTTTAAATCGGTGTCACGTCGCACATTCGTATAATTAAGTACTTACCGGAGCAAATCGTTCTTCCTCTGCGTTTAGAAGATCGCCTACAGAAGATGCTTTCGCCTGGCTCGCCAAATGCCGTCTATTCAGCACATAGGAGAGCTCATCCAGGTATCTCAACGTTAAATTAGCCATTTTACACAATCACTCTTACAAAAGCATATACTGTCGCACAATTGTTACAAAGAAACGTTCACAGGTTCACGTAAACAATATTAACACTGCACGAAGAACAACGTCCTCTCACATCCATAGCTGACGCGCGACTGAGCGACAGTGTGCTTTGCGAGGTCAAAGATTATTACATAGATAGGTTAAAGGTATTTGCCTAGTGATATACAAAAACGAAATTATCATTAACTTGTTTATACTAGTTCTTTTGTGAATTATGACCAACTGAACACTACTCTTAAGTAATTTTTAGTAATTAATGTATACAAACAAAATATCTGTACTTAAGTGTTATTTTATTGGATGAGTCCGACTAGTTTTAAGCCTATACGAGGCTCTTATTCATGAGCTCTTTATGCGGCGGTATAGCGTAGGGAACTGTGAAGTTCTTGGGAAAGTGGGAAGACTTGAAGTCGGGCTCATTCGATAAAATAAAACGTGAGTATAGCCGATTTCTGTACATTAATTATGAATACCACTCAAGACAGTTTAAATACTTATTAGTAACGTCTTACATCTGGTCAAAGGCCTTCCGCTCTCCTTTAGCGGAGAAATGATAAAAGTTTGACCCGCCACGCCGGTGTTATTCAGACTAGCAGGTTACACATATTACGGCTCCATAACGATATTTTTGTTCATATAACTAAGCTTATGATGAATTGTAAATATAAAGACATGTTTTTAGTAAAAAAAAATTCATGAGTCATATGGTTTAAACCCTTGATCAGCTGGCGAGGTTCACGCGGTCTCACAATTTTTCAATTACTGCTTTTTAATTTTTTATATAGGTTCTTATCAATTTAATTATCTTATAGTCATCAATTAAACATGAGTAATGACTCCGTCATTTGAGTAATTCCTCAAATTAGTGATTTTCTCTATTAATAAGAGTCGATATAACGTTGGATTTAGATTTTACAACTGTCTTTATTATTCCCTGACTTTAAATATTATGTAAAGTTTTTTGTCACGAATCATTTGACTTTACTTTCATCACAATCGTTTAAAATAATTAATTAATATAATTAGAACACGTAAACTACTTTAATATTTTACTCACTTTTAATTATTAAGAATGCTACTTAATAACTCTAAGCAACATAAAGAAATAACAATTTATTTATAAAATTTAAATTTTCAAACTCATTTCATTAATTACACTATTAATATGCGTAATATTTTATTTATGAAACCTTAAATCTTGTTATAATTGGCTTATTATTCAGGGCACTTTCGATTTTGTACATTAATATATAAGAATAGTTGAAAATATGTTTTTAAAATTAAATTAATTACATAACATACTAATAGTATAAATAATACTAATATATAACTAGTAATATCCCGCGGTTTCATCCGAGTACATACCAATCTCAGGGCAGTGGAAAGTCCACTAAGTCGGACTATTATTTTTGTTAAATATATCATCAATAGTTTTCGCAGCGTACGCGATGACAGATTTTTTTACACCTTATTACATTTTTATTACGGATGCCTAATTTTTTAATGTAATATAGCCTATATTGCTCAGTAAAGATGCAGCTTTCCAATTATGAAAGAGTTTGTGAAATCGGTCCAGTAGTTTTTGTGTGAAAACATTACAAACATACATACAAATTTTTCCTCTTTATAATATTAGTATGGATGTGAGTCACGATTTCACGGCTAATCTGATGAAGCATTATTAATTAATATTTATACATTTTAAGCTTATATACCGCGTGGCTGAGCCTTTGAAGCGCCGCACAAAATCGTATAGCGTGGAAGCCCTTAGAAGACTTATGGACTTATGTCCAACAGTGGACGGCTATTGGTTGATGGGAGAGAGAGATACCGGGTTTACATGTAGGATAAAAAGTAATTCCGTTTTTTCCTCCTGCTCTTATCCCACTCTAAGTGGTAGTGATAGTGGTAGGCACCATATGTAATAAACATGTTGTCACATGCTTTAGCTACGTATTTTCGGCCGGCCGCCTGCCTGACGTCAACTTACCTTAGTCGTATTTTACGACACCTCGGTAAGAAATGAGAGTGGTGTTCTCTACTCAGCCGGATATCACAGTTTTTTTTTCAGTAACAGAAAAAAATATAGTCATAATTAAAATTTTGTCACATCTACACAATCCGATGATAAAATCTTTGTCACTCACATCTGCGTAGTGATCCGTTTCGCAGCTCTTATTTCAAGTTGTAGTAAACATATAGGAGTTAGAGAACTTCTGACGACATTTTTTGTTTTGCCAAAACCAAAACAGGCCAAAATTTTTAGGTGGTACTAGATAATTCCAAACACCGTGTGGATTAATGTGGATGTTGGATGTTTAAGATATATGTATTGAGAAACATACAAAATCGATAGTAATGTATGCAATTAATGCAATTGTAATGTAATGTATTTCAGCTTTGCCATGACAGCAGTTTAAAAACACTGTTAAAAAGAGGCTGATACAGAAAGCCAACTATACTCTTGAAGATTATTTAGAAGATAAGAATTTGTGGATATAGCTCTCTTTGAACCTGTACAAGACAGTAACGACTTAATGTAAATAGTATTAAGAATTATATTTTTAAAAGAGCAACCGCCGAGTTTCTTGCTGGCTCTTCTCGGTAGGAACAGCTTTCCGAACCAGCGGTAGAGTTGACGATTCAAAAGCACTTGTTTACAAGTTTATTTGAATAAAGAATATTTTGAATTTGAATTTGAATTGAGCTACGCTTGTTTTTTTTTGCTATTTAGACAGTCTTGCAGCGTTACATATTATAATGAAATTTGAAATTTTTGAAAATAGAATGAAAGCTACAAATCTCTGTTTCTGAACAGTCTCCGAGCGTTTTATACTTTAATCAAATGTTTGATTTTCAAATCCTAGTAAGTTTTTTGAAAATGGAATGACAAGCTACAAACCGTTAAACGGACCCCGATCGTGATACACCTTAATGAAATGTTCAATTTTCAAATGCTACTAAGTTTTTTGAAAATGGAATGAAAACTACAAATCCCTATTTCTGAACAGATTCCAAGAATTAAATACCTTACTTAAATGTAAAAATTGTTTAACGCTTGAAGTTTTTTGAAAATGGAACTAAAAGCTACAAATCTCTATTTCTGAACGGTCTCTGAGCGTTATATACTTTAATGATATTTGAAATTTTTAAAAGGTTGTTTTTGAAAATGAAATGAAATTTACTTATCTTCATTTCTAAATGGTGATGAGACACGTTTATTGTCCATTGACCATTTCCCTGACAGTTACGCAAGCAACAAATGAGTCCAAACTATTATGTATTATCTCGGTTTATGTAACAAGTTTCCTCGCGGCGCTAACCGCCCGACTTTTTTGTATTCTATACCCGAGCTAAAAACTAGTTGGTATTTTAAAATAACAATTGCCTAGGCCAAGGTTGTATGCGAAATGAAACGCAGAAAATTGTGGAGCATATAATAGTTTTTACGGTATGGTTCAATATATATATATCAAATCCCCTGGCGCTTAGTATGTAGGTACCATAAAAAAATACGAGGTCAAGTATCTCAATAGTTTCTCTATGGTCAGTCGTCGTGGAATTTATTTTACTTTATTCTAACTTGAACCCTACGCTGTATTATAAAACAAAATCTAATTATTTTACTTTGGGAGTTGAAACCCCGGCCACCAATAAGTTTTTCTATTAAAACATATGTTTTAATAGAAAAACTGATTCTAATTGATAATTGCAATTTATCACACGCTTTCCGGTGAAGGAAAACATCGTGAGGAAACCTGCATATCTGTAGAGAATTCTGGGGATATGTGTAACCTAAAAATCCGCATTGGAGCAGCGTGGTAGGTTTTAGCTCCAATCCTTCTCTCCAAAACGGAGAGAGGAGGCCTATGCCCATCAGTGGGATAGTATCTGGGAAGTGAGAGAGGTTAGCTATAAACATACAGAGCCTTTATTTATTTCCTTATGATATATATACATTGTTATAAAAAAAAGAAAAACACATGCACAAAGGCGGAAGTAACAGAAGGAAAAGAAAAGAAAATAAAATACGATTTATATAGGAACAAAGAAGAAAAATAACGAAAAACTATATTAATATTTGCACTTGAGATAACACAAAAATAAAATTAAAAAAATGTGGCAATACTGATAATAGCATATGCAATTTACAAAAGTAATAATAAAATTATTTTGCTATAATCCGCGAAGAAAGCGGATTATAGCAAAATAATTTTATTATTACTTTTGTAGTATGGATCTCCGCAAAGTAACGCCTAATTCTATAAAGTATATGCAATTTAATTTGTTTACTTTTATAATGTTATTATCATCATCATCTTCCTGCCCTTATCCCACTCCAAGTGGGGTCGGCACAACATGTTATAAACATGCTGTCACATGATTTGGCTGCGTTTTTACGACCGGCCGCCTGCCTGACGTCAACTTACCTCTGTCGTATTTTACGACACCTCGGTAAGAAAGAGGGTGATCTATTTTACTAAACCGGATACCACACGGTGGGTCAATTTACCTTAGTCGCCTTTTACGACACCTCGGTAAGAAATGAGGTTGGTCTATTCTACTCAGCCGGATACCACACGGCGGGTCGACTTACCTTTGTCGCCTTTTACGACACCTCGGTAAGAAAAGAGGGTGGTACTATTCTATTAAGCCGGATACCACACGGCGGTTTTATAATGTTATTATATACTTAAATATTTCATCGTATTGTGTTACGATAAGTTACATTATTTCCTTTTACTGTTATTTTAACGGATTAGAAATTAACGGATATCTGCATATTCCTTTACTGTATTTCAACATTCTCGTGAAACATAATAAGTAAATAAGTAATTACAAGATTATTTAGTCATAATACACGAAGAATGTCGCAGCATATATCTGGAGATGATAACAGGACAGAACATTATTGAAATTGTATTAGTGAATGTGTGCAATGCTAGTGTACTGTGGTATTTTGGTTGCGGTTTCCATATCCTACATTTATAAGATGTGGAAACGACATAGCTCTTTAACGCGACTGGCCCGTTTACACAGGTGACTCTGCTTACAGCTCTGTGGCTCACGGGTTCGATTCCCGCGGAGGGCAAACATTTTGTATGATCAATTCTTCGAATTTGGGTGTATATACGTGTTTAAGTTTTTATTCAAAATTACATAGTTTATTAAGTTTTAAGTTACCATGGGAACCGCCGTGTGTGTAATTCCCATATATTTATTTAAATATAGAGAACTAGCGGCCTGCTCCTGCTTCGCACGGGTATAAAATATATATACCATGTCAGTCAGTGTAAAAAAAAATGATTAAAATCGATCCAGTAGTTTTCATTTATTCATTACAGCCCGTGGCCCGCAAGCGTTAAATTTGGAGAAAAACAATTTCCTTTCCCTATACCAAGAAGATTTCCTGCTATATCTAAATTCATATACTACATATTTTCATTTTTCCCCTATGTATTTTATTTTTAAAATTAATTACAGAATGTCCTTATATACTACATTCACAGCTTTCTTGTCATTAAACAAACTCTTGAAACAACGACATATTGCTGTTAAATGCGAAGTGCTATAGGGCGAAGCGCGGCCTCCTCACGGCATTTTAAATCTGTAATATCTCCGTAAATGTTCACTTAAATTACATGCTGTAAACGGCCATATTGATCTATATTAAATCAACAATTTATTTAAGGTACTTAATTGGATAAGGATTAATGCTGTATTGTATAAAAATTGCTTCAAAAATAAGGCATTATTTTTCGTAAAAAGTAAATGACAAAAAATGCTACTGTGGGTTATCCGTAAGAGATAGATATACACCATCGCGGACTTTTCTGTAGATCTTTTCATGGTGTACAAATACTTAGTACATCATTTTGATAAATCTCGTAGGGTTTAGCCTGCGTTTGCAATGTAAGCGGAAAAAAATGTAATTATTTACAGAAACTTCAAAAATTACACTATTGCTCTACTCCATATTGAATGTTATTAGACATGTAAACCTTCCTCTACAATCACTCTATCTATTAAAAAAAACCGCATCAAATCTGTTGCATAGTTTTAAAGATTGAAGCATACATAGGGATATACGGATATACGGACAGACAGAGAATGCAACTTTGTTTTATACTATGTAGTGATATTATTTATTTTTACAATTTATTAGACAATGTCTTTACATACAACATTCATAGCTTTCTTATCATTAGACAATATAAACTTGAAAGAAGGACATTTTTAGTTGCGCCTCCGGTCGCTGCTAAATTCGAAGTGCTTATAGGTCGAAGCGCGGCCTCCTCGCGGGATTTTAAATCTGTAATATCTCCGAAAATGTTCACTTAAATTACATGCTGTAAACGGCAATATTGATAGGCTAAACCGAGATTTAACAAAATGATGTAATTTTGTTAAATCTCGGTTTAGCCTGCGTTTGCAATGTAAGCGGAAAAAATGTAATTATTTACAGAAACCTCAAAAATTACAGTATTTCTCTACTCCGTATTGAATGTTATTATACATACAAACCTTCCTCTTGAATCACTCTATCTATTTAAAAAAAACCGCATCAAAATCAGTTGCGTTGTTTTAAAGATTTATGCATACATAGGGATAAATGGACAAACAAAGAATGCGACTTTGTTTTATAATATGTAGTGATTTATTTGTTTTATAATGTAAATTTTATTGTAAATTGCATTGTTAATGTTATTGTAGAAGCCCACAACTATTTACATGATGTAATTATTGGAATATTCTTTTTTATTTTGATGTAATTATGTATTAGATGAAATTCTGTATTTAGTTGTTTTAAAGGACCCCTATGGTCCTTTGGTGGGCGGTATGTTGTGTTAAGTCAGTTCATTTACTATGTCAGTCGCAATTAAACATTGAATATAGAAACACGTCTGTTATTAAATTCCTTGTCGATCATTTTAAGTAGTGGAAAAAGTTAACCTTATTTACATCACCAGTCATATTGATCAATATTAAATAAACATTGAATACAGTAATATATTTAAGGTTCTTAATTGGATAAGGATTAATGTTGTATTGTATAAAAATTGCTTTGAACATAAGCCATAATTTTTCGTAAAAAGTAAATGACAAAAACTGCTATTGTGGGTTATCCATAAGAGATAGACATATACCATCGCGGACTTTTCTGTAGACCTTTTCATGGTGTACAAATACTTAGTACATCATTTTGATAAATCTCGTAGGGTTTAGCCTGCGTTTGCAATGTAAGCGGAAAAAAATGTAATTATTTACAGAAACTTCAAAAATTACACTATTGCTCTACTCCATATTGAATGTTATTAGACATGTAAACCTTCCTCTACAATCACTCTATCTATTAAAAAAAACCGCATCAAAATCTGTTGCATAGTTTTAAAGATTGAAGCATACATAGGGATATACGGATATACGGACAGACAGAGAATGCAACTTTGTTTTATACTATGTAGTGATATTATTTATTTTTACAATTTATTAGACAATGTATTTACATACAACATTCATAGCTTTCTTATCATTAGACAATATAAACTTGAAAGAAGGACATTTTTAGTTGCGCCTCCGGTCGCTGCTAAATTCGAAGTGCTTATAGGTCGAAGCGCGGCCTCCTCGCGGGATTTTAAATCTGTAATATCTCCGAAAATGTTCACTTAAATTACATGCTGTAAACGGCAATATTGATCTATATTAAATCAACAATTTATTTAAGGTACCTAATTGGATAAGGATTAATGCTGTATTGTATAAAAATTGCTTTCAACATAAGGCATCAATTTTCGTAAAAAGTAAATGAAAAAAACTGCTATTGTGGGTTATCCATAAGAGATAGATATATACCATCGCGGACTTTTCTGTAGACCTTTTCAAGGTTTACAAATACTTAGTACATCTTTTTGATAAATCTCGTAGGGTTTAGCCTGCGTTTGCAATGTAAGCGGAAAAAAATGTAATTATTTACAGAAACCTCAAAAATTACAGTATTTCTCTACTTTGTATTAAATGTTATTATACGTACAAACCTTCCTTTTGAATTATTCTATCTATTAAAAAAAACCGCATCAAAATCGGTTGCGTAGTTTTAAAGTTTTATGCGTACATACGGTATATGTGACTTTGTTTTATAATATGTAGTGATGTTAATGCTAATGCTAAATGTTAGCATTGTATAGATTTTGAAAAAGTTAAAGCAAAATCACGGACAGAAGCAAGTTACGTAATGATAGTGATTTTATTTATATGCTTGTCTATTCCCCTGTTTCCGATCAAAGCGGAAGTAGGTATCCAATGACTGGCATAATTCGACATTTTACACGATAAGGCGATTATAGCAAGCGGTAAATTAATGTCGACTAAACTATATATATACTTCATAATCGGCGATTACAAACGATTAAACGCGAGCACGGACATGTGGATTTTTTTTTCGAATTGACTTTATGCTGTTAGCCGTAACGGCTTTTACAATGTCATCTGGACGGGCGAGATCAGACGCATCGCTTAAGTTTCGGAATGTAGAGAGTAAAGCGCAGAAGCTATACTAGCTATGGGGAACGTCGTCCTAAGGGTGCCTCCTGTGAGGCCGGACCACGGCTTAGAGCGAGGTGTAATGGAGGGCAAATAAATAAATAAATATATGGGACACTTACATAAGCGGTCGTCCGTCCCCAAAGTAACTTAATACTTGTGTTGTGGTAGACGGACAACTGGTGAATATATACCAATATATTTTTTAAATACATACTTAAATACAAATATACATCCAGGCTCAAAGACCTACAAATTCATTTATAGAAAATGTTGGCCCTCGGCGGGAATCGAACCCGCGACCCGCGGTGCTGAAGGCAGGGTCTCTACCCACTGCTCCAATGGGCCAGTCAAATATTACTCGTATGACGATTAGTCATCATGGCGTCGGTTCCCTATATTATCCATATCCCAGTGTTCACGCACAGCGTGGGACTCTTTCGAGTGGGTTAAGGGTTCAAAACCCAGATGCTTTTCTGTTATAATTTACGTGTCTAATTGATAATTGCAATTTATCACACGTTTACCGGTGAAGGAAAACATCGTTAGGAAACCTGCATATCTGATATGTGTGACCAAATTCACACCAATCCGCATTGGAACGGGATTAGCTCCAACCTTTTTCTCCAAAAGACTGAAATACGAGGATGTAAGATAGCCAAAAGCCACTTGAATGATGAATATTTTTGAATTGATGACGTGGAAATTTGATTATGTTTGCCACGTAACCGAAACATCACCAGGAGATAGACTCTATGATAAAATTACAAAACCATGTTATATTTGCGAAATGTTCAAAGATGTTTCATTCTTCAGTTCATTGCATCTTAATTTTTTCGATCAGAGATTGCTAATAGTGTAAAATGTAAGCGTTATGTAACCGTTAATTTGGAGCTCTGTCCAATCATGTAACGCTGAAAGTAATGTATTTCTAGTCTATCACAATTGCCCAACTTCTGATAATGTTAGTTGTTAGGAAATCGCTTGGAACAGAAACCTATTCATACTAATATTTATAAGTTTGTGAGTATGGTTTAATCTTTGTTACTCTTTCACGGCGAATCCGCTGAACTAATATCGATGGAATTTGGCATAATTATTTCTTATACAACGGAATAACATTTTTATTATGTCAGGAAAACCCATTATAGGTCATCAACGCCGACGGGGACGAGCGGTGGGTATGTCGGACTCGCACCGACTAAAATCCTGACAGTGCTCCCCCACGCTGCTGGTGACAGGGGCAGGGTACCGTTGTACACATTGCCCCTATCCCTGCCAGCAGCAACTCTGAACCCAGAGTGCGCCACCTCTGGGTCGGGGCCTCTCTAAAAGTGGCCCCTCCCTCCGCTAATCCAATGCCGCCTCAGGGACCTTTTCATATGGGCGTCCGATAAACCCCGTTCGAGACGCCCAGAACGGAATAACATATAGGCAATGGAAATTCTGTTAATTCTACAGGAATAGGATGACATTGAAAATCATTATCTATTATCAACCTATCACACAACAGTCCACGCGAACGAATTCGCGGGTAAAAGTTAGTATTATAAATGCGACAGTTTGTGTAATTGAAGCTTACAAAGCTTCACCAATTTAATATTATCATCATCATACTCCTGCCCTTATCACACTCTAAGTGTTGTCAGGCACATATTTTTCTCTTCCAATCTCTCCTATCATTCGTCAACTCTGGCGCCACTCTTTTTATATGCATGTCATACTTCACACAATCCAATTACTCTTTTTAGGCCGCCCTCTAGTCTCATATCTATCCAAATTCATATTAAACACTCGTTTCGTCACATGATTTTTATCCTGATCCTGATTACTTTCTCATAGTTTCATTGTCATTAATATACTAGGATCCAAAACTCCCTTTTTTCGTTACGAAAAAGGAAGAAACACAATTTAGAATTTTTATATAATTAAGTCAATAAAAAAGACACCTAATACACGACTGTTTCTTTTCATTTTTGGTTCTAAAATTTCATCAGAGTAATGTTGGTAATTAGCTAAGACGAAAACCTGCCAGATATTCTTTACCATACAATGAGTTCCGTCCGCCATCTTTGTTTCCGTTCGCTTTCACTGCAATTAAAAGCGATACGATTATTACAGACGCGCATTTTGCTTCGACTTCGTTTATGCGCCATAAACTTAAATATTTTTTAATATCTAAGTATTAAATATTTATTTATATTTATATTTAAAATATTTATCAATTTATACTCTGAAATGTCGTTACTATCACGTGAAATGTCAATCAGGCAAGTATATGGGCAATCCATTACCATATCATTACGACAGCGTCCACAGCTTTGCGATTTTGTCGTGGAGTCTATCTCCTGATGATGCTTCGGTTGCAGGGCGAAATTTGGTGAGTTTGTGATAGTGAATGGTTGGTGAGTTTATGATAGTGAATGTGTGTAGTGCTTGTGTATTGTGGTGGCGGTGGTGGAGTTTTGTGCATGTGTTTTTACGAATCCTGGATGTATCAGGTATCATCATCATCTTCCTGCCCTTATCCCACTCTAAGTGGGGTCGGCACAACATGTTATAAACACGCTCTCACATGATTTGGCTGCGTTTTTACGACCGGCCGCCTGCCTGACGTCAACTTACCTCTGTCGTATTTACGACACCTTGGTAAGAAAGAGGGTGGTCTATTCTACTAACCGGATACCACATGGTGGGTCAACTTACCTTAGTCGCCTTTTACGACACCTCGGTAGGAAATGAGGTTGGTCTATTCTACTCAGCCGGATACCACACGGCGTGTCGACTTACCTTAGTCGCCTTTTACGACACCTCGGTAAGAAATGAGGGTGGTACTATTCTATTCAGCCGGATACCACACGGCGTATCAGGTATGATAACCGATTTTCCACTCTACATTTAGCATTATATATATTTTCTATTTAACTTCATCGCGGATTATAGCAAAATAATTTTATTATTACTGTTCACCGTTTACTTAGTGCAAGGAAAGCTTTAAATTTTGCCCGTTTTCATAATATTTTTTATTGCTGCTCGTCTCCTATTCATCTTAGCGGGATGTTATATAGCCTTCTCGATAAATGGACTATCTTATACTGAAATTACCTGAGATTAGCGGGTTGAAACAAACAAACTCTTCAGCTTTATATATTAGTATAGATGTTAATATATTTATTAAGTAGTTACAATAAGAATTTTATTGATATAGATTTTACTTCTTGTTCTCTTAAGATATTTAGAAAATTAATTCGGGAAAAATTGTAAAACTTTAATAGAGATATGTTAAATGACACCATATGTTATTAGAATTTTTTTGTCATTCTTTTTTAAGTTTTGTATTATATTTAAATGACTAGTCTACTGTCAATAGTGTTGAGTAATTTGTGGAAACTTTGCTGGTTTTTGCATTATTTTTTTGTAACTTAATTTTTATAATTTATTATACTGTTTATTTCCCTTATATAAATAAAATAAAAATTACCTACTTTATGCTAATATTTTAAAGAGACTAATACGCGTTACGCACAAACAACATTTTCGCCTCTTTTTGTATACATATAGATTACTGTTACGTCACCGCGCGTGCGATGCATCTGACAGTGAGATTTTACAGTTATTATCTTGTACGTAATAAGTAATAACGAGTCGATCTTACATATTACATGTAATTGTAATAAAATTTACAGTTACACATATATTCGAAATTATGTGATTATATTTACCATCTATTTCTCGTTTTGAACTATCGCGAGTAATATTCATACTTAATGTATAGAAACCGGCTATACTCACGTGTTATTTTATCGGATGAGCCCGACTAGTTTCAAGTCCATACAGATCTGTTATTCATGAGCTAAGTATTAAGTTACTTACTTTGGGGACGGACGAATGTGTGTGTAAGTGTCCCATATATTTTTTTATTTATATGTATCGTATGATAATACAGACGATCATTTGGACAATTGCGCATTGATTGTGCTTATTAAAGACGATCATACGATCAACGATATATGTTATGATAGATTTAGGGAATATTTTGATAAAAGAAGTAGAGAAAAAGGCATTTGGTACAAAGTTATACAAGGGCAGCCTCTTCGTTTCCCTTGGTTTGATAACATTCATTTAAGTAGAAAGTATATAATTGTAGCTCATAGGTTAAGGTCTGGACATTATCCGTCTAACAAATTTGGATTTCTAATGAAAAAAGTTAATTCGGCCAATTGCGATATGTGCGGGACGACGGATGATGTCCAGCATATTTTATTAGAATGTAAGAAGTACGATGGGGAGAGAGAACACTTTATGCGGAAATATAATTTAAGTTATAACAATGTAGGAGTTCTAACAAGTGTTCTCTCTTACCCATCTGCTGATATATTTAAGGTACTAGTTCATATATTTTTAAGAAAGTAATTTAGTTTAGTTAGTAATTGGTAATTTAATTTTTGTATATATTAATTTAGGCGCCGATGGGACTGACATATCCTTGAAGGAAAAAAGTCCTAAAAAAAAATAAAGATAAAAAAAAAAGATCAACGATCTTGCCGATACAACAGGCAAAAACTCAGCAAGTGTTTCAAAAAGTTGTATTCGGAGTGTCTGGATTTTGTAAAAGGATTAATATCGTTTTACAAAATCATACATACGAATCCCAGAGGCCGACAAAATGCGGTTTCTCTCGCCCACATATCGTATTACTTAGCCGGTGTGCGAGCGCAAATCCCAGAGTATCGAATTCCTGCACGGATTTTTGTGAAACGTAAGTTACATTGTTTATGATATTTTTAATATTTATCATTATTTTTGACGTGACAACGTCTTAAATTAGGTTGCGGCTTGGAGTCACTCATGAAAAAGTGTAACGCCCGCTCACGTCTGTTACGATGAGTCACCGAACGAAAGAGAGGCCCGCCGGACTGGCGAATGCCTTGCGTCTCTCTCCCACTCCAATCCATCACATTTAAAAAGACGTTGTCACGTAAAATCTTTGCCCGTAAAACCGACTTTACAGGCAACCTTTTTTTTTAGTTTATTATTCAAACTCGCGTAAACTGGCTTTCATACAACCACCACTCTTGATTCAATGATAAATTATTGAAAAACATCTATACTATATATAAAGCTGAAGAGTTCGTTTTGGTTTTGATTGTTTGAACGCGCTAATCTCAGGAACTACTGGACCGATTTGAAAAATTCTTTCAGTGTAAGATAGTCCATTTATCGAGGCTATAGGTTATAAAACATCGTGCTAAAATGAATAGGAGAGGAGCAGCAATAAAAAATAGTAAAAAACGGCAAAATTTAAAGCTTTCCTTGCGTGCGCTGAGTAAACGGTAAGAGTTATTCAAAAATCATGTATTACAAAATTGTTCCCCTCTAAAAGTTCTAAATAAAAGTTCGCATCAGCATATGTCTAGCCTTTAAGGTTGACCCGCTTTAACCATTTTTATGGATATCAAGGGACTATATGACAGTTTTAATCTTACCACGCGGGCGGAGCCGCTGGCGATTACTAGTATCAATATAAAGTTGTAGGCTAAAAGAAATGTAACATAGTTATTATTTTGTTCAATAGTAATAATAAAGTTACGCCGTGTGGTATCCAGCTGAATAGAATAGTACCACCCACATTTCTTACCGAGGTGTCGTGAAATGCGACCAAGGTAAGTTGACCCATCGTGTGGTATCCGGTTTAGTAGAATAGACCACCCTCTTTCTTACCGAGGTTGAGCAAGCGGCCGGTCGTAAAAACGCAGCCAAATCATGTGACAGCATGTTTAGCATGTTGTGCCGACCCCGCTTAGAGTGGGATAAGGGCAGGAAGATGATGATGAGTAATAATAAAGTTATTTTGCTATACACCGCGATAATATAAATAGAAAATATATATAATGCTAAATGTAGAGTGTACTGTTCGTTTTCATACCCGATATATAAAAAAATAATTCACTTATGTTTTTTACCACAAAATTTTATTGACATTGATACGGTGATATAAAACAATGTTGAATTCTATTCTCGGAATAATAATTAATTAAATTAAAATATATTATATCACTGAATCTATATAAATGCTTTAAGACTTTGCAAGGTTGTATTGAACTAGGACAGATATATTTCTAGAGTTGTTGCGGATTTGTCCTCCTTTCTTAATATATCAGTCTTTCTCTCTTTATCAATATCTCTGTCTCTGTTTCATTAATGGAAATATAAATATCATCATTTGTATTTTTGCTTTGTACTAATTCTTGTAGTATTTACTTACTGCGGGTTTTCTTATCCCATTAATGTATATATTATGTATCTATAATCATCATTCATCATTCTCCTGTCCTTATCCCACTCTGTGAAGTCGGCACAGCATGTTTTAAACATTTTGTAGCATATTTTGGCTTGTTATTTCAAGACCGGCTACCTTCCTCACGTCAATTATCTTAGTCTCCTTTTACGATATCTCGGTAAGATATGAGGGTGGTCTAATCTATTCAGACGTAAATCACAAGGCGGGTTAACTTACCTTAGTCGCTGTTTACGATAAATCAGTAAGAAATGACGATGGTCCATTCTCCTTAGTCTTATACCATACGGCGGGTCGACTCACCTTAGTCGGTTTTACGACACCTCGTTTAGAAATGTGGGTGGTCTATTCTACTCAGCCGGATACCACAGAACACACGAACGGGGCCTATCTGTGAGACAATCATGATTGTTACAAACAATTTTATACCTCTACGGAAACAAAGCGATAATTATTTTACAAAAAAAATAACTTTTTAAACCGCATATTTATTAACTTATAAATTGTATTAATTATTTAATATCGTGATTGAATTTACGATTGACACGATCTCCACGCAAAAAAAACCTGTTTTTTTCTAACGGAATAGGAAAAAAATAAAGTATATAATTTAAGTTATTTCAATACTAAAGTAGACCGATTCGCATTTGTAATAAATAAATAAATACTGTTGCTGTGTCAAAGGTGTTGACCTAGTATATTTAATACATAGATGGTAAACCTACTTTGGACCAGTGTATTAGTAGATACTCGTAGCTCCTCTCGCCGACTAACGGTAACTATCCGATGAAGACAAAAAAATTTATAGTTCAGAGATCAATAAAACAGTACAGACCGTGCATGCCGTTACCTTCTTAAATACATATCGCACGCTTAATATTAAATTGATTTAAATCAAATAAGTTGTGAGAAATTGCAATAAAGCTAGCGCCTATAAAACTTGCGAGCGAATCTCGGAAACGGCTCCAACGTTTTTCTTAAAATTCAGCATGTAGGGGGTTTTGGGTGAGAAAAATCGATCTAGATAAGTTTTATTTTTTTTAAATGTTGTTTTATCCCTATTTTCGGGCTCAAAATTTTTTTTTAAAATTTACGTTGAATACAATCACAATTTCTCGCTGTAAAGTCAAATGTAAAGTAATGGTAGTTCATTTGGGAACGGGCGGTCTAGAGAGGTGAAAATACCTAGGATCTAGCCCCACCTGCCCTATTATTTTTTCATTTTTCCTTTCAATTTATTTTTAATTTCTTTTTTTACATCAGGTACTTATTTTTAATAGTTCGTAGCATCATGTCAATACAATACAAGGTTCACAATGTATCTAACCTATGCCTAGTTTTGAATTTGGTTACTTTAATACTGAGCGTGCGATATGTATGTTTGTTTTTCAACATGTATTATAACACAAGTGGACTGAAAACATATGAACATATTAAACAATATAATTTTGATTTACATGGAATTTGCGTATGGTTACTTAAAGTAGAATAATTTTTAGAAGTAGGCGTTATTTTGTGGAATTAAATAATAATAAAATTAATTATATTTTAATTATAATGATTATTTAATTTTTATATATAATTATTTTGCTATAATCTGCGTTTGTTCAGAAATTCTATGTAATGCTAGGTGTAGGATTAGTTACCGCACGCACCACAAAAACATCGCCACCAACAACACACCATATAATCCCTACACCTACCTACACACTCACTACGACAATCTCTACTATCGTTTCGCCCCGTAACTTAAGCATCATCAGGATTGGCAATAAAATCGCAAAGCCACTTTTACATTACATAGATTTTCATAACAAACGCAGTTTATAAAAAAATAATTCTATCGTAATTTTCGACGAGAAAAAATAATTTTAATGTACTTAATTATTTTGTATAGGAATATGTATATGACAATTATAAATTAAAAAAAATGGGAATTTCTAATAAAATATATGGGAATTTCTAATAATATAAGGACTAGTTTTGTAAATATTATCTTGTGCTAGTTTTCCGGCTTATAATTAAATCTACGCCAAATTATATTTATTTATTTAATATATTACGTTACCACCTAAAATATAAAAGCTGTACCGTCTGAAGTCATATTCTATGACATAGGTATTTTTTTCTTATACTGCTTAGAGAAAAAACTGTGACAAATCGTACGTCAGCCCACTTATGTTAATTCATAAAAAATCCATACAATTCTTTATAAAAATTAATAGAAGTATGCCAAAGACTAAAGAATGTCGTCCAACATTATTGCGGATACCCACTTATCTATGGGTTTTGCGTAACATAGACTATAGAAACCTCGTCGTCACCATACCTAATATCTTGTTCTTTATATAAGTGATTTCCGCCTAAAATTTTTTATGGCATAGGATGGCAAACAAGCCTGCGGTTCACCTCAAGTAATCACCGCCGCCCACGATCTCTCGCAAAGCGAGTGTGTTGCCGTCCTTTAAAAAGGTGGAAAATACGTTTTTTGAATTTACTTATATCGTACCCATACGGAAACGCTGCCAAAGGTAGGTCGTTCCATAAAATGATGGTGCGCGGAATGAAATTATTTAAAAACCGAACTGTGGTGGATCTTCACGTGGATCTATATAGTGAGGATGATATTTTAACCTGTGAGGTACGGAATTTAGCAGCAGGAACACTCCCCGTCAAAGATGCGGTAGAAAAATTCATTCTTTTCAAATCTGCCCTCTTATAATTATATAATTCTGACTTATATGACACTATCACCATCGCGAATATACAGTAAATCAACTTCCGGCGAAAAGGAGGTCCGATGTTTTAAGTAGAGAGTCGAAGCTTAGAAAAAATAAAATAATGTAAGTTAGTAAAATAAAGTAAAGAAAAACAAAAGAGATAAAATACGGTTGCCTGTAAAGTCGGTTTTACGGGCAAAGATTTTACGTGACAACGTCTTTTTCTCAGTAGAATATTTATTTATATGTATATTATTAAATTGCACAATAGGAACAAGGAATCGAATGAAAATAAGAATTGCACAAATTTTAACTATAGAAATATAGTTCATGTTTCATGTTTGAGTGGGAGAGAGACGCAAGGCATTCGCCAGTCCGGCGGGCCTCTCTTTCGTTCGGTGACTCATCGTAACAGACGTGAGCGGGCGTTACACTTTTTCATGAGTGACTCCAAGCCGCAACCTAATTTAAGACGTTGTCACGTCAAAAGGAATTTTAAGATTTGGAAATTAGTCAATTCTGTTTAATTAGTACATTAAAAAACACATTTAGCTCTTCAATTTAATAAATTAATAAACATTATACTAGATACGAAATATAGATAAAACATTAAAGTTTTATCAGTAAAGTGATAAGAATAACTACAATGATGAGTAATATAGAGAATTTGATAAAATTATTTGTGTTAACTGTTAAAAATAATTCGTACAAATTAAGATTTCTGATTTCCTTCTCCTGAGTTTCTTGAAGAAGTTGAAACCGACAGAATCATTTTTTACAAAAGTGTGTAAATTGTGCCTGAACTTAGGTTCTGTAAAACTATACAATTTATATTAGCTTTGCCATAACACCAGTAAACTTTTTGGTTGTTATAGACAAAAATCATTCTTTTTTCGTTCTCTATGGACCACGCATTTTTCATGAACACAAGAGTTACAACCTATGCGTTATTCCAGGTTTAGACCTTTATATAAGCAAAGTGATAAACAAATCAACTTTTTTTATAATAAATAATCTTGCATAAATAAAATAACACATACCTAGTACCTATGCATTCTAATTTTTATTTAATATATCTGTACTGAAGATAAAAATTTTATTTAAATATGCATTAACAACAAGTCAATTTTATTTAAATATTTTTTTATTTTATTTTATGCATTATAAAATGCATTATTATTTTTCATATTAAATTTAAATAAAATGTAAAAATATTCTTGAAAGAAAATAAATGAATCAATTAAATAGGATTATAGCATTCCTTTTTTAAATAAAAGAACCTCATTTCGAATCGTGAATAATAATTTTAAGTTTCTCTGATTATACTATACTATACTGATTACCTTTTTAAATTTTATTTTCACGTAAATAAATAAAAATTAACACGATGATTAGAAAAAAAGATATTTTAATGACACTCTTAAGACCCGCATACTCACAGCTAATGCATAAAAAATGTCTTACATTCAAACAGGCTTACGTTGTCCGCTTCGATAAGCTGCCGCGTCACGCGCTTACGCGTCTCAAAATTAAATTATAAGATAAGGGTTTGAATATGATAATGAAGAAAATAATATGATTGGAGTCAAATGACACTCTCAAATGACCTCCGGGCGTCTTGATAGGGGGATTCCACGTTCTAGCTGGAGAAAGGTTTCTAGAGTGGCCGATTCATTAAAGTTTTTCCAATGCGTCGGCTTGGGTGCAAGGGTATAGACGTGATGCGTTCAGTATTCCTGTGACCTCGTCATCAAGTAGCAAGTTGGAACACCATGAGGTTTTAGCCAGTAAGAGTCCAGTATAACTGCTTCCGCCGCGGATAGAAGTACTCAATGAGGGTATCCTCTTACAAAACAAAAGGCCTGTAAGTGGGTGTCGAAACAAATAATGAGAGGGAAGATGAACCTCACATACTTATCCTTGGTCTAATCTAACATAAAAATGAGAGACAGATCACCCTCATTATATTTCTCTGATGGACACATTTTAGGCTGGCTTGCCTATTCTACCATAAAAACTCTACGATCTTGCGCTCTCCAACTATATCTGTAAAAGTCCATAGGGTATATATTATACTAGTAGCCCGCTCCGGCTTCGCACGGGTATAATATATATAGCCTATGTCACTCAGTGAAAAAAATGATTAAAATCTATCCGGTAGTTTTGTTTTATTCATTACTGCCCGTGGCCCGCACGCGTTAAATTTGGCGTAAAACAATTCCCCTAACCCTGTACCATGAAGATTCCCTGCTATCTTTGGAATATCTAAACTTATATACCAATTTTTAATTATTTACTTTTACATTTTTCCTATGTATTTTATTTTTACAATTAATTAAAGAATGTCCCGGCATCTCCGGCCGTGACAAGTCCGGCCTCACATGGAGTACTGTTCGCATCTCTGGGCTGGTGCACCCCAGTACCAACTAAAGCCATTCGATCGCATACAGCGCAGAGCAGCTCGTATTATTGGGGACAAGGTGATTAGCAAACAGCTGGACTCTTTGGCGATGCGTAGATAGATATCATCACTGTGAGTTTTCTACTGCATCTTACACAGAGTGTTCGATTTAACTACATGACCTGATTCCTGCTACTAAAAGGTTAAAAAGTCATCCTCACCATATGAATGCGTGGCGATCCACTACAATGCGTTTTTAAAATAATTTCTATCGAATGGTCCCTTTGGCAGTGTTTCCGGATCGTTACGACATAAGTACCTTCAAAAAGCGTATTTTCTACCTTTTAAAAGGACGGCTACACACTCGTTCTGCGAGAGGTCCTGGGCGGCTGTGATTACTTGAGGTGAACCGTGTGCTTGTTTGCCATCCTATTCCAATAAAAAAATTCCATCCATTCCAAAAGAGTTCCATCCTCTCTCTTATTATTTGTTGCGACACTCTCACTTATAGGCCTGGCTATAGCACCCCTACACTAGTATAATAACTATCTACACTATATACACTAGTATATATATAATAAAAGTCACATCTGTTAGTTTGTTACCACGTTAAAGACGTACAAATAAAAACTCTTTCGCAGCTATAATATTATGTATGGGTATTTAAAATTATATTTACATCATAGAAATTGAGTAATTATAGCATACCGTAATAATATAGTTAAAGATTTGCATGTAGAAATGCTCACTTTATACATTAGTTATATAACATATGCACTTTCATTTTTTGTTTATAGTTTTCTTTGTACTTTATAATATGATACAGGAGTTACACAGAGTGGTAATGATCATAGAACAATAATTTTAATTTTAGGTTCCTACACACCCCAGCATCCTATATGAAAAAACAGTTAATTTAATGAAATTTTATGAAGTATATAGCCACAGGAATTATTTTACGTTTTTAAAAATGATTTATAGAAATCAATAACCGTACACGCCATTCCAACCTAAAAACTAAATACGGTCCAACTAAACTTTCAGGTTATTATTAAGGTTAATATTAAGGTTATTATATAGGTTTTTACCTGTTCCTTAAAGAAGCGCGTCGCGCCAGGTCATTCAACCATTACTAACAAAGCCAGATCTCAATTAAATTATATTTATTTTCTTCGAATATACATTTTTTTAAACGATAATCATTATATTTGAATTATGCCAAACTGATCCTACGTTAAGTGTTAATACGTTTAAGTGATCAGTGGATTCATTTAATTTCGTATTGTATATAAAGAATTTCCAAAAAAAAATGTTACATGTTTCAAATACAACCCCCGTCATATATAGTTAGTTTGTCAAATATATAAAAAAATTGTGGCCATCATTATATGTCTTTGAAATTGGTTTTTTATTTATTGAAAAAGTGTAAAGGAAAAATATCGTTGTTTTTATAAAATATGTCACAAATAAAATGACATAAAGGCAGCATTTATTTCAAAGGTTAACTTTGAAATAAATGTTGAAAAACATTTTATCTACTCACGTTTTACAAAACACGTGCACGCGTCCCGGACGCACGTGCGTCCTTGTATAGCTCAACTTTTGTACAAATATCTAAGAGGTGAAACTTGAATGGTGTATACCCTAAGCAAGGGGTGAGCAACCTTTTTGATCAACGGGCCAATTTAAATTTTAAAACTTTTTGACGGGCCGAACGTAAAATAACAGTTACTTACAAAACGTTATTTTGAATAAATATGAGAATTAAAAAAAATTGAATTAAAAAGAAGAACGAATCCGGATACAAATCGGAGTCCGAACTAAAACTGAGTGGTTACCATTTTATGACGTCACACCACGCCATTGTAAAAAAAAATGTTTTCATTAGTAATTAATAGAAGTAGACGTTACTTTGCGAAATACCATAGTTGTGATAAGTTATGATAAAAGTTATTTTAGAATTATTTTGCTGAAATCCGCGTTTTTTATACATGCAAGATTACTTACCGCGGTATCTTATCCTACATGTATAAGTTTTGAGAACGGTTTTTCTATACTTAGATCACATTGATTTTTTCAACAAACGTGGGTTATAGAAAAATAATTTTAGGATAACTTTTGTTTTCTTTAGCCTTTAGGCTGCGGCTAGGCTACACAGCGACGCGAACTGCGATTGGTAAGCGACGGAAACAAATAAATAAATATATGGGACACTTACACACAGTCATCCGTCCCCAAATTAAGTAACTTAATACTTGTGTTATGGGTGAGAGACAACTGGTAAACATATACATTTTTAAATACATACCTTAATACAAATATACACCCAAGATCCAAGAACCAACAAATTTTTTATAGAAAATGTTGAATAATTAATAGAATTAGGCGATACTTTCCGGAGGTCCATAGAAAGAAAGAAAGAAAGAACGTTTATTTCACCTTCCGCGATACACAATTATTAACTAAAACTAAACTTAAACACATAAAACAATAGAACAAAAATATAACAAGAACACAAAACAATATCATATAAACATACTGCATACCGCAAGAAGAAGACATTAGTACAAAACTAATGAAATTTTGCTATAATCCACGATAAAAAAATTATCACGGATTATAGCAAATAATAGTTTCATTAGTTTTTGTTTAGAATATGTTGATCCTCGACGGGAATCAAACCAGTCACCCGCGGTGCTGAAGGCAGGGTCACTACCCACTTTGCCAATCGGCCAGTCAATACACTGTCAAGTATGCGAGCGGCTACAAATGTCGCTCCATGTCGCTTGCGAATTTTGAAATGTGAGTGATTCGCTTTACCCGTCGTGTCGCAAATCGCTGCTAAGCGTAGCTGCGCACTTAGGCTTTTAAAACTAAGTGGTTTCATAAATAAAGGTTTTTTTTTGTACAGAATAAAATTATTTTGCTGTAATCCGCGTTTGTATTCTTTTAATTTTATTGTAACTTCTGTACTAGGAGTCCGTTACGTCTGCTTCTATAAAATCGTTTTTCATTATTTTATTTCTTTCAATAGCTCCTAATTTTCTCCCTCGACTTGTTCGAAGATCTTAAATAAGTTTCGCACACATAAATGGCATGCAGAAGCTTGCATACGCTTCTCTTCATCCTAATACGGTTCTAAGGTTGGGCAACGAGTGTTTACACACCATCCGGCATTGTTATTTATAAATTAAAGCCACGCCTCCCGACTGTCGCGTCAAGTTGCAAAAGGGAGAAACGATATTATAAATTATATGTTTGTGGTGTAAGTTACAGGCGCTTCGATTTTTTTGTTATTATATGTTTGCACGGAATGTGGTATCCAGCTGAGTAGAATAAACCATTCTCATTTTTTTTAATCAAGGTATCGTAAAATGCGACTAAGGTAAGTTGACCCGCAGTCTGGTATCAAGCTGCGTAGTACAGACCAAAGTCATTTATTACCGAGATGTCGCAAAAGGCGACTAAGGTAAGTTGACCCACCGTGTGGTATCCGGCTAAGTAGAATAGACCACCCTCAATCTCTTACCGAGCCTCAATTGGCTTTTTTGGCTGACTGGCCCGTTGGAGCAGTGGGTAGTAACCCTGCCTTCTGCTCCGCGGGTCGCGGGTTCGATTCCCGCCAAGGGCCAACATTTTCTATATATGAATTTGTTGGTCTTTGAGCCTGGGTGTGTATTTGTATTTAAGTATGTATTTAAAAATATATAAGTATATATTCACCAGATGTCTGTCACCCATAACACAAGTATTAAGTTACTTACTTTGGGGACGGACAACCGTGTGTGTGTTCCATATATTTATTTATATTTATTATAAATTTATCACGACCGCCCGTCTGCCTGTCGTCAACCTACCTTAGTTGCCTTTTATGACACCTCGGTAAGCAATGAGTGTCGTCTATTCTACTCAACCCGATACCACACCGTGGATAAAATTACCTTAGTCACCTTTTACAACACCTCAATAAGAAATGAGTGTGGTCTATTCTACTCAAACCGATACCACACGGTGGATCAATTTACCTTATAAATAAGGGTGGCCTATTCTATTCAGCTGGATACTACATGGCGGCACAGTTAAAACAAGATAAATTAAATTTACCTGTTACTTGAGCGATCAAATCATTAAACCATTTTAATTTTTAGACCATTTCAAACCTTTGCTATAATCTTATGGTATGTATCTGATGTCTGTAGGCACCTATGATTTATGGTCAGTACCATCCGTATCTATACTAATATTATAAAAAGGAAAAATTTGTATGTATGTTTGTAATGTTTTCACACGAAAACTATTATATAACCGATTTCAAAAATTCTTTCACCGTTGGAAAGCTGCATCTATATTGAGCAACATAGGCTATATGAAATTTTCAAAAAAAAATATAGGGTTCCGTAATAAAAATGTAATAAGGTGTAAAATATTAAAATTAATTAGGAAATTATATTATACTTCTTCTTGATCGGTCCCTCATTACTGAGGATCGTGGTCACGTGAACCTTTCTTATGTATGACCTGCCTCCATTTATCCCGGTCTAGAGTAGCCCTAACCGTCTGATAGAATTTTGAAGAAGAGGTAGCTTCTTATTATACTACTTATTATACTTTTTTTTTCCTAGAGGAGGGGAAATCCTTTATGGACTTCCTGCGTACTTTTCCACAGGGGAGTGTCCGACTCCCACGGACTAAAACCCCTCCTCATTTCCTCCTCCTTCTACGGCGGGACCACCTCTCGGCATTGCTTCACCGTAGCCGGTGTCTATCGCTCGGCCTTTCTAGCCCGTTCCTCTCTTCTTTCTTTCTCACCCATTATGTCCGACACAAACTTTACCATAAAGCTCCAGCTATCCCTGTCGCGGAGCATAATAACTACTACTTATTATACTAATATTAGTATATAAAAAAATCATTTTAAAGAAACGCGCGTCGCTTATGAATTGGCCGGCAGCGGAAAGACAATCGCTCGTGATGTCGATTCATTACCGCCCGTGACTCGGTCTCACGATCGACGACTTTCACTAGTTCGCCTTATGCGATTTTAATGATCATTTAATATTGACGCCTCGGTGTGAGAAGCGCAATAACAATATACTATATATCAATTTAATACATTATATTGTGTAACTATCGATTGTATCGTACAAACTGTTAAAGATTTAATTTTATAATACTTCTGATGGAACTAGTTCCGCATTATTAGTCATCATCTTCCTTAGCCCTTATCCCACTCTAAGTGGGGTCGGCACAACATGTTATAAATATGCTGTAACATGATTAGGCTGCGTTTTTACGACCGGCCGCCTGCCTGACGTCAACTTACCGCTTTCGTATTTTACGACACCTCGGTAAGAAAGAGGGTGGTCTATTCTACGGAACCGGATACCACACGGTGGGTCAACTTACCTTAGTCGCCTTTTACGTCATCTCGGTAAGAAATGAGGTTGGTCTATTCTACTCAGCCGGATACCACACGGCGGGTCGACTTACCTTAGTCGCCTTTTACGATACCTCGGTAAGAAATGAGGGTGGTGCTATTTTAATCAGCCGGATACCACAGGGCGTTAGTTCCGCATTATAAGTATCTGAATAAATATTAGCCTCTGTCGAAACGTGGACATAGGTTTAATTATTTTTTTTACTACAGGAAAAAACCCCATAGATACCGTGACACGACGGGGACAGGCGACTTTACGTCGGACAGGCGTTATGTCGGACTTGCAACGACTAAAATAATCTGTATGCTCCACCACGCTACTGGTGGCGGGGACAGGGTACCTGTGAAACATTTCCCCCATCCCCACCAGCAGCTTTGAACCCCACAGTGCGCCACATTTGGATCGGGGCCTCTCTAAAAATGGCCACTCTCCGCTGAACGATGCATGGGGAGCACCAGATGCATCGAACACCTCGGGGACCTTATAAAGTGGGCGCCCGATAAACGTGGGATTAAATTACATTTACTATAATTTATAGAATTAGACGTTACTTTGCGGAGATCCATAATAGAAAAGTAATAAAATATTTTGCTATAATGTTTATAATAAATAATATTTATCTGTAATTTATAGCGTATTATAGCAAAATAATTTTATTGTTACTATCTACTATTATTCTACTATTAGTTACTATGTTATTGCTTTTACTATCGCAAATTGACTTATAGAATTTATCTTGTCTACAGTTTTATAAACACGATTTGATTTGATTTAACAACAAGTTCAATCGTTGAGACTTTTGAAAATAGTTAATTTAAATACGTAAAAGTTTTTTTTTAAATGTAAAACCTTAACAATTTTTTATGTAATCTGTGCTCAGAAAGCGAAAAATCGTTATTCGATTTATCGTATCTAAAAATACAACACCACTTTAAAATCTATTCTATTTATATATACGCGCGCATGATGAATTTAAAGATGGCTGAAAATTTGACTTCCCCAACAACAAATACCACAGATAAAATATCACTTCCGCCATGTTCGTCGTAAATCATAACGGCACAACAATAAAGATTGATGATCCCTTTTATTGAACCGTGAATTGCGAAATGCTTTTTGCGAGCTAAAACGTTTCGACGGTTTGAGAATAAAAATTGTTAAGTAACGTTTATTAATCAATCACTACAGATTGAAAGCTGTTTGTAAAACTCATTTATTGTACAATTTATCGAAAATATTTAAAAATAGAATACATTAAAAAAACTGCTTTACATCGATAGTAGAAAGGGGGCCCAACCTACAACCCTACCGTTATTTCGGATTAAAATGGCCTCCAAGAAGTCGATACAGGCGCTCCCGGTATATCAATAAGGGGAGAGTTCTATTTAGAGAGACTCCGTCCCAATTAGTAGATCTAAGCTGATAAGTTACCTAATTTTTTTAATTACGTGTATTCACTGCAGCTTCGTTCGTTTATTTTAATAATAAATTACACACTCACACGCGCGCACAATTACGCACTCACACACAAACACAGACACAAAAGAATGCACGCAAGCGATTTGATGAGACCAACCAGTTTTTATTTTTTAAAAGCTTAGATTAAAATGAATTGTTATTTAAGTTACTATAACGCAATAAATGGAAATACTTTTATCCGGCTGAGTAGAATAGGCTACCCCTCATTTCTTACCCTCAAGTTTCATAAAAGGTGACTAAGGTAAGTTGAAGTTAAGCAGGCGGCTGGTCGTAAAGTGTCAAATCACGTAACCACATGTCTGTAACATGTTGTGCCCCCACTTAAGAGTGGAATTAGGGTAGGAGAATGACGATGTTATCAAAGTCGAGATTTTCTAAAAAAACTTCTTTATGCTTACTAGAAGTACTTTTCTGAAGATAGTTTTTTTTTTGAAGATGAAATATATATTTTTGTGACTTAAAAAGAAAATTATATACTTTTTCCTTTTTTGAAATGACATCTAATTAATAGTCAATCTTGATCTAAGCTTGCTTCAGTTCTCCGTCTACATACATAATGGTTTTCTAGTCTACATACTTTGGTTTCATGTCACTTATTGCGGTCGCATTACATACAGCGTATAACCTGCAAGTATCATTCGCCGAGTGCGCAATTGACACTTTTCCACTAATTACGAGTTAACTGTGTCACATTTACAACCGAGTGTCACTTCGTAAGCAATTGTGTGACGCGAGGCGTAACTTCGTAACCTATATGGGTTTAGCGAGGCTAAGTGCTACTTATCCTCTTTTTTATATAGGAACAAACCCCTTATGGGTACCGCCGCCCGTTTGGGACAGGCGGCGGTTATGTCGGACTCGCACCGACTAAAAGGACCTGTGTGCTTCACCACGCTGCCGATGGCAAGGACAGAGTATCGTTGTACACATTGCCCCCATCCCCGCCGACAGCTCTGATCCCAGAGAACAAACACCTTCTCCGGGTAGGGGCCGCTCGAAAGAGAAGCCCTCCTCCGCTAACCGGTGCAGCGGGAGCACCAGATGCATCGACCGCCTCGGGGACCTGTAAGTCAGACGTCCGATATACCCCGTCCGGAACGTCCGAAGGTCCCCTGACAGGGCGGCAGACGGTGGGCTTAGGCATCATCCTCCTGCCCCTATCCCACTTTAGTGGGGTCGGCACAACATGTTACAAACATGTTGTCACATGATTTGGCTACATATTTTACGACCGGCCGCCTGCCTGACATCAACTTACCTTAGTAGTATTTTACGACACCTTGGTAAGAAATAAGGGTGGTCTATTCCACTCACCCGGTTACCACGCTTCGGGTCGACTTACCTTAGTCGCCTTTTACGACACCTCGGTAAGAAATGAGGGTGGTACTATTCTATTTAACCGGATTCCACACGACGGGCTAAGTGCTACTGAAGGAGTTATTTCTTATGCTATTTTATAGAATCTCCGGTAGTTAACGCCATTTTCATTTTAAGCTGCTTGTTTAAATTTTCGTCATAAAACTACTGGACTAAGAGCCCGTGAACTCCTGACCTTCGTCATTTTATAAAAGCTGCAAGTTTGTCAGTGCATGCTCCCAACACAGGTAAGAACGATGGTACATTATGGAAGTTGGGTCATCGTGGCTATGGGAGATAAACGGTACTCAAGGTTGCAAAATACCGATTTACTGTCGTCAAATTATAAAGTGTGATTTTTACCTTCAGAATAATACTAAAAATCACGTCAGTCAATGCCAATGCCAAATAACCAAGCTATATCATTAATTAATTAAAAACATGATGAATTTTGGGAAACTCTTTGGAGCCGTTTCCGAGATTCCAAAAATATATACAGATACATACAAGATTAACTCTCAATAGTAAGATAATGTTTTCTCATCAGCCAGATATTTTTGATAGTTCCGACTCCACTAATACTAAATATATATATATTATAATTTTATTATACTTATTATACCATATAATTTTTTCTATTAGAGCGTATAAATCTCTCGTTCAGTATATTTTAACGGTGCATAATTCTAACAGTTCCATCTGCATTTTTTATTTCTGTTCTATGTATTAGCAAAAAGTTTGCACGTATGATTGGTGGTGTGCGGTTAAACGGAACATGTATGTATCGAGGTGCAACTGTTGATAAATATTTCCATACAATCACCTGAATCTCAAAATTTATGTATTTTATTGGTATTTGCAATTTGTAACACGCTTTACAGTGAAAAAAACATCGTGAAGAAACCTTCATATCTCTAGAGAATTCTAGGGATATGTGCAATCTACCAATCCGCATTGGAGCACCGTGGTAGACCTTAGCTCCAATTCTTCTCTCTAAAAACGGAGAGAAGAGGCCTATGCCTTGTCTATACTAATATATAAAGCTGAAGAGTTAGTTTGTTGTTTTTTAATAACGGTGAGTTATTCAAATATTACAAAATTATTCCCCTCTAAAAGTTCTAAATAAAAGTCCTCTACAGCATAAGTTTAGCTTTTAAGGTTAACCTACTTTAACCATTTTTATGGTTCAAAACTAATGAAAATATTAATTTGCTACGAGTATAATCCGCAATAGCATAAATCAAAATAATATTTTCATTAGTTCTGTATTATGAACCTCCGCAACGTAACGCCTAATTCTATAAATTATTTTTATGGTTATCACAGTACTATAGTACGGTTTTAATGTTTCCACGTGGGCGGAGCCGCTGGCAATTGCTAGTTATATATCCTAGCTATTTGCTAGTTCCTCCGAAACGGCTTGAGCAATTTTTATAAAATTTTATATGCATATTAAGTAGATCAGAGAATCTGCTACTATTTTTCATAACCCTACTTGATAAAGGTTACAAATTTTTATACTTCTTTATAATGTATATTAGAAATTCCCTAGAAATAATTTATATGGCAAAACTTTTGCTTTTACCCGCAATGTCGCGTGATAGGTTGATAATAGATGGCGCTTTTAAATACCATCCTATTCCTGTAGAATTAACATCATTTCTATAGCCTGTATGTTACCCCCGTGTACAAAGAATAACTGTGCCAAATTTGATCGATATTGGTTCAGCGGATTCGCCGTGAAAGAGTAACAAGAATACATCCATACTCACAAACTTTCGCATTTATAATATTAGTAGGGCTGTACACCAAAATGCCTTTTACATTAATTCTCCCGAGATCTGTATCGGGCAATCGGACGTGAGATCTGATACACAGTCATATCGCACATAATCTCGTTCAACGACAGATAACAGCAATACATCATCTCGAACAGAATTAAGTTTGATATACCTATAATTTCAGTTTCCTGTAAATGTATTTAAATTTAACGTCGTGTGGTATCCGGCTGACTAGAATACTACCACACTTATTTCTTACCGAGGTGTCGTAAAAGGCGACTAAGGTAAGACGACCCGCCGTGTGGTATCCGGCTGAGTGGAATATACCAACCTCATTTCTTATCGAGGTGTCGTAAAAGGTGATTAAGGTAAGTTGACTCACCGTGTGGTATCCGTTTAAGTAGACTAGACCACCCTCTTTCTTACCGAGGTGTCTTAAAATACGACTGAGGTAAGTTGACGTCAGGTAGGCGGCCGGTCGTAAAAACACAGCCAAATCATGTGACAGCATATTTATAACATGTTGTGCCGACCCCACTTAGAGTGGGATAAGGGCAGGAAGAAGAAGTATCTAAATAATTTATAGAAGTTTATGTATTTTTATTTATTTCTTTTTATATATATATTCAGAAAAGAGAAAGATAAAGTAAAAAGCACATGTATAAAGGCGGACTTATCCCTAAAAGGGGTATCTCCAGTCAACCTTTGAGTAACATAAGGAAAAGGACAAGAATTAAAAGAAGAAAGAGAATACGGGTAATATAGAGAAATAGAAAAAGTTTATATAAATAAGAATAAGAGAATAAATACGTTTATATAAGAAGTAGGCGTTACTTTGCGGAATTCCATTGTACAGAAGTTAGGATATTATTATTTTGCTATAATACGCATTAAGAAAATCTATGTAATACTAGGTGTAGGAAGGAAAATCATTCTCATACCTTATACATGTAGAATTAGATAACACTAATTTTGGAGCTTATATCCTATCGATGCTTCGGTTACAAACGTTTGTTGAGATTGGCGTTGTAAATGTATGTAGTGTGATGTTTGTGGTGGTGTCTTGTGATACGTGAACCCACTAAACCTGCATATTTAAATGTTTTAGCTATAGGAGCGAGCGCGAGGTATACATACGGGTAGGTGCGAGCGAGATGGCTACTTAGGTCGTTACTTACTGCTCAGTTTTTGTTCACGGGTTCTTAGTCCAATAAAAAGATCTCTCCGGGAAACGAGCGCATCCGAACACCCAACAACGCTGTAATCATCAGTACGCGCTCTAGTATCATTTACAAGCGAGCGAGCATTCTTAGATTGTTCTATAGAACAGGGCTTCTTAAACTGTGGGTCGCGACCCCCAGAGGGGTCGCGAGACTACTGAAAGGGGCGTCGCAAAGATCTGATACTTTTCAATCATTAGGTATTGATACAACTACATGGCTGCAGCTGTCCTTTAAAGAACTTTTCTAACAAAGATTTATTGATATTTCTCCTCCTAAGTTCCTTCATTACCCCTTTTCATTAAATTTAATTAAATAGATTTTATTAAATTTATGATTGGTTAGTTTACAGCAATTATACATAAAATTTTAAAATTAGTATACACACAACGTACAAATATAAATACAAATTAAAATCATACAAAATACTATTGTAGTTTTATTATAACAATGTTTTATGGCAATGCAAAACTGTTATTTACATTGTAAAATAGTGCGATTTTACATCTACATCTACGGTTAATATATATTTCATAATATGGAGGAGGGGGTCGTTTAAAATTTCCTAAGCTTGAAGGGGGTCGCTATATAAAAAAGTTTAAGAAGCCCTGCTATAGAATCTTTGCGAACGCAAAAAAACACTGACGGAATGCTCTATCTACAGTAACCGAATTCCATAGAGTGAGAATAATCATTCGCTCGTCTGATGTCAATCGGCCTTTATAGCACACAAGTCGATCCAACAGACGTCCTGTGTTAACTATTTAAGTAACAAACTTTTAAATTTATAGAATTAGGCGTTACTTTGCGGAGATCCATAATATGAAAGTAATAATAAAATTACTTTTGCTATATTCCACCATGAAGTAAAATAGATTTTTTTTTATATCTCTCAAGGCTCTGTCACGCAGAAACTAGAATCTATAACCATCACTATTAGTTACATGAAAATAACATTTGAATTTATCTAAAAGCAAAAATATACTCGTATAAGTATAACAATTATCTATATCGTCCAAGGTTTAGAATCGCAGTTGAAGCTCTGATTAAATGTAGATAACGGACATACGCGACCAATATTTGCATTCCTTGTGTAGCTAAAATTATTTTGCAGTCAGAATTTAGACATAGAATCTTGTTTTACCATTACCATTATTGTAAAACATCATCATTCTCCTACCTTATGTGGTTTTCGGTTGAGTAGAATAGTCTACCTTCATTTCTTACCGAGCTGTCGTAAAAGGCGACTCAGATACGTTGACCCGCCGTGGGGTATCTGGTTGAGAAGAATAAACCACCCTCATTTCTCACCGATGTGTCGTAAAAGGCGACTAAGGTAAGTTAACCCAACGTGTGGTATCCGGCTGTGAAGAATAGAACATCTTATTTCTCACCGAGGTATGGTAAAATACGACTAAGATAAGTTGACGTCGGGCAGACGGCCGGTCGTTAAATACGAAGCCAAATCATGCGACGACATGTTTATAAGATGTTGTGCCGACCCCACTTAGAGTGGGATAAGGACTTGAGGATGATAATCATTTTTCTCTATCATTATGTTTATAGTCTCTATCTCTTATGGTTAACTCGCAATAACTACTTTTATGTTCAAAATTTAAAATTAATGCCTAATAAAAACGAAGCCGCAATCACAGCTAGTTTTAACTTATAGAAGAACTCTATAATTACCGTTACAATAGAAAACCTCAAGAGTCCTATGACCAACAGTAGATAGTCCATTCGTTGAATAAGACGAAATTTTAGTTTTATTATTAGATCATGAAAATTATTACTTACATATTTAGTTGAACTTATCCTTCTAACACGACACGTCGGCTTCTTTTGCGCTCGACGATATTTATTCTGCTCGTTCATATCGTGAGTTTGATCCGGCATAGAGTTTTTCTTATCTTCTAACACGAACCAGTCCGTAACCGAACCTCTTCTAAGACTTTTGGCACGCTCACGTTTCACTTCTAAAATTTTAGTCAACTCCGTTTTGAAATCGTCACTCACTTTATTTACTTTCGCCACTTGCACTATTTTCGATGTCGGTAACGTGTTGAACGATGAACTCCTTCTTTTCTCAGCAACAGTCAATTCTTTTGACGTTCTTGTATACGGTTCGCAGTCACTTAGATAATTTTCACTAAACAAATCTAATGTCTTATTAAATTCATCCAACAAGTCCTGAACTGAATCTGTTTTCATAATATTAATCGATATTCCACTTGATGCGGAAGCAGATGCAGATGTGCAAGAAGAGCTAGAATGATGATCTAAATCTTGCAGCTCTTTGATACTTTTTAAAGCGACATTGTTGACTTTATCGTAATAGACATCTGAAATGTACTCTAAACTCTCCACTGAAGTGTCTCCAACAGTATCGCTACTCCCAAAAGCGTAGGACAGACTGTTTTTGGTTAATTTCTGTTTCACTTTCTCATGTCCTTCTTCAATAGCTCGTGGAAGAAATTCGAAACTTTTACTTCTAGTATATATAGGTGAATGGTGTTTCTTGTCCTCCAACTCTCTATTGCGAAAAAACCAAAAACGTTTCGACTTGTGATCATTGTCTTTTGGACTATGTTTTGGCCCCGGCAAACTAACGTCAAATTGTTTTGATTTCTCCTCTTCCACGATTGTGTTCCACTTAGGTTTTTCAACGCTTTCTCTTCTTTCTTTACCGAAAAAGCTAATTCGAAATTTGTCTCTGAAACTGAATGATTTCTTTAGCGGGGATTTCTCCTCGTCATCTGACGACAACTTCTCCGATGTTGGCGACGGAGAATCAGGGACGACCGGTAAACAGGCGGATAAGATGCCAGATGGTTTTGCTACCACCAATTCATCTGAATGTCCCCTGACAGGAAAATTTGGTGCAGGTTTAAATCTGTCAGGCAGATCGCCGAGTAGCCCACGTTCTATTAACTGTAGATTTTCTGCGTTTAATTTCTTCAAGACGTGTGGCCTTCTGACAATAGGTTTCCTGTCTTTATCCATGGTTGTACGTCATCACCGATTGGTGGCGCGTTTTTGACTGTCATATCGCATATCGTGATACCTGCTTACTGATAAGCGTTGATAACACGCTCTCGATAAGTTTGTTTCCATTTTTGTTCAATAATATAACTAGATATAAAGGTACCAATGCTGTTCGAATGAATAAAACGTGTTTTATTCTTTATCATAAGTATTCTTTGTTGTGTGATGTGCATAGATATAAATATGTAGTATAGATGTTGTTTTTTATGATTGAGAAGAAAGTTAACGAGTAATACATTGCTATGGAAGTTTTTCAATTAATTCGTTTTAATATTAGCACCTTGAGGTAATTCTTTAGCGAACAAAGGCTAATATTTGAATTTGGAGGAACTATTGTGCGAAGTCTTCTTGGTAACGTGATGTTACGTTCTGCAGTCTGGTTCTGTAGTATGTATGTGAAGGTGGAATCTTGCAAGTTAATTTTTAGCCATTTCCCGGTGTCCTATTGAGCCGAAATTACATACTGTACCGATGACAATGCATGTTTATGATAAACATGACCTGATGCTGCATGGATTGGCTCCAGACGAGGAAACTCCTCTATGGTTGTCAGTAGGGACGTTGGTAGCTCTTTTAAAAGCATTTTTAACTTGACTTATTTTAGTTGAGATTACTATAAAACGTTACGTTACTTTAAGTTAAAACTTAACGAATAAATTTGATCGATACACGCCCTAGCAACGTCGTCTTACAACAAACGTGTCTGCCGCTTTTATAAAATATAAGAAAATAAAATAACAAGCAAATTGTTATGACATATTTCATTGCGTTGCTAAATTATAGTATTGCAAATATATGAGAAATATAATTAAATGAAATTCGAACCAAAATTTTCATCACTTATGTGTGAGAAATCTTTAGGATATTTTACATTGAACGAATACCAAATCGTACAGAACGACAATTAAGATTTTTTCAGTATTGTATATTAAGGCAAAAGTGGCGAGATAATGGTGTTTTGTTATAAAATTATAACAGAGTCGCCGCGTCGGTCCATCTGCGCCTCGCCGACCAAGGGATCCCCTATTGGAAGATTTTCTAGTAAGTTGATGCATTTTAAATTTGTATACTAAAAACGTTGACTGGTCCGTTGACGCAGTGGATAGTGATCATACCTTTAGCTCCGTAGGTCGCGGGTTCAATTCCCGCCAACATTTTGTAAGAAAAATTTTTTGGTTCTTCGAGTCCGGGCGTATATTTGTATTTAAGTATGTATTTAAAATTATATATGTATATATTCACCAGTTGTCTGTCTACCATAACCAAACTATTAAATTACTTACTTTGGGAACGGACGACCGTGTGTGTAAGTGTCCCATATATTATTATAAAAACAAATATAAAAAAGCTCCTCATGGCACCCTTAATTCTTAAAAACGTAGATACTATTTATTAATGCTGTACCGTGTAGTGCAGGGATCGACAACCTACGAATTAAAAAAAATATTTAAAAAAGTAAAGTAAACGGCTTATTGACACAGCTGGGCATTGACCTCCTCTCTCCTTTTATGGAGAGAAGGATTGGAGCTAAGACTCACCACTACCCCAATGCGGATTGGTAGGTTATACATATCCCCAGAATTCTCTAGAGATATGCAGGTTTCCTTACGATGTTTTCCTCCACTAAAAGGTCCTCCTTCTTATGCCCTTATTCCAATGCAAATGGGGTCAGCACAACATGTTCTAACCATGTTGTGATTGTGATGTAATTTGGCTAGGTATTTTACGACCGGCCGCATGCTTGACGTCATCTTACTTTAGTCACCTTTTACGACACCTTGGTAAGTAATGAGGGTAGTCTATTCTACTCAGCCGGATACCATACGGCGGACTAAAAGGTGTATGATAAATTACAGTTATTTATTTCTCATATGTTTTAATAGAAAAACCTATTGGTGCCTGCCCGGGATTTGAACTTCTGAATCCCTCCAAAAGCTCGCACGGTCTAACCGCTGGGCTATCTACAACTACTTGTAGAAGAATAAACTGAAGTATATTTGTTTGGTGTAATTTACAGCACAAAACACACTATCCGATCTTATTGCTACGTACGATTATGAAAACGATAACAGAGAGGTCTGGGATTCGATTCCCGAACGCGACTGGCGGCTGTTGGGTGCTCTCGCTCGGAAGAGGGACGAAGAAAGCGAGAGGGAAAGACTCGCTGAACAGTTTGAGAAGCTGTGGCGCAGGGAGAAAGAAGAAAGAGAAATGGTACTATCGTGTATTCCTTTATTGGTAGTTATATCCATGGCACGTGCCCCCTTACGTAAATTTCGAAAAATTTGCATTAAAACTAAAGAGAATTAAAGAATTTGAAACATAATTCGTTCAGTACCCACCGCGATAACGTCGTGTAAAGAGCTCATGAATAAGTGCCCCAGATGGGTTCGAAAATAGTCGGGCTAACCCGATAGAATACCGTGAGCATAGCCAGTTCTATACATTAACCATAATTCTATCATAAATTTTTCAACCAAGTTCTCCATCACCTGTGTGCTTAGTCACTGCTTAACGCCAATTTATACGACGCTGGAAAAGCGACATCTAGTGACCGCTGTACCAGCTCCTTTCTAATTGCATCACGCTAATGCGATCGAGTAGGTTAGAAAAACTTGCACTAACCACATAGATAGCGTGGGATCAAAAGGTCATATGTACAGAGACGCTACTCATGTTCTTAAATATTTCATAAATGCACTTAAAAGTCTTCTTCTTCTTTCTCAACCGATGGGCGTCCACTGCTTGACAAAGGTCTCTTTAAAGAATCTCCACACCACACGATCTTGTATCGTTTATATCCAGCGCACCAGTTGTATGGTGGACTCCGCAATATTAAGCCAACGTTTTTTCGGTCGGCCACGTGGTCTATGGCCAGAAACAGGCATGTTGAGACACCTGTGGCCCACATAGCTCTAAGGGCGTCGAAGCACATGACCAAACCAGTGAAGACGCGCTTCTACGACATTGTCCGCAATATCTCTCACGCCAAGGCTTCCGCGAATGTACTGGTTTACGTATTTTGTCTAGAATCGCAACACCGCACATCCATCTTAACATTTTCATTTCATTGGCGTGGAGTTCGCGAATATGCTTTGTCAGCGCTGGCCAGGTTTCAGACAGAAAAAAAGTCTTAACACTTAACACTCTATTCGAACAAATTTTTTTTTATAATCGATTTCAATTCAGGTAGCAGCGGAAACGTCAGAACAATACAAAAGGTACCTGCATCAAAAACGATCTCAAGAAAGAAACTATAACCAATATAAACGACTGTTGAAGGCGGCCGAAGAACGAGCTAAAACAGGACACTTAGTGGATTGCATCCGGTATAAAGAGCAGAGGAGTGCGGATTTGTTAGCTTGGAGAGATGATCGGAAGGTAGGCGTAGTGTATCGACTAGTATATTTAATGATAAGAATTTTTGATTAACTCAAAAATGCAAAATTTACAATAAAGTTATTTTGTTGTAATCCTCATTTGTTGAGACAATATATGTAATGCTAAGTTTATGAAGCAGGCTACAATAATTATATATGCAGAACAAGTCACCACAAGTATCGCAAGACGCCGCCAACATCAACACTCCACACAAGCACTACCACAATCAACAAACCAAAAAAAGAACAAAATCGATTTGTTCGCGGAGCCTATCCTCCTGATGATGCTTAGATTTCGGGGCGAAACGACCGTAGAGATTGTGGTAGTGAGTTTGTGTAATGTTTGTGTGGAGTATTGGTGTTGGCGGCATTTTGTTATACGTGTCGTGACTTGTACTGCATGTATAAGGTATGTGAATGTTGAATCCTGCTTCATACACTTAACATTACATATATTCTCTTAACAAACGCGGATTACCTATGTAAAAACATAGGTTACCGAATTAATCGGTAAAGCAGTGGAGGAGGAAGCTCGTGCCCAGTTGGCGGCAGAGCGACGTCTCCGGCAAAGTGTTGCTGACGAGTGGCAACGGCAGACTGAGCTGGTGCACGCTGCCAAGAAGTCCGAAGATGCCAAGAAACGGAGAAACACCATGCTGCAAAACGCTTCACAGGTATTCCTCTACAGTATACTTGTATACGATACAATATACTAGATTCGGCCTTTGTCATTACTCATAGTTATATCTATGGCATGTGCCCCCTAAGGAAATTTCATTATCATCATCATTCTCCTGACCTTATCCCACTCTTAGTGGGGTCAGCACAACATGTTATAAACATGATGTCACATGATTTGGTATTTTATGACCAGCTGCCTGCCTTAAGTCATATTTTACAACTCGGTAAGAGGCTAGCGATTCTACTCAAGCGGATAGAACACGGCGGGTCAACTTATCTCAGTCGCCTTATACGACACCTCGGTAAAAAAGAGAGTGGTCGATTCTACTCAGCCGGATACCAGACGGCGTGTCAACATACCTTAATTGCGTTTTACGAAACTTCGGTAAGAAAAAAGGTAGTTCATTCTACTCAGCCAGATACCAGACGGCGGATCAACATACCTTAATCGCTTTTACGACACCTCGGTAAGAAAGGTGGTTTATTCTACACAGCCGGATACCAGACGGCATATTTTACTAACTTTACTTTATTAAAAACTACTCTTGTATTTATTAACATGGGATTTCTTGTAGCGTCTAGCAATAAACAACGTTTTCCTTAATTTACTTTATTAACAACTCTACTCTTATATTTATTAACACTTAGCTTTGCCGTTACAGCAGTTTAAAAACACTATTAAGGAGAGGCTGATACAGAAAGCCTACTATACTGTTGAGGATTATTTAGACGATAAGAATGCGTGGATATAGATATTGTTCGAACCTGTACAAGATGTATTAAGAATTGTATTTTTTAAAAAGAGCAACCGCCTAGTTTCTTGCTTGCTCTTCTCGGTAGGAACGGCTTTCCGAACCAGCAGTAGAGTTGACGATTCTAAAGCACTTGTATACAAGTTTATTTGAATAACAAATATTTTGAATTTAAACTGGACCCTTATTTTCAGCGTCTAGCAATCAACAACGCCTTAAGCTCATGGGAGACATCTGTAGTACGTCAAGAGAAGGCAGCACTGGAGGCTGTGAAACGCGCGAGCTACGTCGCACGCACCGCAGTAAAGGATGAGCGGAGCGTACGCATAATACGAGCGAGGAACGTGCGTAGATTGCGGGCGAGGAAAGTCGCGGCAATCACTTCTCAGATGAGAGAGGCTATTCGAACTAGCAGATAATAATCATTTATAGAATTAGGCGTTACTTTGCGGAGGTCCATAATACAAAAGTAATGAGAATATTATTTTGCTATAATCCGCGATAAAAAAAAATATGTGTAATGCTAAATGTAGAGTGTACTATTCGTTCTCATACCTGATACATGTAGATAAGAACTCATGCACTACCCGACACCGATGGCACAACAATACACAAGCACTGCACACATTCACCACCACAATCTCAACAATCGTTTCGACCCGTAACCGAAGCATCGTCAGGAGAGAGTCTATCTCTTATTATAGCAAAATAATATTCTCATTACTTTTGTCAGATAATAATCCTATCGCAAAAATGCGCTTCATATCAACTCACAAGAATTTCATTCCAGGCATCATACAGGAACTAATTGTTAAAATTTTTAGGCTATCACATAAATAATAGTCCAAGAAAACGTTGCATTAGGTAAAGTCATGTTCCATTAAACCAGCTAAATTTAGCTGACTAAATATTCGCATGGCATTTTTTAGTTGTTTTGACTTTCATGAGACTCACTACCTTCGCTGTTTAAATACAGCTTTGTTAAAATAATAAAATAAAAACAATTGTTCATACATAATATATACATTTTGCTTGAAACTATAGTTAGTTAAATCAGTTCATCAGTTCGTTTGCGTGGACTGTCACATAATAGGTTGATAATAGATGGCTCTTTTACATGTCATCCTATTCCTGTGGAATTAATAGGATTTCTATAGCCTATATGTTAATGTATAGATTCCGGCTATACTCACGTCTTATTTTATCGGATGTGCCCGACTTGTAGAAAAAGCCTATATGTTATTCCGGTGTGTAAGTAATTATTCTGCCAAATTTCATCGATATTGGTTCAGCGGATTCGCCGTGAAAGAGTAACAAATATACATCCATACTCACAGACTTTCGCATTAATAAGTATTAATTAGTAAGATAAATATTTTTAAATATAATAAAAAATGAGATTACGGGATTTCGGGACACTTGTATATTTGTCTAACAAGTTCCTGAATGACGTGTCCGATGAAATTCTCATATTTTTTTAAGTTTAGTAACGAAATGACGTCATCAAATATTATTGCCTTTTATTACATTTAATATTGATTTTTTTATAACAAATACAAAGAACACAGTCAAGTGTCAAATTAGATGTCTAGTTAAGAATAATTTATGAATTTATACCTGTTGTATTTTTGTAACTGATATGTATAAAACCTTATTTTACTGTTAATGTGTGTATTGAATATTTAAAAATTAGTAACTTTTAGTGTTACTGTTCTAATTGAAATTTTCTTTATAATTCATATGTTATAAATTTTGAAATACAAAATTAAACGATCTTTTAATACTTGTTTTTTGTTATTAGTAGCGCTATAATAAATCGAATAATATCATCAAGTTTAAGTTCATAAAAGTAATACTAAAATGTATTTATTTAAAATACTATTAATCCCTCCTAAAAATGAATCCTAAAAATTATTCTATTGTAGACAGCGACATTTTTAATCAGTGTTTTAATTTATTGCTGCTAGCAACACTTCATAATTACCTCTCATCTAGAGTATAAAAATGGTCAGGTCAAGAACAGAGGTCTCTTTTACGATCGGTACTTGCGTGCGAAATCTCTGTTATTTAATGTGTTCACGTCAGCCTTTTGTTTGTTTGGTTACAAATGTATTAATTTTGTTCTCTTTTTATAAATCCTACTTTGGATCCTAACACTATTATATAATCCGCGATAAAGTAAATAGGAAAATATATATAATGTTAAATGTGGAATATCCGTTTTCATAACTGATACTTGCAGGGTTGCCAAAATCACACGCACTACAAACCTGCACCACCTCATCATCCTCCTGCCCTTATCCCACTCTAAGAGGGGTCGGCACAACATGTCATAAACATGCTGTCACATGATTTGGCTGTCATGTTTTTACGACCGGCCGCCTGCCTGACTACTTAGCCTAGTCGTATTTTACGACACCTCGGTAAGAAATGAGGGTGGTACTATTCTATTCAACCGGATACCACACGGCGGACCTGCACCACCGTCACCACAATACACAAGCACTACACATGTTCACTATCACAAACTCAACAATTGTTACGCCCCGCAACCGAAGCATCATCAGGAGATAGACTTCACGACAAAATCGCAAAAGGACGCATAACCCAAACAAGCATAGTTATATACTAATTTGTTCAACCCCCACCATTTATTTTGCCTCCAAACACGTGTAAAAATCTTGAACTAGAAACATTTATCTGATCGTTTATGAGGGTGCCCTTGTTATATTTAATGATCTAAAGTTGCTCTAGAATGTTGAGTAAGTAAGTAGCGGCCTGTTACTCTCCCACTGCTGGGAATAGGCCTCTTTTCTCCGTTCATGGAAAGAAGGATTGGAGCTAAGGCCTACCACGCTGCTCCAACGCGGATTGGTAGGTTACACATATCCCCAGAATTCTCTAGAGATATGCAGGTTTCCTCACGATGTTTTCCTTCAAAGAAAAGCGTGTGATAAATTGCAATTATAAATTAGACACATACAATTAGACATATGTTTTAACAGAAAAACTCATTGGTATATGCCCGGGTTTGAACCCGTGACCTCCTCGAAAGAGTCGCAAGGTGTTACCGCTGGGCTATCAAAGCTTGTTAGGAATGTTAAGTAATAGTACTGGAATTGAAGTTATGAATTTGTACGAAATAAAAAACTAGTAATCAATTTTTTTTTTATATTTTCATATCATGAACCCATATATATATATATATATATATATATATATATATATATATATATATATATATATATATATATATATATATATATATGGCGTCTTTTGCCTCCAATAGCCCATCATAAGTTTCAGGAGTCCCTTTTTTATCTAACCGGAAAACTAAATCCAAACCCCTAAGAACTTTATGCAAGCTCTTCACTATCGGTGATAATAATAATAATAATAAATTGGATCGAAAGGTCCGAAAGTTGTTGACAGAATATCGCATGCATCATCCACGCTCGTCTGTAATGAGATTGTATATTCCACGCAAGTGTGGTGGTCGTGGTTTTTTAAATGCTAAAGACCTCCACAACCGTGAAGTGTGCAATCTCAGAGAATATTTTCTCAAGGCAAACGGCGAAATGCATAGGGATATTGTGGCAGCAGACAAGGGTCTGACGCCTCTTTCCTTAGGCAAAAAGAACTGGCGAAGGCCTGTATTGTGTACTACTTCGGATCGAATGGCTATATGGAACAGTAAGGAGTTGCATGGCAGATTCTACAAGGCCCTAACGGGTCCAGATGTAGATCCGATATCCTCAATATCCTGGCTGCAATTCGGTGATCTTTTCGGGGAAACTGAGGGTTTTGTCTGTGCAATTATGGATGAAGTTATCAAGACGAATAACTACCGGAAACATATAATGAGAGATGGCACGCTCGACATCTGTAGAGCGTGTCACCGCCCTGGTGAATCTCTCAGACATATCGTTTCCGGTTGTTCTTCTCTTGCTAATGGTGAGTATTTGCACAGACACAATCAAGTAGCCAGGATTGTCCATCAGCAGCTTGCTCTTCAATATAGCCTTGTAAATTCGGAAGTGCCCTATTACAAATACAGTCCAGCACCAGTTCTCGAAAATGATCGTGCTTTGCTCTACTGGGACCGATCCATTATCACTGACAGGTATATTGTGGCCAATAAACCTGATATAGTTATAATGGATCGGTCAGCGCGTCGGGCAATTATTGTTGATATCACTGTTCCACATCGCACCTTTAATCAAAAAAAGAAACAACTCAAAAATTGCCAGTTTGGAGTTTTCAATTTAAAACTTTATAACGTAACCCCAAGAATAGATCTGCTTCGACAACCATACGATTCCGATTTATATGAATGAAATAAATAATAGTTTCGCTCTTTTTGACAAATTCGTGTGAACTGTTTGATAACACTAAAGGGAAAGATTCAGACATGTTCCAGCAGTAGTGAAAGTAAGGAGATTTTAGGGCGATATAAAACCTAATAACTCTTTATATTACTAAAGAGTGAGTCTAATTTCTTGTTTTTATTATTGATAAAAAGATATCATTCAGACTTATTTCACTATATTACTAAAATTATGCCACGGAATTTCGGAATAATTCTATTTATGCTTCTTTATTCAAAAAAATATTATAAGTTGTTTGAAAGATTCGGAGTACCTTCAGTTTATTATTAAAAGGTTATTAGATAGATGTATATCAATTATTTTTATTACGGTTTAAGAATAAAAAAAAAACAAAAAGAAGTGTGATATTTTAAGTTATTTCCTTTTACAATGAAATAAAACATCCCCGTAACTACTTTAGTCTTATTAAAAAAGTTTTCTAACCAGATTAAATACATTTGTTTTCCATGATGAGGTCGTGGTGAGCATGTCGAATTTTTAATTTAATTGTACTGACTTCCATTAGTCAAAATCGAAATGGAGAGGCTAAAGAATGTGACTCCATTACCCTAACAGCAGCTGTGTTTAACAATAAAATCGCAGATGAAAATATACCAAATAAGTATATTAAGTAAGTAAGATTAAGTTGAAGACTGTAATAACGTTTTCAACTTAAATTGATTTCCTTCACGATTAATTTCCAATTTTTTATTTAATTCCAATTCTGTAAAACAGAAGTTTATGTAAAACAAGCCTCATGCCTTATGATGACAGTGACGATTCCTTCATCCATGAGAATAATGATATCGTACAAAATAAAATAGCTAATATGGAACTTTACGGCACGTCAACGATACTTCTTCTAGTCTATCGTCTTCACGCCCATACACGTCTAGTACGTCTCTTGATTCTGATAGGTCAACATCTTCTATGTTGACTCGCCCGTTGGTGCAGTGGGTAGTGACCCTTGGAAATCTTCAAAAAGATACCGGAACTCTTAGGGGTGAGATCTGGTTATGTGGAATTTCTATCCACTAAAACCCCCTCGATGGACAGCCTCCGCACTAGCAGAGAGGCCCCGGGATCTCTGACGAACTGCACCGAGGTCACTCTAGTGCCGTGCACATCGTGCTCCACAAAATATAGTACGGAGCTTGTGTAACAAGCTCCGTTTCCTCTCGGGGTCGAAAGGAACGACCACAGCCCCCACTCTGACCGATCGTGACCCCAGAGGTCCCATTGGCCGGGACTATCAATTAGGGCGGTTTCTACGGCCCCTTCGTCTCTGCCTGCGAGAAGGATCAGCCCTTTCGCGGTTACGCTCGGCAGTCTCCTTCCTGACCATGATGGTTTCACAAAAGGAGACTACGGCTTTCCAATCTCTTTCACTTCTCAACATGGCAGAGACTACCGCCTTTAGAGAAAGTGGGTAGTGACCCTGCCTTCAGTTTCGCGGGACGCGGGTTCGATTCCCGCCGAGGGCCAACAATTTCTATAAATGAGTTTGTTGGTCTTCGAGTCTGCGTGTATATTTGTATTTAAGTATGTATTTGAAAAAAAACATAAGTATAATATGTTCGCTAGTTGTCTCTCACCCATAACACAAGTAGTAAGTTACTTACTTTGGGGACGGACGACCGCGTGTGTAAGTGTTCCATATATTTATTTATTCATTATTCAATTTATTAATTCCAAGAAAACTGCTCAACATTGTCAGTAATTTTCTAAGGAACGAAGAAGAATTTTGCGATTAAGGAACCTGATAACGACCAAAGTCTTGAAAATGAATCTCAGCCTCAGGTTTCGGTTAGTCATCTCTTTAGAGACAAGATAAAATCTAGCTGCGCCAATCAACCTATCAATAGTTCACCCACTTTTACCAAAAAAAGCGATTTCGGGCAAATTGACGACGATTTGACATTAATTAATTATGACAACCTGTCAAATGCAGTCAGCTACGCACCAAGCTGCAACGAATAACTTATAACCAATCAATTTGTAATTATTTTTTGTTGAAAAGATTTTCCGCCGAGTTTCTTGATGGTTTCTTCTCGGTAGAAACAAACTTCCGAATCAGTGGTAGCAAGTAAACAGTTTATTTGAATAAAGAATATTTTGAATTTGAAAATGACAGTAGGTAAGAACTATATTTTTTTACATTGAAAGTACGAATAAACGTGTATATTATTGTAAATTTTTTTTCCTTACCCAAGAAATAACCAATTCTTATTCTCAAGGTTTGTAAAAATCCGAGATACGTACAAATATTGTTGTAATAAAGTTATATAATTTAAAATAAAACGAATTAAACTGGATTGAGATTCCACATCTAAATAACTTTTCTCTAATAAACTGCTTCTTTAAGTTTTCTGACGGAAAATTATTTGAAATAAAATCGAATTATTAATCATAAACTGAAGTAAGTACGAACTTATATTTTTAATGTCATAATTTAATAATTTATAATCCATAAATTATACTTTTTATTCTATCTAACAAAGGCTGGTACACTAAACTATAATTTGGAACTATACATCATCTTCTTATATAGATATTTTATTTATTATTCATTTTTAAAGACCACGCCGGAAAAGTGTAAAACTTTAAACGCCCATTCCCAAAAAATTGAAATTTGGAGATATTTCTTTTTTTGATTAAACGTGCGACATGACGATAATCTCATAAGAGCTGAAAAAGATAAATTAACTAAATATCTTGACCTAGCTCATGAGATAACCGCCATGTGGGATATTGATTCAACAATAATTGTTCCAATTGTTGTGTCGGTTAATGGTCTTATCGCGAAGAGCCTCGACCAATATCTTAAGAGGCTCTCACTTGGTTGTTGGATCAAGCGCAGGATACAAAAGGCAGTTTTGCTTGAGACGGCACGAATTGTGAGGAGGTTCCTCAGTCTGGAGCCCTAACCACCGGTAGCTTGAGTACTTTCTCCGCTGCCTGTGGTCAACAATTTTTTTATATTTTTAAATGTTTTTTTTTTTTGTATTCATATAGAAAATATTTAAAAATATAATGTAAATTTGTATATAAATAAATAAAAGAAATATATAGGACACTTACACACACGGTCGTCCGTCCCCTAAGTGAGTAACTTAATACTTGTGTTATGGGTGACAGACAACTGGTGAATATATACATATATAATTTTAAATACATACTTAAATACAAATATACACCCAGGCTCGAAGAACTAACAAATTTTTGTTAGAAAATGTTGGCTGTCGGTGGGAATCGAATCCACAACCCGCGGAGCTGAAGACAGAGTCACTGCCCACTGCGTGATCGTGTGATCGTCTATATTTGCAAGATCGTCGTGCAAATGTCCACACGATATATACAATCATAGGTATCATTTAGCGATTGCCTTTGATGAGTATCCAAAAACCGACAATTACCGGGTTTTGGGCGATCATATATGATTGGCGAGTACAGCTGAGTGTGCCTTTAATCATTTATAATCACTGATAAAGAGAAGCCATAACGAGTACATCCAGAAGTGGGATGTTAATCAATAATAATAATAATAAATAATAAATATATGGGACACTTACACTCACGGTCGTCCGTCCCCAAAGTAAGTAACTTAATACTCGTATTATGGGTGACAGACAACTGGTGAATATATACTTATATATTTTTTAAATACATACTTAAATACAAATATACACCCAGGCTCAAAGACCAACAAATTCATTTTATAGAAAACGTTGGCCCTCGGCGGGAATCGAACCCTTGACCTGTGGAGCTGAAGGTAGGATCACTACCCACTGCGCCAACGGGCCAGTCAATAACCATGAATTTACCTTATAGTATGGACTAGTCTTCTGAACCGTCGTATTGTGTTGGCAAATCCCTTGTAGCAGCTTCTAAAGTAGCTTTAGCCTTCTTATATTGACGTAGAACAGCTTCAGCGCCTCTCAATAAAGCTGATGACGAAGATTCCAGAACAAGCGGCTCTGTTCCAGGCAACTGGGTCTGCGATATGACCTTACAACGGACTATTACAGTACCAGTTGAAACGTACTTGAAGTTAGTTTTCTGGAACAATCCCAAAAAAGTTTTTGCTAGCGACGTGTATAAAGTACTAGACGCCGTGTGGTATCCGGCTGAATAGAATAGTACCACCCTCATTTCTTACCGAGGTGTCGTAAAAGGCGACAAAGGTAAGTCAAGTCGACCCGCCGTGTGGTATCCGGCTGAGTAGAATAGACCAACCTCATTTCTTACCGTGGGGTCGTAAAAGGCGACTAAGGTAAGTTGACCCACCGTGTGGTATCTGGTTTAGTAGAATAGACCATCCTCTTTCTTACCGAAGGGTCGTAAAATACGACTGAGGTAAGTTGATGTCAGGAAGGCGGCCGGTCGTAAAAATGCAACCAAATCATGTGACAACATGTTTATGACATGTTGTGCCGACCCCACTTAGATTGGGATAAGGGCAAGAAGATGATGTGTATAAAGTACTAGCTTTCGCCCGCGTGAAAAGATTAAAACCGTAATATAGAATTTTGATAACCATAAAAGTGGTCGTGGACTTTTATTTAGAACTTTTAGAGGGGAACAATTTTGTAATACATAATTTTTGTATAACTATCACCGTTTACTCAACGCACGCAAAGAAAAACTTTTAATTTTGCCGTGTTCCTACAATTTTTTATTACCTACAGCTCCTCTCCTATTTATTTCAGCGTGATGTTATTTTTTGTAAGACCATCAACGAGAAATACATCATACACATTAAATAAGCTCATTATTAATATAAGCAGGTTTTTAATTAAATGTATCTTCAATTACATATGGTGAAGACATGAGCAGTTGACAAAGAATAAACAGAAAATAACAAAGGAAAAAATTAAATTATACAAAGCTAAGAAAATTCAATACAAGGACATTCAAAATTACTTTTAGAATTCTATTGTAGAATAAAATATAGTGTCTTCCTCAATAAATGGACTATCTTACACTGAAAGAATTTTTCAAATCGGTCCAGTAGTTCCTGAGATTAGCGCATTCAAATAAACAAACTCTTCAGCTTTATATATTAGTATAGATATAAATGAATCGCCGAAACGTTAGTACGCACATTACTTCGAAACGACTACACCAAATTGGATAAATCTGTATTTTATGCTTTCCATGCCAGGAGTTTGTCATCATCATTCTCTTACCCTTATCCCACTCTAAGTGGGGTCGTCACAATGTCTTCTTCTTCCATTCTCCTCTATCGTTCGTCAAATCTGGTGCCACTCCTTTAATATGCATATCATTTTTCACACAATCCATCCATCTTTTTTTCGGCCTCCCCCTAGCTATACATCCATCCACAGTCATATTTAAAACTCTTTTGGTCACATGATTTTCATCCCTCCTCATTACATGACCATACCAACTTAGTCTCGCACTTCCCATCTTTTCTGTAATGGGCGCAACTTTCAGACTTACGAACGTACAAACTCCATGACAGGAGATTGTATGAAAAAAAATTTACAAATTTCTACTCACGTGTAATTGTGGATTAACCAACACGTCCAAATCTTTGATCAGGTGACAACCTCCAACGAAAAACCGCCTGTTATTCGCCTCTATTTCATCTAACTCTTCAGGGCGCAAGCAGGACAGCTGCTGCTTATGTTCTCCAGGCTCCAAGGAGAGAGGGAGATAGCTGTAACCTTCTGTGCGATGACGTCCCCACCAGTCAACTGATATAACTTCTAGAAAGATCTTGATGGGACTAGGATCTGAAAGGATAATGACAAAAAGGAAAGGCCTGTTACAATCCCACTGCTGGGCATAGGCCTCTGTCCGTTTCTGGAGAGAAGGGTTGGATCTAAGACCTACCACGCTGCTCCAGTGCGGATTGGTAGGTTACACATATCTCCTGAATTCTCTGGAGATATGCAGGTTTCCTCACGATGTTTTCCTTTACCGAGTACACTCTACATTTAGCATTATATATATTTTCATTTATCGCGGATTATTGAAAAATAATATTCTCATTACTTTTGTATTATGGACCTCCGCAAAGTAACGCCTAATTCTATAAATTAGTTTATAAATAAAAAAAAAATATATATTGAACGACTGTAAGTTGACTAAGGTAAGTTAACCCACCGTGTGGTATCCGGTTTAGTAGAATAGACCACCCTCATTTCTTACCGAGGTGTCGTAAAAGGCGACTAAGGTAAGTCGACCCACCGTGTGGTATCCGGTTTAGTAGAATATACCACCCTCTTTCTTACCGAGGTGTCGTCAAAGACGACTAAGGTAAGTTGACCCACCGTTTGGTATCCGGTTTAGTAGAATATACCACCCTCTTTCTTACCGAGGTGTCGTAAAATACGACAGAGGTAAATTGACATCAGGTAGGCGGCCGGTCGTAAAAACGCAGTCAAATCATGTGACAGCATGTTTATAACATGTTGTGCCGACCCCACTTAGAGTGGGATAAGGGCAGGATGATGAAAATATATATAGTGTACTCTCATTAAAATTGTTACGACATAAACTATACCATAACACCCTCAAATATTATTTATAGAATTATGCGTTTTCCAGTCTATCTCCTGATGATGCTTCGGTTGCGGGACGAAACGATTGTTGAGTTTGTGATAGTGAACATGTGTAGTGCTTGTGTATTGTGGTGCCGGTGGTGGAGGTTTGTGCATGAGTTTTTACGAATCCTGCATGTATCAGGTATGATAACCGATTGTCCACTCTACATTTAGCATTATATATATTTTCTATTTTACTTCATCGCGGATTATATCAAAATAATTTTATTAATACATTTGTACCCTCAAATATTAATTATTAACTCACCAATTCCCGTCGCACACTCCAATTCCAGGTCTATGATGTGACCATACCTCCATTTGTGAGATTTCTTGCTTATGTGTGTACGACCGTGCAAATCACCCTTTGATACCAGATCATCTGGAATCTATAGTATAAAAATCTATAGTAAAAATCTATAGTAAAAATCTATAGTATAAAAATCTATAGTAAAAATCTATAGTATAATCTATAGTATAAAAATCTATAGTATAAATCTATAGTATAAAAATCTATAGTAAAAATCTATAGTATAAAAATCTATAGTAAAAATCTATAGTATAATCTATAGTATAAAAATCTATAGTATAAATCTATAGTATAAAAATCTATAGTAAAAATCTATAGTAAAAATCTATAGTATAAAAATCTATAGTAAAAATCTATAGTATAATCTATAGTATAAAAATCTATAGTATAATCTATAGTATAAAAATCTATAGTAAAAATCTATAGTAGAATCTATAGTATAAAAATCTATAGTATAATCTATAGTATAAAAATCTATAGCAAAAATCTATAGTATAATCTATAGTATAAAAATCTATAGTATATAGCTAAAGAGTTTGTTTGTTTGAATGCGCTAATCTCAGGGACTACTGGACCGAATTAAAAAATTCATTCAGTGTAAGATAGTCCATTTATCGATGAAGACTATAATATAGGCTATAAAAGTAATATTAAAGGGAAATTAGTAAAAGGCAAACCAGGAACCGAAATAAAAATAATAATACCCAGGATACGGCTTCAGAAAGTTCGTAGATCGTTTGTGGGCCTCGGCATACATTTTTATAATAAAATTCCACAATCTATTTTGGACTTGCCTTTACACAAGTTCAAAATAGCAATTAAAAAGACACTGATTCATAAAGCTTATTATACTGTTGAGGACTATATTGATGATAAGAAAGCTTGGTTTTAAATTGCGACCAGCTACGCACTAGATTATATTGTAAATTTTTTAATTTGTTCTTAATTAAGTCATTATTCTAAAACTTAATTTTGAAAAGAGTGACCGCCGAGTTTCTTGCTGGTTCTTCTCGGTGAGAGCACCTTTCCGAACCAGTGGTAGCTTCATTGTAATTTGACGATTCGAAAATGCTTGTAAAGGCCAATTTGAATAAAGAATTATTTGAATTTGAATTTGAATTATATAACATCACGCTAAGATGAATAGGAGAGGAGCAGCGATAAAAAATATAACGAAAACGCTAAAATTTAAAGCTTTCCTTGCTGAGTAAACGGTGAGAGTTATTCAAAAATCATGTATCATAAAAATGTTCCCGTCTAAAACTTCTAAATAAAAGTCGGAGACAGCATATGTCTAGCTTGTAAGGTTAACCCACTTTAATCATTTATATGGTTATCAAAAGACTATATTACGGTTTTAATCTTTCCGGGCGCGCGGAGCCGCTGGCGATTGCTAGTCTAAGATAAACATAAAGTAGCGGCCTGTTATTATCCTACTTCTGAGCATAGACCTCCCATCTCCGTATTTTTAATGCCTGGAGCTGTGACCTACGACGCTGCTCCAATGCGGATTGGTAGGTTACACATATACCCAGAATTCTCTGGAGATATGAAGGTATACTCAAGATGTTTTCTTTCGCCGAAAAGCGTTTTATAAATTGCGATTATCAATTAGACACATAAACTTTAATGGAATAACTCATTGGTGCCTGCCAAAGTGTTTGAACCCGTGATCTCAACAGAATCGCACGGTGTCACCGCTGGGCTATCACAGATTGTGTGTACTTATCATAGCGAAAGAAATTTTAAGTAATTTGTTATATGTCTATTACAGTATGATTATATAAGCAAAGTTGTTCCTGAAATCGTTAGATACAAAGAAGTCTAAACAGCTGATGTATCAGAGCAGAGAAAATGTAGCAATTGTAACAGGCATTACAACTGGGCACTGCCTGTTAAACAGACACCTGTCAATAATAAGAATAATAAATAAATAAATAAATATATGTACACTTACACACATGGTCGACCATCCCCAAAGTAAGTAACTTAATACTTGTGTTATGGGTGACAGACAACTGGTAAATATATACTTATATATTTTTTAAATACATACTTAAATACAAATATACACCCAGACTCCAAGACCAACAAATTCGTTTATAGAAAATGTTGGCCCTCGGCGGGAATCGAACCCGCGACCTGCGGAGCCGAAGGCAGGGTCCACTACCCACTGCGCCAACGAGCCAGAATAACAGAAGATGCTGCGTGCCCAGAGTGTGGAGAGGAAGTCTTCACCTTATGGCTGAGTGCCCTATGTACTCGCTGGTAAGATGGGAGATACTAGGCAAGGATGAAATTGAAGTTGAGGACCTAACAAATATCCCCATCACGGATCTTATCAGGTTCGTAAGAGCTACGGGTAGATTAGAGCAGGTGACACTGTCGGGACAGCAGTGAAACCCTTGTCCCAACATGGGGAAATGGGTGGAATAGTACAATATAGGAGTTAACCACCCGCCCTGCACCGACAGGCGTCCCCGAAATTAGATAGATAGATATATTTCTATTCCAATTGTAAATACCTACAAAGAAAATAACAATATCGTTGTATAAATTTCATCACCTTTATATCAAATTCGATATATAAATTATCCATTTCAAAATCTTCAGCAGATACTATTTCCAATGTCAAATATATTTTCTTCGTCCCGAGCGGCGGCATCACAAAACTTAGTAGCCCTTTATATTTTTTCTTCCATTTTCTTATAAGATTATGTAACTGAAAGATAAAAAATAATAATAACAAGAAAGTAATCATGTTCCTGCCCTTATCCCACCCTAAGTGGGATCGGCACAACATGTTATATACATGCTGTTACATGATTTGGCTGCGTTTTTACGGCCGCCTGCCTGACGTCAACTTACCTCTGTCGTATTTTACGACACCTCGGTAAGAAAGAGGGTGGTCTATTCTACTAAGCCGGATACCAAACGGTGGGTCAACTTACCTTAGTCAACTTTTACGACGCCTCGGTAAGAAATGAGGGTGGTCTATTCTACTAAACCGGATACCACACGGTGGGTCTACTTACCTTAGTCGCCTTTTACGACACCTCGGTAAGAAAGAGGGTGGTCTATTCTACTAAACCGGATACCACACGGTGTTTCAACTTACCTTAGTCGCCTTTTACGACACCTCGGTAAGAAATGAGGGTGGTCTATTCTACTAAACCGGATACCACACGGTGGGTCAACTTACCTTAGTCGCCGTTTACGACACCTCGATAAGAAATGAGGGTGGTCTATTCTACTCAGCCGGATACCACACGGCGGAATAATAAAAAGTAATTAAAGAATTAGATTACTTTGAGAGGTGGCCATATTGAATTTAGTGTGACGTCACAGAGTCCTTTACCATCATCATTCTCCTGCCCTTATTCCACTCGTAAGTCTGGATTACTTGTTTTTCTCTTCCAAACTCTCCTATCATTCGTGAACTCTAAAGCTACTCCTTTTATATACATACCATACTTTACAGAATCCAACCATCTCGTTTTATTTCTTACTTCTTATTAGCCATTCACATTCGTATTTAAAACTCGTTTGATCACATGACCATAACTGGTTGTACGTTATGGTAATCACTGTTACAATTCTGTTGCGTAGTTTTAATGATTTAAGCATAAATAGGGATATGGGGATCGAAATCGAACACCGTGTGGTATCCGGCTGAATAGAATAGTACCAAACTCATTTCTTACCGAGGTGTCGTAAAAGGCGACTAGGGTAAGTTGACCCACCATATGGTATCCGGTTTAGTAGAATAGACCACCCTCTTTCTTACGGAGGTGTCGTAAAATACGATTGAGGTAAGTTGACGTCAGGCAGGCGGTCGATCGTAAAAACGCAGCCAAATCATGTGACAGCATGTTTATAACATGTTGTGCCGACCCCACGTAGAGTGCATAAGGGCAGGAAGATGATGATGATAGGGACAGAAAGCGACTTTGTTTTATGCTATGTAGTGAATTGTGGCCAGTGTCCTGCAAGATAAAACAACTTACTAATTCCTCCAACTCTGCCCCACTCTCCTCAGTAAACTCAATCTCCACTCCATACTCCAGTCCTGCTTGCCCTTCAACCTGGTATGCGTTGAATAGTATATCATTCACATCTGGGCTCACTATTAGGTAATTTAAAGTCATATTGTGGTATAATGAAAGAAGGACATGTTCATCTTTATACAGAAGCTGCGAGTCTCTGAAATTATAGAATTTATACCATAAACAATTTGTAAAAACAAACAATTTTGGTTTGAATGAATTTATTGTTATATACCTACATGTTAAAATAAAAAACCCTTTTTACGCAATAATAAATAATTTATAGAATGAGGCGTTACTTTGCAGAGGAATTTTTTTACTTTAGGCAATAATACTAAATTCCAAAAGTGTCTTTTAGTTTTTTTGTCTATTTTCTACTTTTTATGAAATGAATGAATGAAATATATTTATTCCACAAAAGTGCTAACAGGACATTAACAAATTAAACTAAAGCTAAATAAATATTAATAAATAAATAAATGTCTGTAGCACAATGCAGAATAGGCTTTAGACTCAGCATAATACTGCGTGCCCCGACAGGAAGCACACAGAACTGATTTTCAGCTAAAGCCTATTGAGGTACGTCACGGACGACTGACTAACACCACAAATTACTAAAACATATAAATATATAGCCGTATAAAATCTATAAATAAGTAATTATGCTATCTTTCATTATTTACATTTTAGTACAATTGATGGCTAAAAATAACTTTTTTGCTAGTTAAAGTCTATAATGGTATAGAGTCTATTTATTATATAGCAATAGACTCTAGATTAGACGATTATTTATAGATTTGCTAATAAAATTAGTTTAAATCCAAAGGTATAATAAAAAACAATCAATAAAAAAGGTTCACCCTTATTATTTTTGATAATGAGATAGATTATGTATTTAACACCCTACTTAATTATTTGACTGGCCCGTTGGCACAGTGGGTAGTGTCTCTGCCTTCAGCTCCGCGGGACGCGTTTTCGTTTCCCGCCGAGGATGAACATTTTCTACAAATGAATTTGTTGGTCTTCGAGTCTGGGTGTATATTTGTATTTTAGTATGTATTTAAAAATATATATAAGTATATATTCACCTGTTGTATGTCTACCATAATACAAGTATTAAGTTACTAACATTGGGGACGGGCGACCGTTTGTGTGTCCCATATATTTATTTATTTACTATTACAATATTTAAATAACTCACTCATTGTATTCAGAATTGTCATATACTATATGCATTGCTGTCCATTGTTCATCAGAATTTATGTTGTTATCACTTTTAAATAAATGCATCATTGAATTGGATACATTCCCAGAACTTTGAAAGTCTCTTATATTAAGTTTATCAAAGCAATGATTTAAATATGGAATTAATTGATATCTATTTTTTTTGGTATCCAAAGGCAAAGGTAAATAGTAATCTTCATTTATATATGTAAATAACTTGTTATGCACACAATTTAACTTTTTTATCATATCATGATATTTTAATGTAGTTTCTGAGTTACAGTCATAAACATCTGAATATTTCTGAAATTCCCATTTGCTAAATACTTTCTGTTGCCACTTGAAATCATATTCTTCAATTTTATTATTTTCTAACAGATGAAGGTTTTCTTCATCAGATTTTTCTTTGTATTCCTCAAATTTAGGTAATGTTAAAATACTTTCTTTTGACCTTATCTTAATCCTGGAAATTGAAAACATTAAGAATAAAAATAAATAAAAATACTAATAACACGTAATAGTGTTCAAAAACAAAATAGAGGGACTTAAACTATAGAATTTCCTTTTTAATAATAATAAATATTGTAATTACTTATTAATTTTTGGTTCTTTTGAATAAGGGCAAACTTCAATAGCTTTATTTTTATTTGATAATCAGTTTAAGATTCAAAAGTGCATGTAATAATCTATTGAAATGAAGAATAACATGCAAACACTACTATATGTATTAAGAATTACAATACTTACTTGATAGATATATCTTCTAGAGGTTGTTTAAACCAATGTATGCCAGCAGGATTGTTGCACTTTATAAATTCACACATTTTATTTTCAATGAGTATGCCTTTATACAAGCAAAAGGAATAAAATACAGCACATATTAAGTACTCATACACAGCTTACAAATACAAAAATATAGTTCTAACTTATTTGATAGGTACTCTTAGGGCAAGAATCAAAATTTGTTTACAACTTAGCTATTAGCAAATTTTAAACAGATGTTAATGTACAGATAAATAACAAAAGACGGATAAAGCAGGGTTTATCGGAACTAGAGACACAACCGGTAATTTTTAAATTAGAATTATATTAAGAATTTTTTTTTTTTGGTTTGTTTTTGAATAACTAATCTTTAATATAATTAAAACAATCGACGAACTTAGAATCGATCGTGTCGTGGCATAAATTATTCAAGCTAAACCGCATAAATTAATTTAAGCAACAACATTTTCATTCAGTTGCCAAAGAACTCGGGAATAGTCATGCGTGCTTTTTGTGTCATGCCTGATAAAAAAAATACGATAAAATGAAACTTGCGTTTGTAATATATTTATAAAAATCAATTTACTTTTAAAAGAATTTGTTCAATTGTTTTCCATGAAAATACACAGTAGTACAAACTTTAATTAAAAATTAAAATTGTGTGTATTGACACATAAAAATATTTTTTAATAAGGCTAGATTCTAGAATTTTGCGAAAAATGATGTCCAACCAGAGTGAAACGGTGGTTTCCGTGCCACTAACTTCAGCAGGATCAGATACTTATTGGCGAAGAATTTTTGAAAAGGTATGAGTTAGAATCCCATTGAATCGTAAAGATGTAGAAATTGAATTTCATATTAACTAATGCATTAACTATAATATTTAAATTGAAATTAACTTTTACAAGTACTTTCGAATCGTGTATTGAAACTACATTGGTTTGGAAAGCTGCTCTTACCGAGAAGAATCAGCAAAAAAATCGGCACTCACTCTTTAACAAAATAATAAGTAATTAAAATCTTATATATATAATTCTCGTTTCAATTACCATTCTCCTCAAAAACGGTTTGATCGATATTGATAAAACTTTATATTTATTCAGCAGGTCTGAGAACCCGTCACAATCAATTTTTCATACCCCTAAGTGATAAGGGTTGTCCACCCCTAACATTTTATTTAAATTTTTCGGTCATTTTTTTATTTGTTTATAATTTACACTAGTAATTCCCTAGAAATAATTTATATGGCAAAACAACGGATCGGGTTAACTAGTAATATATATTTTTTAACAAATCAAATGAGCTTAGAATTTTCTTTAATGCATTAACATGCAACTCATAACCAAGCTTTAAATATTAAACCACAGACTTGAAAGAATATTCTGACAAACTAATAGTAACAAATTATTAGAATTAGCGCATTTAAATTAAGCATTACACAATAGCTTCATCTATACTAATATATATAGCTGTAGAGTTTGTTTCAACGCGCTAATCTCAGGAACTACTGGATCGATTTGAAAAGTTCTTTGAGCGTTAGATAGTCCATTTATCGAGGAAGGCTATAGACTATAACATAGACAAAACATCACGCTAAGATGAATAGGAGAGGACCAGCAATGAAAAATATTGCGAAAACAGTGATAGTTACTACTGGCACAGCTAGTTCAACAATAAGTATGAATCTATACTAATATATGTATATATAAATGCGAAAGTCTGTCTGTCTTTCACGTCTTTCGTTTAAGCATTAGGTATTGAAGAAATTTAGTATAATTGAAGCATATACCGGACTATCATATATAGAACTAAGCTGTCCGGCCTCGCGTTGCTGTGGCTCAGTATGATTTTGATTTTCCCTCGAAATAGACTCGACAGTTAAAAAAATACTCCGATCGCCACCAATTTTTACAGGATCACCTAATCAGGTCATTCTAAAGATAGTCTGTAAATTTCTTTAAAATCGGTCCAATCGTTTCTAAGTCTATAAGAGACATACAAACAAACTAGCAATCGCTAGTAGCTCCGCCCGCGTACGCTTTAAATCGTAATTTAACCATAAAAATTATAAAAAGCTTAAAAGCTAGACATATGTTGTCGCGGACTTTTATTTAGAACTTTTAGAGGGAAAAATTTTGTAGTACATGATTTTTGAATAACTTTCACCGTTTACATAATTTTTTTTATTACTGCTCCTCTGTATTCATCTTAGCGTGATGTTATGCTCCTCGATATATATCTTATATAGCCTATAGCTCTATAATCTCTCTCTATATAACATCACGCTAAGATGCCTATAGCCTTCCTTGATACATGGACTATCTTGCAATGAAAGAATTTTTCATATGGGTCCCGTAGTTCCTGAGATTAGCGCGTTCAAACAAACAAACTGTTCAACTTTATATATTAGTATAGATTTCAATATCTAACATTCCCCGCTTCGAGCCTGGTTTTTCCGTCAGAAATACATATATCCGTGTTTTCCCTCCAAAACCAGTTATTATTATTATTTATATTAATGTCAGTTTTAAATAATACAAGAATACGTCCAAACCAGTTTCGTTAATTATTCATGCAGTCGAGTTTAATATTTACGAGTATATGACTAGGGCAGTGGCGTGTGGTATCCGGCTGAATAGAATAGTACTCCCCTCATTTCTTACCGAGGTGTCGTAAAAGGCGAATAAGGGAAGTCGACCCGCCGTTTGGTATCTGCCTGAGTAGAATAGACCAACCTCATTTCTTACCGAGGTGTCGTGAAAGACGACTAAGGTAAGTTGTCCCACCGCGTGGTATCCGGTTTAGTAGAATAAACCACCCTCTTTCTTGACGTGGTGTCGTGAAATACGGCTGAAGTAAGTTGACGTTAGGCAGACGTAACCAAAGCTCATTTTTAAAGCTCATCTTTTTACAACTGCGCGAGCTTTTTAACGCAAAAATTGCACTATCTTAAATTCGTTCAGTAGATTTTGAGGAAATCGATTACATACAGACAGCTCTTTGGGAATTTTTTATGCTAAATATAGATAGACTAGCTTTCATCTGCGACTTGGTTCGCCGGCAGAAGCCGATTGCCGCCACAGGCATATAACTTTGAAAACTATGTTAGGGTGTGTGTATGTGCATGCTGGTCTTTAGTCTGTGTGTATGCGTATGTGTGTAGCGCACACTTTACACAATAAAACGAAATAACATAAACCTACAATTCCCGCTCCGAGATACACTTCTCTTGAATAACGAACACAGAATGAATGACACTGAACACGTTCTAGCAATAGGAACTCTCCACCGGAAACAACTACGGCACACCATCTTCCTGCCCTTATCCCACTCTAAGTGGGGTCGGCACAACATGTTACAAACATGTTTTCACATGATTTGGCTACGTATTTTACGACCGGCCGCCTACCTGACGTCAACTTATCTTAGCCGTGTTTTACGACACCTCGATAAGAATGAGGTTGATCTATTCTACTTAACCGGATACCACGCGGTGAGTCAACTTACCTTAGTCGCCTTTTACGACACCTCGGTAAGAAAATAGGGTGGTACTATTCTATTCAGCCGGATACCACACGGCGTAGAAACAACAACGGCACAGTGGCGTTACAATTTCAGTAAAAAAGGGCACGATACTCTTGATTCATGACGTTGTTGCCAAAGCGGAAGTCATTGGCGACAACATTTGTGTGATTTAATATTTCCCTTCTTTTCAGTACGACCTGGACATAGATGGTCAAATATCATACGTGGAGCTGAAATCTATCATCCTATCCAGATCGTATGACTGGGACCTGCCAGACGATGTGGTCGGCCAGATCATGACTTTAGCAGACCGGGATAGTTCCGGGTATCTGGACTTCGAGGAGTTTATTACTATGATACACGACCCCAACCATAAAAGTATCTTCGGGCATTTTATCGATAGATACGTCAAAACTATCATACCGAAAGCCAATTCAATTGTAACAAGTAAGTTTACTTATGTTAACGCACACTATATACAATAACACGATATATTAGGAATACCACTATTCCCGTTCCGAGATGCACTTCTCTTGAATAATGAACAAAGATTGACTGTCACTGAAACGTTTTATCAATAGCAAGACTCAACCGGAAACAACACGTCACAGTGTTGGTACCATTTTAATCAAAAAGGGCGCGATACTCTTGTTTCATGACTGTGTTGCTACAAAATACAAAGCGGAAGTCAATGGCGACAACACTTATCTTTTTTAAAGTACCTGAGTGATTGAGCCTTGCTCAGTAATTTTTTTTTCAAGTTATAAACATGAAACTTAAAAAATAATAATTGAGCAGGTGGGGCTCGATCCTAGGTATTTTCAAATCTGACCGTCCGTTCACCAAATGAGCTATTATTACTTTACAATTGACAGCAAAAATTCTTTTATATTCAATGTAAATTTTATCATGTCCGACATTTAATAAAAAGACATTTTTTTTAAATGAAACCTAGCTAATCGTAGATCGATTTTCGATCGAAAATTGTTTGAAAATTGTGAAATTTTTAAAGACAATAAATACTAATTAAAAAAGAGAAAAAGGGCTGGTGATATCAGGGACTTAATTCAAATTTCAAATTCAAAATATTCTTTATTCAAATAAACTTGTGAATCACGTGGGCTTAATTTATATATTTTTTTTCTCTTTTGTTTCTTGTACCCGGTTATTTTCACTTCTTTAGCTCACCCATTCTCTAGTAAGCTATTAGGTCTTTACAAATGACAGCAAAATTAACCTTTTTATTCAATTTATATTATCAGTTTTTCATTTTATTTCACAGGTACCTGGACAGGATTTCAACCGTTGCCTGTACCGAAAGGAGGTATTATTTTAATCTCGTTTTTAACCAGCATGTCAGTTGATAGATTATTAAATAATTCTAACCATTATATTAAAATTATGTCAAAATTCAGCGGATGGGCCGTGAAAACGTGACAGACAGACAAATATATAATATTAGTAAGGATTCTTTGACCAAAAATTTTATTTATCACTATTAGATTGGTTTTGTATGAAATAAAATATTATTATTTTAGTGATGCTATATTATTAACGTTATTTATATCTATTTAAAATTATTTATTATTAGCTGTGCGTGCGGCTACACCCGCGGGGAAATTAGTGTCAAATAATTTTTGCAGCGGAAATCCCGACCCTTATGAAGCTCTAGGATAACAGCATAGATGTTGCTCCACAACATCCTCTATCTTCCAGTGAAAGTCCCATCAAAATCAGTTCAGCCGTTTCGATAAATCTACTATTAACCTATACCTTCCTCAAGAATTGCTCTTTTAGTGAAACACGGCTAGCATAGAATAAATAAATTTCTGTTTCTCAATCGGGAATAGGAACAGAAACACATTATACATTGTTGTACTTAAACGCTTAAGTTGGCGAACGGAATAACGGAAACCACTAATAATGAAATAAACAACACTGATGATTCATAAAACTATTTAAATTGTAGTGTGGAATTTCGTAAAATAACTTTACAAATTGGTATTACCTGAATAAATTATATAAGGAGCTGAATAAATGTTTCTTACCGTCAAAATGTGGCTACAATTTTAATTTATCCTCGTTGCTTTAGACATCGATTTTCCTCATTCGTCACGAGTCGTTGCTCGCCACTCTAATATTCACGCGGGATTTATTAATATCACTTGTTACACAACTTAATAATACAATCATTTCCATAATACACAAGGATTTACCCGTTGGCGGTTTCAAAAGACTGCTAGACATCAAATTACCTTAGTCGTATTTTACAAAACCTCGCTAACACAACACTAATGAGAAACATCGTGAGGAAAACTGCATATCTCTAGAGAATTCTGGAGATATGTGTAACCTACCAATCCGAATTAGAGCAGCGTGGTAGGTCTTAGCTCCAAACCTCTCCAAAAACGGAGAGAAGAGGCCTATTCTCAGCAGTGGAATAGTAACAGGCCGCTACTTACTTACTCAAATATTTTTTTTATCGCGGATTATAGCAAAATAATATTCTCATTAGTTTTGTATTATAGACCTACGCAAAGTAACGCCTAATTCTATAAATTATTTAGAAATCTCGCTAAGAAATAGGGTGGTATATTTTACTTAGCCGGATACCACTCGGTGGGTTGACTTACCTTAATCTCCTTTCACGACAGGTCGGTAAGAAATGAGGGTGGTCTATTCTACTCAGCCGGATACCACACGGCTACCTATTTATAAATAGCAATCGCAAGCGGGTCCACCCGCGTGGACAGATTAAACCCTTATTAGTATTTTGATAACCATAAAAATGGTTAAAGTGGGTTAATTGGGTCTGCGATATGACCCTCCAACGGACAAATACTGTACCAGTTGAAATGTACTTGAAGTTAGTTTTCTGGAACAATCAAAAAAAGTTTTTGCTAGCGACATGTATAATGTACTAGCTTTCGCCCGCGTGAAAAGATTAAAAACGTACTATAGAATTTTGATAACCATAAAAGTGTTTAAAGTGGGTTAACCTTAAAAGCTAGATATATGCTGTCGCGGAATTTTATTTAAAACTTTTAGGGGGGCACAATTTTGTAATACATGACTTTTAGTTTTTTTTTAATAACTATTATCTATTTTTTTATAACTATTATTTAATACTATTATTGAAATTTTGTCGTTTTCGTAATATTTTGTATCACTGCTCCTCTTCTATTCATCTAAGCGTGAGAGATAGATGTTAAATAGTCTATAGCCTTCAATAAATGGACTATCTTATACTGAAAGAAATTTTCAAATCGATCCAGTAGTTCCTTAGATTAGCGCGTTTAAACAATCAAACAAACCAACTCTTCAGCTTTATATAGTAAGTAAAAGTAAGTAGCGGCCTGTTACTCTCCCACTGCTGGGAATAGGCCTCTTCTCTCCGTTTTTGGAGAGAAGAATTGGAGCTAAGACCTACGAAGCTGCTTTATATCAGCTTAAAATATTAGTATAGATTTACTTTCACAGACACGGCATATAGAAAGGAATACACTTGCTGGCCGCCGGCTATCTGTATGATATTTATATCTATCGCTCAAATTGTGCTGTTTTGTTACGACATCTACTATGGAGAGATCACTGAGGCGTCGCCGATCACAAAGATATTTGCGTACATCCCCGTCCATAGACAAGAGGCATGGCGGTTTGTTACGTACATGCTGGTACATGTAAGGTGAGTGCGATGTTTTGTTAATGTCGGTTTTTTTTAATTTTTGAGGTCCTTCGCCTGATTATCTTAACTAAGGATATAAAAAAATGTTCTATAGTAATATATAAAATAAATAAATATATGGGACACTTACACACACGGCCATCCGTCCCCAAAGTAAGTAACTTAATACTTGTGTTATGGGTGACAGACAACTGGTGAACTGGTGACAACTGGGGCCAGTCAGTCATGGTTTGTTACCATAGATTACTAAATAAAATTGTTACTAACACTGACGTATTTAGGAGTCTCACGGTATGGTATGTTTTTTTTACAATATACTTAAAGATATATTGAAACAAAAATTATTTTGTTGTAATACGCGTTTGTTGAAAGAATATATGTAATGCGAAGTGTATGAAGTAAGCAAAACTTTCACATAGGTACCTTATACATACACCACACGTACCACAAAACGCCGCCAACACCAACACTCCACACAAGCAATACACACATTCACTACGACAATCTCTACGATCGTTTCTCCCCGAAACCGAAGCATCATCAGGAAGATAGGATCCACGAACAAAATCGTAATTACGATTATGTGCTATGTGTATAAGGTATGTGAATGTTGGCTGCTTCATACACTTAGCATTACATATATTCTCTCAAAGGCGGATTACAGCAAAATAATTCTATTATAACTTCTGTGCTATGGAATTCCGCAAATTAACGCCTGCTTCTATAAATCATTAAAATGGTTACTTTAATTTATAGAATTAGGCGTTACTTTGCGGCGGTCCATAATACAAAAGTAATGAGAATATTATTTTGCTATAATCCGCGATAAAAGACAATATATGTAATGCTATATGTAGAGTGTACTATTCGTTCTCATACCTGATCCATGCAGAATTTGTAAGAACTCATGCACTACCCGACACCGATGGCACAACAATACACAAGCACTGTACACATTCACCACCACAATCTCAATAATTGTTTCGCCCCGTAACCGAAGCATCGTCAGGAGATAGACTCCACGACAAAATCGTAAAGCTGCTCTACGATTTTGTCGTGGAGTCTATCTCCTGCATGTATCAGGTATGAGAATGAATGGTACACTCTACATATAACATTACATATATTCTCTTTTATCGTGGATTATAGCAAAATAATATTCTCATTACTTTTGGTTTTCAGAGACAACAAGCTGTGATGGCCTAGCGGTGCGACCGTGTGAATCTCTAGAGACGATCATGGGTTCAAACCGGGGCAGACACCAATGAGTTTTTCTATTAAAACTTATGTGTCTAATTGATAATTGCAATTTATCACACGCTTTTCGGTGAAGGAAAACATCGTGAGGAAACCTGCATATCTCTAGAGAATTCTGGAGATATGTGTAACCTACCAATCCGCATTGGAGCAGCGTGGTAGGTCTTAGCTCCAATCCTTCTCTCCAATAACGGAGAGAAGAGGTCTATGCCCAGCAGTGGGATAGTAACAGGCCGCTACTTACTTACTTACTTTTTTGGTTTTACTTTGTTTCAGGGTATATCATCTATTATTTAACCTCCTAATGCAGCTGTTACTCGGTGTACCATTAGAGATGGTACACAGATGGCAGCGAGTATTGACCGTATATCTGGCCGGTGTCGCAGCGGGCTCGTTAGCAACAAGCATCGCTAGCCCAACTGAGGGTATAGCTGGTGCTTCTGGAGGAGTGTACGCGTTCATTACAGCTCATGTTGCCACTATTATTATGGTAAGTGAAAGTTCACTTAAAGTGAGTATTTGATAAGTACAGAATGTTTTTAAAAGCAATTTTGCAAATTCAATTAATTGTTGAGCTTAACATGATAACACTCCAAGATATGATCTTAATATGCAGTAAGTAAGTAAGTAAGTAACGGCCTGTTACTATCCCACTGCTGGGCATAGGCCTCCTCTCTCCATTTTTGGAGAGAAGGGTTGGAGCTAAGACCTACCACGCTGCTCCAATGCGGATTGGTAGGTTACACAAATCCCTAGAATTTTCTAAAGATATGCAGGTTTCCTCACGATGTTTTCCTTCAATGAAAAGCTTGTGATAAATTGCAATTATCAATTAGACACATAAGTTTTAATAGAAAAACTCATTGGTGTCTGCCCGGGTTTGAACCCATGATCGTCTCTAGAGATTCACACGGTCACACCGCTAGGCCATCACAGCTTCCTAATATGCAGTATTGATAAAAAAATATAAAATAGAAATACAAAACAAATTAAAAATTAAAGATATAGATTATATTTCCATTACGCCGTGTGGTATCCAGCTGAACAAAATAGTACCACCCTCATTTCTTATCGAGGTGTCGTAAAGACTAAGGTAAGACGATCCGCCGCCCGACGACGAACATGTTTATAACATGTTGTGCCGACCCCACTTAGAGTGGGATAAGGGCAGGAAGATGATGCGATTATATTTCCATTGATAGTTCCTATTTTAGACTACTACGGAAATAGCTGATTCTTTCAACTAAAACATCGATATTTTGCTATCTATGTAATCTCGGGGACGCCTGTGGGTATAGGACCGATGGCCAGCTCCTATTCCGAACTATTCCACCCATTTCCCCATGTTGGAACATGGGTTTCATTGTTGTCCCGACAGTCTCACCTCTAACCTACCCGTTGCTTTTACAAACCTTATAGCATCCTTGAAGGGGATATTTGTTAGGTCCTCCAACTTCAATTCCATCCTTAACTAGTAACTCCCGTCTTACCAGCGAGTGCATGGGGCACCCAGCCATAAGGTGAAGATCGTTTCTATTCCTATCAGTCTCCTTTTCCAGCCAACCAGTTAACAAGAAAACATTAGTAACTATAGATTCATTTTACTAGAGTAAGGGAGCTACTCTAAAATGTGTCAATAAAGAGAATCATCGACACTAAAGAGAAGCAAATGAGACTAATTATCTGTCTCTCTTTTTACGTCTGATCAGACAAAGATAACTATATGTTGCGGCCTATAATAATCTGTGGCCATACGGATGATACGGACCAATCGTGGACGGTCTATGCTGCATACGTCACATACGTCGTTATACGTTCAAATCAAGTGTCATTATTCTGCATTCAAATTTTGTAACGCTACTAACTTTACTCCTTTAACTTGCTATCAACATAAAAGTTCACTGTATTCTCTAGGCTTTGAATTATCAAAACAAAGCCTCCTATAAATGCTTAACCAATCACAAACATTATATAAGTGTCATCTTCCGTTCATTATCTGTTGCAACGCTCTGACTTACAGGCCAGTCTATCACTCTCCTATTCTAGTATAATAACTCTATGGTAATAACACTTTTCGATTCCGATCTCTTAATTAAACTGAACAATTTTAATAATTTAATTACAGAATTGGGCGCAAATAAAATTCCCCCAGATCCAGTTAACTGTGATCCTGCTGCTTGTATCGCTTGACGTCGGCCCAACTTTGTACTATAGATACTGGTTAAATCTACAAGACAATATTGGCGGTGTCTCACATCTGGGGGGAGCTGTGGCCGGTAAGTTTAACTGCAAGCTTGGATATATAAATAGGTAACATCGAGGCTATCCAGCTTCTCGATATTAAGGGACTAGTGAGAAGACTGAAAAGGGCAAAGCCTTTTGAGTTAATGTAATATAGTGATAGTGTAGTGTAGTGTTAGTGCTACTGAAAAAGAACACATAAAACGAAGTGTATAGTGTATTTATAGTAAGAAAGACTAAGATAAGTTATTGGACCTGTTCTTAGATATAAGTTGAGGTTAAAATTAAGTTGCTTATTAGCCTCGAATAACTTTTACCGTTTGCTTAGCGCACGCAAGGAATGCTTTAATTATTGCCGTTTTCGTAACATTTTTGCTGCTCCTCTCCTATTTATCTTAGCGTGATGTTATATATCCTATAGCCTTCCTCGATAAATGGACTATCTTACACTAATATAATTTTTCTAATCGGTCCAGTTCTAAATAATCCGGTCAAAATAGTTCCTGAGATTAGCGCGTTCAAACAAACAAACTCTTCAGCTTTATATATTATCATAGATGTGTTCGGGTCAGAGATTCGAACCAAAGCCGTTGTGGTTATCCATTTACTTACGTCACACTACGCCATTTTACATGTTTGCGCTTTATCTTTTATAACTAAGTGGTTTACGTCATAAATAAAGTTCTTTCCTCCTTCAATGACGCGCACACCTACTTAATATTAAGGGCTTGTTTCACAAGTTACCAATAAACTGTCAGTTAGCTTATTCGGAACATATCTGACACATATCACGGAATTTTGCGTTTCTCAGGTGTCCGATAGGCTAATTCAGCACGTAATGTCCCTAATAAGTTAACAGGTAGATCACGTGGCTGTTATTTTGTTTATCTGCTGTATAACACATATCTTTTTCAAAATGGCCGCGATTTTATTTTTAATTTTTTTTCTTCTCTTTTTAGAGTCTCTGTTTAGAGACATAAGAGTAAGAATAAGAAATGTTTATTAACTGAAACTGATTTTACATCTTAATTAAAGTTGCAATGTTTATATTTACCAAATCTATGATTAAAACAGAGTAATTGTGATCACACTAGGTCTAGCATGTCGTGGAGGCCAGCTAAAACTAGTTTCCAGATTACGTTAAATATACGCTGTTAAAGACGTTATTCTAATGGTCTAGCTTTAAGAAAAAACATAATAACACATTTATCTACTATTTAGTTTATTTATAGGTTAACTTTCTGACACTTTATCAGAATACAAAAGTAATAATAAAATTATTTTGCTATAATCCGCGATGAATTGAATGAATTGAATGAAATGAATGAATGATTTCATCGCGGATTATAGCAAAATAATTTTATTATTACTTTTGTATTATGGATCTCTGCAAAGTAACGCCTAATTCTATAAATTACATTATCAGAACTTGTGAAACAGGCCCAATCTATTATTTCTATATTCACAGGCCTCCTCGTAGGTATAGGTGTACTTCGCAGTCTGCAGAAAAGAAAATGGAAGAAGAGATTATGCTGGGCGGCCATGATCCTGTACTTCTCACTGATGATAGCCGGCGCTCTTGCCCACGTCTTCTGGACGTCACATTTTACTAATGTATGAGATAATTTATAGAATTAGGCGTTACTTTGCGGAGGTCCATAATACAAAAGTAATGAGAATATTATTTTTCTATAATCCGCGATAAAAGAAAATATATGCTAAATGTAGAATGTACTATTCGTTCTCATACCTAATACATGCAAAATTTGTGAAATGCTCAATTTATTGGTTTATATTAAACCTAGGATTTATTTGTATGTATTAATACTGATAACTTCTTTCGCGCCAACTTTTGCGTTTATGTTAACGCAATATTGTGTTTTTTTTCTTATATATGTTGCCCCAGTCTATCTTTAATATTTAAATGAATTAATCTTGTAACGTAGCGTCTTCAAAACTAGTGTGATAAAGAGATAAATAACTTGGAAGAATAGAAAAACACTAGTTTTTTTTTATAGTTCGTAGTATGATTCATAGATGGCAATATTATAATGTATCTCAATAAAGCCTTATTTTGAATTCGGTCTGTTTAATATTAAGCGTGCTATATTTAATCTCTTATAATACGTGATAAATATTCTCTGAAAAGCATAACTGTGATAAAATTACCTTATATACAAATTTCTATACATCTATAGTATGTAAATATTATCTACAACTTTTTGTATAATTTGATTATTATATGTACAATAAATATTTTAAATGTCTATCTTTTTCTTTGAATCTTTTTATTTGAATTTTAAATTTTCTGACTAGTTTTCCCGTAAAATACGTGATAGATTTTTTTGGCAAACTCAAATATTCCGGTTCTGATTTTTTTACTGATTTTTTTGCCGTATTGTTTTAGCTGCATTGAGCACATAATGTTGGTAACTATTCTGTTTGCTGCGACGTCATTATATTCAAACAAGTGCAATTTATGAAAGGCGTTACTTTGCGGAATTCAATAGTACAAAAGTTATTACAACTATTTATTTTTATTCGCGTTTTTAGATTAAACGTAACAAAACACTATTTATTTCCGCCTCATCTAATAACCACCATTACTGTATAATTAAATATGTTTTAATTGGTACTTTGTAGCTTAACTTCAGTATACTTGTACTATGGACTGGAAACTATTAATAAAGAGATAAATACTATGCTAAGTAATGAAGTTGTTGGTAATATCGTAAGCTGTATATAATATACTAGCGTCCTGCCCCTGCTTCGCACGGGTATAGAATATATATCCCATGTCAGTCAGTGTAAAAAAAAATGATTAAAATCGATCCAGTAGTTTTGATCTATTCATTACTGCCCGTGGCCCGCAAGCGTTAAATTTGGAGAAAAACAATTTCCTTTCCCTATACCAAGAAGATTTCCTGCTATCTTTGGAATATCTAAATTCATATAGTACATTTTTACTTATTTACTTTTACATTTTCCCTATGTATTTTATTTTTACAATTAATTACAGAATGTCTTTAAACAAACTCTTGAAAGAGCGACATAGCTGCTAAAGTCGAAGTGTCATAGGGCGAAGCGCGGCGTCCTCACGCCATTTTAAATCTGTAATATCTCCGAAAATGTTCACTTAAATTATATGCTGTAAACGTCCATATTGATTAATATTAAATCAACAATTTATTTAAGGTACTTAACTGGATAAGGATTAATGCTGTATTGTATAAAAATTGCTTCAAAAATAAGGGGTTATTTTTCGTAAAAAGTGAATGACAAAAAATGCTATAGTGGGTTATCCATAAGAGATAGACATATACCATCGTGGACTTTTTTGTAGACCTTTTCAAGGTGTACAAATACTTAGTACATCATTTTGATAAATCTCGTAGGGTTTAGCCTACGTTTGCAATGTAAGCGGAAAAAATTTAATTATTTACAAAAACCTCAAAAATTACAGTATTTCGTATTGAATGTTATTATACATACAGACCTTCCTCTGGATTCACTCTATCTATTAAAAAAACCGCGTCCAAATCTGTTGCGTAGTTTTAAAGTTTTATGCATGCATAGGGATATATGGACAAACAAAGAATGCGACTTTGTTTTATAATATGTATTATGTAGTGATACCAAAACTTTTACTAAAGCATTCGTTGCATGAATAACTATTTAGTAATTACAATAAAATAGATATACGTTGATTTTTCTATCAAGAACTATAAAAAATAACTAAACTGAACAATTCAGTTTTTTATTTAATAAAAAATTATAATAATGTATGTATAATTTTGAATAATGTATGTACATGTTTATTCGTTGATTTTAATCTGTTGTGTCCACGGGAAGATGGCGCCATTAACAATGTTTAGCAACGAGCTTGTTAAATGTCCATAGACGTTAAATATTTAGATCTGGTAAAATTAAATCCACGAATAATAAGTGTTTTACTTTACTTTATATCTTTAATGCAAATATTTATCATTTTATTCGTTATATGAACCGTAATATTAAAATGCCAATATTTTTGTCGACACCCAATACTATTTAAACACATTTTTAAATAGTCATTTTATCTCAAACGGCGTGAAGCAATTGCCCATATACAAACTGCGAGAGTCATCCTTATAGAGTCTTAATTATCACAAAACACATAGCATGAAGTCAGTTTCTAATATGATTACGTTCTATGATGTTTAGAACTTAGTAGTGACTCATTTTTACCAGACCAATCTGTTAGAATTAGGCATGGGTATGATTGCTATATAAGAATCATATTCGTTCCACGATATGATCGATTTTAATCACGTGATTATAACCGCTACTGCTAATGCTATTGGAATACAAGCAAATGTATTCTTTATGTCGTATGCAGTCTATAGGACATAAAGACTACATTTGTTTGTATAAGAAATGCTAATGCTATTGGAATACAAGCAAATGTATTCTTTATGTCGTATGCAGTGTATAGGACATAAAGACTATATTTGTTCGTATAAGCAATCATTTAGTCCATTAACGTAAATAATATAATAGCGGATAGCGTTTTTGCTAATTAATGTTGCTAGGCAAAATTATTGTTATTACAAACAAATGTATTCTTTATGTCGTATGCAGTGTATAGGACATAAAGACTACATTTGTTCGTATAAGAAATGCTAATGCTGCTAATGCTATTTGAATACAAACAAATTTACTCTTTATGTCGTATGCAGTGTATAGGACATAAAGACTACATTTGTTCGTATAAGCAATCATTTAGTCCATTAGCGTAAATAATATAATAGCGGATAGCGCTTTTGCTAATCAATGTTGCTAGGCAAAATTATTGTTATTACAAACAAATTTACTCTTTACGTCGTATGCAGTGTATAGGACATAAAGACTACATTTGTTCGTATAAGCAATCATATAGTCCATTAGCGTAAATAATATAAAAGCGGATAGCGCTTTTGCTAATCAATGTTGCTAGGCAAAATTATTGTTATTACAAACAAATGTAATTCTTAGGTCGAATATAATACGCTCGTTATTTCTAGGTTATACTTTTACTTCAAATAGCGTCTTCTAATGTTATAATGTTTTTTTGTTGACTGGATAAACGTAGAAACAAATTCTACTATCATAATAATATCCATTACTAACAAATACGATCCGATTAACGATTTTTATTTTTATAACGAATATTTCCAACGACAGTAGCAAACTCTCGCCACCTTTTGACATTTTTTTGAACTATTTAGAGTCGCCAAATATTTTGCTATTTGCGGAACAGATGTCGCTATTTCAATATATTTATATTATTTTATTCAATCATCATTTAACTTTATTTAATCCAATCTTTATGACTCTTCTAAGTCTATATTTAAATATGTTATCTCTTTCTACTAGTGTAACACTACTTTACCTTATACACATTGCACTTTGGCAATTCTAACTTTAGTTTTCAAAAGACGGAATTTCTAGGATATAGTTTCAGTTGGAATAACGTAAAAGTGCGTCATCTTCCCGAATTATCGACCGTATTTTATGAGAAATAAGAATTACATTTGTTTGTATTAACAATAATTTTGCTCAATATCAGTGAATTAGTCTCAGTATTAATTTATTATTTTCTTTTTCATAGAATATCCATAATTTTGTATAGCAGTAGCAGTTACTCTAAAACTCATTAGCAGATGATGCTATATGAAAAGTTTTTCATATCATAATCATTAAGTGATCGGTGATTCTGTCCATGCCTAGTTAGAATGTGTAATCTATGTTACTACGTCATTCATTCGTTCGCTGCTTCAATCAGTCTATGTCAAGATTTTTCAACTTGACATAGTGAACATTTTCATTCAGTTGTCAAACATTGTGTATTCGAGGTGGTTGGGTGCGTTTCTTATCTAACCAATACATAAATACGATCGAAATAATACCGGGATAATCATAATCGCTACGTATCTTATCACGCGCTTGCTGTAAATCTATCGAGATACTATCAATGTGATCCTAAAACAGAGTTGCAATGTTCTACTTATAGTCGGCTATAAAAATAAGCAGTGGCCTAAACAGTTGTAGCTAATCATAACATTAGTATTTTAGTGAATAAATATGCCGTCCGGACAAAGGGAGACGACGGTATCAATACCGTTAACTCCGACAAGATCAGATCTCTACTGGAGGAGAATATTTAACAAGGTATTTGTAATATTTAGTTGTCCTACTTTTAATGTTTGAACGCTCGCTAAGCGGTTAAGTGTCACAAATCGATGCAACAATATTTGTAAGTGAAAGTTTACCTGAATTTTCATGAATTTGTCATGCAACTATCGGAAATATTTAGGTAATTGATATACAAGTAGCCAATCTTTAAAAAACTGTAGTATTTAATACTAAAGTAGTTTGCTTCGCGTGTACTATTGATATCATTGGCATCGTAAATGTTTAATTGTGTTCTAATTTTGAATGAATTTTATAAATCTATATATGATAGTTTTATCTATGACCATTTACTTATGGGGTTTAATAGATCTAATCTATTTATATACAGTAAATACAGATAAAATCAACTCAAAATAATCTTTTTTAACATAAGCATTTGAAAGTTCTTTTGAATATTTAAGGATCAATTAGATTTAATGAAGCTAGCACTGATTCAGAATGTTGCTCTTACCAGGAAGCAATAAATTTGGTGTTTGCTTTATTCAAATATGATACTAAATAATGATAAATATTAAAGGCTTTGCAAATAAGGTGGTAAATAGAAGTTATAGTAAATAAGACAATTTTTATAAATACAATAATAAATCAGTGTAGTAAACTTGCATTTTTGTATAACAACTGAATTTGTGAGTTTCTTTTTTATTATTTGTAATTTAGCTTTAGTATGTTCCTTATTAACTTTAGCAATTATAAAGGTACAAGGTTGTTTGTGCTTGAAATTTATATGAATCATGTTTGGATAAATATTTGTATGAGTAATATACCTTTCCTTATATATTATTATCATAAAACTTTTTGTGTATTATCTTGATAACATTAACACTTTAGGGAAAACCATAAAATGGTTGTGTAATAGTGACAAATAATATTTAAATCAAAATTACCTTTGTGTAGAGCTGTAGTAGCCCAGCGGTAACACTGTGCGACTCTTTCAAGGAGGTCACTGGTTCGAACTCAGGCCAATGAGTTTTTCTGTTAAACTTATGTGTCTAATTGATAATTGCAATTTAACACATGCTTTTCGGTGAAGGAAAACATCGTGTGGAAACCAACAGCTTCAATATTTTTTTACCAACAGCTTTTCATTACTGAAATATCTGTTTTAACTGACAACTGAATTATAAATTCCTCAGTCAGTCGTACCCGTATTTCAATGTAATATCTAGATTGGCTCGCATCCAAATACTTGTTGATTTGTAAAAATAGCATTGTATTAAATTATTTACAAACAATATACGAGTTTGCTCAAAACAATTAAAATGACATTCACCAAGCGACATGTACAACCAATTGAAGTATCTGTGAAAAAGAAACACTAAATAACTGCATTTGTCCTAATATAAAGGATCTGTGCTGATGTCCAACAAAATACTCGTTACTGAGCGCGACAACCCACTCATAACAGTGGCTTCCACCTACATCCGTTAGGTTAACTCACCGAAAATATAGGCGCCTGTAGGTTCTGTATGACCCTGACTGTCAAATATCAATCGCAAACACAGGCCACACATTATACACAAACAGGGTCTTCGCCGGCGAAGACGAGCTCCAAGTTTTCTGATATCTGCCACACTCCCGTCGGTGTGATGACTAATAACAGTCATAATCCCCTATCTAATCTAAACTATTGAAAATTATTTGTTTCTTGTTCTCCGTGTTCCGGATTCGACGTACCCCAACGTAGGGGGAAGGGGTAAACTAAAATGGCCTCCCAGAGCCTGGGGCACTGCACCGTCTAGCCCTCCGATAGCTACACCACTGCCTTACTAAGAAGTAGGCACCTTTAGGACGAAGGTCCCCTTATGACACAAGTAGAGCTTCTACGCACTACTCTCCTCATTTCGCACCTTCAACGATGCTCCTGCGCTCGCCCGTTCTAACGCTGTAATAACCTTTGAGGACCTATGTGAACTTGGCAGCCGACTTTCGAAAAAAAATTTTTTGAAATTGCCGTCGGGTTCTGCATCGTTTGTACCCGTTTGTACCACTTTTAGTTTCGTTTGTACCTCAAACCAAAAAAAGTTACAGAATTTTCAAAATTGGACTCGCAGCCCACTTTGGAAAATCATAATTATTTCAACGGGGTCTGATTCGGGGTCGTTTGTACCCGTTTGTACCGCCTTTACTTTTCAATTATCTGAAAACCCAAAAAAGATACAGCGATTTGAAAATGTTGAAAACCAAAGATAGAATATTTCCGTTAATTCTAAAGATATTTCAATTCTGCAAACGGGGATCGGCAGGCGCCGGCGCCGAGAGGATTGTACCGCCTTGCGTTTCTTCCGAATCGCAAACCGCAAAAAAAATTAGAGCATTTTGAAAATTTTAAAAAAATTATTTATTCCAAATTTTTGGAAATTTGAAAATCTGAAGACGGGGAACGACGCGCAATCGTTTGTACCCGTAGAAATCACTTTCGTTTTCGTTTGAACCTCAAACCAAAAAAATTTAAGAGCGTTTTCAATTTTGAAAAACCAAAGATAGAATATTTTCGTTAATTTTGAGATATTTCAATTCTGCAAACGGGGATCGGTAGGCGCCGGCGCCGTGAGGATTGTACCGTCCTGCGTTTCTTCGAATCTCAAACCGAAAAAAAATTAGAGCATTTTGAAAATTTGAAAAAATTATTTTTTCTAAATTTTTGGAAATTTGAAAATCTGAAGACGGGAATCGACGCGAAATCGTTTGTACCCGTAGAAATCACTTTCGTTTTCGTTTGAACCTCAAACCAAAAAAATTTAAGAGCGTTTTCAATTTTGAAAAACCAAAGATAGAATATTTCCGTTAATTTTTGAGATATTTCAATTCTGCAAACGAGGATCGGTAGGCGCCGGCGCCGTGAGGATTGTACAGTTCTGCGTTTCTTCGAATCTCAAACCGAAAAAAAATTAGAGCATTTTGAAAATTTGAAAAAATTATTTTTTCTAAATTTTTGGAAATTTGAAAATCTGAAGACGGGAATCGACGCGCAATCGTTTGTACCCGTAGAAATCACTTTCGTTTTCGTTTGAACCTCAAACCAAAAAAATTTAAGAGCGTTTTCAATTTTGAAAAACCAAAGATAGAATATTTCCGTTAATTTTTGAGATATTTCAATTCTGCAAACGGGGATCGGTAGGCGCCGGCGCCGTGAGGATTGTACCGCCTTGCGTTTTTTCCGAATCTCAAACCGAAAAAAAATTACAGCATTTTGAAAATTTGAAAGAATAATTTTTTCCAAATTTTTGGAAATTTGAAAATCTGAAGACGGGGATCGACGCGCAATCGTTTGTACCCGTAGAAATCACTTTCGTTTTCGTTTGAACCTCAAACCAAAAAAATTTAAGAGCGTTTTCAATTTTGAAAAACCAAAGATAGAATATTTCCGTTAATTTTTGAGATATTTCAATTCTGCAAACGGGGATCGGTAGGCGCCGGCGCCGTGAGGATTGTACCGCCTTGCGTTTCTTCCGAATCACAAAACCGAAAAAAAATTACAGCATTTTGAAAATTTGAAAGAATAATTTTTTCCAAATTTTTGGAAATTTGAAAATCTGAAGACGGGGATCGACGCGCAATCGTTTGTACCCGTAGAAATCACTTTCGTTTTCGTTTGAACCTCAAACCAAAAAAATTTAAGAGCGTTTTCAATTTTGAAAAACCAAAGATAGAATATTTCCGTTAATTTTTGAGATATTTCAATTCTGCAAACGGGGATCGGTAGGCGCCGGCGCCGTGAGGATTGTACCGCCTTGCGTTTCTTCCGAATCTCAAACCGAAAAAAATTAGAGCATTTTGAAAATTTGAAAAATTATTTTTCCAAATTTTTGGAAATTTGAAAATCTGAAGACGGGGATCGACGCGCAATCGTTTGTACCCGTAGAAATCACTTTCGCTTTCGTTTGAACCGGAACCCAAAAAACTTTAAGAGCGTTTTCAATTTTGAAAAACCAAAGATAGAATATTTCCGTTAATTTTTGAGATATTTCAATTCTGCAAACGGGGATCGGTAGGCGCCGGCGCCGTGAGGATTGTACCGCCTTGCGTTTTTTCCGAATCTCAAACCGAAAAATATTAGAGCATTTTGAAAATTTGAAAAAATTATTTTTTCCAAATTTTTGGAAATTTGAAAATCTGAAGACGGGGATCGACGCGCAATCGTTTGTACCCGTAGAAATCACTTTCGTTTTCGTTTGAACCTCAAACCAAAAAAATTTAAGAGCGTTTTCAATTTTGAAAAACCAAAGATAGAATATTTCCGTTAATATTTGAGATATTTCAATTCTGCAAACGGGGATCGGTAGGCGCCGGCGCCGTGAGGATTGTACCGCCTTGCGTTTTTTCCGAATCTCAAACCGAAAAAAAATTACAGCATTTTGAAAATTTGAAAAAATTATTTTTTCCAAATTTTTGGAAATTTGAAAATCTGAAGACGGGGATCGACGCGCAATCGTTTGTACCCGTAGAAATCACTTTCGTTTTCGTTTGAACCTCAAACCAAAAAAATTTAAGAGCGTTTTTAATTTTGAAAAACCAAAGATAGAATATTTCCGTTAATTTTTGAGATATTTCAATTCTGCAAACGGGGATCGGTAGGTGCCGGCGCCGTGAGGATTGTACCGCATTGCGTTTTTTCCGAATCTCAAACCAAAAAAAAATTACAGCATTTTGAAAATTTGAAAAAATTATTTTTTCCAAATTTTTGGAAATTTGAAAATCTGAAGACGGGAATCGACGCGCAATCGTTTGTACCCGTAGAAATCACTTTCGTTTTCGTTTGAACCTCAAACCAAAAAAAATTTAAGAGCGTTTTCATTTTTGAAAAAACAGAGAGAATATTTTCGTTAATTTTTGAGATATTTCAATTCTGCAAACGGGGATCGGTAGGCGCCGGCGCCGTGAGGATTGTACCGCCTTGCGTTTCTTCTGAATCACAAAACCGAAAAAAAATCCGAGCATTTTGAAAATTTGAAAAAAATATTTTTTCCAAATTTTTGGAAATTCGAAAATCTGAAGACGGGGATCGACGCGCAATCGTTTGTACCCGTAGGAATCACTTTCATTTTCGTTTGAACCTCAAACCATAAAAAATTAAGAGCGTTTTCAATTTTTAAAAACCAAAGATAGAATATTTTCGTTAATTCTAAAGATATTTCAATTCTGCAAACGGGGTTCGGTAGGCGCCGGCGCCGTGAGGATTGTACCGCCTTGCGTTTTTTCCGAATCTCAAACCGAAAAAAAAATTAGAGCATTTTGAAAATTTGAAAAAATTATTTTTTCCAAATTTTTGGAAATTTGAAAATCTGTAGACGGGAATCGACGCGCAATCGTTTGTACCCGAAGAAATCACTTTCGTTTTCGTTTGAACCTCAAACCAAAAAAATTTAAGAGCGTTTTCAATTTTGAAAAAACAGAGATAGAATATTTTCGTTAATTTTTGAGATATTTCAATTCTGCAAACGGGGATCGGTAGGCGCCGGCGCCGTGAGGATTGTACCGCCTTGCGTTTCTTCCGAATCACAAAACCGAAAAAAAATTACAGCATTTTGAAAATTTGAAAAAAATATTTTTTCCAAATTTTTGGAAATTCGAAAATCTGAAGACGGGGATCGACGCGCAATCGTTTGTACCCGTAGAAATCACTTTCATTTTCGTTTGAACCTCAAACCATAAAAAATTAAGAGCGTTTTCAATTTTGAAAAACCAAAGATAGAATATTTTCGTTAATTTTTGAGATATTTCAATTCTGCAAACGGGGATCGGTAGGCGCCGGCGCCGTGAGGATTGTACCGCCTTGCGTTTTTTCCGAATCTCAAACCGAAAAAAAATTACAGCATTTTGAAAATTTGAAAAAATTATTTTTTCCAAATTTTTGGAAATTCGAAAATCTGAAGACGGGGATCGATGCGCAATCGTTTGTACCCGTAGAAATCACTTTCGTTTTCGTTTGAACCTCAAACCAAAAAAATTTAAGACCGTTTTCAATTTTTTAAAAACCAAAGATAGAATATTTTCGTTAATTTTTGAGATATTTCAATTCTGCAAACGGGGTTCGGTAGGCGCCGGCGCCGTGAGGATTGTACCGCCTTGCGTTTATCCGAATCGCAAACCGAAAAAAATCCGAAAATATTGAAAAAATTATTTTTTCCAAATTTTTGGAAATTTGAAAATCTGAATACGGGGATCAACTCGTAATCGTTTGTACTCGTAGAAACCACTTTATGGTGATTGGTATGTATGTGACGTTGACTCCAATTCTTATTTTGATAATATTTAACATAGATCGTCTATTTATTTTTAAACTTACCATTATAGTCCATTCCTTTGTCATACCACATTTTTCCTCATTTCTTTGAATACACTCACATTAACTATTTAATCATAAATCTCCCGATCTTTTACACTGACTCAATACATGTATGCACTCGATTGGCAATTAGTTTACACACACAGGTAAAATGACTCGCCCCTTACACGCAAAACTCATTAAATTAATTGCTAATCACTAGTTTCGCAGAACTCACTATGTTATGCACGTGATAACAATTTCCATTGCATGGCGGCGCGTGGCACACGGGGCGCGCATGCCGCCAGCACTGCAGTTGCCGAGCCCTTGAGGCCGTCTCGACGATGGTGCACCACAATCGCAAATCCAGCCTCTTGACGTCTCTTTATTATTCCGATCCATCTTCCTGGACACTAGTACTCGCCTTCTCTATTTGCCAGATTTCATGTCTTTTCGGCAAACTTGTTTTTTTAACATTCCAAATCTGCATCTACATTTTCACCTTTGGCGTACATAAACGGATATATTTCATAACCCTCCAGTCCGATGAGGTTCACAAGCTAACCGGCCTGCACATGGGGCGATTACATTATCACCACCAATGCCTTGAGAAATATAGTGAATTATTTTTATCATTTTCACATATAAAGTTCTAATATTTGTACATTTTTCTCACGAGAGCAGCTATAAGTTCCAAGGTGGTCACTCGCTGTTAGCAGTCAGCGCAAGACTATGCACACAAGTCGGCTGTATCCCCTCTGTACCTATTTACTCTAAAGGTACTTTAGCAGCGAGTTTGTTTAAAAAAATCAACAAGCTTTGTTAATTGTTTACGTCAAAACATCAGTTTCGTTCTGAGTCATAAAAATAAAGACATCTGTTGTCAAAGCAGCCATGCAATATTTTACGCATTACGAAGACAAACAATAATACCGGCCCAGGATTTGCTTCAAAACTATTGTTTTGGTTTCTTTTCTGATATATACTTATTAGGTATTGCATTAGCTAATTTATAGAATTGGCGTTACGTTGCGGAGGTTTGTAGTGCATTTATTTTTCTCCTGCATGTATTGGTCTGAAAACGGATAGTCCACTCTACATGTTACTACATTATGTATATATTTTCTATTTACTGTATCGCCCATTATAGCAAATTAATTTTATTCTTGTTTTATACATTATAAGCCTTCATATTTACTGAGATTACTGATTTTAAAGGAACATTTGTCAAGATCGAATAGAAGGAATTTAAGTGACTATTTGTATCAAGAAGCGCTTCCCGCGGTGTAATAAAATAAGAAATCTGTTGTACTCTCTGTCGTACTACAAACCCCACATCACTGTCACCTACCGATCTAATTTTACAAAATTGAGGAATCTCAAAAATCGATTCTTACCGCCGCCGCTTCAAGACACCTTAACACTAAGTATCTTTTAGACACAATTGGTGAACACGTGTAAGTAATAAATTCCGAAGTTCTTTTTTTGCACATTCCATTCGAAATAACTGGAAATGGCAGATAGTTTAATTAATTAAACTATCTGCAAAATAGTGCGTCGAAACATTTATTTAAGAAATTGAGAAACAAATTGAAATCATTATATAGGTTTAGATATAGGTTTGGTTGCATATTTATTGTATTAGAGGATTTGGGGTCTGAGGGGAAGGGACAGATTATTTTTTGAGGTTTTTAAGTTATCGAGGTCTCATTCATTTATTAATTTAGTTAAGAAGGTATAAATACAAATATATGGTTTAATGTGCTTTTATATAGTCATTTGACATTTGGATGTTGCCGATTAATTATTTAATATAAATCATTGTTTTATTTTACGTTGTTACTTTTTTCATAACATAAAAATCGATCAATATCAATATTACAAATATTATCAATACATAAGTGGTGCGTCACTAAGCCTTCCGTATGACTCATAAGAGCTACAGAAAGCACAACAAATTCCACGTCTTATTACCCTGCAAGCAGCGCTTTTTGCTACTAGTAGTCTTTCATATTTCTTCTAATCAATCTTGAAATATATTCCATTACAACCAGTATTCTCAGTAAATTATTAAGGCTAATATTGTACAGAAGTGAGAATAAAATTACATTTGCAGGATACGAAAAAACACATGCATTACAAACCTCCGCAAAGTAACGCCTAGTTCTATAAATAAGGTAATTCTAGGCGCGCCTACGGCTTCGCCCGCCTAGAAATTAGTGTCACAAAGATTTTCCCATGTAAATAAAGCTATATTTTTTACTTATTTTTTTTTACATAAAAGAAATTATTTGTTAGGTAATCATAAGAGATAGAACATGCCATTACGGACATTTTTGTAAGATTAGAACTATGTGAACATTTTCTAGTAAATTCCTTTAGTATATATACCTTTGTTGGTTTACGTGACACACTTGCCTAAAACATCAAGCAGGCGATTTATTTCAAAAATGCGCGATCTCTAAATTTACAAAAAAGTTTTTGTTTCGATAAATAAATAAAATCATCAATCTAAATCTCTCGGAAGACTCTCTGTACCTTTTAGTAAAAACCGTACAAAAATCTGTTCAATATATTATGAAAAAATCGATCACATACAGAGAGAGAGCTATTTTGGGACATTGTTTATAATAAGTATATATTGTAATAAATATATGAAGAAAACAACAAAACAATAATGTGAAAGGGAATCCTCAGCCGGCAATATTTTATCTTTATTTTTTATGAGTAAAATATTGCGTAGCCGCTTAGACAACAGAAACCTTTATTTTTTATGACTCTATTGTAGTGAATGAAGCTGTTATGTAGGTAAGCAAATAATAAGTCAGTCACAAACAAGCAAGCGTCGATTCATTACGTGGCGACAGCGGTGTACGAACTTCATAAGTTTTCATGTTATTTAAGAGTGAATATACGGTTACTAACATTAATGTGCTTAACAGTTTTCCTATTTTAAAGGTTGTCTGGAAGAAATCGCTTATAAGCGATAAGGCCGCCTTTTGTGCAGTACAAAATTTTTATTTTTGTTTAGCTTTAATCAAGTGTTTATATTTTTAAAATGTGGTGTACATAATTAAAAAATATTAAAAATAACGCGGTGTGTAAAAAAATGAATTGTAATGGATAAAATACGACCAACATCTGAATTGGATATTGATGGCAGTCCTGCCGCATAGGCCGTCATGTGGACAAAATGATAATATAATTCACTATATTTCTCAAGGCATTGGTCACAATAATGGAATCACCAGATGTGCAGGCCAGCTTGCATGTGAACCTCATCGGACTGGAAAGCTATGAAATTTATCCATTTATGTAAGCCAAAGATGAAAATGTATATGCAGATTTGGCATGTTTAAAAAACAAGTTTGCCGATAAGTCATGAAATCTGGCAAACAGAGGAGGCGAGTACTAGTGTCCAGGTAAATGGATCGAAAGGCGTCAAGAGGCTGGATTTGCGGTGGGGGTGTATCGTCATCGTGCAATGGAAATTGTGCACGTGATAAGATAGTGAGTTCTGCGAAACTAATGATCAGCAATAAATTTAATGAGTTTTGCGTGTAAGGGGCGAGTCATTTTACCCGTGTGTGTAAACTAATTGCCAATCGAGTGCATACATGTATTGAGTCAGTGTAATAGATCGGAAGATTCATGATTAAATAGTTAATGTGAGTGTAATCAAAGAAATGAGGAAAAATGTGGTATGACAAAGGAATGGATTATAATGGTAAGTTTTAAAATAAATAAGACGATCTATGATAAATATAGTCAAAATATAAATTGAAGTCAACGTCACATACCGATCCCCGTTTGCAGAATTGAAATATCTTTAGAATTAACGGAAATATTCTATCTTTGGTTTTTCAAAATTGAAAACGCTCTTAAATTTTTTTGGTTTGAGGTTCAAACGAAAACGAAAGTGATTTCTACGGGTACAAACGATTTCGCGTCGATCCCCGTCTTCAGATTTTCGAATTTCCAAAAATTTGGAAAAAATATTTTTTTCAAATTTTCAAAATGCTCGGATTTTTTTTCGGTTTTGTGATTCAGAAGAAACGCAAGGCGGTACAATCCTCACGGCGCCGGCGCCTACCGATCCCCGTTTGCAGAATTGAAATATCTCAAAAATTAACGAAAATATTCTATCTCTGTTTTTTCAAAATTGAAAACGCTCTTAAATTTTTTTGGTTTGAGGTTCAAACGAAAACGAAAGTGATTTCTACGGGTACAAACGATTGCGCGTCGATTCCCGTCTTCAGATTTTCAAATTTCCAAAAATTTGGAAAAAATAATTTTTTCAAATTTTCAAAATGCTGTAATTTTTTTTTGGTTTGAGATTCGGAAAAAACGCAATGCGGTACAATCCTCACGGCGCCGGCGCCTACCGAACCCCGTTTGCAGAATTGAAATATCTTTAGAATTAACGAAAATATTCTATCTTTGGTTTTTCAAAATTGAAAACGCTCTTAAAGTTTTTTGGGTTCCGGTTCAAACGAAAGCGAAAGTGATTTCTACGGGTACAAACGATTGCGCGTCGATCCCCGTCTTCAGATTTTCAAATTTCCAAAAATTTGGAAAATAATTTTTCAAATTTTCAAAATGCTCTAATTTTTTTCGGTTTGAGATTCGGAAAAAACGCAAGGCGGTACAATCCTCACGGCGCCGGCGCCTACCGATCCCCGTTTGCAGAATTGAAATATCTCAAAAATTAACGGAAATATTCTATCTTTGGTTTTTCAAAATTGAAAACGCTCTTAAAGTTTTTTGGGTTCCGGTTCAAACGAAAGCGAAAGTGATTTCTACGGGTACAAACGATTGCGCGTCGATCCCCGTCTTCAGATTTTCAAATTTCCAAAAATTTGGAAAAATAATTTTTCAAATTTTCAAAATGCTCTAATTTTTTCGGTTTGAGATTCGGAAAAAACGCAAGGCGGTACAATCCTCACGGCGCCGGCGCCTACCGATCCCCGTTTGCAGAATTGAAATATCTCAAAAATTAACGGAAATATTCTATCTTTGGTTTTTCAAAATTGAAAACGCTCTTAAATTTTTTTGGTTTGAGGTTCAAACGAAAACAAAAGTGATTTCTACGGGTACAAACGATTGCGCGTCGATCCCCGTCTTCAGATTTTCAAATTTCCAAAAATTTGGAAAAATAATTTTTCAAATTTTCAAAATGCTCCAATTTTTTTCGGTTTGAGATTCAGAAAAAACGCAAGGCGGTACAATCCTCACGGCGCCGGCGCCTACCGATCCCCGTTTGCAGAATTGAAATATCTCAAAAATTAACGGAAATATTCTATCTTTGGTTTTTCAAAATTGAAAACGCTCTTAAATTTTTTTGGTTTGAGGTTCAAACGAAAACGAAAGTGATTTCTACGGGTACAAACGATTGCGCGTCGATCCCCGTCTTCAGATTTTCAAATTTCCAAAAATTTGGAAAAAATAATTTTTTCAAATTTTCAAAATGCTCTAATTTTTTTCGGTTTGAGATTCGGAAAAAACGCAAGGCGGTACAATCCTCACGGCGCCGGCGCCTACCGATCCCCGTTTGCAGAATTGAAATATCTCAAAAATTAACGGAAATATTCTATCTTTGGTTTTTCAAAATTGAAAACGCTCTTTAAGTTTTTTGGGTTCCGGTTCAAACGAAAGCGAAAGTGATTTCTACGGGTACAAACGATTGCGCGTCGATCCCCGTCTTCAGATTTTCAAATTTCCAAAAATTTGGAAAAATAATTTTTCAAATTTTCAAAATGCTCTAATTTTTTTCGGTTTGAGATTCAGAAAAAACGCAAGGCGGTACAATCCTCACGGCGCCGGCGCCTACCGATCCCCGTTTGCAGAATTGAAATATCTCAAAAATTAACGGAAATATTCTATCTTTGGTTTTTCAAAATTGAAAACGCTCTTAAATTTTTTTGGTTTGAGGTTCAAACGAAAACGAAAGTGATTTCTACGGGTACAAACGATTGCGCGTCGATCCCCGTCTTCAGATTTTCAAATTTCCAAAAATTTGGAAAAAATAATTTTTTCAAATTTTCAAAATGCTGTAATTTTTTTTCGGTTTGAGATTCGGAAAAAACGCAAGGCGGTACAATCCTCACGGCGCCGGCGCCTACCGATCCCCGTTTGCAGAATTGAAATATCTCAAAAATTAACGAAATTATTCTATCTCTGTTTTTTCAAAATTGAAAACGCTCTTAAATTTTTTTGGTTTGAGGTTCAAACGAAAACGAAAGTGATTTCTACGGGTACAAACGATTGCGCGTCGATTCCCGTCTACAGATTTTCAAATTTCCAAAAATTTGGAATAAATGATTTTTTCAAATTTTCAAAATGCTCTAATTTTTTTTGCGGTTTGCGATTCGGAAGAAACGCAAGGCGGTACAATCCTCTCGGCGCTGGCGCCTGCCGATCCCCGTTTGCAGAATTGAAATATCTTTAGAATTAACGAAAATATTCTATCTTTGGTTTTTCAAAATTGAAAACGCTCTTAATTTTTTATGGTTTGAGGTTCAAACGAAAATGAAAGTGATTCCTACGGGTACAAACGATTGCGCGTCGATCCCCGTCTTCAGATTTTCGAATTTCCAAAAATTTGGAAAAAATATTTTTTTCAAATTTTCAACATGCTCGGATTTTTTTTCGGTTTTGTGATTCAGAAGAAACGCAAGGCGGTACAATCCTCACAGCGCCGGCGCCTACCGATCCCCATTTGCAGAATTGAAATATCTCAAAAATTAACGGAAATATTCTATCTTTGGTTTTTCAAAATTGAAAACGCTCTTAAATTTTTTTGGTTTGAGGTTCAAACGAAACACGAAAGTGATTTCTACGGGTACAAACGATTGCGCGTCGATCCCCGTCTTCAGATTTTCAAATTTCCAAAAATTTGGAAAAAATAATTTTTTCAAATTTTCAAAATGCTGTAATTTTTTTTCGGTTTGAGATTCGGAAAAAACGCAAGGCGGTACAATCCTCACGGCGCCGGCGCCTACCGATCCCCGTTTGCAGAATTGAAATATCTCAAAAATTAACGAAATTATTCTATCTCTGTTTTTTCAAAATTGAAAACGCTCTTAAATTTTTTTGGTTTGAGGTTCAAACGAAAACGAAAGTGATTTCTACGGGTACAAACGATTGCGCGTCGATTCCCGTCTACAGATTTTCAAATTTCCAAAAATTTGGAATAAATGATTTTTTCAAATTTTCAAAATGCTCTAATTTTTTTTGCGGTTTGCGATTCGGAAGAAACGCAAGGCGGTACAATCCTCTCGGCGCTGGCGCCTGCCGATCCCCGTTTGCAGAATTGAAATATCTTTAGAATTAACGAAAATATTCTATCTTTGGTTTTTCAAAATTGAAAACGCTCTTAATTTTTTATGGTTTGAGGTTCAAACGAAAATGAAAGTGATTCCTACGGGTACAAACGATTGCGCGTCGATCCCCGTCTTCAGATTTTCGAATTTCCAAAAATTTGGAAAAAATATTTTTTTCAAATTTTCAAAATGCTCGGATTTTTTTTCGGTTTTGTGATTCAGAAGAAACGCAAGGCGGTACAATCCTCACGGCGCCGGCGCCTACCGATCCCCATTTGCAGAATTGAAATATCTCAAAAATTAACGGAAATATTCTATCTTTGGTTTTTCAAAATTGAAAACGCTCTTAAATTTTTTTGGTTTGAGGTTCAAACGAAAACGAAAGTGATTTCTACGGGTACAAACGATTGCGCGTCGATCCCCGTCTTCAGATTTTCAAATTTCCAAAAATTTGGAAAAAATAATTTTTTCAAATTTTCAAAATGCTCTAATATTTTTCGGTTTGAGATTCGGAAAAAACGCAAGGCGGTACAATCCTCACGGCGCCGGCGCCTACCGATCCCCGTTTGCAGAATTGAAATATCTCAAAAATTAACGGAAATATTCTATCTTTGGTTTTTCAAAATTGAAAACGCTCTTAAAGTTTTTTGGGTTCCGGTTCAAACGAAAGCGAAAGTGATTTCTACGGGTACAAACGATTGCGCGTCGATCCCCGTCTTCAGATTTTCAAATTTCCAAAAATTTGGAAAAATAATTTTTCAAATTTTCAAAATGCTCTAATTTTTTTCGGTTTGAGATTCGGAAGAAACGCAAGGCGGTACAATCCTCACGGCGCCGGCGCCTACCGATCCCCGTTTGCAGAATTGAAATATCTCAAAAATTAACGGAAATATTCTATCTTTGGTTTTTCAAAATTGAAAACGCTCTTAAATTTTTTTGGTTTGAGGTTCAAACGAAAACGAAAGTGATTTCTACGGGTACAAACGATTGCGCGTCGATCCCCGTCTTCAGATTTTCAAATTTCCAAAAATTTGGAAAAAATTATTCTTTCAAATTTTCAAAATGCTGTAATTTTTTTTCGGTTTTGTGATTCGGAAGAAACGCAAGGCGGTACAATCCTCACGGCGCCGGCGCCTACCGATCCCCGTTTGCAGAATTGAAATATCTCAAAAATTAACGGAAATATTCTATCTTTGGTTTTTCAAAATTGAAAACGCTCTTAAATTTTTTTGGTTTGAGGTTCAAACGAAAACGAAAGTGATTTCTACGGGTACAAACGATTGCGCGTCGATCCCCGTCTTCAGATTTTCAAATTTCCAAAAATTTGGAAAAAATTATTCTTTCAAATTTTCAAAATGCTGTAATTTTTTTTCGGTTTGAGATTCGGAAAAAACGCAAGGCGGTACAATCCTCACGGCGCCGGCGCCTACCGATCCCCGTTTGCAGAATTGAAATATCTCAAAAATTAACGGAAATATTCTATCTTTGGTTTTTCAAAATTGAAAACGCTCTTAAATTTTTTTGGTTTGAGGTTCAAACGAAAACGAAAGTGATTTCTACGGGTACAAACGATTGCGCGTCGATCCCCGTCTTCAGATTTTCAAATTTCCAAAAATTTGGAAAAAATATTTTTTTCAAATTTTCAAAATGCTCGGATTTTTTTTCGGTTTTGTGATTCAGAAGAAACGCAAGGCGGTACAATCCTCACGGCGCCGGCGCCTACCGATCCCCATTTGCAGAATTGAAATATCTCAAAAATTAACGGAAATATTCTATCTTTGGTTTTTCAAAATTGAAAACGCTCTTAAATTTTTTTGGTTTGAGGTTCAAACGAAAACGAAAGTGATTTCTACGGGTACAAACGATTGCGCGTCGATCCCCGTCTTCAGATTTTCAAATTTCCAAAAATTTGGAAAAAATAATTTTTTCAAATTTTCAAAATGCTGTAATTTTTTTTCGGTTTGAGATTCGGAAAAAACGCAAGGCGGTACAATCCTCACGGCGCCGGCGCCTACCGATCCCCGTTTGCAGAATTGAAATATCTCAAAAATTAACGGAAATATTCTATCTTTGGTTTTTCAAAATTGAAAACGCTCTTAAAGTTTTTTGGGTACCGGTTCAAACGAAAGCGAAAGTGATTTCTACGGGTACAAACGATTGCGCGTCGATCCCCGTCTTCAGATTTTCAAATTTCCAAAAATTTGGAAAAATAATTTTTCAATTTTTAAAATTGTTCTAATTTTTTTCGGTTTGAGATTCGGAAAAAACGCAAGGCGGTACAATCCTCACGGCGCCGGCGCCTACCGATCCCCGTTTGCAGAATTGAAATATCTCAAAAATTAACGGAAATATTCTATCTTTGGTTTTTCAAAATTGAAAACGCTCTTAAAGTTTTTTGGGTACCGGTTCAAACGAAAGCGAAAGTGATTTCTACGGGTACAAACGATTGCGCGTCGATCCCCGTCTTCAGATTTTCAAATTTCCAAAAATTTGGAAAAATAATTTTTCAATTTTTAAAATTGTTCTAATTTTTTTCGGTTTGAGATTCGGAAAAAACGCAAGGCGGTACAATCCTCACGGCGCCGGCGCCTACCGATCCCCGTTTGCAGAATTGAAATATCTCAAAAATTAACGGAAATATTCTATCTTTGGTTTTTCAAAATTGAAAACGCTCTTTAAGTTTTTTGGGTTCCGGTTCAAACGAAAGCGAAAGTGATTTCTACGGGTACAAACGATTGCGCGTCGATCCCCGTCTTCAGATTTTCAAATTTCCAAAAATTTGGAAAAATAATTTTTCAAATTTTCAAAATGCTCTAATTTTTTTCGGTTTGAGATTCGGAAAAAACGCAAGGCGGTACAATCCTCACGGCGCCGGCGCCTACCGATCCCCGTTTGCAGAATTGAAATATCTCAAAAATTAACGGAAATATTCTATCTTTGGTTTTTTAAAATTGAAAACGCTCTTAAATTTTTTTGGTTTGAGGTTCAAACGAAAACGAAAGTGATTTCTACGGGTACAAACGATTGCGCGTCGATCCCCGTATTCAGATTTTCAAATTTCCAAAAATTTGGAAAAATAATTTTTCAAATTTTCAAAATGCTCTAATTTTTTTTGCGGTTTGCGATTCGGAAAAAACGCAAGGCGGTACAATCCTCACGGCGCCGGCGCCTACCGATCCCCGTTTGCAGAATTGAAATATCTCAAAAATTAACGGAAATATTCTATCTTTGGTTTTTCGAAATTGAAAACGCTCTTAAATTTTTTTGGTTTGAGGTTCAAACGAAAACGAAAGTGATTGCTACGGGTACAAACGATTGCGCGTCGATCCCCGTCTTCAGATTTTCAAATTTCCAAAAATTTGGAAAAAATAATTTTTTCAAATTTTCAAAATGCTCTAATTTTTTTTGCGGTTTGAGATTCGGAAGAAACGCAAGGCGGTACAATCCTCACGGCGCCGGCGCCTACCGATCCCCGTTTGCAGAATTGAAATATCTTTAGAATTAACGGAAATATTCTTTCTTTGGTTTTCAACATTTTCAAATCGCTGTATCTTTTTTGGGTTTTCAGATAATTGAAAAGTAAAGGCGGTACAAACGGGTACAAACGACCCCGAATCAGACCTCGTTGAAATAATTATGATTTTCCAAAGTGGGCTGCGGGTCCAATTTTGAAAATTCTGTAACTTTTTTTGGTTTGAGGTACAAACGAAACTAAAAGTGGTACAAACGGGTACAAACGATGCAGAACCCGACGGCAATTTCAAAAAATTTTTTTTCGAAAGTCGGCTGCCAAGTTCACATAGGTCCTTTGAGGCTAATATTTATTTTTTTGTTTATATAATGTATTTAGGATGGTTTGTTTTTTTATGTATTAATCTTATCTTTTATTTCTTTCTTGTTTCTTCTTCTATAATGGTGTGACCTAATAAGTTCTTATTCTTAGTCTAAAAGCATATAGTTAGTTCGAAAAATACTAAGGGCGTTACTGAGGTCCGCAAAGTTGAAAGTCACGGGTAGCAGCTAGTACATTAATAATCGCTGTTAGGTATAATTTCAATGGTATTTATCAATTATATCATATCACATTACCGCTCATTATTGTTTGTACTACAAAGTTATCGCCACACCTAAATGTTGATAATGAATTTACAATATTACATCCGCCTTTTATGCAATTTTATAAGAAATTTGTAATATCACCTGATACCATAAAACAGTCCCTCGCCGCTTCTGCCTGCTCGTGATGAAGTCAATAAATAAGTACACTAAAGTAAGATACTAGAGAATTGTAGATCTATAAAAATACTATAAAAAAGTGCGCGCGAGCATGTCTGTATCTCTTTTTTTTTCGCATTGACTATATGCTGTTAGCCCTGCGGAAGTTGCGCAATGCGGAGAGTAGAGCGCAGAGACTCTACTAGCGTCGGGGAACGTCCTAAGGGTGCCTCCTGTGTAGCCAAACACGGCTTAGGGCGACGTGTAGTGGAGGGCTATTAATATGACGATCAGTCAACATGGCGTCGGGAATATGGCGAGACGACACGGCCGACCGACGTCACAAAACTAGGACCTCGTCTTCGCCGGCGAAGACGCTGTTTGAGTGTATTATATGTGTCTGTGTTTGCGATCGTTATTTAATCGTCAGGTTCGTACATTACGCTTTTTAGACGCCTATATTTTTGGTGAGTCAACCTAACGGGGGTGTAAGTGGAAGCCACTGTTATAAGTGGGTTCTGGTAAACCTCGGCTTCCTCAAAGTAAGACTTCGAAAAGCGCGTAGATGAGCAATGGTGGGGAGGTCGAGGTCTCTATGGAGGTCAACATTCCGCATGAACCACGGACAACACTCTATCTCTTATAGTTAACTCACAATAACTACTTTATGTTCAAAATTTTAATTAAATACACAGATTTATCCTTGCGGGCGAAGCTAAAAGCGCAGTTAATACATAATAAGAGAGAGATTTTGCGAACTGTTAATAAAACGGAACTGTATTCTTTATTGTGTATTGGAATAAGATAAATAACGATAAAGGTTAGAATACAATTTAATAAATACTATTCTTACAAATATTGACATTAATAATTTTACAACAGCATTATTTTTTGACCTATCTAAAGCATTTGACTACGTAAGACATGACATTTTATTACATAAACTAGAATCCCTAGGAATAAGAGGCCCAGTACTGAATTGGATGAATTCTTATCTTGTTCAAAGAAAACAGAGTGTTCATATAAACCAAATCGTAAATAATGAACTTATTACTTATAAATCTGAATATTTATATAATAACACCGGCGTGCCTCAAGGGAGTATATTAGGGCCGCTTCTGTTTATTCTATACATAAATAATATTAACGAAGTAACCCCTTATAAAAGTATCCTATTTGCTGATGACATTTCTGTTATTGTGACATCAAATATAAACAAAAATATTGGACTTCATGAAAGAGAAATTAACTTAACGATAAAAAGCATAATCGACTGGCTCACCCTAAATAATTTAACAATCAATTTGACTAAAACTACATACATACAATTTAACAAAAACTTAAATTCTAAGATAAACTTAAATTATAACGGTAATAATATAACCCAATCCTCTAATACAAAGTTCTTGGGAGTCATTGTAGATGAAAATATAAAATGGCAAAATCACGTAGACCTTGTATGTAACAAAATTAATAGATTTAGCTTTGTTCTTAAAAGACTTACCACTGTCACTGATCAACAAACAGCTCTCGTAGTATATCATGCCTATGTGCTATCAGTTCTTAGGTATGGATTAATCTTTTGGGGAAATAGCTCAGATATAAATAGAGCATTTATAGCTCAGAAAAAATGTGTTCGAGCAATTTGTGGAGTCTCTCAATATATTTCTTGCAAACCATTATTTAGTCAATTAAATTTATTGACACTAATATCTTTATATATATACGAAGTTTGCATATTTGTAAAACGAAATAACGCCTGGTTCACAACGGCTAAAGAAAAATTCCCTCGATGTACGAGAAATACAGATAGACTTGTTTTAGAGCACCGACCAAGAACTGAATTATATATGAGAAACTGTGCAGCACAATGTGTAAAAATCTACAATAATATTCCCAATAGTTTAAGTTCGTTACCACTAAAAAAATTCAAAATTAGACTACGAGATTGGCTTATTAAATGTAACTTTTACAGTATCAAAGAATTTTTTGAAAGGAAATTGTGATTACGATAGTATTAATTGATAATGTAAAATTAATACATAGACCATGCTTTTTTTTCTTTTTTATATTCTGACATTAATTTTTGCATGCCTAATTAGGTTAAATATACTGATACAATTTTTTAATTTGTTTTACCAGCATTCATGTATATTCACGTATATTTATGCAATAAAGAATTATTATTATTATTATTACAATGAGCTCGTAAACTTTTGCAGTGCATAATCTAAAACAAACGATCATAAGAGAATTATGGTTCATTGCAACTCGTAAACAGAAGATTTTATCTATATACTTGTAATAAAAACCTATTTGAAAGTAGTCTAGCCGTGTGGTATCCGGTCGTGTGGAATAGGCCACTCTCATTTCTTACCGAGGTGTAAAAGGTGAACTGGGTCGTTGGCGCAGTGGGTAGTGTCTCTGCCTTCAGCTCCGCGGGTCGCGGGTTCGTTTCCCGCCGAGGACGAACATTTTCTACAAATAAATTTGTTGGTCTTCGAGTCTGGGTGTATATTTGTATTTAAGTATGAATTTAAAAATATATAAGTTTATATTCACCAGTTGGCTGTCTACCATGACACAAGTATTAAGTTACTTTGGGGACGGACGACTGTGTGTGTAAGTGTCCCATATATATTATTTATTTATAGTTATTGTATAGAACCGGCTATACTCACGTCTTATTCTATCGGGTTAGCCCAACTAGTTTCGAACCCATCCGGGGCACTTATTCATGAGCTCTTTACACGACGTTATCGCGGCGGGAACTGGAAAAAAAAAATTATTTATTTATTTTTACGCTATTTTCATAACATGCAAACAAAGTCTAGGGCATAAACTAGTGTGTACTACATATGTTTCTAGAGGACTAGTGACAATTTTTACAATTTATAGTAGTTTAAAATAGCCATGACAACGACGATCTTACCGCTCCTATAAATGAATTTGACAATGGACTTGAATTGATAATTTATTTTATGTGTTGAATTTATTCACGCTTCGTTGGCGATACGCAATCCTATCCTATACTACTAATATTATAAATGCGAAAGTCTGTGGGTATGGATGTATGTTTGTTACTCTTTCACGGCGAATCCGCTGAACCGATATCGATGAAATTTGGCACAATTATTCCTTACACACCGAGGTAACATACAGGCTATAGACATCCTGTTTATTCTACAGGAATAGGAAGACATTAAAAAGCGCCATCTATTATCAAACTATTACGCGACAAAAGTCCGCGATCGAAGTCTCGGGTATAAGCTAGTATTATAAATGGGAAAGTTTGTGAGTATGGATGTTTGACACTCTTTAACGTCGAATCCGCTGAACCAATATCGATGGAATTTGGCACAATTATTCCTTATACACCGAGGTTAACATACAGGCTATAGACATCCTGTTTATTCTACAGGAAAAGGATGACAATGAAAAACGTCATCTTTTTTAAAGCTATCACGCGATAACAGTCCACACGAACGAAGTCGCGGGCATAAGCTAGTATTATAAATCGGAAAGTTTGTGAGTATGGATGTATGTTTGTTACTCTTTCACGGCGAATCCGATGAACCAATATCAATCAAATTTAGCACAATTTTTCCTAATATACCGGGCTAACATACATGCTATAGAAATGATGTTAATTCTACAGGAATAGGATGAAATTGAAAAGCGCCATCTTTTTTAAGCTATCACGCGATAACAGTCAGCGCGAATGACGTTACAGGTAAAAGCTAGTCATTCATATAGCCCACCAGTCACGTGTGCTGCAGACAACATTGCTGTGGTTCAATCTGTTTTCGTATTTCCCTCTCTTAATACTTAAGCGCGCAGAAGTTTTAATTTAATGCGATAATTCCCAAGATATTGATTCAAATATAATGTGTTTATATTATGTATCATAATATTAAGCTCGAAAAGCTAAAAGCAACTAAATCGAGCAAAAAACTCGACGATTACTCTTTTCAAAATATAATTCTTATAATTAGTTACATTTCGTCATAGCAATCTTGTGCAAGGCCGAAAGATCAGCTAACTCAACCTTTACCTATACGAAGGCTTTCACCGTACGGCCATCATGGCTTTCATCATCGTCCAGCCTTTATCCCACTCTAAGTGGGGTCGGCACAATATGTTGTCACATGAGTGGTGTTTTACGAGCAACCGCTTGCGTAACGTCAACTTACTTTAGTCACCTGTTACGACAGCTAGGTAAGAAATGAGTGTGGTCTATTTTACTCAGCCGCATACCACACCGCGGGTCTACTTGCCTTAGTCGCCTTCTACGATACCCCGTTAAGATATGAGGGTGATCAATACTATTCAGCCGGATACCACACGGCGGACGGCCATCATGGATTTCAGAGTAATAATATTAGTCATGATAACCAATTCCAAGTCGAATTACCAATTGTCGTGAGTCATTGTTAAAGACAGCAGAAAAATCTATTCGGATGTCTGGAAACGGGGGTTAGTCATCGAATAACTCTCCTGGAATTGTATAGATGTAGTCAAATTAAATCAAAATCTGTTTAATATTTAAATGGGTTAATCTAGTATGTATATATATTTTCGGAATCTCGGAAACGGCTCCAACGATTTTACTGAAATTTAGCATGTAGGGTGTTTTGGGGGAGAAAAATCGATCTAGATAAGTTTTAGTAGTTTGAGGTGCTATTCACCTACAAATACACAAGTTAAGCCGCGGTCGCAGTAACTATGTTACTAACATGTGTAAAGTTGAACAAATAATTACCAAATATTTGGAGGCGGCCACACTGAGCGGACGGGGGGAGAAGATGGCGGCTAGCTACAAGAAGGATGTGTTCGATGGAAATGTTATTAATATAATAATATAAATTATAAAGAGGGATCTTTTGTAAAATAGATTACTGATTACAATGTACGGAAATATATTTAAGGAAAGTTAATACTATAGTTTTATTACATTTCAGAAGTGCCAAGAACTTTAAGGTATGTAATGTAAAATAGTGAAATGTTTCAATTTTAATTATTTCATATGTTATTATTTTGCGATAACCATTTTCATCATACCTGTTTTGATATACACGCCTACTGCCTTATTTTCATTAACTTCCTTTAAAAAAAATAGCTGACTGACAGTATTCGATGTAATTGACTTATTGTGTTATTTGTTTAATTTTATTCGTAAAAAAAATAAATACTTGGGCTGTACAGGCCATAAACAAGATAATAATAATAATAATAAAAATAGATACAACAAAACAAAACAATAAATTTTAAATAATATAAATAATAAAAGTATCTTTAATATAAGTTTAATATAAAAAGTATTTGTCCTTGCTTTTATATGGAAATAGTAAGAAAAGCATTACGTAAATGATAATTATACCCAATTGGTGTTCAATATTTTGAATTCCTTTGAAATACTTGCAATTTTCAAACTAATGGTTTTAGATGTAACAAGTAAAATATTAATCAATATTTCATTTTCATTATAAAATTTAGTAATATTGAGTTTTTAGGATATAACAGATATTATTGTGTGTGAATATAGTAATAAATGATAAATCATTCTCAGGTAAATGGTTAAATGGTTTTAAAAGAGTTTAATGGTTTATCTCTGAGATAGTTAAAAAAAAAAAGTAAACATGCAATAGCCCATAAGACCAAACCATCTACAAGTCATTCAGTTTGTTTAAACTGTCACTCATACATTCCTCTCATCATATCTTGCTACTGTGTTCACAAACTTTTATCTCCACAGGAATTTTATTGTTTGTAGTTTCAGCTTGATAAACAAGTTCGAGGCTTATTTAGGCTGGTACTAATCAATACAAATATGCTAAATTCTGTGTCTCAGACACTTGGAGGTTGAAATGAAACTGATTAATTCAAAGTGTATTTCCCTTCATTGTGTAATTGTGGCTGTAGTGTATGCAGGTTGAGACATAGAGTGTAATGTACTTTGTATATAAAAATGACAAAAAATATACAAGACACATATATGTAATACATACATGAACATAGTCACTCTAACTCACACTTTACACAAAAGGGAAAAATGCAGTACAGATAAAAGTAAATATTTAAATTTTTATATATTTGACTGTTTAATTTTTGTAAAATAAGTAGATGAATAAAGATGCTAGTAATATATAATTACTTGAAACAAATATTTTCTAGTCTGTGACTTAGATGCCGAAAGGGAAACGGATTTGGTTTGTTATAGATAGCAGTTAGTAGTTCACTTATATGTTTATACTCATAAATTACAGATAGTTTCAGTTGTCTCTAATTCATGTCTTTAAATATTTAATGCCCTTTCCCTATAAGTTGAGTTATGATAGAATATGATTATGATTTATATAATATAAAGAAATCATTTATTTATTGGAATAAATCCACAGCTATTATTATAACTAAACTCTAACATAAGTCAATTAGAATTTTATTGTTTGAAGCAAAAAGCGACTGGCCCGTTGAAGCAGTGGGTAGTGAGTGACCCTGCATTTAGCTCCGCGGGTCGCGGGTTCTATTCCCGCCGAGGGCCAACATTTTCTATAAATGAATCTATTGGTCTTTGAGCCTGGGTGTATATTTGTATATGTTCACCAGTTGTCTGTCTACCACTTTGGGGACGGACGATCGAGTGTGTAAGTGTCCCATATATTTATTTAAAACTGATATTAGTGATCATGTTTATTAGGAGTCCATCTTCATTATCAATCATTAGGAATCTTATTATTTATTTATACACTTTATTGTACACCACAACAAATAAATTGGAAACAATAAAAAAAAAAAAAAAAAAAAAAAAAAAAAAAGAAATTGTAACATACAAGAGCTTAGTAGCGATCTCTTCCAGGCGACCCTTGGGTTAAGTAGAATTGTAACAATGGTGTGGGTGGTGCACTATTCTATAGTTAAATACATACTAATAATACATATGAAGACAAAGACAAAAGATTTACACATCATAAGAACATCTAAAAGTAATATATATGCAATCTATAAACTAATACATATTATATAATGAATACATAACAATGATTTAAATACATACATTAATTATTATTTGACAAGTAGTATTGCTTTACAGATTTTTTAAAAATATGACTAATGATTTGGATTCTTGAATATTTAAAGGTAATACATTCCATAATTTAATCTTAACATTGTATTTATATATACAGAAGTTTTAGGATACTTTTGGATCTGTTTGTATATTTTCCACCTTCTGTAGAAAGTGAGATGTTTATTTCGTTGTTTAATTTCTGTTTTGTAAAGAAAATAAGGAACATACTTGACACAGAAATACAAATAAAAATACTAATTTCAATAGTCCTACATTTTCCACAAAAAAAAAAATAGAATAAAATATTAGTGAATAAAAATAAAATATTAATAATTAAATTAGTATTCACTGGTTAAATAATTTTAAACAGGTCATAACATTTATTAAAGGTATATGAAATCTTTAGAGGATTAAATATGAGGTAAAGTGCAGCATAACTATTATAAGGAGTATTAAACAGTGTATAAATTTATATTTTGAACATCGTGGTTGCATATGGTTTATCCCAGGCACTTTTGTTAATTAGTTTGACAAATTTGTTAAATTAGTTGTTTATATATATGTGTTTTCATTTTTGTGAAATAATTTGTCTTAAAAGGTTTTCTGTATATAATTCTTTTTGTTATGAATAGATTCTAACCAAATACCTTTCTTTGCGAGTTATGTGGAGCATTATGGTGGATGATGGTGCATGCAAGCAACCTGAAGGCATTAAATACAAGATGATCGCTATCAACATCTACGGAACCTGAAGGTATTGAACATGAGTTGAAAAAAAAAAAAAGGTAATCGCTTTCAGATTATAAGCAACCTGAAGGGGTTAAGTATGTGTTAATCGAGCCAGATGTTTAAGACATAAAAGCCTATTGCCAGGTATTCGGGCATTTATGATGATATATTTTAAGATGATAATTTCGCTAAAATGTATGGGTTAGCGAATATTGTGTAACTGTGTAGTATTGATATGGACAAACTTGCTAGAATTGATGGGTTAGAAAGTACTATGTTACTGTTAGGATGTTTATATACAATCTTGCTAAAATTGAGGGGTTAGAAAATATTATATTACTGTTAGGATGTGAATAGACAAACTTGCTAGAATGGGGTGGTTTAGTAAGTATGGCCGAACTACAGTAACATATAATTAATGGAGTTGCTTTTTACCCCGACAATATAAAGTATTGTGTCATTCGAATCTAACCTCTAATATAAATAAATTCTTCTGCACAACTAGTACAGCTTAATATGGATGATATATTTGTATAGCATTGATTTTATATTTAGTACAGAAAGAGTTAAGTGTAAGAAATATGCTTATACATAAAGAATATAAAGAAAATATTTGAATATTATTTGAATGATTAAAATATCTGGATTGAGAATACTATCAGCTCTGCAGTCTTGAATGACAAGACTGAGGTTTAATAATGTGAAATTGAAAATGTATAAAGGATTGATCGCAGAGTTTCTTGCTGGTTCTTCTCGGTAAGAGCAATATTCCGCACAAATTGTGGATTCATTTAACATATTGAGCATTAACGATTCAAAAGTACTTAAAAGAGGTAATTTGAATAAAGATTATTTTGATTGGATGAGTTAATTCTGTTAATGCATCATCTACATCGCACTCCGTGACTGAAGGGTGCAGCGTTGCGATAGTCGGTGTCGCAAAATGAATGGTTTGCATACACTATACTCCGTGGACGTTGTACTGTCACGATAGTAAGCGATTTGATGAGTTGATTTTGTTGTTGTACCATCTACATCGCACTCCGTGACTAAAGGGTGCAGCGTTGCGATAGTCGGTGTCGCGAAATGAATGGTTCGTATACACTGTACTCCGTGGACGTTGTACTGTCACGATAGTAAGCGATTTGATGAGTTGATTTTGTTGTTGTACCATCTACATCGCACTCCGTGACTGAAAGGTGCAACGTTGCGATAGTCAGTGTCGCGAAATGAATGGTTCGCATACACTGTACTCCGTGGACGTTGTACTGTCGGGATAGTAAGCGATTTGATGAGTTGATTTTGTTGTTGTACCATCTACATGGCACTCCGTGACTGAAGGGTGCAATGTTGCGATAATCAGTGTCACGAAATGAATGGTTCGCATATACTGTACTTCGTGGACGTTGTACTGTCACGATAGTAAGCGATTTGATAAGTTGATTTTGTTGTTCTACTGTCACGATAGTAAGCGATTTGATGATGACATCGCACTCCGTGGTTTGGTGCCGAGATAATCGACGACGAGCGATGGCTGCCGGGTGTGTTGACGGCTGCCGGGTGTGTTGGCCGCCGGCGACACTTAAGCGGGCGCCTATCAGTGATAAAAATGAAAAAGGATTCGGCATGTCCAGGGTGTGGAGAAGAGAAAGGCTTGTGGTGTACTCACCGGTAAGATGGAAGATATTGGGTAAGGATGAAACTGCAGTTGAGGCTTAAATAGATATCCCTTTCAGGGATAATATCAGATTTGTAAAAGCGACTGGTAGCTTAAAGCAGGTGACACTGTCGGGACGGCAGTGAATCGTGTGGGCACTACGTGGGGAAATTTGTTAAGTAGTCAATCACATGAGCTAACTACAAGTCTGGGCGTCTCCAGGACTCAGTAGATGTGTCGTTTAAGTTGCAGTGGTAACTAATTGGACTGGTTAGACTTGGATAAAGCATAACAACAGGAGTGATAAACGGTGCAATTGTTACTGTACGATTGTTATTGACTTTAAGTTTATTTTTAGTGTATTTATGATTTGGATTTGTGCTTTTAGGGCATGATATATTTCGCTGTAGGAGCTCCACAACAATAACCAGCAGAGTTCGGTCCTGCTGGGGCAGCCGACCGGTTCCGAGCGCTGCGAGCGCGCCGCCTGCAGTGCCGCATGCGACCCGGCCCCAGTTATCAGCGCGCCCTCATTGCGAAGCCACGTCACTGTTCTGAATGTCTTCTTTTGCCGAGTGTAAAGTGGTATCCCGTGCATGAGGACATACACGCGTTCAGGATGGACGAGTGTAAAGTTGAACAAATAATTACCAAATATTTGGAGGCGGCCACACTGAGCGGACGGGGGGAGAAGATGGCGGCTAGCTACAAGAAGGATGTGTTCGATGGAAATGTTATTAATATAATAATATAAATTATAAAGAGGGATCTTTTGTAAAATAGATTACTGATTACAATGTACGGAAATATATTTAAGGAAAGTTAATACTATAGTTTTATTACACATGCCAGAGAAACCTCTTTGGTTTTAGGTTTGTAATATTTGTCATAATTGTGTTTCTTTGGTTTAAGAAAAATTAAATAAAATGTCGTTTTATCACTGTTTTCGGGCTCTAAATTTTTTTTGAAATTTACGTTGAATACAATCACAATTTTTCGCTGTCAAACGTAAAGTCATGGTAGTTCATTTGGGGAACGAGCGGTCTAGAGAGGTGAAAATACCTAAGACCGAGCCCCACCAATGATAGGGCACTTTGAAAATCTTGATTTGAAAATCCTTCCAGTTTCATACAGGACTGCGCTTTAATGTAAAATTGAAAATGTATAAAAGATTGACTGCCGAGTTTCATTCTGGTTCTTCTCGGAGCAACATTCCGAACCAGTTGTAGCTTCATTAATCATATTGATCCTTGACGATTCAAAAGTGCTTGAAAGAGCTTATTTGAATAAAGATATTTTGATTTGATTTGATATCACTAATTTTTGGTGTAAAGACTGTATAATACACCTCATTTCACAGGTATTTTATAAATATTTGCTATTACGAGCTAGTGTGCTTGCTGTGTTTATTCGCTGACCTAATGCGAGATAAGTGTATATTATCGGCACGTTTCATACACATACAAGTAAACTGCGTGTGTATTTTATCAGATTATACATTTCACATCCGACACAGTAATAAAGTAACAGTTCGTACTTCCTAGTGATATTTACCACAGATATATTCCATTAACATTATAACGATATTTTTTGCCCTAATCTCCTTATAAAACCGTCCTCCCCTCACCACAATCCTCCTCCACTTACCAACACTATTTTCCCCTTTCACCGCTTCTCTCACGCAAATCCTCTCTTTACCACAAATCTTTTACCATCGTGTCCTACATAAAATACCAATAGATACACTTTCTCCTTCTAGCATCCTAACATCCTTGCTAGCAAGACTTCGCTCAAGCTCAAATAGTATCCTAAGTATGTTAGTGTGTAAAATGGAGTCTGTGGATCGACGCGCCAGACGAATTATAGGCGATAGTAGGCAGACAAAGAAGGCTCACTTTCCTAGAGCATAGACGTACAGTCGCATCGCTTTCTGTTTTTTACAGGATATATTTCGGAGAGTGTGCTACAAATCTATTTGATCTGATCCCTTCCTCACCATTTTACGACCGGACGACCAGACGCCGCGATGGGCTGCACCGCTATGCAATAAATATTCCAAAAATTCGCACAAGTCGGTTCAGCTCATCTTTCCTCATGCGTACAGCCAAGGTGTGGAATTCCCTTCCTGCATCGATCTTCCCGGATTCCTACGATTTGAATAGCTTCTAAAAAAGAGTGAATAGGCACTACATTGGCAAGCGCGGTCCACCTTCGGCTGCATCTTTCCGTCAGGCGAGATTGTAGCCAGGCTAGCCTTATAAAGTAAAAAAAAAACCTATATATTCACGATTTATGGAGGTAGTGCGACAGTAAGATATCATGTGTATAAAACCCTGGTATTGAGCCGCAATTCTCCTCTTAACTGCTCACAAAACCTTCCTTCTTCACGATTCTTCTTAAATTACTTTGCCACAGTCTTCTCGCCTCTCCCTTTCCTTCTGTTAAATTAATATTTTAAGAAAGCACTGGGTTTGGGTTCCTTGATTTTTTAATTTAGACTTAGGTTCTTGAATTTCTCACTCCTTCGAGTTTCGTGGACTTCATTATTATTTACTAGGAGTCCCGCCCCAGCTTCGCACGGGTATAAAGCATATAGCGTATGTCACTCAGTGATAATCACAGTATTTTGCAACTCCATATTGAATTTTATTATACATATAAACCTTCCTCTTCAATCACTCTATATACTTAAAAAAAACCGCATCAAAATCTTTTGCGTAGTTTTAAAGATTTAAGCAAACATAGAGATATAAGGACAGACAGAGAAAGTGACTTTGTTTTATACTATGTAGTAACGTTTATAGCTTCTACTATTTTGATAATTGTCAAATTTTTTACCATACTTAACTAAAGACAAAATTACGTATACCTGTCATTTATGTTTTGTTTTTCCATGTCATAGTCGTTTTTGCTATACCACGTTTTATAGTGACTTGACGGGATAAAATAAATGCGGCCGAACGGGATAAAAAGTATCCTATGTCCGTCTCCTGGTTCTAAGCAACCTCTCCACCAATTTTCAGCCGAATTGGTTCATCCGTTCTTGAGTTATAAATAGTGTAACTTAGACCAACTTTCTTTTATATATATAGATTTAGGTATGGGTTTGAACTAATTTCACCCGTAAAAGCATTCCTTTGCAACGTATAGCTGATATTAATCGATTGTGTTAATAAACGTGAGTCAAGTGCTAAATGTATGAGTTATTACCATTATAGCGTTCAGTCTGGCTCACTCGAAACATATGTGTATCGCTAACTTTGCCTACGAAACGTGTGCAAAAATAATTCTTTCCATTACACACCTTAAGCCCCGCCGTTTGGTATCCGGCTGAATAAAATAGACCACCCTCATTTCTTCTCGAGGCTTCGTAAAAGGCGACTAAGGCAAATTAATCCACCGTGTGGTATCAGGTTGAGTAGAGTAGACTACCCTCATTTCTTACTGAGGTATCGTAAAAGGCGACTAAGACAAGTTGACCCACCGTGTGGTATCCGGTTGAGTATATTAAAGAATAGAATAAGTAGGATATACCACCCTCGTTTCTTTGTTGTTGATGTCTTTAAAAGCAACTAAGGTGTTGACGACAGGCAGGCGTTTTTGAAATGAGACACTTAATAGATGATACTTGTCGAACTAATCCGCCGCCGTGTGGTATCCGGCTGAGTAGAATAGACCACCCTCATGTCTTACCGAGGTGTCGTAAAAGGCGACTAAGATAAGTTGACGTCAAGCAGGCGGCCGTTCGTAAAATACGTAGCCAAATCATGTGACAGCATGTTTATAACATGTTGTGCCGGCACCACTTAAAGTGGGATAAGGGCAGGAAGATGATGACTTGTCGAACTAATCCGGTTGACCCGATATTTTAATATTATTTACCGATCACAAAAGTGTATAACATCGCTTAAAAAGTTTTCATTTTCAAAACGTAATCTGAACCCATTACGATTAGTACCTGGGTGAACGATATAATTTTTTACAAAATAAAAAAAGAAACTTCAAAAAAATAATAATAATTGGGTAGGTGGGACTCGATCCTAGGTATTTCTCGAGACCGCCCGTTTCCCGGATAAGCTACGCTGACTTAACAATTTACTGCAAAAATTGTGTGTTATATAGTAAGTAAGTAGTAAGTAACGGCCTGTTACTATCCCACTGCTGGGCATAGCCCTCTTCTCTCCGTTTTTTTTTTGAGAGAAGGATTGGAGCTAAGACCTACCACGCTGCTCCAATGCGGATTGGTAGGTTACACATATCCCCAGAATTCTCTAGAGATATGCAGGTTTCCTCACGATGTTTTCTTTCACCGAAAAGTGTGTGATAAATTGCAATTATCAATTAGACACAAGTGTTACTAGAAAACTCATTGGTGCCTGCCCGGGGTTTGAACCCTAGACCTTCTCGAAAGAGGCGCACGGTGATACCGCTGGACTACCACAGCTTATATATTCCACAGTGTTATATATTCAATTTAAATTTTTGTATTTTTTTAATGCCCAAAAACAGGGATAAAACGATTTTTTTTAATAAAACCTAGCTAGATCGATTTTATACCCCAAAACACCCTGATTTCAGGAAAATCGTTGAAGCCTTTTCCGAAATTCAGAAAATATATATAAATATACAAGATTAACTCATTTAAACATTGACTGGCCCGTTGGTGCAGTGGGTAGTGACCCTGCCTTCAGCTCCGCGGGTCGCGGGTTCGATTCCCGCCGAGGGCTAACATTTTCTATAAATGAATTTTTTGCTGCTGCTTTTTGTTGCTTTGCTGGGTGTATATTTGTATTTAAGTATGTATTTAAAAAATATATCAGTATATATTCACCAGTTTTCTGTCTACCATAACACAAGTATTAAGTTACTTACTTTGAGGGCGGACAACCGTGTGTGTAAGTGTCCCATATATTTGTTATCGCACACTATATACAATAACACGATATAATAGGAATACCACAATTCCCGTTCCGAGATGCACTTCTCTTGAATGACGAACAAGACTGAATGTCACTGAAACGTTTTATCAATAGGAAGACTCAACCGGAAACAACACGTCACAGTGTTGTCACCATTTTAATCAAAAAGGGCCCGATACTCTTGTTTCATGACTGTGTTGCTATAAAATACAAAGCGGAAGTCAATGGCGACAACATATTTAAATTTAAATTAAAATTAATTAAAATTTAAACATTAAAGAAGATAATTTCAAAACGACGCCGTTATTTAGCAGTATCGTTAATATCGTGTTTGTTACTTTCCAGTACGACAGGGACAACGATGGCCGGATATCGTACGTCGAGCTGAAAGACATAATCGAATCCCGGGAATACGACCACGATCTGCCAGACAACGTGGTGGAGAAGATCATGGCGTTGGCAGACCGGGACAATTCCGGGTATTTAGACTTCGCTGAGTTCGTAGATATGATGAAGAACCCCGACCTGAAGGCGGTGTTCGGTCACTTCGTCGCCAGATACGTCCATTCTATTATACCACACCGCAGTCCCGTTGATACTACGGGTAAGTCCAACTTTTTAATTAGTTAACTTTCGATGATTTATAAAATTATGAATACCTTATTTATTTATTTGACAACCAACAATAGATACATTATAATTTCTTAAATTATATTAGTCAAATCTCATTGTAAATGCTCTATCAATTAAAGGTTATCACGTCATTCGTATTAATTCGAGTTCAATAATTAAAGGTTACAATAATTATGTCAATAATATATCATATATAATGTCAATCTCAATATTATAAAGAAGAAGTCATAAAGTAATACTTTACAATAGTTTTATAATATTATACATTTCAATATTTTAAATAATTATAAGAATTTTATTAATTTCTTTTTTTACTACCTTACTTATTTACTTTATTTACTACCTTATATAATGTATTTTTGGGAATGACTTTGGATACAAAACTCCAATGGAGCACACACATTACTCTGGCAGGGAAACTCAGTTCAGCGGCCTATGCCGTTCGAAAGATTAGACAGTTTATTGTTTGTTTATTTTGCTTACTTCCATAGTGTTATGTCCTATGGAATATTGCTATGGGGTAAATGTGCGGATAATGAAAAAATCTTTGTATTACAAAAAAGAGCCGTAGGTATCAATCAAAGACAAAGAATTAAACAGACAATGTATGTAAATAAAAAAAAAAAACTTTTTAACTGTCAAGTTTATGTCTTAGTTTAAAGCATTATTTTAATACAAGAATGAAAAAAATTTTAAACAATGTCATCTTAATTTTATACACAATACGTAAAATGTATATATTATTAAATGGAGTTGTAAATATAAGTATTAATTGTATTATAATATAATATCTCTTGTAAATTTTATGTTGTGTAATGCTTGCAAATTTATTTTTTTAAGACCTTGCTTATATTAAATACTAATTAACATTACAAATAATTAAGACAATATAAGAGATTTTCACTCGTACGTTTAAACATCATTAATAATATACACATTTATTGACGATAAGTCATATATTTTGACTATTTTTTGTAGTAATAGAGAAATATGTAGCAGAAATTATTTTAAAATCTTATTTTTGTCTACTTAAAGACATTGATATGACCTTAAGTACACCAAAATAACTAGCCCAAAAAAATGGTTTCTGATATCCTTATCGTCAATATGTTGTTTCTGACACAACTGGTTTGATAATTTTATTTATATGATTTCCTGTGTAAGGTGAAATCGTCACAGTGTTGCTTCATAAAAAAAGTGATTTTAAACTCCTATAAAAAACAGCGTAAATCTACCACAGGCTACTTGGGATCAAGATAATCCTGGTATTCTCAATTTAAAAAACGTTTGATGTTGCTAATCTAGAAAAAAAAACACTAAATAAATTTTGTATATGAAACATGTATGATTTTCCTGAAATTCAGTATGATATAAATTTTTTCATGAAAAATTGATATAGCTAAGTTTTATTTTAAAAAAATCTAATTTTATACCTGTTTTCGGGAAAATGCTACAATTTATGTTGAAAAGATACTTTTCGCTATCAAATGTCAAGTCATGACAGCTCATTTGGGGAACGGGTGGTCTAGAGAGGTGAAAATACCTATGTTCGAGCCCCACCTCCCCAACAATTTTTTTAAATTTTTAATTTTTCCCATTTTTTTTTATCTTTAAAAAAAAATTACTGAGCAAGGCTCGGTCACCTAGCTACTGAGCTTTATTTGTAATAATTTAACTTTATTATTCTGGTAAGGATGCTGCCAGAATTTTATGTTCCAAATTCAAATCCTCCCAAGACAAAAAACAAAATTATATTCCTAAATTCCAAAGCCAACCCATAGAGTAGCTTGTGTTTTTAAACGAGAGACAAGACTTAAACGAAACTGGGATTCAATGTTCTAAATTCAAAATTATTCAAGGGGTGTGGTAAATTTATTCACAGGTTAGATGTATTCTTTATGTACAGTTTTAAATGATTGTGATGACGATTTATCTTTCCTGTAATAGCATGCGAATGCTGTTATATTTTATAGCATGTAGTTAACAAAGCATAACTATGTATCTATGTAACATGTATGTAAATATTAATTTTGTTTGGTAGACAGGTGGACAGGATTTCGCGCGGTATCCTCATCAGATGGCGGTACTTTATTTTTTTTTCTACATTGTAACGTTGGATGTTTTCATTTGGCCATTGTTTTGTTTGTTTATTATATTAACATTCGATTTTCAAATTTCATGTATCGCATTGGTTCGTGTTCTATGTTTTCAGTACTGTCATCTTGGTGTTGCTGCATATAAAAAACAATTTCGTACATATAACCTACTAAAATCATATTATCAATTTATGGTGGAATGTAACATTAACAAGCATTGTGTTTCGTAATAATTGTAATTGCGTTATCATAAGCGGCTTATTATTATATTTTTTATAAATCCGCACTTAGTATTTATAATTGCGTAGATAACAAATGAATTAAGTTGCACAGATAAAGAATGGATAATGTAATACGATATATAATGATTTCATTTTAAATAATTTTTATTCTGTCTGATCTAAAAATTTTAAGGTTTTGTTAAAATTTGTGTTTGGGCATGTTAGCGCACACTATATACATTAACACGATATAACGGAATACCACAATTCCTCTGACTGAATGTCACTGAAACGTTTTATCAATAGGAAGACTCCACCTGAAACAACAACAGCACAGTGTTGCCACCATTTTAATCAATAAGGACGCTCAACTCTTGTTTCATGACTGCGTTACTATAAAATGCAAAGCGGAAGTCATTGGCGACAACAGGCATAATACATAATCATTCGGCTACTTTGTAAAGAAATCTACATTAAATTTCTACTATACATCGTGTAAGTAAGATCTCTATCGACAGTTAAACGGTTTAACGACTACGAACAATGTTAGTATCGTAAACAAACATCATTTTATACATTTTACTCATAGACATCAAAGTGAACTATCGGATAAGCATTACCTCAGTTTAAACAAATGCTAAATACGATTATTTGCATACAGCAACACTGCAAATAGTACAGTGACTATAACTTAACACTTTTAGCAAGTACTAACCTCATAGATATGACGGACGCCCTAAAAATGTCCTTAACGACGCCGACTATATTATATCATAGTCCAAAAGGATATACAATCAACATTCACACTCACACACCGTATGCCGTGTGGTATTTGGCTGAGTAGAATAGACCGCCCTCATTTCTTAATCAATAGGGACAACAACATTAATCGATTTAAAAAAAAAACTAGTACTAATCCATTATAAATCTGAAAGTCTTTCTGTCTGTGACGCTTTCGAAGCCGTACGGAGCAAATTTTGTTTAATTGAAGCTTCCATACTAGGGCTAACATGATAAAAAATTCTCTCGGGAATATGAAAAAAACAATATAATACTTAATTGAAGGTAATTTAAAACAAAAGTCAATAACAACGATGTCGCTGAGTGCGAGAATAATGCAGATGAAAATAAAACATTAGTTCATAAATAAAACAATTTCACATCTACCCATTAAAATAACTGGACCGTTATCAACGACACGGTCATGTAGCAAGCACCTGGTGATTCAACATAATCTACTCAAGCAAGGTCACGCACTAAAATTATGATAACATTGTTATTATACATTAAAAGTTATTTTTTGAGCAAACTGTGCCTTCACCCGCGTGAGAATCAGTGTAAAAAATGTAAAGAAACGGCCTGTTACTATACCATTGCTGGGCATAGGCCTCCTCTCTCCGTTTTTGGAGAGAAAGATTGGAGCTAAGACCTAACACACTGCTCCAATGCGGTTTGGTAGGTTGCACATATCTCTAAAATTCTCTAAATATATGCAGATTTCCGCATGATTGTTTTCATGTATCGCAAAGTGTGTGATAGACACTAAGTCTAAATTTTTTAGGTGACAACCCTAATGTCCCAGAATTGAACAGAATTGTTTGATACAAAATGTGTACTATTTTAGGAAAGGCATTTCAATTTATGAACGGCTATTGTTATCTTAATGAAGTAAACATTTTTATTGATCGATTGCTGTCCTTTCTAGAACATAAGTCTCCTCAATGGATTTCTAAGCCAGTCGATCTTGTGCTACTTGGATCCCTTGACTTGGTCGAATTGATATGGGAAATAATGGGAAAGTCCAGCTATAGACTACAGTAGAAAAAGAAGTAGAGGAGGAGTTCTATCTTAGAAGGCAAAAATACCTGAAGTAGGACATACTGTTTACTATTTAGGATTAACAAAGCTAACCTTGAACCGCAATATTTAAAATAAACCAGTTCAAGAGGTTAATATAGAAACAAATAAAGACATTAATTGGGTTAATGACTAGCGAATTGTGATTTCGTTATAGTGTATCTAAGAAGGAGCAAAAGGTCAAGGCTTGTACACCCTACTATCGAAGCTACACCGAACCAGCTCATTATAATCCAAGATCTAATAATTGGGAGTCAAGTGACTAGATCCTCGCAAACGGAATCATCGAGACGTGGGTAATAGGGCTGGTTTACTCATTCTGCTAGTTCAAAACATTTACAACACCGTCATTAGAATGTATATTAGAATTCATTATGTACGTAGCGCCAGTTGATAGTTTTGTTTAGTAAACAAATTTACCTGTCATTAGCTAGTCCATTCAACGGATTTTCCTCAAACATAATGAATGAAGCCATTACACCAAAATATCAGTCAATCGTAGTTTGTGCCTAAAAGAGATATTTGGATTGTGTGAAGTATGGGATGAATATAAAAGGAGTAGTGAAAGTTGACGAATGATAGAAGAGAATGGAAGAGAAAAACATGTTGTTGTTATCAGACTTAGACTGGGATAAGGGCAGGAGAATGAATGATGGGATAAAGCCTCCTCCTCCTAGATCGTCTTCCTCGATGCTGAGGGTCGTGACCACGGATCACTTTTGTGCGAACTATATTGCGCCAACGGGGTCTATTGTTGCTGCGTCAATCCTAGTGTCAAGGGTGGTGCGAACTTGGTCTGTCCAGCGCATTGGACTTCGCCCTCGTGGTCTCTTCCCCTGGATTTTGCCGGTGATGACCATCTTTTCAAGAATATCACCACTTTTACGCGCAATATGGCCAAAATACTCAAGGACTCGTTGCAGGCAGATGGTTGAAAGCCTAGTTGAAACGTTGAGTTCCTTGAGAATTGACAGATTAGTTATTTTGGGATAAAGCCACTAAGGTCTAAATCCGTGTTTGAAATTGTTCGAAAAAAATCAAAAAAATTCTTTCATATTTTGCATAGCTCTCAGCTAACGAAAAAAAACCATTTTGGATAAGAAGTGATCTATTTGCGTACGATATTTCTACAAGGTCACGCTAGGTCGTTACACCTGATATTTTTATCTCGAAAGATCATCACGTCACACACTGCCAATTTAAAGGCTTGTTATATGAATTGAATAACTGAGGTCGGCATTATGCGAGATTTCATCTGAAAGGGGAAAATATATTATGTCAAGGAGTTTATTAAAATTAAGGGCCAATTATAGCTGTGATAACCCAACGACACCGTGCGACTCTTTGAAGGAGGTCATGCGTTCGGCAAGCACCAATGAGTTTTGCTATTAAAACTTATGTGTCTAATTGATAATGGCAATTTGTCACACACAAACATCGTGAGGAAACCGGCATATCTCTAGAGAATTCTAGGGATATGTGTAACCTACCAATCCGTATTGGAAAAGCGTGGTAGGTCTTAGCTCCAATGCTTCTCTTCAAAAACAGAAAAAGGAGACCTATGCCCAGCAGTGGGACAATAACAGGCCGATACTTTAAGGGCCAATTTATTTTGGTCATTTGTTTCATAACAAGATCTAACCCTTACTTCTAAGCATACCCATGTACCAAATGCTTTAAGTAAGCAATAATTTAATTAATAGAAACAAGGATAAATTTTATTTATATATCTCAAAAAAAGAAGGCAGTCTTGCTGAAAAATCGAGTGAAGGATTTGTGAAAAAGCATATCGCACGCTCAGTATTAAAGTGACAAAATTCAAAACTAGGCTTAATTGAGTTAGATACATTGTGATCTTTATTTGAATGCCATTTATAACATCTCGCGCCGAACTATTAAAAAAGCTAGTGTTTTCTTGAACTTCCAAGTTATGAGTCTCTGACACTCAAGAGTTTTCTAGGCGCAAAAACAAAAAAAACTTTTTTGAATTAGGTCACTTTAATAACAATAGTTTGTGTATAATTCTATACACTTACTGTAAGTATGTATTCGAGAGAACGGACTGACGTTTGCAAGCTAAGCGCATTAGAGGTCTGTTGGCGCCGATCGTTACAAATCCTTGCATTTGAACGACTTGTCTCGCCGTTATCCATAGTATTTTGCACTGTTTGTTATCGAATGGACGTATATAACGCTGCTTTAGCCCTTATTTCTTTTAAAAGAATATATCAGAATTGAGATCTCATGTAAAATTGTGAGATTTCATATTTAACAGTTTCGTTCAAAATCGGAAATGTTTAACCTCTTATAGCAGACTAATGTAAGGTCGAAGAATGCGGGAAGTAATTTGGTTTGGTAATGGGTTTTTAATTGTATCGCCAAATGTGTTCGGTCTGTGAAATGTGGCTCAAAACTTGTAAACAGATAGACGGGTGTCTAAACAATATACACGAAAGTTCAGTGATTAATTTGTACGTGAAAAAAGTTTTGGATTGCGCCAAAAAGCTCGTGGAATACTTTGGTATGATATATATTGGAAATTATACTATATAATTTAATTCTTATAAAATGATTGACTGGATTTGTTGTTGGAGCTTCAATTTATTTAATACTTGTTACACACAAAATATATAAATGAATGGTTTAAAGTAAATTTATATTGTGCAAAGATGTTATTGTTATAAGTAATCTCTTTAACACAACCTTTGGTCTAGGGAATTGTTGTATACTATATAGATCTTTTTTTTCCTACCATATTATTATGATAAAGGCTATGATATCGCAGATTTCAAAAGTTAAATTATATAATCTGTATTCTTAATATACATAGATTTCATATATTTCTATCTCGACAAAATCCCAATTTTTTATATTATATACCATAGATTTGTTATCTTTATTTTATATCTGGTTAAAAATCGAAAAATACAATATTTCCTTACATTATTAACCATAGATTTGTTTATTTTTTTTCTACTTGGTAAGACAAGTAGTTTAATAAATAAGTACTGCTATTTATAGTATACTAAAAAAATTCTACCGCTATATAGATTTTTCTGTAATTATTGTAGATTTAGTACCGTTTATTGTAAATTAATTATGCGTCAATTTTAAATGTCAACTATTTAAACAGCTTGATTTTATAACAAAAACAATTTACCGATAAATTACCGCGTAATTTTCTTTATTTTTTTTTTCAATAGAAATATTAAGTACTAGAACACATTGAGTCTACTTTAAGCGATGTTTTTATAACTGCATCAACTCTATTGTCTTAAACCAAGTTATTGCATTATTATGTACACAATGCCGACCTTGACCTCACGCATTATCTTTTATGTTACATAACGGATATCTCTGTTAGATATACATTAAGCAGCCATTTACTTGTGACCTCATTTTTTCAATTATCTGTGTAGGTTCAGGGTTAAAGGTGACTGGTTAACATTATAATAATTGGGCATGTAATCATTATTATAAGTGCAGTATGGTAACTACGCTTGCTTTGGCTTTTAATGGTTTTTTTGCTTAGAAACTCTCAAATTTGACGGTTTTAAAAGCTTTCAAAGTGAAAAAGTGTTTTCGTTTGTAATTTTTTTTTTTTAAGTCAAATTTGGACGAACCACTTTTAAAATTTAAAAGCAGTATAGTTACGATTTTTAAGAGTAATAACGTAAATTTAGACGAACTACTTTTTAACCTCAAAAAAGCATTGCACGTATGATTTTAAGAGTAAAAACGTAATATACTGCGTCCATCATATTATCAGTCTTTTGACAGCTCACGCTCATTAAGTTTTGTATTGCTTACGTACAAATATTATACAAATAATATTTGTACTTTATGGATGGGTACCGCCCACTTAGTGATGTCACACATAATGGTTACTACGATTATGCCACAGATTAAAAATAATCGGTAGAAATCGATGTTACGAGTATTAAAAGACATTTAATAACATTATATAAAGTTTTACTTTCTTCTTAGTTAATACATGAATACAAATAAAACAATCAGGATATTTTAATTTATTTTATTAGTACGAGTCGTCGGAATGATAATCAACACTAGACTCCTCCGATGAGGAGTCTTCAGTAGCAGTTATTATTAGCTCTTGTGTAGATAATATATTATCAAACGCAGTATCACGTTCCCAATCAGAGAATATTACTCTTTTAGTTCTTTCCACCACACTTGCCCAGTTCTCGGCCGTTACGTGGGTGCAAGCATTTTTTAGCAATTGCAACATTTTATTCGCTGTGAATGGGGGGCTTGTATTGCATCTCGCAGCATGCCCTTTTACTTGTGCCCATATAAGTTCTATTGCGTTGTACTGGCAGTGGTATGGAGGAATCCGAAGAACAGTATGGCCATATTCTGCTGCCATTTCATTGATTACATAGCGTTTTGCTCTCTTTTTGGTTTTTAATATTTTTATTAATTCAACTTTTAACATTGAGTCGTCCACATTTTCTCCATTGTCCCGAAGCCAATTAATTATTTCATGCTTTTTATTAGCCTGTGTTGGCATTTTGTCAATTTGACGGGAGTGGTAGGGCGCATTATCAATAAAAATTATTGATGGTTCTTCCAATGAAATGAGCATTTTTTTGAACCACTCTTCATACACATTTGCATTCATCTCTTCGTGGTAGTCATTTGATTTCTTCGATTTAAATGCCAACAGTGCGTCTTGTACAAATCCTTTTGCTGTACCTGCATGGCAAATGATTAGGCGCTCACCTTTTCCCATTGGTACTGAGGAAGTGGAATCAGCAGTATCATCAGTCCAGAAACGAGATAGTGTGTGGTTAGCGTTGAGCCATGTTTCATCCGTGAAAACAATATTTGCCCAATCTTGTATTTTCTTTGTCTCTCTTAAAAAATCACAACGTGCTATAGCTATATCTGTGCGTTCCATTAATAATTTTCTTTTATTTAACTTTTTATATGAAAAGCCAATTGTGTTCAAAACTTTGACCAAAGAAGATTTTTCACCATGAAATAGACCACTTCTTTTCAAAGAAACAATAAGTTTTCTCAAAGTTGGAATTTCTTTTCTCAAGTAGTAATCATATACATGACGACGAATAGCGTCAGCGTCAAAGTCATCAACAGCTGTCACCTTATGAGCCCGGCGCTTTCTTTTTGGTGTAGATGGTTTGTTTTGCTCCAAGCCGCTCCTGCCGTAGGCATCAGTAGTGATTTTAGTCACAGTTGATAGACTGATCCCCAACGCGGCTGCAACACGGTTTCGGACTTGCGTGATAGGTATAAGAGGTCCGCCATTTTGATTTTCTTGCTCAAAATACTCATGAAGTTTTAACACTAACTGTCTCGATTGTGCTTTCAACACACGTCCTTTCGGCATTTTCACGATCAATTAATATAAGTTTCACAAAAGTTTTTCCGAGGAATAAAGCTACTTAACTCAAGGTGTAACAGATGCGAGAGAACACTCAGCGAACGTAAATGCGTGTGACTATCACGGGCGTTTCGTTGAGAGTGACAGATCACGTCAAAATGGCGGCCGAGCGGAAGGTCTGTTGATGTTGCCAGTTGATGTATAATATATTTTTTATGATTATAATAAATACACACGGATTAACATTTATTTTCAAAAAACTAAGGCAATATTAAATCAAAATGTTGATTTCTATATCTGTTATTAGTTTACGTAGGTTATCATTAATCGAATTACTTAGGTACGTAATTCGATTAATGATAGTAGGTACTATAATCGGAATGGTATCGCATACGAGAATCTTTAGGACATCACTAAATATGTAAATCGTCAATCTGTCAAAAGATGGTTAATATAATGGACAGTGTATAGTTATTTAGTTATGGCTTTTAATGTATATTTTTCTCGTAAACTATCAAATTTGACGTTTTTAAAGCTTTCAAAGTTAAAAAATGTTTTGTCTTTATATTTATTACGTTTTATTTAACGAAATTGAGACGAACCACTTTTTAACTTTAAAAGCATTGCAGGTATGATATTTTAATAACAAGCAGGTAAGCTAATATTTATTTCATTGTATAATAGTACTAGTAGAAAAATAAGTATTTTTAAAAATAGTGTTTATAATTTGCATTGATTAAATTTGTGTAGTAAATATAGTCGAATTTTTCACTTAATTTAATTGATAACTTGATATTGACGTAATGTAAATTTTTCTTCTAGTTGGTAGGAATAAAGTCTAAGTTGTTAATTTCCCTATAACGATATCAGGGCTTTATTATTTAAACAGTTTGTTTCTTTGTAATCTCTTTACTGCAATTATTAATATAAAAATGAAAAAAGAACAGTTATGTGCAATGGCGGACTTATTCCGGAATTGGGATCTCTCCCAACCAACCAGTCTATAATTCAAAAAGAAGTAAATATTGAGTACAATGAATTACAATAAAAATGAGACTTATTTAATTATAACAAACCGTTATTTATATCTGATTGAAAAAAGCTTTGATAAAGTATTTATTCGAATGTATAAACTAATATAGAATTATATGCATGATTTACTAATGATAACTTTCTTTTGTTTTCCCTTTCCCCGTCCTACCGTTTTTATGTTTACCTGCATTGTGTGACAAATCCTAATCAATTTTTCACAATATATTCCGATCAACGGCTACGAATGACATTTGAATTGTTGAATTTAAAATTATCTCGTTAACGACAATTCGCTCTTTCAACACGCGGTCACTTAATTGACTTAATGCGTCCTGTATGCCGTAATGTCACTCTTATGTCGCGTGTTATATTTGTGTTGCCATTTTTTTAAATTAAATTCCCTATCTCTCAATAACTCCACCGTTGAGTTTAATCAATTTACTAACTATTATTTGGACTGTCCTCTGATTTTTCTATTTTATTAAATTATCTATACGATTTCCAAAACTACCATGGCTCCAAAAAAAATTAATCTAAATCATTCTCCAATTTACTTGCATTGTTATCACGGCCAAATATAATCTATACCCGATCATTCGTATTATTTATTATTGAACAATTTTTGTACTATCTAATTTTTGTTATTCATTAATTATATTAATGCGATTTCAAAAACTACCATGACTAAATCAAAACTTCCACAAATCCTTTATTGAAATCGTGTATTTAAAAAAAATCCAAACTCCGTTTCATCCATTATGGATTACACTAAAATGCATGTTGATCAATTAAAAAATGACTTATCCGTGAATTTGGTACATTTAATTAAAAATACATTAATTTCGAGTTTTTAAACCCATTGAATCGGAAAAATATATAACCTCAACCTCTCCTATCCCACTTCTTGTTTTGTGTTGCGTTAAACAGTCCATAGCCGTAGCACCGCCATATTTACATACTCAGATGGGACATACGAAGAGGAATACACTTGCTGGCCGCCAGCTATCTGCATGATAATCATATCTATCGCTGAAATTGTGCTGTTCTGCTACGATGCTGCCCAAGGGAAGACCGACGCTACTGGCCCTATCGCGAAGATATTCATATATAACCCTCATAAGAGGCACGAGGCGTGGCGGTTCCTGACTTACATGCTGGTTCATGTTGGGTGAGCAAGTTCTATTTTACCCTAGATATCGAAATCATCAATCAATCAGCATTTTAGCCACAGAAATTATTTTACGTTATAAAAAAATAAACATGATTCATTAAGATCAATGACCGCACACGCTAATCAACCTTGGTCTAAATACGGTAGACCTAAACTGGTAGGAGGGAGACAAAACTATAATTTTATTGTTTTCTCCTGGTTTATGAACAAGCGCACCACGCTAGGTCTCTTAAAGTTTTTAGAAATTTATTTTGATTTTTCCTATTTATATCGAGTCAATAGATTTACGCCGTGTGGTATCCGGCTGAATAGAATAGTAACACCCTCAATTCTTACTGAGGTGTCGTAAAAGGCGTCTAAGGTAAGTCGACCCGCCGTGTGGTATCCGGCTGAGTTGAATATACCAACCTCATTTTTACCGAGGTGTCGTAAAAGGCGCCTTAGGTGAGTTGACCCACCGTGTGGTATCCGGTTAAGTAGAATAGACCACCCTCTCTCTTACCGAGGTGTCGTAAAATACGACTAAAGTAAGTTGACGTCAGGCAGACGGCCTGTCGTAAAAACGCTGCCCGATCATATGACAGCATGTTTATAACATGTTGTGCCGACTCCACCTAGAGTGGGATAAGTGCAGGGAGTTGATTTGAACGAACAGATTTATTCTTAACTTTTTTTACACTTATCGAGAACCGATTACAATAAATTTGATAACTTTGTCTATTTTGTTTTTTTTTAATAAAAAAAATGGTCCTCTTTATGCTCCGTAAAGAATAAATAACACCTGATAATAGATCTATTGAATACTCAGTATAAATACGAAAAATCAAATTACTGAAAATGTTGACTGGCGACTATTTGCAGGATATACGAAACGAGCGCTACCCACGTTTTTTCACAATAAGGCAATATAAAATATTTAGTTCATTATTTTTATTCTACTTATATAAACAATTATTGAAGCTGTGGTAACCCAGCGGTAACACCGTGCGCCTCTTTCGAGGAGGTCTAGGGTTCAAACCCCGGGCAGGCACCAATGAGTTTTCTAGTAAAAACTTATGTGTCAAAATTGATAATTGCAATTTATCACACGCTTTTCGGTGAAGGAAAACATCGTGAGGAAACCTGCATATCTCTAGAGAATTCTGGGGATCTGTGTAACCTACCAATCCGCATTGGAGCAGCGTGGTAGGTCTCAGCTCCAATCCTTCTCTCTAAAAACGGAGAGAAGAGGCCTATGCCCAGCAGTGGGATAGTAACAGACCGTTACTTACTACTTACTATATAAACAATTAGTTATACAAAGCGTTATAAAACTTTTTTTTACTGTATTTATAACCAATAACAGGCGTAGATTTTTTTATCGTGACAAGGTTTTACACTTGACTCCTATCTCAAGTGATGATACAATCTAAAATGGAAACTGTCTAATCTATACGAGATATTTTGTTGGTTGCCCTGTTTAAAAGTGAAATTAGGTAGGTAAAGGTAGGTAGGTAGGTTAAATGTTATATCTTATACTCTGTACTCTGTTGGCTTTCTATATTAATTAATAAAAATATTGTTATCGAACAGAAGCGAAGTTAGGTTTAAAAAAAAAAAGAAATACACACTTGACCTAAGTATGTTATTCACAACTTAAATTATAACGAACTAGACACTATTCTCAACGAAGTTAGTTTCCGCAAGACAACCGCTACGTTCGAACGCCACAAGCAGAGTGAACAAGATGCTTGCTCGACGCTCGCTTTTATAATGCCGCGCTAGATCGTGTTCCGGAGGAACTTGTACGGTAACAATATATTAAAAAGAGTGACTGCCGAATTTCTTGCTGGTTCTTCTCGGTAAGAGCCAGAACCAAAGAACCAGTTGTAGCTTCATTAAATCTAATTGATCCATGACGATTCAAAAGTGCTTGTAAAATACTAACTTCAATTTGATTTGATTTATCCAATCTCTCTCATCAACCAATAGCCGTCCGACATAGGTCTCTTCTATGGACTTCCACGCTACACGATCTTGTGCCACCTGGATCCAGCGGCTCCCCGCGACCTTTTTGAGGTCGTCTGTCCATCTGGTGGAGGGTCTGCCTACACTACTACACGTTTTCCGGTGCGGGGTCGGCACTCTAGCACCTTGAGACCCCAACGTCTTTCTTCTTTCTTTTCTTCTTCGAACTATGTGCCACTTCAGCTTTGCGACCCGTTGAACTATCTCCGTCACTTTGGTTCTTCTAAGAATCTCCTCATTTCTGATTTGATCACGTAGAGATACTCCGAGCATAGCTCGCTCCATCGCCCGCTGAGCGACTCTTGAGCTTTCTTATGAGGCCCATAGTCAGCGACCAATTTATCCAATACATTGATTTAATCGTAACCAAATGGTATAATTTCTTTCAGCGTAGTTCACCTACTAGTTAATCTCCTAGTGCAATTGTTCCTTGGAGTACCATTGGAGATGGTACATCGGTGGTGGCGCGTGGTTCTGGTGTATTTAGCCGGTGTAGCGGCTGGTTCGTTGGCCACGAGTCTGACTGACCCGAAGGTATATCTCGCGGGAGCTTCAGGAGGAGTTTATGCACTTATCGCTGCTCATGTCGCCACTATAATTATGGTAAGTAATATATTAGTACCTGATACGCCGTGTGTTATCCGGCTGAGTAGAATAGACCAACCTCATTTCTTACCGAGGTGTCGTAAAAGGCGACTAAGGTAAGACGACCCACCGTGTGGTATCCGGCTGAGTAGAATAGACCAACCTCATTTCTTACCGAGGTGTCGTAAAAGGAGATTAAGGTAAGTTGACCCACCGTGTGGTATCCGGTTTAGTAGAATTGACCGCCCTCTTTCTTACTGAGGTTTCGTAAAATACGGCTGAGGTAAGTTGACGTCAGGTAGGCGGCCGGTCGTAAAAACGCAGCCAAATCATGTGACAGCATGTTTATAGCATGTTATGCCGATCCCACTTAGAGTGGGATAAGGGCAAGAGGATGATGATGACAGGAATAAACCCCTTATGGGTATAGCCGCCCGACGGGGACAGACGACGGTTATGTCGGACTCGCACCGACTCAAACGACCTGTGTGCTCCACCACGCTGCTGATGGCGGGGATATGGTTCCTATGAAGACATTGCCCCCATCCCCGTCAGCAGCAACTCTGTACCCCAAAGTGCGCCACCTCTGGGTCGGGACCTCTCTGAAAGTGGCCCCTCCTTCCGCTGGACGATGCATCGGGAGCACCAGATGCATGGACCGCCGCGGGGACCTTATAGGGTGGGCGTCTGATTAAACCCCGTTCGGAACGCCCAGAAGGTCCCCGTTAGGGTGGTACACGATGGTCAATGAGGATGATGATACATTGACTATGAATAACACTATATAAATTCAAAAATCAAATATTTTTTTGATGTGATATATTACAGAATTGGGCGGAAATGGAATTCGCGATAATCCAACTGTTGGTGTTCCTGTTATTGGCGTCGGTGGACGTCGGCACAGCTGTGTACGACCGCTACTGGAGACATTTGCAACAGAACATTGGCTACGTGGCCCATCTCGCTGGAGCTGTGGCCGGTAAGTTCCAGATTTATAAGGCTAGAGGTACCCGCGTATGAAAGCGTCTAAGTATCTTCAATAAAGCAATATATGTTTTTGCCCGTTACCATAGTAAAAAAGTTAGCCGTGTGGTATCTGGCTAAGTAGAATAGTACCACCCTCATATCTTACCGAGGTGTAGTAAAAGGCGTCTAAGGTAAGTCGACCCGCCGTGTGGTGTCCGGCTGAGTAGAATAGACCACCCTCCTTCGTACCGAGGTGTCGTAAAATACGACTAAGATTAGTTGACGTCAGGCAGGCGCCGGTCGTAAAAACGCAGCCAAATCATGTTACAGCATGTTTATAACATGTTGTGCCGACCCTACTTAGAGTGGGCTAAGGGCAGGAGGACGTCAACCGAATGTTGTCTCGCTCACAATCGCAATGAACTCTTTTTTGACTGGCCCGTTGGAGCAGTGGGTAGTGACCCTGCCTTCAGCTCCGCCGGTCGCGGGATCGATTCCCGCCGAGGGCTAACATTTTCTATAAATGAATTTGTTGGTCTTTGAGCCTGGGTGTATATTTTTATTTAAGTATGTATTTAAAAAATATATAAGTATATATTCACCAGTTGTCTGTCTACCAATATAACACAAGTATTAAGTTACTTACTTTGGGGACGGACGGCCGTGTGTGTAAGTGTCCTATATATTTATTTATTTAACTCTATATGCCACTCGATCATCGAATTGCCAATACGTACTATCCTGCATTCCTCTCACACAAAACGTATTTATGAATGAAAATGTATGAAACCATGCTTATATCGCACTCTTTTCACTTCGCCATTCATATATTTACGCACTCATTGTTACTTCGACAGACTATAATATAACAATAAGATTTATCAATGATTATGAAGCGAGTATTTTATTTTAATCAGTTATTTTATCACATTAATCGATTTTTAATCATCGTCTATCTAAACATTAAAAATAGATTATATTAATTTTATTTATTTTAATTAGTATTTATTTCAATTATTAATTAATTAATTAATATTAAAAAGTCATCAAAAACATAAGATTTAGTTGATTATTTCCCAAATTTAATAAAAATATAAATACGAAAAATATAAAGGAGTACTTTAATCACTACCTAAATAATTTACCTGTTTTCCCTTTATTTTTTCATGGCTAATCTGCTGGAGCTATATAGATTAAATTTATTACAATTGAAGCTTATATACCACAGGCTTATATATGGGATAATAAAATCCCGACTTTCCCTCGGGAATAGGAAAATAACATATAATTCAGAGTAATAGGACACAGAAGTCGATCCCAACATGATGTCAATGTCTAAAATAACCTCAAAGTATTCAATACATAAATATATGGGACACTTACACACACGGTGGTCCTTGCCCAAAATAAGTAACTTAATTCTTGTGTTATGGGTGATATACAATTGGTGAATATATAATTTTTAAATACATACTTATATACAAATATACACCCAGGCTCGAAGAACCAACAAATTGTTTATAGAAAATGTTGTCCCTCGGCGGGAATTGACCCGCGACCCGCGGAGTTAAAGACAGGATCACTACCCAAGTATTATAACATAATTTATAGAATTAGGCGTTACTTTGCGGAGATCCATAATACAAAAGTAATAATAAAATTATTTTGCTATAATCCGCGATGAAGTAAAATAGAAAATATATATAATGCTAAATGTAGAGTGGACAATCGGTTATCATACCTGATACATGCAGGAGTCGTAAAAAACACATGCACAAACCTCCACCACCGCCACCACGATACACAAGCACTATATACGTTCACTATCACAAACTCAACAATCGTTTCGCCTCGCAACCGAAGCATCTTCAGGAGATAGAATCCACGACCAAAATCGCAAAGCGATTTTTGTCCACTCTACATTTAGCATTATATATATTTTCTATTTTACTTCATCGCGGATTATAGCAAAATAATTTTATTATTACTTTTGTATTATAACATATTTACCCTTTAATTTTCAAATTACAGGTCTGCTAGTAGGCATAGGTGTACTACGCAATTTGGAAAAGAGAAAGTGGGAGAAGAGATTGTGGTGGGCGGCCATGGTTCTCTACTTTTCTCTTATGATAGCCGGCGTGCTTGCAAACATATTCTGGAAGTCACATTTTCTAATAACATAATGAGAAGGATGTAAAGTAATTATTTTCAAAAGATTACCGTTCGTTCTGCCATTCATTTTATTCTAAGATAAACTTAGTTGCTTTATTTTTTAGGTTGTACATACTTGGCAGCTATTGTTACAAATAATAACATATTTATTATTATTTTAGTGAAATATCTATGTATTACAAAATCTCTTACTATACTTGAGTTATACATTAGGGTTGCCACTTTTTAATTTTTTAAATCAGGATGTATATTTGAAGATACTAGTAATAAACAGGTTTAAAGCTTAATATAAACTATGAATTATAATGAAGATAAGAATAGTAAATATAACAAAAATTTTGGAAATACTTGTATCAGAATCTTGGGTGGTAACTCAAGATGCAAGCATCCTTTTTCTTACTGGTTAAATACATTTGTTAATAACACAAAACTGGTATGAAGTATTCTGAATACCAAATAAAATTAGTAAAAAACTGTTACATCCTTTTATAACAAAATTATTGGTCATCATTTCATTATAACATTGATTTTGCCAATCTTATACTAATGTCCGTTTCTGAACGCATTGAATGGAAGTTTTTTTTATATCAAATGTTGTATCAGAAATTTCGTTTTAGGACGACAGTTCATCACGTTTTTATAAGTATTTGTTGTGCATTTATAGCTATAAAGCTGTTAACTCGCATATTCTATTTATTTTTCCGCCATTGTTGTGTAGTGCTGTAAATGCTCAATTACTATATTCTATTGTTTGTTGACATAAACAGTTTTCAACTTAATTTTAACAGATTAAATATAATCATTCTAGATCCATAGATCTTAAAACTAATAATGTAACATTCATAAGTACCAAAGATAATATATCAAGTCAAGTTAAAAAATCTTTTAAAAAAGTTTTTAACAAAATTTCACGTCCCAACGGATAACCGTTGAGTTCTTTTGCCAAGCCAATCCTGGCAGTAGCATCAGGTCATGATTATCATAAACATGCATTGTCATTAGGACTGGACCAGTATGTAAAATTTCACCTCAATCGGACCCCATGAAGTGAGTCAAACTTGCAAGATTCCACCTTCACATACATACATGGAAGTTTTTTTTTTATTTACAGCAAAAATGTACAAGTTATATCTATCTTAAATTACTTACACGCTAAGACTATACAAATCATGCCCACGTGGAATGGTCCCAAGAATGCTGGCAGCGTTTCCGCGTTGAATCGCTTAGCTGATTCTTTGTGCTAAAAAGAAGCCAGCCCTCTTGTCACGGGAAGTTAATTACAAGCTTTAATGAAAAAAAAAATTGATAATTGTAAGAGTGAATAAAAAATTAAGTTAAATTCTCAGATTAAAAAAAAGAGTGTTGCCATCGGGTGAAGCATTTATAAATGCTTTCTTTAAATGTGTGTGTTTATTGTAGTAATGAGTATAATGACTTTTTTGAAACAATATAATGTCAACCATTGCCCAAATTGACAATTTAGTGTAAGTCCTTATGACTTTTAGGTATGGTAAGGAAAAAAGTTTCTATACTTTTCAATCATAGACCACTTTCAAAATTTAGCCCAATCTTAAGAACACCTACAAAGGATTATTAGGTGTAAAAGGGGCCCTATTATTTGTATTTTCAAAAGTATTCGCTCTATTGGCAGCTTCTAAGTATTTTAAGGTTATTCAAGCTAATAGCGTTTAGGTATTTTTGAGATTTTTACTATTGCAGTGTTCCTATACAACATCGTTTTGTCTCTTGTGGAAAAATTTAAATTTTTGCATTTAGACGAATATTTTATACTACAAGACTGTTGATATTCTTCTCAATTCTTATGTTTTTTTTATCAGAAATTGCAGCTGATGAATTTTACTAAATTTCTTATAGATTAAATGTACATCGAAATTTCTGGTATTATTGTATATCAAGTAAGATTTTGCCTAAATTTTTCATAGATAAAATTCCATTTTTAATCTATACAAAATTATTTACGATGTCTGACGTCTGTCTGTCTGACGATTATTTACGATAATTAATATACGATGTCTGTCAATAGGAGATCATAGACAAAGAATGTCATGTTTTTTACTCCTAGTTTTTTTAAACCGATGTTTATATTGAACAAAAACAACCATATAGAGATGAACATATGGTCTATGTCGATTTTAAATAAGATGTCTTAAAGTGTAAAAAAAAATCTAGTTCAAATTACTGTTGTGATACAGCTTGACACGTGTTCTTTGCATAGAGTTATAAATAGAGAAAGGGAGCCATAGTCAAAACCTGACAAATAGTAATAAAGAAGATAGAGTAGTAAGTAATAGTACTACTTATATTTGTCTAATTATACATAAAAAAGACAGATTGTCTGTTTTTACTTTTCTGTCGATGGATACATTTTACGCTGATACCGAACTCTATAATAACTCTATGGTTCTTTGTAACTTTTTATTCTATTTGTATATTAGGTGCTTGTTCCTTACTGAGCGTGCCTTACTTTGTATACTACATTTGGATGAATTTACCTTTAACTTTCGTGAACTTGATGTATTCAAATTGCGGTATTTTGTAACGTATTTAAATAACTTGATTGTTTAAGTATAAAATGTAAAATAATATGTAAGGGTTATATTAATCATCCTCTTAAATATAGAAGGTAGATCATTAAAGACAATATTTAGACAACGATTTTGTTGCGCGATTTTGAGATTTCATAGTGCTTATAAGTCGCAATCTACTTGTATCTCTCAGTAACCTTCATTAAGAAATTTATAAGTAAGAACCTGTCTAGTTAACTGTTACAACACTAAATAATATTTATTGACAACTATTTGTACAAATAAAAACCAAAGACAAGAAGTTGGTTTGTCCTTTTTTTTTTGTAAATAAAATCAGTGTGTATGAACGATAAAACATTTAAACAATTTCGATAAAAAATCTTCTCAGATATTTTTTTTTATTATTTTAACTGAACCGAATGAAATTATTAGTTTACAATAATTATATACAATTAAAAAAGCAATTTTTTTTAATATTTTGTTAGATATCAGTTTAAATGTACACTGCCTTTAGTTACGTAAATAATTATATTTAAATAATTTCACTATGGCAACATCACAGTTATTCAATAAGGTTTTTAGATATTTGTTATTTGTAAAATATAGAAAACTATTGTATTCAAAATAATCTATACATAGATTTTGCCATTTTCCAATTGTTTTTTTAATGTTTATATAAAGTAGATTTAGTTTTAGTTGAAGCATTCTTTGGATATTAATATTTATTATTTATTTAACTTCCATATAAGTTATAGTGTAAATACATAAAATACTACTTACACCTTCATTCTATTAATGCTTTTGAATAACAGTAATTGAAATCTATCCCATTGCATTATTTTCCAAAATTTATAAATCACGATTCTCCCGTTTTTTTTTCCTCAAGGGAAATTTCTTTACTTTTATAGTTTCTTTAGTTAATAATGATTTATAATGCATGTGATTTTCTGTAATGATGTCATAAGTATTATTTTCACACAGTATTAAAATATTTGTACTACAACATTTTTAAGGTTCTTCTAATTATTATTTTGTTTGGCAGCTTAGTCAATTTATTCCCTCCATTTTTATTATAACATTTCTGTGTTACCATGTAAAAAAAATGTAAAGCTTGTGTAATTGACTTTTAATTTTTTCATTAGTTATTTTGAATATTTTTATATAAATTAATTATTCTTCAAATTAAACATTTTAATTAGGTAGTTCAAATCAAAACTCCAGTAGTTTTTTTTTAAACCCCTTAAAAAAATTAAAACAGTGTTTTACTGTTTATTTTCCGATCCCTAAAATATTTCAACCTTTATGGACTATTACTTAAAACAATTTTATGTAGTTTTTGGATTGAAAGTTTTCAATGTTAGTGCAATAAAGCACAACATTGATTTAAAAAAAAAAACATCGTATTGTTTATGAATATAAGAGTAATAGAAATTTATTATTTATGTGATACAGACTTAATAAGTTCATTGTCTTGTTTAGCTTTAATTATTATTTATATTAGAATTATAATTAAGCTTAGATCTTTATGGGTATTGAAAAACGTAGGGTTATATATTTTTGTATAATTATATATATTTTTTAAATACAATCTATGTATGAAACAAAAGTAAAAATGAAATGCTAATCTTATTGAAATAACTTAAGCTGAACTTAGATTTCGCGATGTAACATTTCCTGAGAAGTCAATTTGTGTAGTTCAAGATGTTTGAATAGTTGGAATTTGAATTAGATTTGACAATAATGAGTCTAAAATTAAAACAACACGACATTGCTTTGATGTTTTAATGAGTGTAATCGCAACAGCACAGATTTATTTATTAATTATAGGATGCTTAATTTTAAAAGTGTATATTATAATATAAGTCTATATTATAATGTATTAGTTGATTTTGTTTTGTATATCAAAAATTTTACTTGAGAGAGTACGTTAAAAAAGCTACTTAATTGCGCCAATCCAAAACAGATAAAAAATAACGTATAGTTTGCACTTTAAAATGAGTTTGTATATATAAAATTTATCTGATTCTCTAAGCCAGGCTGGCTTGTATTAAATTATAATAATCATTATTTGTTACTGCTTTTTAATTTAAAACAATCTTCATATTCATTGAGAAAATATCATAATAAGAAATTTATGTACCTCAGTATAATTTAAATAACCCTGACTTTGTGTAAGGTAAATTTTTTCGATTTATTTCGTTATACTATTGTTATTAAGCGTTGTTTGATTAGGTTACATTTCTGTATAATAGCTACGTAATTAATTTAGTTAGATACGCACATTTTGTTAGATGTGTTTATCGAATGAGTTAAATAAATGCCATTTTTGTATACATTATTTTTTTTATCCTGTAAACACTGAATTATTTATCTAAAAAAATTTAAATAAATTACCTGTAACTGAGTCCGTATAAAATATACTAAACAGCCTTTTAAATGTACATAAATTGTAGTTCACTTAAATAATGCTGCTAACTTCTGAAAGAAAAGAAATTAAATAACCTATACTAGGCGAAATATTTGTTGCAACTAATATATACATGAAAATCTTGATTTGTGGTGTACTGTTAAGTAATTAAGTGCAAATGCTTTTCTTACAAATCAACTACAGTTATTTCTTTTCACCCAATTATTAATATATTGCAATGGTTTTCTCAATGCCGGCAAAAAGTAAATCATCTTTGCATAATTTGAGTGAACTATTATATTGCTTCTGGAATACATACAGCAAATAAAACATCTATTTTGTTATCCCAATCGACATAATTTTAATTTTTGTGTTGTTATAGTGTCCACTGTTTAAAATAGGGTGATGTACTAAAACATTAGGATTAGGATAATTTAGCAAAAAATCTCAATAGGGACCAAAAACTAGAAAGTATAAACCTACCACGGATTAGTGAATATATTCGCTTTGCAGGTCGCCGATACAAGTCCATGTATCCTGTAAATGCGGCCCCTTATTTTGTGGCTTATGTACAATATTTTATTGATGCAAATAGAATGTTTATATTTTTCAATTAAAGTGTTAGGTGTTTCATTATTAGTATTTATTCCTTTTGAAAAATTCGTAGATATAATTAATTAAAACAGGTTAAATATGGATTATGATAAATTTATTCAAGCCAAGGAATTATGAAATAGCCATGCTAGCAACATTGACCAGAACCTACATCCGTGGACTAAGGATGTAATGAAGTTCAAAAAATTAATCAATAAATAATCGATTTTTCTCCCTACAATAAAACTTGAATCGAAAAAATGTTTTATTAATAGGTTTTTCTACATTTATGGGATACCTATTTTAATCTTAATAATTAATTAGTATAAAGACTTAGTGGATAAGCACTTATAAAAAACAGATACGCTGTTTGCTAGTTTCGATAAAATGTAAAATTTGATTTTGACCTTGGCCCCAAACAAGGCATATCTTCTTATTAAAAACCAGAAAAAAGAAGAAAAAGAAGCGTATAATTTATGTAATCGATTATTAAAAATCGAATGTAATAATAATATAATCGATTGGTGTTAAAATCGGTTTTTTTTAGACATCCCTATCGTGGACCAGGTAATTAAAAATAGTCATATTTGTCAAACTACTTGTCAATTGTACAGCTGTGCGGGGTGTGTGCCGAGAATCGACATTCCTATTCCTTTCTAATAATATCGCTATAATTATCAATGCATTGCATCCGCGTAATGCGTGCATTACACATTTAATAATTCGTTAATTAGCACATAAATCGATCTGTGCCGAATGAACTTGTTGTGAACATGGTTTCGTTACACAAGCTTTTATTTTTGTTATTTACTTTAATAATAAGTGAGTGCGTGCTACGATCCGTAGGAGACGATGAGTCTTTCACCCAGACTCGGAAATATACAAAATATGACGACTTGGTAACTTTATTTGATAAATTAGAGGCCTCTTACCCGGAACTAGCGAAAGTTTATTCGATTGGAAAATCTGTAGAAGGACGTCGGCTACTGGTGATACAAATCACTGAAGGTGTTAAACAAATACACCCTGAACGGCCAGCTTTCAAATATGTAGCCAATATGCACGGAGATGAATCCGTTGGGCGTGAATTGATGGTTTATTTGGCTCAATATTTGCTGTTGAACTATGGTAAAGATGATAGAATAACGGAGCTAGTGAACACAACTGATATTCATTTGATGCCGTCGCTTAACCCAGATGGATTTGAAGCTAGTAAGGTTAGTGAAATTTCATGAACATATAATGATTAAGTTACTCAATGTTTCATTATTAGAAAGCAGATAAGTTGAAATTTTTCTTTCATAAAGGTTATTTTAATGAAAATTTGTCTAAACAGATTAAAAAATAAATAGATTCTTTAAATAGTATAGAATATTTATCCTCTAAATTACTTTTGTAGCAGTTTGTAATTTTTGTTCTTAAGTATTCCTATTGCCTATTTATAATATAATAAACTGGTAATTGATAATTAATCGAGGTGATGGTATATACATTTATTCACCTATTGTCTATGTTTGTAATCTTACATAATATAATTTTTTAAATAAATTAATAAATATATGGGAAACTTACACACACGGTTGTCTGTCCCCAAAGTAAGTAACTTAATACTTATGTATGGTAGACAGACAACTGGTGAATATATACTTATATAATTTTTAAATACATATACTTAAATACAAATATACACCCAGACTCGAAGACCAACTAATTGATTTATAGAAAATGTGGGCCCTCAGTGGGACTTGAAATCACAATCCGTAGAGCTATAGGCAGCATCACTATCCACTGCGCCAATGGGCCAGTCAATTTAAAAAAATATGGTTTTTCTTTATGGTGTACTACTTTCATTGAAATTCTGTGGAAATATAAACCTAGAAAATCTAAACTAAAGATTATATGTAACAATAATTTTAAAATCTTCAAAATCCTCTATTAAACTTACTGTTCTCTGATTTAAAGATATATTGAAACATGTATTTAAAATTAGCAATATTTATTTTTAAATTATTTAGAGGGCAAAACTAAGTACCTGATAAAGCGATAAAAGAAAACACTTGTCTATTCACTCTATTAAAAACACTTGTATTATTAGATCACTAAAGTATTGTTTCATCATGCATTATATTGGCCTGGTCTATTAGCATCAATTGTGGCAAATTTCATCAATATATATAAGGTAATTTTTAAGAGCGGCAAATAAAAATTGTGTTGCTCTGAGAATCAAAGTTTTATGTTATATGTTTATTGGGTAACCACTATATTTACACTATATAAAAACTAATATACCTATAATAAATCAAAGAAACTACAATAAAGTTTCTATTTTGCAGATTTCCTTTAAATATTTACTTATATATCTATCCTGTTAATGTTTGCTCCTCGAAACCATTTTTTTTTTTGACAGAGTCAATCAGTGCTCTTTTCTAAATTTAAACTTGAGATATGTGTGAATTGAAAAATAATTATTCTTTACATATATATAAACAATATAGCCCAATGATTTATATTTTTATAGTAATAGAATGGATAACGCCGTGTAGTATCCGGCTGAATAGAATAGTACCACCCTCATTTCTTAGGTTTTGTAAAGGTGACTAAGGTAAGTCCATCCGCTGTGTGGTATCGGGCTGAGTAGAATAGACCATCCTCATTTTTTATCGAGATGGCGTAAAAGGTGACTAAGGTAAGTTGACCTGCTGTGTGGTATCTGGCTGAGTAGAATAGACCATCCTCATTTTTTATCGAGATGTTGTAAAAGGTGATTAAGGTAATTTGACCCATTGACTCACCATGTGGTATATGGTTTAAGTAGCATAGACCACCCTCCTTACCAAGGTGTCATAAAATATGACTAAGGTAAGTTGATGTCAGGTGACAACATGTTTATAACATGTGCTGACCTCACTTAGAGTGTGATAAGGGAAGGAAGATGATGAGTAATAGAATGGATAATCAAAAAAGTGGAATATAGATTGTTTTTTTTACTATTATCTGTAAATTGTGTTGAAACTTTTTTACTATTAAAGTAATGACAATATTATTTTGCTATAATCCGCGATAAAAGAAAATATATGTAATGCTAAATGTAGAGAATTTGTAAGAACTCATGCACTACCCGACACCGATGGCACAACAATACACAAGCACTGCACACATTCACCACCACAATCTCAGTGCATGAGTTCTTACAAATTCTGCATGTATCAGGTATGAGAACGAATAGTACACTCTACATTTAGCATTACATATATTTTCTTTTATCGCGGGTTATAGCAAAATAATATTGTCATTACTTTTGTATTATGACCTCCGCAAAGTAACGCCTAATTCTATAAATTATTTTTTACTATTATCCATAAATAAAGTATTGAATTACAGGTATTTTATTTTTAGTGTATTACCATTGTTTATCTTAACAACGGCCACAACTTGTGACTCAGTAACCTTGTTGAATTAATTCAGATACTTGTCACATGACAAATTTACTACTGTTTAATTTAAAATTACATCTTTATCATCTTGTAGGGGGTTTTGGAAGGGAAATTTGACCTCCGGTTAAGTAGAATAGACCACCCTCTTTCTTACCGAGGTGTCGTAAAATACGATTAAATTAATTTCATGTCAGGAAGACGGCCGGTCGAAAAATACGTAGCCAAATCATGTGACAACATGTTTCTAACATGTTCTGCCGACCCCACTTAGAGTGGGCTAAGGGCAATAAGATGTATGTAAGTAATAAAATTTAATTTTTTCGTAGGTATTTTCGTAACCCTAGAACAGTGATTCTCAACCACTGTGCTGCGCCACTTTTGTGTGCCGCCAAATTTCCAAAAGTGTGCCGCCAAATTATGCAAATATGTAATAATGTTAATATTATTAAATTATATCGTTTAAAAAGAAAACTATTTTTATTATTAGCTTGTAATTAATCCCTTAATAAACGTTTAGTTATTATTGTAGTATATATTAGTTTATTTCGTATATTTAAAATTTTTGACAAACTATTTATGCAGTGTGTTGTAGTAAGTAAATAATGTTTATCTTTTTCTTTGTGTGCCGCCAAATTTTGAAATCGTTAAATATGTGCCGCAACAAAAAAAAAGGTTTAGAATCACTGCTTTGTTTGCAAAGGTTCTACCTTTCATCGATCTTTTCGTGGGTTTTTTCTAGAAAAATCTTAATTCAATTTGGGTTGTTTTTGGAACGTAACCACGACGCTAAATTAGGTATGGGTGCTTAAGTATTCTGTGTATATAATAATCCTTTATTTCCGAGACACTATTTGTTTATATTGGTCAGCTAGCAACTTGTGTAAACATTATTGTCATAGCAATACATATATACATACATATTGATAACAGGGTCAATGCAGTATTTATCAGTTTGCGAAACTAATTGCTCATCCTATCCCCCTTCCTACACTTAATACTGTGGTAAACAAGACAATAAAGAAACGATTAATTGCTTTTTCCATACCTTATTGGTTTTTCTGATTTTGTTGTATATAAAATTCTCGGGTCACAATGTTAGCTACCATACTCCTCCAAAACGGCTTGACCGATTTTTATTTCTTTAATATTTAAATGAGTTAATCTTGTATGTATTGCTGTGGTAGCCCAGCGGTATCACCGTGCGCCTCTTTCGAGAAGGTCTAGGGTTCAAACCCCGGGCAGGCACCAATGTGTTTTCTAGTAAAACTTATGTGTCTAATTGATACTTGCAATTTATCACACGCTTTTCGGTGAAGGAAAACATCGTGAGGAAACCTGCATATCTCTAGAGAATTCGGGGATATGTGTAACCTACCAATCCGCATTGGAGCAGCGTGGTAGGTCATAGCTCCAATCCTTATCTCCAAAAAAAAAAAAAAAGGAGACAAGAGGCCTATGCCCAGCATTGGGATAGTAACAGGCCATTACGTACGTACGTATCATCATCCTCCTGCCTGCCTGCATCCTTAGTCGCCTCTTACGACACCTCGGTAAGAAATGAGGGTGGTCTATTCTACTCAGTCGGATACCGGCTATTAATCTTGTATGAATATGTATATTTTCGGAATCTCGGACACGGCTCCAATGATTTTCCTGAAATTCAGCGTACAGAGGGTTTTGGAGGAGAAATATCGATTTAGTTAGGTTTTATTAAAAAAAAATCGTTTAATCCCTGTTTTTGGAGCTTTAAAAAAATACTAAAATTTTGAATTGAATTTTGAAACATTGAATATATAAAACAATATTTTTGGCGTAAAATGTCAAGTCAGCGTAGTTTATTCGGGGAACGGGTGGTCTCGAGAAATGAAAATGCCTAGAATCGAACCCCGCCGACCCAATTTTTTATTTTTTTTGAAGATTCATTTTTTTTAATTTTTTTAAAATTATACCGAGTAAGGCTCGATTAACCAGGTACTGATGTTATATATGCATATTCAGTAGGTCGGAGAATCGGCTACTATACAGGGCCACAGCACTCCTTTTTTTTATAAATCTGTAACTGTTTTTATATAGATATTGTAGTATAAGGAGTGTGCCGTGTGGTATCCGGCTGAATAGAATAGTACCACCCTCTTTTCTTACCGAGGTGTCGTAAAAGGCGACTAAGGTAAGTCGACCCGCCGTGTGGTATCCGGCTGAGTAGAATAGACCAACCTCATTTCTTACCGAGGTGTCGTAAAAGGCGACTAAGGTAAGTCGACCCGCCGTGTGGTATCCGGCTGAGTAGAATAGACCAACCTCATTTCTTACCGAGGTGTCGTAAAAGGCGACTAAGGTAAGTTGACCCACCGTGTGGTATCCGGTTCAGTAAAATAGACCACCCTCTTTCTTACCGAGGAGTCGTAAAATACGACTAAGGTAAGTTGACGTCAGGCAGGCGGCCGGTCGTAAAATACATAGTCAAATCATGTGACAACATGTTTGTAACATGTTGTGCCGACCCCACTCATAGTGGGATAAGGGCAGGAAGATGATGATTGTAGTATAAGGAGTAAAAATTGGTAATAGGTAGTTTATAAGATGTATAAATAAATAAATAAATTAAAATACACTTGTAACTGATACACTTGTTTACAAGTTCACTTGAATAAAGAGTATTTTGATTTGATAAAGTACACATACAAAAAAAACAAAATGTGACAGTCTAACGAAATTGAAAAGAATCGATTTCGTATTCGATATATTTTATGTGCCCTTGATGATAAAAAAAACCATATATCTATAGTATATACAAAAAAAAACAAATGTGTCTAACGAAATCGAAAACAATTGATGTCTATTTTATGTGACCTTGATGAAAATAAAAAGAACTATAAATCCATAGTGTAATTTTACGTAAATTTTAATAAGGAACCATTTTGTATATAATTAAATAGTGAACAAGTCTTTAATGTCATTTAACTAGGTATGCCATTTTTAATTCGAATACCTACATGACTCGTGAGATCTTTGAAACCAGTCAACGCTGTAAAAGTGAAAGGTGAAATTAATTAATCACGTACGCTCTAGTAGGTATTTATTATTAATTAAATGAAAAAATATTTTAAATACACGTTATCAGCATCCTCCTTACCTTATCCCACTCTAAGGGGGGTCGGTACAACATGATATAAACATGTCACATGATGATGAAAGAGGGTGGTCTATTACTCAACCGGATACCATAACATTGAAAAGCGCCATCTTTTATCACCCTATCACGCGACAATCCACGCAAACGAAGTCGTGGGTAAAAGCTAGTCATCATCCTCCTGCCCTTATCCCACTCTAAGTGGGATCGGCACAACATGTTACAAACATGTTGTCATATGATTTGGCTAAGTATTTTACGACCGGCCGCCTGCCTGACGTCAACTTAGCTTAGTCGTATTTTACGACTCCTCGGTAAGGAAGAGGGTGGTCTATTTTACTCAACTGGATACCACACGGTGAGTCAACTTACCTTATTCGCATTTTAGAACATCTTGGTAAGAAATGAGGTTGGTCTATTCTACTCAGCCGGATACTACACGGTAGGTCGACTTATCTTAGTCGCCTTTTACGACACCTTGGTAAGAAATGAGGTTGGTCTAATCTACTCAGCCGGATACCAAACGGCATTATTAGTTTGTATGAAATATTAATATAAAAATTTGGAATGGACTAAACGAAGTGGATTTCCAGCGATACAACGTAAAATACGGCGATAATATTTAATGTCATTTGTTATGTCTATGTTTTGGCTAAAACCCAGCACAGTGAATTCCCCAAACCAGTTTATTTCAAAAAATCCAGTTGTGATAATATTATTTACTTTATTTTATTTTTTTACTAGCTTTTACCCAGGACGCCGTGTGGTAACCGGCTGTATATAATAGTACCACCCTCATTTCTTATCGAGGTGTCGTAAAAGGCGACTAAGGTAAGTCGACCCGCCGTGTATTATCCGGCTGAGTAGAATAGACCAACCTCATTTCTTACTGAGGTGTTGTAAAAGGCGACTAAGGTAAGTTGACTCACCGTGTGGTATCCAGTTGAGTAAAATAGACCAACCTCATTTCTTACTGAGGTGTTGTAAAAGGCGACTAAGGTAAGTTGACTCACCGTGGGGTATCCAGTTGAGTAAAATAGACCACCCTCTTTCTTACCGAGGTGTCGTAAAAGGCGACTAAGGTAAGTTGACCCACCGTGTGGTATCCGGTTAAGTAAAATAGACCACCCTCTTCCTTACAGAGGAGTCGTAAAATACGACTAAGCTATGTTGACGTCAGGCAGACGGCAGGCTTCCTCAATAAATGGGCTATCTTACACTGAAATAATTTTCCAAATCGGTCCAGTAGTTCCTGAGATTAGCGCGTTCAAACAATCAATCAATCAAACAAACAAACTCTTCAGCTTTATATATTAGTATAGATATGTTATTCCGGCGTTAAAGGAATAATTATGGCAAATTTCATCGATATTGGTTCGCGGATTCGCCGTGAAAGAGTAACAAACATACATTCATACACACAGACTTTCGCATTTATAATAGTAGAAAGTAGGATTAGTAGGAGATTTGTTTTCCTGACCGTGCCATGTGGTATCCGGCTGAGTAGAATAGACCACCCTCATTTTCTACATAGGTGTCGTAAGAGGTGACTAAGTTAGTTAACCCGCCGTGTTTTAACCACCTCAGTAGAATAGACCATTTCATTTCTTACAGAGGTTTAGTTTTTGTTATATCTGTCTTATCACATACTAGCGGCCTACCCTGCTTCGCACGGGTATAAAATATATAGCCTATGCCACCCAGTGAAAAAAATGATTAAAATTGATCCAGTAGTTTTAATTTAGGTATTCATTACTGCCCGTGGCCCGCACGCGTTAAATTTGAAGAAAAACAATTCCCCTCTCCCTATACCAAGAAGATTTCCTGCTATATCTAATATCTAAATTCATATACTACATATTTACATTTTACATTTTTCCCTATATATTTTATGTTTAAAATTAATTACAGAATGTCTTTATATACAACATTCATAGCTTTGTTATCATTAGACAATACAAACATGTTTTCTTTAGAGGTTACTCTTAAAAGAGCGACATTTAGTTGCGCGACCGATCGCTGCTAAATTCGGAGTACTATAGGGCGACGCGCGGCCTCCTCGCGGGATTTTAAATCTGTGATAACTTCGAAAATGTTCATTTAAATTACATGCTGTAAACGGCCATATTGATCTATATTAAATCAACAATGTATTTAAGGTACTTAATTGGATAAGGATTAATGCTATATTGTATAAAAATTGCTTCGAAAATAAGGCATTATTTTTCGTAAAAGTAAGTTAATGACAAAAAGTGCTATTGTGGGTTATCCATAAGAGATAGTCATATACCATCGCGGACTTTTCTGTAGACCTTTTCAATGTGTACAAATACTTAGTACATCATTTTGATAAATCTCGTAGGGCTTAGCCTGTGTTCGCAATGTAAGCGGAAAAAAAAGTAATTATTTACGACATCACATTAGAAACCTCAAAAATTACAGTATTTCTCTACTCCACATTGAATGTTATTATACATATAAACCTTCCTCTTGAATCACTCTATCTATTAAAAAAACCGCATCAAAATCTGTTCCGTAGTTTTAAAGATTTAAGCATACATAGGGATATAGGGACAAACAAAGAATGTGACTTTGTTTTATACTATGTAGTGATAATCCTTATAGCATTATTCATTATTCACGCGCGATGGCTTATTATTAGCGTATTTCATGTATAACTTTGGTGTTTCTACACCGATTTCAATGATTCTTTTTTAATATAATGGTTAATACTATTCCCTTTTTTATTTAGGGATGACTGAGAGTGATATAAACGTAGGAGTAGACAAATATAACCAGAAAGCTTCGAACTGCTAAGCTATCGGGAGTTACACGTGTTATTGTGAGTCAACCATAAAAGATAGACATATGCTGTCGTGGGATATTTTTTATATAATTTTAAGGAGAACATTTTCGTCATACATGATTTCTGTGTAGCTTTAACCATCAAGGTTGCACACGCGACGGAAGCTTAAAAAATGGAGTAACTTCTCCCGTTTTCCCGACATTTCCGTTCACTGCTCTGCTCCTATTGATTGTAGCGTGATGAGAAGTATACTATAACCAGCCCAGGAGTATGAAAAACAATTGTACCGAGTTTCGTTAAAATCCGTCGAGTAGTTTTTGTTTCTATAACGGTTATACAGACAGACAGACAGACAGACAGACAGACAGACAGACAGACAGACAGACAAAAATTTTACTGATTGCATTTTTGGCATCAGTATCGATCCCTAATCACCCCCTGATAGTTATTTTGCAAATATATTCCAGTTACAGAATTGACTTCTCTACAGATTTATTATAAGTATAGAAGATTGTTACATTATTGTTGTATCTTGTTTGTATGATATCATTTGTCATGTCTATGTTTTGGCTAAAACCCAGCACAGTAAATTCCCCAAACCAGAATATTAAAAAAAATCCAGTTATGATAACATTATTTACCTAATTTTATTATCTTATATTTGTTTTCCTGTTCGTGCCATGTGGTATTCGGCCAAGTAGAATAGATCACCCTCATTTCCTACCGAGGTGTCGTAGAAGGCGACTAAAGTAAGCATAGTCGTAAAAAACCTAGCCGAATCACATGACAACACGGTTAAAACATGTGCTGATTCCACTTATAAGCTTACAAGTGGTCAAAATTCTTTAAATACAGGTAAATTAAGCAGAAAAGGACTTGTTCAATTTATTGTCTCAAGTGACTATATTCAATTTATGTTTCAGGAAAGTTCCTGTGACTCTGTCGACAAATTCGAAGGTAGGCACAATGCAAATAACAAGGATCTCAACCGGGACTTTCCCGACCAGTTCGACAGATACAAGCCGAACGACGACGAATATCTGTATAGCAACCGGCAACCTGAAACCCAAGCACTGATCCGTTGGGTTCTGTCCAAACAGTTTACGTTATCTGGAAACCTCCACGGTGGTGCATTGGTTGCAAGCTATCCTTATGATGACAGCAGGTATTTCTACTGAATAATGTGCATTGCAAAGCTGTGGTAGTCCAGCGGTAACACCGCGCGACTCTTTCGAGGAGGTCATGGGTTCAAACCCGGGCTGACACCAATGAGTTTTTCTGTTAAAACTTATGTGTCTAATTGATAATTGCAATTTATCACACGCTTTTCGGTGAAGGAAAACATCGTGAGGAAACCTGCATATCTCTAGAGAATTCTGGATATATGTGTAACCTACCAATCCGCATTGGAGCAGCGTGTTAGGTCTTAGCTCCAATCCTTCTCTTCAAAAACGGAGAGAAGAGGCCTATTCTCAGCAGTGGGATAGTAACAGGCCGCTACTTACTTACTAATGTGCATTGTAGCTTGAACATTTTATGTAGTTCAAATTCAAAATATTCTTTATTCAAGTGGACTGTTTACAGTACTTTTGAATCGTCAAATGTTATTAAAGAAGCTACCACTGATTCGGAAGTTCTCCTACCGAAAATAACCAGCAAGAAACTCGGCGGCTAATCTTTTAAAACCTTAACCTTAGTAGCTGGATGATTTTTTAAAAAACGATGAATCTTGAAAAAAGTTTCATCAAGGAGGTCGATCCGGTGTATTTTCTTTCATTAGTCCGCCCGTTATCGGCTGAGCTATAACAACTTTATAAATGATAGCTTAAATATAATTTGCATTCAATTCTACATTTTAGCATTTTTCAATGCTCGAAAACAGAGATAAAACGATTTTTTTTTTAATGAAACTTATCTATATCGATAAAAGCAACCTACATGCTGAATTTCATAAAAATTGTTGGACCAGTTTCCGAGATTCAGAAAATATACTCATTTAAATATTAACGACTTGTGTAGTATCGGGCTGAGTAGAATAGACCACCCTCATTTGTTACCGATATTTCATGAAAGGCGACTAAGGTGAGTTGAACCGCCGTGTGGTGTCCGGTGTAGTAAAATAGACCACCCTCATTTCTTACCGATATGTCGTGAAAGGCGACTAAAGTAAGTTGACCTGCCTTGTGGAACTGCGCTGAGTAGAATAAACCATCGTCATTTCTATATAGGTGTCGTAAAAGGCGACTAAGGTTATTTGACTTCAGGCATGCGGCCGGTCGTAAACTAACAAGCCAAAACATTAGAATTAGAAATTATTTATTTGTTCAACACAGTTTCGATAAACATTATTTAACAAAAGCTTATGATTATTATCTAGATTACACTCTAAAAGTTACCACTAGCAACCGAATTAAGCCTAGCTTGTATTCTTGATTACTAGCGAATGTTGTGCTGACCCCACTTAGAGTAGGATAAGGGCGGAAAAATGAGATGTATCCTTGAACCTACTCTCCTGTAAATTCAAATTTGTTGATATTACAGCGGCAGCCAAGATTGCTGCGTAGAGAGCAGAACGCCGGATAACGATCTCTTCAAACACCTAGCTGGAGTGTACGCGTCACGACATAACCTGATGCACTTTGGTGACACTTGTAAGCCGGAGAAGTTCAAAGACGGAATTACCAATGGCGCTTATTGGTACAATGTACGAGGTAAAAATAACCAATGACATCGTGATCAATGTTCTAAGGAAACTGCGACTTTTGGGCCCTTACATACGAGTAGATTATCTTAACACACGCAGATTATTACTTCTGTACTATATAATTCCGGAAAGTAACGCCTGCTTCTATAAATCAATTTTTTTTTAATCTTTATTTTTTAGAGACTTTAGTATCTGCAGATACAGGTCAGCCCCATCATAACCTAATTACATTTAAGTAAAATTGTATATTAATACATACGAGGTGTGTTCAAAAAGTATCGCGAATTTTGTGTATTTTTAAAAACTATTTATTTATTCGTGAATATTTATTTTCAAGTTCAAAGTAGTCCTTCAGGGATATTATACACTTGTGCCAACGTTTTTTCCAATCTCCGAAGCACTTCAAAAAATCATTATTTTGTATCTTGTTCAGCTCCTCCTTCGATGCCGTCTTTATCTCGTCCGTCGTGGCGTAGCGTCGTCCTTTCATGGGCCTTTTCAGTTTCGGGGACAAGAAAAAGTCACAGGGGGCCAGATCTGGGGAATAAGGTGGCTGCGGTATCATTAGTGTGTTGTTTTTGGTCAAGAAGTCGCGTACAAGCAGCGATGTGTGAGCAGGGGCCTTATCGTGGTCCATTTTTTGAATAAGTAAAAATCGAAGACGAACCAAATCACGTGCAAGCAAAGCAGCTGTCTACAATTAACTGAAAATTCAAAATGGCCAAACTTGTCAGCATAAGTGAGGGACAAATGTACCAACACAACGCCACAAAAAAAACGAAATTCGAATATACGTAACCTGAGAAAATTCAAAATTCGCGATACTTTTTGAACACACCTCGTATAATAAAAAAACTAATTATTATGCTTCATTTTTGAGAGAAGCACTAATAAACTCAAAAACTTTACTGGCCGAATTACACAAAGGAGAAGCTAAAATTGAATTAAAATAACCGACATTCTAGGGTTCAAACCCCGGGCAGACACCAATGAGTTTTCTAGTAAAACTTATGTGTCTAATTGATAATTGCAATTTATCACACGCTTTTCGGTGAAGGAAAACATCATGAGGAAACCTGCATATCTCTAGAGAGTTCTGGGGATATGTGTAAACTACCAATCCGCATTGGAGCAGCGTGGTAGGTCTTAGCTCCAATCCTTCTCTCCAGAAACTGAGAGAGGAGGCCTATGCCCAGCATTGGGATAGTAACAGGCCGCTTCTTTAAGCTCCAAAAGATCCACCTAGATCCAAAAGATCTACTTAGAATTTTAGGGATATGTGTAACGTACCAACGTATTGGAGCATGATGAATGTCTTTATAACTTGTTCGTAGGTGGGATGCAAGACTTTAACTACCTCCACTCGAACTGTTTCGAAGTAACTTTCGAATTATCCTGCTGCAAGTACCCTTCTGCTGACCTTCTACCTACTTTCTGGGAGGACAACAAAGAGTCACTGATTGCTTACATTGAACAAACCCACATTGGTGTTAACGGATTCGTGGTCGACGAGGACGGGCAACCTGTTAAAGTGAGTACTTTATAATTAATTTATAGAATTCGGCGTTACTTTGCGGAGATCCATAATACAAAAGTAATAGTAAAATTATTTTGCTATAATCCGCGATGGAGTAAAATAGAAAATATATATAATGCTAAATGTAGAGTGGACAATCGGTTATCATACCTGATACATGCAGGATTCGTAAAAACACACGCACAAACCACCACCACCGCCACCACAATACACAAGCACTACATACGTTCACTATCACAAACTCAACAATCGTTTCGCCCCGCAACCGAAGCATCATCAGGAGATAGACTCCACGGCCAAAATCGCAAAGCCGGCCAAAGCCTATTTCTTTAGAATTAACAGGATTTCTATAGCCTATATGTTATTCCGGTGTATAAGGAAAAATTGTGCCAAATTTCATCGATACTGGTTCAGCGGATTCGCCGTGTAAGAGTAACAAACATACATCAATACTTACAAACTTTCGCATTTATAATATTACTTGCTTTTACCCGCAACTTCGTACGCGTGGACTGTTGTCGCGTGATAGGTTGATAATAGATGGCGCTTTTTATTGTCATCATATTCCTGTAGAATTAACAAAATTTGTATAGCCTTTATGTTACCTCGGTGTATAAGGAATAATTTTGCCAAATTTTGATCGATATTCGTTCAGCGGATTGGCCGTGAAAGAATAATAAACATACATCCATACTCACAAACTTTCGCATTCATAATTCGCCGGCGTGGAAATCACTATCACAAAGTTTTCCCGAATTGAAATTTTGAGAATAAAAGAAGTTATTGTAATATAAAAGAAACACCAAATTGTAATTTAAAGAAGGTTCTATATCACGTCGTTTGGCTTACGTCGAAGGAGTTATATTGAGAAAGATTTTATATATTTTGGTTTTTGTTTGCTGGATTAGTAGCGGAATCAGTACAATAGTAATTGCAATGTAACATACTTGGTTTGATTTTGTGATGTCGATATTTGGATAGCTGGCCGTGGGTTGGGAGTGACAGAAGCTACTGTTAATTCCAGAACTACGGTCTACGCGGACCTTGTCGCTAGAAAAAAGCTATGAAAATCTGTGTATTTGATTGAAATTTTGAACATAAAAGTAGTGAGTAAAACATAAGAGCTTGAGACATGCTGTGGCGAACTATTTTGTAGTATTTTTGTAGATCTACAACTCTGTAATCTCTATTGGATTACAACGCTACACTCTCGACTAAACCTTCCAAGAGGCGATTTTGTTTACAACTGCACGGATTTCTACAGAACGGCTTAATTGATTTTAATGAGACTTTCACTGGAATTTTGAAGAGGTTTCGGACCAAAATTGACTTTTGAAAAGTGTTTCTTTTAACAATATTTATTCACTTCCAGAATGCTCAAATCACAGTTGAAGGGATCAATCATTCGGTGAGGACGACAGAGTTCGGCGCATACTGGAGGATGCTGCTACCTGGAGAGTACAACGTGACTGCTATGGCAGCCGGGTACGGGGTTAACTTCTATTCCTGTTAACTGTCCTAGCTTTAACTGGTCCGATGGCGCAGTGGGTAGTAAAATTGTTCACTGCCTTCTCGACAAACTGTATACTGTCTTCTGGACAAGCTTTATACTGTCTTCTCGACAAACTGTATACTGTCTTCTGGACAAACTTTATACTGTCTTCTCGACAAACTGTATACTGTCTTCTGGACAAACTTTATACTGTCTTCTCGACAAACTGTATACTGTCTTCTGGATAAACTTTATACTGTCTTCTCGACAAACTGTATACTGTCTTCTGGACAAACTTTATACTTTCTTCTAGACAAACTGTATACTGTTTTTTGGACAAACTTTATACTGTCTTCTCGACAAACTTTATACTGTCTTCTCGACAAACTTTATACTGTCTTCTCGATAATCTTTATAATGAATTTCTTCTCGTCGAACGATATATGCTTGATCTCGACCAGGGAAATGTTGTCTTCGGTGTCAGTTTGTTGTCCTTTTCATATATATTCAAGCCCAAAGGTGTGACACCTAGACATAAGTCCGTTTCCTTCTTATTCTGTAATATAAAACAAAACTGTCAAAATTGACTGCCCGTTGGCGCAGTGGGTAGTGACCCTACCTGCAGCTCAGCCGGTCGCGACTTCGATTCTCGCCGAGAGCCAACGTTTTCTATAAATCAATTTGTTGGTCTTCGAGTCTGAGTATATATTGTATTTAAGTATGTATTTAATAATTATATAAGTATATATTCACCAGTTGTCTGTCTATCATAACACAAGTATTAAATTACTTTGGGGACGGACGACCGTGTGTGTAAGTGTTCCATATATTTATTTATCTTAATATCCCCATCATTATTCTCCTGCTCTTAGAGCACTCTAAGTGGGGTCGGCACAACATGGTCTAAACATGTTGTTACATAATTTGACGTCTTCTTACTTAGTCGTATTTAACGACACATCGGTAAGAAAGAAGGTGGTCTATCTATTCTACTCAACCGAATACCACACGGTGGGTCACCTTACCTTAGTGTGGTCATTTTTTTTTTTTAAAGAAGGATTGGAGCTAAGACCTACCACGCTACCCCAATGCGGATTGGTAGGTTACACATATCCCCAGAATTCTCTAGAGATATGCAGGTTTCCTCACGATGTATTCCTTCACCGAAAAGCGTGTGATAAATTGCAATAATCAATTAGACACATAAGTTTTACTAGAAAACTCATTGGTGCCTGCCCGGGGTTTGAACCCTAGACCTCCTTGAGAGAGGCGCACGGTGATACCGCTGGGCTACCACAGCTTATTGCCACAGTGGTCAACTTAACTTAAATGAAATTTTTAGTTGTCGAATGCGAAGCTGTGTGAGCCTAATGGTAACGCGCGATAAAAAAAGTTCGAAACCTAGGTTCGATTCCCACACCCGACGCTTTCTTTCCTTTTTTTTTATTACATTCTTTAAAAAATTACCGTAATGACTTATTTATTCCATCGATTACTTCTATGAATTTTTGAAGAACGCCTTAATATCGCTCTTCAGGTACACAAACTCACCACCAGAGACGGTGTTGGTGTCTTCCGAAGCACCTACCACCGTCAACTTCACCGTCCACCGTCAGCGTCGGAACCTCACCAGCGGTAAGTCTTACTGGTACCCCAACGCCGCCGTGACGGTATCCCACTGTTGGTTCATCATACAGTTTGTACTAGTACTAATCTTGCGTACATAGTAAAATACACTCTAATCCAATGGTGTAAGGTTCATTTTTAAATAACAACTTCGGCATACTTATATATTTAGTAACTGAGTTTTTTTTAATTTATATATTATAACAATATTATTTAGAAAATAAAATAAACTGCACTGTAAAGATAATGTATTAACTAAATATTTATTTTATAAAATTAAATATACGTGCTATGAAACTGCCGATTTTCGTATCGTACATATATCTGTTTTTTAAGTTTTCTCGAAATTTTGAGGGTGTTCGGTTCTTGATTTCGGATTCAGTGACTCAAAATACACAGGGCGGTCGGGACAAATGCATTTTCCACTTTTCTTTTTGGAACATTATTCACTTTTCCAATTTTTTTAACACACTTTATACACAACCAGACCATATTTTTCGCAATTTTTAATATATATTAGGGATGTGACTTGGAGTAGAAAAAATACATGAATAAATAATCGATTTTTTTATATCAAAATAATTATTATACAATAGGAAATCGTTTTTTGGCTGAATACGTCAAATCATATGACAACATGTTTATAAAATGTGTGCCGACCCCACTTAGAGTGGGATAAGGGCAGGAAGATGATGAATCGATACATTGGTTTTATCCGACAGTGCATCTGTTATCTTAAAAAACTAGAAAAAAGAGGGAAACGAGAAAGAGTATGATTAAATTAATCGATTTTTTATGAAAACATAATCAATTATTAAAAATCGATTATTTTGAAAAAAAATTATTTTAATAATCGATTATTATAAAAATCGTTTAGTTTTTCACATCTCTAATAAATATTACCTACTATAACTGCAGATTTTTGTGGATTTCTTGTTTTTTTTTTTTTAAGTTTTCTCGGTGTTTCGGTGCATAGGTCAAACTATTCGAATGTCAAAATACATAGGTCGGTCTGGTCTAATGCAGTTTTCACTTTATTTTGTGTGCTTGTGTTGTTTATATTGGCTTTTAAATATATTTAGGTGTATTATAAACTTGATTATTTTTATAAAAATATATTAATGTGTAAATAACATTTAAGTCAATTATCTTTAAGCGATATATATTTATATTCTCATGTAAATAATGTACACGTCTATTTATAATAATGGATTGGTGATTGAATATAATATAACAGATTATATATAAATAAATAAATATATGGGACACTTACACGGTCGTCCGTCCCCAAAGTAAGTAACTTAATACTTGCGTTATGGTTGACAGACAACTGGTAAATATATACTGATATAATTCTTAATACATACTTAAATATAAATATACACCCAGGCTCGAAGGCCAACAAATTTTTGTTAGAAAATGTTGGGCTTCGGCGGGAAACGAACCCATGACCCGCGGAGCTGAAGGCAGGGTGGCTACCAACTGCGCCAACGGGCCAGTCATATCTTTTTATTCATATATAACCTAAGATACTGTAGTGTTGTTCACAATTACCCAAAAATCGAATAATCCTTTTAGTATGGAGATTATGACAGTTACTGTGTACAAAAAAATTACAACTTTAATATTTGTATAAGTTGATTCTTTAATTGATATAATGATAGATTATAGTATTTCCAACCATTTATTTAACTTTTGACATAAACTATACAAAATTATATAGTTCAGTAAATTATTATTTATAACATTAATAACAACAGTAAAAAAATACAATTCCAAATGTGCATTTTTTAAAATAGTGACGTGACGTTCTAGTTATCACTAATATTTATTCGATTTAATCTAGAATGATTTAAAATTTACCACTATTTCGTTATGATTGACACAAAATGGCCGTTGCTTTATCGCCAAAGAATATTGTCTATGACTTATGAGGCTCTTTATTAATAAATAATAATTACTTTTTCGTTGTTTTCATGGTTTTTTTTTTAATTAAAATGATAAATGTAAGTTCATATTTATATCAATACCTACAATATTTTATTGCATGTTTATTTCTATAAAACAATACAAAACATTAAGTATAAAGGAAATATCAATATGATAAATCGATTTAAACTTATGTCTGTTAAATTATGACTGTCAAAAATTAAATAAATAATTGGAAAAATTATAGATATTAAGCATTAATAAAATTAAAAATATTGTTTTTTTTTTAAATATCATGCATAGCACAGGGTATTGTAAATTTATTTATTTTTAAATAAAATTGTAAGCTAGAATAGAGATTATTTCGATTAAATTATGTCGAAATTGAAGGTCCAGAAGCTCAAGCTTATAATATTATAAGTTAATAAATTCCTTATATAGTATAAGGAATATATGTATAGGTTTGCGATGTACAATTATTCTTAAAAGGAAATAGAGCGTGGCGTTCCTTCTATTCTTTACTTGTCTATGCCTTGATATAAGTTTACTTGGTTTTTAGCTCAATACATATATTGTTACTTCATATATTCATAAGAAATAAACAAAATAAATATCATTAAAAAAATATCATATGAAATTGAAATACTGGCAAATAAATTGTATGATAACTTGTGATGAGATCGTTTTAATTTTTTATTTTACAAAATTTTTCTTTTTTTTAGTACCTCGTACATAAAGTGATATTTTTTTATTTATTTGAAAGTTAACAGACGATTTATATTTACAAGATATATATTATAGTTTCCTTATACATATCGCTTATCAGCAGCAATAGTGGCACAACTAAAAAAATACGTGTTTTGACCTAGGAATGAAAATGTTAACATACAAATTATTTTCAGCAGTAATACTCACAGAACTCATAATTCTTATTTAGGCCATTCGTTAAAGCATACTAAAGCATTTTTATGCATTTTCCTTAGAAATTAAAAGTTTAACTTAAATTTAAAATAATTAAATTTAATATAATATAATAAAAATTAAATTTAATATAATATTAAAAGTTTAACTTAGAAATTAAAAGTTTAAAAGTTAAAAACCCATTTATTTCAAAACATGACCATTTGAGTTGTGCCACTATTGCAGCCCATAAGCGATATATGCGAAACGAGATTATATTATAAGAAACTACAAAGAAATGGACTATATAGAAACCGGCAATAAGTTTGTGTAAAAATTTATGCTAATTTTTACTTCATATATATGAGGTACTTAATAGCTTTTACCCACAACTTAGCTTGCGTGGACTGTTGTCGCGTGAAAATAATAGATGGCGCTTTTCAATGTCATCCTATTCCTTTGGCATTAACAGGATTTTTATAGTCTATATGTTATTCCGGTGTATAAGGAATAATTGTACTCAATTTCATCGATATTGGTTCAGCGGATTCGCCGTGAAAGAGTAACAAACATACATCCATACTCACAAACTATCGCATTTATAATATTAGTAGGATATGATTTTATTCTAGAAAAATATTTAACACATTTTCATTGGTATAGAAAATATTTAACACAAATTCATTGATATTCAATTAATTATTTAATATATCATTTGGTGCTAAAAAAAGTTGCTTTACGGTGTTTGTGAAATGATTTTTTAATCCTCTCGCATGAAAAAAATATTCATAAATTTTCATTTTGGTCATATTGTTATTTTGGTGATGGTTTTTTTGTTTTTTTTTTTCTGTTACGTACTGTTGATTTGCCCTGAGTTAATTTAATTTTCTGTTTATAAAACAACCTTTGCTAATATTCCTGGTAGTTCTTTAATGTAATAACATTTATTAATCTGGCAACCCTTAATAATAAAATTGAACTTGTATAATATAGAGTAGTTCCACATTACGTACGTTTAATCTAAAATTATATCCAAACCACAGTAACCAGAAAGTAAACTAAAAACACGTTTTAACTTAACACATAAGAAAAAGATTATAACAATATTTTCTACTTATTAAATTTCCATTTCTTCAAGTAGATTGCGATTAGCAATAGATAACAAATAGTTCTTTAATTTTTGTTTTATTTATTTATCATAGTTAATAGATGTAGATTGCGGTACTAATGATTCAAATGTTATGATAAAGTAATTTAACGATAACCCGCGTTAGTAAAGAAAATATCGCACGTAGGACACAACACCATCAACAAGAACACACTACACAAGCACTACGACAACCTTAACGATCGTTTCGCTCCGTAATCTAAGCATCATCAAGAGATAAGTCCCACAACAAAATCGCAAAGGGACGCATAACCCAAACAAGTATTACATACAAATAGTTTAACCTCCACAATTGCATTCGCTTCCAAACACGTGTAGCAATGTTTAGGATCTGTAAAAAGTGAGCATGAAAATTTGAAACGATGTAAATACCATGGGTTATAGACGGCCTTATTAGATTTAATGTCACTTCGTTTAATATAATCCTAATCAAGTAGTGTGTAAAGCTACTATTATTAGCGCCAAATACTGATTACACCAAGAAAAATGCTTAACCCTATAAAATGTTCTGTATTTATTCTTCTTAAAACAATAAGGTTGAACCGTTAGAGAAGAATATAAAATATTCTGTTTTTCTTTTTAAAACAAATGGTTTTTACATAACTATAGTTTTAATGCGATAACATTGGACGCAATTTCAAGATAAAATCTTTTAGACCTATCTTTTTGATACATATAATTCGGAACTGAATAGTTAATAAATAAAACCATTTTGTTTCAACCTACTAAAGGTTTAACATTTATACAAGCACAATCTTTAACTGGGTGTATGCAGGTTAATGTAATTAATTAATCGTTGTAAATAATACTTAAAAGTTATCGTTGTAAAAAGGTGGTTGCAAATTTAATATTATAAGATAGGAGTTCCTCCATAAATAGTACAATCTAGGTAATCAAATCGGGGGCAAATTTTCAGTCCGTAGTAGGATCGCTCGTCACCCTATCGACGGTCTTTCCGCAGAAGATTTCTCCCACCATAACTATGTGAAGATGGAGAAGTTCCTTCATGACTTAGCAGCGTCGTATCCTAATATTACAATATTGAGCAGTATTGGCAAATCTGTCGAGGGTCGTGAACTTTATGTTTTGGAGATAACTCAAAATCCTGGACGACACATACCTGGTGAGTGCTCTTTGCTTTATTTATTAATTTATTTATTGCACATAAAACAAAATCACAAAGTACAAACTAATATAACACAATAATATACGATAGGGGTCGTAATCCAAAATGAAAATCTATCGCAGAAATCTATTACATTTCAAATTAACATTTTCATATATGTAAAACGTTTTCTATCATTTTGTGTCTGATTTTATTACCAAAGGCAGTAAAAAGGCATTTTTTAACAACGCAATCCAAGGTAGATTTTGAATGTATATCAGGTGTTTTCTCAGCAGACATTCCATCATTAAAAAGCTGTATTAAATCATTGCATTGTATTTTATTCCAATATTGTCTATTAATGGTAGAAGCATTAACATTTTTTATGAACTAGAAGCTTCTATCGAGTTTATTTTACATCGCTAGTCCAATGTTTAACATAAATTCATTCACAGGCAAACCTGAATTCAAATACGTCGCTAACATGCATGGGAACGAGGTAGTGGGAAGGGAATTACTGCTCCTCCTGGCCAAATACCTCTGCCAAGAGTATACAAAAGGCGATGCTCGCATCCAGAAGTTGCTCAATAGCACCAGAGTGCATCTCATGCCTAGTATGAACCCAGATGGATATGAGCGTGCTACTGTCAGTAAGTAATTACATCTTTAAGTTCTTAATTGAACAATAAGTTCTGTCGTATATTTATGTTTAAACTAGGCTTAGTCCGTTCAACTCCTGATTATGAAAATTGTCTATATCTCAAAAAACCCTTACTTTTATAATACCAATTTCTTCTGGATCAACTACTAAAATTAAAATATACCTACCTAAAACTAAGCCTATAGTTTAGTATCGGATGTCGGTAAAACTCGGATGTTACAATTATTCATATGTTATAATGCATCCGTGACAATTGGTCTAACCTACTTTTCTTCTATTTTGAACGAAGAAATAAAAATAGACGTCTCAGGGGAAATTTGTAGTTATTTTAGCAAAATTCGCTAAATTTTTGGCTGCAATTATTGGAGTATACTTGGATTCTTGCAATTTATCTTTATTTCCTGGGCGATAATTTTCTAGGCGTAGACTCTTACAGTTGTCTTAAAGGAAAAGCCAAATCCCACTTGCATAACCAACTTTAATTTGCATAAATAGGTTAGAGAACCAAATTAGCAAATTTCAGTTTAGTTACATACATCATTTTTGTATTTCAAGATGTTATATTCAATTAGAGAAAGGAATGCAAAATGAAAGAATTAAACTAAAATGTCTATATTTATATTTAGCTCATACCAAGTAAGGATGGACTGTGGTAAGATGTTTGTTTTGAATTTGGTAATCATATTAAATCAGCATGCGGAAGTTTATGCTTTATTTTTTGCGAACAATTTTCGTATTACAATTTCCGATGTTTTCAACGTTTTTTTAAACCGGTTTTTGAGTTATTTGTACAAAATATTAAATTAAAAGCATGTACATTGTTTTATAACTACTTAAGTTTATGTCAAGAAATGTAATGAGGCTTCAATCATTTAAATCACTTATACCTGATATTAGCTATGGCACGATTTTAATCCGTGACATTTATAGTACGCTTTTCAATTTCAGTTGAATTTCTTCAGATTTCTAATATCCGAAAATATTACCTCCTTTCATTAATTTATTAAATATGTTATTTCGTTTAGTTAATGATTTGTGTATCATGAATGATTATTGTGCGTGTTCAAATCACGTCGCGGTCATCAATATAAAATGCCCTATATGAAGACTAAGAAAAATATCTAATTTTGAACGATGGTTTAATCCGCACCATTCAGGTATTAAATAATATCCGCGACACAAGCGTTCGGGTGAACTGGCGGACTGCTAGGCAAGCAAGATACCATAGGTTTTGCGCAAGCGCAGCTCAATTACTTTATAGTGAAACCGTCCGCGCATCCTGAGTTTGCTTATGGTTTATCTTGAGTTTGCCGACGTGAACCCACTCCTAACACAAGCATTTAGCTTAGCTGGAGTGGTTAACAAGTTTACTAATAGTTTGTGACCCAAATTGCTAGTAAACTTAAAAAATAACGCTTGATTTTGTAGTCATAGCAGTTTTTATTGATTTGATTATTGTATGGACCCATACCATATATTCTACGATATTGTTACTATATCTTGGGACGCATAAAAATTGGATACCAATACAACTATAAGTTTTGCTAAGCTACATTATAATAACACAGATGACTTCGACGGCTACAAAGGCAGAGCGAACGCACATAACGTCGATTTAAATAGAAACTTCCCCGACCAATATGGACCAACGCAGGTAAAATATAATTTCTCTACTTTAGTCAAGCTTGACAAGCTCAGTCAAGCTGGACAATTTAGTCTAAATGAACTAAATTAGCTTAAATACTCCAATGCTTGATCCTGAATCTAGACAAATATATAACCTTTATCAGCGTCAAATACGATATTCAAGCAAAAAATAATAACAAGTACTTACAATATAATTGAATATAGCAAAATAACTTATGTAGTTTCCTTACTAATACTATTATATTAGGTCCTTACATATGAAATTGGTGTTTTCTATGGGAGGAACATAAAGCCGTTTTTTTTTAATGAAATATATTTAATTAATCAAAGTATGTACCATTGCTATTATGTACCATTGCATTGATCCCCTTACTAAAAAAACGATTCGGGCGGGAATCAATAAAATCTTTGAAGGCGGTTTGGACTGCCCCATCGGAGTTGAATTTTTTTCCTTGCAAATAGTTATCCAAATTGCGAAAAAAATGGTAATCTGTTGGAGCAAGGTCCGGAGAGTAAGGTGGATGTCTAAGACATTCTAATAAAAGCTCCTCTGATTTGGTAGCCGTCTGTTGTGCAGTGTGTGGTCTAGCGTTGTCCTGAAGCAGCAGTGGCCTAGAGCGATTGACCAGCCTCGGTTGTTTAGCAGCTAGCTTTTCCATCATGGTTTGCAGTTGCTGACAATAGATATCTACCGCAATCGTCTGGCCAGATTTAAGAAAGCTGTAGTGAACGACACCGGCACTAGTCCACCAAACACTTACAAGCAACTTGTTTTTAGTCAATTTTCGCTCAGGGCAGGATTTGGCTGGTTCGACAGGGTTCAGCCATTGCGATGAGCGCTTCCGATTATCGTAGAGGATCCACTTTTCATCACAGGTAATGATTCGATTTAAAATTCCTTCATTATTGTGCCGGTTGAGTAACGTAACGCAGCAGTCGACGCGCGTTTGTCGGTTTGCTTCACCCAATTCATGAGGTACCCACCTTTCAAGCTTTTTCACCTTCCCAATTTGCTTCAAGTGGATTAGAATAGTTTTATCACTAACACCGGAGCCTGCAGCTAACTCGGACGTGGTTTGCGATGGATCCGCTTCCACAATAGCCTTCAATTCTTCATTATCAACTTTGGACTCCGGCCGTCCACGAGGCTTGTTCTGCAGGTCGAAATTTCCAGGACGAAAACGTTGGAACCAAAAACGCACTGTGTTTTCTTTTGCGACACCGTCACCATACACATCATTAATCCTTCGAGCCGTTTCTGCAGCACTGGTGCCACGGTGGAACTCATACTCGTAAATAACGCGATATTTCATGTTTTCCATTTTGTAAACAGAGTGACACAAAGAAAAAAACAAAAGAAGAAAAAACAAATGAATTAGGGGGTTTGAAACACAAATGCATGAGTAAATAGCTGTATGAATTTGAATTTGGAACTCGTAACCATAAAGGTAATATTTGAGATCAAAGTGGCCAGTACGACAAAACGCCAATTTCATATGTAAGGACCTAATATATTATGTGTGTTATTATACTTGTGTAGTGTGTTGTTACGAATGAAATTATTTTTCTTTCTTTCTTTCTTTCTTTCAGTATAGCGAGCATCTGTGACTGTAGAGATATGATGGGATGTGCTGTAGTATTATATATTTACTATCATTATTTAGCGTTATTGTTTTATTTTATTTTATTTAATTTACTTTCTTTGTCTTAGTTGAATTTGTTTTGTGATGTGTTGTGTTTAATTAGTGTAAGTGAATCATGTCCGTTCTAATTAAGTAAATAAAATAAATTGGTTGCAATTTTTACAGGATAACGTAACTCCAGAACCTGAAACCTTAGCTGTTATGAACTGGTCCCTTTCTCTACCCTTCGTTCTGTCAGCTAACTTGCATGGTGGAGCCTTGGTCGCGAATTACCCGTACGATGGCAACGTGCAGATGAGGAGCGGTTTGGAGAATCCTTCACCAGATAATGCGGTATTTGTGCATCTAGCGCACGTGTACTCTGAGGTAAATGTTATTTCCTTAGTTACTTTTTTATTTAATAAAACATATTGTCTATGCTAAGATTTAAAAACAGATTGAATTTGAAATTTGAAAGATTGAACAGTTTAATTTTATTTTTTTTATTTATTTATTTTCTTACATATGACAAATAGGGCTTAAATTAATATATGACCATCTGCAGCCGAACTAGTTAAAACTGTATATTAATTTAATTAAAGTAATTGTTTACGCCGTGTGGTATCCGGCTGAGTAGAATAGTACCACCCACATTTCTTAACGAGGTGTCGTAAAAGGCGACTAAGGTAAGTCGACCCGCCGTGTGGTATCCGACTGAGTAGAATAAACCACTCTTATTTCTTACCGAGGTATCGTAAACGGCGACTAAAGTAAGTTCACCCACCGTGTGGTATCCGGTTTAGTAGAATAGACCCCTCTATTTCTTATTGAGGTGTCATAAAATACGACTCAGGTAAGTTGATATCAAGCAGGCGGCCAGTCGTAAAAACGCAGCCAAATCATGTGACAACATGTTTATAGCATGTTGTGCCGACCCCACCTAGAGTGGGATAAGGGGAGGGAAATGGTGTGATGATGATGACTTTTTTATTTAACAAAACATATTGTCGATGCTGATATAAAAAAAGCTTGAATCATGGCCAACTATCAGCTAAAGCACTTTTAAGGACTTACTGCCAAGTATTTTTAAGTATTTTTAGTAAATGTGTGCGTTTATCGTAATCCCATACCATTACGATGATTTATATGTTTTCATCATCATCCTCCTGCCCTTATCCCACTCTAAGTGAGGTCGGCACAACTTTTTACAAACATGTTGAATGATTTGGCTACGTATTTTACGACCGGCCGCCTGCCTGACGACAATTTACCTCAGATATATTTTACGACACCTCGGTAAAAAGAGGGTGGTCTATTTTACTCAACCGGATACCACACGATGGGTCAACTTACCTTAGTCGCCTTTTACGACACCTCGGTAAGAAATGAGGGAGGTTTATTATATTCAGCCAGATATTAAACGGCGTGATGATTTATATGTTTTATAAATTTATAAAAGAGATGAGTTTTATAAAATAAGGTCAATTAATGAATGTATTGATATTTGGTATCCGTTTATGATGGTAATAATAAATACTGCTTGACAAATGAGCTCGACTAAGTTCCGTTTGAAGGTAATTGACCAAATCAATTACGTACAAATACTAAGCAGTAAAGTTTCATTCTTAGTTCAATCTTTGTTGTGTCATAGCCAGTATAAAAATAGTTCAGACTATTAGCTCCATTAGCAAAAATTACACGACCATTGTAAAGCTATACAACTATGCCTGATATAGTTTTAAAGCTATTTTTTTAATTGTATCATTTTTATATTCTATTTTTCGATAGCACATTATACACACTGACAATGTCTTTAAAATTTTACCTTGTATATATAACAGACTCATCACAAGATGCACCTCGGGCAACCTTGCAAGAACAACGACAGAAGCGATGACAAATTTCCTGAGGGCATCACTAATGGCGCTAAATGGTAACCATATGATAAACTGGTTAATGATTTATCTAATGTATTGTTACGTACAGAGTTTTGAAGATTTGGATAAAACTGGTGACTCGTTATATAAACTAAATTTAGCTTTCTAGTACAAAATTAAGCACTTTGCAGTTTCTTATCCAATAACAAGGCCGAGGCCAGCATAAATTGACTTTTATCGCATTTATGATCGCTATTTGCAAACTGAATTCCCGAGGCGCGCGATCCGGTAGCTTACATACTGTCTAATCGATTGAGAAGATTTTACTTGCAATTGCTCGCTAGACGTTAGTACAATGACAGGGATACGGTAAACGATTCGTGAACAACGTGAATGTTCGTGTCAAGCGTATTTGAACTCTATGGCTTGAACATTACTAACAGTTTTTGCATGTTCGTAACAATATCCTATACATAATACTTTCAAACGCTTCCAAAAAGACAGTATAGACAACTTATAGCATCATTCCCCTGCCCCTATTTCACTCTAAGTGGGGTCTGCACAATATGTTTTTCTATCCATTCTCTACTGTCATTCGTTAGCACTGGAGCTACTTCTTTTAAATGAATTTCATACTTCACACAACCCGTCCATCTCTTTTTCGGCTTCCCTCTAGTGTCCATCCAAATTTATATTTAACACTCGTTTAATTTAAATATTAACCAATGGGCTACAGTTCTGAGGTTTTGGGCAGTTTTAATAGATGGCAAGAGGTAATTACAAATTTTTTATTACCTACAACAAACAGAACGCTTATTATTTAAAATTTCATACAAAACGGTCAACTATTAGTACATGGTGAATTACTTGTACCTTATATTAGAAAAATACTAATAACTGATATATTCTATATTTATATGAATCAATAACATCTCAGGTATGTGCTAGCTGGTGGTATGCAAGACTGGAACTACCTTCACTCTAACGACATGGAGATCACGTTAGAACTTGGCTGTTTCAAATTTCCTCCCGCCTCAGATCTGCCCACCTATTGGCAAGATAACAAAGAAGCATTGCTTTTGTTTATTGAACAGGTATTTATAAATTATTAAGGTATTTATGAATATAATTTACTTTACAATAGATTGTCTCACTTAGGGATACCTTTGTACACTTTTTTTTATTAATAATGTTTTTCCAACGTTTTTTTATGGTACATAAATAAATAAACACTCAAAGTAACTACCATCACTTCAGGACGGACTTATAAGGTGTTTTTTTTTAATATCTTAAATATGAGTCAACAAGCCTTTTGCGGTAAATGTTTAAAGTCTTGCATGTGTGTGTATTTAATGCATTAACTAAATAAATTTTTGCTCTTAATATGTAACTTTTTTTTTAACTTAAATTAGAAGCAATTTAATTACCAAAATCTTACCAAATCAGCCTCAAATTGCATTTAGCAAAATTTTGCAAAAAAAAAACAGTACTCAATAACAATTGACCATTAAAGACAGGAATGAATTCGGACACCATCTTTAAAGATTTATGACGTAATGACTTATGACGATGTCCAAGGTACAAAAGTAATAATAAAATTAATTTGCTATAATGATTCATCATCATCATCATCCTGTCTTGGCCCGTTGGCGCAGTGGGTAGTGACCCTGCCTTCAGCTCCGCGGGTCGCGGGTTCGATTCCCGCCGAGGGCCAACATTTTCTATAAAATGAATTTGTTGGCCTTTGAGCCTGGGTGTATATTTGTATTTAAGTATGTATTTAAAAATATATAAGTATATATTCACCAGTTCTCTGTCTACCATAACACAAGTATTAAGTTAGTTACTTTGGGGACGGACGACCGTGTGTGTAAGTGTCCCATATATTTATTTATTTATTTATCATCGTCATCCTGTCTTTATCCAACTCTTAGTGGGGTCGGTACAATATCTTATAAACATGTTGTCACATGATTTGGCTGTATATTTAACGACCGGCCGTTTGCCTGATGTCAAGTTATCGTAATAGTAGTTTACGACAACTCGGTACGAAAAAGGGTGGACTATTCTACTCAACCGGATACCACACAGCGGGTCGACTTACCTTAATCGTTTTTTATGAAACCTCGGTAAGAGAAAAGAGTGGTCTATTCTACTCGGCGGTATAGCAAAATAATTTTATTATTACGTTTGTATTATGGATCTCCGCAAAGTAACGCCTAATTCTATAAATGATCTTCAAGGTCTTCTGGAGCTAATGATTATTTTCTAGCAGCTTCTATTCATAGTGAACGAATAGTTTCGAATGTTCTAGAAAATTTTCTTTCCCTTCAGGTCCACAAAGGCGTCCACGGCTTCGTCCATAGTCACATCGGGCACGCGTTACCAGGCACTACTATTTCCGTTTCCGACATACATCACTCCGTTCGGACTGCAAGAGATGGGGACTATTGGAGGCTGCTGACTCCGGGCACCTATAACATCACCGCGAGCAAAGACAAGTAACACTGGCTTGTTTTATAACCGTTCATAATTGTTCGCATCATAGACAAACTATATCGAACCCTATCTGTAACCAACCTATCAATTTTTCTCGTTGTGTCAAAGTCAAGTCGAATTTCTCAATTAAAGAAGATTCTATACATCACGTTGCTTAGTCAAAAAAGTTTTTTTAAGAAAGTTTTTATACAAAAGTAATGAGAATATTATTTTGCTATAATCCGCGATAAAAGAAAATATATGTAATGCTAAATGTAGAGTGTACTATTCGTTCTCATACCTCATACATGCAGAATTTGTAAAAGCCTTGCGATCGCAGCTTTGCGATTTTGTCGTGGAGTCTATCTCCTGACGATGCTTCGGTTACGGGGCGAAACAATTGTTGAGATTGTGGTAATGAATGTGTGCAGTGCTTGTGTATTGTTGTGCCATCGGTGTCGGGTAGTGCATTAGTTCTTGCTTCACATGCTGTCACATGATTTGGCTAAGTTTTTTACGACCGGCCGTCTACCTGACATTAACTTAACTTAGTCGCCTTTTACGACACCTCGGTAAGAAATGAGGGTGGTCTATTCTACTCAGTCGAATACCACACGGTGGATCAACTTACGTTAGTCGCCGTTTACGATACCTCGGTAAGAAATGTTGTTGATCTATTCTTCTCAGCCAGATACCGACACTTAAATAAAGAAAGCATTTAATTTAAATAAATATGTTATCTGTTAAATGTTAAATAACGCCGATATTACCAATACTGGTCATACAAAAGATATATATAGAAGCTGTGGTAGCCCAGTGGTAACATCGTGCTCTTTCGAGGAGGTCCCGGGCTCAAACCCCGGGCAGACACCAATGAGTTTTCTATTAAAAACTTATGTGTCTAATTGATAATTGCAATTTATCATACGCTTTTCGGTGAAGGAAAACATAGTGAGGAACCCTGCATATCTCTAGAGAATTCTGGGGATATGTGTAACCAACCAATCCGCACTGGAGCAGCGTGGTAGGTCTTAGCTCCAATCCTTCTCTGCAAAAACGGAGAGAAAAGGCCTATTCTCAGCAGTGGGATAGTAACAGGCCGCTTCCTACTTACTTACTTAAAAGATATATAAAGAAATATCTCTTTTATTAGATACGAGAATGTAACGGAAGAAGTCACAATACCAGAGAACGGTTCGATCAGCCTTAACTTTACGCTCATGCCGGATGACCCTCAGCACTGGTCTTCAGCGTACGACTTCCGGTAAGTACATTGGACTACAGACCTTATTGCTATACACATTGAGTTGACTTTTTCAAAAACGTTGTGTACAGTGAAATGAAAAAGGATTTATTTAAATACACGTTCTACTTATGATTTAATTTTTTTTTTAATCTAACTGCCTTGGGTTCTAGTTCTTATATTATCATTCTCTTACCCTTATCCCACTCTAAGTGGGGTCGGCAGAATACGTCTTCTTCCATTCTGTTAATCTCCAATATCTGTTCCATCAATCAATTCAAAATTATTTATAGAATTAGGCGTTACTTTGCGGAGATCCATAATACAAAAGTAATAATAAAATTATTTTGCTATAATCCGCGATGAAGTAAAATAGAAAATATATATAATGCTAAATGTAGAGTGGACAATCGGTTATCATACCTGATACATGCAGGATTCGTAAAAAACACATGCACAAACCTCCACCACCGCCACCACAATACACAAGCACTATATCGCAAAGACCAAATGGCTTTGCGATTTTGGTCGTGGAGTCTATCTCCTGAAGATGCTTCGGTTGCGGGGCGAAACGATTGTTGAGTTTGTGATAGTGAACGTATAGTGCTTGTGTATCGTGGTGGCGGTGGTGGAGGTTTGTGCATGTGTTTTTTACGACTCCTGCATGTATCAGGTATGATAACCGATTGTTCACTTACATTTAGCATTATATATATTTTCTATTTTACTTCTTCGCGGATTATAGCAAAATAATTTTATTATTACTTTTGCAATTTAAAATTATTGACATTAACTACCTTGTAACGGACGACTAACTTGCTACATTTACTACACTGACGATTAAAACTGAGAAAAAGATACCATCATTGTATCATTACCAGCGCCCAAAGATCATCACAAGAACTAAGAAGAAACAAGTAGTCCTTCGAGCCGGATGAATTTGATACGTACGGCGTAGAACATTCAACACGATCATCATCATCAACATTCTCTTACCCTTATCCCACTCTAAGGGGGGTCGGCACAATATGTCTTCTTCGAATCTCCTCTATCATTCGTCAACTGTGGTCCCACTCCTTTAATATGCATATCATTTTTTACACAATCCATCCATCTTTTTTTCGGCCTCCCCCTAACTATACATCCATCCACAGTCATATTTAAAACTCTTTTGGCATGATTTTCATCCCTCCCCATTACATGACCATACCAACTTAGTCTCGCACTTCTCATCTTTTCTGTAATGGCGCAACTTTTCTTATATTATATATTCTTTAAATACTATAAAATATTATTAGTTTTACTTATATTTAGATTTTTCTTAATAATTTAATGCTTACTGTCAATGTATTTAGATTCTATTCATTGCATTTTCTATTTGCAATTGGTTGTGAATAAAACTTGAAAAATGTATTATATTTAAAAATTAACTCTAATATTATTAAAAATCTTATTATTTATTAGTTGCTTTGAATTCTGCTTATTGCTTTTTTAATTTATAGTTTATGTACATATAAGATTGCTTATATGGGTAAAAAATATTTATATACTTCATTAATTTCTTTTTATAATTAATATTAGTTTGATTTAAAAAATATATATATTTGTTTATCTATGTAATAAGTTTGCGGTTGTTATCTTTTTCAAAATATAGGCAATCTATTTATTTCACTGTACTAATGGATTTTTTAAAATATTTTTTTCTTATTTTGTATTTTGCACTGAATCTCATTTACATTATACATAAGGATATGTTAAAAAATAATACTAATATTTCATTATTATTTCCTATTTCTTAGCTATATGAATATAATACATTTGTTAATTTAGTATAACTAAATATAAAGATTCTTAATATTTATATATAAAAACTAGATATTTAAGCACGGCAAATACAACTTATATTACAAGCCTTTTTCTTTGTAACTATGTCTACTTAACCTTCTTCATAATAGCTAGCCTAGCTTAGTATAGTAATCTAAAGTAGTATATGTTTATGTAAATAATAAATATATGTATGCATCAAGCTTTGTGTATTGTTTGCACTAACTGTCTGTGCTACTAATATAAAAAATAATAGAATATAAACATATATCTTTCTATTTTGGAAGAAATTTGTCAAACAGCCTTATTAATATATGCAGAATCAAAAACGCTTACGCTTGCAATTTTTTCCAATACAACTGTTCGACTTGAAGTTAACTGCTTATTTATAAATAGCATTCGCTAAACCAAGGATCCTTTATGCAATGTTGTCCAGAAAAATAAGTTTTGCTGGAGACGTAAAATCCACAAAAAACTGTATTTGAAATGACATTTCCTCAGCAAGATATAAAAATTAGCTCGTCGTATAAAATCGAGATTAATACAAGATTCTTATAAACTTATGTATATCCATGTTATTGACAATTTATCACAGGCTTTTCGGTGAAGGAAGACATAGTGAGGAAACTTGCGTATCTTAAGAAAATCTTGGGATATGTGAAAACTACGAATGCGCCTTGCATCCGTAGATTTTAGCACAAAAACTTCACTCTTATATATTTAATATCGTTGTTAGTTTTTCTGTAAAATAAAATAAAACAGAGAAAGGCTGTCTGACCACTGTCTGTGGGGAGATAGCCTTTGTAAGAATACGATATGTTGGGCTTGACTAAGCTCAAATGTTATAGCTGTCACAAATTCTAATATAAAAAGCATATATACCAAAATTGTCGACATGTATCTAATATGTCTATAAATTATTGCACCCATTGCAGATATAATAATAATTTTGGATCTCAATAAATTCTATTCCGATAAAAAATATAATATGTTAAAATTTATTGTCCAATATCAAAACATTTTCAAATCAACTTTTAAATAGATATTTGTAAATTCAAATTTATGGCACTAAAAAGTGTTTGGGTGAATTTTGATATAATCTGTCCTGGTACGATATATTGGATAATTTATTTTGGTCCTTAGCATATTAGACAACATAATGAACACGCGATACCACACGCCCCTGGAAATGTACTCTGAGTTGGCGGAATTGGAGAATAAATATCCTGATATTGCTGAATTCCGAGCCGGGGACAGTATGAAGACGGCTACTCTTCACGTGCTTAAACTTACAGATGATGTGAGTAATGATTACTAATAAAAGCTATCATCATGGGTGTATATTTGTATTTAAGTATGTATTAAAAAAATATATAAGTATATATTCACCAGTTGTCTGTCTACCATAACACAAGTATTAAGTTACTTACTTTGGGGACGGACGACCGTGTGTGTAAGTGTCCCATATATTTATTTATTATCCTCCCGCCCTTATTTCACTCTAAGTGATCGGCACAACGTCATAAAACGTTGACAACATGTTTATAAAAATATGTTGTCAACCAACCGCATCAAAATCTGTTGCGTAGTTTTAAAGTTTTAGGCATACATAGGGATATATGGACTAACAAAGAATGTGACTTTGTTTTATAATATGTAGTGATGTATCATCAATATCTCATCTGTATCTTCTGCGAAGATTTTTATGGCAAACTTTTTACACCTTATTTCATTTTATTACGGATCCCTATTTTTTAAATGTAATATGGCCTGTGTTGCTCAGTAAAAATGCAGATTTCCAATGGTGAAAGAATTTTTAAAATCGGTGCAGTAGTTTTTGTGTGAAAACATTCATACAAATTTTTCCTCTTTATAATATTAGTATAGATATGTTCGTAATTAAACAATTTCTTCTAGTCCGGAGCACCAGAAGAGGCGAAGTTCCACATTGCGCTCGTAAGCAATATGTACGGGTCCCAGCCCTTGGGTCAGGAGATGTTGTTCAACTTCGCACGCCACATCTGCACGGCCTATACCATCGGCGAACCGCACCACAAAAAATTGCTGCAAAACACTGTCCTGCATTTCATACCGAACTTGGATCCGCTGTTTGGAAAAATATTAAAACAAGTTAGTATCTTCCTTAAATCCGAATATATAAGATAACTTTATAGAATAATATGAATAAAAAGTACATGTATCTAAATAAATATACCAGTTTTTAAGAGATTTAGTTAATAGTTTACCCCTTATTCCCAATCAACTTCCTTAACAATCGAGATTTTCCCGACTGAACATTGGAATATGTAGGGTATATGTAAAGTTTCCTGGGTATTAATATTTAACTTCAGACATTTCTATAAAAGCACCAAATTGACTTAATTCGGCTAAAATTATGCTCAAATTGGCGGTTGTAACCCTCTGGTTAATGATCACGTTATAGCGACGTAAAGTAAAGTAGCGGCCTATTAGTCTCCCACTGCTGGGAATAGGCCTGTTCTCTCCGTTTTTGGAGAGACGGATTGGAGCTAAGACCTACCACGCTGCTCCAATGCGGATTGGTAGGTTACACATATCTCCAGAATTCTCTAGAGATATGCAGGTTGCACTATGTTTTCCTTCACCGAAAAGCGTGTGATAAATTGCAATTATCAATTTGACACATAAGTTTTAATAGAAAAACTCATTGATGTCTGCCCGGGTTCGAACCCTTGACCTGCTCGAAAGAGTCGCACGGTGTTCACCGCTGGGCTCAATAATACGTAATAACACTCAATAATACAACGTAATCCGTGTAAATTTTGTGGGTAGATTAGCTAATGAACTTAATGCTGCTTCTATACCATCAATAATGATTGCTGTCTTTTAGCAAAAAGTAGAAGCTGTGATTGGCTAATAGTTCGAGGCTAGTCGATTCGTTTTTCCGTCCAGCTGCATTAATTAATTTCCTTAAGCCCCTGTACACGCTGTCACATGTCAATAAAGTCATATGTCCCATGTATAGTTATAGGAAATGTGACTTTATTCTTCAGATAGGGTGATGTATACCATCCTAATCTTGCACGTCCTATTGCTTTTGCAGTGGGCGCAATTTTCAGATCCTTCATCTAAATAATGTAACATAATTTTGATTTTAGTACGATCAAACAGAAAAGTGTGATTTAGAGTCTATAGAAGAGGAATTCGGCGACAGCCTGTACGGTTACTTGACAAAGAAGGACCTTAACCCTCTGTCCAATTACACCAGGGAGAAAGCCTTCGTAGGGCTTCTCGAGGCTGAAAGATTCGATTTAGTCCTCGAACTGGCATCTGGCACTGAAGCCGTCACGATTCCAAACTTCTCCAAGGATATCTACGAGAAGTTCGGCCAAAAGTATCAAGATTACAGAACATCCAGCAATTCATACGAATGTAAAGAGAAAATTGATTCAGTTCACGAGAACCTTTTAGATTTGGTGCTGGAAAGGTTTAATACGCCGATTATTTCTGTTGGGCTGAGTTGCTGTAAAATGCCATTGCCGAGTGACATCGGTTGGGCTTGGAGGAACAATTTGCGTGGGATCATGAAGTTCATTGAACAGGCGAATACTGGTGAGTTTCACTAATTTATCCTTGCACTAGTTCTGCCATTGGCTTCTACAGAGTGGAAATTAGTGTATCACAAAATTTTGGTTGAATTAAAATTTTGATTATATAAGTAGTTATTGCGAGTTAACTATAAGAGATAGAGACATGGTTTCACGGACTTTTTTGTAGTATTTTTGTAGATCTCCAATTCTCTGGTACATTACTTTAGTGTATCTTTGATGGTTTACACGGCGCGAGCAACTAACGCTCCCAGCAGAATTTTTTTTACAACTTGGCGACTTTTTTAATACAATTAACGTTAAACGGTAATGTACTATTAATTTAAACTTTCCAATAAAATTGCGCTACCTTTTAATAAAACTGTACGAAAATCCGTTCAGTAGATTTTGAGAAAATCGATCACATACAGACGGACGGCTTTTGGGGACTTTGTTTTATAATAAGTATAGATCAAGATTAAAGAATAAAATAAAATGTTGCCTTATCCATTTGAGATATAAAACAATATGGCTCTTGCTCCTTTATAGGGCTACAAGAAATTCACGACGTCTTATGTGGCCAAAGCACTTGTTTATAAGTTTATTAAAATTACGAATATTTTGGATTTGAATCAATAAGCCTGGCCGAAATTTAGCCGTGTGACATACATAAGGGGTTGCCTTATATTAATTTTCTTAATTTTCCTTATTTTATAAATTTTAATTAATTTCCAGGTGTGGTGGGCTACATAAGGAATGAGGAAGGCGGTCCGATGCGTAACGCGGTGGTGGCGATAGCGGGCTCGTCCCGTCAGTACCGCGTGTCGCCCAACCTGGCCTTCTACCGCGCGTTGCTACCTCCAGGAGACTACCGCGTCATCGTGCGCTGCCACGGATACCACGATCAGGTACAAATTTCAAATTCAAATTCATAATTTTTATTCAAATAGACTTGTAAACAAGTGCTTTTGAATCGTCAATTCTACTGCTGGTTCGGATACCTGTTCCTATCGAGAAGAGCCAGCAAGAAAAGCGGTTGTTCTTTTCAACATAATACTTATAACTAGTTATATTAAGTCATTACTATCTTGTACAGGGTCGGACCGTAGCTATATCCACGCATTGTTATCATCTAAACTCCTCAACAGTATAGTAGGCTTTTTGGCCTCACTTTAATAGTGTTTTTAAACTGCTGTAATGGCGAAGCTAAAATCGATTGCGGAATTTTATTATATTAATAGCATTAATTCCCCAATCCTAGAGACTAAATGAGATTTGTAACGTTTATTTTGATACAAATTTAAAATACATATGCCGCCATAGTGAAGCTGTGGTAGCCCAGCGGTATCACCGTGCGCCTCTTTCGAGGAAGTCTAGGGTTCAAACCCCGGGCAGGCACCAATGAGTTTTCTAGTAAAACTTATGTGTCTAATTGATAATTGCAATTTATCACACGCTTTTCGGTGAAGGAAAACATCGTGAGGAAACCTGCATATCTCTAGAGAATTCTGGGGATATGTGTAACCTACCAATCCGCATTGGAGCAGCGCGGTAGGTCTTAGCTCCAATCCTTCTCTCCAAAAAAAAAACGGAGATAAGAGGCCTATGCCCAGCAGTGGGATAGTAACAGGCCGTTACCTACCTACCTTAAAATACATGTAACGCAACGCCGTATGCCAAGTTAGCTAAACCTGCCTAGCAAGCCTGCTAACTAAGCCACGACTGTTGAGTGTAAAAACGTTAGGCAATGCCGCCATAGTGATGCTTTCGTACCGCCAAAATGAAACAGAAGTGACGTCAAGCGTTCCGCCATATTGTCCTGGACGATATTATGCGTAAATGAAAATACAAATATGTGTATAACCACGCGATGTTTATTGCAAAAAATTACTCAGATTGGCGTTGAGGTCTCAAAGTGTTGGAATGGCGACCCCGCACCGGAAAGCTCAGTGTCGGAATACCCCCTACTAGACGGACTGACGACCTCGAAAAGGTCGCGGGGAGCTACTGGATACAAGCGGCACAAAATCGTGTAGTGTGGAGATCCCATGAAGAGACCTATGTCCAGCAGTGGACGTCAATCGGTTGAAAAAGAAGAAGACAATAATTATCATTTACGCATTGTGTCCAGCGATATCATGTCATCAACAACAAATAGCACAGCTTGATGATATGATACCATATTCGCGTGCGAATTTGCTCGTGGATATCTTCAGGCGTTAACATAATTTTCGGCCTTGGAAGAAGGGGCTAGTTCCAAGGAAGTCGCGAAAGACGCTACATTCAAGAGAAGAGATGGATTATTCAATAAAAGCCGCCGCACTAAAAGTAGTCGTTATGCTGTTTGACTTTTATTTCATTACCGTTACATACACCAAATTTCATTAATATTGGTCGAAATTGTAACAAACAGTGAGCCAAAATGCTAGACCTTCCCTAGCATACTAAATATATTCAATGCGAAAGTTGCTGTTAAAGATATTGCTGTAATTCTTTCTCGTAATTTGCAACCCATTTTGTTCCCGTGTTAAGAAAGTTGTCGATCTTTTGTTCCCTTTGCTGTTGACATTTCTTATCTCAAATCGTCCCATACATATATTATTATTTCAATTCTCCTGCCCTTATCCCACTCTAAGTGGGGTCGGCATAACATGTTGTAAACATATTGTACTTTTACTCGCAACTTCGTTCGCGTGGACTGTTGTCGCGTGATAATAGATGGTTGATAATAGTTGATAATAATGGTTGATAATAGATGCCGCTTTTCAATGTCAATGAATTAACAGAATTTCTGTAAAATTTCATCAATATTGGTTCAGCAGATTCGCCGTGAAAAAGTAACAAACATACATCCATACTCACAAACTTTCGCATTTATAATATTAGTAGAATGATTTGACTGCGTATTTTACGACCGGCCACATGTCCAACGTCAACTTACCTTAGTCGCCTTTTGCGACACCTCGGTAAGAATGAGGGTAGTCTATTCCACTCAACCGGATACCACACGGTGGGTCAACTTACCTTAGTCGTCTTTTACGACATCTCGGTAAGAAATGAGGGTGGTCTAATCTACTCAGCCGGATACCACACGGTCATATCATCATACATACATATATTATTATTTATCTTAATAACCGTCCGTCAGATGCTAAACTGGCGCGTGGTGGAAGACGTCGTGAAGCATCAGAATGTCACCCTGCGCCGTCTGAACGCGGAGCAAGTCCCGCGGGAACAGTTGGAAGATTTGGGCGTGCAAGTCGACCCCGACACCGTATACATTCAAGGTACTGTCAAATTAGAAACCAATTTTTTTATACTGGTAACCTTTTACTTACTTAAGATTTACGTACTTTTCTAAACTTGACAAATAGGGTTCATCCATTCTTTATAGCGCAACTTAAACGTCTAGTTATGATAAGTTAAGTTAAGATAAGTAAGTTCTAAAATTTTCTAGTTATATTAAGAAATAACTTTAGCAATATCTTTTCTATCTTATCTCTGCTTTCGAAGCATCGTCATTACGTCTTTTAGAACTATAACCATAGTATAATAATTAATTTTAATTTAATAACAAAGTATTAAGGATCTTGATGACTTCAATTTTTTATAGCAGATATAATAAATGCTACCAATCTAGCAAACCCATATTCGGTATTAAAAACGACACAAATATCACTTGACTTTTTTCACTTCATTCAAATACAAACAACAGTTGTAGGTAACAAATGTTCGTTTATCCGGCTTGAAGGAGCAAAATCACATTACAATGATATCATGTTACGTCCAAAAGTTACAAATGATCCTTAATCCGGCTCGAAGGACCAAAATCACATAATATATAAAAGCTACTATTACACACATTTTTCATTTCAGGCTTAACCTTAGACCACGACAGCAACCCGTTACCGAAAACCGAAATCAAAGTATACCCCCTGGACAGTAAGAAATGGGTGTCGAGTAACGAGAGCAACGCGTTCGGCCGCTTCTTAGTGACGCTGCCTATCACCTACATGGGCAGAGAAGTGATGATATCAGCGGACAGCGACGGATACATTACGAAGACCAGGCATATTAAAGTATGATCATTACCTCATTAAGCTGCGATAGCCTAGCGGTAACACCGTTCGACTCTTTCGAAAAAGGTCGCGGGTTCAAACCCGGGCAGACACCAATGAGATTTTCTGTTAAAACTTATGTGTCTAATTGATAGTTTCAATTTATCACGCGATTTTCGGCGAAGGAAAACATCGTAAGGAAACTTGCATATCTCTAGAGAATTCTGGGGATATGTGTAACCTACCAATCCGCATTGGAGCAGCGTGGTAGGTGTTAGCTCCAATCCTTCTCTCCAAAAACGGAGAGAAGAGGCTTATTCTCAGTAGTGGGATAGTAACAGACCTCCACTTACTTCCCTGTTAGGTGAACTAATTGAAAATATAGGCGTCCAAAAAGCCTCCTGTATGACCCTAACGATCAAATAACGTTCGCACAGATACATATAATACACGCAAACAGCGTTTTCCCCGGCGAAGACGAGGTCCTAGTTTTCTGACATCGGACGTGGCTTCTCGCCATACTCCCGACGCCATAACACGTCGCCCTAAGCCGTGGTCCGGCCTCACAGGAGGCACCCTTAGCACGACGTTCTAGGCGTCCAAAAAGCGTCCTATATGACCCTGACGATCAAATAACGATCGCAAACACAGAAACACGTAATACACACATACAGCGTCTTCGCCGGCGAAGACGAGGTCCCAGATTTCTGACATCGGTTGGTCGTGGCTTCTTGCCACCCTTCCGTCGTCGTATTGACTAATCAAAGTCATACCACCAGCCCTCCACTACACGTCGCCCTAAGCCGTGGTCCGGCCTCACAGGAGGCACCCTTAGGACGACGTTCCCCGACGCTAGTAGAGCTTCTGCGCTCTACTCTCCGCATTTCGCAACTTCGGCGATGCTTCTGCACTCGCCCGTCCCGCCCGGTGACGCTGTAAAAGCCGTTAGGGCTAACAGCATATAGTCAATTCAAAAAAAAATGATCTCATGGCGAATATTTCGCTATGTCCAAAGAATAAATGCATTTAAGATACATTTTCTTATTATACATGGGATATGTAATTTTATCCTTAGGATAGACCGATTTAAATTTTCAGATTAAGCCCTTATAAGAACTAAGATTTAAAATTATCATTCATTCTTCTGCTCTTATCCCACTATAAGTGGGATCAGCACAACATGTTTGAAATATGTTATAACATGATTTGGTTATTTATTAAAGTATGCAGTAAGTAGGCATGTTAAAATATGATCATTACCTTATGGCGAATATTTTGCCCTCTTCAAAGAATAAAGTTACATTTTCTTATTATACATGGGATATGTAATTTTAACCTTCGGATAGAGCGATTTAAATTTTCAGATTAAGATATTAAAAATCATAATTCATTCTCCTGCCCTTATCCCACTCGTAAGTGGGGTCGGCACAACATGTTTTAAATATGTTGTAACCTGATTTGAATAGTTATTTTACAACCGGCCGACTGCCTGACGTCGACTTACCTTAGTCGCCGTTTACGACTCCTCGGTAATAAATGAGGTTTAATAATTTAAAGAAATTGGGCGTTACTTTGCGGAGATCCATAATACAAAAGTAACAATAAAATAATTTGGCTATAATCTGCGATTAATGAGGTTAATTAAATGAGGTTAGCCTATTCTACTCAGCCAGATACCAAACGGCGGTACAAATAAAATATATATAATGCTAAATGTAGAGTGGACTATCCGTTGTCATACCCGATACATTAAGGATTCGTAAAAAGATATGCACAAACCTCCACCACCGCCAGCACAATACACAAGCACTACATACGTTCACTATCACAAACTCAACAATCATTTTCCCCCGCAACTGAATCATCAGAAGATAAACTCCACGACAAAATCGCAAGGCTTTGCGTTTTATTTATATTATGAATAATGTATTATGGATCTCGACAAATTAACGCTTTATTATATAAATTCTTTATCTTTTCTACTGATTATGTAACTTCACAGAGATCCGATCTTAAGTTATTAGGAGTATTTTATATTAATAAGATACTCAGTTAAAGTTTTCTTCTAGTTAAATGCTAACGGCAACGGGACGCCCAACGTGCTTCTAAAGTTGGAAGAGGATGACTACATACTGGGGATGCCCCGGCTCGTTTTCGTTATGTTAGCGGGTAAGTATTAAATAGCTTCAAAAACAATCAAAAACGCAGATTATATAACAATATAGTTCAATTATTACTTTTTCGTATAATATTCACTTGAGTTTCGGCACTGGTGCTCTGAACCTGCGCTGGTATAAATTAAGCTTATTTCAGTATTTATGACAAGACTGTCTCTTTGTACCCTCGTTTAAAATAGTTAATTTTGTACCCTCATTTAGAATTGTATTTTTTTACCCTTTTTTAAAATAGCATATTTTGTACCATCATTTAGAATTGTACTTTTTTACCCTCATTTGAAATTGTATATTTTGTACCCTTATTTGACTCGCCCGTTGGCGCAATGGGTAGCGATCCTGTCTAGTGTGTGTGTCGTGGGTTCGATTCTCGCCGAGGGCCAACATTTTCTATAAACAGTTTGTTAGTTCTTCTAACCTGGGTGTATATTTGTATTTAAGTTTTTATTTAAAAATTATATATGAATATATTCACCAGTTTTCTCTCACCCATAACACAAGAATTAAGTCATTTATTTTGAGTCACATATTATTATTTTATTTAAAATTCACTTATAATTTACTTATTTTTTACACTCGTTTACAATTGTATATTTTGTACCCCCCATATAGAATGGTATATTTTGTACCTAAATTTAGAATTGTGAATGAAATTATTTTTTCAGGCGTGGTGGGTGTCGCTCTGGTGGCGTTGGGTGGATGGTGCTTCAGCTGTCGGCAGAACACTAAAGAATCCCGTCGGGAATACTTCTTCGTTCAGATACCCTCAGATGACAAGCGGCCGTTATGTGAGGACACTGCTTATGGTGAGTTAAATCTGTTACAACTGTCGTGTCGTTCTTCTCTTTGGGTTTAGCGCAGTGCTGAAAACAACAGAAATGTTTGATAATGTGTTATATTTTAAGGATTACAAGTATGTAATAATGTAAGATAGGATATATTAGAGTTCACAGGTTTGAATTTTAGCGTCTGACAGTTTGACAGCTGATTGTCAATCAGCCTACTATGGATGGCCAATCACATTCGCTGTCAGCTGGAGTTCCATTTTGGCTTCGACAAATATATTTTTGTTATTGTTAATTTCGTGCTTTTTAGTGATTCTCGTTTTACATTTCTGTTTCCTTTTATCTTATAAATTGTCATACTAAAAATAAAGCAGACTATAAAATTCAGTTGTACCAAATTTCATCGATTCAATAGTAAAGTGGCGTTAATGTAATTAGCGAATTTGAACTCTATAACATATAAATTATGACCTATTTCTTAACAATAGATAAACTCTGCTGTTTGTCCTTCGAAAGAGCACGCTATATATACAGTTGGCCTGAGTGTGCCCAAAATTATACATTTTATATTTAATGTTTTTGTTTATGTTTATAGATATAGTACGTAAGCCTTACTATGATGAGGAGGAGCTGCCTCCCACGGAGACTGATTCCGAGGAAGATATCGTTCTGCTTAGATCTGGAGAGAAGGAATGAAATAAAAGTGATGTTATCTATTAATTTTATTATTAAGTTTATCTACTCTGATACTGTAATACAAAAGTGAAACCAAAATTCTTATGACAAACATTACGTACAGGCCAAAAATTAAAAATTAAAAAGTTTTATTATAATACAGGTCTTCTATGGACACTTGTATCATAATATAACTTTTTAATCATACCGATACACCTATACAAGCTCCAGCTGGACCAAGGAGGTTGAACCTCTACCTTAAAAAAAAAGGTTTCAATGAACGAGTCCGCGGCGACGCAACACGCGTACGCAATGGATGTTTGCGCCTTGGCGCTAACATTTGACATTTAAAAAATCTTTTCAATATTTAAACAAAGTTTGGTTTTTATTAATATTATTTTACGTATTATAGTCTGAGAGTAGATAAAGTAGTGTATGACACTGTACATAACTCGGTCTTATAACACTCGTGTGATACTATAAAACACACTCGTGTTATAAGAACCCTTATTATGCAATAGTATCATAATCATCATGATATATCTCAGTTATGTGATGACTTGTTGCTACCAACAGTTTCACCTACGGTCTAAGTTATTTAGGTTTTTCCTTTCTTTGGGACCATAAATATAGGATATTCCATAGATATTACCATAGCCAACAAATTCAGAGTACTACCGACGATAAACGACATTAAATTAACTAACTGATCACTTAAACGTATAAGATAACTATGGCATAATTCACTAATTATATTTGGTGCTTATAACATAGTATTGTACAAGGCAACATCGTTAAAATGTTACTGTTCTTTTGTTATTATTAAATTGTTTTAAACATGAAATAAAAAGTAATGGAATAGGCTTCCTCTCTCTGTTATTGGAGTTAGATTTAAGACCCACCACGCTGCTTCAATGCAGATTTGTAGGTTACATTAGTTTTAACTCAAAAACTGATTTAGGGATTTGAGCTCGGGACTTTTGGGCTATCACAGCTTTTAAACATGAAATAAAATTTCTACTTAATTATAAATATATATAAAATATTTTATCTACTTTTTTTGTAACTTTATGAAATCTCTATCTATAATTAAGTTTAAACCAGTTTTTTTTTTAACTAATGCATTGGATAAGTTTTATGAATTAATTATGAATTTATTGCATCTCTATTGTAATCTCGTTTATTATAAGCAATAAAGTGTATTCCAATAAAATTTGTACAAAATAATCTCAGACCAGAGACTAATAGACTACCTATATCCCTTATAATTTTTATTTTAATATTACATTTGAAATGTAATGTAATAATGAAAAAAAATGAATAATCCGTGTCAATTACATATAATTCGATGTGGTAATTTTTGGCCAATTTTTTTTTTAATTTTACCGATTCGTTGTAATGCATCACTAATTCGAAAACCGTTAAACATTTGATTTTAGAGGGTTTAATGTTTTTAGAATTCAATGTTTATTTATGTAAGCAATAATTGTAACGTAAGCAATAATAGTGTAATAAATAGTTATTGTAAGTTAAAATATTTATTATTTTTGAGATATTATAACAAAGAATTATATACATATGATATTAAAATGCCTGAGAATATACATGTATGTGTATGAAAAAATAGCAACTAATAAAAAATAAATACATACATCAGACTTTTAGCAATAAAATGTGATAATATAACTTTTCAGCTTTTTTACTTTACTTTTCAAAGCTGAATGAATATATAAATCAAATATATAATAAAACTTTTTCATTTTTAATACAAAAATCTTTATTGTTGTATGATTATTTTAAATAATCACATTTTGATATATTTTGGTTTGGAGGACATTTTAATAATTGTATTTTTTAAATTTATAAAATTTAATGTCTATTCATCCAGAAATGTATTACTATATTGGTGCTCTTTTGCTTTATAAGTATTTTGATAAGATATTTAATATTGTGATAGTTTCAATAGAAAATCTGGTAATAAAGTAATGAATTAGTAAATAAATTTGCATTTTAATTATATCCTTATATACACCACAGTAAAACGTTTAAAGTTTTTGTATGTTCTTTGTATAAAATGATATGTCACAAGAGAGGATCAAGGAAGAGAGGTATCAGAGGAAGGTTTATATGTATAATACAATTAAATATGGATTAAATAAAAATACTGTAATTTTTGAGGTTTCTAATGTGTTGTAAATAATTATATTGTTTTCCGCTTACATTGCAAACGCAGGCGCCTACGTGTTTATCAGGATTTTTTAGTACGGAAGCCAGACTAAAATGTGCCATATTACAATAAAGAGAAAGCAAATGTCAGTGAAATCTTTCTTTCTTTTTTATATATGATTAGAAAAAGATAAGTATAAGCTTCATCTCCCCCCTCGCGTTAGTTTTTGTGACGCTCACCAGGGCTAACTACAGCTATCCCATTCTAGTAAATTAACTATAGATAATACCTACACTATAATAATCATACATAACTAACTGTAAAATATGATAATAATATTACATACACTCTATGGGTCTCTCATCCGTTTTGTTATTTTAATTTTTATTATCTATTTTAATTTGTAATGACTGCAAAGACTAAATTCCAAGCTGGTAAAATAATATTAAAAATAATATAACTTGTGATAAGCACAGACAATTATAGTATGACTATGTCTGTTATTTTAGTTAGTTAATCTATGGTGTCTGTGATAAGACTCTAAAGTGCAAGAACCTAAAGCCGCGTACTCAATTAAAAAGAAACTGGTGATAATGGAAAAGTATTAAAAGTTAAGAATTTATAAATTATTTTTTTGAATAATTTGCGGAATCGCAGTTTTACCATGCCAGTTTTTGATTATACGTGAGCATCGATGTTAATACACTAAGCATTTGATAGTTTCAACTTAAAGTTGTGGGGTGATGGAAAGGACAAATAACTTCAGCGATATGAGTCGACGAGCCGGAGAGATTTTCAGACGTATAAACAGAATTGCTGACGGCCCGTTGACGAGAAAAAAACTTGTTATTCTTATCCTCGTGTTAGTATTTCTGGTTCTATATTTAGGACCGCTTATATTAAATTCCCTTTTCAACTCGCAAAACTCTCTAACAAGTAACCAAGGGGTATGTCAGCAGAACTTTTTGAACCTGTTCCAAGACCCTTTGAGTGAGTATGACGCTTATTTACGATCAGAAACCAGTGCTACACTATCATCATTGAGTCATAACTATGTGCCTTATGTAGGTAATGGCTTATTGGGGTTGGCTTTGGAACACGATTCCCATTTGAATATAAAATATGGCAGAACATTATCGTTACCAGTGTATTATCACCCCCTGTATATAATAAACGATATGGACATGAAGGAATCTACTTTAGTAGATTATCGAAATGGTATCGTGCATAGATTTCAATGTAGTAGTACAGGAATACATATTTCCTATCGATACTACGCGCACAGGACCATTCCATCTTTATTCGTTCAAGAGATTTTAATTAATAACCCATTAAATGTTGCAAAATCTTTTCATATGACTGCACCGAGATTATCTGACTGGCCGACATCTGTCAAGCAAACTGTTAAACTCCATCAAGGTGTTGATAACAAAGAATATGAAGTTATAACAGGCATGATCGCTTTACCTGAAAGTGAAAATGTTATTGCAGTATCTGTTGTATGTAGAAAGATGAACAGTAAAATTCAAGTCGAAGCCAGAGACAGTTTAGATCTTTTAATAATGACCACAGTCCATTACAGTAAACCTATCAAAAAGGCTGATTATGCAAAACAAAAAGACATAGTTGAGAAGAAAGCAATCGATGAGATGGAAAAAGTAATAGCGTCAACTGGAGACAGAGTTGCTCTGAAAAAATTAAGAGACAATCATGCAAGAGTATGGCAGGGCTTATGGTATACAGGATTTTATATATCAGACTCTAAAGCACAAGGTGTTATAAATGGTGATCAAATAAATGCAACAATATATGCTATTCTCTCTCAAGTTAGAAGTTACGAACATGAAGAAAACATCAAACCAACTAGGAAATCAGAGATTCTAAGAACATTAACATACTCAGAAGGTTGCTATGAAGGATACTCCACCTTGGATGCATTGAATTTATGGAAACCGTTAAATTCTTTAACAAATTTAGACACTGTAGCGAGTATATGGCTGTTGACTTTAGAAAAACAAGGTTGTCATAACCTGTTAGAGGCCGGAGCTAGTGGAGTGAACCAGGCTATGATACTCAGTTTCGGTAGCCTGAGATTTAGCAGACAACATCTTGAATACAACATCCATCCATCGAAACTACACAGGGACTTTCTATTCCGTAGAATTAATTATGGGAACATGACTCATGTCAATATAAGTGTAATACTGCAAGAAGACAATAAAGCAGCGATATTTGTAGCTCTAGACCGTTCAGATAAAACATACTATGCTTGTGATGCTGGCTGTCTAGATCCACCGGTCCAACTAGGGCCATACAGAAAGTACTTCCCAGTCAAACTGACTGAGCCTCTGACTGCAATATTGTATATCACAGCTGACAAGCAACACATGGAGGATTTGAGGCACGCTATTCACGTGAAGGAAGTTGTCGAAGCGCCAGCCCACGAACATGATGTCATAGCTTTGCACAGACACGGCCATAGTTTTGGGGCATTAAATCTATTGTTTTGGGTTTCCATCATTGCCTTAATAGTTGTGTTCCATTTATTCCTCTGTAGGATAATTATGAATGAATTTTGTGACAGTGGCACAAATGTTAGTTACAAAAGGTTATATAATAAAGCTTAATTTAGTATAGACATAAATTTGTTATACAAAACTATAATAAAACTAATTTGAAGATACCAAATTTTATGTTCATTCTGTTTGATTCTACTTTAGCCGTGTGGTATCCGGCTGAGTAGAATAGACCACCCTCATTTACCAAAGTGTCGTGAAAGGCGTCTTAAGGTAAATTGACCCACTGTGTGGTATACGGTTGAGTAGAATAGACCACCCTCTTTCTTACCGTGGTGTCGTAAAATATGTAGCCAAATCATGTGGCAACATGATGACAACCCCACTTTTAAGGGCAGGAGGATGATTTGTTTGATTCTACTTATCTCTTGTACTAAGCAAATATTAGTCAATCACTATTTGTTGTAATAACGATATTAGACTTTAAATAGTAAAATTGCATATAATGATTAATGATAGCTTAATTTTTTTATACCACCATGTAGAGTAAAATAACATACCTAAAATACAATAGAATGCCTACATATTCAAAATTTTAAATCTGATTATTCATTACATTGTAAAGAAAATACCAATATGCCTATGATTTTAGTCTCTTCAATTTAGTTTAATTATAATTTTGTGATCAAAACAATTTGTATTATTATATATTTGTTGAAAGGTATTGTTTGTAGCTTTATTATTCATAATTTGAATATATTGCCTTTATGATTCTATATATGTATTTGGCTTGTGTATATTATACATTATACTGCCATATAATGAATAATGTCGGTCCAGTAGATATAATCTTCAGTAAAAATGTGTAAATACATGACTGTATATTTTATACAAAGATGTACAAGTGAATCATTGTTTGAAATTTATTATTATATTTATCTGCTCTGATACTATAATACAAAGATTATAAAACTGAAACCAAAATTCTTATGACAAACATTTATATTACGATACAGGTCTTGTAGGGACATCTGTATTATAATATAACTTTTTAATTATAACGATACACCTATACAACCCTCCAGCTGGACCTAGGAGGTTGAACCTCTACCTTAAAAAAAAAAAGGTTTCAATGAACGAGTCCGCGGCGACGCAACACGCATGCGCAATCGATGTTTGCGCCTTGGCGCTAACATTGAACATTATTAACATTTCAAAAATCTTTTCAATATTTAAACAAAGTTTGGTTTTTATTAATATTGTTTTAATTAATGTATAGATTCCGGCTATACTCACGTCTTATTTTATCGGATGAGCCCGACTAGTTTCAAGCCCATACGGGGCTCTTATTCATGAGCTCTTTACGCGGCGTTACCGCGGCGGGAACTCATGAAAAAGAAGAGATATGAAGAGCTCATGAATAAGAGCCCCGTATGGGCTTGAAACTAGTCGGGCTCATCCGATAATATAAGACGTGCGTATAGCCGGAATCTATACATTAATTATGAATAACACTCACGATAGTTTAAATTCAAAAATATTGTTTTACGTATTATAGTAGATAAAGTAGTGTATGGCACTACATATCTTGGTCTTATAACACTCGTGTTATAAAAACCCTTATTAAGCAACAGTATCAGAATCTACTATTATTGTATTAAACTTTGCAAATTAAAAATAACAGTAATACTATCCCATTGCTGGACAATATACTCTATATACCTTTCTATATGAAAAAAATGATTGGAGCTTTTGCCCACCATGCTCCTATTACGATCGGCAGGCTGAAAGGATTTAGCACTATTATCTCACTATAAATGCTGGATTAGTAACTGATATGTTATTTAAAGGAGATAAATAAAGAAAGCCTATAATAATGAGGATTTAAATGATAAAAGTGTTTACTCGTAATCATTCTCTGACCTTATAATGTTGAATATATCTTCTCGATAACAACAATTTTCCAAAACAGTAGAGCTGTTTTAAAAGGACTTTTTACAAGTTTATTTATATATTTTGAATTTAAATAAATATTCTCAATACCACGTATTGATTGAATTCTTACTAATTTAGACTATATTTTTTATGGGCGGGTGAGACTCTGATTTATTCTACGTCCCAGTATTAATTATTTATAAGTAAGTATTTTAAAATTACTTTACTTTACATTCATTCACTAAGTACATGCAAGTTCCTCACAATATTTAGTTAAATTTGTAATGTATAAATGTTAAGTTTTTATAGAGTACAGTCTTGCGCGTTGTTGTGGTTCAGTCTAGTTTCGAATAGACCTCGTAGCAAAATCAGTTTAAAAACATGTTCTGATCGTTACCAAACTTTACAGGTTCATCCTCTAGATAATTTTAAAGATTGTCTGAAAGTTTCATTAAAATCGATCTAGCAGTTTCGGAGTTCATAAGTACATAACGACAAACATTCATTTTTATGTATTAAAATTTCGTTGTGCCTTTGCTATTTTGGTCTTCTTTATTTAACAGTATTTTATAGTTACTAATATTGCATTTATAAAATAGGAGAATAAAGTGCTAAATTTGAATATTATATATTATTATTTCTTTTTTATCGCGTAATCTAATGAGCGCCATCTTGAATAAATTACAAAAGTCAATGTGCGCAAATAATAATTGTATTACACATACAGTAATCCGCCCTATAACGCGGTACTTCTATAACGCGATTTCAGTCCCGCGAGTTCAGTATAACGCGAGGATTTGCTAAGTTCCACGTATAAAATTCAATTGAATTATTTTATTATATTTCTGTGCCTTGTCTTTGAACTGTAAGAACATTAGTTATGCATTAATATACTGAAGGTATTGAAATAATTATTTCTTAGCCGTGTAATACAAATCACATATTCCATGCATAACATAGTTTTATCTTAATATTCCATTTTAACTTTTTAACGAGCGCGGTATACTAGAATACTCCTACAACGCGTTTTTCTATAACGTCGGACCGATTTACCGCGTTATACGAGGAATTAGTGTAATCTGTTCAATGTTTTGTATATTTTGAAAAGTGTTTTTAATTCGGAATGTTATTTGATCATTCGTATCCATATAGAAATCGTATTATCAGTGTGATAACATTAACTGATACAAGTTTAACAATAAATAACTTTTTAGAACTTAGATAATGAAAGTGATATGAACATAATGCAATTGTTAAATTGTTACTTGTGGCTTGATCTCTTTTGGAACTATTTTAGTTTGAATTTTGTCGGCTTATAAATACTACACCAGCGTGTTTTGGGAATGGTTATAGATATAGAACAGGAATCGGCAACCTGTGGCTCGCGATGTAAAGTTGCGGATCTCGAATTCCGTAGAAATAAAAATATATAAACATTTTTTAAAAGAAACTGTGATCTTATTGATGTAATAATGCTAGAATATGATTTTGATAAAAATATGTTTTCATACCAACAATTTTTTTTTTTAAATTAGAAAATCGTATATATTATATAAAAATCGATACTATATAATTAACAAAAAAATATTGGCTCTTTAAAATTTATATTTTTGTTAATTGCCATTTTGGCTCTTTACTCGAAGGTTGCCGATCCCTGGGTCCCATTAGAACCGCCGAATATCCGGTTCATCGTATATTATTTTATTTATGAAAAAAGTTCTTATAAATTGTACATATGCTACAATCCAGTTATAATGTAATGTTGTAAAGTTGTGTATTATATATTTAAAATAAAATTGCAATTGTTTTAATAAATATGGCTTTTAAATCATTTATAGAATTTGGCGTTACTTTGCGATAATAATATAAAAGCAAAAAAAGTAACGATCTGTTACTATCCCACGGCTCGACGTAAGCTTCCTCTCTCCGTTTTTGGAGAGAAGCATTGGAGCTAAGACCTACCACGCTGCTCCAATGCGGATTGGTAGGTTACACATATCCCCAGAATTCTTTAGAGATATGCAAGTTCACGATGTTTTGCATCACCGAAAAGCTTGTGATAAATTTCAATTATCAATTAGACACATAAGTTTTAATAGAAAAATTTATTGGTTCCTGCCCGGGGTTTGAACCCGAGACACTCTCGAAAGAGTTGCACGATGTCAACGCTAGGCTATCACAGTTTATATTACAAATAATACCTAATACAAAAGTTACGATAATGTTTTTCTATAATCCGCAAAAGGAAGATTTATATAGTGATAAAAATAGACTGCAGTACTCGTATTCATACCGCATTTATATTATTAGTATAAATACTAATAATATAACTGCGAGTCTGTCTGTTTGTTACGCTTTCACAGCTAATCCGCTGAAGCAATGTGGATGATAATAAATACTTGAAGCTTTTACTGAGGATATAAAATCCCGTCTTTCCTTACCAGGAACAGGAGAAATAAAATATAGAATATATTTGAGTTTAGTTAAACTAATGTTAGCTATTTTAACATTTGCATAATATAATAATTATTATATTAAGTTTAGTGTATTAGGAAGTATAAAGACTGGCATTAGTCTCAATATTGTAATCTCAACTTAAGAGGAGATTTAAATATGGAATGAAATTCAATTTGGCGGCATTCTCGTTCTGACGAAAAATAATTGTTATTAAAGTTATTAAGAACAATAAAATGTTTTAAGAATTTTTTTGATAAATTTTGGAAATCTTTTCTAAGTATTTTAATACTAAAGTCGAAGCGAACGAAGTCCACTCCTAGTCTTTAATATTAGTATGGACTAAATAAATACAGATATGCTCTTACCTACATAATACAACTTAACATTTTTTTTGTCTAGACTTCAGTTTTATAACCTTGCTTAGTTACTATATTAGTAAATTGCGATGATTGGATTATTTTTCAAACGAAAGTATCACGTATTTGGTGACCTACTTTCGAACGATTTTTACTGTTAACACAAATATGTATAGATGACTAAGTTGCTATTTGCTTATTCACACATTCTATATAATATTAACTGTTATACAAAAAAGTTTATAGACAGCGTGATGCCGCGCGGTTTTGGATTTAAATTTTCAATTACTTTTTAAATTACAAGATATAATAAATTGAAACTTTCGAAATAGACGCTACAGCTATTATGTTATTATTAGTTTCAATTTTTTTTGTTATTTAGTTTTAGTTTAATTCATGTAGTCTTAGCAAAATTTTACGTAAATCGTTTTACAAGTTACTAATGTAAAACGTTTTAAAACTTCGCATAAAATCAACAAAAAATAGAATAATTGATGGTTGAATACAAACAGTAAGAAAAGTCGCAGCCTATGTCTATCTCTAGAGATATGCAGTTTTCCTCACGATGTTGTCCTTTACCGAAAAGCAAGTGATTAATTGTAAATATTAATAAGACATATTAGTTTCAATTGGCATGTGATTTGGAGTGAAACAATAAAATAAATTCAATCCTAAGAAATCTATTAGCTCGAATCGAAAAATCGATTATTAATAATACATTTTTTTCTATTTGAAAATTTTCCTTTTTATATTAATAATTAATAAGAATAACTAATTAAAGTCAACTCAAAATTTGATTAAAATTTTTATTTTGTCTAAATTAGTTTCAGCCAAATTGCATTTATTTTGTTAAAAAAAAAGAGTAAAAAGGAAAGTACTTAATATAATCAATTAATAAAGAAATAATACTTTTTTCACATCCATAAGCACAGCTTATTATAATGTGTTTACTAAGGATTTTTTTACTTAATATAACTGAAAAGTATAAAACAGATAAACACCATATTAAAAGTATATGAAAATAATTTATTCCATTCATTTATATAGTACCCTTAAATACATTATTTTATTTGAATTCTACAAATATTTATGTATTTCATGAGGTAGTATGACCTGCCTTTACAATTATTCTATTTCATCATACATTATAGTCAAATTTAGAGAAACGCAAAAAAGTACGTATAGAATAAGGTAGGACAATTTATGAATTAAATATATCGAAAAAATTTATTAATTGAATCCCTGATTTAAAAAAAAAATCCTGAAAAGATTGGATATCATTTCGTAAAAATTCTTATCCATTCATGCATCAAAGTCAATTCGAATAAAAAAAAACTCCATTTTATTCAATTTTTTCAGTTTGTATCGCAATATAAACAACAATTTTTACAGATAAAAAAACAAATCCAATTCATGTAAAAATATTTAATAAATACATGATTTTTTGCGTTCCTCAAAAATTATTTCAATGGCATTAAGATGAAATAACATAGTAAGGTGAGACACACATAACAAAAATGAAATTTTATTGGTCATAGAAATTATCTAAATTTGCTAATATTGATAACAGCTACAAATAAAATATAAAAATAGAAAAAAAAACATCGACGTCACTACAAAGTCTGCTCAAAGCCATTATGACGTATTAAAAGGAACTTAATCAACACGAAGGTACGTATCAGAATGTTCTGGTACAAATGGATTAGTGACTTAAAATTACTCATCCTACTTATGGCATATATATTTATGATAAACATAGATTTCTTTTAATTAATTAAAAAGAAATATTTAAGCTGAAGAAATTTTTTAATACCACAGACCGCATAAATATTTCAATTTAGTAATTATTATTATAATTTATTTATTGTCAGGTTGTCATCACGCCAAGTACCATAGACAATAACAGTTTTTTGGACTATTTGTCTGTAATATCTTTTCTATTCGGTTTTCTCATTAATCGATTATATTTTAAATAGTACCTTTTGATTATAACACACTCAAATAGTTACGATGAAAAGTTTAGTTTTTAATAAAGACCAGACTTTATTGAATGAAGCTGATATATGCCGGTATAAAACACATCTAATACTTCGAAAAATTCTTACCAATCATGAAAGATGAAAAAAATTGGTACTTAAAATTATTTATGGATTTCACATATTTTTAATGTAATTTCTAAACGATAGCCGTACATTGTACATATAACATAAAAAAAAACTATAACTAAACGACTAACAGATCTTATTAAATACATTTAAATCTTATTACAAAAAAAAATCAAAACGTTTTACAAACCTCGCAATAAAAAAAGATTTATAAAATGCTTTAATTTTTTATTTAAAAAAAATAATTTAAAATACAATTCATATTATAGCAACATTAGTCAACTATAGAAAATTAGTATGAACAAGTCAATTTTAAAGAGCTTTTAAAAACAGCTTTTAACATAATTTCATGTCCCTACTGTTAACCGTTGAGAAGTTGCTCGTCTGGAGCCAATCCTGGCATCATCATCAGGTCATGCTTATCTTAAAAATGCATTATCGAGACTTGACCAGTATAAAAAATTTCATTTCTATCGGACCCCGGGAAGTGTGTCAATTTTAACTTGCAGAATTCCACCTTTACATACAGTACCTAGATGACCGTGTGGTCATTTTTAAAATGATGTAAAAAAAAATAAAAAATAAAAATGTAAAATAATAGGGCAGTTGGGGCTCGATCCTAGGTGTTTTCACCTCTCTCGACCGCCCGTTCCCCAAATGAACTACCATGACTTTACGTTTCACAGCGAAAAATTGTGATTGTATTCAAAGTAAATTCCAAAGAAATTTTAGATTCGGAAAACAGGGACAAAACTACATTTTTTTTAAATAAAACTTATCTAAACATCGTTGGAGCCGTCCGAGATTCCGAAAAAAAAAAAAAAAATATATATATATATATATATATATATATACATACATACAAGATTAACTCATTCAAATATTAAAGATACACGGCATGTTAATAAGGACTTAAATTTTTTTATTATTAACGAATGGGTGGGTGGATATAGATTGAACTGACAGAATGCGATAAAACGAGGTTTACGTAAAGTATTTCTGTGTTAAATTAGAAATGACGTCACAGAAGAAACAAAACAACTGGTACGAAGGCAGTATTTCCCAACCTTTTTTGTGCTATATTCCACTGTAGCCTTTGTAAAATTTATAATAATTTATTTAATATATCCCACTTTAGCATTTATAATAATTTATTTAATTAATAATTTAGGCAAAGTGCCGACTTTTCTGGAGCACCAACGTCCATATAGAAAAGTAGTAACTAAACAATTTATTACAAAATCAGTGGGAGTATTCACTCATCTTCATACGACACTTCTGTATAAAGATATAATAATAGAAATATTATGCTAAAATATTTAAAGCGTCAAAGTGAACGTTTCATTATACTAAACTCTTAAGTAAGTTATTTTATCTACTCTGATACTATAATACAAAGATTATAAAACTGAAACCAACGTTGTTATGACAAACATTACGTATAGGCCAAAAATAAAAAATTAAAAAGTTTTATTACGATACAGGTCTTGTATGGACACCTGTATCATAATATAACTTTTTAATCATAACGATACACCTATACAACCTCCAGCTAGACCAAGGAGGTTGAACCTCTACCTTAAAAAAAAAGGTTTCAATGAACGAGTCCGCGGCGACGCAACACGCATGCGCAATCGATGTTTGCGCTTTGGCGCTAACATTTGACATTTATAAAATCGTTTTCAATATTTAAACAAAGTTTGGTTTTTATTAATATTGTTTTACGTATTATAGTATGAGAGTAGATAAAGTAGTGTATGACACTGTACATAACTTGGTCTTATAACACTCGTGTGATACTATAAAACACACTCGTGTTATAAGAACCCTTATTATGCAATAGTATCATAATCTACTATTAAATATGGCACTAAACGTCGATTATTTGATCAGTTGACAAAATTATATACATATATTAAGCCTCTGCTCGCATCTCGTATTACGGTACTGAGATAAATATTATATATATATTTATCATCATTCAATATCTGTCGATACTTTAAACTATAAGGCACTTTATATTTAATATACAACGCTTGGAATTTTATTAACAATCCACAGCAATCCAAAAATATCTGCAAAAAAAATACAATTTGTTATTAAAATAAATAAATAAAGTACTACTATTCTCCTGCTCTTACTTAAGCCATAGTACGAGGGATTGGCATATGTTTTAAACATTTTGTTGGTGAATGATTTGGCAACGTATTTTACTACAGGCCACCTGCCTTTTTTAATTTTGTTATCAGGAGTATGTCGAGTATGTCGGACTCACACCGACTAAAACAGCCTGAGTGCTCAACTACGCTGCTGGTGGCGGGGACAGGGTACCGTTGTACAGATTGCCCCCATCCCCGCCAACAGCAACTCTGAACCCCAGAGTGCGCCACCTCGGGGTAAAGGCCTCTTTAAACAGTGGCCCCTCCCTCCGCTAGACGATGCATCGGGAGCACCAGATGCATCGACCACCTCGGGAACCTTTTTAGATGGGCGTCCAATAAATTCCATTCGGAAAGTCCTCCGGATTTGGATCCAAGGATTCGACTACCCCGATCCACCCCGCCACCTCCTTCCTGCGAGATTACGTCCTCGCAGATGGTATGGCACAATTAGAAATAAAAGTGTTGAAATCTTGTTTAAAATAAAAGAAAATTAAAAAAAAGACTTGAACTCAAAACAACGCAACCTCGAAAATCTAACGACGCAAAGTGAAAATGAGTACTAATTAAGCAACGACACAACCACGAAAAAACGTAAAAAGAAACGACGCATAGCAAGATATTGGTGTATCTTTATCTCGTGAAAAGGCTTCTATAGAAATGCGATGGAAACTCTAAAACATCTACTTAATTCCTTAACTTATCAAACAAGGCATTGCATTTAACATAGTTTCAAATGACCGATATAATCCGTCAAATAAATTTAAAAAAAAAGTAAGTATCGGCCTGTTACTATCCCATTGCTGCGCATATCTCTCTCCGTTTCTGGAACGAAGGATCGGAACTAAGATTCACCACGCTGCTCCAATGCGGATTGGTAGGTTACACATATCCCCGAATTCTCTAAAGATATGCAGGTTTCCTCACGATGTTTTCCTTCGCCGAGAAGCTTGAGATAAATTGCAATTATCAACTATTAAAATTATAAATTAATTTTAAGATTTAGTAAGATTCTAAGGCAAATCTCGTAAGTTACATTGTATTTCTGAACCAAAACTTAAGTATAGCAGACGCACCTCACAACTCCTCGTAGAAGGCAACCCTAGTCCTCGTGGAGCCCTGCTTCAGCCTCCTCAAGGTGCTGTACTTGTCATCACCAGCTCGAGCCTGGGCCTCGTGCAGCCGGTCCAAAGTTGCACTGCTCTGTTCTACCCGCAGTACAGAAAACTCGCAACGGAGCTCGTCCAGCTGTTGCTGGAGGTGCTTAGATTTGGCTAAGTATTCCACCCTGTGACCAGAAAGCATCTACGTTATCTCAAAAAATGATGGGTAAGAAGTAATGAGTGTACTTGACTAAATATTCCACTCTGTATTCCACCCACGGTCTGAATTGGTGAGAAATCATTTTTAGAGTCAGTTACTATTAACAAGTAGGGTGCATTAGTTATTGACCATGCACTAATAGTAGTAAATAATAAGCGTTTTGTTTGTTGTAGCTATCGTATTTATTTTGTATCAAAATAATCGATTAATAATAATTGATTTTTTGACTATTTGAAAAATTACCTTTTTTAATATTAATTATATATTAGAATAAAGGCTAATTAAAGTGGACAACTACCAATAAATAATAACAGATGCGCCGTTTGTGAAATTCTATTAAAATTTGTGTAGCTTAGCTACATTGGTTTCATCCAATGTACATATACAAAAAAAAACAAAAACAAAAAAAGAGGGCCGACTCCTTTTTCGCACAAAGAATCAGCTTAGCGATTAAGCGCAGAAACGCTGCCAGTATTCTTAGGACCATTCCACGTGGGCATGATTTGTATAGTCCTAGCGTGTAAGTAATTCAAAAATACATATAACTTGTACATTTATGTTATTAAACAAACTGAAAAAAGAGGATGATTAAAATAATCGATTTTTTGTGTAAAATAATTGATTATTAATAATCGATTATTTTAAAAAAACGATTATTTGGAAAATCGATTTTTTGTGAAAAATAATCGATTATTAATAATCGATTTTTTAAACATAATTGATTATTTTTAATTATTTCCTTAATATTCCCTCCCCATCCCTACTATACTGACCTCTCCTTCTCAATCTCCAGCGAGAGGCGGTGTATGTGCGGGTCGGAGTCGTCGGGCACCAGCTGGTAGGAGTTGAGCTCGTCCGCGCCGTCCGCGCAGCCCGCCGCGCCGTTCAGCAGCGGCTCGCCCAGCTCGGCGGGCAGCGAGCACGTGGACGGGAACAGCGACGCGGCCACCGCGGACGGCTGCACCGGACACGTTCAAATTCAAATTCAAAATATTCTTTATTCAAATAAACTTGTAAACAAGTGCTTTTGAATCGTCAACTCTACTGCTGGTTCGGAAAGCTGTTCCTACCGAGAAGAGCCAGCAAGAAACTCGGCGGCTGCTCTTTTAAAAAATACAATTCTTAATGCTAGCTACATTTAATGTTTCTATCTTGTACAGGGTCGAACAATATTTATATCCACGCATTTTTATCGTCTAAATAATCCTCAACAGTATAGTAGGCTTTCTGTATCAGCCTCTCCTTAATAGTGTTTTTAAACTGCTGCAATGGCAAAGTTAAAATTGATTGTGGAATTCATTGCGGACATTAACACGGCATTATGGTGTAGGCCAGTGGTCAAAGTGCAGCTCCAGAGTCGCAAGTCTGGCACAAATAGTCTCAGATGGCGCAATATTTCCATTTAAAAGCATGAAAATGATCAAGAGTATAGTAGAGTAATTTAAAAATAATAGCCTCATTTTAAAGTTAATTAAATGAACTTTCATATGGTATATGTTGCAAATTAATAAAATAATTGTAACAAAAAATGTTTATCAAGAAATGCGAACAACGGTAGTTGCACCCATGTGTGTGTGTATATATATATATATCTTTAATATTTAAATGAATTAATCTTGTATATAAATATATTTTCCGAATCTCGGAAACGGCTCCAACGATTTTCCTGAAATTCAACATGTAGGAGGTTTTGGGGGAGAAAAATTGATCTAGCTAGGTTTTATGTAAAAAAAAAAATTGTTTTATCTCTGTTTTTGGGCATTTAAAAACACTAACATTTATATTGAATTGAATTTTCGCCATTAACTGTCAAGTCGACGTAGCTTATTCGGGTAACGGGCAGACTCGAGAAATGTGAATGCCAAGGATCGATCCCAACTAAATAATTGTTTTATTTAAAGTTTTTTTTTTGTTGTAAAAAATTATATATATATATATACACACTGTTGCTATTTATAATTCAATAACTTCATTGTTTATGTACATATCCATTGCGGCCACCAGACGACAACTTTCTTTAGTCGTCCTTTACGACACCTCGTAAGAAAGACAACGGTCTATTCTACTCAGCCAGATACCACACGGCGTAATATTACCACGTTTATAATATTACTACTCACAGGAGGTAGAGAGCCAGTGGAAGTCCTGCTGAGGAAGTTCAGGAGTTTCTCCTTGGCCTGCTTCTCGGCTACCCTGGCGGTCATCAGCTCCGCCTTCAGCCTCTCCGCTTCGGCAGCTCGCTTCTCCGACTCTTCCACTAGTCTCGCCGTTAGGAACTCCGCTTCCCGTGTCTTCCGCTCCAAATGTACCTTCATCCAATATAAGATCATTCAAATTAAATCAAAATAATCTTTATTTAAATAAGCTCTTTCAAGCACTTTTGAATCGTCAAGGATCAATATGATTAATGAAGCTACAACTGGTTCAGAATGTTGCTAATTCAAATAACTCTTTAATCCAGATAGAATATATCGAACGCTTATTATTCAAGTGACAAAGTGACTTATTTCAATGTCATCATCATCATCATCATAATTAATTAACTCAAATTGAAATCGCCACATAAATACAGAGTGGTACCGACGATACGACATTAATTTTAATCCTAGATAGCAGCCTACATAAAAAAATTCAGTTAATTCAATGAAGTACTTTGGCCACAGGATCGCCGCTCTGTTTGATCTTCGCGGCGATCGTCATATCTACACCGAGCGCCGTACGCGCGCACTACAAGGTGAGTGAACCCTAATGAATGAGCGGGTTTCCTTATTAATCGCAATTTAAACGTATTTAGTGTCAGAAAATATATTTTTCTTAAATTCTATATTTAAATACATTGAATTATACCAAAGTAATGTAATTCTTTCAAGTGAGCAGTGGACGAATTTATTGTCGTATCGTCGGTACCATTCTGTATATGGTTTATTTGGGAATGACGTTGCCATCAGCTTCACACTGTCATTGGCCCATCATATATCATGAAGAAAATCTTACTAATCAATACGAAAGTTTGTGACATACTAGTGTTACGAATATGCAAAAAATGTTCGTAATCCTTTAGATATAAAGTTCAAACTAGCTTGACGTCAATACATGACTTGTTTACAACTTGATCTACCTATCCCTGCCATTGTAATAACGACTCGGGATTAAAAGAGAAGTAGAGCTTTCTGGATCGATTAGAATCCCACTAATATTACAAATGCGAAAGTTTGTGAGTATGAATGTACTTTTTTACTCTTTCACGGTGAATCCGCTGAACCAATATGGGTGAAATTTTGCACAATTATTCCTTATACACCGGAATAACATATATGCTATAGAAATCCTGTTCATTCAACAGGAATATGATGACATTGAAAAGCGCCATCTATTAACAACATATCACGCGACAACAGTCCACAGTTTTCCTTGTCTTGTGCTTTGTCAAATTTACTTTTTTGTAGGCCTGGTTGGTGTGTAGATATACATTACCTTTTCTTCTTCAGTCTTTATCGCGGAGAGACGCAATCTAGCATTTTCCCGCTCGGCATCGGCGGCCTTTTGAGCCAGTAAAGACGCTTCCTCTTCCGCTACACGCCCTTTTTCCGCTAGCAGCTCAGCAGTTTCCTCTGAACGACGCTTTAAAAGACAACGAACTAAGAATCTATACTAATATATAAAGCTGACGAATTTGTTTGTTCGATTGAATGTTTGAACGCGCTAATCTCAGAAATTACTGGATTTTAGAAATTACTTCTTTGCGGATTATAGCAAAATAATTTTATTATTACTTTTGTATTATGGATCTCTGCAAAGTAACGTCTAATTCTATTCAAATTCAAATTCAAAATATTCTTTATTCAAATAAACTTGTAAACAAGTGCTTTTGAATCGTCAACTCTACTGCTGGTTCGGAAAGCTGTTCCTACCGAGAAGAGCCAGCAAGAAACTCGGCGGTTGCTCTTTTTAAAAAATACAATTCTTAATGCTAGTTACATTTAATGTTTCTATCTTGTACAGGGTCGAACAATATTTATATCCACGCATTTTTATCGTCTAAATAAGCCTCAACAGTATAGTAGGCTTTCTGTATCAGCCTCTCCTTAATAGTGTTTTTAAACTGCATTAATGGCAAAGTTAAAATTTCTATAAATTATTAGATTCACTTTCACTGATTCACTAATCATTCACTCACAACACATTCCCAGCTAAACACTCACCAGAGCCTCGTTGGCGAGCCTTATTTCCTCCTGGTACTGCAGCAGACGTTGTTCCATGGCAGACCGTTCTCTTTCCGCAGCCTCACGCAGTTGCTTCTCGCGGGCCAACTTGTTGCGCTCGATTTGACGACGCTAAGTCCAAAAGTAATGAGAATATTATTTTGCTATAATCCGCGATAAAAGGAAATATATGCCGGCACCGGAAATATATTCAGCACTGCCATTACAGCAGTTTAAAAACACTGTTAAAAAGAGGCTGATACAGAAGGCCTACTATATTCTTGATGATTATTTAGAAGATAAGAATGTGTGGATATAGCTCTCTTTGAACCTGTACAAGACAGTAATGACTTATTGTAAATAGTATTAAGAATTATATTTTGAAAAGAGCAACCGCCGAGTTTCTTGCTGGCTCTTCTCGGTAGGAACAGCTTTCCGAACCAGCAGTAGAGTTGACGATTCAAAAGCACTTGTTTACAAGTTTATTTGAATAAAGAATATTTTGAATTTGAATATGTAATGCTAAATGTAGAGTGTACTATTCGTTCTCATACCTGATACATGCAGAATTTGTAAGGACTCATGCACTACCCGACACCGATGACACAACAATACACAAGAACTGCACACATTCGCAACCACAATCTCGCTAAGTCCACAAAATTTTAGAAATACACCTATATCTATACTAATATTTGTATGTATGTTTGTAATGTTTTCACACAAAAACTACTGGAGCGATTTCAAAAATTCTTTCACCATTGGAAAGCTGCATCTTTACTAAACGTATGCCATGTGACATTTAAAAAATAGGGATCCATAATAAAAATGCAATAAGGTGTAAAAAAAATTGCCACAGAAATCTGTCATCGCATGCGCTGTGGAAACTATAGATGATATATTTAACAAAAATAAATAGTCCGACTTAGTACACTTTCCACTGCCATGGGATCGGTTTGTACGCAGGTGAAATCGCGGGATATTACTAGTAATATATAAGGCTGCAAAGTTTGGTTGTATATTTGAACACGCTAATCACAGGAACTATTGGACCCATTCGAAAAACTCATTCAGTGCAAGATAGTCCATTTATCGAGGAAGGCTATAGGCTATTATATAACATCGCAAGATAAATAGGAGAGGAGCAGCAATAAAAATAGTAGGAAAAGGCAAAATTTAAAGCTTTCCTTGCGTGCGCTGAGTAGACGGTAATAGTTGTTCAAAAATCATGTCTTACAAAATTGTTCCCCTCTAAAAGTTCTAAATAAAAGTTCGCGACAGCATATGTCTAGCTTTTAAGTTTGATCCACTTTAAACATTTTTATTATTATCAGAAGACTATATTACGGTTTTAATCTTTTTTTTACTAAAAGAACATTAACAGTTTTTCTAAAAGATAGTGCAATTCTTCCGGAAGATTTAGATTAATAGTGCATTACTGTTTCGCGTTTACTGGTCGCGCGGTTGTAAAAACTCGCATTCTCGGCGTGAATCGCGTAAACCAACAGAGATAGACTAAAGTAATGTACTAAAGAATTGTAGATCTACAAAAATACTACAAAAAGTCCGCGACAACATGTCTCTATATCTTAAGGTTAACTCACAACAACTACTTTTGTACTTATATGTTCAAAATTGTAACTAAATATTACCACGCGATCAATTGCAGGCATAACTAGTCTATTATAAAACAAAGTGCCCAAAAACTATCCGTCTTTATGTCGATCGTCTCAAAATTACTGAACGGATTTTTATACGGTTTTTACTAAAAGATAGTGCAATTTCTGCGGAAGGTTTAGGGTAATAGTGCATTACAGTTTTATGTAAGTAAGTAGTAAGTAACGGCCTGTTATTATCCCACTGCTGGGCATAGGCCTCCTCTCTCTATTTTTGGAGAGAAGGGTTGGAGCTAAGACCTACCACGCTGCTCCAATGCGGATTGGTAGGTTACACATATCCCTAGGATTCTCTAGAGATATGCAGGTTTCCTCACGATGTTTTCCTTCACCGAAAAGCGTGTGATAAATTGCTATTATCAATTAGACACATAAGTTTTAATAGAAAAACTCATTGGTGTCTGCCCGGGTTTGAACCCATGATCGTCTCTAGAGATTCACACGGTCGCACCGCTAGGCCATCACACTGTTTTATGTAAATTAAGTTAAAGAGTTCGCGCTGAACAATCAAACTAAAACGATTTTTTTTGTACCTGCTTCTCTTCCTTCGCCTGCGCTTTCATTTGCTGGACTTCCATCGTATCCGGTTTCCGCCTTCTCATATATAGGTCATGATTTCCTATACACAGGTCTAATATCTGAAAATTGATAATGAAGATATTCAAATTCAAAATATTCTTTATTCAAGTGGACTGTTTACAGTACTTTTGAATCGTCAAATGTTTTAAAAAAGCTACCAATGATTCGGAAGTTTGCTCCTACCGAGAACGAGCAAGAAACTCGGCGGATAATCTTTAAAAAAAATTTATTACATTTGATATCTTTATTTGATAAATAAAAAAAACATTGCCATCATCACACTAAGACAATGCAATTATTAATCAACTTTCGTTCAAATAATTTATAGAATTAGGCGTTACTTTGCGGAGATCCATAATACAAAAGTAATAATAAAATTATTTTGGTATAATCCGCGATGAAGTAAAACAGAAAATATATATAATGCTAAATGTAGAGTGGACAATCGGTTATCATACCTGATACATTTGATTGTCCACTCTACATTTAGCATTATATATATTTTCTATTTTACTTCATCGCGGATTATAGCAAAATAATTTTATTATTACTTTTGCAACTTTCGTTCATCAAATTAAACATATTTTACTTTACATTAATGTAAACAATAGAAGAAAAAGGTTTGCGATTTGGTTGTCGAGTCTATCTCCTGATGATGCTTCGGTTGCGGTGCGAAACGATTGTTGAGTTTGTGATAGTGAACGTATGTAGTGCTTGTGTATTGTAGTGGCGGTGGTGGAGGTTCGTGCATGTGTTTTTACGAATCAGGTATGAAAACAGATTGTCCACCCTACATTTTACAATATATATATTTTCTATTTTACTTCATAGCGGATTATAGCAAAATAACTTTATTATTACTTTTGAAAATAAATTATTTAAACCTAAACCTAAAAAGACTTATTTTAATAATCGTTGCACTTAAATTTGATAAATAAAGACATGTTTTTATTAACACATACACTAAAAAAATAAATTACTAACCAATTTATTCATTCCCTTCGGTGAGAAGAATATGAAATTATTCACAGTCTTCTCGACAAACTTTATAACGAATTTCTTGTCGTCGAACGATATATGCTTGATCTCGGACCAGGGGAATGTTGTCTTCGGTGTCAGTTTGTTGTCCTTTTCATATATATTCAAGCCCAAAGCCGTGACACCTAGATATAAGTCCGTTTCCTTCTTATTCTGTAATGTGAAAAAAAAACCACCTAATCAGTGGCCCACTGAGGACCACGGAGGGTGCTGCAGTTGCAAAAAGCGTGATGAAAAATGAGGAAATATTAAAATTAGCATAAGTAACGGCCTGTTACTATGCCACTGCTGGGTATAGGCCTCTTCTCTCCGTTTTTGGAGAGAAGGATTGAAGCTAAGACCTACCACGCTGCTCCAATGCGGATTGGTAGGTTACACATATCTCCAGAATTCTGTAGAGATATGCAGGTTTCCTCACGATGTTTTCCTTCACCGAAAAGCGTGTGATAAATTGCAATTATCAATTAGACACATAAGTTTTACTAGAAAACTCATTGGTGCCTGCCCGGGGTTTGAACCCTAGACCTCCTCGAAAGAGGCGGACGGTATTACCGCTGGGCTACCACAGCTTCAAAAAGCAAATTAGCATAAATTCAGTCAATTGTGCAAAAAGCTTGGGACGCTTTGTACCATCTTTTTCGCATATATCGCACGCTTAATGCTGTCGCGGCGGCGGACCACTATCGGAGGAACTGTAATATCTATACTAATAAATAAAGCTGAAGAGTTTGTCTGTTTGTTTGATTGATTGTTTAAACGCGCTAATCTCAGGAACTATTGGACCGATTCGAAAAATTCTTTAAGTGTTAAATAGTCCATTTATCGAGTAAGGCTATAGGCTATATAATACGCTAAGATGAATAGAAGAGGAGTAGTAATAAAAAATATTACGAAAGTGGCAAAATTTAAAGTTTTCATTAGCAAGTAAACGGTGAAAGTTATAAAAAATTGTTCCCCTCTAAAAGTTCTAAATAAAAGTCCGCGACAGCAATGTCTAGCTTTTAAGGTTAACCCACTTCAACTTTTTTAATTTATTTAAGTTTGTATTCTGATTATTTGTTTAAGAGGACTGTGCAATATCCAGACAAGTCGTCAAGGCTTAAGGATACTAAGAAATTAAAAAAAACCATTTTCATGGTTATGAAAATACTATATTACGGTTTAATCTATCCACGCGGGCTGAGCCACTGGCGATTGCTAGTCTTAAATAAAAATATAACATTTCCACCGATATATGGCGTGCGATGTATTAAAAAAGAGACAGACATAAACTAAAATTAGTTAACAAAAAAACCAACTCACATTGATCGCGAAGTAATTAACACCGTACATATCTAAATCTTGCGCTATCTTTAGGTACTCCATCTCGGCTTCGTCACGAGACATTCCTTTATGGTCCGCGTACCTTCGGCGGATACAAAGAAAACACTTATAAATTGTAGCTGCCAGTCACTATCCCACAGCTGGGCAAATCCTACCTCTTTCTTTGAAATTCAAGCCAAGATCCACTATATTACACATACAGGAATTCCCAGTAATATGCAGATTTTATCGCGATGTTTTCCTTTACAAACGGGTGAATGATAAATTGTAAATATCATATTTTATAGAAGTAGGCGTTACTTTGGGGAATTCCATAGTACGAAAGTTATGATAAAATTATTTTACAAAAGTTATGATAGAATTATTTTACAAAAGTTATGATAGAATTATTTTACAAACGTTATAATAGAATTATTTTACAAAAGTTATGATGGGATTATGTTACAAACGTTATGATAGAATTATTTTACAAACGTTATAATAGAATTATTTTACAAAAGTTATGATGGAATTATTTTACAAAAGTTATGATAGAATTATTTTACAAACGTTATAATAGAATTATTTTACAAAAGTTATGATGGGATTATTTTACAAACGTTATGATAGAATTATTTTACAAACGTTATAATAGAATTATTTTACTAACGTTATAATAGAATTATTTTACAAAAGTTATGATAGAATTATTTTACAAACGTTATAATAGAATTATTTTACAAAAGTTATGATGGGATTATTTTACAAACGTTATGATAGAATTATTTTACAAACGTTATAATAGAATTATTTTACAAAAGTTATGATGGAATTATTTTACAAAAGTTATGATAGAATTATTTTACAAACGTTATAATAGAATTATTTTACAAAAGTTATGATGGAATTATTTTACTAACGTTATGATAGAATTATTTTACAAACGTTATAATAGAATTATTTTACAAAAGTTATGATGGAATTATTTTACAAACGTTATGATAGAATTATTTTACAAACGTTATAATAGAATTATTTTACAAAAGTTATGATGGAATTATTTTACAAAAGTCATGACAGAATTATTTTACAAACGTTATAATAGAATTATTTTACAAAGTTATGATGGAATTATTTTACAAACGTTATAATAGAATTATTTTACAAAAGTTATGATCGAATTATTTTACAAAAGTTATGATAGAATTATTTTACAAACGTTATAATAGATTTATTTTACAAAAGTTATGATGGAATCATTTTAGAAATTACGATGGAATTATTTAGCTATAACCTGCGTGTGTTAAGATAATCTATGTAATGCTAAAGGAAGGTTTTCTTTACTGTTTATGATATAGCAATTCTTTAAGCAGCAAAGTGGTAACCACCACTTTGCTGCTTAAAGAATTGCACTCTCTAGTATCCCATTATGGTATACTTACCAAATTTTGATCCTCTCTTCCCACATCTCGGGTGTCATCTGGTACTGGTCAATAACCCTTTGGGGAAGTAAATCCTCGCTCGCCAACATTCCCGGCTTATACGCACTTTCATCGTAATCACCATACTGGAAAATTAAACTTTTAGAGGGAAACAATTTTGTCATACGTTATCTTTGAATTTTTCATTGCTACTCCTATTCATCGTAGCGTGATGTTATATAGCCTTCCTCAATCAATGGACTATTTTAAATGGAAAGAATTTTTTAAATCAGTCCAGTAGTTCCTGAGATTAGCGTGTTAAAACAATCAAACAAACAAACTCTTCAGCTTTATATATTAGTATAGATATAGATTATAAATTAGTCATCATCCTCCTGCCCTTATCCCACTCTAAGTGGGGTTGGCACAACATTTTATAAACATGTTGTCACATGATTTGGCTGCGTTTTTACGACCGGCCGGCTGCCTGACGTCAACGTAACTTAGTAGTATTTTTCAACACCTCGATAAGAAATGAGGTTGGTCTATTCTACTCAGCCGGATACCACATGGCAGGTCGACTTACCTTAGTCGTATTTTACGACACCTCGGTAAGAAATGAGGGTGGTACTATTCTATTCAGCCGGATACCACACGGCGAATAGATTATATATTGTTATAGATATTATATTACCTTAGCTTGAACTGCATAACTAGCAAGTAATACTGAAGCTTCAGGCGGGCAATAGATGTCCATACTGAGAATTGCTTGTTTGACCTGAAGAAACAGCAGGTGCTGCGTCACTTCCTGGATGAGCTCCTCGGCCACATCCTCGGGGTACAATTTACAAAGTAACATGAACGGGGTCCCGGGCATTTGGGAGACACATTGATCTTGCACTGAAAAGAAGTTATAATAAAACTTCAAATACTAAATAAAACAATATCTTCATATAAATGAATGAATAAATGTCTTGTTGTTGTTGTTGTTGTAAATACAATATTTAAAAAATTTACTCAGCTCAGTGATATTAATATTTTATTATAAATAAATTTTATGTATTTATTATATTATTATAATAATTATAAATACTATATTACTTTATTATCTCATATCACTTTTAATTTATTGTTAAATATGTTTCATTTTTATTTTAATTAATTATACTTAATATTTACTTCCGTTAATTAGAACAGATTTCGATTCTTTAATAAGCATGCCAAACATGTTATGCCAAGCATACTATTATATTGTTTTATTTCACATTTTTATATTAATTTTTTGCACAAAAGAGATTACAGACAAATAATTATACTATTTGAAATCCATATTCATATTTCGATCAGTATTATAAATGCCTAAGCCAGCCTATCTTTCATGATTTTACGACTTGGTTCTATAGTGGTGCAATTCTAATGAAATTTGATATTAAAAGCATTTATGCCAAAGTAACATAGACAAAAGAAAACCTTCTGTTTATCTTGAGGAACAGTAAAAAACATGCAATCAAGGTTATTTGAATACTGAATTATATTCTAATTTCATTTAAATTAACATAATTTATTTATAAAAAGTTAGTTAGTTAGTTAAATTAGTATTTTTTTAAAAGTAAAATAATTTGGAATTTTCTTCATTCCTCTACAATTTGTTGTGTATTATTTTACTCCAAACTTAACAAACCTGAGGCTGCTATGTCCAACATAAAATCCAAATTTTCAGTATCTCATTATATTCATATACTGAAAATTTGTATATAAGTACTATATATTATTTAAGTATTACTTACAGTATAACAAAAACTTATATTCAGTATTTTTTAGTAAATATTAATTATTAAATAATAATTAAATCGTTATTTAAATATTATAATAAAAACTATAGATGCTAATCACACAAATATTATTATTTTATAGGGAATTATCAACTAATTCTCAATTAATTATCAAATAAATCACAATTAATTACCTCTTTTATCCAACTTCAGCCAGCTAATGAAATGTTTTGTATCTTCAAATTGCAATCCAAAGAACCATGTTTCTCTTAATCCTATTGTTCTACACACCAGATCAAACAAATCTCTGCCTGTTGCCCGCCACTAAATAAAAATTACAATAAAATATGAATTAATTCAATTTGATTTGATAAACTGAGTTTCAATATTTAGTGTTCTAAATCAATTAAAAATATATTAAATTATATCTATTACTATAATATATAAAATTTAACATAAATATAATCTATAAAATTTAACACTGCATAAAATAGTATGTAAAAATTTAAGATGTTAGTCCCAGACACACTTTTTTAGATGCCATTGAAAATCAGTGGAACCCCAACTCAACAGTCTATAGAACATTTTAGTATATATATTAATTTTTTATAGTTTTTTTACAGATTTTTATGGCTGTTATAATTTGCAATTATATAAATAATATTACTTATTTAAATTTTGACAACTATATACACTTATAACAATAAATAATACTGGTATGGTAAAATTTAATAGATTCTTTGTGAAATTACAGCAAGAATCTTAAAATTAGTTTCTAATTATATATGTAAAATATTTACTAGTATTTATCTCACGAATCTCAAAAGACTATAATTTTTTTTTAATCTGCAAAGGGTATAAAAGGAGAAACATTATTTTCATATAAACTATAGGTATGTTAAATATTTTCTTTATAATAGTTTCATTAAATGCTAAGTTATGTGAAAATTAAATGTGACGCGATCCCGGGGTCATGGGTGACTCACAAAGGGAGCATTGTGTTAATTTTCGCTCGCATTCCAGCAAAATTTACGCTTAACAACACTTCTGAATTACACTAATGTTAACAACTAATTATATATTAATTTACCTCAAGGTTAAACTCTAACTCAGCATCCAGAGTACACACTTTAACAGGAAACGACTTAGCAGCCTTCTTTCTTCTAAAAGGCGGCATTATCCTGTCTCATTTCTTTATCAAACACAATTTTTTTTTATTAGGTTAGGTTAGTATTAACATGATTAATTAATAGCGATCGCTAGTTTACGTAATGTACACTCGATTGAGGAATGCGCGTAATTTCACATCGCGTACTATTTCCAGCGGTTATTATTTACAAACAAGTGGAACGTCAATGAAACAAGAATGCGAAGTGAATGAGAAAAATTAATCGGAAAAACTAACAACACCGTTCCGTTCTACTATCAAAACGCGTTCTAATTGTGCGTAACAGAATGAATCTATATATATTTTTATATAAAACTAGACAGGCGTCAAGTGTGGTGCTACCTTTTAGTTCATTTCTATATATTGGTTTACTTGTATTTTTGACAGTGACGTTTTTGACACAAACTTCATTCAAAAAACTCAACCACGTGTAGTGTATTTTGAAAATATTTAACTTCGATTAAACATAGAAATATGGGCAAATTTAGATCTAAAATAAAAGGCAAAACAAAAGGTAAAAGATGGCAAAAGGGTCAATCGTCTAATTCAAATCCTAAGATCCAAAAGTACAGAGAGATGGCAAAGTCCCGGTTTTTTCAAGAAAATTTGAGTAAGTAGCGAAATTTATTACTTATAAAGCTAAAAATGTGTTAATTAATAAGCATACGAATATGTACAGTTTTGATACACAGCTTAATCATATTAAAATATATTATTTTCTGCAACAGTTTATGGATTACTGAAACCATAGTTAACCGACGATTATGGTAATATTTACGTAATTTTGATTAATTTTATTTTTGTCACGGGAAAATCCTTATCTTGTAAATGGTTTTTCAGGCAATTCTGGCCTGACCCAGCAAGCAGTGCTCAAACACGACGCAATGATAACATACGGACATCGCGGAAACAAACAGAAGTCTGAAGCAGAAAATGAGCTGACAATTGCTAAAGATTTCGAGAACATGTCGGTCCGAACGGGTGATGAGGGTTCAGATACAGAATATTCAGGGTCTATGAAATCTGGCACTTACAAAACATTCCAGACATTTGCTTCGGATTGGAGTCAATGCTCCAATGTTAGTTTTAGCAAGTAAGTTTTTTTTCAAAAAAAAAAAATATATTCCTCAGGTCTATTATAGAAATATTTTTCTATATTTTTAGTCTGAACTCAGTTTTTAATATAAAAAAAACTTGTTAGAATTTCACATTACTTTAATGATACAAATTATATGACTAAGCTGTACTAAATATGTATCTTTTTTATACATTAACTAGCTAATTTATAGAATTAGGTGTTACTTTACGGAGATCCATAATACAAAAGTAATAATAAAATTATTTTGCTATAACCCACACCGTGTGTTATCTGGCGGAATAGAATAGTACCACACTTATTTCTTACTGAGGTGTTGTAAAAGGCGACTAAGGAAAGTCGACCAACCGTGTGGTATCCGGCTCAGTAGAATTGACCACCCTCTTTCTACCGAGGTGTAGTAAAATATGACTAAGGCAAGTTGATGTCAGGGCGACGGCCGGTAGTAAACTATGTAGCCAAATCATGTGGTGACATGTTTATAACATGCTGAGCTGACCCCACTTAGAGTGGGATTAGGACAAGAAGATAAGTGTTATAGCTCCTACAACTTGCAAAGCTTACAAAATATATTTTTTTATAATTGTTTCTAGCAATTTTATCATTATTTCTTTTTTTCACAGATTATTAACAAGGTTTGATTCAAATAATGCAATGCATAAAGACATGTTAGCTGTATTAGCAGCTGTTGCTGAGGTTTTAAAAGAGCAAGGTGGTAAAGAAACCACCACTGAATATTTTGCTGCACTGGTGGGTAACAATTTGATATAAGATTTAGAAATTAGACAATAATTAACTTAGACATAGACAAAATTAATTTTAATGCTAGCAGAAATAGTCCCTTTTACATCGTTAGTTATTAGTTTAACATCATTCTCCTTCCCATATTTCAGTGCTTAATATTTTTTTTTTGATTTGATTCTCTCCTGTAATTGACGCCTTGTGGTATCCGGCTGAACAGAATAGTACTCTTTCTTTCTCGTAAAAGGCGACTAAAGTAAATCGAACCGCCGTCTGGTATCCGGTTAAGTAGAATTGACCATCTTCTTTCTTATCAAGGTGTCGTAAAAGGCGACTAAGGTAAGTTGACTCACTGTATGGTATCCGGTTAAGTAGAATAGACCACCCTCTTATCGAGGTGTCGTAAAATACAACTAAGATAAGTTGACGTCAGGCAGGCGGCCGGTCGTAAAATACGTAGCGAAATAATATGAGAACATGTTTGTAACATGTGCCGACCCCACTTAGAGTGGGATAAGGGCAGGAGGATGATGATACATCTATCCATATATACATTAAATCTATGACACGGCAACATTGTTTTAAGGTCATCTGTTCACATTTTAGATGCAAACATTGAAAGCTTCAGAAGGGGATCAAAGCTTGGTATCCACATTATCGCTTCTGTCGATGGGAATCAAATCAGTCCCACAAGCAGTATTGAGGAAACAGTTTTCCGACTGCGCCACAACATTCACTGAAATATTGGAGAAGAACGAGCAATCTGAGAATGGAACTTTATTACGGAGTGCAATTGGATGTCTTACTGTGTTGTTGAGAGCGCAGGAGTATGCTTTGTGGGGCGACTCGTCCACTTCTAGAGTGTTCCAATCTGTGCTGGCGTTTACCTTACATTCTAAACCTAAGGTGAGATTTTTATTAACTACTAATGGTCGCCAACGTATTGCTGTGGCTCAGTCTGGTTTCGATATCCCTTTGAAATAAAACCAGTTTAAAACAGATTATACGACCACTACCAAATAAAATTGGATTATCTGCGAGGTAGGTCTAAAAATTTCATTAAAATTGTTTCAGCCATTTTGCAGTCTATGATGAACATACATATTTTCTCTTTTATATATAAAGATTTTAATTGAAATTCATATTATAATAATATGATTACTTAGAATGATAACAACATATTCTAATATATAAAAATATGTTAAGTTTGTTGAATGAATTGAAATGAAGAATTAATCAACTTTTTTTTATATAGACTTTTATTTATATAGATAGATCTATATTTTATATGGATTTTTATTTAGACTTATTTATTGTTTCACAACTGATATATGAAATATTAATTCGTCATCAAACATTCACATTGTGCTTTGAATAATTTGTATTGTTATATGTATTTGTAGCATGTTTTTATAATTTATTGGATGTTACATTAAAAATAGTAACAAAAGTAATGCTACAGAATATTAGAAATGCTTCTTTATATTCTGTGGAAATGTTTGATGATGACAAAGTTTGGCGTACCACTAGTCGTTACATAAAATATTCTATTTAATATTCATTTATGTTACTAAATAAAGTTGAATAATTTATAAACATGTATGTTGTAAAAAACCCTTGCTATAGTAGTGTCGCTTGTGATAAATTTTTTGATACAAAAATTAAATAGTATAATGCCTTGTAGAGATCATTTACAATTAGGCCGTCCTTACACATTTTATTTTTAACTAGCCGTAATATAGTCTATTGATAACCATAAAAATGGTTAAACTGGGTTAACCTTAAAAGCTAGACATATGCTGTCGCGGACTTTTATTTAGAACTTTTAGAGGTGAACAATTTTGTAATACATGATTTTTGAATAACTATCACCGTTTACTCAGCGCACGCAAGGAAAGCTTTATATTTTGCCGTTTTCGTACTATTTTTTATTGCTACTCCTCTTCTATTCATCTGAGCGTGATGCTATATAGCCTAACTCAATAAATGGACTATCTTACACTGAAAGAATTTATCAAATCGATCCAGTAGTTATATATAGAGATTAGCGCATTCAAACAATCAAACTCTTCCGCTTTATATATTAGTATAGATTATTCGTTTCTTTTCTGTATAATGTTGTGTGAAATAAAGAATTTTTTATCTTATCTTAAATTCTTGCTCTTCACTGTCGTCGATGATTGTTGATCGTGTGATCGTCTATAATTGGCACGATCATCGTCTTTTAGTCCACACGATTGTCGATATTATCATATGATCATAGCGATCAAAATCTACAAATCGCTTGTTGTTGGCGATCATGGACGATGATTGGCGAATACCGAGTATGCCCTCTACACGGTTATGATCGGACTTAATCGATTGTAATCGCCGATCATGAGGAGTCAAAAGACTTTAGATTCTGATTTAGGTTTTTTCGTATTGACAGGTCCGTAAAGCTGCTCAGCACGCTGTAACTGCAATCTTAAGGGGCAGCTGTTTTATGATACCGTCTGGAGATCAGAAAGCAAAGGTATTTTAAGTGCTCTTTACACCACACGATATTAATTTCAAATTATATATTAAATAGCAATCGCCAGCGATATAAGTATATCTCTAATCGTTGTGAACGCAGTCACAACAAAACTTTAAATATCTGTTCCATCAATCAATCAATTCAAAATTATTGACCTTTAACTACTTCCGCCGTGTGGTATCCGACTGAATAGAATAGTACCACCCTCATTTCTTACCGAGGTGTCGTAAAAGGCGACTAAGGTAAGTCGACCCGCCGTGTGGTATTCGGTTGAGTAAAATAGACCACCCTCTCTTACCGAGGTAAAATGCGACTAAGGTAAGTTGATGTCAGGCAGGCGGCCGTAACATCCGTAGCCAAATCATGTGACAACGTGTTTGTAACATGTTGTGCCGACCCTGCTTAAAGTGGGATAAGGACATGAGGATGATGATGACATAGGTACATTATAACATAACATTTTTTAAAATCAAATAATAAAGCAAAAATTCCTACCGTGTAGTATCTAGTATTGGTAGAATAGACTACCCTCTTTCTTACCGAGGTGTCGTAAAATAGGACTAAGGTAAGTTGACGTCTAACAGGCGGTCGGTCGTAAAAACACAGTCAAATCATGTGACAGCATGTTTATAACATGTTGTGCCGACCCTACCTAGAGTGGGATAAGGGCAGGAAGATGATGAAGACCTTTAACTACTTGTAACGGACGAACATAAACGGACTACACTGATCATTGTATCATTTACCAGCGCCCAAAGATCTTCACAAGAACTACGAAACAAGTGGTCCTTTAAGCCGGATTCTTCTTGAAACTTAATTTAAACCTTTCTGTTGCCTGTTAATTTAAACATTTGTGTAGAATTATTTAAATTACAAGCTGTGATGGCCTAGCGGTGCGACCGTGTGAATCTCTAGAGACGAACATGGGTTCAAACACGGGCAGACACCAATGAGTTTTTCTAGTAAAACTTATGTGTCTAATTGATAATTGCAATTTATCACACGCTTTTCGGTGAAGGAAAACATCGTGAGGAAACCTGCGTATCTCTAGAGAATTCTGGCGATATGTGTAACCTACCAATGCGCATTGGAGCAGCGTGGTAGGTCTTAGCTCCAACCCTTCTCTCCAAAAATGGAGAGAGGAGGCCTATGCCCAGCAGTGGGATAGTAACAGGCCGTTACTTACTTTTACTTAAATTTCAAGGTACCAAAGCTGCACCCGGCATCGAATCTCACTGCCGAATACTGCCTTTCTCAAATCAAGCCGGAAGCCCTACTTTCCGGCCACCGTACCGTACTGCATACACTCACAATGCTCAGAGACGTGTTACCAGTTTTTAGTAAAGAACACATTAAGGTTAGTTATAAGGCTACTATATACCAGGGCATCTTAAACTGTGGGTCGCGACCCCCAGGGGGGTCCTTTTCATTAAATTTAATTAAATAGATTTTATTAAATTTATGATCGGTTAGTTTACAACAATTATAAATAAAATTTTAAAATTAGTATACACACTACGTACAAATATAAATACAAATAAAAATCATACAAAATACTATTGTAGTTTTATTATAACTATTTTTTGAAAAAAGTGGCAATGCAAAACTGTTATTTACATTGTTAAATAGTGCGATATTACATCTACATCTACGGTTAATAAAATATTTCATTATATGGAGGAGGGGGTCGTTTAAAATTTCCTAAGCTTGAAGGGGGTCGCTATATAAAAAAGTTTAAGAAGCCCTGTTCTAAATCAAATCAAAATAATACTGATAATATTTTTATGTTGTATATCCTTTCTTTAAGGTTCAATACTGATTACATTAAATTCGTTTTAGATATCCACCTGAAAATATTAACTTAAATAAGAGCGTCACCCATATTTGGGTGACGCCCGCACCTCCCTCAGTCCCCGTAATTGTCCTACCTCCTCGTCTTTCTATTCTGCAGGCGAAGTCTAAGTTAAACGGTTAGCCTATAGCAAAATAAGTACACCAATACCTTGATTTGCGTCGTTTCGTTATGCATTTTTTCGAAGTTGCGTCGGTTCTTAATTACGACAAATTTTCTCTGTGCGTCGTTAGATTTTCGAGGTTGCGTTGTTTTAGGTTCGAGTCTTTTAGAGATTTTCTTGTTTTTCTAAAATATAGCAACACTTGTTTCTAATTACAACATCCCATCAAATTCGGGGATTCCCTTTCTTACTAAAAATCAAGGCAAGGTTTTATTTTCACTTTTATTTTGCTAATTTTAGAGTTCAGTTTTAATTACGTAATGTAATGTAGTGTATTGAGCTAAAAGAGAATAATAAATTTATATGAGTTGTTTCTGGTTACAAACAAGGTACTATTAACTCATCAGACGGTGATTAATTTTAATTTTGTATTTCATAAATTTATTTTGGTTTAATTGAAGACTTTTTTTTTTATGTATCTAATAAAATTTTATAATTAACTTTGTTCAATTTTTAAAATCGAGTAACCCTAAATTTTCGTAACCCTGATACCTAACTTCGAACTTTACATGGTTTGCTATAGACAATCTTAATTCACTTTGCGTCGTGTTGTTTTGGAACTTGGATTTGAAGTATCGTCTTTATTCCAATGTATACAGACAATATGCGAAGCGATCCTCTCACTGATGACCCACAACAATATCTACATCAAAACCTGCTGTCTCCACACGCTGCACGCGTTGTTCTCCGCGACAAGGGACATATGCAACATTACTGCGAACCTCGCAGTTCAACTGACGAGAGCTCTAATGGCTGCCAGGCCTCCTGCCAACGACACCGGCCAAATGTTGGCTTGGGCGGCCGTACTTCAACAAGGATATGGCTGTCTTGCTGGGTAATAGCTCAAGCTTGTAATAAAAGTTACTCAGAATTAGACCTTTTCCATATGACTAAACGTAAGTTAAAAAAAGAAATAATCAAAATTACCCGGAAGCAAAAATAATAGCAGTAACACACACACACACACACACATACACACGCACACACACACACACGCATACACACACACACACACACACACGCATAACACTACTACTTATAAACACTTTTTAATCAAACCTACTATTTTAGATCTTAAATCATGTATCTTTGTTAAACCTCAATAATTTAAAATAACCGATAGTCACTGTGTAATCCACTCTTGGCCTTATTATTATTATAATACACAGTATTTAAGTAAAAAAACGCTGTAGGATTACTGTATAAATAAATAAATAACTAAATAAACACTTTTGTCTATGTCTCATTGTTTATGTCACTTTTGTCTATGTTTTGTTTAAAACACTTTATTTGACTTTACCGCGAAAGAATTCGCGGGTGCATCTAGTTGAGTATGCATTAAAAGGACACAGTATAATTAATCTGCGTAGACACACACCCGCCCAATACAATTTTAATATATACAATAATAATACAATTACAATGTACATTAGATTAGTAACTTATCTCGAACAAAGTAAGTAACTTACTATTTTTATTATATTTTCACTTTATTATAATCTTACTATTTTTATTTTATTTTTAACTAACATTTTTATTATCATCATCATCTTACTGCCCTTATCCCACTCTAAGTGGGGTCGGCAAAACATAAACATGTTGTCACATGATTTGGCTGCGTTTTTACGACTGACTGCCTGCCTGACGTCAACTTACCTTAATCGTATTTTACGACACCTCGCTAAGAAGAAAGGTGGTCTATTTTACTAAACAAGATACCACACGGTCAGTCAACTTATCTTAGTCGCCTTTTATGATACCTCGGTAAGAAATGAGGTTGATATATTCTACTCACAAGTCACAAGCAAAAACATTTTTAAAGCATGTTTTGCCGACCACAATTAGAGTGAGATATAAGGAGAATGATGATTATTAAACAAAGACCCCAAAGGCAGTCTGTCTGTCTGTTTTATTAATTGTGTAAAACAATTGTCGTTTTTCAAATAAATGATAGGTATTTAATATTTTTTGCCGTGTGGTATCCGGCTAAGTAGAATAGACTACCCTCATTTCTTACCGAGGTGTCGTAAGAGGCTTCTAAGATAAGCTGACCCGCCGTGTGGTATCCCGCTGAGTAGAATAGACCACCCTCATTTCTTACCGAGGTGTCGTAAAATACGACTAAGGTAAGTTGACGTCAGGCTGGCGGCCGGTTGTTAAAATCCTGCCAAATCATGTGACAACATGTTTGTAACATGTTGTGCCTACCCCACTTAGAGCGGAATAAGGGCAGGAAGATGATGATTGAAAAACTCTTTAACATTTTTTTAAGCGTGTCATACTTCACACAATCCAACCATCTCTTTTTCGGCTTCAAATCGGCTTCATAAGAATGATATTTAATATTTTGTTCCAGCTTAGACATAAATCTCTGTATGCCCAACTTGCCGTTGTTCGTGAACATCTGTGTCTCGGAGTTGTGGCTCTCAGACGTTGCGGATATAAACTCAGCATCCACCAACGCACTGAAGGTATTTTTGTATACTCCACACGAAGAACCAGCAGTTGTTTTATACTTAGCAATCGCCAGCGGCTCCGCCTGTGTGGATAGATTAAAACCGTAATACAGTCTTTCGATAACCATAAAAATGGTTAAAGTGGGTTAACCATAAAAGCTAGATATATGCTGTCGCGGACTCTTATTTAGAACTTTTAGAGGGGAACAATTTTGTAATACATGATTTTTTAATAACTATTACCGTTTACTCAGCGCAAGTAAAGCTTTAAATTTTGCCGTTATCGTACTATTTTTATTGATGCTCCTCTCCTATTCATCTTAGCGTGATGTTATATATAGCCTATAGTCTTCCTCAATAAATGTACTATATTACACTGAAAGAATTTTTCAAATCGGTCCATTAGTTCCTGAGATTAGCGCGTTCAAACAAACAAACTCTTCAGCTTTATATATTACTATAGATAGAAGTATAGAAAGAATTTTTTTTAGCTCTAGGCGTCCACGGCTAGAACAATGGAACAAAAACATAGACATAATACCTAAAGTATACATTTATGTTTATATAGCTAGTAATAAGAATTACATTTTAAAAAGAGCAACCGCGGAGTTTCCTGCTGGCTCTTCTCGGTAGGAACAGCTTTCCGAACCAGCAGTAGAGTTGACGATTCAAAAGCACATATACAAGTTTACTTAAATAAAGATAATTTGAATTTGAACCATTTTCCAAGAGGACAGAGGAAACCCACACCCAGTAGTGGGATTACTATACTTTAGAGAGAGAAAGTAACGGTCTGTTACAATCTCACTGCTGGGCATAGGCCTCTTCTCTCCGTTCCTGGAGAGAAGGGTTGGAGCTAAGACCTACCACGCTGCTCCAATGCGGATTGGTAGGTTACACATATCTCCAGAGTTCTCTAGAAATATGCAGGTTTCCTCACGATGTAACCTTCAACGAAAAGCGTCTGATAAATTGCAAATATCAATTAGACACAAATTTTAATAGAAAAACTCATTGGTGCCCGGGATTTGCCGCGTGACCTCCTCGAAAGAGTCGCACAGTGTTACCGCTAAGCTATCACATCTTAACAGGTTGTTACTAATACTTTAATATAGTTTTATTCATCAGGCCGTACTTCTAGACTGCGTGAAGCCAGCAATAGAGTCAGACGAGTGCCTTATCAAGCACAAAGCACATATTGATACAATATTCAAGACCATAGGTACGGGGTTGGACAATCCTTTCAACCAGGCCATTAAACATGTCATAATGACTATAGCTGTTTGCTTTGAGGTAAGTACATTTATATGAATATAATGATAGGCAGTTAATAAGCATTTAGAGTATGTTTATTTATTGAGGAAGAAACGAGTCTTCACCTTATGGCTGAGTGCCCTATGTACTCGTTGGTTAGTTAGGAGATACTAGGTAAGGATGAAATTGAAGTTGAGGATCTGAGAAATATCTTCTTCAGGAATATTATCAGGTTCGTAAAAGCTACGGGTAGATTAGAGCAGGTGACACTGTCGGGACAGCAGTGAAACCCTTGTTCCAACATGGCGAAATGAGCTGACCACCCGCCCTGCACCAACAGGCGTCCCCGAAATTAGATAGATAGATGTTTATTTATTTCTTTCTTTTTATACATATATTTAGAAAAGAGAAAGAAAAAGTAAAAAAGCACACGTATAAAGGCTTTATGACTTTAGGATTTATCCCTAAAAGGGACCTATTTCAGTCAACCTTTGAGTAATAGAAGGAAAAGGGCAAGAATTGAAGAAGAAAGAGAGTAAGGGTCATATAGGTCATATTATACATTATATAAATTTAACTATTTAATCTATTAATTAATGTTGGTAAAATGTTTAATCTAAAATTATTATTCTCGGATATTTTGACTTCTTTAGCCCGCCCGTTTGCAAGACAACTTTGCAAATGACAGCGTAATATTTTTTTCTAATAATATTGTAGCAATTTTTCAATGCCTGAAACATAGATAAAACAACATTTTTTTTAAAATAAAACATAGCTAGGTCGATTTATCGTCCCCGAAACACTCTACATACTGAATTTCATGAAAATCCTGCCGTTCCAGACTCTATTGCCGTTCAGATATATACTCAGACAGATACCACACGGCGACTTAATTAATAAATATTTATATAAGATTTTTTTATTGGCAGATAGGAAATGAGAAAGTGGAATATATTCTAGCGCCACTACTAAAAAAGCTAAACGAACGTCGCGAGAGTCACAACTTTCATAACGAAAAAGAGGCGGAATATGCAACAGGGTGTGCCATTAAATCACTAGGTCCAGAGTTTGTACTTAAAATAATACCTCTAAGAGATGGATCAGACATAAACATAGATAGAAGCTGGCTATTACCAGTACTGAAGGAGAAAATAGTAAATTCAAACTTGAAATTCTTCGCAACGGATATATTAGAAATGGCCACTTTCTGTCGTAAAAAATCACGTGAACTCGCCGAAGCTAAACGCATGCCAGAGTCCCATACTTACGATTTACTTTGCAACCAGCTATGGTCATTGCTGCCAAGCTTTTGCAACCACCCTAAAGATATCAGCGAAAACTTTAAAGTCGTAGCACGTGTTCTGGGGAATGTACTAAAAGACAATCCAGAATTCCGCCAATCAGTTATGCAGGGTTTGAGAAAGCTTATCACTTGCTCTGAAGACAATGATGAGGATAAAAGCGAGTTGGCACGGTTTGCGAAAAACTATCTGCCGATTTTGCTCAATATTTATATGTCGCCGGCTAAGGGAAGCGTGGCTGAGGGACAAAGGTTAGCGGCCTTGGAAACTACACAAGTGAGTTATTTTTTAAATCTTTGGATACGTTGATATTAATACCCTAATATTGATAAGAATTTAATTAAATTTGACCGTGAAAATCTCATGTCCGATCTAGACCTGTTATTTCATAGAGGTAATTGAATTTGATTCTTTTCCCGTTGATTCTTTTTCCAATATTTTGGCAAAATACTGCTGCAAAATAATTAAATATCCCCGAATTTCTCAACTTTTACACATATTACAGTTACTTAACGGTGTGGAACTTCCATTCTTAGTGTCTTACAGATTGGGAATTTATCGGGGTATAATTTTTTTGGAAATTTTAAATAATTAAGTAATTCGAAACTTTTGAATGAAATTCGTAAGAATTCATAAACTTTAATATTCAGTACAATACAGAAAATAAATAAGTCTTTCGGTCTCCCATGTAATTCCACTAAAAAAAATTATAGATTATTGAAAAAAATATGTACTTTACTTGTCCTTTATCCTTACACCTCTTTATAATCAATGATTTGATAGTGAGTTTAAAACCATATTGCATTAGGATATAGTTCTGTTAAAATATTCTAGCCATAAAAATAATAAAGCAATGACATGCATACATTATGGGTTTCTTCATAATTTACTTCAAAGTCACGCTCTTCTAAGAGAATACATGTCATATATAAATTTTATTGCAGGTATACTTAACAATAACCGATCAAACCTTAAGGGAAGAACTTTTTACAAACGCTATAAAACAATTAGAATCATCAAAAGACAATCATTTCCAAAGAGAATCTATTCTAGATGTAATCCGATTACTAGTTCTATATCAGACAAGCGAGCAAATAGCGAGCCTTTTCGAAAAATGGATTTTTCCATTATGCGAAACCGTGTTAGAGAATCCTAAGAAGTTTAAAAAGAATAAAAAAGAAAAAATGGACACTGATAATGCGCAGGAAGAGAAAGTAGAAAAGAAGAACGAGCCAAGATATAAAGATAAGGCAAAGCTTTTGGAAATGGAACACAAGAAAGCGTACAGGATATTGGAAGAGATATTCAAATGCGAGAAGGAGAGTTGTAAAGAGTTCTTGACGAAGAATTACAAGAAGATAAAGAAGTTGTTGATGACGTCGCTGAATAAAGTAGCAGATAGCAGCAAAGCGGCGCGGCTTAGGTAAGAGTCTTTCTTGATTGTTACAACTATTATCGTGCGGTAACCAGAATATGCCTGAAGAATTTCTGTGGCATGTTAACGTGGTGGTGGTACTTCTATTGGTGTTATATTCAAATTCTTACTTTGTTTATAAAATATGATGATGCTCCAAAGTTCTGATAACCTTCCATGTCATTTTTGTACAATATGTGCAAACGAAAATGCTGGTATTGAAATTTATTTCGTTGTAATATGCCGAGGTCATTCAATTTTCAAACAATTATATAATACTAGCTGTGACTGCGGATTCGCCCGCATAGTACTCACTGTGACGCAAAAGACACAATTGGTAGTTATTGTGAGTTAACCATAAGAGATAGAGACATGCTGTCGTGGACTTTTTTGTAGTATTTTTGTTCTACAATACTCTAGTGCATTACTTTAGTATATCTCTATTGCTTTACGCAAACGCGATCTATGGCTCCCAGCAGATGAGATTTTTACAACCGCGAATCAAGAACAACTAAAGAGTATATGAAAGACATGACAGTATAAAACAATATTTTAATTTTTTTTTAAATAATGTGTTTTTGAATCATGAATTTCAAATTATTATTTTTTTTAAACAATGTTTTTTTGAATCATAAGCTTTATTGCTTAAAATTGCTGCAACGCGCAACTAACTTGACTACAATGTAATTTAGAAATAAAAACCGATTACAACGATTTTAAAAATATTTTAGATTTTTATGGTCTCTCTTCAAAAGTAATGATGACATTTTAATGCCTACAGTAATTCTAATTCTACATTATAACGCTTTATTCTTTTATTTGTCTTAAAATGAAGTTCGATTTACAGATGTATAGAACACCTTATCAGCTCCTCGCCTACCCTCAACGCGGAGAGCAAACTATTGAAAAGCGCGATAGCTGAGTCGGTTATATGCACCCGGGATATTAACTCGAAGTGCAGGCAGTGCGCCTTTAACCTCATCAACACAGTTGGCAACGTCCTTAAAAACCAGGATGGAGGTAATATTGGCAAGACACCTAAGAACATGTTCGCTTCATCTTAACTTTTTAAATACCCTTAATAGTACTTCGGACTTATCCTGGCAATAGCTAGAATGCGCCGCCCTCACATTTATGAATTCGACACTTAAATTCAAATGTAGGTTGGGAAAGTTCTCACCAATAAACCGTTTTACTAATTACCGGTTATTTTTAACCTAGCTTAACCTAACATTGTCAATTTCCACGATACAAAAATCATAGAACTATTAACACTAGAGCAGGGAAGCATAGGCAGACCTATAAGTGAAAGTGTCAGAATAAATAATGAGAGAGAAGATAAAACTCATATATTTCATCTCTGTCTCTCTTTCTCGCTCTCTGTCTAAGGTCAGCTCCTCATATCTGAGGATCGTGGTCGGCATCAGGGTTGTGTCTGGAGTTGATGATGTTTTCCCTTCCATCTGTTTCGATCCATTGCAAAGCAAAAATAGAATCTTTTTATTTTTTTTGTTAGCTCGATACAAAAGCTTCAATCGTACCAAATTTGATCAATAGTGCTTCAGCGAATTAGCCGTGGACGTGTAACTGACAGACAACAGAACAGACTTTCGCGTTTATGATATTACTATGGGTTAAGTGGTCATCATCATCCTCCTGCCCTTATCCCACTCTAAGTGGGGTCGGCACAACATGTTATAAACATGCTGTCACATGATTTCGCTGCGTTTTTACGACCGGCCGCCTGCCTGACGTCAACTTACCTTAGTCGTATTTTACGACACCTCGGTAAGAAAGAGGGTGGTCTATTTTACTAAACCGGATACCACACGGTGGGTCAACTTACCTTAGTCGCTTTTTACGACACCTCGGTAAGAAATGAGGTTGGTCAATTCTACTCAGCCGGATACTACACAAGCTGTGGTAGCCCAGCGGTAACACCGCGCGCCTCTTTCGAGGAGGTCTAGGGTTCAAACCCCGGGCAGGCACCAATGAGTTTTCTAGTAAAGCTTATGTGTCTAATTGATAATTGCAATTTATCACACGCTTTTCGGTGAAGGAAAACATCGTGAGGAAACCTGCATATCTCTAGAGAATTCTGGGGATATGTGTAACCTACCAATCCGCATTGGAGCAGCGTGGTAGGTCTCAGCTCCAATCCTTCTCTCCAAAAACGGAGAGAAGAGGCCTATGCCCAGCAGTGGGATAGTAACAGGCCGGTACTTAGACTTTAGGATACTACACGGCGGGTCGACTTACTTTTTATGACACCTCGGTAAGAAATAAGGGTGGTACTATTCTATTCAGCCGGATATACTATGGGTTAAGCAGTCATGGTTATATTTTGTTTTGCAATTGGTAGGAATGCAAGCCTTCATTACGATGCTACTATCCGGTCTATCGGCACCGTTACCGCGCATAGCGAGCGCCACTCTAAGAGCTATAGCCTCTGCATTGTTCAACTTTTCCGAGGAAATGGGCTTGGAGACTGTGCAGAGTTTGTTAGAGAAAGTCACCGAACAAATGTTGACTAATAACAGGGAAATCGTTACAGCTGCATTGAGTTTTCTCAAGGTAAGTGTTGGATTATGACTAAGGACCATCTTCATTTCATTAGCATGGGTTGTGGCGGATAAAAGGTGGTGGAGAGGATTTAGAAAGTTTGTCCTGGTATCCGATCCGTTGGAGGACAGTGGGGCTCAGGCGAATCACTGAAAGTACCGCAGTGATCACACACACACATACATTCAACCTGTAGTACAAACATACATAGCAACACATCCTTTCTCTAGTACATTACTACAATGTAACTCTGCTGGTTCACGCGGCGCTCGCAAATATCTTAAATAAACTAAACTTAACTAGCAGCAGGCGAGTTTTTTAATAACTGCGCGTTTTCTACAGTTTACATAAAATCGTAATATATAAATCTACTCCGGAAGAATTGCACTACCTTTTACTAAAAACCGTACAAAAATACGTTCAGATGATTTTGAGAAAAACGACAAGACAGCTTACGGGGACTTTTTGTTACTTTATTTTTATTCACCTATTTTATTAAGCTTTATACTAAATTAATGTCATAAATCTTGCCTGCTAAATCTTTTGTAAATTAGTATGTAGTTATGGAGGAGCGAGAATTCCTAACACAAATTTCTTTACACTTGAAAGAAGATCTCAAAGTAGTGTGTATTTTAAAACGTTTCTTCCTTTTCTTTTCTGTTCTGTCAATGGATGGACGTTCACTGTTAAACATAGGTCTTCTTAAGGGATATCCACACCCCATTAACTTAACCATAACAATATTTTTTTTAGATTTCTTCAACAATTTTTTAAATCCCATTCTAGGTGTACACAAAAGTTTTACCGACGGACGTAATGGCCGGAAGTTTGGATATCATTTTCAAAACGCTATCAAAAATGTCGGATGACTGCAAGCGTCATTCCCGACTTGAAATAGGATACTTCCTTACTAGAATGACGAGGAAATATGGCGCTGATATAATTGAGAAACTTATTCCGGAGCAAGATGAAGTTATGTTACGGAGATTGAGGAATATACGGAAGATGGACAATAGGAGAAAGAGATTGAGAGATGGACAAAGGTATAACTTTACTAATCATTGCATATGCAAAAGTTTGTGAGTATGGATGTATGTTTATTACTCTTTCACAGCGAATCCGCTGAGCCAATATTGATGAAATTTGGCACAATTATTCCTTATATACCAGAATAACATATAGGCTATAAAATCCTGTTAATTCTATGGACAAAGGTATAACTTTACTAATCATTGGGACTGGTTATCCTACTATTTTGGTGTTTGTTACTTTAATTATTTAGTTTTATATTAAAAAATATTTTTAAATATAAATAATAATTTGTAATGAATAATGAGAAAGTTGAATAAAGATATTCTTATTCTTATTATAAATGCAAAAGTTTGTGAGTATGGATGTATGTTTGTTACTCTTTCACGGCGAATCTACTGAGCAAATATCGATGAAATTTGGCAACATTATTCCTTATATACCGGAATAACATATATGCATTAAAAATTCTTTTAATTCTATAGGAATAGGATGACATTGAAAAGCGCCATCTATTATCGACCTATCGGGTTCGATTCCCGCCGAGGGCCAACATTTTCTATAAATCAATTTGTTGTTCTTTGAGTTTAGATGTATATTTGTATTTAAGTATGTATTTAAAGAGTATATAAGTATATATTCACCAGTTGTCTGTCACCCATAACACAAGTATTCAGTTACTTACTTTGGGGACGGACGACCGTGTGTGCAAGTCCCATATATTTATATAGATACATTATAATCCTTACTTCAATGTCATTTATGACATCACGCTATTAAAAAAGCTACTGTTTTATTGCTCTTCCAAGTTATGGGTCTCTAAAACTCACGAGGTTTGTAGGCATTAACGTTACACGTTTTTATATTTATTTATTTTATTAGACACACAAAACAGTTCATAACACGATTAAACTTAAAATGTATACATATTGTTTATATTTAAAATCTAGTTGCTCACCAAAATATGCATGTACAAAAGAGAGAAAAAGAAGAACATTTTATAATCTCTTGAAGAGCACTACGAGAAGTAACACAACACTTGACAAATTGCAAATTGCGAGAACTTGTTTGAATTCAGTCACTTTAATAATAAACGTGTGATATCTATGTTTTTTTAGTTTCTTAACGTACAAAATTTTCGTATTTTCAGAGAACAAGACGCAGATTCAGCGTCCGATATTGACGTGAAAGGCACATCAAAGACCCTTGAGGACATTCTGAAGGATTCCGACTCGGAAATGGAATATTTTGAAGAAGATGAGCGACCTAAGATAAAAGCGAAGGGAAAGAACAGAAAGGAGAGGAACCAGGCATGGATCCAAGATGATCCTGAGAATATCGTCGATCTCGCTGATATTTCATCAGCTAGGAAGATTACAGGTATTTATGGCATAATAGTTTTGTATTACAACAAAAGAGCCACAATTTAAGTCTACGTGATTTCCTGCGAGAGTAATTTAAGGAAATAGGTATTTCGACTGGCCCGTTGGCGCAGTCGGTAGTGACCCTGCCTTCAGCTCCGCGGGTCGCGGGTCAATTCCCGCCGAGGGCCAACATTTTCTATAAATGAATTTGTTGGTCTTTGAGCCTGGGTGTATATTTGTATTTAAGTATGTATTTAAAATATATATAAGTATATATTCACCAGTTGTCAGTCATCCATAACACAAGTATTGAGATACTTTGGGGACAGACGACTGTGTAAGTGTCCCATATATAAAAAAATTAGTTAATTATTAAATTTAATTAATAAATTAATAAATAAATAAAAAAAAGGTATTCTAATATTTGCATCACAGTAAGTGAGACCTGTAAGTGAGAGTGTCACAATAAATAATGAGAGGGAAGATGAAACTCTTATATTTATCTTTGTCTAATCACAATCAAAAAAGGGAGACATAGATACAATCTCAAGTAAAAATAGAGCGAAGTTACATTTAAATCTTTTATTAGTATAGTTTAATAATCACTATTTTATTAGATTAGAGTAAAAAAATATATATGTTTCAGCCACGAATCCAAAGCAGAAGAAGAATACAGTAGAAGAGAAACAAAAGAAAAAGGACGGAGGTTTCAAGACGGCGCCGGACGGCCGGCTCATCATCAGCGATGATGTGTTTGATGATGATGATAAGGAGCCTCGTCCCAGCGGTGATGTGGGCAGCGACACTGATGATACAGGTATAGTGAGCAAATGGGGTGTAGTATACCTTTTCGGTTTAAACCTAAGGAAAGTTTATTTATTTATTTATTTATTTATTTATTTATTTATTTATTTATTTATTAGATACACCAACGATATATTATACATACATTAACAATAAATTCTTATATTAATTCAAGTTCCAATATAATAATCATTTACAGGCGTATTCAGCATTATTTTATTTTATTTATTTTTTTGTTAGTTCTGAAAAAATATATGTCAAAAAAATTTTTTAAACTATAAATTATTCTATATGTCAAAAAATATAAGTATAAAATATTAATAAAATAAAGATAATAAATGTCATACTCAGAAATAATGTTATTATGTCAACTGAACAAAATAAAATAAAAATAACATATAACAAGTAAATTAGACTGCTGTCACAAGTGCCCGTATTTTCTTCTTAAAGCTATTAAAATTATCGTGAAAGATGTCAATGTCATGGTTGGTCATACTGTTATAAGTATTACTAATTCTATTAATAGCAGAAAATTTGCCTAGGTTACTTTTAAAAGAACTAAGTGAAAAGGATTTCTTAAGAGGCTATCTAGGAGGACGGGAAGGGACATTTATATTGATCTGATTGAAAGTTACTTTAAGGTGACTGTTAAAGTCAAAGTATCCGATCTTGGATGTCAAGGATCAGATTTGATAGTTTAATGGCAATCAACCGACATTAACCAATTAGCTTAATTCTGTTAGATACATTTTAATTCCAATTCAATTATCAATTTCATTTATGAGATCACCCCACGAACTATTACCATCCCGCCATACAATACCGTATTTTTTGCTAAATCTTTTTCTGTACTTGCTGGATGTCTGTGGAACTCGTTGCCATACAGCGTCATCAATGACTGCTTTAGCCTTTCCTTCAGCACTTTTAAACTAAGACTAAAGAAACATTACACATCTTAAACATCATAATGTAATTGTTGACATTTAAATATTATACTTTGTATTATATATAGTGTGTATGTATATATATTTATTTATATATAAATATATTATATATTTATTTTATTTTTATTGTTAAATTAGGAAATTATTAGTAGGTAATTCTAATTCATAATGTTTGATATTTGCGTACCTTTTTCTTTAATATAAATTGTCTCACCTCGTAGGTTAGCTGGCAGAGATCTCTGTCATAGGGATAAGTTGACCTTTGTACACTTTTTTTACCAATTATGTTTTTTTCCAACATTTTTTATGGTACATAAATAAATAAATAAATAAATAAATAAATAAATATTAAAAAGCTAGTGTTTTCCTTTTCTCCCAAGTCTCTTTAACACTTTCACGAGTTTTGTAAGCGCTTTCACGAGTTTTTTAATTAAGTTCACTTTAATACTATATTTGTGCGAAATATGTTATTTTATCTATATCGCCCCATCCGATGAATAAAGTTCCGTGTTCTTTGTATATACATAGAACATGTAGCTTTATGTACTGTATTCTTCTCAATCTTAGCGCTCTAGAGACAGCGGTCGCGATCGCAATCAGGTTGCGGTAGCGGCTGTGGTTATGCGCTTCATAATTTCTCGTCATTTCTTTCGGTTTGCGGTCATTCGGGTACATTCATGCATCGGACCACCCAGAGCAGATTGGATCTGGTCGGTCCATCGCATGGGCGACCTTCCGCAAGGTCTTGCTCCTTCCACTTTTCCCTGGACAACGAGACGTTCTACTAAATACTAAACCGTTTCTTTATACGTGAAAACATAACATCGAAACGCAACACTTAGCCGGTCATAAGCTAACTATCATTTTCTTTTAACCTTTTTTTATATTACAGATAATGAAACCGAAAGCAAACCGTCCAAGTTACTCAAGCCGGGTGCGAAACGTAAATACGATGATATACTGAGTATTAAGAGTGGACGCACGAACAGGAGTCGAGCGTCCACTGTGACAGTGGGCTCCAAATACAAGACCGGTGGGAAGGGCATACACAGGTGAGTGATAAGGGTGGTTTTATAGTCAAGCTTACAAATTCAAATTCAAAATATTCTTATAAAATATAAATCTTAATACTATTTACATTATGTCGTTACTGTCTTGTACAGGTTCAAAGAGAGCTATATCCACACATTCTTATCTTCTAAATAATCTTCAAGAGTATAGTAGGCTTTCTGTATCAGCCTCTTTTTAACAGTGTTTTTAAACTGCTGTAATGGCAGTGCTGAAATTGATTGCGGAATTTTATTATAGAATCTTATACCAAAACCCACAAACGAGTTACGTACTTTTGCGCGGCGCAAAGCAGGAGCCGCAAGCTTATGTCGGTTCCTGCTTTGTCTATTGTATAGTTAGTGCGATCCACAAACGCAGCTTGTAATTGCACGGATTAACTGCGCAATATTCTGTTTGGTCGCTGACTATGGGCCTCATAAGGAGGCTCTAAGTTCGCTCAGCGGGCGATGGAGCGAACTATGCTCGGAGTATCTCTACGTGATCAAATCAGAAATGAGGAAGCTTACAGTTAGTGCGATCCACAAACGCAGCTTGTGATTGCGCGGATGAACTGCGCAATATTCTGTTTGGTATATTGGATTGTATTTGGCTATTTGGACTATCTCTACGTGATCAAATCAGAAATGAGGAGAATAACAAGAATACTCTTTATTGTACACACAGAACAGAAAAAATTACAGACATTTATAAATGAATAAAAAATGCAGCTGTGATGGCCCAGCGGTGTGACCGTGCGACTCTTTCGAGAGGGTCACGAGTTCAAATCCCGGCATGCACCATTGAGTTTTTCTAGGAAAACTTATGTGTCTAATTTATAATTGAAATTTATCACACGCTTTTCGGTGAAGTAAAATATCGTGAGGAAACCTGCATTTTTGTATTGCTGGTCCAACGAATCCCATATACATGGTTGATAGTGCATTTCAGTACTCTATGTAAAACCGTAATATATTATTAACCTAAACTTTTCGGAAAACTTACACTACATTTTTGGTAAAAACCGTACAAAAATGCGTTAAGTACATTTTGAGAAAATCGATCGCATACAGACAGCATTTGGGGACTTTGTTTTATAATAAGTATAAAATTTTATATATTACAGACCTTTGGGCTCAGCGGCCACAGTGACGTCAGCGATGGGTTCAGAATACAAATCCAAGAAGGCTAAAGGCGACATCAAGAAGAAAGGCAAACCTGATCCTTATGCATATCTGCCGTTGTCTAGGAAGAATTTAAATAAGAGGTATAATCTACTTCCCTTATCCCACTCTAAGTAGGGTCGGCACAACATGCTATAAACATGTCGTCTTATGACTTGGCCTGCCTGACGTTAATTTACCTTAGTGGTATTTTACGACACCTCGGTAAGAAATGAAGGTCGTCTATTCTATTCATCCGGATACCATGCGGCGGGTCAACTTACCTTAGTCGTTTATAACGACAGGTCGGTAAGAACTGAGGGTGGTCTATTCTACTCAGCCGGATACCACACGGCGGATTAACTTACCTTAGTCGCCTTTTACGACACCTCGGCAAGAAATGAGGGTAGTCTTATCTACTCAGCTGGATACCACACGGCGGGTCGACTTACCTTAGTCGCTTATAACGACACCTCGGTAAGAAATGAGGGCGATCTATTCTACTTAACCGAATACCACACGGCGGATCAACTTACCTTAGTCGCCTTTTACGACACCTCGGTAAGAAATGAGGGTGATCTATTCTAATCAGCCGGATACCACACTGTGGGTCAATACCACAGGGCTTGTCAACCTACTTTAGTCGCTTTTTACGACGACTCGGTAAGAAATGAAGGTGGTCTATTCTACTCAACCGGATACCATACGACGGTAAATTTTCTATGTATAGGTCACTCTTATATTTATATATTTATACGTACTTAAACTAAATAATAAAAATAAGAATATTACTAAATCCTAGCAGTTAAAATGACGATGTATCTCTTTATTCAGTTAGTACGATAAAAAATGTTACATTAATAGTTAATTTTGATCGTTTTTGTTACAGGAAAAAATCTGTCAATACGAAACAGTTCAAGGGTGTCGTGAAAGCGAAAACTAAAGCCGTTAGAATTAATAAAAAGAATAAATAAATTATATTATATTTTTAGATTGCGACTTTGTTTTTATTAACAACTATATAACTCGATAAAAAATTTATAATATAAATCAATAATTCATTATTTGTTACTTTAAATTATTAGAACAAATTAAATATATATATAACATTTATAAAAATTGCAATACTGGGCAACTGCAATGTCTATACAGCAATTGCCATGTCTACTCGGCAACTGCCATGTCTACTCGGCAACTGCCATAACTACTCGGCAACTGCAATGTCTACTCGGCAATTGCCATGTCTACTCGGCAATTGTCATGTCTACCCGGCAATTGTCAAGTCTACTCGGCAATTGTCATATTTACTCGAAAATTGTATCACTAATTACACTGCTATTCTATTCACGGTCACGCGTGTTATATATTGGTTTAAAAGTCGGTTGTATTCATGTATATTAGGGAAATGTATTCATGTTTACTATGCCATAGTATTCATATTTACTAGGGCATTGTATTCATGTCTACTAGGACATTGTATTCATGCCTTCTAGGACATTGTATTCATGTTTATTAGGTCATTGTATTCATGTTTACTAGGGCATTGTATGCATGTTTACTAGGGCATTGTATTTATGTTTACTAGGGCACTGTATTCATGTTTAATCCGAAAATGAATCAATGTTTACTCAGTCATTGTATTTATTTTTACTTGACGGCTCTACTCATGATTTTTAGGCGGTTGTATTATGCTTTCTCGGCCATAGTATTCACTTGGCGGCTGTATAACGTTTATTCGAACATTGTATAAATATGTAAATCACGCAGCGCTGTTTAATGTTTAAAAAATGAAGTCAATAGCGTAGTATTAATAACTGCCTAGCTTTATTTTAACGAATTAAAATTTTTAATTGATATAGGCTTAACAACTCATAAAATCAATTCAACTGGTCAGGAAAATTGGTCTTACCAAGAAGAGCAAGCGAGAAAGCAGACAGATGTACTTCTTTTGAGAATTTGATTCTTTTAACTTGTTATATTTCATCATTTTTGCGCATGTTCGATGATTAAATTAATTCATACGTTCTATCACTGATGTTATCCTCATCGGTAGAAGCTTATTATCAGCGTAATAGTAGTTATATAATTGTTGAAACAGCCTATCTGCTTCCGCCATTTTTTATGTCCCAATATTGTTAGATGTTTTATTAAATGCCTAGTAATATACGAATGTATTGATTGAGTTAATAAATGATCTATCATTTTAACATTTTATTACTTAACCTTTTTTTTAAAACTTAATCCTGCATGGATCGGGTATGAAAACGGATAGTCCACTCTACATTTAGCATTACATACATTTTCTATTCATTTTATCGCGGATTATAGCAAAATAATTTTATTATTACTTTTGTAAAATAGATTTTATCTAAGAGCTCAATAGATGTAGCAATGTCTACAATATTATAAGAAAACAAAGGTTAATTACGCTGCCAATTGAAAGGATAGCTCATCTGGGAACGGGCAGATTCAAAATTTGAATTCACGGATCGATTCCAGATATCATTAGCCCAATAAAAATCTTTACTTTACTTTCAAATTTTTTTTTTGTTTACTCAAAAACCAACTTTACAGTGCAGAGCTCGGTCACTCAAGTGCTATTTATCAAATTGGTCACTATAAGAATATACCAGTGATATTTACCAGCATCAATCCGCAAATCTCTGCCGGTATTTAAGTTACGGACTCGAAAATATTTATCTTAAGTAATTATATATTTGTAGTATCTTTTATCTATTTTACCAAAATTAATTAATAGAATTAATAGTTAAAGTTATATAAACTTTTCTTTTTCTCTATATTACCCGTATTTCTTCTTCAATTCTTGTCGTCCTTTTTCTTCTATTACTCAAAGGTTGACTGGAAGAAATCCTTTTTAGGGATAAGTCCGCCTTTATACATGTGCTTTTTTACTTTTTCTTTCCCTTTTCTAAATATATGTATAAAAAGAAATAAATAAATAACAATGCAGTACAGCGCCGTCTAGTGGATTATAACGGTAACGTTGCAGAGACATCTGTGAGACTTGACGTAAAACAGTCATTTTTTCAGTGCCCGAAAACAGCGATTAAACGATATTTTTTTTAAATGAAACCTAGCTAGATCGATTTTTACCCCATAAAACCATCTACATGCTGAATTTCATGCCACCAATTGGTGTCCGGGGTATGGAAAACCGCGACCCCCTAAAGTCGCACGATATCACCGCATAATATCTTAGACTACTGGACAAACGTACTTATACTTACTTGCCTTCCTTCTTCGTCTGATGGAAAGCGATGCGCGTCTATGGTTGAGTAATTCCTTTATGGTGTTTATAACAATACTTCTTGCTTAGTTTCCTGACCATGTCGCTTAGCTAGCTTCTATACTTTAAGTAGCGGCCTGTTACTATCCCAATGCTAGCATCTTCTCTGCCGTTTTTGGAGAGAAGGATTGGAGCTAAGACTTACCACTCTGTTCCAATGTAATTGGTAGGTTACACATATCTCCAGAGTGCTCTAGAGATATGCAGGTTTCCTCACGATGTTTTCCTTCATCGAAAAGCGTGTGATAAATTGCAATTATCAATTAGACACATAAGTTTTAACAGAAAAACTCGGGTTTGAATCCGTGACCTTCTCGAAAGAGTCGCACAGTGTTTCCGGGCTATCAATGCTTAGCTTAGCTTGTATAATTAGTTCTTTTTTAAATTTACCTTTTTTGGTAGCTAAAGTGTGAATATGTCCACATCCACACTAATGTCATAAATGCGAAAGTCTGTCTGTATTTATGTTACGTCTTCGCGGCTAACACGCTGGGTTATTGATGAACATTATTACAATTAAAGCTTATGTGAAACAGTGAAACGCATAGTACATATTGAGGGTATTTTAACACTAAGTTGTCGCGAAATCGCAGGTACAACTAGTACTGCTATAGAAAAAAGGGGAAAACTATCCCTCATCTGTTGAAACTCTCATTTAATCTTTCATTAATTCATTTTAATATATTATGTATAGTGGTTTCAATATCACTATAAATAATATATTTTTATCGAATTTTTTTGATGTATATGCAGTTTTGTAGTCCTTTTATTGAGCTATTTTAATATATATTTCTTGTAAGTACGGGATATTAAAACTATCAAATTATGCTCTTAATAAAACGATAAATCCCTCAATCTTCCCGGATTGATCTGATTTTTGTAATGGAGATATTTGCAGGGTTGGAGAGTGATAGAAGCTACTGTTTATTCTAAGACTACACGCGAACGAAGTTGCGGGTAAAAGCTAGTTTTTAATATATTTAGATAAACTCGAAGAATCAATTTATCGCGGTAATCTTAACGTAAGGTTGACTTTTAGAGGAAATCCAGCATGAAAAAAGGTATGACTTGCCTTAAGCGCTCTGGCTTCTGGGAGATTGAGAACTAGGCCCTTCGACGTCACGTATTATGTTCGCAAGGGTAGGACTGCGAGCGAACGTTCTAGAAAAAGTAAGAAGGTAGCCCTAATCCAAAAGTTCAAAGCTTTCTAGAAGTGTATTGCAACCCTAACGGGTGCTATACAATCATGTAGAGTTACTATATTATATTTTATGAAAAACAAATTAAGATACCAATCAATAAATATTATTTTAGCGATAAAAAAACCATATTAAGTATTTTAAATGTAACATTTTGATATAGAGGTCACTAAATGAGTGCGACACTTGATGTTTTTGATCGAATGCTTTTATAATGTTAACTGGTTTAAAAAAAAATTAAGGCGTACATTTCATATGACTGATAACTTTTTTTATATTCAAATATTAACAATGATATAGTTGTATAGTCAAATTGTGATTTTTACAACAGCATATAAATATATTCAATATTCCAGATAAATATTGTAATTATCATTAATAACAAAATTGTAATATTCAAATAGTTAATAACTCGACGCAATAACTTCCGCGACTTTCACCAGCCGTGGGAGAATACTTCATATCCAAACCAGTTCATGAGGTGTGTGAATTAAAACAAGACATTTTAGTTATTGAGGTATTTTCAAAAGGAGGCGATTTACTATTACGGATAGACTTATTTAATAGTATTTATATTTTTACATGGAAAATTTTCATCACATTAAACATTAATCCTAGGCCATTTTCAGTATTCATCTCAGTAACAACAATGAGTTAATGTCATTCAAAAAAATACAACCATTCTGCATAATCTATTAATTTTCGACGGGCCGACGTCGCGCCGGCTGTTTAAAAAATTCTTATAAATAATATACAAAATTATACAAACATTAGTTCGTTCTCTCAACAAAAAATGAGATTTAACATTATCGTAACATTTAAATTCCGTCGGGGACAAAATTCGTGATTACAACATTTACAATGCGAGTCCGATTCGATTCTTTACACAAAAATAAATATACAATTATGTGACTACACAACCGACAGTTCAGCACTTCTCGTCCGCCAGCAGCGGGTCGAGGGAGAAGCCCAGGTCGAGCGCCGCGGCGGACGGCCGCTTGGCGCTCTTTAGCGGCGCGCGCGCCTTGCGCTCCGGCGCCACGTGCCCGTTCAGCGCGTGTCGCACTTCCCCACCGAACAGCTCGTTCAACGTCTGCTGCACCTCCTTACCGCCACCGGTCGCACTACACGTCACTATTAGTTTACGCACTTCCGGTTTGTTCGTTTTACTAGCGTTGTTCATATGCAACGTCTTCGACAACGACAAACTCTGACCGTAATAACTGTTCACACCGGTGGTCTTGTTCGACCGCGAGAGCGACGATTTTATGTTGCTCCGGACGGTCGCGAATTTTTTACCTAACGTTATAGCGCCGCCCGCGTGCGACGCGTTGAAAGTGCAGAGCGCGAGCGGCCGCGGACACGACGCGTACCAGCACACGTCGCCCGGGACCAGCGGCGGGGGCACGTCGGGCTTGTCGTCCCGGCCGGGCGGCGCGGGCAGCGCCGGCGGGACCGCGCTCGGCAGCGGGACGTCCGCCGGCAGCTTCGCGTCGTCGGGCAGCAGGAACGGCTCCGACGGCAGCGGCGGACTCAGCAGGGACGTGATGCTCGACGTGTCGGGCAGCACGGGGTCCTCCACGCTCAGCAGGCTCGCGTATATGTCGTTGACCTGCTGCTCGGCGGTCAGCCCGTTGAACGCGCCGAGGTCCAGGGAGGTATTGACTAGGAGAGTTGGGAGGTTGAGCGGGGGTGCGGGCGCGGCGGGCGGGGGAGCCGCGTGGTGGGCCGCGGCCGCGTCCCGCGAGGCGCGGTGCTCCGCCAGCAGGGTGTCGAAGGGCTTCGAGCGGCCCTCGACCGTCCGCCGCAGCGACAGAGCGTGCGCCTTGCAGGTCAGTGACCTGGTGCAGGGTTTGGGGTTCTCGGCGGTCACGACCCCGCAATGTTTGTTCGGATCGTATTCTCGTAAATTAAATTTCGTTTTACTCGATTTTCGCGAGGAGCCCTTCGTTGATGGTGTCGTCGGCGCGGGTTTCGAAGCTTGAGCATTGAGTGAACTATTATCTATCACAGGCAACATGGGAGAAGTGTTCGGGGCGAATTGTAAACTTGACAAGTCTGTATCGGTTATTGTATAACCGCTTAGTGATGTGTCTACCGAAGGGTATAAGTCTTGTGATTGTACTGTATCGGTGGCCGATGGAAAGTTAATTTCCTGCATATTGCCTATGTCTTGTATGATATTTTTCCAGTCTGCAACGTTTGTGATGCCATCAGCGCTTTGTATGCCTTCAGAATTCATAATAGCAAAAATATCATCGGTTAGATTCTCACCGAGGGGCAATTCCTCTGTATCCTGTATACTAACAACTGGTAACTCTCCACTTTCCATACTCACTTGCACTTCCCCCGTGATAGCAGAGGAAGTGCTAGGTTCATCTAAGTACTGCAAATCAGGTTGGGGTAGCACTATCCTAGACACAGGTGCTGCCGCTGTGTGCACTGGTGATGTTTCCATTTTTACCGGATGTATGTCTACAGGGGGCGGGGGCGGGGGCTCCTTTTTATGTCTACTTCGGCCGGGGGTAGATTTGAGCTTGACAGTAGGGGGAGGCGGCGGGAGTATAGGCTCGGCACCCGTGTGAGACTCTAGTAAATGTCTGTAGGCAGCACTGCACTTCACTATGACTCCGCACATATGACACACTGCGGCGTTTAAATTGTCCATTTGCGGGAAGAGCCCGTGGAGGCTCATGCTGTCGTAGCGCAGGCGGTTCACTCGGCGATGGCGCGCTTTCTTCTCGCCGGGCTTGTGCGAGTCGGGCCCCCGTCGGGCGGACGACCCCTTGCCGTCCACCGCCGCCGGCGCCGTGAACGTCGCGCTGTCGTCATCCCGCCGCGGAGACAGGTGTCCAATTTCACTGACCCAGAGATCCCAGGGCTTCTCATTGCACTTTAAAGGACTAACTATCTTCGCCGCGAATGGGAAATCGCCGGACATATTGTGGCATTTACTGACCTTCCCGATGAGAAACCCTCTCTCTACCTCACGGGGCTCCGGCCATAGCGATCGTCCCGCTTTTTGATAGGTTATTATCCCATATCTGTCCCGGAGTCGGATCCCGCCGAACGCAGCGTCACAGTCACATCTTCACGTACCTAATCACTTCATTATGCACACACGCGAAACGAGATCGTGTTATGATAGTTCTAGCTTTTATATTTACAGGGACAGATGATCTATCTCACTGACAGCTGATTATGCAGGTTGTAAGTTTTTCTTGACCACGGAACATATCCATCTGCAGGTAGCCCTTTCTAAATGATTTTTCAGTCCTGATTTATAGAAACTTTATTTTATTAACTTGATTTTAATTGATACTAAACTTGATACACACAAATAAATTGTCTAAAATTTCTGTTTGGTTGGTGGTGGTTGTGATTTACTACAGAAAGCATCAACACTTTTTTGAGTATTTGAGACCGAATCCGAAATTCTATAGTTTATGGTCATTCATTCTAAATGTTGAGTGACGTGACAATGTGAATAGGCTGAGTATACAAATACCTCAAGGAAGAAATAAATAAATCGAAAAATTTGTAATTAATTTGTTAAATATTTATTTAAGTGTAACCATTTCAAGACATCTAAGTATTCTTATTTGTTTGTCGTTAATCATTCGCAAATAACATTTATTGCTATTTCTGTATTTACATTGTTTTAACTTCTTCATACTTTTAATCCTCAGAAGTCTGAATATGAGTACTATATCTATTTATATAATAAACGTTAAAAAGTTAGAATTGTGTCAAAGAAAATTGAAGTTTTTAAAAACGCTTAAAATTTAAGCTAAGTTCGCACAGTTTAGTTGATAGCATAAATCGATCTTAAACTATGTTATTAAGCGAAAAATACATCAATCATCTGTGAAATAAATGTGAAATTCAACGACAATCTAAAGAATTCACTTGCAAATGTGACAGCTGTCACTGTCTTCATCGAAACATAAAAACTAAAAATATAGAAATTTAAGCTGTAAAATATGTTTTCTAAATGAAATATAAAAAACTTTTAATATACCGACTATGTCGGTGATGTTCCAAAATATAAAAAGACACCGGCTTATTAATGTGGTTAAGAAGTTTTTTCAAATCCGTCCTCTTTGGCATACCAGTTGGAATAACCTTTCTGGACACAGTAGGATATGTAGCAAGGGTCGAAGGAATTTCTATGCAGCCAGTACTAAATCCTGAATCTAGGAACACGGACTATGTGTTTTTGTCGCGCTGGTCGGTGAGCGACTACGAGGTGCGAAGAGGTGACATAATCTCCCTGGTGTCGCCAAAAGACCCAAACCAAAAGATAATTAAAAGAGTCATAGCCTTAGAAGGCGATGTTGTGAGAACCCTTGGTTACCAAAACCAATATGTGAGGGTTCCTGAAGGTCACTGTTGGGTTGAAGGGGATCATACAGGTCATACGTTAGACAGCAATACCTTTGGCCCTGTATCATTAGGTTTGGTTAACGCTAAAGCTGTCTGTATAGTATGGCCACCATATCGGTGGCAGAATTTAGAAGCTAAATTGCCAGATAACAGAAAACCACTTAGTATACCTATATGAAAAAATTGTTATTCTGTGAAAGTTAAATTAATTTAAGCATAATAAAAGAAAAACATATAAAAATTATGTATTAAATTATCAATGGTGTTACAAATTGTGTAAATGGTAAATAAAAATTTGTTTTCCTAATTCACTTATCTGAAGTTATTTGTGGATAGTTTGTGACTGGTCCTTTAGTATTTATATAATATGTAAATCAAATTCTTATTTATTATTGGGTGTTGTAAATAAATTAAATTCATAGTCTAGTTTTATATACCAATCTTTCTTTACTCATCATTTTTCAAAAATCTAAATTGATCATTTGATTTAAAGTAATAAAATAATTAAAAAAATTGCTTATCTTGTCATAAATGATTTTTTAAATTGTAAACGCCTTAATATCATAATTATATTATTGTTACAAATACTAATTGAAAAGCAGATAATGTATTAAAATAATTTATTTCATTCAAAGAAGTTTATTTTACAATATTTGTCAAACCATATCTTTCTACTATCTGGATAATATTTTCATATAAAATACCTCTTCTAATAATATTATAAGTCCCTTTGACTGATAAATCTATAACTGTTGAACCTGTTCTATTTTGTTCAAGTCCTTGGCTTAGTATCCCACCATCAAAAACTGCACCTAAATAACCATACAGGTGTCCAAACTCTTTTATAGATAGAGTAGATGATTCATTACTGAAATTCGCACTAGTTAAGGCCAATGGGTTATTCAACATTTTTGTTACCTTATTTATAAAGTCATAATTTGGTATACGAATACCAATTTTAGATGAATGTGGGTTTAAATATGGATTATCAAGATATTTTGTCTTTTCCAACACTACAGTAACAGGCCCAGGTAGCAGATTGTTAAGCAAATCATCACTTAAATGTGTAGCTTCACCCCACTTGCGTACATCTGTTACGTACGTAACGCATATTGCTACAGGTTTGGCTGAATCTCTTCCTTTAATAGTATATAATTTTTTTATTGCCTCTGGGCAATTTGCACTGCAAGCAAGGCCATATATGGTGTCTGTGGGTACAGCTATAACTTCTCCTTTTGCTAGGAAATCAACAGCTTTCGCGTATGATTTATCTTGTTCACAAGAAATTATACTTGCCATTTTGTCTAGCTTCATCTTTGGAATCACACTTTTTTTTCTCACTATATCACTACCATAATATTGAAACTTTCTTATAAGGTTCATATTCAGTATTGTCTTATAATTTATATTAAGAATGATGTTTAATCACGCCAATTATGAGCACATTTATGATTACAACAACGGTAAAATGTTGTCATTGGTTCATCTGCAGAGCGAGTCTGTAACTGCATGAAGAAGGCCCGACCATGACCACATTTCGGACAAACAGCATCAGTTGAGTCTACGTTTTCCCATGCTGCAGCACCACCCATAATATAATCAAGTTCCTGAAATAAAAAATTTGTTGTAAACCATGTATTATTTTGATACGAATTATGAATGATTATGTATGATGATGAATTAGACATGTATCTCCAATAATATTATTTTATAATTGTATAGAAATTGAAATATATTATCATGTGATAGTGATAACAGAGAGTACTAGGACATTTATTTGCATATTTGTTTGTCTATTTAACTAAACAGATTAAAAGATATTGATTATAATAATATGATGCAATTTTATGTTATTAGCAGACAATAAATTAACCTTTAATTTGGGAAATGTGCGAGATGATACTTTTTTCTTTATATTATAAACATAAGGGCACGTATTACAAGCGTATCGAAGTCCTGATTCTGGACCTTCTTCCACCATTAGAATATTAGCGCAGGTTGGGCAGAATAACATTCTTCGGTAAACACGAGGTACTTTAAATTAAAAACATTCCAATTTTAAATGATACTTGTCTATTATGTCCTTAGTACGAAACAAAGAATAATTTAAAAACTAAATTATTAATTTAATATCACACATAGTGTTTAAATTTGAAATTTAAAACTAAAAACGATTTCTTAAAACACATTTCACAATTACAACCATAGATTACTAACTATAAACTATGATTACAACGATTACAACCATAAATAAAAATGAGATAGACCATAGATAATAAAAACTAAAGAAAAAAACCAACTCTGTGGAAAACCCATGTAAATTATAGATCAAGGATTTAAAACAAACAAATACATAGCCCAAAACCCCAAAGACCATAAGTCCTCGGAATAATTTTGTTTATAGGCTTACATGCGTTCCCAGAGCTTACATTTAAATTAATTTTATTTATAGAAAAATAACCATAGAGATTTACTTCTTTTAAAATGTTTTGTTAAGTAATTATATTACTCTTTGGTATCTTTGTGTGGTTGCCTATGTTTTTTTATTATTCGTCTATGGGCGGGCAAGACAGTGGGTCGGTAGTTAAATCGTTTTTTTTGACATACGTTCGATTGTAATCTCGATTGTGTGCATTTATTCTGTGATTTTTATATATTTAGTGAATAGATGATTCTAATATACTGTATGTGATTTAGAATTTGTTGTGTTCGGATCAGTTTCGTGCTAAATATGTTACGTACTTTGTTAGATATATTTTGGAATGAAAATGTTTGGCTGCCGCCGAATACAACTTGGGATGATATTGCCCCGGGTCCAGACAAGGCAGTGGTTTATGCTGACTATAGACACTTACTTTACCCTATACCCTTGGCGTTCGTGCTTATAGTTTTACGACTCACATTAGAAAAGTAAGTATAATCGGTTCTTAAAAAACTATTTCAATTTTTTGTCATGAATCTGATATCTAATATCAGCGTTTGGTGACTCACAATTTTATCAGATCCTCGGTGATACTATATTACAGGTATTTTGTTCTAATTGATATCCGGTAGTTCTTGAAGTGTTTTTAATACAGGTTTAATTAAAACCATATACCTATTGTTCTAATGATAATAAAATAACAAATAAATACTTCACATGGACTTCTGTACTTTAAAATATTTGACTGGCTCGTTGGCGCAGTTGGTAGTGATCCTGCCTTCGGCTCCGCGGGTTGCGGGTGCGATTCCCGCCGAGGGCCAACATTGTCTGTAAATGAATTTGTTGGTCTTTGAGCCTGGGTTTATATTTGTATTTAAGTATGTATTTAAAAATTATGTAAATATATATTCACTAGTTGTTTGCCTACCATAACACAAGTATTAAGTTACCTACTTTGGGGATGGACGACCGCATGTGTAAGTGTCCCATATATTTATAAATACAAAACATATATTACAAATAGTTAGGTCAGAAGGATAATTTTTTCTTGTTTTATCTTATAGTAACCAGAGGTAGTAGTTTGTATTTTATGAAGTGACTATTGCCATTATAAGTGCTATTTAAATAAAATATAAGCATTCCTCATAATTATATTGCTATTTTATTTTTTCTTTAATATTGTCATTGCTTTTGTGTAACTGCTCTGTACAAGCTTTCGAAGATTATCTGATGATTTGATTGGAGATATATCAATACTGAGTTTTTCAGTAAAAGTAAAGTAATGGCTTGGTACTATCCCATTGTTGGGCATAGGTCTCCCCTTTTCACTTTTGGAGATAACACCTAACACTCTGCTCCAATGCTAGTGGTAGGTTACACATCCCTAGAATTTCCCTAATACCTTAAATGTTTATTTATAACATGCCCCAGCCCTGTGGTATCCGGCTGAGTAGAATAGACCCACCTCACTTTTTACCGAGGTGTCGTAAAAGGCGATTAAGGTAAGTTGACCCGCCGTGTGGTATCTGGTTGAGTAGAATAGACCAACCTCATTTTTACCGAGGTGTCGTAAAAGGCGACTACGGTAAGTCGACCCGCTGTGTGGTATCCGGCTAAGTACAATAGACCAACCTCATTTTTCACAAAGGCGACCAAGGTAAGTTGACCTACCGAGTTGTATTCGGTTTAGTAGAATAGACCACCCTCTTTCTACCGAGGAGTCGTAAAATACGACTGAGGTAAGTTGACTTCAGGCGGCCGCTCGTAAAAACGCAGCCATATCATGTAACAGTATGATTATAACATGTTGTGCAGACCCCACTTTGAGTGGGATAAGGGCAGGAAGATGATGTTTATTTATAACATGCCCATTATTATGTTGGAATGCAACATATTATACAATTTCCATTTTTTGTTACAGATATATATTTGCCCCGTTTGGCAAAACATTAGGTATTAAGAACACTAGACCAAAGAAAGCACCAAATAATCAAAAGTTAGAATCAGCATATCTTGACTACCCTAAGATTAAACATAAACAGGTAAGTTATGGTAACATTATATATTAATAAATTTTTAAGCTTATTATACAACAATATACAAGGGTATAATTAAAAAAAGCTTGAATAGGCACTACAGTGGCAAGCGCAGTCCATTTTAGGCTATATCTTTCGCTTACCATCAGGCGAGATCGTAGCCAGGAGCTAGCCTTATTATATATAAAAAATAATTATAATTCAAAAGTAATGAGAATATTATTTTGCTATATTTTTTTTATCGCAGATTATACTCCTTACTTTTGTATTATGGACCTCCGCAAAGTAACTCCTAATTCTGTAAATTATAATTTGTAATCTAAGTTAAAAAAAGTCATTAAAGTAAGTACCTAGATATAAATGTGTGTGTGTGTGCATTGAAGTTTTCAACATAATTAGCTTTATATATTTATATGATTCGGTGAATGATAAGGATTTCTCAAACTGAGTGCAGATCTAGTATTTTATGTTATCATCATTGGTTAGCAAGTCAGATTGCTCAGGCTTTAAAGACTCTAGAAACTATAGAAACATATAGACATCCATTGGTTTGTCTGTGGTCATCCACCATTGGTAGCGGAATGTTGACTTATAAACATGTAGTCACATGATTTGGCCTGACGTCAACTTCATTAATCGCCTTTTACGACACCTCGGTAAGAAATAAGGGTGGTCTATTTTACCCAGCCGGACAGCACACGGCGGCCTAGCTCATCTCTTTAAGTGTCTCATAAATTCTCACTTACATAAAGCTTAAATAAATAGACAAATATATGACCCATAGATAAATTAAAAATACAGATGTCCCATAAGCATTATATCTTGACGATCAGATCATAATAGTTTAAAGGTGTCCCCGCGAAAATTAGGTCCGATTAGACTCCACCTTTGCCCCTGATTCTGTATGAATTTAAAATCTTCACTTCCGTTAAATCTAAAATACCTAATGTCCGTCATAACTCGTGCGCGACTTAGTTTTATATCAGAAACCTTCATTCGAGGTATAAGATACGCTGATAACGATAGTACAAGATATCAATTAAATTTGATCAATGATGCGCGAACGCATGGACAATCGACATTCTTAGAATATAAGAAATACATTGAAAGCGTTATAATAGCTTCGTTAATTTCACCGAGATACACTTAACATATCCGCTTATATTTAACATTGTTTCAACTGTTGGTTAACTAGATTAATAAAAAAAGTCTATACTAGTTAAGATACTGTTTGATTTAGAAGCTAAAAATGCAAGAATGAAGATCAAAGTTGTTTGCGAGCATTAAAATAATCAACCGCAAAGTAGGTGCCGTAAATAGAGCGAATATGCGCATTTGTAATACAAGTATTTTCTGCAGTATTGTCTGCCTAGTCTTCAGTACCTAGATAAGACTAGAGATTCAGTACCATTAAAATTTATCTCTTACTATAGTTGGTTATTGTTAAATACGTTTTTTTTGTAAAATAATCTAATAATTGTAAAGCAATTTGGATATGGTCTGATTGTTGTTTAATAAATAGAAGTAGCTATACGTAGATACTATCTTCTTTTTCAAACGAATAAATTCAACTTCTGAAATTGAACTATTCATGAGACTTCAGTGTTAGACGATTATGTACAGCTTAGATTACACTCCCTGCGACCTTTTTGAGGACGTAGTCGTATATTCTCTTCGTGGAAAGAAGATTAAGGTTGTCAATACTGCGTCTCTATGTTAAGGTCGCCATTTCAACACCTTAGAACATCAATTGTCATAGTTTCTTTGTACTATGTGCCCCGCCCACTGCCCCTTCAGCTTTAGAACACTTTCAATCTGTGTGCTAAGTGCGAGTTTTTTTAATCTGCTCGATCGTATTAGCATAACGCTTTGTATGACGCTGCAGAAGCGACATCTAGTGACCGTAATTCGAGCGCCTTACAAATCGGCGTTACGCTATTACGATCGATTAGGGTAAAAAAACACGCACTAAACGCACTGGTGCAACGTAATTAGCTCGTTCACAACTTAAATAATAACCGGTAATTTAATTTAAAGAAAATGTTCACTAGAAATTTGTACTGCGCTCAGTTTGAGATATACTCGGATCCAAAAAAAAAATGGAGTCTTACCGAACGTATTTTTATAAGTACATTTAAATGTTTGCGTGTGTTTTAGTAATAGGTATTATGAGCTTTATAAATATGTAAAATAAAGACCACAACAGTAAAATGCTTATTTTCCGTCTATGACGTCATATTTTTGCGTGTCAATATGTGTGTCTTTATATTTTTATAGAGATAGCCTTGTAAGTATATGATATTGCTTCATTTTTTAATTTCGTCCGTCTCCTTTTTTTACGTTCTAAGGAAATGTATAATAAAAATATTAATAGCGGGATTTAAAAAGTGACAGTATAAGATATAATTAAGCAGTATTAATTTTAAAATTCATATCGTGATTAATAATTAATGATTTAAGGTTGCAAATTTATCTACAAAAAATAGTATCTAAATTCGGTAATAGCGAATAAATGATTATTTATAAAAATAATCAAAATAAGTATAAAGGATTTTTCGTAATATTTTTATGTTAATACAATTTTTTGGTCCCTTGAGCCGGATATCTTATAATTAAATTTTATGTTGTTGATTATGTAAAAGCTAAATGTTTTTTGAATGTGCATGTATGTTGTGTGTAATTAGAAATAAAGATTGTGTTATCATTATTTAATATTGGCTGCACAGTAGTGTATCCGCCAAGAACCCATTGAAGTAAGTTTGAATTTAATAACTGTTCCATTTAAACGTTTACATATTTTTAATGCAATGTACACGAATTACTTGTAACATATTAAACACGAAACTGACCTTTTCTGTGCTACAAAACAATACGTTTTATGTTAAAGTTGTGTAGAATTTATGATTAAACAAAAAACTCTTGAAAGTAGAAAAAAATTTAGTACATTTATTAGGAATACACGAATGAAACTAAAGATAATATACATACATGGAATATCACCTATAAAGTTAACATGTTTAGGAGTTCATTTTGCTAACTGTTGACTCCTGTTCGACATATTGTCTAAGTAAAATTATATCGACATATTTGTATATATATTAATTATTACACCGAGTACATTTATCTATCAACTTTCCTAATTCAAAGGTTGTCTGGAAGAAATCGCTAATAATCGATAAGATAGCCTTTTGTACTGTACAAAATGTTTATTTTTTGTAATAGTAATGGTTATATTATAACTTTGTGGTGTACAATGAATATAAATTAGAGCAGTAAAGCAGTAGAGTTGATGATTCAAAAGCACTTGTTTACAAGTTTATTTGAATAAAGTATATTTTGATTTTTTTTCTATTACTTTACATAAGACCTGTTGTTTAATATACTGATAAATGTTTGCTGCATATATTATTATAAGTATATAATTAACTGTTGTGTGATTCATGCTAGCTAATCCTCTAACTATGCTTCCTTTCTTTTCAGTTGTTTTTGAGCAAGGATGAGGTAAATGTTGCACTATTTTACGTAGTTAATGTAGATTATAGCTTACGAATTTTGCCCTTTGCGAGTCACGCTTTGAATAAACTAAATCTTAGTTAAAGATGACGATGTATGCACGTTTAATAATTCAAAGAATTCAATACTAAACTTGGCTTTAACACTGGCGTACCCAGAAATTTGAATGTATTATATTATTAACTAGCGGCCTACCCTGCTTCGCACGGGTATAAAATATATAGCCTATGTCACTCAGTGAAAAAAATGATTAAAATCGATCCAGTAGTTTTGATTTATTCATTACTGCCCGTGGCCCGCAAGCGTTAAATTTGGATAAAAACAATTCTCTCTCCCTATACCAAGAAGATTTCCTGCTGTCTTTGGAATGTCTAAACTCATATACTACATATTTACATTTTATATTTTTCCCTATATATTTTATGTTTAAAATTAATTACAAAATGTCTTTATATACAACATTCATAGCTTTGTTATCATTAGACAATACAAACATGTTTTCTTTAGAGGTTACTCTTAAAAGAGCGACATTTAGTTGCGCGTCCGATCGCTGCTAAATTCGTAGTGCTATAGGGCGAAGCGCGGCCTCCTCGCGGGATTTTAAATCTATGATATCTTCGAAAATGTTCATTTAAATTACATGCTGTAAACGGCCATATTGATCTATATTAAATCAACAATGTATTTAACGTACTTAATTGGATAAGAATTAATGCTATATTGTATAGAAATTGCTTCGAAAATAAGGCATTATTTTTCGTATAAAAGTAAATGACAAAAAATGCTATTGTGGGTTATCCATAAGAGATAGACATATACCATAGCGGACTTTTCTATAGACTTTTTCAATGAGTACAAATACTTAGTACATCATTTTGATAAATCTCGTAGGGTTTAGCCTGCGTTTGCAATGTAAGCGAAAAAAAAAGTAATTATTTACGACATCACATAAGAAACCTCAAAAATTACAGTATTTCTCTACTCCATATTGAATATTATTATACATTCCTCTTGAATCACTCTATCTATTAAAAAAACCGCATCAAAATCTGTTGCGTAGTTTTAAAGATTTAAGCAGTCATAGGAATATAGGGACAAACAAAGAATGTGACATTGTTTTATACTATGTAGTGATAATCCCTATAGCATGATTCAATATTCACGCGCGATGGCTTATTATTAGCGTATTTCATATATAACTTTGGTGTTTCTATACCGATTTCAATGATTCTTTTTTTATACAATGGTTAATACTATTCACTTTTTTATTTAGGGATGACTGAGAGTGATATAAACGTAGGAGTAGACAAATATAACCAGAAAGCTTCGAACTGCTAAGCTATCGGGAGTTACACGTGTTATTGTGAGTCAACCATAAAAGATAGACATATGCTGTCCTGGGATATTTTTTATATAATTTTAAGGAGAACATTTCCGTCATACATGATTTCTGTGTAGCTTTAACCATCAAGGTTGCACACGCGACGAAAGCTTAAAAAATGGAGTAACTTCTCCCGTTTTCCCGACATTTCCCTTCACTGCTCTGCTCCTATTGATTGTAGCGTGATGAAAAGTATACTATAACCAGCCCAGGAGTATGAAAAAAAATTGTACCGAGTTTCGTTAAAATCCGTCGAGTAGTTTTTGTTTCTATAACGGTTATACAGACAGACAGACAGACAGACAGACAGACAGACAGACAGACAGACAGACAGACAGACAAAAATTTTACTGATTGCATTTTTGGCATCATTATCGATCCCTAATCACCCCCTGATAGTTATTTTGGAAATATATTCCAGTTACAGAATTGACCTCTCTACAGATTTATTATAAGTATAGATTATAAGATAGCTTCTGCCAGCGACTTTTGGGTTTGAATTTTCTGAGATTAAATAAATTAATGGAATTACACACACGGTCGTCTGTCCCCAAAGTAAGTAACTTAATACTTATGTTATGGGTGGCAGACAACTACGCCGTGTGGTATCCGGCTGAATAGAATAGTACCACCCTCATTTCTTACCGAGGTGTCGTAAAAGGCGACTAAGGCAAGTCGACCCACCATGTGGTATCCGGCTGAATAGAATAGTACCACCCTCATTTCTTACCGAGGTGTCGTAAAAGGCGACTAAGGTAAGTTGACCTACCGTGTGGTATCCGGTTTAGTAGTATAGACTACCATCTTTCTTATCGAGGTGTCGTAAAATACGACAGAGGTAAGTCGACGTCAGGCAGGCGGCTGGTTGTAAAAACGCAGCCAAAAAATCAATGGTTTCATTTCAAAAATATGTCGTTTTATCCATGGTTTTGGGCATTGAAAAAATGCTAAAATATTGAATAGAATGTAAATGATATTTGCTGTCAAACGCAAAGCTGTTATAGCCTTAGTACTGGCGAGTTTTGTAGGCGCTACGCTTTACTGCAATTCTCCACAAAACAACTTTCTGAATTCGGTCACTTTATTACTAAGTGTACAATATATCAAGCTTCGCTTCGACCCTATCTATTACCATAATTAAACACCTAATTGGTTTCAATGTTTGGCGTTATTTGATAACTCTATATAGTACCACTTTCCAACCTTTCCTTTAGTCAAATTACCATTTTGCCATAACACATTTGTTATATCCATAAATATCGACTTTGTACAAATATTTGTGACAAAGTTCACCTTGTGTATAATGTTGGTCTATTGTATATATATGACCATCACAGTATAGTAATAAGGTAAACATTTAAACCTCTACCGTTATGTTTTGGTTTACATATCGTGCTTGGGCACGTTCAAGGTTTGATACGGTTTAAATTTGAACCTGTTTAGGAAATTTAGATTTTTTATTATCTGACTGATTATATGCTGTTAGCTCTCACGGTTTTAACAGTCACCGGGCGGGACGGACAAGCGTAGCAGCATCGTAGAGGTTGCGAAATGCGGAGAGTAGAAGCAGAAGCTGTATTAGTGTCGGAAAACGTCGTTAACATCATACTCCTGTCCTTATCCCACTCTAAGTGGGGTCGGCACAATATGTTATAAATACGTTGTCACATGATTTGGCTACGTATTTTACGATCGGCCGCCAGCCTGACGTCAACTTACCTTAGTCCCTTTTTACGACAGTTCGTTAGGAATTAAGGGTGGTCTATTCTACTTAGGCTGATACCACACGGTGGGTCAACTTACGAGTACCTTAGTCGGCTTTTACGCCACCTTGATTAGAAATGAAGGTGGTCTATTCTACACAGCTGGATACCACACGGCTGGTCAACCTACCTGAGTCGCCTTTCACGACACTTCGGTTACAAATGAGGGTGGTATATCCTACTCGCTGGATACAACATGGCGGGTCGACTTACCATATTCGCCTTTAACGACACCTTGGTGAGAAAGAGGGTAGTCTATTATACTTACCGGATACTACACGGCGGATACCACCGGATACGGATATCTAGTATCTATGGATGGCAATCATTAAAAACAAAGGTATCTACTACAAAATCTTAGTTCAATTTCAACGCATTATTTTCTTTGAAGTGTTTAAAACAGCTTCGATAAGCGAATAATAAACTTTACAGCATTATAAAACGAAGTTGTACCTAATACAATATGACAGTGTTAAGATAGTGACGTCAAGTAATCTACGGATTAAACTTGCTTAGTAAATAGAACAAGGTTACATTGTTAAATGTTAACAAATATTTGAACGAAGTTTGCGTATAGATTACCTATTATCCGCGATTTCGTTGGAGTATACAAAATAATGTCTTCTGACATTGAGTATCTGAGTTGCTAATGCCGTGTGGTATCCGGCTGAGTAGAATCGACCACCCTCTTTCTTACCGAGTTATACCTACTACAATATGACAGTGTTAAGATAGTGACGTCAAGTAATCTACGGATTAAACTTGCTTAGTAAATAGAACAAGGTTACATTGTTAAATGTTAACAAATATTTGAACGAAGTTCGTGTATAGATTAGCTATTATCCGCGATTTCGTCGGAGTGTACAAAATAATGTCTTCTAACATTGGGTGTTGCTAATGCCGTATGGTACCCGGCTGAGTAGAATCGACCACCCTCTTTCTTACCGAGGTGTCGTAAAAGGCGATAAGGTAAGTTGAACCGCCGTGTGGTATACGGCTGAGTAGAATAGATCACCCATTTTATTATCGAGGTGTCGCATAAGGCGACTAAGGTAAGTTGACTCGCCGTGTGGTATCCGGCTGAGTAGAATCGACCACACTCTTTCTTACCGAAGTGTCGTAAAAGGCGATTTAGGTAAGTTGACTCGCCGTGTGGTTTCCGCCTGAGTAGAATAGATCACCCACTTTCTTACCGAAGTGTCGTATAAGGCGCCTAAGGTAAGTTGACCCACCGTGTGGTATCCGGCTGAGTAGAATAGTTTATCCTCATTTCTTATCGAGGTGTAGTAAAAGGCGACTAAGGTAAGTTGACCCGCCGTGTGGTATCCGGCTGAGTAGAATCGACCACACTCTTTCTTACCTAGGTGTCGTATAAGGCGACTAAGGTAAGTTGAACCGCCGTGTGGTATCCGGCTGAGTAGAATCGACCACACTCTTTCTTACCGAGGTGTCGTAAAATACGACACCTCGGCAAGGTTACTGTAAGTTGTCGGTCGGTAAGTTAACGTCAGACAGGCGGCCGGCCCTAAAATACGCAAAATATGAATCATGCGACACCATGTTTATAACATTGTGCCCACCCCACCTAGAGTGGGATAAGGACAAAAGGATGATGATAACATTGAGTGTTGCTAATGATGATCTATGGAGCCGATACGTAGTCGCTAACTCAGGGCCTCATCATCTTTTTGGCTAATTAAAATCTATACCTACAAAGAAAAGTCCCAAAAAGCTCTGTCTGTATGACGATCGATTTTTTCAAAATATACTAAACGGATTTTTCACCGTTTTTACGAAAAGATAGTGCAAGTTTTCCATTAGGCTTAGTTCAATATTACATAGGTACCTAACCGTTTTATGTAAATTGTGTTAAGAAATCGTGCAATTGTAACTTGCCTTCTGGGAGAGTTTAGTCACGTGCGTCGCATAAACCAACAGAGATACGTTTTAGTAATGTACTAGATAATTGTAGATCTACAAAAATACTACAAAAAAGTCCTGGAGAGCATGTCTCTATCTCTTATAGTTAACTCATAATAATTACTTTTATGATCAAAATTTCAATACGGGAAACATGATACAAAATGTTTTGCCGACCCCACTTAGAGTGGGATAAGGGTAGGAGCATAGTAATAATCATTCATTCATTCATCTTCATTCAATCTGCTAAATCCTACTATCCTATACTACTAATATTATAAATGCAAAGTTTTGTGAGTATGTATGTATGTTTGTTACTCTTTAACTGCGCATCCTCTTTGGACATTGAAAAGCGTCATCTATTACCAACCTATCACGTGACAACAGTCCACACAAACGAAGTTTTTTTTTTCGAATTGACTATATGCTTTTAGCCCTAACAGCTTTTACAGCGTCACCGGGTGGGACGGGCGAGCGCAGAAGCATCGTCGAAGTTGCGAAATGCGGAGAGTAGAGCGCAGAAGCTCTACTAGCGTCTTGAAACGTCGTCCTAAGGGTGCCTCCTGTGAGGTCGGACCACGGCTTAGGGCGACGTATAACAAACAAAGTTGCGGATAAAAGCTAGTATAAGAATATTAAGTACCTAAGAACAATTGTGAGCTAATAATTTTGTGCGCACTTTTTAAATATTCAATAACGAACAATAAATTGAACTGTCAATTGTTTTCATATTGCGTCTATTGTGCTTATTGAATATAATTGACTCTATTGTGGGCAACTGGTCCTATATTAGGGCTGTTTGAAAGATGCGGTCCCTTGGTAGAATATGTCGCATGATTAGTATTAAAAAAAGAAAAGTAAGTAACGGCCTGTTACTATCCCACTGCTGGGCATAGGCCTCCTCTCTCCATTTTTGGAGAGAAGGGTTGGAGCTAAGACCTACCACGCTGCTCCAATGCGGATTGGTAGGTTACACATATCCCTAGGATTCTCTAGAGATATGCAGGTTTCCTCACGATGTTTTCCTTCACCGAAAAGCGTGTGATAAATTGCAATTATCAATTAGACACATAAGTTTTAATAGAAGAACTCATTGGTGTCTGCCCGGTTTTGAACCCATGATCGTCTCTAGAGATTCACACGGGCGCACCGCTAGGCCATCACAGCTTAAATGATTAGTATTAAAGTGACCGAATTCAAGATTAGGCTTAATTGAGTTAGATGCATTGTAATCCTTATCTCAATGCTAGGCATCTCTATTTTTGGCTTTTCGGCTTTTGGTGAAAATCGGCGCTGCATTTGTGATGCTAATACAAATGCGGCACCATGCTGAATGCCTTTCATTTTTGCGCTATATGCGATGCCATATTATTTTTTTCATTGCTTTTATATTTTTGTAATCTTTAATGTTGACAAAATCGATCACATATAGACAGACAGATTTTTTGGCTACGTATTTTACGACCGGCTGCCTGCCTGACGTCAACTTATCTTAGTCGCCTTTAACGACACCTCGGTAAGAAATGAGGGTGGTACTATTCTATTCAGCCGGATACCACACGCCGGGACGACTTACCTTGTCGCCTTTTACGACACCTCGGTAAGAAAAGAGGGTGGTACTATTCTACTCAGCCGGATACCACACGGCGGGTCGACTTACCTTAGTCGCCTTTTACGACACCTCGGTAAGAAAAATCCTTAGAATCGGTACCAGTTAATAATCAGTTAGTAATCAGTTTCTACCAACATGCAAATTCATTATTTAATTAGGTATGTTGTTAATGAACTAAACAATTATCTTTTTTTTGGTGAAATGTATGGTCGTATGTGTTATCGCACACTATATACAAGAACACGATATAATAGGAATACCATAATTCCCGTTCCGAGATGCACTTCTCTTGAATGACGAACAAAGACTGAATGTCAGTGAAACGTTTTATCAATAGGAAGACTTCACCGGAAACCGCAACGGCACAGTGTTGCCACCATTTTAATCAAAAAGGGCGCGAAACTCTTGTTTCATAACTGTGTTGCTATAAAATACAAAGCGGAATTCATTGGCGACAACATATGTATCGTGTAATATGGTTGGATTGTGTGAAGCTTAAAAAAACTGTGTTAAAGAAGAAAAAAGCAGCAAAAAGCCTTTAATTACAATACGAAACGGCTGAATTGTTCGGCCGGCGTCGACCGTGGCCTGCATGTGCGTTTAAATTAAGAACACTTAGCTGAATGGCTAGATGATAATCATACAAACAGTAACATAGCTTGTCAATATAGCCAATTATATCTACGCCTACCATCATTTTCAATGGTGTAACTGGGACGAGCAATCATAATAAAATCGTAATGCCTCTTTACCGAGTGCGGTGATGTCATCTAATATAGTTCCTTCTTACGAAAGAAACAGATTCTTTTGTTGATAAAGACGTTTTGGTCTTGCGAAAGTTACATCCTTTTTTACATGCTTTATATTAGTTTCACTTTATAGTAGACTCCTTGCAATTTAATTTACACACACGGTCGTCCTTTTTTTTTTCGGACACTAACTAAGGCTGTTAGCCATGAAGGCTTTGACAGCGTCACCGGGAGAGTGGGCGAGCGCAGAAGCATCGCCGGGTGTTGAAGTGCTAGGAGAGCGGGTCTCGAAAGAGGCCCGCAGCATCCTGGGAGCGTCGCCTTAAGGGTGCCTCCCGTGAGGCCGAACCTCGGCTTAATGCGACGCGCTGTGGAGGACTATTATCGGACTGTAGACGGTCGTCCGTCCCCAAAGTAACTCATTTCTTGTATTATGGGCGATAGACAACTGGTGAATATATAATTATTAAATACATAAAATACACCCTACTAAATAACTACAAATATACACCCAGGCTCGAAGAACCAACAAATTTTTTATAGAAAATGTTGGTCCTCGGCGGGAATTGAACCCGCGACCCGCGGAGCTGAAGGCAGAGACTACCCCCTGCGACAACGGGTCAAAATTTAATTAATTTACATAAAAAAATAAAGAACTATAAAACGATCTAATCTAATTGCGGGGACGCCCGTCGTTGCACGTAAAACGATAGATGATGTATATAATAGACAAAGTAGGAACCGACATAAGCTTGCGGCTCCTGCTTTGCGCCTTGCAAAAGTACGTAAGTCGTTTGTGGGTCTGGGTATAAGATTCTATAATAAAATTCTGCAATCAATTTTAGCTTTGCCATTACAGCAGTTTAAAAAACACTGTTAAAAAAGAGGCTGCTACGGAAAGCCGACAATACTGTTGAGGATTACTTAGATGATAAAAATGTTTGGATATAGGTGTATTCGAACCTTTACAAGACAGGAATGATAAAATGTAACTAGTATTAAGAATTAAAGTTTTATAAGAGCAACTGCTGAGTATCTTGCTGGCTCTTCTCGGTAGGAACAGCTTTCCGAACCAGCAGTAGAGTTGACGGTTCAAAAGCGCTTGTTTACAAGTTTTTTTGAATAAATAATATTTTGAATTTGAATCTATCCCAATATTCATTGAAGATATACGGGTATCCTCTTGATGTTTTCCTTAACTGAAGCGTGTGATACATTGCTATTATCAAATTCATAATATTCTTTATTCAAATAAACTTGTAAACAAGTGCTTTTGAATCGTCAACTCTACCGCTGGTTCGGAATGCCGTTCCTACCAAGAAGAGCCAGCAAGAAACTCGGCGGTTGCTCTTTTAAAAATATAATTCTTATGACTAGTTACATTTAGTCGTTACTGTCTTGTACAGGGTCTAAGCGAGCTATATCCACACATTCTTATCTTCCAAGTAATCCTCAACAGTATAGTAGGCTTTCTGGATCAGCCTCTTTTTAACAGTGTTTTTAAACTGATGTAATGGCAAAGCTAAAGTCAATTATCATCAATTATCAATTAAACATATCAGTTTTTTTTTTGAAAAAATTTATGAGCGTCAAAAGCCTGCCTGAGTTTCGAACCCGTGACGCCCTCGAAAGATTCACCACTGTTTCACCGCTGGGCTATCACAGCTTTAACCGTACATATAGATTGATAAATTTATATGGTCATCGATTAGGAAAGTACATTTAATCTTTTCATACAGCAGTAATATAAAAGGATATGGTTATATCTACCGCACTGCGACAATATTGCGGGCTGATATTAATTTCTTCACTATCACTACATATTATAAAACAAAGTCCCTATATCCCTATGTACGCATAAAACTTTAAAACTACGCAACAGATTTTGATGCGGTTTTTTTAATAGATAGAGTGATTCCAGAGGAAGGTTTGTACGTATAATAACATTCAATACGGAGTAGAGAAATACTGTAATTTTTGAGGTTTCTGTAAATAATTACATTTTTTTCCGCTTACATTGCAAACGCAGGCTAAACCCTACGAGATTTATCAAAATAATGTACTAAGTATTTGTACATCTTGAAAAGGTCTACAGAAAAGTCCGCGATGGTATATGTCTATCTCTTATGGGTAACCCACATTGATGCCATATTTTTGAAGCAATTTTTATACAATACAGCATTAATCCTTATCCAATTAAGTACCTTAAATAAATAGTTGATTTAATTTAGATCAATATGGCCGTTTACAGCATGTAATTTAAGTGAACATTTTCGAAGATATTACAGATTTAAAATGCCGTGAGGACGCCGCGCTTCGCCCTATAACACTTCGACTTTAGCAGCTATGCCCCTCAAGTAAATAAGTAAAAATGTACTATATGAATTTAGATATTTTTTTTTTACACTGACTGACATGGGATATATAATTTAAACCCGTGCGCAGCAGGGGCAGGCCGCTAGTATATAAATAAAACCTTTTTTTATGTTCATATTATGTCACTGTCGTCGTGTGGTATCCGGCTGAATAGAATAGACCACCCTCTTTTATTACGGAGATGTCGTAAAAGGCGAGTAACGTAAGTTAACCCACCGTCTGGTGTCTGGTTCAGTAGAATCGACCACCCTCAAGTCTTACCGAGATGTCGTGAAAGACGACTAAGGTAAGTTGACCTACCGTGTGGTATCTGGTTGAGTAGAATCGACCATCCTCATTTCTTACCGAGGTGTCGTTAAAGGTAACTAAGATAAGTTAACCCACCGTGTGGTATCCAGTTGAGTAGAATAGACCATAAAATACGACTAAGGTAAGTTAACGTCAAGCAGGCGGCCGGTGATAAAATACGTTGCCAAAGGATGTGACAAAATGTTTTTAACATGATGTGCCGACCCCACTTAGAGTAGGATAAGGGCAGGGGTATTTTCACTGTCGATACCTGTTACACTGGATACCTGATACACTGTATTTCGTTTGTGCCATGCTCCATCTTAAAAATAAAAAGTTAATTGTTCACTTATAAGAAACATAAGTGATAGGTTCTAGGAAGAACATTTTATTTTTGTTTTTTTTTAATAAAAAAAATTCAATTCAAAAAATTAAAAGGTTTGGTCAAATACTTTATATAAGACATCAAACAGTATTACAAATCATAAAAATGAAGGTAAAAATATTTTAAACCCAGTATCATACTTATGTTATCTATGTCGGACCACGGCATAAAGATATTTTTTATATTACTTAACGATTTATTAATCGCGATTGATATTTAATTGAGGAAGATAAAAATCTACGGACATTTAGTCTATAGTCCCTCGTGCGTTTTATTTTTAAACATCGTGATAAAAAAGTTGATAGCTACGTTTTGATTATGCTGGATTAACCTAATTTTTATATAATGGTAGCTGAAACAATCATACTAATATTCGTAATGTGAAAGTCTCCTGCCCTTATCCCACTCTAAGTGGGGTCATATGATTTGGCTACGTATTTTACGATCGCCTGCCTGATGTCAACTTACCTTAGTCGTATTTTACGATACCTCGGTAAGAAAGAGGGTGGTCTATTCTACTTAACCGAATACCAAACGGTGGGTCAACTTACCTTAGTCGCCTTTTACGACACCTCGCTAAGAAATGAGATTGGTATATTCTACTCAGCCGGATACCGACGGCTTTGCGAAATGCGAAAGTCTATCTGTCTTTTAATCCACTAGAACAATATCCTGTTTCCTCTTCAGCATCGACGATGATCGTTGATCGTGTGATCGTCTATAACCGACACGATCATAGAGCATGTGTCCACACAATCTACAATACAAATATTATCATACGATATGCCTTCTCTTTAGCATCGATGATTGTTGATGGTATGATCGTCTATAACCGGCATTATCATCATGCATGTGTTCACATGATTGTTTGTATTTTCATACGATATGCCTGTTCTCAAGCATCGGCGACGATCGTTGATCGTCTAATCGTTCTATTATCGGTACGATCATGTTGCATGTGTCCACATGATTGTCTGTATTATCATACGATATGCCTGCTCTTCAGCATCAGCGATGATCGTTGATCGTGTAATCGTTTTATTATCGGCACGATCATCTTGCATGTGTTCACATGATTGTTTGTATTATCATACGATACGCCTGCTCTTCAGCATCGTCGATGATCGTTGATCGTGTAATCGTCCATAGTCGGGACGATCGTCTTGGATGTGTTAACATGATTGTATTGTCATACGCTATGCCTGCTCGAAAGCATTGTCGATCGTTGATCGTGTAATCGTCCATAGTCGGCACGATCGTCTTGCATGTGTTCACATGATTGTTTGTATTATCATAGAATACATACGGTCATACGTATCACCCAGCGATTCCCTTTAATGCATTTCCGAAAACCGACAATTCCCGGGTTGTAGGCGATCTTAGACGATGATTGGCGAGTTACGGTCTCTACACACGATCGTGCATACGTTTAATCGTTTGCAATCGCCGCATAAAGAGGAGCCATAACACTTCATGGCCACACTGTTGCGAAGTAATTATAGTTTAATGTTTTAGTTAAAATACATCTCCTAAGCTTAACCTTGTTTTGTTCATCTAACTAATTAACAAGTTCTAAAACTAATTACAAAAGTTGGAACGACTTTGAAACGGTTAGGTCGGAGTTGGAGGTTCTGTTTAGAATAACTGATGACATTCAAGTAATTGGTCATTTAAGTAGAACAACTTTTGGTGTATTATATTCAAGAAAACTTGTAAACAAGTGCTTTTGTAACGTCAACACTACTGCTGGTTCGGAAAGCTGTTCCTACCAAAAAGAACCAGCTAGAAACTCGGCTAGAAAAAAATAATTCTTATAACTCGTTACATTTCTGTTCAGTCTCCTTTAAGATTGTTTTTACACTGCTGTAATATAAAAGCTAAAATTGATTACGGCATTATATTATTGAATGTTATACCCAAACCCACAAACGACTTTCGTACTTTTGCAAGGTAAATCAGGAACTTCAAGCTTATTTCTGTGCCCACTTTGTCTATTATATACATCGCCAATTTTTTTTTATAATTTTGAAGGTTTTTAGCCTACATGATAGCCTTTATAATATTTGTATTGATCATATATTAATATAAAGTATACTAGCTTTTACCCCCAAATTCGTTCGCGTGGACTGTTGTCGCGTGATAGGTTGATAATAGATGGCGCTTTTCAATGTCATCCGATTCCTGTACAATTAACAGGATTTCTATAGCCTACATGTTACCCCGGTGTATAAGGAATAATTGTGATAAATTTCATTGATATAGGTGCAGCGGATTCGTCGTGAAAGAGTACCAAACATACATCCATACTCAAAAACTTTCGCATTTATAATATTGGTAGGATATTTACTGGTTGTCGGTCACCCATAACATAGTTATTAATTTTTTTTGGGGACGAACGACCGTGTGTGTTGTCCTATATCTGTACTAATATATAAAGCTGAAGAGTTTGTTTGATTGATTGATGTTTGAACACGCTAATCTCAGGAACTACTGGACCGATTTAAAAAGTTCTTTCAGTGTAAGATAGTTCATTTATTGAAGAAAGCTATAGGCGTATATATATATAACGTCACGCTAAGATGAATAGGAGAGGAGCAGTAATAAAAAAGTGCGAAAACGGCAAAATTTAAAGCTTTCCTTGCGTGAGCTGAGTAAACGGTAATAGTTATTAAAAAATCATGTATCACAAAATTGTTCCCTTCTAAAAGTTCTAAATAAAAGTCCAAGACAGCATACGTCTAGCTTTTAAGGTTGACCCACTTTTACCATTTTTATTTTATCAAATGACTATACGGTTTTAATTTTTCCACGCGAGCGGAGTCGCTGGCGATTGCTAGTATTTATATTAAAAAAATATATATATTGCCTATATCGAAACAGAGCTTTAGTGTGAGGTTAACCGTAGCTAGTATGGCGTAACTGTAGACTTTGTGCCGTGACCCACTTCCGGAAGCACCTGCTATTCAGGCTTTCAGTTTTATTTACTGCGTTCCGTTTTAATGTACTTTTTAGTAACCTAGTTACGAAACAAATAGAGTCTATATAAATATTATAAATAAAATAAGCGAAAGTAAGAAAAATACTTTTGTTTTAAAACAATTTACAAAAAAAAAATTCTTTATCTTTTTATCACAAGTAATTTATGATAACAGGCAACATAAAATTGCCGAATAAAAAAAACAATTTTGTTCCATATTTAGTTTTTTGTCTGTGTTATTTTTGCACTTCTATCTGCTGTTAAGAATCCGAAGGATCTTTGAGATTTCTAATGATTTAAAACTGCTTGTATAAGTTTATTTGAATTCTTAAAAATTTTAAAAAAATACTTAAAAATTAAAAAAGAAAGAAGGCGCCGATAATATGTGGGATTCGAACCCGGGTTGTAAACCTTTTCAGTCCGCGCGTTACCTATCGCAACATTACTTTTGAGATCTAAAAAAATCCCTTGCTTTCAATTCTACAATATAAAAAAAAATTTAAAGCCCAAATACAGCGATAAAATGAGTTTTTTTTTAATAAACCTAGTTACATCTATTTTTCTCCGCCAAAACCGCCTACATGCTGAATTTCAGGAAAATCGTTGGAGCCGTTTCTGAGGATCAGAAAATATATTTATATATAAACATACAAGATTAACTAATTTAAATATTAAAGATTAACACAACAACATCAAAATAGGCGAAATTATTCCAAACGTTCACGCGTAATGCGATGATCGAGGAAAATAGTTTTTTTTTAAATATATAAATATATGGGACACTTACACACACGCTCGTCCGTCTCCAAAGTAAGTAACTTAATACTTGTGTTATGGTAGACAGACAACTGGTGAATATATACTTATATATATTTTTAAAATACATACTTAAATACAAATATACACCCAGGCTCAAAGACCAACTAATTCATTTCAATATAGATTGTAATATAGACGCAAAAATATTGGTTTAGACAGGCTTGTTTAAAACGCAGGGTTCCTTCCTTCTGAGTTATTTATGCGGCGTTTCCTCACTGAAACTGACAATGCCTACTTATCAATTAATAATATGCTTGAGTAGTCCTAATACTGCATTTGAATTGTCAACTCTATGGCAAACTTTTATGGCTAAGTAAGTTATATTTAGTCATTAGTATCTTGTACAGGGTACTGTAATCCTGAACAGGCTTTCTGTATCACCCTCCTTTTAACAGTGCTCATGGAAAGCTTGCGACTCTTGCTTTGCACTTTGGAAAAATACGTAAATCGTTTTTGGATTTTGGTATATAAAATCCAACAATCAATTTTAAATTGGCAATAAAAGTAAGGGCACTACTAATAAAAAATATTAATCAATAATATTAAATTTTAAATATTAAACAATGGGCTACAGTTCTGAGGTTTTGGGCAGTTGTTAATAGATGGAAACAGGTAATTATAAATTTATTTTTTATTACTACAACAAAGAAAACGCTTATTATTTAAAATTTCATACAAAACGGTCAACTACTAGTACATGGTCAATTACTAGTGCCCTTACCTTACACCACTTTCAAAAAACTTTTAAAAGAAGACGATACAGAAAGCCTTTTATATTGAGGATTACCTACATAAATTTGTGGGTATAGCTATTCATCGACCTCGTACAAGAACCAGGGTAACTTGTAAAATATATTGAAAAGATCTACCATCGAGTTTCTTCCTCTCTTTTCTCGGTAGGAACAGCTTTCCTAAGCAGCAGTAGAGTTGCCTATTCAAAAGCAAATGCTTTTTTTACAGGTTGACTTCAATAAAGAATAATTTGAATTTTAATATGTCGATTGTAACGTTGTTTTTATATAGACACGTACAAATAAACCTACGTCACAATTTATAGATCATTTGACTCTTGATTTTTCTAGCTAGCTGAAATATTGCCTACATAAATTTGTGGATATAGTTGCTCGTCGACCTAGTGCAAGAACCAAGGTAACTTGTAAAATATATAAAAAGAACTACCGCCGAGTTTCTTACTGGCTTTTTTTAGTAGGACCAGCTTTCCGAAGCAGCAGTAGAGTTGACTATTTAAAAGCTCTTGTTTAAGTTGACTTCATCATCATCTTCCTGCCCTTATCCCACTCTAAGTGGGGTTGGCACAGCATGTTATAAACATGCTGTCATATGATTTGGCTGCGTTTTTTAAGACCGGCCGCCTGCCTGACGTCAACTTATCTTAGCCGTATTTTACGACACCTCGATAAGAAAGAGTGTAGTCTATTCTACTTAACCGAATACCACACGGTGGGTCAACTTATCTTAGTCGCCTTTAACGAGACCTCGGTAAGAAATGAGGGTGGTCTATTCTAATTAACCGGATACCACACGGCGGGTCGACTTACCTTAGTCGCCTTTTACGACACCTCGGTAAGAAAAGAGGGTGGTACTATTCTATTCAGCCGGAAACCACACGGCGTGTTTAAGTTGACTTCAATAAAGATAATTTTAATATGTCGATTGTAACGTTGTTTTTATATAGACACTTAGAAATAAACCTACGTCACAATTTATAGATCATTTGACTCTTGATCTTTCTAGCTAGCTGAAAGATCCAAACAAATCAGACCAGCATTTAGCACAATGAGCGTCCATTGAGCGTCCAATTATCGCCAGCGAACGCAAAAGCGGGCCTTGACTCACGACCCAGTTTCGTAAGCACCTGCAATTCCGTGGCTTTCAGATGTTTTTTCAACGTTTCGTTCTATTGAACTTCTTTTATCCTATCAGTCTACATATAAAGGTTTAAATTAAGTATAAGAGATATGCTTATACGTAAAGCATATTACAAAATTGAAGATTATTTGGAAGTTAAAAATCCTGGATTTGAAAATCCTTTCAGCTTCATACAAGACTGCGGTTTAATAATGTACCTATAATTGAAAATGTTTAAAAGATTGACCGCCGAGTTTCTTTCTGGTTCTTCCGAACCAGTTGTAGCTTCATTAATCATATTGATCCTTGACCATTCAAAAGTGCTTGTAAGAGCTTATTTGAATAAAGATATTTTGATTTGAACTTAGGTAGGTAGGTAGACTGTTTTTGAAGGAAAACGCTGAACTGAGTCGGTGTCGTGAAAGGCGACTAAGGTAAGTCGACCCGCCATTTGGTATCTGGCTGAGTAGAATAGACCGCCCTGATTTCTTACCGAGGTGTCGTAAAAGGCAACTGAGGTATCTAGTAACTTGACCCACGATGTGGTATCCGGTTGAGCAGACCATCCTCTTTGTTACCGAAGTGTCGTAAAATACGATTAAGGTACACACATGTTTATAACATGTGCTAAACAGAAGAAGCTGATAATACATTTATAAAAAATTAAAAAACCGCCTGTTACTATCCCACTGCTGGGCTTGGCCTCCATTATCCGTTTTTGGGAAAGGGTTGGAGCGGAATATTACGTAAAACTGTAATGTATACTAATATATAAACCTGAAAAGTTTGTTTGTTTGAGCTTCGGAACTTCTGGACCGATTTGGAAAATTCTTCGAGTGTAAGATATTCCGTTTATCGAGGAAGGCTATTATAGACTATATAACATCACGCTAAGCTGAATAGGAGAGGGGCAGCAATAAAAAAATATTGCGAAAACGGCAAAATTTAAAGCTTTCCTTGCATGCGCTAAGTAAACGATGAAAGTTATTAAAAAATCTCGTATAATTAACTCACAATAACTACTTTTAAGCCAGCTGTGATGGCCCAGCGGTGCGACCGTGTGAATCTCTAGAGACGATCACGGGTTCAAACCCGGGCAACCCCAATGAGTTTTTCTATTTAAACTTATGTGTCTAATTGATAATTGCAATTTATCACAAGCTTTTCGGTGAAGGAAAACATCGTGAGGAAACCTGCATATCTGTAGAGAATTCTGGAGGTATGTGTAACCTACCAATCCGCATTGGAGCAGCGTGGTAGGTCTTAGCTCCAATCCTTCTCTCCAAAAATGGAGAGAAGAGGCCTATTCTCAGCAGTGGGATAGTAACAGGCCGTTACTTTAACTACTTTTATGGTTCAAAATTTCAATTCGGGAAAAATTTGTGACACTGATTTCAGTGCGCTATATTTTAGTAAAATATCCGTCCTGTTTTGAGAAAATCGATCATATACAGACAGACAGCTTTCTTGGACTTTGTTTTATTATATAGATAATGATTCACAAAAGCCTAAATTCTAAATATATCAAAAAATATCAATCGCCGGCCGTAATCTTGGAATTTGACTAGTGGTCATGTTGATAAGGCTTTCGTATCAGATGATTCACTATTTGCCATCGATAAAGAATTATTGAAAGGTATAACTATTAACCAAACTTATCGTATGTTACGGACGGTATAAATTATTACTGCAGTTGTAAATGTACATATGGGTTGATTTATTTATATACTAGCATAAGTGATTCTCAACTTTTTTTTGTTGCGGCACATTTTTAACGATTTCAAAATTTGGCGCCACACAAAGAAAAAGATAATAATTATTTACTTACTACAACACACTGCATAAATAGTTTGTGACAAAAATTTTAAATATACGAAATAAACTCATATATACTACAATAATAAATAAACGTTTATAAAGGGATTAATTACAAGTTTATAATAAAAATATTTTTCTTTTTAAATGATATAATTTAATAATATTAACATTATTTTTTATATTTATTATTATATTTATTTATTATATTATTTTATATTTATTATTATTTGCAAAATTAAGCGGCACACTTTTGAAATTTGGCGGCTCACAAAAGTGCCGCGGCACATTGGTTGAGAGTCACTTTACTAGCTTCTACCTGCAACTTTGTTCGTAGTTGTCCTATCACCCGCGCGAAGATGGGTGTGGTACGGTCTTCGAGGCGTACCATTCCTCGCAGGCCTTAAGCCTGGTTGTTTGTTTAGGCCTGTTGGCCTAGACTCTGGCCTAATGACTTGAGCCTGAGGTTTATTCGTTAACTAATAAAGCAACTTCGCGTAGACTGTTGTCAAGTGATAGGTTGATAATAGATGGCGTTTTTCAATGTCATCCTATTCCTGTCCGTTTCCGCAATATTTTTTATTGCTGCTCCTCTCCTATTCATCTAAGCGTGAATGTTATATAGTCTACTTGCTTTTACCCGCGACTTCGTGGTAGGTTGATAAAAATGGCGCTTTTTAGTGCCATCCTTTTCCTATAGTATATACAGGATTTCTAGAGCTGGTTATTCCGGTGAATAAGGAATAACTGCGATAAATTTCTTCGATATTGGGTTCACCGGATTCACCGTGAAAGAGTGATAAACATACATTCATACTTACACATTTTCGCATTTATAATATTAGTAGGATAGCCTTCTTCGATTATTGAACTATTTTACACTCAAAGAATTTTTCAAATCGGTCCAGTAGTTCCTGAGATTAGCGCGTTCTATAAATCGAACAAACAAACAAACTCTTAAGCTTTATATATAAGTATATTAGTAAAGTTATTTTAGAATACGACTAGTATAGTTTTATCAATAATTGCATAGCGGATGTTCATTACGGAAACCGCAATAGCATTAGTGTTACAATGTATTCCATATCGTGTTTTTACGTATGAGGAAATATAAAAAAATAGCAACAACCCGCGGATTCATTTACATTTAATTTTTTTTAGTGCCTACGAAATTATAGAATCCACGGCAAAATTGCTTCGCGAATTTGTTATAGAGATATTATTATTTTTGTTTTAACTTATAAATAGATTTTTAAACAGGTTATTTCGTTGACCTTTTTTTCTCCTTTTTACTCTGATTAATATTAAAAAAGGCAACTTTTTAATTAGTTACAAAAAATCGATAATTTTGATATCTACGAGTTACAATTAAAAAATCGATTTTTTTATCGATTTATTTTAAAAAATAGATTATTTATTAATGACCTTTTCTACTCCGAGTCACATCCTTAATTCCAGGTGTACGCACTGGCGAAGCAGCTGGACGTCTCCGAGCGGCAAGTGGAACGCTGGTGGCGTCTCCGACGGAGCCAGGACAAGCCGTCCAAGCTGGTGAAGTTCTGCGAGAACGCGTGGCGATGCACCTTCTATCTTTACAATTTCTCTTATGGACTGTTCATCCTATGGGACAAGGATTGGCTCTGGGATATCGACCAATGTTATATTGGATATCCGCATCAGGTGAGAACGATCTCATGGTGGTTTGAATTAGTTTATTACTAGCACAGAAGTTATTCAAATACAAAATATTCTTTATTGAAATAAACTTGTAAACAAATGCTTTTGAATCGTCAACTCTACTGCTGGTTCGGAAAGCTGTTCCTAGCGAGAAGAGCCAGCAAGAAACTCGGCGGTTGCTCTTTTAAAAATATAATTCTTATTACTAGTTACATTAGTTATTACTGTCTTGTACAGGGTCGAAGAGTAGCTACGTCCAGGCATTTTTATCATCTAAGTATTCCTCAATAGTATAGTAGGCTTTATGTATTAGCCTTTTATTAATAGTGTTTTTAAACTGTTATAATGGCAAAGCTATCTATGTAATCCTAAGTGAAGGTAACAGACAACGTTCACATACTTTATACATGCAGGACCAGTCACACGTATCACAGCACGCCGCCAACAACTACACACTACTACACACAAAATAATTGTATGATAACTTCTGTACTATGGAAAAATAACGCCTGCGTCTATAAATTTAATACTAGATAATAAATTTTTAGAGTAATACATTTTTACTAGCAAATTTATATCAGGGGTCCCCAAACTATTTTGGGTTTGATAACCCTTTTTGAAAATGAACTGATAACTTTTACTCCCATTAGCAAATTACGCTAAAATCTTCAGTTTTTTTCTAGTTGATTCAAAATACTTCGTTCTTGTAATGTTTGCGTTTGATTTGTTAAGTTAGTAAACTTGACATCATTTTCTCATTGTGTTTAACTCAAAATCTCGGATACCACACGGCGGATGAACTTACCTTAGTCGCCTTTTACGACACCTCGGTAAGAAATGAGTAGGATAGACCTATCCTACTCAGCCGGATACCACACGGTGAACATTAACTTTTAAACCATTCACGATAGTCTACATTCAAAAAAGTATTGTCATATCTATACTAATATATAAAGCTGAAGAGTTTGTTTGTTTGTTTGAACGCACTAATCTCAGGAACTACTGGACCGATTTGAAAATTCTTTGAGTGTATGATAGTCCATTTATTGGGGTGGGGTATATAGCATCACGCTAAGATGAATAGGAGAGGAGCAGTAATAAATATGTTACGAAAACGCTAAAGCTTTCCTTGTGATAGTTATTCAAAAATCATGTATTACCAAATTGGTCCCCTCTAAAAGTTCTAATTAAAAGTCCGCGATAGCATATTTCTAGCTTTTAAGGTTGACCCACTTTAACCATTTTTATGGTTATCAAAATACTATATTACGGTTTTAATGTTTCCACGTTGGTTGAGCCGCTGGCAATTGCTAATAATGCATATTTGGGTTAAATCGTAACGTTGTAAGTAAAGGTCGTAATTCGAGAAGACATGATTTAAAATTTTCATCCAGTCCATTTGCAGGGTCTAACTAGTGATATCTGGTGGTACTATATGGTGTCGGCGGCGTTCTATTGGGCGCTGACGATGTCGCAATTCTGGGATGTGCGGCGGAAGGACTTCTGGCAGATGTTCGTGCACCATATCGCCACCATAGCTCTGCTCTCGTTCAGCTGGGTCTGTAATCTCCATCGGATTGGCACACTCGTCCTGTTGCTGCATGATTCTACAGATATATTCTTAGAGGTAACTCTTTTATTTTCTTCAACATTGGACAAGATTTTTTTTTTATATACAGGAAAAAATCCCTAATGCACACCGCCGCCCGACGGCGACAGGCGGCGGTTATGTCGGACTCGCACCGACTAAAACGTCCTGTGTGCTTCACCACGCTGCCGAATGCAAGGACAGGGTATCGTTAATGTGTACAACATTGCCCCCATCCCCTCCGACAGCTCTGATTCCAGAGAACACCTCCTCCGGGTAGGGACCCCTCGAAAGGGAAATCCCCCTCCGCTAACCGTTGCATTGGGAGCACCAGATGCACCGACCGCCTCGGGTAAGCCAAACGTCCGATATACCCCGTTCGGAACGTCTGAAGGTCCCCTGACAGGGCGGCAGACGATGGGCTTGTGCAAGTCGCTATCACCTGGACTCGCCAGCAGCAGATTGGATCCAAAACGTAAGTTTCCGGAACCACTCCACCGCAGTGGAGTTTTTATGTCCTAAACTTCTTGAACACTTAAAAATTTCCTGGTAACACACTTTGTCTTCGCATACTTTTTTTGCGAAAATGTTACTTTAATAATCTTTCCCAATGCAAATAATGATATCTGTTAAGAAATAACGGTATAGCAATAGATAACACACCTGTCCATATAACGGAAGTAACATATTTGGCACGTATAATCAGTCAGCGACTTTGCGAGCTAGTTTTTGATAACGGCTACAAATTGCTGGAATGTAATACGTGAACGCCACGCTATTATTGGTATTAGGACGTAGTTTTATATGATTACGAGCGATTCACTGTTTTTTAACGAATAATTATTTATTGATTTCGTGTTGGCAACACTTACGAAGGCTAAAGATGGCGGTTGGCAGTTGAGGACATAAAATTCTTTAATCTTATATCAGGTTGACCCGTTATTTGTACCGCCGTTACACGAGGGCGAGTGGCAGGTATAACGAAATTATATCGTCTAAAAACCAGATAGTGTTCTTTGACGGTAGCAGGGCCTCTCTAAATAGCGGTCCCTCTTTCCGCTAAATGTTAAGACATGTAGGAAAGTTAATTTCTTCAACCGATGTATATCCTTTTGTGGACATAAGTTTTTTTAAGGGATTTACACGCCATACAATCTTGTGCCGCTTAAATCTAGCGGCTCTCCGCTACCTATTTGAAGTCATAAGCGCACCTTTGTGTACCAACGCGGTGTTTTTCGGTGCTGAAGCGCCATTATAACACCTTACGACCTCAAGGTCTTAAGGTACTGGTATACGTAGAAATAGGCGCCAATACTCCGGTTCTACGTGCTTTGTACCCCGCTCATCTCCACCTCAGCTTTGCGACACACAGCTATATCGATGCCATTGGTTCTTCTACGGATCTCCTAATTTTTAATATGATCACATATCATCTAAGCATAGCTCGGTCTAGCTGACTGACTCTGAGATTTCTTGAGGAAAAGTTAACGCGATGTCTTAATTAAGAGTATGATAACGAATTATATATGAAGTATTTGGGTGCTAAGTGCGAGCTTTTTTAACCTACTCGATTGCGTTAGCGTATCGCCAATTTGTATGGAGCTGCAACATCGACATCTAGTAACAGCAGTGAAAAACTCGCACTTAGCACACAAATTTTGCTACTTCCAGTCCCTCTAAAGTGGGAAGGGGTATGCAAATTGACTTTTGCTTTGTACTGACGGTTTCGTTATATCCATTACAGGCAGCGAAAGCGGCGAAGTACGCAAACTACCAGAGGCTCTGCGACGCGATATTCGCCGTGTTCACAGTATGCTGGATAGTGACAAGACTTGGGATATATCCGTTTTACATTATTTGGAGGTATATTCTTTAACTTGAGACTGTTTGGACTATTTATTTTGTCTTTTAGAACATTATTAGCTAATACTAGTGCATAAAGGAAACATTATGGCTGTTGTACAGTCTCGCTACACAGCACTCGCTATGTCTCCCCAAAGACGCTTCAGCCGAGACGTGTAAGCTCGGAGTGAACCTTGTACATTCTCAGTAAGACCATTTCAGTTATAGACGCCAAAGGGATTAGATGGAACAAAAGTTTCTGCTGCTATTGCGCTATTTGCAGCTACTACTATGGTCTGCTCTTTTACTTACATGGTTTTCATTTTTATAGGCAAAGTATGGAAAAATTGTTGGTGAAATTGGTGGCAGAGCCATTTAGCCGATTTTTACGAATTTGCAAGAATGTCTTATACTGACTTAAATTCTTTATTAGACAAAGTGACATCCTGTATATCCAAACATTTTACTCCTGCGTAACGTCCTGTAAATAAGATACTCAACGTGCTAAAATAGGCTTGCTATAGCGTTAAGCTATAGGAGATAGCTTCGAAAGCCTCCACTTTCTAGATATTTACTTCTTTAATATCTAGAATAATACCGGAAGTGTTCACTCTCGTTCTTGCACGACATCGTGTATGGTTAATTAATGTAAATATTTGCTCATTGTTCTGCGGCCTGAGCTTAACTGGGAGAAACGAGAGTCTTCGATTCGGGAACAAAAACTGACCAGGGATCTATCTAGTTTCGGGGACGTCCATCGGTGTAGGGCGGGTGGTCAGCTCTTGTTCTGGACTATTCCACCCACCAGGGATAGAGGGGAACCGACCATAGATAGAGAGCTAGCGAGGAACATCGAGACAGGCCGAGGCGAGTGGCCACTACCATCTACACTCCCGCACTCGCTCTTCCTCCAGAGTATACAGACGCCATAACACCGTCTCAAGGGTACTACGTCAGTAACACTTAAGCCGCGGGCGAGAGCGGACATGCGGTGACATACTGCTAGTGTGAACTTGAGCCTATGAAATTCAGCCTATTCATACTGTGGATAACGGCGCGTTCTTTAATCTCTCCAGCACATCGATCCGCGCCCCGATGTTGTTACCGATGTTTGCGGCCTACTATATATTTAACGCCCTACTCTGTCTGCTGCTCGCGCTGCACATGCTATGGACTTGGCTGATTCTGCAAGTTGTTTACAAATCCATCAATGCTGGAAAGGTGAGTGTTATAAAATTAAGTATAGGGGTCGAATGTTTTTCTAATCGAAGCCAAAAGCAGCAGAAATTTCAAATTGGCTTTTACTAGCTCTTTCGAATCGCCAAATATGAATGAAACTACTAATGGTTCAGGAATATGCTGTTACCTACAAACATATTTTATATAATTTTGAAAGAAACTGGAACTTACGTTAATACCTTATTGCCTTCACTTCTTGTAATGAACTAAATCAAATACCAAATTACCAACATATTTAAGCACACACGTGACTATTTTCTATTAATCACGTGATTATCACGTTGCCAGTATGCCCGGTATTAAAAACCAAACAGATGATATTTTACCGCTTCTGTTCCCGACAGAAAATACCACCAACAATTTATTTATTAACTTATAAATTATATTTCTTATTAATTACACGCCGTGTGGTATCCGGCTGAATAGAATAGTACCACCCTCTTTTCTTACCGAGGTGTCGTAAAAGGCGACTAAGGTAAGCCGATCCGCCGTGTGGTATCCGGCTGAGTAGAATAGACCACCCTCATTTCTAACCAAGGTGTCGTAAAAGGCGACTAAGGTAAGTTGACACATCGGGTGGTATCCGGTTTAGTAGAATAGACTACCCTAGGTAAGTTGACGTCAGGCATGCGGCCGGTCGTAAAATACGTAGCCAAATCATATGACAACATGTTTATAACATGTTGTACTGACCCCACTCAAAGTGGGATAAGGGCAGGAGGATGATGATTAATTATATTTTCCTTACGTACAAAGTTCTTTTTGTGTACGAAATTTCCTATATTCTATAGACAAACAGCCGAACTGGTTATTTGTCTATGGAATGGCATCCGATTGTCCCAATTGGTAATAAACTTCTGTTCGCACTTCGTATGTCTAAAAAGACAGTATATCTATACAGACAAATTATGGAAAATATATACAGTAGAAATTCGATAACTTAAAATCCAAGGGAAGCTCAAAATTTTTCAAGTTATAGTAATTTAAACTTATCAAGGGCTTATAAAAATTAGGGGGGGGGGGAGGGGGTGTCGTGAGTTAAAACGTAGCTAAGGAGTCACTCGCGTTTTTATTTCGACACTCTTTGAATCACGTAACCGGACATTGTTCCAAAATCGGAAAATCAGCCATTTTTCGTCTTTTACCCAATAAATTCTATCCCAATTCTTGTTTTATTAGGAGGTCAGCTTCTTTTTTATATTGGATCTAACTGACTGACTCTTGACTGACTCTGACTGACTAACTGCAACTCTTCTATTCCCAACTGAACCGCAACGTCTTTATGAATTATTGAAATTATTCATTGAAGTTATCGTCGTGCATTTTCAGTTATAGAGGGTTTGGGGTCTAAAGGGTAAGCGGATACAGTATTTTTGAAGTTAAGGTTTTTGACTTATCGAGGTTTAAGTTATCGAGGTTATACTGTATATTTTTTAATAATTTCAGATGGAAGGCGACATTCGCAGCTCGAGCTCAGATCTAAGCGACAGCTCGCACTCCAATCACAGCACGCCCAATAGAATTATTAACAAAAAGTGAGTACAATTTTTTTTAATATTATTTTTTAATTTATTAAAACCAAAGAAATACAAATATAACAAAAATACAAACCCAAAATCACAAAGATTTGGCCTGGATTCAAAATCTATCTATTTTTGATTAAATTGGCTTTTAAAAGCTCTTTCGAATCGCTACATTTGGATTGAAATTTGAATTGTATTGATTTGATTGTACCACTGGCCGCCGTGTGGTATTAGGCTGAATAAAATAGACCACCCTCATTTCTTACCTAGGTGTCGTAAAAGGCGACTAAGGTAAATTAACCCGCCGTGATGTATCCGCTGACTAGAATAGACTACCTTCATTTCTTACCTAGGTGTCGTAAAAGGCGACTAAGGTAAGTCGACCCGCCATGTGGTGTCCGGCTGACTAGAATAGACCACCAACATTTCATGTAATAACATGTTTTGTGGACCCCATTTAGATTGGATTTAGATTCCATTGGGATAAGGTCTGGAGAATAATATTAATCATTCATTTATTTTCATTCGATCTGCTAAACCCTATCCTATCCTACTAATATTATAAATGCGAAAGTTTGTGAGTATGTATGTATGTTTGTTACTCTTTGACGGCGAATCCGCTGAACCAATATCAATAAAATTCGGCAAAAGTATTGGCCATACGTTGGGGTAACATATAAATCATCTTCTTGCGCTTATCCCACTCTAAGTGGGGTCGGCACAACATGTTGTCACATGGTTTGGCTACGTATTTTACGACCGGCTGCCTGCCTGACGTCAACTTATCTTAGTCGTATTTTACGACACCTCGATAAGAAAGAAGGTGGTCTATTCTACTTAACCGGATACCACACGGCGGGTCGACTTACCTTAGTCGCCTTTTATGACACCTCGGTAAGAAATGAGGGTGGTACTATTCTACTCAGCCGGATACCACACGGCGGGTCGACTTATCTTAGTCGCCTTTTACGACACCTCGGTAAGAAAAGAGGGTGGTACTATTCTATTCAGCCGGATACCATACGGCGGAACATATATGCTATAGAAATCCTGTTAATTCTACAGGAATAGGATGACATTGAAAAGCGCCATCTATTATTAATCTATCACGCGAAAATAGTTCACACGAACGAAGTTGCGGGTAAAAGCTAGTTGTTTATAAATCGGATATTGATTTCCTTTTCGACTGACTCGTTGGCGCAGTGGGTAGTGACCCTGTCTTCAGCTGCGCGGATCGCGGGTTCGATTCCCGCCGAGGGCCAACAATTTCTAACAAAAATTTGTTGGTTCTTCGTATATTTGTTTTTAAGTATGTATTTAAAAAATATATAAGTATATATTCACCAGTTGTCTGCCTACCATAACACGAGTATTAAGTTACTTACTTTGGGGACGGACGACCGTGTGTGTAAGTGTCCCATATATTTATTATTATTATTTATTTTATTCTCTCTTTCAGAGATACATAGTGGCCGGCGTTGTAACACCGAGTATTGCGTCATAAGGAAAATGGTGAATTTAACTTCAATATAATAACAAAATTTGTCTTTACATACATATAAAAAGGTTTTAAAATTAATTACATAGCTGAAAACATGCACAGAAATAAAATAAAGTACATATTAAATTAATAAGTATGAAAAAGTGTTGTGACACGTTTCTAAGTCATTGGGTTCATATCGATATATCTCTCTCTTTCTAAAAAATTAGCATTTTTTTATGTACAAATACAGAGTTACACTATATGTATATTTACGTATATATTATACTCATGCACAGTGACTCTATGTACATGTCGCACGCTTAGAATTAAAGTGACGTAATTCAAAAAGTGGTTTTATGGCAAATTGCAATAAAGCACAGTGTATAAAACTCGTGCGTGTAAATAGTCTCATTACTTGGATGAGCAAGAAAACACTAGCTTTTTTTAATAGTTCGTAGCGTTATGATGATAATAACTTTATTTAGCCGAAACATACAATACATATAGGAAAGACTTAGATTATTAATTACAAAATATTAAACAAACATCTTAGTGCTTAGAGTCCAGTGTTTCCCAACCTTTTTTGGTCCATGCCCTACGATAAAAATTATTTTGCCCCACTATGTAACATACATAAATATTAATATTAAAAATTGAATTGTCCACTTAAAGAACATTATTAAAAATTCCTTTTTTTCGTTAAATTTGGCGCCAAAATCTAGCATTGCACTTAAATGGCCCAGAGCGAAAGGCTAAAATTCGTGTCAAGTTTACCCCCCCCCCCCTCCCCTAACCACCAAATTGCCACCTGTGGGTCGTGGGCCCCATGTTGGAAAACACTGGCTTAGACACTCGTTCTAAGATTACTTGATTACTCATTTTAATACTAAGCGTGCGATGTATTTTCACAGAAAAGCGCGTGAAAAACACTTAGATTTCGTGAAACAGATAATATAATGGCAATAAATATGTCATAATTTAACTCAGAAGTACTTGCACTGAGTTCGAACTTCCACTGAATCACGTCGAATCATTTCCACGACGCCTTTATCATGGCGAATCCAGTAAAATAAATAATAATATGTTATATATTATTATTTGATGGGATCACAATCAAAAATAGCTAAATCTTAAAGTCACTATCAAATTCAGCTAATTTTGTATTACAGTTTGCAGGAAATGTAAAGATTGATATTACTTTAATTCACATTGATTAAATCTGTTTAATATATTTTATTTGTCAAAACTCCAAGAATGAAACATAAAACAAAATTTTCGTTTTACTCAATTTTACTTATTTTGGATATATCTAGATTTGATTCTAACCTCCTCATTTATTAGAAAGTATATTATGTTATACTATCTGGAGCCTTTGCTCTATATTGATTCCATTTTCGCACATAAAAGAAAAAGCTTTTATTTTATATCAATACAATTCTTAGGAAATTAAAAAATGAGAATGAGGTGAGATAAAAAATTAATAAACAAAATATCATCAAAGATATCGATATCTTCAAAACGATACATCCCTAATATATTATATTTATTTCTTTGGCTCTTATGACATAAAGCCATAGACTATTGACAAAGATAATAGCGATTAATAAAACCTATTTAGATATATTATTTATCTGACCATTTGTCCATTCCAAAATTTATTTTATTAGTGATATAATTGTCACAAAAATGTACACGTGTTAATTGGTTAAAAATATTTGTTCGTTACAAAAGTAATTTTATTCATGATTTACTCTTATATAGTTTTTACTATTAAATAAAAAATAATAAATTAAATAAAATAAGACTTGTGATTTTTATTACAAGTCTTATTTTATTTTATTTTATTTAATTCGCATTATTTTACTAATAAGCAACGTTTCATTTTTTTTCCATTATCGCTGACATTATATACGCGTTTTAACCATAGAGTGACGCAAGAAATAATAAGAGAGCGAAGATGAAACTCATACAGTTATCTTTGTCTAATCACACATAAAAAGAGAGACAGATAATAAGTCTCAGTTATTCTGTTTATAGTCGATAGACACATTTATGCTTGCCCGCCTACTCTAGTACTCTATGGTTTTACCACACGCTTGACGATTTCTTGAATAGTATTATTGTTTATTCCAAGATTCCATTTATGAATTTAGTAAATAATTTATGCGCCTTATTTTATAAAACGTTTTAAATTTTATTTTAATAAGAATTCGTTCCAAATTAATTGTTTATATGCTTATTTATATAATTATTTATTACGGACATTATTATATTATTACGTATTTGTGCACAAATTGGTTGACATTATTACGTTCGGTAACGAGTTTATTTATGATTATACTATTATAAAATACGTTTTACGAATTCTTAAAGTATTATTTCGTTCCAAAAAAATATTTTATTAATGCATAATATCCCAAAAATGTATGTGCCTTATTATATAATACGGGCGTTGTAAACCGAGTGTATTTTATCGTTCCAAAAAGAATTTTGTACCTTGCAAGCATAATGGTTGATTTTTTAATAATTAAATAATGCCAAAGAAACTTATTTAAAATTTCAAGATTAATTAGAAGTGCATATAAAAATATATTCATATGTTAAATACCAAAGAGCATTTAAGGACTATACTTAAAGCTATTTTTGAATAAAAATGGTACTTCAGCCCTTATGGTTCTCAGGTACAGATTTAATATGTCATGACTGACATAAATTCCTAATAAGTATTTTTTTGTTTGTGATTAATTTTATATTTTTACTTATTAACTAAAATATTTTATGATTTGTTAATTAGTGATTTTAGTTATTTTAATTTTTACCATCACCAATCGGGTACATAGACAATATTATCTTATATCATGTGTTGGTAGGAATGTGTAGCAAAATTGTGATTTTTTGCCCACATTTTGCACAAAACTACCCATTACCAAAGCAAATTTATAGAATGTGACCTAGAATTAAAAAAATCGATGAATAAATAATCGTTTTTTCCCTTTAAAATAAATGGCTTTTTAAGAAAATCGATTAATTCGTATCAAAATAATCGATTAATGACAATCGATTTTTTTCTGACTATTAGAAAAGTCGCCTTTTTAATATTAATAATTAATTAGAATTAAAGTGGACAACTACCAATAAATAATAAAAGATGCGCTGTTTGTGAAATTTGATTAAAATTTTGGTTTCTCTACATTGGTTTCATCCATCAATGCATATATAACAACAACAAAAAAGAGTTCAAAATAAAAATACGATGATTAAAATAATCGATTTTTATAAAATCGATTATTGTTGTAAAAAAAATCGGTTATAAATCAATAATTTTTCACATCCCTAAATTTATGTTCTGTTCTAAAAACCGCAAAACTGCGATTTTGCAGTGCGTTATTCTAATATAATATAAATACTATAATAAGAAAGTATGTTCCTTTGCCATTTGCATTTATTTAAAAAAAGGTCAAACATTTCGTACAACATACGAATTGGGACCAAAAAGCTTATATGAAAATAATATGTACCAAATTCTTATGATTGAGGCTGTTGATTGTAAAAAGAACCAAAAATAAATAATTTATAATTTCAAAACAATGTGCAACCGCGTATAAAATAGAATTTAAATAGTTATTACAATTTCCTATTAGTAATATGTTAAAAGCAAGCGTAAAGTTTTCTTTAGTTTATTACTAAAAGGAAATCGATATGGTGCTGGATAAAAGGCGCTCTATATACTCTTCTCACTCTAACTCTTTTTAATCTTATCTCTTTCTCACTCTTACATATGCAGAATTAAAAAATACATCGTGGACGTTATGTTATATATACATAATCTGAATTTCGGAAACGGCTCCGATTTTCCGATCCAAAGGTTAATTTCGCTGTCATTTGTAATGATAGCTCCCCCCCCCCCCCCCGGATCAAGCCCCATCCGACAGTCTAATATTTTTTTCCCTTTTTTTTTCAAGTTTCATTTTTTTTATATCTCCTAGAAATATTGAGCAATGCTCAGTCACTCAAATACTATATATAACTACCTTAACAAGATCTACCTTAATCTTTTGACGTACTTCGCTTCACTTTGACTACAACCTTAGTATAAGTTTCTTGTCTATGATAAACTAAATAAGGCCTACTTTTATAAAATTAATTAGTCTCTGGTAAAGCTCTGGAGTTCTTAATTTTTACTTACGTTTCTTTACGTTAGTTATAAAAAAAATCCGCCCCAAAATATATTTCGTTATGTTTTTGCGGTCTTGAAAAGTACTTTAAGTCTTATATCATAATTGTTATATTAGATAGGATAATAATAATTTTTATTTAGTGTTGTATAGTGATGCCTTTTAACACTTGCGTGGCATAGACAATTATAAGCATAGCGCACATTTTATAATCGTATGTTATGTACTGTATGGTTTTTCCTTTTCTAGAAGGAAAAACTAAAATGTATATTATATGTTAGCCCGGTATAAATTTAAGCTTATTTTTACCGAATTTTAATAATATTGCTTCAGCAGTTGAGCCGTAACATAGATAAATGTTCTTTCGTCTTAGCCCGCGTTGAAATTGGTGTATTTAATGGAAATTTTGAACATAAAAGCTGTTATCGTGAGTTAACCATACGAGATGGACACATGCTGTCGCGGAGTTTTTGTATTATTTTTGTAGATCTACAATTTTCTAGTACATTACTTAATTGCTGGGCATAGGCCTCTTCTCTCCGTTATTGGAGAGAAGGATTGGAGCTAAGACCTACCACGCTGCTCCAATGCGGATTGGTAGGTTACACATATCTCCAGAATTCTCTAGAGATATGCAGGTTTCCTCACGATGTTTTCCTTCACCGAAAAGCGTGTGATAAATTGCAATTATCAATTAGACACATAAGTTTTAATAGAAAAACTCATTGGTGTCTGCCCGGGTTTGAACCCATGATCGTCTCTAGAGATTCACACGGTCGCACCGCTAGGCCATCACAGCTTACTTTACTTAATTGTATCTATGTCATTCTACGCGACGCACGCGATTATCGCTTCCAGCAGGCGAGATCTTTTACGACTGCGCAACCTCTTAAACACAATTTACGTATAACCGTAATGCAGTGTTAACCTGAACCTTCCCGAAGGATAGCACTTTCTTTGACGACAAATCGGCTCAGTAGATTTTGAGAAAATCGATTACATACAGGCAGACGGCTTTTTGGGACCTTATTTTATTATAAGTATAGATATAGATAGACATACATAGTTATTTAAACTGCAACTGCGTAACATCATATAATGTAAAAAAAACTAATGACAATATTATTTTGCTATAATCCGCGATTATAGCAAAATAATAGTATTGTCATTAGTTTTGTATTATGGACGTCCGCAAAGTAACGCCCAATTCTATAAATTATCATATAATATATTTAGAACTAAACACAGGATCGATAATGATATTGAAATTGATACATTTATTTGGATCAATATTTGGCTTTTCCGTTTTACTTTTTGCGCGTTTCTTAAACATATCGAAGAATAAAATGCTAAGCTGTAGTGAATAATGTTATGTATATTAACTTCCATACATATTATAGGTAAATATTCTCTCTTGTGTTATAAATATAGTGCCATGCAAGTGTTTCGGTCGTGCACTGTGTTGTTTGGTATGGTGATATTAGTTAAAATATTAGTAAAATAAAAAGATCCATATCATTTGACATAATGTACGTTTTGCACATTTAGTAGTTAACAAAGCAAAAAACCAAACACCCTAAGACGCTTCTATAGATTAGAATAAATATTTTAGTGTTTACTTATTCATAGACAAATATTTCAGCTTGATTTGATAATTGCAGTACCTAAAGCTTGGCGCGCATTATTATGGTGAGGTCGACAAATTAAAAATCTATGAAAATGTTTCCCACCTACAAAACTGGAGTGATCTTTTTTGAAATAAATAATAAATATATGAGACAATTAACATACATATTGTAAAATTATACGTTTATACGAGATAATAAAAAAATGCCATCACATCATATATATCATAAATTATGATAGTGATAGAAGAATAAAATTGAATTAGATCTCTTTTGTTTGCATTGTGGGAACATTTTTAAATATTAGATAACTCAGATTGCGCGGTCTCTTTACATGTATATTCTCAATTAATCTTATTCTGTTTAAAAATATCTAATTTTACAATTTTACAAAATCATGTTAACGTGATATTTCCCATAATAATTTCGATTTTAAAGTACATTTTAGTTCAACGACCAATTTTTTTGTACCAAAGAACGGGCTTATAGAACTTCAAATTATTCATGGTTAAAAAAAACTTGTTTCTGGTTTCAAGTTTTTTTATTTGGTATTATTTATAGGAAAATTTTATTTATTTACCGTACCTAAATGTCATACAATTTTGTTCTAATAATTAAGCTGATTTACATAAATATAATAGATTTTATTCCTAGATGACTTTAAGGTTATTTTTAACTGTTATTATAAATCTATTATTTTATTTAAGAGTTTAGATTGGACTGTTCTTATGTTAATATTTTTGACTATTTTTAATTTCATTCTAAGTGAAAAAAATCCGTAAGACCATTGTTTAATTGCTGAATCATTTCCTTTATACTAAAACTGATATATACTTTATACTTTAACTAATATTTTCAACCATAAATAACTTTTAATTTATTTTATGTACTGGCTTATTTGTAAAGTCACATCACATCTCTGTCACCTACAACATCGTAAACAAATTTTAATTGCATTTAATTGTTCTTTTTTTTTAGTCAAATAGAAAATATACTTTAGATAGGACATTCTGTGTTCCATTAAAAAAAAAAAAATCAAACAAAATTATAACAGCCTTTACTGAAGATCGTAATGAGCGAGAAAAAAAAAATGTCTACCTATTTAAGGTACATTTTTTTATAGAATAAAACCAATGCCATAATGAAAATATTAAAAATTCTATGTATTCCAATATGTAAAATTTAATTATTTTCTACAATTAAATGTTACTAACTAAATTAACTAAATTCCTAAAAAAAATGTAACTAAATTCCTTTAAATGTATTAATGTATAACTAAATTCCTATTAGGGTTCTCGAAATATTTTATAATAAAATCAGTACAATCAGGAATGCCTGATAATTTTGTGCCTTTTTGAGTACTGTAATTGCGATAAGGTGAATAAAAAGCTAGGTTTTAGAATCAATAAAATTCTGTTGAACCGTTTAGAAAATAGAGCTGTAGTTTTGGAATGAAATTGTTGAAAGCAGTTGCAATTAATTCAAAAAAAGAAAAAGAAAATATTGTTTCCAAAATATGTATATCTTATCTATGGTTACTGTGAACCACAAAATTGATGCATTTTTTTACAGCTTAGGTACATACATGAGTACATTATATATTTATGGTTGTTTTATCTTTCTTTTTAAAAATATGAATTCTTTTCAGTTTATCTAATTATTGTATTGTTAAATAAGTAAAAAAAAAATGTTTTATATATATAAAAATTAAATTGTTACGCCGGGCGCACATATTAGTATCTTTGTAAATGAGCTCATACGTTTTGAGTATTTTATCTTTTGTCATCACATTTGGTTAATAAGACTTACCTACCACTACTACAAAAGATCTAGCGCGAGTGCTAAGGTGAATGGTTTGTTAGTATTCCATATTCCATTTTATTTGTTTGTTTTGGGGTTTTATTATGTTTGTAGTAAAATTGAATGATTATGTGTTGTAAGTCTTGTGTACAGTTTATAAGTTAAGTATTCAAGTCCAGGTACGAGTGAGCTTTGTTATGCACAACATGTATTATCTTTTGTATGCGATCAGAACAATGAATGAAAATATAAATAAATATTACATTTACTTTGTTTTTTTTTTGTGTATGTTTAAGCAGTTTAATCCTGTCCCGTCAATCTAGTTAAATTGATACAACAATAGCGTTTGTCGAGGTCTAAGATTTATAAATAACAGATGGAATAAGTGTAAAGTAAATTTTAATATTTGAATACTCTAATATGCTTTTGAGTCAGTAGTAAACTGTAAATAACAATTGGAGACATGTTTTTATAGAAAACTCATTAGTTTTAGCCTATGGTTAAACCATACAGCTCTATGGTGTGAACTTATAGATTTATTATACTTAGAGTATGGAACCATAGGCAGGCCTATAAGTAAGTGACAATGACAAAAAATAACGAAAGGGAAAAACATAAAAACAGAGATAGACGGATTAACTTCATTTGCTTTCTCCTAATTGTAATAGGGCACTTTCCATGCTGGCTTTGCTACTCTAGTATGATAACTAAGAATGAACCCGTGTCTTTGATTGACCTAATAGACATATAATTGTAAAATAGTAAGTGACATTTTGTGATTTATCAATAAAAACTATTTTCATTAATTTCAATTATTATGTCACTGTTTACATGCATTTGTCTATTTTTCTAGATTTATCTGTTTTTGAAAATTATTTGTCTGTGTCATGTTTCGCAAATGTGAGACGCGTTTTTCTAAGTTATTAGTCGGCAACCCGCGCCTTGCCCGTCATTAAATCAAATCAAACCAAAGTTGATGTGTTAAGTAAATTTTATACAAAAACTTTAAGATTTGTATAACTAAAATTTGTGAGTGTAAAGCCATAAGTACAAATTACAATTTAAAGTATGTTGAAGAAAGTTATAGACGGTTTCTGGAGTGAAGACGTGTGGTTGCCGCCTAACACAACATGGGCCGACATAGCTCCTGGACCGGATAAGGCCGTAATTTATACAGATCATCGACATATCTTCGTGCCGATACCGTTAGCACTAGTCTTTATAACCCTACGTTTCGCCCTAGAGAGGTAAGTTTAACTTATCAATGAATATTATGCCGTCACGCGCATAGTTTTTGGGGGCGTGAACGGTATATTTTGTCACTGTATATTTTTTACTATTACCAAGGTTTTATGAACTAGTTCACGTGAATTCTAACGGCAATGGTAACCTATATAATTTTTTCTTGTATCCAAAAAAACAATGTATAAAAGTAAGCAACTCGCGATAATAAGTTCACGATTTTGTCGGCTGTTTCACGTGAAACCTATCAACTGAGTGTAACTCAAGTTTGAAAAGGTCATTCGTTCTTATTTTATAATAACTTGTATAAGGAAAAAAAATATTATTCAGTTATAACTAATGATTATTAAATCATTTAGAAATCTCAAGCTAAAACGTATCTTGTTCTAAAAGCATCAAGTTAATTATCATTAAAGTTGCTGATTTCTGGAGAAATATACTTTAAAGGATAAATTTTTACCATAACAGCAGTGGCCTATTTATTATTCCACTGGTGGACAATGGTATTCATTTAGAGTCTAGAATCTTAGCTTTGCCTCAGCATGCTACCTTAAGTCAGGCTCAATAATATTCCAGGAATTATCAAGAGATGTGTAGGTTCCCTTAATGTTTTCCTACACTAAAGAGGCTGTTAAGGTGTGTGTAGCTTACTGTGTATATTTATATACAAGACAAATATTATATGTAATACATGCATTAACATACTCAATCTAACTCACACTAATACTGATTTACAAAGGAACATACACTGTCTCAGGATGCACCACATCAGTAACACGAGAGGCCTTAGTGTGAGTGGACATGATGTGATATGTGGCTACTTTTTAGTGTTTGTTGAGCCTGTGCTATATTTATACAACATTAGTATATACATACTAGAGAGGCCATTTTACATTTTAACTATTCATTAAATAAATAAGTTTCCATTAAATCTCATCTCTAGAAATTGTCTATATATGTAATAATCTGCATTTGTTAAGAAAATCTTTGTAATGCTAAGTGTTAAGCAGAAATCATTTACATACCTTACAGTTGTAGGAGGAGGCAAAACAATCATAGAGATTGTTGTAGTGAATGTGTGTAGTGTGTTGCAGTGTGGCCTGGTTTTGTAATACATCTGATATCTAATCATGGATGCATAAGATATGTCAACGATTTCTGTGTCCTACACTTAGCATTACATAGATTTTCCTAAACATAGATTATAGCAAAACAATTCTATCACATCTTGTGATATGGAATTCCACAAAGTACACTCAATTCTATAAACTATTTTTTATTTATAATAATTATAAGTAGGTAAGCCGTGTGGTATCCGGCTGAATTGAATAGTACCACCCTCAATTCTTACCAAGGTGTCGTAAAATACGACTTAGGTAAGTTGACGTCAGGCAGGCGGCCGGTCGTAAAAACGCAGCTAAATCATGTGACAGCATGTTTATAACATGTTGTGCCGACCCCACTTAGAGTGGGATAAGGGCAGGAAGATGATGAATAATAATAAGTAGGTACCATAATAATCATTATTAGCTTTACAACATACTGTGATAAAACTAAGTATGCTGCTTATCACATTGTTATAAGTTATTCTATTAGATAAAACATGTTTTAAACTAGTTATGTATATTGTTTTAGATTTTAATACATTGATATTGTATTGATGTTATAAATTTAAAAATCTACCTAATACCTCTATATAAGGAAGTTGGATTCATAATTTACTCATAATTATTGCAATAGCTTAAATGGTTATAATATACAAAAGTAATAATAAAATTATTTTGCTATAATCTGCGATGAAGTAAAACAGAAAATATATATAATGCTAAATGTAAAGTGGTAAAACACATGCACAAAGCTCCACCATCGCCACCACAATACACAAGCACTACGTATGTTCACTACCACAACATCTACGATCGGCTCCACAAACAATTACGATTACGATTTTTAGTGGAGCCTATCCTCCTGATAATGCTTCGGTTTTGGGGCAAAACGATCGTAGAGGTTGTTGTAGTGAGGGTGTGTAGTGCTTGTATGGAGTGTTGGTGTTGGCGGCGTCTTGTGATGTATGAGGTATGTGATTGCTGCCTGCTTCATATACTTGGCATTGCATATATTCTCTTAACAAACGCCGATTACAGCAAAATAATTTTATTGTAACTTCTGCATATTCTTTACTAGCGGCCTGCCCCTGCTTCGCACGGGTATAAAATATATATCCCATGTCAGTCAGTGTAAAAAAAATGATTAAAATCGATCCAGTAGTTTTCACTTATTCATTACAGCCTATGGCCCGCAAGCGTTAAATTTGGAGAAAAACAATTTCCTTTTCCTATACCAAGAAGATTTCCTGCTATATCTAATATCTAAATTCATATAGGTACTACATATTTTTATTTTTCCCCTATGTATTTTATTTTTAAAATTAATTACAGAATGTCCTTATATACTTCATTTACAGCTTTCTTGTCATTAAACAAACTCTTGAAACAACGACATATTTATTTAAGGTACCTAATTGGATAAGGATTAATGCTGTATTGTATAAAAATTGCTTTGAACATAAGGCATCATTTTTCGTAAAAAGTAAATGAAAAAAACTGCTACTGTAGGTTATCCATAAGAGATAGACATATACCATCGCGGACTTTTCTGTAGACCTTTTCATGGTTTACAAATACTTAGTACATTATTTTGATAAATCTCGTAGGGTTTAGCCTGCGTTTGCAATGTAAGCGGAAAAAAATGTAATTATTTACAGTAACTTCAAAAATTACAGTATTTCTCTACTTCGTATTAAATGTTATTATACGTACAAACCTTCCTTTTGAATCACTCTATCCATAAAAAACCGCATCAAAATCGGTTGCGTAGTTTTAAAGTTTTATGCGTACATATGGTATATGTGACTTTGTTTTATAATATGTAGTGATTGTGATTTGCTACAAAACAACTTTTTTGAATTAGGTCACTTTAATACTAAGCATATATACATGTGCATTCAGACAACAATTTAATTTATGTGGGAACATGAATAGTTTATGATAAGTTATTTGACAAAAAAATTTAAATTAGGTCACTTTAATACTAAGCATATACCTACACTGAAGCTGTGGTAGCCCAGCGGTATCACCGTGCGCCTCTTTCGAGGAGGCCTAGGGTTCAAACCCCGGGCAGGCACCAATGAGTTTTCTAGTAAAACTTATGTGTCTAATTGATAATTGCAATTTATCATACGCTTTTCGGTGACGAAAAACATCGTGAGGAAACCTGCATATCTCTAGAAAATTCTAGGGATATGTGTAACCTACCTATCCGCATTGGAGCAGCGTGGTAGGTCTTAGCTCCAACCCTTCTCTCCAAAAATGGACAGAGGAGGCCTATGCCCAGCAGTGGGATAGTAACAGGCCGTTACTTACTTATATACCTACACATAAGCATTCAGACAACAATTTAATTTATGTGAGAACATGAATAGTTTATAATAATTAGTGATTTGAAACTCTGTTTAATATATACAGTCCTAAATCACATGTTGCCACCCACAAAATATAACATGTTTACATTCAAAGCTTGGGAACTTAAATTATTACATGTCAGCTTTTTTTATATAGATCTATTGTAATAGTAACAGCCTGTTAGATGCCTAATAACCTCCTGGCTGGTTAAGGAGAGAACAGTTGGACTTGTTGGCAGTGTCTTGTGATACATGTGGCGGCTTGTCCTGCATGTACACAATAATTGCTGGCTTTTTATCTAAACTAGTACATAAAGCTGGAGAGTTTGTTTGTTTGATTGTTTGAACGCGCTAATCTCAATAACTGCTAGACCTATTTAAAAAAATCTTAGATAGTTCATTTATTGAGGAAGGCTATAGGCTATATAACATCAAGCAAAGATGAATAAGAGAGGAGTAGCAATAAAAAATATTACGAAAACGGCAAAATTTAAAGCTCTCCTTGCATGCGCCGAGTAAACGGTGATAGTTATTCAAGAATCATGTATTACAAAATTGTTCCCGCTTAAAAGTTCTAAATAAAAGTCCGCGACACTATATGTCTCGCTTTTAAGGGTAACACGCTTTAACTATTTTTATGGTTATCAAAATACTATACTATACAAAAGTAATAATAAAATTATTTTGCTATAATCCGCGATGAAGTAAAATAGAAAATATGTATAATGCTAAATGTAGAGTGGACAATCGGTTATCATACCTGATACATGCAGGAGTCGTAAAAAACACATGCTCAAACCTCCACCACCGCCACCACGATACACAAGCACTATATACGTTCACTATCACAAACTCAACAATCGTTTCGCCCCGCAACCGAAGCATCTTCAGGAGATAGACTCCACGACCAAAATCGCAAAGCGAAGCAATACCCAAAAAGCTTAGTTAAATACTAATCGGTTCAACCCCACCCTTTATTTTATTTTGCCTGCGAACAAGTGTAACAAGCTTGAACTAGAAACATTTATCTGATCGTTAATGAGGGTGCCATTGTTATGTTTAATAATCTCAAGGTGCTCCAGTAGGCTCAGCTTTAGTCCTTTATTAGAACACGTGTGCAATACTTCGAAACTATGGTCATTAGGAACTTTATGACCGCTTTCTATCAAATGTTTGGCGAAATGTGAATTTTGTGGTTTATTATTCCTGAAAGCTATATGATAACCGATTGTCCACTCTACATTTAGCATTATATATATTTTCTATTTTACTTCATCGCGGATTATAGCAAAATAATTTTATTATTACTTTTGTATTATGGATCTCCGCAAAGTAATGCCTAATTGTATAAATTACTATACTATACATATTATGGTTTTAATCTTTTCACGCGGGCGGAGCGGGGGCGATTGCTAATAATATATATTATTACCCGCATTTTTTAATATCCATTTGCCTTGAGAAAACTTATATAGCTCAGCTGGATACCACACAGCTTAAAGTACCTTATAGCAAGTTAAATTGTGTGCAATATCTCTATGCAATAACTCGAACTCATGCAGAAAACGAATATTGACATTAGAGATAAGAACGGCAAGTTATAAAAAAATGTTTAGTATGTATTTATATACAAGAAACATTTTAATAGATTCTTATCATTATTGCCGTGAGCGTATATTTGTAAGTGGGTAAGACTGACAATATCTTGATATATCTTGAGTTAATGGCATTTTGTGATAAAATTGAACATTTTAAGCCATTTGAATTTCATATAATTCTTAAATTTTTTTTATGTTATATTCTAGATTTATACAGTGTAATTAACATTTAAAGTTCACAGTACCTGGGTAAACGAGCCATATTTTAAAAGATATAAAAAAAATATATATTTAAAAAAATTAAAAAAACGTTCGGAAACGAGTTCGAGTCCCACGTGTCACTGGCGCTCCCTTTCCTTTTTTTATGATATTGATATTGACTGACCCTGCCTTCAGCTTCACGGGTCAAGGGTTGGATTCCCGCCGAGGTCCAACATTTTTCCAGCTTTCCTATGGTGAAAGAATTTTTGGGATCGGTCCAGTAGTTTTTGTGTGAAAATATTAAAAAAAACAAACATACATACAATATTTTCCTCATTATAATATTATATTAGAGATTGGCAAAATGTATCCCTGTAAAGAAAAGAGTGATTTATCACTTTCGATCTTGGGATATATATTAATCACTCTTTTATATCTATAGATCATTTAGCTCAGTACGGCTCAGCAAGAGAATAAGCAGCTAAGACTACAAATATATCCTTTATATCTTCGACTTTTTTAATACAAACATGCAATGGCTCTCTTTTACGTGTAAATTTCTATATAAACTCATCATCTCTTTTTCTCTATCTCTGAACGAGTCGTAGCTCACCACGAAAATTTACTAAAAATAAAGATATAAAGATATAATGGTGACCGGTTTCAACCTGTGTGATTTAAAATGCTATCAATATTTTATTTTTATCCCATTTTTTAGAGGGAGGCTACTGTAGGGACATAATATTATATAATTATGTATTATAATGAGCGACGCTCAGTCGTTCCCTGAGCCCCGCTTTGTATACGCGTCTCCATTGTAACAAGGAATTAAAGATATGCGTCAATTACATCGTGTCTATTATTGCATCATCTAAGCAATGGAGAACGGCCAACATGAACATATCTTTTGCAAAGATATATATCTTTTTTATCTTTAGCTCGCGAGCTACCCATCTCTACAATTCTCAGGAGATAATTCGTCACGATTTTTTCCTTTACCGAAAAGCGCATGATAAATTGTTGACATACATTGCTGTAATCCACTCAATTCAATTCTTTTATGTATAAAACTAACTGCATAGTATAGCTAAGCGATAGAGCCGGCGTATTGCGTAAGGCTACATCTCCACGAGCCGTGTGTTTCGCAACGATATGGTAATGCTGTGTTTTTGTATACATAAACTTTGAATATCTTGATGTGACGTCAATGAAAATGATAAAGATTAATAGTGCGCACGCTCAGTCATCACCGAGCGCGATGACTGAGCGTGCCTCGAAGTATGACAGAGTTGACGAATGATAGGACAGAATAAAAGAGAAAAACATGTTGTGCGACCCCACTTAGAGTGGGATAAGGACAGGAAGATATATATGTTTTCGACTCCTACAGCCAAGACGCTGTGTGTAATGCTGCAACACCGCCATCTCCTCCCAGGGAGTCCATCGTAGACCGCGACATTGCCATATCACAATGAGTCTGCAATAATCGTCGGAATCGCGACGAGTCGTCGCGGTCTGGGAACATTTCTTTACATGATCGGAACGAAACTATGCCGCATCTTCATACGACACTTTGCAATAGCCCAATAAGTCTGCAATAATCTCTGACGAATCGCGACGAGTCGTCGCTGTTAAGTTGCTGTCCAAAACACGATCTGGACAATACAATGCCGCATTCTACGCACGACACTTTGCAATTGCACAATGAGTCTGCGATTTTTGGCGAATAGCGATTAGACTTAGTCACTGTACAATGACGAATAGTTGTTGTGTCGTGTAATCCAATAATCGGATAATCTCATCAGGTGATACACAGTACACTCGTTGCGATAGGCGATCGCTCGTGCAGATACCGCCTTATGTTTATGACTGACCAACCTTCAGACGTGTAGAAAGAAAAAGTTCGGCTTGTAGGCGTCCACGACTAGAACAATGGAACAAAAACATAGACATAATACCTAAAGTATACATTTATGTTTATGACCCAATTTTTATCAATTCCGAGAAGCAATTGCGCTGTTTCTCATGCAAAACATTTTCGGTTTAAACAATTTATACAAGGCGTTACTTTGCGGTATTCCATAGTGCAAAAGTTATGATAGAATTATTTTGCTATAATCAACGTTTGTTAAGAAAATGTATGTAATGCTAAGTGTAGGAAGCGAAATCCATTCTCATCACTACATATTATAAAACAAAGTCCATATATCCCTATGTACGCATAAAACTTTAAAACTACGCAACAGATTTTGATGCGGTTTTTTTTAATAGATAAAGTGATTCCAGAAGGTTTGTACGTATAATAACATTCAAAACGGAGTAGAGAAATACTGTAATTTTTGAGGTTTCTGTAAATAATTACATTTTTTTCCGCTTACATTGCAAACGCAGGCTAAACGATCGATTATAAACATTTTTTTTACACTGACTGACATGGGACATATATTTTATACCCGTGTGAAGCAGGGGCAGGCCGCTAGTACCTTATAAATGCAGGTTTAGTTACCACACGTATCACATAACTCCGCCACCAACAACACACTACACAAACACTACGAAAATCTCACCTAATGTAACCGAAGCATCATCAGGATCGACAAAATCGGAAAATCGTGATTGTCGCAGTGTTGTTGATGGCGGTGTTTTCGCAAGTATCATACTGCGAGTGCAAAATGCTCTAAAGCATTTTTTATTCATTTTCTTTAGCAATTAATCTTTTAAACCAATTTATCTCAGGACATGATTTTTTTGAGTTATGCCACTATTGCAGCGTATCACTACATAGTATAAAACAAAGTCGCATTCTTTGTTTGTCCCTATATCCCTATGTATACTTAAATCTTTTAAAGTACGCAACCGATTTTGAAGCGGTTTTTTTTTTAAAAAAAGAGTGATTAAAGAGGAAGGTTTATATGTATAATAGCATTCAATATATAGTAGGGAAATACTGTAAATTTTGAGGTTTCTAATGTGATGTCGTAAATAATTACATTTTTTTCCGCTTACATTGCAAACGCAGGCTGAACCCTACGAGATTTATCAAAATAATGTACTAAGTATTTGTACACATTGAAAAGGTCTACATAAATTCCGCGATGGTATATGTCTATCTCTTATGGATAACCCACAATAGCATTTTTTTGACATTTTCTTTTTACAAAAATAATGCCTTATTTTCGAAGCAATTTTAAACAATACATTATTAATCCTTATCCAATTAAGTACCTTAAATACATTGTTGATTTAATATAGATCAATATGGCCGTTTACAGCGTGTAATTTAAATGAACATTTTCGAAGATATTACAGATTTAAAATGCCGCGAGGAGGGCATCGAGTGACTGAGTGACATGGGCTATATATTTTATACCCGTGCGAAGCCGGAGCGGTCCGCTAGTAAATATATAATTAGATAACCAACCAAAAAATTCGTGTACATAGAACACGTGGTTCACTTCACTTTATCCAACATTGCGTAAAACTAAAAGATTAATCTAAAAATACACTAGCTTTCCGTTTCGTTATGAAAGGAATGTCTGTACACTCTTTTTTTATCCAACCACGTCGATACTAATACAATGAAAATGAGCGTTTCCGTTCGTTAATACGATCTGTATGTTAGTTAACAACTGACTGAGCAACGTTAATGTATGTCTTTTTTTTGGATCTCCCTCATTTCTTACCGAGGTGTCGTAAAAGGCGACTAAGGTAAGTCGACCCGCCGTGTGGTATCCGGCAGAGTAGAATAGAAACTCATTTTTTACCGAGATGTCGTAACAGGCACTCTGGTAAGTTGACCCACTGTGAGGTATTCGGTTGAGTAAAATAGACCACCCTCTTTATACCGAGGTGTCGTAAAATATGAATAAGGTAAGTTAACTTGACGTCAGGCAGCCTGCCGGTCGTAAAATACGTACCAAAATCATGTGACAGCATGTTTATAACATGTTGTGCTGACCCCACTTATAGTGGGATAAGGGCAGGAAGATGATGATGATGATGAAATAAATGCAATAAAAAAAGCATTGGATTCTCTTAAATAGACGTAAAAATGGTACGAAACGCTCAAACCTCTGTTTAACAAGCTAATAAATTTTGCATTTTTTTGCGTAGAAGTACATTTAAATATAGTTAAAATTCAAAATAAAATTTGGCGTTACATTGCGGAGATCCATAGTACAAAAGAATGTAACAAAAGAATGTAAATGACCCCCAGGGGGGTCGCGAGACTACTGAAAGCAAAAGGCGTCGCAAAAGCAAAGACCTGATACTTTTCAATCATTATTGATATAACTACATGGCTGCAGCTGCCCTTTAAAGAACTTTTCAAACAAAGATTTATTGATATTTCTCCTCCTAAGTTCCTTCATTACCCCTTTTCATTAAATTTAATTAAATAGATTTTATTAAATTTATGATTGGTTAGTTTACAACAATTATAAATAAAATTTTAAAATTAGTATACACACTACGTACAAATATAAATACAAATAAAAATCATACAAAATACTATTGTAGTTTTGTTATAACTATTTTTTGAAAAAAGTGGCAATGCAAAACTGTTATTTACATTGTAAAATAGTGCGATATTACATCTACATCTACGGTTAATATATATTTCATTATATGGAGGAGGGGGTCGTTTGAAATTTCCTAAGCTTGAAGTGGGTCGCTTTATAAAAAAGTTTAAGAAGCCCTGGAATAGACCGACCTCATTTCTTACTGAGGTGTCGTAAAAGGCGACTAAGGTAAGTTGACTCACCGTGTGGTATCCAGTTAAGTAGAATAGACCACCCTCTTTCTTATCGAGGTGTCGTAAAATACGACTAAGGTAAGTTGACGTAAGGCAGGCGGCCGGTCGTAAAAACGCAGCCAAATCATGTGACAGCATGTTTATAACATGTTGTGCCGACCCCACTTAGGATAAGGGCAGGAGGATCTAATACTACCATAATCATTTTACAATCTACGAGACATCTAGCCAAACAGGACAGCCGGTATGTTGCTAAGTCAAGCGCTGGTATATAAAATCATACGATATGTAAACAGTATGCTAATCTATTTAAATGCCGTGCTATCATATAAAAACACTCGACAAATTATTGCCTGTTGACCTAATTGCCTAAATGGTATAATTAGCTTTGTGCTATATAAAACGGGTTTTATTACTTGGTCCTATTTTTTTCGTATTCGCTGTTAGGTTTATGTCAAATAAACGAACGGCCATAGCCCCTGTTCTGAGCTTTCGCAACTACAAAATTCCCGAGCATTCGTAAAACTGGGATTATGATTGACTGGAAATCAAATTTTATGGCGGCTTAAAAGAATCCTGACTTTGCTGCATAGTACATCAACCTTTTCAGAGATTCACTCATTCAGTCATCTGTGATATTCGGGTGAATAGAATAGACCACCCTAGAATTGACGCCATAAAGCCGTTAAACCTAACAGCATATAGTAAATGCGAAAATCTATTGCTCCAATGGTTTAGATGTGAAAGCTTAACAGACAGACAGACTTTTGCATTTATATTATACTAGCTATGGTTCTACTGCAACAGCGTGGAAATCAGTGTATTTAATTGAAATTATGACTATATATATTATTGTGAGAGATCCCTTTTAGGGATAAGTCCGCCTTTACTATTTTCTAACAATATGAATGTTTGATAAAGAAATACACGAAGAAGGGACACGGTGTCATGGACTTATTTTTTGTGTAGTATTTTTGTAGATCTACAATTCTCTAGTACATTACTTTAGTGTATCTCTGCTGGTTTTCGCGGCACACGCTACTAAACTCTCATTTTTTTTACATCTACGCGATCTCTTCAAAACAATTGACATAAAACCGTAATGCACTAGTGACCTAAACCTTCCGGAAGAATCGCACTAGCTTTTAGTAAAAACCGTACAAAAATCCGTTCAGTAGATTTTGAGAAAATCGATCACATACAGATGGACAGCTTTTAGAGATTTTTTTTTTGTAATATGTAGTACCTGGTTGACCGAGCCTTACGCGGTAAGTTTTTACAAAAACAAAATAAATAAAAGGAAATTAAAAAAAAGGAAAAAATAATTTCGTAGTTGGGATCGATTTTAGGTATTAAAATATCTCGAGACTGCCCGTTCCCCGAATAAGTTCCCCTGACTTGACAGTTTATGGCAAAAATAGTATTTATATAAATTTTAGTATTTTTTAATGCCCAAATACATATAACCTAGCTGGACCGATTTTTCTCCCCCAAAACCCCCTACATGCTGAATTTCAGGAAAATCGTTGAGCCGTTTTCGAGATTCCGAAAATATATATATACATACAAGTTTAACTCATTTAAATATTAAAAGATATAAGTATGGATAGTATTTTATCTGAATTATATTACTCACTACTATCATTTTAGATGATACTAAAATATTCACATCTTATCAAGTTTTGATAAATTGATTACGCCAAAAACAAACACTTAAGTGGGACATCGCAGTGCGTGCGACATTCTACTGTCCTTGTACGTAAATTAGATTTTTTTCCAGCCTGTGCTAATATCAGTTGTACTCAGATATGGAGATAAATAAAAAAGATATGAATAAAAAATATGACGTAATACTTTTACGTTTTGTATACGCTTCCCTACTTATTCTGAAATGTCTTCGTAAGCTTTAGGAATAGAATAGATGTAATTTATAGAATAAGCAAGCATATGCATAATTCAAAAGTAATAATAAAATTATTTTGCTATTATCCGCTATAAAGTAAATAGAAAATATATATAATGCTAAATGTAGGACATGCAGGATTAGTAAAAACACATGCACAAACCTCTACCACCGCCACCACAATACACAATGCCTTATCCCACTCTAAGTGGGGTCGGCATAACTTGCTATGAAAGCCAATGTGGTCGGCCTCATCGTGGCGCACCCTGGGCAGGCCTTTGCAATACTCTTATTCCTTAGTCTTGGCGAACTGACCACTGTGGGGTGGCTATTCCAGCTGTCCCTCTGATTAGCAGAGGGCAATCTGGATTAGCCGGGGGACTCCGGGGGGGTTGGGATGGAGTCCCTAATGAGCGACGGGTTCAGTTAGGCTTTCTTAAGCCTGGCTGGACATGGTTTTTGGCCACCGTCGGCTAAGCCCGGAAGCCAAGCCAAGTTGAGTCCAGGTGTTAGGGACTTACCCAAGCCCATCGTCTACCGCCTGGACCTTCGGGTGTTCGGGTGTATATATTGGACGCCTGGCTTACAGATCCCCATCGGACGGTAGTCCCCATAAGGGGTTTTGTTCCTGTATAAAAAAAAATCATGCTGTAATCATGTTGTCACATGTTTAGAAATTATGTATTGTAAAATCCTATAAGTTGGTCTAATAAATAGAAAAAAGTTTAAAATAACATTGAATTAGAAATAAATTTAATTTCCATTTCGCACACATGTGCGTGCGTTAACGTGCGTGTATATGTTATCTACACAACCAGTAATGTAAAATATATTTGTTTCAGATGTATCTTCGCGCCTTTCGGTCGGTACCTAGGTATTAAGGACAGAAAACCCAAGAAACCATCACCTAATCCAAAATTAGAAGCAGCATATAAATTATCACCCAGAACACAGAAGCAGGTAGATTTCTTACGTACATATATCGCACGCTTAGTATTAGTGACTGTAGTGTATATAAACTAGTGTTGTAAGATATAGCACAGGCTCAAACACGCACTAACTAGTAACAACATGTCACTTGACGTCCACTCTCACCAAGGGCTCTCGTGTTACTAACGTGGTGCACCATGAGACTGTGTATGTTTCTTTGTACATCAGTATTAGTGTATGTTCATGTATGTATTACGTATATGTGAAGTTACATATATGTAGTTACGTATATGTGAAGTTACGTATATGTGAAGGTTATAGACCCAACCGAAGCGCAAGTTGTGGTTATATTTAAGTGGGTCTACATTCTGATTCAAATTCTAATTCAAAATATTCTTTATTCAAATAAATGTTGTCGCCATTGACTTCCACTTTATATTTTATAGCAACACAGTCATGAAACAAGAGTATCGCGCCCTTTTTGATTAAAATGGTGGCAACACTGTGCCGTATTGTTTCCGCGGTTCAGTCTTCCTATTGATAAAACGTTTCAGTTACATTCAGTCTTTGTTCATCATTCAAGAGAAGTGCATCTCGGAACGGGAATTGTGGTATTCCTATTATATCTTGTTATTGTATATAGTGTGCGTTGACATAGACTTGTAAACAAGTGCTTTTGAATCGTCAACTCTACTGCTGGTTCGGAAAGATGTTCCTACCGAGAGGAGCCAGCAAGAGTTAAGATGTAGCCTGTAGATAATCCTTTTTTAAAATAAATAAATAAATATAATATGTGTCTTGTATATAAATATACAAAGTAAGGTACACATCTCAACAGTGACTGAATTAAAAAAAGTTAGTGGCATATAGCAATTTAAGCGTAACAGCTACATAACACATCTACCTCCTGCTCTTATCCCACTCTAGGTAGGGTTGGCATAACGAGTTATAAACATGTTGACTCAAGATTTGGCTACGTATTTTACGACCGGCCGCTTGCCTGATGTCAACTCACCTTGGTCGTTTTATGATACTGGCAAGAAAGAGTCTATTCTACTCAGCCGGATACCACACGGCCAACAAAACACGTAACGAAGAGTCCAACAACTTAAAAGAGCAAGAAAACACCACTTTTTTGAATAGTTCTTTTAAATTGTAATAAGCATTACAATGTATTTAAGGTAAGTTGACCCACCGTGTGGTATCCGGTTAAGTAGAATAGACCACCATCTTTCTTACCGAGGTGTCATAAAATACTAAGGTAGGTTGATGTCACGCAGCCGGCCGGTCGCAAAATACGTAGCCAAATCATGTGTCAACACGTCTATAACATGTTGTGCCGACCCCACTTAGAGTGGGATAAAGGCAAAGAAGATGTATCTAATTAAATTATTTATTAGATACATCTTCAAATTATTAATTTTGATTTCGGTCACTTTAATACTAATCGTGCGATACATTTATGATATTAATCTATGACAGTGTTTCCCGACCGATCAATCAATTTCAGCTTTGCCATTACATCAGTTTAAAAACACTGTTAAAAAGAGGCTGATACAGAAAGCCTACTATACTCTTGAAGATTATTTGGAAGATAAGACTGTGTGGATATAGCTCTCTTTGAACCTGTACAAGACAGTAACGACTTAATGTAAATAGTATTAAGAATTATATTTTTAAAAGAGCAACCGCCGAGTTTCTTGCTGGCTCTTCTCGGTAGGAACAGCTTTCCGAACCAGCAGTAGAGTTGACGATTCAAAAGCACTTGTTTACAAGTTTATTTGAATAAAGAATAATTTGAATTTGAATTTGAATTTGAATTTGACATTTTTTGGTCCATGCCCCACGTTAATAATTATTTTGCCCCCCTAAGTAACATACAAAAATTTTAATATTAAAAATTGAATTGTCCACTTAAAGAACATAAATATTAGGTTTTAGGAAGACAAATTGCTTTTTTTTGTTTAATTTGGCACTGAAATCTAGCATTGCACTTAAATGGCCCAGAGCGAAATGCTAAAGGGAAACACTTGTCGAGTTGCCCCCCCTTAACCATCAAATTGCCCCCCTGTGGGTCGTGGGCCCCACGTTGGGAAACACTGATCTATGACATATATTAATCAGTAACGCGTTACGTACAATCATGTTGGGGCATTCCAATTATTTATCATGAACTTGTAACATTTATAACATATGGTATACGCTGTCAATGATAATATTTATCATATGATTAAGGAAATTAATTAGTATACAATAATTGCGATAAAAATACTGACACAAAAAAGTGGTATCTGGATTAATAGAATAGATCACCCTCATTTATTAATCTGGTGTCGGTAAAGGTGACTAAGGTAAGTTGACCCGTCCTGTGGTATCCGGCTGCGAATAGACCAGAGGGCCATAGAAATGAGGGCATTTATAACTCAAGTCTCTCAAAAGGCGACTAGAAAGTTGACCCGCCGTGTGGTAGCATGCTGAGTAGAATAGACCACCCTCATTTCTTACTGAAGTATCGCAAAAGGCGACTAAGTTAAGTTGACGGCAGGCAGGCGGCTGGTCATAATATATCTAACCAAATCATGCGATAACATGTTGTGCCGACTCCACTTAGTGTGGGGTAGTAACAGCCTGTTACTTTCCCACTGCCTGGGTAAAGGCCTCCTCTCTCCGTTTTTGGAGAGAAGGATTGGAGCTAAGACCTACCACGCTGCTCTGATGTGGATTGGTAGGTTACACATATCCCCAGAATTCTCTAGAGATATGCAGGTTTCGTCACGATGTTTTCCTTCACCGAAAAGCGTGTGATAAATTGCAATTATTAATTAGACACATACGAGTAAGTTTTAAAACTCATTAAGCCGGGGTTTGAACCCGTGATCCCCTCGAAACCGCTGGGCTATCACAGCTTTTTGGGCCACCCATAGTGGATAAGGACAAGAGAATAATGAAACGATCTTGTTCGTGGACCCTATCCTGCTGATGATGCTTCGGTTACGGGGGGAAACGATCGTAGAGGTTGTGGCAGTGAGTGTGTGTAGTGCTTTGTATGGAGTTTTGGTGTTGGCGGCGGCTTGTGCTGCATGTGTGTGGTATGTGATTGTTGCCTGCTTCATACACTTAGCATTGCATGTATTCTCTTAACAAACGTGGATTACAAGTAATTTTATTGTAACTTATGATACGATCTCTTTTAACGCCGTGTGGTATCCGGCTGAATAAAATAGTACCACCCTCATTTCTTACCGAGGTGTCGTATAATACGGCTGAGGTAAGTTGTCGTAAAATACATCGCCAAATCATGTGACAACATGTTTATAACATGTTGTGCCGTGATAAGGGCAGGAGGATGATGATAAATATAAATATATATGGGACACCTACACACACGTTCGTCCGTCCCCAAAGTAAGTAACTTAATTCTTGAGTTATGGGTGAGAGACTACTGGTAAATATATACTTATATAATTTTTGAATACATACTTAAATACAAATATACACCCAGGCTCAAAGACCAACAAATTCATTTATAGAAAGTGTTAGCCCTCGGCGGGAATCGAACCTGCGACCCGTTGAACCAAAGGCAGGGTCACTACCCACTGCACCAACGGGCCAGTTAACTAATTTACGGTCTCTTTTGTAGCAGATATGTGCTCTAGCGAAGCAGCTGGATATGTCAGAACGGCAGGTGGAGAGGTGGTTCAGACTTCGCCGCAGCCAGCACAAGCCCTCGACCCTGGTCAAATTCTGCGAGAACGCCTTCAAGTGCACCTTCTACATTTGCAACTTCATATTCGGCTTATGCGTACTATGGGATAAGGACTGGCTATGGGATATCGACCAGTGCTATATTGGATATCCCCATCAGGTAAGCCATTGAGCAAAAGATTGCTATTACGTAATGCTATTATAACAAAAATAATGTATTATCATATCATTTTGCTATAATCCGCGATAAAAGGAAATATATGTAAGGCTAAATATAGAGTGTACTATTCGTTCTCATACCTGATACATGCAGAATTTGTGAGAACTCATGCACTACCCGACACCGATGACACAACAATACACAAGCACTGCACACATTCACCACCACAATCTCAACAATTGTTTCGCCCCGTAACCGAAGCATCGTCAGGAGATAGACCCCACGACAAAATCGCAAAGCCTTTGCGATTTTGTATTATGGACCTCCGCAAAGTAACGCCTAATTCTATAAATTGTTATTATAACAATTATATTTTAAACTAGCAATCGCCAGCGGCTCTGCCCGCGTGCAATGATTATAACCGTATTATAGTCTTTTGATAACCATAAAAATGGTTACAGTGGGTTAACCTTAAAAGCTAAAACTTTTAGAGGAGAACAATTTTGTAGTATATAATTTTTGAATAACTATTATCGCTTACTTAGCGCAAGGAACGCTTCTTTCTTAGCACGCAAGGAAGGCTTTAAATTTTGCCGTTTTCGTCCTATTTTTTATTATTCCTCCTCTCCTAATCATTTTAGCGTGATATTATATAACCTCCTCGATAAATGGACTGTCTTACACTCAAATAATTTTTCAAATCGGTCCAGTAGTTCCTGAGATTAGCGCGTTCAAACAAATAAACAAACTCTTCAGCTTTATATATTAATATAGATCAGCTTAATTTATTAGTATATATAAACCAACCGCCTAGATTCTTGCTGGCTTTTATTGGTAAGAGCAACATTCGGAACCAGTTTTAGCTTCATAAATCATATTGATCCTTGACGATTCAAAAATACTTGAAAGAGCTTATTTGAATAAAGATTATTTTGATTTGATTTGATTTGACTTGCTATCTTATCCACCTTCATACACGGCAAGTTAAATAAAAGCTTTAAAAAAGTTATCTACCTTCATTTGGTCTGTACAAATCGCATGAGATGAGTCACTGATATTATCTTCAGTGTTATCGTTGAAGCGTTACTTTGTGGAGATTAAAAGAGATTTGGGCTGATAAAGAGATTACATGAACAAGATATAAACGACGTGCCGCCAAGTTAAACAAGTCACCCAAAATGCCGTGGAGATAATCCTATTTCAAATAAACTTTTACAGGGGTTTTACATCTTTAAACAACCAGATTTTGTAGATTAATGGCATAACAAAGGGAATAGGAAGTTCCGATTGAATGCACATCTCTGAATAATTTATAGACGTTACTTTACGGAGATCTATAATACAAAAGTAACAATAAATTAATTTTGCTATAATCCGTGATGAAGTGGAATAGAAAATATATATAATGCTAAATGTAGAGTGTACAATCTGTTGTCATACCTGATACATGCAGGATTCATAACACATGCATAAACATTCTCTACCGCCACCACAATACACAAGCACTACACACGATCACTATCACAAACTCAACAATAATTTGTTGAGTTTGTGATTGTCCACTTTACATTTAGCATTATATGTATATATTTTCTATTTTACTTCATCGCAGATTATAGCAAAATAATTTTATTATTACTTTTGCACATCTCTGAATTGGCGCCGATTAAATTGTTCATAATTAATTAATAGGTTTAATTCTGAAAGAAAGACCAATGTATGTTTCATAGTTAGTTTAATCAAATCAAACCAAAATAATCTTTATTCAAATAAGCTCTTTCATGCACTTTGAATCGTCAAGTATCAATATGATTAATGAACCTACAACTGGTATATAATGTTGCCCTTACCGAGAAGAACTAAAATTTAGCTGTAAATATACATAAACAATACGTTATAGGGTGTATGGTCACCTGTATCATAATATAACATTTTAATCATAACGATACGTCTATACAATCGCCAGCTGGACCAAGGAGGTTGAACCTCTACCTTAAAAAAAAGGTTTCAATGAACGAGTCCGCGGCGACGCAACGCACATGCGCAATCGATGTTTGCGCCTTGGCGTTAATATTTGACATTTCAAAAATCTTTCCAATATTTACCTAAATAAATTTTGGTTTTTATTAATATTGTTTTACGTATTATAGTATGAAAGTAGATAAAGTAGTGTATACACTGTACATAACTTGGTCTTATAACACTCGTGTGATACTATAAAACACACTCGTGTTATAAGAACCCTTATTATGCAACAGTATCATAATCTATTATTATTATGTTTAACGTTATAGGGTCTCACAGACGATATATGGTGGTACTATATGGTGTCCGCGGCGTTCTACTGGTCGCTGATGATATCTCAATTCACGGATGTACGGCGGAAGGACTTCTGGCAGATGTTCGTGCACCATATCGCCACCATAGCTCTGCTATCGTTCAGCTGGGTCTGCAATCTCCACCGGATTGGCACCCTCGTGCTTTTGTTGCATGACTGTGCTGATATATTTGTGGAGGTTAGTATGATATAGCAAGATCTTATTATTAATTAAAAAAAAGAGTTTGGAGATCAAGGTCTTTGAACAATTTATTTGTTCTGCATAAAAATATTCAGTATTATAAAAGAATTTCTGACAAAATAGGAACCGACAATAAGCTAGTAGCTTCTGCTTTGAGCCTTGCGTACGTAAGTCGTTCGTGGGTTTGGATATAAGATTCTGTAATAAAATTCTGCAATCAGTTTTAGCTTTGCCATTACAGCAGTTTAGAACAACTGTTAAAAGGAGGCTGACCTAGAAAGCCTACTATACTGTTGAGGATTACAAAGATTATAAGAATGCGAGATATAGATAGTCTTCGACCCTGTACAAGATAGTAAATACTAAATGTATGTTAAATTATTTAAAAAATACTTGATTTGTTGCTGATCTTTTCTGTAGGTATAGCTTCTAAACCAGCAGGAGGGTTGCCAATTCAAAAGCACTTGTTTACAAGTTTACTTAAATAAAGGATGGTAGTGGGGGGTAACTATTAAATGGAGAGTTCTTTTTGTTAAAAAACCCCTTTATACGTTATAATAGCAAAGTTTTAGTGATTTTAAAGTGCTTTTTAAGAAAGTCCTGTAATTGTTCTTGTTCAAAGTTTATCTATTGGAATGTTAATGTTACATTTTATATCATCATTGTCCTACCCTAATTCCATTTTAAGTAGGGTCATTCGCCATTTCTGGCGCCACTCCTGTTATATGTATGTCATAAAATCTCTTCATCTTTTTTCTGCCTCCCTCTTATCCTGTATCCATCCACTACATATCCCACTTGGAAGTGGGATCCGCCTCCTTTATCCTTATCACTTTGATCGATCGTGGATATCGTCGTCGGTGACTTTGCATACACTCTTATCCTTTAACACTTCTTTGCATCTTGTCTTGCGTCTTCCCTCGAAGTGTATCTATCCACATTCGTATTCTAATCTCTTCAGATCACATGATTTTCATCCTCTCTTTTTTTATCTTATAAACTATTACAAGTTTTTACTCCTTATACGCCATCGCCTTCCTTAGGACCCATTCAAAATATTTATAACATATGATATAAAGTTATACCTATATAAGTTATTAAGTTACCTATTTGTGTGTGTGAGAGTGTGTACGTGTGTGTGTGTGTGCGTGCGTGCGTGCGTGCGTGCGTGCGAGTGTGCGTGTGTGCGCGCGCGTTTGTGTCAACAATGTGTGATAGTAATTGTCTTTAAGTTTAATCTATTATATTACACCGGTGACTAATTCCTCTGTTTTTAGATAAGTAAGTTCTTTCGTTACATAACCATACCAACTTATCTTATCTTTTCTATAGTGGACGCAACTTTCAGACAAAAAAAATAAAATGTAAAATAAAATGTATGTAATGTAAGTATTAACTTGTGATCGTGGTTTACCAAAAGTAAAAAAAATACATGGTGGGAGCTTGTTAAAATTTTTTCAGCGTACAACTGTATTAATTTTGGTTTTTTTTTCACATCCACAGTCAGTGAAGGCGGCGAAGTACGCGCGCTACCAAAAACTGTGCGACGCTTTGTTCCTGGGACTCATAGTGATGTGGATCGGGACTCGAGTCGGCATTTTCCCCTTCTATATTATATGGAGGTATGTGGGAAATTATATAATAGCATTAAACAAGTAATTTTTTTTATATGTATGTCATAGGGTTTTATAGTTGTCCAGTTACTGTTAGTACTGGCGGCTAACAAATGATTTATAACTTGTATATATATTATATTATATTTTGTAGTATATACATATCATCATCATTCTCTTACCCTTATCCCACTCTAAGTGGGGTCGGCACAATAAAAGTGGGGTCTTCTTCCATTTTCCTCTATCATTCGTCAACTCTGGTGCCACTAACACTACAAAAATCGATTATTTTTTTTAAATAATCGATTATTTTTCATCAAAAATCGATTTAAAAAAAAACAATTATTTTAGTTATCCCTTTTTCCTCTTTATCTTATTTTTTAAGATTAGATACGCATTGTTGGATGAAACCAATTTAGCAAAACTACACATTTTCATCCAATTTCACTACCAGCGCATCTGATATTATTTCTTAGTTGTTGTCCACTTTAATAAGCCTTTATGTAATTAGTTATTAATATTAAAAAAGACAACTTTTAAAATGATCGGAAAAAATCGATTATTTCGTAACAAAATAATCGATTTTTAAAAATCGATTTTTTATTAATCGATTTTTACTATTCCAAGTCACATCCCTACTCCACAGCCCCCCTCTAACCAGCACAAACAGCACCTTCACGAACAGCGCATCTGATATTATTTCTTGGTAGTTGTCCACTTTAATTAGCCTTTTTATAATTAATTATTCATATTAAAAAAAGACAACTTTTGATATAATCAGAAAAAATCGATTATTTCGTAACAAAATAATCGATTTTTAAAAATCGATTTTTACTACTCCAAGTCACATCCCTACTCCACAGCCCCCCTCTAACCAGCACAAACAGCGCATCTGATATTATTTCTTGTTAGTTGTCTACTTTAATAAGCCTTTACTGTGATTAATTATTTATATTGAAAAGACTACTTTTGATATAATCAGAAAATCTGGGATTAATTATTGATTGCAACCTGTCCTGGTCAGCTCACATTAACGAAGTCAGCAGGCGTATTCACTATTCTCTTCATTCTTTAAAGCGGTTGCAGAATTTTCTTCCCATTAGTACTAAAACCTTACTTGTTCAATCACTTTTATTCCCAATACTCGACTACGCGGACGTTTGCTATTTAGATGCAACTGAAGAGCTTCTTAATAAATTAGAGCGGCTTCAGAATTTATGTATCCGATTTATATTTGGACTGCGTAAATTCGATCATATATCACATTTTCGAAGTCAATTAAAGTGGCTCCCAATTCGATACCGCCGGAATATTCATATCCTTAGTATTCTCTTTAAAATTTTAAAAACCTCTTCACCCAACTACTTACGTGAGTTGTTTCACGAAGCTCCTCCCCGTGTCAGGCCTGTACGATCTTGTGTGCCTCTAAAATCACTTACCATCCCGCCATACAATACCGTATTTTTTGCTAAATCTTTTTCTGTACTTGCTGGATGTCTGTGGAACTCGTTGCCATACAGCGTCATCAATGACTGCTTTAGCCTTTCCTTCAGCACTTTTAAACTAAGACTAAAGAATCATTACACATCTTTACCATCATAATGTAATTGTTGACATTTATATATTATACTTTGTATTATATATAGTGTGTATGTATATATATTTATTTATATATAAATAAATTATATATTTATTTAATTTTTTTTTTAAATTAGGAAATTATTAGTAGGTAATTCTAATTCATAATGTTTGATATTTGCGTACCTTTTTCTTTAATATAAATTGTCTCACCTCGTAGGTTAGCTGGCAGAGATCTCTGTCATAGGGATAAGTTGACCTTTGTACACTTTTTTTACCAATTATGTTTTTTTTCCAACATTTTTATGGTACATAAATAAATAAATAAATAAAATAAATAAAAATAATCGAATTTAAAAAAAAAGATTATTTCGTAACAAAATATTAGTTTTTTTAAATCGATTATTTTTAAAGGGATAAAAATCGATTATTTATTAATCGATTTTTTCGATTATTTACATATTTATCGTTTTTTTCTACTCCAACTCACATCCCTAATCCTCCAACCGGCGTCACCCCGTGCGTCCCGTGCACCCCGTGCACCCCGTCCCCACTCTCGCACGTTACAACATGTCCCAATAAGTACCCGTATATTTGCAGTACGTCTATCCGTGCGCCGATGCTGTTGCCGATGTTCCCCGCCTACTATATCTTCAACTCCCTGCTCTGCCTGTTGCTGGTGCTGCATATCGTGTGGACATGTCTCATACTGCAGATCGCCTACTACGCCATCAAGGCCGGACAGGTAATGATGCATGACGATAATATCATAAAAGCCGAAAAAGAAAAATTAACTAAATATTTAGACCTTTCTTATGAGATAGCCGCCATGTGGAATGTTGACTCAACAATAATTGTTCCTATTGTTGTGTCGGTTAACGGTCTGATTGCGAAGAGCCTCGACCAACATCTTCAGAGGCTTTCGCTTAACAGTTGGATCAAGTGTTGTATGCAGAAGGCAGTATTGCTTGAAACGGCGCGCATTGTGAGGAAATTCCTCACTTTGGATCCCTAATCACCGACAACTCGGGATATTACCCCGCTGCCGGCGGACGACAATTTTTTATTTTTAAATGTTTTTAGAATTAGTTATTGTATAGAACCGGCTATACCCACGTCTTATTCTATCGGGTTAGCCCGACTAGTTTCGAACCCATCCGGGGCACTTATTCATGAGCTCTTTACACGACGTTATCGCGGCGGGAACTGTTTTTAGAATTATTTGGTTTTTTATAATTATAAATTTTTAAAAATTTAAGATGATAGGAGAAAGAAAACTAAATAATAATTCATTTCATTCAGTGTAAGATAGACCATTTATCGAAGCCTATAGGCTATATAACATCACGCTATGATGAATAGGAGAGGAGCAGCAATAAATATGTTATGAAAACGCTAAAGCATTCCTTGCGCTGAGTAAACGGTAATAGTTATTCAAAAATCATGTACTAGAAAATTGTTCCCCTTCTAAGCGTGCGCTAAATAAAGGGTGAAAATTATTCAAAAATCGTGTATTACAAAATTGTTTCTCTCTTAAAAGTTCTAAATAAAAATCCGCGAGAGCATATGTCTAGCTTTTAAGGTTAACCCACTTTAACCATTTTTATGGTTTTCAAAATACTATATTACGCTTTAAACTTACCATGTTTCAGATGGACGGCGACGTTCGCAGCTCTAGCTCTGAACTCAGCGACAGTCCGGGACACTCCAACCACAGTTCACCCGCGCGGAACAACAAAAAGTAAGTTCATTCTTAACATGTCTTAAACATGTTGTTACATCTTTTGGCTAGGCTCCATTTACGACAACTCGGTAAGAAATGAGGGTGGTCTACTCTATTCAGCCGGATACCTAACGCCGGATTGAGTTACCTTAGTCGCCTCTTGCGACACTTCGGTAAGAAATGAGGGTGGTCTACTCTATTCAGCCGGATACCTAACGCCGGATTGAGTTACCTTAGTCGCCTCTTGCGACACTTCGGTAAGAAATGAGGGTGGTATATTCTACTCAGCCGGATACCATACGACGGGGCGAGTTAGCTTAGTCGCCTTTTACGACACTTCGGTAAGAAATGAGGTTTCTTAAGTAAGTAAAGTAATACTTGTGTTATGGGTGACAGACAACCGGTCAAATATATACTTATATAATTTTAAATACATACCTAAATACAAATACACACCCAGACTCGAGGAACCAATAAATTGTTTAAAGAAAATATTGGCCCTCGGCGGGAATCGAACTCGCGAACCGCGGAGCTGAAAGCAGGGTCACTACCCACTGCGCCAACGGGCCAGACAATTTATTATTTTATTTTTATTACAGACACGAGTAAACTATCAAATTGTGAGAGAACTTAAGAATATTGGCACATCGCTGGATCTCGGTAACTATTGTTTTGGTTATATTTAACTGTTGTTCAATCGAATTGATTTAATCGGACTGGCCCGTTGGAGCAGTGGTAGTGACCCTGCCTTCAGCTCCGCGGGTCGCGGGTTCGATTCCCGCCGAGGGCCAACATTTTCTATAAATGAATTTGTTGGTCTTTGAGCCTGGGTATATATTTGTATTTAAGTATGTATTTAAAAAATATATAAGTATATATTCACCAGTTGTCTGTCACCCATAACACAAGTATTAAGTTACTTACTTTGGGGACGGACGACCGTGTGTGTCTGTGTCCCATATATTTATTTATTTATTTAATTTATATCTGTTTATTAAACCTAGACGTTCACATAATTAGTATTTATAAATTTCTTAAATAATTTATAGAATTAGGCGTTACTTTGCGGAGATCCATAATACAAAAGTAATTATGAAATTATTTTGCTATAATCCGCGATAAAGTAAAATAGGAAATGTATATAATGCTATATGTAGAGTGGACAATCCGCAAAGCTTTGCGATTTTGTCGTGGACTCTATCTCCTGATGATGCTTCGTTTGCGGGGCGAAACGATTGTGGAGTTTGTGATAGTGAACGTGTGTAGTGCTCGAATTGTGGTGGCGGTGGTGGAGGTTTGTGCGTGTGTTTTTACGAATCCTGCATGTATCAGGTATGAAAACGGATTTTCCACTCTACATTTAGCATTTTCTTTTTCCTATTCTATTTTACGTCATCGTGGATTATAGCAAAATAATTATAACTTTTGCCTATATTTAACCTATTTTGTCTTTTTCAGATGCCACGTGGCGACATGAATGTAATAGTAATATAACTGTTAACTCCGTTAAGTTATATCTGATAATAATGTTGAATATAAAAAGACACGGACTTTATATTGGTGTTAATTAAATTTAAATTAAGTATACGTGTTTTGAATATAATAGTTTTGTTTTAGTAAAGGACTCGATAATCTGAGTCCACATAAAAGGACTCGATAATCCGAGTCCACATAAAAGGACTCGATAATCCGAGTCCACATAAAAGGACTCGATAATCCGAGTCCACATAAAAGGACTCAAACTATAATAATGATACTATTATTCACTGGCCCGTTGGCGCAGTGGGTAGTGATCTTGCTTTCAGCTCCGCGGGTAGCGGGTTCGATTCCCGTTGAGGGCCAACATTTTTATAAATTTGTTGGTCTTTGAGCCTGGGTGTATATTTGTATTTAAGTATGTATTTAAAATATATATAAGTACATATTCACCAGTTGTCTGTCTACCATAACACAAGTACTAAGTTACTTACTTTGGTGACGGACGACCGTGTGTTTAAGTGTCCCATATACTTATTATTAATTTTTATTATTAATACAGCTGATCTTCAAAATTAGTAAACTTAAAGAATCTTAAGCCAGTGTTTCCCAAACTTTTTTTTTAAGTACACCAATTTAAGTATTTCAAAAATTCTTATGTACCTATATATTTATTGTTCTATATATTTTAATATTAAAAAGTTGAATGGTACCCTTAAAAAACTTAAATAATAATAGATAATATATAATATAATATATAAAACTTAAATAATAATAGATAATAGATCCCACGTTGGGAAAAACTGGTCTAAGAATTGTCGAGTCTCTGTGGACTCGAGTCCTTCATATGCTTGAGTCCCCATATCTAAGACTAAGTTAACTGAATCACGTCAGAATTACGTCACGAATAACACACATATAAGCAAAATATTGGCATGTCTTAACACCAAAGCTAAGCTAAGTTTTTTTAATTATTTCATAAGGCACAAGTTATGGTTGCCTATTCTGTACAAAACACTTTCTACCATTCGCTTTTGGATATAGGTCTCTCCAAATTTACTTTGATCCAAGGGTTTTTTTGGGATCATTCCACTTAGTAGGGGTCTTATTAAAAAAATATTTAATTATCTAAAACGTATAAAAATATCACTGATAAAATTAATTGCATCAATTTTATTACATCTATTAAATACCCTCAAGGACATATTCTGACTAAATTATACAATATATAAAATAAATAGCTTATCTTGTAAAATAAAGTTGAATTCTCATATTAAATCCGAATCACAAATTAAAAACTTTCGATTTCTGATGCGACTTAAATATGGGCGTTTGAATGGATTTTGTAGATATCGTGCTTATACATTTTCGCTTTTTAATGAAGAATTTTTGTTTTTCGTTTTTTATTAGGTTTATTAAAAAGGGCTGAACGAAATTGCACTAGAAAAAATAATTATGTAAATATTAATTGGAATTGTGCGCAACATTTTAATTTATTGCGAATTTAATGGAATTGAAATTAAAACTAACGAGCGTTATATTCGGTTAACATTTTATACTACGTATTAATCTTTGTAACTATATATTTGGAGTATGAACATAAATTCACAACCGTTTTAAGTATATTATAGTACTCAGTGTCTAAAATGAAATGTAAAATTAATATGGCACGCGTAGTGTTAAAATGTTCGATTCCCGCCGAGGGCCAACATTTTCTAAAAATGAATTTGGTGGTCTTTGAGCCTGGGTGTATATTTGTATTTAAGTATGTATTTAAAAAATATATAAGTATATATTCACCAGTTGTCTGTCACCCATAACACAAGTATTAAGTTACTTACTTTGGGGACGGACGACCGTGTGTGTAAGTGTCCCATATATTTATTTATATTTATTTACTAGGAGTCTCGCCCCAGCTTCGCACGGGTATAAAGCATATAGCCTATGTCACTTAGTGATAATCACAGTATTTCTCTACTCCATATTGAATTTTATTATACATATAAACCTTCCTCTTCAATCACTCTATATATTTAAAAAAAAGAGCATCAAAATCTGTTGCGTAGTTTTAAAGATTTAAGCAAACATAGAGATATAAGGACAGACAGAGAAAGCGACTTTGTTTTATACTATGTGGTAACGTTTATAGCTACTACTATTTTGATAATTGTCAAATTTTTACCATACTTACCCAAAGACTAAATTACGTTTAGCTGTCATTTATGTTTTGTTTTTCCATGTCATAGTCGTTTTTGTTGTACCACGTTTTATAGTGACTTGACGGGATAAAATAAATGCGGTCGAACGGGATAAAAAGTATCCTATGTCCGTCTCCTGGTTCTAAGCAACCTCTCCACCAATTTTCAGCCGAATTTGTTCATCCGTTCTTGAGTTATAAATAGTGTAACTAAGACCAACTTTCTTTTATATATATAGATTATTATTATTTATTATTAAATGACCGAATTCAAAATTAGGCTTTATTGAATTAGATACATTGTAATCCTTATTTCAATTTATGATATCACGCTATGAGCTATTACAAAAAAAAAACTAGTATTTTCTTGCTATTCCAAGTTTTGAGTCTCTTTAACACTCGCGTGTTTTCTCGGACGCTTTTTTGAATTACGTCACTTTAAAACTAAGCGTGCGTTACATTAATTAAATTATACTCCTACTTTAACAAGAAGTGACCTATACCTAAAGTTTCGAATTTGGATTAAATACATACATGAAATTTATAAATGTATATTACACTATAAAATAGATATATTTTCGATTGAAATACATTTTTTTTAGTTTCGTCACTTAACTCGAAACATAATATCTCGAATATATTTCGTTAAGGCGAATCTCATATTTAATTATCTTTAATGAGTTCGAGTATATTTTCTCTTTTATTATATTAAGTATTATTATTATTTTATTATATTTGACTGGCCCGTTGGTGCAGTGGGTAGTGACCCTGCCTTCAGCTCCGCGGGTCGCGGGTTCGATTCCCGCCGAGGGCCAACATTTTCTATAAATGAATTTGTTGGCCTTTGAGCCTGGGTGTATATTTGTATTTAAGTATGTATTTAAAAATATATAAGTATTTATTCACCAGTTGTCTGTCAACCATAACACAAGTATTAAGTTACTTACTTTGGGGACGGACGACAGTCTGTGTAAGTGTCCCATATATTTATTTATTATTTATTAAGTACTCTGTAATCAGTGTAAATATTTACAGTGAAATCTATATAAAGCCTATTCCTTGAGAATTGTGAATGATGTCTTTGTGAATTTGTGCGATGCTCTTTCTTTATTAACTATGGTATGATTAATTTGTAAATCTTAGTACATGCATATTTTTGGGTTTCGCTATAATTATGCTATAGTTCGCTATAATATGGTATGATGGTGATTAGTTATGGTTAAAGTAGCCCACCATACTGAAGATGACAATTTGGAAATGTAAATGGCATCGCGTGTGAATCTCTAGAGACGATCACGGGTTCAAACCCGGGCAGACACCAATGAGTTTTTCTCTTAAAACTTATGTGTCTAATTGATAATTGCAATTTATCACACGCTTTTCTGTGAAGAAAAACATCGTGAGGAAACCTGCATATCTCTAGAGAATTCTGGAGGTATGTGTAACCTACCAATCCGCATTGGAGCAGCGTGGTAGGTCTTAGCTCCAATCCTTCTCTCCAAAAATGGAAAGAAGAGGCCTATTCTCAGCAGTGGGATAGTAACAGGCCGTTACTTAAATAGCATCTCACACCGGGAATCAAACTCCGGATCTCCGGTAATAGCAAATAATACTAACCATTGAGTCACTACAATCGTCAATATTAAAAAAAACAATTAAAAGATTAAAATTCTACGTCCGACTAAGTCGTAAGAAAAGAGATTCGCCTTAACTAAAAATTAAGATAAGCTTAGATATAAATTTGTACTCTTAAATTCCTATTTGTATAATGTATACAGTTGAATATAAGATATATTTATACAATGTTGTATATAATGTATTGTAATCTTTTATAATCTTCATGCTGGGACCACGTAGCTGGATTTTAGATTTGTATTTTTTTTTGCTCTTTACACGCGGTTAATTCTAAAGTTTAGATGCCAACGTGCATTTTATTTGTGGCATTATTGCTTGTCCGCTTTTGGCTAATGTTTTGTACATTGGTAGGTCAAATAAATAATGAGAAAACTCAAAAAGCGTTGTAGTTTTGGTTAAATAATATAAATATATTAAATGTACTAGCTTTTGCCCACGAATATTCCTGGATGAACCTCAGTAGCGCGTATTTATTTATTTCTTTTTATACATATAGTTAGAAAAGAGAAAGAAAAGTAAAAAAGTTCATGTATAAAGGCGGACTTACCCTTAAAAGGGATCTCTTCCAGTCAACCTTTTAGTAACGGAAGGAAAAGGACAAGAACTGAAGAAGAAAGAGAGAAGGAATAAATAAATAAATAAACTACTCCATAATATCTGTTTATTAAGGCAGTTATTTACATTTTTCATTCCATATACAAATATACTAAACTAAGAATCTTATATATAAAATTTTCGTGTCAAAATGCTAGTTTCCTCCGAAACGGCTTGAACGATTTTGATGAAATTTTATATGCATATTCAGTAGGTCTGAGAATCGGCTACTATCTATTTTTCATACATTACATAACATTTTTTATAATTATAATATATATTATAATTTTTTATAATGTACACTAGAAATTCCCAAGAAATATTTTTTATGGTAAAACGTTTACCCGGCCAGCTAGTTGTCTATAAAATTTTGAACTTATTTTTAATTAATTTTCGATCTGCGACAACCGCAACGCTTGGTTGGTACTTACTTTAACGCAACGCGCTTGTGTACAGACGCTTTAACTTTCAGTTTCAAATGTCTATGCAATTAACCTATATTTATATAAGAAATATATTTATAGAATTCTACAGTTTGATAGTAACTATTTACCGCTTTTACTGTGTAAGTAAACCTATCTACTATTTTCAGAGAGTTCTATCTGATTTTTTTTGTTAATTCTATAATATAAATATGGTATAGTTATTAACGATTGTTAAGTAAGATATTATGTGAATAATTACATAATTAAATTAATTTTTTTGGGTATGCTGCCGCGGTAATTTGTATGATGATCTTTCTACTCAGTTCTGAGTTGAGTTGTGCTGATTTAGGCATGTTATTTTATGCTATTCTAACGACTTAGGGGAAATCGATCCAAAGGTTCGTGATATATTCGACACGTTCAATGCATTTGACCCGATTCATCTATTAATAAAGGTGGCTACTATTTAGTCTTAGTTCTCAAAGTGTTGGACCCCCAGGGGTCCACGAGAGACTCATTAAGGGGTCTACGTTGGCGTTATAAAAAATGAAATTTCACAATTCGTTATGTAATTTTTTTTGTCGCGTTTTGGGATATGGTAGAAATATAGCTGCAGGTGAATTGAAACTAGCGATATTTGGAAAGTGCTTTAACAGCGACATCTAGTGACTGATCTAGTGCTATACACCGGACACCGGGAAGTGGGTCAAATTTAACTTGCAAGATTCCAAACTCATATTACATATATTTGATTTTTTTACATTTGACTTGGCTCGTTGGTGCAGTGGGTAGAGATCCTAACTTTAGCTTCGCGGGTCGCGGGTTCGATCACAGCCGAGGACCAACATTTTCTTTAATCAATTTGTTGGTCTTTGGGTCTGGGTGTATATTTAAAAAATATACACCCAGAGCACATATATACACCATACCACATATAGACCCAGTATATATTCACCAGTTGTCAGTCACCCATAACACAAGTATTAAGTTACTTTGGGGACAGACGACCGTGTGTGTAAGTGTTCCATATATATTTATTTATTATTATTACATTGCAAGTCGAATAAAAGCTTTTAAAAAAAATATGATTCTATGGAATTTTGATTCAGATAACGCAATCAAAATACCCTCTAAATAAATTAAAATTACCGCGGCGTCATCCAAAATACAAACAATAAATCGGTGTTACTATATACATAGGTATAAATAGAACATAAGTCTCAAATAAATATGTGATTTATTTATTTAAATATGTTTACTTGAAGTGTTGTATTCTTACTAAATGTATTTTTCTATTATATTATGGGAAAAAATATTTTCCGCGACTGTCATTTGGGCCGTCGTCTGAGTAAGAGGACTTTTAGACGTTTATTGTATTAAAGATTGTGTACACTGTAACGATTTTTCAGCCAATAATTTTTAGTGTCGAAACATTTATGTAAATTAAGGGTTACTTAAACTTAAAGTAACAGTATAAAATAAACAACTTAAAGTAACATTACTATTCATCTGCTTGGCAAAGCCCTCCCTCTTTAATTATACATATTCCGAAATTGTTTATGCATCATCTAGCCTCTATATCTCTCAGATTGTCTATTTTTGTCACTTTAAAGTTTATTCTTAATTTACGTTCTGCTCGTGGCTAGTTTCATAAAGAAAATAATTACGTTTTATTAAATATTTTTTAATAATATTTTTTGTTATCGTCGTAATGTTTTGTACTAGATAAAAGAATCATAGCTAAATGGTAAGAGTGCGTGCTCTTTGTCAATGGTAAGCGGTTTAAACGACTCCATCTCATATGAGGTTTCTCATATGAGTAGCTTTTTTCATGTTCGAAATTATTATACTTTACGGTGAATGAATCGTGCATATTTGGGTTATGTGTGACTCGCTTATGCGTATTGGAGCAGCGTGTTTGGTCTAAACTGCATCAATATCTGAGCCCTAATTGAGTATATAAATCACAACAATATAATTTTAAATTCAAATTCAATTTTATTTTTTTCAAATAAACTTTAAAACAAGTGCTTTTGAATCGCCAATTCTACTGCTGGTTCGGAAAGCTGTTCCTACCGAGAAGAGCCAGCAAGAAACTTTGCGGTTGCTCTTTTCAACATAATATTTATAACTAGTTATATTAAGTCATTACTATCTTGTACAGGGTCGGACAGGAGCTATATCCGCGCATTCTTATCTTTTAAATAATCTCCAACAGTATAGTAGCTAATATAGTAGGTAACATTTTAAGACTTTACTATACTGACGAATGGCCCAAATGTCATTTAAATCTCATATTCGTATCGTTATTGTAAAGTAGTTTATATTTTAATTTGTTGAATGTAACATTTTGAATCTAAAAACGTGTTGTGTCGCTAGATTTCCTATTTTATATTACTTTGGGCTATGTACTAGTGTTGTTCAAAGTTGATTAGCGAATAATAATTATAATTTTAGTTTACAATTTAGTATAGGTAATTAATAATTATAAAAATCAATATTGTTGGTCTAAAATTATTAATTTTAGCATTTCAGTTTCATATTGGGTGTTTTTAATCGATGTTTTTAATTTAAATATCGGTGTCGTGATGTAAATAATCGATAATTTTATTATAATTTTTCTTATTAAATATTAGAACCCAAATATTATAAAGTGAATGTGTTAAATTATTCTTAACAATAGATTTTGTAATCGTGGATATATTAATGTTATAAAATTTGCTTAGGAGTGACTTTAAGATTTTGTGGAAAAAAAGCTGATTTCGTAATGTACTTTACCATAGACAAAATGTCGAATATATTGATGTTTAACCACGTTGAAGTTTTTTTTAATGCTGTTGCAATTAAAAAGACTTTTCTAATTACGATTGCTGATTTATTTATGTTTGTAACGAATTAATTTCACAATGAGGTATTTTATATTGCTCAATGTCTCAAAATCGTCTGGGCGTTGCTAACAAAGTAAAATGCTCTCTTTGGATAGAGTGCCGAGGTTTTATATTTTGTTATTAATCAGTCGCTTAGTACGAAATAATATCAAATTATTGAATTAACAGTTTGTATATCGTAAACGTACGTTGCATAATGTATTTATTTGCGGTGAACTAAGTCGTAATGTAAACGTGCGCTGAGGGTAGATTACGTTCATAGAGGTATTATACAAGAATAGGGAAGTCATAATTAGGCCTGTAAATGAAGGTATCACAATAATGAGAGGGTAGATTAGATTCGTATACGTTTGTCTAATCACATATGCGCAGAGAAATATTACGCGTTCTAATTTAAAATTATTTAACATTTTAGAATATCTTCAAAATGGCGTTTGGTCACTACGCAATTCATAAAAAGAGATTTATGATAAATCTCATTTGCTTTCTCTTCATTGTAATATTGCTTTCTGGATCGGCTTTCCTATTCTAGTATAATAAATATGATTGCGTTACGCACTCGTAATAATAAAAATTGTCTATTAAATTAGAAATATTGACAATGCTGGGTAGTTGTCTTCAAATTTAAATATTTATTACGAAAGCGTCACGCAATCACCATCTGGTTGAATTTATTGTATATTGTGTGAGGCTCTATTGGTATAAATGATAGTGCTAATAATATTCGGTGTTATAGAAATAAGGTTATCATCACAAAACGCGTGACGGATCGTGCTGATATAATTCCCGCGACTTATTTTTACCTGGTTGTGTTTGATTTCAAATAAAACGCTATAATTTATGCAAAATGTTTTATTCCAGTAACCTATTACTTAATTTGTATTTTATATATCTACTTAATTAGACTACCTTAGTAAGTCGATACCCGAAAGAATGTCTATTTCCATTCATACCGCATTAGGGAAATATTTTCACATCTTCAGTGTTTATTTACAAGCAAATCACACTATTAGGAATCCGGAAATTCGGAGACGGAAGTCTCACAGACATTCTGCTAAAGAATAGAGAGGTTGATTCGCCGGTCGTATATTGAGTTCAGATTGCGGGTCTTGACAGCGCGTTGCGCGTCGAACGGTGTCCGGAACGCTACACGCGCGTCGCCCGTCGGCTGCCCTCGCTCATTGTACCTTCTGATCACGTCATCCTGAGTCAACTCAAAGTCCCCGAAAAAGGTTAAAATATCGTCAACTGTCGCTCGGAACGGAACGTTTTCCATATTAACTACGCAACCGGGCGCGCCGAAGTCCTCCAGCGCGGGGTCCTGCTCTTCCTCTGTCCGCATTTGCATCTGGCTGGTGTCCGCGACGAACACTCCCCGCCCTCGACCGAAACCGCGACCTCTTCCGCGATCGAACCCCCGTCCGCCGCGATCGATCCAGTTACCCCGACCTCGGCCTCGGTCGAATCCACCCCTGAACCCGCCCCGATCGAAACCTCCTCTATCGAACCCGCCTCTATCGAAACCTCTGCCTCTGAACTGCCCGCGAGGCATGAAGCCTCGTGGAACGTTCATGAACGCAGGCGGCGCGTTGTTAACGGGCAATGAATCATGGGTTGGCTCGACTTTAGGCCCCTCCAGCGCCTCCTCGACGACACTGCGCATGACGAGATCCACAGTAACTCGACAGCCATCCAATATGTTCCCGTGTTTGCTGGCGGCCTGACGCGCCTCCTGAGACGATCTGAACTCGCAGAAACAATCGCCGGAAGGGAGACCGTTCGAGTCTAACATGAGGTGGATTCTTGCCGGAACCGCGCCCGTGTCGGCCAAGAAATTCACGATCGTCCTATCGGTGGCTTCACGCGGAAGGCCTTTCATTAACACGCAGTCTAACGGTTCGTCGTCCAACTCGAGGGTTATGGCTTGTTGGTTCTTCACGGGAGAGGCTTGCAGAGGAGCTTTCACTTTCATGGGAACTGCATCAGTTGGTTTAGGAAAGTTCATGCGGTTGGCCCAGTTAGCCGCAGCAGCTCGCGGTTCGATATTGCCGGTGCCAGGAAATCCTCCGAACTGCGGTCCGGAGAAAGGTGTTCCGAAGTTTTGTGCAAAAGAAGCAGCCGGTGGAAAGAACTGCGATTGCGCAGGTGCCTGCATTGGAAGGGGGTTCTGCAGCGCTTGACCGTTTTCAATTTGCTGTCGCCGTTGTCGAGGATCACGCGGCGGTTCCTGAATTTGGTCATCAGAAGGTAAATCGATCTTAGTTGGCGGAACGGCTTTATCTTTATTTAATTTCTCTATGCTGAACTCCTCATCTGTAACTGGCGTCAGCACCGCCTGACGTCTTCCAAAATAATAGCCGTCCTTGCGCCCGAACGCTAATTTTGCATCCTCTGTCTTAACGAATTGGACGAATGCAATCTTGCTGCGAGTAATACGGCAGTCGGTGAGCATAATTGACAACAGAGAAAACTCTGAAAATGATTTGATAATATCGTGTTCCTGTACAAAATTTGGTAGATCCGTTAGCTTTATTACTTTATAGGGTATTACAGGAGTCTCTTCTGAATCTGCTATAACAAGGTTTTGGTCCTCTTCATCGTTTTCCTCACGGTAGGGCAAGAATGAATCGACAGCGGCATCGTATGTATCATCATCGAGTGTCTCGACCACTACCTGCGCTCCTTTCAACTCATTAGGTTTACGCTGTAGCGCGAGTTGTTTGGAACGAGGATCACAAAATCGGACGTAGATATTTCCCGTGCGACGGCCCATGTTATCATTTATCATTTTAATACCGTGCTTGTCAATCATGAATGGAAAAAACCTTCGGACGTCACCGTAGCTTGTATGATTTGGGGCATTCCTTATAGCAACACAACAATCCCTTTGCTGTTCTTCGAATCTCGACGGACGACCTTCGCGACGGAAAGTACCACCGCGCGATACATTGTTACTTCCACGACCGCCCCGAAAGCTGTTGCCATTTTGTTGTTCCCCTTGGAACGCGTTTGGATTACGTTTCTTGCCGAGCTCTTGCAATTTATTGAATGCTTCAGCTAAAGTAGGATCATTATAACGCGGCTGCGTTTGATCGATTTGTCCGATCGGTCCATTTTGATTTATATGGGTGGACATCGCTGGCATTCTAGGTCCAGTCTGATTTGGGGCGCTGTCGAAAAGGGGGGGCAACGGTGGAACAGAATCTGGAAGGTTGTCTAGGGATCGTTCTTGGGAACTTTGTGGTGATTTGCGTTCGTTGCGTCTATCGCGATTGCGGCGAGGTGATCTTTCGCGTGATCGGCTTCGATCTTTTCTATCCCGTTTACGTTCGCGCCTGTCCCTGCTGCGACTGCGATCTCGTCGCCTTCGATCTCTCGATCGCGATCTATCCCGCCGATCTCTCTTTCTATCCTTTCGATCTCTGTCCCTAGATCTGGATCGCGATCTCGACCGACGCCTGTCTTTCTCCTTACCGCGTTTCCTCTCAGGTATTTCCTCTTCCCTTTCCTCTTCTATGGGTGATTTTGTCGGCGGACTGAGCAAGGGTGCCGGTGGTTCTATAACAGCGGGCTGGGGAATTTCTTGCGGGTTGCCGAGACCTGGAATTCCGAAACCTGAGAGCGGATTGTTACCTAAGGCCGCTGAGAAAGGGGTGATAGCCGGTGCCGGGGGCAGTATTGGTTGGACGGGCACGGGCGTCGGTACTGGTACGATGACCGGCGCTGGAGCGGGCGTCGGTACGGAGAGGCTCAGAATGGGAACACTTTGGCGAGCCGCCTCTATCACCTTATGCATCTCCGAGCGAGAGCTCAGAAGCAATTTCACTTGAATCTCTTTGATTTTCCCCCCATCTAACATCATCGCTTGGCGCGCATCTTCGTCCGTACTGTAACAATGAATAGTTGATGGTGAGCAACGATAAAATACATGGTAGATTCAACATATGGTTTGGAAATGAAGAGGTAATCCAGCAATAGTCGTCAATCTATATCTATACGTATTATAAAACAAAGCCCCCAAAAGCTGTCTGTCTGTATGTGATAGATTTTCTCTAAATCTACTGTACGGTTTTTATTAAAAGGTAGTGCAATTCCTCCGAAAGGTTTAAACGGAAGATAACGGTTTTATATAAATTGAGTTGAAGAGGTCGTTTTACAACAATTTTTAGTGGGGATAGTAACAAACCGGTTCGATTGTAATTTAACGGTGGGGTCTCCTACCCAGTTAAACACTGATTTCAACGCGGGCAAAGCCGCACGTACAGCTCGTATATTAATAAAGATATGCTCTAGTGATTTATTGCTATAGTGTGGTTGTATAAATATTGAAGATTGATTTAACACAAGTTAATAATGATAATAAGGTTGTTCAGTATGACATGACACTTTCAAATGACAGTGAAATTAACCTTCGTATTCTCATTGTATTATAGCTGTTAAGACCGAATTGATTATTATATAAACACACAAGTGAGTTCAAGTGAGGGTAGATGAACAAAATAATAACTGTAGTACTGGGGAACGCCGCGGTGCTCCAGTCAGTTCGTGACCACGGTGGATGCAACTCTGCCGAAACGTCGAACTTTATATAAAGGTAATTCGATTATAACGCGATATGACCCGTGTGTTTATATAATAATCAGTATGAATCGCAAAAGTTAAAAAAAAAAGACCGAATTATTTTGCTATAATCTAAGTTTGTTAAGAACGCCGTGTGGTATCCGGCTGAATAGACTGAGTGATCTTAAGATTTTACTTTTTTATATACTTATACTTTCTAGACGTATCTACCGATACATAGATTGTCTTAACAAACTTGGATTCATCATCCTCCTGCCCTTATCCCACTCTAAATGGGGTTGTGCCGACCCTACTTAGAGTGTGGCAGTGTGGCATAAGGGCAGGAGTTTGTAACATGTTACAAACATGTTGTCATATAATTTGGCTACGTATTTTACGACTGGCCGCCTGCCTGACGTCGAATTACCTTAGTCGTATTTTACGACTCCTCAGTAAGAAAGAGGGTGGTCTATTTTACTCAACCGGATACCACACGGTGGGTCAATTTAACTTAGTCGCCTTTTACGACACCTCGGTAAGAAATAAAGTTGGTCTATACTACTCAGCCGGATACCACACGACGGGTCAACTTACCTTAGTCGCCTTTTACGACACCTCGGTAAGAAATGAGGGTGGTACTATTCTACTCAGCCGGATACCACACAGCTAGGGTCCTAGTGAATATGAGTGTAATTGTGTAGTGTTGTGGGGTGGTAGTCATACTATTGATTTCTTTTAATTGCCTAACCAAGTAAGATATTTTATAAAAGCTGGCAAAAATGTAAAAAAATTATGTAAGTTTACTTTGCCATTAGTGAAATTTAAAACCCTGAAGCGTTTCTCTTAGAAGCACTTTAGTAACCTGTTACTATCCCACTGCTGGGCATAGGCCTCCTCTCTCCTATTTTGGAGAAGAATTGGAGCTAAGACCTACCACGCTGCTCCAATGCGGATTGGTAGGTTATACATATCCCCAGAATTCTCTAGAGATATGCAGATTTCCTCACGATGTTTTCCTTCACCGAAAAGCGAGTGATAAATTGTAATTAACAATTTGACACAAGTTTTAATAGAAACTCATTGGTGCCTGCATTGGCTTGAACCTGCGACCTTCGAAAGAGTCGCACGATGTTACCGCGCTATCACGGCTATAGAAACACTTTATAGTGCTTAATATTAAAGTGACCTAATTAAAAATTAGTCTTAATCGAGTTAGATACATTGTAATCCTTATTTCAATGTCATCAATGACATCACTATTAAAAAAAGCTAGTGTTTTTTGCTCTCCTAAGCTATAGGTCTCTTTAAGGGTCAAGAGTTTTGTAGGCGCTCCACTTTATTTATATTTGTTATACAACTTTTCCGAATTCGGTCACTTTAATACTAAGCGTGCGATTACATTTTGACTGGTCCCTTTAGCGCAGGCTAGTGATCCTGCTATAAACTCCGTGGGTCGCGGCTTCGATTCCCGCTGAGGGCCAACATTTTATAAATACTATTTTTTGATTCTTCGATTCTGGGTATATTTATGTATTTAAAATTATATTATATATAATATTCTCGTTTCACAATGTTAGTTACCATACTCCTTCGAAACGGCTTGACCGATTTTTATGAAAATTTTATAGGCATATTCTATTTCTGAAAAACGGCTACTATCTATTTTTCATATCCCAAAGTGATAAGGGTTGTCTACCCCTAAAAATTTTAGACCGATTTTTTGAATAAAAACATGAAATTTCCTAGAAACAAAACATCGCAAAACAATTTTTGCTGGGTCAACTAGTATTATCTATATTAGCTAATATATAAAGCTGAAGAGTTTGTTTGATTGATTGATTGTTTAAACGCGCTAATCTCAGGAACTACTGGACCGATTTGAAAAATTCATTCAGTGTAAGATAGTCGATTTATTGAGGAAGGCTTTATAACATCACGCTAAGATGAATAGGACAGGAGCAGCAATAAAAAAAAGTACGAAAACGGCAAAATTTAAAGCTTTCCTTGCGTGCGCTGAGTAAACGGTAATAGTTATTCAAAAATAATGTATTACAAAATTGTTCCCCTCTAAAAGTTCTAAATAAAAGTCCGCGACAGCATATGTCTAGCTTTTAAGGTTAACCCACTTTAACCATTTCTATGGTTATCAAAATACTAAATTACGATTTTAATCTTTCCACGCGGGCGGAGCCGCTGGCGATTACTAGTGCAAATTTACCAGTTGTGTGTCACTCATAACACAAGTATTAAGTTACTTTGGGGTCGGACAACCGTGTGTGTAGTTGTCTCATATATTTATTTATTTATTACTAGCTTTTACCCGTAACTTCGTTCGCGTTGACTGTTGTCGCGTGATAGGTTGATAATAGATGGTAATTTCAATGTCATGCTATTCCTGTTGAATTAACAGGATTTCTATATTCTGTGTTACCTTGTTATATAAGGAATAATTGTATTGTACCAAATTTCATCGATATTGGTTCAGCTGATTCGCCGTGAAAGAGTAACAAACATACTTCAATACTCACAAACTTTCGCATTTATAATATTAGAAGATTTAGAAGTTAATAGCCATTTTTTGAAAAGTCGAACGCTTGAGTTAGGAAAAACGCTCTTGTCGCTTGAACGCTAGTTTCCAACTAGAATCCTCCAGAATCTCGCTTCGCTATATACAGTGGAGAAAATTTAAAAAGATACCCTAAATATTTTCGCTCTTAACTAGTCGGGCGATACAATAAGAAATAAATATACCCGATTTCTATACATTAACTTTGTTTATATGCTTTTAGCCCTAACAGCTTTTACGGCGTCAGTGGGCGGGACAGCAGAAGCATCGAGATTGCTGCATACCTAAATAAATAGATACGATGCGAATCCTGCATGTATCAAGTAAAAACTGAGAGTTCACTCCACAATTAGAAGAATTGTAAAACATGCTGAATTTCAGAAAAATCGTTGGAGCCGTTTCCGCATCACTACATAGTATAAAACGAAGTCACATTCTTTGTTTGTCCATATATCCCTATGTATGCTTATTTATTTAAAACTACGCAACAGATTTTGATGCGGTTTTTTTAATAGATAGAGTGATTCAAGAGGAAGGTTTATATGTATAATACCATTCAATATGGAGTAGAGAAATACTGTAATTTTTGAGGTTTCTAATAAATATCGTAAATAATTACATTTTTTTTCCGCTTACATTGCAAACGCAGACTAAACAATACAAGATTTATTAAAATGATGTACTAAGTATTTGTACACCTTGAAAAGGTCTACAGAAAAGTCCGCGATGGTATATGTCTATCTCTTATGGATAACCCACAATAGCATTTTTTGTCATTTACTTTTTACGAAAAATAATGCCTTATTTTTGAAGCAATTTTTATACAATACAGCATTAATCCTTATCCAATTAAGTACCTTAAATACATTGTTGATTTAATATTGATCAATATGGCCTTTTACATGAAATATAATTAATAAGTAATTTAAATGAACATTTTTGGAGATATCACAGATTTAAAATCCCGCGAGGGGGCCGCGCTTCGCCCTAGAGCACTTCGAATTTAGCAGCGATCGGACGCGCAACTGTCGCTCTTTCAAGAGTAACCTCTAAAGAAAACATGTTTGTATTATCTAATAATGATAAGAAAGCTATGAATGTTGTATATAAATACATTCTGTAATTAATTTTAAAAATAAAATAATACATAGGGAAAAATATAGAAATAAATATGTAGTAAATGAATTTAGATATTAGATATAGCAGGAAATCTTCTTGGTATAGGGAGAGGGGGAATTGTTTTTCTTCAAATTTAACGCGTGCGGGCCACGGGCAGTAATGAATAAATCAAAACTAGTGGATCGATTTTAATCATTTTTTTGACAAACTATATATTTTATATCGCCGGTGCGAAGCAGGTGCAGGCCGCTAGTATATATATGAGATTAAGATTGTAAGATTAACTTATTTAAATATTAAAGATATTCTTTATCGCAGATTATCGTAAAATAATTTTTAAAAAGTAACGCCTAATTTTATGAATTATTTAAATAGAATATGTAGACATGATGGGTTCAGCATTCTTGTGCTCTTCTTGCCTGGCAGTAAGGTGGAACGCCGTCAGGATTTAAATTATTTTTTTTACTATTAATACGAGCATGCAAAAAGACATAATTATAAATTATTAGTTTCGGGTACATACCACGGTAATTTTTGATTCGCCGATATTTCGACCCAGTTGCATGGATCGTGGTCACGACGGAACGATCCATGCAACTGGGTCGAAATATCGGCGAATCAAAACAAATTACCGTGGTATGTACCCGAAACTAATAATTTATAATTATGTCTTCAAACCACGAATATTCAAGTATAAAATCATGCAAAAAGAGTTAGTAATGCATACATACATCGCTGATCTGATTCTCTGGAACATTCACGTTGTTTGAGAGTCGTATTCCGTGTCCCCGCTACGAACGTTTTAGAATCATTGCGTTCACTATCGATCGTATATCGGTTTAGGCCGAGGTCCGACCTCACAGGAGTCGCCTTTAAGGCGACGCTCTAAGAATGCTGCGAGCCTGGCTAGAGACTCGATATTCACCTTTTCACACCCGACGATGCTTCTGCGCTCGTCCATCCTCCCGGTAACGTTGTAAACGCGTTCAAGGCGCCATTAATAACGCCTCGAGATTCGCGATCAAGAGCGAATTAGAAAATAAAAGTAAAATAATATGACCTCGCCTTTGTTATTGGACGACGGACTGCATAGTGATAGTCAGTACTAATTTTATAGCTGAATAAAGTTTCTTTTAACAAGTCACAGGTATTTTCTTACGTACGTAAAACTGTAAAGCAAAACGCAAAGATTTGTCTTTATTGTCGACTCTATAGTATATATAAAGTAAAGCAGCGGCCTATTACTATCTCACTGTCGGGAATAGGAATCTTCTCTCCGTTTTTGGGGAGAAGGATTGGAAGCTAAACCCTACCACGCTGCTCCAATGCGGATTGGTAGGTTACACATATCTTCAGAGTTCTCTAGAGATATGCAGGTTTCCTCACGATGTTTTCCTTCACCGAAAAGCGTGTGATAAATTGCAATTAACAATTAGACACATAAGTTTTAACAGAAAAACTCTTTGGTGTCTGCCCGGGTTCGAACCCGTGATCTCCTCGAAAGAGTCGCACGGTGTTACCGCTGGGCTAGCACAGCATAGTATATAATATAGTCGACAATTTACTACATAAGTAAGTAACGGCCTGTTACTATCCCACTGTTGGGCATAGGCATCTTCTCTCCGTTTTTGGGGAGGATTGGAAGCTAAACCCTACCACGCTGCTCCAATGCGGATTGGTAGGTTACACATATCTTCAGAATTCTCTAGAGATATGCAGGTTTCCTCACGATGTTTTCCTTCACCGAAAAGCGTGTGATAAATTGCAATTAACAATTAGACACATAAGTTTTAACAGAAAAACTCTTTGGTGTCTGCCCGGGTTCGAACCCGTGATCTCCTCGAAAGAGTCGCACGGTGTTACCGCTGGGCTAGCACAGCATAGTATATAATATAGTTGACAATTTACTACATAAGTGAGTAACGGCCTGTTAATATCTCACTGTTGGGCATAGGCCTCTTCTATCCGTTTTTTTTTTGGAAAGAAGGATTGGATCTAAGACCTACCACGCTGCTCCAATGCAGATTGGTAGGTTACACATATCCCCAGAATTGTCTAGAGATATGCAGGTTTCCTCAAGATGTTTACCTTCACCTAAAAGCGTGTGATAAATTGCAATTATCAATTAGACACATAAATTTTAACAGAAAAACTCATTGGTGTCTGCCCGGGTTCGAACCTGATCTCCTCGAAAGAGTCGCACGGTGTTACCGCTGGGCTACCACAGCATAGTATATATAGAGTCGACAATAAAGACAAAGCATTGCGATTTTGTCGTGGAGTCTGATGATGCTTAAGTTGTGTATTGTGCAAGCGGCGGTGGAGGGTTTGTGCATGTTTTTACGAATCCTGCATGTATCAATTATGAAAACGGAAAGTCCACTTTACAATTAGCATTATATATATTTTCTTGTACTATATAGCTAAATCATTTTATTATTACTTTTGTATTATGGATCTCCGCAAAGAAGGGGTGTGCCTTGGAATAGGAAAAAATCGATTAATATAATCTTTTTTTTTACTATTTGAAAAGATAGTGTTTAATATTAATAATTATTTGGAATAAAGGCTAATTAAAGTGGACAACTACCAATAAATAATAACAGCTGTTTGTGAGATTCGATTACAATGTGAAGTTTGGCTACATTCGGTTCATCCAACAATCTATATATCACTTTAAAAACAAGAAAATGAATAAAAAAGGTCAGTTAAAACAATCGCTTTTTTATGTAAAGAAATCGATGTTTAAAAATTGATTACTTAAAAAAATAACCGATTATTATAAAAATCGATAATTTTTTCACATCACTACGTCTTTCAGACTCAAGTCGTTTTCAGACTGTGGTCTCTGTCTCTCTTTGTTGTGTTTAGACATAGATGACTTCCATCATTCCAAAAATAGTAACAAACATACATTCCTTCATCAGTTACAAAGTTTCGCATTTAAAATATTAGTAGTATAGAATTTATCACACTTCCGCGAAGTTAAATATCTTGAGGACACCTGTATGTTGCAAAGGACTTGAGTCACTAAGGCCTATATAAAAGGACTCAAATTATTGATGACGAGATTATTCAATGAAGCATGATTTCGAAATCTGGAAATTATAGTCTAAGAGCTGTAGAGTGTTACGTAACATTTTGAACTTCTTGTGCATTTATAGTGTTAAGTATTATGATGTTGATAACAGTATATTGTTTACTATATATTTTTGTTCAACTGTAAGACTTATAAGAAGCTGTGGTAGCCCAGGGGTAACACCGTGCGCCTCTTTCGAGGAGGTCTAGGGTTCAAACCCCGGGCAGGCACCAATGAGTTTTCTAGTAAAACTTATGTGTCTAATTGATAATAGCAATTTATCACACGCTTTTCGGTGAAGGAAAACATCGTGAGGAAACCTGCATACCTCTAGAGAATTCTGGGGATATGTGTAACCTACCAATCCGCATTGGAGCAGCGTGGTAGGTCTTAGCTCCAAATCCTTCTCTCCAAAAAATAAAAAAAACGGAGAGAAGAGGCCTATGCCCAGCAGTGGGATAGTAACAGGCCGTTACGTTACATTACAAGACTTATAATGTAGTGCAAAACAATATAGTTAGCAACCCTAAGTAAGAGTCCGGCATTACTGCAATACCGCCCCCTTCGTCCGGATTGCAGTATGAAGGGTTTCCTCATGTGAAAAAAGGAAATTTAAACATATCTATTACTTAAATGAATATAATTATCGATTCGCAGTGCAGTTTCGTAATAAACTATGCTATAGTTACTTTAGTCCTTTTGAAACTTAGGTTCTGTTTCACAAGTTACTGATGAAGTGTAGGATAGTTAATTGACAAATAAACTAAGTAACAGATAAATGTCTCTAAAAAATACTCTAAAAAGTGAAAAACGAAAAAAAAATCGCGGCCATTTTGAGATAGGTATTTGCTATCCAGCAGACAAACAAAATAACAGCCACATGATCTGCCTGTTAACTTATAAGGGACTTTGTACTGAATAAGCCTATCAGAAACCTGAGAAACGCAAAATTCCGAGATATGTGTCAGATATGTTCCGAATAAGCTAACTGACAGTTTATTGGTAACTTGTGAAACAGGCCCTTAGCGTCTCCAAGAATAATCCGTAATTATATCATCCAATCAAGAATTTGTCGCCTAGAAAACCATTTGAATGCTGTGTTTAGCAGCTTCGACATTTTTAATAATAACGTTCCTACGTTTATAAAAATCTGTATAACGTTGGTAGTTATTTTGAATAATATTAGAATAAGAATAAATAGTAGCAAACATGTTTATTCTTATACACACACAATTTTTGGAAACTGTCTAGTGTTTGGGAAATATAAGCATACATTTCCCACTGTTGGCCTAATAAAAATAATGTTTGTTGAAATAAGCTAGTTTTTAAGCAATTTTAAATAGTCAATATGATTAATGAAGCTACCAGTGGTTCGAGATGTTGCGTTGCCGAGAAGCAGCAAGGAATTTGGTGGTCAACCCTTTAAGCTGCCTAAGGCCCGTTATCCATCATAGTGGAGAGGAGAGATGCGTTTTAAATAATAATCAGATATCGTCTTTTATACTTAGCTGAGAGATTCTTTTCATCTTAATCTTAAAGACCTGATGGCTAAATACTCGAGTTTTTTTTTGTAATAAAAGTTTACCTTAAATCATCCTTAAGAGTTGCTAAAAAAGTTGCCGCTTTTTCGCAAATAAAAATAGATATTAGTGCTAAAGTTGAATTAAGTATTATTGTCTTAAAAATTTAGCGTAAATAACTCTCAAAACTTTGAACAATAGCCATTGTTCTGTATTCCAAATCTCATTTATATGAAAAGCATACGACAGAAATGGCTAACCAATGGCACGTCGCTGATTATAAAATTTAACGATTACAATAATCCAACAATGTTTAAATACAACAACAATACAGTTAAATTTTCGTTCGCACGCCTATGAACCCATTAAATAATTGTTTAGAATAAAAACCGCATGCTAATACATAAAGGCTATGGCCCTGGCTTGCAAATCCAAAAAATCAATAGAAGCAATGTACAGAATATAGATTATTTATAGTATATAGTTGCAGATTGCTAGGATAGATTTGTAGAACAATCCATAGAAATACTAAAAATTTGATTGTTTCTTTTCTTTATGTTCGATCAAAACGACATTAAAACACAAAAACACTAGTCAGTCCTAAAGCAGATATAAAAAATTGTTGGACAAAGAATTGAAAGCCTTGAAGTTTTATGCCAGTAATCGCTGTATTCGGCAAGGGATGTCGGTTATCGAAGTGCTGAACATGTCGTTGCCACTCGCTGCCACCGGTCAGCATCATTAAGTTTAGCTAGAGAATGGTAATTCGCCAGATTTATTGCACTCCGAAAGGCAAGAATATCATAGTATAGCTGGCAGGATAAAATTTTTGTTTTAAGTTGTGGTTATTGAATTGTCTCGTAGTGAACCCATACTTATCAGACTGTTAGATGTCCTGTAGTCTAGCGCGGATTGCAGACCGAAAGCTAAGCTACTCCGAAGCTAAACTAAGCCAGCTTAGCTAAGCCAAGAAAAACTAAAAAAAATGTCCCGTGCACACCAAGAACTAAGCGAAAACTCAATCAGTATTGCGAAGTTCAAATGGACGGACGAAGCAAGTGCGTGGTAAGGCGGGAGGGACTTAGCTTAGTTTGTGTGCGCGATGAAATACGTAACTAACTTAGCTTCGCATATTTTAGTTAGCTCATAGAGCTGAGTTTCCATCGCAGTTAGCACACAAGTATGAAAAAATGCGTTAGCTATGCGAGCTAAACTAAACTAACTTAGCTAAGCTCTAGGTCTGCAGTGCGCTTAGGTCGTGGTTTTTATAAAATCGTATATTTGTTATCAGTCACGTGTCGTTATATGTGGTTTTATAAATAAAGATGTGGTAAAAATGCCATCAGATTTTATTTATTTTGGCACGCTTATGATTGAAGGGTAACCTGAATAAAACTATAACAGTCTCATCTTATTATCAAAGCTACGAGCGAATGCATCGCAGTGATATTATCATCGTGACGTGTATGTATGTTACGCTGAACATCGCGTTATCGTTTACAGGTCTTCCGTCCCGCATAGCATATTTAAGCGATCCTCTTTATAATCAGTGATTACAAAAGATTAAAGCGAGCACGATTGTGTTGAGGGCATACCTACTTAGCTGTTCTCGCCAATCATCGTATGTGATTGCCTGCAACTCGTGAATTGTCGGTTTTTCGGACAAGCATCAAAGGGAATCGCTGGGCTTGTCGTCTGACAAAATGTGGACAATCGTGTGGACAATAGTATGATGATTGTGCAGATTATGATCACAAGATTAATGATAATCGCCGATAGTGAAATGCAGGCACTACACAATGGTATTACGAGTTTGGAGGAATTCGTTGCGCTACGCGACGAGCCTCTCAAAAGATATTGTTCGGCTGTCCTTTGTGCTGTTATAACTATACTATGATGAAATAATAAGTGTCTTGTAAAGATCGAACAATCTATACTAATAAAGCTTAAGAGTTTGTTTGTTTGATTGTTGAACGCGCTAATCTCAGGAACTACTGGACCGATTTGAAAAATTCTTTCAGTGTAAGATAGTCCAATTATCGAGGAAGGCTATATGCTATATAATATCACGCTAAGATGACTAGGAGAGGAGCAGCAATAAATAATATTAAGCAAACGGCAATATTTAAATAAAATAACAGCATGTCTGGCTTTTAAATTTAACCCACGATAACCATTTTTATGGTTATCAAAAGACTATATTACGGTTTTAATCTTAAAGACGCGGGCGGAGCCGATTGCTTGTGTTACATCGGACTAGTTGCTAAACACGTGCTCGTGAAAATGAAGAAGCTAAATACTATGATTTATGTTTTCCAATACGTTATTTGATTTCAATGTCAGTAGTCATTCACAATCTTTTTTCCCTTTGAATATTATGAATGTGTTACAAAGTAATGTAAAATACAAGGTAAAATCAGAGAACTTAAAATCCGCAGTAAAATTGAGGCCAACGATTATGACTTTTCTTCATCTCCTTTTAGAGTAGCGGGGACGCAATACCTCTGGGGCCAGTGTAACAGCGACCACTTTTGATCTATTCTTATCGTCATTCACTGCCAATTGCTGACGACACAATAATTCAAGACTTTGTCAGTGAGATATTTTACTTTCTTTGGGCGTAGTGCGACCTTAGGTGGGAGTCCTGTTATGTCTTCAGTGTCGGACGGTCACAAAGATCTTATGTGGGTTGTGCCACTGACTAGAGGTCGAATCTGCACAGTTTAATGCTAGGGAGCTTCAGGTTTTACAAATGTCTAATTAGTACACCTGATGTACAAGTGTGCTTACAACCACTAATAGCATATTAATTAGAAACTTGTAAGTACTTAGAGAGACATAACATACACTTAAAGAGACTTGTGTCTTTAAGTTTGTCCTAAAAAGTACGAAAATCGATATGCGTTGGAATCTTAAGGTGCAGGACATCTCATCGCCGCGGCAGAGCACGTACCTAGTAATGGTAGACCTTATATTGAACAGTAGAGATCAAATATCGGTTTCATGGCATTATTTAATACATTATACCATGTGTATAGTAACTATCTAATTTCGGGGACGCCTGTCGGTGGAGCACGGGTGATCAGCTCCTATTCTGGACTATTCCACCCATTTCCCCATGTGGGGCAAGAGTTTCACTGCTGTCCCGACAGTGTCTAAACTGTCAGTGTATAGTAACTTAAAATTATTTACTTAATGTAGGTGGTTCTAATTATTATATGTCGATAGGTGTCAGTTGAAATTCTCAATAAAAGTTAAAGATAAAATAAGACCAAGGAGGTTTAGTATTTTGCTGAGTGACGAAGTTTCTAGGTTTACCGGAAAACCTAGTCAAGTCTTATAAACTAACAAACCTAGCAAGTCTCATATAAACTAAAGCGACTAATAGCCTTTCCATCTAGAATCATGAAGCAATGAAGTTGATTAATATGCTTGAAGCATTGTCTTTTTTTTACTTCGACAAAAAACTTAGAATTTCGACATATTTTAATGGAGAAATGAACATCATACTAACTAAAGGATAGTTGTTCAGTGTTTTTGGAAGAATAACATCATAATATTGTTGCCCTTAGCGCACACAAGTATTTGGACTCCGTTGAAGAGAAAAAATAAAAAAGGTATTTTGTATTATTTTGAGTCACAGAACTTTCTTCTAATCCAAATACTCAATCAAACTCCATCGTTTTGTTGATGATATTTGAATAAATTGTATTAATGCTATAGGCTAACCGTTTCACTCAAACCTCGCTGTGGGGTAAAAGGGGGCGAGCACCCGTAGTGATATACAGCGGTGACCGCATGCACCAATTTCTGTCCCAGGTCTCGTCCTTCCTCCGCGTCCTTGTACCTCTCAGGTGAAGACTCAGTAAAACGGTCAGCCTATGTATACGTACACGAACTAACACATACTCCCTCGTCGTTCGAACAGGTCAGGGTATAAAATTATTTATAGTTAAAATGTCCCTTGTTTAATAAAAATCTAAAACACTATAGAAAAATGTAGAGGAATTAGTTAAAAATCTTCTCAGTAGGACCCAAAAATAATAAGAAGTAAAAGCTAAAAGCGAACTAAAATCGAAAAGCGAAGCCTCGTAGGGCTTCTTTGAGTTTGGCTGCCTATGACTACAGAGTTAAGTGGCAAGAGTTGAAATCAACAAGAAAAAAAAACCATTGTGATTCAATTTATATTTGTATGGAACGTCAATCTCCCCACCAAAATTCTAAAAGTCGTACTCAGCCTCAAAGGCACACATTTTAACACACATACTACAAACATTTCAATAAGTTCGACCAGTCAAAAATTTAAGCGTTAAATGTCCTATGTGACTATCAAAATACGATAGCAAACTCACACAATGTCGTGTCCCTCGTTTTCGTCGACGTCCCAGTTTTTTGACGACGATTTCAAGTGGCTCGTCACTGTACTTCCAATACCGTTATAACTATTTAGTATCACGTATCGCTACTACACGCCACCTAAAGTCATGGTCCAGACTCGCAAGGTGTCTCTTAGGACGAAATACCCCGACGCCAGTAGAGCTTCTGCTCTTTACTCATCACATTTCGGAACGATGCTCTGTGTTCACTCATCGCGACTGGTCGAGCTGGTAATGCTTTTAAGAGTAAATCTTCAATAGCATATTGTCAGATCGAACGAATAAAACGAGAAGTGATTAGCAAACTGCTTTATATAAATAACACCTTCATTGATTTAAGGCCTAAAATTTTAGAATATATAACATCTATATATCTGGAATTAAAATTTATTTCGTATGGTAGGACCACCCTGCATAAATAATAAATACAAATAATAGTTGGCGATTCTTGATCTTCAACTGAGGCAATATCAAATTTCTATATTTGGTCCCAGTCACAACAGTACGTTTCATTAGTACGAAAATCCACATCATGTTTTTTTTTCAGGACAACAGTACAAGCAAAACGTTTTAAGAACATTTTAATTTAATGTTTACTTATCTCTAAGTTCAGTCTTGTCAGACCCTAAGGAAGTATATAGTTCTAGAAGCTAATACATTTTTGTCAATAATAACAATAAGGTTAAGTTAAAATCAAAATTTTCAAGTCCCAATGAAATTAAAATGATTGAAGCTAACGAAATCTAAGCGACTTTTTGATATCATGCGCGAGACCGTGATCATTCCCATACAGTGCACAGACGACGTTGAGAGTAGTTCCATTCTCGGGGGACCTAGAAGAACCTTGTCATAAGCGTGCCTAACATTATTTAACGATTTCATATTTATTATGAGCCTACTTCTGCGCGTCTTTGCTTCTCGTTTATTTATATACAAACTTAATAGGTCCGGCGAGGTTAGCCACCCTTGACGAACACCAACCACTCTTTGCCTGTAACCATATGACGCGATTTCGTATTATTCAACAAATTAGGATAACTATACAGAGAATAGTAATACTGAAAATATTTCAAGATTGTTCTGACTATGCTGCAGACAAATCTTTTAAGAAACAGGAAATATGTAAGGATTTGCAGAATGAACAAAATTTTTGTAGACAAAAGTTTACAACTTCAAGCTTTTTTCTTCTTGGAATGATTTGTTTTGAAACAGAAACAGTTAATAGCAAATACTGCTCTTAATAATTGTAATAAAAAAATCCCTCGTGTTATTCAACCTTATAGTCAGGCATAGTAGTCATAGTTGCATAAGTTTAGCTGTACTTACATCCCTTATATGATCGATATACTTCGGCGACGACGCTGAGAGCTGCGCAAGGATGATTTTCGAGTGTTAAGTCACTAAAAGTCCAGCTAGTATTTAGAATTACATACCGAATAAAAATACGTAATATTTCTGTTTTAGCAACTAGCTTAGCACATTCCGTAAGGCGGCCGTTACATTTCCACTCATTCTAGAATATTTTATAAAATTCAGCCCACGAAAATTGTAAAACTAAACCAAGGATCGCCTTAAAATGATTTTCTACTAAACTGTAATTTCATAAATGTTTATACCAAAAGTCTCAATAGCGAAGTATAGCCTATTATAAAATAACGACAGGAAATGGAGATTTGAATGAGGACTCAAGATTGTCGTCATATTTCAGTTCATACTAGAATGCTTGAGTTTTAAAACGAAGTCTTTCTTCTGTCACGGCGCTGAACCCTCACAATACAATTGCTTCATTTTCCTCATTTTGGATAATACAAAAATAACATGTCCTAGAATTCCCACAGAATTAGATGTTATAGTTATTGCTTGCTGCCGTCAAAGTAAGGTTTGTATAGGTGAGAATCCATTAGTAAGGCGGCGTTCTGATGTTTCTTCTTTGCATCCATGGTGACAGTGAAAGCTACGAATTGCAAACAAAAAGTCAAAAGCCAAACATCCGATTGTTCTGCAGCTGAATAATCACAAAGGTATCCATCCATTATCTGAATGCTCTGTTCATCGAGCTGATTATATTTACAGAAATTAGTTATCTAAGAATTTCTTTGTTGACTAGGACTATGTTGATGCATATTGCAGACTGAATGAAATTGCCATGTATGTACCTGTTATAATGCGTTTTTTTCGCAAATTCGATTAAAAGCACGCAGTTGTGCATTACCCAAGTTTCCAACGCTTCTATCTAAAATATTCGTGTTATATTATGTAGTATACTATATTTTAAATTTATACTTTTTCGTTTTTAAAAAGCAATTAAATACACCTTTCAGATTTTAGAAAGAAATTAAATAATCATACTTCAGGAAATACGAAATTTATAATGATTTTACTTGTACTCATTATAAACTTCTTTTATTTTAATTTGCGATAACCCCTTAGAGATTTAATTAAATTTAATGGGAATTATGCAAAAAAGATTAAAATGTTAAACATGAAATGTGGAGTTCAAAATAAATACGGTAAGTATTTAAGTAAGGATTAATACTTTGTTTTAAAAGCTTTCAACTTACCGCTTTATATTGCTCTGAAGTTTATATATACATATATTGTATTTGCCTTAAATGACTAGTGCTATAGCAGACTACTTCATACATTAATTTGTTGTTTCACTCAGATTTTGGCAGATTTATCAATGAAAACTCTGAGACGGCTCGACTCCTTCCCATATTTTCAAAGGTATTTATTGTCATATTTCAATAAATTATGAATATAATAAAAAAAACTACACGATCGCGTTATTGTAACGCCAATTTATATGGCGCTAAAACAGCGGTCACTAGATTTCGCCGTTGCAGCGTCATACAAATTAGTAGTTAAGAAGAAAATCGAGTAGGTAAGAAAATCTCCCTAAGCACGCAGAAACATCCCCTTGAGTTACCCCAAGTGAGAACATTGGGAAAATTCGTTCAGTAGTTTTAGAGTATATGGCGAAAACACATAGACATAGACGGACGACTATTTTTTATTGGTATCGATGTGTACATCGATACCAATAAAATATCTCTTATAAGTAAAAATATTTGCCTCTAAAATAAAATTTGCCTTACGGTGACGATAAAAAATTATAAGAAAATTAATGACTTAAAAGAAAGAGTTCGATGGATCACCTTAGATATTTTAAACAGATATGTATGATTTTGTCGTTAGAAATTGCTCAGTGAAAGAAATTTTATGAAATTGAATTAATACGCAATTCGTTCTTCGCATCAGAATAATGAGTCAAGTAAAAAGCAGCCGATGGTCTAAATTGATCGAGATGTTTCAAAGTATAGAATCAATTTCAATAAGCGTTACTCTTTAATTTCCATTTGGTTTTTCGACTTAAGTACGTTCTAACAAATCATGGACGCCATCAGGATTATTTTCGGAGAGGTGCCTCTGCATCTTGACATGCCATTATACTTCTTTTTCAACCAATGAACGTCCACTGCTGGACATAAGTCCCTTTAAGGGATCTCCACGACCCACGATCTTGTGCCGCTTGGAAACAGCGCCCCGCGATCTTTTTGAGGTCGTCAGTCCACCTCGTTGGGAGTCTACCGACGCTACGCTTTCAGCATCTTGGGACCCCAACGCCCATCGGTTCTACGTACTGCGTGCCCCTTCAGCTTCGCGACACGATGAGCTATATCGGTTACTCTAGTTCTTTTACGGATCCTCTCATTCCTGATTTGATCGCGTAGATACACCAAGCATAACTCGCTCCATCGCCCGCGCTGACTGACTGAGCTTTCTTATGAGGCCCATACTATTAACCAATATAAGATATAGCACTATATTTTTTTACATACATACATATATACATACATTCGAAAAGCATATCCTCTCCGTAGTTCAGTAGGGTAAAATTATGTAATTTTTTATGTACTTTCTTGGAAATAGGATAAGTTTTTTCAAGGTGCAATTGCACTCCCTGGCACCCGGTGCCCATGTATTTACTATACCTAAATGTATTTTTAGTATTATATTATTTTTGGTAGGAACTTAGATTTGACGACTTAAAACTAACCTAACGTAACCTGAACTTATTGTGATACTCCAAGCGTTGGCTCCTCTGCGCTCGCAAACTCAAGTTCAACGCCTAAGTTATAGACAACACTTGTATGTGAGTGATATTTTAGGTACCTCATCTTGATTATCTTATTTGTATTAAAATGCCAAAATGGTATCCCTTATCGGAGTTTAATGGTAATTCATCGCAACTATCGTATATACATTAGTATATTTACTACAACATCATCAAAGACGATTTTAAAGCTCAAAAGTAATGAAAATATTATTTTGCTCATTTCCGCGATTTTGTCGTGTCGTCTATCTCCTGACGATGCTTCGGTTACAGGGCGAATTTATTGTTAAGATTATTGTTGTGAATGTGTGCAGTGCTTGTGTATCGTTATTGGTGGCGGGTAGTAAATGAGTTTTAACAAATTCTTCATGTATAAAGTATGACAACGGATAGTACATTCTACATTTAGCATTACATATTTTCTTTTATTGCGGATAATAGCATAATAATAATTTTTGTATTATGGACCTCTTTAAAGTAACACCTATTTCTATAAATGATTTTTAAACGCATTAACTAATCTGGTCCATTTAAAGACTTATAATAAAAATAGATAAGATAATTGATGCGTCAATAAGGAGTTAGATGACAGTCATATTCAAGTTTGTGTGCCTATTTCAAGTTTCGCCATTGGAATTTTAAGATATATTGTGAAATATGTTTATTCCATTGTCTTAATAATAAATACATCTTAAAAGTGGAAGGATATTTAACTTATGTTGCAATGAAAATTATCGATTTCAGTATCAGCGAAGCCATCCACACAGCAAAAGATAAAGCCAAGTGGTGGAAAATAGTCGTGAATAAGTTCTCCATAAAGGCCACGACCCTTAGCATTGAGGATTACAACGCAATGAGTCAAAAAATGTTTAAAATAAAAATCCTTCTGTCGTTAAATCTTGAGGAGTTGTAACTTTTAGTATGAGGTTTCTATACATACATCCCTCCATCGTTCGAACCTACTAATCCTCGGATCCATGAATTTTATGGATAATGTCATTTAGAAGTACAGATATTGATATAAATTTTGAGCAGATTTGGATAATACTAGATGAACTTAATATTTCAATAAGTTAGCCTCCAATAAACATAATGTTAAAAATGAATGAATGTCAAGGAAAATATTGAACTTGAGATTTAACTTGGTAACACCAAGTTAAAACTGGAGTGTCTAATTTGAAAAAGAAATACAATAAAATTGTTTTGACGAAAATAATGTGTTGCCATCATTTAGCACTTGCAGGATGTTAATTTAGAAAAATATTATCTTATTTACACAGTAATAAGGTAAAGTGTGTTAGGTATTTTAAATAGGACAAATAATAAGGACATATTAAATAAACTAACCTACTTTAATTTTTTTTGGCATTATGTTACAATGCTGCCTAATATCTTTCATTATTTCGTTCCTAATACATTCCATAAATCCAGTATTATGATATTGCATTTGGCAAATATTTCAAAACAGATTAGGAATAACTTAATTATATGTGACTGAGTATAGAACATCTATCCCACTGCTGGGCATAGACCTTTCTTAATTTTTTTTGAAGACAAGGTTTGGAGCTAAGACCTACCACGCTGCTCAAAGCGGATAAGGTTACACATACCCCTAGAATTCTTTGGAGATATGCAGGCTTCTCATGATGATTTTCTTCACTGAAAAGCGTGTGATAAATTGCAACTGTCAATTAGACACAAGTTTTTAACAGAAAAACTCTTTAGTGACTATCCTGGGTTTGAAACGGTAGTCCCCTCGAAAGAGTTGCACGGACTCTCTGCTAGGCTATCACAGCTGTTGTGACTAAGTGTCAGAAATAGTAGTAGGAGAAATAAGTATGTATTTTTCAACTGATCATGGTACTCAAGTAAATAAGAATAGGTGAGGTTTTTAAAAAATAGCCCTGGAGTTATAGATTCCTTGCAATATTTTTTTTAATTCATATGCCTATCTAGTAATGTCTATTTCCCGATAATTGAAGTTATTGCAGCCCCACCATTTTAACAGTTTGCATCTCATTAAACTATGTTGACTGACTGATCTTATTTATGATTAGTAAGAATTTCGTAAATACATAACGAAACAGTACAGGGTTTTGTAACTTTGTACTAATTATATGTTTCTTCCAAGTCATATTTATGTAAGACAGCAAACATCTTCCATACAAACTAAAATATTTATTATACTTACCAGTACATATATTATTAACAAGGTTTCATAATGATATCTCAATAAAAATTTAATAAGCACAACACTGATTGTTTAACTGATATTATACATACATAACAAACGAATGTCATGATAAATAAAGTTGTAGCCATAAAATTACCGCCTTCATAGCAGCCAGATATAAATTTTATAGTGAAGAGAGGTTAAATATATTTTCTTTATATGTTCATAAGACATTTAGACATATACCCAGGTTTTCTTTGGTATATATTGGTTATAAATCCTCAATTTAGGTGAAGAAAAAGTATATATCGCCAAGGGCTGCAATATTAGCATAACTTAAAAATCATGTTCATTGACTGGCCCATTGGAGCAGTGGGTAGTGACCCTGCCTTCAGCTCAGCGGGTCACAGGTTCAATTTCCACCAGGGGCCAACATTTTCTATAAATGAATTTGTTGGTCTTAATTAATATATTGTATTAAGTTATGTTATTTTTTTTTTGTTTAGCACGCTCCTACATGCAAAAAATTGTACTTAGTTAAGTTTTAGTTTTAAGTTCTCATTTAAGTGAATGTAAATTCTTATGGGAATAAAATTTTCTTAAACCGTTGGTCTTTAAGCCTGGGTTTATATTTTGTATTTATGTATGTATTTAAAAAATATATAAGTATATATTCACCAGTTATCTGTCACCCATAACACAAGTATTAAGTTACTTACTTTGGAGATGGATGACCGTGTGTTTGAGTGTCCCATATATTTATTTAATATTATTTTTATTTATGTTTTGAGATAAACAAATTTAAAGTTTTTGTTACTAAGGAAAATGCATAAAACAAGCTTTGGTTTGCTTAAACGAATGGCCTTATGAGGTTTGTTGTTCAGAAGAATGTGTATTTTAATATTTACACCTATTCTTAGTACAAAACATGTGTTTTTTGAGTTGTGTCACTATTGCAGCCCATAAATAATAAAGATTAAGTTTCTTTGAAATTTTAATGTATATCCTCAAAAGTATTTTTACCAGAGATTATATTGTGTTTGAAGTTGGGCAGTCCATAACATTTCACCTCCACCTAACTTATGTACTAAATCAAACCTTAATTATGTAGATAAGACTAAGCATGATTCAATTCAAGATCTAATCCAACTGATAATAAAGAAATAGAACCTCAATGTTCATTCCGATCTTCAAAGCATAGTTGAAAATGAATTAAAAAAAGATTTATCCCATGAAGACTACACAAGACTTTTAAGTTTCATGTCTCAATCCATTCAAAGTATGGTGTATGTAAGCTATGTATTTCTCGCACATTCTAATAGATTAATATAAATCGATAACTTTTATTTTTCAAAAATATGTATGATACATATTTTAAAACTGGTAAAATAGATAAAACATATCTGTAACTCAACCGTCTGGCATGTATTGATTACTAAAGGACATTATTTTCTCCCAATTTTTATATTTTTCATTTTATTAGTAATTTTTTTTTTCATACATTCTGTGCAATTTTGATTCATTATGATGCAATAGGTATAAAGACATCATTTTTAGTTTTATTTATTTTTTAATTGACTAATACTTAAAACTATTAATACTTAGATCGTACACTGTAATATTGTCTATAGATATGTTTCCAAGAAATATTACAAATGTTTCTTTGTTTTAAAATGTTTGTAGTTTACATATAGCTACCTGAACGCAATGAACGCATCTCCAAGTTCGCCTCCTACGATGTGTACTCCCCCCTCGGGGATAGACAGCCCTCGAAAGTAATTCCTAATGTCAAGAGCATTAGCAGACCAAGGAAGGTTCTGGAGTCTTATGATGACACTCATATTTGCACGACGTAACCTAGAAAAAATGGAAAGTAGGGGTCCAATTTATAGATTTGGAATAACTAATTAAGAATTTATTCTTCTTAAATTACTATAGCAAATTGTATAAATCTTCGGACACCCACTACGTCATATATATTATCGAACATGAAGTACAACAGAATACCCTGATAGAACTCACCTACAAATATCCTAAAACCTAGACCGTACACACTTCTTACAAATAACGGAGCATTTATATGCACAACATATTCACAAATAATCAATTAACACATACGAAATATTAATAATTAAATTATTGTTAACAACCCCAAGGGCCCAACTTCCCAAGCTATGCGAAAACAAAATGGCGATCGAAAATGTTGGTTTAGTTCAGTTTAGCAAAAGGATAGTACCCTACATTACGGATGTAAAAAAATAATCGGTTTTTATATTAATCGATTATTTTATTATAAGAATTTGTTCATTATCTTTTATTCTAATTAATTATTAGGATTAATAAGGCAACTTTTTAAATAGTCAGACAATGATTATTAATAATCGATTTTTATAAATCGATTTCTTTTAAAAGTAGACAAATCGATTATTTATTAATCGATTATTTCTACTCCAAGTCTCCAAGTATTTTATGTCTCCAAGTATTTCTAGTCCTTACACCATGGCCGTAGCCTTACACTGTACAAAATAGTGTCTCAATATAGACTACTAACTAAAATAACTCAGAGGCTCAGAGGCATAGACTACTTGCTAAAATAATACTGACTAAAAACTGATAACTTGTCGTTTGGATTGTCAAAACTACGTAGAAACATTGACACGACGAGTTTCTGAATCTTCAGCAGAGACCAGCGAAGTTTGTTACATTGATAACTCTATGCATTGACCTCGGTAAAAGAAATAATTTAATACTTACGGCGATTTTAAATTGTCACTAGCAATAATGAACATGCAAAATCATTAAATTTATTAGTATCAACCAATACACCTAATTCTAACAGTAGCTGCAGGTAGGTATAGCATAGGTTCTAAAAATTTATGTCTACAATCTATGACTCTATTGCCGAAAAATCAGAATTCAGATCACGGTCGGCAAAAATTTTAAAAAGTATATGACATTTACAAATTGTATGCGCTGTTAAGAATCGCTAAAAATCTTAAATAAATTGAAATACGAGTACTAAAGCTTTCTTATAAAATTCAAGTTTAGTTGTAAGTATATTTTTATTTAATTCAGTTATTCTGCATACCTCTAGTGCTATGTTTTATCAGTAATATTGCTTGGTAATGTTTTTGATACTGTTTAAAATTAATATTCGAATTCTATTTATTTATTCATTATATTCCTCTACGTACATAAATAAAATGACATAAAGTCATATTGGTGGTGTTCGATATCGAAATAGATCTTTAATATGGGGATGAATTGAAAATAGGAAAGGTTTTGAAATTGTGTTGTATGGATTCACAATTGACAATACAAATTAGTAACATTACGAACGACTTTGATGACATGAATAAGTAATAAATAATTGTTCAAAGCGTTAATATTTTTGTTCAGATGCATCATTGTTTAATTGTATATCTTTGTATTACGTTATAACTATGATATTATAATCCTATTAAAAATTTACTTCTTACAATGAAGATCAAAATATCTTTGGATTACTTGTAGTTCTTAATTTTCAAGTTTGATAGAAACTACGATTTAATGATTCCTATTTTAATTCAATTGTTTAAAGTTGTAGACATGTTGTTGTAAAGGGTTCAAAGTAAATAATAAGTTTATGTATGTATCGCCTTAAATAAAGAGATTCAATAACTGGTTCTTGGGTACTTCATCAGTTAAAACATAAACAACCATAATCCTAAATATGTAATTATAAATATATAAATAAATTAAGTTTAATGACTGGAAGGATTGCGCCTCGCTTGATTTCTATACTATATTCTTCTCTTATTATAAAGCAATTTAAGTAAGTAATAATTTAAGTTGAAGTCAAGCAGGCAGACGGTTGTAAAAACGCAGCCAAATCATTTGACAGCATATTCAAATTCAAAATATTCTTTATTCAAATAAACTTGTAAACAAGTGCTTTTGAATCGTCAACTCTACTGCTGGTTCGGAAAGCTGTTCCTACCGAGAAGAGCCAGAAAGAAACTCGGCGGTTGCTCTTTTAAAAATATAATTCTTAATATTATTTACATTATTTACATATTTATAACATGTTGTGCCAACCCCACTTAGAGTGGGATAAGGGCTGGCAAATGATGATTATAAAGCAATTTAAACCATTAGAGTTGTATTTTGTCTAATACTTAGATAATTATTGTAACTAATTTTGTTTATATTGTATCAAATATAATTATTAAATATGTCTGTAATCTATTCTATTTATAAAAGAAAAAAAAAACAATGTTATTCTTTAAATGTTTTTGTATGGACATGAAAATGCAAATTATTGATATGCAAACTGCACTTTAAACTTGTAAGATAATATGGGTTTTTGCTATAAAAATAATGTAATTTTATTTTTTTTACAGATAAATCTACAATTAAGTATAACATAATACCAAATAGGTCTGTTAAAATGGCTTTAACAATGTTCTCTTTATAAAGAGATTAGTGTAGAGAAGATAAGTGGTGGAATATTTTGGACTACCAAGTAAATAAAAGATTTATAAATGTGTGACCGGTATCCAGGATACCTGTTCGGCGGGACACCCGTCAGCAGCTGGGACAGAAGCTTTCATTCATTAGAAAATGTAAGTCTTAATTATTATTGCAAACAACATCAATTTATTTTCATCAATCAATTAATTTTAATTATCAATTAATTTTAATATTGCAAACAACATCAATCATCAATGCGAATAATATTGGATTTTGTGGCACTATCTATCTAATTTCGGGGATGACTGTCGGTGCAGGGAGAGTGATCAGCTCCTATTCTGAACTATTCCACCCATTTCCCCATGTTGGGACAAGGGTTTCACTGCTGTCCCAACAGTGGCACCTGCTCTTATCTACCTGTAGCTTTTACGAACCTGATAATATCCCTGAAGAAGATATTTGTCAGATCCTCAACTTCAATTTCATCCTTACCTAGTATCTCCCATCTTACCAGAGAGTACATAGGGCACTCAGCCATAAGGTGAAGACTTGTTTCTTCCTCTCCACACTCTGGGCACGCAGCATCTTCTGTTATTCTCATTTTTGACAGGTGTCTGTTTAACAGGCAGTGCCCAGTTGTAATGCCTGTTACAATTGCTACATTTTCCCTGCTCTGAGACATCAGCTGTTTAGACTTCCTTGTATCAAACGATTTGAGAAACAACTTTGCTTGTCTGAGAACCAGTGAGATACTTACAGACTGTAATTTTTGCAGAAGCTATCATAACATTATTTATAATTTAATAATTATGTGTGATTAAATTGATAAATTGAGTTGTGGATATTCAGTTGAGTAGAATAGACCACTCTCATTTCTTACCGAGGTGGCGTAAAACGCGACTAAGGTTACTTGACCCTCTGTGTTGTATCCGGTTGAATAGACCACCCTCTTTCTTATTGTGTAGTAAAATACGACTAAGTTGACGTCAGGCTGGTCGTAAAAACACAGCCAAATCATGTGACAGCATGTTTATAGTTATAAACATGCTGTCACTCTGTCACAGAGTATGTCACAGAGTGGGATAAGGGCAGGAGGTTGATAAGTTTTATGGATATCATTTACTTTTTTTTTGTTAGCTAGACCAACTAGATTTAAGCTTCAATCTAGTTGGCCTTACAATACAAATTGTTTAGTTTTTGTTATTTGTTTGAATAAGATAAACTAGCTTTTTTTTTAAATAATTGCATTTATTTATTTGCTGTTGAGTTCAGTTTATTTTAAACAATTATTCTTGTTAAATGTTGCAATAGTATAAAGTGGCATTGAATATTTATTGGATTAAGGAATAAGCAACATTTCTGTGAAAGGTTTGTGTCTAGTATAAGTTCATGTAAAATTAAATAGTAGTATGTTGAAATTATGAAATTAAAAAATATCAAATCTACACTATCACCTATCATCACTAAAAATGCTGACTAATCGAGAATATGTCTTAAGTAATATTTGTTTTATTTATATTTTGTTGTCCATTCGTGGTATTCCCGCCTATGGCATTGTTATTTTGTCCCTGCAGAGCTCAAAGGTTGGCTGGAAAAGATCCCTTGGATAAGTCCGCCTTTGTACAATGTAACATCTAAATGTTTACACAATCTAGGCAACGAATAAATAAATAAATTTTTACTTTATATATATTTCAATTTTAAATTGAAAGTGAACTGAAGAAACTGTAATGTGTTATAGTCCAGCAGTAAGACTGTAGAACTCAATGAGTCAATGTCAATGAGTCTTTCAGTTAAAACTTATTGATAACTGCAATTTACTACACGCTTTTCGGTGAAGGAAAACATCGTATGGAAACTTGTATATCTCTAGAAAATTCTGGGGATATGTATAACCTACCAATTCGCATTGGAATAGCGTGGTAGGCCTTAGTTCCAACCTTTATTGATAATTGTCTTACTGATAATTGCGCTTTTTAATGACGGTAAAAACAAGGTAACAAAGGTTGAATATATAAAACACTATTTTTGCCGTTAATTGTCAGCGTAGCTTATTCGGGGAAAGGGTGGTCGCGAGAAATAAAAATACCTAGGATCGAGCCTCTCCTACCCTATTATTTATTCATTTTTTTTAGGTTTCTTTTTTATTTTGTAAAAAATTACCGAATAAGGATCGGTCAAGCAGGTACTTTGGTTTTAACGCTCTGATTCTTATAAAAAAGTCGTCTAATGTCAGGGCGGGATGCATTATTAATGAAACCAGTAACAAACGCATTAGTAACTACATAGAACCTCCATTTACATTGGATAGCTGCCAGAGCTCTTGTCGCCTGTCTGCAACAGAATGAACACGAAAACTAATAAATTATGTGGATATATCTTTTTCGCAATTGTTACTATCACAAATATATTTTTTTTAATTTTCTCTTATGTTATAGCAAAGAGGTATTTTACAAAGAGGTTTTTTACCTAGATTTGAATAGTTGATGATGATGTTGAATAGAAATCGTGTCCCTTCATCTTTGCTAAAGTCTTGTGTAAAGGTTGACTGGAAGAGATCCATTATTTTTTTTTTAGTGATACGTCCTTGCCTTTACATGTGCTTTTTACTTTTTCTTTCTCTTTTCTAACTATACATAAAAAGAAAGAAAGAAATAATTAAATAAATAAAGTCTTTATTAGACTTGCTCGTTGGCGCAGTTTACAGTGACCCTAACTTCAGATCTAGGGGTCGCGAGTTTGATCCCCTTTATACCAACATCTTGACCTATAACACAAATATTATGTTAATTTCTTTGGGGACGGATGACCGTGTGTTATTGTCTCATATATTTATTTATTTACGGTTTCAAACCCCGTGCAATTTCGAGTTTTTCTGATAAAACTTGTGTGTCTAATTGATAATTACAATTTATCACACGCTTTTGAAGGAAAACATCGTAAGGAAACTTGCATATCTTTAGCGATGTTAGCGATATGTGTAACCTACCAATTCGCATTGGAGTAGCGTGGTAGGTCTTAGCTCCAATCCTCCCCTGCATAATTACAACTTATAACACGCTTTTCGGTGAAGGAAAAACAAGTAAATCTGGATGTCTCTGGAAAGTTGTGGAAGTGTAACCTACCAATCCGCAAGTTTTGATAGCCCAGCTGTGAGAACGTGCTACTTTTTCTGATGGTCACGGGTTCAAACCCGGGCACCTATGAGTTTTTCTATTAAAACTTGTGTGTCTAATTGATAATTACAATTTATCACACGCTTTCCGGTGAATGAAAACATCGTGAAGAAACTTGCATCATCATCCTCCTGCCCTTATCCCACTCTAAGTGGGGTCGGCACAACATGTTATAAACATGTTGTTAACATGTTATAAACATGTTGTTACATGATTTGGCTGCGTTTTTACGACCGGCCGCCTGCCTGACGTCAACTTACCTTAGTCGTATTTTACAACACCTCGGTAAGAAAGAGGGTGGTCTATTCTACTAAACCGGATACCACACGGTGGGTCAACTTACCTTAGTAGCCTTTTACCCTCGGTAAGAAATGAGGGTGGTACTATTCTATTTAGCCGGATACCACACGGTGGCGTGATTGAAATATTATACTATATTACTTATACTTGCATATATTTAGAAAATTCTAGCGATATGTGTGACCTACCAATTCGCATTGAATCAGTGTGGTAGGTCTTAGCTCCAACCCTCCTCTGTATAATAATGGGGAGAGGCGGCGTATGTCCAGAAGTGGGATAATTGGTTAACAATTTGTTACACCTTTATATGACAACAAAGGTGTTCTTCGGTACATTAGCAATTCAATTTTTTTTGTTTGCCTGACAATAGCGATCATTTTCTATCGACCCTCAAGTGGCCCCCCAGAGGTTCTTGCCAAGTGCCTCGCGGATCGAGTGAGTCGGATAAAATATCTACATCCCATTATAGGTCACGGTCATGACCCAGTTTTTCCTTTGTAATGTTTATGGCTTGTTCTCGAATTGGCATGTGTTATATTGCGGAACTTATTGTAATGAATACATATGGAATATGATTCTAGATATTTTATCTGTCTGTTATTTTATTTAGTTACATTTTGGAAATAAGTTACCTTATTACCTAATAATACCTGTATTGTGAATGTACTTACTAATCCTATTAGTAACTAGCCGCAATTGCGTTTGGCGCTTTAGAATGCCATCCCATGACTGCAGAATTAACAGGATTTTTATAGCCTGTATGTTATCCCGGTGTATAAGGAATATATGTACCAAATTACATCGATATTGGTTAAAGAGTAACAAACATACATCCATACTTGCGAACTTTCATCCTATGCTACTAATATTATAAATGCGAAATTTTGTGAAAGGGCTTTCTATTTTGGTTTCTATAATTCGCACTCATCGGAATGATTATTTTCAAAGATTTAATTTGATTTAATGATAAAATTTTTATTATAATAATATTTATAATCCCTTTATGTTTAAAAACAATATTTTGAATGGTTCGATCCGGCTAAGTAGAATAGTACCACCCTCATTTCTTACCTAGTTGTCGTAAAAGGCGACTAAGGTAAGTCGACCCGCCGTGTGGTATCCAGCTGAGTAGAATAGACCAACCTCATTTCTTACCTAGGTGTCGTAAAAGGCGACTAACCTAAGTTGACCCACCGTGTGGTATCCGGTTTAGAAGAATAGACCACCCTCATTTCTTACCGAGGTCTCTTAAAAGGCGACTAAGGTAAGTTAAACCGCCGTGTGGTATCGGACTGAGTAGAATAGACCATCATCTTTTTTATTGTGTAGTAAACGGCTACTAAAGTAAGTTGACTTCAGACAGGGGGCCGGTCGTAAAATACCTAACCAAATCACGTGACAACATGTTTATAACATGTGTAGACCTAATTTAGAGTAGGATATGGGCAAGAAGATAATGACTAAAGAAAGTTGACAAACTAAAGAATAAAAAAAAATGATGAATACCCATACATAAGCGATGTTTATGGTTTCTGCGTTTTGAAATAAACATTCGGTGTTCAGAAGTAAAACTGCAACATAATCCGCCGCATTTCCGCAAAGCTCGCAAACAAAAGTTTTGCATTACCGCACAATATGTCAATTCGTGAACAAGCCGTGAACATTGCAATCGAAACTGGGTTAAGACCGTGAAACATTTTGCCGCGTTTTTGTGCTAATATTTCATGAGACTTATTAGATTTTTGAGATTTTATGCTTTAAAAAAATATGTCGGTGACCGAGTTCTGCTCGGTAATTTTCTTTAAAGCTATAAAAAACACAAAAAAAATAGAGAAAAATAATGGTTGGTGATATCTGGTATTTGATCTCAGGTGTTTTCGCTTCTTAATCTTTATAAATAACCTTTGTATTCTATTTATATTTTAGCAGTTCTAATTTTTTCGATTTACCGCCCCCAAAACGCTTCTAATTATATGAAAATTATCGTTTCAGTCGTTTCCAAAATTCAGATTATATACAAAACACACACTTATATATATAAATACATAATTAAGTAATTTAGTAGCGACCTATTACTCTCCCACTGCTGGGAATAGGCCTCATCTCTCCGTTTTTGAAGAGAAGGTTTGGAGCTAAGACCTACCACGCCGCTTCAATGCGGATTGGTAGGTTACACATATCTCCAGAAATTCTCTAGAGATATACAGATATGTAGGTTTCCTCACGATGTTTTCCTTCACCGAAAAGCATGTGATAAATTGCACACACGCACGCTTGCATCCACACACGCATGCACAAAAACACCTGAACAATAACGCAGCAATAACCCATATTCAATAGTTCAAAGGTAATGAGAATATTATTTTGCTATAATCCGCGATAAAAGGAAATATATGTAATGCTAAATGTAGAGTGTACTATCCGTTCTCATACCTCATACATGCAGAATTTATAAGAACTCATGCACTACCCGACACCGATGACACAACAATACACAAGCACTGCACACATTCACCACCACAATCTCAACAATTGTTTCGCCCCGTAACCGAAGCATCGTCAAGAGATAGACTCCACGACAAAATCGCAAAGCGAAGCATTACCCAAGCAGGCTGAGTTATATAGTAACGAGTTAAACTCCCCACCATTTAGTTCAAAGGTCTCAATTTAACAATTACAGCAAATACAACAGCAATACCGAGGTAGAATAAACCCAGGCGTCCGTTGCTGGGGCAGCATGTCTGAGGGCGGAGGTATATCCTCGGCTGGCGGTGACTCAGGGCGGACCAACCTGATCGTCAACTATCTGCCACAAACAATGACTGAAAAGGACCTCTACGCTATGTTTATGACCATAGGGCCGATTGAAAGCTGCAGAGTTATGAAGGATTTTAAGGTAGGTGAGGCTCGTGGTTTTAGTTTTGCTAAGTAGTTTTATTTGAGTTATCAAATCCAGATAGTTTTTGGTGAGAACTTAGCTATATCCAAAATAATTAAAATTGAGTAAAATGAAAATTTTGTGTGATGTTTAATTCTTGGAGTTTCGAAAAATAAAAAAATATTAAACACCTATTTAATCAATCTGAATTTAAGTAATATCAATCTTTACGTTTCCTGCAAACTGTAATACAAATATTTAAAATAAGCTAAATTTAATTGTGACTTTAGGATTTAGCTATTATTGATTCTGATCACCTCATATGTAAATGTGAAATAATATGTGTCAATTGTATTTACAACTATTTTAAGATAATACTAGAATAGTGTTATGTTATATGTTACATTGTTATAACCGATATAAGCTTGCGGCTCCTGCTTTGCGCCTTGCAAAAGTGCGTAACTCGTTTGTGGGTTTTGGTATAAGATTCTGTAATAAAATTCCGCAATCAATTTCAGCACTGCCATTATAGCAGTTTAAAAACACTGTTAAAAAGAGGCTGATACAGAAAGCCTACTATAATCTTGAAGATTATTTAGAAGATAAGAATGTGTGGATATAGCTCTCTTTGAACCTGTACAAGACAGTAACGACTTAATGTAAATAATATTAAGAATTATATTTTTAAAAGAGCAACCGCCGAGTTTCTTGCTGGCTCTTCTCGGTAGGAACAGCTTTCCGAACCAGCAGTAGAGTTGACGATTCAAAAGCACTTGTTTACAAGTTTATTTGAATAAAGAATATTTTGAATTTGAATTAACATTAGAATAGTGTTATGTTATATGTTAACATTAGAATAGTGTTATATGTTAACACTAGAATAGTGTTATGATAGTGTTAAAGGTACGTATATTATAAAATTTTATATTAGCTTACACAATGAAACTTGGTTTTACGGAAAGGAATTTAAGGTAAGGGCGCTAGTAATTGACCACGTACTAGTAGTTGACCGTTTTGTATGAAATTTTAAATAAAAATAAATAAATTAGAATTTTTATTTCATTAACAGAGTTATAATTGTTGAAGTAAGGTTGAAACCTTTTTTTAAGCATGGATATGCTTGTGCCAGAAGATTCCGTTCTTCCATCATATTGTCTTTACATTTATTTAACATTTTAACTTATTTACTAGTGGGTATGTGTTGCATAGGTGTGTGTGTGCATGAGTGTGTGTGATCAATAATAAGCGTTTTGTTTGTTGTAGCTAATAAAAAATAAATTTATAATTACCTGATGCCATCTATTAACAACTGCCCAAAACCTCAGAACTGTAGCCCATTGTTTAGTATTTGAAATTTAATATTTTTTATTAGCTCCAACAAACACTAAGAAATGCTAAGAAATGAGGTTGTTCTATTCTACTCAGCCGGATACCACACAGGGGAACTTTATTCCTTACTATATTTTTTTATTTACAGACTGGTTACAGTTACGGCTTCGGTTTTGTTAACTTCACAAGAGAAGAGGACGCGATCAGAGCAATCGACACTTTCAATGGCTACCAGCTCAGAAACAAGCGGTTAAAGGTACTTAAATGATATTATGCAATTAGTTTTAAAAATTCATATTATACTTTATTCAAATAAACTTGTAAACAAGTGCTTTTAAATCGTCAACTCTACTGCTGGTTCGAAAAACTGTTCAAGCCAGAACCAGCCAGCCAAGAAGAGCCAGCAAGAAACTCGGCGGTTTTTCTTTTTAAAATATAATTCTTCTTACTAGTTATATTTAGTTATTACTGTCTTGTACAGGGTCAAAGAATAGCTACGTCCAGGCATTTTTATCATCTAAGTATTTCCCAATAGTATAGGTAGGCTTTCTGTATTAGCTTTTTATGAATAGTGTTTTTAAACTGCTGTAATAGCAAAGCTAAAATTGATTGCGGAATTTTAGTATAGAATCTTATACACAAACCCACTAACGCCTTATGTACTTTTGCAAGGCGCAAAGCAGGAGCCGCAAGCTTTCTGTTCCTACTATATCTATTATATACATCGCCAATCTTTTTATAATTATGTTTATTCTTATGCACAAAAATTAAATTGCTATCAATATACTGTGAAGCCAATGTAAGAATACCTATTTCCTTAAACTCGCAGGTAGTCACAACTTAAATCGTAAATACCACGATGGCTCTTTTCGTAATACAAATTTTTTTCCAATGTCCGCACATTTACCCTATAACAATATTCCATAAGATTTAAAAATAAAACACTTAGGGCCTATTTCACAAGTTAAACTGTCACCAATAAACTGTCAGTTAGCTTATTTGTAACATATCTTAGAGATATCTCGGAATTTTGCGTTTCTCAGTTTTCTGATAGGCTTATTCAGCACTTAAAGTCCGTAATAAGTTTACAGGTAGATCATGTGGCTGTTATTTTGTTTATCTGATGTATAGCAAATATCTATTTCAAAATGGCTCCGATTTTTTTTTAATTGTTCACTTTTTGGATCTCTTTTTAGAGACATTTATCTGCTACTCAGTTTATTTGCCGGTTAACTTTCCGACACTTTATCAGTAACTTGTGAAACAGGCCCTTAACCTGTTAAAGATTATTTTTATTTGATTATTTAATAATTATTAATATTAAAATAGCCATGTAATTAAGACCATTTTTGTTGTATAATAATTCGTTTAGTTTAGTCGATTATTGCAATCGGTAATTTATTTTATTTGTGCCAAAAAATCCCCGTTCCCTTTTCCACTTTAGTTTAAGGGGCATTGAGATAGCATATTATAAAAAGCGACTATATTTCTCCTTTATTCTTATTCAATAAATAAAAAGCAATCTTCCCAGAGTCAACTCATTTACTCCCTCAACAACTCAATGACACAAAAATATATGACAGCCACAATGCTTTTTCATATATATCCTCAAATCTACGAAGGAGGTTGTATTAAAAACATGTTGTAACAATATTTCTGTAACTAGTATCGATTTATAAATAAAACCAATTTTTATTAAATTCCAGGTATCCTACGCGCGGCCGTCTGGTGAAGATATAAAAGACACCAATCTTTATGTCACGAACTTACCTCGAGCGATCACCGAAGACCAATTGGAGACGATATTCGGCAAATATGGACGAATAGTGCAGAAACATATATTAAGGGATAAGAATAATGGCAACCCGAGAGGGGTGGCTTTTGTTAGGTATGTAGTTGTCATATTAAATACAAATACAAAAATTTTATATTTAAATGAGTTACTCTTGTATATATATATACAAAAAAATGAAGTCTTATCCTCGTTTTCGGGCCCTAAAGAACCTGGTCAAATATAAATAAAAAGCAGAGCTTAGTTTTGCTGTCATTTGTAATAGCTTAATGGAGGATGAACGGACTAAAACAGTGAACATACCCTCGATCAAGTCCCATATGTCACTGAACCCCGTTTTCTTTTTTAATTATATTATTTTTTTTATAACTATATATATTTTTATGCACAATATTCTTAGTACAAACATAATATATTATTGCTAGAAATATACTGTGAAACTATTGTAAAAACACCTATTTCCTTAAATTTATCTCGCGAAAAACTACGCGGATTTCAAATTCAATTGTAAATGCCCTAATGTCTCTCTGGTGCAACACAAAAAAGTATTCAATATTTACCCCATAACAGTTTTCCATAATGGTATGGAAGTAAGGTAAATAAACAAATTTTGATGCTCTCACATCCTTACACTTTATAATCTTTGTCGAATCGAGGTGTCGTATAATACGACTAAGGTAAGTTGACGCCAGGTAGCCAAATCATGTGACAGAATATTTATAACATGTTGTGCCGACCCCACTTAGAGTGGTATAAGGGCAGGAGGATGATGGAATGAATTTTCTCGCAGGTTCGATAAGCGTGAAGAGGCTCAAGAGGCAATCGCAGCTTTAAACAACGTCATACCTGAGGGCGGCACGGACCCTTTGAGTGTCAAGGTATGGAATTAGTTTTATTTTAATTTTCGCTTAATATCATTACTATATGAATCCAAACATACGAACATTCTCTGTAACTTCAATATTCCTAAAGATTTATCTTAATTTTGTGTTGTTCATTTGTTAAAAGTGTTTTATTTTCCAAAAATATTTGTTTACGCGTTTCAATGTTGTGTTGTTGATTTGCTAGATGTGTTTGCCTGAAAAATAATAATGATCTATTACCAATTTAAACAAACAGAGAGGCATAGTTAATGTATAGAACCGGCTATACTCACGTCTTATTGCCCCGGATGGGTTCGAAACTAGTCGGGCTAACCCGATAGAATAAGACGTGAGTATAGCTGGTTCTATACATTAACTATGAATACTACTCATGATAGTTTAAATTTAAAAATAGAGAGACCCATACACAAACATGCACGTATATACGCATGTACGCGACGTGCTTATGTATGCTTTTACACAATATGCACATGTACGCATTGTACGCATTTACTTCACGTACGCGTGTACGCAATTTTCGAATGTGCGCATTCACGGATATACGCATGGCCTCTTTTGGGTCGTAAACTGTAAAAGAAGAACGGAATCGCCTAGTCAAGATAATTTTTAAGTTAGTTGTAGTGCATAAGTGGATTTTTAATTTTGCTCTTTACGAATGATTTTGATTATTTCTGTGTAAGGCTTTGGGTTAAAGACATTTATTTGCTTAAGACGCATGCACCACTTAGCAATCCGTAAAATCTTAAACAATTAGTTTACTGATATAAAGTTAAGTTATAAAACTTAAGTTTAAGGCTTAATATAGATTACAAAACCGTTTCTAAACTTGCTATGTTTATAAGTGTTGTGTTGTTGTTTAGTTTACCTAATACAGCTGTTCGATGTTAGCATTTAGAGCGAATGATATACCTATTATTTGTCACACCATTACTATGTAAATCATTTGATATTATAGAAGCATGACTGAGTATTTATATGCTAAGCTTGTTGTCTATAATGTGTAAATCGTAAATTTCTTTGTGCATGCATCCAATTGGCTCGGGGTTGGGTCTAAATTACCCCCCTATCGTTCGATAGATGGGGGTACTGGGAGTAGGGGCGGTGCGCGGAGGCAGCGTACGCAGGCGACTGCACAGCGACCCTACGGTGCGGACGTGAATGGATTATTTTAGTTATTTCTCAGACAGTTTCTCAATTGCTACTATTAGAGTTATTGACGAGCATTTTCCCATTATCAAATCTGTCTAAATGCTTATAATCGAGACGATTAATTTCTTTGGAATCAAATATTTCAGTAATATATAATTATACAATTTTCGTCATCATCATCATTGACATTCTGTTGTCATTATAGACCTTTGACAAAGACATAGACCTCGTGGTCATATTCTCTATCTAAAGCAACTAATGCAAATGAAAATAACTGTTGAATATTTTTAAAATTTTGATTTACTAATATAACGCTTTCTTCTTTATCGTGTTTGCCTAAATGTGGTCTTTATTCTAGAATAACACTGCCCTAGCGATTATCAGTTCTTCAACTTGTTATCTTATTGTCTTTTTCTCTTTTATGGATTTACTCATATTTTTCGTTCGTTGCGTTAGTTTTTTTCGAGGATTAATTGAATGTTTTTTTTTTCGGAAACCCCAAGCTGAGTGACATGAATATTTTAGACTAATCCCATTTATAAGCTGTCACAGATAATTTAAAATTTTAGTTCAGTCTACAACAATAATATCTTTTTAAACGTAGAATTCCATTACGTTTGGCCTTAAAAAAAGGTTAGAAAGATTGCTGTATAGCAAAATTTTGAACCTTTTTTGTGTCTATGGCTTCAAAACGCACGCAAACTCTATTTGTTTTTGTTGTTTCGTTTATTGCTAAGTAAATCGGACTCTGTATAGTAAATATATTCTAATAACAGGTAGCAGAGGAACATGGGAAACAAAAGGCAGCGTATTACGCGGGCTGGACGGCGGGCTTCCATCACAACCGAGGTAAGAATAAACTAGTGAATTTAATATTTATTTTATACGTATGATGTTATCATGTGTATATATTTAACTGTATATAACAAAATATATCTAACTTCTAACAAATCTATATCGTATTGTCTATTTTTAAATTTAAAGTTTAAATTCACAAGTTAGGTTAAAATCATTGACGTGATTTTTGTTATATTGCTCCAACGCCCTTAAGGCACTTTAAACAGAACCAATGTTGTAGTAAGCTTTATTGCCCTGTATTGCAAATGTATCGTGTAATTTTTGAGAACCTTAAATTACTAAAACAAAACCAACGTCGTATTAAAGATTGTTTTGACCTGTTATAATACAAATCAAAGGTATCCTGTAATTTCTGAGACCCTAAGAACATTTATAACAAAACCAACGTCGTATTAAAGTTTACTTTGCCTTTTCATCTTACAAATCAAAAATATACTATAACTTGTAAGGCTCTGAAACAAAAACAAAATGAATTTTGTACTAAAGTTTGCTTTGCTTCGCCATGTAATGTTGCAAATATTGGCTTTTAAAAGCCTGAAAATTTTTAGTATCTCTTGTAAACGGTTAAGCTTGATAGGTAGGTAGGTAAGTTTTAATCAATAACGCGGCTAATGCACACATACAAACTTCGCACGCTGCTTGGATAGTGCCCGTAGCACCTCAGAGGCATCACAGCCTGGACCAACTGGACATGCTCCATCGGCAAGAATACAATTACATGTACCAACCCCAGGGGCGGTACCGGCGTGACTTCTACCAGCCAGCCTACATGCCCCACCATCGTCCGTTTTGAAAAGGGCTGTATTGCAAAAAGTTCCGCCTCTCCGACACAAGGATATAGGCGTTGGACGATCGTGTTCTTGTGACTGGTTTAGTGTTAAGGATTCGAACACGCTCTGTTATGTATTGGTGATAAGATTCTGCTGTTATCCTATTGAATATTTCCATTAAATTAAAAATAGCTAGAGAATATTTCGTTGGAAAGTAACAGTATGTTTAGTTGATTGTAACTTTTGTTTTGTTTTAATCTTTCGATTGCGTTATCGATAGTGCATTTGGTTACTATTATGGCTCGTATTTCTTTTTAAATAAATAGGAACATAATGTTATGTTTTGGATATTCGGTGCATGAGAAAATGTGATTGTAGACGAAATCCGTTCCCGCTGTAATTCTATAACAATAACGCCTTACAAAAGTATATCATGCTCTTCCTATTAGTAGCCATATGCATTTTCGAAAGCGTATCTAATACAGGTTTCCCTGTTAATAAAGATGAATTTATCAACTATAGTGGTTTTTGAAAATGCTGCTTTTAAAATTTGAAAGCGAAATAGTCTTTCCGACTAGACATTAAGACAACCCGAACAGTTATTTAAATATGAAATTGAGGGTTATAAATATATATTAGTGATTATGGATTTTTTCAATTTTTGTTGTTGGAGGCAACTCGAATTGCACATTTTTTAGAACCTTTAAAAATTAATTGATTTCAAAAGTCAAAAAATACTTTAATATCTATATTGAATTACAAAGTAAAAACTAATTATTGATTATGCTCAAGTCTCAACTACAGCTTGACTTTTGACTTGGTTACCAAATTTTTATTGAATTTCGTTTATCTATATATTTTTTCGGGTTTCTACACGGAATTGTAACAGAACGATAATTGCTTGTTAAATTGAGCGATGGAGCAGCGTATCATCAGAACCAAGTTTAAAATGGAATGGGATATGAAATTTTGTGACATTTTTCTATTTATTGTAGTATAGGTTTTCGGTCTATAATGAGGAGATATAATTTGCCACACAGATTATCATTGAAAAAAAGAAGTTATTGTACATTTTGTTAATTTGTTATTACGTGTAGAAACCGATAAAAGAAAAGAAGTACTAGATCATAAAGTGTATTCCGTAGGTTTTTAGCAGTCAAAAGTCAAATCAAATGTCTTCGATATTATTATAACCGAGGTTTTATCTGGAAAATGTCTTTATTTTCTCAGTCTTCCATAGGTTTCTTGTACAATAGCATGATATGTGTTGTAGATTTTGTATCAATACGTCATTAGTCAATTGGTACTCTCTGGCTTGTGGGCTCGTTGACTCGAGTTGTTACATTGACAATATGCAACGGTGATTCGAATGTTTAGTAGATATATCGGAGTCTATAAATGTTATTTATCAACTATTACTAACTTCCTTATTCAATGAAGGGTGTCGGTAGTTAGGAAAATTGTATACATTAAGTAGTTTTATGAATAGGAATGTTTATAACTCTTATTTGTCGTAAATCATCACGTGAGATATAAGAAAATTGTAATGTTTTGTTAACATATTGTATTAATGATATTCCACGTTAAGTAGATATAATATTTTAATCTACCGTTCTACCTTATTGATTTAATAAGAAACAGATACAATAAATCTATCTAAAATTCTGTCCTGATACGTAACAGAAATAATAGCATTATCTACAATTCTGCCTTCATGCTAAGCAGATACAATACCACTATTTACTGTTCTGCCTTAATGCGAATCAGATACAATACCACTATCTACAGTTCTGTTTTCATGCTAAGCAGATATATTGATATTATCTAAAGTTCTGCCTTCATGCGACGCAGATACAATACCACTATCTACAGTTCTATTTTCATGCTAACCAGGTATATTGATATTATCTAAAGTTCTGCCTTCATGCGAAGCAGATACAATACCACTATCTACAGCTCTGCCTCAATGCGAAGCTGATATAATGATACTATCTACAGTTTTATCTCCATTAGAAGCAGATATATTACTATTGCATTTACAATTTAAGTTTTGCGTAGTAGAAATATTGTCAGTATGCATTATTCTATTACGATTGTATAACGTTTATCATTTGTAAAATTACATTCTTTCCTTCCCACTATTTGTAAAATTATATGACTGTAATTATTATTGTTAGAATGTATATAGTTTTTAAATTATATGTTGTAGGTTAAAAGAAATAAATAAATCGACTAGAGCCACATCTTAGCTCTGATCCGGCGCCCTTTCAATCCAGTAAACCCTTCTTAGTTAAGTCGATATAAATTTTAATAAACTAACTTATGAAAAAGTAGATTGTATTGTATTGATAATATGAGTTCAGTGGGAATTTCTGCAACATTAATAGAATATTAGTCACTGATATTAATCGATAATTAAGAGAAATAAATTACTGAGATAATAGAAAACCAGTTTTAATCAAATTCCGCAACCGATTTTATGTAGCCAATAAGTTATTGTAACGAAATGAATCAAAGAGAAACTTGGCGGTTGCAGTTTTCAAAAATGATTTTTATATGACAAATATTATTTAGTATAGTGGATGTTCCAATTCATTTGAATTGGAACATGTTTTCTTAAAGTTTATAACATTTACTTGATCCGAAGAATAAAGTCACATGTCCCATGTATAAGAATAGGTAATGTGACTTTATTCTTTGGATAGGACGATTTCTAGTGTTGTACTAAAGTCGAATTTCTACGAAAATGAAATATTAAAATCGAAAATGTGTCAATTGTACCGTTCGAATAATCTGATAGTGTTGGAACAGATTTTCACATTGAACTCGAAGTTTAGATTATAGTATGCTAGGTTTAGTTAAAATAAAGTGAATTGTGCCTATAACGTGTACTTTCTAAGTGTACATTATCGATGCTCATTGTTACTAGTGTCTAATTTGGTATAATAAGCATTATACAATGAATTTAAGATTTAAAAGAGACAAGAATTATGTAAACATGTGTATTGCTAGAAAGTTTATTAATAGGTCCCACATAAAATCTGGAAATTGTTTTATTTTTATGGAAAATAATGTTTACCCTTTATATCTTTCAGTTAATTAGTTAGATGTCCATACTTAAAAATATATTTTTAGATCTGACAATTGACTCCAGGCGAGGGAACTCGTCAACCGTTAACATTACATGTATATGAATGAATATGTTCATTACAACAACATGAAATTCTGTTCAATCAAAAATCAAATCGACCTGATTGAACCGCGATACATATTCGATTTGTTGATATTTCCTGATAGTAAATATCGATAAAATATTTCCCATTAAGGAAAATTGACCTTGGAATCCGATTGATGAATTATTAGAAAAAATCAAGATAGTATTTGCAAATTGGTTATATATATCGCACGCTTAATATTAAAGTAACCAAAACTCGCGAGTGTTAGACACCCATTACGTAGAAAAGCAAGAAAATACTATTTTTTTTTTAAAGTTCATAGCGTGATGTTATTGGAATAAGGATTACAATATATCTAAGTCAGTTAATTCGCTAACTTTAACAGTAAGCGTCATATGTATCCAATGGGAGGCAATGAAGTTTGTATTTGCTGTGTTTTCCGGTGTGAGGTCCCCATTTTAGGAATTTAGGACCCTAATGTCGAATCTTCGTCCTAAGTAGTTTCTCCACTACTAAGCTACCATAGCTAAGTTGTATTCTTACTTAACAGAAACAGATATTGTTGTGTCTTTCTTATTTTAAGAGTTTCTCTTTCATTTTTGATTCAACTGTGTTACTTTTTAACATTAAAAGTAGACAAAGTTTAATGTTTTCATTTTGGAATATTTTTGTGTAAAGTTTTTTATTTATTCATACGATTGTCTCTTTTCTGTGTAAATTCCTAACCAATATTAAAATCATTGTATAGTTGCTTAGTACAGTAAGTTACTATTTTAAATAAAACTGTTGATTTCTATTATAGTTATAGCATAGTTCCTCGTATTTATATTTGTTTGGATTAGATTTAAATATCTTATTATACTATGAATGTGGAGACTTTAATAGTTTTTAAAATCGTATAAAATATTTATTATTGTTGTTTTCAGTGTAGAATTTTTCGTAGATTATAAAATCATATTTCTGCCATTTAAATGTTATGTAATTTTAAAAGTTTTGAATTATCATTTTCTTGCCCTTGTCACACTCTAAGTGGGGTTGGCACAACATATTATAAACATGTGGTCACACGTCAAATTCCCTTAGACGCCCTTTTACGTCAACTGGGTAATAAAGAGGGTGGTCTGTTCAACTCAATTGGATACCACACGGTGAGTCAACTTACCTTAGTCGCCTTTTACGACACGTCAGAATTAAATGAGGTTCATTATGTATCTATGTATTCATATGAGGTCTATTCAGACGGATACCACACGGCGTTTTTCGTAGTTTTTAATAACTTTGCTTATGTTATTATTTAGTTATTGCATTAACGTTATACAAATATGTTGCACGGCCTATCATAGCGCGTTTGAGTCGTATTGCGTTGTATCTTCGTCTTGTAGAAGTTCATTTTTATTTACTCTTATTGCACTATACAGAGGTACATTGGTTTATAACAAATTAAATTAGGACAAGCGTGCAAAGGCGGTATTATCGCTAAAGCGATATCTCACAGGCAACCTTTGGTGAGAGGAAAATACAATGTGATCGGGTATAGTGCATAATAAACTATAAAATTACAATTAAATACTAATATTACACAGATATTTACAATTATATATATTAATATCTGGGTGACCGAGCTTCGCTCGGTAATTTAAAAAAAAAATAAAAAACAATCCTTGAGTTGGGGATCGATCCGTGGCATTCACATTTCTCGAGGCTGCCCGTTACCCGAATAAGCTAGGTCGACTAGACAGTTAATGGCGAAAATACAATTCAATATAAATAATAGTGTTTTTGAATGCCCAAAAACAGGGATAAAACAATATTTTTTTTACATAAAACCTAGCTAGATCAATTTTTCTCCCCCAAAACCTACTACATACTGAATTTTAGGAAAATCGTTGGAGCCGTTTCCGAGATTCGGGAAATATATATATATATACAAGATTAACTCATTTAAATATTAAAGATAATACATATATCATTAATAAATTACATTACACATTCAACGATAAATAATGTAGCTTCAAATGATTTTTAAAAATATGTAAAGATTCCCAACGGCGGATGTCAATGGGAAGGGCATTAAAATCGCGGACACATTGGACCGTGAACGAAATACCGTAATAATTGCAATTAAAGTTTCTGCATTGAACGCAACGATAATCTTAAATTCTACTATAGAAATATTATTAATGCTCATTTTGTCTTAACTTTAGTACGTAATTGGTCTTATGATTTTTTAGGTAATGCGATTTATACTTTTCTATATAATTGGCTTTGTAAGTATCGAGATAATACTGTATATTTTGTAGGCTTTTCAGGACGACTTTTAAATATATATATTTTTTATTAAGTTTTCTGAGATGATTAATGGTAAGCTTGTTTGAATTAAACATTAATACTATTGTATATCTATTTAAGATATAAGGAAATTGTTTTCGTAAGATTTTTTTGCACTAGGCTTTATATAATTTTCATTTTATTTAAGGGGAAATCAAAAATTTTGGATCTATGATTGGAGGGTCCTTGTTCAACCCTGTTTGTAGGGGCCTTAGCAAATTAAGGCTTTAATAAATCATTTCTGTGTGCTTAGTGCGAGTTTTTTTTAACCTCGATTGCGTTAGCGTAACGCAAATTTTATGACGCTGCAACAGCGACATCTAGTGACCGCTGTTTCAGAGCTATACATATTGGAGTTACGCTAGTGCGATCTATTAAGAGCAAATAATAATAAAATTATTTTATTATTATTTTTGTATTATAGATCTCCAAATCGCAAAGTGTAGCCTAATTCTATAAATTATTTAAAATAATGCGATCGAGTAAGTAAAATAAAATCGCACTCAGCACACTGAAAATTTATTAAAATTTTTAAAATACAATCTCATATGATTTAACTAAATGATATGAAATTTTATTTAGTTTTATTTTGATCTTTTCTTGTAACTATTTTGTTATGTATTGTGTTAATATATTATCCAAGAGTGGTATTATTTAATTTTAAAGAGGAGGTGAAATTGCTTTAATACATTACTACTATATTTTTTTTCAACAGTTCATGCTTAATTGATAGGTAATATAAAAAAATATACATAGGTATTATATTTAATTTATTTTTTCTAGTGTGTTAAATGGTTATCATTGATATGATTATTGCAACGAAATCTATATTTTTCTCTCCAATAGCTATATTTACACTAATTTATTGAAATTAAAGTATTTTTAGAGTTGTTTTCGTGATCTTCCACTTATTTTCATTATGATATTTAAACTAAGTGTATCCACGATTCAAAGGGTAATAAATGATATATTTTTATTATGAATTGTTTTGCGTGTACTTATATTTATTATTAACTAAGTCAGAGTTAATTCGTGTAGTTTATTTTTTTTATATTATTTCATTAGTCTCCCAACAATCAAATTTAGATTTAGGAATATTGTGTATATCGTTTAAACAAAATGATGGTTTTATATGGGTCCTTATGTAGGTACTATTGTCATCTCATTGTACTTAGGGAAAATAATCGATTTTTGTGTTAATCGATTATTTTATTCACATAATCGATTTTAATATTCGATTAATACTTATTATGAATTGATTTTTTTTGTTCTAGTTTTTAGGTAAGTTGTGTTGTTGGATGAAACCAATGTTGCGAAACTACACATTTTAATCGACTTTGCTTTAATGTCGAAAAGTAATTTTTATTTCTATATAATAAAAATCAACTCGAATTGTTAGAAAAAAATCGATTATTTTTTTGCTAATCGATTTATTTTGAAGTTAGAAAAATCGATTATTTAGTAATCGATATTTTACTTTCCAAGTCCTTCTCTTATTGTACTTTATTAGTTTTTATCCTAGTACTAATGCAGGCAGATTGCATTTTATCGAAATCTACTCCAGTTTTTATGTATACAGAGTGATAGCGGCGGTACGACATTTAATGAATCCACTGAACGCTTAAACGTTGAAGATAACTTTGGCATAATTCAATCTTCTTAAATATTGTTTCAACAAATGTAGTTTCTAACAAAATAAGTATAATTCAATTGAGATCTGGCTTTGTTAGTAATGGTTGACTGACCTGGCGTGGTGCGCTTTTTCGAAAAACAGGATATAACAAATAACATTATAGTTCTGTTGTTTTCGCACATGTATGTAGGTCAGTCGGTCAAGATCAATGTATTACATACGAAATAGAATGGGGTACGGTCATACACTCTTCTATGTTATTATTATTTTTATTAAAAACGTAAAATAATTCCTGTGGCTAAGTTACGTAACTAAATGGACTGATTTTTTTTATGGAGGCTGCTAAGGTGTGTAACTACCTGGAATTAAAATAAATATCGTATGGTCGGTACCACTGTATAAAAAGATGATATTAGATTGTCTATTGTCTATTAGAGATATATCTATAATTTCAAATATCAATGTTATATAGTACAAATACAAGAAATTAAACATTATTTTAGGTCAGACATAATACAATTTACTGTAATTATTTATGCAAAGCTACTTTTTGAGAATTATTTAATTGCGAATGTCAGTATAACTTAAGTATCTAAATGGATTAGTTCGAGAATTTAATGTTTTATTGGAAAAAATTAAAAAAATAGCTTATCATCTTTGTGCTTTATGATGTTTTTGTTTATACAGTGTTTTAAATGCTTTGATTCCGTTACTTCAAAAATAACATAGTCTCGTAGCTAGACAATGTGGCGCCTTCCTGTGGTATATTAAAATACGCTCTGCCTGCCTAATCCAGCACCCCCCCCCCACCTACTTGTATCATTCTATACATCGCAAGCTTAGTATTAAACTGACCTAATTCAAAATTAGGCTTAATTCAGTTAGATACATTGTAATCATTATTTCATTGCCGTCTATGACACCAACCTGCAAACTATTATAAAGGTAGCTCTTCCAAGTTATGAGTCTCTTTAACACTCACGAGTTTTGTAAGCGCTACGCTTTATTGCAATTTTCAACAAAACTATTTTAAAAGAAGAAAGAAAGAAAGAAAGAAAGAAAAAATATTTATTTAAACACTGCATATAACAGATAAATACAGTACACTTACACAACAGTACACTTAAAAATAACACTTATAACAAAATACAATTTTGAATTAAAGTGACCACTTTAATACTAAGCTTGGGATATGGCTTTATTGATTATTATAATGAATAGAGTAATATTCGCCGTCTAAAAGTGTAACGTGGTGGAATAAGACAGTATTTTTAATAACTTTAGTGACATTTCCTCTTTTTTTCATCACCTGGGTTGCGCCGCTTGACATGCAACGCTCCCATGTAATTTACGCCACTACAAATATTAAGGGATATATAAGAAAAAAACGTTGCAATCTAACCATACTATGCAACTGTTCCTTCAAATATATTAAGACTAAGTGATTCTACCATATAAAACTTGAAATCGTTAAACGTTTAAAATGTTTTAAAGAAAGTTTGTTAAACGTTATTAACCCTAATATTTCTGTTCTCTATTACATAAATCATAGTATTTATTATACTTTGTAATTGTATTAATAATAAAATTGTGTCGACGGAGCGAAGTGTAAATTCTTCCAATTTTTGGCCAAATGGTAGACTTGTAAAATAAATATTATTATTAAAATTATAGTTTCATTGTTTATTGTTTAAATTAAACTTCCTTACTTTGCAAATGCTTTATTTTATTAAAATTATCATAACCTACGTTTTATTTTCTGCAAAATTTCTCATAAGCTTTAGGTTATTTTCTATAATGTTTTATGTTACTTGATATTAAAATGTTATATGTATTTTCACTAAGATGAATCAGGAAATTTAAGTATATTAGAAATATAATTTTTCAGAACACCTACCCATACTTTTATTATTTTTGATTTTAAGTTTCTTCTAAAATGATTCTGAATTTTAAATATTCACAATATATGCAAGGCGTAGGTATTTAATCTTTTTGATATATAAGTAACACCTTAAAGAGTAATTTTGCATATGTAGGTCCTTGTAATTTACTGTCATATTTGCTTATCTACCTATTGAATTATATGTCAATATTTTTATACCTTATATCTAATAGTTGTTAAATTTTCGTCATTACCAGAATTGATATTTACCAGGAAATGAATAAATGAACAACTTCATTTATTTATTTCCTGGTAAATACTAAAAAATATAATAATTCTAATATTTTTTCTAATTCTTTTGTTAATTTTTTTCTCTAGGAGACTACGCGTGGAACTGCGGTAACTGCATGATGCCTGAAAACTGGGATGGGTTTCCATCCCCACCTCTACAAAACAGTCTTCCAAACACACCCAGGAACGGCTGTAGGCCAGGTGCTTGCGTCAATAATCGCATGGATTTGCCTCCCGGAAAATCTACGCCGAGATCGGGTCGCGGCAGAAATTTCCCTTGGGGTCAAGGTTATGGGGGCGAGGAGAGATTCAAAGGCCCTCGTTTGAGGAATGGGCAAACACCATATTGGTAAAATATAAGTTGTTAAAAATTTCACCATTCGATCTCAAGTTGTATATATAGTTTTGCGAGATCGTCCTTTTCCTAATCAACAAGAGGCACAAATTTGAGCTGTCTCGTCAAATAAGCATTAACGCTGTAGGGAATTTTAATATTTTGCAACTTTATTATTTTAGTGTTTCATTGCTGCAACTATTTAATATTTCATTATCAAATAATGGTTACTAGAGCAATATAATATTAGATTGAATGATATTTTTCTTGTTTTGTTAAGGTTTTGTATATCAAAGACAACTTGGTATCGTCGAAGAGAGTTAGTAGATTCTGTAGTCCTATTAAAATTTTTAAGAACGCGTTCGTTAAAGCTGATAGCCAATTAAAATGAGGCAATTGCTTTTGTACCAGGAATCCTTTATGTTATCTGGTAGGGATGCATACATAATTTGTATCTCGCATAGATGTTGTAGATGTAGGTGGCAATTATACCCATCCACGAATTTAGACGTGATTTGGTCCCATATAGTGTATGGCTCTTTGAAGATTGACTTCCATCGTTGAAGGCAAAACGTTCTATCTTATATAAAGAGCTCTGGAGACTCCCAAGACGTGTAACGTAGTTCAAGTAACAAGTTTTCCGTTACGGTATACCCTAAACAGACTAGAGAGGTTTTAAAATATTGAAATTCTGAGCTAAGTTTACCTCTTATTATAATTATAATTATTATTATTAGCTTATAAAACAACTTCGATATTGAAATATTGGAATGTTTTTTTAAACTAAACGTGCTCTGTTAACATGTTAATCCTATCTAGCAACTTTGGAATTTCTTGATCATGACAAGAACATTTTAAGAATCATTAGGAAGCAGGATGTTGTTAAGTTTGCTTCGAGCGTTAGGAAATGTGATAGCCTAAAAGTAAATTACTAGAAATGTTTAGAGGTTTCGTTAATATGATATTACACTTCTGAATCTATCTTCGAGATTTTATTTTTATTTTCTTGTTATTGATTTCGCAAATGGCAAAATCCATTTACTTTCTTAACTGGAGGGCTTATTAAAATCTCGAATATGATTCTGAGTATATTGATGGTTAAGTTAGTGTTTGCTCAAAAAAATAATGCAAACTGCGTTTATTTGAGCTGTAGTGCTTATGGGCAAGGTCGTTCTAAAAATCGAGGGTATTTGAGGTCTTAAGGCAAAGTACAAGTATGGGATTTGACAAATTATATTGACGATTCCTAAACTAGACAAATAATGTCTGGGAGCTTACAAAAGTCACGTTAGACTTTATTTGAGACTCGAGTCCTTTTTATATCTATTAAAAGAAATAAGAAATAAAAGAAGAGTAATATGAAATTGGTATATTTTTCTGCCTATCCGAAATTTTCGATTGATGTGCTGATGTTTTCTGCTCTGTTCTGTGATCTTCGTGATTCGAAGTTTTCTAGTTACTTCTAGAGTTGAGTCCTTTGTAGAGGGCGCGATTTGCTCTTGAATGATTCGATTCGAGTTCCTTTGACTCGAACTCTGTGCCTTTTAGCGCACCGAGCGTCATATTGTATCGAGTTTTCAAAATAGAGACTCGAAGACTCATTTGCGAAGCGAGGTTTTAGCCAGTGGCATTTAAAAAACTAATTTGCGTGCAGACTATTTTTGCTTATAGATTATTTATTTAGTTTCCAATTTGATTTTTTTGAAAAATTGTAGAGGATTGTCCTATTATTTATGGTTCGAGTATCTGTCGATAAGGCATTATTAGTAGGAGTTACTTATAAAATTATTATTTATAGTGATAACTAGTACCATCTATGGCAAATAAAATTCGATGATTTCAATTTACCGATATACATCGCTTTATATTATTTTGCTATCAATTATTTATCAATTTTACAGCGTCGTATGATTGGCTAATAATTATACATTATTTATTTTATTATTACATTATTTATTTGAAGAACTTGGCGTTGCTGCGCCTAATTTTAAAGTTCCAAAGTGAGGATATTACTTTTTTTTTTATAATCCTTGATAAAATAAAATCTATGTATTAATTTACTATCAGTTTTCATGCCTAATATACAGTAAAAGTTAACCGCTCATATTACAAACAAGCGAAACCATATTCAGCAGATTGATCTATACACAATTGCAAATCTAAATAAAATGAAATAAAAACTATTTATTTTGTCAATAAAGTTGTGTACAGATTTTTAGACGAAAGTCTGGACAAGAGGTTCCCAAACTTTTGGACATAGAACACTTTTAGCTGGTTCTCTTTGACCCCCTAAAGCTACATTACTAATTGATTAATTGACAATTGATTGATATTAATTTCATTTCATTAAAATTAAATTAATATTAATCAATTCCCACTTTGACTACGCTTTTCGAAGTCTAGACACGATGTACTCGTTATGCGATATGCAAGTTTTTACGAGTAACAGTCGCTAAGCTTCTATAAATAAGGCGAAGTCAAGCCGACATTATAGTTTTTCACTATCAAAAACAGATAAGTTTTCATAGACCCTCTCTTACGAATAGAACCCCCATTTTTTGTCTGGACAACGTATGTCCTGACTGAGTCTCATGTGAAGCCCTGGGGGCCCAAATAGGCCACTTTGGGAACTAAGGTTGTAGACAGATGATTAATGAATTAAAAGTGATTTGTCTATGCGATTTTTGAAGTTGATTGTTATAGGAGTGATTTTAAATAGTGCATTTATCGTTGCAAAGATTAAACTCATTTGCGGATTACAGCGTGATTAGTACGAGTTTTTTCTAAAGTACTGGATCGCGGTAGCGTAACGCAAATTTGTATGGCGTTGGAACACCGGTCACTAGATGTCGCTGTTGCAGTAAAATAATTTAATCATATATTTTGGGATATACTCGAAATAATTTAATTGAATATTATCTCGATTTTAAGGTAGCATTTTTGTTGTTACTTTACCTAATACTTGATTTTGTTGTGAATTATTTTAAGATGCTAGAGGTAGTAAGTTTTTTTTCTTATTTTAGATATTTTGGGTATTTTTGTGTGGATTTTTACTGTTGTCTATGTTCAATGAGCGTATGTTTTAATTTTAGTTTATGTATTATAACATTTTTTTTCTTCTGTCTTCTACTTTATGTAGAGTTCTTGTAAAAAATTGTTTTTATTCATATTATTATTTACTTTCTTTGTACTGTACAGGAAACATATGTTTGTTTTAATAAAAGAGTACAGAATAGTAGTAATTTTATTTATTTCTTTTTTTAAATCAAATTTAAAGTTTTTGATTTATTTAAGTTTTGAACTTAATTTTCCTTTTTTATTATGTAAAATTTGAAAAAAAATTGCAGTATCCGGGACTCGCGTATTATTCTATTCTATACCTTATCCCGGTATACAAGCTTCTATTTAACACAATTTTATCAGTATTGGTCTAGCCAGCAGTTAAGACGTGAAAGCGTAACAGACAGACTTTCGCATTTATATTACTATTGATTGGCGTAATAGTACATGCAATAAGACATTAGTGATCAGTGAAGGCCGAAAATTTCAATTTTTAAATCAATACAAGCTAAGTTTAAATATGATTTATTAAAACAAGTCAATTGCTTTTTTATTAACAATAATAATATACTTTTTTTTATATAAATAAATAAAAGCCAATAATAATGATAATATCATTATCTTCCTGCCCTTATGCCCTGCTCTAAGTGGGGTCGGCACAACATGTCATAAACATGTTGTCACATGATTTGACTACGTATTTTACGCCCGGCCGCCTGCCTGACATCAACTTATCTTTGTCGTATTTTACGACACCTCGGTAAGAAATGAGGTTAGTCTATTCTACTCAGCCGGATACCACTCGGCGGGTCGACACACCTTGGTCGCCTTTTACGACACCTCGGTAAGAAAAGAGGGTGGTACTATTCTATTCAGCCTTATATTCTATTCAGAATGTTGCCATTGTAAGGAAATCTGGCTTCCAATTCGCCGAACATACCCAAATCTCCACAGATAATATGTGTCTACACCGAATAAGTTTAACCATAGACAATGTTATGTACTAAAAAATATTTTATTGTTTACGACAATCGCCTTCAACATAGGGATGTGACTTAGAGTAAAAAAATCGATTAATAAATAATCGGTTTCCCTTTAATTTAATATAATTCGTATCAGAATAATCGATTTTTTTTCTGATTGGCTACATTATTTATATAATGAAATAATAGATAATCTGCTTGTAACGTTGCTCGATGATATGACAGCTCACAGTACACCGACGATTTACTCGTGATTCCAGAGATATAGGCATAAGTCGGCAATACTCCTAGTTTACCTATCAAATATTAAAAATTAAACAATAATTTATATGAACATTTCTACTAATTTAGTCTTGCATTAGTGGTATCCAATTGAGTAGAATGGATCGCCCTGATTTCTTACGGAGGTGTCGTAAAAGGCCTTCCTGATGTCATCTTACTACAGTGGTCTTTTACGACTTTTTTCGGTAAGAAATGAGGGTTATCTTTTCTACGCAACCGGATACGGCACGGCGGCGGGTTGCTAAAACGTTTCAGTTGCATTCAATGCTTCTGCGCTCGCCCATACTCGCGATGACGCTGTCAAAGCCTTCATGGCTAAAAGCCTTAGGGTCCGAAAAAAAAGTTGCATTCAGTCTTTGTTCGTCATTCAACAAAAGTGTATCTCGCAGCTAGGGTTGCCACCTTTTTTTTGAAGAAAAATAGTATTTTTCTTTTTTTATCAAAAAAATATAGAACTTTTAGGAAATTCAGGAAAAAAAATAGTACACATCTATTTTCAATCATTATTTATTTTTCCATGATTATTTATTATTACTTTTCGCTGGACAATGTCAAAGGAGTTGGAGTTACTAACTAAGGCTGGATTCATACTATGATGCCGTTCTCGGTACGATCTCGCTTCGTTCTCGGTCCGGTCAAATCTCACTGTGTCTACACTACTCGATGCCGTTCTCGGTTCGATCTCGATTCATGGTCGACATACGATGTTTAAAAAAAGAATCATATTAATTTTATTCGCCAGAAAATGGAATTCAATTTTTCTATTCAAGAATTAGCAACAATAGCATTTTGGATAAACAAGATATAAATTTAAAAAAAATTATAACAAAAAGAAAAGAAAAAAAGGGGACAAGAAAATATGGGTTTTAGTAAAAGTAAAAGTTTATTACCGAGAAAAGAGGAAGACGAATATTATACTTTATTTCGTCATTTGGTAAATAATGAAGAATAATGTTCATTATATTGATTTAGGATTGTATTCAGGAATATTTGAAATGATTTTAAAAATAATTGAGCGCAAATTTTAAAAAGAAACACATCTTTTCGTCAGGTTACTAATGGTTTGGATAAGGTAAGTAATAAAATATCATCATCTTCCTGCCCTTATCCCACTCTAAGTGGGGTTGGCACAACATGTTATAAACTTGTTGTCACATGATATGGCTACGTATTTTACGACCGGCCGCCTGCCTGACGTCAACTTATCTTAGTCGGATTTTACGACACCTCGATAAGAAAAAGGGTGGTCTATTCTACTTAACCGGATACCACACGGTGAGTCAACTTACCTTAGTCGCCTTTTACGACGTCTCGGTAAGAAATGAGGGTGGTCTATTCTACTCAGCCGGATACCACACGGCGGGTCGACTTACCTTAGTCGCCTTTTACGACACCTCGGTAAGAAATGAGGGTGGTCTATTCTACTCAGCCGGATACCACACGGTGAGTCAACTTACCTTAGTCGCCTTTTACGACATCTCGGTAAGAAATGAGGGTGGTCTATTCTACTCAGCCGGATACCACACGGCGGGTCGACTTACCTTAGTCGCCTTTTACGACACCTCGGTAAGAAATGAGGGTGGTCTATTCTACTCAGCCGGATACCACACGGTGAGTCAACTTACCTTAGTCGCCTTTTACGACATCTCGGTAAGAAATGAGGGTGGTCTATTCTACTCAGCCGGATACCACACGGCGGGTCGACTTACCTTAGTCGCCTTTTAAGACACCTCGGTAAGAAATGAGGGTGGTCTATTCTACTCAGCCGGATACCACACGGTGAGTCAACTTACCTTAGTCGCCTTTTACGACATCTCGGTAAGAAATGAGGGTGGTCTATTCTACTCAGCCGGATACCACACGGCGGGTCGACTTACCTTAGTCGCCTTTTAAGACACCTCGGTAAGAAATGAGGGTGGTCTATTCTACTCAGCCGGATACCACACGGCGGGTCGACTTACCTTAGTCGCCTTTTACGACACCTCGGTAAGAAATGAGGGTGGTCTATTCTACTCAGCCGGATACCACACGGCGGGTCGACTTACCTTAGTCGCCTTTTACGACACCTCGGTAAGAAAAGAGGGTGGTACTATTCTATTCAGCCGGATACCACTCGGCGGATTTATTACCAGACATAATTATTTAATTAATTTTATTTAACATAAATGCTAAACACATGCGGCGCGACTGATGAAAGACTGCAGTTGAAACAAAAGAAGCGAGTTCAGGTCGAGACAGGTCCGATCTCACTTCAGTCAAATTTTCTTGTCGACGAACCGACGCTCGACCGATATCGGATCGGTACTGGCCCGATACTATAGTGTGAATACTCTGATTCTTTTTTATTTAAGAATATTTTACCGGACCGAGAGCGGAGCGAGATCGAACCGAGAACGGCATCATAGTCTGAACCATGCCAAAAGTTCAATTCAGACTATGATGCCGTTCTCGGTTCGTTCTCGCTTTGTAGTTGACATAAGACGTTTTGGAAAATCACTACATATTATAAAACAAAGTCCATATTTCCGTATGTACGCATAAAACTTTAAAACTACGCAACATTTTGATGCGGTTTTTTTTAATAGATAGAGTGATTCCAGAGGAAGGTTTGTACGTATAATAACATTCAATACGGAGTAGAGAAATACTGTAATTTTTGAGGTTTCTGTAAATAATTACATTTTTTTCCGCTTACATTGCAAACGCAGGCTAAACCCTACGAGATTTATCAAAATGATGTACTAAGTATTTGTACACCTTAAAAAGGTCTACAGAAAAGTCCGCGATGGTATATATCTATCTCTTATGGATAACCCACAATAGCAGTTTTTTTCATTTACTTTTTACGAAAAATGATGCCTTATGTTCAAAGCAATTTTTATACAATACAGCATTAATCCTTATCCAATTGAGTACCTTAAATAAATTGTTTATTTAATATAGATCAATATTGCCCTTTACAGCATGTAATTTAAGTGAACATTTTCGGAGATATTACAGATTTAAAATCCCGCGAGGAGGCCGCGCTTAGACCTATAAGCACTTCGACTTTAGCAGCGATGTCGCTCTTTTAAGAGTTTGTTTAAAGACATTCTGTAATTAATTGTAAAAATAAAATACATAGGGAAAATATAAAAGTAAATAAGTAATAATGTACTATATGAATTTAGATATTCCAAAGATAGCAGGAAATCTTCTTGGTATAGGGAAAGGAAATTGTTTTTCTCCAAATTTAACGCTACGGCCACGGGCAGTATTGAATAAATCAAAACAACTGGATCAATTTTAATCATTTTTTTTACACTGACTGACATGGGATATGTATTTTATACCCGTGCGAAGCAGGGGCAGGCCGCTAGTAACTATATAAATTTAATTCAACAGCATTTAGTATTTCAATATAAAAATCAGAAAAGAAAAGCAAGAAAAAATAAAAGGAAAAGAATAACCGAATAATAAAAAAGGCTAAAAGAAAATTAAAAGAAAAGTCAAGAAAAATCAAAAGAATAGCACAAAAAGAAAAAGAATGACAGAAAAGAAGATTCAAAAGAATAGAAGAAAAGGAATAAGAAAGAAAGAAAAGCTGATAAAAAATTATAATAATACAATCACTTATAACAAATTTTATAAAGTACATGATAAATACTTACCTAATTCAGATTCCCACTATTTATTACCTTTAACTTAATTTGATTTAATTAAAACACACTAGCGGCACGACTGATGAAAGTCTGGAGTTAAAACAGAAGCGTGTTCATATTGTCGATGTCGGTACAACGCCGAGACAGGTTCGATCTCGCTCAAGTCAAAATATTCTTTTTGACGAACCGGTGCTGGAGCGATATCGGACCGGGACCGGAGCGATACGATAGTGTGAACACTCTGACTGTTTGTTGTTTAACAATATTTTACCGGACCGAGAACGGAGCGAGATCGTACCGAGAACGGCATCATAGTCTGAATCCAGCCTAACTAAGCCCCGTAAATACATGAATGAGTTTCGTTCAAACATTCCCTATGCAGTGCTGTGGGTGCATTCCATTCACAGTTGATTAAAAACAAGCGCGACAATTCAATTAGCGATAAAATATAGTATTTTTCGTCGTATATTGTTTTTCTATAATATATAGTACAATTGACTAAAATATAGTACGATACTATATAATATAGTACGGGTGGCAACCCTACTCGCAGCATGAATAGTGTTATTTCCATCATATCGTGTTAGTGTATATAGTGTTATTGTATATAACAGCAAGTACAATATTTTTAAATAATTTATAGAATTAGGCGTTACTTTGCGGAGATCCTTAAACAAAAGTAATAATACAATTATTCTGCTCTAATCCGCGATGAAGTAAAATAGAAAATATATATAATGCAAAATGTAGAGTGGACAATCAGTTATCATACCTGATACATGCAGGATTCGTAAAAACATATGCACAAACCTCCACCACCGCCACCACGATACACAAGCACTATATACGTTCACTATCACAAACTCCACAATCGTTTCGCCCCGCAACCGAAGCTTCAGGAGATAGTCTATCTTTTAACGATACTTCGGTTACGGGGCGAAATTATTGTTAATATTATTGTGGTGAATGTATGTGGTGCATGTATCTGGTATGAAAACGGATTGTCCACTACATTAAGCATTATATATATTTTCTATTTTACTTCATCGCGGATTATAACAAAATTATTTTATTTTTATATACGTTTACTATCACAAACTCAACAATCGTTTCGCCCCGCAACCGAAGCATCATCAGGAGATAGACTCCACGACCAAATTCGCAAAATACAATATTTTTGTTGTTGTTTTGGTATAAGATTCTATAATAAAATTCCGCAATCAATTTCAGCTTTGCCATTGCAGCAGTTTAAAAACACTGTTAAAAAGAGGCTGATACAGAAAGCCTACTATACTCTTGAAGATTATTTAGAAGATAAGAATGTGTGGATATAGCTCTCTTTGAACCTGTACAAGACAGTAACGACTTAAATGTAAATAGTATTAAGAATTATATGTTTAAAAGAGCAACCGCCGAGTTTCTTGCTGGCTCTTCTCGGTAGGAACAGCTTTCCGAACCAGCAGTAGAGTTGACGATTCAAAAGCACTTGTTTACAAGTTTATTTGAATAAAGAATAATTTGAATTTGAATTTGTGCTACTTACGTTATTTAGAAATTTGGTCTTTTATCCAAGGTGACAACATGGCTAAGTCCGTGAAGATGACGTAATTGTTAGGATCGCATATATACTTCGAAGAAAACCTTGACAAGCTAGCCAGTCCCCTGAGATACCAAATACGGTTCATTTCAAACACCATTCCGCTACCGCTATCCCCTTTGCAAACTGACGTACCTGTTAAAGTTGAAAATTTAAAAAAAAAACTTCAAAAATACCTCTAGTCGTAATAACTTGTAACCTTTAGACCTTCTGAATCGTTCCCTCATTGCTGAGGATCGTGACCCTTTTTCAAATTATCAACTGCCCTTTTCCAGATGTTGCGATCGGCAGCTCTGTGTAGAGCGGTACTGAAGGGTATATCCAGTTGTGCCGATATTTGGTCTGACCATCGTTTCGGACTCCGACCTCTGGGTCTCTTACCCTCTACTTTCCCTGTAACCATCAGTCGTTCTAAATTGTCGCTAGACCTTCGAGCAATGTGGCCAAAGTATCGCAGGATCTTCTGCAAACAGACACTAGACAGTCGCTGTGTTTTCTCCATTTTTAGTTCTTTTAGAACGGAAACATTAGTGCGCCGGGCTGTCCAGGGGATTCTTAATAACCGACGCCAACACCACATCTCGAAGGCGTCTACCCTTTTCCTATCGGCTTCTTTTAGTGTCCATGTCTCCGCCCCATAGAGAAAAATGGAGAAGACAAGAGTTCGGACCACGTGTACTTTTGTCCGATTTGAAATGTTCCTTTAGTGTGAAATGTGAAATGAACCTTTAGACCAGTGTCTCCCAAATCTTTTTTCATCGTCATCATCATCTTCCTAACTAACTAACTAACTAACTAACTAAGACGATGGTCTAAAGAATATGTTTCATCATCCTCCTTCCTGTCCTTATCCCACTCTAAGTGGGGTCGGCTCAACATGTTATAAACATTCTGTCACATGATTTGGCAGCGTTTTTACGACCGGCCGCCTGGCTGACGTCAACTTACCTCTGTCGTATTTTACGACACCTCGGTAAGAAAGAGGGTGGTCTATTCTGCTAAACCGGATACCACACGGTGGGTCAACTTACCTTAGTCGCCTTTTACGACACCTCGGTAAGAAATGTGGGTGGTGCTATTCTACTCAGCCGGATACCACACGGAGGGTCGACTTACTTTAGTCGCCTTTTACGACACCTCGGTAAGAAATGAGGGTGGTACTATTCTATTCAGCCGGATACCACGCGGCGTTAATCTTTTTGTGCAGTGCCTATTCTTTTTTATGTAATATATATCATCGTTTTCCTGCCCTTATCCTACTCTCAGTGGGGTCGGCACGTTATAAACATCTTGTCACATGATTTGGTCACGTATTTTAAGACCGGCCGCCTGCCTGACATCAACTTACCTTAGTCGTATTTTACGATACCTCGGGAAGAAAGAGGGTGGTCTATTCTACTTGGATACCACACGATGGGTCAACTTACCTTATTCATCTTTTATGACACCTCGGTAAGAAATGACGGTGGTCTATTCTACTAAACTGGATACCACACGGTGAGTCAATTAACCTTAGTCACCTTTGCAACAGCTCAGTTAGAAATGAGGGTGGTCTGTTCTACTCAGTCGGATACCACATGGCGGGCACAAAACGGATGAATAAATAAATTAGTTAATTAAATTAATAAATAGTATACATACACAAAGCAGAAAGAGGAGGCCTATTCACAGCAGTGGGATAGTAACAGGCTGTTACTTTTTTTTTCAAACCGGTACAAATATCGTTAAAGGTTTATTCTTGTGGTATCCGGGTGAATAATATAGACAACCCACTTTTTTACCGAGTTGTCGTTAAAGGCGACTAAGGTAAGTTGACGTCAAGCAGGCGGCCGGTTGGAAAATCATCATCTAAAAGGCTTTTAGAACCAAATTGCATACTTAGTTCGAATTTTAATTTTTAGGTGCTTATTTACTTCAAGTAGAGAAAGAAGGCTGTGATGGTCTAGCGGTGCGACCGTGTGAATCTCTAGAGACGATCATGGGTTCAAACCCGGGCAGACACTAATGAGTTTTTCTATTAAAAAACTTATGTGTCTAATTGATAATTGCAATTTATCACACGCTTTTCGGTGAAGGAAAACATCGTGAGGAAACCTGCATATCTCTGGAGAATTCCGGGGATATGTGTAACCTACCAATCCGCATTGGAGCAGCGTGGTAGGTCTTAGCTCCAACCCTTCTCTCCAAAAATGGAGAGAGGAGGCCTATGCCCAGCAGTGGGATAGTAACAGGCCGTTACTTACTTACTTACTAGAGAAAGAAGGAGGATGCGAAATATCGTTAAAGGTTGTAGAATCGGATTTACCGTTCTTGAAACCTGCGCAGTAAGTAAAGCCGTCAGTGAACTTTGCGTAGAACAAGCTGTGAGAACGGATACAAGTCAGTTGGTCTACTACAGGCATCTCTACCAACATGAGTTCCTCAGTGGCCTCTCCCTTCTCATCAATACCCCATCCAACGACCTAGAATAAAAAGTTATTTTAAAAAAACTACTCGTAAGAAGACTGAAAAGGAAAAACCTTTTGAGTTACTTTAATATAGTGATAGTGTTTTTTTTTTTTTATGAGATAAGGCTAGCGCCTGGCTACGATCTCGCCTGATGGAAAGCGAAAGATGTAGCCTAAGGTGGACTGCGCTTGCCAGTGTAGTGCCTATTCACTCTTTTTTTAAAGTTTTCTAAATCGTACGAGTCCGGAAAGATAGATGAAGGAAGGGAATTCCACGCCTTTGAAGTACGCATGAGGAAAGAAGAGCCGAACCGTTGGGTGCGAGTTTTCGCGGTATTTATAGTATACCGGTGGAGCCCTTCGCGGCGTCTGGTTGTTCGGTCATAGAATGGCGAGGAAGGGATCAGATCAAAAAGATCTGTAGCACACTCTCCGAAATATATCCTGTAAAAAACAGAAAGCGATGCGACTGCTCGTCTATGTTCTAGAGTAGTGAGCTTTCTTTGTGCTAGCTTACTATCGCCTATAATTCTTCTGGCGCGTCGATCCACAGAGTCAAGTGTCTGGAGTTGGTACTTAGCGGACGAAAAGTTGTGCTACTTGAAAGAACACAAGGACAAAGTGTCTCGCATAGCAAGAAAGACTAAATCAAATCAAATATTTTATTTGTGCATTACAGTGTTAAATGGATCTTACATAAGCACACAGTACTGTAAGCTACCCCACAAGAGTGTACAAAAATTCTTTCCGCCAACTGCTATAACCTTAACTTGTACCTAACTCAAACTGTAGGTATTAGCCCACATAACCCACAATAGCAATAGTCTACAGAAAGTCCGCGATGGTATATGTCCATCTCTTATGGATAACCCACAATAGCATTTTTTGTCATTTACTTTTTACTAAAAATAATGCCTTATGTTCAACGCAATTTTTATACAACACAGCATTAATCCTTATCTAATTAAGTGCTTTAAATACATTGTTGATTTAATATAGATCAATATGGCCGTTTACAGCATGTAATTTAAGTGAACATTTTCGGAGATATTACAGATTTAAAATGCCGTGAGGAGGCCGCGCTTCGCCCTATAACACTTCGACTTTAGCAGCTATGTCGCTCTTTCAAGAGTTTGCTTAAAGACATTCTGTAATTAATTGTAAAAATAAAATACATAGGGAAAATGTAAAAGTAAATTAGTAAAAATGTACTATATGAATTTAGATAATCCAAAGATAGCAGACTTTACGTTACGCAGTGAAAAATTGTGATTGTATTCAACGTAAATTTAAAAAAAAATTTAGAGCCAAAAAACGGACAAAACAACATTTTTTTGGTACCACTCTGCATACATATACATACAAGATCAATCAACAAGTAAAATATCTATGCATTTATATCGCGGTTTAACGCTGTTATCGATGAATAAGAAAAATAAACTTACAGAACCTATCTTGCCGACGACATTGCTAAGAGCAATCTGGTCCTCAGGCCAGAGGCAGGCGGCCTTCACGAAGTCTGTGTACTCGACCGGGTCGCGCATCGTAAGGACACTGAGATCTCGGGCGAAGTTCTCATAGAACTCTGGGTATACCGTGATTTTTGATACCTGAATATAAATTAATTACTTACTAGATCTTTAATATTTAAATGAGTTAATCTTGTATGTATATACAGTGCAAACTCTATATAACGACCCTCAAGGGACTGTGCATATTTTGACGTTATAGAGAGTTGTCGTTAAATGACGAAAAATCAGTATTAGAAAAAAAAGTTTATTTCAGACTAGTGTTAGTAATTACATCTAAAACAATTCTTATTCGATCGCTATTGCGTATAGTCTATTATTTTTGTATGACGTCTTTTGCTGCAGCAGTAATTCAGTTGTATTTTTTTAAATATTTTATTCATACCTTGCAATGTTGAGGCATCTTGGTGACAAAGACAGTACAAATTTAGCTGGATTTAGATGCAATCCCAATTTGTAAACAAAAGCACGGATTTCTCAGAAAGTTCGCCATGTGCTATGCCGTTGGTCGAGTTTATTACGAGCTAGGATAATAAAGCGACAAAAGAACGTACACAGCTGCGCTGTTTTTACTTATTTTGGCAACTTAAAATGTACTTTACGAGAAATTATTAAATAGCTGTCGTTATTGAGAGTGGATGCAATGCTATATAGAGTGTATCATTGTATAGGAAACAAGCTAAACCAACCAAAGCCAAATAATATCGACGCTTTAGGAAGTTTTACGTTAAATCGAGTGATGTTATATGGAGTTTACGCTGTATGTATATATATTTTCGAAATCTCGGTAACGGCTCCAACGGTTTTCCTGAAATTCAGCATGTACGGGGTTTTGGGGGAGAAAAATCGATGTAGATAAGTTTTATTTAAAAAATTGACATTTTATCCCCGTTTTCGGGCTCTAAATTTTATTTGTAATTTACGCTGAATACAATCACAATTTTTCGCTGTCAAACGTAAAGTCATGGTAGTTCATTTGGGGAACGGGCGGTCTAGAGAGGTGAAAATACCTAGGATCGAGCCCCACCTTCCCTATTATTTTTTCATTTCTCTTTTCATTTTTTTTGTGTTTTTAATTTTTCTTGCATATTATAACAAAGATGTTTTTTTTATCTCCTTTACTTCACTACATAGTATAAAACAAAGTAGCATTCTTTGTTTGTCCATATATCCCTATGTATGCATAAAACTTTAAAAGTACGCAACAGATTTTGATGCGGTTTTTTTTAATAGATAGGGTGATTCAAGAGGAAGGTTTGTATGTATAAAAACATTCAATACGGAGTAGAAAAATACTGAAATTTTTGTGGTTTCTGTAAATAATTACATTTTTTTCCGCTTACATTGCAAACGTTGGCTAAACCCTACGAGATTTATCATAATGATGTACTAGGTATTTGTACACCTTGAAAAGGTCTACAGAAAAGTTCGCGATGGTGTATGTCTATATCTTATGGATAACCCACAATAGCACTTTTTGTCATTTACTTTTTACGAAAAATAATGCCTTATGTTCAAATCAATTTTTATACAATACTGCATTGATCCTTATCCAATTAAGTACCTTAAATAAATTGTTGATTTAATATAGATCAATATGGCCGTTTACAGCATGTAATTTAAGTGAACATTTTCGGAGATATTACAGATTTAAAATGCCGTGAGTAGGCCGTGCTTCACCCTATAGCACTTCGCATTTAGCAGCTATGTGTCGTTCTTTCAAGAGTTTGTTTAAAGCTGTGAATGTTGTTTATAAAGACATTCTGTAATGAATTGTAAAAATAAAAATGTAAAAGTAAATAAGTAAAAATGTACTATATGAATTTAGATATTCCAAAGATAGCAGGAAATCTTCTTGGTATCGGGAGAGGAAATTGTTTTTCTCCAAATTTAACGTTTGCGGGCCACGGACAATAATAAATAAATCAAAACTACTGGATCAATTTTAATCATTCTTTTACACTGAGTGACATGGGATATATATTTTATACCCGTGCGAAGCAGGGGCAGACCGCTAGTATTTCATAAAATAAACGCCTATCCGGCTGAATAGAATAGACCACTATCATTTCTTACCAAGGTGTCGTAAAAGGCGACTAAGGTAAGTTGAACCACCGTGTGGTATCCGGTTGAGTAGAATAGACCACCCTCCTTTCCGAGGTATGTAAAGAATAATTTGAATTTGAACATAACACAAGTATTAAATTAGGTACTTTGGGTACGGACGACCGTGTGTGTAAGTGTCCCATATAAAAAACACGTACAAATCTTATCTGTACACCCTCTATCGATGTTCTAAGGTTGTGCTTGCCTAGGTAAATGGTAAGAATGTTCTTGTTGACCGGCCTGGAAGACTTCTTGTGTGTGACGCAGTGCGCTGCCGTGATGACATGCTTATGAGAGACTAGAGTACCACCACATATGTACTCACTGTTTGCGGCCTGCAATAAGAAATACACTGTTAAACAAAAGTAATAATAAAATTATTTTGCTATAATCCGCGATGAAGTAAAATAGAAAATATATATAATGCTAAATGTAGAGTGGACGATCGGTTATCTCACCGATGATAACCGATAACCGATATGATAACCGATTGTCCACTCTACATTTAGCATTATATATATTTTCTATTTTACTTCATCGCGGATTATAGCAAAATAATTTTTTTATTACTTTTGTATTATGGATCTCCGCAAAGTAACGCCTAATTCTATAAATTATTTAATAATCGCAATCAATTTCAGCTTTGCCATTACAGCAGTTTAAAAACACTGTTAAAAAGAGGCTGATACAGAAAGCCTACTATATATACGTTAAACGTTATTTAGAAATTTGTTTTTTTATCCAAGTTGAAAACATGGCTAAGTCCGTGAAGATGACGTAATTGGTAGGATCGCATATATACTTCGAAGAAAACCTTGACAAGCTAGCCAGTCCCCTGAGATACCAAATACGGTTCATTTCAAACACCATTCCGCTACCGCTATCCCCTTTGCACACTGACGTACCTGTTAAAGTTGAAATCATCATCTTCCTGCCCTTATCCCACTCTAAATGGGGTCGGCACAACATGGTACAAACATGTCATATGATTTGGCCACGTTTTTTACTACCGGCCGCCTGCCTGACGTCAACTTACCTTAGTCGTATTTTACGAATCCTCGGTAAGAAAGAGGGTGGTCTATTTTACTCAACCGGATACGGTGGGTCAACTTACCTTAGTCGCCTTTTACGACACCTCGGTAAGAAATGAGGTTGGTCTATTCTACTCAGCCGGATACCACACGGCGGGTCGACTTACCTTAGTCGCCTTTTACGACACCTCGCTAAGAAATGAGGTGGTACTATTCTACTTAGCTGGATACAACACGGCTAATGAATCACCTACCAAAATTCGATATAAAGCAATCTGCCAAGGCCATTGACCCTCTAGCGTGGGCTTCCCATAGAACACTAATGGAGTCGCATTGTTGAGTGTCACCTTACCGCATTGCTGGAATTAAATATTAAAAAGATTAAAAATAGGAATAGATTGTCAAATTCAAATTCAAAATTCAAAATATTCATTATTCAAATAAACTTGTAAACAAGTGCTTTTGTATCGTCAACTCTACTGCTGGTTCGGAAAGCTGTTCCTACCGAGAAGAGCCAGCAAGAAACTCGGCGGTTGCTCTTTTAAAAATATATAATTCTTAATACTATTTACATTAAATCGTTACTGTCCTGTACAGGTTCAAAGAGAGCTATATCCACACATTCTTATCTTCCAAATAATCTTCAAGAGTATAGTAGGCTTTCTGTATCAGCCTCTTTTTAACAGAGTTTTTAAACTGATGTAATGTCAAAATGCCTATTTCATATCCTTTAAAACCATCTTATCAACTCATGCGTCACCAACGAGCTAAGCACGCAAGTCAAGTTTAAGACATTAGTCTAAATAATATGTTTCATCATCCTCCTGTCCTTATCCCACTCTAAGTGGGGTCGGCACAACATGTTACAAACATGTCATATGATTTGGCCACGTTTTTTACGACCGGCCGCCTGCCTGACATCAACTTACCTTAGTCGTATTTTACGACACCTAGGTAAGAAAGAGGGTGGTCTATTTTACTAAACCGGATATCACACGGTGGGTCAACTTACCTAGTCGCCTTTTACGACACCTCGGTAAGAAAAGAGGTTGGTTAATACTACTCAGCCGGATACCACACGGCGGGTCGACTTACCTTAGTCGCCTTTTACGACACCTCGGTAAGAAATGAGGGTGATACTATTCTATTCAGCCGTATATCACACTTCGTAAATATTAAAAAGATTAAAAATAGGAATAGATTGTCAAAATGCCTATTTCATATCCGTTCATACCATCTTATCAACTCACGCGTCACCAACGAGCTAAGCAAGCAAGTCAAGACTAATGCCCGATTTTACCGACATCCCCTACAATTTAAGAGACCCCTAAGTATATTTAGGGGACGTTAAGGAGACTATTTTCGTTTCACCAACATTTAGAGGTCACTTAATCGCTTAGGGGACTCTTAAATTTAAGGACTTGATTATCGACCCCCTACATCGACGCTAGTCCAAAGAATATGTTTCAAAGGTCAAAATTCGGACGAAATGGACCAAAGCTGGTGATGACTTGAAAGTGGACGCATTCGTTCTAACAAAGGACGATAATAACCCACCTCTAAATGTGGTATCCGGCTGAGCAGAATAGATCACCCTTGTTTGTCACCTTGGTGTTGTAAAATACGACTCAGGTAACTTACCTGAGTCGTATTTTCGTTAACTAACGTCAGGTAGGTCGTAAATTACGTAGCCAAATCATGTGACGGCATGTTTATAACATGTCGTGCTGACCCCACTTAGAATGGGATAAGGGCAAGAGGATAATGATGATGGTAGAAAATGTCTAAAAAGGATAGACAAAGGGACTTTAAATAACAAAGTGGTAATTTGTATATTCTGTTTTACGAGTACTTACGTATAATTAAATCCGGTTTTGTTAAACCAACTGGTTTATGTTATAATTATATTAATTAATGTTTTTTTTTTTCTTTTTATTGGGATAACAAACAATTACACACTAGGATTACATATTTAAACTTAAATGAAATATTTATAATTATGTTGGTGTGTAACCCGCACCGTTACCCACGTATTAATTATTGTGTTAGAGAGTGTTTTCTTAGATATTGAGGTTATTATGTTTATAGAGTTATGTTTTAACTGTCTCATTTAATTGATTTAATAATTTCGACAACTCTGTTTCTATATTGAACAGACGATAAAAAGAATATATCAAGATTTTCAAAATCATTGTTATATGACTGGCATATCCGTTGTAATGGAGCACGTTTATATGCGTTCCTTTTGCAATTTTTAACAGCAAATAACTGGCGTTTTTTACATATACGCTGTGGACGGTGTACTGTGCTAAGACGTATTTCATTTGTTAAAGTGATACAATCGAATTTATGGCGGCAGATGTTGTACAATACCATTTGGTCCAAAAAAAAATGTTAATGTTATGATCACAGAAGATGAACAATATACGTGCAATAATCTAATAGCATATTGTATCAATTAATAATAATTATGATGTATCCACTTCATATATATCGCATTTGAGTTGCAATGGCATAACTCAAAAAACAAATGTTTTGAACTAGGAAGGTTTAAATTGTTTAAATACATACCCTGTTTAGCAGCAATACTGTAGAACTCACAATTCAATATATGCCGTTTAAGCAGACAAAAGCCTTCCTTATACGTTTTCCTTAACAATGAATACTTTAAACCCATTTAACTCAAAACATGATTTTTTGTCTTATACCACTATTGCAGCTTAAGCGATATAAGGGCGGAAGATGATTTGTGAACAGTTTATGAAATTTCTTATTAAAACTTCGATGCAACGAATTATCAGTTGTTATTTTTGTAGTAAAGTAGCAGCTTGTTACTATCCCACTGCTGGTTATAGGCCTCCTCTCCCCGTTTTTGAAGAGAAGGGTTGGAACTAAGACCTACCACGCGGCCCCAATGTATATTCGTAGGTTACACTTATCCGTAGAATTCTAGAGATATGCAGGTTTCCTCACAATGTTTTCCTTCACCGAAAAGGGTGTAATAAATTACAATTATCAATTACAAAAGTAATAATTATATATATTTTCTATTTTACTTCATCGCGGATTATAGCAAAATAATTTTATTATTACTTTTGTATTATGGATCTCCGCAAAGTAACGCCTAATTCTATAAAATTAATTATCAATTAGTATGTGTCTAATTAGTTTTAATGGAAAACTCGTTGGTGCCTGTCCGGTGTTCGAACCCGTGATCTCTACAGAGTCGCACGGTGTCACCGCTTGGCTATTACAGTTTTATACTGTCGACCAATAGGAAAAGGGTGGCGTGGAAGGTGAATATGTCTAATTTGTTAAGGGTTTGTATGCATTGGTTCAAATGTGACGCTAATCGGAGCAAACATGAAAAATAACCAATCCCATCTGGAAGCTTTTGAAACAGAGTATGACTATGTATTACTTACATCTTTATTTTGATCGTTGGTTTGAGACGTTTCTGTGCTGGAGGTAGTAGTAGTTCCGTCAGAATGTGAGATAATTTGCGTCCCAGGTGACCAATATTCGGATGGATCAACCTTGCTGCTGATATAAAAGTATTTAAAATTATACTTATTATAAAACGAATGCGACCAACCTCCTTTCTTACCGAGGTGTCGTAAAAGGCGACTAAGGTAAGTTGACCCACCGTGTAGTATCCGGTTTAGTAAAATAGACCACCCTCTTTCCTACCGAGGAGTCGTAAAATACGACTATGGTAAGTTGATGTCAGGCAGGCGGCCGGTCATAAAACGCAGCCAAATCATGTGACAGCATGTGTATAACATGTGTGCCGACCCCACTTAGGGTGGGATAAGGGCAGGGTGGGACTTATTATAAAATGAAGTCGTCAAAAGCTGACTGTCTGGATGTGATCGATTTTCTCAAAATATACTGAACGGATTTTGGCGCGGTTTTAATTAAAAGATAGTGCAATTCTTCCAGAAGGTCTAGGTTAGTAGTAGTAGTATATTTCCGATGAATGTAAACTGCGGTTGTATAAAACGCTCACCTGCTGGGAGCTGTACTCGCGTGCGCCGTGTAAATATATATAGGTACTTAAGCAGATATATACTTAAGTAATGTACTAGAGGATTGTAGATCTACAAAAATACTACAAAAAAGTCCGCGACAGCATCTCTATATTTATTTTATTTATTTATTTTTTTATTTATTGTTCTTTTTACACATATATTTAGAAAAGAGAAAGAAAAAAATAAAAATTAAAAAAAAACACATGTATAAAGGCGGACTTATCCCTAAAAGGGATCTCTTCCAGTCAACCTTTGAGTAATAGAAGAAAAGGGCTAGAATTGAAGAAGAAAGAGAGTGCGGGTCATATAGAGAAAAAAAAAGTTTATATAAATTGAACTATTTAATCTATTAAATAATTTTGTTAAAATAAATAGATAAAAGGATGCTACTAATATATAATATTTCGTATGGTTAACTCACTATAACGACTTTTATAAAAGTAATAATAAAATTTTATTGTTATAATAAATGCGCGATGAAGTAAAATAGAAAATTTATATAATGCTAAATGTAGAGTGAACGTTTTCATACCTGATACATTCAGGATTCGTAAAAACACATGCACAAAACTCCACCACAGCCACCACAATACAAAAGCACTACATGCGTTCATTATCACAAACTCAACAATCGCAAAGCTTTGTGATTTTGTCGTGGAGTCTATCTCCTGATGGTGCTTCGGTTGCGGGGCGAAACGAAGTGGGGTCGGTACAACATGTTATAAACATGTTGTCACATGATTGAACTACGTATTTGACGACACCTCGGTAAGAAAAAATGTGGTCCATTCTACTTAACCGGATACAACAAGGTGGATCAACTTGCCTTAGTCGTTTTTTACGAAAACTCGGTAAGAAATGAGGGTGGTCTATTCTACTCAGCCGAATACCACACGGCGGGTCGACTTACCTTAGTTGCCTTTTATGACATCTCGGTAAGAAATGAGGGTGGTATTCTATTCAGCCGGATAGCACACGGCAGCTTTCATTATATTCCATTATATAAAACAAATTTTGAACTTACATGCTAAACGGGTTAACATTCACATCTGATGGGTTAGAAGTTGGTATATACACAGGCCCTTCACCAGAAGGCTTTTCTTGAACTGGATTTCTGTTATATTGTGACCCGATTATCGACCTCGGTTCTGTAGAACTATTAACTGGCTTATTATCTGAAGGTTCTGGAGGAGTTTCGTCAGGTTGGACCACTGTTTCAGCTGTATCAAGTGTGTTAATTGCAGTTTGATGTCTCTTGTTGCATATCTCCCTCCCATTAAGCCTAATCTCTAATACATTTGGCGTTTTCTTTAGAATATCATACTTCACGAAGAAACGAACTGACGTTGGGGGTCCTGGATGGAGTTTCGCTTTAGTATTTTCGATCTTGAAATTTATGTTATCTGACGTTGTCACATGTCCGAACCAGTTCTGGAATGGTGGGAAAAATCTGTAAATTTTTTGGGCACAATTTGGACTAGCGAAAAATATGTTATTAAGTCACATAAGGAGAATAAGCAAGAAAATGAGAAACAGGCACGATACAGAAAAAAAATAATCTTAGTCCGCAAAAAGGTATCATGGAAATCTACGCTAATGGCAAAGGTAAAGTAAAGTAATGGCTTGTTACTGTCCCACTATTGTACAATTTACTATCCCACAGTCGGCTATAGGCCAAGATCCTCTTTGGAGAGAAGAGTTAGAGCTTACATTGACCACGATGCTCCAATGCGGATCGGTAAGTTATATACCCCTAGAATTCTCTTAAGACATGGAGGTTTCCTAACGATGTTTTCCTTCACCGACAAGTGTGATAAATTGCAAATATCAATTAGGCACATAAGTTTCTTTCATTACATGGGTTTTATAGGATTCACGAGAAAGTAAAGTATTCTGGTAATAGCCTGTAACTAATTAACTGCTGGAACACGATCTCGTATCTTCTTTAAGAAAGAAATGTTGGAGCATTGACTGGCTATAAGCAAAGGAATGATGACTTTTCTTTCTCAACCGATGGATGTCCATTTGAATATAGGTCTCCTTAAGGAATCTCCACAATCCACGATTTTGTGAATGGAACCAGCGGCTTCCCGCGACCTTTTTGAGGTCGTCTGTCCTACTCGTTGAGGGTCAACCGACGCTTCGCTTTCCGGTGCGAGTTCGCCATTCCAGCACCTTAGGACCCCAACGCCCATCGGCTCTACGTACTACGTTCAGCCCATTGCCACTTTAGCATCGCGACACGGTGAGCTATGTTACTAACTTACGGTTGCTCTGGTTCTTCTAAGGATCTCATCATTCCTGATTTAATCGCGTAGAGATACACCAAGCAGATGATAACAGTTTTATTTTACCATGCTGCTTTCAGTACATTTCTCATATTATTTTGTTAACATTATATCTCAAATCAAATCAAAATAATCTTTATTCAAATAAGCTCTTTCAAGCACTTTTGGGTCGTCAAGGATCAATATGATTAATGAAACTACAATTGGTTCGGAATGTTGCTCTTACCGAGAAGAACCAGAAAAAAACTCGGCGGTCAATCTTTTAAACATTTTCAAATTCAAAATATTCTTTATTCAAATAAACTTGTAAACAAGTGCTTTTGAATCGTCAACTCTACTGCTGGTTTGGAAAGCTGTTCCTACCGAGAAGAGCCAGCAAGAAACTCGGCGGTTTCAATTTTAAATTATTAAACCGCTGTCCTGTATGAAGCAGAAAGGATTTTCAAATCCAGGCTTTTTTATCATCCAAATAATCTTCAATTTTGTAATATGCTTTATGTATAAGTACATCTCTTATACTTAACTTAAACCTTTCTGTAGACTGGTCCAGTATCTCCTTTTATCATTTAGCAATAAGACCTTTGCACGCCTTATGCTTCTTTAGTTAAGTTTCTTTTTGTACCTTGTGTTATTTAATTAGTGTGCGATAAAGAATTTCTGTCTCCTTCCTGGAACAAGGTTCTTACCCCCAATAAGTCCGCTTTCCTATCGAGCACGATGTCCAACCACAGCGAATGCAACGTGGTGTCTGTAGAGATGTGCAAGACTCCGTACCAACGGTCTGGTTCAGTGTTGCCAGGTTCAAACATGAAAACGTTGGGGCATGGAGAGACTGGCGTGGACTGTCCGTTTGTGGTGAGGAACATAGATATAACTAGTAATAAAATTACTCCAATCTGCAAACAAAAAGGGATGATTTTGAACGCATCATTTAAGTAATACCTGGGTGACCGTTAGCTCGGGATTTTCTTTAGAATCATCATTCTCTTGCCCTTATCCTACTCTAAGTGGGGTCGGCACAACATGTTATGATCATGTTGTCACATGCTTTGGCTTCGTATTTTACGACCGGCCGTCTGCCTGACGTCAACTTATCTTGGTCGTATTTTACGACACCTCGGTAAGAAACTAGGGTGGTCTATTCTACTCAACCCGATACTACACGGTGTGTCAACTTACCTTAGTCGCCTTTTAGGACACCTCAGTAAGAGAGAGGGTTGCCTATTCTACTCAAACGGATACCACACGGTGGGGGAACTTACCTTAGTCGCCTTTTACGACACCTCGGTAAGAAAGAGGGTGGCCTATTCTACTCAAACGGATACCACACGGTGGGGGTACTTACCTTAGTCGCCTTTTACGACATCTCGGTAAGAAAGAGGGATCTATCCTATTCTACCAGATACCACACGGCGAGTCAACTAACCTTAGTCGCCGTTTACGACACCTCGGTAAGATGTGTGTGGCCTATTCTACTCAGCCGGATATCACCATATAAAAAAATATGCAAAAAAAATAGGGGTGATATCTGGATATTCTGAATTCGAGACAGCCCGTTCCCAAATTTGCTATTACGATAATATTTCACTGGCCCGTTGGAGCAGTGGGTAGTGACCCTATCTTCAGCTCCGCGGGTCGCGGGTTCAATTCCCGCCGAGGGCCAACATTTTCTATAAATGAATTTGTTGGTTTTTGAGCCTGGGTGTATATTTGTATTTAAGTATGTATTTAAAAAATATATAAGTATATATTCACCAGTTGTCTGTCACCCATAACACAAGTATTAGGTTACTTACTTTGGGGACTGACGACCGTGTGTGTAAGTGTCCCATATATTTATATTTATTTCAAAATATTTCAACGAACGCACACTTGGCTACAATAAACAATTAAAGATTCTTTAAGAAAAATATAAAGAATTCTAAGCATCAGACACCTGATAAGGAAAACCAGTTAAATGATGCGACGCAAAATAATTGGTATAAATTACTTACGTTTTATACTTTTTATGCTTCAAATATATGACGTTACAAAAATATTGGCGCAGATGGTAAGGGTAAGTAACGGCCTGTTACTATCCCACTGCTGAGAATAGGCCTCTTCTCTCCATTTTTGGAGAGAAGGATTGGAGCTAAGACCTACCACGCTGCTCCAATGCGGATTGGTAGGTTACACATACCTCCAGAATTGTCTACAGATATGCAGGTTTCCTCACGATGTTTTCCTTCACCGAAAAGCGTGTGATAAACTGCAATTATCAATTAGACACATAAGTTTTTAAGAGAAAAACTCATTGGTGTCTGCCCGGGTTTGAACCCGTGATCGTCTCTAGAGATTCACACGGTCGCACCGCTGGGCCATCACAGATGGTAAGGGTAAAAAGCAATAAACATTATTGATGGCCACCTCATGTAATACTTGTGCTTTAAAAAACTTTAAAATATATTTATTATTATATTATATTTATATAGACACAGTATCCGCCGTGTTGTCCAGCTGAGTAGAATAGACCACCCTCATTTCTTGCCGAGGTGTCGTAAAAGGCGACTAAGGAAAGTTGACCCACCGTGTGGTATCCGGCTGAGTAGAATAGACCACCCTCATTTCTTGCCGAGGTGTCGTAAAAGGCGACTAAGGAAAGTTGACCCACCGTGTGGTATCCGGCTGAGTAGAATAGACCACCCTCATTTCTTGCAGAGGTGTCGTAAAAAGCGACTAAGGAAAGTTGACCCACCGTGTGGTATACGGTTTAGTAGAATAGACCATCCTCCTTCTTACTTAGGTGTCGTAAAATACGACTAAGGTAAGTTGACGTCAGGCAGGCGGCCGATCGTAAAAACGCAGCCAAATCATGTTACAGCATGTTTATAACATGTTGTGCCGACCCCACTTAGAGTGGGATAAGGGCAGGAGGATATATATATTTATATAGACATAGTATCCGCCGTTGTATCCAGTTGAGTAGAATAGACCACCCTCATTAGTTGCCCAGGTGTCGTAAAAAGCGACTAAGGTATGTTTACCCGCCGTCCGGCTGAGAATAATCCATAGAAGGCGATTAAGGTAATTTGACGTCAGGCAGGCCGTTCTTAAAATAACTAGCCAAAACATGTTTAAAACATGTGCCAACTCCAGTTAGAGTGGGATAAGGGCAGGGTGATAATTTATATAGACATTGCATAAGATTATTTTTAACGATTACAATTTTTACCGAAAAATGACGATATTTTTTTAACAAAAAAACCGGTTTTAAACATTAAGGAGTTTCATCCTTCCTCTCAAAGTTTCCATTTAATGGTTAGTTGTGAAAATGTTTTAAACGAACCAACTTTTGATGCATGAATTGAATACATTTAAACTGAAGTAGTAGAAGATTTTAAACCTTTGCGATTGATTTTATTAACTGCAAAATTATTCGCCAACTAGTAACTGTGTAATTAGTTACTGTAATGTATTGATTGATTTTATGAATTTCTAAACATTGAAATTATAAAAAAGAATTAAAACATAATAACACAAAAACAATAACACATGGGCTGTTTACACTACGAAATCCAAAAGTAGTAACAATTAGATAAAAACTAGAACACTTTATTAACACAAAATAAATATCTTACCATTATTTCTGCACTTAAATGTAAAACTTCTCAAAAACTCATAATATAACTAAGTTACATCCTTCTTTTGCAAAAACCAGTTGTAGAATAAATACGTTTTATAGAATCGTCTGCAGAATGCAATTATATATGATACAAACAATCGCCAGCGGTTCCGCCCGCCCGAAAGATTAATACCGTAATATAGTATTTTATATATATATATCCTCCTACCCTTATCCCATAAACTTTTTTTTTCTCCATATGACCCGCACTCTCTTTCTTCTTCAATTCTAGCCCTTTTCCTTCTATTACTCAAAGGTTGACTGGAAGGGATCCCTTTTAGGGATAAGTCCGCCTTTATACATGTGTTTTTTTTTTAATTTTTATTATTTTCTTTCTATTTTCTAAATATATGTGTAAAAAGAAAAATAAATAAAATAAATAAATAAATATCCCACTCTAAGTGGGGTCGGCACAACATGTTATAAACATGTAACATGATTTGGCTGCGTTTTTACGACCGGCCGCCTGCCTGACGTCAACTTACCTTAGTCGTAATTTACGACACCTCGGTAAGAAGGAGGGTGGTCTATTCTACTAAACCGGATACCACACGGCGGGTCAACTTACCTTAGTCACCTTTTACGACACCTCGGTAAGAAATGAGGGTGGTCGATCCTACTCAGCCGGATATCACACGGCAGATCAACTTACCTTAGTCGCCTTTTACGACACCTCGGTGGGAAATGAGGGTGGTACTATTCTACTCAGCCGGATACCACACGGCTACGTAATATAGTATTTTGATAAACATAAAAATTGTTAAAGTGGGTTAACCTTAAAAGCTAGATATATACTGTCGCGGACTTTCATTTAGAACATTTAAAGGGGAACAATTTAGTAATACATGATTTTTGAATAACTATCACCGTTTACTCAGCGCACACAAGGAAAGCTTTAAATTTTGCCGTTTTCTTATTATTTTTTATTGCTGCCCCTCTCCTATTCATCTTAGCGTGATGTTATATAGCCTATAGCCTTCCTCGATTAATGAACTAACTTACACTGAAAGAATTTTTCTAATCGTTTCAGTAATTCCTGAGATAAGCGCGTTCAAACAATCAAACAAACAAACTCGTCAACTTTATATATTAATATAGATATGAAGTATATATACATAACTTTTAATGACAGATAGATGCTGAATCATTATATAAACGAAAAAGAATAATAGTATTTATGTGAGTTTTCCTTAATTTTGTATTATACGAGTTATTAATGTCTTGGAAAAATGAGAGAAATTTAATGTCGTATTGAGCATTGAACAGGTTTAGCCTAGATTTTAATTGATAAGTTTTCTCAAAAGTAATGAAAATATTATCTTTGCCTATGTATTATTTTTATTATACAAAAAACATTCTTAAATAAATATAAATGAACGGAAAAATATTATTATCCATACAAATTTATCTTTACATAATTTAGACCTCTGTAACCGAACTAGGTTTCCCTGTATCTCGGTATGAAAATATTATTTTAGTTAGTAGAAGCTATGGTAGCCCAGCGGTGAGACCGTGCGACTATTTCGAGGGGGTCAGGGTTCAAATCCCTACAGAAGCCAATGAGTTATTCTATTAAATTTGTGTTATTGTTAATTGCAATTTACCACTCGTTTTTTGGTAAAAAAAACATCGTGAGGAAACCTGCATATGAACTCATGCACTGCTAACCACAAATATAAACAAACACTGCACACATTCACTACGACAAAATCATACAACCATTGTTGAGATCGCTGTCCGCATTATTTAATTCTGCAGTCATTGGAATTTAATCGAAAAATCATAAAAGTAATTGCAAATTTTTAATTACTCCACATAATAAAGACGAAATTGAATAGAATATTCCATTCATAAAATATAAAAGCGACTTTGCTCGAAGCTTTGGAAGCTAATAGTTTATTCAGCTGCACTTTGCTTCTGAATTAAGTGATCTTTCAGACGTGATGGATAAATCGCAGCGATTTCAGTATCACCAAATATTTTGTGACTGATAACACCGTTAACAGAATTAATGATGTGATGGCTTTATCTCCTCAAACTCATGATCTTTATTGTCATAGACATTATTGGTAATATATACCAGACATTTCTAACAGAACTGTTAAACCAAGCCTTATTATTAAATTTATTTGTGCTCAGTGATGTCATAAGCGAAAGATATAACTTACTATACCTATAAACAAAGTATTTTTTGGCTGCGATTTTGAAATTTTCGAACTAAAAATCTACCGTTTATTCTAGATTTAGACGTGTCAAGCAAATATCTTACAAAATCTATTATATTGTTGGACCTCTAAAGTGTTAAAATAATGAACAAACTCACAACCTTTCAGCTTTATTATAATACTAGTTAAACTCAAACTTTGCTGTGAGTAATCGTCATTTCTTTTCTTATTATCGACTTCCTCTCTTATGCGTGTTGTACTGATGATTTTTTATCCACGAAAATATATAACTGAGCGCATAATGCTTGTATAATGTTATTGTAACTTTATTATTTGAAAATTACACAATAAGATAGCACAATATTTTTTTAATTGATTAATTATGGACCGAGTGTCTGTAAAATAAAACTTAGAAGAAAAGAATATATCCAGTTATTTTTTCTGACATTATGGCAGACCTGATTAATCATGATAAGTAAATTACTCAAAACACCTGCAGCCTTAATGTAGGTATATACTTTTTCGTATATCTTCGTTTTAACCTTTTTAAACCGTTTGTACTTTAAAAAAAAGAAAATACATAGATCTTATGAACTAGAAATTAATTTACGAAGTTCTGTAATAAAAAAAATAATTATAGTAGATAAATTTATCATTATCTTTTCTATTAACAAGATTATAAAAGGTTTATTACTGAACACAGTCAAGTAAAAAACGTCACAAAATGAAATTTATTTTGCCGTGTGGTATCAGGCAGGCGGCCGGTCATATAATACGTAGCCTAATCATATGACAACATGTTTTTAACATGTTGTGCCGACCTCACTTAGAGTGGGATAAAGGTAAGAGGATGATGATGTCACAAAATACAATTTTTTCTCCATTTCAATAATATTATGGCTAATTTGTTGGTCGTATCATAAAAACGAATAATTAATATGAGAGAATTTCTCATAATACAAATGTAGCGACAAAGATAACTCTTGTGAAGACTCCCTAAGAAAAATAATTCAGAAACGTCGAGGGAACTTGCGTTGTCATTTTATATGTCCACTAAACGTAAGCTAAAATGCAGAATCAAAATTAAATCTCCGTCCAATATGAAGACCTTTGTACGCGTATCAGCATCCTCCTGCCCTTATCCCACTCTAAGTGGGGTCGGCACGACATGTTACAAATATGCTGTCACATGATTTGGTCACGTATTTTACGGTCGCCCGCTGACATCAACTTACCTTAGTCGTATTTTACGACACCTCGGTAAGAAAGAGGGTGGTCTATTTTATTCAGCCGGATACCACACGGCATTTATGTATGGCATTTTATTGTATTTAATATATTATTTTACGCATATAATATAATATTATTATATTATTACATATTACTTTTAATTGAATTTTTATTGGTTATTATTTAATGAGTCTCATTTTTTTTTTATGACAATTATACACACGGTCATCGGTCCCCAAAGTAAGTAACTTAATACTTGTGTTATGGGTGACAGACAACTGGTGAATATATACTTATATATTTTCTAAATACATGCTTAAATACGAATATACACCCACCCTATTATACTTTATATAGGTATACATTTTTTTAATTTAAGACTGGTTGGCTGGAAGAGATTCCAATTATGGGATAATCCCGCCGTTGCACAATAGGTTATTTTTTTAGCATTTTTATATTAATTTAAATTTATGCAATAAAGAGATTACAAACAAACAACAACAACAGAAAGAAAACTTAAATCAGCTAATTCTCCTAGATCGCCTGATTATATAGATTAGCAATATTACATCTAGCTAGTGCTACATAAATATATACTTTATTTCTAAACTCATAAGTTTCATTTTTAATTACATAATATAATTAGTATTACAGCAAAATTGCTATTTAAATGATTCGCAACCATAACGTCTCTCTTATTAAGTCCTTTATCCTCTGGCCTCTAGTCATAATTTTCTAATAAATTTTCTTTTAAGAGATAATTGATTTCCCTGACTGATAATTTGCACGTAAATGAGGTGAGTAGAGAAAGAAAAATGATTGAATTGATATGAAAAAATAATTAGATCATATCGGATAGGCTTTTTAGAGGTCAATTAAATGTGAAAAACGAAGTCGAAAGAATTGAATTTATGAGTCATTTTTTCTCTTTAAGTCCCAAGAAAGGTTCTTATAATTATCACAATCTAGAGATAAGTATTAAGACTTATAAGTGAAATTTAATTTTAAGTAAAAATGCAGTAGTGGATTTGCACATCTATCGCCAAGCTTATATAATAACAAATATTACGCGAACTATACGCAAAATTTAAAGTTTTCCTTGCGTGCGCTGAGTAAACGGTGTTAGTTATTAAAAAATCATATTACAAAATTAAAAGTGCGCGACAGCATATGTCTAGCTTTTAATTCAACTTTAACCATTTTTATGGTTATCAAAAGACTATATTACGGTTTTAATCATTCCACGCGGGCGGAGCCGCCAGGATTGCTAGTCACACATATTTTGTATATGTGTACTACCTGGTTACTAATATAGCTTCACTAGCACAGGTGCTTATTACATTCAGTTAGTAAATCCGGTTAAAAACATTCGCACACTCGGCGCTCTGAAAACCAGGTTAGAACTAATAAAAACTTTGGCCGAACTTTGCTCCAACTGTCGGCAGCAGACAAACAAAACTCACCGTATTTCACAGGGGCCAGTTGAAATGTTCGTGATTTGACGGTTTAATTAAAAATTTCAGGACATGAGGTTTAACTGTAGCAGGTATATTTATTTTATTTAACACAAAACTTTGTATATGTATAATATACTAGCTTTTACATGCTATTTCGTTCGTGTTAACTGTTGTAGCGTAATAGGTTTATAATAGACCTATCCTATATGTATATATAGCCTATATATATCCTTATTAGTTAAAAAAATGTAAATATGGTGTCAAAAAATAAAAATTTCGCAGGTGACACCGCGGGATATTACTGTATATAGTCCTTTTATATCCCGCGGGATATTACTATATATAGTCCTATATTATGACTGGCCCGTTGGCGCAGTGGGTAGTGATCCTGCCTTCAGCTCCGCGGGTCGCGGGTTCGATTCCCGCCGAGGACCAACATTTTCTATAAGAAAAAATGAATTTGTTGGTCTTTGAGCCTGGGTGTATATTTGTATTTAAGTATGTATTTAGAAAATATATAAGTATATATTCACCAGTTGTCTGTCTACCATAACACAAGTATTAAGTTACTTATTTTGGGGACAGACGACCGTGTGTGTAAGTGTCCCATATATTTATTTATTTATTTATTTATTATTTATATTATATAGTAATATCCCGCGGTGTCACCCGCGAAATTTTATATTTTGACACCTTACTTACATTTTTATGAGGTATCCCTATTTTTTGAAAATGTAATATAGCCTATGTTGCTCAGTAAAGATTCAGCTTTTAATGGTGAAAGAATTTTTTAAATCGCTCCAGTAGTTGTGAAAACATTACAAACATACATACAAATTTTTCCATATATTTTTATATATTCTATTATTAAGCCGTGTGGTAACCGGCTGAATAGAATAATACCACCCTCATTTCTTACCGAGGTGTCGTAAAAGGCAACTAAGGTAAGTCGACCCGCCGTATGGTATCCGGCTGAGTAGAATAGACCAACCTCATTTCTTACCGAGGTGGCGTAAAAGGCGACTAAGGTAAGTTGACCCACCGTGTGATATCCGGTTTAGTAGAATAGACCACCCCCTCTTTTACTAAGGTATCGTAAAAGGCGACTAAGGTAAGTTGACGTCAGGCAGGCGACCAGTCTTATAATATCTAGTCAAATCATGTGACAACATGTTTATAACATGTAATGCCGATCCCACCTGAAGTGGGATCAGGGCTGGAGGATGTAGATCCCTTTGCTCAAAAAATTCCTTTAAAAAGCTTGAAATAAAAACGGAGGTTTCTGTTTATTGCAGGATATACATTTTAAACAAAACAATATCTAATTTCTCAATAACATGCGTCACTGTGAATTTTTAAATAATTCTTATGACTTATTATGTTATATGTTCAAGACGACGATACGGAAAAAAAATGGATACATTTTATCTTAATATTGCCTTAATTGTTTCCATCATCAATGTTAACAACTTTGCGCGTACGCATAACCTCAACGTAAGAAAAACTCCGACAAAATACTTTCATCTCTTTCGTTTATATCGCGATTAAACATCTATCTCTGTCATTATAAACGATAAACTTGACCTTTGGAGTAATATTTCTATATTCCGCCTTTATTCTTTAAGTCGGAATCGCGAAAGACGCTTGTGACGTCGTGAATTTATATCGTTCGGTTTGATGCACAACAAATATGGTAAGAAAATGTTTTAGTGTTTAATGTGAAGTGTTTTTTGTGTTTTTTTGTGTCTACAACCATTTGAAATCACGTTTGTGTACATTGACAATGCGTTGAGGAAAATATGCGATCAGGAATCCAATAACACAAGCAATTATGTTATTATTAAACTAGATGTTAGAAATATTGTGTATGTGTTTGTTATTTAGGAAAAACATAATACTTTTATACGTGTTCAGTAGAAATTAGCTCAGTTTAAATAAGAATTTATACACTAGCAATCGCCAGCGGCTCCGCCTGCGTGGAAAGATTTAAACTGTAATATAGTATATTGATAACCATAAAAATGGTTAAAGTAGGTTAACCTTAAAAGTTAGATGTTGTCGCAGACTTTTATTTAAAACTTTTAGAGGGAAACAATTTTGTAACACATGATTTTTGAATAACTTTCACCGTTTACTCGGCGCACGCAAGGAAAGCTTTAAATTTTATCGCTTTCGTAATATTTTTTAATTGCTGTTCCTTTCCTATTTATCTTAGCGTGATGTTATATAGTCTATAGTCTTCCTCGATAAATGGACTATCTTACACTGAAAGAATTTTTCAAATCGGTCGAGTAGTTCCTGAGATTAGCGCGTTAAAACAATCAATCAAACAAACAAACAAACAAACAAACAAACAAACAAACAAACAAACAAACTCTTCAGCTTTATATATTAGTATAGATATATAAGCTACAGACTAACTTAGTTACTAAAGTCGAGGTTTGATTAATTCGTTACAGACTAAAATTTAACTTAAGCTTTGAAATATAAATTACAATTAAATTGGAAGAAAATATTCTAGAATCTTCCACAGAAATTGTGAAATATTGTCACAGGGGATATTATCAATCAAAAGATATTACAGTAACGTCTAAAATTGATACAAAAGGACATTTCCAATGGTTTTGATAGACTCGATCGAATGGACGAATTTTGATGAAATTTGCAACATAACTTTTAAAAAGTGGGAAATAAATATGACAAACAAACCTGTTTTTATTTTGGGAACATGGAAATAATATATCTTGTATTATTGAGCCTCCTGGCCTTATCCCTTATAAGTAGGGTCGGCACAACATGTTATAAACATATTGTCACATGATTTGGCTAGATATTATAAGACCAGCCGCCTGCCTGACGTCAACTTACCAAATTAGTCTTTTACGACACCTCAGTAAGACATTAAGGCCTATTCTACTTAGCCGAATACCACACGGTAGGTCAACTTGCCTTAGTCGCCTTTAACGGCTCCTCGGTAAGAAATGGTATTGGTCTATTCTAATCAGCCGAATATCACGCGGCGGAAGACATAACGTTATTTATAGTACCAAAAGGTGCATTTAGTTAAATACTCTCAAGAAATCAGTACAATTCTATATTTAATAACATGAATTTAATGCATATGCGTGTGGTATCCGGCTGAATAGAATAGTACCACCCTCATTTCTTACCGAGGTGTCGTAAAAGGCGACTAAGGTAAGTCGACCCGCCGTGTGGTATCCGGCTGAGTAGAATAGACCAACCTCATTTCTTACCGAGGTGTCGTAAAAGGCGACTAAGGTAAGTTGACCCACCGTGTGGTATCCGGTATAGTAAAATAGACCACCCTCTTTCTTACCGAGGTGTAAAATACGACTGAGGTAAGTTGACGTCAGGCAGGCGGCCGGTCGTAAAAACGCAGCCAAATCATGTGACAGCATGTTTATAACATGTTGTGCCGACCCCACTTAGAGTGGGATAAGGGCAGGAATTTCACTTTTTTACAGTTTTTATCAAAAGGTAGTGCAATTCCTGCGGAAGGTTTAGGTTAATAATACAATACCGTTTTATATAAATTGCGTTGAAAAGGTCGCATGGTTGAAAAACTCGCCCGTTGGGAGATTTACTCGCGTGCGCCGAGTAAATAAACAGGAATACACTAAAGTAATGTACTAGAGTATTGTAGATCTATCAAAATACTACAAAAAAGGCCGGGACAGCATGTCTCTATCTCTTATGGTTAACTCACAATATCATCTTTTAGTTTTTAAAATTTCAATTCGGAAAAGATTTAATGACACGCTGATTTTCATTTGGGCAGGCACAGCTAGTTACTCTATAAATTAGCTTTTAAGCTTATTAAAGGCAATCCATTTTAAGTAACGGCCTGTTACTAACCCACTGCTGGACATAGGCCTCCTTTCTCCATTTTTGGAGAGAAGGATTAGAGCTAAGACCTACCACCCTGCTCCAATGCGGATTGGTAGGTTACACATATCCACAGGATTCTCTAGAGATATGCAGGTTTCCTCACGATGTTTTCGTACAAATGATGATAAATTGCAATTAATTAGACACATAAGTTTTAATAGAAAAACTCATTGGTGTCTGCCCGGGTTTGAACCCATGATTGTCTCTAAAGATTCCCACGTCGCACCGCTGGGCCATCACAGCTATTAGTCCTTAGCCTGGTTAAATTGTTTTATTAAGCAAGATTGTGACCGGTAAATGAAAAAGTATTCTGTCGTTTATATCAACAATTACCAGAATGTTGCTCACATTAATTAATCTACGGGGCCTTTTGTGTACACTAATTATTCTATTGTATAATAAATACCCTTCTCACAAAAACTAACAAAAGCCAGTGTTGGCAGCCCTAATTTACGTTAACAATTATCCGTATTGCGGTCTTACGAGTATAATAAAAAACGTAAGTAGCGGCCTGTTAGTATCCCACTGCTGAGTATAGGCCTCCTCTCTCCGTGTTTGGAGAGAAGGATTAGAGCTAAGACTTACCACCCTGCTCCAATGTGGATTGGTAGGTTACACATATCCACAGGATTCTCTAGAGATATGCAGGTTTACTCACGATGTTTTCCTTCACCGAAAAGCGTGTGATAAATTGCAATTATCAATTAGACACATAAGTTTTAACAGAAAAACTCTTTGGTGTTTGTTCAGGTTTAAACCCGTGACCTCCTCGAAAAAATCGCACGGTCTTACCGCTGGGCTACCACAGCTTACGAGAATAATGCTTCTTAGAAATTATTTTTTCATTTTTTCGATGTTTATTTACTGCGCCAACAAATTACACAATTTTAAATAATTTATACAATTAGACGTTACTTTGCGGAGATCCATAACACAAAAGTAATAATAAAAATATTTTGCTATGATCCGGGATTTGATGCGAATAATCGCATTATAATCTGTTGTGTAGTTTTAAAGATTTAAGCGTACAGTGGTTGACCGATCCTTGCTCGGTAATTTTTTTTAAATAAAAAAAAGAAAAGTAAAAAAAAAGAAATAATAATTGGATAGGTGGGGCTCGATACTAGGTATTTACATTTCTCGAGACCGCCCGTTCCCCGAATAAGCTACGCTGACTTAACAATTTATGGCAAAAATAGCGTTTTATATACAAAAGTTAGTATGTTAGTAGTTTTTAATGCCCAAAATCAGTGATAACACGTTTTTTTTAAAATAAAACCTAGCTAGATCGATTGTTCTCCTCCATAACCTCCTACATGGTGAATTTCAGGATTATCGTTGAAACCGTTTCCGAGATTCCGAAAAAAAAAAATATATATATATACATTATTTAAATATTAAAGATAGGGATATAGGGACATAGAGATGCAAAGAGAAAGCGTCTTTGTTTTATATTATGTTATATTATGCAGTGAAAAACCTATAATACACAGTTGAATAAATCATTTTTAGAGCTATGAATTTAATTCAGATCCAGCTAGTTAGTACTGATTAATGGTATCGCTGTGTTAGGTGATTACAGCCCTAAATCGGGAGCGGTGAGTGATTAGAGAACTCGTAATTGTACAGCTACGATCAATTACATCTGTCACGTGTGACTAACGACTGGCTGCGGTGTCGCTTGAGTTTAACTAGTTCACAACTTAGCTAGTTCGACGTTTGTAAGGGAAATTAATCTTAGGGCCTGTTTCACAAGTTACTGATAAAGTGTCGGATAGTTAGCCGGCAAATAAAGTAGCAGATAAATTAGTCTAAAAAGTGAAATTAAAAAATAAATAACATCGCGTCCATTTTGAAATAGGTATTTGCTATCCAGCAGATAAACAAAATAACAGCCACATGATCTACCTGTTAACTTATAAGGTACTTTAAGGGCCGTTTCACTAGTTTCACTCACTTTTCTATAAATGAATTTGTTGGTCTTTGAGCCTGGGTGTATATTTGTATTTAAGTATGTATTAAAAAAACATATAAGTATATATTCACCAGTTATCTGTCACCCATAACACAAGTATTAAGTTACTTACTTTGGGGACGGACGACCGTGTGTGTGGGTGTCCCATATACTTATTTATTTATTACATAGAAAAAATAAGTTAATTTAGTAAAGTAATTTTGCCACAGGAATTATTCTAGTTTTGAATAAACGATACATAATATAGGGTGAATGACCGTACCCCATTACATTTCGTATGTAATGCAGTTATTCTTATTGTTTTCTCATGTTTTTTGCAACGCGACGCGCCAGATTTCAATAAAATGGTATTTATTTTGTTCGAATAATTTTTTTTGAACACTTTAGGGTAGAATAAACAAATTCTTGTTAATGATCTTGTTAACGTAGTTGTTGATATAGCCCTTTCGTTTGTTCGCAGATTGGAGCGCTATTATTTCTAGTCATAACACTGTTCGTGCCTTCACACGAACAGTCCACGCCAGTCTCGCCGTGCCCCAACGTTTTCATGTACGAACCTTCGAACACTGAACAGGGTCGGTGGTATGGAGTTTTGAACCTTTCGACGGATACCACATTGCATGCCCTGTGGTTGAACATCGTGCTTGACAGCAAGGCGGACATATTGGGGGTAAGAATTGAATGTTAAACTACCAGCTGTAGGATTAATGGACCAAGGTAATTTGACCCAATGTGTGGTATCCGGTTTAGTAGAATAGACCACCCTCTTTCTTACCGAGGTGTCGTAAAATACGACTGAGGTAAGTTGACGTCAGGTAGGCGGCCGGTAGTAAAAACGCAGCCAAATCATGTGACAGCATTTTTATAATATAAGGGCAGGAAGATATTGGTGATGATGATGTAGAATTAATGGACCAAGATTCATTAAAGCTTGGTAAGGGCCATCATTATTCTCCTGCCCTTATCTAAATTAAAGTAACTTCCCTATTACTATCCCACTGCTGGGCATAGGCCTCCTCTCTTCGTTTTAGAAGACAGGGATGCTCCAATGCGGATTTGTAGGTTACACATATCCCTAGAATTCTCTAGAGATATGCAGGTTTCCTCACGATGTTTTCTTTCACTGCTTATCGCTGTGAACGCAATCTGGCTGGTAATCTAGTCCACTCCATTCATATGCATGCCATACTTCATAATCAATGAGTAAGTCAATCATTGTGAGTGAATACAATAACATTAATGGAAAATAATTTGAGACCAAGCCGTTTTATTAATAAGATCTCCAGAACACACGGTTTTGTGCCGCTTGTATCAAGCGGCTCCGCTGGCCTTTTTGAGGTCGTCAGTCCATCTAGTAGAGGGTCTTTCGACACTGCACTTTAAGACACTAACACTTAGAGACCACAACGCCCATCGGTTCTCCGTACTATGTGCCCCGCCCATCGCCACTTCAGCTTCGCGACACGCTGAGCATTGTCGGTGACTCTGGTTCTTCTACGGATCTCCTCATTTCTCATTTAATCACGTAGAGATACTCCGAGCATAGCTCCCTCCATCGCTCACTGAGCGACTCTTACGACTTGACTTCTTGTAAGGCCCATAGTCAGCGACCATATCATGGGAAAATTAAAATACAATTATTAACAATCTCTTCCCTTTCTAGAACTGGGTTGGAGATGTAACAACGACAGATAATATAAACTTCAAGATCGAAAATACAAAAATGAAAATCCACCCTGGACCTGCGTTATCGGTCCGTTTCTTCGTCCAATATAACGTTCTCAATAAAGTGCCACGCGTACAAGAGATACAGTTGAATGGCAGGGAAATATGTAACGCGAAACGCCCTCAACCAGCTATAGACACTCTTGGTGCTACTGAGCTCGTGTCGAGGCCACAAGTGGTCCAGCCCGTCAAACAGACTACCCAACGACCGTCAGATTCTAGACCTGCTTATAGACCTACGGAAACATCACAGTCAAGGCCGGTAATCAGGCCAGAAGACAAGCCTAATACAAAACCAATATACGGCAGACCTTCTGGCGAAGGACCCGTGTATGTGCCGAGCTCAAATCCGTCAACTGACCAGGGCAACGTTAATTTATACAGCATGTAAGTGGACATTTTTAAAAGCTTTTATTCAACTTGCAATGAATGTACGTGAAGGTGGAATTTTGCAAATTAAATTTGACTCACTTCTCGGTGTTCGATTGAGCTGATATTTTATTTTGTTTATGATAAGCATGACCTGATGCTGCTGCCAGGATTGGTCCCATGTATTTATTTATTGTTATGTATCCGTAACTGGGGTTCAAATAAAATAGCAGTTGTTGTCGAAAGTGTTTATAGTAACCGATGGTTGTAAATAAAAAAAAATTAAATGCAAACCAGGAATAATATTCTTGTATACAAACCATATCAATAGAAAACTGTGATAACCCAGTGGTGAGACCGGTTTCGAAGGGTCAAACTCCTGGCAGGCACCAATGAGTTTTATTAAAACTCATGTGTCTTATTGATAATTGCATTTTATCACATGCTTTACGGTCAAGGAAAACATCGTGAGGAAATCTACTTATCTCCAGAGAATTCTAGGGATATGTGTAATCTACCAATCCGCATTGGAGCGGCGTGGTAGATCTTACCTCCAATCCTTCTCACCAAAAAACAGAGAGAGGAGATTTTTTCAGCAGTGGGATAATAAAGGCCGTTAGGTTTTATACAAACCGTTCTTTTACACAAAATTAGGATGAATTTTGGGACAAAACTCGAAGTCAGATCAAAAGTCTCGAAGTCGGCCTAGAACGCGCGCCCGAGCGCGCGTTCAAGGCCGCGGTCAACACCGGACGTGTGCACGAGTTTATGGCTAAGCTCCTTTATTACTAATTATATGAGCATCCTTAAAGATTTAAAACACTGCGTCGTAACATTTGATTATAAGTAGGTATGTTTTAAAGTTAGACATGCATGATATTTTCAAAACTATCGTAATTTTTTTTTTATTTTTTTTTATTTACAACAAAAGACAAGTTATATCTATCTTAAATAACTTACACGCTAGGACTATAAAAATCATGCCCACGTGGAATGGCTCCAAGAATGCTGGCAGCGTTTCCGCGCTGAATCAAGCTGATTCTTTGTGCGAAAAAGGAGCCAGCCCTCTTGTCACCTGAAGAGGCAATTAACCGAGGTGTTAAAACGGATAGCTTTTTGTTTGCATTCCATAGCGTCCTAGCGTCTCAACTGCAGACGGCACAAATATCTCTATTTTATTTATTTTTATTTTCTCTATTTTATTTTTCTATTTTATTCTCTATTTTATTTTCTATAATAAGCCCTTATAAAATTCCACTATAAGTTTTATACAATAATACTTTCCTCAGTGGCCAATATCTCTTGAAACCAGATGATTCGGTTAAACTATTCGCTATCTTTAGAATTCTTCGGCAGATTGAGTCTCGGGAGCGGACTGTATTTCTCGTGTGAACATGTCTTATAAATCCTTTTTTTCCAATGATGTGTATGTGAAGTACGAAATATGTGTATCTTATGCAATGTATTTATTGTTTATGATTATTTCTTTCTTTTTTAATGTATTTTATTATTTTTTATATTTTTTATTTAAGACGCTCGTTTAATGTTATATAATAGTATATAGGAATATATTGAATAGTTTTCTAGTTGTTAAATATTAAGAGTTCGTAAGCATGTCCATTACGTCACATTAGGTTCACCCGAAAACCAGCTTTGCAGTTTCGCTGCAATCTTTGCGATGAGGGTGGACCTATATTTGACCATCATTCTATTTGCTATCTTTTCTTTTGTATTTTGGTCAAATAAAAATTATTTCTATTCTATTCTATCTATGTAGAATCTTCTTGATAATCATTAACATAGCAATCGTTAACAGTGGTGGTGGCCCGGTCCAAGCACAGAGCGTAACAGAAAAGCGACCCACATACCAGTTGACACCAAAGCCGTATTCCACCACACCCAGAGATGATGACGACGACAGTGACAGGTAACTATTAGAAGGGAAAGTCGCACGTCTAAGTACTATTAACTGGGAATTTAATTAAACACTCGATAGAAGTAATTTAATTTATAGAATTAGGCGTTACTTTGCGGAGATCCATAATACAAAAGTAATAATGAAATTATTTTGCTATAATCCGCGATGAAGTAAAATAGAAAATATATATAATGCTAAATGTAGAGTGGACAATCGGTTATCATACCTGATACATGCAAAGCTTTGTGATTTTGGTCGTGGAGTCTATCTCCTGATGATGCTTCGGTTGCGGGGCGAAACGATTGTTGAGTTTGTGATAGTGAACGTATATAGTGCTTGTGTATCGTGGTGGCGGTGGTGGAGGTTTGTGCATGTGTTTTTTACGACTCCTGCATGTATCAGGTATGATAACCGATTGTCCACTCTACATTTAGCATTATATATATTTTCTATTTTACTTCATCGCGGATTATAGCAAAATAATTTCATTATTACTTTTGTGCTCGATAGAAGATCAACATACAAACTATATTTTATTAAATACTAACTTAAACTTGGAATTTAATTTCGTTTTTTTTAAAATAAATGGGACACTTACACACACGATCGTCCGCCCCCAAAGTAAGTAACTTAATACTTGTGTCATGGTAGACAGAAAACTGGTGAATATAAACTTATATATTTTTAAATACATACTTAGATACAAATACGCTGTGTGGTATCCGGCTGAATAGAATAGTACCAACCTCTTTTCTTACCAAGGTGTCGTAAAAGGCGACTAAGGTAAGTCGACCCGTCGTGCTATCCGGCTGAGTAGAATAGGCCACCCTCATTTCTTACCGAGGTGTCGTAAGAGTCGACTAAGGTAAGTCGACCCGTCGTGGTATCCGGCTGAGTAGAATAGACCACCCTCATTACTTACCGATGTGTCATAAAAGGCGACTAAGGTAAGTTCACTCACAATGTGGTATCCGGTTAAGTAGAATAGACCACCCTTATTCTTATCGAGGTGTCGTAAAATACGACTAAGATAAGTTGACGTCAGGCAGGCGGCCGGTCGTAAAATACGTAGCTAAATCGTAACATGTCACAACATGTTATAAACATGTTGTGACATGATTTGACATGACTGAAGATGATGATTGACATGTCATGTTCTATGGATAAACATAGTATAATACATTAAACACATAAAACATAATAAAATAAAAAACGGGACAATAAATTGGTATGTCTTTTCTAGTGGTTTTGGTGTTACAACTAATCCTGCATGTTTAAAATTATAAGTCATAAAAATAAGACATGTTCTTATGCATTTGTTTAGTGCCATTTAGTTAAATAGTGGTGGTGGATTCTTAAATCTATTGCTTTTTCTGGATACGACTGAGGTTAGTTGACGTCAGGCAGGCGGCCGATCGTAAAAACGCAGCCAAATCATGTGACAGCATGTTTATAACATGTTGTGCCGACCCCACCTAGAGTGGGATAAGGGCAGGGAGATGATGATGATGATGATGTAAGTATATTCCAACGCACCCATCACTAATAAGAAATACTTTTTTTACAACCAGCAGTGCCGATCCATCGGATTATTGGGCGCCAGGAGATCATTTTATATTAGACTCCGGCGGAAAACCTTCTCAAGCAAACAACCAAAAACAACCCGTAAGTTATTTAATGTTTTATTCGGAAAACAGACACTAAAACAATAGTATTAAATATCTTATCACGAAATTTTGGAAAACCTCAAGCAACAAACCGAAAACAACCCGTAATGTATTTAATGTTTTATTTGGGAAACAGACACTAAAACACTAGCATTAAATATCTTACCACGAAATTTTGGAAAACCTCAAGCAACAAACCGAAAACAACCCGTAAGTTATTTAATGTTTTATTCGGAAAACAGACACTAAAACACTAGTATTAAATATCTTATCACGAAATGTTAGAAAACCTCAAGCAACAAGCCGAAATCAACCCGTAATGTCTTTAATGTTTTATTTGGGAAACAGACACTAAAACACTAGTATTAAATATCTTATCACGAAATGTTAGAAAACCTCAAGCAACAAACCAAAAACAACCCATAAGGTATTTAATTTTTTATTCGGAAAACAGACACTAAAACACTAATATTAAATATCTTATCACGAAATGTTAGAAAACCTCAAGCAACAAACCGAAATCAACCCGTAATGTATTTAATGTTTTATTTGGGAAACAGACACTAAAACACTAGTATTAAATATCTTATCACGAAATGTTAGAAAACCTCAAGCAACAAACCGAAATCAACCTGTAATGTATTTAATGTTTTATTTGGGAAACAGACACTAAAACACTAGTATTAAATATCTTATCACGAAATGTTAGAAAACCTCAAGTAACAAACCGAAAACAATCCATAATGTCTTTAATGTTTTATTTGGGAAACAGACACTAAAACACTAGTATTAAATATCTTATCACGAAATGTTAGAAAACCTCAAGCAACAAACCAAAAACAACCCATAAGGTATTTAACTTTTTATTCGGAAAACAGACACTAAAACACTAATATTAAATATCTTATCACGAAATGTTAGAAAACCTCAAGCAACAAACCGAAATCAACCCGTAATGTATTTAATGTTTTATTTGGGAAACAGACACTAAAACACTAGTATTAAATATCTTATCACGAAATGTTAGAAAACCTCAAGCAACAAACCGAAATCAACCTGTAATGTATTTAATGTTTTATTTGGGAAACAGACACTAAAACACTAGTATTAAATATCTTATCACGAAATGTTAGAAAACCTCAAGTAACAAACCGAAAACAATCCATAAGTTATTTAATGTTTTATTCGGAAAACAGACACTAAAACACTAGTATTAAATATCCTATCACGAAATGTTAGAAAATCTTAAGCAACAAACCGAAAACCAAAACTTACGGGTTTGTTAAGTTATTTAATTTTTTATTCGGAAAACAGACACTAAAACACTAGTATTAAATATCCTATCACGAAATGTTAGAAAATCTTAAGCAACAAACCGAAAACCAAAACTTACGGGTTTGTTAAGTTATTTAATTTTTTATTCGGAAAACAGACACTAAAACACAAGTATTAAAACTTTTAGCCGTAATTAATCTAATATACGATTAAAAAAAAAAAATTATAATTTAACTTTTTTTCTTATTTTTTTTACTATTTTTCTTGTATTTTAAAATAAGATATGCGTTGTTGGATGATACCAATGTTGCCAAACTACATTTTAATTCGTTATGGTATAATTTACCTTTTATTTTAATTTTAATGTAATTTAATTTTAACACTAACAAAGTCTATAAGTTCCTATATTTTATTTTTGTTTTGTCTACTAACACAATGGATGTAATGTCTGATTTAAATAAATTATTATTATTAATCGAATTTCGCAAACAACGCATCTGTTAAACATTTTTATTCGTACTTGTCCGTTATATTTAGTCTCTATTCTAATTAATTATCAATAGTAAAAAAGGTAACTTAAAAATATTGTTTATTAATATTTGATTTTTTCGATTAATAGATTTTTTACAAACCGATTCATTTTGAAGGGGAAAAAATAGATTATTTATACGACTTTTACAACTCCAAGTGGCATCCCAAGCCGTCGGTAAAAAACAATATAATTTATAATTTTTATCTGTTTTTTTTTAAATCGATTTTTTCCTCTCTAAGACACATTCCTAGCCGTCGATATTACTGCGGGGCGCAGCTATGTATATCTTGTTGATTAAAAAAAAACAATAATCGATTATTAATTGATTTTTTCCTCTCTAAGGCACATTCCTAGCCGTCGGCAGTACCGCGGGGCGTAGCTATATCTTGTAGAATAAAAAAAAAACAATAGAAATATTTGAAAAAATATTTGAACTACAAAATTGTGAATAACAATATTGAAATCACATTAATCATACAAAAATGTCAGGATACATATAAAATTAAATCCGCCGTGTGGTATCCGGCTGTGTAGAATAGTCCAACCTCATTTCTTACCGAGGTGTCGTGAAAGGCGACTAAGGTAAGTTGACCCACCGTGTGGTATCCGGTTTAGTAGAATAGACCACCTTCTTTCTTACCTAGGTATCGTAAAAAACGACAGAGGTAAATTGACGTCAGGCAGGCGGCCGGTCTTAAAAACGCAGCCAAATCATGTGACAGCAAGTTTATAACATGTTGTGCCGAAACCACTTATAGTGGGATAAGGACAGGAAGATAATGACTCTTTTTTCTTGTATTTTAAAATTAGATATGCGTTGTTGGATGAAACTAAAGTTGCTACTACAAAATAATTCGTTATGGTATAATTTACCGTGGGGTGCAGCTATATCTTGTAAATTAAAAAACAATAATCGATTTTTTTTATTAATCGATATTTTCCTCTCTAAACACATTCGTAGCCGTTGGTAGGCACTGGTATATTTTATAAAACAAAAAAACAATATTATGTATTTGACCTACAAAATCATGAATAACATATAGCTATCACATTAATCATTCAAAAATGTCATGATATATGTAATATTAAATGTTACTAATGACACCAAATACCAATAAACTACAGGTTTAAGGTAAATCCCCTTTGAAAATAATATTCGGTTGAAGTCGTTATAGCAAAAACTTGTAACGAAACCGGACTTGGTCCGTGTAATAAATACCAATGTATGAGTTTATACTAACCTCCTTTTTAAAAGCTTTTATTTAACTTGCCGTGTATGTAAAGGAATTTTGCAAGTTAAATTTGACCCACTTCCTGGTGTCTGAATGAGCTGAAATTTTACATACTGGTCCAGTCCCGATGTCAATGCATGTTTATGATAAGTATGACCTGATGCTACTACCAGGATTGGCTAAAGACAAGGAAAAAACGGTATAACAGTACAAACACGAAATTTCGTTTAAAACTTTTCAATTTTACTTGTTCTTTTACAATCGTGGAAATATTTTTGTGATAGTATCAAGCTAAGCGAATATTTGTATAATTCTTTTTAAGCTTGTTTTGACTGTTAGCACAAGTAGCAGTGACCTTTCAGGTCCGTGGGTTGCGGGTTCGATTCCCGCCAAAGTCCAATATTCACTTAACAATTTGTTTGTTCAAGTCTTGGATATGTATTATTGCATTTATTTAATAAGTATATAATTACATATTTACCAGTTGTGTGTAAACAGCTTACAACTGTAAGGAGCTATATTTTCTCGCGTAAATTTCCTCGTAAGTTTCGCGTAAGTTGCTCCACAATCTATCTACCAGTAGAAGTCCCATCGAAATCTGTTTATCCGTTCCAGGGAATGTACCAGGCGTGAATATGTTATATTATAAGTCGACTTACAATGTCCTTTTGTATGTTTAATCATAACAGGCATTAGGATTGCCTAATTTCATCATTCTCCCGCCCTTATCCTACTCTAAGTGGGGACGGCATATCATGCTTCCATTCTCTCCTGTCATAGACCTAAAACTTTCTCAATAATTTCACTATATTTTAGTAAAAACCGTACAAAAAATGTTCAGTGATTTTGAGAAAATCGGTATACATACAAATAGCTTGTGTGGACTGTGTTTTAATGTATGGAAATTTTCGTTGAATATAAACAATCGATATTAATAACAAAGTATTCTGTACTCTGATGACCGAAGAATTAAGATATTTTAAGAATTACTAATTATATTCAATACAAGTGCCCCGCTCCGGCTTCGTACGGGTATAAAATATATAGCCTATGTCACTCAGTGAAAAAAATGATTAAAATATATCCAGAAGTTTTGGTTTATTCATTACTGCCCGTGGCCTGCACGCCTTAAATTTGGAATAAAACAATTCCTCTTTCCCTATACCATTAAGATTCCCTGCTATCTTCGCAATATTTCAATTCATATATTACTTACTACATTTTATTCTTTTACTTTTATATTTTCCCTATGTATTTTATTTTCAACGTTCACAGCTTTCTTATTACTATGTAGTGAAGTTTAGCTATTATGTATTATGTAGTGAAGTTTAGTTTAGTTGATAATTGTCAAATTTTTACCATACATAACCAAAGACAAATTACGTATAGCTGTCATTTATGTTTTGTTATTCCATGTCATAGTCGTTTTTGTTATACCACGTTTTATAGTGACTTGACGGGATAAAATAAATGCTGTCGAACGGGATAAAAGGTATCCTATGTCCGTTTCCTGGTTCTAAGCAACCTCTCCACCAATTTTCAGCCGAATTGGTTCATCCGTTCTTGAGTTATAAATAGTGTAACTAAGACCAACTTTCTTTTATATATATAGATATAAACAACGCCGTGTGGTATCCGGCTGAATAGAATAGTACTACCCTCATTTCTTACCGAGGTATCGTAAAAGGCGACTAAGGTAAGTCGACCCGCCGTGTGGTTTCCGGTTTATTAGAATAGACCAACCTCATTTCTTATCGAGGTGTCGTAAAAGGCGACTAAAGTAAGTTGACCCACCGTGTGGTACCCGGTTTAGTAGAATAGACCACCCTCATTCTTATCGAGGTGTCGTAAAATACGACTAAGGTAAGTTGATGTCAGGCAGGCGGCCGTAAAATACGTAGCTGAATCATGTGACAACATGTTTATAACATGTTGTGCCGACCCCAGTCAGAGTAGGATAAGGGCAGGAAGATGACGGTGACTAATAGGGATTTTTCTCACAAATTCCCTTTGGTATTTACGTAAAATGTCGTAATTCAATGTCGTCATTATTGTAATGTATACTGCGTCCATCATATTATCAGTCTTTTGACAGCTCACGCTCATTAAGTTTTGTATTGCTTACGTACAAATATCATACAAATAATATTTGTACTTTATGGATGGGTACCGCCCACTTAGTGATGTCACACATAATGGTTACTACGATTATGCCACAGATTAAAAATAATCGGTAGAAATCGATGTTACGAGTATTAAAAGACATTTAATAACATTATATAAAGTTTTACTTTCTTCTTAGTTAATACATGAATACAAATAAAACAATCAGGATATTTTAATTTATTTTATTAGCACGAGTCGTCGGAATGATAATCAACACTAGACTCCTCCGATGAGGAGTCTTCAGTAGCAGTTATTATTAGCTCTTGTGTAGATAATATATTATCAAACGCAATATCACGTTCCCAATCAGAGAATATTACTCTTTTAGTTCTCTCCACCACACTTGCCCAGTTCTCGGCCGTTACGTGGGTGCAAGCATTTTTTAGCAATTGCAACATTTTATTCGCTGTGAATGGGGGGCTTGTATTGCATCTCGCAGCATGCCCTTTTACTTGTGCCCATATAAGTTCTATTGCGTTGTACTGGCAGTGGTATGGAGGAATCCGAAGAACAGTATGGCCATATTCTGCTGCCATTTCATTGATTACATAGCGTTTTGCTCTCTTTTTGGTTTTTAATATTTTTATTAATTCAACTTTTAACATTGAGTCGTCCACATTTTCTCCATTGTCCCGAAGCCAATTAATTATTTCATGCTTTTTATTAGCCTGTGTTGGCATTTTGTCAATTTGACGGGAGTGGTAGGGCGCATTATCAATAAAAATTATTGATGGTTCTTCCAATGAAATGAGCATTTTTTTGAACCACTCTTCATACACATTTGCATTCATCTCTTCGTGGCAGTCATTTCATTTCTTCGATTTAAATGCCAACAGTGCGTCTTGTACAAATCCTTTTGCTGTACCTGCATGGCAAATGATTAGGCGCTCACCTTTTCCCATTGGTACTGAGGAAGTGGAATCAGCAGTATCATCAGTCCAGAAACGAGATAGTGTGTGGTTAGCGTTGAGCCATGTTTCATCCGTGAAAACAATATTTGCCCAATCTTGTATTTTCTTTGCCTCTCTTAAAAAATCACAACGTGCTATAGCTATATCTGTGCGTTCCATTAATAATTTTCTTTTATTTAACTTTTTATATGAAAAGCCAATTGTGTTCAAAACTTTGACCAAAGAAGATTTTTCACCATGAAATAGACCACTTCTTTTCAAAGAAACAATAAGTTTTCTCAAAGTTGGAATTTCTTTTCTCAAGTAGTAATCATATACATGACGACGAATAGCGTCAGCGTCAAAGTCATCAACAGCTGTCACCTTATGAGCCCGGCGCTTTCTTTTTGGTGTAGATGGTTTGTTTTGCTCCAAGCCGCTCCTGCCGTAGGCATCAGTAGTGATTTTAGTCACAGTTGATAGACTGATCCCCAACGCGGCTGCAACACGGTTTCGGACTTGCGTGATAGGTATAAGAGGTCCGCCATTTTGATTTTCTTGCTCAAAATACTCATGAATTTTTAACACTAACTGTCTCGATTGTGCTTTCAACACACGTCCTTTCGGCATTTTCACGATCAATTAATATAAGTTTCACAAAAGTTTTTCCGAGGAATAAAGCTACTTAACTCAAGGTGTAACAGATGCGAGAGAACACTCAGCGAACGTAAATGCGTGTGACTATCACGGGCGTTTCGTTGAGAGTGACAGATCACGTCAAAATGGCGGCCGAGCGGAAGGTCTGTTGATGTTGCCAGTTGATGTATAATATATTTTTTATGATTATAATAAATACACACGGATTAACATTTATTTTCAAAAAACTAAGGCAATATTAAATCAAAATGTTGATTTCTATATCTGTTATTAGTTTACGTAGGTTATCATTAATCGAATTACTTAGGTACGTAATTCGATTAATGATAGTAGGTACTATAATTGGAATGGTATCGCATACGAGAATCTTTAGGACATCACTAAATATGTAAATCGTCAATCTGTCAAAAGATGGTTAATATAATGGACAGTGTATAAACACGGAACAGTTGTCGATGAAAACGCTTAGGCCATTGAAAACCCATTTGCTTCCTTATCGTGTATAAATATACTACATATAATGAGTTCAATCGTCAATGCTTGAAGTGATTTAAAACTACTTTAATTCAATTCAAAATATTCTCTATTCAAATAAATTTGTATTTTCATCTGTCTAGACCGCCCGTTCACCGAATAAGCTATGCCGACTTGAAACCTAGCTAGACCCACTTTTCTCCCTCAAAATTCCCTACTTCCTAAATTTCAGGAAAATAGTTGGAGCCGTTTACGAGATTCCGATATATATATATATAATATATATATATATATATATATATATATAATATATATATATATGTAGGGGTGGCTCGGGGGATGGATTGTTGGCTTGTTGCTTCTTAATTAATAAAAGAACTTCTTGAATTAATCACTTTTATTGTTAACACGTCTTTTACAATCATCTTACACTTTCGCCATCTTAATTATTAATCCCTCACTTCCTCTTTCGTCTCTCTTACACAATACTACGTTCCGTTTACAACTTTTTTATAATTTTAAACTTAAATATTTTTTAACCTACAACTCGGCCATCCTGCTGATCAGTCTGCCCTCAGACTGACTATAAAACTACATATGTTTTACTGAATTTTATAATATTTATACAACTTATACAAACATCAAATTTTATATATTAATTATAAGATAGAGTTTATGTTCTTACTATTTACTTATTTTTATTTATTATACTAACTACACATTTTATAAACAACTTATAAAATAGAGTTTACATATAGATTTATTATTCTTTTATAACAGTTTAAATTTTCATTTTACATTATCAAACAAACCTTTTACACAAATAGAAAATGGAGCAATCTAAGTGATACATTTTTTTTTAAACTAGAGTTTAATTTAATTTATAAGAGAAATAACAACAAACTTATACAAACAAAATAGATGTGTTAAACAGAAACTTAATATCCAATAAATATGGTAAATACTTGCTTTTTACTATTAATAAACTGAAATATAAAATAAAGATCAGGAAATAGTCAAATCATGTGACCATCTTTTCATATAATCTACTGCTGTAGTAGTTTTCTTAGGACCTTCTGTATTATTATTAACTTTCTGTACTTCATACCTATCTTTTCCTAATTTGTTAATTATTTTATATGGACCAAAAAACTTAGGCTTTATTTTTTGAATTTGTAATAAATTGTGTTCTCTGTATAGCAACTAAATCTCCCTCTTTGTACTGACATCCTGCCTTCCTTTTCTTATTAAAAGTTTGCCTATTCTCTTCTTGTATCTTATAAATTTGCATCTTAGCTTCTTTTCTTAATTCTTCTCTTTTCTCAATAAATTGATTCCTATTTTCCTCTGATAATAACTGTAGAATATTTAAATCTTCTTTGGACTTTAAAGTTCTTCCAATTAAAAGTTCAAAAGGTGATGTATTAATAGACCTCTGGTAAGTAGCATTAATTGCTTGTTGCAATTTACTGACATGTCTGTACCAACTTGTTGGTTCTTCAACACACATTTTAGACAATATAGCTATTATAATTTTATTCATTCTCTCTACTTGTCCATTTCCTCTAGGAACTCCTGTTGTTATCTTAATGTGTTCAATATTTTCCTGTCTACAATACTCTGTAAATTCTGATCCAGTAAATGCTGTTCCCCGGTCTGTTATCAACCTATCTGGATTGCCAAAATCCTTTTGATGCAGTTTTAACTTTTCAACAGTTTCTTTTGAAGTTGTTGACTTTGTAGGATATATCCAAACAAACTTTGTATAAGCGTCTATAATTGTCATAATATAGTTATACATCTTCTTTGTTGTGTCCAAAGGACCTAGATGATCGCAATGAAGAGTCTGTAATGGTAGATCACCTTTGTCTATAGGATATATAAATCCCTCTTTCTTCCCCGTTTTTCTACTAGCAAGAATACAAGGTACGCAGTTAAGAATAACTTTTTCAATTTTAGTATCCAATCCTTTAATGTAATAATCCTTTTCAAGTAAATGTTTTATTTTTGTTTTTCCAAAATGTCCAAACCCATGTGTTCTCTTTATTATTTCCATAGCCATTAATTCTGGAACTACTAATTTCTTTTCTACACCTTTATAGATAACACCATTTTCCATAACATAATCTTGATACTGACATTTTTCTTTGAGAATATCTCTTATTGCTATCAATGATTCATCATCTTCTTGTGCTTGACTAATTTTTGTAAGTAATTCTGTTTGTATAATTCCTATATGTCTACTTAGACAGTCAACATGCTGCATTTTATCACTATTTCTATGAACAATTGTATACTCAAAATCTTGAAGAAACATTATCCATCTGGCAACCTTTGGTGGCACATCTTTTTTAGTCAACGTCTTCTGAAATGCTTCACAATCAGTAATAATTTTAAATTTTATTCCTATTAAATATTTCCTGAACTTCTTCACACCTTCTATTACTGCTAATGCTTCTAGTTCATAACTACTACATTTCTGTTGGTATTCCGTTGTCTTTCTACTCATATAGTGGACAGGGTGCATATTACCATCTGCTGGATCTTTCTGCAATAATATTGCTGCATATCCATACTTACATGCATCAGTATGTAGTTCGGTCTCTAACTGAATATCAAATATTTTCAAAACAGGGTCGCAACATAATTTAGATTTTAGCATCTTGAAAGCACACCTTTGTTCATCTTCAAAATAAAATTCACCCTTCTTTAAAATGTCACTGAGTGGTCTTGCTATCATAGCATAGTTTGGGACAAATTTTCGAAAGTAGGAGGTTAACCCTATAAAACTGTGAAGTTGTTTTAAATTGTTCGGTTCTGGAAAGCTTTCTACAGCTCTTGTTTTCTCCGGTGATGGTTTCACGGTACCATCTGATATGACATGACCTAAATATTCAACTGATTTCTGTAATAATTGTGTCTTTTTCCAATTAATTTCCAATCCATATTCTGCAGCTACTCTTAACACTTCTCTTAACCTCTCTAGTGCTTCTTGTTCACTCTGTGCTAGAACTATAAGGTCATCAATAAATATAAGTATTTTTCCCTGTAAAATTAAATCTCGAAACACTATGTTGATATATCTCATGAAATATTTGGGGCATATTGAAAGACCAAATGGAGCTTTTAAAAATTCAAATTGACCTTCAGGGCTACTTGTAACAAAAGCAGTGTATTTAATCGATTCCTCTTCAATTGGTAAATGGAAAAATGCATTCTTCAAATCAAGTGTGCTGAAAACTTTTACTTTACTCAGTTTATCAATGTGATCATCTATTATTGGAAGTGGATATTCATCTTTCACCATTTTTTGGTTCACCTTCCTATAGTCGACGCAGACTCTAAAGTTACCATCCTTCTTTTTAACTAACACCAATGGACTAGAATATTCAGAATAACTTGGCCTTATAATACCATTAGCTAGCCACTGTTCAATCTGTTGCTTTATGATTTCTTCTTCTTTAATAGCAAATCTTCTTGGTCGTTGAACTACTGGAATATCATCTTTTAAAACAATTCTCATCTTAATAGGAGACTCTTTAATTTTGTTTGGTTTATAATTGTTAATTAAATTTTGAACTTCCGGAATATGCATATTACTAATGTCACTAACATATTCAGTACTCGTAGGTAAGCAGTTAAGATAAGAACTATCATATGAATTTGGTCTGATTTTGACTACACCCTTATCAATCAAAATTATTGTACTTGCAAGAAAAGATTGTCCTAATATAACATTATACGGAATTACGCCTTTTTGAACAATATGAAAATACGTACTATAAACATAATTATCAACTTCAATGGTAGTATGGAACTTACCCATAGAATAAGCTTTAAAAGAACCAAGTCCAACTAGCGTTAACTTAATGTTATCACAACACTCTCCTTTTAACAGGGTAAACAAGTCATACGATATCAGATTTATATCACTGCCTGTGTCTATGAGACAATTTACTAAAGTATTACCGATTTTAATGCACTTTATCGATTTATTATTTGGACTTTCACTATAACACTCCATACTTAGAATATTTTCCCGGTTCGCCATACTGTTTACATCGGCGTTTGACAGATGCGATTTCCACAGACAATCGTTACTTCGTTCCATTCCCGGAATCTCTCTTTGACAAATACTGCCAACATTGACATTTGACTGTGATCGAATGCATAATGAATCTTGCGGCATCTCATTGGCCGGAACTTCAGTCTCATTACTGCCAACCAACTGTGACGTAATATTAACACCTCTGTTTGATGTCTTGCAATGAATTGCAATATGGCCGTATGAATTACACTTGAAGCATTTGACGCCATCTTTGCAAGCGTCCGCCTTATGACCTTTATTACCACACTTAAAACATCGCTGAATTCGCTTACCGCTTTCAGCGTTATCTCTAGAATGCTTCTCAGATTCATAATTTCTGCTTGTCCGCTCACGTTGCTTAGTTTTCTGTTTCACTGAATCATAAATACTTAACTTTTCTTTTAACATTGAATATGTCGTAATGCCATATAACATTATCTTGTTCGACTCATAATCTGGAATGCCATCGATAATGTACTGTATCGCCACGTAGTCGGGAAATTTTGCTCTTTTACCTAATTCTTTCATTATTAACATGTATTGATAACAACTTTCTTCCTTACGTTTCTTCCTTTTACTCATAATTTCATGCATTTCCTTTACATTAACAGAATCTGGAAATTCTCTTTGTAGCGCTGTTTTTAAATCATCAAACGTTCTGAACGGTTTCTCCGATCGAAGCCATAAACCAGCCGTGCCCATAAGCGATCGTCGCGCTATAATTAATTTCTGTTGCGGCGTCCACGCAAATATCTCGGCGTTGTCCTCAATATCCTGAGCCCATTTAGAGGAAGAATATGTCACATCATCACCTGTAAATGTTGAAATTCCTTCCCCCATGTTAATTGAATCATTACCAGCCATCATCTTCGTAAAAATTTTATAACACCATAAAATATGTAATAGCGTGCGTAACCTTACACCGGTCAGCCACGCGGTTCGTCTTAACAATCTTTGTATTACGATCTTTGCAATGCCGGTAATTCTTGTAATCCTTGTTTTCCGTGTTATCCCGGGCGAGAATCTGTAGGGGTGGCTCGGGGGATGGATTGTTGGCTTGTTGCTTCTTAATTAATAAAAGAACTTCTTGAATTAATCACTTTTATTGTTAACACGTCTTTTACAATCATCTTACACTTTCGCCATCTAATTATTAATCCCTCACTTCCTCTTTCGTCTCTCTTACACAATACTACGTTCCGTTTACAACTTTTTTATAATTTTAAACTTAAATATTTTTTAACCTACATATATATATATATATATATATATATATATATATATATATATATATATATATATATATATATATATATATATATATATATATGTATATACGTACATACTCATTTAAATATTAAAGATATTTACCGGTTGTCTGTCACCCATCACGCGAGTAATTAAGTTAAGTTACTTTGTGTTACGGGTCCCTTATATTTATCTAAAAAAACTTCTTATAACGGTTCAGTTAAGTTAACTCCGTAAACATTTCGTCTTCATAGGAAACCATATCAGGGAAATTATTTAGACGACTTAATAATTTCCTTGTGACACTTGCAAAGCAATCTTGAATCTTAAATTTATTTATTTATTTAATATCCAACAGCATTTGGACCAATCCCGACCAATAATTCCGACCAATTTGGTAAATTTTTATAAAAAATAAATAAATTAGGTAGTTGGGGATCGATCCTAGGTATTTACATTTCTTAAATCTGTCCATTCCCCGAATAGGCTACGCTGATTTGACAGTTTATGGCAAAAATAGTGTTTAACATTCATATATAAATTTTAGTATTTTTTAATTCCCAAAAACAGGGATAAAACGATTTTTATTACATAAAACCTAGCTAGATCGATTTCTCATTTAAATATTAAAGATATCTATGTAATCTTATTTGGAAAACAAAACATTTGAATTTTAATTTAACTCCATTTTAAATCCAACGTATATCCTATGTATTTTTAAATTAATTATGTAGTATCAATTATAGGAGATCGCATCATTCTTAGTTACAGTTTAACAGTTACAAGTAATTACAATATTTTCTTTTTATGGGCATTGATATGCTATTCGCCAACGTAAAGTTAGAAGATCTATTTCTCCTAGATCAGAAGGTCTACCTTGAATATAGGATTTAAAAAGTTTTTTTATGTTATGTAAATTTAATTATGTATACTTATATTATAAATGGGAAAATCTGTTTTTGGAGGGTATTTGAAAGCTTAAGTTAACGTTCTCGTGGATAACACTAATATATCTTTTTTTTTCTTCATCTAGCAATGCGGCAGGGTGGTAAGGAACAATCCGACTCCTTTGGTGGTCCATGGGAAGCCGACATTAGAAGGTCAATGGCCATGGCAGGTGGCTTTATACCAAACTCGGGTATGTAATTTTTTGGCACAATATATTTATCGTAAATTTTTGCACAATATGTGGTAGTCCAGTGGCAACACCGTAAGACTCTTTCGAGGATGTCACGGGTTCAAACCCGGGCCAACCAATGAGTTTTTCTGTTAAAACTTATGTGTCTAATTGATAATTGCAATTTATCACACGCTTTTCGGTGAACGAAAACACCGTGAGGAAACCTGTATATCTCTGGCGAACTCTGGAGATATGTGTAATCTACCAATCCGCATTGGAGCAGCGTGGTAGGTCTTAGCTCCAATCCCTCTCTCTAAAAACGGAGAGAAGAGGCATATTCTCAGCATAGTGGGATAGTAACAGGCCGCTACTTATGTTTATCGCAAACGTGGAATGGGTAGTAGTATGAGCAAAGTGTGTTTATTTATTCTGTGTATTTAAATAAACGTACCGCCTACTTTATATTTGTAAGGTTGAGGTTATTATTTATTTATTAAACGTAACCCCGATTTCTTGAGCTTTGAATTATGATTGTGTATAAATAGAAATCAGTGTGTCACAAAATTACACCCGAATTGAAAATCATCATCTTCCTGCCCTTATCCCACACTAAGTGGGTTCGGCACAACATGTTATAAACATGTTGTCACATGATTTGGTTACGTATTTTACGAACGGCGGCCTGCCTGACGTCAACTTATCTTAGTCTTATTTTACGAAACCTCGATAAGAAAGAGGGTGGTCTATTTTACTAAACTGGATACCACACAGTAAGTCAACTTACCTTAGTCGCCTTTTACGACACCTCTGTAAGACATGAGGGTGGTCTATTCTACTCAGCTGGGTACCACACGGCGGGTCGACTTACCATAGTCGCCTTTTACGACACCTCGGTAAGAAATGAGGGTGGTACTATTCTACTTAGCCGAATACCGGCTATCGTGAAATAACCATAAGAGATTGATAAATAATTAGTGATAATATATCATAACATAGTTTTGTAGGAAATGTTATTATTAATGTACGATTTAAGGAAAACGTAGTGTGACTAACATAACATGATATTCCAGTTATTTGCAGATCATGTTTTTTGTTCGATACGAATACTTTATTATACTAAGAATATATAAGAGCTATAAATAAACCACCTTTACCTTTGGTACATTCACTAATATTTCTTTCGAGCTTTTACTCGCGTATAATATAATATATCTTCTGCCACTGTTCAAGTCTTAAATCCTGCAAATATCTCCATCACAAAAATCAGATTGATCTGGGGGTTCAATTGCAATGATCAGCATTAAATTTACTACTGAATATCAAAGCATTTGCACAAAAATATTCAGTAAACAGAAACCAAAACTAAATAAAACTTACTTTAAATAACTCTTTCAACCTTAGCCAAACAACGTAATACAGAACCTCCTTAAAATTACAGATTTAAATTGTCTTTGACACGCACAAGCACGCATTAATTGGGCCAAATTTTTTCTCTATGGCTTCAATAGCCATATAGATGAAATTTCAATATCTTTAATATTTAAACGATTTTATAAGCTTCCTCGATAAAGTAGATATTGATAGGGCATGAACCTGTCCAAACAATTCAAATTCAAATTCAAAATATTCTTTATTCAAATAAACTTGTAAACAAGTGATTTTGAATCGTCAACTCTACTGCTGGTTCGGAAAGCTGTTCCTACCGAGAAGAGCCACCAAGAAACTCGGCGGTTGCTCTAATAATTAAAAATATAATTCTTAATACTATTTACATTAAGTCGTTACTGTCTTGTACAGGTTCAAAGAGAGCTATATCCACACATTCTTATCTTCTAAATAATCTTCAAGAGTATAGTAGGCTTTCTGTATCAGCCTCTTTTTAACAGTGTTTTTAAACTGCTGTAATGGCAAAGCTGAAATTGATTGCGGAATTTTATTATAGAATCTTATACCAAAACCCACAAACGAATTACGTACTTTTGCAAGGCGCAAAGCAGGAGCCGCAAGCTTATGTCGGTTCCTGCTTTGTCTGCACACATCAATATATCACACATGCACATCAATATTGTGGTATCATGTCTTAACAAGACCCCTATATACACCAAATAGTATATTAAGTAGAATCTAATATTTGTAATTATTAAACTCTATGTCAGACGCTATTAAATAGTTAAACAAATAATAGCTATAGTCATTTGTTTAAATGACCTTTGACTATTTTCGATTATGATAAGTTTCTGATTTTTTTCCGTCGTGTGGTATCCGGCTGAATATAATAGTACCACCCTCTTTTCTTACCGAGGTGTCGTAAAAGGCGACTAAGGTAAGTTGACTCATCGTGTGGTATCTGGTTAAGTAGAATAGACCACCCTCTTTCTTATCGAGGTGTTGTAAAAGGCGACTAAGGTAAGTTGACTCACCATGTGGTATCCGGTTAAGTAGAATAGACCACCCTCTTTCTTATCGAAGTGTCGTATAATACGACTAAGACGAGTTGACGTCAGACAAAGGTCGTAAAATACGTAGCCAATTCATGTGACAGCATGTTTATAACATGTTGTGCTGACCCCACTTAGAGTGGGATAAAGGCAGGAAGATGTGTGATGAGATTTTAAACGGTGTTTTTCTTATTGCAGGCGGTAAACAGTGAGTACATATGTGGTGGTACTCTAGTATCTCATAAGCATGTCATCACAGCTGCGCACTGCGTGACACGCAGGAGATCTCCCAAACCCGTCAACAAGAACACTCTAACTATATACCTGGGCAAGCACAACCTTAGAACATCGGTCGAGGGCGTACAAATAAGATTTGTAAGTTTACATTATGTTAGCATTATAAAAGCAACTTACACAATTGCCTTTTCTATCCGGTATGCTGTAAAAAACTGCGAGGACTAATTGCTTATTGACAATTTGAAGAAGGAACAAATTGTTTTAACGTTGCAATCCTTGAGAAATTCATTTGTCCCTCTTTTATATTCCCTAAAATTTAAATCTTTAATATTTGAATAAATCTTGTATGCATTTATATATATTTTCGGAATCTCGGAATGGGATCCAACATATTTCATGAAATTTAGTAATTAGGGGGTTTTGAGGGTGAAAAATCGTTCCAGCTAGGTTTTATTTAAAAGAAATTCGTTTTATCCCTGTTTTTGGACATTAAAAATACTAAAATTTACATTGAATATATAAAACAATCTTTTTGCCGTTAATTGTGAAGTCAGTGTAGCTTATTCGGGGAATCAAATCCCGAGGTATCAATGAGTTTTTCTATCAAAACTTATAGAAGGAAAACATAGTGAGAAATCTATCTTCATCAATGGAGAAACGTGGTGTGTTAACCTCGAATCCTTCTTTCCTAAAAGAAGAGAAAAACTTTGCTTAGCATCAACCATCTAAACTCATTGCTATTATACTGAATATTGTGACAATTTTATCATGTTACATTTTGGAATTTCAAAATTATCCTATACTTATTTTATTAACATCTAAATCTGTATTAAAATTAAATGCAAAAACGCTATTATTGACAATTTACTAAATTACCTGGAAACTATGAATGATTTGAGTGTAGATAGATGCATTTGAGTAGCATATTACCGGACGTTATTACATCAGGCAAATAATCAATTAATTACGTTCTCAGGTGTCAGAAATCACCGTATACCCGGACTACAACAAGACCCCTTACGCCCTAGATCTCAGCATCCTTACGATGCGTGAGTCAGTCGAATACACGGACTTCGTTAGACCTGCATGCTTGTGGCCGGAGAACCAGATTGCCCTGAGCTATGTTGTGGGCAAGAAAGGTTCGGTAAGTAATCAACTTTGACGCATATGAGCGGGTCAGAGTGCTTAGAACCGATAGGAGTTAGGGTCTTTTTTCCAGTTTTTAGTGATTCACTGCTGTTTTGGGATCACAGGGGAGAAACGCCAACTATGTGGCCAAACTCCACTCAGGTTGGGGTGACGGCTTCCGCTATTGTATACGTCTACCGCCCCCCAAACTGGCTTAGACTATATACACAGTGAGGGCTTATCTAAAGAAAGAAAATAGTGGGATGGTAAGTGGAAGGATGTTGAGGAAGTGCTGCGTGGAACGGCCTGACAGCTTCCGCTATTAGATATCGCCCGGGCTGCCCAGCACCTTTTCAACCCTCAGGTGGGCGGGGAATGGGATCAGCAGAGAGATGAAGGACGGGGGTCTGGACTTCGGGTCTTAAGGTTTATGGAATGGCAACCCCAAAGGAAAGCGCAACGTCGGTAGACCCCCTTCGAGGTAGACTGAGGACCTCAAAAGGGTTGCGGGGATCCGCTGGATCCACGCGGCACAAGATCGTGTGGTGTGGAGATCTCATTGAAGAGACCTATGTTCAGCAGTGGACGTCCATCACTTGAAGATGACGCATATAACTGAACATCAATAAACTTCCACACCACACATTTACCATTTCTTGCACTTGTTTTTTAATCTATTATTAAAAAGATCGAGAAGTTAGATTACGTTTCTAACCGTTCCGAAACGTCAGTTCAAACAGTGCTGCAATTATGCTTAACATTATGCTGCAGTGTGATGATCTTTTGCGATATAATAAAATAATTCTCACTAACTAACCTCTTCTGTCTCCTACAAATCTTATTCTTGAGACTTTATCATAGAACCAGGACTGCGTTTGGCACTGCCATAGCCCATATTGATATCCGTTGTGAAAATTTAACCTGCATGTAATATATTAGAAAATCGTATTTGTAACACCAACTTCTGTATAAACTCCTTTTCATTATGCGAAATCTTGAGAAATATTATCTGTGTAATTTATAATTATAGAATTTAGATAAATATTCCCACCATTCTCTAATTTTTTCTCCTATCAACTGTTGGTCAAACAAATCCTCTTTGGAACCGTGTTTGTTTTTTTTCATTTAGTACATACAACTAAACTGTTGTTTTTCTTTTCTAGGTTGTCGGATGGGGCTTCGATGAGACGGGAGTGGCCACTGAAGAACTAACCTTAGTAGAGATGCCTATAGTCGACCAAGAGACTTGTATCCGTTCGCACAGCACGTTCTTTGCCGAATTTACTGACAAGGACTACACTTACTGCGCTGGCTACAGAGATGGTTAGTCCGATTGTTAATCCAGTATAAATATGCGTAAACAACTACTAGCCACGCTAGCCAATTGGAACTTCGCCCTTATTTTAGAAATCTCTAGTCACTTTGTATTAAAATGCACTATACATTACATGCACACGCTATCTTGGCCCTTAAATGTCTCTTGTAACAACATTTTACGATATTTATTACAGGCTCGACCGAAGAACGAACCGGTACAAGAAAAAGTATGTCTTTTCACTCATTTGGGACACTTTTAGTTCTCTTCTCTTGAATATCTTTTAAAAATGGCGCTAGCTTTGTTTGGATAAAAATATTTGTTTGTCGTATAACTAATGCAATATATTGATAAACATGTAATGGTATTTCAAAATTAAAGTAGCTCCTGCTTTTAAGAAAATCCAGATTAATATAAATAATATAATAAATGCGAAAGTGTATTAAGCTTTGGCGACTAAATCGCTTGAGAAAGTTAATGTAAATAAGTAACGGCCTGATGCTATTCCATCGTTTTTGGAGAGATAGAGTGGAGCTACCCACCACGCTGCTCGAATGAGGATTGGTAGGTTACGCATATCCCCAGAATAGTCTAAAGATATGCAGGTTTCCTCACTATGTATTCCTTCACCGAAAAGCGTGTGATAAATTTTAAACATATCCCTAAGTTTTAACAGAAAAACTCATTGAAAACTGTTGTAATTAAGTACAATGGATTGAATTGATCGTTTTAATTAAGAAACAGGAAACTATATATAACATACTAGCAATCTCCAGCGGCTCCGCTCACGTGGAAAGATTAAAACCGTAATATAGTCTTTTGATAACCATAAAAATGGTTAAAGTGGGTCAACCTTAAAAGCTAGACATATGCTGTCGCGGACTTTTATTTAGAAGTTATAGAGGGGTAAAATTTTGTTATACATGATTGTTGAATAACTATTTACTCAGTGCACGCAAGGAAAGCCTTAAATTTTACCATTTTCATACTGCTTTTTATTGCTGCTCCTCTCCTATTCATCTTAGCGTGATATTTTATAGCCTATATATAGGCTTCCTCAATAAATGGACTACCTTAAACTGAATTTTTCAAATAGGTCCAGTAGTTCCTGAGATTAGCGCGTTCAAACAATCAATCAAACAAACAAATTCTTTAGCTTTATTTATTAGTATAGATAATAGAGGTTATTTTAATATTTAAGTTGACGCGAACGAATTAGCTATGAATAGACTTAACACACTTTCGCATTAATAATATTAGTATGGAACAAATTTTAATTTTGATATTTTACTATATTTACTTACGTCTTCTGAAGGACTTTTTGAATATACAAAACTAGCGCCAAAAATTGCATGTTCTGGATCTTTTTTTAGTTTTTTCTATAACTTTTATTTTAATATTTTTAACATTTAATATCGCAACGGTTTCTTGGATCGACTTTCAGTTGATTAGCTTTTTATTTACTTTTTGAGATAAATTAGTAAAGGTAATGCAATATAGAAAATGCATGGAATTCAATAACAATACTTAAATTGAATTGAAATTAAATTGTGAAAAAAATGTAAATTCATATCATATGATCGTGTAATACGACACCGTGTGGTATCCGGCTGAATAGAATAGTACCACCCTCATTTCTTACCGAGGTGTCGTAGAAGGCGACTAAGGTAAGTTGACCCACCGTGTGGCATCCGGTTTAGTAGAATAGACCACCTTTTTCTTACCGAGGTGTCGTAAAATACGATGAGGTAAAACGCAGACGGCCAGTCGTTAAAACGCAGCCAAATCATGTCACAGCATGTTTGTAATATGTTTTGTCGACCACACTTAGAGGGATAAGGGCAGATGATGATGTTCGTGTAATATGAAAAATTTTTGGCCATGGCGAAATCTATTTTGGCTTAGCAAGACAAGCCATCACCACACAACCCATTATCCCAGCACACTACACGATAGCTTAGCTCAAGATCTAGATATCAGCATCTAATAGTCGCTACTAACTCACACTAATACTGATGTACAAAGGAACATACACAGTCCTATGATGCACCACGTTAGTAACACGAGAGCCGTTGGTGAGAGTGGACGTGAAGTGACACGCACTTCTTAGTACGTGTTTGAGCCTGTGCTATATTCATACAACATTAGTTTATATACACTACACGGTACAGTGAATAAAAGGTCAGTTGATGGAACGGCGCATTTGTTAGCCCAGAATAGAGCAAACCATAACACTCACAAATGTGAAATTGATGGCGACAATGTTTATTATTGACTTAATTATTTAAAGCAGGTTGTATTTGAATGTTGTAAAGATGTGCTTAATAGAAATTCATTATCCATACATACTATTATTGCGAAAGGCTGTCTTTTTGTCCGTCTGTATTTATATTAAACATGCTTTGAAGACAAATTTTTCGAAAAAATAGTGGTGATATTAGGTACAATTGAAGCAAGAAAAAATCCCGTTTTTCGTTCTATTACACTAAGATTAAAAAATGACACATAATTGAGTGCTTAATTTTAAGCTTAAAAAAATAAAATAAAAGCTAAAAATTTATGATTGTTCGCGCCACAAACAAGATATTACAATTCATAGAGATAAATTTTTAAAGATAATTTTATAAAGATTTATAATCGAACGCCATCTATCGTCAACTAATCCAAGTTGTTTATTCACAATGTGTCAAAGTCAAAGTCATGTCAAATCTGTAGGAAGGAAGATATAGTTTTGTCTATGCTTGTTTTGGCTTAAGTAAAAGGTATTAAAAGAATGTATTTATATATTTTTGATATCTATTTACTGAATAAATCTAACTGAACTAATACATATATCGAACAGGATGTAATAGTCTATGGTGTAACTAAGAAAACATATTTTAATTATTTATATTATGTGACAGGTACATCAGTCTGCAATGGGGACAGCGGTGGCGGTATGGTGTTTGAAATGGGTGGTATTTGGTATTTACGCGGCCTGGTGTCCCTCTCCGTGGCAAGACCTAATGAATACCGCTGCGACCCCACCCATTATATTGTATTCACAGATTTAGCCAAATTCTTGCCTTGGATTAAGGATCATATCAGTAATCTTTGAGTCCAAGATTAATTCAAGAATTTAAAGTTTAAAAATTGTTAATGATTTAGAATCTCAAACATAAGTACTGATTTAGATTATTGATTGAGATTATTATAACAACTTATTGATAAAATAATACAAGGACAATTCGTTATTATTCGTTTGCACATCAGATGAGCAAATGCTTATTATATCCCCACACTTTAAAATTCAGTTACTATAAATAGACATAGAGGATTCTTTCGTTTTTCTTTCTGCTGTCGCATAGACTCTAAGGCAGTGATTCTCAACCATTTTTTTGTTGCGGCACATATTTAACGATTTCAAAATTTGGCGGCACACAAAAAAAAAGATAAAAATTTTTTACTTACTACAACACACTGCGTAAATAGTTTATTTCTTTTTAAATGAAATAATTTAATAATATTAACATTATTATATATTTGCAACATTTGGCGGCACACTTTTGAAATTTGGCGGCACACTTTTGAAATTTGGCGGCACACAAAAGTGCCGCGGCACAGTGGTTGAGAATCACTGCTCTAAGGTATAACCTAAAAACACTCGCTCGCTTGATGTAAACTAAACTAGTGCGCGCGAACAATTTGCTTATTGCGAGTTTTTTTCCTACTCGATTGCGTTAGCGTCTCTAATTTGTAAGACATCTAGTGACCGCTGTTTTGGCACAAATTGGAGTTACGCTAACGCGATCGAGTAGGTTAAGAAAAATCGCATTAAGCACATTGCTTGTGACTCCCCTATTCTCGTATAATTACTATGGACGCATCACAATCTGACCCATAAACTAAAAAAATATGATTGTTAAAGTACATAACAATTTAATTTAATCGAGATAAAATTAGAGAAATGTAAAATTTCTTTTAAATTATATATTAACTCTATTAATGTTATTTAACTTTGATATTTAATTCAAAAAATAAATAAAAAAAACTTGGAAACGGCTCCAACTATTTCCCTGAACTTCAGCAGGAGGTTTGCGGGGAGAAAAATAAAAGCTAGGTTTTAATTAAAAAAAAACGTTATATTCCTGGTTTTAAAAAAATACTAAAATTCAATTTTAATATATCCAACACTATTTTTGTCGTAAAATGTCAAGTCAGCGTTTATTCGGGGAACATTTACGACCACCCGGGTCGTAAGAAATAAAATACCTAGGATCGAACTCCACCTATCTTATAATTTTTTTCTTTTTTTTTAATTTTCTTTTCTTTTTCTAAAAAATTACCGAGCAAGACTCGTTTAACTAGGTACTTAAATACTATGTAATTTGTTAAAAAGTACATTTCCGTCCAATCAGTATAATTGTGATATAACAACGTAATCTTATAATACTTTAAGCTGGAACATGTTTTAATGGCAACGAATACCAGCTGCAATAAGCAAGAAAAATGCGGTTTTATATGTACCTATTTGATAACAAAGATTTGTATATTTTTACGGCCGAATCACACACAACGATGGTTCCTACTTTAACGGACTGTTAATTTTTAAATACAAGATAACGCTTATATCCTAATACGCCAGAGATTCTTGATTATAAAAAAAAATCCAATTAAGCTGTATGATTTTAGTTCTTTGCATACTCGTAAAAAGAAAATAACGTTCATCATCAGCCAAAACAATACATGTTCAATTCAATACAACTTAAAAAAGATTAAATATATTATTATTTTTCATTTAAAAAAAGATTAAATATATTATTATTATATTAAGACATACAATTTGTTTTCTAATCTATTTTAATAGTAATAATAATATTAAAAACTGAAAGTTGTTTCATAAAAAAAATTAAGTGTTTATGGTATAGGTTTAAATTTTGTTCTTGAAAGAAGAATTGTTAGAAACATAAGGTTAGTGCACTAGTAATTGACTTTGTACTAGTAGTTGACCGTTTTGTATGAAATTTAAATAATAAGCGTTTTGTTTGTTGTAATAAAAAAATATTAAATAATAAATATTAAACAATGGGCTACAGTTCCGAGGTTTTGGGTAGTTGTTAATAGATGGCAACAGGTAATTACAAATTTATTTTTTTAGCTACAACAAACAAAACGCTCATTATTTAAAATTTCATACAAAACGGTCTACTAAATCGGTACAAAACGGTACATGGTGAATTACTAGTGCCCTTAATTTAATTGTATGTTTAAAATTAAATATCGAATAATAAAAATTTAAATTTATAATCATAAGTGTCTTTCAAATGCAATATTACACTTATGTATTATATATCATATTTTGCTAAATTAAGATTGACTTTGACGTGTATAATAAATAGGATGTCTGTGTAACTTTGATGCGGCATTTATTTTTGTATACGACTAATAAAAAAACAGTTCTATGTAATATCTTTTATTTAAATAAATATTTTATTTATTTATTTATTAAACAACATTACCTTAACAGCTAGCCAATGCGATAATGGAGTAAAAAAAACTTATTTTATCTTAAAATCTATAACGGATCGAGCAAATTTTGCCGTAACAAATAGTCCAACTTGCTATCTATATATATGTTTATGACGTGTGGTATCCGGCTGAATAAAATAGAACACCCCCATTTCTTACCTATGTGTCGTAAAAGGCGACTACGCTTAGTCGACCCGCCGTGTGGTATCTGGTTGAGTAGAATTGACCACCCTCTTTCTTACTGAGGTGTTGTAAAAGGCGACTAGGGTAAGTCGATCCGTCGTGTGTTTTCCGGTTGAGTAGAATAGACTACCTTTTTTCTTACCGAGGTTTCCTAAAAGGTGCCTAAGGTAAGATGACCCACCGGTTGAGTGGAATAGACCACTCTTCGAGGCGTTGTAAAATACGGCTAAGGAAAGTTGACGTCAGGCAGGCGGTCTTTCGTAAAATACCTAGAAAACTCATGTTGTTTCCACAACATATTTATAAACATGTTGTGTCGACCCCACTTAGAGTGGGAGAAGGGAAGGAAATAATGATGATTTGAATGAACATGTTTAAATCTTGTCCACTCTATTTGTGAGGTAAGATTACATCTCACTTCTTCACATGATTTGGCTGCGATTTCCGACCGGCCGCCTACCTGACGTCAACTTACCTTAGTCGTATTTTACGACACCTCGGTAAGAAAGAGGGTGGTCTATTTTACTAAACCGGATACCACACGGCAGGTCGACTTACCTTATTCGCCTTTTACGACACCTCAGTAAGAAATGAGGGTGGTACTATTCTATTCAGCCGGATACCACACGGTGTAATTTATTAATTTATATTATTATATTATTATTTATATTTATATTTAATAAATTATAAATTAATTATAATAATAATTAATAAATGCCTAGCAGAATTAGGCGTTACTTTGCGGAATTCCATAGTACAAAAGTTATCATATTTTGTATTATAAGTCTTATTGGAACTTTAATTTCAAATGTCAATTTGCCGTCCAATTTGTTCGGTTTCGCTCGCCTTATACTCGTAGCTTTCGCTTCGATTCATCCGATAATTAATAGCGTACCTTTTCCAGTTTCTAATACACTTAGCGCTTAAGATTTGACGTGTATTTGAAAAGCTTAATGTGAAGATCACAATTTCTCTATTAATGTAAAGACCACAATTTCTTTTTTAATGTACTATCGGTGAAATGTGCAAAGAAAAAATATTTTTGTTTAGACAAGTATCTGTAAAAATGTACAAGTTATATCTATCTTAAATAACTTACACGCTAGGACTATCGAAATCTATAGCTTTATATATTAGTTTAGATATACACACAAGCATCCCGATTTTCCTTAGAGCACAGGAAAAATCAATATAGCACTTAATTGTATTGGTGAGATGTTAATTATATTGAAAGTTTAGTAATAAAAAGAATTTTATTATTCTATTTCAAGGTAATACAAATTATCATCCTCTTGCCCTTATCCCACTCTAAGTGGGGTCGGAACAACATGTTTATAAATATGTTTCATGATTTGGCTACGTATTTTACGAAAGACCGCCTGTCTGACGTCAACTTACCTTAAACGTATATTACGACACCTCGGTAAGAAAGAGGGTGGTCTATTCTACTAAACCGGATACCACACGGTGGGTCAACTTACCTTAATCGCCTTTTACGACACATCGGTAAGAAATGCGGGTGGTACTATTCTATTCAGCCGGATACCACGAAGCGTAAATAGTATTTTATTCCATCCATCCATCCTCCTGCCCTTATCCCACTCTAAGTGGGGTCGGCACAACATGTTATAAACATGGGTGTCACATGATTTGGCTGCGTTATTACAACCGGCCGCCTGCTTGACGTCAACTTACCTTAGACGTATTTTACTACACCTCGGTAAGAAAGAGGGTGGTCTATTCGACTAAAACGAATACCACACGGCGGGTCGACTTACCTTAGTCGCCTTTTACGACACCTCGGTAAGAAATGAGGGTGGTACTATTCTATTCAGCCGGATACCACGAAGCGTAAATAGTATTTTATTATTATATTTAAAGGTAATACAAATGTGAGTTATAAATTTGAACAAAATTACATCGCTTACAAGTTCCAAAACTGGAAGCCGTTCATTTATTATATTGTAAATGAAAACAAGCAACTTTTCTTGCGGAAAGTTCTCAAAGTATCAAGAAATTTGTAAAGGACGAGTAAAATTGGGTCACACGGTTTCTTAATTAACACAAATGGCAGTTAAAATGTTATTTCAGAACAATATTGATATTACAAAGAGTTTATTAATCTTACAATAATTGAAAACAATATTAAAAGAGTTATTGCCAGTTAAAGAGAAGTAAAGTTAAAAAGCTTTTAAAAACATCATCATCCTCTTGCCAAGAAAACACATGGTTGGTGATAAAAATAGAACCAGAGGTATTAAAGACGCAATGCGGAAGTAAAACCGAATATCGAAGATCATCAGGATCATTTCTTATAACTATAACAGGAAACTGCAATATCACGGTCATGAACAGGACCCTAGACACGCATATTAACACCATTACGATGAACGAGATTGTTCCACTACCTAACAAGGATATCGTACATCAAGAAGAAGCGCACTATGAATTACACCTAGAAGACGTGTCCTTAGATAACATCCACGAGCTCCTGAATAAAATAGAAGATGTAGATGAAATAGATTATAGTTCCTGGATTAATATGATGGTGATCCCTAGTTAGTCAACCGTATTCCTGTATCTTCTAATTATAGCCTTTGCAGTATGGAAGTTCTACCCACGCAAGAGTCCCCCTAAGGACATGCAGCGCGAGGAAGCTCCTGGAAGCTACAGGACCATCTTCCATCTTAAGGAGGGAGGAGTTAAAGTGCCGTAATCCTTGGAATCCGCTGATGAGGCAAGCTTGAAGACAATGGGCTTCGCGGAATCGTAACCGGGTTTCGGGAATATAACAATAGTTCATTTTTATTTAAATAAATTCAAAATTCACTTGTATTCTTGTCTTCAACTAGTAAAGTCTTGTAATTTTCATCTTTTGTGTAAGTAATTAATAATTTTTTAAAAAGACTTTTACTCGCCGCCATATCATAACTCGAGTTACGTGAATATTTGATTTAATTGTAATGTTTAAATGCTTCCTCTTGTATACTGTATCATGGAGTTTTAAGGATTGTATTTTTAAAACTAGTATTAAAAATTGTATTTTTAAAAGAGCAACCGTCGAGGTTCTAGCTTTTTAACTTGCCATGTTTATCAATCATTTTATTATTAGTTCTCTTCGATTCGCCAGTTATCATCATCTGTAAATCTTAGTTTCGCTATCAAGACAAAAATTAAGATCGTAACCTAGAAGCCCTATAAAACAGCCTTGTAAGCTTCTATTTAGGCAACATAATTTATTGCGCGGCATAATTCAAGCTACTAATACCACCGTGTAGTTTCTCCCTAAATTTCACCCCACAAAGGGATTGTTAGATCGTGTATCCTTCGCAGTAATTGAACGAATTTAGTGTTGTAGGTGCCAAGGTCAAAAGCTGTGGGTCCCCAGTGTTAGCTGTGGTGGAATTTTGTGTATTAAATTGAAGATAATCACGAAATAGCTGAAGAACTTGCTGAAGTAAAAGAAGTAGCAGTAACTTAAAATAGATTAGTTGGGTTAAAAATTGATACATTGCTTATGGCATTCAATATAATTTAATGTGAGTGTATGTAACAATGATAATAATTTATTTATTTGTTTGCCATGCCATTATAACCTATAGTGCGAATATGTGTATATGTATGTGTGTGAGTGAGTGTGTGGGTGTGGACTTAGATGATGTTGTGACTTAGAATAAAGTTTATTTTGATTTGATATGATTCCGCTGACACTCGTACGGTGTCCTGAAATCAGCACGCTGTATACAAGCAACGAGGTATCTCCTAATTAGGTTGAAATAACGAATTAACATCGGCCGATACGCGCTGTGTATATTTTAATTAAGTTAATGAACTGACAGGAAAATATTCCTACAGGCGCCGACTGTTTCGTTAATGCTTTAATATTTAATATTTGTATACATATTTGGCTATGGTAGCCGGAAAGTGGAAGTGCATGACTTTTACAAGGGGATTATGGGTTCAAATTCAGCGCAGACACTAATAAGTTTTTTTTTGGAAACTTATGTGCCTGAGTAGTGGTTCAGCTTTTCCCATCCGTTTCACGATGTCATTCACACATTCAAACTCATATTATATATTACTGTAGCTACTCGTACTTATAGCAAGCACTAAATACCTATATTTTTTTTCGTTTCTCCACAAACTCATCTATCTTCAAGTGAAAACCTATCAAAATCAGAGCACTGGAGAATGTACTATTAACTTAAACTTTTCTCATGACTTGCAATCTTTTAGTAAAACACCATAAAGATCGTTTTCAGAAAATCGATCACCTGTATAGCAAAATAATTATATGCCGTAAATGCAGCCATAAAGATTTGTAACGGAAGAAAAAGTAGGAGACCCGAAGTTATAGCACAGGATAGATGACTGAGGCGAGGAGAGTAGTGGCGGCTTTTGACGTAGTTGGGATTTGAAATTGATTTACTTCTAAATACCGTTTCTTATTAATTGAAAAAATATAAAGGATAATTATCGTTATAATACATTTATACAAAAACGTGTATGTTCTTGTTAAAACCAATATCCAATTATTATAATGCAATACACACGAGAGTATAACATTGTTAAATTATTATACACTCCACAGATTTCCAATCAGGTTTATGTGTTTATGTTTAACGATGGACTTTACTTTGCTTCAGTTTACAACGTTCCTCGTTCAGATATAAGATGCGGTGGGTATGTAAATTGTGTAGGTAATTGTGGGGAGGAAATTAAATAAATGCATTTAATGAAATTTAGGCAAAGATTTAATTAATTTATTTATTAAGGTAATTTTTTCGCAAAAAGAATCAGCTTAGCGATTCAACGCGGAAACGATGCCAGCGTTCTTGGGATAATTTCACGTGGGCATGATTTGAATAGTCTAACGTGTAAGTAATTTAAGATAGATATAACTTGTACATTTTTGTACAAAAAAACGGTTAAAGTACTATCACACTGGACCTTTTTGGAGAGAAGTTTAGGCCACCCTCATTTCTTACCGAGGAGTCGTTACAGGCGAATAAGGTAAGTTAAATGTCCGTGTGGTATCAGACTGAGTAGAATAGACCACCTTCATTTCTTTACCGACGTGTAAAAGGCGACTAAAGTAAGTTGACGTTAGACAGGCGGCCGGTCGTAAAATAACTAGCCAAAAGATGTAGCAATATGTGCCGAGCCCCACTTAGAGTGGGATAAGGGCAGGAGAATGATGAATGATTTATAATTAATTAATAGTACCTGGGCGGCCGGGCCTTGGTCGGTAATTATTTAAAAGATAAAAAAAAATTGGGTACGTGGGGCTCGATCCTAGGTATTTTCATTTCTAGAGACCGCGCGTTTCCCGAATACGCTACGCTGACTTGACAATTTACGGCAAAAATAGTGTTTTATATCCAATGTAAATTTTTGTTTTTATGATGCCCAAAAACAGGAATAAAACGATTTTTTTAAAATAAAACCTAGCTAGATCCATTTTTCTCCCCTACCCCTACATACTTAATTTCACGAAAATCATTGGAGCCGTTTCCGAGATTCCGAAATATACATACAAGATTAACTCATTTAAATATTAAAGATTATTATATAAAATTCACATTTCAGTTAAGTTAAGAATATAAGCTGTGGTAGCCCAGCGGTAACACCGTGCGACTCTTTCGAGAAGGTCATGGGTTCAAACCCGGGTAGACACCAATGAGTTTTTCTGTTAAAACTTATTTGTCTAATTGATAATTGCAATTTATCACACGCTTTTCGGTGAAGGAAAACATCGTGAGGAAACCTGCATATCTCTAGAGATTCCGGAGATATGTGTATCCTTCTAATCGGCATTGGAGCAGCATGGTAGGTCCTAGCTCCAATCCTTCTCTCCAAAAACGGAAACAACAGGCTGTTTTTTACTATGAATATTCTTTGAGCGAAAAATGGGAAATCTTTTATGCTATATTTTAGCCCAGTATTTAGGTTGGGTCATATCCTTAGCAACTCGCCAAAGACTAACTCCCAGAAAGCGGCACTTCGATAGGCCTATTCTCAGCAGTGGGATAGTAACAGGCCTCTACTTACTTACTTTACTAAGAATATAAGTGAGGAATAAATGTAACATTTTTCTGGTCAATAGTTCAAGTGGGAAGTTACTAGCTCGATAACAGCGATTGTGGCTAAAGAATGGCGGATCATTAGTTACACGCTCCGACAAACGCAGATCGGATTTAGCAGAACTCGGTCCACTTCTGAAATCTAAAGAAAAGATACATGGAGCGGAAGGAATTGTAAAATTGATATATTTTATTTCTATTAAGTATAACTCTATAAACTTTTGATATAATTTAAAGTATCTGGTTGACCGGTAATTTTTTACAAATTAAAAAAAAAATAAGCTGTGATGGCCTAGCGGTGCGACCGTGTGAATCTCTAGAGACGATCATGGGTTCAAACCCGGGCAGACACCAATGAGTTTTTCTATTAAAACTTATGTGTCTAAATGATAATTGCAATTTATCACACGCTTTTCGGTGAAGGAAAACATCGTGAGGAAACCTGCATATCTCTAGAGAATCCTAGGGATTTGTGTAACCTACCAATCCGCATTGGAGCAGCGTGGTAGGTCTTAGCTTCAACCCTTCTCTCCAAAAAATGGAGAGAGGAGGCCTATGCCCAGCAGTGGGATAGTAACAGGCCGTTACTTATCTTACTTTAAAAAAAAAAACTTAAAAAGAAAAAGAAAAAATAATTAGGTAGTTGGGAATCGATCCTAGGTATTTACATTTCTCGAGTCTACCCGTTCCCCGAATAAGGTACGCTGAATTGACAGTTTATGGCAATGTGTTTATGTTTAGTATTTTTTAAATCAAAAACAGGGATAAAACGAATTGTCGTTTTCGAGATTCCGATTGCCGAAAATATATATACACAAGATTAACTCATTTAAATATAATGATAGAATTATAGAATTCGGCGTTACTTTGCGAAGATCCATAATACAAAAGTAATCATAAAATTATTTTTCTATAATCCGCGATGAAGTAAAATAGAAAATATATATAATGCTAAATGTTGGGACAATCCGTTTTCATACCTGATACATGGAGGATTTGTAATAACACATGCACAAACCTCCACTCCTCCACGAATCCCACTGCTGAGAATAGGCCTCTTCTGTCCGTTTTTGGAGAGAAGGTTTGGAGCTGAGACCTAATGATCTCCTAATGATACCATCAAAAGAGCTCTTGCCACCATCGACATTTCTGTTCTTATCGAGCCTTCGGGGATATGTCGGGATGATGGCAAGAGACCAGACGGCTTGACGCTGGTTCCTTGGGAACGGGGACAGGCCCTAATGTGGGACGCAACATGCGTTGATACGTTAGCCTCATCAGGGAAATACCGTCAAGACCTGGAGCTGCGGCGGAAATGGCCGAATACGGCAAACGGCGGAAGTATGCATCTCTCATCGAGAGTTATATCTTTGTGCCGTTTGCAGTTGAGACCCCTAGGGCCATGGAGTCAAAGTGCAAAAAATATTTTATCCGTTATAACACCTCGGTTAATTGCCTCTTCAGGTGACAAGAGGGCTCCTTTTTCGCACAAAGAAACAGCTTAGCGATTCAGCGCGGAAACGCTGCCAGGATTCTTGGTACCATTTCACGTGGGCATGATTTGTTTAGTCCTAGCGTGTACGTATTTAAGATAGATATAACTTGTACATTTATCTGTAAATAAATAAAAAATTAAGGCCATATAGGCCTTAAAAAATTAAGGCCACATAATATTTCGGTGGGTCGATCCAATAAAACATATTTTATTCTTTCATACGCTCTACAATAGCCCCCCCCCCCATACAATAATGGCGTAGTTTCGCAATTGAATAAAATATTATATTCATAAAGTATAAAGGCGGCTTATATTTGAAGCTTGGGAGTTGATAGTTTATTCAGCTGCACTCTGCGAGGGTGTATTAAAAGGCGTTTCAGACGTAAATTTAAAAACGCAGCGATTACAATTTCAAATCCCTTAAATTATTGCAGTATTGTTATAATTGTCCTGACAAATGACTAGCCTATTATACTATATCAATACAAATGTAAACTTAGTACGAAGTGATACAATCACTTTCCTCCTCCTTTGATGACATTTATACGTAATAACATCCACAGATTTCATCAAATTTTACCTCTCTTAAATTTTGTTTCTGAATTATTCAGGGACTGATGCTGCTCATTATAAATAGAACACATTGTACATTATGCATAAAAAGTTATATTAATAAACGGTTAGGAACATTAAACATTCTCATTTACGGTTTTCATACTAACTTCGACTTCGCCTTGTTCTGGATTACCTTAATATTTGTACAAAAAAGCAAAGTTATTCAGTATTTTAAAACTTGCTTCGGGTAAATTTTCATTATTATTAAATTAATAATTAATAATCAATAAAGCGCATACCTATAGTAAACAAAAAATTAATTAATCGCAGCGATAAAGGAAATCGTGTGAACAGTGTTTTTTCTTATACAAATTATTCATAACAGTCGAGTGAATTTGCGGTGTCATTGTATGTGCCCACTAAACGCAAGCTAAAATACTGAGTCAAAATTTACTCTGTGGACTTTAAGGATTTACATAACCCGTATGCAAAATTCATAACCTAACAGTGCCATGTGACTTTTACGAAAGGCAAACAAAGAATCAATAAATTTTGTATACATCGTATGTAACCAAAGTGCGTGATAAAATTATGACGCGACTTTATTTGAAAGAAACATGAGGAAACCTGAATATTTCGGGAGAATTCCTGGGTGTAGTGTGTGTAACTACTAATCAGAATTAGAGCGTGGTGTGTCTAAGCTCCAATATTTCTACCCAAAAGACAAGAAAGCAGAGCTCTGGGACGGGTGTAAAAGTAACATAAAATCATAGTTCTTGTGACTGATTTTAATAGCATCCCTTATGTTAAAAAACTTAAGAAAAGGTCTATGTCGAGCAGTGGGATATCAAAAGGCAAAATTTTCGTTGTCTTTTTATACACATAGTACAGATTTAACAAACAAAACAGATATAAAAAGCCTACACAAAACAATTCAGTCATTTCAAACGTCAATTTGCGAGCCAATTTGTTCAGTTTGTGTCGCTTTGTAGCTTCCACTCCGTTTCGCTGAATTAATACCATTTAGTTTCTAGTTTTAAATACACTGGGGCCAATGGATATAAATTTAGGCCTAGATAGTATTTTTATTTCCAAAGCAACAATCTTGGGGATGTTGAGAAAACTTAATTCTTGGAAAAAATATTTTTGTCAAAAAAGACCAAATTAAAATTAAAATTATTCTTTATTCAAGTGGACTGTTTTCAGTACTTTTGAATCGTCATATGTTTTTAAAGAAGCTACTACTGATTCGGAAGTTTGCTCCTACCGAGAAAAACCAGCTAGAAACTCGGTGGATAATCTTTTCAACAAATAATAATTACAATTATTATACACTAGCGGCCTGCTCCTGCTTCGCACGGGTATAAAATATATATCCCATGTTAGTCAGTGTAAAAAAAATTATTAAAATCGATCCAGTAGTTTTGATTTATTCATTACTGCCCGTGGCCCGCAAGCGTTAAATTTGGAGAAAAACAATTTCCTCTCCCTATACCAAGACGATTTCCTGCTATCTTTGGAATATCTAAACTCATATAGTACATTTTTACTTATTTACTTTTACATTTTACCTATGTATTTTATTTTTACAATTAATTACAGAATGTCTTTAAACAAACTCTAAAAGATTCGAAGTGCTATAGGGTGAAGCGCGGCGTCCTCACGGCATTTTATATCTGTAATATCTCCGAAAATGTTCACTTAAATTGCATGCTGTAAACGGCCATATTGATCTATATTAAATCAACAATTTATTTAAGGTACTCAATTGGATAAGGATTAATGCTGTATTGTATAAAAATTGCTTTGAACATAAGGCATCATTTTTCGTAAAAAGTAAATGAAAAAAACTGCTATTGTGGGTTATTCATAAGAGATATATATATACCATCGCGGACTTTTCTGTAGACCTTTTTAAGGTGTACAAATACTTAGTACATCATTTTGATAAATCTCGTAGGGTTTAGCCTGCGTTTGCAATGTAAGCGGAAAAAAAATGTAATTATTTACAGAAACCTCAAAAATTACAGTATTTCTCTACTTCGTATTGAATTGAATATTATTATACGTACAAACCTTCCTCTGGAATCACTCTATCTATTAAAAAAAACCGCATCAAAATCGGTTGCGTAGTTTTAAAGTTTTATGCGTACATACGGAAATATGGACTTTGTTTTATAATATGTAGTGATTACTGTCATGACGCCTATTTATTTAAAATCTATTGGACCACCGTCATTACTTACCGAGGCGTCGTAAAAGGCGACTAAAAGGTAAGTTGACCCGCCGTGTGGTATCAGGCTGAATAGAATAGACTACCCTCATTTCTTACCGAGGTGTCGTAAAAGACGACTAAGGTAAGTTAACCCGCCATGTGGTATCCTTCATTTCACATTGCTTTACGTAATTACTTTTTTTTTAATTACATTAAAACAAAAAATAAATTCAAACATAAAATTTTAAATTAAAACTTTTAATTTTACCAAATCATGTTACAACATGATAATGACATTGTGCCGAACCCACTTAGAATGGGATAAAGGCAGGAGAATGATGATGAAATAGGTATGTCTTCTAGAAAGGATTTTGTATTCATCCATGGGGCTTAAATTACAAACCAATAAACAGTTCTTGGGCCGTGAAGTCAATCTCATCCTTTATCGAATATGACCCTCCGACGGCCGCGACCGTATAATTGGTACAGGCTACAGCTTCCCACAAGCCGACTGACCCGGAGCAAACAGATATTAGAGGTACTTTCATTGTGGACAGCGCATTTGATATTACCTACTCGATTCTCATTAAAGCATACAAAACTATTAAACGTACCAGGAATTTTTCGCTTCGGTTTACTTTATCTTTATCCGTATTACTATTAGTTTCTCATGTCAATTTATATTGTAGTAGTACCTGATTGACCGAGCCTTGCTCGGATATTTAAAAAAAAAGAAACTTAAAGAAAAAGGAAAAATAATTGAGTAGATGGGGCTCGATCTAGGTATTTACATTTCTTGAGCCGTTCCCCGATTAAACTACGCTGACTTGACAGTTAACGGCAAAAATAGCGTTTTATATTTATGTTAGTATTTTTTAATGCCCAAGATCGATTTTTCACCATTTACAAACCCCTACATAGTGAATTTCAGGAAAATCGTTGGAGCGGTTTCCGAGATTCCGAAAATATTAATGATCAATTTCGATTGCCACACTTTTAAATTGTCAGAATCCGTGTGGTATCCGGCTGAGTAGAATTGACCACCATCATTTCTTACTGAGGTGTTGTAAAAGGTGACTAAGGCAAGTTAACTCATCGTGTGGTATCCGGTTGAGTAGAATAGACCACCCTCTTAAAATACTACTAAGTTAAGTTGACGTTATGCAGGCGTCCGGTTGTGACTTACCTAGCCAAATCATGTGACAACATGTTTATAACATATTGTGCTGACCCCACTTAGAGTAGGATAATAGGTATAGCAGGAAGATGATGATGAGTAATTTCAATTTTAATGATTTTATTACAATTGTCATTTGTCTTTCGTTGTACCATAAATAAAAATGTATGTCTCCGCTATTTAATTACAGTATATTTTACCATGTATGTTATTACATAAAGGCTCGATTCCACAGGGTGCCCTAGATTCCCTAGATTTCAGGATCATAATTCATCATTCAGCTTAGGTAAAAAATACATCATATCTCCGCAGAAATGCAAATCCTCTTTGAAGTAATGTTGAATATTTTAATGAACTATTCCAATAATATAGAATATCACATTAATTTCTTATATTATACTAGTATTTACCCGCGTCTTCGTTCGCGTGGACCGTTGTCATGTGATAAGTTAATAATAGATGGCGCTTTTCAATGTCATTCTACTTCTGTAGAATTAACAAGATTTCTATAGCCTATATGTTATTCTGATGTCTAAGGAATAGTTGTGCCAAATTTCATCGATATTGGTTCAGCGGATTCGCCGTGAAACAGTATCAAACGTACATCCTTAGTCACAAGCTTTCGTATTTATAATATTAGTAGGAAGTAAGATTAGTAGGTTAGGATATTCGAGAGCGATGAATACACTTTCCATAAAGGGAACTCTAACCTTATGATATTGGCTGTTATAAAGACCAATAGTACCAGTTGTATCATGGAGAGGATCAAAGCAATAATAATTGATGTTGAGCGAACAAAGTTTACTTTCTATAGGAAGTGTATTCCATGATTGTGAAACCATTGACGCATTGATTGACAATAGAGAATCAATTTAAATATTATTAATTAACCCTTTCTCGGACCTGTTTCTGCGGATCAAAAGGACTCTGCCTTTCAACGGAAGACCCTTCGCGGCTCTCTATTCTATGCCAATAGCCTAATGGTTTAATATTCTAATTGGACAATATTGGACGATAGCGGCGGCAGACACGCGTGTTCTATTAAATCCCGGTCGCTCCTCTGGCCTTCGGTATCGGGTGAACGGATAAAATTTGTGAATGCCACGGTTACGATGTCTAGTTCTACACGATTTTTATACCTATACTAATATATAAAGTTGAAGAGTTTGTTTGTTTGTTTGAACGCTCTAAATTAAGAAACTATTGAACCGTTTTAAGAAATTCTATTATTGTAAGTTAGTCCATTTATTGCGGAAGGCTAAATGCTATATAACATCACGCTAAGATGAATAGGAGAGGAGTAGCAATAAAAAATATTAAAGCTTTCCTTGTCTGCGCTGAGCAAACGGTGATAGTTATTAAGAAATCATGTAATACAAAATAAAAGTCCACGACAGCATATGTTTAGCTTTTAAGGTTAACCCACTTTAACCATTTGTTATGGTTATCAAAACATTATATTACGGTTTGAATCTTTCCACGCGAGCCGCTGGCGATGGTTAGCCTTTAATATTCAAATGAGTTGACCTTGGAAATTCCTCCTTATTGAAAGGAGTTCCTCATTACTGAGGGTCGTGATCCCCACGATGAGAAAGACTTTCTCGTAGGACTTCTTTCCATCTGCTTCTGTCCTTGGTCACATGGAGTACATCGTGTAGTTTGTGCTGTGCAGCAATCTGAAACGGCTCCAAGGAATTCACGAAACTTGAGAACGAAATGTAGAGGGCTTTAAGGGGCGATAAATCTTGCTAAGTTTCATTTTAAAAAATGTCGTTTTACCCTTTTTTCGGGCGCTGAAAAAATACTAAAATATAGAATAGAATGCAAAGATTAATTTGGTTGTCAATTGTAAAGTTGTAATAGCCTTGGACACAAATCTGCACGTTGCTCTTCATTCGGCGAAGGCGAGGAACAAATGGTAAGCAAATGTCCAAAAGATCACTCGGCACTAGGGATCACAAAACTTAGCAATGAGGATAACGATGCGATGAGACGGACAGGTCTGCCCATGGGTGTAGCCAAAATTCATAGACTACATTCCTTTAACAGATTTAACCAACCAACATCAAATCAAATCAAATCAAAAACCTTTTATTAACAACAGTCACACTTACCCTACATGAACATTTACACTTATAAAATAAACAATATAAAATAAAATAAAATCTACCTATGCAGAGAAATGTGACGTTTCAAAAAGGAACACCACTCAGTATACGTTGAGGTGGCCCCCAACACTGGTTTTCAGTAACATATGAACCAACCGTTAATCTAAGGGGGTCTTGCCCGTCACTACTCCCATGGGTCTATGATGCCTCCTAACTCTAAGTATACTTTCTATGAAATTAGAACTCAGCTCCCATTTAATAAAGCACAACACTATCCTCTTAAAATTTATGGAGTTCTAAAAGGGATTATAATTTCATTGATTCAGAAAATTATTATAAAATGGTTTAACGTGGATAACTGAAATCCATTACGCTCAGGCGTGCTTCGAATGTAAATTGGGTGCTTTTAAAAATGACTCAGCCATTTTGTGCAAATAGTACCACGGCCATGTTTGTAAGTCAATCAAATTCTTACTTAAAAGGTAACTAAAATGAACCTTTTCTACTTAGAGGGATATAATTATTGAATTGCAAATATGAATGTAATATTAAAAAAAGGTCTCTGTTCTACCTGTAAAACCTTTCGCCCACGTGGCAAGATTAAAACAGTAATCAAAATATTATTATTTTGATTACCATAAAAATGGTTAAAGTGGTATAATATGCGGTCGCGGACTTTTATTTAGAACTTTTAGAGGGGAACAATTTTGTAATACATGATTTTTTAATAACTTTCCCCGTTTATTTGGTGCACGCAAGGAAAGCTTTAAATTTTGCCGTTTTCGTAATATTTTTTACTGCTGCTTCTCTCCTATTCATCTTAGCGTGATGTTATATAGCCTATAGTCTTCCTCGATAAATGGACTACCTTCTCCCTTGCCGCCGCGCTATTACAGTTTTTATAATTGAATTGATAGTATTTTGATGTATTAAAAGTGGCCATTGTTTTACTGCACTTTGAAATACTACGTATCTGTAATACAAAATTTATGATATACTTAAGTAAACTCACTGACAGTAAACATAAAAATAATAAAGTTACTTTACTCACTTACCCTTTTAAAATTAAGTTAGAAGGGTGCTTTTCATCGAGGTCATTAAATGGAGCACTTTTTACTGAAGTCAGTGTTGAGTTTTTACGCGCTGTGAAAATTTTCTTTTAATTAAAAATGAATCATTTTAAATGAAAAGTTGGCGCGTAAAAAGAAAAACAGACTTATACCGGGTGTAATGAAATTTAATGTTTTAAGGAAAATAATGTTAATAATATACGGTATGTATATAATAAAGATTAGGATTCATTTTACTCATTATCAGTTCCATAGTAAATGTATATATTTTTTTATTTCGAATAATAAAAGGAAAACAGCATATAAATATAAATAAATTAGATAACGTGATTTTTTAAATATTATAAATTTATATTTTACAATAATTTCGAAATTTTTCAGTGAATTAAAAAATCATTTGGTGGAATTATGGAATTATTCATTTCTAAATAAACAATTTCTTAATCTATACTAATATATAAAGCATAAGAGTTTGTTTGTTTGATTGTTTGAACACGCTCAGGAACTACTAGACCGATTTTAAAAATTCCTTCAGTGCAAGATTGTCCATTTATCGAGGAAGGCTATAGTCTATATAACATCACGCTAAGATGAATGGGAGAGGAGCAGCAATAAAAATATTACGAAAACGGGAAAATTTAAAGCTTACCTTGCGTGCGCTGAGTAAACGGTGATAGTTATTAAAAAATCATGTATAACAAAATTGTTTCCCTTTAGATGTTCTAAATAAAAATCCGCGACAGCATATGTCTAGCTTTTAAGGTTAACCCATATTAACCATTTTTATGAAAAATACTACATTACGGTGTTTAATCTTTCCACGCGGGCGGAGCCACTGGCGATGGCTAGTATTTGATACAATTAGAGCTTATATACAATTAGGTACAATTAGGGCTAAGATATAATATATTAAAGTTTGATACAATTAGGGCTAAGATATCAGAGGAAGCCCAGCTTTGGCATTGTAAGATATCGCTAAACTACTTTTTCCAAAAAAGGTATTTACTTTATTATACCTATTTCTGAATAAATTATTTCTTAAGGAAATTCAGTCTACATTCAGCAAAAGTTATCTCGTAACAGACAGACCCACGTTTATTCAATGAATAATATATATTTGCATAAATGTCAAATTCTGGCAGAGATTCATTTCAAAGACGTACTAAACATAAGTTTGGACTTTATAAAGTTATAACAAACTTTCCACTTTTGATTATTGTAAGTGCTTGGGTTACCTAGTTTTGGTCGGTAATTTTTTTTAAAAGATGTTTATTTCAAAAGTAATGAGAATATTATTTTGCTATAATCCGCGATAAAAGAAAATATATGTAATGCTAAATGTATAGTGTACTATTCGTTCTCATACCTGATACATGCAGAATTTGTAAGAACTCATGCACTACCACACCATACTAATCGCAAAATCGCTTTGCGATTTTGTCGTGGAGTCTATCTCCTGAAGATGCTTCGGTTACGGGGCGAAACAATTGTTGAGATTGTGGTGGTGAATGTGTGCAGTGCTTGTGTATTGGGTTGCCATCGGTGTCGGGTAGTGCATGAGTTCTTACAAATTCTGCATGTATCAGGTATGAGAACGAATAGTACACTCTACATTTAGCATTACATATATTTTCTTTTATCGCGGATTATAGCAAAATAATATTCTCATTACTTTTGTATTATGGACCTCCGTAAAGTAACGCCTAATTCTATAAATTAGATGTTTATTTATTTATTTATTTTAAAAGGCCATCAACAATACACACTATGTAGAGCTACAAATACAAACTGTGAAATTATTTTAAGCTAAGTGCTATATTAATTATAGATGGCAACGGCATGCACAATTTGACAACAGTTATTTTGCCATTTCATACAAATACTCGCTTGCTTTATGTATGCTTTTCATACATTTTTTTTAAATTTATTTAAACAAATTTATAATCTACTTAAGAGAAAAGATAAAAATAAAATAGATTAGTGGAAGGAATTAATAATGTAATCTATACTAATACTAATATATAAAGCTGAAGAGTTTGTATGTTTGAACGCGCTAATCTCAGGAACTACTGGACCGATATGAATAATTCTTTGAGTGTAAGATAGTCCATTTATCGAGAAACGCTATAGGCTATATAATATCATGCCAATATGAATAGGAAAGGAGGAAATTTAATGATTAAAAAGCTTAAAAATAAATCTATCCTAATATATAAAGCTGAAGAGTTTGTTTGTTTGTTTGTTTGTTTGTCTGATTGATTGATTGTTTGTTTGAACGTGCTTATCTCAGGAACTACTGGACCGATATGAAATATTATTTCAGTGTAAGATAGTCCATTTGTCGAGGAAAGCACGCGCTAATCTCAGGATTACTATATATATAATGTGATGAATATGGATTACATCACGTTTAGTGTTCCTCGATAAATGGACTATCTTACACTCAAAGAATTTTTCATATCGGTCCAGTAGTTCCTGAGATTAGCGCGTTCAAACAAACAAACTCTTCAGCTTTATATATTAGTATAGATCTAACACAGTCGTATAATTCTCAACACATACTTTCGTCAATTTATATTTCATTTTTTAAAGCTAACAGAGCACGCGTATTTCCAAACGTGGCTAAAAGTTTTTCATCAATAACTCCCCAAACATCGAGCTTTTGTCAGAAAATCTCAAAAAATCCGTATTTCACCTAAACTTTTTCATCTAAATAAAGTTCGCTCAAAAATGCATAAAATTCGTATGCTAACAGAAAAAATAAATAACTGCTGTTGTGTTTAAATTCGGATATAAGTAAAATATGAATCATCATTCTTGTTATACCCGCTCTAAGTGGGGTTAGCACAACATGTTATAAGCATGTTGTGCATACAAGATTAACTCATTTAAATATTAAAAATTATGTGATACATATGCCATCCACACAGTCTTAAAAGAAACAAAAAACAAAATGAAAATATGGACAAAAGTTATTTTCGTTATAAATAATTCCCGACTTACCTTAATACGGAATATATAAAAATTAATATATAAAACCTTTTTCCGAAGTCATTAGTTAACAATGAACCTAAATCCACAGTGAGACGCGAACGTAAGCTTCCGTAACACGGAAAGCCTCCGAAAATCTTTCATTATTAAGCACGTGAAGGGAATCTGGTGAATTACTGGGAACAAAGTCATTAAGTGGAACAAATTGCTCAAAAGTGATCAAAAGAAACGGATATTTGTGACGATTTTTGTCACAGATTGGTTTTTAATCTAACTTTATACTTGCTTTAACTAAAATAATTAATCTCCTGCCCTTATCCCACTCTAAGTGAGGTCAGCACGACATATTTTAAACTTAGTGTTGGATGATTTAGCTAGTTATAACATTTATTTTACGGCCGACCGTTTGCTAATCTTAACTTATCTCAGACGCCTTGTACAACGCTGTGGTAAAAAAAGAGGGTGGTTTGTTCTACATAGCCGGATATCACACTGCGGGTCAACTTTACTTAGTCGTCTTTTACGACACCTTTTTTTCACCACACGGTTGGTCAACTTTCTTTAGTCACCTCTAATGACACCTTAGTAAGAAATGAGGATGGTCTGTTCTACTTAATCGGATACCACAAGGCGAGTCAACTTACCTTGTCGACTTTTATGAGACTTCACTGAGAATTGAGGGTGGTCTATTCTACTCAGCAGGATACCACACGGCGGCATTGGTCCTAATCCTCATTTAAAATGAGTCAAATTTATGTATTTGCGGAGCTATCGCTAAGAATAAGCTCACTTTCAGGCAACCTACGGACATGTCACGTAATAACAAAAAGGTGTTCGTTTACGTCACGGTTTTATATATTTAATATATAAGTATATAAAATAATAAATATATAAAATAATATAAAAGTTAACTATTGTATCATTTGATAACACCTTAACATCCAATAGTGTAAGAGCGAAAAAAGAAAGAAAGAGAGAAAAATTCTTAACATCTTAATCTTTTTGTAATAGACAAGACGTCTGTTGTTTGTTTACAAAAATTACGATTACGAAAAAAAAAACTTATAAAAAGTACCCATCGCGAATAAGCTTTAGCTGTAATTTGAATAAGAAAAATTCAAAATTGTTCTCATATCCTTACATCGCTGTGCGCCTGAAGTTTTATTTAAAGTCAAATTGTTGCTTGATGTTATTCAAAGGTTTTTTCTCGAAAATACAATTTCTGTTGAATTTGCATCTATATTGGATCACCGCATGGCAGGATCGCGATACGATTACGGGGAGATTAAGGGCTTTTGATGTTTTCTCTTTCAAAATATCGTTATTGAGGACGATAAGAATTCACGTATAGATCCTAATACTCAAGTAAATAAGGCTTGCAGGCTTAATCTTCCAACCAATTTCGGGCGATTAGAATTGGAATAGAAAACGATAAGTGATGTGCAACAGTCTCTCTACATTCATGTTAAAAATAAATAATTTTAAACGTTTCTATGTTTCAGCAAAATATAAGAATATAAAATAAATGTATGTTTGTCACGCATAACATTTTATTGCATCTATAATTGATGCTCTATTCATAAAACGTCAAGATCACAAGAAAAGTCAAATTTTCGTCAAAATGACCGAACGTCGCGACAGGCGTCGTATAGCATGAGAGAGCGGGCGGAACACGGAGCGCGTAAGGCATCTGTTTGGTCGCTTACGAAATGTTATAATAATGATATTGTAGATGTGTACTGGGGTGTTAGTTGAGTTTTATCTCGACTATTTAAAAAAAAATTGATAATAAATACATATTTAAGGCCTGCTCTCGTATAATACTTCAAGATTCAAGATCGTGCCGATCTTTGGAAAGGCTGTATATAATAGACAAAGTAGGAACCGACATAAGCTTGCGGCTCCTGCTTTGCGCCTTGCAAAAGTACGTTTGTTTGTGATTTTGGGTATGATTCTTTAATAAAATTCCGCAATCAATTTTAGCTTTGCCATTACAGCAGTTTAAAAACACTGTTAAAAAAGGCTGCTACAGAAAGCCTACTATACCGTTGAGGATTACTTAGAAGATAAGAATATGTGGATATAGCTATTCTTCGACCCTGTACAAGACAGTAATGACTAAATGTGACTAGTATTAAGAATTATATTTTTAAAAGAGCAACCGCTGAGTTACTTGCTGGCTCTTCTTGGTAAGAACAGCTTTCCAAACCAGCAGTAGAGTTGACGAATCAAAAGCACTTGTTTACAAGTTTATTTGAATAAAGAATATTTTGAATTTGAATTACTAAGAAGATAAATATATGTGGATATAGCTACTCTTCGAACCTGTACAATACACTAATGTCTAAATGTGACTAGTATTAAGAATTATATTTTTAAAAGAGCAACCGCCGAGTTTCTTGCTGGCTCTTCTCGGTAGGAACAGCTTTCCAAACCAGCAGTAGAGGTGACGAATCAAAAGCACTTGTTTACAAGTTTATATGAATGAAGAATATTTTGAATTTGATTTTGAAATTGAACTGAGAAGGTGCGACTCTTTCGAGGGGTTAGAAACCCTGGCAAGCACCAATGAGTTTATCAACCAAGAACTTAATTAAGAATGTGTTTAATTGATAATTACAATATATCACACGTTTTTCGGTGAAGGGAAACATCGTGAGGAAACCTACATATCTTTAGAGAATTTTTGGGATATGTGTAACTACCAATCCGCTTTGGAGCAGCATGGTGGGTTTTAGCTTCAACTCTTCTCTTCTAAAATGGAGAGAAGAGGCCTACGCTCAGCAGTGGGATAGTAGGGTTACTTTATCATAAAAAATCGTCACTGCATATCGTCACGACCAAATTCACAGACAGAAACGATCGTAGAGATTGTCGTAGTGAATGCGTGTATTGCTTGTGTAGTGTGTTGGCGGTATTTTGTGATAAGTGTGGTAACTAATCTTGCATGTATAAGGTATGAGAACGGATTTTGCTTCCTATACTTAGCATTACATAGATTTTCTTAACAAACGTTTATTGATTGTACCAAAATAATTCTATTTTATCTGTGTAGATTCATTGGTGTTAGAGGAAATAAAACTAAATTATTTCAGTGCAATTATTTATTTATTTACAATGTTATACAGAGATATGTTTATGACAATATTTCGTAGTCTTATTAAATTATTATGCCTTATAAATAACTAAACTATAAATAATTAATGTACCACGTTAACTTTAACAATGCCTAAATGTTCAATTAATCAATTTATAGAAGTAGCCGTTACTTTGCGAAGATCCATAATATAAAAGTAATCATAAAATTATTTTGCTATAATCTGCGATGAAGTCATCATCCTCCTGACCTTATCCCACTCTAAGTGGGGTCGGCACAACATGTTATAAACATGCTGTCACATGATTTGGCTGCGTTTTTACGACCGGCCGCCTGCCTGACATCAACTTATCTCTGTCGTATTTTACGGCACCTCGGTAAGAAAGAGGGTGGTCTTTTCTACTAAACCGGATACCACACGGTGGGTCAACTTACCTTAGTTGCCTTTTACGACGCCTTGGTAAGAAATGAGGTTGGTACTATTCTATTCAGCTGGATATCACACGGCGGGTCGACTTACCTTATTCGCCTTTTACGACACCTCGTTAAGAAATGAGGGTGGTACTATCCTATTCAGCCGGATACCACACAGCGTAATAATCTGCGATGAAGTAAAATAGGAAATATATATAATGCTAAATGTAGAGTGGACAATCCGTTTTATACCTGATACATACATGTTCTAAACGTGTGTAGTGCTTGTGCATTGTGGCGGCGTTGGTGGACGTTTGTGCATGTGTTTTTACGAATCCTGCATGTATCAGGTATGAAAACGGATTGTCCACTCTAAATTTAGCATTATATATATTTTCTATTTTATTTCATCGCGGATTATAGCAAAATAATTTTATTATGACTTTTGTTTAATTAATCGTTACACATGAAATTTTGTTATGAAAGCTTTTTTTAAAACCTTTTTTAACTTATTGCAGATGTAAAGGCGATATAATTACTTAGTACTAGACATTATTACTAGACTAATCGGCGAATGTATAAAAGATATACCCATTTTTTCGATGCGACAAAGTCCAAATTTAATTTTAATTATTCATATTCTCTAAATGTTATCTACCTCTGGATAGATAAAAATCCACATAGAATTATGATACTACAGGAGGAGAATCAAAATGTGTCCATCATTAGTAAAGAATGTGAAAGAGGCTACATGTCTCTCTTTTTATGGATGATTAGAGAAATATTAGTATGAGTTTCTCCTCTTCTGTCTTATTTGTTGGATGCTCTATGCATAATAACTCTATGCCTATCCGTTATTTGTTTTCATTCTTAGTTTGTGTTATAATATATATAATACAATAGTAATATCCCGCGGTTTCACCCGCGTACATACCGATCTCATGGCAGTGGAAAGTTTACTAAGTCGGACTATTTTTATTTTTGTTAAAAATATTAATAGTTTCCGCAGCGCATGTGATGACAGATTTTGATGACTAAATTTTTACACATTATATTTTTATTACGGATCCTTATTTTTTTAAATATAAATATAGCCTATGTTGCTCAGTAAAGATGCAGCTTTCCAATAATGAAAGAATCTTTAAAATCGGTCCAGTAATTTTTGTGTGAAAACATTTGAAACATACATACAAATTTTTCCTCTTTATAATATTAGTATAGATATGTATGTAACACTAAAGGTTTTAAACAAAGATAAAGTCAGGATTTGAACAGCAGTCGCCTTTCTTGTCAGGATTATCCATAGATCGGACCCATTTCCCATGACAGTGCGGTGCGACGAGGGCGTAGAATCTCGTGGTGTGACCCGCCACGCCGTGCCCGCCACACCGCCATTTCAGATCTCGTCGGAGAGCTTCTGCCTCGCACATCACGCATACACTGTTGCCTAAGAAATAAGACTTTAATTAAACTATAAGTAAGGACTTACTTTGCAAAATTAAGATTTTTGGGAAAGAGAGTTTGGTGGGTACATAAAGAAGGTGAGATTTAAAATAACAAGCAAATTTAATTGAGATTATTGAAATCAATGGTAAAAATATACAAAATCATTGTGTAAGTTTCATTTTGTTAACGGCAATGTTAGAGTTACTATATGAGCTATTACATTACAAATTTACATAAGTCGCCTTTTACGACACCTCGGTAAAAAGAGGGAAGTCTTTTCTACTTAACCGGATACCACACGATCGATCAACTTACCTTAGCCGCCTTTTACGACACCTCGGCAAGAAATTAGGGTGGTCTATTCTACTCGGCCAGATACCATACGGCGGGTCGACATACCTTAGTCGCCTTTAATGACACCTGTATAAGAAATGAGGCAGGTCTATTCTACTCAGCCGGATACCTTACGGCGGGTCGACTTACCTTAGTCGCCTTTTACGACACCTCGGTAAGAAAGGAGGGTGGTAGTATTCTATCCAGCCGGATGCCCACGGCGTGAAATAAGACTAAGTAAACTGTAGAGTAAAGACGGAGAATTGCAGAATTAAGATTTATAATAAAAGAGAGTTAGGTAAAACGGCTTAAAAACGGCATAATAAAAAAGGCATAAAGAAAAAGGAGAGATTTTAAATATCGAGCAAATTTAATTTAGATTATTGAAATTAATGGTAAAAATATATAAAATACTGTGTGAGTTTCATTTTGTTAACGGCAATGTTAGAGTTACTATATGAGTATTTCCTAAAATTCTAGATGTGTAGATCAAAATAATACCTTCACGTAATGCCTTGTAATCTGAATCAGCGTGGCATGCTTTTGAAACCTTGGTCACTTCAAACTGCACGCAATATCTGCAACAAAATATTAAGTTGATTAATGAAACCTACAAAATAACAGTTCCATGGAGGCTGATCTGAAATTTAGCTGTAAAGCTATATATTATAAAGTCGAACTCCGAATTTACTTGATTAACGTAAACTTGTAAACAAGTGCCTTTAAATCGTCAATTCAACTGCAGATTTTGAAAATTACAGCAACCAAGAACTGATAAGAAAAAGAATGCTCTTTTTCAAAATATTGTTCTTATAATTAGTTAAATTTTGTCTTGTGCAACATTGAAGAGTAGCTAAATCAACGCAATCTTATCATTTATGTAATCCTAGTAGTACATTAGGCTGTAAGAATCCTTTTAATAGTTATTTTAACCTGCTGTAATACTTACTCTCTGTGCGAATTTGATTCCGGATCATCAGGATTGCGCAAACGTAAGTTCTTTCTGATATCCACAGACTCGTTAGAGTGACGGCTCACGGACAGTCCTCCGGGTAGGATCATCGCAGACTCTTCTGAAATCCAGAATACATTTACATCTTAGGCATTAAAGTGTTATGCAATAAAAATCGAAACTCTAATTGCCGAAGTACAGGAGACAACGCCTAGAGAAGGAGAAATATCTTTCTCCCAATGGTATCCTAAAGTTCTTGGAAGACAATTCCATTGACAGCGAACTCTAAACAATGGCAATCATAATATATTAGAGGTAAAATTAGAAGCTAAAGTATATGATTAATAATGCCCAGAAGGGTGAAAGATTTCGCTGCCAAAATTATCCTTAAATTCGTGGAGGACAATTGCATTGGCAATGAACTGTGAGCAATGGCGATTATAATATATTATAGGTAAAATTAGAAGCTGAAGTACAAGAGCAATTTCGCCCAAACGAGGCGAAAGATTTTGCAGAGGATAAGAGGATCTTGGAATATTCCAAGGGGAACATGCATTGGCCATAAACTGAAGCAATGGCGATCACAATAGATCAAATGGTCAAAGTGATACTGGACCTTTAGGCCCTGCATAACCGCTACTCCAGAACAAGAAGATAAGAGCAATATCTGATCTTTGTGGAAATATAATTCCATGTAGGAGCCGATGGACAAAACAAAAGTTACACAAAATTGTATCACGTAAAAATTCCTTAGTGGACGCATGGGTTAAAGAAAAAGGCGCTCAGATCTTTTTTAATTCTTATTATATCTAACGTAGTTATTACTCGGTATTTGTTAAAGATGAGAGCACTTGACCCTTACAAGGGGTATTTCGATTCGAAGCCCAAGCGGCCGATCCTTAGTTTTATTACAAAGACATAATCGATTCATATTTAAGGTTCATGATAAGCTTACAGAATCGAGAGAAAATCGTTGGATACCTTTAGCCTGCCGATATGCATAACAGCGTTGTGAGTTTATTATATATCCTACTAACATTATAAATACGAAAGTTTTAAGGATGTATGTTTGTTACTCTTTCACGAATCCGCTGAACCAATATCGAAGGAATTTGCCACAATTATTTCTTATACACCGGGGTATATATAAGCTCTAGAAATCCTGTTAATTCCACAGGAATAGGATGACATTGAAGCGTCATCTATTATAAAACTATCACACGACATCAGTCCATGCGAACGAAGTTGCGGTTAAAAGCTAGTATTATAAAAATACAATACAGTTAATACAATATAATAATATTTCTTTATAGCTGATTTATGAACCCTTTATCGACATTGGGAAGGTAGAAAAGTGTTTGTTAATTTTCACAAAATTTTTTGCAAATAATATTTCTCTTATAATCCGAATTTAGTTTCCATCGTATAAACGCAGCGATATAGCTTTTATCAAAAGCTAAACAACACTTTAAACTATCCGGAGCGTGTCGTATCGAGTTTACACAGTTGCATGAACTGTCCAAACAGATTTAGCGATCAGCTCGTAACTGTCAACAGTTTACCCTCGGTTAAGCCACAATATGTGTTTGAACGAGTGTTAACAATATTATACTAAAACCACAATTTCTTATGTTTATTCTAATGTTGTCGCCAATAACTTTCGCTTTGTATTTTATAACAACACAGTCATGAAACAGGAGTATCGTGCCCTTTTGACTGAAATGGTGGTAACACTGTGTCATGTTGTTTCCGGTGGTATTCCTATTGCTTAAACGTTTCAGTGGCATTCATTTCGTGTCCGTTATTCAAAAGAAGTGTATCTCTGAGCGGGAATTGTAGTATTTTTACAAGAAGGCTGGCTCCTTTTTCGCACTAAGAATCAGCTTAGCGATTAAGGATTCCGCGGAACTCAGGTTGAAAATCTCTGCTCTAAGTAATACCTACCTCGTAAAGGAACATCACTATCTGCTGTGCAGCCGTGATGAGCTTGACAGGCTCGTCGCTGGACAAGTGATGGGCAGTGGTGGCCACCATGAGCTTGGGCTTGGACCACTCTTCGGCTTCGAACCATGCTGCCTGAGCCACAAGTGGTGTCGCAATCTGACCATTCCCCCCAGCCTGATACTACGCAGTCCAGCACTAGAACAAAGAGATGTATTATGTCTTATGGAATATTGTTATGGGGTAAATGCGTGGACATTGAAAAAAAAGTGTATTACTAACAACAGCTATACATTGCATTTACAATTTAAGACCTTCTATGCGAGAGAAGTTTAAGAATATAGATCGTCTTACAATGGCTCCTCAGTATATTTTTAGCAACTAAATTTATGTAATATACATAATTATATAAAAAATTGGCGATGTATATAATAGACAAAAAAGGAACCGACATAAGCTTGTGGCTCCTGCTTTGCGCCTTGCAAAAGTTCGTAAGTCGTTTGTTGGTTTGGCTATAAGATTCTATAAAAAAATTTGGAAACGAATTTTAGCCCTGCCGACAACATCGCGATATAATAGTAAGTAATTTTTTTTTATCCCAATGCTAATAGTTACTTGAACTAAATAAAGACAAACCTTACGTTTAATTGTAAATAAGCTGTTAAGAATAAACCAATAAAGAAAGCTATAGCTTATAAAGTTTCTTCCACCACAAATAGACTACCATAAAACCGATTTCGCACGAGTCTTGTGCTTTTGTGCAATAAAGTTTATTTACCTATAAATAACTACAACCATTAAACTGTTAAGAGATGTTTTATGTCATTGTCGATGTCTTTTACTTCGATAAGGTGGAGAAAAAACAATTTTAAAAGCTTTTATTTAACTTGCCGTATATGTATGTTAAGGTGGAATCTTGCAAGTTTAATTTGACCCACTTCGCGTAGTCCAATTGAGCTGAAATTTTACATACTGGTCCAGTCCCCATGGCAATGCATGTTTATGATAACCATCACCTAATGCTGCTGCCAGGATTGGCTCCAGACGAGGGAACTCATCAACAGTTAACAGTAGGGATATGAAATTTCGTTGAAAGATTTTTTTAAACATTTTTTAACTTGACTTTGAAGTTTATACAAATACTAGCGGTCCGGACACTCGTTCCTGTAGCGTAGTCTAGTTTTGACTTGCCCCAGAAACAAAACTGTCATTCCGTTAAAAAAATTCTTCAATCGCCACGCTCTCTCAGTATTTTTGGAGATCTAGAGTTCTCTGGTACATTACTTTAGTATATCTTTGTTGGTTCGCGTAGCGCTACTAAAACTCCCAGCAGGCGAGTATTTTTACTGACTGACCTTGGACACAATTTGCTTAAAACCCTAATGTACTATGAAACGAAATTGCACAAAAATTGCACTATCTTTTAGTATAAACTGTTCAGAAATCCGCTCAGTGGATTTTGAGGAAATCGATCACATATAGATCAACAGCTTTGGGGTTTTGTATTAGATTTAGATTTTAGAATAATATACAAAATTATTTATTACAGCAAAATAATTTTATTATTACTTTTGTACTATGAATCTCCGCAAAGTAACGCCCAATTCTATAAATTATTTAAAATGTTTTATAAAAGGTACATATAATAGAATGATAATAAAAGATAGTCTTACTCACTATTTATCTAATCTGGATGAGAATCTCATTCTTGTTGCTACATGGTTTAACCTCCCTAGAGTATTAGGGATTTCTTTACGCATGTATCGTAACGTAAGCCGTGATACTCTAGGGGAGTAAGAAATTTTTTATTCAAATTTACCTCCAGCGTCTCAGATTCCCTTAGCGACTGTATCAAACCGTATTCAAATTACACCAACATTTACGGATACTTTGTATTCAATAAAATGTTTTATTATTTATTGTACATATGTCTACATCATATCCGACTGAAAAGAGACCACTCTTATGTCTTACAGAGTTGTAAAAGGCGACTAAGGTAAGTTAACATGTCAGTCGCCCAGTCGCATAATAAGCAATCAAATTATTTAACAACATATTACGATTTCTTCTTTCTCCAAAGGTTGTCTGATAGACATTGCTTTTAGCAATAAGACCGCCTTCGCATGCTTTGTTTCTTTAGTTACGTTTCTTTCTCTTTGTACTTTGTGTAATGTACAATAAACAATTTCTATTTCTATTTTTATGTTTATAACATGTTGTGCCCCCACTTACCCCCACCACTACTAGACCCCATTTACAGTGGGATAAGGACACATACGATCAAACTTATCACCCAGAGACTCCTTTTGATGCGAGCCCTAAAATTCGAGGATTCTCTGGTGTGGGCGATCATAGGTGATCATAGGTGGTGATTGCCGAGTACAACTGAGTATGCCCTCTACATGATGGTCCTCGCTTTTAATCGTTTGTAATCGCCAATTATGAAGCGGAGCCATGCAACTGTATAACGTCCAAAACATAATTTCTTTCGGCATGTGCTGGTAATCTACGATGCAAGCAGGTGGATCTAAGTTCCAATAAGAGGCAGAATTTTTTTTGCTCAACAGTGGGACAATAACAGGCCGTTACTTTATGTACTGTGTTATTATTGTTATTTATGCTTTTACGAATTTGTCGTGGAGTTTATTTCCTGGTGATGCTTCGGTTACGGGGCGAAACGATTGTTGAGTTTGTGTTAGTGAACGTATGTGTGCTTGTGTATTGTGGTGGCGACGGTGGAGGTTTGTGCATGTGTTTTTACAAATCCTGCATGTATCAGGTATGGAAACAGATTGTACACTCCACATTTAGCATTATATATATTCTATTTTACTTCATCGCGGATTATAGTAAAATAATTTTATTATTACTTTTGTGTTATTTATCTCTCTTATCTAGCTTTGAGATTTTATGGTAAAGTCTATGTCCTGATGATAAAAGATTATTGAGATTGTAATAGTGAATGTGTGCATGTAGGCAACCTGCTAGGGTAGTATTGTCGTGGAAGTGGTTTGGATAACATATGAACACGTATGTAAACTCTATTTTAAGCATTCATATATATTCTCTAATAGCAAAATAATTCATTATTTTTTCATGGAAAGCTTATTCCCAGAAACGTATTTCTAGGCTTAATCAGGAAGTCACAAAGAATATGGAAGATATTCGGGTCAGTAGGTCCGAAACGAAACAGCATTAATATAAATGAATCCTTCACGTCGCCTTCTGTATAAATTGCGTTTGTGAATAACAAAGATTTCTTTTATGTGTAGCCAATGTATGAAAGAAGTAAGTATATAAGTTTAAATCGAAAATTTAATTGTTTCTTCATGAGGTTTGAGAACCATAGATGTATTAAACTAGAATAGGGGTACCATAGACAAGACATACCATAGACAAGTGGGTGTCACGATAAATAATGAGACAGAAGTTGAAATACATAAAAATAATAGTAAAAACCTAATCACAGATAAAAATAATAGTCTATACTAATATATAATGCTGAACGCCATGTGGTATCCGGCTGAATAGAATAGTACCACCTTCATTTCTTACCGAGGTGTCGTAAAAGGCGACTAAGGTAAGTTGACCCACCGTTGGTATCCGGTTAAATAGAATAGACCACCCTTTTTCTTACCGAGGGGTCGTAAAATTCGCTATGGTAAGTTGATGTCAGGCAGGCGGCCGGTCGTAAAATACGTAGCCAAATCATGTGACAACATGTTATAACATGTTGTGCCAACCTCACTTATAGTGGGATAAGGGCAGGAAGATGATAAATTGTTTCTCCACGAGGTTTGAGAACCATAGATTTATTATATCAAAATATGGAAGGCATAGACGCACCATAGATAAATAAGTAGACGGAAGATAAAACTCGTATACTTATGTTTGTCGAATACACATAAAAATAATTATAAGAATGATGAAATAACATATAAAAAATTATAGTAAGAATATAATCTATACTAATATATAAAGCTGAAGAGTTTTTTGTTTGTTTGATTGATTGTTTGAACGCGCTAATTTCAGGAACTAATAGACCGATTTGAAAAATTCTTTTAGTGTAATATAGACCTTTTATTGAGGAAGGCTATAGGCTATATAACACCAAGCTAAGATGAATAAGAGAGAAGCACCAATAAAAAATAGTAAAAAACGGCAAAATTTAAAGCTTTCCTTGCTTGCGCTGAGTAAACGGTAATAGTTATTGAAAAATCATGTATTACAAAATTGTTCTTCTCTAAAAGTTCTAAATAAAAGCTCGCGACAGCATATGTCTAGCTTTTAAGGTTGACCCACTTTAACCATTTTTATGGTCATCAAAAGACTATATTACGGTTTTAATCTTTCCATGCGGGCGGAGCCGCTGGCGATTGCTAGTCACAGATAAAAAATAATATATAATAAGTCTCATTTGCTTTCTCCTTATTTTCTATGGACGCATTTTAGGCTGGCTCCCCTATTCGACTCTACGTAGAAAACACCAATACTTAGTAAAAGTCACGCTTTATCAGCATTTAGATATCATTTAAATTGAATTTTCTATCTTTATGTCATACTTTCTATATGGCGGGATCGGTTCAAAATTGATTTCGTGACATATCTCATGCATTCCTAGTAAAAATCCAAATATAAAATATATATAATATAATCTAACACTGTGTTGGATTATATAAATCAAAAACGACATAAAAAAACTGTAGTAGAAAAACATATTTAGCACTCGCATGTTCATAAGAGTGTTGTAATTTCCGCCATCTTGTATCAACAAAAGAGGCGGGAAATTTGCTGTCACATGACAAAGTTGGGGAATGTAACGTTTCTTTTTACATACACACTTTTCTAAGCTTAAATGTTTTTTTAATATATATAATTTCATTTAACCATGTACAGACCAATCCTGTTTAGTTAAAGTTAAAATATATCCATTATTTAAACATATATGTAATTTTTGCTTTTTTACGAAATATATACAAAATTGCATAAAGGGGTATAATATTTCCTTACGTGATGACTTCATGCCAACATCTCACCAAAAAACTTTGTTTAAGTAATTTTTCGTTAACATAAAAATTGGAACAGTAATTTATGTCCACAGAAACAAATCGACAATAATTTTCAACGTAAATTCTATTCCGCACAAAATTACAATAGAAACAAACAACCTAAAGTCCCTAATAACAATTTAATCAGGCAAAATCCATTTGTACGTCGCACGTGACACGAAAACGTCACACATGGCAGCCATTTTGCAAACGTAATAAAGGCACACACGGGAAATACCCTGTCAAAGAAACTAGTTATTAACGGGGATAATTTTTTGATTATCGAAACAAAATTTAAATTGAGTGTGAATATATTAGATTTTTAACGATAGTTTTAATTCAAAAATTCTATTTTGTTCTTTTGTGATAGGTGATTAAAGAGACGTGTCCGAGACCTTATCCTCTTATGTGTGGGCCACGAGTTCAAACACCAGGCAGGTAACAACGCACAACAATTAATGTGCTAATTTTATTTATAATTTATCATTCGCTTCTCAGTGAAAGAAAACAGTAGAGCAGCGGGGTGGGTCTAAGCTCCTTTTTATCCAAAGAGGAGAGATGAGATTTTGCCTAGCAGATAGTACTTAGCATCTGAAAGAAGTATATTGCGTAGAAAGTAGATGGAATGAATACCAAAAACAAACATAGAAGAACCGAAAAGAATAAAGTCTTCAATTGCAACTGACATTTTATTTGGATCCAGTTTCCTGTGTAAATTATATTTATTTTTGTAGATTTCGTAATAACCCATCCGGGCATAAGATGATTGGCTTATAATTCCGCTTCTCTGGTGAACACAGTTAGCTTTAATCTTGCAGAATTATTTCATCACGATTCGCGTGATTAAGATGGATTTCATTTGTTCCCTCGCGTTAATTAAAGGCACGTCCGGTTTCCGGGACACGGTAAATAACGTTTCTGTGTTTTAGCTCAATTAATAAATGTAAGAGGGTGTTAATTTCGCTTTCATGATGGGTGTTAAAGGGGGAGGCAGTCCTAATCTACCTCTCAAGTGTATACACTTTCAGGCTACACGCTTTGATGATGTTGAGGCAAATGTATGTATTCTTAGTTATTGACTTAAAGTGACAACCTTTTGCTATCCAATTGCTGGATCCCGCCACACAGCTCCAAGGCGAATTTGGTAGGTTACACATATCCTAGGAATTCTTTAGATATGCAATTTGCTTTACAATGTTTCATATATATATATATATATATATATATATATATATATATATATATATATATATATATATGTGTGTGTGTGTGTGTGTGTGTGTGTGTGTAGGGGGTTTTGGGGGAGAAAAATTGATATAGCTACTTTTATAGTTTTATTTAAAAATATCTCGTTTTATCCTTGATTTTGGGCACTAAAAAAACTGCTAAAATAGGAACAGCAAGTTAATGAAATTTTTAGCTGTCAAATGCAAAGCTGTGACAGCCTAATGGTAACACGCGGACCAAGAAAGTTTGAAACCTAGGTTCGATTCCCACATGTCTCCCGGCGCTTTTTTTATTGCTTTTTATATCTTTAAAAAAATTACCGACCAGGTACTTAATAATTATACGATATCTTAGTTTAAAATCTTGTCTTATTTTATCCTAAAATGTTATTACTGTCTTGATTCACTCAAATCGAGGTTTAGAATAATTTAGACCTTCTCCGGAGACTACGTGACTACTGTACCAAGCATTAAATAAATTTGTGCCATCAAAATGAAGTGATCTCTTTATGAGTGTTGAACACATAATAACTTATACGTCTAAGAATATGAAGCAGAATTTATGATATAATTATTCTATAATCAGCGTTAGTTATGTAGAGAGCAGAAACCGTTCTCATACCCTATATATGCAAGATTAGTTACTGTACGTATTACAAAAATCGCTAAGCTATTTTGTAGTGGAGCCTATCTCTTGATGTCAGAGATGACTGTGTTTGCAGAGATTGTCGTAATGAATGTGTGTAGTGCTTTGTTAGTCGAATTTTACGACACCTCGGTAAGAACACCTCGGTCTAGTCTATTCAACCGGATACCACATGGCGGGTTGATTTACCTTAGTCGCCTTTTACAACACCTCGATAAGAAATGAGGGTGGTCTATTCTACTCAGCCGGATACCACACGGTGGGTCAACTTACCTTAGTCGCCTTTTAAGACACCTCGGTAAGAGATGAGGGTGGTCTATTCTACTCAGCCGCATAGCAAACGGTGGGTCAATTTACCTTAGTCATCTTTTACGATAAATCGGTAACAAATGAGGGTGATCTATTCTACTTAGCCGGATACCACACGGCGGGTTGACTTACCTTAGTCGCCTTTTACAACACCTCGGTAAGAAATGAGGGTGGTCTATTCTATTCAGCCGGATACTACATAGCTGGTTGACTTACCTTAGTCGCCTTTTACAACACCTCGGTAAGAAATTAGGGTGGTCTATTCTACTCAGCTGGATACCACACGGTGGGTCAACTTACCTTAGTCGCCTTTTACGACACCTCGGTAAGAGATGAGGGTGGTCTATTCTACTCTGCAGCATACAACACGATGGGTCAATTTACCTTAGTCGCCTTTTACACCTCGCTAAAAATGAGGGTGGTCTATTTTATTCAGTCGCATACCACACGGTGGGTCACTTTACCTTAGTCACCTTTTACGACACCTCGGTAAGAAATGAGGGTGGTCTATTCTATTCAGCCGGATACTACATAGCTGGTTGACTTACCTTAGTCGCCTTTTACAACACCTCGGTAAGAAATTAGGGTGGTCTATTCTACTCAGCCGGATACCACACGGTGGGTCAACTTACCTTAGTCGCCTTTTACGACACCTCGGTAAGAGATGAGGGTGGTCTATTCTACTCTGCAGCATACAACACGATGGGTCAATTTACCTTAGTCGCCTTTTACACCTCGCTAAAAATGAGGGTGGTCTATTCTAAACAGCCACATACCACACGGTGAGTCAACTTACCATAGTCGCCTTTTACGACACCTCGGCAAGAAGTGAGAGTGGTCTATTCTACTCAGCCGGATACCACACGGCACGATTATTACTAATATAATATTATTTATATTTATTAGGTAAGCTTATATTCAATATAACTTCAAAGCTCAGATCATGAGCTTAATTAAGTAAAAGCTAACTGGTACGTTTCCTTTATGAAATTTAATTGACAGTTATAAATGATTTTAGCATTGAACGTCTTACTCGGGCTCCCCTGTTTATAAAGTCTTCAATCAAAGTGTCTATTACTTATTTGAGACTTATTACTATTCATAGAAATAATATTAAGTAAATCTAAATGTAAATTAATAAATTTCAAGAATTTAAAATTATAAGTATAAATAGGTTACTTATAATATTTATTTTCAAGGGACATGCCAAAATATGTACCTATACATTTTTGTGGAAATGCCTATATTCTGTTAATATTCAAATGTGTTAATATTGTATATATATATTTTCTGAATTTTGGTAGCGGCTCAAACGATTTCCATTAAATTCAGTATGTAGGGGGTTTTGAGGCACTGAAAAATGCTAAAATTTATTCCGAATAGAAAAGACTATTTTTATTGTCAATTATATAGTCATTCGTTCTCCAAATAATTAATTCGGACGGTCTAGAGAAGTGAAAATTCCTAGGATCGAGACCGGCCCAATTTTTTTTGTATTTCAATTTCTATTCTTATATGTTTTTTATATTTGTGTAATTAATGTATACGTGTAATTAATTTAAGATAGATATGACTTCTACATTTTTGTTGTAAATAAAAAAAAATAAGATCTACAATAATCAACAAAAATAACGTCTACAAGTTGACGTAACTAAAACGATTATCGACATCTGCGATAACTGTTAAAGTAACGGGCATGTAAATTACAATTACGTGATGACCGTACTAAGCCTTGAATAAATATTTAAGGGTACATTTACAAGGGCAGCGAAGGCAATGTAGGTAGAGGGCTGCTGTCGTCGAATCTCTTAATATTTATTTATTTATAGTAGCAATATAGTGTTTTAATAACCATAAAAATGGTAAAGTGGGTTAACCTACAAATATATATATTTTTTAATCGGTCCCGTTGTTCCTTAGATTAACGCTTTCAAACAAACAAACAAACAAAAAAACAAACTCTTCAGCTTTATAAATTAGTATAGATTATGCTGTGCCAGCGCCTTCGCCCGTTTGGAAATCAGTTTGTGAAAAATTTTTCCCACATAAATCCCGAATAAATTTTATCATGTTCTATAAACTTTCTTCTAGTAAAAATCTTTTAGTAAAAATCGTACAAAAATCCACACTTACATACAGCTTTTAGGGACTTTTTTTATAATACTCGTAAGCATACATTGCGTAAGAAATGGAAATATCCAAGATCAAGTCCCGGTCCAATATTTTTTTTTTCAATTTTCATCTTTTTTATATCTTGTAAAAAATACCGAGCAAAGTTCCCAGGTACTTTTGTTAAAGCAGAAAGTCTAGGATACGATTTGGGAATCAACTGTTTCAGAGTCCGCCATTTTCACGTGGGGACCGTGTTAGCCTTCAAAATGAATGTCCTCCATCAATCTCGGCCGCCCTCTTCATGAGGGTTGAAAGTATAAAATAGTAGGGTCGCATTCAACACTTCATTTTAGGAATTACTTACACGAAAACACTTTAGTGTGTCCATATTGTAAGTAGATGGAATATTTTATTATAAATCTACCCTCCGATGTGTACTTTGTCGGGGATTGTTTATTGATATCACTCTACCTAACTCATTTTTTGGTATTTTCACAACGGACGTGACCTCATTATTTTTACATGCTATACATTTTGTCGCCTATACCTGTCGTCTTTTTCTTAAAAGGCGATTAAGGTAAGCTGACTCGCCGTGTGGTACCCGGCTGAGTAGAATAGACCACCCTCATTATTTACCGAGATGTCGTAAAAGGCGACTAAGGTAAGTTGAGTCGACGTGTGGTATCCGGCTGAGTAGAATAGACTACCCTCATTTCTTACCAAGGTGGCGTAAAGGAGAATCATGATGATGATTTTATTTCATTATTCTTCTGCCCTTATGCCCTTATGCGATTGCTAGTATATATGTACTAAATATATACTAGCAATTGTGTTCGCAATTTTTCGCTGTCAAACATAAAGTCATGGTAGTTCATTTGGGGAACGGGTGGTCTAGAGAGGTCTAGGTATTTTCACCTAGGATCGAGCCCCACCTGCCCTATTATTTTTCATTTTGACGTGACAACGTCTTAAATTAGGTTCCGGCTTAGAGTCACTCATGAAAAAGTGTAACGCCCGCTCACGTCTGTTACGATGAGTCACCGAACGAAAGAGAGGCCCGCCGGACTAGCGAATGCCTTGCGTCTCTCTCCCACTCCAATCCATCACATTTAAAAAGACGTTGTCACGTAAAATCTTTGCCCGTAAAACCGACTTTACAGGCAACCGTTTTTTCTTTTCAATTTTTTGTTTATTTTTTGACGTGACAACGTCTTAAATTAGGTTGCGGCTTGGAGTCACTCATGAAAAAGTGTAACGCCCGCTCACGTCTGTTACGAGAGTCACCGAACGAAAGAGAGGCCCGCCGGACTGGCGAATGCCTTGCGTCTCTCTCCCACTCCAATCCATCACATTTAAAAAGACGTTGTCACGTAAAATCTTTGCCCGTAAAACCGACTTTACAGGCAACCGTTTTTTTTTCAAAATTTTCATTTTAAAAATTACTGAGCAAGGCTCGGTCACCCAGGTGCTTCAACTTTATACGACTATATTAGTATAGATTACCACAAAAGTTTGCGTTGGTGTATTAGAATAATAAATATTACGAATTTGTATTCAACATTGAATATTGCTAGAATAAAAAATTATATTTTTATTCTTTTATTTCTATTGTGGAAAATCAATACAAAATGTGAGTATTCCGATGTTTGAACTTGCAATACCTCTGCTCTCCATATCCGAGAATCGATAGTACAATTGTTTCACTGAACTGGAGCTTTAGAAACCCTACAAAGTTCAATAAATGTATTCAACTATTTTGTTTCACGTTCCGAACACTCGCTTTTATGTTTTATTCGAGCAAAGAGCGCTGGTAAAGTTTCGAGACAAACTGCACGGGATCACTTTCTGATTCAATACCTTTATTTATTAAACTTTTTGTTCGATACTTTTATATTTGAATACTGCAATAGATAGATAGAAATTCTTTTTTGCACACACATTACATTACACAAAGTACAAAAAGAAAGAAACTTAACTAAAGAAATAAGGGGGCCTTATTCCTAAAAGCAATCTCTACCAGACAACCTTTGGAGAAAGAAGAAATCTATCCTAATATATAAAGCTGAAGAGTTTGTTTGTTTATTTGAACGCTCTAATCTCAAAAAATGCTTGACCGATTTACAAAATTCTTTGTGTGTAAGATAGTCGATTTATCAAGGAAGGCTATAGACTATATAACATCACGCTAATATGAATGAAAGAAGGAAATATAGAGCTTTCCTTGCGTGCGCAGTTTACTTAAAACGGTGAAAGTTATTCAAAAATCTCTTATAATTGATTTCCGTACGGCTGAAGCTGCTGGCACAGCTAGTATTTAATATTTTCCGTCATTTTCTAGAAAAGGTTTAAACATTTAAAATGTTATAAAGAATTGTATATTAATAATGTAGCTCAGCTATCTTTAAAATTTTATTGCCTACCATTGAAAATTGTCATAACATTATAACGCGATATTCAGTATATTCTTATGCACACAAACTAAATTGCGAAAAATATACTGTGAAGCAAATGTAAGAAAACTTATTTCCTTAAACTTCTCTCGCAGGGAATCACGCGGACTTAAATTGTAAATGCCACGCTATAGTTATACCCTGTACAAAATATTAATTAATAAAATGTCATTATTTGTAAGAATTATATTTTAAAAACAATAACCGTCGATTTTCTTGCTCTTTTTCTACTCGGTAGGAACAGCATTCCGAACCAGCAGTGGAGTTGACGATTAAAAAGCACTCGTTTACAAGTTTATTTGAATAAAAAATATTTTGAATTTGAATTTGCTTTATACTTTATACTCAAATTCAAAATATTCTATATTCAAATTAACTTGTAAATAAGTGCTTTTGAATCGTCAACTCTACTGCTGGTTTGACAGTTCGTGGTGGACAGAGGAGCCAGCAAGAAACTCGGCAGTTGCTCTTTTTAAAAATATAATTCTTATGACTAGTTACATTTAGTCATTATTGTCTTGTACAGGGTCTAAACGAGCTATATCCACACATTCTTATCTTCCAAGTAATCCTCAACAGTATAGTAGGCTTTCTGGATCAGCCTCTTCTTAACAGTATTTATAAACTGATGTAATGGCAAAGCTAAAACCGATATATAGGGTAATTCGCTACAAATAAAAAAATCAAAGCACTATCAAAAAATACCATATCAATGACGTATACAGTTCGTGTATTATAAGTAAGAACTTAACAAGAAAGGGTGTGAGTGTATTGAGGTCACGTATAGTGCATACTTCGAAAGTCTTTTTGCCTTTGCCTCTTTCTAAAGGCGCACTAATAAGAGAACTCGAAGTACTTGGCGCAGGAACCAAGAGAGCGCATTATGTGAGCATTGAGGTAAAGGGGCCAAGTGTGGTATGTATTATTTGCATGTAGCATAATGTATTTGTGGGCTGTGATAGCCCGGCGGCGGACGACCATGGATTCAAACCACGGCAAGTACCAATGAGCTTTTCTATTAAACCTTGTGTCTAATTGTTAATTGCAATTTATCACACGCTTTCCAGTGAAGGAATACTTCGTGAGGAAACCTGTATATTTCTAGAGAATTCTAGGGATTAAACTTAAGGCGAAAATTTATAAAACGGTCTGATAGAGTCTGATAGGACAGTCTTATAGAATGTTGGGCAATAAAAGAAAACGATGATAGAAAAGTGCATGCAAATCAGATAAGAATCAGAAAAGGTGGATGTGTGGTGTGATAAAACTTGATAGAATACGAAATGAGTATATTAGGGGAAGTCTGAAGTTACCCATTATAGAAAAGATGAGAAGTGCGAGACTAATTTGGTATGGTCATGTAATGAGGAGGGATGAAAATCATATGACCAAAAGAGTTTTAAATATGAATGTAGCTGGATGTATGACTAGGGGAGGCCGAAAAAAAGATGAAATGTGTGAAAAATGATATTCATATTAAAGGAGTGACATCAAAGTTGACGGATGACGGAGAATGGAGATATATTGTGTCAACTTAGAGTGGGTTTAGGGTAAGAGAATGAGAATAAACAGAGAAACACCAAAGATAGAGTTCTCGTTTAATTAAACCCTTATTTGTGCCCTGCTAAACGCCGTGTGGTATCCGGCTGAATAGAATAGTACCACCCTCATTTGTTACCGAGGTGTCGCAAAAGGCGACTAAGGTAAGTCGACCCGCCGTATGGTATCCGGCTGAGTAGAACAGACCAACCTCATTTCTTACCGAGGTGTCGTAAAAGGCGACTACTGTAAGTTGACCCACCGTGTGGTATCCGGTTAAGTAAAATAGACCACCTTTCTTACCGAGGAGTCGTAAAATACGACTAAGGTAAGTTGACGTCAGGCAGGCGACCGGTCGTAAAATACGTAGCCAAATCATATGACAACATGTTTGTAACATGTTGTGCCGACCCCACTTAGAGTTTGATGATTTGTGCCATGCTAAATGCAGGTAGAGTGGTAAACAGTTGATGTTTCTCACTAAATGAGAACTTTTATCGTACTATGAATTTAACTGAATATAAAGTTTATTTGATGATGCTCTCTACAGAGTTTTACAATTGTTTCCAAATTGGACGTTAAACAAAATTACTCTTTGTAAACTCTGCCTGCAACATTGGATTTCAAAGCGTTACACTTTAAAATAAATCAAGCTTTTATTCGTTTACAAAAGAGAAATATAGCTGCGCTTATGCAGAAACGGCCGGGGAAAAATTGTATAACAAATTATTTATTTATTTATGTACCATAAAAAATGTTGGAAAAAAACATTATTTGGTAAAAAAAAGTGTACAAAGGTCAACTTATCCCTATGAGAGATCTCTGCCAGCTAAACTACGAAGTGAGACAATTTATATTAAGTAAAAAGGTACGCAAATATCAATTTATGAACTAGAATTACCTACTAATAATTTCCTAATTTAACAATAAAAATAAAATAGATATATAATATATTTACATATAAATAAATATATATACATACACACTATATATAATACAAAGTATAATATATAAATGTCAACAATTACATTATTATTTAGTACTTTTATGTTCTATTGTGCTTAAATAAAATAGAATGCACAACTCATAGAGTTGAACGGAACGTCCAACACTATTATCGAGTTCGAAATAATAAATAAATAAATAAATATATGGGACACTTACACACACGGTCGTCCGTTCCCAAAGTAAGTAACTTAATACTTGTGTTATGGGTGACAGACAGCTGGTGAAATAATACATATTTAATAAAGAATAAATACATATTTAAATACAAATATACAGCCAGGCTCGAAGACCAACAAATTCATTTATAGAAAATGTTGGGCCTCGGGAATCGAACCCGCGATCCGCGGAGCTGAAGGCAGGTTCACTACCCACTGCGCCAACGGGCCAAATTCAAATATGATTAGCTAATTTGGTAATTGAACTGTGAGAGCCTATAGCTGAGACCGTGCGACTCTTTCTAGGGGGTCATGGATTCATAACCCGGGCAGAGACCTATGAGTCTTTGTATTAAAACTTATGTGTTTAATTGATATATGCAATTCATCAAACACTTTTTGGTCGAGGAAATACCGTGACGAAACCTGATATCTTTGGAGAATTCTGGGTATGTGTGTAACCTGCCAATCCTCATTGGATCAGCGTGGTAGGTCTTAGTTCCAATTCTTCTCTCCAAAAACGGAGAGAGGAGGCCTATGCCCAGCAGTGGGATAGTAACAGGTCGTTACTTTACTTATACTATACTTTACTTTTTGTGCCTAAATAAAGTAGAATGTAGGAAAGTTTTATTATTATCTTTATAAAGTTAAGGATAACAAATTCAAATTTTTTTATCCAAATTACCGTTAGAGTCTTTAGTACATTATAAAGCTAAACGTTCGGAAATCTACTTTCGGCGTGAAATTTTAATAATGAAAGGTTTTTTAAATGCACAGATGTCATTGGTTTATCTTGGCCCAGATTCGTTAAGTTCCTATTTCAAATAAATATATGATAATTTAGATAAAAAAGGTATATTTAATGTTCCATTATAATCTGTAACATTGTTTGCGGAGAAAATTTCTATGGTGAAATCATAAATTGTTTTGCGCCCCGTTTAAAATGGCGGTCAAATTTAATTGGGTTTTTGACCCTTTTCAAAAGTCTAATGTAAAAGGAAGATCTATTTCTATAAACAGACTGAATAAAAATATTTTTTCCAAGAATCTTTTCTGAGTAATTTAATAAAAGGTGTATGTGATCCTTGAAAATAAATGATAGCGAAACAAAATTTGTATATTCTCACGCGGAATTTTCAAGAATTGTTCATACAATATAATTTATACAGAGTTCACCGCACTGAGCAACATAATACTGAATAACGGTCCTTTCTTTACAAATTGTAACTGGGTGGTTTGTGAAAATTTATACCTTGATGTTATTCAGCGCCATAAAAGCTGCGTTGTCGTGTGAGAATACGGAAAATTTAAAAGAAATCAATCATTTACTTTTTCAAACAATACTGCATGTGCTAATAAAACTATTATGTGTAGAAGATGTTAAAGTATTATATGTAAAATGGAACGTCGAATCATTGTTGTCGAGTTCGAAATTCAAATCTGATACTAGCTTATTTTTACGACAAATAAATATAAATATAAAATTGTTTTTAATTTTTTTTAAATATAAAATATAAATCAACATCTTCCTGCCCTTATCCCACTCTAAGTGAGGTCGGCACATGTTATAAACAAGTTGTCGCATGATTTAGCTATGTATTTTACGACCGGCCGCCTGCCTGACGTCAACTTACGTTAGTCGTATTTTACGACACCTCGGTAAGAAACGAGGTTGGTACTATTCAGGCGGATACCACACGGCGTTAAATATAAAATATGAATATAAATATTAGGTATATTTATTTGTCACAAAAAAAAAAATTCAATTATATCGCATAAGTATACAATTTTATACAAGAAATTATTTTGACATATGCAGTTTTATTTCAATTTCTTTCCTTGTAGATTTATTGTTGATTTTATTGGCACACCAGAGTCATATGGATTTATTCGTTTACATTTAGTTAAATACCTAAACCTATGGAGTATATTTCGTTAAACTTGAATGTGTGTGCTGAGTAACGTATTATTGTTTAAAATGCGACACCTTCGCAAATTAATTGCTTTCATTTTGCATATTCACTATTGCGGTGAATAAACCTACACGTAAGTGGTAACACTAATGACGGCTGAAAGTGTTTTGTTTGTGTTAATTGTGTTGTGAAAAGAGCTTTGGCCCAGTTAGAAAACGCCTTTGTTATGCATTCGCGAGTTGAAATGAGGAACTTAATTAAATGTCTTTATAAGGTAACAAAAGTGATTTGTAGAAATAAGTGTTACCTAGCGGAATTCTATATTAAAAACAGTAATAATGGAATTATTTTGCTATAATCCGCGTGCTAAGTGAAAGCAAAAATCGTTCTCATACGTTATACATGCCAGATTAGTTACCACACGAATCACAAGACGCCACCAACAACTAGCTACACAAGCACTACACACATTCACTACGACAATCTCAACGTTTCGCGTCATAACCGCATTACCTTTTTTACCGAAAATATATATAATAGTAAGTGAAAGCAAAAATTGTTCTCATACGTTATACATGCCAGATTAGCTCCGCACGTATAACACGACAAGCCACCAACTAAGCTACACAAGCATTACACACATTCACTACCACAATCTCAGCGTTTCGCCTCATGACCGAAGCATTATCATCAGTAGGTTCCACGATAAAATCGCGATCACCCAAGCAAGCAGTGTTATATAATAAAAATTTAACCCCCCACCATTGATTTTCCCTCAGTATCATTTTCACCAAACTTTTATTAAAAATTGCATAAAATTTGTAGGCGTAAAAGATGGTTAACATATAAAAAAGATTTAGCACGTTTCCATTGAATTAAATTCATCCGTCAAAAAGACGAAAATCTATGCGAAAATATATCCCACTTCTGGGCATAGCCTCCGCTACCTACATGTTCCGCTACCTACCCACCTCCACGGGGTGTGGTGGTGGTCCTCCGTAATGTTGTGGTAGTGAGTGTGTGTAGTGGAGTGTTAGTGTTGGCGGCGTCTTGTGATACATGTGGCGACTTGTCCTGCATGTATGTGGTATGTCATTGTTGCCTGCTTCATACACTTAGCATTGCATGTATTCTCTTAAATAAAACATTATTACAGCAGCTCTACCCATGGGTTGCCTGGAAGAGATCGCTGCGTAGCGATAAGGCCGCCCAATGTACATCTAAGTTATACTATGTCTATTGCTATTTTTATATTTTGGTGTACAATAAAGTATATTTCATTCATTCATTCATTCATTCATTCATTCATTCATTCATACAGCAAAGTAATTTTATTGTAATTGTACATAATATAGTAACTTACATAACCAAGTATAATATCCGTTAAATTTCTCGTAATGCGATAATGGAAACAGGACCTCAAAGACAATATAAGGATTTAATATGGGGATTAGACGGTCTATATACGTTAATACACCTTTACATACAAGCTTTATACGACAAATGGTAGCATTATGTTAGGATATTGTGGCCTTTACTTTATTTTTATTGTAAGGGCTGTTTTTGACGATGCTGTCAACCTGGTTGTTTGAGCACAAAACGATTCTTTATTATATCTGTTATCGTTGATATTTTCTCTTGACTAAATTATAAAATATAGATAAAACAAACAAACCGTACTCAATATAATTTTTAAAATATCCTCAATGTTCTCTACAATATGTTAATACTAGATTTTACAACCGGCTTCGTTCGCAAAAGTAATAATAAAATTATTTTGCTATAATCCGCGATGAAGTAAAATAGAAAATATATATAATGCTAAATGTAGAGTGGACAATCGGTTATCATACCTGATACATGCAGGAGTCGTAAAAAACACATGCACAAACCTCCACCACCGCCACCGTGATACACAAGCACTATATACGTTCACTATCACAAACTCAACAATCGTTTCGCCCCGCAACCGAAGCATCGTCAGGATATAGACTCCACGACCAAAATCGCAAAGCGAAGCAATACCTTTTTTTTTTTTTTTTTTTTTCGAATATGACTAATGCTGTTAGCCCTAATGGCTTTGACAGCGTCACCGATAAGACGGGCGAGCGCTGAAGCATCGCCGAGAAGAAATGGGTGATACATGCGGGTGCATTACAAGCGCCCGCGCTACAGGGGGGCGTCGCCTTAAGGGTGTCTCCTGCGAGACCGAACCTCGGCTTAAGGCGGCGCGTTTTGGAGGGCTGCATCTAATAAATGACTTGGAAGAAGTCTGCGTCACGGCGGCCGCGGCAGAGGGCTGCGGCCGCTTGACACAAGCAAGCGGGGACCTCGTCTTCGCCGGCGAAGACGCTGTTTGTGTAGATGTAATGTGTGTATCTTGTTGGATGCCGTGATAGCATCGTCGGGGTCGTTAAGAACGCTCTTCGGGCGCCTGTGAATCTTATTGGGGTGCCTGAACACCTTATAGTTGGACGCGGCCACTATAAGGGGGTTTGGGTGGATGGACGCTTTCTCGAAGTAAGTCGTCGAGAATCGTCTGAAAAGATCGGCTATCGTGGGTAGGTCGAGATCTCTATGGAGGTTCACGTTGCGCACGAACCACGGACAGCCAGTGGCTGTACGCATGAATCGATTTTGAAGTGTCTGCAACGGACACAGTCGTGATTTCGGGACGTGCGCGAACGTGACGCTCGCATACGTCATGATGGGTCTGATGCAAGTTTTGTAAAGTGTCACTTTGTTGCGAAGTGACAGTTTACTTGCCTTGCACAGTATCGGATTGAGGCGTCCCATGGCGAACGCTGCCCGGTTACGGACAACGCGGATGTGTCGGATAAAGGATAGGGTAGGTTCGAGGATGACACCTAAGTATTTGACTTCCTTTTGCCAATCTATGTATTTGTTGTAAATAGAGACTCTAGGAGGCGTCCGGATGAAGTCCATGGCTCTCCTAGATCTCGCAAAGAACATTGCTGCGCTTTTATCGGGATTTATTTCGATTCTCCACCGGCGGAACCAGCTTCCGAGCTGGTTGGTTGCTCTTTGGAGCCTATCATTAATAGTTATGGGATCTCTACAAGTGGTATAGATTGCGGTATCGTCCGCGAACATGGCTAAGTGGGTGACTGCACTAGTTTTGGTGGAGAATCGTGGGATGTCACTCGTATAGAGCGAGTAGAGGAACGGTGCGAGTACCGAACCTTGGGGGACTCCGGCGCGTAAGGTACGTCTTGAGGAGAGCGCACCATCAATACGATATCTAAATGAGCGATTAGTAAGATAATCGCGAATGATAAGAATGAGTCTATCGGGGATTCCTAGGTTTGCGAGTTTGTATATTAAACCCGCATGCCATACCTTATCGAAGGCTTTGGCGACATCGAAGAAGACAGTACCGGTGTACCGTTTTTTGGCGAAGCCATTTAGGATGGCTTCGGTAAGTCGGTGTACTTGTTGTACCGCGGTGTGTTTGGCGCGGAAGCCGAATTGCTCATCCGGTATGAGCTTCATCGACTCCATGAACGTTTTGAGTCTAGCGAGGATTACTCGCTCGTAGACTTTCCCTAAGCTGTTGAGCAGACTGATGGGTCGATAGCTGCTCGGGAGATTACTGGGTTTTCCCGGTTTACGAATACCTTTTACTATTGCTTCCTTCCATTCGTCGGGGAAGGAGCAACCTAACAGGAGGGCATTGAAAATCAATACTAATAGGTTTATGAGTTGGTCGGGGAGGCACTTGAGTGCTTTGTTGGATATGGAGTCGGGGCCTGGGGACTTGCGGGTCTTCAGGTTTTGGATAATGGAACGGACTTCCTCTCCGGTGGTGGGAGTGAGCGGCTCGCTTTCGGGAGCCTTCGCGGATATCCTAGCCGCCGCCATTTCCACTTCCGAGTGGAATTCGGCGTGTTCGGGATGACTGGGATTGTTAGTACATTGTCCCTCAAGACTGTCAGCCAAGCATTCGGCCTTATCGATGTCGTCAAAAGCGACCGGACGGTTTGAACGTATTAATGGAGGTGTAGCTGCACACTGGTCTCCTCTCAGGGATTTCGCCAGTTTCCAGAAAGCCAGGTGACTCGGCGAGATCTCTGAGAGTTTGTTGTCCCAGGCGGACTGACGGTTGAGGCTGAGTTTTTCTCTAACCTCTCTTTGAAGTCGCCGGAGTGTTCTCCGGTTATCGTCTGTCGGGTATGCGTCATGGGCCCTAGTGGCGGCACGTTTACGTCTAAGTAGGTCGCGCAGGTCGTCCGGTAGTCTCCCACGACCGCGGTCGTCGGGGACTTCCTTGGAGCAACGCTCGAGTGAGTCTGTTATATGTTTCGTAAGGTGGGTAACAGCGAACTTGGCACTATCCACGGAGTCTATCTTGTCAGGAATTTGATCTAGGTGGTCTGAGTTTAGGGACTGGAGTTTCCCGCCTAATTTACTCCAGTCGATTATCGTTTTGGTGGGGGGGGTCGTGGATGTAGACTGACCTAATTGAATTAGAACCGGACGGTGGTCCGAGTCTAATTCATGCAGGACTTCTATAGAATGTAACTGGAGAGCTACATTTTTGAAAATGTATATATCTAACACATCTGCTCTGTTTGGATCCCCGTTAGGCGGGTATCTGGTGGGCTCGTTAGGGGCTATCACCTCAAAAGCGAGGTTTGGAAGGCCGTTGAGGCCTTGGAGTATTGTGCCGTTCCGGTTGGTTCGGCGAGAGTTCCATTGGCCATGTTTGGAGTTGAAGTCTCCGGCCAGTATTACAGAGTCACCTAGTGCGAGAAGGGTGCGGACGTCTCTTTCGAGTACCCGTTTGGTCGGACTGAGGTATACTGATGCTAGTATGATCGACTGATGGCCGGTCATACCCACCTGACAGACTGAAGCCTCCATGTTAGTGAGCTTTGGGGAATCAAGGGGGGAGCATAGGAGGGCTCTTTTGTAGTAAATGAGCGTGCCGCCTTTTTTGGATGACAGACGGTCATTTCTAATCAAACAGTAGTTCGCAATATTGGGATTGCGAAATTGGGGTTTTAGGAAGGATTCTTGTATTAGAAGAATATCTATGTCGTGTGCAACTACGAAATCGCGGACTTCGTCCATGTGTCTGATAAGCCCGTCTGCGTTGTACGTGACGAGCTTGAGGGAGTGGGGCTTAGCCCTACCCAGTGAGGGTTTAAGCTTAAAGCCTAGAGATGGCCTGCACCAAACTAGAGTGTTCGAGCAAGGCCATTAATCTGTTTTGAGGATTACTCCTCAGCTTGTTTGCCAAAATTGACAGCTCCGTAGTGTCAATTTTGGTTACTATATCGCAAACGAGTTTCATGTCGTCAATGAAACTCGTTGCTGGAGGGGCGGCTGTCGCTTTAGGAGCGGCAGCTCTTATAGTGGAGCTCACGATGGCGGCAGCGGGTTTCGCTACCGTCTCTTGAGCCGGTTTTGCTGGCACAGCCGGCTCGGACGCCGGTTTCCTGTGCCAGGGGTTTGAAGTGGGGAGAGGCGCGGGGACGAACCTCTCAGCTGGTTTGGGGGCGGTACGGTCCGCCTTTTTACGGGTGGCCCTTCTGCCCCCTCGTTTTGCCCTAAGCGGGACTTTCGGGCAGCCGCGATAGCTCGCGGGGTGCCCTTGGGTCCTGCAGAGGACACAGCTGGGAGGTTCCTCGGACGGAACCGCTCTGGGGCAATCGGCAGTGCCGTGATCGCCCAGGCACTTAACGCACCTAGGTCGTGCGGTGCAGTTGCGCTGCGAGTGGCCGTAAAGCTGGCAGCGATGGCACTGCCCCATTACCCCACGCGTACGCGGCGTTTCTATACGCAGACCCGACAGTCTGCATATTGTTTGGACGTTGAAGACACGTTTGCCTTCAGGACTGAGGTCGAGGACCGCGAGGCAAAGTTCATAAGGAACTTTGGTTCTGTGATGGTACATGCGGTGTACCTGTCTTACGGGAAGGCCCTGGCTGAGGAGGTCCTTCTTAATAAGGTCACAATCTATTTCGACGGGGAGCCCGCGGATGACGACGCGAAGTTCGCGCTCGTCTTCTAGGGCGTATGTGTGGTAGCCGATCTTTTCGGCATCCAGGAGTGTCGTGAGGCGACGGTGGTCCGTTGAAGACGGACATTGAACCATTATGCCCTGGCTTGTGGACCGGGCAGATGTAAAAGGAATGGACGAGCTGTCCATGCGCGGGATTAAGCGATTCCACGCGTCTTTTTCCCTAACAAATAGGGGCGGCACCTTCTCCTTCCTCTCCGTCATAGGCGAGTCTTGTATTGAGTCGGTCTGTTTAGTCCTTGGTGCCTGTGAGGCAGGCTGAGGTTTGGGGGTGGGACGCGGGGCAGGTGCACCTGCGTCGTTAGTGGCCCTTTTGGGCGGGACGGTCTTGGGAGCCTTCAGCTTACGCTTCTGGCTCTTGGATAGGACGGCGGTGAAGCCGTCGTCCTCGTCTGAGGCGGATGACGCCGAGGGGGACGGGGACTGCGAAGCATCGGATGCTTCGGCTTCCTCTCCGGACTCTGAGGGAGTCTCGGATTCCGAGTCGGATGCTTCCTCTACTTCCATGCCAGGAGACACGGAGCGGGAACGGGCTTTTGCCTTCTCCGCAGAGGGGGGAGAAGGTACCACCGGGCTGCCACTCTGGCCCTGAGAGGGCGGGAGGGCTTTGGAGAGTTCTACTAATATGGCGGGGTGGTGCGCCTGAAGGAACGCGAAAATCGCGTCCAGTATCGGTTGCCCCGTGGGGCGCAGGGTGGGGGCCATATTGGCCCGCTAGTGTGGGGGTGGCCTCCCTGCCGGAGGGCAGGGAGGTGTGTACCTAAGAAAAAATCTAGGACTTAGTCTCTCTCCCTTCGGGGGAAAGAGGTGAGTACCTAGATTAAAAATTAGTGTACTTACGCACGGACGGAACCACCTACGGCAAGTGTTATGCGTGAAGCACCACACTACCTAATCGAAGCACAGTGACACTAACACAATCCACTTGCACAGGAACGAACAACACTGACAGTCCAGAGTCCTTGGGCACTTTCACAATCTAACGCGGCAGGGGCGTGAGTCAGGCGGGGGGAGCGGCAACCGGATTGCGCTCGACCGAGACATCCGCACGCTATGGCGGCGATCGATGGAATGCGAAGCAATACCTAAATAAGTTTAGTTATATACTAATCGGTTCAACCCCACCCTTTATTTTATTTTGCCTGCAAACAAGTGTAACAAGCTTGAACTAGAAACATTTGTTTGCTCGTTAATGAGGGTGCCATTGTTATGTTTAATAATCTCAAGGTTTTCCAATAGGCTCAGCTTAAGTCCTTTATTAGAACACGTGTGCAATACTTCGAAACTATGGTCATTAGGAACTTTATGACCGCTTTCTATCAAATGTTTGGCGAAATGTGAATTTTGTGGTTTATTATTCCTGAAAGCTGCCATATGTTCTTTAAAACGGGTTTCAAAATTACGACCAGTCTGACCCACATATGTATCATTGCATTGAGGACATTTTATTTTATAAACACCACACTTTTTATGTTTATAATAATTCTATAAAGGCTTCGTTCGCATTGACTGTTGTTGATAATAGATGGCGCTTTTCAATGACATTCTATTCCTGTAGTATTTACAGGATTTTATAGCCTATATGTTGTTCCGGTGTATCTATCTTCTATACTTATAATAAATCTGTAGAGAGGTCAATTCTGTAACTGGAATATATTTCCAAAATAACTATCAGGGGGTGATTAGGGATCGATACTGATACCAAAAATGCAATCAGTAAAAATTTTGTCTGTCTGTCTGTCTGTCTGTCTGTCTGTCTGTCTGTCTGTCTGTCTGTATAACCGTTATAGAAACAAAAACTACTCGACGGATTTTAACGAAACTCGGTACAATTATTTTTCATACTCCTGAGCTGGTTATAGTATACTTTTCATCACGCTACAATCAATAGGAGCAGAGCAGTGAAGGGAAATGTCGGGAAAACGGGAGAAGTTACTCCATTTTTTAAGCTTCCGTCGCGTGTGCAACCTTGATGGTTAACGCTACACAGAAATCATGTATGACGGAAATGTTTTCCTTAAAATTATATAAAAAATATCCCACGACAGCATATGTCTATCTTTTATGGTTGACTCACAATAAGACGTGTAACTCCCGATAGCTTAGCAGTTCGAAGCTTTCTGGTTATATTTGTCTACTCCTACGTTTATATCACTCTCAGTCATCCCTAAATAAAAAAGTGAATAGTATTAACCATTGTACAAAAAAAGAATCATTGAAATCGGTATAGAAACACCAAAGTTATACATGAAATACGCTAATAATAAGCCATCGCCCGTGAATACTGAATCATGCTATAGGGATTATCAATACATAGTATAAAACAAAGTCACATTCTTTGTTTGTACCTATATCCCTATGACTGCTTAAATCTTTAAAACTACGCAACAGATTTTGATGCGGTTTTTTTAATAGATAGAGTGATTCAAGAGGAATGTATAATCATCATCATCCTCCTGCCCTTATCCCACTCTAAGTGGGGTCGGCACAACATGTTATAAACATGCTGTCACATGATTTGGCTGCGTTTTTATGACCGGCCGCCTGCCTGACATCAACTTACCTTAGTCGTATTTTACGACACCTCGGTAAGAGAGGGTGGTCTATTCTACTAAACCGGATACCACACGGTGGGTCAACTTACCTTAGTCGCCTTTTACGACACCTCGGTAAGAAATGAGGTTGGTCTATTCTACTCAGCCGGATACCACACGGCGGTCAAGAGGAATGTATAATAACATTCAATATGGAGTAGAGAAATACTGTAATGTTTCTAATATAAATAATTACTTTTTTTTCTTTATAATTAATAATTACTTTGATGTTAGATATAGCAGGAAATCTTCTTGGTATAGGGAGAGGGGAATTGTTTTTCTTCAAATTTAACGCGTGCGGGCCACGGGCAGTAATGAATAAATTAAAACTACTGGATCGATTTTAATAATTTTTTTCACTGAGTGACATAGGCTATATATTTTATACCCGTGCGAAGCAGGGTAGGCCGCTAGTAAGGAATAATTGTGCCAAATTTCTTCAATATTATTTCAGTGGATTCTGTGAAAGAGTAACAAACATACATGCATACTCACAAATTTATTATAATATTAGGGGGATTGATAAAACAAGTAAGTTGTATCCGCAACTTTGTTTGCGTCAATTTAAATTGAAAAATATCCTCACTTAAGTCTTTTGAGATTTCCTGTTCCCGAAAAAAATGGGAATTTATATCCTAACAGTTGTGCTCATGGCTTTTGCCGCATGGAAGTAAATGGGACACGAAGATTTTTACCCCGTAATCCCACTTAATTCTAGGATAAGAATATGTGTGTATGCTGCTCCAAAATCTCTTCTATCTTCCAATAAGAACCCCATAAAAATTGGTTAAGCCATTCTGGAGAATGTACTATTAAGCTAAACGTTCAAACTGTACTATATTTTAGTAAATACCGTACGAAAATCTGATCAGCAGATTTTGTGAAATACAGACAGTTTTTGGGAACTTTGTTTTATAATATGTATAAATATACTACTTTCTTATACATATTAGCTTCTTTTTTTAAATAATCGGGTCTATTATACAAAAAAGGTTTATTTAAAAATACAAAACACTACAAGATATCAACACTTCGAGTTAAAAATACAAAATAACTGGTAAATATAAGTTTCGGAAAAGGTTGTAACCTTTTTTCTCACTTATATTTTTGTTTCCACACCCGCCGTGTGGTATCCGGCTGAATAGAATAGTACCACCCTCATTTCTTACCGAGGTGTCGTAAAAGGCGACTAAGGTAAGTCGACCCGCCGTGTGGTATCCGGCTGTGTAGAATAGACCAACCTCATTTCTTACCGAGGTGTCGTAAAAGGCGACTAAGGTAAGTTGACCCACCGCGTGGTATCCGGTTTAGTAAAATAGACCACCCTCTTTCTTACCAAGGTGTCGTAAAATACGACTAACGTAAGTTGACGTCAGGCAGGCGGCCGGTCGTAAAAACGCAGCCAAATCATGTGACAGCATGTTTATAACATGTTGTCCCGACCCCACTTACAGTGGGATAAGGGCAGGAGGATGATGATGATGATTTTTGTTTCCACACATTATTAATATTATAAAAGGTGTTACCAATTGTGGCGCGCCACTGACGTGCTAAATTTAATAACAGAGTACCTCCGGATGGAAAATGTGAATATTTCAGAAGATATACATCCTTTATACTCGTAGTATTACGCACGCTTAGTATTAAAGTGACCTAATTCTAAATCTTTAATATTTAAATGAGTTAATCTTATATTATTGTGTTATGTGTGTATATGTTCGGAATATATAGGGACGCCGTGTGGAATCTGGCTGAATAGAATAGAATAAAAAACTATTGAATTTGAATTTTGAATTTGATTAAGCCTAATTTGGAATTAGGTCGCTTTAATACTAAGCGTGCGATATATATATTTCGAGTATAAAAGATGTATCATCATCTTCCTGCCCTTATCCCACTCTGAGTGGGTTGGCACAATACGTTATAAACATGTTGTCACATGATTTGGCTACGTATTTTAAGAACCGCCGCCTGCCTGATGTCGACTTACCTTAGTCGTATTTTACGACACTTCTTTAAGAAATGAGGGTGGTCTTTTCTACGGAACAGAATACCACACGATGGGTCAACTTACCTTAGTCGCCTTTTACGACACCTCGGTAAGAAATGAGGGTGGTCTTTTCTACTCAGCCGGATACTACTCTGCGGGTCGACTTACCTTAGTCGCCTTTTCGAACACCTCGGTAAGAAATGAGGGTGGTCTATTCTACTAAGCCGGATACCACACGGCGGGTTGACTTAACTTAGTCGCCATTTCTGACATCTCGGTAATAAATGAGTGTGGTCTATTCTATTTAGCCAGATATCTAACGTCGGGTCGACTTACCTTAGTCGCCTTTTACTACACCTCGGTAAAAAAGAGGGTGGTCCATTCTACTCAGCCGGATACCGGTCGAATCGATTTAACTTAGTCGCCATTTATGACATCTCGGTAAGAATTTTTAATAACGAAATATGTCATATAACATTTTTAAAATTCTCTCAGTTAAGTTAAATAAAAGTAATGTAACGTAAAGCAATGTAAAATGAATATAACATACCTCCACAAGTCTCCCTGAAGTCCGGACAACAGTCTCCCAATTTCAAGCAAGCGTGGTCACAATAACAAGGCTTATCAGTTAAGTCCTCTATAATCGCGTTTTGATGTGCCTTCTGGACGACACAGGAGCTGTCCCGGCCGGGACAACACAGGTTCGCGTCCCGGCAATAATTCGCGCCGCAATGTCCCGCGAAATACACTGCACTCACAAAATATAGCCAGTGTCGAAGCATTTTTATATAAATATCGCGAACTATTTTATTTTTATATTAAGTAAAAATAAATTTTTATTTTTTAATTAATTGTATAGAAACTTTTTGTTTTATTTTCTGGCTGAATAAAGCTCAACCTTTTAAATGTCAGCCACGATAACAGAGTAACAGAACGTTCTTTTTTAAAGTTTTTTATTCTTTAGTCACTCCAGTATCCCGTAAACCTGAAACAAAATAATTAATACTTATATTCAATTCACATTCAAATTCAACATATTCTTTATTCAAATAAACTTGTAAACAAGTGATTTTGAATCATCAACTCTACTGCTGGTTCGAAAAGCTGTTCTTACCGAGAAGAGCCAGTAAGAAACTCGGCGGTTGCTCTTTTAAAAATATAATTCTTAATACTATTTACATTATATATCTTCTAAAGAAAACTACTAGGAATAAATCTTTAATATTTAAATGAGTTAATCTTGTATGTATGTATATATATATATTTTTTTTCGGAAACTCGGAAACGGCTCCAACGATTTTCCTGAAATTCACCATGTAGGGGGTTGTGTAGGAGAGAAATTGATCTAGCTAGGTTTCATTACAAAAAATTATTGTATCCCTGTTTTTGGGTATTAAAAAATACTAAATTTTTTATTGAATTGAATTTTTGCCATTTACTGTCAAGTCATCGTAGCTTATTCGGGGAACGGATGTTTGCTAGAAATGAAAATACCTAGGATAGAGCCCCACCTACCATATTATTTTTTCCTTTTTTTTTTTTGGAAGTTTCTTTTTTTTATTTTGTAAAAAATTTAAAAGCTCGGTCACCCAGATATTAATATTTTAAGTTAATAAATGTAAAAATATGTATAATATATAATCATATTTTAATCTATGCTACCGAATATAAATAATAAAAAGATATATAAGTAGATAATGAAAATAAAAATATGTACGTGAATTGAATTGAACAATTTTACACCTAAAACTTAAAATTTTATAGATTTTGCCTCACAAGTTAAGTTTTAAAAGATATATTACTTAAGTACGTATGAATATATAAGTAATTAGACATTACATGAAGAGAGAAAAAATAAAAAAAAGGAAAACGCCTTGCCTCCTGTGAGGTTTGAACTCACGACCCCTGGTTTACGAGACCAGTGCTCTACCACTGAGCTAAAGAGGCTGACGCAATAAGTGATGAAATTATATAACTTAACATAACTTGACAGTGTTTTGTAATAGGTACGGTTATCCTGCATGTATTAGGTATAAGAACTGTTTCTGCTTCCTACACTTCAAACAATGGCGGTAAATTTTTAGTATATTACTGCTTGTTTAGATGATGCGTCGCATTGCGATTTTGTCGAGGAGCCTACCTCCTGATAATGCTTCGATTAAGGGCGAAACGAGTTGAGATTGTCGTAGTGAATGTATGTAATGCTTGCGTTTTTTGTTGTTGGTGATGTCTTGTGATACGTGTGGTAACTAATCTATCATGTATAAGGTATGAGAACGGTTTCTGCTTCCTACACTTGGCATTTCATAGATTTTTTTAACAAATGCGGATTAAAGCTAAGTGATTCTATCATAACTTTTGTACTATGGAATTCCGAAAATTAACGCCTACTTCTATATTTATTTTACCATTTTAACTGAAGCATTTTTGCGAAGCATTTTGTCGTGGAGTCTATCTCCTGATGATGCTTCGGTTGCGGGGCGAAACGCTTGTTGAGTTTTGTGATAGTGAACGTGTGCAGTGCTTGTGTATTGTGGTAGCTGTGGTGGAGGTTTGTGCGTGTGTTTTTACGTATCCTGAATGTATCAGGTATGAAAACGATTATCCACTCTACATCTAGCATTATATATATTTTCTATTTTATATCATCGCGGATTATAGCAAAACAATTTTATTATTACTTTTGTAGTCTACGCCGTGTGGTTTCCGGCTGAATAGAATAGTACCACCCTCATTTCTTACCGAGGTGTCGTAAAAGGCGACTAAGGTAAGTCGGCCCGCCGTGTGGTATCCGGCTGAGTAGAATAGACCAACCTCATTTCTTACCGAGGTGTCGTAAAAGGCAACTAAGGTAAGTTGACCCACCGTGTGGTATCCGGTTTAGTAGAATAGACCACCCTCTTTCTTACCAAGGTGTCATAAAATACGACAGAGGTAAGTCGACGTCAGGCAAGCGGCCGGTCGTAAAACATATTGTGCCGACCCCACTTAGAGTGGGATAAGGGCTGGAAGAAGATGATATTACTTTTGTAGTCTATTTAGTCTTTAACACCATATATATATGTCGTTAAAATATATCAAAGAGAGGCCGCGTCCGTCGCAACTAAAGCTCTGTTTGTTAATTAACAGGAACACTGAGCTTGTTAGTAACATGAACGGTAAAACTGCTTTGACAAATACAGGTATACAGTACAATGTAGTAGTACATTGTGTAACAGGAATGAAATTTTTGTTCATAGTAATCTTTATCGTACATAAAACAAATCTTTAATATTTAAATGAGTTAATCTTGTATGTATATATGTATATATTTTTTCGGAATCTCGGAAACGGCTCCAACGATTTTCCTGAAATTCAGCATGTACGGGGTTTGGGGGAGAGAATCGACCTAGATAAGTTTTATTTAAATAAATGTCGTTTTATCCCTGTTTTCCGGCTCTAAATTTTTTTTTAAATTTACGTTGAATACAATCACAATTTTTCGCTGTCAAATGTAAAGTCATGGTTGTTTATTTGGGGACCGGGCGGTCTAGAGAGGTGAAAATACCTAATATAGAGCCCCACCGGTGCTATTATTTTTTAATTTTTCTTTTAATTTTTTTTTATATTATTTTAAAAATTACCGAGCAAGGCCTGGTCACCCAGGTACTGCGTATTTATATGAAATGGCAAAATAATTGTTGTCAAATTGCGCATGCCGTTGTCATCTATAATTAATATAGCACTTAGTTTAAAATAATTTCACTAATTGTATTTGTAGCTCTACATGGTGTGTATATTGTTGGTGACCATTTAAAAAAAAATCAAATAGCTTAGTGACTTAGACACTTTTATTGTATCAAAAGACATCCTTATATGTTATACCTATTACGTATAGTATACTTATCTTTAATATTTAAATAAGTTAATCTTGCGTATAATTTTTCTGAATTTTGGAAATTCAACATGTAGGGGTTTAGGGGGGAAAAATATATCTAGCTAAGTTAAAAAAAATGTTGTTTATTGCCTGTTTTTGGGCATTAATAAAAATGAAATAAAAAATTATTGAAATAAAAAATTATTTCAAATGTGGAATTGAAAGCAACGGATTTTTTTAGCTGTCAAACGTTATGTTATGATAGTCAATGGGTAACGTTCGGACCGAGAATCCCGAACCCGGGATCGAATCCCGAGCGAGTTACCCAGGTACATTAAATTCAGAATGTAGGGGGTTTTGGGGGAGAAGAATCGATCCAGCTTTTAACTACCGAACCAGTTTTATTCTTAAAAAAATCATTTTATCCCTGTTCTTGGTCATAAAAAAGAATCAATTTTAGACATAGCATTACATCAATTTTATAAACTAACGCGGATTATAGCTTCTTGCAACATAATTCAAAACATAACTTTTGTACTATAAAATTAAGTAATGCCTAATTCTATAAATTATTCTAAACAACTTGTAAAATTCAAGTGGAGATTTCGTTGTCGAATCAAACTCGTCTACAAGTGTCTACAAAAACAACTTATATTATCTAAATGCTAATGACTTTAAAATGACAATACCCTATTATACTTTGTCGCCATGACAATGCCGTTTTGAAAACCCTTGAACCTTTACAATGGTATTCGAAAACTTGTTGTATCAACCATGATCTTATACATGACTAGCGACCCGCTCCAGCTTCGCACGGGTATAAAATGTATAGCCCATGTCCATAAGTGAAAAAAATGATTAAAATCTATCCAGTAGTTTTGATTCATTCATTACTGCCCGTAGCCCGCACGCGTTAAATCTGGAGTTAAACAATTCCCCTTTCCCTATACCATGAAATATCCTGCTATCTTTGGAATATCTAAATTCATATACTACATTTTTACTTATTTTCTCTTTACATTTTTCTCTATGTGTTTTATTTATAACAATTAATTACATAATGTCTTTATATGCAACATTCACAGCTTTCTTGTAATTAGACAATACTAACATGTTTTCTTTAGAGGTTACTCTTGAAAGAGCGACATATAGTTGACCATGTGAAAAAAACGCGTCCAATCGCTGCTAAATTCGAAGTGCTATAGGGCGAAGCGCGGCATTCTCGCGGCATTTTAAATCTGTGATATCTTCGAAAATGTTCATTTGTATGATATGCTGTAAACGGTCATATTAATCTATATTAAATGAACAATTTATTTGAGGTACTTAATTGGATAAGGATTAATGCTGTATTGTTTAAAATTGCTTCGATAATAAGTGTTTGTTTTCTTTACTTAGTTTTTTTTATCGTAAATAAAGACGCAAAGCTTATTTAGATATACATATCACCCTAATCCGATGTCTAGCCTTACTAAAGGAATCCTTAGGTCGAAGTTACATGACATTTGTATAGTTTCTGTTCTGTATTTGTACGATTTCACTGGGCCTTTTTTTGAAATCGCTTAGCCAAATTCCTCCGAGCCTTAGCACACTAATCAGTTCTTCATACAAGTTACCCTGCTTAACGGTCTATAAGTAGGGCTCACACCGTGTGGTATTTGACGGAATAGAATAGACCAACCTTATTTCTTACTGAGGTGTCGTAAAACGCGACTAAGGTAAGTCGATCCGCCGTGTGGTATCTGGCTGAGTAGAATAAACGACCCTCATTTCTTACTGAGGTGTCGTAAAAGGCGAGCGACTAAGGTAAGTCGACCCGCCGTGTGGTATCCGGTTGAGTAGAATAGACCAACCTCATTTCTTACTGAGATGTCGTAAAAGGCGACTAAGATAAGTCGACTCGCCGTGTAGTATCCGGTTGAGTAAAATAGACCACTTTCTTTCTTACCGAGGAGTCGTAAAATACGACTAAGGTAAGTTGACGTCAGGCAGGCGGCCGGTCGTAAAATACGTAGCATGCGTAAATGAGTATGTATGTTTGTTTGTTACTCTTTCACGGCGAATCTGGTAAACGAATTATTCCTTATACAGCGGAATAACATATAGGCTATAGAAATCCTGTTTATTTTTTGTATGCATGTAATTTAAAAAAAAAAATTAAAAAAAAGGAGAAAAAAATAATAGGTTAGTACGAGTGTCTACGATATTTGTTAATGTGAATTTTGTATTTTATTATCTATTTTTGAATTTTGTATTTTGTATTTTTTTGGCTAAATAAAGTTTGTTATATTATTATAAAATATTATAAATGGGGTATTTGATATTATTAAAAATTATTATGAATAATTGATCCTAGGTATTTTCATTTCTTGCGACCACCCGTTCCCCGAATAAGCTACGCTGACTTGACAGTTTATGGCAAAAATTCAATTCAATATAAGTTTGAGTATTTTTTAATGCCCAAAAACAGGGATAAAACGAATTTCTGGAAATAAAACCTAGCTAGATAGATTTTTCTCCCCCTACATGCTGAATTTCAGGTAATCGTTGGAGCCGTCCGAAAAAATATATATATACATACAAGGCCTGTTTCAAGTTACCAATAAACTGTCAGTTAGCTTATTCGGAACATATCTGACATATATCACGGAATTATGCGTTTCTCAGGTTTCTGATGGGCTTATTCAACAATTAAAGTCCCTTATAAGTTAACAGGTAGATCATGTGGCTGTTATTTTGTTTATCTGCTGGATAGCAAATACCTATTCCAAAATGGCCGCGATTTAATTTTTATTACTTTTTAGAGTGTCTTTTTAGAGACATTTATCTGCTACTTAGTTTATTTCTCGGTAAACTATCCGACACTTTATCAGTAACTTGTAAAACAGGCCCTAAATCATTTAAATATTAAAGATTATAGGAAAAGCTTTTTATAGAGGTGCAGTAATCTAAAAAACGTATGGATGTATTATGCGAAGTGTTTGAATGATATAATATAATTGAGATCGTTTCTGCCGTCTTAAACACACGCCCTGATTTACATACTAATTAAGCTTTAACTTTAATACGATGAAGTTCAGACGAGTTTCTGAAAGTTCCTCATTAGGGTGGCGAAAGTTTTTGAATTTTAGTGTAACGAAATTAACTTCCGAATCCGAAGGGTGACACGACTTACATATTCGATACTATCGACTTAATCATAGATTATACACTAAGATATAGATAAGAAACATTTCTTATTGAGGTGTCTTAATAAGCGACTAAACTAAGTTGACCCACCGTGGTGTATCCGGTTGAGTAGAATAGACCATCCTCTTCTAACCGAGTTGTCGTAAAATACGAGTAAAGTAAATTGGCGTCAGGCAGGTGGCCGGTCGTGAAAAAGTAGCCAAATCATCATATAGCGCCATCTAGTAGGGTGTAACGGTAACGTTGCAGTGACATCTATGAGACGGGACTTAAAACAGTTTCCTCGACTAAAATAAAGGATTTTCTTATCTATATTCTATCATCATCCTCCTGCCCTTATCCCACTCTAAGTGGGGTCAGTACAACATGTTATAAATATCCTGTCACATGATTCGGCTGCGTCTTTACCGGCCGCCTGACTGACGTCAACTTACCATAGTCGTATTTTACAACACCTCGGTAAGAAAGAGGGTGGTCTATTCTACTTAACCGGATATCACACGGTGGGTCGACTTACCTTAGACGCCTTTTACGACACCTCGATAAGAAATGAGGGTGGTTGTATTCTATTCAGCCGGATACCACACGCCGAAATTTAATACGATCTATAAGACAAGTAAAATATTGTGAGGACTCGTATCTTTGTAGTATGCTGTGGATATAGCAGCTTGGCGGGACTAAGCACCTGTCCTTCTTTACTTAACACAAATAAATTCTTTGCCCAACAGTGGGATAGTAACAGGCTGCAACTTTTAACAAAATATGTACAATAACATAATCTTTAATATTTAAATGAGTTAATCTTGTTTGTATATATATTTTCAGAACCACGGAAACGGCTCCAACGATTTTCTAAAAATTCAGCACGTAGGGAGTTTTGGGGGAGAAAAATGGATCTGGCTAGGTTTTATTTAAAAAAATCGTTTTATCCCTGTTTTTAGGCATAAAAAAAACAAAAGTTTACTTTTAATTTATTGAATATACACATCACAATTTTCGCCGTGAAATGTCATAGTAGCTTATTCGGGGAACGGGTGGTCGCGTGAAATGAAAATACCTAGGATCGAGCCCTAGTAAGTAACGGCCTGTTACTATCCCACTGCTGGGCATAGGCCTCTTCTCTCCGTTTTTTTTTTTGGAGAGACGGATTGGAGCTAAGACGTACCACGCTGCTCTAATGCGGATTGGTAGGATCGAGCGCTACCTACCCTATTATATTTTATTTATTTTTTTGAAGTACACTTTGTTATTTTGTAAAAAATTACCGAGCAAGGCTCAGTCAACCTGGTGCTAGCATCTTTGGTATAATGTTATGCATTTCGACGGTAGAGCGCGAGCGCTTTTATCGGGTTTTAATAATATTTTAGACGGAGTGAGGTGGGGTTACAGTATGCTGTGAATGTAGGAGCAGCTTGGTGGGATTAAGCTAATGTCCTTCTTTACCTAACAAAAAAAAGGCCTTTCCCAAACAGTGGGATAGTAACAGGCTGCAACTTTTAACGAGAATAAAATAAAATATGCACAATAACATAATACACTACAATACAAGCGACGGTCGACAGTCGGCAACTGTTATTTTCTTACTTACCCACCCATATAAAAAAATAACTTGTGTAAGGCGATGGACCCGAACGCACGTACTGTCAGGGGAGAGAATGCGTGCTAGTGACGAGTACGGAAAGCATCGCGGACAGACGTGGGGTCCCTCGCAGCATTCCAGGTATGGATGTGCCTTACGGAGGATGCACCGTCTCAGACGCGCTAAGGCGTAGTGTTTCAGTAGGATGCACTTTAGAACCCTATGATTTGATAGCGATGTCGATCTGATAACATAATGTATGGGGACTTCTTATATTACTACGAAAGCACTGCGATAGCGCGGAGCAAACGATCAGTGGCGCCATCTAGTTTTGAGTGCGGAATCACGTGTTCCTAGTACGTTGTGTTACACTTAGAAATTAAATTTATTTAGGTTCGGTCGAATGTCTGGATTCCCATAGCACAGGGAATCCTAGTTTGGGGGCCAGGATTTCGCTATATGATTTAAGTTGTATATCATGATAAAAAGTTATTTAAGCGTGTAACAAGTTATTGTAAAGTTGAATAAATAAATAAATAAATCAGTACACTTTAATTAAGGTAGGTATACATAATCAGATTTATATTTACAACCGCATAGTATACATAGTATCCTTAACTTTTCCTAACTTCACCGCATGTTCCCGTACTTTATACCACAAACCACGAAAGAACTTACGAAGTAGGGTTACCATGGAACAGTTTAAATAATCCTGGAACTGGAACAATAATAATAAGTAAGTAACTTAATACTTGTGTTATGGTAGACAGACAGCTGGTTAACATATATATGGGGCATAATATATATATGGGACACTTACACACACGGTCGTCCGTTCCCAAAGTAAGTAACTTAATACTTGTGTTATGGTTGACAGACAGCTGGTTAATATATATATGGGGCATAATATATATATGGGACACTTACACACACGGTCGTCCGTTCCCAAAGTAAGTAACTTAATGCTTGTGTTATGGGTGACAGACAACTGGTCAATATATACTTATATAATTTTTTAATACATACTTAAATACAAATATACACCCAGGCCCGAAGACCAACAAATTCATTAATAGAAAATGTTGGCCCTCGGCGGGAATCGAACCCGCGACCCGCGGAGCTGAAGGCAGGATCACTACTCACTGCACCAATGGGCCATTCCAATTTTATTTGTGTTTCGTTAGCATATGTGAATCTTTCTTCAATCTAGCTAATCGCATCTGTATGTTCTGATTCTAGACACATAATATTAATCTCGTCTCAATTTTACCTAAGACTTTACCCATTAACAAAAGATTATATTATATATACGAGTATGTGTTTATATGTTTTAAAGCTACAATTTTTATCTCTTAATGAAAAATTACGTATTAATACTTCATTCATCATCATCCTCATCATCCTCCAGCCCTTATCCCACTCTAAGTTGGGTCGGCACAACATGTTATAAACATGTTGTTACACGATTTGGCTGTGTTTTAACGTCCGGCCGCCTGCCTGACGTCAACTTACCTTAGTCATATTTTACGACACCTAGGTAAGAAAGAGGGTGGTCTATTCTACTAAACCGGATACCACACGGTGAGTCGACTTACCTTAGTCGCCTTTTACGACACCTCGGTAAGAAATGAGGGTGGTACTATTCTATTCAGCCGGATACCACACGGCGTGTATTAGTACTTCATTATTTACTTAAATAATAAGTTTAATGTAGAGTATGACCGACCGTGTTTTGCCCCAAAACACGTGTACCGACAAGTGTTTTGGGGTAACAAGTTACAAACAACGCCTTTGACCATTGGCAGGACAATAGTAGGCCGATAGTTTATCACACTCGGTAATGCTATTTGTAACTATATAAATATACAGCTAAAATATACAAATCTTTACATATATAAAAAAATACAAATACAAATACATATATTAAAATTTTACTATTACTTTGTACCATAACTAATGTTTATTTTTACTATTTTTAAATGTTGTTTATGCCTGTAATAGTATTTTAAATAGATTAAGGCTGTATGAAATACATGTAAAATACAAAAAAGTATGTTAATAATACTGTTGGCATATCTTACTAAATAAATAAATAAATAAAATATATCCCAACTTGAGAGTTTTCCTTTTGTATATCAAACATAGCCACCCTATTATAAAGTCGTTGCAGCAACTTCGTAAGTATATATTAAGTGTGTTATAGTTCATTAAACAATAAAGTACCTAACTTTAACTTGTTCGGGACGTGTTTTTGAATTTTATACAAGATGAAGCTTTTGTTTATATTTTTAAATTGAAATATCATCATCATCTTGCCCTTATCCCACTCTAAGTGGGGTCGGCATAACATGTTAGAAAAATGTTGTCCCATGATTTGGCTACGTATTTTACGACCGGCCGCCTGCCTGACGTCAACTTATCTTAGTCGTATTTTACGACACCTCGACAAGAAAGAGGGTGGTCTATTCTACTTAACCGGATACCACACGGTTAGTCAACTTACCTTAGTCGTCTTTTACGACACCTCGGTAAAAAAAGAGGGTGGTACTATTCTATTCAGCCGGATACCACACGGCGGGTCAACTTACCTTAGTCGCCTTTTACGACACCTCGGTAAAAAAAGAGGGTGGTACTATTCTATTCAGCCGGATAGCGTGGAATATACACGTGTTTTATATAATGTCTCAACATATAAAGGCATGTTATTCTTTATGAGAATAAGATCTTAAAAGCACTTTTGAATCGTCAAGGATCAATATGATTAATGAAGCTACAACTGGTTCGGAATGTTGCTCTTACCGAGAAGAACCAGAAAGAAACTCGGCGGTCAATCTTTTTTAATTTTACATTATTAAACCGCAGTCTCGTATGAAGCTGAAAATATTTTTAAATCGAGGCATATATTATATCATCCGTGCCGTGTGGTGTCCGGCTGAATAAAATAAACCAACCACATTAGCGACGTGTCGTAAAAGACTAAGGTAAGTTAACCCACCGTGTAGTATCCGCTTTAGTACAATAGACCACCACTTTTCTTGCCGAGGTGTCGTAAAATACGACCAACATAAGTTGACGTCAGGCAGGCGGCCGGTCGTAAAAACGCAGCCAAATCATGTTACAGCATGTTTATAACATGTTGTGCCGACCCCACTTAAAGGCAGATATATTACATGTACTTATAATAGTATAACAAAATATGTTAGGACTTTCTAAACAAATTAAATCAGAATAGTTATTATTCATATAACCTTTTTACCAAGCAGCTTTGAATCGAAAGGATCAATAATGGCTCCTGGTCAAAATCATTAACTAAAAAAAATTCTTATATATTGTGGGTCTTCTCCCTTAGCCTTGTTAGACTGCCGGGAGGGCTTCGAGCCTCGAGGTTGGACCTCTTTACCCGGGCTAGTCCTCTCGGGCGATCATTATCGCCCGGGTAATTAATTTGACCTTTGCGGTCGGGTCCGCTTTTTAGGCGGACGCCAAAGTTTCTAAAAAGTCACCAAGTTCCAAAGTCGCCAAAAACTTAAAAAAAGTTACTACAACTTTCTATTTGAACTATCGTATCGCAAATCGTATTAAGTGATTGTGTCAACGCTCAACCTTTGCCACGGCCCGATAACCGTTATAAATGCTATTGACGTGCTAACACGAATATATCTTTATTAATGACTATTTTTATTACTATGTCATTAACTTTTACGCTGTCCGCCGTGTGGTATCCGGCTGAGTACAATATACCACCCTCTTTCTTACCGAGATGTCGTAAGAGGCGGCTAAGGTAGATTGACCCACCGTGTAGTATCAGGCTGAGTAGAATAGATCACACTCTTTCTTACCGAGGTGTCGTAAAAGGCAAACTAAAAACTAACTAAAGGTAACTTAGCGTCAAGCAGGCGTCCGGTCGTAAACTACCTAGCCGAACCATGAACCAACATCTTTATAACATTTATAAATATTACTTTTTTAATTGATATAAATATTTATACACATATTCATCGAAGAACTTTTATAAGCACTTCAATTAAAAAAATCCAGTCACGGTTTCGTATAGCCCTGCCAGTAATAAACATCGATCAAACTTAACATCCCATCAACTATTTCAGTCGCATATCCCGATAACACTTAACTTGGGTCCTAAAGGGAGGCTTCTAAAAGAGCGGTACAGGCCAATCGCCATAGAACACAAAAATAATACGTTTATTTTTTTTTCAATCTCAGGAAAACTTATTATAGGTCATCACCGCCCGACGGGGACGAGCGGTGGGTATGTCGGACTCGCGCCGACTAAAAACCTGACAGTGCTCCACCACGCTGCTGGTGGCGGGGACAGGGTACCGTTGTACACATTGCCCCCATCCCTGCCAGCAGCAGCAACTCTGTACCTCAGAGTGCGCCTCCTCTGGGTCGGGACCTTTATACCTAAAAATGGCCTCTCCCATCACTGGACGATGCATCGCGAGCACCAGATGCATATACCGCTTCGAGGACCTTATAAGTTGGGCGTCCGACCCCATTCGGAAGACCCGGGAGGTCCCCGTTAGGACGGCACGCGATGGTCTTGAGCGAGTCGTCTGCGCCCGGCTCGCCTGCGGTGGAATGGATCCAAGGACCCGACTTCCCGGATCCACTCCGCGGCCTCCTTCCACGAGATGACGTCCTCGCAGAAGGATCGTGTCGGGCAGGGCCTGCCTTTATTTTTCTACACCTTATTACATTTTTATAACGGATCCCTAGACTAAAGACTAAGTTGGTATGGTCATGTAATGAGGAGGGATGATAATCATGTGACCAAAAGAGTTTTAAATATGAATGTGGATGGATGTATGGCTAGGGGAAGCCGAAAAAAGATAGATGGATTGTGTGAAAAATGATATGCATGTCAAGGCGTGGCACCAAAGTTGACGAATGATAGAGGAGAATGGAATGAAAGAAACATATTGTGCCGACCCCACTTAGAGTGCGATAAGGGTAAGAAAATGATAATCTTTTTGAAAATGTAATATAGCCTATGTTGCTCAGTAAAGAAAAGAATTTTTGAAATCGGTCCTGTAGTTTTTGTGTAAAAACGTTACATACATACATACATATTTTTCCTCTTTATAATTAGTATAGTATAGATAGCAAAGTTACATTTTTACTAATTAACACGGATTCTTTAATCTTTAAGTCATAATATTCGTGTATTCCGCTCATTTAGTAGCCCTTATGGCTCATAATATCGCTGGTTTTAAAGCTTTCGGCGTAGTTTTATCACTCCCGCCCGATAGCCTGTTGCTTGATTTAGTGGCGTACACTTTATGGGTTATTGCTTTATGGGGTCATATAATGGGACAGATAATACCGGCTGTAGTAATAGAGGCTGTAAAAATAATTACCTTGACATTCTTCACGTCAATGAGGGCTAAGGTAAGGGCATTAGTAATTGACTATGTACTGTATTTTTTATATGGAATATTGCTATGGGGTAAATGCGCGGATAGTGAAAAGATTTTTGTTTTACAAAAAAGAGCTATACGTGGCATTTATAATTTGAGACCGCGTGATTCCCTGCGAGAGAAGTTTAAGGAAACAGGTATTCTTACATTTGCTTCACAGTATATTTTAAGCAATTTAATTTATGTACATAAAAATATAAAAAATTATAAAACGATAGGTGATATATACAATGGACAAAGCAGGAACCGACATAAGCTTGCGGCTCCTGCTTTGCGCCTTGCAAAAGTGCGTAACTCGTTTGTGGGTTTTGGTATAAGATTCTATAATAAAATTCCGCAATTAATTTCAGCATTGCCATTACAGCAGTTTAAAAACACTGTTAAAAAGAGGCTGATACAGAAAGCCTACTAAACTCTTGAAGATTATTTAGAAGATAAGAATGTGTGGATATAGCTCTTTGAACCTGTACAAGACAATAACGACTTAATGTAAATAGTATTAAGAATTATATTTTTAAAAGAGCAACCGCCGAGTTTCTTGCTGGCTCTTCTTGGTAGGAACAGCTTTCCGAACCAGCAGTAGAGTTGACGATTCAAAAGCACTTGTTTACAAGTTTATTTGAATAAAGAATATTTTGAATTAGAATTAGAATTTGAATATTAGCTACAACAAACAAAACGCTTATTATTTAAAATTTCATACAAAACGGTCAACTACTAGTACAAAGTCAATTACTAGTGCCCTAACCTAACCTACCTATTGTTTTATTTAGTCATAGCCCGTCATAGTAAGGCGGAACAGTTTATATTAACGTTTGTAACACACAAATCGGAAGTTTCAATAAAATTATTTTGCTGTAATCTGCGCTTGTTAAGAGAATACATGCAATGCTAAGTGTATGTAGCAGGCAATCCACCAACACTCCATACAAGCATTACACACACTCACTACCACAACCTCAACGATTGTTTCACCCCGAAGCCAAAGGATCATTAGGAGGATAGGCTGATGATGCTTCTGAATGATAAATGACGAAAACAAAAGTAAAAATGAGTTCCCGCTGCGATAACGCCGCGTAAAGAGCTCATGAATAAGAGACCCGCATGAGCTTGAAACTAGTCGTGAGTATAGCCGGTTTCTATACATTAATTAGTTATAATAAAATTGATTTTGCTATAATCCGCATATGTAGCAAAACAATATTATTATTACTTTTGTATTATGGATCTCCCCAAAGTATATATAATACTATAATATACATAAAGACAGATTAACAAACAATACTGTCAACATGAATAATAAATAACAATTAATGGGTTCATTGAACCGAGACAGTTTGTTTTATCGTAGGAAGTATACTTTTATCGAATTAGATTGTTTATAGAAAAATAAAGTTAAATATTACTTATTTATTTTCTTATAAGATGAAACTGTGTTACGAAGAACTCATCTTCCTACCCTTATCCCACTCTAAGTGGGGTCAGCACAACATGTTATAAACATGCTGTCACATGATTTGGCTGCGTTTTTACGACCGGCCGCCTGCCTGATGTCAACTTACCTCTGTCGTATTTTACGACACCTCGGTAAGAAATGAGGTTGGTCTATTCTACTCAGCCGGATACCATACAGCGGGTCGACTTACCTTAGTCGCCTTTTACGACACTTTGGTAAGAAATGAGGGTGGTACTATTCTATTCAGCCGGATACCACACGGCGTTGTGTTACGAAGAACTATTCTTTTAATTTAATCCAGCATACTCCTGCCCTTATCCCACTCTAAGTGGGTTTACACGTGTTTTAAACATGTTGTGAGATGATTTGGCTATTTATTTGATTGGCCGCCTGTCTGACGATAAATTAAATTTGACGACACCTCGAAATAAGGGTGGTTATTGGGTAACAAAATTTACAGTACAAAGGAGTACGGCAAATAGCTTATACAATTTTGGCCTCAAAAGACTTGGGATAGAACTTGGGAATAGAAAAAAAATATATTTTTCAGTGCCCTAAAAAACAGGGATAACACGATCTTTTTTTTCTAAAATGAAACCAAGCTGCATCGATTTTCCTCCCCAAAACCACCTACGTGCGGACATTGATGAACATTGTTGCAACCACTCCTGAAATTCAGAAAATATACATCTATAATATAATAATAATATATATAATAATAATATACGTATATACGAATTCACATTGCCTAATGTTGAAAAATTGGTAAATACAGTAAAAATTAATAATGAAATAGTAAAAACAGAAGACTTAGCTGTTTTTCTGGGAGTAACCTTGGATGCAAAGCTGCAATGGGGACCCCACATTACTAATCTTTGTAGTAAACTTAGTTCCGCTGCCTATGCCGTTAGGAAGATTAGGCAATTAGCTGATATTGAAACAGCAAGACTTGTCTATTTTTCTTATTTCCATAGCATTATGGCATACGGTATCTTGCTGTGGGGTAAGGCAGCTGATATACAAAAAATATTCGTTTTGCAAAAGCGAGCTGTACGTGCGATTTATAATATGAAACCACGTGACTCGCTCCGTGATAAATTTAAAGAAATAGGTATTCTCACCGTAGCTTCGCAATACATTTATAATAATATAGTGTTTGTGAGACAAAATATACATCTTTTTAATAAAAAAAGTGATATTAGTAATAGGCAAACCAGGAACCGAAATAAATTAATAATACCCAGGATACGGCTTCAGAAAGTTCGTAGATCGTTTGTGGGCCTCGGTATACATTTTTATAATAAAATTCCACAATCTATTTTGGACTTGCCTTTACACAAGTTCAAAATAGCAATTAAAAAGACACTGATTCATAAAGCTTATTATACTGTTGAGGACTATATTGATGATAAGAAAGCTTGGTTTTAAATTGCGACCAGCTACGCACTAGATTATATTGTAAATTTTTTAATTTGTTCTTAATTAAGCCATTATTGTAAAACTCAATTTTGAAAAGAGTGACCGCCGAGTTTCTTGCTGGTTCTTCTCGGTAAGTGCACCATTCCGAACCAGTGGTAGCTTCATTGTAATTTGACGATTCGAAAGTGCTTGTAAAGGCCAATTTGAATAAAGAATTATTTGAATTTGAATTTGAATTTACGTATATACTTGTAGATTATTTAGAAGATAAGAATGTGTGGATATAGCTCTCTTTGAACCTGTACAAGACAGTAACGACATAATGTAAATAGTATTAAGAATTATATTTTTAAAAGAGCAACCGCCGAGTTTCTTGCTGGCTCTTCTCGGTAGGAACAGCTTTCCGAACCAGCAGTAGAGTTGACGATTCAAAAGCACTTGTTTACAAGTTTATTTGAATAAAGAATATTTTGAATTTGAATTTGAATATACGAGTATATACAAGATTAACTCATTTAAATATTAAGGGTGGCTATTCTACTTAGCCGAATGCCACACGGCGGCAGAAAAATATAAACTGGGTTAGTTAAATACATGATAAACTAGATATTAAATTAAAATGAAATTTAATATTTGTATAAATTTGAAAAATGTGTTAAAATTTTGAACGAAGCTTTGATAAAATTTTAGCATCCAACGTTAAAACGCGGACAGTTTTTCTCTATTCATAAATCAACTAACGAGCTAGGCAGTTTCAAATGTAGCATATATCTGTCTATCTGTCTAACATTTCGCGGTTAATGCCCGGTTCACATTATTCCAGTCGAACATTCCAGTCCATCGCTGGAATGCTACTGGAATAATGTGAACCTGCACTGGAATGTACCAATCCAGTACACAATCCTGTCCAGTCGACTGGATTGGCGTTCTATTTTTCATTCCAGCTCGCCCAATCCAGTGCCACTGGAATAGTGTGAGCGGCCAATCCAGTTGAATCCATTGCTTTGTCAACCACGCTAAACAGTGAACACGTATTGTTTTATTTGTGGAATTCTATTGGTACAGATGCAACAGCTTTTAATGACTGGAATAATGTAAAAGATATAATCCAGTCCAGCACTGGATTGGATTGACTCGCTGGATTATTGGACTGGAATAATGTGAACCGGGCATAATCCGTATGAGAAATATTGACATTTGGTAGGCTTGAAGTTTATATACTGGGCTAAGTAATACGAGTATATTATACTCGTAACATAACAAGTCAAATATAAGATAAATCAAGTTAATTAATATTTTTATAAGGCGTTCAACAAAATTTCATGTCCCTAATGTTAACCGTTGAGGATTTTCTTCGTCAGTAGCCAATCGCCGTGTGGTATCCAGCTGAGAATATACTACCCTCATTTCTTACCGAAGTGTCATCCAAGTTAAGTTCACGGCAAGGGGCCGGTCGTCAAATAACTAGCAAAAATATATAACAACTTGTTCAAAACATGTTGTGCCGACACCACTTAGAGTAGGATAAGGGCAGGAGAATAATGATGTTTGGAACAAAAGCACTACAACCTAATTAACAGCTACAAAATGAGTTTAGAATGAAATCCACAAGTTAAATCACGTTTCTAATTTATTAATGCATTTCATAAAGTCCAACAAAAGATGGAGCTTACCCGAGCTTTACAACGTCGCCTAAATTGCAATTCAAAAGCCCGCCGACTTCTATAGAGACCGCTAACAAGCCTTGCAATTTCGTAAAATTTAATGGGAAATATAGTGTACTGCCGTAGAGCATGCACTAAAGTACAACTGTATATATAAAGTAAAGTAAAGTAACGGTCTGTTACAATCCCACTGCTGGGCATAGACCTCCTCTCTCCGTTTCTGGAAAGAAGGATTGGATCTAAGACCTACTACGCTGCTCCAATACAGATTGGTAGGTTACACATATCTTTAGAATTCTCTAGAGATATGCAGGTTTCCTCGCGATGTTTTCAATTGCAATTGTCAATTAGACACATAAGTTTTAATAGAAAAACTCATTGGTGTCTGCCCGGGGTTTGAACCCACGATCGTCTCTAGAGAGTCACACAGTCTCACCGCTGGGCTATCAGAGCTATAAACACGTAGAATCTAACTCGTATCAAAGTATTTCTAAAAAATAATTAGACAACTCGGTCTCACCGTGTGGTATCCGGCTGAATATAATAGTACCACCCTCATTTCTTACCGAGGTTTCTTAAAAAAAAAAGGCGACTAAGTAAGTAACGGCCTGTTACTATCCCACTGCTGGGCATAGGCCTCTTCTCTCCGTTTTTTTTTTGGAGAGAAGGATTGGAGCTAAGACCTACCACGCTGCTCCAATGCGGATTGGTAGGTTACACATATCCCCAGAATTCTCTAGAGATATGCAGGTTTCCTCACGATGTTTTCCTTCACCGAAAAGCGTGTGATAAATTGCAATTATCAATTAGACACATAAGTTTTACTAGAAAACTCATTGGTGCCTGCCCGGGGTTTGAACCCTAGACCTCCTCGAAAGAGGCGCACGGTGATACCGCTGGGCTACCACAGCTACAATTTACTTTTTTTAGGTACTTTTAAATCGGGCAAAAGGTAGTTTGTTTAGATCGTCAAAAAGCTTATTATATAATGTTATTGTCATAGTTATTATGCAGTGAGCAGCTGGTAAAAGTGACACGATACCCTTTGGCTATCCAAAAGAAAGAATATTCTCTAAGGAAACCAAATCCTTAAACCTAAAAGGAACTTTGCGTTGGCCCGTCTATACCGTCGTCTTGTAGTTAAGGGCACCCTAATCAGCCGTGTTCCCTGACACGTGTCAGGATTAGGATTCAAAAGTAGATTGAATAGGCATTGTAAAGTTTAGGCACGTGCCTTCCGACGTATATTTAATGGACCATTTTATCTTTTGTGAATACAAAATTAAAAATATTTTTTATTCAAGTAAACTCGTAAACAAGTGTCGTTGAATCGTTAATTCTACTGCTGGTTTAAAAGCTGTTCCTACCAAGAAGAGCCAGCAAGAAAATCGCAACAAGCAAAGAAACAAAACAATTAACAAATCAATGCAAATAGCATTGGACTGAATATTCTATGAATACGACTATGCAGAATATGTCTGATTCAACTCCGCAAAGTAATGGCTAATTCTACGAGTATTGTTCTAACAATAAATATAAATATAAATAAATAAATATATGGGACACTTACACACACGGTCGTCCGCCCCAAAGTAACTTAATACTTGTGTTATGGGTGACAGACAACTGGTGTATACATACTTATATAATTTTTAAATTCATACTTAAATACAAATACACACCCAGGCTGAAAGGCCAACAAATTCATTTATAGAATATGTTGGCCCTCGGCGGGAATCGAACCCACGACCCACGGAGCTAAAGGCAGGGTCACTACCCACTGCGCCAACGGGCCAGTCTAACGCTTAAATAAATAACGCTTTTTCGCATTTTAGCTTTGAGCCTTGCAAAATTAGTTTGTTTATAAGATTCTAAAAATTCCGCAATCAATTTAAGGTTTAACAATTTTTTAAAATATTAAAAGGTGATTGATATAGATATATTGACTGGCCCGTTGGAGCAGTGGGTAGTGATCCTACCTTCAGATCCGCGGGTCGCGGGTTCGATTCCCGCCGAGGGCCAACATTTTCTATAAATGAATTTGTTGGTCTTTGAGCCTGGGTGTATATTTTATTTAAGTATCTATTTAAAAAATATATAAGTATATATTCACCAGTTGTCTGTCTACCATAACACAAGTATTAAGTTACTTACTTTGGCGGCGGACGACCGTGTGTGTAAGTGTCCCATATATTTATATATATTTATATACTATACTGTTGAGGATTAATAGATGATGAGAATGCGTGGATATAGCTACGCTTCGACCATGTACAAGAAAGATATTTATTAATGTAACCAGTATAAGATTATCACTTTGAAAAGATCAACCGCCGACTTTCACGCCGGCTTTTACGATGGTGGAAATTTTCAAAACCAGTGGTAGTGTTTGACGATCCAAAAACACTTCTTTACAAGTTTATCTTGTAATACAATTTACGATTTAAAACGGTATAGGAATATATGTTTCAAGCTGATATTAAAATTTCTGGTTCAGTGGTTTCCAAGCGCTCGTCCGGAATGGAGGTCAGCTCGATATGTCACAAAAGACACAATGTAATAAAGGGAATGGAGGTTTTTTTAATTAGGTCATGACTTTAGAAAACGTTTTATACGCATATACATATGATTGAAAATCAAAATAATGAATTAAAAACGGTAATAATAGAATTATTTTGCTATACTCCGCGATAACGTAAAATAGAAAATATACATATATAAACAGTCATAATAATTATTGAGACTACGCCGTGTGGTATCCGACTGAATAGAATAGTACCACCCTCATTTATTACCGAGGTGTCGTAAAAGGCGACTATGGTAAGTCGACCCACAGTGTAGCATCCGGCTGAGTAGAATAGTATCAACCTCATTTCTAACCGAGGTGTCGTAAAAGGCGACTAAGGTAAGTTGACCCACCGTGTGGTATCAGGTTGAGTAGAATGGACCACCCTCATTCTAACCAAGGTGTCCTAAAATACGACTAAGGTAAGTTGTTTAGGCAGGCGGCAGTTCGTAAAATACGAAGCCAAATCGTGTGACAACATGTTTATAACATGTTGTGCCAACACTTAGAGTGGGATAAGGGCAGATTGATGATTAATTATTGAAACTGTGTGTATCGAAGGAACCAATTATCTGAACCCAATTTATTTGGTAAAGAAAGTGTTTGCTTAAGAGAAAAATGTAATGTCGAGGCAATTTTATCGTTCAAACATTTCCCAAATCCCCCCTGTATGTCGATTATAAGGTAAGAGTCGTTAAATTTACAGGAAGCTACACTACAGTAACCACAATTTACAAATTTCCCTTAATATTAATTTATTTATTTTTATACATATAGTTAGAAAAGAGAAAGAAAAAGTAAAAAGCACATGTATAAAGGCGGACTTATACATAAAAGGGATCTCTTCCAGTCAACCTTTGAGTAACAGAAGGAAAACGACAAGAAGTGAAGAAGAAAGAGAATACGGGTAATATAGAGAAAAAGAAAAAGTTTATATAAATTTTACTATTTAATCTATTACTTGATTTTGGTAAAATAAATAGACGAAAATATGCTACTTTGCGCCTTGGCGCTAACATTTGACATTTAAAACAATCTTTTTAATATTTCAACAAAGTTTGGTTTTTATTAATACTCCCATTTTATTAATAATCCCATTAAGAGTGGGATAAGGGCAAGAGGGTGATGATTTTTGGTTTTTATTAATATTGTTTTACGTATTATAGTATGAGAGTAGATAAAGTAGTGTATTACACTGTACATAACTTGGTTTTATAACACTTGTGTGATACTATAAAAAAACACGTGTTATAAGAACCCTTATTATGCAACAATATAATAATCTACTATAACGGATAAGCTTTTAAACGCCTAAGACATAGTATTTATGTGCCTACATAAGTATGTAGATTATGTATTGTATAAGTATGTACTGGGAGTTGTTTGTTGTTGTAGATTTAATTAATATTATCCAAATGTAATCAGGAAGATATTCAATTCAGGAAATATTTTGTGACATACTTATTATTTAAAAAATAATTCTGACCACAGAAATCAATTATATTATTTAGTCAGTGAAGTGACTGAGAGCTATAGCAGCTCGGTTAGAAACCACAAGATTAATTCTCCTGACCTATCAACTGAACTACTAGAGTATTAAAATTGAAAACTATTTATAGATTCCAACGCTGAATTATATACGACAAAAATATTTTGAAAAACGAAGGCATTAAAATGCTTTTCAAAAACAATACTGGAGATTAAAAAAATACATACAACCGGATAATACTTTAGTATTTATTATGATGTAACACTTTAGTAACACTAGGTACACTTTAGTAACACTTCAATTAGTAACACTAGGTACAAACCTCTGTGGTTTTTTATAAATGTTAAGTAACAGTATCTGGGTGACCGAGCACTGCTCGGTAATTTTTTTTAATTAAAAGATTTAAAAAAAAAATTATAAAAAATCAAAAATAGTTGAGGTGGTGGGGCTCCAACCTAGATAACTTCACCTCTCTAGACCACCCGTTGATGAGCTGTCTTGACTTGACGTTTGTTAGCGAAAATTATCTTTAAATTCAACATAAATTTTAGCATTATCCCGAAAATAGGGATAAAACGAGATTTTTTTAAAATAAAACCTAGCTAGATCAATTTTTCTTGCCCAAAATCCCCTACATACTGAATTTAAGAGAAATCGTTGGAGCCATTTCCGAGATTTAGAATATATATATATATATATATATATATATATATATATATATATATATATATATATATATATATATATATATATATATATACATACAAGATTGACGCATTCAAATATTAAAGATTTGTTAATAAATTGTTTAAATTGTTAAATAAATTAAAAAAAAGATCGTCATTTAATCTAGTTCCATCTTATCTTGCTTCTGACCTGCGAATCTAGAAAATATCAAACTTTGAATAGTTTTTTTATAAAAATATTATTTCGGTCCTACATAACGCTTAAAACTGGTCATCATATAGACATATTTTTCGAACTTCTCAATTTCAGAACGTATTAAAATATGAATGTAGAACACGAGGAAGAATGACTTGTTTAAACGTTGTTAACTTTTACAAGTGGAAAATAATATTGAAATATCATTAATATTTAAACATATGCACCTCCACCTCCCATTTCTCCTGTCCTTATCCCGCGCTAAATTTGCTCGGCACAGCATATTATAATCATGTGTCACATGATTTGGCTTATTATTTTATGACCGTCCGCCTCCCTGACGCCAACTTACCTTAGTCGTATTTTACGATACCTCGGTAAGAAAGAGAGTGGTCTATTCTACTCAAACAGATACCACACGGCGGGTCAACTACCTTAGTCGCCTTTTACGACACCTCAGTAAAGAATGAGGTTGATCTATTCTACTCAGCCGGATACCACACGGCGGGTCGACTTACCTTAGTCGCCTCTTACGACACCTCGATAAGAAATGAAAATGGTCTATTCTACTCAGCCGGATACAACACGGCTAAAGCTATATCTTGTGGTATGGAAATCACTAGAAATTCGTAAGCTGTACATGGTATGGTAGTTACACCGCAATTGAAACTGCAGGGCACAGTTAGTTCTCTCTAAGTGGATAAAAAACTCTCCTTTCGTTACATCAGTATGGGACAAAACAAATGAAAATTAAGTTACGTGTTCTCGGAGATCGTACAAAAGTTTTGTAGCTCTTCAATGTTTTTTTGTTATGACAAAAATTACATTTACAAATCCCTCATGTAGAAAGAAAAATTACGATGAATTTCAAAAAAAGTCATTTTTCATCATCTTTTAGGCTATATTTACGTTCTTTTTTAATTTTAATTAAATTTTTCGACTTTCTAACGTATATGTAGCCGAGAGTTTTAATTTTTCTCACAACAGGATACTCAGATACGTTCTGACGTTACGTCAACGTTGTGTTTATCGGACGCCCATCTGAAAAGGTCCCCGAGGCGGTCGATGCATCTGGTGCTCCCGATGCATCGTCTATAGCGGAGGGAGGGGCCACTTTTAGCGAGGCCCCGACCCAGAGGTGGCGCACTGTGTGGTTCAGAGTTGCTGCTGGCAGGGATGGGGGCAATGTGTACAACGGTACCCTGTCCCCGCCACCAGCAGTGCGGTGGAGCACTGTCAGGTTTTAAGTTGGTGACAGTCCGACATACCCGCTGCTCGTCCCTGTCAGGCGGTGACGACCCATAATGGGTTTTCCTAAAAAAAATTGCCCGGATTGTCAGATAACCTCGACGAACTTACTGAACACATAGATTTATATCACTATTTAATATAAACACTGAGCACTGGATGTGTACTCTATACATCCAGTGTCCAGAGTGTGAGAGTGCTTAGAGTATACATCCGCCATGTGGTATCCGGCTGAGTAGAATAGACCATCCTCATTTATTATCGAGTTGTTGTAAAAGGCGATTAAGGTAAGTTGACCCGCCTTGTGGTATCCGGCTGATTAGAATAAACCACCCTGAGATTAGCGCGTTCAAACAAACTCTTCAGCTTTATATATAAGTATAGATTAAATAAATGATTTATAGAAGCAGGCGATTACAATTTTGTTCGCGGAGCCTACCCTCCTGATGATGATCGATCGTAGAGGTTGTGGTAGTGAGTGTGTGTAGTGCTTATATGGAGTGTTGATGTTGGCGTTTTCTTGTTATACGTGTGGTGGCTTATCCTGCATGTATGCGATATGTGACTGTTGCTTTATACACTTTGCATTGCATGTATTCTCTTAACAAACGCGGATTACTAAATAGTTTTATTGTAACTTCAGATCAAATGAAGGTTAACCATACAAAATAATGTTCAGATATGAATTCTTTCAATATAATGGCGGTGACGTTTGATTTATGATTGAAAACAATAAACAGAACGAACTTGAAATACAATAGTATTTAGAACAATAAGAGAAATGCGGTGTAAAATGGTGACAAAGTATCCCATCGGCATCTTTTGTTGCCATCACTACAAAGGACCTTTTGACTTAATTAAAGTATTTTATTCGATATTTAGTGCCTTTAATATCCGGATAAGAGGAAGAGCACCTTATTTCTTACCAAGGTGACGTAAAAGGTGACTAAGGTAAGTTGACACGCCGTGTGGCCGGCTAAATAGAATAGAACATTCTCATTTCTTACCGAGGGGGTTGTAAAAGGCGATTAGGGTAAGTTGATCGGTCGTGTTGCCGGATAAGTAGAATAGAACATGAATGAAATGAGGTTTCTGACCGAGGTGGAGGAGGTGTCATAAAAGGCGACTCAGGTAAGTTGACGTCAGACAGACGGACAATAATTAACCAGTAAAATAATTAGCCAAATCAACTAACACCTTGATTAAAACTTGTTTACAAGTTTATTTGAATGAAGAAAAATTTGAATTTGTGCTCATCCCCACTTCGAATAGGGATAGAGAAAGAAAGCAATTACAAGAATGAAAGAGAACAATTATAAGAATAAGAACAGGGTGATTTTTATAGCGAATTTTGACACCACTCGATTGCCATAGTTTATTTCTTATATTGGAACAAAAGAGCTATGACGTCACTACCAGCTCTTGTGAAATGGATTTTAGACCACTACAATAGAAATACTTGAAAATGGAGACAATAGCAACAAGGTATGAGGTAGCTTATCATAAATCTTTTGTTAGCTTTGAGTTTTTCATTGTCATTTATTGATTAAAGTTTCTTACCGACTTTCTTATCATGGTGTCGCAAAAGGCGACTAAGGTAAGTTGCCATCAGGCAGGTGTCAGGTCGTAAAATATATATCCAAATCATGTGACAACATGTTATAACATGTTGTGCCACTTAGAGTGGGATAAGGGCAAGGGAATGATGAGGAAATGTTTTTATTTTATATTAAGATATAAGATTATCTTAATATAAGATGAAAAAACAATCGAAGCAAAGTCGAAGGATTTCTGCACAGTAGAATACCGGACGACAGTTAATGTATAGAAACCGGCTATACTTACATCTAACTCTACGAGTGTAATACGCGATAACGTCGTGTAATAAGCTCATGGATAAGTGCCCCGGATGGGCTCGAATTAGTCGGGCTAATCCGATAGAATTAGACGTGAGTATAGCCGGTTTCTATACATTAACTGTCGTCCATTAACTATGAATATTACTCACGATAGTTTAAATTTAAAAATTGCGGACGATAGTCACAGGTAAACTGGCAGTGGAGTGTTAATAATAGTTTTGCTTAAGTCAAAAACAGCCTATAGATCGGCGTGACATTTCTACATTAGCTTGTATTTTATATAAAAATATGCAAAAGAAAATTCAAATAAATTTCGATTTACTTTGCCATTACAGCAGTTTAAACACTTTTATGTCGCTACCCTTCGACCCTGTACAAGACAATAATGACTAAATGTAACTAGTAATAAGAATTATATTTTTAAAAGAGCAACCGCCGAGTTTCTTGATGGCTCGTCTTGTTAGGAACAGCTTTCCGAATCAGTAGTAAATATGACGATTCAAAAGCATTTGTTTACAAGTTTATTTGAATAAAGAATAAGTACTTTGAATTTGAATAGTTTCCACGGAAAAATAAATTTAAATTCATCTACCAAAAGCGTACTTTTGTAAATTCAAATATCGCTCGGATAAGCGATTTAAGCGGATAAGCGATTAAAAGTCTACTTTTGTAAAATAAAAGACAATTTCGGCTGCTAATCCTATCAAAATTATTTTCTATAGAAAGTAATATTCGAAATTCAGTTCCGAAACAGATAAATAATAAGAAAACCTTTTAAAAATATCATAGATTAATGAACACAATAACTATAAACATTTCCGTTTATAGTTTACAGATAAATTATTAAAAATAATTAACTCCGTTCATAAAATCCACAGATAAATCATTTAGAATTTCGTTCTTAACACAGATTAATAAAAATGCACTTACATCAGCGACAGAAAACGAGTTGGATCGTACGTATTCGGGAGACACGGAACGCGTATCAGCGCCGCAACGCGCGATGTACGACTGGCATAGGGAACTAGGAATGCTCCTGTCGTTCCCGCTTTTACTGTAGGGCGACCACAGACTAACAAACTACCATAAAATATTTAAAATAAAAATACCAATAATTACAGTAGAAATGCAAAATACAAAAGAAATAAAATGTAGAAATACATTATACTTTTATAATACTAAACCGTGTGATATCCGGCTGAATAGAATAGTACCATCCTCATTTCTTACCGAGGTGTCGTAAAAGACGACTAAGGTAAGTTGACCCACCGTGTGGTATCCGGTTAAGTAGAACAGACCAACGTCTACGACTGGCATAGGGAACTAGAAATACTCCTGTCGTTCCCGCTTTTACTGTAGGCCACCACAGACTAACAACCATAAAATATTTAAATGAAAAATTACCAATAATTACAGAACGCTGTGTGGTATCCGGCTGAATAGAATAGTATCACCCTCATTTCTTACCGAGGTGTTGTAAAAGGCGACTAAGGTAAGTCGGAACGCCGTGTTGTATCCAGCTGAGTAGAATAGACCACCCTCATTTATTACCGAGGTGTCGTAAAAGGCGACTAAGGTAAGTTTACCCACCGTGCGGTATCCGATTAAGTAGAATAGACCCACCCTCTTTCTTATCGAGGTGTCATAAAATACTACTAAGGTAAGTTGATGTCATGTGACAGCATGTTTATAACATGTCGTGCCGACCCCACTTAGAGTGGATAGCAGGAAAATGTATGAAGTAAGAATATTTAAGTTAATCGCACATTTCAAATATGAAAATTACGTAAAAAAATATATATATATATATGGGACACTGACACACACGGCCGTCGGTCCCCAAAGTAAGTAACTTAATACTTGTATTATGGGTGAGAGACAATTAGTGAATATATACTTATATAATTTTTAAATACATACTTAAATACAAATATGCACCCTGCCTCAAAGACCAACAAATCCATTTATAGAAAATGTTGTCCCTCGGCGGGAAGCGAACCCGCGGTACCCGCGAAGCCGAAGGCAGGGTCACTACCCATCGCTCCAACGTGCCAGTCAAAAGATTCCGTTACATACATAAATGCACACATAAACATTTACAGATCAAGTAAAAGCGCGTTTAATAAAAAAAAACAGGCCACGAGTATTGTTTATAGTTCGCCTTATTTGTACTACAAAGGTGAACGTCTTCACATTTCTTGTCCGAGATAAAATGTGAACCGGAAACTTTTTAGTATTGTTACTAACTAGCATTCATATTTTTTTACGTTAAATAGTGGATTATTATTGATATAAAACTAAAAGACTACTACAGAAAGGTTTAAATAATTTATAGAATTAGGCGTTACTTTGCGGAGATCCATAATACAAAAGTAATAATAAAATTATTTTGCTATAATCCGCGATTAATTAAATAGAAAATATATATAATGCTAAATGTAGAGTGGACAATCGGTTATCATACCTGATACATGCAGGATTCGTAAAAAACACATGCACAAACCACCACCACCGCCACCACGATACACAAGCACTATATACGTTCACTATCACAAAATAATCGTTTCGCCCCGCAACCGAAGCATCATCAGGAGATAGACTCCACGACCAAAATCGCAAAGCTTTGCGAATTTTATTATTACTTTTGTAGAAAGGTTTAAGTTAAATATAAGAGATGTACTTATACGTAAAGTATATTACAAAATTGAAGATTATTTGGATGATAAAAAAGCCTGGATTTGAAAATCCTTTCTGCTTCATACAGGACTGTGGTTTAATAATGTAATATTGAAAATGTTTAAAAGATTGACCGCCGAGTTTCTTTCTGGTTCTTCTCGGTAAGAGCAACATTCCGAACCAGTTGTAGCTTCATTAATCATATTGATCCTTGACCATTCAAAAGTGCTTGAAAGAGCTTATTTGAAGAAAGATTATTATTGAGATATAAATTGGAATAGTACAAACGTTATGATAGAATTTTTTTGCTATAATCCGCGTTCGTAAATGCCGTGTGGTATCCGGCTGAGTTGAATAGACTATCCTCATTTCTTACAGAGGTGTTGTAAAAGGCGACTAAGTTAAGTCGACCCGCTGCGTGGTATCCGGCTGAGTAGAATGGACCATCCTCATTTCTTACAGAGGTGTCGTAAAAGGCGACTAAGTTAAGTCGACGTGCTGTGTGATATCCGGCTGAGTAGAATAGGCCACCCTCATTTCTTACCATAGTGTCGTAAAAGGCGACTAAGGTAAGTTGACCCACCGTGTGGTATCCGGTTTAGTAGAATAGACCACCCTCTTTCTTACTGAGGTGTTGTAAAATACGACTAACGTAAGTTGACTTCAGGCAGGCGGCTGGTCGTTAAAACGCAGCCAAATCATGTGACAGCATGTTTATAACATGTTGTGCCAACCCCACTTAGAGTGGGATAGGGCAGGAGGATGATGTATATAGCAATTAGTTTTACGCATGAGGAATTTAGAAATGTCATATTTATTTTTTTGTATTTTGAACCGCGTGTTGAATAAATGCTTTGTAAGTTTAAAAATGATATAATAATATTAATTAATATTATTCTATTCTATATATTATTCTTTTATTCTTCTCCTCATTGATACCATTTTTCATGTGATCTAATACGTCATTTAAATAATAAAACCCTTGGTTTTTAATATCATAAAAACATTTAGTAATTAATGACATGTAGTATAAGTCCGTTTATAGAACACATCGAGGACAGTCGATGGAGAGGCGTTTTATTTTAGTCCAACAATAAAACGGCCATATGGCATGAAATCCCCCACAGTGGCCTATAATAACCATACCATAGTCCGAGAGAGTGATGTCGGTTCTTTTCATCCTAAATACCTTAACCTTAGTGCCTGACAATGAAAGTCTCCAGCCAACTAACTTGATGACTTTTAGACCCGTAACTTGACCTCTAACAAAGCTCAAAGTCACTCGGCGAGCGATAAAGCTTGGAGTAGCTCTTGATTTAATCCAGAGTAAGTTTTATTATTAGAAAGCAATAAACACCTTTATTAATATGTGCACTACACACAAACAAATACATAAAAGCTTACAACTAAATAGGTATAAGGTAATAAGGTCTTTAATAATATTATTACAAAAATAAAAATAAAAAGTAATGAAAAAAAATATTAATTAATAAATATTATTAAATTAAATTTAATAAAAATATTAATAATATATATTATATAAAAAATACTAAGTATTTTTACTACTAATGTTATTTAACGATAAGGCCAGTATTTGTATAATTTAATTAACTTTTAGGTTCTATTTACTTGTTTTATCTTATTCTATAATAAACGCTAAAAATAAATCTGTTTTTATTTTGTCTATGTATTTGTGTGCAATAAAGAATATTTGAATTCTATTATTCGGAATTCGAAACAGGATTTTAGAATATTAAAAAAATTCTAAAAAAAAAATAGATGATATATGTAATCATATTTAATAACAATATTTTTTCATATCAAAATGAGTAGCTATGTCTCCGAAAAAGTGACCACAAATAAAATGTAGGTAGGTTAGTATTTAAAGATTTAATTTTAATAAACAAATTGAGGGTAGCCATTTTGTTTCTTCTGTTATTTAGCTAATGTCATAACGTCAGATATTTAATTTACATTACTAATAATTTACTTCGTTTGGTTAATAATTAAGTTAATTATTTTTATTATAGAGTCAAAACATTTGACATATTAAATTAGAAATTGAAAATATGTTTTACAATGAGCAAATGCAACAAAATAGTGTTTTATCTGTACCATGGCAGTTAGGGACGAATCAAATACCATTGAAAAAAGTTGAATTGCCTAAAGTATGGTAAGTTTATATTCAAAACATCAGTTCAGTCATATATTCATCTCCCTGCCCTTATCCCACTCTAGGTGGGGTCGGCACAATATTTTATAAACATGCTGTCACATGATTTGGCTGCGTTTTTACGACCGGCCACCTGCCTGACGTCAACTAACCTTAGCCGTATTTTACGACACCTCGGTAAGAAAGAGAGTTGTCTATTATAGTTAACCGGACACCACACGGTGGGTCAACTTACCTTAGTCGCCTCTTACGACACCTCGGTAAGAAATGAGGGTGGTCTATTCTACTCAGCCGGATACCACACGGCGGGACGATTACCTTAGTCGCCTTTTACGACACCTCGGTAAGAAATGAGAGTGGTACTATTCTATTCAGCCGGATACCACACGGCGTTATCTTACACTGAAATAATTTTTCAAATAAGTCCAGAAGTTCCTGAGATTAACGCGTTCAAACAGTCAAACATATAAACTCTTCAGATTTATATATTAAATAGATATATAATGTATTTAAGCTGTGATGGCCTAGCGGTGCGACCGTGTGAATCATAGAGACGATCATGGGTTCAAACCCGGGCAGACACCAATGAGTTTTTCTATTAAAAACTTATGTGTCTAATTGATAATTGAAATTTATCACACGCTTTTCGGTGAAGGAAAACATCGTGAGGAAACCTGCATATCTCTAGAGAACCCTAGGGATATGTGTAACCTACCAATCCGCATTGGAGCAGCGTGGTAGGTCTTAGCTCCAACCCTTCTCTCCAAAAATGGAGAGAGGAGGCCTATGCCCAACAGTGGGATAGTAACAGGCCGTTACTTACTTACTTATAATGTATTTATACAGTTCAACCCTGGAAAAATGGATGGATGTTGATATTGACAAAAAAAAGCATATTTCTCTAAGGACCAACGCTATTTTACTTCACGGCACAATAAAGTTGTACCGCGACAACGCGAACAAACTTTGGCAAGGTAAGTCCGGAATCCTTATATAAATTTATATTAAAAACCAAAAGAAAATGTTTTTATGATTAACTAAAAAATTAAAAATAATTTTCAATATAGGTTAGCCGTGTGGTATCAGGCTGACAAGAATAGACCACTCTCATTTCTTACCGAGGTGTCGTAAAAGACGACTAAGGTAAGTTGACCCACCGTGTGGTATCTAATTGATTACGTGATTATTGATTGTGGTATCTAATTGATTATGTGATTATTGATTGTGATTATTAAGTGTGAATTGTGGGTATAAGATTCTATAATAAAATTCCGCAATCAATTTTAGCCTTGCCATTACATCAGTTTAAAAATACTGTTAAAAAGAGGCTGATCCAGAAAGCCTACTATACTGTTTAAGATTATTTGGAAGATAAGAACGTGTGGATATAGCTCGCTTATACCCTGTATAAGACAGTAATGACATAAGAATTATATTTTTAAAAGAGCAACCGCCGAGTTTCTTGCTATCTCTTCTCGGTAGGAACAGCTTTCATAACCAGCAGTAGAGTTGACGATTCATAAGCACTTGTTTACAAGTTTGTTTGAATAAAGAATATTTTGAATTTGAATTTGAATTATAATAGACCACCCTCTTTCTTACCGAGGTGTCGTAAAATACGACTAAAGTAAGTTGATGTTAGGCAGGCGGCCGGTCTTAACATACGTAGCCAAATTGTGACAACATGTTTATAATATGTTGTGACGACCCCACATAGAGTGGGATAAGGGCAGGAGGATGACGATGACAGACTGACAGCATTCAGAAACATTGTTTTATAAAAAGTATAGATAAATATTAATATCATATAAAAATTAATTATTTTTCAGATTGTGTCCAGTTCAACAATGAAATATCACTAAGAAAACTACCAAAAGATTTCTTCACTGAAGAAGATTTAATAACTGATTTAACAACTGAGGGTAAGTTTCATTTTTACTTAAGCATTACATATATAAACCTGTTCAATTATTTTTTTTTAAAAAAGCTATGATTTATTCGCCGTGCGTAAACACTATAGCAATTGTTGTTATACCTATCATACATTATTCACATTGATTATAAAGCAAAAATATTACCCACGTGCCCAAAACAAGTCAAGTTGCCTATTATTATACCACGGGTGGGCATAGGCCGCCTCTCTCCGTTTTTTTTGGAAAGCTTCTCTCCAAAAAAACGTGAAAAAATTAGTAGTTTTCTTAATATTCAAATTTTGAAAAAGAATATACATAACATAGATTAAAAAGAAACATTATTTACATCAACAAAACATTATCATCAGAGTAAAATTTCCACAAACTATAAATATGTATAGCCATCCTAATTTTATAAATTATACTGGTTAAATAACTTTGGTGAGAAAAAATTAATTAATTTTGATGTCCGTACTGTATTAGATCAACTAAATACAAGTGAAGAACAATCGCAGCGAGACGGTGATGTTTCACCGGAATCATCACCGTCTCGGGCTGAGAAATCATCTATAGAGAGGACATCTCAATCAAGTATGTTTCAAATTTTTTCAAAAATTCTTTTGAATTTATAACTTAGTACTTAGGTAATACTGGCACGATATTTACAATTTCAAGGAATAAGTAGAACCACCCTCATTTCTTACCGAGTTGTATAAGTGACAAAGGTAAGTCGTTTCACCGTGTGGTATCCGGCTGAGTAGAATAGACAACCCTCTTTCTTACAGAAGTATCGTAAAATACGAGTAGGGTAAGTTGACGTCAGGCAGGCAGCCGGTCATAAAATATGTAGCGAAATCATGTGACAACATGTTTATAATATGTTGTGTCGACCCAACTTAGAGTGGGATAAAGGTAGGAGGATGTATGTAGGTATTTAGAATTTCAAGGAATATATATTCACGTCTATACCGTTTCAGAACAACTAGGTTCAAGTTAAGAACAATCACAGCGTATTTCAGAGTATAGTAGTAGTAGTAGCATCGTAGTTACTAGCCGAAAAATCATCTCTGGAGAGGACATCTCAGAAAAAACACTCGAGTATGTTTTTAAATAACTGTCCAAAATTCATTTGAACCCATAACTTAGTACTAAGGTAATTTTGCAACGTTTAAAAATTCGTGGAATTAATTTCCATGTCCATACCGTTTCAGAACAACTAAATACAAGTGAAGAACAGCGTAATTCACAAAACATATCACCGTCTCCAGTTGAGGTATCTTCTCTGGAGGGAACATCTCGGAGCAAATGCTCGGGTAAGTTTTAATAACTGTCCAACAGACTTTTAAACGCATAGCTTAGTACTTAAGGGTAATATTGGGGCAACATTAACAAGTTCAATGAAATAATTTTCATGTCTATACTGTTTCAGATCAACTAAATACAAGTAAAGAACAATCGCAGTGTATTTCACACGAAACATCACCGTCCCCGGTTGAGAAATCATCTCTGGAGAGGAAATCTCAGAGAAAACGTTCGAGTCAATTTTTTAATAACTATCCAAAATGTTTTTTAATATATAGCTTAGTAAAAGTATAAAGTAGCGGACTGTTACTCACCCACTGCTGAGAATAGGCCTCTTCTCTCCGTTTATGAAGAGAAGGATTGGAGCTAAGACCTACCACGCTGCTCCAATGCGGATTGGTAGGTTACACATATCTCCAGAATTCTCTAGAGATATGCAGGTTTCCTCCCGACGTATTCCGATAAGCGTGTGATAAATTGCATTTATCAATTAGACACATAAGTTTTAACAGAAAAATTCATTGGTGTCTGCCCGGGTTAGAACTCGTGAACTCCTCGAAAGAGTCGCACGATTTTACCGCTGGGCTATCACAGCTTCATATTGGGTAATATTGGCACGACATATAAGAGTCCAAGGAATTAATTTTCATGTCTGTACGGTTTCAGAACAAATAGATACAAGTGACGAACAATCGCAGCGTATTTCACAGGAATCATCGCCGTCTCTAACTGAGAATTTAACTATGGAGAGGACATCTCGGAGACAACGCTCAAGTATGTTTTTTTAAAACTGTCCAAAATTCATTTGAACCCATAACTTATTAAAAATAACTTATTAAAAGTAATGTTGGTGCGATTTTTAAAAGTTCTTGGCATTAATTTTCATGTCGAAACGAATCAACATCTTTCTATAATCCCCTAGGAAGAATGTGTAGCGTCTATGATCTCTCGTCCAAGTTTTTGGGTCTAGACATTTTTGATCTTTGAGTCATCATTTAAAAGGATTGTCAAGACGTGTTGAGTTACTTCTCGTAGTGCTGTCCAAAAGATAAAATAATAAAATTAGACTATTACTATTACAATACTGAGATTTAATTTTAGAATAAGTTTATTATTACAACATGTTCTTCTTTTTTTTTCTCTTTTGTACATGCATATTTTGGTGAGCAACTAGATTTTAAATATAAACGATATGTATACATTTTAAGTATAATTGTGTTGTGAACTGTTTTGTGTGTCTAATAAAAAAAAATAAAAAAATGTCCACACCGTTTCAGAACAACTAAATACAAGTGAAGAACAGCATCATAGTTCGCAAAAAATATCAGAGCCACTTTCTGAGACAACCAACACTGAAACATCTCGGCCAACAATCTCGGGTGAATTATACAACAATATACAAATATACAACATACACCCATTACTCCACTCTAAGTGGGGTCGGCACAACATGTTATAAACATGTTTTCACATGATTTGGCTACGTATTTTACGACCGCCTGACGTCAACTTACTTTAGTCGTATTTTACGACACCTCGGTAAGAAATAAGGATGATCTATTCTACTCAGCCGGATACTAAACGGCAAATTATACAGCATACTACATTAATTACATTAGCCGTGCGGTATCCGGCTAAGTAGAATAGTATCGTCCTCATTTCGTACCGAGGTGTCGAAAATACGACTAAGGTAAGTTGACGTCAGGCAGGCGGCCGGTCGTAAAAACGCAGCCAAACCATGTTACAACATGTTTATAACATGTTGTGCCGACCCCACTTAGAGTGGGATTAGGGCAGGAGGATATATTAGTATATATTTGTTTGTATTTAAGTTATACATTGTATTTAAGTATGTATTTAAAAATTATATAAGTATTGTATATTCACCAGTTATCTGTCTACCATAACACAAGTATTAAGTTACTTATTTTGGGGACGGACGACCGTGTGTGTAAATGTCCCATATATTTATTTATTTATTTATACAGGATAGAAGGTATATTTATTAATTTATTTATTATTATACTAGCGTCGAGGAACCTTGTCTTAACGGTGCCTCCTGTGAGGTCGGACCACGACTTAGGACTTAGTGGAGTGGAGGTTTGTGTTGCATACTGGACAGTATGATGACTCTTCTTCTTCTTGATCGGTCCCTCATTACTGAGGATCGTGGTCACGTGATCCTTTCTTATGTATGACCTGCCTCCATTTATCCCGGTCTAGAGTAGCCAGGGCTTTCTAGCTGACTTTAGCCTATCAGTAACATTGTTTCCATGCGTCGCCTGATGGGACACAATCACATGGCCGGTAGCACATTTCACACCACCATTCCCGGACTGGTGGCGCCGGGCGTCAGCCGGATCACTCGACAGAACCATACTATTTTCATGTAACTTCATTGTGACTCTCGTGGGATCAATAGTGCAGTGGTTTCCCATTGCCTTCTGCACCAGACATTTTTAGGGTTATTTAGACCCTAAGGCCGCTGTAGCCTCTTCCAAAACCAGTTAACCGGGTGGGTGTATAGTTATACCGCTATTGCTCGGTCGCCAGAGCCTCGTCCGTTATCTAGCAGGGAACACCACGGCTGCCAGATGGCCGCCGCCGCCTTTCAGCGCGCGCAGGTAAGGATGACATTTGGGGCCGGAAAGATGTTGTGCCCGTTCTCCCCCTTACTCCCCGTATGATGACTAGTCACAGTCATACCTGTGACTAGTCAACACATATTCGGGAGTGTGGTGAGAAGGCATGGCCCAACGAAATTAGTTTAATGGGACCTCAGCTTCGTCGTTGAAGACTGAGTGCGTTTAACATGTGTTTATATTTGTGATCATTATTTGATCTTTAGGGTCGTACACGATGCTTTTTAAACGTTTAATACTAATAAAATTTAATTTCCAGGTAGAGAAGAAAACATAAGTACACGAAAAAGAAGAAAGACTGATAAATGTACGAAGATTAATTCTAAAGACATACAATGGTCACCTGCTGCAACTCGTAACGTGCGTTTGTATCCAATTAAATAAACGCTTTTTTTTTAAACCCTTTAAAAGTACAATAGTTGTGAATAAATTTTTCAAAATTTTGACAATTCACTATCTAATGAGATATACATAGCATCAAATGCCATTTAACCCACTTCTGAAAAAAGCAAATTTAATTAAATTACCTTCATTTAAATTTTTTGTAAAATAAAAAAAGAAGTTGCAAAAGATATAAAAAAGAAAATAATTATTTTGATATAATTGGCGATAAAGCAAATAGAAAATATATATTATAAATATAAATAAATATAAATATATGGGACACTTACACAAGTAAGTAATTTTAATACTTGTTATGGGTGACAGACAACTGGTAAATATATACATATACAATTTTTAAATACATACTGCAATAGTAATATACACCCAGGCTCAAATTCTTTTTATAGAAAATGTTGGCCCTCGACGGGAATTGCACCCACGACTCGCGGCGTTGAAGGCAGGATCACTACCCACTGCGCCAACGGGCCAGTCATCTATATGTGTAGTATACCTACTATCCATTTTCATACCTGATACATACGCATTTTAAAAACGCATACACTAAAAACCTCTTCTACACTAGAGAACCACTACACACATTCACTATCACAAACTCAATCATCTTCCGCCCGAAACCGAAGCATCATCACGAGATATACTCCACGACAAAATCGCATCGCATCACCCAAGCAACGTTTGTTATATAGTCATTGGACCAACCATTTTTTTTTGCCGCCGAATACGGCACGAACTATAAAAATTTATATGATCGTTAATGAGGGTGCCATTGTTATGTTTAATGATCTAAAGTTGATCTAAAATGATTTTTTCCATTACATTATTAACAAAAAAACTTTTATCCCATTGTCTACTTTCGCAGATCCAATTCTCGGGAAGCTTAGAGATGCGAACCGAAAATACATACGTTATCAGCAGAGAAGAAAGACTTAGACACGCGAGGTGGAATCTAAAAGAGGAATTGCCTATGGCAATGGTACTAACTTTCGGAACGACGGTAGAACCTGAAGACATTATATTTGCCAACATCGTAGAATAAGGATAAGATTATTAATATCGCATATTATTGTTTGGCAACTAAAAATTAAAATGAGCCTTATGGTCTTTAGACACGGTGTGCTTAGTGAGAGTTGTTTTTAACCGGTACGATCGCGTTAGCCAATTTGTCATCATTCTCTTACCCTTATCCCACTCTAAGTGGAGTCGGCACAATATATCTTCTTCCATTCTCCTCTATCATTCGTCAACTCTAGTGCCACTTCTTTAACATGCATATAATTTGTCACACAATCCATCCATCTTTTTTCGGCCTCCCCCTAGCCAAACATCCATCTACATTCATATTTAAAACTCTTGGTCACATGATTTTCATCCCTCCTCATTACATGACCATACCAACTTAGTCTCGCACTTCTCATCTTTTCTGTAATGGGCGCAACTTTCAGACTTCCCCTAATATACTCATTGCGTATTCTATCAAGTTTTGTCACACCACACATCCACCTTAACATTCTCATCTCATTCGCATGCACATTTCTTTCATCCTTTTCTTTTATTGTCCAACATTCTGATCCATACATTACGACGACGACGAGCCAATTTGTATGAAGCTGAAACAGCAGTCACTAGAAGTCACTGTTGCATTATATAAATAAGGCGATCGAGTAGGTTAAAAAAACTCGCACTAAACAAACAAATTGATTGAAAACTTTATTTTGTTTACAATTTTAGTATAAACATGTCTTATTATTAGATTGACCGGGCGGTTAATGGAAAAATTAGTTTAATTAGAATGTCACTTAAGTTGGAGTTCTATGATTACAATTGGCGAGTTATCGTATTAACTAATTAGTTAAGGTCCTAAAATTAGCTTGGAAGTTCACTTTATTTTATTTTGCAACTTAAATATAAATCTGTGTCATTAGATTAGCCCGGCGGTCAATAAAAAAATTAGTTTAATTACAATGTCATTCAATTTTGTTTAGTAACTTTACTATAAAAGTGGTATATTTGTTTATTAGATTGACCCGGCGGTCGATTGAAAAATTAGTTTAATTAGAATGTCACTTAATTTGGTGTTGTATCGTCAGAATAAAAATAGTCTTATTATTAGATTGATCCGGCGGTCAATTAAAAATTAGTTTAATTAGAATGTCACTTAATTTGGTGTTGTATCTTCAGTATAACAATAGTCTTATTATTAGATTGATCCGGCGGTCAATTAAAAATTAGTTTAATTAGAATGTCACTTAATTTGGCGTTAAATAAATAAAATTTGAAAATCGTTGCATTAACTAATTGTTTAAAATTAAAATAGCAATAGATTGTTACGTTTTTTTGCAAATTTTGTTTTGCGACTGCACAATATATTTTTTTATAATTACTAGTCAGTCAAATAACAATAATTAGGTTTATTCAGTACGACCATCATTTGGAAGGATGAAATTATCTTATTGCCGGATTGATCTACTTTGACAAAATAGTTGCTTCTTATGTTCGTTGCAATTGTTTTTTGGGCCGAAATAATTTACGTTTCTGTTTAATTTTGAATTAAGAGTTTATAAATTAGTACTGTTGTAGTTTTATTTCACAATTTCACATTTCACGGGTCAATATCATTTGTTTTATGGGATATTTTCAAATAATACGGAATATATGGATAATAAAATTGTCTTATTTGAATTTGTGTTATGATGATTGTGTGCTACGAATTAAGTCTAATAACATTTAGTTATTAAGTAACGAGAATTGACAAGCGGAATTGCGAACATTTTTGTGCGACAATTTTCGAAATGTCAGTCACAACTCGTTGAACTGAAATTCTGTCCAATCTAACGTGAGTGGTGTCAATGGAACGAGTGTTTCAACGAGTGCGGTGAAACTACCGGAAAATTCGTAAAACAGTCCGCGGGAATTTGGCATCTGTTTTTGGAATTATTCCAGACAGCAGGTTTTCCTAATTAACCAATTACATCTATACATATTATAAATCGTTCATATTATATTAATTTCTTACCGAGGTGTCGTAAAAGGCGACTAAGGTAAGTTGACTCACCGCGTGGTATCCGGTTAAGTAGAATAGACCACCCTCTTTCTTATCGAGGTGTCGTAAAATACGACTAAGATAAGTTGACGTAGTAAAACACAACAATTGACAACATGTTTATAACATGTTGTGCCAACCCCACTTAGAGTGGGATAATGGCAGTAAGATGATGATCTATACATATTATAAATCTGTACCTGGGTGACCGAGGCCTATCCTATATAGTGTATTATCTATGGAGGCCTTGCTCGGGTATTTTTTAAAAGATATAAAAAATGCAATTTTTAAAAAAGAAATGAAAATTGGGTCTCGATCCCGGGTATTTTAACATATTTAGTCCTCCCGTTCCCCATTGAGCTATCAAAACTTAACAAATTACAGCAAGTTTAAGCTTCCATTTCTATTTTATTTTAGCAGTTTTTTTAGTGCCCGAAAATAGAGATAAAAAGACATTTTTTTTAAATGAAACTTAGCTAGATAGATTTTTCGCATCCGAAACAATCTACATACAAAAGTAATGAGAATATTATTTTGCTTGATCCGCGATAAAAGAAAATATATGTAATGCTAAATGTAAAGTGTAATGTATTGTAATGTTCATTGTTGTGTCATCGGTGCTGGGTAGTCCATGAGTTCTTGAAAATTCTGCATGTACCAGGTATGAGAACGAATAGTACACTGTACATTTAGCATTACATATATTTTCTTTTATCGCGGATTATAGCAAAATAATATTCTCATTACTTTTGTATTATGGACCTCCGCAAAGTAACGCCTAATTCTATAAACCGTCTACATACTAAATTTCTGTATATACAAGATTATCTCATTTAAATATTAAAGGAGGTCTAAAAAGAGATGGTTGGATTGTGTAAAGTAAGACATTCATATAAAAGGAGTAGTGCCAGGATTGACGACTGATAGACAAGAATGAAAGAGAAAAATACGTTGAGCCGACCCCACTTAGAGTGGGATAAGGGCAGGAGAATAACCATCCTACAACAACCATCACTTTATCCGTCTTCCTCTAGTCACATATCCATCCACATTCATATTTATAACAAGATTTTTTATCCCTCCTCATTACATGCCCAAACTATCTTAATCTTGGTCTTCGCAGCTTTTTTGGAATGGACGCTACTTTCAGACTTTAGCTGTATATATGTACCAATAATTAGTAGAATGGGATCGAATTGTTACTTTTCTGCTACAATGTCCTCCATTTTCCTCCTTTTAAAGGGAACTCAAACCCATAATGCTGCTTCAACGGCAATTAGGATTCACATGTATCAGAAATTGTTCAGAGAAATCCATGTCAGTTTTTCACTATAGCTTTTACAGAAATCTAGTAGAAGTCCCAAAATTGCCTCACCGGGGTTTGAATCAGCGGTCTCTATACGTGTAAAGCGATCATGACCACTGCGACAAATGGTTGTTCAAGTTAATTGAAATTTTGAAACCTTAAAACTGTACTTAAACCGATATTAATTTATAATTAAAACGGTAAGCTTATAATACGGCTAAATTTCCAATTTCGCCGTCACTACATAATTCTGTATTATTATTTTGGTTGTTACATATAATACAAGCTTTTACATGCAACTTCGTTTGCGTGGACTGTTGTTGTAATAGGTTGATAATAGATGGCGGTTTTCAATGTCATCCTATTCCTGTAGAATTAGCAGGACTAATAGCTTACATGTTAGCCCGGTGTATAAGGAATAATTGTGCCAAATTCCGTCAATGTTGGTTGAGCGAATTCGCTCTAAAAGATTCAAATTCAAATTCAAATTCAAAATATTCTTTATTCAAATAAACTTGTAAACAAGTGCTTTTGAATCTTCAACTCTACTGCTGGTTCGGAAAGCTGTTCCTACCGAGAAGAGCCAGCAAGAAACTCGGCGGTTGCTCTTTTTAAAAAATACAATTCTTAATGCTAGTTACATTTAATGTTTCTATCTTGTACAGGGTTAACAAACATACATCCGTACTAACAAACTTTAGCATTTATTAGTAGGATATATTATGTCCTATAATTAATCACGGTGATTTCCAGGTAGTATGAGGGATCGCAAGTTCAAACCCCGTGTAGTTTATTAGTTTTATATTAAAACTTCGCACAATTATGAAAAAAAAAACTAAATAAATAAACATATGGGAAACTTAATTCGCTTCGCTAATAACCAGTATTGATATAATAAAAAAGAGATATAATCTATACATATAATAAAACAATATCCTCCAAAGCTGTCTGTCTGTATTGATCGATTTTTTCAAAATCTACTAAACGGATTTTTATACAGTTTTTACTAAAAGATAGTGCAGGTTGGTAGGCTACGCATATTCCCAGAATTCTCTAGAAATATGCAGGTTTCCTCACGATGTTTTCGTTCACCGAAAAGCGTGTGAATTGCAATTATCAATAACTCACATAAGTTTTAATAGAAAAATTCATTTGTGCCTGCCCGGGGTTTGAACTCGTGACCCCCTCGAAAGTGTCACATGGTCTCACCGCTGGGGTTTCAGTTGTGAAATGCAGGCACGAAATTAAAAACCGTAACCTGTCAAATTGCCATTAAATTTTGTCAGGCGCTTTTTTGAACCGCAAAACGCCTTTTAATGGAGTACAAAAATGTCTATTCCATTGTTACAGTTATCGAACAAGAATATCTTAAAATGGGCTTCGACAAAAGGCCTTTAAAAATCATTAATCATTAGCAAAATCCTTCATTTTAGCCGATCATTAATCAAAGTGAAATTGTATTTGAATGCTCCGCGGTGGACATTACATAATAGACAAAGAAAAAAGGTTAAAAGACGGAGTTTAATTTCCTTTCAGCTTTGATTGCTGTAGTCTTTGTGTATCTATTGTTAGAAATTAAGTCTAAATCCAATTTAAAATGAATAATCTAAAAATATATGTTGTCGACAATGACTTCCGCTTTGTATTTTATAGCATCACAGTCATGAAACATGAGTATCACGACCTTTTTGATTAAATGGTGGCAACATTGTACTGCTCTTGATGCTAATACGTGATCTTTTTGAAGTCCCAAATCTGGAGGGGTTTGCCAAAGAAAGGCCTGCTTTTCACCAAAATATTTTCGAAAGGCTTTCAAAAAATCAGGATTTGTTCAAATCAGAGTGAATATTAGTAAGACAATTTAAGTACACCAAATTCCACGTTAATGGGTCGGAGAGAAATAACAGAGGTTTTCAATTAATAAAAGAAATCTAACAGTATCGAAGGCTATTCACTATCTGCTGTGTCACGCAATATAGCTCTCGTACTAACGTGATTAATGGACAACTTATATCTGCGGATACAAAATATACAGTCACGTTGCTATATTGAACGAAAAGTCTGCTTGAATTGTTGTATTCGATGTTATTGGCATTGGTTTAGCCCAAAGGTGCTCAGCTTTTTAACGGTTGAGCCAAACGGACGTAAAAATCAATGGCAGGCCACTATATATTAGGTATACAGTTTATTAGTTATATACAGGATGTTAGCTGTGTGTGCCGTGTGGTATCCGGCTGAATAGAATAGTACCACCCTCTTTTCTTACCGAGGTGTCGTAAAAGGCGACTAAGGTAAGTCGACCCGCCGTGTGGTATCCGGCTGAGTAGAATAGACCATCCTCATGTCTTACCGAGGTGTCGTAAAAGGCGACTAAGGTAAGTTGACTCACCGTGTGGTATCCGGTTAAGTAGAATAGACCACCCTCTCTCTTATCGAGGTGTCGTAAAATACGATTAAGATAAGTTGACGTCAGGCAGGCGGCCGGTCGTAAAATACGTAGCCAAATCATGTTACAACATGTTTATAACATGTTGTGCCGACCCCACTTAGAGTGGGATAAGGGCAGGAAGATGAAGATGATGATGACAGGATGTTAGCTGTGTAATCAAATTAGCAGATAATCTTTAATATATATATAATGATATATCCTAGCCTATCATCCTAATGATGCTGCGGTTGCAGGGCGAAGCGATCGTGAAGATTGTGGTAGTTAGTGTGTGTAGTGCTTTGTATGGTGTATTGGTGTTGGCGGTATATTGTAATACGTGTGGCGGCTTGTCCTGCATGAATGCGGTATGTGATTGTTGCCTGCTTCATACTCTTAGCATTGCATGTATTCTCAATTCCTAAAAACATTAAAATTACTTAGAATGACATTTTTTTAAATGAAACCTAGCTAGATCGATTCATCGCTCCCGGATCTCCCTAGATACTGAATTTCATTAAAATCCTTGAAACCGTTTCCGAATATTAAATTAAAAAAGCAACATCTCGATCGAAATATTGAAATTGTAAATTCGAGTAAATTTCCCGTTATATTGACTGTCTGACGGAAATTTTCCGTAATGCAGAAGTGAAGTATTATGCGAACGCCTGAATTAAGAGGATTGCGAAAGCAAATAGAAGACTCAATTTGCACAAACGTATCAGACTAACGAACTGGCTCTTGAACTGATAAAATATGATACAGTTTTACATCAATATTATACATAACATTTAAGCGAAATCATGTAAGTAAAAGTATATTAAAAGATAAGTGATGTATAAAGTAGACAAAATAGGTACCGACAAAAGCATCGTCCCTCGCAAATTGTTTGTGGGTTAGGGTATAAGATTCTATAATAAAATTCCGCCGTGTGGTATCCGGCTGAGTAGAATAGTACCACCCTCATTTCTTACCGGGGTGTCGTAAAAGGCGACTAAGGTAAGTCGACCTGCCGTGTGATATCTGGCTGAATAGAATAGACCAATCTCATTTCTTACGGAGGTGTCGTAGAAGGCGACTAACGTAAGTTGACCCACCGTGTGGTATCCGGTTTAGTACAATAGACCACCCTCTTTCTTACCAAGGCGTCGTAAAGTACGACTATGGTAAGTTGACGTCAGGCAGGCGGCCGGTCGTAAAAGCTTGTTTACAACATGTTGTGCCGACCCCACTTAGAGTGAGATAACGATAGGAGAATAAATCAATTTTAGCGTTGCCATTACAGCAGTTTAAAAACACTGTCAAAGGGAGGCTGATACAAAAAGCCTACTGTACTGTTGAGGATTATTTAGATGATAAGACTTTAAAATAGAAACGTTAATTATGCTGTCATTTGCAAAGTTGTAATAGCTCAGTGGAGGGGGATTAACGAAGTCAAAAATATCCGGGATCTACTCCAAACATCCTAGCCTAGCAATATCGTTTTTTTGTCGATCTTTTCTGTCTTTTTTTATTATTTCACCCAGCTACTAAATATTTATATGTATTTAAAACTGTATCTAACAGTTTATTATCAGGATATCAGGATATGTTTATTATTTTATAAGTTATTTGTCACGAGAACGTTGGGAGCAGCATTATCGCTATCAAAGAAATAATAAATATAAATAAATATATGCGACACTAACACGCACGGTTGTCCGTCCCCAAAGTAACTTAATACTTGTGTTATGGGTAGAGACAACTCGTGAATATATACATATATAATTTTGAAATAGATACTTATAAACAAATATAAAATTATAGTACTTACATCGCATTTTGCATAGTTCATTTGTAAGATAAAATATTACACGAATACAAGTGTTCTATTTGTTTCAATCGCATCTAGATGTTTGCCTACAATAGTTTGATTGAGAAATTTCAGAATTCGTACTCCATTTCATCGAGTAATGACTTTAGTTTGCAGCTGCAAGACAGTTAATGGACTTAGTCTCTTATCCTGTAGAGGGATTAACATTTTCGTCACTTTATTTTTTGTTTCATCAATCTCTATGTATTGTTAATGGGCGTGTATCTTTAATATTTAAATGATTTAATCTTGTATATATACCAATATAATAAAGAGGAAAAATTTGTATGTATTTTTGTAATGTTTTTACACAAAAACTACTGGACCGATTTCAAAAATTCTTTTACCCTTGGAAAGCTGCATCTTTACTGAGAAAAATAGGGATCCGTAATAAAAATGTAATAGGGTGTAAAAAATTGGTCATCAAAATCTGTAATCGCATGCATTGCGAAACTATTGATGCTATATTTAACAAAAAATAAATCTACAATCCGACTTAGTAGACTTTTCATTGCCATAGCATCGGTATGAACGTGGGTGAAACCACGGGATATTACTAGTATTTATATATTTTCTGAATCTCGGAAACGGCTCCAACGACGCTGCTTATGCTTCCTCTGTCAATTTTGAAAGAACGGATTGGTAGGTTACACATATCCCCAGAATTATCTACAGATATGCAGGTTTCCTAACAATGTTTTCTATTATCGAAAAGCGTGTGATAAATTGCAATTATCAATTTGAAACAAGTGAAAATCTCTTTGGCGGCTGCCCGAGGTTTGAACCTGTGACCCCTCGAAAGTTTCACACGGTCTCACCGCTAAGCTATTACAGCTTGCGAAATCAGTACTTTAATATAACTAAAATATTGATTTTCGAACCCTTTTTACATTTCAATAAATTTTGTATTTCTGCACAATTGGGTTATACAATGCCCATTTGAGTGCAGCGTTCAGTTAACAGTGTCCTAAGCAGATTGGAAACGTATTTCCAAGTTAATCGATTGTGGTTCTAATCCACGATCAATGGAACTGTCCGATGCTGGGTCTGAATGGGAACATTCGGGCGAGCTTAATCCTCGTCAACTGAAACCTATCTTGTTTTGTATTTAGGAGATCGATAATAGACATAGCCATTGTTCTTAATGTTATAACAAATGGCCAAAACTATACATATTATAAAACACGCCGTGTGGTATCCGGCTGAATAGAAATAGTACCACCCTCTTTCTTACCGAGGTGTCGTAAAAGACGACTAAGGTAAGTCAACCCACCGTGTGGTGTCCGGCTGAGTAGAATAGACCACCCTCTTTCTTACCGAGGTCTCGTTAAATTGGAGGTAAATAGTGGCAAAATATTTTCATATGCAGATGATACTGCAATAGTTTTTTATGGTTCAACATGGAGCGCGCTTAAAAAGACTGTGGAAGCGGAATTGTCTAAAATCTCTTTTTGCCTTAAGTCTAATCTACTCACTTTAAATACTGAGAAAACTAATTATATTTGTTTCACTATAAATTAAAAAACGCAGCCTAATGATGACTTTAAATTACAAATCCATAATTGCATTAATTTTAATCATAAATGTAACTGCTCAATCTTAAAGAAAGTTCCCTCAACTAAATATCTAGGAGTAATGCTCGACCAGAGACTTTCATGGTACCCTCACATCGAATTTATGAATGCGAGAATAAGAAAGCTGATATGGATCTTTAAGAGACTTAGATACGTCACAACTAAAAAATTACTTAATCAAATCTATATAACTTTAGTTCAATCGGTTATAGGTTACTGTATCCCAGTCTGGGGCGGAGCTCTAAAGACAAAGTTTCTTGAAATAGAACGTGGGCAAAGATCCTTGTTAAAAGTAATGCTCTTTAAACGCAGAAGATATTCTACTGAAAAACTTTATACCGAAAGTGAGATATTAAGCGTGAGAAAATTATACTTAATGCAGTGTATACTTAAAGTACACAAATTAACACCTTTTAACATTCAAAATAATGAAAAAAGAAGGAAAATCGTAATAACGTGTACTTACAAGACAAAAACGAAGTTTGCATCCCGGCAATTCTCAGTACTATCTAAGCACATCTACAATCGCGTAAATAAAATATTAAATATATATCCCGTAAGCTACTACAACTGTAAAGAACTCTTGTCAAAATGGCTACTTGATTTAAATTATGATGAGACAGAAGCATTAATATAAAACTCATTCACCCATTCATGCACCCATTCCCATACACACACACACACTCACAAACACGTAATCATACGCAGCACTACACTCGCAAACACTTCAGTCACACACCACACTCACACACACTACACACATCCACAAGCTCCAACACACGCACGGACTTACCTACATATTTCCCCTTATGTATGTAATGTTATGGAAGAGCGGGGCCTCCTGTCACAAGTACTAGTAGAAATACTAGTAACTTACTAGGATGGTCCCAGATTCTGTTTATGATTTGTGAGAATTTGTTATGGAAATAAATATTTTTTGATTTGATTTTTTGAAATACGTCTGAGGTGAGTTGACGTCAGGCAGGCGGCTGGTCGTAAAAAAGTAGCCAAAACATGTGACAGCATGTTTATAACATGTTGTGCCGACCCCATTTAGAGTGGGATAAGGGCAGGAAGATGATGATGATATACATATTATAAAACAAAGTCCCCTAAAGCTGTCTGTATGATCGATTCCCTCAAAATCTACTGAACGGATTTTTTTAAGGTTTTCAATGATTTATAGAAGCGTTAGTTTGCGGAAGTCCATTATACAAAACAGTGTTGGAAATATTATTTTGTTTTAATCCGCGATAAAGGAAAATATATGTACTGCTAAATCCGTTTTTATACTGGAAGAAAAAATAGTACCATAGTATAGTAGTCAAAAAACGGAGGGAGGAGGCCTATGCCCAGCAGTGGGATAGTAACAGGCCGTTACTTTACTTTGCTTTAACTGGTTTTACTGGTTTAGTTTAACTGGTTAATGCAGTTCCAGCTGCAGTGCAAAGTTATGTAAAAAGTAAAATATACAGAAGTATTCAGTAAAATAATGTCGTGCTACTGCGTGCCCATTGCTGGGCAAGGAAGGAAACAGAAGTTAGAGTTAAGGTCCACCACGCTGCTGCAATTACGCATATCCTCAAATCTCGATATATACAGATTTCTTCACGACGTTTTCGTTCACCGAGGGTGTGATAAATTGCAAGTATCAATAAGATTCAAGTTTTTTTAACACGAAAAATCATTAGTGTCTGTCCCAGGATTTGAACCCGTGATCGTCTAGAAAGGCGCACGGTTTCACCGCTGAACTATCATACCTTAGGCATTTAAATATTGTAAAAAATTTATTAAAATCAGGTTTCTCTAGAACCCACATAGGAATGCAGTGTGAAGAATTAAAATCAAAATATTCAATGTTTATTTTTGAATTTACGTGAAGCTACAACTGTTTTGATAAATTGAACGAAAATAAAATAATTTATGTTGTTATTACGAAAATAAAAGCATAAATACATCAAGCAAAGTGAGGGTGGCACAAAACTTGCAACAAACAAGAATTGTATATTAAAAAAGTTTATTCGTATTTCTATTCGTATTCTAAAAAAAGATATTCGTGACAATAGTAACCCCCAATAAAGTATAAATACTTGAGTGATCGAGCCTTGCTCGGTAATTTTTCGAAAGATAAAAAACGCAATAAAAAAATAAAAAAGAAAGAAAAAGGCAATTAAAAAAGAAAGAATGCGCCGGTGGCATGTGTGTCTCGAACTCGGGGTTTTAGACGCTTTTGGTCCGCTTGTTACCATTAGGCTGTCACAGCATTACGTTTGACAGCCGAATATATCAATTGCTTTTTTCCCTTATTTAGCAGTTTTTTTAGTGCAAAAAGCGGGATAAAAGGAGACTTTTATTCCGCTTTTTGGGGAATCTCTGAATGGAATGGAAAACTGGAATGAGAAAATCTCTTTTTAAAAATACAATCTAGCTAGATCGATTTTTCTCCCTCAAAACCCCTACGTGCTATATTTCAAAAAAAATCGTTAGAGCCGTTTCTGAGATTCCAAGAAAAAGATATATATTATATATATACACGCACAAGATTAATTTCCTTAAATATTAAAGTTAAAGTTCCAACCCCAAAAATGAAAAAGGACCCCAAAATACATCACATTGACGAAACTAATGATCATAGTTTGAATTATAGGATTCAAAGCATAAACCTATTTTAAATAGATATTGAAATAAATATCCCAAATTAACCAATCCAGTACTACAAAGCAAGGAAAATAACAACTAAAAAAGAAACTTTGCACTGGAATTTTTCAGTCTACCTACGAGCTTTAACTACGGTTGTGGTATTAACGCAGACTGATATCCATTAAACTCCTGCCATATTGTCTGGCCCCAGAGGTACGTTACATCGAGTAGGGCTACTACGCCAATTGTCGGCCACCATTATTTAAAAAAAACTAAAAGTTTTCTTTAAATACACAAAAACTTTATACAATACTAGCTTTCACCCGCAATTTCGTTTGCGTGGACTATTGCGTGATAGGTAGATAATAAATATATGGCGCTTTTGTATGTCTTATTCCTGTAGAATTAACAGGATTTCTATAGCCTTTATGTTATTCCGGTTTATAATAATTGTGCTAAATTTCGTCGATATTGGTTCAACGGATTTGTTTTGAAAGAGTAACAAACATACATCCATACTCACAAAATTTCGCATTTGTAATATTAGTAGGATACAAATAGGGTACTATAAAACTTGCTATGGCGGTGGCTTCGCCCGCGTGGAAATTGGCGTGTCAAAAATTAATTTCCCGAATTGAAATTTTGAACATACAATAAGTTTTTGTGAGTTAGCCATCAAAGATAAAGTCTCGATCTTTTTTTAGAATTTTTGTACATCTACAATTATCAAGTCATCTTCCTGCCCTTATCCCACTCTAAGTGGGGTCGGCACAACATGTTATAAACATGTTGTCACATGATTTGGCTACGTATTTTACGACCGACCGCCTGCCTACGTCAACTTATCTTAGTCGTATTTTACGACACTTCGGTAAGAAAGATGGTGGTCCATTCTACTTAACCGGATACCACAAGGTGATTCAACTTACCTTAGTCGCCTTTTACGATACCTCGGTAAGGCATGAGGGTGGTCTATTCTACTCAGCCGGATACCACAAGGTGGGTCGACTTACCTTAGTCGCCTTTTACGACGTCTCGGTAAGAAAAGAGGTTGGTACTATTCTATTCAGCCGGATACTACACGGCGAATCTACAATTATCTAGTATTATACATTAATTTAGTGATTTACAGAAGCAGGCGTTACTTTGCTAAACTCCATAGCACAGAAGTAACAATAAAATTATTTTGCTGTAATCCGCGTTTTTAAGAGAATACATGCAATACTTAGTGTATGAAGCAACAATCACATTACACATACATGCAGGACAAGCCGCCATACGTATCACAAGACGCCGCCAACACCATCACTCCATACATACATGCTTGTCCTGCATGTATGGAGTATATGATTGTTGCCTGCTTCATACACTTAGCATTGCATGTAGTCTTTTAACAAACGCGAATAACAGCAAAATAACTTTATTATAACTAAGGCAATAACATAAATTTAATAAATTGTGAATAAACAAAAACGTATTAATTGAATATTGAGTGACACTTTCCACATTTTTTTAACTTTCCCCTTTTTTTTTCAAATCTCTTACAAACGGACGTTAATAGTAGCAGTAGCCCTACTATATGATGCTCTAATACAGCCTGCAGGCCTTTTAGCTTCGCTCGTTCAAAGCTTTCCTTTTTAGAAAAGTAAATGCTACTATTTGTTCACGAATTTAAACCTAGAGGAATACTAAAAATGATTTGTACTTTGCTACAGCATATTTATTGATATCCTTGAATCTATCTGCATTTTCCGTTTCATAATTTTTATTTCGAGTCCCATAATTTTAGGGTTTTTTTTCAATACAATCAGAAATTGTAATGTTTGTAATGTGACGGCCTGTTACTATCCCAATGCTGGGCATAAGCCTCCTCTATCCTTTTTTGGAGAGAGGGATTGGAGCTAACCTACCACGCTGCTCCAATGCGGATTGGTAGGTTAAACATATCCCTAGAACTCTATAGAGATATGAAAGTTTCCTCACGGTGTTTTCCTTAACCGAAAAGCGTGTGATAAATTGCGATCAATAAGACACATAAGTAAGGTAACTCGATTTTGTCACCATGTGACCCGTATTTTTATACACATAATCTTAATTAATGTCCTTAGCACTCCGTTGTCGCCGCTGTGACAACAAAAATATAGGCCATAACACTCCGTTGTTGCCGCTATGGCGGCACATATATAGCCCATAACACTCCGTCGTTGCCGCTGTAGTGGCACATATATAGCCCATAACACTCCGCTGTTGTCGCTGTGGCGACACATATATAGCCCATAACACTCCGTTGTTGCCGCTGTGCCGGCACATATATAGCCCATAACACTCCGTTGTTGTTGCTGTGGCGACACATATACTATATCCCATAACACTCCGTTGTTGCCGCTGTGGCGACACATATATAGCCCATAACACTCCTACATTGCCGCTGTGGCGACAAATATATAGCACATAACACGTTGTTGCTGCCGTAGCGACACATATGTAGCCCATAACACTCCGTTGTTGCCGCTGTGGCGACACATATATACTCGTAGCCAACAAATTTTTAACTAAACTTTTTAAATCACTTTCAAGTATTTAAAATTAGTGTATGGCAAGTGAAACAACAGTTTAATTAAAACGTCAACACTGCGTCACCTCTAACGATAATTTACCGGACGGTTTAAACAAATTGAATCCTGATAGGGTTGGAACCGCCTTTTTTGAAAATAATTTATAGATGTAGGCGTTACGTTGCGACGTTGCGGAGGTTCATAATACAAAAGTATAATAAAATTATTTTTCAATAATCCGCCATAACGTCTTTACGTTTTTTTACTTTACGTATTTTTAGTTTACGTATTTTCTACTTTTAGAAAATATATATAATGCTAAATGTAGAGTGGACTATCCGTTTTCATGCCTGATACATGCAGGATTCGAAAACAACACATGCAAAAACCTCTACCACCGCCACCACAATATACAAGCACACCTGTATATGCATACATCAAATGGTTTTCTTCCGTTCTCTTCAACCAATGGACTCCCACTTCTGAACATAGGTATCTTAAACGTAATTGCCAATCATGTTTGTTATGAGATATTTCGAAGAAGTCCGTCCAAATAGAGGAAGATCTACCAAAATTACGTTTTCCGGTTTGACTAGCCGCAGTCCATTAGTTCTTCGAGAAGCCATAAAGATAAACATAATAAAAGTTGTTAACATATATATAACGGATTACGGAAAATAAATTCAAGTCCTTCAGTTCGCAAACCCTATTTATCACTGTCACACATTAAACTACTGATCGATTAATAGTTTAAGAGATCACATGGAGTTCACTGCGCTAGCAATTCCATCATCCACAATTATTGATAAAAATTATTTCACATACCGAAAAAGTGTCCCTTTTCGTCCAAGCTATTATTTTTGCATCCTTATGCTGTCAAAATTCTGAGTTTCATCATAATTATTGTTAAAATAAAACACGTTGGCTTGAGGAAGCCGGTCCACAACTAGTAGTTTTACTCATAGACAATGAACAATACAATTTAATGTACTCGTATGTATAGACAAATACAACACCCCCACTACATCAAATCAAAACATGAATTAGACATACACACAATCTTATATTTATATAATAGACAATAAATTACTTATTTTCAAATGACGCAAATTTTTTCATCTTTGTTGTATTTAGATTTATTTATATTTACGTGATTAGTGTAAAGTTATCTATTAACCTAAAGTTGAAGAACTAAAATTGGGTTTCTAAGAGGGTTATCATTACTACGCCTTGGAAACCAGTATATTTTTATCCCCATAACCGCTCTAGCTTCACAACTCGTATTGTCATGTATTTTGGAATGACAGAAATGACTAGCGGCTCATCGACTATAATGTACAAGTAACTTCAACAGGAATATTTTGCATTAACATTTTGTCCATTACCAGTGGCGTCAAGTACAACCCTCGCAGCCCTGCGGGGGGCAGAGTGGGGATTTAATGAGTGCGACTGTGGCGATTTAATTAGTGCGACGGTGGCTATTAGAAAGATACGAGTATTTACTCGTATTTATATTCTTCCTATTTCTTTCTATGATTCTATCGGAAGAGGGTGGGGGCACTGCAGCACGCCATATCGAATACATGAATTTAATTTTAACTTACTTTATATTTATTATTTAATCAACACGAACTTAAAATTAATTACAACAGACTTTTATTATTGACGACATTGGTAGGGGCAAGTTTATTATGTGAAGTACAGAAAGTGTATATAGCAAATTAAAGTATGTAAATTTTCTACGTCATTTGTCATATGACAGCATTGGTAGGGGATAGTTTATTATTATGGGAAGAAGAGAGGTGTAGAGAGCAAATTACTTCAATCTATTTACGCGAGTGAAACAAGCGAGGCAACTCTACCTCAGCGTATATTGAATGCTAAGTACACCATGTGTTTTAGGAAATTTCAAGGACTGTCTACTATCAGCAATGACTAATATTATAGTTGTGGATTGCTACTGCCTATGGTATCTAAAAAAACCCGTAATACAGGTCACCAGGTCTCCACCCCTCGAATGTGCTACTATTAACTTTAACTCAAAAGAACAGCAAATTAACATTAATTATAATATGTGATGTGTGGAATAAAAGATTAATTCATTCATGTGCTTAAAAGTTTGCGTGTGTATGTATGTCTGTGTTTACGTGTATGTGTGTGTTTGAGTGCGTGTGTGCGTAATAAACATGTCTTATGCAAATCTTTTGATACAACATATTTCCTCATTCAAATAGTTAGGTTAATAATATAAAAAAACGTTGTCACCGTCAATGTGATGGGTTATTGAAAAACAATAAACTGGTTGACTTTTGAGAAAATCACTTCTTACTTATTGAATAAATTAGTTAACTTTTGAGAAAATTGCGTCTTATTTATTGAATAAAGGAAAAATACCGTTGTTATAAATGTTTTTTATTTCTCTTACTACTGACTACTGATTAGAATAATTTATAGAAGTAGACGTTACTGCGGAATTTAATAGTGCAAAAATTATTAGAATTATAATAATATAATCCGATAATAAAGAAAAGCTGTATAATTTTAGGAAGCAAAAACCATACCTTATACATGCAGGATTAGCCATTACAGGTATCAAAAAACACTACCACCAACAACACACATATACATTCACTACAGCAACCTCGTAGGTTTGGTTTTGTTTCGTCACGTCTTTGGAGGCAAAATTAATAGTAGGAGTTGAACTTTCCTCTTTGGTCCTGAGCAGACATACCTTATAGTGACTCTACTAAGGACTAATTCCAAACATTCGCCACATTAAACAGCCCATTGTTAGGCGATTTACGTTCCTAAGATGTTTTACACAACGGCTGAAATCGTGTAATTTTGCGTACATCTGGTACAAGGTTACATTACTTAAAGCCGTATACTCTACCACGTCATCGTGTGAAATATAGGCTTAAAATATGAAACATGTGTTTTGCAAACGTTTGAAATTGACAATTTGTAAAGCTCGCTTTTAAAGAGAAATTTATATATAGTAGAACTAATAGTCATTTGTTCACTTTTACTTAAGTGTTGAAATATACGAAGTGAATGACGATAGTTAACATGGTAGTCATTTTGTGTGCGGATCAATAAATTGTGAAAAAAAAATAATATACATTCACTTTTGAGAAATTGATGAATTGGTGATTGAATTGAACACGATGTTTTATTTATTTTTTACTATACAAATGGGAGGCGTTTTTTCATAAGGCAAAGTCAATTTATTTTTCTTTTTCTTTTTATACAACATAAAATCTCCGCGCTTTGAATACATTTAAAAATGTAATCCGCACCTCTCCTTGTCTCTCCGCACCTCACCTTACCTCTACGCACCACACCCTATTTACCCCATCATTACTTCCGTTAAAAAATATAATGGAAAAATATTGTTATAATAATTATTTCATATATGAGCACGCTTAGAATTAGTGTGACCGAATTCAAACAAGTGGTTTTTAGCATTTTGAAATCGGTCTGTTTAATACTAAGTGTGCGATATAAAAGCGAATGTAAACTCATTAATTTAGAATAGTCAATAGACTTTCATTAGTACGTAAAATTTATCCTATTTTGGTTATGTTTATAGTCATACTAGTTTTTAATTAAAACAAGTATTTAACAAAATTTGTATTTATTTAATTAAACCAGCTTCCCCTATCCACTATTACATATTAAAATAATAAATAATAATAACTTATTAAACAACACACAAAAGCCCCAAGAAAAAAAATCCAAACAAAATATATTAAAACGTTACTGTTCACATTTACGTATTTTCACAATTTCATTATTAAAAGTTTAAAATATACACAAAATATAAAGTACCATTCCAATACAAAATAATCATAAAATAATAAAAATAAATCTAGCAATGAATAAAATTAAAATAAAAATCAAACTAACTAATGAATATTTTGTTCGGTACTGGATCTTTCATTCTTATTACTAAATAATTACGAAAATTACTATTAGGATTACTAAAATAGTTAAATAATAATAAAACTTAATTGAGCAAATAAATTAACCCTACAGATACCGGAACCTTACAGATCTGTACCTCAGAAATAAAAAGGTTTAAGTCGATATATTAACTTTTCAAGAGACGAACAGTTTTTAACTTGCATACCTAAATGTTTTATGAAAATTACTTTTTTTTATGATATAAATTAGATGTGCCTGCGGCAGCGGGAATCAGGGTTTTATTTAAAACTTTGAATATAAAAGTATTATGAATAAACCATAAGAGATAGAGACATGCTGTAATGGAGTTTCATTTCGTATTTTTGTCAATCTACAATTCTCTAGTACATTCATTTAATATATTAAATAGCTTTAGAGGACTTGGTTTTATATTAAGTATAGATTACGGAACTACGTAAAACGTAACCAACGTATCTTTCAAACTATAAACAATGATTAAATATGAAACTGCCCAAGAATAAGGGTATGAATAGTAATTTTTGAAATAAAAGTGTTTATGTCTATGGCTCCCTACTCTAGTAATAACTACTTATAATAACTCTATGTCAATTACATTTAGAAAAGCTAAAGATATCACAAAACCAATCACACTTGAACAGCGCGCTGTTTCTCGACCATATTAGTGATAACATTTTGAGACACTTTACCTTGACTCTCGTTATCAGTCAGTATTCTGTTAATAACATTAGCACAATCTTTATTCTCTAGAATACTAACATGATTGCCTTCTAAATGATATACAGTCACTGAGCCTTCTGTGATCTTATCCAAACCGTAATTGTCTTCAATCACCAACATAGGAATAGTGTTCTTTGGACGTAAAAGAATAATAGGTGCTTTCAGTTTCTTAATATCACCGTGGGAATAATTGGTCACCATTTTGAGGCGGTCGAAACAAGAAATGCTCATGTAAGTTATAAATTGAGGGGAATACTTTTGTTGAACCGGCACAGCCTTTATGGCGTATTGTACTCTCTCATCGTAAGCTTCTATTTCGTTTAGTTTCTCAACCAAATCGTTGGTGGCGTCGTTTTTGGGACTCACAATATCTATAGTGTGTCTGATGATGTTGTTCTGCAACTGGGCGTCATTTTTGAAACTTATTGTCAATGTGAGTGCTCCGTAAAGGAACTCGGGTGAGCCGTCAACGCAGAATATTGTTCCTTTATGACCTGGAAGATGAAAGTTGTGTCACTATTTGAACTGTATTTAAATATCACAAAGCGACTTTATTTCTTCTTCTTCGCCAACTTTTGGATCTCAACATCACATGCAGATGGATGGATCCAGGCACCACAAGATCGGTCGGTGAAAGAAGTCGGGTCAGCTCCCCGCGACCTTTTCGAGGTCGTTTGTCCACCTCATAGGGAGTCTACCGACGCTGCGTTTTCGACTTTAATTGTTATATATATTTTTTAACTTTACAAAATACATAAACTTTACAAACCTTCGCTTTCCAAAATGCTAGCTAATTTCAACATTGGAAGAGTTCCGAAACTATAACCCAGAAGAACATAAGGCATTCCAGGATTTAACCTTGATCGTATTATCTGAAAGAATTATATAATTTAAATATTCACAAGAAAATCCAATACATAATAATAATGAAAATGTACAACTGTCTCTCAGTTTCTCTTTCAAAACTCATGTAATAAAGAAATATACATGAACTAGCTTTCGCACATCTCGTAAGCAGTTCCAAGCCCTTCAACTCTGTCCCAAACAATATATTATAATTAGATAAGCAAGAGTCAATCAAAATTTTGCACTTATAATTAGTATTGATGATAAATCAGTGACGTAGCAAGGTAACCGACGGCCCTGGGGCAAAAAATAAAGTAGGACCTTAAATAAACTATTTAAAATCGTATACATTTGTCGTGTTCCATATTTGTCTTAATATAGAGACTTGTTGGGATTTTCTCGAATATTTGTATTTTTTTAAATAAGTTGTCATTATTGATTCTAAATATAGGGAAATATTTTGTCTAATTTAATTAATAGTTTTTAAGTCAGAGTCCAAAGGGCCCTTTGAGCGTGGGGGTCCTGCGGCGCTGCCCCGTCTGGCCCTCCGATAGCTACGTCATTATATATTTCATGTTATTGCAGACGTCGCACCAAATCGGCAAAAGGCGTACAAAGTTTAAGTTTCATGTATTAATGATTAAATATACCTGGTGTAATCTGTTGGTCATATTGTCTAAAGTATCATTTTTATTATCAATGCCCAGCTGTAGAACGCAAATCTTAATCTTCAACCTTCGACAGAGGGGCGCCATGGCCGCAGCACACCCTTCAAGTCCAGGCAACATAAACATTACTAACTCGTTTTCGTGAACCGATACATCCGTCTGAAATAATTTAGTGCCTAATTAATTAAGATAAAGATTAGTTAAAGATAATTACATATAAGTGACAATAGGCTTTTTTGAAAAATAATAAAATTTGAATTGGAAAAAGAGAAACAGGAGTACAAAATAAAGCCTCCATTAGAATCTCGTAATAACGGCAATTTGCGTTCAATAATTGGAACGATATTAAATTAGTTGAAATTTAATTTACGAATTTTACATTTCCATTCGAAAAGGCAGGCCATTTGTAAAATCAATCTCGAATTTGAAAGAATTTTATTGAATATCGAATAAGATTGCAGTAAATAAAATAACTATTACTGTTATTATCCATTGCCGGAGAAAGTTTCATTAGAAAGAATTATATAATTGGGTATTGGGAAATAATACATATGTCAAAATTCTCTCGATTTCCTCAATGGTTCCTTTCACCATAATCATGATTAAACAATTGAACCCAGTCTAATAGTTACACAAAAAACAATATTAATAAATTTTGGTACAATTGTAGCTTAGAATCCAGGCTAAAATATACGTTACAAAAAGTCCAATGTTTCCTCCAGGAGTAGAAAAAGAACACATAGTGCATAATTGAGGTATTAAAATGCTGCTGATGCGAAAGAAATCGCGATAAAGCTAGTTAATAAAAAAAAGGAAAATCGATGTATCTATGTCTGTTGGAAATATTGTTTCCAACTTCGTAATTCGTTGTGTCCTGAAAAGAATTTGCTGGTAACAATCAAAAGTTCTACCTCAGACCCATCGCTGACCATTGTTGGCATGTAGATAAACGGTTCAGATGCCAGATCTTCATCGCCGAAATTCCTCATCAACACTCTTAAACCAGCAGCATCCTCAGATGTCACTGGACGAGCTGCCACTGCGGTAGAGGCAGCTGCTTCCTTTTGAGCTGTTAGCTCGACGAGCCTAAAAGAATTGTTATTATCAGTTTTTCTTAATCAGAAGTCAGGTCGTTAAGAAAATAGTTAAGAGCAATTAATTTTATTTGTCATTAAATCAATGCTTAAAAAATGCAAAAAGAAATTAGTAACTAAGTAATTAATGAGAAGAAGTGAAAAATCTTTTCAATATAAAGGTACAGTCTGGAATTTCCAATTGTCAAAGGAAGAGTTAATTAATTAGAAACAAATACTAAACAATTTAATCATTGAAAGACAACGAAGCACACCTAGTTGTTGACGATTCAGACAAATTTCCCTTTTGAATCCCAAATTTTATTCATTCTACACATTTCAGAAAACAAATATACTACCTGGCAAAGGTCAAAGTCCTGATGTCCTGAGCTGTGAGGAATATCTCAAACTCCCTCTCTAGAGTTTGTTTGATTTCAACGGCCATCATACTGTCCATTCCTAATTCAGCGAGTGATACTTGATGTGATACAGTCTTCAAATCCTTGATACCTACATCACAAAGACATGCCATCAAATTTTCGAAAATTAGTATTCTTAATTCAATATTACCAAGACTTCTCTAACGTAATCTTATCATTTTATCACTAAATTAGATGTAAAAGTTTCTTTTACAAGAATACTTACTTATGCGTCTTAATTATATTATACATTTTGCGCAGCTACTATTTCCAATAAAATTGTTTCAAAATAAATAAATTTCCAAAAATTTCATTTATGTTATACAAATTTAAAGGGAATTAGTAGCTGCGCAAAACATACTTCTATTTCAAACGAAAAATAGGTAGATAATAGTTTTAAATATATTCGTATATTCGGGTTACAAAATTAACATCCAATAGCTGGAATCACATTAATATTTATTAAATGACCTTCTGTATCCCTATTTATTGCGTCAAACTTAGAAGTATTTAGAAATATTGTAATACAAAAACATACGATAAAATTTTGCTTTTTTCGGGTAGATTTAAGCAACTGTTTTATTTATTTTTATTTTAATACATATTATAACTTAATTTTAATATCCTGCTGTAGATTTTTACTGTTTGTGCTCAAATCTTTTTTCAACTGATAGAATATTAGTGTATTAACAAAAGTGGAGCTACATAGCGGGATTATACGTCTTGCTATTCTTCCCTAATTTACTCAATACTTAATCATGAATGAGTGAAATAAGATCTTTAATCTGTTCAATGTTCATTTTAACATCAAAAACTTGTCAATCTGCTGAACCAGCCTGGGTGATAGCTTTAGATGATGGATCATCAAATTTTATGTGATTAAAATTGCATAAATAAGGCAAACTAAATTTAATTGAATTGAAAGTAAACATTTGATGACAATGATGATATAAGAAGATAATTAAAACCTTGTCAAAAAGACCTTTCTACGAATTACTAACTACTTCACGTCAAAATTACTTACCCATAATTTGCGCAACAGCATCCACCATACTTCCACATCCGGAACCACCGGCTTTCTTCTCCGCCACTACGATTGAAGAAACTATAGCGGCGTCCTGTTTGAGAAACTTGTCCATAGATAACAGACAAGAGGAAATCCTCTGTTGAAGAGTGCCACCGATTTCCAGCTGCACATCTTCGTCTTGCATATCAGCGACTAAGCCAACCTGGTTTTATGAAACATTTTACCACTAAAATTTCAAATAAGCGAAAATTATCTTACTTAACTTAAACTTTAGATAAACTGTATGATTGTCATATCACATTTGTGGTAACAAGTCCAAGGGAGTAAAGACAGGAAGGAAGAGGCGGAGCTGTAAAAATCTTATGAGATTTAATATGAAAGAGACCATCAATACTATAAAATTGACAATATCATCTACCATCATGCAACGACTTAATTTTTTTGATTTTATTCTACTGAGACCGAAAAACATTATTCAAAGAGACATATTTAATTAAAAATACTTACATCGCCGACAGCGCCCCATTGTATTGCCAGGGCTGGTAGACAAAGCTTCTTCCTCCACTCGCAAATTCTTTCCATCACAGAGTTGGCGAAACCGTAATTGGTCTGACCCGCGTTACCTCGTCCACATGATACAGAAGAGAATATCACGAAGTCCCTGATACAATCAGAGAAATGCTTGAGTAGGAAGATAGAATGATCTTTAATATATGTAGAGTATAATTAACAAATAAACAATTTAAACTGAATCACGAAAAAAGCGATAGAAAGATTTCTTAGCAGTGTCTAAATGTAATCAAACAAGAAGATAGGAGTCTAACTAGTAACTGTCGTCTCTGACTAACTTATTGAGTTTGAGGAAACAGATGTTGGGATACCAAGCTGTTGAAACAATGAACCAGTGGTGGCAACACCTTCATTTGTAGAATGATGAGATTATATTTGACAGCATAAAACCACTTCTCTGAAAGACAGAGAACCAAACAAAGGTGGCAAGGGTTCTATGGCCTACAGTCAATAAAGATCGGTAGAGAAAATTAAGAAGAACAGAATTAATCTAAAAATAACTTCTTTCAAGAGAAAGAAGTTATTTTTATAACTTCTTTCTCTTGAAAGTAATCTAAAAATAACTTCTTTCAAGAGAAAGAAGTTATTTTTAGAATTACTGTTTTAGAAAACATTTCTGACATCAAGCCTTGCATCTATAAAAAATATGAAATAGATAGATTGAAATAGATGTATTGTACACATTGTATGAAAATTTTGCTGCCAATGCTAAAGTTAATTTAAATTTCAATCATTAGTAGTCCGACTCGTTTGACTTTTGACTTTTAATTACAATTTAACTAAATTATGCATTCTTCACACATGAACAGTTTTCAAAAAATATTTTATGGATTGTCAAGAAATTTTTAATAACAAGGGTTTTTTTTAGATCTATGAAGGTATTATATTCAATATTCATTATTTAAATATTAATTCATTCCCTCAGCAACGGCAAATTTCAACCGTTGCAAACCAAATTGATTTTAAAATCACACAACGTTACTTTGCGAAATTCCATAGTATAAAAGTTACAATAAAATTATTTTGCAAAATAGTTTTATTGTAACTTCTGAATAATTAATTCGTTTAGCACTAACTTGAGTTTCGGACACAGCTTCTTAGAGAGCTTATCTAAATTCATCGTAGCCTGAGCTTTTGGTGCAAACGATATCTTGAACGTTTCTGGTGTCTGATTCTGGAAAATGCTGTCCTTCAAAATAACGGCCAAATTGAATATAGCAGTGATTTCTCCCATTGCGTTGGCCATTTTTAGCATCTCCTCGCAGCCAGATTCAGTGGTTACATCGTGAGTTGAGATTTTTACATCCGCACCATAGCCAGTCCACGCTCTGTTGGAAAAAAAAATTGTTTAATTACTAATTCAGTAAAAAACTTCAGAGGTCATTTGAAATCATTTTAACGTTAGAAAAAGCGAAAACTTTTTAATAATTAATTGATGATTTCGAATTATTGCTTTCTCCTAATATTCAATAGCTTAATCCTATATAAGGTAAGGGCACTAATAATTGACCATGTTGACCATAGACCGTTGTGTATAAAATGTTAAATAATAAGCGTTTTGTTTGTTGTAACTAATAAAAAATATAAATTAATAATATTAAACAATGCGCAAAAGTTCTGAGCTTTCGGCAGTCGTTAATAGATGGCAACAGGTAATTACATATTTATTTTTTACTAGCTACAACAAACAAAAAGCTTATTATTTAAAATTTCATACAAAACGGTCAACTACTAGTACATGATCAAGTGCCTTACTTACGTATTCACCTTAATCATCCTTAATGTTTAATGTCGTAATAATACAGTTCTCTAAATATTCATAATCTTTATAATTAACTCTTTTGATTGATTTATGTTTAATAAACTTCTTATTAATTCATTTAAATGATTTATCATCTAATAATAGGTTTCTTTAAATATTACAGCAGTTTAAAAACACTGTTAAAAAGAGGCTGATACAGAAAGCCTACTATACTCTTGAGGATTATTTGGAAGATAAGAATGTGTGGATATAGCTCTCTTTGAACCTGTACAAGACAGTAACGACTTAATGTAAATAATATTAAGAATTATATTTTTTTAAAAGAGCAACCGCCGAGTTCCTTGCTGGCTCTTCTCGGTAGGAACAGCTTTCCGAACCAGCAGTAGAGTTGACGATTCAAAAGCACTTGTTTACAAGTTTATTTGAATAAAGAATATTTTGAATTGAATTGAATTGAATATCTGTTGTATTAATAATGATTAATAGTATAGCGATATAAGACTCTTTTTTTGCAAATATTCCGCTTGGCTTATAAATGTATATTACCTTAGCCGTGAAGACTGATATCCATTGCTAATTCCTCGTCTAGATGTGAGCACCACCTTCTTAGCACCACGTATGATGAGCCAGTCGGCCAATTCCAGACCAAAACCACCAAGACCTCCCACCACAATGTATACTAGATCTTCATTACACCTATACCTGGATAGGTTAAAATTAAAACGCGTTGTTAACTTGCATCAACTTAATATTGTATGGGATAAGAATGGCCCGTTGGCGCAGTGCGTAGTGAACCTGTCTTCAGCTCCGCGAATCGCGGGTTCGATTCCCGCCGAGGACCAACATTTTCTTTTAATGAATTTGTTGGTCTTCGAGTCTGGGGGTATATTTGTATTTAAATATGTATTTAAAAAATATACAAGTATATATTCACTAGTTTTCTGTTTAAACTTACTTTGGGGACGGACGACCGTGTGTGTAAGTGTCCCATATATATAAAAAAATATTGTTATAAGATTTACCTTATAACACTACTAAGTTTTAAATCCTTTCACATTCTAGCAATTTAGGCAATTTTGGATTTTATTCTATCATATTTAATGCATTTATAATATTTTTCTTTAGATTATACATAATTAGCATTTTTTTTGGTAATTTGTCTTTTTTATTATTTTTAATATTTAAATCAGGTAATCTATTGTATGTATATATATTTTCTGAATCTCGGAAACGGCTGCAACGATTTTCCTGAAATTCAGCATGTAGCCGATTTTGGGGGACAAAAATCTATCTAGTTTTTATTTTAAAAAAATTCGTTTTACCCCTGTTTTTGGGCATTATAAAATACTAAAATTTACATCTATTTTTGCCTTAAAATGTCAAGTCAGCGTAGGTTATTCGGGGAACGAGCGTTCCCGAGAAATGAAAAACCTAGAATCGAACCCCATCTACCCAATTATTATTTTTTTTAAGTTTTTATTTTTTTAAATATTACAACCAAATTACAACGAGTCAACCAGGTTCTAACTATTAATTTCTTAATGGAAACATTAATTATACTGTTTTTACAAAATTACCTTGGAATAGCCTTAATTGTACAGGGTTTAGGTTTTACTGGACGGTTAGATCGCTCCTCTTCCCGAATCTTGATGATGACCTAAATATAAATATAAAAAATAAAATAAAATAACTAAAGATTTACAAGGGTCCTAACATACTCGTATACACTCATACACCGATTATCTCAAAGATTGTTTTATAAGTACGTCACTAAATAGCTGATAAACATATATATTTTCACAAAATCTAGAGAGCATAAAATCTGTCAACCAAAAAGTCTGAGAATAAAATAAGTATATAACTTATCTATTAATACATTAACTGAACTGTTAATAATAGACTTGTATATATAACTCGTATATATAACTAAGCTGTGATGGCCTAGCGGTGCGACCGTGTGAATCTCTAGAGACGATCATGGGTTCAAACCCGGGCAGACACCAATGAGTTTTTCTTTTAAAACTTATGTGTCTAATTGATAATTGCAATTTATCACACGCTTTTCGGTGAAGGAAAACATCGTGAGGAAACCTGCATATCTCTAGAGAATTCTAGAGATATGTGTAACCTACCAATCCGCATTGGAGCAGCGTGGTAGGTCTTAGCTCCAATCCTTCTCTCTTATAACGGAGAGAGGAGGCCTATTCCCAGCAGTGGGATAATAACAGGCCGCTACTTTACTTTTTTTTACTTTATATATAACTAGCTTTTACCCGCAATTTCGTTTGGACTGTTGTCATGTGGTAGGTCGATAATTAATAGCGCTTTTCAATGTCATCCTGTTTCTGTAGAATTAACAGGATTTCTTTAGCCTGTATGTTATTCCGGTGTATAATTGTGCCAAATTTCATTTATATTGGTTCAGCGGATTCGCCGTGAAAGAGTAACATACATACAACCATACTCACAAACTTTCGCATTTATAACTAGCTTTTACCCACGCAACTTCGTTCGCGTGGACTGTAGTCTTGACATTAAGAGTAGCTTCTGTCACTCTCCAACCCAGCAAATATCTCCATCACAAAAATTAGATCGATCCGTGAAGAATCAGAGGGATGTGTCGTTTAATCAATAGCATAATTTGATAATTTTAGTAAATAACCCGTACTTACATCATCCTCCGGCCCTTATCCCACTCTAAGTGGGGTCGGCACAACATGTCATAAACATGCTGTCACATGATTTGGCTGCGTTTTTACGACCGGCCGCCTGCCTGACGTCAACTTACCTTAGTCGTATTTTACGACACCTCGGTAAGAAAGAGGGTGGTCTATTTTACTAAACCGGATACCACACGGTGGGTCAACTTACCTTAGCCGCCTTTTACGACACCTCGGTAAGAAATGAGGTTGGTCAATTCTACTCAGCCGGATACCACACGGCGGGTCGACTTACCTTATTCGCCTTTTACGACACCTCGGTAAGATATGAGGTTGGTCAATTCTACTCAGCCGGATACCACATGGCGGGTCGACTTACCTTAGTCGCCTTTTACGACACCTTGGTAAGAAATGAGGGTGGTATTATTCTATTCAGCCGGATACCAAACGGCGTATATAACCCGTACTTACATGAAATCTATACTTATAATAAATCTGTAGAAAGGTCAATTCTGTAACTGGAATATATTTCCAAAATAACTATCAGGGGGTGATTAGGGATCGATACTGATGCCAAAAATGCAATCAGTAAAATTTTTGTCTGTCTGTCTGTCTGTCTGTCTGTCTGTCTGTCTGTCTGTCTGTCTGTCTGTCTGTCTGTCTGTCTGTCTGTATAACCGTTATAGAAACAAAAACTACTCGACGGATTTTAACGAAACTCGGTACAATTTTTTTTCATACTCCTGGGCTGGTTATAGTATACCTTTCATCACGCTGCAATCAATAGGAGCAGAGCAGTGAAGGGAAATGTTGGGAAAACGGGAGAAGTTACTCCATTTTTTAAGCTTCCGTCGCGTGTGCAACCTTGATGGTTAAAGCTACACAGAAATCATGTATGACGGAAATGTTCTCCTTAAAATTATATAAAAACTATCCCACGACAGCATAAGTCTATCTTTTATTGTTGACTCACAATAACACGTGTAACTCCCGATAGCTTAGCAGTTCGAAGCTTTCTGGTTATATTTGTCTACTCCTACATTTATATCACTCTCAGTCATCCCTAAATAAAAAAGTGAATAGTATTAACCATTGTATAAAAAAAGAATCATTGAAATCGGTATAGAAACACCAAAGTTATACATGAAATACGCTAATAATAAGCCATCGCGCGTGAATACTGAATCATGCTATAAGGATTATCACTACATACATACATACAGGAAATCTTCTTGGTATAGGGAGAGGGGAATTATTTTTCTTCAAATTTAACGCGTGCGGGCCACGGGCAGTAATGAATACCTAAATTAAAACTACTGCATCGATTTTAATCATTTTTTTCACTGGGTGACATAGGCTATATATTTTATACCCGTGCGAAGCAGGGTACGCCGCTAGTATATATTAAAATAGCTCAATAAAAGTACAAAAATTTCATATACATCAAAAAATTCATGTTTTTTTTCTGGTATTAAATATCACTATAAATATATTAATAGGATAGGATAGGATTTACCTTTCCAATATGTTTGCCTGCCGCCATGTACCGGAAAGCTGCTTCGACTTCGTTTTGTTTGAACGTGCTGTAGGTAAGTGGGCGGACGGCGCCACTTGTGATGCCAGACAGTAGGAGTTCTTGCAGAGACTATAGTATAACAAATATAAACATCCTCCTGCCCTTATCCCACTCTAAGTGGGGTAAGCACAACATGTTATAAACATGTAACATGATTTGGCTACGTTTTTTACGTTAACTTACCTTAGTCGTATTATACGTCACATCGGTAAGAAAGAGGTCTATTTTACTCAACCGGATTCACACGGTGGGTCAACTTACCTTAGTCGCGTTTTACGACACCTCGGTAAGAAATGAGGGTGGTCTACTCTACTCAGTCGGAAACCACACGGTGGATCAACTTACCTTAGTCGTCTTTTACGACACCTCGGTAAGAAATGAGGGTGATCTATTCTACTGAGCCGGATACCACACGGTGAGTTAACTTACCTTAGTCGCCTTTTACAACACCTCGGTAAGAAATGAGGGTGGTAATATTCTATTCAGTCGGATACCACACGGCGTCATGATAAATGATTACATTTAAAATAAACAGTACTCACTTCTCTAAACTCAGTAGTAAGGTCGAAAACGTAATCCAACATGATGCCGTGGAAGGAGATCTCCTTGAGGAAACAATATAACCCAATGGCTGTATTGTTGCTGATGTCGAATTTTCCAATCTCGAGGAAGCGACCACGATAGCCAAGACAGCGCACAGATGCCTACAAAATATAGACTAATAAAGCGATGGTCTTATTTATTTATTTCTTTTTATACATATATTTAGAAAAGAGAAAGAAAAAGTAAAAAAGCACACGTACAAAGACGGACTTATCCCTATAAGGGATCTCTTCCAGTCAACCTTTGAGTAACAGAAGAAAAAGGACAAGAACTGAAGAAGAATGAGAACACGGGTAATATAAAGAAAAAGAAAAAGTTTATATAAATTTAACTATTTTAATCTATTAATTAATTTTGGTAAAATAAATAGCTGAAAAGATGCTACCAATATATAATTACTAAAGATAAATATTTTCAAGTCTGTAACTTAAATACCGAAAGGGTCTTTATAGATGCGTTAATGTAAGTCTTAAGTCTTACATAGAATGAAGGAATTAAGGTATGTATCATTGGTAGATTAGCCAGCACGAAGCAGTTTTAACAATTTTTCTCTAATTTCTTGATCTTTTCATTCTTGTTTTCAAAATTACATGTTTCAGTTGCATGTGTCAATTTCACTCGACATGAATACATTTAAATAAGATTTTTTACGTCTGAACACTAAATATGAACCTTAACACTAAATTCAAATATTTACTTGCAACTTCTCATCTGACAGAGAATTAAGGACCATATCAACTCCTTTGCCATTCGTTTCCTTACGGATCATGTCTTCAAACGATGTGTCACGTGAGTTGCCGATATGACTATCTGTATAAAACATATGACTTATAAATATGAAACATAATAAAATATTTTGTAACTTAAATTTAATTGATTTATTTTAAATGAAATACGGCACACCAAAAGCTTAACTATGAAATGCAGATATCTTCAAATATTTATTAAATACTTGCGCTTAAGTAAACATTCTTCCATGCTAATCTGGTAATAGTAACCTTTAATACCAACTGTGTTATTTCACAATGTCGTGGTAAATCACATCATCCGCATAAAGGTAAAGTAATTCATTATAAAAAGAGAATGGATAATGAACCCGAGAATATTGAGATCAACAATCAAAGACCTTGATCCAAAAATTATTTATCAATATCTATCTATATTTTATCAGAGCATAATTTTCAATTGAATTAATTCTTAATTATCTCATGCCTGCTCTTAGCTATTGGCGATAATCGTTGATTGTGATCGTCTATAACCAGCGCGATCATTCGTATCAGCCAGTGATTCCCTTTGATGCATGTCCAAAAAACCGATAATCCCCGAGTTGTAGGCGATTATCGGATATACAGTTGAGTGAGTTTGCTCTTTACATGTTCGTGTTTACGCTAAATCGTTTATCTCCGATTGTGAAGAGGAGCCATCAAAATAAACAAGATCATCGTCAATGAACAAACCTTTCAATTGTGGGAATAATTTTTTAATGAATGCCCGTTTCTCAGGAGTACCGACGGTCGTGAAGATTTCGCAGCCGTAGTGAAGGGCTACATTGATAGCAGCTTGCCCTACGCCACCAGAGCCGGCGTGAATCAGGATTGACTCACCAGGTTGAATTTTTCCTACCATTATCTGGATGAACAAAAGATGAAAATTTGAAATCAATACGATAAGAGAATGTAATCGTTTGTCGCATAGTTGAAAATATAAAATACATTGATTTAATTATATAACTGGCAAGAACACACTTGTATTAGGAACTAATGACCTCTTCAAATTTAGGACCCCAAAATCCTCAAATTCCGTGTCATTAAATTTACTAAATTCAATCATTTTTATTTTGTAGGACCGAAGTTACCCCTCTTTGATAATAATCTTGTAATTAAGATTCATATTTAAATCGATCATAATGTAGATTTTGTTTAAATAATACTTATTTAAAAAAAAGTAGTATTAATCTAATCTAATACTATTATTTGGTTAATGGTATATCAGTCACTAAGGCATCATAATTTTAGGTTCAGGTAATCATAATTTAAGTCGGCTACCATAGCTTTCTGGGGTATCTTCCGCTTACATCAGGAGACTTAAATTTTATTTTTAAGGAAATTTATTATGGGCTTAAACGAATTTGAAGCTCAAACGTTTTGAGAGAAGGGTTGGAGCTAAGACACTACGCTACTCGAAAAGCATTTTGAAAATACAAATATCCCTTAGACAAATAACTTTAAATAGAAAAATCATTGGCTCGAGGTTTCAATCTGAATCCGAAACCCCTCGAAGTAGCACGGGAACCTCTGGGATATCACTGAAGATTCTAATCTAACTTTATAGAAAAAAATAAATATGGTAATATATCTTTTCTATAATATTCACTTACCATAGAATAATACACAGTTCCATAAGCAACGGGAACAGTTGCAGCCTCTTCAAGGGTCCATTCATCAGGAATTGCCCACGTCAGTGTCCGGTCTCCTTCAACTATGTTAGCGCAACCACTATTCCGTACCATGGCCATTAGACGGGTACCACTGAAATATTCTTGGCGATCAGAATGTGAATAAAATTTTTCCTGCTATGTACATAAATCAATAACTACTTATAAGTATATTTTATTGCCTTATTTTTACTAGGTATCTACGAGTATGCTAGGTGACATTTTAGGACTTTAGGTGATGTTTTATCGTTCAATTCATACTATTACTAGCTGTGCCTGCGTAGAAATTGCCGAAATTTTCCCGGGTGAAATCTAGGATAAAAATTAGCCTCTATGTCGCTCCATATTCGCTTCTATCTTTAAATGAGAATCCCATCAAAATGGTTGGAATCCTATCAAAACCAAAGAATGTACTATTAACTTATCCCTTCCTCAAGAACTGCACTATCTTTGATCCAAAACCGTACAAGCATCTATTTAGTAGTTTTTGAGAAAATCGATCATATTCAATGTCAAAAACAGTTTTGAAACAATAAATTGTAGCAATCAAACTGGTATTTTGCTTCTATATATCCCTTAAGTTTAGAATAATTAGTTATCGTAACAAATACATGATTGGTATTTGTTACGATAACTTATTATTCTATTCATATTTATTCTCACATTGCGTGAATGCGTCGTGTAGTATCGAAATAAAAAAGTGCAAACTATTATATCAAAATTGCCAATACATAATTCTAATAGTAATAATATAGGAATAACTGCTATGTTAGTTGATGATTATCAAACGCGAATGAAAACTATCAATTTTGCCAATTCTAGATGGTAGGAACAAAAGCACACGCTGCTTCAAATCCGCTTTCTAAACACAATTTAAAGATTGATTCTAATCTAATAAGCTTAATCTAATATTCAATAAACCTTACTTATCGGTTTTTCCAACGATTTCAAAACCTTGAACACATTCTTGCGCTAGCCTGCCTCGGGCCACAGCGTCTACTGTGACACGACCAGTAGCAGTCATTACATCACGGAAGTTAAGTGCAGAGCAATAAACCTTTAAAAGAAAAGGATTTTAATTAGCGAATATGTCATTTCTTCCCATTACCTACTCATATTGTATATAATAAATGTCAATATTTATTGCAATGTCTATGAACAACAAACAAAAGATTTGAAATGTTTACATAGATGCTTTGTTTAATTCAAGGGAATGATATTTCTCAAATAATTGCGAAATAATTAACAATACTAACATGGATAAGTACACTGTCGGGATTTTTTAATTTCATGTTTTCTACGATAGGACCTTCAAACCAACGAAGCGTTGAGAGATCTCCAATAGTAGCTGTGTTGACGAACGCGTGGTATGCATCTACCGTTTCAATATCACCTAATAGTAAATGACGGTATGTACCCCATTGACCCTGAAATATATTAAATTCATCAATTACTGAAATAAATTTTTTAACATTTTCAATTTATGAGTCAAATAAAAACGCATTACTTACGTCTTGATAAACATTTAAAGCCAAATCTTTGTCCAATTGGTCTTCATAAAACTCTAAATCAGGGTTGAAAGGTGGTGCGGATGGATCAGATATGAGGAAGCCATTAACTACTTCACCACCAGGCTCTCTTCTCAAACAATTAACAAGACCCAACAACCCATTTATATGTTCGTCTTGACTATATATTACTAGTTTTTGGCCAGTTTTAAGTTCCTCTTTGACAATGTCTACCCATGTATAATTTTGATCTGCTGTGTTGACTTTAACAAATTTAGCTGGTTTTGCTCCAACTTTTTTTCTTAACATCACTATATATTCTACACCAGTATCTTGTATGGTAACAATATCGAATTTGTCAGAATAGTCTTTAGGATTGACGAGTTCTTTTTCTCGACTTACAATAAAACATTTGTCTCGAAGGGTTGTTACAGCTTGTTTTAATGTCTAAAAAATAAAAATATAAACACTTAATTCAAATGTCAATTTTTCAGTTTTATTGTTTTAATGTTTCGTATTATTGATTTTCTTATAAACTCAAAATACTACGAATATCTTTAAACTTAAATTATGTAAAAAAAAAATCTTTAATTTAATCTTATTAAATACTAAGTGTCATACTTACTTCCGGCCTGTTCAGTAGATTAGAACCAATAAAAATAACAGTATTAGATTCTCCAAGTAATTTTTTGTTTTCAACGTTAATATACGATGGCATTTCTAAAGGTTCTTCAGAAAAAACAAACAGTTCAGCTTGTATCAACGGTATATCGCCAAGAATGTCGCTTACTGTCTCTATCACTGGTTGTAAATTATTAAGTTTATATTCATCATCAACTAGTTCTATACATTTGACTTTATATGTTTGTATATTTTCAAGAATGAGTTGTATATTTGCACGAAGAATATCTTCAATCTAAAACAAATTAATTACATACAATGAATTACATAATTTGCAATAAATTCTTCTTTTTCCTACCCTTATACCACTTAAAGTGGGGTTGGCACAACATGTTTTTCTCTTCCATACTCTCCTATCATTCGTCAACCCTGGCACTACCCCTTATATATGCATGTCATACTTCACACAATCCAACCATCTCTGTTTAGGCCTCCCTCTAGTCACATATCCATCAAGATTCATATTTAATACTCGTTTGGTCACATGATTTTCATTTGCAGAAAATTATGAGCTATAAATGAATGCACACATATCCCAAATTGAATAAGTCAGAAGTGCCAAAGTAAATATAAGTACTGTCAGAAAGACTAGTAATATAAATGTATATTTACCGTCATCTTGTTTTTTCCAAGGTTGGGTATAAATACGTTCTTTTCAAGCACGGGTATGCCCAGTGGATTTTTCTTAGAAATAGGTGTTGCATGTAGGCCTCGAATTTCCACTCCTCCAGCCCTAAATTTTTATAATTTATGATCGTATCATTGTTCAATTAATAAAAAACATAATACCTATCACAATAATAATTAATATGGGTATTTTATATATTAATTGTATCAGTAGTAACTGTTCTGTGCCAGAAAAATATAAAAAAAGATTTTGCTGTGTAAAAAAGTCGTATTTTAAATATTAGAAGTATATTTTTATTTATCCTGTCTACGGCTGTTGTATCGAAATTATGTAGATGAATTTCAAAAATTAACTACATACTTAATTTTAGGAGTCGTTGCGATAAATGACTGACTTCGGTTTCCTACGGATCTACTTATTTCCTACGGATCTCCTTATTTCCTACTTGATAATACAGAAACGCTCCAACAAGTTCTGGATCGATGAACATCCAACCATCTGGTTTTTATAGGGAAAGAATACCATTCAAGGCCTTTTTTTCTAAATCTTATGATGTAACAATATGAAATAGACAGTATATAGGTATTACGGTCCCGGAGTAATTACAAAAATAAAAATATTATTAAAGAAAAACATAAATTACCTTATGACTTCAACGTGCGGATACACGCGTATTTCGAACGACTGGCGAGTTGAATCCGGGTTCATTTTTGAAATTGCGTCATAGTGCATGTTAGCGTCAATACAGAGCTTTTGGATCCTAGTGGGCACGAAGAGACCACGCGTGTCCTTGCCAACCATACTCATTTGGAGCATGCAGTCCATGAATGCGACCCAGTTGTTAGACCAGGCGAGACGACCACGAGTGCCTTCAACGTTACATCCGATGATGCTTCGGAAGATACCACTGCGACCAAAGATTTAAATTACCCACACGCCTTATTTAAAAATAGTGGTAAATGGAGGCCAAAGTTTAGACTAAATTGAACATGCAAGGTTAGCCTCATATTAAAAAAATTGGCATCAAGTTGAGCTAAACCAACATTGACTTATACAAATCTGCGCATAGCTTGCATTCAAGATCTTGAGATTTTAACCTAAATAGAAAAATCTTTTGGTATGTCTTATTATTATTTAACAAAAAGGCTTGCTAATTTTGACAATGTCAAAATCTTTCTAACTAGACGCCACAATAATTAATTAATCATAAATACTGCAAACTTTAAATGTTGTAACTGAAATACTCTATAGTTTTTTAATATAAAATGTCTTTACAATTATATCTGCAAAATGCACTGCAAAATCCAAGGCTGATATGTTTATAGTGTATAATTCAATTTTCAATTACTTAATATTCGCAACTGATTATTTAAAATGTATTACTTTGAAATTGTTTATTTTCTCTTAAACTTACGTGTAATAGTAACCTCGCAGACTTATCTGTAATAATAACCTCTCAGACTTTCTTGTGTTGGTAGCCTCTTAGATTTACCTGTATTGGTAGTCTCTCAAACTTACCTGTATTTAAAGCCTCTCAGACTTACCTATATTGGAAGTAACTCAAATTTATCTGTAATAGTAGCCTTTCAGTCTTACCTATATTGGTAGCCTCTCAGACGTAGTTCTTTATAGAAATCTTTGGTGAGCATATGTTTGACATCTGGACCCGTTGCCTCTGGTGCTGCTGGCAACACTCGGTAGTCCTGGCCAACGTTCTTCTTGGCGTATATACGACCTGTTACAACTGAGGCTCCACTTTCCACGATCTGTGCAATAATTTTTTTAAATTAATTTTTGTACACTGCAGTATTCAAAATATCTGTCAAATTCCTTAATTCTACCTTCAATATAGCAACACTGTTTAAGAAAACATTTCACCGTATTCATATCGTAAAAAATTGAAGGGTCATGTGAAGTATGATAGGCATATAAAAAGAGTAAGGCCAGAGTTGATTAATGCTTAAAGAGAATAGAAGAAATAAACCGACCCCACAACCAACGACGTTTGACCCTAAGGTATGAATTCAATTCACAAATTAAATAAATTACTGGATATTATATGGGTTTTTCTCACCTCAAATTGTCCGCTGCCTTTGTGAATCATAACAATAAACTCTAAATTTCCATCTTTTGGTATATTAGTTGCTCTTTGGAAGCGAACATTCTCGAATACAACAGACACTTCTGTGTAGAGCTCTCCCATCATCATGCCCAATGTCTCCCATACCATAACCAGGTATCCCGTTGCTGGGTACAAGTTACGACCTGCAAAGCAAACAAATTATAAATATATGCCTGATATTTTTTCTTAGAGCTCACTATAGGCTGTTAGTCCTTATGGTTTTATGACAAGACGGGCGGGAAAATATCGCATAAGCGCAAAATATGAAAGTGCTGTCTATTCTAGCGAGAAAAACTCTAACAGCAATGGGGAATGGGGATGTTTTTAGTGTCACTTTGTTGCATATTACTTCTAGTATATTATCGGAGTCATGTTACGGCATATGCTATTACAGATTTCGTATGTGTTTGTCGAAGGTTAAGGAAGGTTGCAAGGTTACCCTATCTTTGCCATCAGTAGCGGCTTGGATCAGTTGTCAGGTTTTTAGTACATGCGAGTCCGACATACCCATAACGGGTTTCCCAGATAAAAAACTAAAGCGTAATACCATCAATAACATGGCCAGCCATGAACTCGCTATCTTCATCCGTTATGGACATTCGCACTGTCCTCTCGCCTGACTTCATCTTCTCTTGAGCTTTATACGACGTCACATACCTGGTAAGGAGAGAAATTTAAGTGTTAATCGATCTATTTTTTAAAGATTTTGTTGTTTTTTTTTAATATCCATTAAAGCATTATATGGCCCAGCGGACTATGTTATAAACTGTGGTGGTAACCACAGCATTTTTGAATTGTTACTGACAGTTTTATTTCTAGGGTAAGTCAAAACCAGACTGAGCTCCAGCAACGCGTGGACCACTAGTACTTATGCATGAAGAAACTGGTTGAAAAGGTATTAAAAAGTTCAATACCATATTACGAATACTCGAACAACAGGCAGAACACACCGACAGAAGTAATAAAGTCGTCCCAATATAAATAGCAACCCATCTATCAGGCGGCCGCAAACAAATTGCCGCGTTTTGTACTTTGAGAATAATTTCGTTCAATACATCCACTTCAACAACTTAAAGGTAAGTGATGAATTAATTTTCTCTTGACAGAAGGTCACGGGTTCAAATCGGCAGATACCAATGTGTTTTTCTTAACCTTATGTGTTTAATTAATATTTATAATTTATCATACGTATGTAATTCGATGGAAATTCGAAAGGAAAACATCGTGAGGAAATCTGCATAAAGAAGAAATAGAAGTAATGGCCTATTCCCACTGCTGAGCATAGGCCTCCTCTCTCCATTTTTGGAAAAGAAGGATTGGGGCTATTACCTACCACGCTACTCCAATGCGGATTGGTAGATTACACATATCCCTAGAATTCTTTCGAGATAAGCTGGTTTCCTCAGCGAAAAGCTTGTGATAAATTAAAATTACCAATTAAACACATAAGTTTTAATAAAAAAATTCATTGGTGCCTGCCCAGGTTTTGAACTCGTGACCCCCTCGAAAGAAGCACAGTCTCACCGCTGGACTATCATAGCTTTACAGCTCTCTTTTGCATATATATGCAAGCTGTGATGGCCTAGCGGTGCGACCGTGTGAATCTCTAGAGACGATCATGGGTTCAAACCCGGGCAGACACCAATGAGTTTTTCTATTAAAACTTATGTGTCTAATTGATAATTACAATTTATCACACGCTTTTCGGTGAAGGAAAACATCGTGAGGAAACCTGCATATCTCTAGAGAATTCTGGAGATATGTGTAACCTACCAATGCGCATTGGAGCAGCGTGGTAGGTCTTAGCTCCAATCCTTCTCTCCAATAACGGAGAGAAGAGGCCTATGCCCAGCAGTGGGATAGTAACAGGCCGCTACTTACTTACTTACTTTGCATATATCTGCAACGATTTAAATGTAATCAATTAATTAAATTATATATTTTTTTAATTATCCGCCGAGTTTCTTGCTTGTTCTTCTCGGTAGGAGCAAACATCCAGAATCAGTGGTTGCTTCTATAAAAACATTGACGATCAAAGTACTGGAAGCAGTATACTTGAAGCCAGAATATTTGGATTTTGAATTGAAATGTATGGCTAATTGTTTGTTTTTGAATTAAATTCTTACCAATCCTCACTGTGCTCCCATTCGACGAGGTGTGAAATCATCGGAGTTCCCTGCGACACGGGGAACGGGACGATCGGGTATATGTTGGCCAAGTGCGGGTTCAAACCGGCTTCGTACAATCTGTGCACAAAAATCTTAATTTAACAATGACAGTCTATCATCATTATCCTCCTGCCCTTATTCCACTCCAAGTGGGGCGGTACAACATGCTATAAACATATTGTCACATGATTTGGTTATGTATTTTACATCAGGCTGCCTGCCTGACCTCAACTTACGTTAGTCATATTTTACGACACCTTGATAAGAAAGAGGGTCTATTCTACTCAGCCGAATACCACACGGTGGGTCAACTTACCTTAGCCGCCTTTTACAACGCCTCGGTAAGAAATGAGGGTGGTGTATCCTACTCAGCCGGATGCCACACGGTATTAGATAATATGATCATACGAAAATTACATACACGGTCGTCCGTCCCCAAAGTAAGAAAATTAATAATTGTGGTGAGAGACAACTCATAAATATATACATATATAATTTTAAATACTTAAATATATATATACACCCAGACTAATAACAACAAATTGTTTTTAGATATTGTTGGAAATACAACCTGTGATCCACAAAATTCAAGGCAGCGTCATTATCATCTGAGCCAACAGGCCAGCCATTACAGACAAACATATGCAATACTTTATTAATTAAAGTAAAATTTTCATACGTACTTTCCTAAAGCCGTTAATAGAACTTGAACATTGTCTTCATGCTTTCTTTCTGTAAGAGGAATGTTGATGACGTCCTTTTTCAGCGAGCGACGCAAGATAGCCTGCAGTAGACCGTGCGGGGCGATTTCTATTGTAATCGCGTTAGCTGGGATCAGGCGAGATGTTTCTTCAAAGAGAACCGAGCTCTAAACAACAAAAAACATAATTACCCTCAAATAAAACAATCAAGAAATCTTAATCCTCCAAAATAGAGTAACTATAAAACACACAAATACACGTCAATGATGATAAGAATCGTTCTGATACAGTTACCAAAAGATTATTCGTGTGATATTCAGCCGAAGACATTTCTGCTTTAGGCTCCTTCCACAAAGCTTGTGGGATGGACGTGGAAAGCCAGCGCTCAGAACGAGGTTTAGGAACAGGTATCACTTCTCTCAAATACTGCAGTAATTTAGGTCCTGAAAAAAATGATTATTAATCTCACAGACTTCTATATCGGATCAATTCTTTGTTAATTAATTGGAACAATTACTCAGCAAATCAAGATTTGCTTCTAAATTTTCGCCCTTTTTCAAATTTAAGGCTTCATCCATTGAAATCAGTTTTAAGGCGTATAAAAAGATTGTAAATTGATATAAAGGTAATGCAGGATTTAATTCAAACACCCCTAAAACTGAAATTTTATATAAATAACCACTGATTGCTTTTAAATATAGGATTTTTGTATTGTTACAAATTATTGGACCATAGATTACTAACAATGAAATGGACGTTGAAATTTGAAATCTATACACAGATAAATTTAGGGTTGAAGGTAAGTTGTAAGGTTAAATATGGATAACCTAACTCATTAGTACTTACCAGCTTCCGCAATATATCGCGAATGATATGCAATATTCGAACACGGAACTTCCTTAGCGAAGACACCTTGAGCGACAAGTTTAGCAACAAAGCTCTGCATGATATCAGCTGGTCCGGATATGGTACTTGAGTCTGGACCATTGTGACAGGCCACTTCGATTTCCGGTGGAACCATAGTTTTGATCTGTTAATAAAGTGATGATTTAAGTCTTCAAAATCAATGGGAGCTTATTTTGGTTGTTAATGAATTTTGACTTTGAAATTAATATTCCTATTAAATGTACTAAATACATCTTAGTTATGTATGAATATTGTGGTTAAGTCCATGCCTAAACCAGTGCGTGTTGATAGATCCAACATGTGATGAGCAAACGACTTCTAAAACGGTCTCAAAGACCTGGTGAAATAAAGCGGCAAGTAACTATATAAAATATTAATCCCTAAAGGAGTCAATATCCCGAATCTTTAAGCTTAAGTGGACGCCATTGCTTGAAAATACAACCCCGCTTAGAGTAGGATAAGGGCGGGAGAATGATGAATGATATGTCTTATTAATTTATATTATTTATAAATATGAGTTGTATCAACGATATAATAAAAAATTACATTTTTATAGTAGGAATGTAATAAAGACTCAATAAAATAATACAAACCTCGCTATATCCAAGACCAACAGCAGCCATAGAGCCTTTAATGAAAGGAGTTTCAATGGAAGCAAGACCTCGGCTATAAGCGGAAAGAATCATTTGTTCTGCGGTGAAACATCCATCTGCATAAGCGCATCCAAGCTCACCGACACTGTGGCCTAAAATACGATAATATCCCTAGATATATTTCATCGTTAGGTGAATTACTTTATCATCACGTTAATTTGTCTAGAATGGTAGGAAATGGGGTAACTTTTTATTGCAATACTAGATATCGATGCCTCGATTTCTTATATTGAATTTAGTTTAATAAAAGTAACTGCTTACCAATAATGAAGTCAGGTTCAATACCAACAGCTTTTAGAACATCAGTGAGACCTATTTGAACAGCAGCAATGCCGACGAAGGAATTAAGTATGTTGTCGTAAATCATCGGGTTGCCCTCTGTGATGATTTTTATCAAATTGATGCCTTTCGGTTCAAGTGTTTTGTGACATCTGGTAATTTAAGAAGAAAATAAATAAATTTTGAAAGAAATAAATTTGGTAGGAAATAAATTTTTCTACAGTTAAAATGAAAACGATAGAATAGAAGATAAAGATAAAATTACAGAATCTAATTTAACTGTATATATAACATGATTGCAGATATACACGGCGGATGAAGTTACCTTAGTCGCTTCTACTCAGCCGGGTACCACACGGTGGGCCAAGTTATCTTAGTCGCCTTTTTTGACACCATGTGGTGGTCGATTCTACTCATCCGGATACCACAAGGTAGGTGGTTGATATCAAATATAATTATATTAGAGTACCAGTCTTAAAATCAATAAAGTAGTAGTATGTAAGCCATCAGAAGACTATAGCTAATACTTACTTCTCAATAGCAGCAGCGAATACAGGAATCCTCATTAGCTGTGTAGCCATCCCAGCCCATTGGGATCCCATGCCGGAATACACGAACCAGACTGGACGGCGGACACCCGAGAAGTACTGGATATCACGTGCTAGCGGCACAGACTTTGTTGGTGTTGAACCTATATATAAAACACGTGTAAGCTATAAAAAAATGTTACAAAAGGAAAGGAAGAGAGCGAAAATTGTAGCATAGATACGTGTAACTAAGTATGGCGAGGTGTGGTGCGGGCGGAGAGCAGCTGTGTGGAGAGGAGAGTGGTAGCACCATTTGAAGTATTCATTATTTGTTCGCGGAGTTGACAAACTGTTGCAAATAGGTTGAATTTTGAGAAAATTGGTCAACTTACGTTAATCGGCTTTTACGACACCTTTGTAAGAAATGAGGATGGTCACAAAATACAATTACACATAATACTTGAATAATAAAACAATACCTAATAAGGTATACCCTCGAACAACATGACCAGTGATGTCTTCATCATGTATTGCATGGAATAGTCTTATAAGCTCAACATCAACAGTCTTGGATTCCAGTTCGTTCAGAATCCTAGCGACCGCTGACTCCGTGCGTCCTGAAATACACACCAGACGAGGCAGATCGTCTGAGGGCATGCCGTTGTTGACCTAAAAAGAGAATAAAAAATAATTTGCGGTTCATACTTACAAAAATATAATAATAAACATAGCATAAACATATAATAATAAACATAGCTTCCGGAGTAGTCACAAACTGACCATAGAAAAAGAAAATAATGACGTAGAAATCGCAAACGTAGACGGCGCGCTCGAGTCAGTTCGTGACCAATGCGAATGTCGAAACGTCGTACCTAATATAAAGGTAACTTAATTTTATCGCGATAGGAACTGTAAACTTTTTAATAATAAAAAGAAATATTCTTTTTCATAATCTTCATTTTTGCTAGTAATGCTAGTAAATTAAAGGCGAAAATTTGCAATAGTTCTTTGTGTAGCGCGCTTCAACGACTTAAATAATTTGTAAGCCAATAAAGATGTATATATAAATCTGGAGAAAAATCCTGAATTAAAACTAGCCTATATAATATATAGGCTACTTTTAATTCCGGTAATATCCATGGATGGACTCGAAGAAGAAAAAATCTATTCTCGTCTGTACTTAAAGTAAACGTTGCTAGCTAACACGTTATTATTTTAATACATACCGCGTTCCTTTGGCGTTACATTACCATCGAATATTAGATATAGTAAAAATAGATTAGGTTAAATAGGATTAGATAAAATTAGACCTAAGATGAAAAATAAGACCTAGACCTAGATAGTTAAATTATCGATAAAGAAATTTATATTCTTACATTCTAATGGCCAACAGAAGTTTGGATTAGATTATACTAGCCTTTTCTCTTGCAATATTCTTGAGCAGCGTGTGAGCATTGGCTCCACCAAAACCAAAGCTGTTTATCCCAGACATACCACGATTCCATGGTGTTTTATCAGTTATGACTTTTAATCTTCCATCCAAAAGAGCTGGTACACCGTCTCTAGGCGTAGAATAGTTTAGATTTGGGGGAATATATCCAGTTGTATATGCTATACAGAGCTAAAATTATAAATGATAAATATAAATGCATGTGATAAACTCATAAAACTGTGAAAGAATTATTTTGCTGTCGGTATTGAAATTATTCTACAGTAATAACAATATTCTAAAATAAATTATAAGGACTTAGAAGTATTGTTATAAAAAGGATTTTAAAGTTATTCAAAGCTATATAACTCTTCCTTAAGGTACAGGAATATACGGAATTGACTATTGATTATTACATAAAGAATATGTTTAGTTGCTATAATATTCCTTGTTCATAATGATCATTATAACTAGTCCATAATTTAGAATATTTTTTTTAATATAATTTACTACTAAAATATATTAAATATATACAGTTAATTTAAAAACTGTTACTTTTAAGCGCTAAGCAATGTGGGAAATTTTTTTAGTAAGTTACTAACAAATTATATTGACGTAACACACAATTTTACAGTAAAAAATTTATCTATTTTGATAATTTTCAGTAGTTAAATAAGCATTCTATTTTAAAACTATAAGAAACACTATCAATGGTAACAAATGACTTGTAGAAATTATTCCCACTCATTGAATTGTACATAAATCACCAAAATCTTCATTTATGAAAATTATCATCAATTTTTAAGATAAATTGATCGTTATTACTTACTTTAGCAACAGAACAAAGACCGGAAGCAGGTTCACTGTGGCCCAGGTTAGATTTAATTGATCCGATCATAAGTGGTTCAGAACGACCTGTGCAAAAGACTGCGTCTATTGCATTCAGTTCTTCGGGATCGCCTACTTTGGTACCTAAAGGGAAATTAATTTGTATTATGTTATTTAAAAGAATACTGATTAAAATAAATTCTACTAAGAAAAAGGTCGACACTTTATGTTTGATGGATTTGATGGATAACTCACAAAAACTCATTGTATATTCAAAATTTCAATTCAGGAAATTAACTTTTGACACGCTGTTTTCCACGCAGGCGCAGCCGCCTGCATAGCTAGTCCTATCCTATCCTACTAATATTATAAATGAGAAAGTATGTGTGTATGGATGTATGTTTGATACTCTTTCACGGCACATCCGCTGATCCAATATCTATGTAATGTAGGATAATTCCTTATACGCCGGATAATACATAAGCTTTAGAAATCCTGCTAATTCTACAGGAATAAGATGACATTGAAAAGTGCGATCTATTATCAGCCTATCAGTTTTGTTAAAAATATGCAGGATTATAGTGACAGAAGCTACTGGTTTATTCCAAAACTACAGTCCACGCAAACGAAGCTGTACATAACAATTAAAATTTCAGGCCTCAAACTTCTCTTTCAACCGATAGACGCCATACAGTTAGAGTTAGAGTAATGAAGACAGCCATTTGCCATATTACGATAAAGAGAATGCAAATGAGGATGATCTATCTATCCCTCTTTTTTATGTGTGATTAGACAAAGATGAAGTATACTACTTTCATCATTCCTCTCAATATTTAATGCGTCACTTTCGCTTACAGACCTGCCTATGGCTACCCTCTGAGATATTTATAAACAATGTCAATGATATACTAGGTAAACAGGTTGATAATAATACTGACCAACCCTTATCTACTAACCTACTAAACCCTTAATCTAAATCACTCGTTTCATTGGTGAAAGAGGTTTCCTCCTTTCAGCCATTGAAGTAAAATTAAAGACATAGAGGAACCTGGCTAATTCACTCCGTTAAGAAAGCCTTAATAAAATTAGATAATAATTATATTAAAGAACTTATCGTAGACCTTATTGCTCAGCGATTAATTCGCATAGCTTTTACAAATACACCGATATTTAATTAAACTTATACATCTACTTCATTACCAATTGCAATTTAAGAGCTAAGCAAAATATTCTTAAAAATCTAACGATATCGTTAGATATTTTTTAAGGAATGCCTTCTGACGAAGAACCTACTATAGATGATAGAAATAAACTAATTTTACTTCTGCGTTTTTAATAAAAACGGGTAAGAAAGCTAAGTATTTTAGAAAAACAATTTCTGAGCTCATCCAGTACGAACCAACAAAATTATTTACATGCCAACTTTTTATTAGACAAGATCTTATCCCATGATATTTTTTTCCTAAAGCTAAGCGGGCACTGCATATTTTTAATTTTTAGCCTTTAGCTTAAGTTAGATAATGCGAAATAACAGTGAAGTCAGGATTACTTTCTTATTCGAACCGAACTACAGGTTCTCTGTTAATAATATAGATAAATGCAATTTTAATATTTTAAAGCGTGTGGTCTTGGGCCACCAGTGCAACGATTTATTATGATTATTATTTAATATGATATTTTAATGCTTTTCCACTTTATGGAAGACGTTGTTATACTACATCTTCTAGTGTAAGGTGTTATTCTAACATCGTAACGTTATTAAAAATTGTAAAAGTAAATAAAAGTTAAACCTGTTATTATCCCACTTCTGGGCATAGGCCTCCTGTCTTCGTTCTTGGACAGAAGGGTTGGAGCTTAGAGCTTATCTTTATCAATATTTTAAATGCGAAAGTCTGTCTGTCTGTTGCGTTTTCACGGTAAATTCGCTGAACTAATATCAATATTTGGTAAAATTAATGCTTATACACCGGGGTAACATGAAGATTATAAAAATCCTATTAATGCAACAGGAATAGCATAACATTGAGAAACACCATCTGTTATCACTATATCAAGGTTTTTTATTCATAATGTACCAAAGTCAAGTCTAATCTGTAATTTAAAGGAGGTTCTTTATCACGTTGTTTGACTTACGTCGAAAAAGGTTTTTTTAGATTTTTTTATATATTTCGGTTTCTGTTTATTGGATAAATTTAACTGAGCCATTGCAATGTACACTAAATATAAAAAATACGGGTTGTTTACTAAAATAAATAAAGTATGCTCTCGATAAATCTCGCACAGTCTTCCCAAGATGTCAGATATGATTGTGAGCATCATATATAAATGCTAACTTCGAAAAATATTCACTCAATATGGGATATAATTAAGGTCTTTGCAGATTAGGACAGTGACAGAAGCTACTGTTAATTCCAGGACGACGGTCCACGGATGGGGTCGCGGGTAAATCTACGATATAATATAAAGCAACGACAAATATCTCAAAAAATACGATGTGCGTTCACTTTAACCGGAGATTTATCTTCGCTCTTTGTGTCGTGAACAATAGTGAGATGAAAGAGCTTTTTAATTTTATGTCGGAGTGCTCCCTAAGTAAACGTCGGATAAGTTTCCTATCTCTTTTCGAGCATCGTCCATTAGTTTCTTTTTATTTTTATGCACTTGTTTTAACATTTTATTGTCCCTTGCATACAAAGAGTATTTACGTTTTTCCCATCTAAGAAAGTTAGTAAACATAATTGCTATTAAAGAACAACTGAATATAAATTATGGAAGTAGGCGTTACTTTGCGGAATTCCATAGTACATAATATCATCATCCTCCTGCCCTTATCCCACTCTAAGTGGGGTCGGCACAACATGTTATAAACATGTTGTCATATGATTTGGCTGCGTTTTTACGACCGGCCGCCTGCCTGACATCAACTTACCTTAGTCGTATTTTACGACACCTCGGTAAGAGAGGGTGGTCTATTCTACTAAACCGGATACCACACGGTGGGTCAACTTACCTTAGTCGCCTTTTACGACACCTCGGTAAGAAATGAGGTTGGTCTATTCTACTCAGCCGGATACCACACGGCGGGTCGTCTTGCCTTAGTCGCCTTTTACGACACCTCGGTAAGAAAAGAGGGTGGCACTATTCTATTCAGCCGGATACCACACGGCGTTCCATAGTACATAATATATAAATTATTAATTTGCTTTAAATATGGATGGACAATACTCAATAATTAAGATAATTTCAGAACATGTTTGGTCAAATTTGACATGCAAATATTTACATTACAAAATTAAGAAATAATTAAAAATATAATAACATTTATCAATCATAATACAAAAATGTCTTTCGTAAATTGTCTGAATTAATTTTGGTAAATTGTTTGTTTTCTTCATTCATATGTACAATAAGCAATCAATTAACGCGACATATGCCTAAAGAATGCATGAAAAAGTAGGACTTGTGTGCACTACTGTATTTGCGCAGCGTGTTAAGTATGAACTAGATATTATTTTCTCCAAGAAATGAAGAAGCCAAAAATTATTTTGATCTTTATATTTATGTAACTCACCAGTGCCGTGAGCTTCAACGAACTCTAAGGTGTTGGGTGGAATGGAACATTCTTCATAAAACTCATCGAGTAGAAGTTTCTGGATGTTACCAGCTGGATATGTGATGCCTTGCTCTTTGTAGCCATCGCAGTTTGTCTTAGCGTGGAGAACTTGGGCATATACCCTGAAGAAATAGATTGTATTGAATAGCGATCATCTATGATAAATAAATAATATATTAAACATAATAAAAGCTTTTATTAAAATTTCATGTCCCTGTCAGCCCTCTCATCGGGAGCCAATTCTGGCGGTAGTATCAGGTTATATGTAAAATTTGAGCCCAATCAAACTCCGTGAAGGGGGACAAATTTAACTTGCAAGATTCCACCTTCACATACATACACGGCAAGTTAACTTAAAGAGTCGAAGAAACAACAAATTGTTTTTTTTTAATGTTAGGCCTCGGCGGGAATAGCCGAGACCCGTGGGGCTGAAAACAGGGTCAGACTGCCACTTATGCCAAAGTTAATGATACAGCTACCGACGAACAAAATTTAGATGACATTTTTTCTCTAGATTTAGAAATTACTTACCTTCTTGAGTCTTTTGCTTTCTGCAATAAGATGACCACAATTGCCTCGGAACGAGCGTAACCGTTAGCTTTATTGTCAAAACTTTTGCATTTTCCGTCTGGAGACAATACGCCCAACCTGAAATATATACAAGAGTCCCAACATTCTGAACTCATTGTGGTCATACTGACACTACTTTTCTTTTTAACACCTCAGTGTGGTTTCGAAGGCATAATTAAGACAGTCCGTAAAAGAAATGTAAGTTAAACCTTTTCTTAAAGGATTGCATCAGAGTAATCTGACTTAGCAGAAAAAAATGATGGTCAAGTGCTAGTCCTAGTAATTAAAAACACTGCAACCATATCTCTTTCTATCTCCCCACGCTCACTGTTCCTCTGTCTCTTTCACTGTCTGCCCTCTTCCCCACCCTCAACGTTTCTCTCTCCTGTCTGTCTTCATTTCTCTCTTGGAGTAAGCTTATAACGACAGGTTGACAAATGATGATGACGATTGGTCGTTGATGCTTCGTCATTTTGTCTAGGGTATGGTCAGGGTAGGGTATAGTACAGACGCAACGACAGTACGCAAACACAAACTAAAGCAAATGAAAATTTATTAATTGTTTTATTGGTACATATATGGTCCATACCTGGAGAATTGCAAAGATACGTAGGGATGCAGACAGAGATTTGATCCGCCGACGATCGCAGCATCACACTGTCCATCACGGATCGCTTTAAAGGCGTGTTCTAGGGCATAAAGAGAACTGGAGCATGCTGAATCTACTGTGTACGATGGACCAGTAACACCAAGCCAGTATGATATTCGGTTGGCTAACATCGCTCGGGAACATCTAGAAAAAAAGTTAGAAATCTTAAACCTTATGCAAACAAATAGAGAAGCCAGTAAATATGTCAGATATATTTAATCTGTATGTCTTCTGTTATACGCCTTCGTCAACATGCATGAATTAATAAAAAAGAAAGTAGCACAAAACTCCTAAATAAAAACCATAAGGTAACAAATTTCCGATAAATGGATACCAGATTTCGATAAATGGAAAAGGATGAGGAACTTGTTAAAGTAAACCGTGTAAACTAAGGTTAAATAAAAAAAAGATTAATTGTTCCAGTGGATAAGTCGTGAAGACATAACAGACATGCACATTTTACAAATTTAATAATATTAGTAAAGATGGAGGTTGCTTAATTTATATCAAAATTTCATTTTGATATAAATTAAGCATAATTTCATTTGGATAGTAACAGTAAAATTTTAGAAACTATTGATTTGTCTGCCTATAACTATTATACTAACCCAGTCACACCAAAGCCGTTGACCTGCATTTTTTCGTAGAACCATGTTTTCTCGGATTCAGAGAAGCAAGCGCCTACAAACACTCCAGTTTTGGTATTCCGAAGTTCCTTTGGGTTTAAGCCTGAAGAGGAGTAAATACATTATTATTTTATATAGGCCCGAAATAGCTCATCAAATTTTAAATGTTTTGGTAACACAAATGCTTGACTATCTCGTACTTTTTGCATTTTAGTGAATTGCAAGTACTTGGTTCTGTTCAACACTTTCTATGGTAAGAGAGTGTAGGTATCAATAGTAAAAATAAGTTAGCTGTGATTGGATTAGATCAGTAAAACCAATTTACTTCGCTTCACTCACGAGAAATTAGAAGAATTTGCTAAACATATTATTACTAGGGACTAGTTTAATTCATAACGGAGACCAATTTTTTTTTTTCTTAAATCTTTTTAATCTAAGAATTTTAGAAAGAAAAAAAAAAGATAAAGAGCACATGTACAAAGGCAGACTTAACTTACGGATCTCTTCCAGTCAACCTTTGAGTAACAGAAGGAAAAGGACAAAAAGTGAAATACTGGTAATCTTTATTGATGGAAAGGCACTAGATGTGTTTTAGATGATCTTTTACCTATCCCGTAAAAGATAAGATAAAAAACTACGTCCAGCGTAATCTTAATTTCGATTCTACAATTTATACTCGAAATTCAACTAATTTTGAGTTCATCTAAAGTGAAGCGTCCCAACAATCTTTATTGAACAAGTACCTACCCTTATCTTGAAAACCATTAAAACTTCTGTTCGATAATTGCTTTAACTATATTGTCTTTGACCGACTCAAGTGATTCTAAAATCGTTCGTTTGATATTTAGAGTTTGAATGAGCCTCGTTAATTTCTTACTGGATCTTATTATTTTAATCTTATTTTAATTTCGAATTATGCTTGCAAGTACGAAAATAAAATAAACTGTGTATTATCCGGCTGAGTATCTTACCGAGGTGTCTTAAAAGGCGACTAAATTAAGTCAACCTACCCTGTGGTATCCGGTTAAGTAATAGATCACCCTCATTTGTTACTGAGAAAACCGTAAAATAAACCGTACCGGTACCGTAAAATACGACTAAGGCAATTTCACGTTAGGCAGGCACGTTGTTCACGTTAGTTCACGTTAGGTCGTAAAATACGTAGCCAAATCATGGGACAACATGTTAATGACATGTTATTCATACATTCATTCATATTACATTCATTCACATTCATATTATGTTATTCTTACCTTATGTTATCTTACCATAGTCCCCTTTTACGACACACTTTAATAAGTGTTGTGTAGTGTGGTCTATTCTACTCAGCCGGATACCATATGGCGGGTCAACTTACCATAGTTACCCTTGGTAAGAAATAAGGATGACCTATTCTACCCAGCCGGATACAACACGGCATTTACAACTTTATTTTACGATTTACTTTTTTTTACCAATGAAACCCTAAAAGGCACCTATTATATAGTTTTATAATACCTTATGTATATATTTTGCAACATCTTTGGGATCAAATGATGATATGTGAAACCCGCTAATACGTATTAAAGCACCTTGATGATTCTTAGTACAATTCTAGAGGATAGAAGACAGTTGCGACTATACAAAAACCGTGGATTTTAAGCATGAAAATAAGTTAATGGCAAAAATAAAAGTCGTGAAACTATAAATTCATTTGTGAAGACATCTGGTATCTTTCTCAAAGCTTAGATATAAAATCATATTAACGTAATAAGCGTGTTTATTGTCAAAATTGGCCCCCAGGGAATAGAAGCCAGGCTGTGACAAAGGTACATACATCATTATCAGACCAAAGCTGAATTCGGCCAAACTGTTACGGTGCGAAACATTACGCACGAGATATTTCCCATTTCACAAATGCGAAATGTCGGAGATAATGAATTGGAAAATGTAATGTCAGGCATATTTTTTACGAGTGAAATATAAACAAAATATTAATTTTTTTTAAGGATATACAGATAAAGAATTTACGCCGTGTGGTATCCGGCTGAATAGAATAGTACCACCCTCTTTTCTTACCGAGGTGTCGTAAAAGGCGACTAAGGTAAGTCGACCCGCCGTGTGGTATCCGGCTGAGTAGAATAGACTAACCTCATTTCTTACCGAGGTGTCGTAAAAGGCGACTAAGGTAAGTTGACTCACCGTGTGGTATCCGGTTTAGTAGAATAGACCACCCTCTTTCTTACCGAGGTGTCGTAAAATACGACAGAGGTAAGTTGATGTCAGGCAGGCGGCCGGTCGTAAAAACGCAGCCAAATCATGTGACAGCATGTTTATAACATGTTGTGCCGACCCCACTTAGAGTGGGATAAGGGCAGGAAGATGATGATACAGATAAAGAATTTGAGGTATATGTGTAGTCTACATTGTAGGTCTTAGCTCCAATCCTTCTCTCCAAGAACGGAGAGAGGAGGCCTTTTATTTTATTAGCTTCTTTGTAAAGGTTTTTTTTATTTAAATAAAAAGAAACACGTAATATAAGACACAGCATAAACATCATAACAGGCGTGTACAATTAATTTACAAAGAATATGACAAATAATGGAGAAGTTTAACATCAATCACAAGAAACCAAGAAAAACCGAATTAATTAAAATTAAAAGTTTTAAAAAGAAAAAGAGAAGAAAACATATATTATAACTTATTATATAACTGTTATTATTTGTTAAATTTTTAATCTTTGAGTAAAATCTCCATCCGATGTGATATCCGGATGAGAAGAATAGACCACCCTCATTTCTTCTCGAGGTGTTGTAAAATACGACTAAAGTAAGTTGACGTCAGACAGACGGCCGGTCGTAATATACGAAGCCAAATATATTGAACACTAGTTCATTATTTAACCAAAAATCTTGAAATTATATGAAATAACTACTTTTCAAACTTCTCTCTCCCTTAAATTATTAGTATAAAATTACAGTTCATAATTTTAAAAAACCCTTTGGTAATTATTAATCTTTTATAAAGTTTTCTTCGTTAACATAACATAAAACATGGCGTCTAATTAGCTAAAAGGCCGCAGCGGAAACAAAATGGCGTACAGAAGTCGCTCACAATTGATGTCTCCAATGACCACGACGTATTTAATCTGCAACCGCCGAATTTTCGGATCGAATAAATTGATCTCATTACCAAGGGAGGTAAGAGGAACTACGTCTTACAATTTTCCTGATTAAATTTTCCTTACACCGCATTCAACCTAAAACTTACGGATATATTTGTTGCAATTTAAACTGTGTACTTTTAATATTTCAGATATCTACTAGTCATTGACTGTTTTGTATGAAATTATAAATAATAATCGTTTTGTTTTCTAATAAAAAATATTAATTATTAATATGAAATTTTAAATATTAAACAATGCTCTACAGTTCTAAGGTTTTGGGCAGTTGTTAATAGATGCAATCAATTTCAGTTTTGCCATTACAGCAGTTTAAAAACACTGTTAAAAAGAGGCTAATACAGAAAGCCTACTATACTCTTGAAGATTATTTAGAAGATAAAGATGTGTGGATATAGCTCTCTTTGAACCTGTACAAGACAGTAACGATTTAATGTAAATAGTAATAAGAATTATATTTTTAAAAGAGCAACCGCCGAGTTTCTTGTTGGCTCTTCTCGATAGGAACAGCTTTCCGAACCAGCAGTAGAGTTGACGATTCAAAAGCACTTGTTTACAAGTTTATTTAAATAAAGAATATTTTGAATTAAATTGATGGCAACAGGTTATTACAAATTTATTTTTTATTAGCTACAACAAACAAAACGGTTATTATTCAAAATTTCATACAAAACGGTCAACTATTAGTACATCGTCAATTACTAGTGCACTTACCTTTAATGCTTAAATGCATTCGCGTTCATACCTTATTTTTATACCCTCATTCATTCTTAGAGCCCTTACCAGCATCAATAACAGCTTCATACGCCTTCTCCAACAGTATCCGGCACATAGGGTCCATAGTGTGCGCCTGCTTGAAATGTACTCCAAAGAACGAGGCATCGAATTTGTTCACATTGTTGATTTTGCCTGTGCGTTGCGGTATTTCTGGATGAGCGAGCTTCCATCGTCTACCATCTCCTGATATTAGATCGACCTGAAAACAAATTTAGCATATGTACCCAACATTTATTCTACTCTAATTGGAGCCGGCACAATATGTTATAAACATGTTGTCACGATCAGCCGCCTGCTTGATGTCAACTTACCCCATTCGCCCTTTGCAACACTTCGGTAAGAAAGAGGTGGTCTATTCTACTCAGTCCGATACCACACGGTAGATCAACTTACCTTAGTCACCTTTTACGAAACCTCGGTAAGAAATGAGGGTGGTCTATTCTACTCAGCCGGATACCACACGGTAGGTCAACTTACCTTAGTCGCCTTATATGACACCTCGGTGAGAAATGAGGGTGGTCTATTCTACTCAGTCCGATACCACATAGTAGTTCAACTTATCTAAGTCGCCTTTTACGACACTTTGGCAAGAAATAAGGGTGGTCTATTCTACTCAGCAGGATACCACACGGCTTAGCATATATACCCACCATTAGCGTCAAATTAAGCGTTATATATTCTCAATTATGAATAGCTATGTTTGTAATAGTAAAAACGTTGTAAAGTAATAGCCTGTTACTATCCTACTGCTGGACATAGGCCTCCTCTTTCCGTTTTTGGAGAGAAGAATTTGAGCTAAGACATACCACGCTGCTTTAAAGCGGATTGGTAGGTTACACATATCCTCATAATTCTCTACTCTATTGAACTCTTGACACCTTCGCGAAAAGTTCAAAGAAATAGCCATACTTACTGTAGCATCACAAAACATATATAGTAATATTCTATTCGTACGCAAAAATATCCATATGTACAAGACCAAATTCGATGTATATCATAGACAATGTATATCATAGACAGACGATGTATATCATAGAGGTCACAAAAAGCTTATGATACCTGTGTCGCGACTCAGCAGAGTTGGCAACTCATTCGATGGTCTCGGTATTCGCTTCTACAATAAAATTCCGCAATCCATACTAGACCAGTCTACAGAAAGGTTTAAGTATAAGAGATGTACTTATACGTAAAGCATATTACAGAATTGAACATTATTTGGATGATAGAAAAGCCTGGATTTAAAATCCTTTCAGCTTCATACAAGACTGCGGTTTAATAATGTAAAATTGATAATGTTTAAAAGATTGACCGCCGAGTTTATTTCTGGTTTTTCTCGGTAAGAGCAACATTCCGAACCAGTTGAAGCTTCATTAATCATATTGATCCTTGACGTGTCAAAAGTGCTTAAAAGAGCTTTTTTGAATAAAGATTATTTTGATTTTTGATTTAAGAGTCGCACGATCTTACCGCTAGGCTATTTACCTTATTAAACAGGTTTTCCTGCAAGTGTACAACAGAATCCGAATCCGGGAAGTATCCAGAGATGCCAGTGATCAATACTTCGTCACCAGGTGTTGGGTGCGACAAACGGTGTCCTGACGCCACTCTGTCCCTCGTTACGCCGTCTGATGCCATCTGGTGATGAAAAATAAATGATCATCATCATCCTCCTGCCGTTATCCCACTCTAAGTGGGGTCGACACAACATGTTATAAACATGCTTTCACATGATTTGGCTGCGTTCTTACGACTGGCCGCCTGCCTGACGTCAACTTACCTTAGTCATATTTTACGACACCTCGGTAAGAAAGAGGGTGGTCTATTCTACTAAACCGGATACCACACGGTGGGTCAAACTTACCTTAGTCGCCTTTTACGACACCTCGGTAAGAAATGAGGTTGGTCTACTCTACTCAGCCGAATACCACACGGTGGGTCGACTTACCTTAGTCGCCTTACGACACCTCGGTAAGAAATGAGGGTAGTACTATTCTATTCAGCCGGATACCACACGGTGGAGAAAAATAAATGATGAAGGTTAAAAATAAAAGTAAGTAGCAGCCTGTTACTATCCCAATGCTGAGAATAGGCCTCTTCTCTCCGTTTTTGGAGAGAAGGATCGGAGCTAAGACCTACCACGCTGCTCCAGTGCGGATTGGTAGGTTACACATATCTCCAGAATTCTCTAGAGATATGCAGGTTTCCTCATGATGTTTTCATTCACCGAAAACGTATGTTTTCAGTTTTTTTAGTATCACACGAGTATTATAAGACCATGTTATGTACAGTGTCATACACTACTTTATCTACTCTCATACTATAATACGTAAAACAATATTAATAAAAACCAAACTTTGTTTAAATTTTGAAAAGATTTTTTATATCGATTGCGCATGCGTGTTGCGTCGCCGCGGACTCGTTCATTGAAACCTTTTTTTAAGGTAGAGGTTCAACCTCCTTGGTCCAGCAGGAGGTTGTATAGGTGTATCGTTATGATTAAAAAGTTATATTATTATACAGGTGTCCATACAAGACCTGTATCGTAATAAAACTTTTTTATTTGTTACTTGTATCTAATGTTTGTCATAAGAATTTTGGTTTCAGTTTTATAATCTTTGAATTGTAAATACTTAAATAATATACCTTGCTATGCTAATCTACGAAATTATTATCGCATATTATGGAACGTACGAGTAAATTGAAAGTAAATTATAAATTCACGTGTAGTTGAAACAATGAAAACAACGTGTTACGTGTACATATTTTTGACTTGTAAATCGTGTTCACCATTGCCCTTAGCTTATGTATATTCGTGAAATATAAATCAATTTGAATGTATAATGCTTTAAATAGTGTATAATGGTAAATTCTTCAAGTACCTTTTGATATATTGTTTTTTGTTACGTTGTATAAGTTGATTAAATGTTAATTGATTGGAGTAACTTTATGAAATATTTTCTAGTCATGTCAATTATTTTTTATTATTATGTTATTACAGCTGCTAAATTTTTTTATTAATATATTCACACATTATAAAGTTGATGAAAATTTAACTCTTTGTAATACTAATATTAGATTAAATTAGTTCATAGGTATTGTTGGCACTGCCTGCCGTGGTGATCTCTGAAAACTAACGCCAGAGGCTTCCCTTCAGAAAATGCTGAGTAGGCTATCCATTTTGGGATTACACACTACACTGTTTTTAGCTTTATTATCAACTAGCTTTTACCCGCGATTTCGTTCGCGTGGACTGTTGTCGTGCGATAGGGCGATAATAGATGGCGCTTTTCAATGTCATCCTATTCCTGTAGAATTAACAGGATTTCTATAGCTTATTGTTGTTCTGGTGTTTAGGAATAACTGTGCCAAATTTCATCGATATTGGTTCAGCGGATTCGCCGTGAAAGAGTAACAAACATACATCCATACTCACAAACTTTCGCATTTATAATATTAGTGGAATTTATAAGTTAATATCTGGGTGACCGAGCTTTGCTCGGTAATTTTTACAAAATAAAAAAGAGAAGAAAGAAACTTAAAAAAAATTTGGGTTTTTCATGCCCAAAAACAGTCAAAAATTATTTTTTTAAATAAAACCTAGCTAGATCGATTTTCCTCCACCAAAACCCCCTAACATTGTAGGAGTACTAAAAAACTTTACGTGTGGTGTCCGGCTGAATAGAATAGACCACCCTCTTTCTTAACGAGATTTCGTAAAAGGCGACTAAGGTATCCGGCTGAGTAGATTAGACCACCCTCTTTCTTAAAGTGGTATTGTAAAAGGCGATTAAGGTAAGTCGATATCCGGCAAGAGGCCAGTCGTAAAATACCCAGCCAAATTATGTGACAACATGGTTAAAACATGTTGTACCAACTTAGAGTGGGATAAGGGCAGAAAAATGATGAATATTTCTCTGCCCATGGGTAACTAGAGTCTAGACAAAGACAAGCATATGTCTCTCATTTTCCCTTTCATATTATTTGTTGAACACTCGCACTCACAGACCTGCCTATCGCCGCCGAACTCTATATATCTATGTAAAATACATAATTAATTTGTAGGTTTGAGCTTAAGATTCTATAATAAAATTCCGCAATCAATTTTAACTTTACCAATACAGCAGTTTAAAAACACTATTAATAAAAGGCTAATACAGAAAGCCTACTATACTATTGAGGAATAATTAGATGATAAAAATGCCTGGACGTAGCTACTCTTCGAACCTGTACAAGACAGTAATGACTAAATGTAATTAGTAATAAGAATTATATTTTGAAAAGAGCAAACGTCGACCTCTTCTCGGTAGGAACAGCTTTCCGAACCATAAGTAGAGTGGACGATTCAAAAGCTAGTTTACAAGTTCACTTGAATAAAGAATATTTTGAATTTGAATTTGAATATGGAATTCGATATGTACAGGTATAAGTAACTGACGTCTTTAATAAAGCCTATTTATATACACAAGTAAACTTCCTATAATTATAAATATTATTTTAATATAAACTTTAACTTTAAACCTTAAAACATTCCAATATTTAAAAATAATAATTGAATAACATGTTGTAATATTAATTATTCTTATTGTTTTATATTATTCTATATTCTTATTTTTAATATTTAAATCGGGCTATAAATCTATCCAGGCATTGAAAAACTGCAAAATTGTAATAGCTCAGTTGAGAACGGGCAGACTTAAGTGAAAATATCCGGGATTAAATTCCAGATAACACCAACCTTTTTAATTTTTTTAATCTTCAAAAAAGCAAGGCACGTTCACCTAGGTACCGTTTTAAATACTTATGTAATATAACTTAACTTACCGTTGTTTATTCCACCAGTAAATGACTTTAAGTCAATATATTACAGAACTCTTGATGAACCTGTAACGTGGGCACCGGCTACTAGGCGTCTGAACTGAAATGATTTCCGAACGTTGTTTTTAAAACTTATTATTAAAAAATTACATATACAGGGTGCATAGTTACATTGAAAATACATATTACTACATAAAGTTACACATAAAGTTACATTGAAAATACATATTACTACATACATATTACACACAGAAAAATTGCATACAAAACTATTATATAAGAATGTTAATGACCTTAACAATGTTCGAAAAATTTTGTTTCGATATTTAAAAATTAGTTTAGCATAAACGATATAATGAAAGTTGAATAAAAACCTAATATATAGTCAATAACGCTATTTAAGAAATAATGTTAAAGAATGTTAAAGAATAATTAATGATGTTTAAATTATACAAAATAATTATTTAAAACAATTTATTTATTTATTTATTTATTTGTTGCCTAGATTGTGTAAACATTTAGATGTTAGATATATAATACAGTATCATCAATCTGCCTAATAAAGACATGCAACTTACTAATTATACTTATCTACTATTGTCTATTAAAGTTGTTATTAATGATTATTATATTAATTAAATATTAAATAAGCTTCAATGCAATAAAACCTTTATCTTATTAGATCATTATTAATAAAAGTCATACATAGTGATATTATACATCTGATAAGAATTCATTAAGTGAATAATATCTTTTTAGTAACAAAAATTCTTTAATTCTATTTTTAAATATTTTAACATTTAAGTTCCGGTCCGCCAATGAGGGCGGTAACTTATTGTAAATCTGCCAGGCCATATTGATTACACTCTCGCCAAATTACGAGAGCTTACATAATTATAATTCTCTGTGAATGAGTAATTACATTTTCATTTGAAAATCTTACTACGTTCGATATAAAAGTCACAATACTCTATGGATTCTGTATGCATAGAGTATAATAAAAAATTCCATACATATTAAACAAAGAATTTTAATATTAAGCATGGCATTTATATATCTCTAGACTAACTTTCGACATATTTTCAACGCCCTTACTCATTTTTCAAATATGAAAATTTAAAGAGTTTTACGCAATACGATAATGTATATTATTTATAAAAAAATTAATACATTTTGACTGGCCCGTTGGAGCAGTGGGTAGTAACCCTGCCTTCTGCTCCGCGGGTCGCGGGTTCGATTCCCGCCAAGGGCCAACATTTTCTATATATGAATTTGTTGGTCTTTGAGCCTGGGTGTGTATTTGTATTTAAGTATGTATTTAAAAAATATATAAGTATATATTCACCAGTTGTCTGTCACCCATAACACAAGTATTAAGTTACTTACTTTGGGGACGGACGACCGTGTGTGTAAGTGTCCCGTATATTTATTATTATTTATATATTTATTTTTAATAAAAAAAAATAAGTTAGTGTTCTTACGTTTCGCAATATATAAAGATATTTTACAAATTAATGGTACAATATATATTTATTTATAAAATCGTAATGACAACGTCGTAACGAACGCATCGTGTACGTCACGTCATGATGAATTATATCATTATTATTAAAACTTTTTGACGCTGCTTTGGATGTTTCCTCATCAAATCCGTGCCACGAACAGAAGTTTTCAAAATCAAACTTTATCATCCTCGACGCGGTTTTGAAATCACGTATTGCTTGTTAACGGAAATTTAAACCAGGAAATTTTGACATCGTTTTTAAACAAATAAAACAAACTCTCGTTATTAACTTTTTGAAATACTCAGATCTTCTTGAATTTGAACTCTTAGAAATATTATTATTTTACTGTTGTCTGCTTTTTTACTATTAGTTTATTTTTAATTTTAGTAACTTGTGACTAAGAATAATTTATAGAATTAGGCGTTACTTTACAGAGGTCCATAATACAAAACTAATGAAATTTTTTATTAGTTTTGTGACAGAATTAATATTTGACTTTTTAGTTTGATATGCTATAAAATATTTTTTATACTAGTTGTTTTTAAATTGTATTTAAGTCTATGATACAATAATAAAGCAACCTGTATATATAACGTCATCGCAAGTTTATAGGGATGTTACGAAGAAGTGTAATTTCAGTAAAATCATGAACTACCTAAATTATTATAATTATAAATTAATATTCGAGATGTTTTTTATATTGTATATATTTTAATTATTATACGCAGAATTTAAAATATTAGCCGTGTGGTATCCGGCTGAGTAGAATAGACCACCCTCATTTCTTACTGAGGTATCGTAAAAGGCGACTAAGGTAAGTCGACTCGCCTTGTGGTATCCGGTAGAATAGAATGGACCAACCTCATTTCTTACCGAGGTGTCGTAAAAGGCGACTAAGGTAAGTTGACCCACCGTGTGGTATCCGGTTTAGTAGAATAGACCACCCTCTTTCTTTCCGAAGTGTCGTAAAATACGACAGAGGTAAGTTGACATCAGGCAGTCAAATCATGTGCCAGCATGTTTATAACATGTTGTGCCGACCCCACTTAGACTGGGATAAAGGCAGGATGATGATTAGCGAAATAAATATGTCGAGTTTTTTATTTGATGTCATCGAACCGTATGATAGTTTGATAAACAAAATCTATAAGTCAATAAGTCCATTTTAATATTTCAGCATAAACTTTAACATATGTAATACATTGTTTGTAAATGAAGTGTTTTCAGTATATTTCGATAGAAACCCGTGACCCCGTCGCCGGTCGACTATATTACCCCTAACATTCAACAACATTCACATTGACTGGATTTGCTGTAAAATCTTTAATATATAATAAATAATAATAATAAATATATGGGACACTTACAAACACGGTCGTCCGTCCCCAAAGTAAGTAACTTAATACTTGTGTTATGGTAGACAGACAACTGGTGAATATATACTTATGTATGTTTTAAATACATACTTAAATACAAATATACACCCAGGCTCAAAGGCCAACAAATTCAATTATAGAAAATGTTGGCCCTTGGCGGGAATCAAACCAGCGACCTAAACTGAAGGCAGGATTACAACCCACTGCGCCAACGGGCCAGTCAAGTAAGTCAGTATAATCTTGTATGTAGTTTAATATATTTTCGGAATGACTACAACGATTTTCCTGAAATTCAGCATGTAAGGGGTTTTGGAGGAGAAAAATCGGTCTAGCTAGGTTTTCTGTAAAAAATTCGTATAATCCCTTTTTTTTGGGCATTAAAAAATAGTAAAATTTATATTGATTATAAACAATATTTTTGCCATGAACTGTCAAGTCAGCGTAGCTTATTCGGGGAACGGGCAGTTTCGAGAAATGTAAAAACCTAGAATCGAACCCAAATACCTAATTACATTTTCTTTTTTTTAAGTTAAGAGATATACTCCATAGCTTTAGATACTTACCTAAATCTAAAAATACGAAACTATATGATTTAGGTGTGCCAAACATTTTATTACATAATATGATTTACAAATATTAGTCGTAATTTATAGAATTAGGCGTTACTTTGCGGAGGTCCATAATACAAAAGTAAATGAGAATATTATTTTGCTATAATCCGCGATAAATAATAATAATTTTAATCGCGCGATAATTTTTATCGCGGATTATAGCAAAATAATATTCTCATTACTTTTAAAATATTAGTCGTGTGATATACGGCTGAGTAGAATAGACCTCTTTCTTACCGAGGTTTCGTAAAAGGCGACTAAGGTAAGTTAACCCACCTTGGTGTATCCGGTTGAGTAGAATAGATAACGTTCTTTCGTACCGAGGTATCGTAAAATACGACTAAGGTAAGTTGACCTACCGTGTGGTTTCCGGTTGAGTAGAATACACCACCCTCTCTCTCCTACCGAGGTGTCGTAAAAGGCAACTAAGGTAAATCGGCCGCCGTGTGGTATCCGGCTGAATAGAATAGACCGCCCTCATTTCTTACCGAGGTGTCGTAAAAGGCGACTAAGGTAAGTTGACCCATCGCCAGCAAGAAACTCGGCGGTTGCTATTATCAAAATATAATTCTTATTACTGTAAATGTAACTAACATTTAGTCATTACTGTCTTGGTAAGGTTACGTCGTGTGGTATCCGGCTGAATAGAATAGTACCACCCTCTTTTCTTACCGAGGTGTCGTAAAAGGCGACTAAGGTAAGTTGACCCATCGCGTAATATCCGGTTGAGTAGAATAGAACAACCGTCTCTCTTACCGAGGTTTCGTAAAATACGACTAAGGTAAGTTGACGTCAGGCTAGCGGTCGGTCGTAAAATACGAAGTCAAATAATGTGACATGCTTATACATTTTGTGCCCCCACTTAGAGTGGGATAAGGGCAATAGGTTGATGAGGATTCGTTTAAGCAAATACCAGTCGATGTCAATGTTCCTTAATAGCTAATAATATTTTAACGAACGCAAAATGTTTATGCTAGTAACTACATAGGAAGAATTTATTTACATTAAATTCGATAAAAGCTTACATTCTATATATTTGTGTATATAAATTGTATTATATTATTCCGCTGCTAAAAGACTTTCTTTGTACAAAAGTAATAATAAAATTATTTTGCTGTAATCCGCGATGAAGTAAAATAGAAAGTATATTTAATGCTAAATGTAGAGTGGACAATCCGTTTTCATACCTGATACATGCAGGTTTCCTAAAAACACATGCACAAACCTCAACCACCACCAACATAATACATTGTATCGTGGAGTCTATCTCCTGATGATGCTTCGGTTGCGGGGTGAAACTATTGTTGAGTTTGTGATAGTGAACGTATGTAGTGCTTGTGTATTATGCATTATACTATTTCATATCAAATCAAAATAAAACTAAAACTATTTAGCAACACTTCGGTAAGCAATGAGGGTGGTTTGTTATCAGTATGTTGGGTATATGCACCGGTTCTTTTTACCATAGACAAAGGAAGTCTTTTAACAGGCTAAAAGTCGCAATATGGTATCAGGCTGAGTAGAATAGAGCACCCTCATTTCTTACCAAGTTGTCGTAAAAGCGACTAATGTAAGTTAACCCGCCGTATGGTATCAGGTTAAGTAGAATAGACCACCTCATTCTTATCGAGATGTCATAGAATACGACTAATATAAGTTGACGTCAGGCAGGCGGCCGGTCGAACGTAGTTAAATCATGTGACATGTTGGTAACATGTTTTGCCGAGCCCACTTAGAGTGGGCTAAGGGCAAGAGGATGATAATATTAGTAGTATAGTAGGAATCAGCCTCCTTTTAACATTATTTAGCCTGATAGACAAGCTAAAGATAACGGGATTCTTTAATTAGGAAACTTGAACAAAAAATACTTCATGGCCAGACTCGGTGGGTCGTGCCTAACTTCTGATATTAAAATTTTATAAATTCCTTCCGGCTTCATAAAATGGGTATATTAAAGATTTGACAATAACGTCTCGTGAAGGTGAGCAGTAGTATAGTTATATAGATATATAGCGACAGTCAAGCAGCTTTAAAAGCAGTTGACCGCATAGAAACAACCTCAGCTATCGTGAAGGAATGTAAGCGTGGACTAAACCAACTAGCTGAGAAGGGGGAAGTAACAATTGCATGGGTTCCGGGGCATCGTGGCCATGCAGGGAACGAAAAACCTGACGAATTGGCAAGAAAGGGAGCTAGTCAAACATTCGTAGGACCAGAACCCTTCCTTCCTATTGCACATAAGATAATTAAGTGTGTGATAGAAAAAAAAATAGAAACAGAATCGAAAAAAAATGGAGAAACACAATGCTCAGACAAGCAAAGTTGTTTCTCAAATCGTTTGATACAAGGAAGTCTAAACAGCTAATGTTTCAGAGCAGGGAAAATGTAGCAATTGTAACAGACATTACAACTGAGCACTGCCTGTTAAACAGACACCTGTCAATAATGAGAATAACACCTTATGGCTGAGTGCCCTATATAGGTAAGATGCGAGATACTAGGTAAGGATGAAATTGAAGTTGAGGATCTGAAAAATAGCTCCTTCAGGGATATTATCAGGTTCGTTAAAGCTACGGGTAGATTAGAGCAGGTGACACTGTAGTGACAGCAGTGAAAGTCTGGTCCCGAAATTATATATATATATATATATATATATATATATATATATATATATATATATATATATATATATATATATATATATATATATATATATATATATATTTAAATTAAAACGAATGTGTCTAATTGATAATTGTCACACGCTCTTAGGTAAAGGAAAACATAGTGAGAAAACCTGCATATCTCTGGAGAATTTTAAGGATATGTCTAACTAACCAATCCGCATTGAGCAGCGTGGTAGGTCTTATCTTCGACAATGAAAAGAGGAGAGAGGAGGCCTATGACCAGTCATGGGATAGCAACAGGCCTTCATTTTTACGGATACTTATCCCAAACATATTAGATAAATCTATCAGAAATTACACGTTATCTTTAATCGACCCAATAAAGAAATGTCTCTTAGAAAGTAAAAAAAATAAGGCTTATACGGAACATTTAAATTTCAAATAAAGAGAATATGTAAATTATGAACCGTATACCATATATTGTGAAGGACTTAATAAATATTCATTAGGTGCAAAACGATATATAAAAAGGTTCAACGGCATGGCTTTTATATATTATTACATATTAACTGAAAAGTGACCACATTTTCATTGAGAAAAAAATCGGACATATGGGATGAAATGAGAATTACAAATTAGTTATATATATTTTATTGTATACATAAATGTATTTATTATTAATAATTGATAGCAATAAATATATTTGAAAAATAACAATTTTCGAAACATCATCATTCTCCAGCCCTTATCCCACTCTAAGTGGGGTCAGCATAACATGTGGCTTGTTATTTTACCAACACCCGCCTTCCTAAGGTCAATTTGCATTAGTTAGTTCTTATCGGTAAGAAATGAGGATGGTCTATTCTACTCAGCCGGATATCACAATATGTAATAATAATACCACAGTATCATTTATTTTATTTTACTCTATTAATTTTACATGTAATCTTTATCCAAAACTCATTTTAGAAAATTGAACAGGCCACCTTTTAAAAATGAAATATATTTTCATTAATTAAACCTTTTTATTTGATGTATAATAAATATAAAATATAACATTAAATTATTTCTTCTTTGGGCATGAAATTTGTTAGTTTTTCTCTATTGGCACTCAGCTTCATGCATCAAAATGGCGCGCCTGACGTACCGGAAGTGGTAGAAACTGAATACCACTATGAACGAGAAGAAGTAAACCACTGTGAAAGAATGCGAAAATTAGGAACTTTCGTAATTATATTTTTTAACGAGAACATACAGGAATGGGTAAATTACCACACTCTACAATATAGCGACAATATCTTCTTATATCTAAATAAAACAAAGTTGCCTAAAGTTGCCTGTATGTTGGACTGGCGCTTTGGCGCAGTGGGGAAGAGACCCTGCCGACAGCTGCGCGGGTGGCGGCTTTGATGGCGAGGGCCGGTTTTTACTAAAAGGTAGTGCAATTCTTCAGGAAGGTTTAGATTATTGGTCATCATCCTCCTGACCTTATCCCAACATGTTATCACAGTTTATTAACATGTTGTCATATGATTCGGCTATGTATTCTACGACCGGCCGCCTGCCTGACGTCAACTTTCTTAAGTCGCCTTTTACGATAGCTCAGCAAGGAAAAGGGTGGTTTATTCTCAGCCACATATCACACGGCGTGCAAACTTACTTTAGTCGCCTTTAACGATACCTCAATAAGAAAGAGGGTGGTCTATTCTATTCAGCCTGATATTACACGGCGTGTAAACTTACCTTAGTCGCCTTTTATGACACCTCGGTAAGAGGTTGGTCTATTCTACTCAGCCGGATACCTCACGGAGTCTCAACTTACCTTAGTCACCTTTTATGACACCACGGTAAGAAAGAGGGTGGTCTATTCTATTCACCCGGCGATATTCAATGATTAGTATAGATTAATTACAATTTAATGTTACTTAACAACGTATCCTATGATATCAGATGAAAATGAGCCGGCAGATTAAATCGCAAACTGCAGAGATGCATTAAGTAATTAAGAGCGCACTTTTGATTATTGCATGAAATGTTAAATACATTTCAGCATATTGCAACGGTTTTATACCAGACATTCAAAATTCGCGATGCGATTTAAAAAAAAAAAGCATTACCCAAGCAAGATGATATATAGTAACGAATTTAACTCCCCACCATTAATTGACTTTATCTTTGAACACGTGTAGCAAACTGGAACTTGTAACGTTTATCTGTTCGTTCGAACAGTCGGTGTCGGGTAGTGCATGAGTTCTTACAAATTCTGAATGTATCAGGTATGAGAACGAATAGTACACTCTACATTTAGCATTACATATATTTCCTTTCCTGTGCTGTGATGGCCTAGCGGTGCGACCGTGTGAATCTCTAGAGACGATCATGGGTTCAAACCCGGGCAGACACCAATGAGTTTTTCTATTAAAACTTATGTGTCTAATTGATAATTGCAATTTATCACACGCTTTTCGGTGAAGGAAAACATCGTGAGGAAACCTGCATATCTCTAGAGAATTCCGGGGATATGTGTAACCTACCAATCCGCATTGGAGCAGCATCGTAGGTCTTAGCTCCAACCTTTCTCTCCAAAAATGGAGAGAGGAGGCCTATGCCCAGCAGTGGGATAGTAACAGGCCGTTATATTTCCTTTTATCGCGGATTATAGCAAAATAATATTCTCATTACTTTTGTATTATGGACCTCCGCAAAGTAACGCCTAATTCTATAAATTATATATTTATAAACAAATAATAAATATATGGGCCACTTACACACACTGTCGTCTGTCATCAAAGTAAGTAATAAGTTACTTGTGTTATGGATGACAAAGAACTGCTAAATATACTTCATATATAATTTTAAATACATACTTAAACATACTTAAAAAGCTGTGATAGCCCAGCGGTAACACCGTGCGACTCTTTCGAGGAGATCACGGATTCAAACCCTGGATAGACACCAATGAGTGTTTCTGTTAAAACTTTTGAGTCTAATTGATAATTGCAATTTATCACACGCTTTGCGGTGAAGGAAAACATCGCGAGAAAACCTGCATATCTCTAGAGAAATCTGGAGATATGTGTAACCTACCAATCCGCATTTATTTTCTATTTCAATGACATACCAGCTCCAAAAAATGTGCAAAGACCGCTCACGCACGCCAAGTTGTCCAATCGATGCTGCTCATCCTTTATCTTGGGAGCTGTAAAATATAAAAACTATAGCAATTTAACGGCCTGTTACTATATTACTATATATACTTATATACTTACTATACTACTACTATATATACTTATATTACTATATATATACTACTATTCAAATTTAAAATATTCTTTATTCAAATAAACTTGTAAACTAGTGCTTTTGAATCGTCAACTCTACTGCTGGTTCGGAAAGCTGTTCCTACCGAGAACAGCCAGCAAGAAACTCGGCGGTTGCTCTTTTAAAAATATAATTCTTAATACTATTTACATTAATTCGTTACTGTCTTGTACAGGTTCAAAGAGAGCTATATCCAGACATTCTTATCTTCAAAAAATTCTTCAATACTATATATACTATAAAATTCCAATTTATCACACGCTTTTCGGTAAAGGAAAACATCGTGTGGAAATCTGCATATTTCTAAAGAATCCAAGGGATATGTGAAATCTACCAATCGAGATTGGAGCAGCGTAGTAGGTCTTTGCCCCAATCCTTCTCTCCGAAAACGGAGAGAGGAGGCCTATGCCCAGCAATGGGATATTAACAGGCCGTTACTTACTTACTTTACACACGGTCGTCCGACCCCAAAGTAAGTAACTTAAATTCAAAATATTCTTTATTCAAATAAACTTGTAAACAAGTGCTTTTGAATCGTCAACTCTACCGCTGGTTCGGAAAGCTGTTCCTACCGAGAAGAGCCAGCAAGAAACTCGGCGGTTGCTCTTTTAAAAATATAATTCTTAATACTATTTACATTAAGTCGTTACTGTCTTGTACAGGTTCAAAGAGAGCTATATCCACACATTCTTATCTTCCAAATAATCTTCAAGAGTATAGTAGGCTTTCTGTATCAGCCTCTTAATTCTTGTGTTATGGGTGGCAGACAACTGTTAAATATATACATATATAATTTTAAATACTTAAATACAAATAAACACCCAGGCTCGAAGGACCGAGAAATTGTTTATAGAAAATGTTCGCCTTCGACGGGAATTGAACCTGTGACCCGCGCAGCTGAAGGCAAGGTTACTACTTACTGCACCAAAAGGCCAGTCACCAGTCAGTTTTCTAATGTGAATATTTTTTCATACGATATTAAAAAACTTACCTAAGTTTATTTCTATCTATAAAACAGAAAACGAAATTTACCATCCTTGAATCTCGCACAAGCTCTGCCTATTTTTGTGACTGCCAACGACAAAATCCCGATCCAGACCAATGTAGCAACGAGAAGGTACACCTAAGATGAAATTAAAAATCAAAATTAAAATAATCTTTATTCATATAAGCTTTCGCAAGCACTTTCTAAAACACCTAAAACACCTAACAATCATTCATTCAATTCATTTTCGTCGTGAATAGAATGGAGGTGTATGAAATTGAAATAATTTATCTCAGTACGGTATTTATAGATAGAATCAATATTGTGTCAACAAACCGTGTTAACATCTAACTCAAATAGTATTGAATATTGAATTTACGATATTCCAGTTGATATTTCATATTAGAATGACTATAAATTTAATTGAGAGGCGTTGTTTCGTTCGTTAGATAACAAAATTTTCGTGCAAAAAATACTGGACGTTTATTGACTCGTGCATTGAACATTTTGATTATAGCATTCGGCATCACAGTGAAATATTTGTTGCGATTTAGTTTACCAATTTTTTTTTAAGTTAACGACACTACATTTCATTTTACATATAACCGCAATGTACTATTAACTGAAACCTTCATCAAGAATTGAACTTTTAGTATAAACCGTACAAATATCTGGATAGAAGATTAGCGATCGTCAGCGGCTCTAAAGATTAAAACTGTAATTTTGATAACCAAAAATGGTTACAGTAGGTTAACTTTAAAAGCTAGACATATGCTGTCGCGGACTTTTATTTAGAACTTTTAGATTTTAATTTTGTGGTACATGATTTTTGAATAACTATTACTTAGCGCACGCAAGAAATGCTTTAAATTTCGCCGTTTTCGTACTATTTTTTATTGCTGTTCCTCTCCTATTCATCTTAGCGTGATGTTATATATAACATCCTTTCCTATTCGATCCCATAGCCTTCCTGATAAATGGACTATATTACACTCAAAGAATTTTTCAAATCGGTCCAGTAGTTCCTGAGATTAGCGCGTTCAAACAATTAAACAAACAAATAAACTCTTCAGCTTTATATATTAGTATAGATTTAAGAAAATCGATCATATACAGGCCGGTTTTGGGAACTTCTTTATCTACTCGTTTTCTTACTATAAAACATAATTCCCAAAATATATCTGTCTGTATTTTTTTTTGTCAGATTTTTGTACGGTTTTTACTCTAAAAGGTAGCGCAATTCTTCCGGATTGCTTAGGCTAATAGAACATAACGGTTTAATGTTAATTATGTAGAAAAGGTTCGCGCGGCTGCAAAAAAAACCTTTCATCTTCTAGGCATTACAACTTGTATCAGGAAGAAAGAAGAAATTCAAAAAAAAGTACCTAATTAACACTTTGAACGAAGCAACGTTACATGTTTTGATAAACATTAACTGTCACAACGCCGCCGTGTGGTATCTGGCTGAGTAGAATAGACCACCCTCATTTCTTACCGAGGTGTCTTAAAAGACGACTAAGGTAAGTTGACCCGCCGTGTGGTATCCGGCTGAGTAGAATACACCACCCTCATTCTTACCGAGATGTCGTAAAAAGCAACTCAACAAACCTCAGTAAAAAGTGAGTCTATATTATTCAGCCAGATACCACACGGTATAAGACAAGTAATTAGTAGTAACAAAATACAGTACTAACCAACATAGCCCTGCAGTTTTCAGTCAAAGCAACGATGATCAGCAAAAGGCCTGCCCCTGTAACTCCGCTGAGCACCGCACCAGTAGCCAAGCTCATAACTTTGCAGAAGGAAACATTTATAATTCTTTATACAGTTTTACAAGACAGTGTAGATAAGCTTAACATGATAGTTTTTTTTAACAGGACAAAACCCCTTATGGGTACCGCCACCCGACGGGGGCAGGCGACGGTTATGTCGGACTCGCACTGACTAAAGCAACCTGTGTGTTCCACGCTGCTGGTGGTGGGAATAGGGTACCTATGAAGACATTACCCCCATCCCCGCCTTCAGCAACTCTACCACCTCTGGGTCGGGGCTTCTCTAAAAGTGGCCCCACCCTCCGCTGGACTATGCATCGGGAGCACCAGATGCATCGACCGCCTCGGGGACCTAACTCCAACGAGCGTCCGATAAACCCCGTTCGGACCGCTCGGAGGTCCCCGTTAGGGCGGCATGCGACGGACTTCGGCGAGTTGCCTGCGCCCTCCTCGCCTGCGGTGGATTGGATCCAAGGACTCGACTTCCCGGATCCGCCTGACATTATAACTGATCCAAGGAAATAGAATGCGTAGAATTTCCTTCGATACGATCGAAAGGATTTAAAAGATTTTCAATTTATTTCTTCATACATACTTAAAGTAACGGCCTGTCGATATCCTGCTGGTCATAGCTATGGCTCCTCTCACCTTTTTTGGAGAGAAAGACCAATAAACGTCCACTTTTGGAAATAGGTCTTTTCCAAGAACTTTAAAGCTACACGATCTTGTGCTATCTTGAGCCTCGAACGCGGGTCGTGGGGGGCTCGCACGACTTTTTGAGGTCATCCTTTCTCTCTCTCCCTCTCTCTATCTTTTTATTCTTAACTTAAAATATAAGAGGATATAGGATAAAGGGATACAGAAACACTTAATGGGTTTAGGCGTGGACATATAAATGAAAATACATACACTTCGTTAGATCATTGACGTTCTGACGAAATTAGATTGTGCCTATGTCAAGATAAAAGTCAAAACTAACCACAACCTAGATGATAAGATATGTACTGGTTGCACGAATTTTTGTTTAAAACGAGACTAAGTTTACTATGGCTTTTTTTTCGACCTGATGCCATGCTTATATATGTCCTAACGTCCTAAGGGTGCCTCCTGTGAGACCGAACCACGACTGAGGGTGACTTGTTGGGAAGGGCTGATGGCATGAGTGTTACTATTCATCACATATTGTGAATAGTCAGAAAGAGCAATGTCGCAACTTCCGCTATTTAAACTCTTACTCAGATTCGTAACTCATTTCCGGTATGAACATTTACAGAAATATAATAGTTTTGACTTCATAAGTACATCTAAGTAACGTTTATTTCAAACTTACATTGAGAACTCGGTGTTTTATGCATTTCATCGTACTGTTTACCGTGGGAAAGGATTAACGTTAGGAAGATAGATCCAACAAGAACTTGGCAGAAGGCAATCAGCAGTACACCAGGGAAAAGGTTGCAGACGCCGCAGCAGCTCTCGAAATGACATCCCGGTTTGTGGACAGAGAAATGGATGGGAACATTAGTTGCTCCACTGATACTCCGAGGTCTTTTGTCACTCGATTTTGTAAACTCTTCAGTCGTACTTTTGGCCATATCTATTACACAACCGAAATATTTTATATGGCACTGACAAAATTGTACATATAATTTTATTATTCTTTAATCTGTAGCAAGAAACAAAAACAATAATTAACGTTGTGCTGCCATCTCTACGCCACGATACGAAAATAAAATGACACATTATCTTTGATTTTTTTTAAATATTTGAATGTAACCTTTCGATACCTGAAATGTTTAAGAGTATATAATTAAATATGATATTTTCGTCATTTTTTTCGCCGTGGTATCCGGCTTAATAGAATAGACCACCCTATTTTTTACATACGTCAAAAGATTCTTTTTATTCTTATTCTAATTTCTTACCGAGGTTTCGTAAGAGGCGACTATGGAAAGTCGACCCGCCGTATGATATCCGGCTGAGTAAAATAGTCAATCCTCATTTTTTACCGGTGGCTAAGGTAAGTTGACGTCAGACAGGCCGGTCATAAAATACGTAACCAAATCATGTAACATGTTTATAACATGTTGTACCGACCCCACTTAGAATGGGATAAGGGCAAGAGGATGATGTTTATTTTCTAATAAGTATCGTATAATAATACCAAAATATTATAAATATTATATGAAGTGCAATTAAAGTTTTCATATAAACTGTATTCTTTTACTGCAACTTTATATTCTTAGTAAAATATAAAACCGTGCTATTCTCGACGATTTCTGCGATATATTTCTAGAGAGAAATATATCCCAAAGAGTTTAGAGAAACTGTTACATTTAACACTGAGTGAAATACACCCAGCACTTTAAAAGCTTCAAACGAAGATAGTGGCTTTTATATTTCTACCATATACTGATAGCTTAAGTTCGCGTCGTTCTGAGGGACCACAGATTCCAACCCTGACTTCTATAGGTAGATAATACACTTTATTGCACACCAAAATAATACATGATAGTCAAAAGAAGTATCTGTACAATAGGCGACCTTATCGCTTAAAGCGATCTCTTCCAGGCAGCAGAGGATTTAATAAAATAACAGCGATAGGGCATGTACAAAATAATACTAACTAATTACTACATATTTAATATTTTCTTCTTCTTCTTCTTCAACCGATGGACGTCCACTGCTGGACATAGGCCTCTTTATGGGATCTCCAGAACACACGATTTTGTGCCGCTTGTATCCAGCGGCTCCCCGCGACCCCTTTGAGGTCGTCTGTCCATCTAGTAGGGGGTCTTCCAACACTGCGCTTTCCGGTGCGGGGTCGCCATTCCAACACTTTGAGACCCAAACGTCCATCGGTTCTCCGCACTATGTGCCCCGCCCATCGCCACTACAGCTACGCGACCCTGCTGAGCTATGTCGGTGACTCTGGTTCTTCTACGGATCTCCTCATTTCTGATTTGATCACGTAGAGAAACTCCGAGCATAGCTCGCTATATTTAATATACTTATTTTTAAAAAATCTCCAAATGCTTAATAGAATTGACATTACTTTGCGGATATCCATAATACAAAAATAATAATAAAATTATTTCCGCGTTAAAGTAAAATAGAAAATATAGAGTGGACTATCCGTTTTCAAACCGATATATGCATACAAGTCGTTTCTGAAATTCAGAAAAATATATACTTGTATATACAAGATTCATCATCCTCCTACCCTTATCCCATTCTAAGTGGGGTTCGGCAAAACATGTTATAAACATGCTGTCACATGATTTGGCTGCGTTTTTACGACCGGCCGCCTGCCCTACGTCAACTTACCTCAGTCGTATTTACAACACCTGGGTAAGAAAGAGGGTGGCCTATTCCACCAAACCGGATACCACACGGTGGATCAACTTACCTTAGTCGCCTTTTACGACACCTCGGTAAGAAATGAGGTTGAACTATTCTACTCAGCCGGATACCACACGGCGGGTCGACTTACCTTAGTCGCCTTTTACGACACCTTGGTAAGAAATTAGGGTGGTACTATTCTATTCAGCCGGATACCAAACGGCTGATTCATGATACAAAAGTAATAATAAAATTATTTTGCTATAATCCGCTATAAAGTATAGTAGAAAATGTAGAGCTAAATGTAGAGAGGACTATTCGTTTTTAAACCCGACACATGCAAACAAGCCGTTCCTGAAATTCAAAAAAATATTTACTCGTATATACAAGATTAACTCATTTAAATATTAGAGACTGATCTTAATAGTCTGTTTCAATTAACTTAGTCTAATACTATTTAAAGCTACAACAAAGATTAAGTTAAAACCGTTTTCATCGCAGATTCTATTTTATACAATTTTATAGAACCGACCTCTCGGTTTCAGTTTCCATAGTGCTTTCAACTCATAGTGAAATACAGAGCCCACTTGAGTGAAGAACTTTTAGCGAGCCACTGGCGGAGATTTATAAGTGCTGTGAGAGATATATGCAGCACTTTTGCACGTTTTATGCGAAGGTAGCCTTTATAGTTAAGCCATAGATATAAAAAAGGGATGATGGAACGCGCGGAGCTAAAGTATAAAGCATTATTTATTGCCACTCCTCTCCTATTCATCTTAGCGTGATGTTATAGCCTATAGCCTTCCTTAATAAATGGAATATCTTACACTGAAATGATTTTTCATATCGCTCTAGTAGTTCCTTAGATTAGCGCGTTCAAACAATCAACCAATCAAACAAACAAACTCCTCAGCTTTATATATTAGTATAGATATAAACTGTCTTTTCAAATTGTCAGAAAATCCCTTTTTTTACAAGTCAATTTATAGAATTAGGCGTTACTTTGCGGAGATCCATAATACAAAAGTAATAATAAAATTATTTTGCTATAATCCGCGATGAAGTAAAATAGAAAATATATATAATGCTACATGTAGAGTGGACAATCCGTTTTCATACCTGAAACATGCAGGATTCGTAAAAACACATGCACAAACCTCCACCTCCGCCACCACAAAACACAAGCACTATATACGTTCACTATCACAAACTCAACAATCGTTTCGCCCCGCAACCGAAGCATCATCAGGAGATAGACTCCACGACGAAAATCGCAAAGCTTCGCAATCGCTTTGCGATTTTGGTGGTGGAGTCTATCTCCTCAGGTATGATAACCGATTGTCCACTCTACATTTAGCATTATATATATTTTCTATTTTACTTCATCGCGGATTATAGCAAAATAATTTTATTATTACTTTTGTACAAGTCAATTTATTTTACTGAGAGAATAATCGATTATTTAGTAATCGATTGTCTCTACTCCAAGTGTCTTAACTTTACTATATTGCTATTTCTTTATTTTCTCTGTACTAGTGCCAGTAAAATACAAGGTTCACTTCAGAGAAGGACTTTTATAGGGCTATTATTTGAGATTAATGTTACACTCTAACAGAAACATATGTGGAGATGACAAAATTATTTTGCTACGTGGAGTAAAAGAGATATTTATTTCGGTAATCATCATCCTGCTGCCCTTATCCCACTCTAAGTAGGGTCGGCACAACATGTCACAAACATGATATCACATGATTTAGCTACGTATTTTACGATATTATACGACACCTCGGTAAGAAAGAGGGTGGTTGGTCTATTCTACTAACCGAATACCACACGGTGGATCAACTTACCTTAGTCGTTGTTTACAATACCTCTGTAAGAATTATCACACGGCGGATTATAGCAAAAATAATATTTTCATTAATTTTTGTGATATGGACCTCCGCAATGTAAACCTGCACTAATGAACGCCTAATCCTATAAAATAATCACGATTAATTTATAAGTATATAATATAACTTTATTTATTTATTTTATTTATTTATCCTTTATGCATACAGAAAATACATTTAAAAAATATACATATATATAATACGTACAAAAAATGAAAACTTTATTTAAACAATGACAAAATTATTTTGCTACTTGCGGTAAAAGAGATATTTATCTCGCTAATCATCATTCTCCTGATCCCACTCTAAGTGGGGTCCGCATAGCGTGTTATAAACATGTTATGTCACATACCTCTGTAAGAAATGAGGGTGGTCTATTCTACTCAGCCGCATATCACGCGGCGGATTATTACAAAAATAATATATTCATTAAATTTTGTGTTATGGTACCACGCAAAGTAACGCCTAATAAAACAATCACGAATAATTGATAAGTATATATAACTTTATTAAAACAATATATAAGACTATTTTTTTATAAAATTAAATTTTCTTTTTTCCGTGTATTAGCCTCGGCTGGCATTATCCTGATTGGTAATCTGAAGCACATGATCACATCCTGATTCCGATCGTTGTCTACAATTCTGAACTCGATCGTAGCTTGTGTGCCCTGGAACGAAAGACAATCTAAGACCATATCTATAGTTCTATCTGTAATATAGAAATGAGTTACATAATCTTGTATGTATATATTTTCGGAATCTCGAAAACGGCTCCAACGGCTCCTGAAATTCAGCATTTTTTTTTCATAGCGGGGGGGTTTTTGGATAGAAAACTCGATCTAGCCGGGTTTTATTAAATAAAATCGTTTTATCCCTATTTTTGGGTACTAAAAATATGGTATAATGAAGAATTGAAAGTAAAGGATTTTTTTAGCTGTCAATCGTAATGTTGCGATAGCCGATGGGTAAAACCGATGGAACGAAAATGGTTAGACCGAAAATATTCGGAACTCAGGTCCGAATCCCACGTCATCGGCGCCATCTTTTTTTTTTATATATCTTTAAAAAAATTACCGTTCACCCAGGTAGTTTATATTCATACTAGCTGTGTTTGCTGCTTCGTCCGCGTGGATCAGTGTATTTAATTGAAATTTTGAACATAAAAGTAGCTATTACGATAGCCATAAGAGATAGACATGCTGTCCTTTTTCAACAATTGTTACGCACGTACGTAGCCAAAAGCCAAATATTTATAAACATGTTGTCAAATGATTTGGCTATGTATTTTACGACCGGCCGCCTGATTGACATCAATTTACCTTAGTCGCCTTTTACGACACCTCGGTAAGAAATGAAGGTGGGGTATTCTACTCAGCCAGATACCACACGGCGGGCCAATTTATCTTAGTCGCCTTTTACGACACCTCAGTAATAAATGAGGGTTGTACTATTATATTGAGCCGGATACCACACGGCGTTTTAAAAACGTGGCATGTAATTTATAATATTTATTAGCTTGCAAAAAACAACTGCACTTAGATCGAATTTATTCAATCGCAGACTGTCGTAAAAAATCATCTAGATTAAAACGTAAGTTTACGCAGCGCATGTGACTGTAAGATTAACTCATTGAAATATATATATATTTTTTTTTCATACATAAAAATTTATACGATTTATTGTTAGTTACAAATCATCCTGTGCTTTACCGTCATAGCCTAACAGTTAGTGTGGTCCTTCAACAGTAACAGAAAAAAGAAAGCCGAAATTAAGATATCACTTACGACTGGGAAGAAACTCTCTATCATCATCATAAGGCGATACTGAACGACCTCTCCCTCGAGCAACGGGCAGAACGTGTTGGTGAAGAAATTGCAAGTTTCCGCATTCTCATTCAGGTCATAATCTACGTTGATCTCTATTATGAAGTTAAGGGACGCTGTTGCTAAGGTCGTCATGTTACTGAGTATGCGAGCTGAAAATATATGTATGTTTTCTTTTAATTAGTCCGTAACTTTTAACACTCTAAAGATAAAAATACAAATTCGATAACCTATGTTTTTTAATGTCCAGTACATAATGTAGAATTAAACTAGCGCGTAATAAACATGGAATCATCATCCTCAACCGATTGACGTCCACTGCTGGTTATAAATCTCTTAATAGGATCTCCACACCGCACTTCATACTTCGCAATGTGGGTGGGAGTCACTACACGCCACAATAACGCCGCATAAAGAGCTCATGATTAAGGGCTCGGCATGGACTTAAAGTAGTGGGCTCACCCGATAAAGTATGACGTGAATATAGCTGGTTTTTATACAATAACTATGAACACACACGATAGTCCAATCTCAAAAAAGGAATAGATATTAAGGATGATAGACAGCTTTTCAGATAGCTAATCTGCCAAGACTCGAGCGATTGTTGGAAATTGGTACTGCAATTGCCAAAAAGATTTCGTGCGTTATTCTTAATTTAAATAAGTTGAATATAATAGAAGCTTGTAACAAAATTTCATTTCCCTACTGTTAACGGCTGAGGAGTTCCCTCGTCTGGAACGAATCCTGGCCAGCAGAATCACGTGACGCTTATCATACAAATTGTATCTGTACTTATCATACAGTATGTAAAATTTCAGCTCAATCGGACACCGGAAAGTGGGTCAAATTTATCAAGCAAGATTCCACCTTCACATACATACGCGGCAAATTATATAAACTCGTTAATTTTTTTTTTAATAATAACCATCATCCTCCTGCCTTTATTCCACTCTAAGTGAGGTCAGCACGACATGTCATAAACATGTTGTTGATTTGGCCACGTATTTACGACCGGCCGCCTGCCTGACGTCAACTTACCTGAGTCGCATTTTACGACACCTTGGTAAGAAATGATCTACTTAGCCGGATAGCACACGGCGATCTCTAATAAACTCATAAAATTAAATACTAATATTACACAAATATTTACAATTATCTACGCCTTGATTAATATTTTGTGTATTATTAGATTTTTTTTCTAAATTTTTTTTTTAAGTCAATTAGTATATAATATTTTTTACTTACGTGCTCTAAAAATAATGTCGACAACAACATTTTGAAGCTGGGGCAATAAACACGGGGGGTTTATACACCCATGCACGTGTGTGTTTAGAGGGAGGGGCGCGTCCCTGCTTTGGATACCTGTAAACAAGAAACTATTAAAAATTGTGTGGAACGTCTTCATCTCAAGCCATACTGCCTTCAGTACCCTGCCCTTGATCCAACAATTAAGTGAAAGCCTCCTGAGGTTAAGGCTTTTTCTCTAGCAGATATTTTATAAATTCAAAAATAGGAACAATTATTGTTGAATTTATATTCCACATTACCTATAACATGACCTGAGTCTAATACCAAAGTCTTCGAACACTGCGTGGTACCAGTGATGATATACGGATCTGAAACGTTGTCACTAACTATGGGCCTTATAAGAAAGCTCAGAGCCACTTGATGGAGCGCGCTATGAAGTATCTCTACGTGGCCCAATCAGAAATGAGGACATCCGTAGTAGAATCAAAGTCACTGAAAAGCCCAGCAAAAGTGATGTGGTCATGGACGGGGCATATAGTGGGGGAAACCGATGGACGTTGGGTCTTAAGGTGTTGGAGAGGTTGTGTTGTCTTGTTGATGTTTTACCTTCACAAATTTGAAAAGCGCGAGATGAATTGCAAATATCAATTAGACAAATAAGTTTTAATGGAAAAACTCATTGGTGCCTGCCAGGGGTTCGGGAACGTAACCTTCTAGAGAGAGTCGCGCGGTCTAACCGCTTGGCTATGACAGGACAAGCGTGTTATAAATTGCAATTATCAATTAGACACAAGTTTTTGATGTTTAAACTCATTGGTGCCTACCAGGGGTTCAGGAACGTACCCTTCTAGAGAGAGTCGCATGGTCCCACCGCTAGGCTATCACAGAAAAAGCGTGTGATAAATTACAATTATCAATTAGACAAATAAGTTTTAATGGAAAAACTCATTGATGGCTGCCCGGAGTTCGGGAACGTAACCTTCTCTTGTGAGAGCGCGGTCTCACCGCTAAGCTATGACAGGACAAGCGTGTGATAAATTGCAATTATCAATTAAAAACAACATCATCGGCAGCAGACTTACACAATACAAAAAGATAGACTTACATTGACTTATAGTTGTCGTCTGACCCTGGATTAATCCAAACAACGCACAGAAAAACACTATTTTAAGCATGGTGTCAATTTAGCACGTTATCTGGGAACCAACTAAATATATGTGACAATTTATCGCCAGGTGTACTATCTAAGCGATAAAACTTACGATAATTAGACGAAAATCAACATTAAATTACTAATAACGCAGGTGTTTAAGATTAACCTTTCAAAATAGTGCATATATCGCACGCTTAGTGCTGTTTTGTAGCACATTGAAATAAAGGAAAGCGTAACGTAACAAACTCGCAAGTGTTATAAAGACACATAACTTTATATTGTCGATGTGAGTTCTAACGCTGTCATAGATGGCATTTAAATAAGGATTACAATGTATGTAACTGAAATAAGCCTAATTTTGATTTCTGCCACTTTAATATTAAGCGTGCGATATGGATATAATAAAATATTTTTTTCACTCATGTAGGAATTATAGTTCCACGATTTATTATATTAATTTTTAAATTTGTAAGTAAATAAGTAAATAATAGTTTAAGTTATAATAATATATTAGCTTATAAATTAAGTGTTCTAGTAACACGTTCACCGCAATGACACTCAAAGGGCCGCCGCTTAAAATCAGTGCTGCGTTTCACCTCATTTTTCTGTTGTGGCTTACACTGAACTGTTGCCTTTTTTTGTGTAAAATTTCGAATAAGGTAGGCTGAATACTTGTCTCTTGAAGACTGCAGATTCCTTTTATTTCTCACATCCAAGAGATTGAGAGTAGGTACTCTCAATTACGGACAGTTTCCACTGGCCTGTTATTTTAATCGTCCACAGCAACGCAGTCAGCTTGGCAATAAAAGCGGTTCTTCAATTCGAGTCAAAATTTCTCGGGGTTTCGGATTTGAGCACGAGGTGGTCGGAGCGTAGACTTCATGAGTATGAATCTTTCTAGTTTTACGTCTATATTCAAAGTGATCACAGAGACATCGTTGAATATATGCCGCCTGGTCGACATGAGGAAGTGGACGTCTTTCGTGGAACTCATCTAAGTCCGATGTGGCCGCTTCTCTAAGAAAGAGTACATCGCATAGAGATGAATCGTCCTCCCAGTCTAAGAAATCTGCCAACATTTGGTATTATGGACTCCTACTGAATAATAAAAGTAGATAATATATGACTACAGTATGAAATTTGCCTTTTTTTTAATTTACCTACTGTTTCCTACTTTTTATGAGACTGGTTGTCAGGTCAAGTCGTCGGGTTTAGCAGTGGAATCTCTTTATTATTTTTTTATTTTTTTATTTTGTAAGACCATCAACGACAAATACATCATACACATTAAATAAACTCATTATTAATATAGACAGTTTTTAAGTAAATGTATCGTCAATTACAGATGGTGATGATAGATATTGTTGAGGAATTTTGTTATAAAACGTGTACCGAGACCACCAAATGATTTTCGGACCTTTTGGAGGCGCGAACGAAGCGTCATTAGTGCATATCTATTTCTAGTATGTCTGGCGTACCCATAACTATCTTTACTATACAAGTAAAAAATCTTTTCGCAGAAATAGTATATTAATGTAGATATATTGTGAACTTACATTCATGACGCCTATTTCTTTTAATTTCTCCCTAAGAGAATCACGAGGGTTCATATTATAAATACCGCGAATAGCTCTTTTTTGTAAAACAAAAACCCTGTTAATATCAGCCGCTGTACCCATAGCATAATTACATATGACATAATGCCAAGAAAATAGGAACAAAATAAGACAAGGCAGTTAATGAAATAACAAAACTTGCATACAATATTTTATTAGTTATAAAATCAATATTATATTAGTTTTTCATAGGTCTTAGAGACGATCATCGTCAATAGAGCCGGCTTAATATTTGACAAAATGCTTCTCTTTGAGTTCTGACGCCATCTTCCTTTTTAAAAGCTTTTATTTGTCTTGCCGTGTATGTGAAGGTGGAATCTTGCAAGTTAAATTTTGACCCCCTTCCCGGGGTCCGATTGAGCTGAAATTTTTCATACTGGTCTAGTCCCAATGACAATGCATGTATATGATAAGCCTGACCTGATGCTGCCGCCAGGATTGGCTCCAAATGAGGAAACTCCTCAATGGTTAACGGCAGGGACATGAAACTTTTTTAATTTTTTTTAAATAACTTTCTTCTGATCTAAGTACATTTTCTTCTTTTCTGTTTCTTTTGATCTGAGAACATCGTCGTGATCTATCAAAAACTAATTTAGGAAAGAGACAAAACGGAAGACATCGGTATATAATATTGGTGTATACTTGAATATTTGTTTCCCCTAATGTTCATGTAATGGAGGGGTTATGGTGATTGGGAACCTTAAGCACGTAATGACATCTTCGTGTTCGTCGTTATCTACGACTCTGAATTCGAATGTAGCTTGAGTTCCCTGAAACAATAAACAAGCCTATAGTATTCTTATAGTAGGTTATGATACTGTTGCATAATAAGGGTTCTTATAATACGAGTGTGTTTTAAAAAAACGAGCCGCAGGCGAGTATTTTTATAGTATCACACGAGTGTTATAAGACCAAGTTATGTACAGCGTCATACACTACTTTATCTACTCTCATACTATAATACGTAAAACAATATTAATATAAAACAAACTTTGTTTAAATATTGAAAAGATTTTTTAAATGTTAAATGTTAGCGCCAATCGATTGCGCAGGCGTGTTGCGTCGCTGCGGACTCGTTCATTGAAACTTTTTTTTAAGGTAGAGGTTCAACCTTCTTGGTTCAGCTAGAGGTTGTATAGGTGTGTCGTTATGATTAAAAAGTTATATTATGATACAAGACCTGTATCGTAATAAAACTTTTTAATTTTGGCCTGTACGTAATGTTTTTCATAAGAATTTTGGTTTCAGTTTTATAATCTTTGTATTATAGTATCAGAGTAGATAAAAAAAACTAAGTGTGATTTTAAGTGTGAGTAAGTGTGACTAAGTTTACTGTGATTTTTAAGTAATATTTACGGAACGGTGTATCTGTCATAAGTTAAATAAATGATTGGAAATACCATAAACATTGGACTATCGTATAAATAAAGTCTTACCACTGGAAAAAGTGGCCCTATATTCGCAGTAAGACGGTATCTTACTATCTGCCCTTCACGCAACGGACACGATAAGGGCCATAAAAAGTCGCACGTGGCCGCATTCTCTCTCAGATCAAAAGGTATGGTAATACCTATGAATTGGTTGAGATTGACTGTTCCCAATGTCTTCAGGTTACTCAGTTTTCGAGCTGAAAGAAACATAAATATAAAAATCTTCATTTTGCCATGCGACAACTTTGTGCGGCTTTCTGTAAACTCCTATCCTACTTCCTACTAATATTATAAATGCGAAAGTTTGTGAGTTTGGATGTATGTATTTTACTCTTTCAAGACAAATACACTGAACCAATATTGATGAAATTTGACACAATTATTCCGTATACACTGGGATAACGTATAAGCTATAGAAATCATGATAATTCTACGGGAATAGGACGACATTGGAAAACGCCATATCACACGACAACAGTCCACGCGGACGAAGTTACGGGTAAAAGCTAGTCATTTTATTAAGTTACTCTTCTTTGTAAAGAATGATTCGAACTTAAAACAACCACGCTGCTCCAGTTCTAATTGGTAGGTTATTCATATTCCAAGAATGCTCTTAAGACATGCACCGCACGATATTTTCCTACCCCGAACATGGGATAAATTGCAAATACCATCATTCTCCTGCCCTTATTCCCATTCCACGAGTAACTGGGTTTCGGCAGAATATGATTTAATCGTATTTTTACATGTAGAATAATACAATAGATTAGAATAGACCACCCTCTTACAGCAGTGTCATAAAAGGCGACTAAGGTAAGTTGACCCATCGTGTAGTATCCGACTAAGTTGAATAGACCACCAGTTTTTTATCGAGGTGTCATAAAAGATGACAAAGGTAAGTCGATGTCAGGCAGGCGGCCAGTTGTAAATAACCTAACCAAATCATTTGTCATGTTAAAAACATGTTGTGCTAACTCCACTTAGAGTGGGATAAGGGCAGGATAATAATGAGTAATAGATACATACAATTTATCAGGCGCTTTGTATAGAAGAAAATCGTTTTAATAAGAATTGTTAAGAAGACGTTAATTTATAATTTTAAGTAGTTTTAAGTGGCTTATTAGGATCATTGTAAATTTAATAAAGTACTTCCATTGTAAATGTACCTTATAATAGTAAAGATGGAGAGTTCTATATTTTCGGAGAAATTCTGGGATATTTGTTAGCTATTGATGCGCGTAGCTGCGTGGAGGTACTAAGCTCCAAAAGAGAGGAGGGCTCTACCCACCAGTGGGATGGTAACCGGTACTGAAGGCTAGCAATAGTATAACTCACGTGCTCTGAAGTGAATGTCAATAACAACGTCTTCAAGTTGCGGCAACAAGCATGGTGTTTCGGTACAACCATGGATGTTCGCAGACAGAGGAAGGGGCGCGTCCCTGCTGTTCATACCTGTAAACAGAAATATCTTTAATATTTAAATGTGTTAATCTACTATATAAAAATAAGTCGGGTTTTCCTTCCTGACGATATAACTCCAGAACGCACGAACCGATTTCCACGGTTTTGCATTCGTTGGAAAGGTCTCGGGCTCCGTGAGGTTTATAGCAACGAAAATCTAGGAAAAATTTCAATAGAAAAGCGGGAAAATAGGGAAAATCATTTTTTAAATACAGCGCCATATCAAAACTACTGGATCAATTTTAATCATTTTTTTTACACTGACTGACATGGGATACATATTTTATACCCGTGCGAAGCAGGGGCAGGCCGCTAGTTATTATATATATATTCTGTCAAATGCAAAGCGTAATGGTAATGTGCGTACCAAAAAAGTTCAAAAGCTAGGATCGATTCCTACATATGACCCGGAGCATTCTTTCTTTTTTTCAAATTGCATTTTTTTATATATTTTTTTAAATTACCGAGCAAGGCTCGTTTACCCAGGAACTATTTATTAATATAAGTAAATACGGAAATAATTATATTATACAGAAACAGCTATAATGTATGAAAAATTTATGAAAAATTTTTCTTCTTCTTTCAGTTTCTCTCTAACTGGTGAAGATTGGCAAATACTTCCTTTTTTTGGCAAGAGTTCAGGAGCGTCCTAATTCCCCATCTATTCCCGAATGTTCCGTAAGCAAGGTCTCCTTTTTTTTGGGAGTTTTCCTATCATTATTTTCATTGCCTGCTTCTACATTTAGCATTATATAGATTCTCTTAACAAACGCGGATAAAAGCATAATAATTATAACTTCTGTTCTATGAATACCATACTTCACACAACGTACCATCTCTTTGTCGGTCTGCCTCTAGTCACATATACATTCACATTCATATTACCTTATCCTACTAATATTATAATCCTGCTAATATTATAAATGCGAAAGTTTGTGAGTATGGATGTATAGTTGTTACTCTTTCACGACGAATCCGCTGAACCAATATCGATGAAATTGTGTACAATATTTCCTTATACACCGGAATAACAAATAGGCTATAGGAAAGCTGTTAATTTTACAAGAATAGCATGACATTTAAAAAGCGCCATCTATTCTCAACCTATCACGCGACAACAGTCCACGCAAACGAAGTTGCGGGTAAAAGCTAGTAATCATATAAACGATTATAAGTAATTTATTTTAAAAATATAAAAAATGCATTTTAAAACAAGAAAGGGCGGTGGTGTACTCGACTCTTGTTATTTTCACTTCTTAAATCCGCCTATTCCCCACTGAGCTTTAACAACTTAACAAGTGACAGCTAAATTAAACTTTGCATTCTGCATATTTTATAAATTTTCCATTGACCGAAAACAGGGATAAAACTATATTCTTATATTTTAGATTAACTCATTTATATAAAAGATTTAAGATAATGTAATCTTTAATTATACATTCAAGTTCCTACAGGGAATGCTTTGCTTATACGGAGTTTGAACTGTCAAAGCTTTGATAAAAGTCAATCTAACCGCTGCTTAAATTCATTTAGACAAAATGGTAAGAATCTTACGACTTATTTCCAATCTCTTAGAATCTTTCTTACGTCGGAAATATAATTAAACCTACAATAAAATTCCGCAATACATACTAGACCAGTCTACATAAAGGTTTAAATTAAGTATAAGAGATATACTTATAGGTAAAGCATATTATAAAATTGAAGATTATTTGAATGTAAAAAAAAGCCTGGATGTGAAAATCCTTTCAGCTTCAAACAAAACTGCGTTTTAATAATGTAAAATTGAAAATAACAGATTGACCGCCGAGTTTCTTTATGGTTCTTTTCCGTAATAGCAACATTCCGAACCAGTTGTAGCTTCATTAATCATATTGATCATTGACCATTCAATAGTGCTTGAAAAAGCTTATTTGAATAAAAATAAAGTAAAATATAAACCTATTGGATTATTTAGTACCTAAGATCCTACGCTGTAACCCGGGACATATCGAAAATATGACAATGAAAAAAAATTGATAGAAATATGAATAAATATCAAAATCTTACAGTGACTAATGCTGGCCTGTCCATAGATGATTCCGAAGAATGAACAAAATACAAAGATTTTCAACATGATGGCGATTTTGGTACGCTGCCAAATGACCAACTATATATATGAAACCATTTATCGCGCAGGTGTATTATCTGTACGATTCTAGTAATTAGACATCCAATGACTAATAAGGTGTAAATGATTCAGATGAAATCTACGACGGTGCTGGGTGTGAAAAGAACACCGCTAAAGTTATAGTAGCCACAGAAAGCTGCAAAGAAAGCTTCCTGTGAGCAACCAGGTATAATACAGATCCTTATGATTCTCTTAGAGATAAATTTAAAGAAATAAACATCCTCACCGTAGCTCCACATTATATCCACACGTCATCGTGCTATGGTTTTATTTCACTTTAAGTGTAGCCCACGGCTTCACCCGCGTGGAAATGAATGTGTTACAATTTTTTTCCGCGTTAATCCCAGCCCGGGAAGAATTGTATTAAAAAATAACTAAGTAAAAAAGCCTCTATCTTACAATGAAAGTCGCATCACAATTGGATTCACCGTCCCGGAGAATGTATCTCAATCTTCCTCAAGAAATGCACAATCTTGAAATCGTACAAAAATCTTTCGATTAAATTTTGAGAAAATCGATCATATACAGACAGACAGCTTTTGGGGATTTAGTTTTAAAATAAGTATCATAAATCATATATGAGGTTTTACCCGCAACTCGCTCGCGTGGACTGCTGTCGTGTGACAGGTTGACTATAGATGGCACGTTTCAATGTTATCCTAATCCTGTATAATTAACAGGATTTCTATAGCCTATATGTTACTCCGGTGTATAAGGAATAATTGTGCCAAATTTCATAGATATTGTTTCAGCGGATTCACCGTGAGAGAGAAACAAACATACATCTATACTCACAAACTTTCGCATTTATAATATTAGTAGGAAGTAGGATTATAACATTATATATGATTATAACATATAGCATATTTATTTCGACTTTATATCGTATCCATTCTATTAGCATCTATCCTCCATAGGTTTAGATAAAACCATATGAAATAATATGATTTGAATATTTAAGAAATTGAAAAATAAAACTGCATTCAAGAAAATGCTTTTTTTAATTAAATGTTTATTTTCTAAAAAATAATATTTAATGCTTTTTGTATATTAAAAGCACAATTGCTTAATATTATGAAATAAATTCATCAAATACAGATCAGAGCCGATTAAGCCATTATAATCTGTAATTCTGGCAATAGTAATTATATTAGATTACAACCGATTAAACGATTATAATCTGTAATTCTGGCAATAGTAATTATGTTAGATAAGCCAATGTAAGGTAGCTAATATCAATTTGGTAAAGTCACTCTGTGATAGGAACTGTAGTATATTTCCTATTTTCATTCATTTTCTTGTAAAGGCTTCACATGGCTGTATGTTTGGGTTCTTAAAGTAGCCAGATTACATTAAATAATATTCTCATTCATTTGTTTCAGTTCTTATAATTATTGGTAGCAATCGCGCTTTACTAAAATGGCGTAAATACTATCAATAATTATAAATTCTTTGAAAGAAATATTTGATATATTTAATTGAAATAATTGAATTTGATTAATATTTAATGGTTAATGTTTGTTGGTAAGTAACTTTTTGACATGTTTGCATTTAGTTAAATACATTACGTTAAATTTAGTTACATTTACAGTAACAGTAGAAAAGTAATGAATTAACAACAACCTAACGAAGAATTCTACCATCAAACAACGAAAGGAACTGTATTACAACGGAGGCAGTGTGATGGTTTGAAGCTACATTTCTACCACAGGTGTTGCCAATTTGGTGCTTTTGATACTATCATGGATAAAAATACTCTTCCATCCATTTCTTTATATTTTTTTATACATATCTTCTTTCTATCACATGTATGCAGACGACGTCAAAATTTATGCGCAGTCCACGATTGATAATCTTACCACGGCTTTAAAATAAATCACTATCTGGATTAAAGAGCCAGTCCTATGGTCTTGATGTTAATCCCTGAAATTTCAGGCTATTATCATTGGTAGTCCTGGCCAGATTTCTAAAGTTGATTGCACTTGTCTTCCGTCGGTTAAATTTAATGGAGTCACGATACCCTACTGCGATGTAGTTAAGAATTTAGGTATTTATATGGACAATACTTTCAGTTGGTCGCATCACTTGAAAGAAGTGAGTAGGAGGTCATTCGCGGCTTTGAGTTCTTTACGACGAATAATTTATAGAATTAGGCGTTACTTTGCGGAGATCCATAATACAAAAGTAATAAAATTAAAGTTAGTAAAAATAAAATTATTTTGCTATAATCCGCGATGAAGTAAAATAGAAAATATATATAATGCTAAATGTAGAGTGGACAATCGGTTATCATACCTGATAGATGCAGGATTCGTAAAAAAAAAACACATGCACACACCAAAATCGCAAAGCTTTGCGATTTTGGTCGTGGAGTCTATCTCCTGATGATGCAATAGTGAACGTATATAGTGCTTGTGTATCGTGGTGGCGATGGTGGAGGTTTGTGCATGTGTTTTTTACGAATCCTGCATGTATCAGGTATGATAACCAATTGTCCACTCTACATTTAGCATTATATATATTTTCTATTTTACTTCATCGCGGATTATAGCAAAATAATTTTACTATTACTTTTGTTTTCTTTACGACGATTACGCTATCTTCTTCTTATTCCTACCAAAATTATGCTCGCACAGACTTTGCATCTTCCTATTCTTGATTATGCTGACACGAGCTATATAAATTTAACCCAAGACCAGTTAAATAAACTTGAGAGACTCCAAAACATCAGCATTAGATACATATTTAATTTTCGTAAATATGATCATATTTCGAAATTTCGTGCTTGTCTCAATCCGTTTTCGTTGGAATTTACATTGTCTTTCTCTTCTGTACTGTGTTATTTAACTCCACAACTCCGTACTATTTAAAGAGTTCTTTTGAGTTTTTGGCATTCTATTATCGTAGACCCGTTCGCCAAACAACCATGCTTACAACATTAAAGATGCCTGCGCACAGCAGCAAGTTCTACGACAGGTCTTTTGCAGTTCAAACTATTAAGCTTTGGAACTCTTTACCATTGCCTATAAGGCAATCGGAAAGGTTATTTTTGTTTAAAAACCGTCTTAAACAGCATTTCTCTTCTCTTGCTGTGTTACTGTGACATTTGAAGCGTGACGATTTTTATGTATGAACACTTGAAGTAAATAAGGCACTAAATACCTAAAAATTAAAATTTGAACTTGGTTCGAATTTTAATTTTTAGGTACTTGAAGTGTTCATATTATGTACTTTAAATGAATTATAATTATTTTTTTTTTTTATGTATTTGTATATTGTATGTCTCTATGTATATATTTATGTATGATCTATCTATCTATGTTTATGTATTTAATCGTATATATATAAGTAAGTAACGGCCTGTTACTATCCCACTGCTGGGCATAGGCCTCTTCTCTCCGTTTTTTTTTTTGGAGAGAAGGATTGGAGCTAAGACCTACCACGCTGCTCCAATGCGGATTGGTAGGTTACACATATCTCCAGAATTCTCTAGAGATATGCAGGTTTCCTCGCGATGTTTTTCTTCACCGAAAAGCGTGTGATAAATTGTAATTGTCAATTAGACACATAAGTTTTACTAGAAAACTCATTGGTGCCTGCCCGGGGTTTGAACCCTAGACCTCCTGGAAAGAGGCGCACGGTGTTACCGCTGGGCTACCACAGCTTGATATATATATCTAAATTAATATTCTTTAATATCCACACCACCTACTATATATACGTGTCCTTTGCCCTTTTATCAGCCTGGTTGGCTGAAAGAAATCGTTATTTAGCGATAAGTCCGCCAGATTGTATAACTACTTTAGTAATATGTATTTTTGAATTTCTTTTATTTATTTATATACAAATTTACATTATATTTTTAAATATTTTCTATATAATATAAAAAATATATATTAATTAAAATAGTATCATAATAATAATAATAAATATGTATTTACTATTATTATTAGTTTTTACTGTTACTAATGTGGTGTTCAATAAAAGTGTGCATTCATTCATTCATTCCTTTATAATTTTTTACAATGAATAGATATGGATTTATTTTGAAATATATATTAATATTGACTTGGATAAATGTTCTTATTACTAGAAAAAAAAACCAACTCGATCCCTTCAAAGGTGTTAGCTGCACAGAGCGATTTATTGGAACATACCTTGGTGTCCGAGTATTTTCGTGAGTCACGTATATCTAAAAATTCTAGAAATTTCTCGCTAAATTCTAACGTGTTGATATGTTTACTACTGGTTCCTCGCAGGAAGCACCTTTTGGACGTCTGCCACGTCCAAAAGGAGCTTCTGACTGATCCTAATAATCAAATATTCTTTGTAGGAAATTTTCCCATTTGAAATCCATCTTCCTACCAACCTAAAGTGCCTGTCGATGTTAGTTACTAAACCATTTGTTAAAAAGTTGTGTAAATTTATTGTAGATAATAAGTTAAAGTTGTAACTATTTTAATTATATCGTTAATTTCATTTCATACCAAAATCCATATTATACATTATTTTAGGTAGTTAGTTCATTTGGTGCATTCTCTTCGAGGCAAATTCTAAATTCCATTACTCGTGTGTTTGCCATTTTACGTGACACTGGCAGAGTGATTTGCGCCCAATTTGCGCTGTACAGGCCTGGCTGTAAAGCAAGATAATAATAATAATCTATATCCAGCATCCTCGTCTATATAATTTTAATCTTCAACACCAGTGTTATTATATTATCAATCAATCAATATATCAATTTTTTGATTTTCGTTTAATTACTATAATCGTACAGATAACGCACCTGCATGATAAATGGTTTCATATATATAGTTGGTTGGTTGACAGTGTATCAAAATCGACACCATGTTTAAAATCATTGTATTTTGTGCACTCTTTGGAGTAATCTATGGGCAGGCGACCAGCATTAGTCAATGTAAGTTCCAAACAAATTTTCGTCATTTTTCTAGGGTTACAGCGTAAGGTCTTACTGAATTAAATAACAAAACAAATTATTTAATTTACTTCCGATATTGCTTATGATTGTATAATTTAAATCTGTACTGGTTAAATCTGCTTGTTAGAGTGACTTTTATCAAAGCTTTCACAGTTCTAACTCCCTCCAGGCAAAGCTATTATACCTGTAAGAACATGTGTAATTAAAGATTATATACCTACATTATAACGTTTATATGAATATAAAGTTATATGAATAAGAATAGATATGTGACTAGAGCGAGACCGAAATAAAGAATAATGGGTAGTGTCATGTCGAATGGTAAGAGATAATTGAAGAAAAAAACATATGCCGATCTTAATAAGAGTAGACCAGAAGGCAGGAGAAAAATTATAACTTTGCGAGTAGGATAAAAACGTTTAAAATTTTCCCAATCTTTTAATAACGTATAATATAAGCTGTATTTGGGTCACTTACTTAGATACAGCCTATATGAAACTCACAAAGAGGGGAAAAGTTGCTAGGAAAGGCGTTGTAGGAAATCTTGGTTACGGATCAATCGGAAATAGACGGTAATTAAAAGCGCTCCCAAACTCTTTCATCTTGACAAAATTAGGTAGGAATATGCAGAGCTTTCAGCTTCCACTTGTTTGAGAGACAAAGAAAATAACTTTTAAAATTATAACTGTAGAATTAAATAAATTAAATTAAAATAAATATTTCTGTTTACAGGTATCAACACCAGGGACGCGCCCCTACCTGTTATTGCATATGTCCATGGTTGTACCAACCCCCCATGTTTATTACCGCTTCGTGAAAACCTTGTTATTGACTTGATCTTCAGAGCACGTGAGTTATGAGCTATTGCTTGCTTAAAGTACAGCTTTTTAGCTGGATGAAGGCTTCGTATCTTTGCAGAAAAGTACTTAGTAACTAACTTAGTTAACTTAGTTCATCGACGTATTTACAATGCACATTAATAGTTAATACATATCCCAGGATGTCCTGTCAGGATGGACAGGTTTCCTGTTTTGCGTCACTGAAAAGAGCCTGATAAATTAGAATTATCAGTTATTAGTTTACGTTAAACAAAAATATCCTTCTAAAAACCCTCCTTAAAAAATATGTAGTAGTGTGACATATATCGTGCTACAATTCTGTTATATCCTTTCGACCAAACATAGGTAAAGTCGTATACAAGCGAAGAAAGTAACGAAGTATTTTATAATATTGAAGAATTTCTAAATTTTAAACCTTATTAATAATGTTACACGTCTTTATGAATATAATATAAATATAATAGTGATAAGAATAATAACATGTTAATTTTGATAAATATAATAATTTAATAGCTAAAAATTAATATTAGTAAAATAATATGTAATAAAAGATAATATTATATCAAATTATACAATGTATGATTTGCATGCTTATAATACGCAGAATGTGTTGTTCTAGGTCATATTTATGTGACATCACTGTGTACCACAAAAGCTGTGATGGCCTAGCGGTGCGACCGTGTGAATCTCTAGAGACGATCATGGGTTCAAACCCGGGCAGACACCAATGAGTTTTTCTATTAAAACTTATGTTTCTAATTGATAATTGCAATTTATCACACGCTTTTCGGTAAAGGAAAACATCGTGAGGAAACCTGCATATCTCTAGAGAATTCTGGAGATATGTGTAACCTACCAATCCGCATTGGAGCAGCGTGGTAGGTCTTAGCTCCAATCCTTCTCTCCAATAACGGAGAGAAGAGGCCTATGCCCAGCAGTGGGATAGTAACAGGCCGATACTTACTGTGTACCACATTAAACAATAAATAAATTTGAATTTGAATTTGAACTATTCGCGACGCACGCCTCGCGATGTCTATACGCGGCCTAACTATTTTCTTTTTAACTATTTATAATTATTTTCTTCTTTCAGCCCGAAAACTTAGTAACATAGCTACATTGGCAACCATCTCTCTTAACACAATCATAAGCATTAACATACCTTACGATCTGCAAGAAAATGCGGCCACTTGCGACTTTTTATCAAACGCATCCTGTCCGTTGCGTGAAGGACAGATAGTACAATATCGACTAACTACGAAGATAGAGAATTTTTTCCCTGTGGTAAGACCTTATTTTTAACATAGTCTTAATTTCTTACCTGATGGATAATGGACTGCTGTGTGGTATCCTGCTGAGTATAATAGACCATCTTCATTTCTTATCTAGGTGGTGTAAAAGGCGACTAAGGTAAATTTATCTGCTGTGTGGTATCCGGCTGAGTAAAATAGACCACCCACATTTTTTACCGAAGTGTCTTAAAAGTTGATTAAGTTACGTTGACACGTCGTGTGATGTCCGGCTGAGTAGAATAGACCACCCTAATTTCTTACAGATGTGTCGTAAATGGCGATTAAAGTAAGATGACCCATCGTGTAGTATCCAGCTGATTAGAATAGACCATCCTCTTTCATAATGAGGTGACGTAAAAAGCGCCTACAGAAAGTTGACGTCAGGCAGATGGCCGGTTCTAAAATACCTTTCCGAATCATGTGACAACATGTTTACAGCATGTTCATCGCGGATCAACTTACCTTAGTCGCCCTAAGGTACGTTGAATCGCCGTGATTGTGTTGACTCGCCATGTGATTTTACGACATTTCGCTCAGAAATATGGGTGGTCTATTCTACCCAGCTTAAGCGTATAGATCAGATATCGTTTCTAGGCTAACTATAGGCTATAAACTAGGCTTCTCTTTTGTTCCAGGGCACTCAAGCCACACTCGAATTCAGAATCGTTGATAACGACAAAGACCAAGAAGCGATTACATGCTTCAGGTTCCCAATTAGGATAACACCTGCGCTAACTGCAAATTAGAGGAAACAAAGTTTAGTGCCTGTTTCACAAGTTACCAATAAACTGTCAGTTAACTTATTCGGAACATATCTGACATATATCTTGAAATTTTCCGTTCCTCAGGTTTCTGATAGGTTTATTCAGCACTTAAAGTCCCTAATAAGTTAACAGGTACATCTGGCTGTTATTTTGTTTATCTGCTGGATAGCAAATGCTTATTTCAAAATGGCTGTGATTTTATTTTTTTTAATTTTCACTTATTATCTCTAAAGAGACCTAAATATCACTAAAGAGACTCGAAAGTCCCTTTTTAGAACATTTATCTGCTACTTAGTTTATTTGTCGGTTAACTACCCGACACTTTATCAGTAACTTGTGAAACAGGCCCTTAATGTTGCAAACTTTATATACCGAAGTTTTCTGTTTTAACGCTTTCTTTTATTAGTTTTTCATAAATTTTGACGATGTATTTTAATCAAAACATGAATATTGAGTCGAAACTTAAAACTTATAAAAAAAAGACAGTGAAGCATTTCATATATCAAATACTAAGCTGGCTCTCTTGACGATGATCGTCTCTAAGACCTATGAAAAACTAATAAAATATTGATTTTATAACTAATAAAATATTGCATTCAAGTTAATTTGTTTCATTAATCGCCTTAACTTATATGGTCATATACCGGACATAGTAAGGGTATTTCAATAATATAATTAACGTGCAAGATTCCAACTTCACATACATTCACGTTACATAAAAGCTTTTAAAAAGGAAGATGGCGTCGGAAATAAAGTGAAACATTTTGTCAAATACTAAGCCGGCTGTCTCGACCGGAATAACATATAGGCTACAGAAATCCTGTTAATTCAACAGGAATAGGATGACGTTAGAAAGCGCCATCTATTATCAACCCATCACGCGACAAAAGTCCACGATAACGTAGGTGTGGGTAAAATCTAGTTTTAAATTAATATTATTACTAATATAATATTACTAGCAATTTCCAGCGGCTCCGCCAGCGTGGAAGGTTTAAAACCATAATATAGTCTTTTGATAACCCTAAAAATGGTTAGGGTGGGTTAATCTTAAAAGCTAGATATATGCTGTCGAGGACTTTTATTTGGAACTTTTAGAGAGGAACAATTTTGTAATACATGATTTTTGAATAACTATTACCGTTTACTCAGCGCACGCAAAGTTTTAAATTTTGCCGTTTTTGTACTATTTTTTATTGCTGCTCCTCGCCTATTTATTTTAGCGTTATGTTATATAGCCTATAGCCTTTCTCGATAAATCGACTATCTTACACTGAAAGAATTTTTCAAATCAGTCCAGTAGTTCCTGAGATTAGCGCGTTCAAACAAACAAACTCTTCAGCTTTATATATTAGTATAGATATATGATTATAATGTAGCATGTTAATAATACACGTTGAAAGGGACGGAAACATTTTATATATGTTCTACTGCCATCGAGCTTAGCCAAATTGTGCCGATTTATAAGAGTTAAGCAAAAGAGCCGTGTGATTGTTTCACTCGCTAACGCCGGAAACGTTAATGGAAAAGAAAATCGAAAAGTAAATTGTTCTTGATGGGGAAATATATGTGGAATTGTCACAACTAAGTAAACCTAGATACCCGTTAAAACTGAAATGGTTCAAAATTGCTAAAATTTATAGATTACTAGCTTTTACCCACAACTTTGCAGCAGGGGTCTTCTCACTCGCCCGAAGACGGGTGTGGTACGGGCTTCGAGGCGTACCTCCTTACCCGGGCCATTCCTCGTAGGCCTTAAAGCCTGGTTATTTGTTTAGGCCTGTTGGCCTAGGCTCTGGCCAATGGCTGAGCCTGAGGGGGAAATGTCGTTTTCTTTCTTTAAACGAAGGAAGCGATGTGTCCTCTTCATTCTTGTCGTGGGTGTTCCGTGGGTTGTCAGGTTCGGGGGTGTTGTCAGTCCAGTGTGGGGTCTAGTCCGGGTTCGTGTCGTCCTGCTCGTCGCTCAGTTCCGCGTCTAGCGGTCCGGGAGACCGCAGAAGCTCGCGAGGTAATGGACGTCCCTCAGGTGGACAGGCGTGCAGCGGGGCTATACAGTGGAGATGTACATGCGCGCTGTGATCCGCCCGCGCGAACATTCGGCGCGCAAGCACAACTTTCTACGCGTGGACTTTTGTGGCGTGATAGTTTGATAAAAGATGGCGGTTTTCAATGTCACCCTATTCCTTTAGAATTAACAGGATTTGTATAGCCTATATGTTATTCCGGTATCATCTCCTGCCCTTATTCCACTCTATGTGGGGTCGGCATAACATGTTATAAACATGATGTCACATTATTTGACTGCGTTTTTACGAACAGCCGGCTGCCTGACGTCAACTTACCTCTGTCGTATTTTACGACATCTCGGTAAGAGAGACGATAGTCTATTCTACTAGACCGGATACCACTCCGTGGGTCAACTTACCTTCGTCGCCTTTTACGACACCTCGGTAAGAAATAAGGTTGGTCTATTCTACTCAGCCAGATACCACACGGCGGATCGACTCACCTTAGTCGCCTTTACAACACCTCGGTAAGAAATGAGGGTGGTACTATTCTATTCAGCCGGATACCAAACGGCGTAGCCTATATGTTGTTCCGGTATATAATTAATTGTTGTTCCAAATTTTATCGATATTGGTTCAGCGGATTCGCCGTCAAAGAGTAACAAACATACATCCATTCTCACAAACTTTCGCATTTATAATATTAGTAGGATTATTGGAGAATTCTGTGGATGCACATATCCACAGAATCATCTAGAGATATGCAGGTTTCTGCACGATGTTTTCCTTCACCGAAAAGCGCGTGATAAATTTCAAATATCAATTAGACATAAGTTTTAAGAAAAAAAAATCAATTCATTTTTGCACGCCGGTTTGATACCGGTTAACTAATAGTAAATAAATAATTTTATAATCCATTAAAAATAATTCAGGTTTCAGGGGATTATTTAGATTATTAGGTAAGCAACTAACAAATCTAACGCGAGTGACTTCTTTATGTAGGTAGTAGTAAAACTATAATTTTGCATAAATAAATTTAATTTCTATTAATATATACAAAGTACTTTCTATTACTTTTCATGAACCAGTATTTATATTTTGAAATATTAATGTAATTACATGTAATATTCAAATTATTTGTCGTGTTCAGCTTCGTCATCACTGGCTAATTGTTTAGGAGCAAAGCCAGGGGTCAACGCTCTAGCGGCGACTCTGACGTCAATCCGGAAGCACATAACAGGTGAGGTGTTGTGATCACGGACCCGCAGTTCAACAGGTATAGTGACACCCTGGAAAAGTAAGGTAAACATTACAGGGTACAGTAGTTGCCACCGATGGAAACGATGTAACTCAAACCACGGTATGTTATCTTAGAACTAAAGGTACTGAACCCTTTCAACGGGTGGAACTCGTGGCACATGTAGGGCACGATTTTTCCTTGCCCACTGTGGTTCGTGCCATGGTGGACAGGGAGCGATCGTGGGCAGCGATGGTTTCTGCGAGCACGTTATTTCGCGGAAGGAGACGGCGGAGCGGATCCGGGAAGTCCAGTCCTTGGATCCGATCCGACGTAGGCGAGCTGGCTGCAGGCGACTCGCTCAAGATCATCGCATGCCACCCTTACGGGGACCTTCCAGGCGTTTCGATCGGGGGTAAAAGCTAATATGTTACAATATGAACTAATTCTATCAAGGTGCAAAAATGGGACTCTATTTTTAGTTTTGTTTTTTTAGTATGAATGTTCGTAGTGTTTACCTGAATTATGTTGTTGTTAACAAATATCCTCGGAGTGTAAACCACAGTTTGGCCGCCATTTATAGGGCACTGGTTACCTTCAAGATGGCGGCATGGCATACCCGCGTCTCCCATATCATGGCTGGTCGGTCGATTGTTCCTATAGCCAGTAAGCTGCGCCCACATGTTACGTATAGTTCCGGCTTAAAACAATAATAATCTTGTCAAACAGCTCAGTTACAATTGTTGGAAAATAGAATGGTTCAACGGCGACAATTCCAGCGTAATTAAATACAGTGCATCCTACTGGAACACTACGCCTTAGCGCAACTGTAAACAGTGCATCTTCCGGTACATCCAAACCAGGAATGCTGTGAAGGACCCGTCCGCGATACTCTTATGTTTAAGTGACGATTAAACTCTTGTACTTGTCGCCTGTACGTATTCTTTTCCCCATCCGTCGGGTCATCGTCTTACACTGCTATTTTCAATGGACCTTAGAATCGTCTTAGGACTTAGAAATGAGTGCATTTTATATAAAAGTAATAATAAAATTATTTTGCTATAATTCGCCATGAAGTAAAATAAAAAAAATATATTTTGCTAAATGTAGAGTGGACAATCTGTTTTCATATCTGATACATTCACGATTCGTAAAAACACATGGACAGACCTCCACCACAATACACAAGCACTACACACGTCCACTATCACAAACTCAACAATCTGTTACTTTCTGCTGGGCGTATGCCTCCTCTCTCCGTTTTTTTGAAGCTAAGACCTACCACGCTGCTCCAATGCGGATTGGTAGGTTGCACATATCTCCAGAATTCTCTAGAGATATGCAGGTTTCCTCACGATGTTTTCTTTCACCGAAAAGCGTGTGATAAATTGCAATTATTAATCATTATAAGTTTAACTGAAAAACTCATTGGTGTCTGCCCGGGTTTGAAACCGTGACCTCGTCGAAAGAGTCGCACGTTAGCGCTGGGCTATCACAGCTTTTTTCATGGCTTTATACTTACGTGCAATAAATGTTACTCGCACGTCAATGGTGGTACCAGCTGTCACTACGCATGGTGGAGAGGTACACCCCGAGATAGTAACGCTCCTGGGTAATGCGCCGGTTTGCACGCCTGTAAAAATTATGGCATTTTATTAATCTGTAACTAAATTTAATTTTTATACATAAAAATATAAAGAATTATAGAATGATAGGTGATGTGTATAATAGACAAAGTAGGAACCGACATAAGCTTGCGGCTCCTGCTTTGCGCCTTGCAAAAGTACGTAAGTCGTTTGTGGGTCCGGGTATAAGATTCTATAATAAAATTCCGCAATCAATTTTAGCTTTGCCATTACAGCAGTTTAAATACACTATCAAAGAGAGGCTGATACAAAAAGCCTACTACACTGTTGAGGATTATTTAGACGATAAGAATGCGCTACTGTCTGACCCTGTACAAGATAGTAATGACTTAATGTAACTAGATACAAGTATTATGTTGAAAAGAGCAACTGCCGAGTTTCTTCCTGGCTCTTCTCGGTAGAAACAGCTTTCCGAACCAGCAGTAGAATTGACGATTCAAAAGCACTTGTTTACAAGTTTATTTAAATTTTAAAAAAAATTTGAATTTGTACCTATTGATATCTTGATAAACGGATGAGCACGGTATTTAAAACTGAACAAAATAATCGGCCTTTTTTTAGATTGACTATATGCTGTTAACCCTAACGACTTTTACAGCATCAAGTGCGGACAGAAGTATCATCGAAGTTGAGAAATGCGGAGAATAGAAACTCCACTAGCGGCGGGGAACATAAAAATATTCTTTATTCAATGAAGCTTGTTAAGAAGTGCTTTTGAATCGTCAACTCTACTGCTGGTTCAGAAAGCTGTTCCTACCGCGAAGAGCCAGCAGGAAACTTGGCGGTAACTCTTTTATAAATATAATTCTTATTACTAGTTACATTAAATAGTTATTACTGTCTTGTACAGGGTCGAAGAGTAGCTACGTCAACGCATTTTTATCATCTAAGTATTCCTCTACAGTACAGTAGTCTTTATGTTATTAGCCTTTTATTAATAGTATTTTTAAATTACTATAATGGCAAAGCTAAAATTGATTGCGGAATTTTATTATAGAATCTTATACCTAAACCCACAAACGACTTACGTACTTTTGCAAGATGTATATAATAGACAAATCAGGAACCGGCATAAGCTTACGGCTCCCGCTTTGCGCCTTGCTTGTATTGTTGTTGTTGTTGTGTTGTTTGTTGTTTGTATATGATTCTAAGATAAAATTCGGGCATCGGAGCTTAAGCCAGAGTCGGCCTTATATATTATAATAACTATATTTTTCCTTTACACTTATCAAATAAATAGGAAACAATTTTCTCACAAAAATCAACCCATTTATTGTTTTTCAACAACTTGTCACTTATTGATGGCGACAATGTTTTTTTTATGTAACACTAGATTTTAAACGCGACTTCGTTCGCGTGGACTGTTATATGTCGATAATAGTTGGCGCTTTTCAATGTCATCCTATTCCTGTAGAATTAACAGGATTTATATAGCCTATATGTTTGTTATTCTGGTGTATAAGGAATATTTGAGCCAATTTTCATCGACATTGGTTCAGCGGGTTCGCCGTGAAAGAGTAACAAACATACACCCATACTCACAATCTTTCGCATTTATAATATTAGTAGGAAGGATAGAATGGGATAGGATTATTGAACTATCTATGCGAAGGGGGTATTTGAAACATGTTATAACAATATGACTGGCCCATTGGCGCAGTGGGTAGTGATCCTGCCTTCAGCTCCGCAGGTCGCGGGTTCGATTCCCGCCGAGAGCCAACATTTTCTATAAATGAATTTGTTGGTCTTCGAGCCAGGGTGTATATTTGTATTTAAGTATGTATTTGAAAAATATATAAGTATATATTCACCACTTGTCTATCTACTATGTATTAAGTTACTTACTTTGGGGACAGATGACCTTGTGTGTAAGTGTCCCATATATTTATTTATACATTTACTTACATCTTTGCACGTTGAGGTTACCGTAAGCAGTTGCAATTAATGCAATTATAAGTAATACAATTTTAAACATGTCTGTAATATTAAAATCCTTGTGTTTATCCGTAATTAATACTGTATATTTATTTATGCAAGCTATAAGTGATTTGTTTCAAACAATATAATTTCCGTTTATATATACCTTAGTTTTATCTTACATATTTCGCTTGTACATTTGTGTTAATTATATTGATAGCTACATCGTTAAATTTGTTGATTAAAATCTATTTATTCGTGTTATCTTTAATATTCAAATGAGTACTTACTAATATTATTTACAAAAGTTTGTGAGTATGTTTGTTACATTTTCACGGCGAATCCACTTAATATCGATGAAATTTGGCACAATTATTCCTTATACACCGGAATAACATTTAGGCTATAGAAATCCTGTTAATTCTACAGGAATATGATGACACTAAAAAACGCCATATATTATCAACCTATCACGAGATATTTCACGCAAACGAAGTCGCAGGTAAAAGCTAGTAGATAATAAAGCTGGACGTTAAGACGTTAAGCAAGTTGCGGTGGGATATAATAGGATTATCTGAAGTCCGAAGAGGTCCGAGGGAGTCCTCTCCGGCAACAAGTCCCTCGTCAACATCATCCTCCTACCCTTATCCCATTCTAAGTGGGCTCAGCACAACATGTTACAAACATGTTATCATATAATTTGGCTACGTATTTTACGACCGGCCGCCTGACGACAACTTACCTTAGTCGTATTTTACAACTCCTCAGTAAGAAAGAGGGTGGTCTATTTTACTCAACCGGATATCACACGGTGGGTCAACTTACCTTAGTCGCCTTTTATGACATCTCGGTAAGAAATGAGTTTGGTCTATTTTACTCAACCGGATACCATCGGCGGGTCGTCTTTCCTTAGTCGCCTCTTACGACAAACAAGTCCCTCGTCAACAATATTGTTCAAATCGGCAGTGTCGCGTTCCTTATATTCTGAATTAACAAAAGGATTTGCTTAAAGTTATACAGATTTACGCACCGAATACGACCCATTCCGATGAGGAGATAGAGATCATGTATGAGGATATATCTCGAGCCATACGTACCTCTAGCACCTACTTCAGTGTTTTGAGGGGGGATTTCAACGCAAAATTGGGTAAGCAGAGCGTAACAGTCGAAAATACGGCCATTCGGCTGTGGGCAAAGGAACTAGTATGGCGTTTTCTTAGAGAGGGGTGTCTCTATGCGATGAAGTCCTTCTTCGAGAAGCGGCCACATCGGAAATGGACTTGGATGAGTCCCGCGGATGTGGGGAACTTTGGGGGAAAATCGAACTAGCTAGGTTTCATTTAAAAAAATGACGTTTGATCCCTATTTTCTGGCACTGAAAAAGTGCTAAAATGTTGTATATAGAATGTAAATATTTTAGCTGTCACTTGTAAAGTTATGACAGCTCAGTTGATAACGGGACTAATGAAGTGAAAATACCTGGGTATTACCTGAGTATACTTGGGTAATACCTGAGTCCTGTTATTACCAACCTTGTTTGCTATATTTATTTTTACACTTTTTTATAATATAAAAAAAAATACTGAGCATAGCTCGGTCAGATACTTATTTTCATTTGTATAATGGTTTTGTTATCGTTTCTAATATTTCTGTAGAAGAACCATCGGGAACAATAGTTTATCGTATTACTATTATTTTAAAATTATAATGGGTTGTAATTAGATTGCAAAGATTCACGATTCAAACTTCTATCTGTATTTATCACTCTTTAATCTTTAAATGAGTTAATCTATACTAATATATAAAGCTGAATAGTTTTTTTGTTTGAATTCTTTCAGTGTAAGCTATTTATTTATCGAGGAAGGCTCAATAGGCGATATAGGCTATATAACATCACGCTAAGATGAATAGGGGAGGAGCAGCAATAAAAAATAGTACAAAAACCTGAAAATTTAAAGCTTTCTTTGCGTGCGCTGAGTAAACGGTAATGGTTATTCAAAAATCATGTATTACATAATTGTTCCCCTCTAAAAGTTCTAAATAAAAGTCCGCGACAGTATGTCTAGCTTTTAAGGTTAACTTTAACCATTTTTATGGTTATCAAAAGACTACATTACGGTTTTAATCATTCATCAGGCGAAGCCGCTAGCGATTGCTAGCTTAATATAAGCTTAATATAAATTGTTTCTTTTATAATTATGTACTGTATAACTGTGTGTTTTCCAAATAAAATAAATATAGTGCTCTTAAAAATTCAAGTATCAATGACACAAAATCTTTAGATATATTAAAATATCGATTTAATCTTAATGGAACACCACGTGATATAAATCTACATAAATATTTTATTCGAATTTCCATTTCCAAAAATCAGAATCAGATCATCTTGATATATTTCAAATTAAACTAATGCATAAGTTTATCTATAAATTATTAACCGATAAAGATTAACATTAGTACTGTTGCTTTACAAATAAAGTTACATGCAAATTGAATAGATTAAAGCAATCTTATCAAATGGCGGTATAACATAATATAAAAGAGTAAACTAACGGTCTGTTACTAACGCACAATCGAAGCGGAAATCTAGCTAGTGTAAAAACGCAGCCGTGTCGATACTGCAAGCAAGCAAGCAAGCAAGCCATGACGTCACATCTTGCCACAGCCTTTCGCGCCATTTTGACGTGGGAGATGTGACAGCCGCTGTCATTAGCAGCTAGCCCGCGGATAGCGGATGAGAGTTTGCTTTGATTTCATTTTAGCATTTTTTATGAAAAGAATAAAACTGATTTAGAATACTTCTTTTATTAATACAAGTAGTTTTGTAACACTAGCCTTTTTTTAAATGTAAAATGTATAAAAACGACGATATTTTAGTTTATACTTATGCAATAACCAAAAATCTAAAAACAATTATGGTGACTAATTATTAAGATAATTGTTGTGTATTTATATTATTTTCACTTTAGGAGGTCACGGGTTCGAACCCGGGCAGACACCAATGAGTTTCTCTGTTAAAACTTATGTCTAATTGATAATTGCAATTTATCACACGCTTTTCGGTGAAGGAAAACATCGTGAGGAAACCTGCATATCTCTAGAGAATTCTAGAGATATGTGTAACCTACCAATCCGCATTAGAGCAGCGTGGTAGGTCTTAGCTCCAATCCTTCTCTCCAAAAACGGAGAAGAGGCCTATTCCCAGCAGTGGGGATAGTAACAGGACGCTACTTACTTACTTACTTACTGAGAACATAGAAATACATATTGTAAACGGATATTACAAGAGGTCACTGTTATCATGCGTATTACCAGTATAGCTGTTTGATAACGAACTCGCCGCGGCTCCCGTCATCGAGCGTCCTACGAACACACTCGAGTGCCCGGCGTAATGCGCAATAACAAATGGAGGTTGCGATGGCAAAGGAATAACAAGCCATATTGTGTGATGTTTGCTTTGGGATATGGTATTCATTACTAATGCGGTAATACAAAATTAATGTATAGAAACCGGCTATACTCACGTGTTATTTTATCGGATGAGCCCGATTAGTTTGCGAGCTGCTACACGCAGTTCCCGCCGCAATAACGCCGCGTAAAGAGCTCATGAATAAGAGCCCCGTATGGGCTTGAAACTAGTCTCATCCGATAAAATAAATAAATAAATATATGGGACACTTACACACACGGTCATCCGTCCCCAAAGTAAGTAACTTAATACTTGTGTTATGGTAGACAGACAACTGGTGAATATATACTTATATATTTTTTAAATACATACTTAAATACAAATATACACCCAGGCTCAAAGACCGACAAATTCATTTTTAAAGAAAATGTTGGTCCTCGGCGGGAATCGAACCCGCGACCCGTGGAGCCGAAGGCAGGGTCACTACCCACTGCTCCAACGAGCCAGTCAAAAATAACATGTGAGTATAGCCGGTTTCTTTACATTAAATATGAATTCCACTCACGATAGTTTAAATTCAAAAAAGCGGTAATAAAAGTTGAATTATAGTTCAGGGTTTATTTAACACTCACTTCTGGACCTTCTTTAATAAATATAAAAACAAATTTTATAAAAAGCCGTATTTATTGATTGGAAGTGTTTTCAATTCGGCAATTGGACTTATAATTTAACATTCTAACATACATACACTTATCGCACATATTCTTAATTTCTTTAATCACTCCTAACAAATAGTTTTTACCAAATCGTAATTCACCATTAAGAAAACGTGAGATCTAATTTCAATGGATTTTATATACAGGCTGGTACCGACCATACGACATTAATCTTAATTCTAGGTAATCTACACACTTTACTACATTAAAAAAACAGTTAATTTAGTGAAGTAATTTAGCCACAGAAATTATTTTTACGTTGTAAATAAAAGATACATGATATAGAAGGGTGAATGACCGTATCACATTTCGTATGTAATGCATTACCTTGACCGTGAGACTAAAGTGTGTGAAAATAAATGCGAAGGAGACAAAACTGTCATTATTGTTTTTATGTTTTTTTAATGCGTCGCACCATGTCAGTCAACCATTATTAAAAAAGCCAGACTTCAATAAAATATTTATTTTGGTAAAAAAAAAAATTATCGATGTTTAACAAGATTGAATTGAACCACCGTGTGGTATCCGGTTAAGTAGAGTAGCCCACCCTCTTTCTTACCAAGTTGTCGTAAAATACGTCTAAGGTAAATTGATGCCAGTCAGGCGGCCGGTTGTTAAATACGTAACCAAATCATATGACATGTTAATATCATGTTGTTCCGACCCCACTTAGAGTGAGATAAGGGCAGGAAGATGATGATTTAACAAGATTGAATTAAACCAAAGTTATTTTATACGAGTGAGTGGATTAATTTAATGTCGTTTCATTGGTACCACTCTATATGACATTTATAATCAAAACTATAATTAGTACTTTTAAATTAAACGAAACTACTCTATAAATATCGCATACTTAATATTAATATTAAACAATAATTCAAATGCTTTATTTATTCATTACAATTAGATCACGTTATCTAAACTTTAAAAACTACGCACTATAATATAAAATATTGATAAAAATCACAGATTTATTGGCCACATAATTATGGCGAACCGTTCTACAAAGCTTACTCCATTGAATCATTAATAACAGTTTTCTCCACTACCAATGAAGGATTGATATTTATAATTTCTTTCAGCCTATTCAAAGTAAATGGGACCATTTTATTACAAAATGGCATCATTGTCACTACATCGTTTGATTCGTCCGAAGGCTTTGTTCCATAGTACGAAAATTCATCTATTTCGGTACAATTATAAGGTAATTTAGTTGTAGATTTCCTCGCAAACGTCTTAGACATGGGCAATTTTGTTGTAGATTTCCTAGCAGTTTTTTTAGCTGGTATAACTGATATATCATCGCTCTTACGTTTTGTTCCTTGTACCTCGTTATCTTCATATAAATCTAGGTCTATTATCGGGACATTATGTTTGGGAACCAAAGTGTATTTCAATATTGATTGATGGTTCGCGACAACGTGATTTTTAATGTCCTTCATGTTTGAAAACTTCTGGGGGCACATACTACAAGCGTACAGTAAGCCCTTAGATTCGACGTTTATCGTGTTCAATTTACTGAACACGTAGTTAACCGACATATTTGGATGGGCACTCTTGTGGTGTTTGAAATACGCGCTAACGTCTTTATGGAGGGTGAAACAAACGCTGCACTTTACGACCACTTGACCTCTCTTCCCAAAAGCGGTCTCAACTTTGTCGTGTTCGTGCAATTGGGACTCGGTTTCTGTGAAAGCACTCCTACACACTAAACACACGACTTTGATTGCATCGCTTGGTGAGTTAGAAAATTTCAACGCGTATTCAGTGGGCGATTCTTTAGGCACGCTTGTGTACACTAGGTTTATTAGCGACGTTGGATGTAAGGTTTTCTGATGATTCTCTATATATTTTCTCGCTCCGTTTATGCCGCAGTACGGACAGGTATAGGGCTTGAGGCCGTAGTGTCTTAACATATGGTCGCGGAGCAATCTCTGCTGATGCGTCTCATAGGGGCAATGCGGACAAGTGTGTTGCATACGTCTAGCTTTACGAGTCTTGATCGGTTCATCGATCACCAGTTTCTCGTCGTCGCTGTCGACCGTCTGTGCTGGCGTCTTGCGAGCCATCTCTTCCTCTGGAGTTGGTATATTCTCTTCGTATCGCACTACAAGTAACGAATTTTCTGGCGGTTCGTAAACATCTGCTGTGTTCTCTGGAGTTTTCTCCGTAGTTTTAGATTGGAGCAGCGCAAGGTCGATGCTATCTTTTTGTGCGCTTATAACAGCGTCCGTCCAGGCTTGTCGGACTGATACGTCTCTGGTCACTTCGATAGGTCGCGTGCTCTGTCCTGTGTGCACGCTTCTGCCGTGGAATTGCGCTTCGTGATATGTCTGAAAGTGCAAACAGCAAGTGCTGCACAACCACCTAGAAACAACAAACGCTTATATTTAAGGATAGTTAAATATTTAAAATATTTTATATTTGAACTTAGCTGTGCCAGCTGCTTCGCCCGAACGTGTGCAGTGCTTGTATATTGTTGTATTATTGGTGGCAGGTAGTGCATGAGTTTTTTACAAATTATGTATGTATCAGGTATGAGAATACTCAACATTTAGCATTACATATATTTTCTTTTATCGCGGATTACAGAAAAACTAGTAATAGACTCCGCCATATTTTGATAACCATAAACATTAATAAAGTGAGTTAACCTTAAAAGCTAGACATATGCTGTCGTGGACTTTTATTTAGAACTTTTAGAGGGGAACAATTTTGTAATACAAGATTTCTTAATAACTTTCACCGTTTACTCAGCGCACGCAAGGAAAATTTTAAAATTTTGCCGTTTCCGTAATATTTCTTTAATGCTGCTACTCTCCTATGTAACTTAGCGTGATATTACATAGCCTATAGCCTTCCTCAATAAATGGACTATCTTACACGCAAATGATTTTTGAAATCAGTCCGGTAGTTCCTGAGATTAGCACGTTCAAACAAACAAATCTTCAGCTTTATATATCAGTATAGATAATTTAAATACTTTAAAGCTGTGGTAGCTCAGCGGTAACACCGTGCGACTCTTTCGAGAAAGGCACGGGTTCAAACCCCCAGGCAGACACCAATGAGTTTTCTGTTAAAAACTTATGTGTCTAATTGATAATTGAAATTTATCACACGCTTTACGGTGAAGGAAAACATCGTGAGGAAACCTGCATATCACTAGAGAATTCTGGAAATATGTGTAACCTACCAATCCGCATTGGAGCAGCGTGGTAGGTCTTAGCTCCAAACCTTCTCTCCAAAAACGGAGAGAAGAGGCCTATTGTCAGCAGTGGGATAGTAACAGGCCGCTACTTACTTTACTTTAAAAGTAGCATTAATAATTCCTTACCTTATTTTACTCAGTTCAGTCTCTAAATGCCGTTTCATATCACTTTCGTCTTTAATCGTATTATTGCACTTCGGACAACAATATGAAGTGCCTTCAGCAGCGCCAAAGTTTCCAAATATTTTGACCAAACTACCAATCGACGGTTTAAGCAAAGAATTGGTACTTGGTGTTGCTACGCTCGTTTTCTTGCTTTCCTTAGCCTTAGGTTGAGGCTTTGGAACGGTGGCAGGATTTACCCTCAATATCTCCTCTTTCTGTATGGCCAAATTCTCTTTATATTTGTTTATTAGCGCTGTTTGATGTTCCAAAAGTTTTATGACCCAGGTTTCAACTCTGTTGTCGACGGGTAATGCAATAGGACCTCTGTTTTGGGATCTGTCTACGTTTTCTCTATGTTCCATTTGCATGTGCTCGTTAAGACCTTCCTTATGGAACGCTTTATATGAACATATACTACAGCCCCATCTGAAATTGTAATAAAACAAACAATTACTATAATATATATACAGTGTAAACTCCATGTAACGTCACTCGATTTAACGACAAACTCCCTAAAGCGTCGATATCACTTGGCTTTTTTTTGTTGGTTTAGCTTGTTTTCCATACAATGATACACTCTGTATAGCATTACACCCACTCTCAATTACGACAGCAATTTAATAATGTAGAGTACCTTTTAAGTTGTCAAAATTAAATAGTTTATAGAATTAGGCGTTACTTTGCGGAGATCCATAATACAAAAATAATAATAAAATTATTTTGCTATAATCCGCGATGAAAAAAAATATATATAATGCTAAATGTAGAGTGGACAATCGGTTATCATACCTGATACATGCAGGAGTCGTAAAAAACACATGCACAAACCTCCACCACCGCCACCATGATACACAAGCACTATATACGTTCACTATCACAAACTCAACAATTGTTTCGCCCCGCAACCGAAGCATCATCAGGAGATAGACTCCACGACCAAAATCGCAAAGCGATTAGCTTAATAATTTTATTATTACTTTTGTCAAAATTAGTAAAAACTGTGCAGCTGTGGACGTTCTTTTGTCGCTATATTATCCTAGCACGTAATAAACTCGACTGTTGGCGTTGCATATACCTAACTTGCTAAGAAATCCGTTCTTTTGTTTACAAATTGGGATTGCTTGCAAATGTTGACTGCTGTTGGAAGTTATGGGTTATCTATACATTGTATAGATAATCTAAATAACAAAAATAACAGACTATACGCAATAGCGATAAAATAAAAATTGTTTTTTTATGTAATTACTAACAGTTCAGGTCCAAGGCCAGTTGGAAGACCCAAGATAAGGTGGAAAGAAGTAGTGCTAAAAGATAAGAGTGTATGCAAAGTTACCAACGACGATGTTCATGACCGAGCGAAGTGGAGAAGATTAATAAGGAAGGCTAACCCCACCACCATGTGGGATACATAGCCGGAGAGAGAGAGAGAGAGATGTAATTACTAACAGTAGTGACATAAAATTTTTCTTTTTATAATACAGATTTTTCTTCTCTCTATTTAACGACAACTCTCTTTTACGTCGAAACATACAGTCTCTTGAGGGTCGTTATATAGAGTTTGCACTGTAATAGATAAATCCTACTAGTATCCTACTAATATTATAAATGCGAAAGTGAGTATGGATGTATATTTGTTACTCTTTCACGGCAAATCCACTGGACCAATGTCAATGAAATTTGGCACAATTATTCCTTATACAACGGGGTAACATACGGGCTATAGAAATCCTGTTAATTCAGCAGGAATAGGATGACATTGAAAAGCGCCATCTATTAGCAATCTATCGAGAACAGTCCACGCAAACGAAGTCGCGTGATTTAATTACTTATCTAAGTTACTTGATTTGAGGACGGACGAGCGTGTGTAAGTGTCCAATATATTTATATATTTATACTTACTTCCTGTATTTTAACTCTTCATAGAGATGCGACTGCATAGCCTCTGGATTGTCCTCAACAACGTTACTGCATAACGAACACTTGTATTTAAGGCCATTCGGTTCACAAAACTCTCCAAATTCTTTGCACAAATCTTCTATCGTCTCCTGGATGGGCTCCAACGTTTCTTTCTTAACGAGATTTAAATCAACAATAGGACTGATCGGTTTATTCAATGGGACAAGTTTTAATGGAGTATTTAATATATTGAATAGTTCACTTGTGCCTTCGGATTTCACTTTCGGTTCCAACGGTACGTTGTTCTGGCTTTGTTTTTGCCATCGGGTAGTGCCATCAGGTTCATCAGAAACAGATCCTTCCCGATAGTAATAATAAAATATCTCTTCCACCTTACCAACATGAGATTTGGCTTGATGTTTAGTGATATTCTCAGGATTAGAGGTTCTAAAGGCGCAATAGGCACATTTGTATTGCATTTTAGAATTATGTTCTTTGGCACAGTGTTCAACCACCTCCGGACGAAGTAGACTCTTAAATTTACATAAACCACACTGCCACGGTTTTAGATCCATCGTAGGGGCAACAATTTTTGCCTGACTAGTACTTGGTTGGGGTGAAATGCCGCTCTGGGTCATTGTGCTATCCCTAACTATCATAATTTGCCCTCCTTTATGGACGTCCAACAGATGTTTTTCAAGAATTTGACGCCTATTATGGTGGAAGGGGCATAACGAGCAAGCGTATAGCGTATCGTCATGCATTTTAAGATGTGCCACAATTCTGGAAGCAGTTAAAGGTTTAACTGTATCCATATACTGATAGGAAAGGCAATGGACGCAGTGGAACTCGTTGATATCGGAGTGCAAGGTCTCCCAGTGACATTTAAACATTGACTCCTCCACAGAAATGTAAGAGCAGCCTTTCGCTCCGCAGGTGAGGCGTTGCTTTTCGGGAACGAACTTCGGATAACGTGATAGAACTTCTGGCGGTACAGCGAGTAGGACTGCCGAGCTGGAGTCAGTCTTGGTATTTTTGTCAGTTGGTCTCGTTACTATGGAGCTCGAAGCTAGATTGAGCATTTTGTCGAAGTGTTTTTCGTTCGTTTCTAAATGTGGCACCGGGTTAACCGGCGCAGTTTGCGGGACAGGTTGCTGCTGGGCGTGAAGTTGTAAATGCCTAACCATATTGAGTCGCACTTTTGTGTTAAATTCACATAAAGAACAAACCACGACGTCGTCTAAAATCGGGTTTATTGGCAGCTTGTCAATATCTTGTGGTCCGTATCTCATAACTTTATCGGGCGGTTCCGAAGACCTATCTGTGATATCCAGAGATCGTTTTCGTCTACCTTTTGTAGCTTGCGACGAAGTCAATTTAGACGTACCCGTATTGTGATTATATATTTGATGTTCTTTGTACTTAGTGAGATAACTAAAACCTATATTACATTCCTGACAAAAATATCGCGACTCTTTGTCACAATGTTTGTTATAATGACTAACAATAGTCTTTTTGGTTACATACGTATTGCAGTGTGCGCATGGAATAGGTGTGCACATACCAGCGTAACAAGCATTAATGTGCTTTTTAAATCCAGAGCCACATTTCACAATCATTTTACAATTGGGGCATAAAAATAATTCAGTTAGACGCACTTTTTTGAATTCCATGTCGTGACATGGCAATGGTACTATTGGATTATTTACATTTACATTAGTTTCATCTAACACCAATAAGTTTTGATCAGTAGTATCATCATCGCTATCTAAACAAACTATATCAGATGTTGTATTGGGTATCTTTTCTGGGGTCAATTCCAATGTCTCAGTTTTAATAATTGGGGTAGACTGTTTATGAAACTGATCATCTATGTTGGGACCTGGCGTAGGAGTGGACATTCTTGGTATTTCCTGCGCCATTTCTACAGTCCCTGAAGTATTAGTATTCGCCAGTGATTCCTCAGGGTGTGTATTAGTTTCAATATTCGCTTTTGGTTCTTTTTCATTAGTATCTATTTCTGTAGACGTAGACATTGATTCTATCATGAGATTCGTATGCCCTATAAGTTTCTCCAACTCTATCGACCGCTCTGCTTCCCTTACAGGAAAATCTTTCTGATAATTTGGTGCAACTTCGGTAACTCGTAAATCACATTTATTCAACTGGGCCAAAGGCAACACCCTCAAATCCATCCCGAAGCCATCCTGAAATTCCGATGATAATTATATTTAAAAGTGTAACTTACTAAATACAAATATAAGATTTGAAACTATTTTATTTTTTACCAATTTTTATTTTTATTGCTAATACGTGTAAATAAAAACACACTATTACCTTATTCGTGATGATCCTCAGGTATGCTTTAGGTTGTCTATCATAATGGTGGGTTGAGGCATGAGCCATGAATTCTACTTCATTATCAGCCCCAAACACACACCATGCGCACTGATATAATTTCATACTATGTGTTTTTAAATGGTGAATTAAGTCACCAGGTGTGGATGATGGTTCTGAACAAATCTAAAAAAATCGTCAATTTATTACATAAATTAACTAAAAAACAACAAACAACTATTTTAATGATTTATCAAATTACTACAACGTACAGAGCAAAAGTATTCTGTTGCAGAAGGATGGCGTAGTTGTAAGTGTTCACAGAATTTTCCAGGAGTGTATGTCCTAAATTTACAAGGTTCAGGTCCACTTTTATCTGCAAAATGTAATGTTTTACATATTAGGGTAACACTTTATCTTCGTATGTATAAAAATTTATACCCCTCTTAAATGTTCGGTTAACGTTTATCTCATACATTAGGTAACATTAACAAAATAACGATAAACATCCCAACTAATCTCCTGCATACATATTGATTACTAACATACCGTAAATATATATAATAGTAATAAATAGTACTTCGAATTAAGTTTTTTGTTGTAGTCACAGGTATTTCTAATTGTTTTAGTCACAGGTATTTCACTGTTCTAAAACAACAAATTAAATCAATGATTTATTAGTAACTGATAGACCGCCCACAGTTTACTGTGGCTAGTTCGACTGGTCAGGATCGACTTCCCCTCAAAAAAGACTGTGTTAAAAACTTAACAGGATTATCCGCTCTAAATTTGTCTGAATAATTCATTAAAATCGGTCCAGCCGATTTATAGTTTATAAACAACATACATACATTCTCTTTTGTATATATTAATACTAGCAATTGCCAGCGGTTCTGTCCGCATGGAAAAATTAAAACCGTAATATAGTATTTTGATAACCATAAAAATGGTTAAAGTACGTTAACATTAAAAGTTAGACATATGCTACCGCAGACTTTTATTTAGAATTACGTACGTTTACTCAGCATACGCAAGGAAAGGTTTAATACATATAATATTTTTTATTGTTGCTCCTCTGCTATTCATCTTAACGTGATGTTATATAGCCTATCGCCTTCCTCGATAAATGGACACACTTACACGCAATATTTTTTGCAATCGGTCCAGTAGTTCCTGACATTAGCGCGTTCAAATAATCAAAAAAACAAACAAACTCTTCATCTTTATATATTAGTAAGGAGTATAGATTATATTAAGAATTCTTACCACAACAAAGATACAGTGGCACCGCAGCTTCACGTGACAGTTTATTGTCTTCTCGAATAGGCGCCGATTGAAATTGAGTCTTTAGAATAGCTGCATTTGTTGCGTTTTCATGCACCCTTTTTATATGTGAATTTACCTGTTGACTAGCTGCCGCACGGTAAAAGCACGTGGCGCACACATATTTGCAGCAACCGTGACTCTTAAACACGTGAGTTATTAAATCGATTGCATTGCCCGATGAATCGAAATCACAATACACACAGCTTAGTGAATCGACGCCACCAACTCGTATGTGCGTGGAAGCATGCAGAAGCGCGTTTTCAGCATTGTCGGTTGTAAAAGAACAGAACCGACCAGCACATTTAAAGATTTGCACTAATTTAGTGTGCGACATCATTGATTCTAAGACAACGGGGTGTTTTCTTGACATTATTTCGGCTTGGAACTCTTCATATCTATATTTTTTTTCGATTTCAACATTATCTTTTATGGTAGCGGGGTAAGATGGACTAGGATGAGGCTGCTCTGTTTGGGAGCGAAAACTAATGACGCTTTCTTCAACAGGTAAAATAGAGTCAGTTTTCTCTTCTGGACATGAATCATGTGGCGTCGATATAAGCTGAGATATAGGCCTTACGTTTATATATGATTTATTTTCTGTCGATAAGCTCGCGGAAACCCCGTCAGTGACAGAGGACTCGTTATTTTTTTGCGATTGCTCTTGCGGTTCAACCAACATTGGAAAATTATCAATATGTTTGTCTAGCAAATGTTGCAAACAATCTTTGAACGGGTGTTCTCCTTGAGGAGTAACAATGACTTTGCAAAGACAACAGTAACCATCCCATTTCTCAGAATGCTTTAACTGGACGTGCTTTTTTAAAGAAATTAAAAGCGTCGATTTATAATGCTTGTCTTCACCATTAATACAACATATATATTCTTTTGCGCCAGTTTCAGTATAATTAATTTTGAAATGGGGACGTTCAAAGACATCTGAAGCCTTAAACGATTTAGGTTTTGTAATATTCAATCTATTTTCAATATTGTCAGTATCCTTTTCTTTTTCTATTTCAGTATCCTCAAGTGTATGTTCCTGAGTTTCATTTGTGTCTAACTCAACTTTAATTTTAGTGTCATTGTCAGTGTCAGTTTCATAATGTGATATTTCATCGGTAGATTCGGTCTCAAAAGTTAGTTTTGATTGAATATTCCTACATTTATCAACTTCGTCAGTGAAAGGTTCATTGTTAGTAGTTTCAAGAATCTCATTTTTGTCAGGAATGCTTTCAATATTTTCAATTGACTCTTCAGTGCACGAAAGTGACGCATCGCTTTCATCATTACTGACTTCAGCTACAGTTTGATTAGATCGAGAACTTCTAAGAATACGAGGCTGTTCCATATCATAGGTATTTGGATCACAATTTTTTAATAGATAAGTTATAGCAAGTTTTGATAGAAATGCTAAATTTACCGTGTAAACAGCAGTCTGTTCATCGTTGTGCCAAACAATAACATGAGTTTTTAAATTTTCTAATGATATTTGAGTATAGTTGCATTTTTCACAAATATATCCTAAAAGTTGTCCTTTGGCATCTTTAGGAGGTGGCGGTATATCTATATCTAAAGGACATTTTTGCGTATTTGTACATTTTGAACATATCTGTTTATATTCACCAGTATGCATGCTCACAATATGCCAGAAAAATGTTTCTAACAAGCGCTTCTTTCTGCTGAATTCTTTAAAACAAAATCTACAAATATATTTTTTGGATGAAATTTTGCTAATCACTTGAAAATTCTGATCTTCAGATTCTTTTATTGCTTCCTTTGCCACAGATGGACTCATTCGTGATAAAGGAACCTCTGTATGAGGATGTTCCTTTTTATAATGATGGACGATATCAGTTCCATTATATAAACATATCCTGCAATGGTACGTTGACACATTCTTACGAAAACAATAATTCCTATCAGTAAAACAAGTAAAGTCAGGTGATTTCGGAATTTGTATGATAGGACTATCATTCGTTGACATAGCAGCTTTCTGTTCTATTTTCTTTTTCTTATTTTTTGGTTTAATCACTCCTGCTTGCCAACCTTTACCTCGCTTACGCTTTACTTTTTTCTTCATATCTGCTAATAATTCTGTACTTTCGATACTCTTATTTGAACCCCCTGAATCACTTTCAGAATCTGAGCTACTGTTATTTCTACTATTATTAACACTGTTCGGTTCGTTAATGGAGTCTGTTTCAAAATCATAAGGATCTATATTACTTTTTTTAGAATCAGTCTTATTCATGATAGGGAATTTAGATCTACTTTTGCTCACTTTCTTTTTATCGGGTGAAATAAGTTCATTACACTTTTTAAGAACGACTAACGGTTCTTGACAACTAATATCATTAGGTGATTGATCATCTTTAACTTTGGTTTCATCTACTAACTTTGCAATGCGACACATTCTTATTCCTGTAGCGCTTAGAATATCATCTTTTAAAAACATTTCTCTGATGTCTTCCTGCAACTTTTGTAATTCTCTTGAAGGTTTTTTTATAACTGGTTTATTTAAATATGACGGCGTTTGTTGTAAACTATTTACATCTGAACGCGTAAAGCGTCGGTTTTCCATATTTATGGATTTATTTGTATTTCGTTTTTTGCCCTTACGACTTACTTTTTTTTTATTAACAATCTTTTTAGCATTATTTTCTTCTTCTTTTTTAAGATTCTGTTGATCCTTCTGTTTATTCAGATCTGACTCAAACATATCAGGTACTGCTGAAATATTATTTTCCTGGACAGGGATTTCATCTTCCGTAGTAGTTATATTATTGAGTTCACTATTCGCTTGTTCACTACATCGGTTTGTCTCTTTTGAGTCGTCTACTTTATCATTTTTTATTTCATCGAGTTTTTCTTGTTGCACGCTCAAACCACAATTTTTATTATCATCAACGTTGTCATTTTCTGACCTGTCATTTAATTCTTTTGCATCTTTAGTCACTTCAAGAACGGGGCTATCCTGTTTGTCACTATTGCCAATTACGTTTGTGGCTGTAAAGTTTGGTGATGGAGAGTTTACAGTTCCAGATTCATCATCTGATACAATTTCACTAAGTTTTTCTAATTTCTTTTTTATTTTTTCATTCACTGCTGTTTGATTTCCTAATAAAGAAAGTAGCTCTTTTATTTTAGTTTTATCTTGCAAAATAGACAAAAGTTTTCCGATGGATTCAATTTGTGTTGAAGGTCCAGCATCCGACGAAAGTACATCTAAAGAATCTTTGTCAACTGTCTCAGTCACATGTGTGGAAGTAATATCAGAATTCATTTCAAAAGTAGATTCATTAGTAATAATATCATTATTGAGTTCTAGATTTTCTACATTTTCTTCGGTAGTTATTGTACTATCAGGAGTGGAACTACTATTATCATTTGTTTTTGATAGAGACTTTGTTGTTTTGAATATTGTCTTCGTTTGGCAGACATTACCATCATCTGAGGTTGAAACGATAGCTTCGTTACTGCATGTATCTTCTGTATCAATTTCATTAATATGAGATTGCTGCTTTAAAATATTCTTAGTTAGGTTATTATCATGATAGGATTCAAGTTCGCTATCGACGTTAACCTTCCCGATTTCTCTATTTTGGGCATCGTCATTAGAATTACTAGTAGAGGATAATATTTCTGAAGAACCTGACTGTACTTCTTGAATATTCTGAAAAACTAACATTTCTGATTTATCTTCATTTCTACTAACACAGTCATCTTTTTTTGAATTTGACAAAATATCGGCATGTTCTATTGAGTTTTTATACATGTGATCTTTCATACTTATATCAGATTCGATTTTAGATTTTTCAATTTCGGTTACTTTAGCTTGGTGTTTAACACAAATGTCTGGCTCTAATAATAGGTTATCAATTTCTTCTTTTTTATCATTTTTATCTGGGCTTGTTAAGTTTTCTAGCATTGTTTCAAGACTTAATTCCTTAGTAAAATGACTATTAATTTCAACACTTTTAGAAGAATCTAAATCGTGATCCAAATTTGCTATAAGAGCATTGATATTATCGATAACAGGATCTGATGTTATATTATCAGGAAACATCTCAAGATCGTCTATATCAGAGATTGAATCTAAATCGTCTTCTTTATTCTTGTCTTTTTCTGCTATTATACTTTTGGAATTTACCAGATGTTCGTTTCTTAAATTCAACTCAAATTTGTTTTCTGAAGAATTGCTTACTTCATCACTAGCTTGTTTGTCACTTTCTAAACTCGAAATCGATAATTTTTCTTTGCTATTTTCAAGTAAATTTTGCGTGGTATTCGCAACTATTCCTACATTTATATCTTTTTCGTCATTTACATCTTCTATGGAAGATACATCTTTCTGAGGCATTTGTTTAGTAGTTGAATTCAAAATGTTTTCAGACGGCTCTTCTTTTTGCCCAGCGTTAAGTGTTTTTATAGTACTTAGCTTGTCATCCTCGGAGTCTGAGTCTAATACACTTAGTTTTTTTTTTAATGTTCGTGGTTTCTTTACTGGCGATATTTCCATTGTCTTACATTCCTCTGACAAATTTCTTCGAGCAGACCTTGTCAATCTTCTTTCAAAGATTTCTGACGAATCTGACGTATCATCATTAATGACATATTTTCTTTCTGCTTTATTATTATCATCATCGTTTTTAATTTCTTTACAAATATTAATTTCCGATGACTGTTTTTTTTTCAACTTACCGGTCTTTGTAAATGTATTAGTTGTCTCGATAGGATTGCCTTGGGATGGATGTGCTTCAGTTTCACAATTTTCTGACTTCTTTTCTTTTTGGTGATTTTTTTTAATACTGATTTTAGAGTCTTTAATATATTTTGATTTATTACTTTTAGATACTACGTTAATGTCTTTTTCGCCAGAACTCTCAGATTTGTCTATATCAACTTGAATGTCTATTTTAACATCTTTTTGTTTGAAATTTGAAGTCCTCTCTTTCGAGTTAGATTTATTATCTCCATCAATATTTTCATCATCGGAAGTTTTACTTGCTTCTGATACTTGTTGTCGTTTAATTTTTGGGATCTTGTAATTTTTTACACCATATCCGGAACCTAAAATTCTTCCCTTTGAAATATTGTCATTAGAGTATACAATACCATAATTTTTTGACTCTTGTGAATTACTCCTATAGTCTTTATCATCTTGTTTATAACCACGTATTCTTGGGTCTCTGTTATTTTTCCGCGGTGAATATTTTGAGTTACTTTTTTCATAAGCTTCTGCACTATTTTTTTCACTTTCGGTTTGGGAATAACAACCTTTTGCAAATGAAGTCGCTATCCTATTAACATCCGTTTTGAACTTGTCATTAGAAAATGTAAAATCAGATTTAACTTTAAAAGACCTAAGATCTGCCTTAATGTCCATAAAGTCTAGTTTGTCATCTATGAGCTCCCTTCCAACACTACATGCACGTCGAAAGTTATTATTTTTATTTTTCATATGACTGTCGCTAAATATTTCTTTCGTTTCACGATTCGAAGCTCTGTTTGACCTATTACTGGAAAGCAGTGTACGACCAACACTTGAAGCACGTTCTCTACGCGAATCAAAGCTCGATTTCCGTGTAGAGTTTGTGTTCTGAAATGTACTCTTAATACTAGTGTCTATCGTAAAAGAGTGGCCTCCATGTCTATGCACGTTCAATTTATGATTTTCTGAAAATTTCCTTTCTTTACTATCTTTTATAGAATCTGAGAAGGATTCTTTCGAAAACGTCCTGCTTACACTTTTTTCACGTCTGTTCTTAGAATCATTATGGTTTCGATAATCATGACCCCTGTTGCCGCAGTTGCTGCGACTCCTAGAATATCGATCGTTTTCATATTCTCTATTAAATGAACGACTAGTATCTCTATCATTTCTGTTATACGAACGGCCAACACTACTTTCTCTACGTGGTGTTTGATCTCTGTAGTTCCGACCAACTGTTTCAAAATTTTTGTTTCTTTCATTTCGTCCGACACTTTGATCACGAAACCTTCTAAATGTGGAACTACTATTATGCCGATTTTGATCTGAATGGTAAGAGTTACCAGAGTTAAATTTACGTTCTCGATAGTAGGACCGTTCTCGATCATCATCACGATAATGATTTGACTCATAATCAGAACTTCTATTGACTCTGGGATCGTGAGACCTCGAAACAGATTGATTATTATACAAACACGGTGTTGGAAGTAGCGGTTCAGACCTCCCAAATGGGTGACTAGGAGTCGATGGGCAATCTAATCTTCCAAAAGAATGGATAGGAGTCATCGGCATTTCCATAATCCCAAATGACGCTGTTGGAGTTGGAGGACATTCTAATATACCATATGAATTTTGAGGTGTGGATGAAAATTGCATAGACTCAGAATCTCTTGTATCAAAACTTTGGTTACTTTGCAAATAATTGTTTCTGAAATCCCTATAATCGATATCTCTTTGCATAGAATTGTTTCTTGAATCTCTAAAATCTATATCATTTGGCATAGCACTATTTCTTGTATCTCTGTAATCAACATCTCTAGTAGAACTATTTCTTGAATTTCCATCGTCCCAAAAAGTAGATTGATTATCAGAATAATTCCATTCCGTTTGACGATTATCTCGAGGAGTTTCTAAACCATCTCGATGCTCAGGCACTGCAAACATTGGCGCATATACGTGCTTAGGGCTGGAAAAGTCTTCACATTCGAACGTGTGACGGGATGGTGTCATACTTGGAGTCATGTTTCCAATAATATTAGGCGTTGAAGAAACGTTTGTAATTCTACTCGGAGTCATAAGTAACGGAATTTTCGGCCCGATATTTGGGCCCGCATTTGGTGTTCGACTTGGAGTCATATTTGGTATCAAAGGACACGCCATGTTTGACATTACACTTGGTGTCATACCTGGGGGCATATTTAATGGCATATTTTGTGCCATATTTAAAACCTGCATAGGTATAATCATTCCAGTACTGTTGGCATTTGAATTTATATTAACTGATGGTGTCAAATCCATATTTATATTGTGCATGGCTGGAGCAGATGTGATAAAATTTGATACCGTTCTCGGTTCAATATTGACTGAATATGGATTTGGACTTTGATTTGTTCCAGAGTTAATATCTCTTTTCATTCGGGGATCTACTAAATGATTTGAAACTCGCTCATTACCATTACTAGACCCTATGTCACTTTTTGAATGTGTTATTATAGGCGAAACAACGGGTTTAATGGTTGTCTCATTTGATTTCATGTTGGGTAATAACTTTCTCATATCAACATCAGTGTCTGAACCAACGACTACTGTTTGTACTCGGTCATTTGGAATAATTACGGGTAGCTTAAGTCCTGTATCAGCAAAATCTTCATGATCAGGCGACTTCGGAGCAAAATCAGTGTACTCGTCTAAGGACAAACTTGATCTGTCCTCATCATCTGAGCTTTCTGTTAAAGTTAATTTAGTTAAAAAATTAAACCTTTCACACTCTTTCTCTGTCAATTTCAGGCTCTGTTTTTTTAGCACATCCTCCTTAAAAGAAACATCGCTAGTATTACTCCTAGTTCCTGATTTATCGGAAGTAACAGATTTAGCTTTATAGCTTTCAATTGATATTCTCTTTTTAGAACCTATTTCTTGAGCGTTTGCAACTTTGGTAATTTTTGGCTGATGTAAAAGTGGAGTTGTTAGTGTATCTTCTTTTGTGTCAGAATTGAGGACATTTGTTGTTTCACTTAAAATCTCTTTTTTTAAGGCTTGAAGAATATCTATTTCTGATACTTGTTTTGTGGGTTCCAATAAAGGTATATTTTCAATAGTATTGGAGCTTTCTAATTTATAATTGGAATCAATTACCTTTTGATCTGCGAGAATGGGATCATTATGACACTTATTTTTGACTTCCAACTCTTTTATTTTATTTTTCATGTCCCCTTGAGCTTCATCTAAATCAGAGTTCAAGATATTGGAGTCAGAAATTTGCACTGATTCCAACATTTTATTTCTATTTTTAGTTGTAGTATCTTCAACTTTTATTTCCACTAAGTTTTTACTGTGTTTTTCATTATTTATTGACGATAATATTAAATTTTTGTTCACTACGACGTTTTCTTTTGCAGTATCACTGGTTGTAGGAATCAGTGTTTTAGTTTCAACATTTAATCCGTCTTTGTTAATACTATCGTTCTCAATTGGAAACTCGTTAGAAATATCATCGTAAATACTTTCTGAGGAAATTGTCTCTAATCCTGATTCTTTATTTTTTTTCTCAACATTTTTTACATTAAATGTTTCAAAATCAGATGTATCGACGCAAGGATTTTTGTTACTATCGTCGCTTGTGCAAGCGGGCTTGGCTTTTTCGGAATTAATAACCAAACATATTTGTATCTTGCGTGGTTTCTCTTTATCTGTGCTTTTATTACTCGCCGATTTATTTTTATCCAAAACAACTAAACTACCATAAATGCTTTCTATAGCTTCACTTTCACTGTCAGAAAGTTCTCCTTCTTCAATTTCATCTATGTTTTTCATCTTTATACCTTTTATGCCTTTTTTGTCTTTCCTTTTGTAAGATTTTAATATTATATCCGATATATCATCATTTGCTCCCGTTTCTTTTAGTTCACCAAGAATTTGTGTCCTTAGTTCACGTAAAGTTGCAATGTCGACATCGCTGTCACTACAATTTATAATCCTCGATAAAATATCTCTAGTATTCAATGAATTTAAACTATCTTCAGGGACATTCAAAGTAATATTTAAATCTTTAGACTGCATATACTTAGCTTTATTTTTCTTTCGTTCTTTTTTGTAATATGATGGAGAACGTTTGCGCGGTGACTTTTTTGGTGATCGTCTACTGAACAGTTGTTTTTCTGACGACGATGGTTCATTAGCAGGCCAAACTTTTTCACTAGGTTCAGGAGAAAGTAAAACCCGAGTATAATTCCTTTTAGATAACGAGTCTTTACTACTATTAGAGGATAGATGCGTCGACGTTACTGGCAATATATTAGGACGACGTTGAAATAGTGCAGGTTCTTTACTGCCAGGTACACAAACCTCTTCAGTATCACTGGCTCTAGCTATTTCTGGCAAAGTTTCTACAGTTTCTTGATGTAATTTCGACACAACAGATTTAAGCTTACTTCTTACTTTATTTAAATCCGTTTTTTCTTTTTGTAATGTATCATCACATTTGAGCCCTGGTAATGCATCTCGCTAAAACAAAGACAAAGAACGATATAAAAATATTTTTAAGGTATATCAATTTGTATAAATTGTAATAAATCAGACAAACCTGTTCCACTTTTGCATATAAATTAACTAAAACTTGCTCACACTTCAACAAATTTTCCATTTTCATCCTGCAACATAAAACAACTGTAATATTTTATGAACGCCTATAATCATATTTTATTTATATATAAACCTGTTTATTTTTTAACTTTACGCCCAAATAGATGAAGACACCAAAGTTACAGTATTATTACTTATTCTAAAAATCGCCCATACACGATAAATAAGAAACTATGAATTCAATATGCAGGGTTAATGTAGGATAATTCCTTTCCCATGCGATAGACGGTGCAACCCATCGCATGATTGTAGGTTTTCTCTTAGGGTATCCTAAGATCTAAATGAGTAGAGTTGACGATTCAAAAGCACTTGTTTACAAGTTTATTTGAATAAAGAATAATTTGAATTTGAATTTAAATGGATTGGAAGACTGAAAGTACTATCAAGTCCGAAGCAACTATGACAGCTTGCTTTTTTTTTTTGCTTTAGCATCAGATACGGTTCTGAAGTTGGTTCGGTTTATATTTTTTTGGGATCAGTCTTATTTACTATTTATAGGACTATTTTGAAATCATTTATATCTTTTAATCTTCCTTTTTTTTTTTGTTTGTGAGACGCGAAGATGTGCGATTTTACGATGCTTTTAGCCACGTAGCCACAATTTTTTATGGCACTTAGAACAACTAAGATACACAAAATAAATATTTATTAAATAACGTATTCTGGAATAAACCCAACCCTTGAAATAATGAAAGACAATTTTTTTGGAATAAATATTACTGATGATGCATGATATATAAACGTGTTATTATTGTCGCCGCAGTTTTTTCAAAACACAATTGCAATAATTTGAATACCTGTTAACAAAGTCGAGAAGTCTCGAGACGCTTACAACATGTTGGGAAGATACTTTGTCAACGACACTTGGTAAATTAAATAATAGAAAAGTGATATTTATATTAGCTATTTTATTTAACCCACTAAAAATCTAATAGGACCAGTTATCGATAAAAGATAGAAGGGTTATTATAATAAAGATTTGTACCCATAACTGTAATTATTCTCTAGGATTACACAAAATGACTTCATCGCTGTAGATCAAATAGAAAACGCATTATTTTCTTAAAAAATGTGCCTAATACAAAAATGATTTAATCTAATGAAATATTATCAACTCAAAAATTTATAAGAACTATAATACTTTAACAGAAAAGTTTTAACGCAAGTTACGAGATATAAATGGTCAATAACTATGGCGATATATATATATTACATTACTATTCAATATAAATGTTTCTAATAATAATAAACACAGTCAATATAATTTAGTGCTACGGGTACCTCGCAATTTTGGAGTCGTTGGGTAAGAACGACGAGGATTTAGTCCAAGAAAGTCGTCTGAAATAAAATTCCCTTTTGTCTAATGATACATAGACTCACGGGTTAACGTTCGAATGGAAACTAGCTAATTTATCCAAAGTCACTCCATGTCCTGTCAGGACAGCTCAATGTGAAGTTGCCTTTAAGACATTGTTTGGAGACGAGTCCATATGTCATACTGTTCTTTATAGTAAAACGCAGAAATGAGTCTACTCGTTGTACGAAGCGTTAGTCGCAGAAAACTTGTGTAAACAAGCTCTAAGCGAATGTGAGGTCGAACGTTATCTATGGTCGACGGTATTCTATCTATCTTGGTGCTACGCTGCAATTTGGTGGAAAAATGCCCAACTGCAAAATGTTTATATTGTGTCTGAAGGAAACGGGTAGTGTTGAATTACCTAAACCAACATCAAATTTAAAACATTTCTATAGGACGCTGTGTTGAATATACCTTTTTTCACTGCACTCAATATAGTCGTATCCTTAGTTGTTTAAAATATTATCACATATTTGGGCTACGTATTTTACGACCGGCCGCCTGCCTGATGTCAACTTAACAAAGTCGTCTTTTACGACACCTCAGTAAGAAAGTGGGTGGTCTATTCTACTAAACCGGATACCACACGACGGGCTGACTTACCTTAGTCGCCTTTTACGACGCCTTGTTAAAAATGGGGGTGGTATATTCCACTCACACGGCTTTTGCATAAAATGTTTAATAAACCTAAAAAGTACTAATTTTAATCCCTATGTCCTGGTTCGTTATATTGTTAGTTTGCTAGCTGATATTGCTCCTGTAAATAAACTTACTGATGGTTCATTTCGTTTGTCTTATTGCAGATTGCATATCGATAAAAGAAAACGGCATGTCAACGCAAGGAGTCGTTTCTAAAGATTTATTAAATTTAGTTACCGGTTGTCGTTATCAACAATCAAATTGCCAAGATAATGTATTAGTAATATGATATTTTATTATTATGATAATGAATTGAGGAAGGATATATTCCAAACAGTTTGGCGATATACATATCGTAACCTAGATTAGCTATACTCTTATTAGTCATAAATAAAATGCAGTCCTGCCAATTCTGAACAGTATTAGTAAAAAAAATGCGTGGGATATGGTCATAAAAGACAATAATAACATTCATGCTTCACTTATTAGGGAAACTCCAGTTATTGGGAACTTCGAGTGGACCTAGTAATTTTAATAAACAATGCACAATCAACGTTAAAAAGGCTCTTGTTAACTTGCTGCGGTCGTGGACATAAGAAGAAAATGAAGAGGAATTGATTAGCAAAGCGAAAAAGATGTTCCTTTGCGAAATCTGTACTCAATACTAACGTAAAGGTTTTGTGAAGATACTGTATTTCCATCTATTTATTGACTTCTTTAAAATATGACGCGAAAAGTGTAGAACAATATTTACCTCTTCTTCTTATCCATAAGTAGATCTCTTAGCGATCTTATCTTATCGAGTTGTGCCTGTCGAGGATTTGAGTCTAAGCTCGTACTTTCCAGTCTTTTGATCATACTCTCCAAAAAGGGAATGTATTTCTTCATCTCCTCGAACTTCCGGTCGTACGCCGAATCCATTATTATAGCTGAAATTTCAAGCTCATTATAATTTATGAGAAAATCCGTACTAGTATTGCAAAAACGGATACACGAAATAATCTTAACTGGCTTCGTTTAACTCAGCTTCAATAATTTTGATACCCAATAATAGAAAAACCCTTTCTCATTTAAAAGCAAGTCAATTTTGTGAGAAAATGTCCCAAATTACATAGACATGGTATCGTTTAGACAGTATTAATACTATACACATGGATAGTATCTAAAAAATATAGTACTAATAAAAGTGTCAACCCACAAATATCTACTACTTTAAAGTATCGAATATTTTTCTTAAGGCCTAATGCATATATGTCAGTCAATAAATAGCGTCAGTTGCTTACTAAGTTGTCTAAATACTACATAAAAAATAAAATAATAAAAGACAAATTGACATCATAATTATTTTATTTAAAAATCCCTTTAAAGCACAATCGCTTAAAAAATATAAAAATAAGGGGAACTTAGGTGGGAATTTATTCGAACCGATACCTGTTAAAAAATACTTGTTTAGTAAAAGTATCGAATATAAAGTATCAATTATAAAAGTATCTGGTATCGAAAGGAAACTCGATTGTACTCAATGCCATAAGGTATCAAAAGTTTTTTCATAAGTGTAGATATAAATTATATACATAAAGACTTTAAATATATGCTTAAAGGAATCAGAAGTTTGATTATTCCTACATATTTTGCATAACATAAGTATTACTCGGTGTAATGGATATCTTGAGTATTACGGTTTTTTTTAATCCACACGTGATATAACAACTTCGAATAAGAAATCTGCTATCCTATTAATATTAAAAATGAGAAAGTTTGTGAGTATGAATGTATGTTTGTTACTCTCACGGCGAATCCGCTGAACCAATATCGATGAAATTTTGGCACAATTATTCCTTGTACACCAGAATAACATATTGGCTATAGAAATTCTGTTAATTCTACAGGAATAGGATGGCATCTAAAAAGCGCCATCTATTATCGACTTATCACGACAATAGTCCACACGAACGAAGTCACGGGCCCAGAGAGCTCCCCATTTCCTAACCGGAGGGAGAAGAGTTTGAGGATGCCGAACAGCGCCAAGAACCCCGACTATAACTCAAACATAAGGCGTCCGCTTCAAAGCGTTAACTCCTGAACTTTTGGTCGAACCAATTATCCGAACGATATAAACATCGCCAAAGAGGAAAAGCCCGGGTAAAGAGGCGAAAAACCTCGACGCCCGTAGCTTCACCAGTTTCGGCTGGTGAGATAACCCGGAAGAGAAGTTGCGGGTAAAAACTAATTGATAATAATGGATCCGACAAATTTGTAGCTCATTATTGCTCATTTATTAATGTTCTAAGAGATTATATATCGATGTATCCAATGTATACAAGTTCCATCTGTCACCATGAGAACGATAATTCGGGATTCAGGGTAACTTCTCAGGTCTCTATTAAATGGTTCAAAAAATAGTTTGACTAATTTTGATTCATATTTTGATCGAGAGACATAAAAATTAAAATATAAGAGAAAGCCAATAGATAACTGTATCCAATGTCCACAATATTTTGCAAAAATGTAAAGTAAAAGACATGGTAAATTAAAAACACAACTTGATTAGACAGTAGAGTATTTCATTTTGTTACATGATGTTTATTAGTTTTTCCTAGCTAATACTAGTATCAACTTTAGTTGTACAGTTTTGAAACGCCAAATTGCTGCTAATTCTAAATTTTCATACATTTTGTTGAACTCTCGCATACCCGTAAAATCATGCGCCATTTTGTTACACGAGAAAGCCTTGCGTTGTCACAAATTCCTTTGATTTGTTATGTCTTGTATAAAGTCTAATTTCGTTAATAATATTCTATATAGTATTTAAAGCTGAATTGGTGTTAGAACTTATTATGGCATTATATACTTAGGTAAAATACGAATATACATATATAAAAAATCACACTAGAGGCTGAAGAGAAAATCGAGAACGCTATTGAAATAACTATATCTATTATTGGGGTAAAACAAAAACATATTTATTGACTTCTCACAACGTCCATAGTTATACTTCGTACTATAGTTTGCTTAGTTATAGCCAGTACAGCACGAGTATTGCACCTTCATCGCATTTCATTACAAACAAAGAGGACATAATGAGTAGCCATTTTTCCAGAAGGTTGCAAATATCATTTTGCAGTTTAATCCCGTTGCCAATTTGTAATGATCATTGTATCATCGAAATCGTACAACAAATGTAAACTTTATTAATAATAATAACATCCCCCTAACACACTATTTCACTTGTGGAGTTGTGTTGATGTAAACTATTTAATAAAAAAAAGAGAAAAATGATAAAAATCCATAACTATGTATTTCATACTTGATGCTAAGTAGGGAAATCGCATTAAAAATTTATAAAATATTTTGAAAATACCAATTAAAACTAATACTTTACGGATGTATTCAACTTAATATAACCGGCAACGGGCAACAGATATCGAAATATTTAAAAATATGCTGTTGAGGGTAATACATAAAAAATAAACGTCAGGTAAATAAAGTCTATCTACTATAAAACCTTACGTAAGGCTACATAAGGTTAATAATAATTTTATTATTAAATACGCTACATTTATGCTTATGCAAACTACTATCCCGAACAATTATTTGAAATGGCCACACTAACGTTTGCCGTCCCCGTCCAAGAAATTTTCGGCAATCTTCGTCTTTCAATCGGATATATTCGTATGTCGAATGGTAAAAGGTCACAAAGCTACGCCACGTACTTACGCCACGACTAAGTCTCAGCACAAAGGTTTACATGCAATTTTCAAAAAGAAATTAAAGATAAATCACTTTACTCATAATAATATACACTAAACAACACTGGTAACGACTAGACAACGAAATATCACTGTTTCATAAAAATGCTCTTATTTTTTTGTGTCATTCTTCTTTTAACGCAAATCACTTATTTCCGTGTATAATCGAACTTATAACAAGCTTAAGATGTTTAAATATCTTTTTCTCATTTAAATCCGCAAAAATATCACAGTAACTTGACACAAAAGGTTTAAAATTTCTCAGCAATATGGGATACAACCCGGACGCGCCAGCGCCGTCAGCCGTGTCCCCTCTGTTGCGATGCGACGCATGAAATGAACAAAATGGCGCCCAGGCGCGAATGGCAAGCCGCATCTGTATCGTGAGACCGCTCCCTACGCGCGGCTAACAAACTTGCTTTTGTTCTGTCAACTAGACACCATACCAAGAATTATACCTACATGTTTTATATAGCTATAACTACGGGTCAGGCTACATTTTTCATTTTATGCTGACGAAATCAAAAGAATGAAACGTTAAAATAAACGTTCTAATCTTATATTTTAATTCCTATAGTTACAGAGTTTAAATGAATGACTAAATTCCAAATAAATAATAGCTTGTGTGCGAATAAAGTCAAAAGACGTATGTAATATGTTTAGATTCTATTTGTTTTCTGTTCTCTTTCTTCTTATATAGGTAATATTTATTTTATAATGTAAAATATTTTAACTACTTAATATATAACGTACCTTATATTCCAAATCATTTTATTAGAGTAACTCTCGTAAGTCCAGTTGATCAGCTAATAAATTCGAAAAAATGTCCTTTAGTAAGTGAATATCTATTCAGGTTATACAATATTATTTACAATATGTCTAAAAGATATAACCGCTATCTTAAAGATAGAAGTCTTAACGAATTCTAGCTTTAAAATAACACGAAAATCAAAATTCGTGTAGCGGTTCGCTGTAGATAGGCTCGTCGTAGATATGTATTTACAGGTTTACAAACGCACAATCCTATTACGAAGACGTCCGCCATTGTTATACGTGACTGTGGAATATTCCATTATACTTATAAATCGTGTCTACTTTCTTAATTAAATGGGCACTAACCTTTCAATACTAAACTAAAACGATCAAATCAAATGGTATTTTGAGACACAGCTATCGACCACACTGAGTTGTGAACATTTTTTTCATTGTTCAACTAAATTAATGTACGCTGACCCTAGCGCTCCCTTGTTCGCCTCTCGGAGTCTCGGGCCTCGACGATACTGTTCGGAATCGATAGAATGCAAAGCGAAGCAGAATCCGGCGGTCGATGTACGCAACGCCCCCCGCTGTAGCAGCAACGCCGCCCGATCCAAAACTCGAATCATTCCGCATTTGTCGGCCGTGATAGTAGCGTGTGTTTAATTATTGTTTTTTCAATCCACTTTTCCACAAAAATTACGTATGTCGTTATTTAATGTACAAAATATACTACATTCCATTACCTGCCAACGAAAGTATTGCCATCAAAAGTCCAACTACGTTCTAACTTTAGTTATGACGTTTCCTCTGCGCGCTGTTCATAATTTCCTTATTCCAGTATCGTATGAATAGATGTTTAGTGAAAATGAATGATAGCGGTGTTATCACATAAGTCGAGGTGTAGTGCTTATTTAAATGTAATTCAAGTATGTCAATGTTTTAGTGATGATAGTGTTTATATTTTAATATAGGATGTAGGATATTTCACTTTTAACATTATGCCACTGATGAGTCTAATTAGGATGGACATCGGGACAGTCTTATAAGGTCGTGATTAATCGTACCTACTTGTTTGTCAAGGACACCTTACATAATTCACAAATTTAACGTTATGCAAGCTTGTAAACCAAAATTGTGATTATTTCGGAATGTCGCTTACGCAAAGAACGGACTAAATATCTGGTTTTTGTTTTTATACGTATTCATTGTTCTGCAATTAATTTCAGTTTAATCCTTTTTCTTCAATTCAAATTGATATAATTAAAAATAAATGACATTGATTCTTAATAGGTGGTTTTAATAGTTTACAACTTTGAAATGAAGATTATAAGACATTTTAGTTGTAAATATTGATAGAAATGGGCTTGTAAATATGTTTTCTTTCTTATGCATATATTATTAGTTTATAAATAATAAGTATAACTTGATAGTGAATTCATTCCCGATTGAATATTTATACCATAAGCAAGTCAAGCTTGTTTTGCATACAAAGAAAATAATGAAATAGCGTAGTTATATCTTCCTATACCTAAATACCTATTTATCTTCCTATGTGTTTTTAATAATGGATAATTGATATAGCCCAGTTGTTTTTAATTTACTATTTCAAATGATAATATCGTTTTAATGATAAATGGAATTGTTTTTTGTTATTAATAATTAACTGTACACTTTACCACCTTGTTTAGGTATGGAAGAACTATTATTTCGACATGCTCTTTAACTTTAGTTAAAATATATTTCATCCCCACTTTATTAGTTCATCACTAATGGTTGACAGAGGTGAAAGATAAATTAAAACTGTCTCGGATATAAAATTCCCGGCTTATTTCAATAATGATTAAAATCGTATATTTATGATTATACTTTCATTGTTCATATATAAATACCATAAATAATTTATAGAATTGTATATGTAGGTCGATAATACAGAAGTAATGAAAATACTTTTTTTTCTATTTAATCGCGAACTACCATAAATAATTTATAGAATTACTAATTACTAGTGAAGGTCGACACCACAGAAGTAATGACGATAATTGTTATCTATTTCGTCGTGGACTACAGTAAAATATTATTATATTTACGTTTTTAAATACCCTAGGTTTAATATGAATTTTAAAAATTTGTTTAACTCGGCTGTCTTACGGCTATATAGTGATATCTTCTAGGCAATGAGGTCGGAGAAAGGACATAAATAGCTATGTGTAATTATTGTGCGTCTAATACGTGCATATATTTATTGCCTGAGTCAATGACGTCAAAATGGGTTGTATAAAGGCGTAGCTTAGATAACAGATCATATGAGAACGTTCGTTAGGCGACAATAACGCAAACTGTAAACTGAATGTGTTGGCTTGAACAAGGTTGTTTTTTATGTGACTGGTACAAGTTTACTTTTAACATTGCGAATGAATTTTTCTCATTCACAAATGCATTTTAAAAACAAGCAAACGTCGCGCGTTATCAAATCCTACCAAACCAGGATAGGTTTGGTAGGATTACTAATATTATAAATGCGAAATTTTGTGAGCATGGATGCATGTTTTTACTTTTTCACGGCGAATTCACTGAACCACTGAATCCGCTATGAAATGAAGACCATTCTAAAATTCTACTCAACCGGAGACCACATGTCGGGTCAATTTACCTCAGTCACCTTTACGACATCTCGGTAAGAAATGAGAGTGGTCTATTCTAGTCAGCCGGATACCATATGGCAGGTAAAATTACTTTAGTCACCTTTACGATACCTCGGTAAGAAATGAGGGTGGCCTATTCTACTCAGCCGGATACCACACGGCGGGTCGACTTACCGTACTCGCCTTTTATGACACCTCGGTAAGAAAGCAGAGTGGTCTATTCTAACACAGCCGGATACCACATGGCGGGCCGACTTACCTTATTCGTCTTTACAACACCTTGGTAAGAAATGAGGTTGGTCTAATCTCAGACGGATACCACACGGTTTTTTATTCATTTATTAACATTATTTGGAATTTTATTCTAGTAGTGGAACCGAATAAGGTTTTATATCTCATAAATATCAATATGTTTTTATATACCTCAAATACAATAGTTCTATTTTTAAATACCTGTCAATTTAACTTTTGATTTTAGCATCCTTGAATTATATCATCATAGACAAAAATTAGAAATACTACAAATACTGAATTAGGTATATATTATTTTTCGGAAAAACACTAATTATAATAAGAATAGTGAAAAAATGTCTGCTCTTAAATACAGATTAAAGAAGAGAGAAAATTAAATCAAATATGTTTATAGAAATGTTTACTTTGGTTGAATTAAAATTTTCCTCCATGCGGTTAAACGAGTTTTCCTCTATATTTTGTCGGCTTGCCACTAACATTGGGTAAAATCGTAGCAAATATAGGAGCATGAAGTAAGGTTAGTTCACACTAAGTGGTAATGTTTCTTGCAATCATGTATTTCTATTCTTACTTAAACAATACAGGTACCGTAGTCAGGTAAGTTTTTTGAGGAATTACCTTTGTTTCTTGCCGCTTTCGGGAGGCTGTAAAAGCCTAGGGCTAAAAGCAGATATAATAGATAATTCACAAAACCCTTTATTTGTGTAGTAGTATAAAAATGGCATGATAGCTTATATTTTATTTGTGTACTAGCATTACTTACGGCTTCTCCCGCGTGAAATAAAGAATATTTAACTTATAAAAATTGAACATAAGAGTTATTGTGAGCTAACCACATGAGATAGAGACATGCTGTTGCGGACTTTTTTGTAAACTACGGGTTATTCTATCCAATTCGTTACTCCGGTATTTTATTTTTGTTTAACAGTAACATCATCCTCTTACCCTTATCCCGCTTTAAGTGGGGTCGGCACAACATATTAAAGACATGTCACATGATTTAGCTACGTCTTTTACGACCGGCCGCCTGCCTGACGTCAACTTATCTTAGTCGTATTTAACGACACCTCGATAAGAAAGAGGGTGGTCTATTCTACTTAACCGGATACCACACACCTCGGTAAGAAATGAGTGTGGTCTATTCTACTCAGCCGGATACCATACGGCGGGCCAACTTACCTTAGTCGCCTTATACGACACCTCGGTAAGAAAAGAGGGTGGTACTATTCTATCCAGTCGGATACCTACCACACGGCGGATTTATCCTTATCCAATTAAGTACCTTAAATACATTGTTGATTTAATATAGATCAATATGGGCGTTTACAGCATATAATTTAAATGAACATTTTCGAAGATATTACAGATTTAAAATGCCGCGAGGAGGGCATTGAATATTGAGTGACTGAGTTCACTGAGTGACATGGGCTATACATTTTATACCCGATCGAAACCGGAGCGGTCCGCTAGTAAAAAATAAAACAGTAAAAATTTGTCCTAATACTATTGGACTAAGTCTTTTAATATGTTATTTATCACTACATAGTATAAAATAAAGTCACATTCTTTGTTTGTCCCTATATCCCTATGTATGCTTAAATCTTTAAAACTACGCAACAGATTTTGATGCGGTTTTTTTTTTAATAGATAGAGTTATTCAAGAGTAAGGTTTATATGTATAATAATATTTAATGTGGAGTAGAGAAATTCTGTAATTTTTGAGGTTTCTAATGTGATGTAAATAATTACATTTTTTTCCGCTTACATTGCAAACGCAGGCTAAACATTACGAGATTTATCAAAATGATGTACTAAGTATTTGTACACCTTGAAAAGGTCTACAGAAAAGTCTGCGATGGTATATGTCTATCTCTTATGGATAACCCACAATAGCATTTTTTGTCATTTACTTTTTACGAAAAATAATGCTTTATTTTCAAAGCAAATCTTATACAATACAGCATTAATTCTTATCCAATGAAGTACTTTAAATACATTGTTGATTTAACATAGATCAATATGGCCGTTTACAGCATTTAATTTAAATGAACATTTTCGAAGATATCACAGATTTCAAATCCCGCGAGGAGGCCGCGCTTTGCCCTTTAGCACTTCGAATTTAGCAGCGATCGGACGCGCAACTAAATGTCGCTCTTTCAAGAGTAACCACTTAAGAAAACATGTTTGTATTGTCTAATGATAAGAAAGCTATGAATGTTGTATATAAAGACATTCTGTAATTAAGTTGAAAAATAAAATACATAGGGAAAAATGTAAATATGTATGTAGTATATGAATTTAGATATTAGATATAGCAGGAAATCTTCTAGGTTAATAGGGAAAGGGAAATTGTTTTTCTCCAAATTTAACGCGTGCGGGCCACGTGACATAGGCTATATATTTTACATCCGTGCGAAGCAGGGGCAGGCCGCTAGTATATATATAAAATCTAATTGCGATTTGAAAGTTATGTATTTGCTTAATTTATATTCATGTAGTCATTACGTACATTACATTATTTTTATCAATACGATTTTTAAGCAATAATAGTAAGAACTGCACTAATATAAATGGCAAGTAGCGACATCTTAGACCGACGTTTTCTATAAGTGGTGCAGAAATTCGTAAAATTACCGCAAGATGGAGTTGTTCCATTTTCCGCAACTCGAAGTTTAAGGAATTAGGTATTTTAACATTTGCTTCACAGTATATTTTTCTCAAATTCACTTTTGTGCATAAGAATTTACATAGTTATAAAAAATGGGTGATATATATAATAGACAAAGTAGGAACCGACGTAAGCTTGCGACTCCTGTTTTGCGCCTTGCAATGTACATAAGTTGTTTGTGGGTTTGGGTATAAGATTCTAGAATCGAATTCCGCAATAAATTTTAGCTTTGCCATTACAGCAGTTTATAAACACTGTTAAAAAGAGGCTGATACTGAAAGCCTACTAAAATATTATAACAACGATATTTTTCCTTCATACTGATGCAATAATAAAAAGCAATTTTCTCACAAGTTAACCCATTTATTCTCTTTCTCAACAACTCCATGATACATAATGACGGCCGCAATGTTTTTATATAATTGACCAACTATTATGAAGGAGGTTGTACCTATTTAAAACATTTAAGAATATTGAGGATTACAGACGATAAGAATGCGTGGATATAGCTACTCTTCAACCCTGTACAAGACAGTAATGACTAAATGTAACTAGTAATGAGGATTATATTTTGGAAAGAGCAACCGCCGAGTTTCTCGCTTTCTCTTCTCGAAAGGAACAGCTTTCCGAACCGTAGAGTGGTAGAGTTCAATTCAAAAGCACTTGCTTACAAGTTTACTTGAATAAAGAATATTTTGAATTTGAATGTTTCTTTAGGACAGCAAGTATACCGCGGCTATATCGGCGCGCAACATTTTTTTTTCGAATTGACTATGCTATTAGGCCTAACGGAAAGGCGAGCGCAGAAGCATCGGCGAGGTTGCAAGTTGAGGAGAATAGAGCGCAGAAGCTCTACTAGCTTCGGGAATGTCGTCCTAAGGGTGCCTCCTGTGAGGCCGGACCACGGCGTAGGGAGACGTGTAGTGGAGGGCTGATGGTATGACTTTGATTAGTCATTACGACGTCGAAAGGGTGGCATGAAGCCAAGACCAACCGACATCAGAAATCTAGGACCTCGTCTTCGCCGGCGAAAACGCTGTGTGTGTATTACGTGTTTCTGTGTTTGCGATCATTATTTGATAGTCAGGGTCATAGCTTTTAGGACGCCTATATTTTCGGCGGTCAGACCTAACTGGAATGTAGGTGGAAGCAACTGAAATGAGAGGGTTAGGGTGTACCTCAGATCTCTCGAAGTTCGAAAAACGTTTAAAGAGGTGAGTAATGGTAGGGTCGAGGTCTCTATGGAGGTCAATGTCCGCATGAACCACAGATAACCAGTGGCTGTCCGCATAAAGGATGATTCACGCTACGCTGTCAAATTTCTTTCCGAGGTGTCGTAAAAGGCGACTAAGGTAAGTTGACCCACCGTGTGGTATCCAGTTTAGTAGAATAGACCACCCTCTTTCTTACCGAGGCGTCGTAAAATACGACAGAGGTAAGTTGACGTCAGGCAGGCGGCCGGTCGTAAAACGCAGCCAAATCATGTGACAGCATGTTTATAATATACCTATATATTAATAATGTTGTGCCGACCCCACTTAGAGTGGGGTAAGGGCAGGAAGATGATGTCATAGCGAAAACGTGTCATGAGAATCCGTGTTATAGAACGGTTATACCGAAACCGTGTTATAGGAGGATTATCTGTTTATATAATTGTCTTTGAGTCGGTAGGTGCGTTGCATAGTTGCAGCGTGCAACCCGAGCTCGCTAACTTCACTTTATTAATGACGTATCACCGGTTATTCTGTTATTTAACTATTAAGTATTTTGTACTGTACTCAGTGTTTAAATGGATTCAGTTGGATGGAGGTCTATGCACCTACAAATACGTAATTTTAATAATTTATAATCGCACTAATTTAATCACATACCAAACAAATGTATGTATGACTAAGTGGACGCCGGAAAAAAAGGAGTGGCACCAGAGTTGACGAATGATAGAGGAAAATGTAAGAAGACAATATGTTTTGCCAACCCCACATAGAGTGGGATAAGGGTAAGAGAATGATGATGATGACCAAACAATTCTCATTGATTTTTGGTTTGAATTCAAATAATTCTTTATTCATATTGTCTATTACAAGCACTTTTTTACAAATTACAATGAAGCTACGACTGGTTCGGAAAGGTGCTCTTACCGAGAAGAAACAGCAAGAAACTCGGCGGTCCATTTAGCGGTGATTTAAAATAAAAATATTATATAAATATAAAATATAATATTTGATATAAATAAAGGATTATCCCATTCAGTTGATGATTATATTAAAAGATGATATCCCTCTATCGCAAAAGCCACGAAGATTATCTTTGTCCGAGCAAGTTTTGGCTGAGAAATAGGTTGAAGAATTTAGCTGATGATATAAGTATGAGGTAAGTTATTAAAAATATTCTAGTCCCTTAGTTCATGCTCCTGCCCTTATCCCGCTCTAAGTGGGGTCGGCACAACATGTTATAAAAATATTGCTAAATGATTTGCCTACGTATTTTACGACCGGCCGTCTGTCTGACGTCATCTTACCTTAGTCGCCTCCATTTAACCTCAATTCTTACCGAAGGGTTGTAAACACTTCGGTAAGAATTCAAGTTGGTCTATTCTACTCAGCCGGATACCACTCGGTGGGTCGACTTACCTTAGTCGCCTTTTACGACACCTCGGTAAGAATTGAAGGTGGTCTATTCTACTCAGCCGGATACCACACAGCTTTTACAATTATAGACAATTAAATAGTAAAATTATTGAAAATATGCTCCCGTTGCCTATATAATTAAAATTATATTGATAAATTTGCTAAAGTGAAGCTTTTTAGTTCCAGATTTGAAAAATGGGGTTTCCCTCTTTAGAGTCGGTAGTGAATCTATAAACTATACAGCATGTGGCACCCACCATGGACAATTCAAATTTTTAAGGGTACCATTTGGTCTGTCTTGTCTTAATTATTTTATGAGGTTATATTCACTAAACGCTTAATTAAGGGATGATCATAATATCAATATTTAATCATTCATATTTAAATGAGTTAATCTTGTATATATATATATATATATATTTTTTTTTTTTGGAATCTCGGAAACGGTTTTCCTGAAATTCAGCATGGAGTTTTGGGGGAGAAAAATCGATCTAGCTAGGTTTTATTTAAGAAAAAACAAAAGCCTTTCTCAATAAATGGTTCCAGTAGTTCCTGAGATTAGTGCGTTCAAACAAACAAACAGACTCTTCAGTTTTATATATTAGTATAGATATTTACGTGAGTTAATCTTCCAAATAAGTACGTACAGTACGGATGTTAACAGAGCATTTATTGCTCAAAAAAATGTATTCGAGCGATAGGTGGTGTTTCTCCAACAGAGAGCTGTAGACAATTATTTCGCAATTTAAAATTACTGACGTTACCGTGCTTATATGTATTTGAGGTATGTTGTTTTGTAAAAAAACACCACGATCTATTTACAACTGCTAGCGCTAAATATCCTCGTTGTAGTAGAAATATTAATCGTTTAGTTTTGGATCACTGCCCTAGGTCTGCACTTTTCCTGAAAGCATGTGTTGCTATGTGTGTAAAAATATACAATAAGATTCCCGGAAAAATGAAACAACTTATCTTTAATAAATTTAAAACTGATCTGTATATATGGTTAAATGAATTAAATTTCTATGATGTCCGAGATTTTTTAACTTAAAATACTTACTTAATTTAATTATTTATAATATAAAAAAAAATATGTGTGATGGGTAATGTAATTTATTTAAATTTTATTACTTTTGTAAATTTTAATAATTTTGTTTTTTAATTTTTAATGTTTTATTAATTTTTTGGACAAATATCAATATTTATACTAGTTCTTAATATGATTTTTTATGTCAAAATAATTATTTTCGCTATCTTGTAATATTTTGAATAATTTTACAATTTAGCATAAGCTTTGCATGCCGGAGTATTGGCGGAGCATGAGAACACTTTTGTTTTTTAAATTTGTCAACCTCATAACCATGTTCCAAGCAAATGTATTAAATAAATAAAATAAATAAATAAAAAATATATATATACATATATGTATATGTATAACGTCGAAACCCCAGGTATCAACACCCCTTTGTTACATTTTTTTATTTGCATGTTTTTATATCTTAAAAAAATTACCCAGGCATCGGCATTACATGGCTCGGTCACCCAGGTATTATATTTTTCACACCCTCATTTCTTACCGAGGTGTCGTTAAAGGCGACTAAGGTAAGTTGACTCACTTTGTGGTATCCGGTTGAGTAGAATAAACCACCTTATTTCTTACCGATGTGTCGTAAAATGCGACTAAGGTAAGTTGATGTCAGGCAGGCGACCGGTCGTAAAATACGTAGGTAGCCAAATCATGTGACAAGATGTTTATAACATGTTGTGCCGACCCCACTTAGAGTGGGATAAGGGCAGGAAGATGATGATGCAGTAATACAATTTTAATAAATATTGAAATGAAACACTGGTTTATTAGTTTGACATTATATTATTACTGGTGAACAACAATCTATATATAAATATAATTATACTCTTTATGCCACATTAAAAACGATGTACAGATCAGATGGGACATCAATTATGGACAAAATAGCAATATTTTGAAATATTTAAAACAATTATTTTTTTATGGGTATGAAAAAAAAATTTGGTCAGAATGACACAATATTTTAACAATCGAATATGTAGAAAGGTTATTTATTGTCTTCTTTTATCATATCCGCCAATTTTTCAGCGGCGACCATAACCGCTGTGTTAATGTTGCCATTGACTGAGTTGGGCATTACACTGGCGTCTCCCAATCTCATCCCCTTGAATCCTTTGAGCCGGAGTCTGTTGTCCACAACATCACCCATTCGACAGCTACTGCTGTAGTGGAAGGTAGTTTTGTACAAGTTCTTTATATAACACTCCCAATACTGCGTCGTGGTCGTGTCTAAGTCCGCACAATTCGTCATATTAAAATGTAACGTCTTGCCACCGACGCTTTTGAAGAACGTCGAATTTACCACTTTTATGAAATCTTGAACGCACAAAGCACCGTTCTTCAAATCCGTATCGTTTGATAAATGATTCAAATTTATCTTTGGAGGGTCGAACGGGTTCGAACTTTGTATCTCAACAGTACCAGTCGACGCAGGACGTGCTAAGTTCAGTACTGAGAACAAAACCTCGTGTCCGTCACCGGCAGCTGCGAGCTGGTTACTTATATAATCGCTGAACTCAAACACGATGGAACTTAGCTCGAGCAGAGCAGCAGGGTAGTTCCTAGTTATCAAATTCATTGTATAGTAGTCGGATCTATTTTTCGATTTATCTAGAGCACCCGCACCAAAGAATGTTGGCAGTGGGAATAGATGTGGATCTTGTGCCGCGACAGTGTCGTTAGTTGCTTCCATTACATGCGCCAAAACGATAGCTACGTGATCGGTTAAAGTCTGACCCACAGGCAAGTCAGCAAGAACTGGAATATCGAATTTTTTAAGTTGTTCTGCTGGTCCTATTCCCGATAACAATAATATTTGTGGAGTATTAAAAGCACCAGCTGATAATATGATTTCCTTATTGGCATAAAGAGTAAAATTAGTACTGGTCGTCGAGCATTCTACACCGTACGCAGTTTTTGTATCATTATTGATTAGTACCTTGGTAACTCTTGTGTTTTTCAGTAGTCGAAGGTTCGGACGACCTTTCGCTGGAGCCAGAAAGCACTCAGCAGAACTCTGCCGCTTACCGTCACTTATAAAGAACAAGGGTCGCGTCATTCCCATAAATATATTGGCATTGATGTCGTCAATAGTGTTATAACCCATTTCTTGGAAAGCTTCCATGTATTTCATTGGTGGTTCTCTGTCCTCCCTCGTAAGTCCCACCAAACCATCCGTGCCGTGGTAACTCGCATAGCTCGAGTTGAGAAGAAATGGGCTCTCGAGCCGCTCACTTTTCTTAAAATAGGGAAGAAGGTTGGACCATTTCCATGAGTCATCACCGGCTGCTTCTGCCCACAAGTCGTAATCGTAAGGGCATCCTCGTATGTTATAAAAGTGATGCAAAGAGCTGCTTCCGCCCACAACTTTTCCTGAAGGTAGGTTCATGTAATTATATCTGTGATATTGGGTGACTGTGCTGTCGTTGTTCACAGTGTTTGTGTAGTTCCAATCCATTTCAGTGCCAGTCAAGAAGGGGAAGAAAGATGGGATCTGTAAATAATGAACAATATAATGTCAAATTAATTATAAAATATGTCCTAAAAACTAAAAGTCATGTGTCAGAGTGTATCAATAAATAATGAGAGGGAAGATGTAACTCGTATACTTCATCCTTGTCTAATACATAAAAGAGAGAGATAGATGTTCATTTGCTTTCTCTTTAATCTCTTCAATTTTTGTAATGTTTCATTTCTACTGTAGGAGGTGGGTTGCACTTTTTTTTTCGTTTACATTTTTGATACATAAGGGTGTATTAATATTTATAATGTTAATATTTAAACAATTAAGTTATGATAACGATGTTGAAATGGTATAACAAAATAATTTAAAAGGGTTTTTCCTGCTAGATTACTTTTGCGATTACTGATAATACCTTTTAATTATAGCTAGTTTATAAACAAAAATATTTTGGGTAATTATCATGATTGTCAATTGCGTAGCCTGAATTCTATAGGGGGTGGCTCCAAGGCTTCTGGCTTCAGTAATCCTTGACTATATTGTTTCATCATGATTATTTACATATGACAGCTCCCCTCTCCCTCTCATGATTTGCCCATGATCGCAGACTCAGTTTTTGTAATATGTGACAAAATAAATAAAGAAATCAAAAAGTGCTTTCTTTTATTTTTGCATCAATACATCGATCTTTCATTCATTTTTGCCATTTTCATTTGATCAGTGAAAATATATATAATGCTAAATGTAGAGTAGAGTATCCTCAACGATCGTTTCGCCCCACAACCAAAAAATCGCAAAGCCGCAATTTTATCGTGGAGTCTATTTCCTGATGATGTTTCGTTTGAAGGGCGAAACGATTGTTTACTTTGTAATAGTGCTTTTTTACTTCAGTTTTTTATCTACTGTATCGCTGATTATAAATGTAATGGCCTGTTACTATCCCACTGCTGGGCATAGGCCTCCCCTCGACATTTTTTTTGTAAAGAAGGATTGGAGGTTAGATTGGTGGCTTACACAATTCCCTAGATTTAGAGATAAGCAGGTTTAGTTACGATGTTTTCCTGCACCGAAAAGCGTGTGATTAACTGCAATTAGACACATAAGTTTTAACAGAAAACTCGCCCGGCGCTTAAACCCGGACCCCTCGAAAGGGTGGCACGGTTCCACTGGGCTATCACAGCCCTGGATAGCCCAGGCTATCTCATCGGGGACTATAGCAAAATGAATATATAATATATTTATATACTATACATATATATATATATATATATATATATATATATATATATATATATATATATATATATAATCGTCATTCATTATCCCTCCACTACACGTCGCCATAAGCCGTGGCCCGGCCTCACAGGAGGCACCCTTAGGACGACGTTCCCCATAGCTAGCAGAGCTTCTGCGCTCCACTCTACGTATTTCGCAACTTCGACGATGCTTCTACGCTCGCCCGTACCGCTCCGTGACTCTGTAAAAGCCGTTAGGGCTAACAGCATATAGTAAAAAAAAATCAATCAAATCATTTAATACCTCAGTCTCCCAACGAGGGTCACTTCCGGCCTCGATTAGACATACAATGTTGTTTGGATCCTCGCTGAGACGATATGCTATAATACTTCCCGCTGTTCCAGACCCCGCCACAATGAAGGTACAGTTAGATTTATCTGCAATTAAAAAAACGTGTTAATCTTTATTATTTTAAAGAGCAAACCTGTTCCACAAGTTACTGATAAAGTGTCGTGAGTTAACAAGCAAATAAACTGTGTAGCAGATAAATGTCTCTAAAAAGTGAAAAAATTGAAAAAAATAAAATCGCAGCCATTTTGAAATAGGTATTGATCTACCTGTTAACTTATAAGGGACTTTAAGTGCTGAATAAGCCTATCAGAAATATGAGAAACGCATAATTCCGAGAAATATGTCATATGTTCCGAATAAGCTAACTGGTATCTTGTGAAACAGGTCCTAAAAAGTGAACAATTTGAAAAAAATAAAATCGCGGCTATTTCGAAATCGGTACATATTTGCTATCCAGCAGATAAACAAAATAACAGCCACATGACCTACCTGTTAACTTATTAGGGACTTTAAGTGCTGAATAAGCCTATCAGAAACCTGAGAAACGTAAAATTCCGAGATATGTGTCAGATATGTTCCGAATAAGCTAACTAACACTGACAGCCGCCTGACCTCAACTTACCTTAGTCGTATTTTACGACACCTCGGTGAGAAACAGGGTGGTCTATTCTACTCAACCGAAAACCACACGGCGGGTCCACTTACATTAGTCGCCTTTTATGACGCCTCGGTAAGAAATGGGGATCGTCTATTCTACTCAACCGGATACCACAGGGCGGCTCGACTTACATTAGTCGCCATTTACGACACCTCAGTAAAAAATTAAGGTGGTCTATACTACTCAATCAGACACCTTACGGTGGGTCAACTTACCTTAGTCTCCTTTTAGGCCACCTCGGTAAGAAATGAGGGTGGTCTATTCTACTCAGCCGGATTCCACACGGGTTATGGCCTTCTATCATCTAACGATAAATAAATCTTTAAAAATGTTAATATTACCTTCAGCTTTGTAGTCAGTAGGCCACCTATATGTGTTCAAGCCTAAGGCGCTGACCATAAGGAAAATAGATTTGTAGAGGTCACTAGTCGCTATCATAGCCGACGCGTCCATGGTAGAAGCCTATGGGAGAAAACGATAAAACTTCATACGAGTTAAGTCAATAGAAAATCTTTAATATTGCAATTAGTTAATCTTTGAAAAATTATTTCGTAACGAAAACCACAAATTAAACCATTTCTTATGGTTATCAAAAGACTATAATATTACGGCTTTAATCTTTCCACGCGGGCGGAGTCGCTGGCTATTGATGTGTTTCAATACATGTTACAACATGTTTCAAATACAACTTCCTTCATATAGTTGGCCAATAATATGAAAAACATTGTGGCTGTCATTATGTGTCTTTGAGATATTGAGAGAGTAAACGGGTTGACTTTTGGCAAATTGCTTTTTATTTATTGAATAAGTGTTAAGGAGAAATATCATCGTTTTTTATAAAATGTTATTAATAAATATATATATATACTTCTTATTTAACTCCACTAAATATTGGACAACATGAGTAAAATAACAACCCCATAACAAATATGTTTCTTCTTAGATGTTGTGAAGATATTTAGGCGCTGGTAATGATACAATGAAGTCTTCTTTTCTCAGTTTTATTCGTCAGTTTAGGTAAAAGGTAGTAAGTCCGTATAGTAGTTAGGCAGCAAGTAAGTCCGTTACAAAAGTAGTTGTCAAATTTTAATTAATTGATTGATGACAGATATAAAAGGTTTGTTGTGGCTGCGTTCACAACAAATATGTCTGTCTATTATACATGACAACGGATATGTGTATGGTAGATATTGACTCTTAACGTTTGCTGCTTAGAAGCTGTAATATACCGGTGAGCACCAGAACCAGGAAGAGTTTTAATTTACTATATATACGCTAAAAACCTCCGCACTCGAAGCATCATTAATATAATCAATGAAGATTATCATGTGACAACATGTTGTGCCGACCCCACTTAGAGTGGGATAAGGGCAGGAAGATGATGATAATCAATGAAGATTATATACATGATAATCTATAGTCATGAAAAATGGCTAGTTTTTAGTTAGTACCTAAATAGTTTTCATTTAATCTTTTCAAAGTTAAAAAAGAATAATGGATCATCAGTAAAGCTTAATTATTATTATAAAAAAAATTATAAATACCCTAGAATCTAGTATCCTTTGAAATCTTTGATCTAGGACCTAAGAATCTGATCCGACTTTTAAGGTAATGGTAAAATATTTTAAAAATAAATTGTTATCAATAAATATTTATTTAAATAAAAATTAACGGATATTTTTGTCTAAATTGGTTTATTCTAAATAAAAATTTAAAAATTTTCAATAATATCATCGAAAAAAATTATTATAGTTGATCTGTTTTTCATCTGTATATTTTTTATTGTCGCTTATGACTCTTCAGTGTTAAAGTTTGCTAACTTAACCACTGTTCCCAAGATGATTAACGATTTAAAAATTAAACTTAACTGAATGATGAATTCATTTAGGAGATTATATATTTTTTATAAACTTCAACCTAAATTATGTATAAATTATTTTTAAATAGACGCCTTGCAAAATTATGAAAATTAAAAAAATTAAAAGAAATAATTTTACTCACGTATTTTAGAACTTAGTTGTACCAAATTCTGTCAAGTGTGATTTGTGATTAAGTTTCGAGCCTATTTCCTTCCTTTTATATCGTTTTCACTCGCATAATTTATTTATTATTTGGTTTTTAACCTTCATGGTAGATTTATTATTGAAATGTTCAAGCGAAATACCTAACACAGGAGGTTGATTTAAAAGACAAAATTTAAATTAATTGAGAAATTATATATTACAAGAATTAATATTAAAGCTTAGTAAGGTTATGGTTATTGTGCTGGTCGTTATAATAACGACAAAACTTAAGCTTTACTTAAAGATAGTTTCTCCGTTTTTTTAAATTAATTAAGGAAATCAGATATTACAGAGAGAGATATTACAGAAAATATTTGTTGTTGTTAGTTCTTATCATTACATTAAAAAGCTTAAGATCTTACATTTGTTACACATTTAAATTACAGATTAAATATTCTTGTTACCAATAAAAATAAGAAATAATAATCAGAATATTAATGTTAATATGATTATTAATATTAATAGAGTGGGGTAAAATATTAATACTTTTTCTGGACTTTAACACGATTTGGCTTAACAAATATGTAAAAGTAATGAGAATATTATTTTGCTATAATCCGCGATAAAAGAAAATATGTGTAATGCTAAATGTAGAGTGTACTATTCGTTCTCATACCTGATACATGCAGAATTTGTAAGAACTCATGCACTACCCGACACCGATGGCACAACAATACACAAGCACTGCACACATTCACCACCACAATCTCAACAATTGTTTCGCCCCGTAACCGAAGCATCGTCAGGAGATAGACACCACGACAAAATCGTAAAGCCGTGCTTTACAATTTTATATGAGGTATCGTAAAAGGCGAGTTAGGTAAGTTGACCCACCGTTTGGTATCCGGCTGAGTAGAATAGACCACCCACTTTCTGCCCGAGGTGTCGTAAAGGACGACTAAGGTAAGTTGATGTCAGGTTAGCGGCCGGTCGTAAAATACCTACCCAAAGCATCTGACAACATGTTTATAACATGTTGTGCCGACACCACTTAAGAGTAGGATAAGGGCACGAGAATGATTATGAATTACATTCATAATCATTCAAGTTGTAATAAACGGACTTCACTGTATTTTATTTTTGGTCAACAGTAACATCATTCTCCTGCCCTTATCCTACTGTAAGTGGGATCGGCTGCCGGCACAACATTTTATAAACATGTCACAAGATATGGCTACGTAGTATATAATTATACATATCTATACAATTATATTATGCATCTATTGTATCTTCTTCTTCTTCTTCTTCTTCTTCATCAACCGATGGACGTCCACTGCTGGACATAGGTCTCTTCATGGGATCTCCACCATACACGATCTTGTGCCGCTTGGACCCAGCGGCTCCCCGCAACCTTTTTGAGATCGTCAGTCCATCTCGTGGGGGGTCTGCCGACACTGCGCTTTCCGGTGCGGGGTCGCCATTCCAGCACCTTGAGACCCCAACGCCCATCGGTTCTACGCACTATGTGCCCCGCCCATCGCCACTTCAGCCTCGCGACACGCTGAGCTACGTCGGTGACTCTGGTTCTTCTACGGATCTCCTCATTTCTGATTTGATCACGTAGAGAAACTCCGAGCATAGCTCGCTCCATCGCCCGCTGAGCAACTCTGAGCTTTCTTATGAGGCCCATAGTCAGCGACCATCTATTGTATATAAACTTATATCATTTATATCAATGATTGAGATAAAACTTTTTTAGACTTTTTTTAGATTTTGAATATCTTACATGCCGTGGAAGTACATTCCACAGTTTTACAGCTTTCACGGTAAAAGACACGCTATATAATTGGGAAAGACTAGCCGGCGTCTTAAGAATGTTATCGGTCTTCAAACGAAGAGTAACATGAAGAAGAGAGTTCGAGCCCAGGGAGGTAAAACACTGTTTAAGATATACAGGTGTCATCATCCTCCTGCCCTTATCCCACTCTAAGTGGGGTCGGCACAACATATTATAAACATGCTGTCAAATGATTTGGCTGCGTTTTTACGACCGGCCGCCTGCCTGACGTCAACTTACCTCTGTCGTATTTTACGACACCTCGGTAAGAAAGAGGGTGGTCTATTCTACTAAACCGGATACCACACGGTGGGTCAACTTACCTTAGTCGCCTTTTACGACACCTCGGTAAGAAATGAGGTTGGTCTATTCTACTCAGCCGGATACCACACGGCGGGTCGACTTACCTTAGTCGCCTTTTACGACACCTCGGTAACGAAAGAGGGTGGTACTATTCTATTCAGCCGGATACCACACGGCGCTTAAGATATACAGGTGTATTAGAATGAAAAAGAATAGTGTAGAGAAGAGAGAGGACGTGAAGGTTACGGCGTTGCCGTATTGTGAGCCATTTAAGCTGTGTCCGATACTGCGAGATGTGATCGAACTTCCTCAAACCGAAAATAAATCTTATAATTAAATTTTGTAAACGCTCTAAAAAAAAAGTTTGGTTGGTAAATGATAGGAGCGAATGGAAGAGAAAAAAATCGTTGGGGGATCACAATTAGTGTTATCAGGATACGAGAATGATTATGAATGTAATTCATCTATCATATCTTGTAACATGTTTATAAAATGTGCCGATCCCACTTACAGTAGGATAAGGGCAGGAGAATGATGTTACTGTTGACCAAAAATAAAATACAGTGAAGTCCGTTTAGTACAACTTCGCATATAACAACCATCCGTTTATAGGAACGTAAGTATAGACATATGTTTGATTTTAATATGAACTTACATATATGAAAGGACATTTGTTTATTACGTCTTCGCTAACAGCGACCGACCTTTTTAACGACGGAGTTTTACTCATAATTATCCGGTTACAACGCCTTACAACTCAGTCGCCTTTTACGACACCTCGGTAAGAAGTGAGGGTGTTCTATTCTAATCAGCCTGATACCACACGGCGTGTCGGACTCACAGCGACTATGTCACCGATACTATGTCACCGAGCTGTGTGCTCCACCACGCTGCCAATGGCAAGGACAGGGTATCATTGTACACATTGCCCCCATCCCCGCCGACAGCAGCTCTGATCCCAGAGAACACCTCCTCCGGGTAGGGACCCCTCGAAAGAGAAGTCCCCCTTCGCTAAGCGGTGCATCGGGAGCACCAGATGTACCGGCCGCCTCTGTTCGGAACGTCCGAAGGTCCCCTGATAGTGCGGCGAACGATGGGCTTAGGCAAGTCGCTGCCAGCTGGACTCGCCAGCAGCAGATTGGATCCAGAACAAAAGTTCCCAAAACCGCTCCACCGCCTCCCTCCATCCCCCTCCGCAGAGCAGGAGGCCACCGCTGCCCGCGATCGCGCCCTGCCCACTGTGTTTGTTGTCACAGTCGACAGGAAGAGACAGCGTCCCAAGTAGGGACCCCTACGCCGTGGTGGGCGTTTCCGCCCCACTTGGTAAAATTTTATAGAGGTTTCTTCCTCACAACCCGAAGGTCCCCATTCCCATTGCTGGGCTTTCAGGCTTTACCGACGGTAGCCGAAACCATGGCCAGCCAGACTATGTATTACAAAAAAGAGTCGTACGTGGCATTTACAATTTAAGTCCGCGTGATTCCTTGCGAGAGAAGTTTAAGGAAATAGGTATTCTTACATTTGCCTTACAGTATATTTTTGGTATATAAAAATATAAAGAATTATAAAACAATAGGCGATGTATATAATAGACAAAGTAGAAACCGACATAAGCTTGCGGCCCCTGCTTTGCGCCTTGAAAAAGTACGTAAGTAGTTTGTGGGTTTGGGTATAAGATTTTATAATAAAATTCCGCAATCAATTTTAACTTTGCCATTACAGCAGTTTAAAAACACTATTAAAGAGAGGCTGATGCAGAAAGCCTACTATACTGTTGAGGATTATTTAGACGATAAAAGTGCGTAGATATAGATATTGTTCGACCCTGTACAAGACAGAAACGATTATATGTAACTAGCATTAAGAATTGTATTTTTTTAAAAAGAGCCGAGTTTCTTGCTGGCTCTTCTCGGTAGAAACAGCTTTCCGAACCAGCAGTAGAGTTGACGATTCAAAAGCACTTGTTTACAAGTTTATTTGAATAAAGAATATTTTGAATTTGAAATTTGAATTTAAAGTAAGCCCAACTTAACCCGTCGCTCATTAGACACTTCACCCTTAACCTGCCCGTAGTCCCCGGCCTATCCAGATTGCCCTCTGCTAATCAGAGGGACAACTGGATCGGCCACCCCACAGTGGACCGTTCGCCAACACTAAGGAATACATATTAGAGTATTCCAAAGGCCTGCCCAGGGTGCGCCACGAGGAGGCCGACCACTGTGGCACCCCAAGGCGGGTCGCCTTACCTTAGTCGCCTTTTACGACAGTAAGAAATAAGGGTGATCTATCCTACTCAGCCGGATACCACACGGTTTGAAATAGGTAACATCATCAAGTCACAATAATAAAGCCATAAATAAACCACTATAATTCAATTCAATTCTTGGGTTTATGGCTTTTGGGGAACCACCTGTATAAATTTGACATTTAAATAATATTCGCTAATGGAACGAATGTTATGTATTTGATATCTGTTTTGAAATTAAAATGATAAAAGTACCGTGAAAATCTATTATACCGTTAAAAAGTAAAATGGTAATTTTCCGTAAGGCACAGACAGTATGACATCATTCTATCTCCTTGAAGACAGAATATTCTAGATATGATGTGTATGGCTTATTAAAATTGTTACAACATGTTTTTAATACAACCTCCTTTATAGAGTTGGCGATTAATATGAAAAAGCATTGTGGCTGTCATATTTTTATGTGTCATTCTTTGAGTTGTTGCGAAAGAGTAAATGGGTTGACTCTGTGAAAACTGTTTTTTATTTATTGAATAAGAATAAAGGAGAAATATCTTCGTTTGTTATAAAATATTTCGAATCTAATTGGAATTTGAACATAAAACTAGTTATCGTGACTTATCTATACTAATATATAAAGCTGAAGAGTTGGTTTGATTGTTTGAACGAACTAATCTCAAGAAATACTTGGACTGCGTCTAATCTTTGAGTTTAAGATAGTCCATTTATCGAGGAAGACTATAGACTATTATGATTATAACTCAATGAATGACACATAATAATATGACAGCCACAATGCTTTTTCATATTAATCGCCAACTATATGAAGGAGGTTGTATTAAAAACATGTTGTAACACTATATAACATCACGCTAATATGAATAGGAGAGGAGCAGCATTAAAAAATAATCTAAATACGGCAAAATTTAAAGCTTTCCTTGCGTGCGCTGAGCATACGGTGAAAGTTATTCAAAAATCATGTTTTACAAAATTGTTCCCCTCTAAAAGTTCTATATAAAAGTCCGCGACAGCACATGTCTAGCATTTAAGGTTAACCCACTTTAACCATTTTTATGGTTACCAAAAGATTATATTGCCGTTTTAATTTTTAGCTGGTCTTTTATGAAGTCACTCTGTGATAATGCAGTATTATAGTATGCTGCCCAGATAAAGATAAGACGAAGATGATAGCTGTCATAGATCAGTGAGAACTTGCGACTCTTTTAGGCACTTCTTTTGTCATGGCTTCAAACTCCGGCACCAGAGTTTTTTTACAAAAAAGATTAACTCATTTAAATATTAAAGATTATGTAAAAGAGGTCGCACGGTTGTAAAAACTCGCCTATTAGTAGCTTCAGTCGCGTGTGCCACGTAAACCAACTGAGATGCAAAGAGTACATGTATAAAAATACTACAAAAAAGTCCGTAATAGCATATCTCTATCTCTTATGTTTAACTCACAATAACTACTTTTACGTTCAAAATTTCAATTCGGGAATATTTTGTATAGTTTACTATAACAAACGATGATATTTCTCCTTTATACTTTTTCAATAAATAAAAAGCAATTCTTCCAAAGTCAACCCATTTACTCTTTCTCAACAACTCAATGACACATATGACGGCCACAATGTTTGTCATTAATGACCAACTCTATGAAGGAGGATGTATTAGAAACATCATCTTCCTGCCCTTATCCCACTCTGAGTGGGGTCGGCACAACATGTTATAAACATGCTGTCACATGATTTGGCTGCGTTTTTACGACCGGCCGCCTGCCTGACGTCAACTTACCTGAGTCGTATTTTACGACACCTCGGTAAGAAAGAGGGTGGTCTATTCTACTAAACCGGATACCACACGGTGGGTCAACTTACCTTAGTCGCCTTTTACACCTCGGTAAGAAATGAGGTTGGTCTATTCTACTCAGCCGGATACCACACGGCGGGTCGACTTACCTTAGTCGCCTCTTACGACACCTCGGTAAGAAATGAGGGTGGTACTATTCTATTCAGCCGGATACCACACGGCTGGAGGATGTATTAGAAACATGTTTCTGTAAGAATTTAAATAAATAATTAAGAACTATTTGCATTTTGTATACAAGCCATGTTTCTTGCTAAGTGTAACTAAACTATTTATATAAATAAAAGAAGTATTCTAAATCAGTTTTATTCTTTTCATAAAAAATGCTAAAATGAAATCAAAGCAAACTCTCATTCGCTATCCGCGGGCTAGCTGCTAATGACAGCGGCTGTCACATCTCCCACGTCAAAATGGCGCGAAAGGCTGTGGCAAGATGTGACGTCATGGCTTGCTTGCTTGCAGTAACGACAAGGCGGCGTTGTTACATAAGTTATAATAACTCGGGTAATCGGGCGGTCTCGAAGTTAGAACACACCGATTCGAGTCTAGATATCTTATATCCGATTGTTTTTCAGTTTTTTGTGAAAAAAACTATTATTAGATGCCTTTTACCAACGCATCTAGTAGTTTTTTTTTTTTTAAACAGGAAAAAACCCCTTATGGGTACCGCCGCCCGACAGGGACAGGCGACGGTTATGTCGGACTCGCACCGACTAAAATAACCTGTGTGCTCCACTACGCTGCTGGTGGCGGGGATAGGGTACCCATGAAGACATTGCCCCCCATCCCCGCCAGCAGCAACTCTGTAGCCCAGAGTGCGCCACCTCTGGGTCGGGGCCTCTCTGAAAGTGGCCCCTCCCTCCGCTGGACGATGCATCGGGAGCACCGGGTGCATCGAACGCCTCGGGGACCTAACTCCAGCGAGCGTCCGATAAAGCCCCGTTTCGCTCGGAGGTCCCCGTTAGGGCGGCATGCGACGGACTTCGGCGAGTCGCCTGCGCCCCGCTCGCCTGCGGCGGATCGGATCCAAGGACTCGACTTCCCGGATCCGCCCCGCCGCCTCCTTCCGCGAGATAACATCCTCGCAGAAGGAGGCCATCGCTGCCCACGATCGCTCCCTGTCCACCATGGCGCGAACCACAGTGGGCAGTCTAGTAGTATATTGTAACTGTTTTACTTGTATTAATAAAAGAAGTATTCTAAATCAATGCAAACTCTCAATCGCTATTCGCGGGCTAGGCGCTAATGACAGCGGCTGTCACATCTCCCACGTCAAAATGGTGCGAAAGGCTGTGCCAAGATGTGACGTCATGGCTTGCTTACAATAGCGACAAGGCGGCATTGTTACAATATATTAAACTCCTGAGTAAAGCTCGCTCAACTCATTATCTTCCTGCCCTTATCCCACTCTAAGAGGGGTCGGCACAACATGTTATAAACATGTCACATGATTTGGCTACGTATTTTACGACCGGCCGTCTGCCTGACATCAACTTACCTTAGTCGTATTTTACTACACCTCGGTAATAAAAGGGTGGTCTATTCTATTCAGCCGGATACTACACGGCGGGTCGACTTAGCTTAGTCGCATTTTACGACACCTCGGTAAGAAATGAGGGTGGTACTATATATTCTATTCAGCCGGATATCACACGACGTTAAAGCTCATACAACTTATAAAAGAAAAATATATAAATAAAACATATAAATCAACTTTCAAATTTTAATCAATAATTTAAAGCTGACAGGAGACATTTTTTGTAATACACTAGCGCTTAAACGCAGTGTGCGCCAGAAATAATAACAAGGTCGTTCCGAAAACAGAAATTTCACCTCCATAACCGAGTAAGGCCTTACTACACGTTTTTTCGCCGCAAAAAACAACGGTTGATTCGCGCTCACACGTTCGTCATTAACGAGCACTATGGATTATTTTGACAGATTTAACACAATTCCTAGTTTGTCCGCGTCTGCGAACCATAGTTTTCCACAGCCAAAGAACGTAGAAGGCCCAAGTTAGACGTACTCGCGCGACATCACGCGCGCGACAAAAAAAACCAACTATCAAACGTTTCATGATTTGCCACACGGCACAAGTCGAATCCTTCGAAAAATTTCCAAAAACGCCCACTCCAATTTGAAACACATGCAAAGGGAACTCGAATATTGCTTGTGATGAGCCGAAATTATATTCACTGGACGGCAAAACACTATTCTATTGTCCGCAAGTATGAATTGACTTCAGTTAACATCTCAACGGGTATCGTTGGGGGCGCCAAAACGTTTAAAAAAAAAACAATGGAATATCCAGCACAAATGCACACCACTTGTGCGTATTCCACGCGTTCATTCGTTATCGATCACTCATCCAAGTTGTATAATCGAAAACTACAATCTTCACTGCCATAACGTAAAACTTTCCACGAAAATGACGTAGTAACAAAAACACACATAGACAACCTTTAAGTGCGTTCACGTGTCCATTCATACACACATACACACGCTATGTCAATACTCGTAGTTGGCTTTAGACAATAAAGTCCTTAGGGCACGCCGCATCCGTAATATTTGCCAAATTAAAGCGGCATCGAATACTCTACGCAAGAATATTCCTTAATTCCTTCACCGGATATACAGGGAGCTGATGGGATCACAAAAAAATCGAAATAATAAACCTAATCGACAGTATAATATCAACAGTAACATAATACACCAAACTTTGGATCCCAACCGCTACAACCTGACTTCTTATTTGCCGAAGTATTACTACTTATTGCGAAATATCAGTGTCGCAGTTAAGGAGGCTAAATAGACGTCTTTTATATATATATTTTTAATATTTATTGCTTTTAATATAACTATAGTTTATTTTTTTTTTATTTTAACCAGCCCAACCCTAGCTGTGACACTGTTTACAATACTTATACATTTCCTTAGGTTTGTCTGCCATTATTACATAGTAATAAAACTATTTTTCACAGATTTATACAAATGATCATGTTACAATGGCGTTTCGAACACGATATATCAAGATGGCCGACCTTTATCATCTAATTTGTATTACAAACTATTTCAGTTTTTAAATTATCTCACAAATTGTACGTACTTTTTCCATTAGCCACATTTTAAAATTTTATCATACAAGTGTCCAAAGCAATTTTGCTAGAAACCAAACCGCATTAACGATACACTCATTGACCCCTGCACTACAGACGACTCGAAAATGACAGAGACATCGCGATAATAGAAATGAAAATTTAAAAACAAGATACATCCGTTATAAAGTTTTAATAAATAATTTTACTTATTAACGCTATCATTTTATTGGGATTAAATCCAACTGAAGCAAAAATAAAATATAAAATAGGAAATTTGATAAGTTATAGTTCAGGCAGTATGAAAAATATTAATAAATTAATTACGTTAAAATAATATTAAAAGTTCCAATACGGGTTTCAAACGAAATTCATGAAGTTAACAGTATATATATTTTGTGTGTATAATAAAATGTAAAATTTATGATTTTAAAATGTAAAAATGGTTGTATTTAAAGCATTGAGATACAAAGGAAATAAATACATCAAACGAATTAGGGTATAAGTGATGTCATAAAGACTAGTCAAGGGGCAAAGATTATTATCTTTAAATTGATATTTAGACCTCTCTTATCTCGAGTCATAGTGATTTCTTCGCACCAATTTCATGGGAAATCTCAGCCCAGTATTATTAATTTGGTGCCAAATTACAAGGTTCTGACAACTGATTAACAGCGTATATCCAATTGCATCAGCCGACTCAAAAGTACCAGTTACAATCAACAGCTCATTTTATTAATATTAGGTAATTATTGAAAAGAACTTATAATAAAACCGTCCAAAGCAGAGATCTATATTCAAAGTATATTCTAGATCATTATAGAATCCCAATTTACACTGAATATCTTTGTAATAATCCTCAACAAATCAAGGAATATTTAGGGCAACTGATGGACTTTGGTGTATCAAGGTATTGGAATAACCGACTATTCAGGACAATCCAATTTTTTTTAGATAAATTAAAAGCGCACAGTGTCTGCTAATATAAGTATTATTGTCATTTAAAAGTGCAAAAACTGATGTCTCAACAAATTGGGGTATAAGGTTGGAGAAACTGATGAATTTTGGGATTTCGAGGTGTTGGAATGCAGTGTTGAGAAACCCAATTTTACCGTCATTCGTGTGTATACAATTCGCTTGACTTGCATGTTTACTATTGATTCACTTGAATATTTACATTCCGCATTAATCCGCGTCAATTGCATGTATACAATCCGTGCCAATTGTATATACACAATCATGTCGTATATGTATCAATCGCATCGCATTCAATTAATTATACAGAACTGTCTGTTACATATGTTTATACAACCCCAAAATTTTCATATATACTATCCTCATTGGTAACATGTACTCAATTCGCATCACTTGCATGTACACAATCCCCATCAATTGCATGTATACAATCCGTGTCAATTGTATGTACATAATCACGACGTATATGTATATACAATCCGCATCAATTGTATAAATACAGTATGTTGTATACATGTATTCAATCCTCATCACTCGCATATATACAATCCATGTAATCTGCATTTATACAATAGATGCTAATTACATGTACACAATCACGACGTATATGAATGTATATACAATCCACATCAATTGTATAAATACAGTTTGTTACATACGCGTATATAACTCCGACCTTTGCATATATACTATCCTCATTGCTAGCATGTACTTAATCTGCATCACTTGCATATATACAATCCATGTAACCTGCATTTATGCAATAGATGCTAATTGTATGTACACAATCACGACGCATATGAATGTATATACAATCCACATCAATTGTATAAATACAGTTTGTTACATACGCGTATATAACTCGGACATTTGCATATATGCTATCCTCATTGCTAGCATGTACTTAATCCGCATCACTTGCATATATACAATCCATGTAAAATACATTTATTCAATAGATGCTAATTGTATGTACACAATCACGGCGTATATGTATATACAATCCGCATCAATTGTATAAATACAGTCTGTTACAAACGTGTATACAACCCCTACATTTGCATATGTACTATCCTTATCGCTAGCATGTATACAATCCGCGTCAATTGCATGTATACAATCCGCATAACTTGCATTTATACAATAGATGCTAATTGTATGTACACATTCAAGGCGTATATGTATATACAATCCGCATCAATTGTATAAATATAGTTTGTTACATACGCGTATATAACTCCGACATTTGCATATATATAATCCTCATCGCTAGCATGTATATAAACGCATTGTGTATATACAATCCATAACATTTTTGCATATACACAATCCGCATCATTTGCATGTATACAATCCGCATCATTTGCATATATACAATCCATGTAACCTGCATTTATACAATAGATGCTAATTGTATGTACACATTCACGGCGTATATGTATATACAATCCGCATCAATTGTATAAATATAGTTTGTTACATACGCGTATACAACCCCGACATTTGCATATATATAATCCTCATCGCTAGCATGTATATAAACGCACTGTGTATATACAATCCGCAACATTTTTGCATATACACAATCCGCATCACTTGCATGTATACAATCCGCATCATTTGCATCTATTCAATAGATGCTAATTGTATGTACACAATCACGACGTATGTATATACAATCCGCATCAATTGTATAAATATAGTTTGTTACATACGCGTATACAACCCCGACATTTGCATATATATAATCCTCATCGCTAGCATGTATATAAACGCATTATGTGTATATAAAATCCGCAATATTTGCATATACACAATCCGCATCACTTGCATGTATACAATCCGTGCCAATTGAATGTATACAATCGGAAAGCATATGTATAACACATTAATTGTAAAAAGTCTGTAATATACATGTAAACAACCCCGATATTTGTTATATAAGACCCTCATCGCTAGCATGTATACAAACGCATTGTGTATATACAATCCGCAACATTTGCATATACACAATCCGCGTCAATTGCGAAAATCTGTGTCTGTGACAAATCTGTGTCATTTGTGTACAAACACGTAATTTGTATACAGGGTAGTCGGATTATACGACAGTGAAGTATATTAGCCACAGGAATTATTATTTTTTTAAATAAACACGATTTATATTGATCAATGACCGTACACGTTGCCCTAAAAATTTAATACGGTACAACTGAATAAGTGAATATTTTTATTGTTTTATCCTGTTTTTTGGCCAGTTCAGTCAACCATTACTAACTCGCATATACTCGAAACGTAAAACATGTCAGCCCCTTGCATATAAACACGTATTCGTGTATATACAATCCGAATCACTTGTATATATCACAATGCGCGTTATTCGCACGTATAAATCCGTGTCAATAGTTATATATACATTCCTTCTTATACATTTATTCAGAATTATTAATTCTAGTGACTTAAGGTAATTTTCATGTTAGAAGATGAGATAGAATGGTCGAATCCTGACTAGAATTTCTTTATTGGACGTAAAAGTATTTTTTGGTAAGCAAATAAATCTCTACAGAATATTTGAAAAGGTGATGAAATCGATATTACGTTACGTCACTAGCAAATATGAAATCGATTTTAAAGACGACAAAACGAACGAGTTTAAGCTATGTTTTACAACCTCACGCTTGTACGAATTTTATTAGACCTTAATGGATCATTTTTTCTTTTCTCTAATCGAGTCCACTCTTTTCTTCACCCATAACAATAGACGGAACGTCCTGAGATCTATCACCGTTTAACTTCAAAATGTTACAATTCTCACGTTAAAATAACCGACTTCTATATACATTTTTAAACTTGCCAAATATACATATCACATGAAGCACTGACGTCGTGTCCAATTCCAGAAATTTATAAAAAAACGTTCACATTCGCAGAATTGTCTACAATGACGTTAGATCCCAGGGGAATCCCCTCAGTCCCGTACCTACTTCTATTATGTCCACTCTATAAAGTCTCAATTTTCTTATAGCCTTACAGCGGTTTCGAAAATGACGTCATACACAGATTATACGTTCAAGTAGCGAAATTGAAGTCACTTGAGTTAGCCGCTAATTCAACGATCCTTTAGCTATAGTTGGAGACCGTGACGTCACATACAGTTTGAAATTCTAAGTATTGTTGATTCGGGCACACAAAAGAAACAGTCCAGAGTTGGTGACGTCACACGGGTAGGTTATATATAGAGGTGGTAGCCGTCGGTGTCTCAGTTGCGCACGGGCGGCGCAGGCGAGTGGTGGTGTCGCTCTAGATCCTCAAGAGAGAGCGCGTTCGGCACATGCACTGATGGTAGCTTCCCGGCGGAAGCGCGGGCCAGTAGCTCGGGGGAAAACCAGCGAGCGAGCTGGTTGTCGCCACCACCAGATCCAACGCCGGTCATTTCTGAAAAAAAGTGAATCGCTATATTATAATTAAATTATTTACATATATTGAAGCTTACTTCTAAACTATTATTTAACCAACAACCCTTTACTTTATACCCTTTTACGTGTTCAACGTTTGAGGTTAAGGATAATATAAATAGTCTTAAACTTATTATCGGATGCAGTTCATGTGACATAGTATATAACTTATATATAAACTATGTAACTTTAGTGAATTACCTGATACATTACTACATATTATAAAACAAAGTCGCATTCTTTCTATGTACGCATAAAACTTTAAAACTACGCAACAGATTTTGATGCGGTTTTTTTAATAGATAGAGTGATTCAAGAGAAAGGTTTGTACGTATAATAACATTCAATACGGAGTAGAGAAATACTGTAATTTTTGAGGTTTCTGCAAATAATTACATTTTTCTCCGCTTACATTGCAAACGCAGGCTAAACCCTACGAGATTTATCAAAATGATGTACTAAGTATTTGTACACCTTGAAAAGGTCTATAGAAAAGTCCGCGATGGTATATGTCTATCTCTTATGGATAACCCACAATAGCATTTTTTATCATTTACTTTTTACGAAAAATAATGCCTTATTTTTGAAGCAATTTTTATACAATACAGCATTAATCCTTATCCAATTAAGAACCTTAAATAAATTGTTGATTTAATATAGATCAATATCGCCGTTTACAGCATGTAATTTACGTGAACATTTTCGGAGATATTACAGATTTAAAATGCCGTGAGAAGGCCGCGCTTCGCCCTAGAGCACTTCGAATCTAACATCTATACGAGTATGTATGTCGCTCTTTTAAGAATTTGTTTAACGACAAGGAAGCTGTGAATGTTGTATATAAAGACATTCTGTAATTAATTGTAAAAATAAAATACATAGGGAAAATGTAAAAGTAAATAAGTAAAAATGTACTGAATTAAGATATTCCAAAGATAGCAGGAATCTTCTTGGTATAGGGAAAGGAAATTGTTTTTCTCCAAATGTAACGCTTGCGGGCCACGGGCAGTAATGAATAAATCAAAACTATTGGATCGATTTTAATCATTTTTTTTTTACACTGAATGACATGGGATATATATTTTATACCCGTGCGAAGCAGGGGCAGGCCGCTAGTAAGCTATAAAAATGGATTTGTGTTGGTAGCAGCCTTAGTTATAAGGCGTAGACAGAAAAACAGCTAAGCTGAGTCTACAACCTTTTCCTAAGCACATGATTATATATCTATATAACTTTTTTAAAATAAGCTATGTTGATTTATTTTGAAATGTTAAATGTATGAAATATGTTGTTGAATAAAGTTTTTATTTATTTATTTGGTCTACAATAGTGGCACAACTCAAAATACACGTGTTTTGGGTCTCATCTCAAAGTCACCTGTATTAAATAAATTAAATCTCACCATTGAGCGTTCTCTGGTGCGACTGAACAAGCAGTTGATGCAACGTGGTACCGGCCCCGCGGGAGACGCCCATGCCGCCTAAGCCGCCCATGTTGCCCATACCGCCCATGCTGTTCATATTGTTGTGCTGTAATAGAAACAATGACAGCCATTAAGTACGGATGTAACATGGAGTAGAAAAATCGATTAATGTAATGTAACGGCCTGTTACTATCCCACTGCTGGGCATAGGCCTCTTCTCTCCGTTTTTTTTTTTTGGAGAGAAGGATTGGAGCTAAGACCTACCACGCTGCTCCAATGCGGATTGGTAGGTTACACATATCCCCAGAATTCTCTAGAGATATGCAGGTTTCCTCACGATGTTTTCCTTCGCCGAAAAGCGTGTGATAAATTGCAATTATCAATTAGACACAAGTTTTACTAGAAAACTCATTGGTGCCTGCCCGGGGTTTGAACCCTAGACCTCCTCGAAAGAGGCGCACGGTGTTACCGCTGGGCTACCACAGCTTCGATTAATAAATAATCGTTTTTTTTCCATTAAAATAAATCGATTTTTAAAATAATCGATTGTTTTTTCATCCGAAACCGATTTTTTAAAAATCGATTATTTTAGGTATCCCTTTTTCTTTTTTTACTCTTTTTCTTGATGATTAGGATTAGATATGCATTGTTGGATGAAACCAATTTAGTCAAACTACACATTTTTCTTCTTAGTTGTCCACATTAATAAGCATTGTATTGTAATTAATTATTAATATTAAAAAAGACAATTTTTGAAATAGTCAGAAAAAAATCGACTGTTACGGAACAAAATAATCGATTTTTAAAAATCGATTATTTTTAAAGGGATAAAAATCGATTATTTATTAATCGATTTTTTCTACTCCAAGTCCATCCCTAAACTACATGTCACATTCCTAGAAGATGTACCGTGTAGTTTCACTTAAGCTTATTCTAGCACTTAAATCCAAAGAAATTAACAGGCGATGTCGATCAATGAACATTATGTATGGGACTTCTTTTATAACTACAAAAGCACCACCATAAGGCGGAGTAAAACACTAGTGGCGCCATCTGTTATTTAAATATATATGTAAACCGTATTACGTTATGTTAGTCAACGTAAAATGCATACTTACAGAATTAGACATTTGTTGCCTTTGTTGCGAAAGGGGGAATGCGCGATTCGCATTTGTCATCTAGAAAGAATTAAATAAATTATAAACTAAATTACTTTTACATCATAGTTAATGTAAAGAAACCGGCTATACTCACGTTTTATTCTATCGTGTAAGCCCTACTAGTTTCATGTAAAGAGCTCATGAATAAGTGCCCCGGACAGGTTCGAAACTAGTCGGGCTAACCCTATAGAATAGGACGTTAGTATAGCCGGTTTCTATACATTTACTATGAATACTATTCACGATAGCTTAAATTTAATTTTACGTCATTCGTTAATTTCCCAGTTTTTATATTCTGGACTTTTATCATTTTATCATCATCTTCCTGCCCTTATCCCATTCTAAGTGGGGTCGGCACAACATGTTATTAACATGTTGCCACATGATTTGGATTTTACAACCGGCCGCCTGCCTGATGTCAACTTATCTTAGTCATATTTTACGACACCTCGATAAGAAAGAGGGTGGTCTATTCTACTTAACCGGATATCACACGGTGAGTCATTTATCTTAGTCGCCTTTTACGACACCTCGGTATGAAATGAGGGTGGTCTATTCTATTCAGCCGGATACCACACGGTGAGTCGACTTTCCTTAGTCGCCTTTTACGACACCTCGGTAAGAAATGAGGGTGGTACTATTCTATTCTGCCGGATATCACACGGCGGACCTTTATCATTTTATATTGCTGATAAATACCTATAATGTTTAAACTTATCACCTGTTGCTGATTGAGGTAATGCTGTTGATATTCCGGTGACGGCGCGTATCCCATAGGGGCAATACCGCTTTGGTTACCCTAAAATAAGAGAAGACACTCATAAATATGTTTATACTGTGTGTGTGTGTTGCGTGCGTCGTGTATTGTAACGCCAAAGCAACGCGGTAATAATGGAAAATTACAAATTGCACATTAATAATAGTACCCGGGTGACAAGAGCCTTGTTTGGTAACTTTTTCAAAGAAATAAATAAATAAATATATGGGACACTTACACACACGGTCGTCCGTCCCCAAAGTAACTTAATACTTGTGTTATAGTAGACAGACAACTGGTGAATATATACTTATATATTATTTTTTAAATACATACTTAAATACAAATATACACCCAGACTCGAAGACAAACAAATTCATTTATAGAAAATGTTGGCCTTCATGGCGGCCATGAAACAGGGTCACTACCCATTGCGCCAACCCTGCCTTCAGCTCCGCGGTTCGCGGGTTCGATTCCCGCTGAGTGCCAGCCTATATACAGAGTGGTACCGACGACACGACATTTATTTTAATCCTAGATAGCTACCTTAGCATCCTACATAAAAAAATTCAGTTAATTTAATGAAGTACTTTAGCCACAGGATATTATTTTTTATTTTAAAATTAAACTTCATGATGTGTATGGATCAATGACCGATTGCAACATGCCATACAAAAATAAACCCTATAAACATGATTATACTCCTCTCTATCAAACTTGGCTTGGCTTGGCCTTGCGGTGACTGCGCCGCGACCTTTGTATTTCACCGGTCCTGATCTTCGCGGCGATCGTCATATCTACACCGAGCGTCGTACGCGCGCACTACAAGGTGAGTGAACCCTAATGAATGAGCGTGTTTCGTAATTGAAACGTATTTAGTTTGTTAGAATATATATTTTTCTTAGATTATATATTTAAATACATTGAATTATACCAAAGTAATGTAATACTTCCAAATGAGCAGCGAAGTTATTTAATGTCGTATCGTCGGTACCACTCTGTATAACAAAAAAAAAGTATGTAAGGTAAGGACATTTGTTACCTTGACGATGGGTCTCCCGTGCGGTTTGGGGTTGCCGAGCGAAGCGTGCGACGTCGCCCACGGAGACTTGGGACTGCCCAACTCCACCTCCTTCTCTGCTGTCATCTTCCGCAACACCTGAGGACGGACCAAGATTAAAGGGATAGAGAACATGTGAGCAACATGTGCGCATAGCGTTGCTTAGGATTTTTCACATTTATTTATGGATCATTATTTTTACTATATAGTAAATATACCGAATATAATTCTTTCTGCCCTTATCCCGCTCTAAGTAGGATTGGCACAACATGTTATAAACATGTGACATGATTTGCCTGCGTATTTTACGATCGGCCGCCTGACTGACATCAACGCAACTTAGTCGTATTCTACGACAACTCGGTAAGAAAGAGTGTGGTCTATTCAACTTAACCAGATACCGCATGGTGGGTCGACTAACCTTAGTCGCCTTTTACGACACCTCGGTAAGAAATGAGAGTGGTACTATTCTACTCAGCCGGATACCACACGGCGCGTCGATTTACCATAGTCGCCTATTACGACACCTGGTAAGAAATGGTGGTACTATTCTGTTTAGCCGGATACAACACGGCGTGTTTCAGTAACTTACCGACGTAGGAGTGAAAGAGATGGGCGTAGGCTGCTTCGCCTGCTGATGTATCTCGTGCCTCCTGCGGAAGTTCTCCCTCTGCTCTTCCAGCTTCTTCTTTATGAGGGCACCTTGCATTATTGTCTGAGTGTGTACGACCAATTCCCGCGGAGACGGTATCCGTGCCGGTACTACAAGTGGAGGAATTATATAAGGGAAGGTTATATCATATACATATTACCGAATATGTTTATATTTTAATGTACAAAAATTAAATCACTTAAAACATACTGTGAAGGAAACTTAAGAATACCTATTACTTAAAATTCTCTCGCAGGGAATTATGCGGACTTAAATTGTAGATCCAAGGTCACTCCCATAAATACATACATATATATCTATATATACATCCATACATTTGTCATGTTTGTCTTTACATTATACCTCAAACAAGCTGACCCGACCAGAGGCATCAGCCTGAATTTTGAAAATTATGAATTTTATGTTTCTGCTGATTCTGAAAATGAATAAATCGCACCTCCCGATCAATTTTTTCATCGGCAGCAGGAAAATCGAATCTCAGTTGAAAGAAAAATATATAATCATCAATTTTATAATATGCTTTACATATAAGCATATTTTTTTTACATTAAATAAACACCTTTCTATGGACAAGTCGACGCCAAAAGCGAACATTTGTTAGAAAGTGGTCATAAAGTTACTAATGACCATTGTTTCGAAATTCTGCACACCTGTGATAAATGCCTCGAACTTAACATTTTAGAACAATTTGTCATTTGACATAACAAAGGCACCCTTATTAACGATCAGACAAATGTTTTTAGTTTAAGCCGGTTATATATGTTCGGAGGCAAAATAAATGGTGGGGGTTGAACCAATTACTATATAACTATTCTTGTTAGGATGATGCGTCGCTTTGCGATTTTGTCATGGAGTCTATCTCCTGATGATGCCTTGATTGCAGGGTCAAATGATTGTTAAGTTAATGATTATAGTGAATATGTGTAGTGTTTGTGCATGTGTTTGTACGACTTCTGCATGTATCGGGTATAAAAACGAAAAGTCTACTACACATTTGGCATTATTTATACTTTATATTCACTTTATCGCGGATTATAGAAAAATATATTTTTTTTATTTTTGAAATATATTGTACCTACCTTGGTGGTGCACCGATAGTGCGTTGGGACTGGTAGACATGATGGGTGACACGCAAAAGGCTGCGTCCGTGGGATATAATATATCAATATGTATAGTATATATATTTTATTATTATAATGCATATCACTGGTTCAAATTCGGGTAGGCAATAATGTATTTCTATTAAAACTTATATATGCCAAAACAAACAAATACAGTTAGTATAGTTGGCATATTTACATATCATCATTTTTATAGCCATAAACTAAAATCGCAATTCTATTTTGTACTGAATAATTTAACGCAAGTTTAGGTCTATAGCTATTTACAAAATTTTCGTGATTTATTTTAGTGTAAAACGAAATCTGGAAAAAAATAAATATTTGTCTGTGTGCTCTTATAGACTCGTGAACGGCTAGACCGATTTCAATGAAATTTTCCGACAATCTTTTAATTGACTCAACGGGTAGTCCTGTAAAGATTGGTAGCGATCGCAAAAAAAAAAATTAAACTTATTTCAAAGGTAATTCGAAAACAGAATGAGTCACAGCAACGCTTGGCCGGACGGCTAGTACATACTATAAAGAAAACTATTATACTTTACTATACTATATAATCCTTCTCTATATCCTTCTCTCCAAAAACGGAGAGAAGTGGCCTATTCTCAGCAGTGGGATAGTAACAGGCCGCTCAAAAAGTCTAAAATAAATGTAATTAATGACTAACCTGAATGTGGTAGCGGCGACAGTCGGAGTGGCTGGTGGTGAGGTGGTATCACAAGGTGTGGTGGCGCACCGACGCCCGGCGGTAGGGGCGAACCACCCATTTGCTGGTGGTATAAAACACGACTTTAGAAAAAAAATTCTTTAAGGCATACCTTTTGTAAACATATCGGACTCTTAGTATTAAACTGACCGCATTCAAAATTAGTTTTGAGTTAGATACATTGTGGTAGCCCAGCGGTAACACCGTGCGACTCTTTCGAGGAGGTCACGGGTTCAAACCCGGGCAGACACCAATGAGTTTTTCTGTTCAAACTTATGTGTCTAATTGATAATTGTAATTTATCACACGCTTTTCGGTGAAGGAAAACATCGTGAGGAAACCTGCATATTTCTAGAGAATTCTGGAGATATGTGCAACCTACCAATCCGCATTGGAGCAGCGTGGTAGGTCTTAGCACCAATCCTTCTCTCCAAAAATAGAGAGAGGAGGCCTATGCCCAGTAGTGGGATAGTAACAGGCTGCTACTTACTTTACTTACTTACATTGTAATTTCAATGCCATCTATGACATCACGCTATGAACTATTAAAAAAAAATTGTATTTTCTTGCTCTTAAAAGTTATGGGTCTCTTTAACTTTTGTTTTTTTGTTTAAGTTTCGAAGGCTTATAAAGCGTACCGCTTTATTTCAAATTACCATGAACATTTTTTCCTTTTTTTTATATCTCACATATGCATTATGATTTTGATCGTGGAGCCTATCTTTCTGATGCTTCGGTTTTGGGGCGGAGCTATCGTAGAGGTTGTAGTAGTGAGTGTTTGTAGTGTTTGTATGGAGTGTTGGTGTTGGCGGCGTGTGGTGACTTGTCCTGCATGTATGTGATTGTTGCCTGCTTCATACACTTAGCATTGCATGTATTCTCTTAACAAACGCGGATTACAGCAAAATAATGTTATTGTAACTTCTAATAATATAAAAATATAGTAAAAGTAGTGAAAAAATCTTTTGACTGGTCCGTTGGCGTTGGTAATTCTGCCTTCAGCTCCACGTGTCGCGGGTTTGATTCCAGCCGAGGGTACCCACATTTTCTATAAATGAATTTGTTAGTCTTTGAGCAGGCTCAATGCTATTTAAGTATGTATTTAAAAATTATATAAGCATATATTCACCAGTTGTCTGTCTACCATAATACAAGTATTTCTTTCACTAGTATTTTGACCTGATTCTGTCCAAAATTCTTCCAGTCGTCTTACTTTTAAAGTTAAAAAATACCTAATCTGTAACAATTAATGATATATATATATATAATTATTTTTTTTCTTTTACCGCTAAATATTTTGTTATACCACCTATTTTTATTACCTTATGTTTATTGTTATCCATTTATTTATTTCTTATTTGCCTAGGCACATCGCTATAGTTTATCGATTTTCATCTCTTAATTATTTATGCCTATTACTACTTTCTTCTTCTGTTTGTTTGCTTGCTGCACCTATTTTAATTTTCCGTTTGACCCTAAGGTTGACTGGTAGAGAACGCTTTGTTTAGTGTTAAGTCCGCCTTTTGTACTTTTATGTTAATAGTGCAATAAAGATTTTAAAAAAAATGTATTAAGTTACTTACTTTGAGACGGACGACCGTGTGTGTAACTGTCCCATATATTTATTTTTTTATTATAGATGGCGTTTTGAATGTCATCCTACTTATTTTCCCCTGAATTTAATTCATATTGAATTAACAGGATTTCTATAGCCTATATGTTACCCCGCTATATAAGAAATAATTGTGCCAAATTTCATCGATATTGGTTCAGCGGATTGGCCGTGAAAACGTAACAGACAGACAGACAGACTTTCGCATTTATAATATTAGTAAGGAAGTGAGGATAATAAAAGTAGTGAAACAATCTGGCGGATTTATCGCTGATTCGGATCATTTCCAGTATACTGACCTGTCTCTGTTGGTGCATTCTTAGTATTGTGAGTAGAACCTCACGATGTCTGCTCTGGAGACCAGGGTTCGACAGTTGCTGCATCAAGTTTTGTACAGTTATTTCGCCCGCCTTAAGTCCTGGAAACGAATTTATTGGAAATAATAGGAGCAACAGCAGAATTCATTTCTGCTTATAAAAGACAATATTTCTCTTTTAGTTTTAACAGACTGCCTTGGTGGTGGAAAAAAGATGAATGAATTGTTATTAATATCAAAATTTAAACCTAAAGTTTTGAAATCTTTTGAATGTATCAGGTATGAGAACGAATAGTACACTCTAGCATTACACATATTTTCTTTTATCGCGGATCTAGCAAAATAATATTTTCATTACTTTTGTACTGTGGACCTCCGCAAAGTAACGCCTAATTCTATAAATTATTATTAAAAAAAATTGAACTCACCATGTATGATAGCCTGAGCCTCTGGCCGCTGTAACAGGTCGCGCTCGGTGGGTGACGTCATCCCGCCCATTCCTAACGGATTTCCGAGCGGACTGGGTTCCGGCACCGATTGCTGTTGGCGCTGCAATCATTTATTGCTTCAGATACAGATTTAACACTAGCTTTTCGCCGCGGTTTCGCTCACGTGGAATTTGGTCTGCCACATTAATTTCTAGACAGATCATTTTAAATAAACATCTTGTAGGGACAATGGTTTAATGCTACGTAAGATAATAGGCGGCTGCGCCCGCCGGCTACTTGTATTTATAACGACTATATTGATGATAAGAAAGCTTGGTTTTAAATTGCGACCAGCTACGCACTAGATTATATTGTAAATTTTTTAATTTGTTCTTAATTAAGCCATTATTGTAAAACTCAATTTTGAAAAGAGTGACCGCCGAGTTTCTTGCTGGTTCTTCTCGGTGAGAGCACTTTTCCGAACCAGTGGTAGCTTCATTGTAATTTGACGATTCGAAAGTGCTTGTAAAGGCCAATTTGAATAAAGAATTATTTGAATTTGAATTTGATGTAACGATGTAATACCAGTCGTAATTAAACACACTAACTAGCAACACGTGTTTTAATTTTCCATCAACTACGAAAAGCCTTACTCTAAGAAAAGTTATAGGGTATCATTTAAATCTATTTCATTCAGATAATAAACCCTTAAGTGGAAAACCCTAAACATCTTGCCCTTATCACACTCTAAGTGGGGTCGGCACATGTTATAAACATGCTGTCATATGGTTTGGCTGCGTTTTTATGACCGGCCTGCCTGCCTGACGTCAACTTACCTCTGTCGTATTTTGCGACATCTCGGTAAGAAAAGGGGTGGTCCATTCTACTAAACCGGATACCACACGGTGGGTCAACTTACCTTAGTCGCCTTTTGCGACACCTCGGTAAGAAATGAGGGTAGTGTCTATTCAGCCGGATACCACACGGCGTACCTCGTTAAGAAATGAGGGTCTATTTTATTTATTTATTTATACTTTATTGTACACCACATTTTATAAATATAAACATTTGATTAAAGCTAAACAAAAATAAAAAATTTGTACTGCACAAAAGGCGGCCTTATCGCTTATAAGCGATTTCTTCCAGACAACCTTTAGATTAGGAAAACTGTAAAGCACAGAGCAGGTAGGCGGTGTATAATAATAAACTTAAATACTAATAAGTACAAACTAATACATAAACAAATTACACACATGATAATATACTATATATATAATATACTATATATTTTACTTAACCGTATACCAGGCCTTTAATACACACTTTAATTAGCGTGCGGATTGTAGCAAAATAATTCTATTATTACTTGTAATATTATTATTATTTGATGACTATGACGAAATGTGATTTTTTTTTTGGAAAGCTGTTCCTACCGAGAAGAGCCAGCAAGAAACTCGGCGGTTGCTCTTTTAAACATATAAATCTTATGACTAGTTACATTCAGTCATTACTGTGTTGTACAGGTTCAAAGAGAGCTACATCCACACATTCTTATCTTCTAAATAATCTTCAATAGTATAGTAGGCTTTCTGTATCAGCCTATTTTTAACAGTGTTTTTAAACTGCTGCAATGACAAAGCTGAAATTAATTGCGGAATTTTATTTAGAATCTTATACCAAAACCCAAAAACGAATTACGTACTTTTGCAAGACGCATTTTTTATGTGCGGTGCGATAATAGAAAGGTGATGGAGGAACAACGTTATGGAGTGCCTCTCATGTTCTGACACTGTCCTCCCGTACAATACACACCTGCTGCACCTGCAGGAGCTTGTATAGGAGCTCCTGCGGGATGTGCGGCCCTTTTTGTTGCTGTTGCTGCTGTTGTTGCTGCTGCTGCTGCTGTTGTTGCTGTTGTTGCTCCATACTTTTATTCAACATCTGAAATGTTTGTTTTTTGGGTGTCAATAAAATTTGATAGAAACAATGAATACAATAACGAAATTGATTAGAAAGTAATAACTATAGTATACCTATCATCACCTTCCTGCTTTTATCATTAATCTTATTAATTTTCATGACAGATCATTTTAAATAAACATATTTATACTAAAATGTCATCATTTTCCTGCCCCTATCCCACTCTAAGTGGGGTTGGCACAACATGGTATAAATATGTTGTCATATGATTTGGCTTAAATTTTACAACCGGCCGCCTGTCTGACATCAACTTACCTTAGTCGTATTTTACGACACCTCAGTAAGAAAGAGGGTCGTCTATTCTACTCAGCCGGATACCACACGGCGGGTCGACTTACCTTAGTCGCCTTTTACGACCCTCGGTAAGAACTGAGAATCGATCATTTCACATCGCTACTTCTTGTTTGACCGTCAAAGGAAAAGCACAATAAATTCGTTGTAAGCAGTGATAAAACTCGTTGTAAACTCAAATATCGTTTTCTATTTTCGACAAGCTAACATTTGTTAGTGGACGTCTATTAGTAGATATAGATAAAAAAGTAAACTTACTTGCAGAAGGCTCATGGGCTGCGGTTGCGGTTGCGGCTGCGGTCTGGGCGGTTCCGCGGTTTGTGCCTGCCCGCCCGATACTTGCGCTAACTGGAACACATTTTACTGTATATTAACATTATTTTGAATCTTCAAAAAAAATACGTCACAAAAAAATTGTACTCTTAATGGCGTAAATACGTCACAAAAAATTGTAGTAGTTCTCAAAGGTACAAATAAATAACATCCAGATGAACAAGAATAATTCAATGACCTTTACCCGGTATTATTTTAAAACATATAAATAAATAAATAAATGGGACACTTACACACACGGTCGTCCGTCCCCAAAGTAAGTAACTTAATACTTGTGTTGTGGTAGACAGACAACTGGTAAATAAATATGTACTTATATAATTTTAAATACACACTTATAATACATATATACACCCAGGCTCGAAGAATCAACAAATTTTTGTTACAAAATGGCCCTTGTGTTGGCCCTTTGTGGGAATCGAACCCACGACCCGCGGAGCTGAAGGCCAGTCATAAAATAAGGGCACTAGTAATTGAACATGTACTAGTAGTTGACCGATTTATACATGTTTTGTATGAAATTGGCATAATAATGGTTTGTTTGTTGTAGCTAATAATAAATAAAGCTAATAAAAAATTATTAATATTAAATTTTAAATTTAAAGCTGTGATATACACACACGGTCGTCCGTCCCCAAAGTAAGTAACTTAATACTTGTGTTGTGGTAGACAGACAACTGGTAAATAAATATGTACTTATATAATTTTAAATACACACTTATAATACATATATACACCCAGGCTCGAAGAATCAACAAATTTTTGTTACAAAATGGCCCTTGTGTTGGCCCTTTGTGGGAATCGAACCCACGACCCGCGGAGCTGAAGGCCAGTCATAAAATAAGGGCACTAGTAATTGAACATGTACTAGTAGTTGACCGATTTATACATGTTTTGTATGAAATTGGCATAATAATGGTTTGTTTGTTGTAGCTAATAATAAATAAAGCTAATAAAAAATTATTAATATTAAATTTTAAATTTAAAGCTGTGATAGCCCAGCGGTAACACCGTGCGCCTCTTTCGAGGAGGTCTAGGGTTCAAACCCCGGGCAGGCACCAATGAGTTTTCTAGTAAAACTTATGTGTCTAATTGATAATTTCAATTTATCACACGCTTTTCGGTGAAGGAAAACATCGTGAGGAAACCTGCATATCTGTAGAGAATTCTGGGGATATGTGTAACCTACCAATCCGCATTGGAGCAGCGTGGTAGGTCTTAGCTCCAATCCTTCTCTCCAAAAAAAAAAAAACGGAGAGAAGAGGCCTATGCCCAGCAGTGGGATAGTAACAGGCCGTTACTAACTTACTAAATTTTAAATATTAAACAATGGGCTACAGTTATAAGATTTTTGGCAATTGTTAATAGATGGCAACAGGTAATTACAAATTTATTTTTTATTAGCTACAACAAACAAAACGCTTATTATTTAAAATATACAAAACGGTATACTAGAGCATGGTCAATTATTAGTGCATTTACCTTGTGGTAAATCGCAATAAGGCGTACTGTAGCGCCTAAAAAACTCGGGACTGTTTAAAAAGACCCATAACTTGGAAGTACAAGACAACACTAACATATTTAAAATTTCGTAGCATGATGTCATAGATGGCATTAAAATAACGATAATGTATCTAATTCAATTAGACTTAATTTTGAGTTAGGTCTCTTTAATACTAAGCGTGCGAAATAGTCAGCTTATAGTTAAGTTAATCGATCCAGTAAGTTCTATTTGTCGATTAATACCAACTCTCTTTATAAATTCAAATTCAAAAAATTCTTTATTCAAATAAACTAGTAAACCAGTGCTTTTGAATCGACAACCATACTGCTGGTTCGGAAAGCTGTTCCTACCGAGAAGAGCCTGCAAGAAACTAGGCGGTTGCTCTTTTCAAAATATAATTCTTATTACTAGTTACATTTAGTCAATACTGTCTTGTACAGATCTTCTAAGTAATCCTCAACACTATATTAGGCTTTCTGTGTCAGCCTCTTTATAACAGTTTTTTTTAAATTGATGTAATATATATTACATTAGCAGAGATACGGAACGCAATTTGTAAACAACTGAACACTCCATATAATTTAAACTCTACGACTTCAGTGATACGATCTATCTTTGCATGTACAATTCGTTACTTACAAGTCGTTTGAAAGCGGACAGGTCGTGGTCGTGCGCGGGCTGGTGTTGCGGCCTCAGACGCGCCTCGAGCTCCTCCAAACTGTGCATCTTACTGCTCACAGAGTTCATTTCTACAAGGAATATAAATTACTAGCTTTTACCCGCGACTTCGTTTGTAGAATTAACTAAGTAAAATCATCGATATTGGTTTAGTGGATACACAGTGAAAAAGTAACAAACATACATACTCACAAACTTTCACATTTATAATATTAGTAGGATAGTACGAAGTAAGTTATCGGCCTGTTACTATCCCACTGCTGGGAATACGCCTTACCTCTCCGTTTTTGGAGAGAAGGATTGGAGCTATGACCTACCACGCTGCTTCAATTCGGATTGGTATATTACACATATCGCTAAAACTCTCTAGAGATATGCAGGTTTCCTCACGATGATTTCCTTAACCGAAAAGCATGTGATAAATTGCAATTAACAATAAGACACATAAGTTTTACACAGAAAAACTCATTGGTATCTGCCCGGGTTTAAACCCATGACCTCCTCGAAAGAGTCACACGGTGTTACTGCAGGGCTATCACAGCTTACACGGTGGTTTGACTTACGTAAGTGGTATCCGGCTGAGTAGAATAGACCACCCTCGTTGCTTACCGAGGTGTCGTATAAGGCGACTAAGGTAAGTTGACCCACCGTGTGGCATCCGGTTGAGTAAAATAGACCACCCTCTTTCTTACCGAGGTGTCGTAAAATACGACAGAGGTAAGTTGACGTCAGGCGGCCGGTCGTAAAAACGCAGCCAAATCATGTGACAGCATGTTTGTAACATGTTATGCCGACCCCACTTAGGGTGGGATAAGGGCAGAAGGATGATGTAATATAAAGTGCCATACCAGGTCTATGGTCGGTTTCGGCGCTGGCCCTCCTCAGCAGGTCCAGTAGAGACGGAGTACGACCAGCTCCAGGAGCACCAAGACCTCCAGGAGCAACCGGAACCGCGTATATGGGCTGCGGCTCCACTATAGGGGGGTCTATGCAGGTCGAGCTGTCCAGATCTGGAACATAATATACTAGCTTTTACCCGCAACTTTGTGTGGACTGTTGTTACTAGGTAGTAGGTGGGTAGTGACTGACTTCAGTACCGTGGGTCGCAGGTTCGATTTCAGTACGTAAATCGTTTGTGGGTCTCGGTATAAGATTCTATGATAAAATTCCGCAATCAATTTTAGCTTTGCCATTACATCAGTTTAAAAACACTGTTAAAATGAGGCTGATACAGAAAGCTGATACAGTATAGTAAATACTGTTGCGGATTATTTGGAAGATAAGAACGTGTGGATATAGCTCGCTTAGACCCTGTACAAGACAGTAATGACTAAATGTAACTAGTCATAAGAATTATTAGCTGTGTGGTATCCGGCTAAGGAGAACAATACCACCCTCATTTCTTACCGAAGTGTCGTAAAAGGCGACTAAGGTAAGTCGATCTGCCGTGTGGTAACCGGCTGAGTAGAATAGTCCACTCTCATTTCTTACCGAATTGTCGAAAAAGGCAACTAAGGTAAGTTGACCCACCGTGTGGTATCCGGTTTAGTAGAATAGTACCACCCTCATTTCTTACCGATGTCGTAAAAGGCGACTAAGGTAAGTCGATCTGCCGTGTGGTATCCGGCTGAGTAGAATAATCCACCCTCATTTCTTACCGAGGTGTCGTAAAAGGCAAGTAAGGTAAGTTGACCCACCGTGTGGTATCCGGTTTAGTAGAATAGACCACCCTCCTTCTTGCCGAGGTGTCATAAAATATGACTATGGTAAGTTGACGTTAACTATGTTACAGCATGTTTATAACATGTTGTGCCGACCACACTTAGAGTGAGATAAGGGCAGAAGGATATATATATATAGTCATAAGAATTATATTTTTAAAAGACAAACCGCCGAGTTTCTTGCTGGCTCGTCTCGTTAGGAACAGCTTTCAAAACCAGCAGTAGAGTTGAAGATTCAAAAGCACTTGTTTACAAGTTTATTTGAATAAAGTATATTTTGAATTTGAATTTAATGCTTTTACCATCTATCATTGTGTGTAAGAGTCGCTCATAGTGTCGATCTACTGGCGGGCTGTCGCGCCGGAACCAGCGGCTGAACCTACTGCCCTCAGTGTCGCTACCACCGTTCTGGAAGACATTGTTTAATTAAATTGTTATCTAAAGTGAAGCTAACCGTACCTAGTAAATTCAGATCGGTTAGACAGCAGGCTTTTTTCTATGTTAAAAATATCGCACCTTAGGCACACAGTTATTACTCGTATGGTGGATAACTATAATAAAATTTACTGGATATCAAACATTGACGTATTTTCGGATACCTTTACCACCTTTAAAAACCAAAATTCATTTTTTGCTGACATAAATAATAAGTCTAATCTGAATTATTTGTAATTAAAAATTATCAATAAAAAAAATTATCTTTGTTCAATTTAATATATTACATTTTATTTTTAATCCTTAGACATGTAATTGATATAGAAATATATTTTGGTTATTTTAAGCGAAATTTTAATTCTGTGTTACAATTATTTTTATTTTTATACCATAAAACACTTTTGTAATTAATTTTAATGACAAATATCGAATGCTGTACATGTATTTAAGTGACGTGTTCACGCAGAACCAAGACTTTATATATAATATGTAACTGTACAATTGCAACTGTGTGCATGTCGTTGGTGTGTCTTGTATATAAATAAAAAAAAAAAAAAATTATAAACCACACTATTACGGACACGCAAAAATGACACTAATGTTCATCACATAGAGTTCAAATTCAATTGACATCATTAATTAATTGTCAATATTATGAAAACTTTCGTTTATTTAAAAACTATGTCCCATACCTCCAGCGCCACTGGTGTCAGGATGAGTAGAATAGACCACCCTCATTTCTTAACGATATCGTATAAGGCGACTGTGATAAGTTGACCCGTCATGTGGTATCCGGCTGAGTAGTATAGACCACCCTCATTTCTTTCACAGTTGTCATAAAAGGCGACTTAGGTAAGTTGACCCACCATGTGGTATCTGGTTGAGTAGAATAGACCACCCTCATTTCTTTCACAGTTGTCGTAAAAGGCGACTTAGGTAAGTTGACCCACCATGTGGTATCCGGTTGAGTAGAATAGCCCACCCTCATTTCTTTTACAATTGTACTAAAAGGCGACTGTGATAAGTTGACCCGCCGTGTGGTATCCGACTGAGTAGCATAGACCATCCTCATTTCATTCAGAATTGTAGTAAAAGGCGACTTAGTTAAGTTGACCCACCATGTGGTATCCGGTTGAGTAGAATAGACCACCCTCATCTCTTACCGAGGTGTCAGGGTTTTTATTCAATACTGGATCCCCTACCGCCTATATATACAATAAAGAGATTACAAACAAACAAACTCACCGTGAGAACGTCAGGTATGGCATCGAACTTGAGAAACTCGTCAAGGTTGAACTCCGGATGCTCGGGGGGTTGTGGGTGATCTTCGCTTTTCGTCTCCACGCCCGAATCTATATCCTGCAACAAAATTTTCAAAATACCGTCAAACGGGGTGAATAGGGAAAAATTAGGATTGAAATTATCATGGTAATAACTGAAAATGAACCAGATAAACACTACAAAATGGCATGAATGTAGGTAATCTGTAGCTGCGAGCAGGGAGCGATCGCGGGCAGTGGTGGCCTTCTCCTGCTTTGCGGAGGGGGGCGGTGGAGCGGTTCCGAAAACTTTTATTCTGGATCCAATCTGCTGCTGGCGAGTCCAGGTGGTAGCACCTTCATCTGCCGCCCTGTCAGGGGACTTTCGGACGTTCCGAACGGGGTATATCGGACGTCCAGTACAGGATCCCAAGGCGGTCGGTGCATCAGCTTCCGATGTAGCTGGAGGTGTTCTCTGGGATCAAAGCTGTCGGCGGGGATGGGGACAATGTGTACCCTGTCCTTGCCATCGGCAGCGTGGTGGAGCACATAGGTCGTTTTAGTCGGTGCGAGTCCGACATAACCGGCGCCTGTCCCTGTCGGGTGGCGGTTACCATAAAGGGTTTTTTCCTGTATAAAAAAAGGCAGCTACAATTGCCTTCTACGACAGCTGGTTAAGAAATGAGGGTGTTCTATTCTACTCAGCCGGATACCACACTATCACTAGCCACTAATCATATTCTTTATCACTTAGTGAAAATTGTAATAAGACATACGTTGCTGATGTTGAGTGAGTCAGTGCGGGCGGGGGGCGCGGGCGGCGAGGGCGGGTCGGCACGCCAGCGCTCCGGGGAACGGGAACCCCCACTGCTCCACTTCTGGGAATAAATTAAATTATAACAACATAGGCCATAGAACCATACAGCTATAGGCTTGTTATATGTTCACCCTAATAGAATTAAATAATTTATAGAATTAGTTGTTACTTTGCGGAGATCCATAATACAAAAGTAATAATATTTTTGCTATAATCCGCGATGAAGTAAAATAGAAAATATATATAATGCTAAATGTAGAGTGGTCAATCGGTTGTCATACCTGATACATGCAGGATTCGTAAAAACACATGCACAAACCTCCACCACCGCCACCACAATACACAAGCACTACATACGTTCACTGTCACAAACTCAACAATCGTTTCGCCCCGCAACCGAAGCATCATCAGGAGATAGACTCCACGACCAAAATCGCAAAGCGCTTTGCAAATCGCAAAGGGCTTTTGCATGTATCAGGTATGATAACCGATTGTCCACTCTACATTTAGCATTATATATATTTTCTATTTTACTTCTTCGCGGATTATAGCAAAATAAATTTATTATTACTTCTGTATTATAGAATTAATTATTAATTATAATTATTCAATTCTTAGCGCTAGCATTGTGCGGATTGTCTCATCATAGTTTAATATTGTAATTTTAATTTTAGTTTTTATAGTAATAAAGTACTTTAAAGCTTTTGTTTTTTTTTTTAAGTCCTTCGGTTGTCGCAAACATAATTGGCTAACCGTTTAACTGAGACTTTGTTGACGTTTTTGTGTTTGTGATGGTGTGTCTGTGGGTCTGTTTGCGTTAATGTGTCTGTAGGTCTGTTTGCGTTCATGTGTCTGTGGGTCTGTTTGCGTTAATGTGTCTGTGGGTCTGTTTGCGTTCATGTGTTTGTGGGTCTGTTTGCGTTCATGTGTCTGTGGGTCTGTTTGCGTTCATGTGTCTGTGGGTCTGTTTGCGTTCATGTGTCTGTGGGTCTGTTTGCGTTCATGTATCTGTGGGTCTGTTTGCGTTCATGTGTCTGTGGGTCTGTTTGCGTTCATGTGTCTGTGGGTCTGTTTGCGTTCATGTATCTGTGGGTCTGTTTGCGTTCATGTGTCTGTGGGTCTGTTTGCGTTCATGTGTCTGTGGGTCTGTTTGCGTTCATGTCTCTGTGGGTCTGTTTGCGTTCATGTGACTGTGGGTATGTTTGTGTTCGTGTGTCTATAGGTCTGTTTGTATTCGTGGGTCTGTTTGTGTTCGTGTCTGTGGGTCTATTAGTGTTCGAATGTCTGTGGGTATTTCTGTATGCGTGTGTCTATAGGCCTGTTTGTCATAGTGTCTGTGGGTCTGTTTGTGTTCGTGTGTCTGTGCGTCTGACTGTATGCGTATGTTTATAGGTCTGTTTGTCATCGTGTGTCTGTGGGTCTTAAGTGTTCGTTTCTGTTTGTACTCGTGTGTCTGTTTGTGTTCGAGTCTGTGGATCTGTTTGTGATTGTTGTCTTAGAGCCTTCTGTGTTCTCTTTTTATGTCTCCAACACAGAAGGATCGCCTCACTATAAAATTATCTCTCTTTCTCTCTCTCTCTGTTGTAGAGGCGCCGTCAAGCTAATAATAAATTTTAACTAAACACTAACATTAAACATCACTGTTGTAAATTAAACACAAGTTGTAAGCCATACCTCGTTATCTTTATTGCTGGTCGGGCCGTTTTTCTTTATAGGCTCGTCGAAACCTCTGAGCTCGATCGTTTCCAATTGAGATGTCGGCCCTCCGCTAAACCTTTATTGGATAAAAAAATAATCATTTAGAACAGTTATTGTTCCAACAACATAGTTGAGTTAATAATTTTATTGAACTATGTATTAAATTCAAATTCAAAATATTATATTATTATTTTTTATTCTTTATTCAAATAAACTTGTAAACAAATTCTTTTCAATCGTCAACTCTACTGCTGGTATCGGAAAGCTGTTTCTATCGAGAAGAGCCAGTAAGAAACTCGGCGGTTGCTCTTTAAAAAATATAATTCTTATTACTAGTTACATTTAGTCATTACTGTATTTTACAGGGTCGAAGAGTAGAACCAATACCACATATTATTTTCTTCTAAGTAATCCCCAACAGTATAGTAGGCTTTCTGACTCAGCCTGTTGTTAACAGTATTTTTAAACTGCTGTAATGGCAAAGCTAAAATTGATTGCGGAATTTTTATTATAGAATCTTACACCCAAAACCCACAATACATGCTGAATTTCAGGAAAATAGTTGGAGCCGTTTCTGAGATTCAGAAAATATATTTATATGCATATATATATACATACAAGATTAACTCATTTGAATATTAAAATATAAAAAAAATCATTGATGTCTGCCTGATGATGGGTTTGAATCCGTGACCCTCTCGAGCAAATCGCACGGTCTTACCGCTGGGCTATCACAGCTAACATTTTTCACTTATTTAATCTAAATGTTAGTTTGATACACTTACCATTCCGGTTCATCTTCCTTATCATACCGTCGTGAGTAGCGACCACCAGATCTACGATTATCCTCTCTGTAATGATATATGTATGTAAATAAAATATTAACCAATATGTTAATATTGATTAAAATTTTAAATTGTTTTTTTATATTATTTTATTTTATATTATTTATATTGTTAAATATAAAAAATATATTAAATTCAAATTTAAAATTCAAAAAATTCTTTATTCAAATTGGCCTTTACAAGCACTTTCGAATCGTCAAATTACAATGAAGCTTAACTTATTAACTTAACCAAGTCGTGTAATATCCGTCTGAGTAGAATAGACAACCCTCATTTCTTACCGAAGTGTCGTAAAAGGCGACTAAGGTAAGTCGACCCGCCGTGTGGTATCCGGCTGAGTAGAATAGACCACCCTCTTTCTTACCGAGGTGTCGTAAAAGGCGACTAAGGTAAGTTGACCCACCGTGTGGTATGCGACTGAGTAGAATAGACCACCCTCTTTATTACCGAGGTGTCGTAAAATACGACTGAGGTAAGTTGACGTCAGGCAGGCGGCCGGTCGTAAAAAATCAGCCAAATCATGTGAAAGTACGTTTATAACATGTTGTGCCGAACCCACTTAGAGTGGGATAAGGGCAGGAAGATGATGATGATGCTTCCAGTTCAAGCTTGTTACACGTGTTTGGAAGCAAAACAATTGATGGGGGGTTGCCTTAAATCCTACTAATATCATAAATGTGAAAGTTTGTGAGTATGGATGTATGTTTGTTACTCATTCAAGGCGAATCCGCTGAACCAATATCGATGAAATTTGGCACAATTATTCGGTATGTTATGATGGTGGTATATTCTACTCAGCCATTTTAATACTAAGAATTATAGGATGACCTCACATACCTATCACGTGTCTTTTCGTTGTTGAATCGATCGTCCCTTTCCCTCTTGATGTCAGAGGAATAGGAGTCTCGACCAAACGAACGGCGTTCGAATCTGTAAACGAATTTATTTTACAATAATCTGTCTGTATATCAATCTATGTATATATCTATATATGTATATATCTATATATGTATATATCTATATATGTATATATGTATCTATATATCTATAACCACCATATATTGTTTAACAATAATCTGTCTGTATATAACAGAGCTTACAAGACCATTCCGCAATTATCAATTAGATAGATAAAGTTTAACAGTAAACTCATTGGCCTTGTCTATGGACTGGCCCGTTGGCGCAGTGGGTATTTATCCTGCCTTCAGCGCCGCGGGCCGCGAGTTCGATTTCCACCGAGGGTCAACATTTTCTATAAAAAGAATTTGTTGACTCTTCGAGCCTGGGTGTATATTTGTATATTTGTATTTATGTATTTAAAAATTATATGTATATATTCACTAGTTGTCTGTAACCTATAACACAAGTATTAAAATTGCTTACTTTGGGGACGGGCGACCGTGTGTGTAAGTGTCCCATATATTTATATTTTTTTTAAAAATTGGGTGTCTTGGGTTTGAAGACGTGGCCCCTCCAAATAGTCGCACGGTCTCACCGGTGGGCTATCCCAGTTTACTGTTAACACCATCTTTTCCTTATGTACTTACCGGTCGCCGTTGGTCCGCCGCTCGTCCCGGTCCCGTTCCCGGTCCCGGTCCCGGTCCCGCGGCGGGCGGTAGGGCTCCGCGCGGCTCTCCGGCCACATGTCGCCCTCCTCCCACGCGCCGCTGTGCACGTCCCGCGCCATTATACGCCCGGAACCAATACGACGGCCCGCTGGAAATTTAGCCATACATTAAGACATGTAACATGTGTTTTAGATTGTGACATGTAACATGTGTTTTATATTGTGACATGTAACATTTGTTTTAGATTGTGACATGTAACATGTGTTTTATATTGTGACATGTAACATGTGTTTTAGATTGTGACATGGAACATGTGTTTTATATTGTGACATGTAACATGTGTTTTATATTGTGACATGTAACATGTATTTTATATTGTGACATGTAACATGTGTTTTAGATTTTAACATATCATTTCGTTAATATACCAACTTTGGCTATGTATAGTCAACACCTGAACTCATAGTTACGATATGAGCGGCAATAATTGACTGGCCCGTTGGCGCAGTGGGCACTACCCACTGCCACTACCCTGCCCAGCTCCACGGGCCACGGGTTCGATTCCCGCCGAGGGCCAACATTTTGTATAAATGAATTTGTTAGTCTTCGAGTCTTATATTTCTTATATTATCTTGTCTTCGAGTCTTATATTATCTTGGGTGTATATTTGTAAAGTATGTATTTAAAATTATATAAGTATATATTCACCAGTTGTCTGTCTACCATAACACAATTATTAAGTTACTTACTTTGGGGACGGACGACCGTGTGTGTGTCACATATATATTTATATTTAATTTTAATATAAGTACCATAAACATTATACTGAATAGATAACTCTTAATATGCTCAAATCCCATTATACTTAACATGGCAACTCTAGTTTTAAATTCATTTTTCTGCCCTTATCTCACTCTTCGAATAAATCTTATATTGGAATTCTAATTCAAAATTTTATTTTATTTATTTCTTTATTGTACATACATATTGTTATGCCGTGTGGTTGCGACACCTCGGTAATAAAAAGGATAGTCTATTCTATTTAACCGGATACCACACGATGGGTCAACTTACCTTAGTCGCCTTTTACGACACCTCGGTAAGAAATGAAGGTGGTCTATTCTACTCATCCGGATAGCACACGGCGTAAGTAATCCCCAACAGTATAGTAGGCTTTCTGTATAAGCCTGTTTTTAAACTTGTAATGGCAAAGCTAAAATTGATTGCGGAATTTTATACCCAAACCCACAAACGATTAACGTACTATTGAAAACAAGTAGAACACTGTTTCAAAACAAAGCTAAACACACGTTAACAACAAGTTTTGCTCATATAAACTCAAAACTGACCAACTTTTTGATGGTTAAATGTTGATTTGTAGGCAGACCATACAATGTGCGTCAAGTCTTGAGACGCACGTCACCTTGAATCTACCACGTAATCTAGGCCTTGTTGAATTAAACACTTACGTATGAAACGTAAATGATTAACATTCATAATTTCACATGACGTGAAGAAAAAACTATCATTAAAAAAAATATAAAACAAATAAAATCATCCTCGGATAATAAAAAAATATTAGAGACAAAATGTTACAAATTTTTTGAAAAATTATTATTCTTTTCTTCACGCCAATTGAAATTATGGTTATTTATATGCAAAAAGCATATAGCATAAACTATAGGCCATTAGCAATTTTATATTTTAGTACGTGGGTGAACCAGCTTTGCTCGGTAATTTTATTTCTTTCTTTCTTTATAGTACATACATATAAAGAAAGAAAATTTAAAAAATAACATGTACAATTTTTTCAATGTCCGTTCATTTACCCCGTAACAATATTCCATAAGACATAATACAATGCTCCATAACTGTACTATATGTCTTTATGTAAATACGTAGTATGTGAACTTTTTTTTAAATAAGTCCTTTGTAAACATTATCAAATCACTGAAATAATATCAAAGCGTTACCTTAGATAAGTTACATGTAAAATGTGTTGACGAAATAAAACTAATTTTCTTTCTTTTTTAAACTTTTGCAATTCATATTCATTATTATTTTCTTTCTTTCTTTTAGTAGCCATGTGGTATACGGCTGAATAGAATAGTACCACCCTCTTTTCTTATCGAGGTGTCGTAAAATACGACTTAGATAAGTTGACGTCAGGCAGGCGGCCGGTCGTAAAAACGCAGCCAAATCATGTGACAGCATGTTTATAACATGTTGTGCCGACCCCACTTAGAGTGGGATAAGGGCAGGAGGATATATATATATATATATATATATATATATATATATATACATAAGTAAGATAATCTTTACAAAGGGGAGATAGTATCAAAGCGTTACGTAAGATACTAAGTTACTTGTAAAGTGTATTGACGCAAATAAAATGTATTTTCTTTCTTTCTTTCAGTATGATACCTTGTTCAGTCTTGGGCGGTATCGGCTGCGCGGCGGACAGCGGCGAGTCGGGCCGCGTGCGCGCCACGTGCGGCGGCGGCGCGGCGGCCGCGGGCGCGCCGCACCCCGACGTGAACGAGCGCCGCTGCGGCGAGAGCACGATGCCGCCCGCGCTCGGCTCGCTCTCCTTGCGCACGCGCTCGCGCGGGTCCGCCGAGCGACGCTCGCGACCGTACACCCCCTGAGACAACGTCACTCCAGTTTTTACTATAGTTTATTTCTATATATCCTAGATATTTTTATTTCTCGAGACTGCCCGTTCCCCGAATAAGCTACGCTGACTTGACAGTTTGTGGCTAAAATTCAATTCAATATAAATTTTAGTACAAAAGTAATAATAAAATTATTTTGCTATAATCCGCGATGAAGTAAAATAGAAAATATATATAATGCTAAATGTAAGTGGACGATCGGTTATCATACCTGATACATGCAGGATTCGTAAAAACACATGCACAAACCTCCACCACCGCCACCACAATACACAAGCACTATATACGTTCACTATCACAAACTCAACAATCGTTTCGCCCCGCAACCGAAGCATCATCAGGAGATAGACTTCACGACCAAAATCGCAAAGCGAAGCAATACCCAAATAAGTTTAGTTATATACTAATCGGTTCAACCCCACCCTTTATTTTATTTTGCCTGCGAACAAGTGTAACAAGCTTGAACTAGAAACATAACAATTAAACATAACAATGGCACCCTCATTAACGATCAGATAAAAATTCCATAAATTATATAAATTTTAGTATTTTTTGTAATTAACAAAAACAACGAAATAAATTTATGTATAGAATAGAAGAGAAAATTTTAATATAACCTATCTTTTAAGTTTCTAACGAAGTTTACTCAGCGCACGCAAGGAAAGCTTTCAATTTTGCCGTTTTCGTACTATTTTTTATTGCTGCTCCTCTCCTATTCTTCTCTATTATTCTCCTATTCTATATCTTAGCGTGATGTTATGCTATAGTATATAGCCTTCCTAATTTTTCAAATCGGTTCAGTAGTTCCTGATATTAGGGCGTTCTAACAAACTCTTCAGCTTAATATATTAGTATTGATAATATTATAGAATTCTGGGGATTATGCGTAACAAACATATGTCCAGCAGTGAGATAATAACAGGCCGTTGCTTCACTTTATAAAAGTAAAAAAAAAATGAAATAAAAGGCGGCAAAAAACAATATTTTTTAAATTACCTTATGGTTTTCCACGGGTGCGTCGCCTTTACCTCCTTTGTCTTCTTCGTTAGGTGTTTCGGGACGTTTCTTGAGTACTCTGTAACATGTTAGTATTATATTTAGATAGCCTGTGGCATAATTGTCAACCATAACTGTCATCTACATTATTCAAAAGTAATGTGACGACAAAACTATCTATCTCCTGACGATGCTTCGGTTAAGGGCCGAAACAATTGTTGAGATTGTGGTGGTGAATGTGTGCAGTGCTTGTGTATTGTTGTGCCATCGGTGTCGGGTAGTGCATGAGTTCTTACAAATTCTGCATGTATCAGGTATGAGAACGAATAGTACACTTTACATTTAGCATTACACATATTTTCTTTTATCGCGGATTATAGCAAAATAATATTCACATTACTTTTGTATTATTGACCTCCGCAAAGTAACGCCTAATTCTATAAATTATCTATAAAATACCTATAAACTTACCTATATATATATATATATATATATATATATATATATATATATATATATATATATATATATATATATATATATATATAATATATATAATTTATAGGTATATAAAATACCTATAAATTATCTATAAACGCCTAATTCTATAAAATAATAGGGCAGGTGGGGCTCGATCCTAGGTATTTTCACCTCTCTAAACCACCCGTTCCCCAAATGACTTTACGTTTGACAGCAAAAAATTGTGATTGTATTCAACGTAAATTTCAAAAAAAATTTAGTACCCGAAATCAGGGATAAACCGACAATTTTTTTTAATCAAACTTATCTAGATCGAATTTTCTCCCCCATAACCCCCTACATGCTGAATTTCAGTAAAATCGTTGGAGCCGTTTCCGAGGTTCAGAAAAAATATATATACATACATACAAGATTAACTCAAGGGCACAAGATCGTGGCGTGTGAAGATCCCTTAGTTTGTCCAGCAGTGGACGTCCATTGGTTGAAAAAGAATATAAATATATTGGACACTTACACACACGATTGTCCGTCCCCAAAGTAAGTAACTTAATACTTGTGTTATGGTAGACAGACACCTGGTGAATATATACTTATATATTTTTAAATACATATACACATACAGGCTAGAAGACCAACAAATTCATTTATAGAAAATGTTGTCCCTCGTCGGGAATTGAAACAGCGACCCGCGGAGCTGAAAGCAGGGTCACTACCCACTGCGCCAACGGGCCAGTCAAGAAAGAGAAAATACTCACAAAGCCATAGTTTCGTTTCCGGCAAACGCGTTCTCTAGACCGCGCTTGACTAGCGGCGAGTTCTTTAGGCGCATGAGCTCATCCTTGGTGTAAGTGAGGGTTCGACGGACTGGTCCCACCGCCAACACCGCAGGGTCGCCGCCACCACCAGAACCGCCGATCTCATCGTGACCTGCAACAAAAACATATATAATCACCTTCTTGCCTGTTAGAGACATAAAAAGTCTCTTAAAGGGGTAACGCTGCCAGTGTTTTAGGAACTTTACTCCATTGCAATGGAATGGATGGTTTCGATTTAATGTAAATATATATATATATATATATATATATATATATATATGCATTTTACATTTTGTTACATGAATTTTCTATGTATTTCACCCGCCGCCTGCCTGAACAAACTCACTTTCAACCTACCTCGGTAAATATTAATATATTTATTATTTACATTACATTTGTATAGCCGTGTGGTATCCGTCTGAGTAAAATAGACTACCCTCATTTCTTACCGAGTTGTCGTAAAAGGAGACTAGTGGGATCGGCACAACATATTTTATACATGTTGTTAAACGATATAGATGGGTATTTTACGACCTGCCGCCTGCCTGACGTAAACTTACCTTAGTCGCCTTGTACGACACCTCGGTAAGAAATGTGGGTGGTCTATTCTACTCAACCGGATACCACACAGTGGGTAACTTACCTTAGTTACCTTTTACGACACTTTGGTAAGACAGAGGGTGGTCTATTCTACTCAACCAGATACTAAACGGCGGATGTTATTTATAATATGATGAATCTTTTTTATTATATTAAATGTTTATACTTTTAATATAAAGGCAAAATATGTTTGTTAAAAAAACCTTAAATTAAAGATATATTTATTTTACAAATGCAGCTTTATTTAAATTTCTTTGTATAAATAGCATTATTGTAAAGAAACTCTTGGTTTTGGTAAATTTAGATAAGTACCTAAACCTTTGGAGTATAGAAAGTTACTTACTCCATGACACTCGCTTCACTCGTTTCGAGGGAGGTCCGGCGCGTATTCTCGGAGGAAGCTGGGCAGGTACCTTACGCAAAGCGCTTTGATATCGCAACAGAAACGCATGAACCGCACATTTCACGGGCGACATAACTCTCTCTCCCGATACACTAAGAGCTGCTAATTTCTTAGCGCGACGTCTCGAAGCACGAGTACCAGCCCTGCGGCGTCTCCTCCGGCCCGTCTTTGAAATCTCTACTTGAATCTCCTTACTAACCATTTCGCTGATACGTGTCACACGGCACGACAAAATGGCGTCAACTAACTAAATCCCTAACACTTAAAAACTAAACTTAAATCGATACCGTAATTAAAAAATAAATAATTGTTTATTGTTTATAATAAATAAAATTAAACACTAAATTTAAAAAAAACACTAAAACTACAACTAAACTAAAATTGTCATAGAGAATTAACGACGCGCGATTTCACACGTAAAACATAACAAACAACCAGCGTCTGTATTTTATTACGACTTTTCGTAAAAATTTACGCGGTGAGATGGAAAATTTAAAGGGAAAGTGGGGGGGAAAACGATAAGTTTTCGGGAACACTATCGCAGCGCACGCGAATTTCTCAACGACTGAGGTCATAAAGGACGCGGTTAGCCGTTTGCCACTTCAATATAATCTACCCTCAAATACGTTTTAATAAATGAGTTGAAATCTGTAGCTATTAATCCGGCCACAAACACTGTTTTTTAAATTTAAATACGATTATTTACTAAAAAACTTTTTGACGACAAATTATTATTTATTAACAGATTCATACTTTGGATTGATTTATCTTTAAAAAATTTAATTTGTTGTGAAATTTAATTATTCGAAGTATATTAAGGTGTTATTATCCAAATAAAGTCGTATTATCGTCCTTCCTACTAATATTAAAAAAGCGAAAGTTTGTGAGTATGGATGTATGTTTGTTACTCTTTCATGGCGAATCCATTGAACAAATATCGGTGAAATTTACCAATATTATTCCTTATACTCCGGGTTAATATATAGGCTATATAAATTCTGTTAATTCTATAGGAATAGGATAAAATTGAAAAGCGCCATCTAATATCAACCTATCACGTGACAACAGTCCACGCAAACGAAGTTTGCGGGTAAAAGCAACCATAGGAAACCATAATTACAAAAATTCTATAAGAAATTACACTATTTATTTATATTGGTGACTTGTACTTATCCTTTGATAATGCATAATTAATATGGAATCACGGAGATGTCTAAAATTCTAAGTGATGGTGACGGTAATGAATCGCGTGTAAAAGAAATCAATAATAGTTTTTAATTTCTATTTATATTTTTAATAATATTTTTATAGAAATCAGCTATTTAACGCTTATAAAATAAACGTTAAGGTATAGTGTACATATATAATAATTCAACAAACAAAACAGAGTGTGTCTGGCCGGACTTATATCTGTAGCTAAGAATTTTATACGAATACCCTGCACTTTAACACAATTCTAATAATCCTTCTGTACTATGAATCTTTCAATTAACAGTTGAAAAAATATATGACGATTATGATTTGAAACAATAATGAATCTATATTGAATAAGAAAATACTATGCAAACTTAACAAATATGAAATGAATGCATTCCCATATTGACTTTAGATTAAAAATAATAATAATATTATAAGAATTGTATGTAATATATCGCTGAAGATTATTACATCATTCTTGTCTGAAGCTAAAAGGATTTTCAAATCCAAATTCCGAGTGAAGTAACGAAGCAATGACTCGAATAACTAGTTCATAGAATACATCATCATCTTCCTGCCCCTATCCCACTCTAAGTGGGGTCGGCACAACATGTTATAAACATGCTTTCACATGATTTGGCTGCGTTTTTACGACCGGCCGCCTGCCTGACGTCAACTTACCTCTGTCGTATTTTACGACACCTCGGTATAGTTCATAGAATATATGTTTTTTTTATTACTAACTTTTTATTCTAAGTCTATATTATTCTTTTTATAATTAACTATGTAAGCCAGCGGCTTCGCCCACGTTGAAATTAATGCCACAATTTTTTTCCCAAATTGACATCTCTAACTTAAAAGTAGCTATTGTGAGTAAACAATAAGAGATAGAGACATGCTATTCGGGACTTTTTTTGGAGTATTTTTGTAGATCTACAATTCTCTAGTACATTACTTTAGTGTATCTCTGCTGTTTAGGCAGCTCATTTAGGAGTTTTTTTAAACCGCGCGACCCCTTTGGCACAATTTACATAAAACGGTAATGTACCACTAAATTAAACCTTTCGTAGGAATTGCACTACAGTTTAGTAAAAAAACGTGCAAAAATCCGCTTTTGGGGACTTTGTTTTATTATAAGTATAGATTGATAAATAAAAGTTAATTATTAAAGTAATAGATAGACTACTACCCTATTTATAACAGTAATGTAATAAAAGTAAGGGAGTATAGATAGTATGGACATTTAATCAACTTCGTTATTATATTTGATCAAACAAAAAAGTTGAATGGAAATGTAAAAAAAACTAATTTGCGACAAAAACGAGATTCTTTCACAAAAAATGCATTCCAAATTTGAATTTAGTAATAATTGCTTTTTATTTCTACCTATATTTGTAATAATTCCAGTATTTTTTACTTCAGATTACAATATTATACAACGAACAATTTAAAATATGAAGAAAAATGAAACGCAAAATGGAGGTTATATCGTAATTACGTCAAAGTTTCTTAGCCAATAAACGCATTCAATGTATTCAGAAAAAGAACAGTTTTTAAATTTGTAAAGTTATTTTATAGCCAATACATTTTATTTATAATTGTATTTGCCGAAGATAATAAATATTGGAAAGTAAACATTAAATACATAACGGCGGGAAATAGATCGAAGTTTCTCAAATAATGTCATTCCAAATTTAAAAACATTTTTTTTAAATTATACGTTATTTAGATTCAAAACAGTTATTTGCAGCAGAATATCGTTTAAGACTAAAATAAACAATACCTGAATTGTGATATACGAGTATATTTCAAATTTTATTCGCGTAATTCGTAGACATTATGATGACAATTTCAGTTGCATACGTATAACCTATTAATACTCTAGACAATATTACATTGATTGCGACATTCAGATATACCTGTATAATAGGGTAACCCTCTTTTGACCTTCATTCCCTGCACCCCATGCAAAGGGGTTTCTATTGAATTAAATCTATATAACATTGTATAAACTTGTACAATATGCTATCTTTATAGGGCATCTATTCTATAGAAAATATAGAGAGAGCAAAAATATTTTGCATTCACCCTAGCAGATTTTTTCTGTAGAATTCTTTACTTTAATGAAAGCTAGTACAATGCGATGTTGGAGACTTAGGGAAAACACTGGAGCTTAGGATAGGTCTGTGATTTTTTCAAAACGTTGTATTATCTAGCAGGAAGTATGGATGTACAGTATAAATATAATATCTATATTCTATATAAAAATTAAAAAAAAATTACACCAATGTTCCTATTAATGCAAGAATATTAGAATATGATTTGTTATAAAAATATGTTTATATTTTCATATGAATAAATATTATTTTATAAATTCATTTTATCTAAATCAGAAATAATGTATAAAATATGACTTAAAAAATGATATACATAGATTAAATATATATAGATTTAACAGAGTCTAATGGCTCTGTTAAATCTATATTGATTGAAATTATAACTTATGGCTTTTTAATGTTAGAAGGTTGCAAATCCTTGAACTAGGCGAAAATATAGTGGTGGGACCAAAACAATTTCTGACTATATAGTTCTAAAAGTAAGTTATTACTTCTACAAGAAATAAATATTTTAGTCAGACATTAACTTAATAACTGTTTGGTTACACTGTTCTATACTGATTGCAATAATTTTTTTTTACGTTAATGATTCCTCCCAGGTCTTTGAATAGGTATATGTTAAATAGATGCATCATTGCAATTGCATCATGTTAAAATTTTCACTGGTTAATGTGAAAAAAAATATTCTTGTATAATTCCTACAATAAAACTACTCATGCTTCATACTGTTCTTCTCAGCTCAAATTCAAATGTAAAATATTATTTATTCAAGTTAACTTGTAAACAAGTGCTTTTGAATTGTCAACTCTACTGCTGAGTCGGAAAGATGTTCGTACCAAGAAGAAACTCAGTGGTTGCTCTTTTTCAAAATATAATTCTTATTACTAGTTACATTCAGTCATTACTGTCTTATATATGGTCTAAGCTATATTCACACTTTATCTCCTAAGTAATCCTTAACAGTATAGTAGGCTTTCTGAATCAGCCTCTTTTTAACAGTGTTTTTTAACTGCTGTAATGCCAAAGCTAAAATTGGTTGCGGAATTTTATTATAGAATCTCATATCCAGACCCACAAACAATTTACATACTTTTGCAAGGCGCAAAGCAGGAGCCGCAAGTTTATGTCGGTTCCTACTTTGTCTATTGTAAACATCACCTATCGTTTTATAATTCTTTATATTTTTAAGTACAAAAATTAAATCGCTTAAAATATAAAATATACATATAAATAGCTTTATTTGAGCTACATATAGCATTGAAGAGCAATAATATATATGAAATGATATTTTAGAAAGTCTATATATATAGTTTTTTATATTGAACAAATTGCTAAATTATAAAACTTAATATTTAAACAAACTAGCAAGGCTATATCTAAAGCAAATTTAGAGTCAGAATATAACCAAATATTTAAATATATTATGTATTACCAAAAAACTTGACGGAGTGATATTTATCAATAAATAATATTGCAATTGTAGGCCAATTAGACTGGCTTGTTTTTTTACCCTCCTGAGTCACAAATAATATAATTTCTTGTAAAGGCATTATATTAATTTTAATTATTACTATGAAAAAAAAACTTTAATAAAACTGTGTGTGTCTATGATGAATTTTAATTTACAAATTAGATAATGTCTGAAAAAATTGTTTTAAAAGTAATAATAACAATCACAATAACAAATACAAATTGTAAAATAACAGTTAAGAAAATTAACTTGTAAGATTGGAACAAGGTTTTCAAATGGGGAAATATAGTTTTTTTTGTTTCTAATTTTTTTTTATGATGATAGACTGCAATCGCGCCTGATGGAAAGTGTTCAATTAACCTAGTTTTTATAGAGCTAAGACAAATACTTATAGGATTCAAATCTTTATTTAAGCTGGATCTCATACCTTGTTTGTATACAAACTATAAACGTAACAATAAATATGTAATAAGTCTTTAACTTATTTATTGTGGGCGATTAATTTACGGAATGTTTTGAAGTAAATTGGGACGGCGGAATTGGAAAGCTGGTACCAATTCAAATCTAGATACGTCAAATATTTTTATAAGTAAAAAAATTGTGCAGGTAGGTTTAAATATAATATCGAAACGGTTGATAATATACATACCTGATTGATTTGAGCCATTACTCTGACTATTGTCCGTTGGTTTCTCCCTCAATGAAGCCAATAAATTCACAGCTGACATAGCTTGCTATCACACACAATTTCTCAGTCTTCGTTCAATATATTAACTCTACTAAAATTCTAAAATAACTATACAATATTTACAAAAGTCTTCAGGAAATTTTCTATTAACTAGGTATTGTTTATATCACAGACTTTTCGTTTTTCACTAGACAATACGGATAAAAACTTCCACGCACGAAAATACTATCAATATTTACAAGGTTCTAGGTATAATAAATTTATTTACACTTTAAAAACTAACATTTACAAGCTACTTTTAACAATAACGCTCTGACGGTCACAAGATGTTCATAACTAAAAGAGTTTATCAATTTCAGATGCAAAAATATATAAAACGGCCGCCATATGCCATAAGGCCTGTGTTATCCGACAAATTAAAAACATACTACAAATGTTTGTTGCCTAGCCATTTCGATATATTTTTAATTTGTCTATGTTATATCCAGTTGCCATTGTTTATTTTTTTTATTGCACTTATACGGCATTCTATTCTATCCTGACTGTACGTTGGTTCCATTTTAAGCTGTATATTTTAGAAAAATAAATTGAATATTTACACTAAATGAATTGGTAATTTTCAATATAACGGTAAAAAAATTAAGTAAATAAGGCATTTTTACAAACGTAATTTTACCATGATTAAACCTCATACCTAGAGATATTATACAGTACACTAGAGTAGGGGAGCCATACGTATATAGGTCTGTAAATGAGAATGTCTAAATAAATAATAAAAGAAACAAGGAAATTTACATAATCTATTAATATTTAATATACCGAGTTCAGAATACGAGAAATACATAAAAAATCCTTAAAAAATTTATCAGTAGAACTAAAAATATGTAGTTAAATTTAAATATGTTAAATAAAGTGCAAAGCTACTTAATCATTAGTTTTTATTTTGCATAACAAGGCAACGATAACGCAAACTAGAACTAAATGCATGTAGATCCAGTGTCCTGCTTTTCGCAGTTAGTAAGTTTACCAATGAATAAATTGTGCTGTTGAAACGCGCTAATCGACGTCGTGACTCTAAAGCAACCCTAAAACTAGCGGGGAGTTCCCCACAGGTTTTAAATTAAAATGATCAAGACTTGTTGGGAGTATTTCTGTATTTTGTAAGTTGCCATTAGTTGCCATAATTCGCGATAAAAATCATTGTGAATTATAGCAAAATAATTTTACTATTACTTTTGTATTATGGATCTCCGCAAAGTAACGCCTACTTCTATAAATTATTTAAGTTGCCATTATTAAGGCCACGTTCAATGAATCTGGTCTATTTATCCGGTTGATTTATATGTAGAAGAAATTTTCAGATTCAATTTAGTTTGTAAGTCAAAGTGCGAGGAGCCCTCAGCTTGGTGACCCCGGAGCATTGCCTAGTGCCTCGTTTAGCTTTTCGGGTGGCTGCTAGCTGTAGCTACAGTGTATACTGTAATCTTTGGTAACGCCATATGGCTGTCACCACAATTTAAAAATCTTTATGCGTCTCTATAATTATAATATAATCTTTAGCCATAAGCAACAAATAGACCTTCTGTCTATGGCTATAGTAGAGAAATAATGTTATAATATAAAATATTACTTTATCTATGATAATTGACAACATAGAAAACCTAAAATAATTGACAACATGGCGCTAGTGCAACATGAGTGCAACTTTTGTAACTAAAACTTTGTGATTGTTTGACCGTGCGAAAACTTACAAACTATATATTTTTATAGAAGTATTACTGTGTAATGAGAGTGAATACGGTTCTGTAATTTGTATTCGTGCAGGTACAATATTTTGAAAATGTCTCTAAAATGGACTGGAAACCAAAGTGAAACTGGTATATTACGAAAAAGTGAATGTAAAGAGAAGAAAGAAGAATTATTCGTGTTCGGCTATTCCTGCAAACTGTTCAGGGATGATGATAAAGCCCTGCACATTGACCAAGGCAAACACCTCATTCCGTGGATGGGGGATGAAACGTTGAAAATCGACAGGTTCGATCCGTTTTTTACTATAAGACTGTTAACTGTGACGCTAAAAAGTTTTTAAAAGTATAGTAAATAATGAGAAAATGTTAATTTTTTTTGGAAGATACTAAGTATTTCGCAGAGCATATTGCGTTGACACTGACTGCGAGGGGCCACAGACGCTGTGCTGGCGGTTGCCGCCTCGCGTATTGTAATGGTGACTCTCTACGGTGGTATGTATAACGCTAAGGTACTATTGCGTACGTTCAATATATTTGTGTCTTTGAAATTCGTTCTTCACCAAAGTGACTGACCTGCAAATAGTTATCGTCTTATTCCGTACATCCTATCTAACGAATAATCTACTTCCAATAAACTGCAAGATAGTCTTCAAAGTCATTTAATCAAAGAATTTAAACAATATGGTAGATGAACTTATTAATAATAGAATGTTGATATATTTTGACATGGAAATATTGATATTAAATTAATTTGTTACAAACCAATTAGGCGTTAATGTAAATGAAGTGTTTATTCTTTTAGATATGATGCAAGAGGTGCACTGCATGATCTGTCTGCATTGGAAGCCCCGCCCGGAGGCTTTGATTGGAGAGTGGAACTCACCAGAGCTGAACGGGATGTAGAACAGCTTTGTGATGAGGAGAGGTACAGAGCTCTCCATACTGATGAAGATGAAGAAGAAATGTATAAAGGTATTTTCATCTGTCGTTTTAAGCCTTTTGTAACTAGGGTTATATGTTGTTAACTTCTTGATAAAGTTTATGTGCTGGATGGATTTAATCCTGGACAGAGTCAATAAACGATTAAAAGTAACATCGGTATGTGAACACGAGTTATATACAAAGTATGCTTTTTTCCTGCTGTGCGCCTTGCAAAAGTGCGTAACTCATTTGTGGGTTTTGGTATAACATTCTATAATAAAATTCCGCAATCAATTTCAGCACTGCCATTACAGCAGTTTAAAAACTCTGTTAAAAAGAGGCTGATACAGAAAGCGTACTATACTCTTGAAGATTATTTAGAAGATAAGAATGTGTGGATATAGCTCTCTTTGAACCTGTACAAGACAGTAATGACTTAATGTAAATAATATTAAGAACTATATTTTTTAAAAGAGCAACTGTCAAGTTTCTTGCTGGCTCTTCTCGGTAGGAACAGCTTTCCGAACTAGCAGTAGAGTTGACGATTCAAAAGCACTTGTTTACAAGTTTATTTGAATAAAGAATATTTTGAATTTGAATTTATGGATACATATGAAACAATTTTTACTCTCCCTTTTATTGATTTTTTTACTTATAGAATTGGGCTATGGTTGAATGTTTGTGTATGAATACAATTTATTATCTAGGGATTGATTTTCTCATATAAACTGATAAGCCAACTGCTAAAAATTATTTGCTGAGTGTTTTTTATATTGTCTTTAAATCAAATTATGTCATTTAATATCTGATGGAAGTAGACTTTTGCTAACCTTTAATAAAAAAGCAATAGGGAACCATTGTGTATACCCTTTACTTGCTTTAATAATAATAATAATTCTTTATTGTTAAACTCATAAATTTTACAGAATATAACTTAAACTATGAATTCCACATTAAGCATGCTTATATCGTGGAATTCGATTCTTTAATTGTTAAGTCTGTTATTCACTTAGCCAAATATGAAGCAGGAAGCCCAAAAAAATTTTTACAAAGTTATTAGTGCCTTACAATCATGCACTTAAGTTCTTAAAAAAATTATGACTTTACAAAAATATTTTTTTGGTGGAGGTTGGATATTACATTAAAAGAAGTGTAATAGAGAGCAATGATCATAATATACCTAACATATTACCCTATCCGAAGAATTAAAGTTACATTTCCCATGTTTATACATGGGACATATAACTTTATTCTTGGATGGGCTGATATGAAACTTTAAGTATAGCTTTCAAGCTATCTATCTAATTTCGGAGACGCCTGTCGGTGCAGGGCAGGTGGTCAGCTCCTATTCCGGCCTATTCTAACCAGCTAGCTGGTGTATAAATATTTGCATGTCTATATTCTTGAACAGGATTTTTCTTTTGTAGAAGAAGAGCTGAAGCGTCTCCATGCAGCTGGCTATGGCCAGGTCGGATTTAACTATGATGCTCCAACAGAGTCAACACCTGAAGCCCCCATTGAAATTGAAGAACCCTTTGAGCCAAATCAAGCACTCAAAGACCTCTTGCCTACTAATATAGTTTTTGTGAGTATACATATTGTTACAAAAATTTATTAATTATTTTATACCTACAGTATTTTTCGAGTATTTGATAAAAGGTTATAAAATTTTCTTGGATTCTCATTCTCTACATTGAGAAATGGTGAACCATATAAATAATAATAATAACTATATGTATAACTAATATATAAATACATAAATACACCAACAATGTTATTAGAAAATGTTGGCCATCAACATGAATCGAACATGTCAGTCAATCAGTCATGCCAATGAAGTTATGCAGTAAATTAAAATTTACATCAATGATTGCATCATGCTTCATCTTTAATGATTATGGGATAGTGTCTTCAATTTTATAAATGGCATGTCAGTACTGCAAAATGAAGCAATTAATAGTTTTCAAAATGTTTAACAATATAAAGTTTAATTGTGAGTCTCTTACAGAAGTTACACAAAATTATTTTGTTGTAATCTGCGTTTGTTAAGAGAATATATGTATTGCTAAGTGTATGCTGTGGTAGCTCAGCGGTAACACCGTGCGACTCTTTAGCAGAGGTCATGGGTTCAAACCCGGGCAGACATCAATGAGTTTTTCTGTAAAAACTTATGTGTCTAATTGATAATTGCAATTTATCACACACTTTTCGGTGAAGGAATATATTATAAGGAAACCTGCATGTTTCTAGAAAATTCTGGAGATATGTGTAACCTAGCAATCCGCATTGGAGCAGCGTGGTAGGTCTTAGCTCCAATCCTTCTCTTCAAAAACGGAGAGGAGACCTATTCCGAGCAGTGGGATAGTAACAGGCTGCTACTCAAGTGTATGAAGCAGGCAACAATCACATACCCTATGCAAGACAAGTATCTACATGTATCACAAAGAACCGCCAACGCCATCACTCCACGCAAGTACTACACACACTACCAAAACATCTACGATCGTGAATTCCTTAATAAGCATAATAATGTTTGTCCTCAGCCTGATACCCAAAAGCAAAATGCAATAATAGAGAAGACTGCCAATTTCATTGCTCACCAAGGAACACAAATGGAGATTCTTATAAAAGCGAAGCAACATGACAACCCACAGTTTAAATTCCTTAACAAAGATTGTCCATTACATGCATATTATACTTCACTTACTGCGCTTGTGAAGGCTGGCAAGTGGCCTGAGAAGAAGATGGAACCAGTGGAAGGTACAAATGTGTTTTATATTACTGATGTGATTCAAAAACAATATAATAATATATGATTTATAATAGGTATTAGAATTGCCATATTTATATGGTGAATATTTCAGTGATGTTGATAAGTCTTTAATATCTCATATACAAACTTGCAAATTTTACAATAACTCTCTTAAATGTAAATCTATTTATGGCTTTCCTGAAAAATGTGTATTTTGGACTTGTTACGTTATTGACATCTGATGCGGATATAAAACATGTTTTCACAAATTTTTAAGTATACAATTATAATAATAGTTCATGATACTGAAGTGCTGGAACTACAATAATTTTTAAACCAGTCAACAATCATCCAGCGACATTGTTTGAATTGATGTTTCTTTTTTGTATGCACCTGCATGTGTGCAGTGTTGTCAGTTGCACCTAGTTCACATAAATTATATGTTTATTGGCATTCAATGGGTGGGGCACGTCGTACGTAGTACGATGGGCGTTGGGGTCCTTAAGTGCTGGAAAGGTGACCTCGCACCGGAAAGCTCAGCGTTAGTAGACCTCCAACAAGGTGGACTGACAACTTGAAAAAGGTCGCGGGGAGCCGCTGGATCCAAGCGGCACAAAATCGTGGATTGTGGCGATCCCTTAAGTAGACCTAGTTATGTTCAGAAGTGGACGTCCACCGGTTGAGAAAGAAGAAGAAGAAGATATGATTATTAATTTTATATATAAAGAATAGTTTGAAGATCATATTTATTATTTTAATTAATGAGGTTTTGTATAATTATTTTCAGAGAAACAACAAGAAATCAATGATGAATATCTTCATCCAAGTTTAGCAGCTCCGATTATTGAATCTGTAAGTGAAAAACACTTTGATATACATTGTAATGAGTAAAGTTGTAATAAGTAGCTTAATATTTTGCCAACTTTTATGTAGCTTTATACTTTTTATTCTAGATTAGTGATTATACCTGGAACATATAATCCAGTTAGTTCAGATTTGTGGTCTAATATCAATACAAAGCCAGTCATCAAATTCAACTCAAGTCAATCCATTTTATGTCTAATATTTACTTTTATTATTACAACTTTGAAATCTTTAAATTTATACATAATGTGAGATCTTTGTGGAATATCAGTGAGATTATTATAAATAATATAGATTTCATTGCGCTTTGCGTTTCTATATAAGGTTTATAATGAATCAATAGGTCCAGATAGATATAATGAATGAATTAATGAAATATACTTTATTGTACACCAAAATATAAAAATAACAATAGACATAGTATAACTTAGATGTACATTGGGCGGCCTTATCGCTACGCAGCGATCTCTACCAGGCAACCCATATATTGATAGATAGACTGATGGAACACAGTTTGCTAGTTCCTTTTTACATAAGCAGGTGATAAGAGTGATCTAAATATGTACAGACCTATTTCTGTTCTAATGCTAAGTAAGTAAGATATTTGAATAAATAACCCTCAACCAATGTCTATATTATTTTAATTCCTAAACTTTCTATATTTAGAGCAAAATGTTTTTATTGAAGCTTGTATGTAGTGGTAGTTCTATTTAGTGGAATAGTCTTGAAGCATATATTTGTTGCTTAGTAGAATTCGCATGTGTTTTAATGCTATAGATATTTTCTTTAATTTATGTAAGGCGTTTGATTGTGTACACCATGCAAAAATAAGTTATTATTGTATAAATAATAATGCACTTAGTCTTACTTCCTAATATTCTTTTTAGGATAAATTTCAAACAGTATGTTATATTGATGTTAAGTCATCCGGATTCTTGAGGGACACCCGTAATATTTAATGTTACGGGTGTCCCTCAAGGATCCGGACAACTATCACAAACTCAACAATTGTTTCACCCCACAACGAAGTGAACGTATGTAGTGCTTGTGTATTGTGGTGGCGGTGGTGGAGTTTTGTGCATGTGTTTTTACGAATTTAATGTATCAGGTATGATAACCAATTGTCCACTCTACATTCAGCATTATATTTATATTTTCTATTTTACTTCATCGCGGATTATAGCAAAATTATTTTATTATTACTTTTGCAGCTCAATATAGTCAGACTTATTATACACTGTCCATTATATTAACCATCTTTTGACAGATTGACGATAGTGATGTCCTAAAGATTCTCGTATGCGATACCATTCCGATTATAGTACCTACTATCATTAATCGAATTACGTACCTAAGTAATTCGATTAATGATAACCTACGTAAACTAGATTACTACTTGAGAAAAGAAATTCCAACTTTGAGAAAACTTATTGTTTCTTTGAAAAGAAGTGGTCTATTTCATGGTGAAAAATCTTCTTTGGTCAAAGTTTTGAACACAATTGGCTTTTCATATAAAAAGTTAAATAAAAGAAAATTATTAATGGAACGCACAGATATAGCTATAGCACGTTGTGATTTTTTAAGAGAGGCAAAGAAAATACAAGATTGGGCAAATATTGTTTTCACGGATGAAACATGGCTCAACGCTAACCACACACTATCTCGTTTCTGGACTGATGATACTGCTGATTCCACTTCCTCAGTACCAATGGGAAAAGGTGAGCGCCTAATCATTTGCCATGCAGGTACAGCAAAAGGATTTGTACAAGACGCACTGTTGGCATTTAAATCGAAGAAATCAAATGACTACCACGAAGAGATGAATGCAAATGTGTATGAAGAGTGGTTCAAAAAAATGCTCATTTCATTGGAAGAACCATCAATAATTTTTATTGATAATGCGCCCTACCACTCCCGTCAAATTGACAAAATGCCAACACAGGCTAATAAAAAGATGAAATAATTAATTGGCTTCGGGACAATGGAGAATATGTGGACGACTCAATGTTAAAAGTTGAATTAATAAAAATATTAAAAACCAAAAAGAGAGCAAAACGCTATGTAATCAATGAAATGGCAGCAGAATATGGCCATACTGTTCTTCGGATTCCTCCATACCACTGCCAGTACAACGCAATAGAACTTATATGGGCACAAGTAAAAGGGCATGCTGCGAGATGCAATACAAGCCCCCCATTCACAGCGAATAAAATGTTGCAATTGCTAAAAAATGCTTGCACCCACGTAACGGCCGAGAACTGGGCAAGTGTGGTGGAAAGAACTAAAAGAGTAATATTCTCTGATTGGGAACGTGATATTGCGTTTGATAATATATTATCTACACAAGAGCTAATAATAACTGCTACTGAAGACTCCTCATCGGAGGAGTCTAGTGTTGATTATCATTCCGACGACTCGTGCTAATAAAATAAATTAAAATATCCTGATTGTTTTATTTGTATTCATGTATTAACTAAGAAGAAAGTAAAACTTTATATAATGTTATTAAATGTCTTTTAATACTCGTAACATCGATTTCTACCGATTATTTTTAATCTGTGGCATAATCGTAGTAACCCATTATGTGTGACATCACTAAGTGGGCGGTACCCATCCATAAAGTACAAATATTATTTGTATGATATTTGTACGTAAGCAATACAAAACTTAATGAGCGTGAGCTGTCAAAAGACTGATAATATGATGGACGCAGTATAGTAAAAATTTTATAAACTGTAATAAATTGTTCATGTGCTCATCGAGTTTTCAAAGAATTAAACCCTAATTCTTTTTCAGGCTCCCTCAATCCCAAGTATACACTACAAACCGTCAGCGGATTGCGACTACACGTTGTTAATATCCAAGATGAGAGGTGAAGCCACCATTGACGAGGTCTACGCACCTGAGCTCGCCCCAGGGGAGGTGGCGCCGCCCGGAACAGAGCCGTTGCCGCCGCGGGCCTATGCGGAGATCTCAAGAGCTCCTGTTATGTACAATAAGAGTGATCATGGTATGTATTTTTTTTAAATCTTTATTGCACTTTTATGCCCGATTCACATTATTCCAGTTGACCATTCCAGTCCAGCGTTGGAATGCTACTGGAATAATGTGAACCTTCACTGGAATGTACCAATCCAGTGATCAATACAGTCCAGTCAAATGGATTGGCCTCCTATTTTTCATTCCAATCCAATTTAGTTGAATCCAGTACTTGACTACCACTCTAAACAGTGAACACGTATTGTTTTATTTCTGGAATTCTATTGGTACAGATGTTAACGACTGGAATAATGTAAACGATATAATCCAGTCCAGCACTGGACTGGATTGACTCACTAGATTATTGGACTGGAATAATGTGAACCGGGCATTAAGATATAAAAGGCAGACTTAACACTAAATTAAGCGTTCTCTACCAGTCAACCTTAGGGTCAAACGGATAATTTAAATATGTGCAGCAAGCAAAAAACAGAAGGAGAAAAGTAGTAATAGGCGTAAATAATTAAGAAATGAAAATCAATTAACTAAAGCGACGTGCCCTAGCAAATAAGAAATAAATAAATGGATAACAATAAACATAAGGTAATACATAAAAAAAAGAAAATATGGTATAACAATATATTTAGGGGTTAAAGAAAAATACTATTAATTGTTGCAGATTATCAATGAAGTGTTTTTTAACATTTGATTTTTTGACGGAATCAGGGAGATCATTCAACAGCCGTTTTCTTCTGCTGTTGGTGAACCTATTGAGATATGCAGGATTCCTCTCGATGTTCTCTTTCAACAAAAAGCGATAAATTGCAATTATCAATTAGACGCAAGTTTTAACAAAAACTCATTTGTGCATGCCCAGGGTTAGAACCCGTGACTCTGTTCCAAGGGTCACACTGTCTCACTGCTAGGCTATCACAGCTTTATAGCTACTATAACCTGTTGTATAAATGTTTGGTATTATAATATACTATGGTTGGTTACAGTATGATACATATGATGTCGGGGATTTTTATTTAGAACATTTGGATCAGAACAATTTTGTAATACATGATTTTTTTTTAAACTTTCACCGTTACTCAGCGCCGCAAGAAAAGCTTTAAATTTTGCCGTTCTCCTAATATTTTTTATTGCTGCTCCTCTCCTATTCATCTTAGCGTGATGTTATATAGCCTATAAGCCTTGACCCATAAATGGACTGTCTTATACTCAAAGAATTTTTCAAATCGGTCAAATATATTTCTCGAGACTGCCCGTTCCCCGAATAAGCTACGCTGACTCGACAGTTTATTGCAAAAATAGTATTTTATATTTAATATAAATTTTAGTATTTTTTAATGCCCAAAAACATGGATTAAACGAATTTTAAAACCTAGCTAGATCGACTAATTAACTCATTTAAATATTAAAGATATATATAGGTAAAGCAATCATTCGTTTATCGTTCCAGCGACACCAGCAGCATCGCAGCAGCACGCAATACTCTATCAGCAATACGTGCCGAAATCAATTGCTGTCCAAGTCCAAACAAACAGGAAACCTGCAGCAAAGTCCACTGGCCTCAGTCTGATGAAGAACTATAATACTGACAGCGATAGTGATGTCTCAGGTATTCATAAAGTAACATGTTACACTTTTTTTACCAATATTTTTTTCAACATTTTATAAATCATATTTTATATATCATCAATTTCATAAAATAAATATAATAAATAAATAAATAACAATATCCTCCTGCCCTTATCCCACTCTAAGTGGGGTCGGCACAACATGTTATAAACATGTCACATGATTTGGCTACGTATTTTACTGAACTGAGGGCGATCTATTCTAGTCGGTCGACTTACCTTACGACATTCGCCTATTACGACGAGTGGTCTATTCTTCTCAGCCGTTACCACACGGCGGGTCAAATTACCTTAGACGCTTTTTACGCTCTCGGTTGGAAAGAGGGTGGTCTATTCTATTCAGTCGGATACCACACGGCGGGTCGAATTACCTTAGTCGTCTTTTACTACATCTCGGTAAGAAATGAGGGTGGTCTATTCTACTCAGCCGGATACCACACGGCGGGTCGATACCCTAGTCGCCTATTACGACACCTCGGTTAGAAATGAGGGTGGTATATTCTACTCATACAGCATTGAAATAAGTTTATACAAGGAATAACATTATAAAAAAAATCCGTGACAAAGTCACGGCATCATACAAGTATAATCTTTGGAAGATGTATGAAGTGTATCTGTGCGTGTGTGCGTGTGTGCGTGCGTGCGTGCGTGCGTGCGCATGCGTGTGTGTTAATATTACATGATTTTTTCTTGCACAGATTTCGATGATAGCTCATCATCAGAAAGCAAAGACAAGCCTGCCATGATAACCCCACCGGATGACGTCAAGACAGTCATCGACAAAATGGCGGCATACGTAGCACGGAATGGCGACGAGTTCGAGGAGATCGTGCGTTCCAAAAACGATACGCGCTTCACTTTTCTGGAACCTGGCAATATATATCATAACTATTATAAAAAGCTTATGCTAAAGAAGAGAGGTGAAGATATCAATGGAAAGGATAGTGATCTACCTAAAAACGATAAAAGTGAGTCTTAATATATTATAATAACGATATTTTTCCTTTACACTTATTAATTAAAATAAATAAGAAAAGATTTCCTAAAAGCCAGTCAAATTATTATTTTTGAACAACTTGTCAACTCCTGTGATAGCCCAGCGGTAACACTGTGCGACTCTTTCGAGGAGGTCTCGGGTTCAAACTGGGGCAGACTTTATTTTAACTCATTTAATCAAGCTGTGGTAGCCCAGCGGTAACAACGTGCGCCTCTTTCGAAGAGGTCTAGGGTTCAAACCCCGGGTAGGCACCAATGAGTTTTTCTGTTAAAACTTATGTGTCTAATTGATAATTGAAATTTATCACGAGCTTTTCGTTGAAGGAAAACATCGTGAGGAAACCTGCATATCTCTAGAGAATTCTCGAGGCATGTGTAATCTACCAATCCGCATTGAAGCAGCGTGATAGATCTTAGCTCCAATCCTTTTCTCTAAAAACGGAGAGAAGAGGCCTATTCCCAGCAGTGGGAGAGTAAGAGGCCGCTATTTACTTACAATTCCGCGCACAAATATCGACTATACTGCGTCCATCATATTATCAGTCTTTTGACAGCTCACGCTCATTAAGTTTTGTATTGCTTACGTACAAATATCATACAAATAATATTTGTACTTTATGGATGGGTACCGCCCACTTAGTGATGTCACACATAATGGGTTACTACGATTATGCCACAGATTAAAAATAATCGGTAGAAATCGATGTTACGAGTATTAAAAGACATTTAATAACATTATATAAAGTTTTACTTTCTTCTTAGTTAATACATGAATACAAATAAAACAATCAGGATATTTTAATTTATTTTATTAGCACGAGTCGTCGGAATGATAATCAACACTAGACTCCTCCGATGAGGAGTCTTCAGTAGCAGTTATTATTAGCTCTTGTGTAGATAATATATTATCAAACGCAATATCACGTTCTCAATCAGAGAATATTACTCTTTTAGTTCTTTCCACCACACTTGCCCAGTTCTCGGCCGTTACGTGGGTGCAAGCATTTTTTAGCAATTGCAACATTTTATTCGCTGTGAATGGGGGGCTTGTATTGCATCTCGCAGCATGCCCTTTTACTTGTGCCCATATAAGTTCTATTGCGTTGTACTGGCAGTGGTATGGAGGAATCCGAAGAACAGTATGGCCATATTCTGCTGCCATTTCATTGATTACATAGCGTTTTGCTCTCTTTTTGGTTTTTAATATTTTTATTAATTCAACTTTTAACATTGAGTCGTCCACATTTTCTCCATTGTCCCGAAGGCAATTAATTATTTCATGCTTTTTATTAGCCTGTGTTGGCATTTTGTCAATTTGACGGGAGTGGTAGGGCGCATTATCAATAAAAATTATTGATGGTTCTTCCAATGAAATGAGCATTTTTTTGAACCACTCTTCATACACATTTGCATTCATCTCTTCGTGGTAGTCATTTGATTTCTTCGATTTAAATGCCAACAGTGCGTCTTGTACAAATCCTTTTGCTGTACCTGCATGGAAAATGATTAGGCGCTCACCTTTTCCCATTGGTACTGAGGAAGTGGAATCAGCAGTATCATCAGTCCAGAAACGAGATAGTGTGTGGTTAGCGTTGAGCCATGTTTCATCCGTGAAAACAATATTTGCCCAATCTTGTATTTTCTTTGCCTCTCTTAAAAAATCACAACGTGCTATAGCTATATCTGTGCGTTCCATTAATAATTTTCTTTTATTTAACTTTTTATATGAAAAGCCAATTGTGTTCAAAACTTTGACCAAAGAAGATTTTTCACCATGAAATAGACCACTTCTTTTCAAAGAAACAATAAGTTTTCTCAAAGTTGGAATTTCTTTTCTCAAGTAGTAATCTAGTTTACGTAGGTTATCATTAATCGAATTACTTAGGTACGTAATTCGATTAATGATAGTAGGTACTATAATCGGAATGGTATCGCATACGAGAATCTTTAGGACATCACTATTGTCAATCTGTCAAAAGATGGTTAATATAATGGACAGTGTATAAGTCAAAAGGCGCTGCCACTGTCCTCTCCGAACCGCACCGCACTTCTCCACGCGCCCACACATCTTGCCAAGCTATCTTCACTTCTATATGCTACAAGTTTTACTTCCATTAGAATATTCCTAATCATATTGTAACTAATATTATGAATATACTTAATCTTGTAATAAAAATTAGGATACATAAGAATAACATTTTATATGCTAAAGTATAGTAATTGTAAAATCTTTACAGCATCTGTTGTATCGTTCTCGATAAAGAAACTAAAAGAACCTGATCCGATCCTCCCAAAGCCAGCTTTACCCTATGAATCCAGCTCCGAAGATGAAGAAGGTAATAAGGAAACGGATAACAATGAAGAAGCACCTAAAGAATTACCAAAAAGTAATATACCACAATTAACAAGCACTAATAACATTCCCACAATTGTTGTATACAAAATGGAAGCAGGACAAGTCAATAATCTACCCATAGTCAAAACAATAGAACAGAGGATAAATAACAAAACCGCTAGGGCAATAGTAATACCTGAAATAAAAGAACAAGTTAAAGAAATATCAGTTAAAGAATCAATTATAATTGAAGAGAAATCAAACATTGAACACAAAATAGAACTGAAAGAAGTTAAAAGCGAAAAATCGCCAGAAAAAAAGGATATTGAAAGAGTTAAAGAAAGAGATAAAAGGAGTCCCGGTAGAGAGAAGAGGAAACGCCACGATAGGAAAAAAGATTATCGCACTAAATCTGAGCGGAGGGAAAGTAGGAGGTCTGAACGACGGAGTGCAGATAGGGAAAAGGAAAGAGAAAGGAAGAGGTTAAGGGAGATGGAAAGGGAGAAGAAAAGAAGGAAGAACAAAGAAGAGATGGAAACTGAAATTATTTCATTAGAAGACAATTCAGATGAAATGATAGACTTGACTGGTGATCAGTCTGATTCAAAAGGTAATTTGCTCTGAATTATTTTTAAATTTGATAGTGTTAGACGATGTAGACAGACAACCTCAAAACTAATGGAGGACGCTGCTGGATTAAAGTGGAACAGGATTATGTTATTCCATAAAACAATTTGTGACAGTATCACTCTCTTTAAAAGAGATTATCTTACAGGAAATTATGCCTTGACATAAATCTGTCTATCACACCGTGTGGTATCCGGCTGAATAGAATAGTACCACCCTCATTTCTTACCGAGGTGTCGTAAAAGGCGACTAAGGTAAGTCGACCCGCCGTGTGGTATCCTGCTGAATAGAATAGTACCACCCTCATTTCTTACCGAGGTCTCTTAAAAGCGAGTAAGGTAAGTTGAGCCACCGTGTGGTATCCAGCTGAGTAGAATAGTACCACCCTTATTTCTTACCGAGGTGTCGTAAAAGGCGACTAAGGTAAGTCGACCCGCCGTGTGGTATCCGGCTGAATAGAATAGTACCACCCTTATTTCTTACCGAGGTGTCGTAAAAGGCGACTTAAGTAAGTTGACCTGCCGTGAGGTATCCGGCAGAGTAGAATAGACCACCCTCATTTCTTACCGAGGCGTCGTAAAAGGCGACTAAGGTAAGTCGACCCGCGGTGTGGTATCCGGCTGAGTAGAATAAACCAACCATATTTCTTACCAAGGTGTCGTAGAAGGCGACTAAGGTAAGTCAACCCGCGTATGGTATTCGGCTGAGTAGAATAAACCGCCCATATTTCTTAACGAGGTGTTGTTAAATGCGACTAAAGTAATTTGGCGTCAGACAAGCGACCGTAAAATACCTAGTTAAATCATATGACAACATGTTTATAACATGTTGTGCTGATGTTGTCCCACTTAAGAGTGGTATAAGGGCAGGAAACAACAGTTAGAGGACCAAAATTAACAGTTTTTTTTATCTGCAGGCGAATGTGAAACAGAGGCGGACAAGTCAAAACAGCAGGAGAGAAGAAAACGTGCAGCGGAGTTCCTCAAGAAAGTAGGTGTGGATCCATCTGCCGCAGCGTTGCCCAACACATCGCTCGCCAGTGCCATGGTGGGTCTACATTTATCTAACATCACTATCAATAAACATGTAAAGTAGTAGTAAAGTAGCGGCCTGTTACTATCCCACTGTTGAGAATAGGCCTCTTCTCTCCGTTTTTGGAGAGGTTTGGAGCTAAGACCTACCACGCTGCTCCAATGCAGATTGGTAGGTTACACATATCTCCAGAACTCTCTAGAGATATGCAGGTTTCCATACGATGTTTTCCTTCACCGAAAAGCGTTCGATAAATTGCAATTAAAAATAAGACATAAATTTTAACCGAAAAACTCATTGGTGTCTGCCCGGGTTTGAACCCGTGATTTCCTCGAAAGAGTCGCAGCACTAAATATGTCTTATCATCAAATTCAAAATATTCTTTATTCAAGTTTCTGATACTTTTTGAATTGTTGAATAGTTTTAAAGTAGCAACCACGCATTAGATAGTTTGCTCGTACCGAGAAGAACTAGCCAGAAACTCAGCAGATACTCTTTAAGAAAATGTACAATTTGATTGATTACTTATTAATCGTTATAGTAGAAAGAAAGCGTTCTTTGGTAGAAAGGAAGTTGACGTAAGAAAATTGACACTGCGTCTATATTTAGTGTTTATTTAATTAGTAATTTAGTTTAATTTTGACTCCGCGATCATATTTAAGTTTCAACTAAAATACTATAAAAAACAAAACTATAAAATGACTATTATACTAAAATGAAAATATTATTTTGCTATAATCCGCGATAAAAGAAAATATATGTAATGCTAAATTAGAGTGTACTATTCGTTCTCATACCTGAGACATGTAGAATTAGTAAAAACTTATGCACTACCCGACACCGATAACACAACAATACACAAGCACTACACACATTCACCACCACAATTATTAAACTCAATGATTGTTACGCCACAAAACAATTGTTGAGATTGTGTATATTTCTGTTGTATATATTTTCTTTTTATCGCGGATTATAGCAAAATAATATTTTCAATAGTTTTGCATTGCGGACCTCCGCAAAGTAACGCCTAATTCTATAAATTATTTAAAGAGATACCTTTCGTGAAGTATTTTTATAATCTTATTGTATATTGTTGTTTTAGGTTGACACATTAGAATCCTTGAGAAAGAAGAGAAACGAGGAAGAGGAAAAGAGAAGGCGACAGGAGAAACGACGCCGCAAGAGAGGTAAATCCTACTAACATTATAAATGCGAAAGTTTGTGAGTATGGATGTATGTTTGTTACTCTTTCACGACGAATCCTTTGAACCAATATCGATGAAATTTGGCACAATTATATTGTATAATATATAAGTATTGACGAAATGAGAGAGAAGATAAATTATGTTGGCAGACGCTTTGGATTTAGTCGCTCTACGACAACTTTCGACAACTTAACGACAACTCTCTGTAACGTCCAAATATGCACAGTCCCTTGAGGGTCGTTATATAGAGTTTTCACTGTATGAGATAATTTTAGTATAATTAATTCTTCTTAAATATAGGTTAAAAAAAATGTATTTTCAAACATAATATATATCATTTAATTGGGAGCTGGTTTTGATTGTAATATATCAATGACCTGGAGTGGTACGCAAACAGGAGAAAACAATAAAATTCTTGTCTCACTCGCACCTTACTATTTAGTTCCTTAGGTCAAGGTTTGTGTATTATTTGAAATTACGTATAAGGGTACGGTCGTTGATCTCTATAAAATGTTTTTTAATTTAATTTAAATGTAATTAAATGAAAAACCATAATAATACTCGTAGAAATTTTGTAAAGTCAGTAAAAAACTACTTTAATCAAAATTACATCTTGAAATTATTTGTCACTGTTTTGAAAAATATATATAAAATGTTTTCTCGCTCTTCCAAATTATGGGTCTCTTTAATTGCTACTGCTACAACTTGAAATAGGTCACTTTAATACTATGCGTGCGTTTTGTATTATAGATCTCCGCAAAGTAACGTCTTATTCTATAAAAAAATATATTTAAATCCTATATGTTATTACAGATTACGAAGGCGAGTCGGACAAGCATAGAAAAAACAAACGAAAACGGAACAGGTAAAAAAATCTTTGGCCGATATTACAATTGACGATATCCTCTATCTATATATCATCATCATTCTCTTACCCTTATCCCACTCTAAGTGGGGTCGGCACAATATGTCTTCTTCTTCCATTCCTCTCTATCATCAACTCTGGTACCACTCCTTTACCATGCATATCATTTTTCACACAATCCATCCATCTTTTTTTCGGCCTCTTCCTATCCACATTCATATTTAAAACTCTTTTGGTCACATGATTGTCATCCCTCCTCATTACACGACCATACCAACTTAGTCTCTCACTTCTCATCTTTTCTGTAATGGGCGCAACTATCAGACTTATACATCTATCTATATATATACTTAAAATGTTGGTCCTCGGCGGGAATCGAACCCACGACTCGCGGAGTTGAAGGCAGGGTCACTACCCACTGCGCCAACGGGCCAGTCAAATACTTTTATGTTCAAAATTTCAATTCGAATTTTTTTTTGCGATACACTGATTTTCACGCGTGCAAAGCAAGCACGGGTAGTTTTATATATATAAAAAAACATATTAGGTAAGTGCACTAGTAATTAAATGACCCTTTTGTATGTAATTTTAAATAATAAGCGTTCTGTTTGTTCCGCCGAGTGGTATCCGGCTGAATAGAATAGACCACCCTCTTTTCTTACCGAGGTGTCGTAAAAGGCGACTTAGGTAAGTCGACCCGCCGTGTGGTATCCGGCTGAGTAGAATAGACCGCCCTCATGTCTTGCCGAGGTGTCATAAAATAAGACTAAGATAAGTTGACGTCAGGCAGGCGGCCGGTCGGAAAATGCGTTGCCAAATCATATGACAACATGTTGTAACATGTTGTCACATGATTTGGCAATTCACATTTTTTAATGATCATAGTTCATATATTTTTTGTAGTTTTCGGGATATAAGTATAGTTTTTTTTTATATATTAGTATAGTTTGCATCAATTATTGTTTGAAGTGATAAATAAATGCTGTGCGTACCTGTAATTTAGAAACATATAGGAAAGATGATGTATTGAATGTTAAAATTAGTTTCAAAGTATATGTATATGATTTCTAGTTGGTAAGCCTTATAAATAAATAAATAAAATAAAATGTTGTGCCGACCCCACTTAGAGTGGGATACGGGCAGGAACATGATGATGATGCGTTTTGTTTGTTGTAGCTAATAAAAAAATAATTTGTAATTACCTGTTGCCATCTATTGTCATACAAGTGCCCAAAACCTCATAACTGTAGCACATTGTTTAATATTTAAAATTTAATATTGTAAATTAATATTTTTTATTAGCTACAACAAACAAAACGCTTATTATTTAAAATTTCAAACAAAACGGCCAACTACTAGTACATGCTTGATTACTGGTGTACTTACCTTAATATGAATTGGTTAAAATTAAATCATTAGTTAAAAGTTTCTTGTTAAAATAGTTTTAGTAACCCTTTCTTATTTTACAGATCGTCTGAGGAGGATTCCGACAACGAAAGGTCAGTTGTAATATATGTATATAATAAATGTTATTTTGCTATTTAATCCATGATCAAATAAAACCGAGCCATATTTGATATTTTTGTTTTTAAAATTATGAAAAAATCAAAAAATAAGAAAAGACAAAAATGGTTGTTAATAACAGGAGCTTGATCCAGGGTTTTTAAGTTCTTTAGTCGGCGCGTTGCCTACTGATCTATCACAGCTTTACAAATGATAGTTAAAATATCATTTGCACTCTATTCTACACTAGCATTCGCCAGCGGCTCCGCCCGCGTGGAAAGATAAGAACCGTAATAAGGTCTTTTGATAACCATAAAATTTTTTGAATTTAAACTATCGTGAGTGGAATTCATAATTAATGTATAGAAACCGGCTATACTCACGTGTTATTTTATCGGATGAGCCCGACTAGTTTCAAGCCCATACGGGGCTCTTATTCATGAGCTCTTTACGCGGCGTTATCGCGGCGGGAACTGCGTGTAGCAGCTCGCAGGGCGCGACGCGAGAGTGGTTGGAGCGGGGGGAGGAGGGACGGCAGCGGCGCTGGTCGCGCGGAAACCTATTTTTGGCACTACTGGCACGACTAAAGACCTGCTAGAACCGGACATCGTAAGCGTCGCATGCACAAATTTCTTCCGGGCATCCGATAACGAAGACCAGAGCAGCGACGGGGAGTGCTCAGAAGACGCGCGACCAGCGCCGCTGCCGTCCCTCCCCCCGCTCCAACCACTCTCGAGTCGCGCCCTGCGAGCTGCTACACGCAGTTCCCGCCGCGATAACGCCGCGTAAAGAGCTCATGAATAAGAGCCCCGTATGGGCTTGAAACTAGTCGGGCTCATCCGATAAAATAACACGTGAGTATAGCCGGTTTCTATACATTAACCATAAAAATGCTTAAAGTGGATTAGTTAACCTTAAAAGCTAGACATATGCTGTCGCGGACTTTTATTAAGAACTTTTTTTTTTGCTGCTCTTTACCTATTTATCTTAGCGTGATGCTATAGCTCACAGTTCGGTATTTTTTTTAAAATATGAAAAATTAAAAAAGAAAAAAAAAGGTTGGTAAAAACAGGGGCTTGATCCCGGGGTTTTCAGTTCTTTAGTCGGTGCGGCTACTGATCTATCACAGCTTTATAAATGACAGTTTAAGTATTATTTGTATTCTATTCCACAGTCATTTTTTTTAAATGAAACCTAGCTGGATCGATTATTTCCCCTAAAACAATATACATGAATTTCATGAATTTCAATGTTTCCGTTTCTCTCCAAATACGGAGAGAAGAGGTCTATTCCCAGCAGTGGGAGAGTAACAGTCCGCTACTTTACTTACTATGATGCATTTTAGGCTTGCTTCCCTACTCTAGTATAATAACTTTATCAAGTCACATATTGTTATGGTTGGATGTCAAACTATGACACTAAATCCCTTTGTCAATCGAGCTAAATCCTTTATCAAGCTCGATAGCACAGTTGGGGATATTGTTATCATATCTCGAGTGGGTGTTATTATAATGCCTTAAGTTTACTTCTCTATTATCTAAAGTAATGGTATTTACCTAAATATGTGATAACCGATAGTGACGTCATACTTCGTGTTGAATTATTTTTAGTGAGGGTAGAAACGAATATGTTTTGCTTGTAGTTTATTGGGGAATGCGTACATAGAATAGACCGAATAGACCACACTAATTTCTTACCGAGTTGACGTAAAAGGCGATTAAGTTGACCCGCCGTGTGGTATTCGGCTGAGTCGAATAGATTACCCTCATTTCTTACCGAGGTGTTGTAAAAGGCGACTAAGATAAGTTGACTCGCCGTGTAGTATGGGGCTGAGTAGAATAGACCACCCTCATTCTTACCGAAGTGTCATAGAAGGCGACTAAGGTTAGTTAACTCGCCGTGTGGTATCCGGCTGAGTAAAATAGCCCACCCTCATTTCTGAGGTGTCGTAAAAGGCGACTAAGGTTAGTTGACTCGCCGTGTAGTATGGGGCTGAGTAGAATAAACCACCCTCTTTTTTACCGAGGTGACTTAAAAGGTGACTAAGGTAAGCGCCGTCTGGTATCCGACTGAGTAGAATAGACCGCCCTCATTTCTTGCCGAGATGTCGTTAAAAGCGACTAAGGTAGTTGACGTCAGGCGGTCGGTCGTAAAATACTTAGCTAAATCACATCACAACTTAGTTAAAACATATTGAGCCGACCCCACTTAGAGTGGGATAAGGGCAGGAGAATGATGATTTAAGTTTAAATAGTTCTTTCGATAATATCGTCGTTAAAATAGTAAATTTTTTTAATAGCTCTACCTTTAAAACCTTTCGTCTATTATTCTTTCTATTTGCTGCATAGAAAACTGATTTGAGGCCTATAATATTATTATAATAATAAAATAAAAAAATTAACATAATCAAGACATGCCTTGGACAATTGGTAAATTCAAATTCAAATTCAAAATATTCTTTATTCAAATAAACTTGTAAACAAGTGCTTTTGAATCGTCAACTCTACTCTCTAATTAAGACATACCTTGGACAATTGAATGAATACATATATCATTATCTAAGACAGTTAAAGCTTTAAAAACAATGAAAGTTTTTTATTAAGCTTATAAAAAAAATCCTAATAAAACTTATTTCTGAAACGTGTTTCACATAATTTGTATTATTTTCTCGTTTTTGCCATTTGTGTATTATCTGGATCAACCATCTTTAATTAATATAGCATTTACTTTCAATTTTTCAATGTCCGCCGTGTGGTATCCAGCTGAGTAGAATAGACCAACCTCATATCTTACCGAGGTGTCGTAAAAGGCGACTAAGGTAAGTTGACCCACCGTGTGGTATCCGGTTTAGAAGAATAGACCACCCTCTTTCTTACCGAGGTGTCGTAAAATACGACTGTGGTAAGTTGACGCCAGGCAGGTGGCCGGTCGTAAAAACACAGCCAAATCATGTGACAGCATGTTTATAACATGTTGTGCCGACCTCACTTAGAGTGGGATAAGGGCAGGAAAATGATGACTTTCAATTTTTCAATGTATCATCTGTCTTCTGAACATATATTCAATGTATATATTATTGATGGCCTAATAAAAATAAATAAAAAATTTTTTTTTTGCCCTTTTCACAGTTCAAAGAAGAAGAAACGGAAGAAAGACAAGAAACCATCTAAAGGCAAGAAGAAGAGGAGACGAGATGTAGAAATAGAGGAAGATGGGCCGCAGCAAATCCATATAGATCTGACGAACACGTTAAAGGAACTGAGAACGGCGTCACCTACTAAGGAACTAGGTCTGCATGATATCGAAGAAGCACCAATACTGCCGATAAGGGAGTCATCTAGTGAGGTAGAGATTGAGAGGAAGAAGAAGAAGAAAGATAGAGAGTACAGTGAGGGGGAGTGGTCTAGCGATACCGAGGACGAATCTGTATCAGCTGCGGAGAAAGAGTGACATAAGATTTCTTATTTTATTTGATGTTTTACGTAAATATATATCTTATATTTTGTACTATTATACTTAATGATATTTTGTCTTTTATACGATTTCACTTATAATTATTTTATCTTTATCTTTAATATTTAAATTAGTTTATCTTGTATATATATTTCTGAATTTTGGAAATTGAAAAAAAAAACCGCGGCCATATTGAAATAAGTATTTGCTATCCGGCAGATACACAAAATAACAGCTACATGATCAACCAGTTAACTTATTAGGGACTTTAAAGGATAAGCCTATAAGAAACTTGAGAAACGCAAAATTCCGAGATATGTGTCAGATATGTTCCGAATAAGCTAACTGATAGTTTATTGGTAACTTGTGAAACAGGCCCTAAGTCGTTTAATTTAGTTTTGTTAAATTACTAACTATTACAGTTAAGTTCTATATTTTTACTAACAGTATCACTTAGTTATTATTATCCTATTGATAGAATCATTTACCTAAATATCAGTTCTTCAATAAAGTCCCTGGTTTATCGTATACCAGTTAAATAAAGTATCGGTCTGTTACTATCCCACTGCTGAGAATAGGCCTCTTCTCTCCGTTTTTGGAGAGAAGGATTGGAGCTAAGACCTACCACGCTGCTCCAATGCGGATTGGTAGGTTACACATATCTACAGAATTCTCTAAAGATATGCAGGTTTCTTCACGATGTTGTCCTTCACCGAAAAGCGTTTAATAAATTGCAATTATCGATTAGACACATAAGTTTTAACAGAAAAACTCAATGGTTTCTGCCCGGGTTTGAACCCGTGACCTCCTCGAAAGAGTCGCACGGTGTTACCATTGAGCTATTAAACAATCGCAATATCGCTAAATCGAAATATAATTTAACGAAATATAACTAGTTTAGAAACCAGGGTTTCAATATTTTATTTTAGAACTTTATTTACGTTTATATCAATAAAGATTATTATTGTATATCCTCTTCCCCCCGGACCTCCGTAAGGAGCTAAAGTGTCGTAAACCTGTGTTGTATTTTTGTTTAAAATAAGTATCAAAATTTGGAAAATTTAATTGTCTATTAAAAAAATAGGAGTGCATAAACTGCAGGAGATCAACAACGCGTGAGTGAAAATACGTCTGTGAACTCATGTACGCCTGGTACTTGACAGCTTAACGACGGCCATTGCTAACTTAGCTGCGCCATATTTGTGGTAACGTCAATGGTAGCAAACACCACAATCTGATTGGCTGACTGAAGTCCCTCCCTCCAGAGTGACAACTCCCAATTACGTAATTGTATCCACCCCTAAGCGCATAATTGGTTGCATATTAATTGAACAAAACCAATAATAACTCATTAAGGTATGCGCCAGCGCAGCCATAATAGAAGTATTATCTACCTAAGTGCGCTATTATAGTTGAAGCTAGACGCCATTTGTCATCGCAGCAATTGTGGTTATACCTCCTCAATATTACTATTTCCCTGGTGTTCTAACATGGATAATGTATTTAATAAATCAGCATCCACCTCAGAAATTAATTTACTTGCCCGCGATGATATTACACCACCGAATTACTTGGCGTTTCGTAGCAAAAGAGGCAGAGAGACGGACTTTAACGTGGAGTTCGACGATTTCAAAATTGAAATTAAGAATATGATAAGCTCTTATTTTTCGACGCAGGCAGACGAGTTGCGTAAAATCGTTTCTTCCCAGAAAGAAATACAGCAAACGAACCTCAACATCGAAAGTTCCGTTACTTTCCTTGCTGCGCAAAATGAAGAGTTTAAGAAGAAAATTGAAAGTTTAGAGGGAAAAATCAGGCAAGATAGAGATTACATAACCATATTGGAGGACAGAATTGAAGACTTACAGAGATATAGCCGAAAAACTAATTTTGAAATCAAAAATGTTCCTAAACAGAGTAATGAAACCAAGGAAGATCTTATAAACATGGTTACATGTTTAGCGACCAACGTCGGCGGCAAGATAACAAAAAATGATATAAAAGATATATACAGAACGCGTGGAAAAAGAGAGAACTTGTCAAACCCCCCAATTATTGTCGAAACTTCATCCACTTACTTGAAGACAGACCTCATCAAATTGTGTAAGACATTTAATATAAGACATAAATCAAAAATATGTGCTAAGCATCTGGGTTTTCGTACAAAAGAAGAAACCCCCGTTTTTATTTCTGAGCAGTTGACACCTAAAGCTTCACGTCTGTATTTTTTAGCGCGTGATGTAGCCAAAACTAAATCATATCGTTTTTGCTGGACTGCATATGGGAAAGTTTACTTGCGGAAGGATGAAAATACACCCATTATTACTATTAACAGTGAACCCCAAATACAACAATTACAAAAGTGACTACTTGTACCTTACTTTACATGTTCACTAGTGCTTTTTAGAATATATTTTGTCCAAAGGCTGTATAGTTTAACGATATTATTATTTTATAATGTGAAAATTTGTGTTTTAAGTCATAAGTCATTATATTCACACACACACTTGTTACTCCTGTCATACTTAAAGCCTATATACACACATTCACCAACTTCATACATACATTTCCATCTTCACTTTTACTCACTCATACTTTATAACTACAGATACCTACGTAAGATAAATAAGAATTTTAAGAAATCATATATATACAGTAATAAAGTAATATATTGCATAGATATTGCCCTAATCATAGCTAATTTCGGAAAAAGATGCGTTATGACAATCTACCAGTGGAATAATGTAATACAATATTTTGCTATTGAAATACATTCAATCTTCGAAAAAAATTATGGATAGTTTTTTAAATAACTTACATGAAATAGATAACACGGAAGTAGCGCGCTCTTTTCAGTGCGATATTGAGGATCTAACAAAACATATAACATTAAAAAAACAGGACTTAACTATCTTATGCCAAAATATTCGAAGTATTTATAAAAACATCGACGACTTACTAGTAACTACAGCTAAACTTCGTTTTGATACTGACATAATTATTTTAACAGAATGCCGACTGAGCTCTAGTAAACCTATTCCCTCACTTTATACATACAAAACCTTCGCGACAACTAATCATTTGAATCAAAACGATGGTGTTGTTGTATATATAAAGGAAACAATCAAAGCTCACATTAAAGAAATAAAAATTACTCATGCATCGTGCTTGCAAATAGAACTTGATAACTGTATAATACTTGGTATCTATCGCTCTCCGTCAAACTCTAACCCTGAATTATTTATTAACTCATTATGTGATCACTTGGACACTATTAAAACGCGGAAAAATCTTGTTTTGACCGGAGATATTAATATTAATATTAGAACAAAATTACCGGAATCTTCTAATGTCTATTTCGACTCAACGGAACGAAATAATGCATCTTCGTATTTAAATACTTTATCGATATATGGCTTGTTACCGGGACACTGGTTTCCGACGAGGGAAAATAACTGTTTGGATCACTTTCTGTTGAAAATTGATAAGAAACTCTACTCTGCTGACATAGGTGTACTAAACACTTCTGTAAGTGATCACTTAATGATATTACTTAATATAAGAAATATAAAACCTAAAAATACTATTATGAAAACTAAAACGGTGATAAATTTTAAAACGGCATTACAGACTTTGGCTATGAAAAATCTATCTAGTTTACTATACAATGACAATCCCAATGTTATACTTGAATTACTAATAAATAAAATAACGGAATCTCTTCATGAAAATACTAATCTAGTGTCTGTTCCTCGCCGCAAACGTAATATCAAGCCATGGATAACATCGGGAATTCTTAGATGTATAAAAACTAGAAACAAAATGCAACAGAAATTAAGGTCCGAGCCGCATAATGAAATTTTAAAAATTACTTTCAAAAGATATCGCAATTACTGTAATAAACTTATTAAAAAATTAAAATATAATTATGAAAAAAATCAATTAATAAAATCAACCAAAAATACAAAAACACTTTGGAAAAACATTAAAAGCATAACATATACAACAGAAACTAAAACAAGAAACATTGAATTACTTGAAAATAGTACATGTCCTTTAGAAACTGTAAACTCTATTAATGAGTACTTTGGAAATATAGGCAAAAATCTTGCTGAAAACATAACTTTAAATTACAAAACGCAGCACTATAACAACGCACTTAAATTAAGTAACTCCCATTATACATCTTTTGTGCTTCTTGACACTCATAACCTTGAAATCCAGGACATACTTAAAAATCTTAAGTCTGACAGTGCTCCAGGCTGGGATAATATTCCACCAAGCTTCTTGAAACTTGCTCATTTTAAGCTTACTCCTGTTATATGTCATATGAGCAATTTATGTTTTCACAATGGTACTTTCCATCTCAACTAAAAAGGGCAGTTATTACACCTGTGCACAAGAAGGGCGACAAACATGACGTGAATAATTATAGACCTATGTCTGTGCTTCCTGCAATCTCGAAAGTTTTGGAAAAGTTGATCAACAATAGGCTAATCAAATACCTTAATAAGTTTAGCATCATATCCGAGCAACAATATGGGTTTAGACATGGTAAATCTACGGAAGATGCGGTTATAGCATTAACCTCGCTTGTTGTTGATCAACTTGACCAAAGAAACAAATGCATCTGCGTTTTCTTAGACCTCAAAAAAGCCTTTGATACGGTTTCTGTCCCCCTTCTTGTGCAGAAGCTAAACGACATTGGCATAAGAGGGACGGCCTTAAACTTATTTCGGGACTATTTAAGTGAAAGGAAGCATAAAGTTAAAGTAGGACAATTTATTAGTGAGGAGGCAAATATACACTATGGCGTACCGCAAGGCAGTGTATTAGGGCCGACCTTATTCACGATCTACATAAACGAGCTATGCAACTTGAAACTGCGAAATGGTACCGTCTACTCTTATGCTGATGATACAGCTATCGTTTTCACTGGTGCTTCCTGGGAGGAGGTCCGTAGTAATACCGAATTGGGTCTTGCGTGCGTTTTGGATTGGCTTAAAACTAATCTTCTGACATTAAATACGGATAAAACTAATTACATCTGTTTCTCCGTTTACAATAGTTCTCAACCAGACATAAATTTTAACATAAAACTTCATGAGTGCGGCAACTCTATCAGCCAAAACTGTGCTTGCCACAGCATCACCAAAGTGCCAAGAACAAAATATCTTGGTGTCATGATTGACCAAAATTTAACATGGCACGCACATATTGAACTAGTGGCAAGCAGAGTTAGGAAACTTACATATCTTTTTAAAGTTTTACGTTATGTAGCCCCCAATGAACTACTTAGTAAAATATATGTAGCTCTTGTGCAGTCAGTGATCTCTTACTGCATTCCTGTGTGGGGTGGAGCATATAAAACTAAGTTTATTGAAGTAGAAAGGGCTCAACGTTTTTTACTTAAAGTTATGCTCTTTAAAGCATTCAGATTTCCCACTGATGAGCTGTACTCTACGTGTAAGATGCTATCTGTTAGGAAATTATATATTCTAAACACTATACTAAGATTACACAAAAAACTACAGTTTAAATTGCCTATTCAAAATAAAAGAAGAATAAAAAATGTCACCCCCTTTGTTAAAACTAAAACAGCTTTTGCTGGGCGTCAGTACAATAAACAAGCGTCACACTTATACGACATAATTAATAAAAAATTGAATATATATATGATGACTTACCATAACTGCAAAAACACTTTATCTTATTGGCTAAAAACATTAAATTATGAAGATACAGAAGCTTTATTAGAATATACATCTTAAATACACAGATCTAAATGCACACACACGCACAACAACAGTCACATCTATACACACACACTTAACCACCCACACACACCCACATACACACACACACACATCACATACATGTACGCTACAATTATAACTTAATAAATAGTAAATACTTACCTTTAATATTTATATAACTTACTTTTGTTATGGAAGAGCGAGACCTTCTGACACAAGTATTCTAATACTTACTAGAAGGTCTCAATCTATATTTTTTGTAATGAATTTTTGGTAAGAAATAAACATTTTTGATTTTTTTTTTTTTTTTATGATATAGAATAAAGATAATTAATTTTTTTTATTGTGTTAGGAAAACCACCATATTATAAAAAACATTTTTTTATAAGAATATCTTTCTTTTTAATATAAATTTTAAGGAAAACATAATTATAAGGCCCTTTTTTCCAAGAGTTTAAAAAAAATGGTTGTCGGAAATCGGATAGATTATAAATTGATTGTATATAAAAAGACAATTTATAAAGCGTTGAATAGGAGGTATGAATATTAAAGTCATAAAGCCTGAAGTGTGAAATTTATATATGTTTCCAAATGACGTTGAAGATTTTTTTTATTCTGGTCGTGTGGTATCCGGCTGAGTAGAATAGACCACCTTCATTTTTTACCGAGGTGTCGTATAAGGTGACTAAGTCGACCCGCCGTGTGGTATATGTCTGAGTAGAATAGACTACTCTCATTTCTTAATGAGGCGTCGTAAAAGGCGACTAAAGTAAGTTGACCCACCTTGTGGTATTCGGTAGAGTAGAATAGACCACCCTCTTATAGCTCTTTCTTAGGAATATGTTAATTTTGTTTCCTTCGTATAAATCCTAATTTGGATCCTAAAAATATCTTGTTTTGTCTCAAAATTTACTTTTTAGAACAAGGTTCCTTATCACATTTTGGAATTACCTGTCAGCGTACGGTCATTGATTTTTTTCTCTTTAAATCGTGCTTTTTTTCAAAATAATTCCTATGGCTAAATACTTCACTGTATTCATTTTTTTTTGTAGAGTGTTGAGGTTTGTAGGTACCTAAAATTTAAATTATCGTATGGTCGGTACCACACTATAATTTTAACGTGTGTAAAGAGTTTGTGAAGTAAAACATATAACCCCCAGGGAGAAATCCAAGTTTGATTCACGGGAATCGCTTAACGGAGTATCACGTATAAGCCAGATAAAATACCTGAAATAAGTCTCTGTTTTAAAGTGAACATAGTGTTAAGTTTGGAGACCGTAAAAATTAAGTAATAATCATATATAGAATTTTGGTAAAACATCGTTTTAATCTAGAATGAAAATGCGCCTTAATTATTGTCATACGAATGTTGAATATATTATATATACATATTGTGGTTTTATTTTTTAAATGAATGGTAAAAAAAAAATTTAACCGCTTAATACGTACAAAACGACTGAGCGACCAAGATAAGTTGATCCACCGTGTAGTATCCGGTTGAGTAGAATAGATCACCCTCTTTTTTACCGAGGTGTTGTAAATGGCGACTAAGGTAAGTTGACATACCGTGTGGTATCCGGCTGAGTAGAATAGACCACCATAGAGGTGTAAAGTACGACTAAGGTAATTTGACGTCAGGCAGGCGGCCGGTCTTAAAATACGTAGCCAGATCATGTGAACATTTTTATAACATGTTGCGCCGACTAAGGTAAGTTGACGTCAGGTTAAACACGTTAATTACATGCTGTGCCGACCCCCTTTGAGTGGGATATGGGCAGCAGGATTTATGAATAGTATATACAATAGCGAAAATAATACTGTTATTGATTCCAAAACGGCTTGACTGATTTTAATGAAATGACGATCCCGGAAACGGCTCCAACGATTTTCATTAAATTTTAACATGTAGACGTCCTACTTAGGGGGGGGGGGGAACGAGCAAGGTTTTATTACAAAAAAATCGTTTTATACCTGATTTCTGGCATTTAACAAATGTTAAAATGTAGAATTGAATCTTAATGATATTTTAGCTGTCAATTGCAAAGCTTTGATAGCCTAATGGTAACGCCCAATAACAAAAAAGTTTAAAACCCATGTCACCCATTTTTTTATATCTTAAAAAAAAAGTCGATCACCCGGGAACTATTTATTATCACAAATATAAAAAAAATAAAACTTGATCCGCCCATTATATACAGCAAAAAAACAAGCTGCAATAGCAACACAAACAAACAACAAATAGATATGTTTTCAAATCGAATCTGTTAATCTATTTGCATATATTACATGGTATATCTAAATAATTTTTATCGATAGAAAACAAGTACTTGAATTTTAGGCTTCCTATATAAGCGTTATGATAACATCTCTCTTTATTGATAAGTTTAGGAATCTACCGATCGTCGATCCGCAAAAGGCAACGTCATGGCGGCTGAAGTTGTAAGTCTTTGTTTTTAGTTTTTTTTAATAATTCTAAATTAATAGCCACGCAACCGTTTGTTAATTATAATTGATGTAAATAAAATAAATTTATATATCATCGGACTACTAAATTAATGCTATAAATAAATTATTATATGGACATCCTACGCGATCTTCGATTCGATCGTGTTTCTGAGAAAAAAATTGTACATAATTGTTGACAAAATTTAAAAAAAAATGCGTTTTGTTTTATTAATATTCTCAATATAAAAAATATGAAATATTCTCAATATTTCAAAACCAAAACCTAATTATGTTCTTTAAAATTCTAGCAATATGTAGCAAATCTGTAATTACGATAAATATTTATAAAAAATGCAGACCACAGATAAATAACAATTTATAATGGACAAATTTTATAATTGTACATACATTAAAATCTTTTTTTAAACAATATATAAGTTTAAAACTTAACACAGATAATATAGAGTATATAAACTTATTTAATATTCACATAAAAAAAAAAATTGGTTATTAATAATCTTAAAGAATAGACGAAATATTAACAAACATTACCCTTTTTGTTTAGTTTTAAATCTTTGAATGTTACCATACCAGAAAATTTATGTCGTTTCAGAATAATCCCATATCTATGATAGATCCGTCGCAACTGTTGCGACCAGAACCTACATTCCATGATAAACCCTTAGAAGCCTTCAGGGACTACACCATTGATGACAGCGACCCCATCAAAGAGCGGGTACGAAGGACATACTACACCATGCACACTAATGTTACCGTAGACCTTGTCAAACGTAAGTTGTCATAGTTATTAACTTGATATGCTTTGTGTAAAAAAGCCGGTTGGTATCCGGCTAAGTAGAATAGACCACCCTCATTTCTTCCGAGATGTAGTGAAAGGGCACCCAGACTCGAAGTTTTTTTTTTTCGAAATACTACTTGCTGTTAGCCAGAGCGGCTTTTACAGCGTCACCGGGAGATAGCGGCGAGCGCGGAAGCATCGCCGGAGGTGGAGTGGAGCAAGTCTCGGGAGAGGCTCGTGACGTCTTGGGAACGTCGCCTTAAGGGTGCCTCCTGTGAGACCGAACCTCGGCTTAAAACGACGTGTCGTGGAGGACTATAAACGGACTTAAAGGACCAACAAATCCTTTTATAGAAAATGTTAGTCCTCGGCGGGAATTGAACCCGTGACCCTCGGAATTGAACCACCACTCACTGCGCCAACGGGCCAGTCGGAACTTTGTAGAGAAAGAGTAAAGTATATACAAGTGCTTTTCGCCCGCCGTGTGCTCCGGCTGAGTAGAATAGACCACCCTCTGTCTTACAAAGATGTAAGACAGAGGACAGTAAGTTGACCCACCGTGTGGTATCCGGTTAAGAAAAACAGACACTCTACTACAAACTGTGGGATACTACAAACTGTGGGATAAGAGTAGAAAAATGATGGATGCTTTGTATAAAAAAAGGAAAGTAATAGTCTCTTATTGCATCACTTCCGGACGTAGGCTATTTCCTTTTTTTCTGTAGGGATCGGTTGGAGTTTTACTCATCTCTGTATGCAATAAATCTTCCAGAGATATGCAGGTTTCGTTATATTTAAACCAATTTATTCAAAACCTTATAAAATTTAACTTTTAAATCTTCTTTATAAATCGCTGTCTATTGGAGAAAACCTCATTTATTTATTTGACTGGCCGTTTTGCGCAAGGTGGCCTTGCTTTCAGCTCCGCGGAACACGGGTTTGATTTCTGCCGAGGAGAGGATTTTCTATAGAACATTTGTGGGTTTTTTAAATCTTGATGTATATATTTATTTATTTTTGTAAAAAGGCTTTAGAACCAAATGGCATACTTAGTTCGAATTTTAATTTTTAGGTACTTAGTGCCTTATTTACTTCAAGTGTTCAATTATGTAGTAATTATTATATGCATTTGTGAACAGAGAAGAGGGAGAAATGGCTGAAATTCAACCACTTCAAGTCCACTGTCAAAGATGCGTTAATAAAGTTGAACGAGTTAGTTGATGAATCGGACCCCGACATAGACCTGCCGAACATCGTCCACGCATTCCAAACCGCCGAGAGGATCCGCCAAGATCATCCAGATGACGACTGGTTTCACCTCACTGGACTTATTCACGATGTGGGCAAGGTATTGAATATTTCTAATTTGTATTAAGCTCTGTAAAGCCGTGTATCCGGCTGAGTAGAATAGACCGAACGGGGTTTATCGGACGCCCATCTGAAAAGGTCCCTGAGGTGGTCGATGCATCTGGTGCTCTCGATGCATCGTCTAGCGGAGGGAGGGGCCACTTTAAGAGAGGCCCTGAACCAGAGGTAGCGCACTCTGGGGTTCAGAGTTGCTGACGGGGATGGGGGCAATGTGTAGAACGACACCCTGTCCCCGCCACCAGCAGCGTGGTGGAGCACTGTCAGGTTTTTAGTCGGTGAGAGTCCGATATGCCCGCCGCTTGTCCCCGTCGGGCGGTGATGACCCATAAGAGGTTTTCCTGACACAAAAAAAAGAGTAGACTAGACCAGTCTCTTTCTTACCGAGGTGTTGTAAAAAGCGACTAAAGTAACTTGACAGGCCCGTTGTCGCAGTGGGTAGTCCTGCCTTCAGCTCCGCGGGTCGCGGGTTCGATTCCCGCCATGGGCCAACATTTTCTATAAAGCAATTTGTTGGTCTTTGAGTCTGGGTGTATATTTGGATGTATTTAAAAATTATATATTCACCAGTTGTCTGTCTACCATAAGACAAGTATTAAGTTACTTTCTTTGGGGACAGACGACCGTGTGTGTAAGTGCCGACCCGCCGTGTGGTATACGGTTTAGTAGAATAGACCACCCTCTATCTTACTGACGTGTCAATACACGTGTACAATACGATTAAGTAAGATAGAGGTGGTCTATTTTACTTAACCCACACGTTGAGTCAACTTACCTTAGTCGCCTTTTGCGACACATCGGTAAGAAATGAGGGTGGTCTATTCAACTCAGCCGGATACCACACGCACGAAAAGCACTCGTATATACCTTACTCTTTCTCTACAAAAGATAGAAGAGATTTTTTCCAACCAATAAGAAAGTATCTGCGCCATTTTAATCTTTGTAATATTACGACGCAGCAGTGACAAATCACTTTTTAGTTATCGACTTATATAATGTTTTTGTTACCGAACTACAAGTACGACCTAATATTATTGATATTATTGTAACCGTGACCTCAAACAACACGGTCAAAAGATAATATAACCATTTGGCCGGCCCGCGATATAATTCGCACTTGATTGTTTTCCACTTGCGCTTAGTTTTCATAAACTTGATTTTTACGACACCTCAGTAAGAAAGAGGGTGGTCTATTCTGCTAAATCGGATACCACGCGGTGAGTCCACTTACCTTAGTCGCCTTTTACGAGGTCAATGAGTTTTTGTACTTAACACTTACTTTCGTGTCTCATTAACACTTACAATTTACCACACGGTTTTCAGTGAAGGCAAACATCGTGAGAAAACCTGCATATCTCTAGAGAATTCTGGAGATATGTGTAGTTGGCCCGGGTTTGAACCCGTGACCTCCTCGAAAGAGTCGCACTGTTACCGCTGGGCTACCACAGCTCTTATTGTATATAAACGTATAAATAATTTATATCAACGATTGAGACAAAACTGTTTTTGACGATGTTTAAAAATATTGCTATGGGCTTTACTCTCCCTTTACTATACGATGACTGGCCCGTTGACGTAGTGGGTAGTTACCCTGCCTTCAGCTCTGTGGGTCGCGGGTTCGATTCCCGCCGAGGGCCAACATTTTCTATTAATGAATTTGTTGGTCTTTGAGCCTGGGTGTATATTTGTATTTAAGTATGTATTTAAAAAATATATAAGTATATATTCACCAGTTGTCTGTCTACCATAACACAAGTATTAAGTTACTTAATTTGGGGACGGATGACCGTGTGTGTAGGTGTACCATATATTTATTTATATTTATATTTACTTCTGAATTTACTTATTCCTACCTTTTCGTATAGGTGATGGCGTTCTACGATGAACCGCAATGGTGTGTGGTGGGTGATACTTTCCCGGTTGGATGCAAGTGGGCCGACTCCATCGTCTATGGCCAGGATAGCTTCAAGAATAATCCCGACACTTATAATCCTAAGTACAAGTATGTAATAATGCTTTTTTAATCATGTACTGTTCATTAAGAAAGCTGTGATGGCCTAGCGGTGCGACCGTGTGAATCTCTAGAGACGATCATGGGTTCAAACCCGGGCAGACACCAATGAGTTTTTCTATTAAAACTTATGTGTCTAATTGATAATTGCAATTTATCACACGCTTTTCGGTAAAGGAAAACATCGTGAGGAAACCTGCATATCTCTAGAGAATTCTGGAGATATGTGTAACCTACCAATCCGCATTGGAGCAGCGTGGTAGGTCTTAGCTCCAATCCTTCTCTCCAATAACGGAGAGAAGAGGCCTATGCCCAGCAGTGGGATAGTAACAGGCCGCTACTTTACTGTTCATTATCATCATTCTCCTAAACTCATTTCACTCTGAGTGGGGTCGGACATGTTTTAAACATGTTTCAAAAATTCTTTCCCATTGGAAAGTCGCATCTTTGCTGGGCAAAAAAGGATATTTACATTTTCAAAAAAATAGGGATCCGTAATAAAAAATTAATAAGGTGTAAAAAATTAATCATAAAAATCTGTCATCGCCTGCGCTGTGGAACTATTGATGATGGACCAAAAAAATGTTCTACAGTATTATCAACATTCAGAAAAAGTCTGCGATACCATATATCCCACTACAGTTATGCCAATATAACTACAAAAGTAATAATAAAATTATTTTGCCATAATCCGCGATGAAGTAAAATAGAAAATATATATAATGCTAAATGTACAGTGGACAATCGGTTATCATACCTGATACATGCAGGAGTCGTAAAAAACACATGCACAAACCTCCACCACCGCCACCACGATACACAAGCACTATTTACGTTCAAAATAATTTTTAAATACTTTTGTATTATGGATCTCCGCAAAGTAACGCCTAATTCTATAAATTATCCAATATAACTAATTTTTCATTCATTAAATTATGAACGTTAGTGTAAAAACTAAGAAACCTAAGTAAAATAAAACTTTTATGTTAACAAAAATAAACCTATAGTCCGACTTAGTAGACTTTCCTCTGCCATAAGATCGGTATGCGGGTGATACCGCGGGATATTACTAGTATTTTTTTATTGCTGCTTTCTGCTACTCATTCGTAATGTTATATAGCCTATAGCCTTCCTAAATAAATGGTCCAGTAATTCCTGAGATTGCGTTCAAACAATCAAACAAACAAACCAACTCTTCAGCTATATATATTAGTATAAATTATTTATGAACAGCACGAAATATGGCATGTACGAGCCACACTGTGGTCTAGACAACCTGCTGATATCCTGGAGCCACGACGAATATCTTTACCAGTTCCTGAAGCACAACAAGGCCAAGTTACCCGAGAAGGCACTCTATATGATCAGGTAAATTTCATTAACATTTTTTTTCCTAGGATTGTCAATCTTTTTAAACGAATTTATTTAAATTAAATTTTAATTTTTTCAAATTTTATATCTGCTTAGTTTTGACATTGACATTTCATCATCATCTTCCTGCCCTTATCCCACTCTGAGTGGGGTCAGCACAACATGTTATAAACATGTTGTTACATGATTTGGCTCTACGACCGTTTTTACGACCGGCCGCCTGCCTGACGTCAACTTACCTTAGTCGTATTTTACGACACCTCGGTAAAAAAGAGGGTGGTCTATTCTACTAAACCGGCTACCACACGGTGGGTCACCTTACCTTAGTCGCCTTTTACGACACCTCAGTAAGAAATGAGGTTGGTCTATTCTACTCAGTCGGATACCACACGGCGGGTCGACTTACCTTAGTCGCCTTTTACGACACCTCGGTAAGAAATGAGGGAGTTACTATTCTACTCAGCCAGATACCACACGGCGTAATCACAATATGTAACGTATCCAATAATAAAATGGCTTCCGAAACAAAATGGCGTATTCAGTTTAGAATTGGAACAAGTTAAGGCAATAAGCGAGCGTCTGTGATTGCTGTGATAAAATGGGATGAAGAATTTTATATTTATTATCATTATTTTAACTTTGTTATTTTATTTTTATTTCCAATTTTTATGGCGCTGGACTGTCGCTGTCGACAACTAATGACCGCTGTTTCTAGCGTCATACAAATTGGCGTTATAAACGCGATCGAGTATTTAAAATAACTCTTACTGAGTACACTGCAAGTAATTATAATAAAACTCGCACTAAGCACACTGTTTGTATACTATGGATGTATGTTACCAAAAGAATTGTATTAGTTTCGTTTCGTTCTCCATTTATTTCTTTCTTTTTATACAAATAGAAAAGAGAAAAACAGAGTAAAAAAAGTACATGTATATAGGCGGACTTATCCCTAAAAGGATCTCTTCCAGTCAGCTTTTGAGGAGTAAGTAAGTAGCGGCCTGTTACTATCCCACTGCTGAGAATAGGCCTCTTCTCTCCGTTTTTGGAGAGAAGGATTGGTGCTAAGACCTACCACGCTGCTCCAATGCGGATTGGTAGGTTACACATATCTCCAGAATTCTCTAGAGATATGCAGGTTGCCTCACAATGTTTTCCTTCGCAGAAAAGCGTGTGATAAATTCCAATTATCAATTAGACACAAGTTTTAACGGAAAAACTCATTGGTGTTTGCCCGGGTTTGAACCCGTGACCTCCTCGAAAGAGTCGCACAGTATTACCGCTGGGCTATCAGCTTTTGAGTAACAGAAGGAAATGAAAAGATTTCATATCTTGCACTTTGTTTAGATACCATTCTTTGTATCCGTGGCATGCTGGTGGTGACTACCGCCACCTCACCAGCGAAAAGGATGAGGAAATACTTAAATGGGTTCTAGAATTCAAGTAAGTATTTAGTAAGAGTTTATGCCAGAGTTAATTTTTGTACGTGAGTTTTTGCTTTGCTTAAACAATTGCATGTACAATTTCAACGCTTGATTGATGAACGCTCTCATTTAGTGAACACTAGGAACAGGACACGCGGAAATATTAAAACCGTATTATAGCATTTTGATAACTATAAAATAGTTAAAGTGGGTCAACCTTAGAAGCTAGTCAACCTTAGAACATATGCCTTTCCGAACTTTTTCAAAATTAAATTTTTATTTTTCAGTAAATATGATTTGTATACAAAGAGTGAAAAAATTCCAGACATCGAGTCCTTATGGCCTTACTACGAGGGCCTTCTCGAGAAATACATTCCTGGCGTTTGCGAGTGGTAACATCTGTGAAGTATGATATTCGACAACCTAATTATTATAAAATGTATATGTATATGCAAATAATAAACTATGCGTTGCAATTATACGAGTTTGTAAACAATATTTGTTTTTTATTCAGTGTGCTTAATGCGAGTTTTTTTTCACCTACTCGATCGCGTTAGCGTAACACCAATTTGTATGTGCGCTGAACAGCGATCACTAGATGTCGCTGTTGCGACATCAAATTGAAAATATTCTTTATTCAAATAATCTTGTAAACAAGTGCTTTTTATTCAACTCTACTGCTGGTTCGGAAAGCTGTTCCTACCGAAAAGAGCCAGCAAAAAATCGGCGGTTGCTCTTAAAATATAATTCTTATAACTAATTACATTAAGTCATTACTGTCATTACAATCATTTCGAAAAGTAGCTATATCAACCCTTTCTTATCTTCTAAGTAATCCTCAATAGAAGGAGGCTTTCTGTATTAGCCTTTTATTAATAGTGTTTTTAAATTGCTCTAATGGCAAAGCTAAATTTGATTGCAGAAAAATCGCACTGCGCACAATGTACCGTCTCATTGTCTTAATTATTTACAAAGTGCCACGTAATATTAATTCTAACGCTGAAAATCGTTTATAAATAAAACGTAGTTGTATTTATATTATGCGTGTGTTAAAAATAGATTTACATTGACCGTTTAATCAAAATGAATTGCATTTAAACAGCTTGTGTTATTTAGGATTCACGCACACACGCTGAGGAAAAACGCAACATTTTTGTAACTTCTAGTGGTGGAAATATGCAAATGGTAAAATACTGCGATTACTCAGAGGTCATCGATCTGGGGATATAGTGGCACTGGGGGTTTTTCATTTCTTTCCTTTTATAACTATTAAAAAATATTGCGTTGCGATGCGGTGCGGTGCGGTACGGATACGGGATTACTGATCGTAGTGGTAGTTTGTAGTGCTTACGTTTTGAGACATGGTTTCGTTATAACAGCATTTTCCAACCTCCAATTCTTTTGGCCCCTGATGTAACATACATAATTTTTAATATATAGAATGTGATTTTTCACTAAATAAACTTAAATAATAGGTTTTTGAAAGAAGAATTTCCGATATTCGTTAAATGAGGCACCTAAATCTATCATTGCAGTTAAATGGTCCGGAGCGAAAGAGTTACATTCGTGTCGAGTCCATTTTCGAATTGCTCCTTAACAATTCAATTACCCATTGTGGAGCGTTGCACCTATATTGGGAAACACTGGGTAATGAAAATCGGTATATAACACGTGGTAAAATCCTTTTATCATTACTATTTTACTAATTCGCTTTAGCAATCTAGAAAATTTACCATACGTCACCTTAACGATGACATTGAAGAAAATTTGAAATTCGAATTAGAAATGTTTAGAAACTGTCTTTGAGTTACTCAGTGTACATTCCCTTCATATATCCATATTGTTACATTATTGATGACGTCAATCTTCTCAAGTGATCCACGTGCCATATATTGAGTTGAACTATAATAGTATAGCAGCGAATAATTCTGTAGATAGTACAAAAGTTACAATAGAATTATTTTGCTATAATCCGCGTTTGTTAAGAGAATATATGTAATGTTAAGTGTATGAAGCAGGCAACATTCTCATATACATGCATGACAAGTGTTGACTTGTCCTTGTCAAATTTAAATTCAATATATTCTACGAGTGTTGTCTCGTAGAATATTTTGAGTTTAAATTTGATATCGACTTATCATGAAATGAATCTCTATTTCACATTTTTATATCGTGATTAAATTTAAATTCTGTTTCATTTACGTGATCAAAAGATAGTTTTACGTTCAGATTATTATCTTATCTTATGGTTGCTTATGTGAAATGAATAAAACTGCTGTTTTTACAATAAAGTATTAGCTTACATACCTATATACTGGTCAACTTAGTTACTGGTTTAGCAGAATAAATATTAGTTATTCTGAAATTAAAACTTGCGGAAAATTTAGTTAACGTCATTCATGATTTATTTTCAATACAACATTGTTTTTATAACATCTTAACCTTAAATGTGCGTAATTAAATTTATATAATTAAATCGTTATCTAAAATTAAATTAAAATAAGATTTTTCAAACACTTTTGAATCGTCAAAGATCAATATGATTAATGAAGCTACAACTGGTTCGGAATGTTGCTCTTACTGAGAAGAACCAGCAAGAAACTCGGTGGTAATTTTTTAAATAATCTTAATAATTAAGCCAAAGGAAGGATTTTAAAGCTGAATGTAAACAAATATTATTAACAGATTAATTGAGAATTGGTGGATACATTATTTTGCGAGTTTAACATATAACATATTACGTCAAAATCATATTAAATTGATAACATCTGGCCCCCGTGTTTGACATACGATAAATCGGGAAAATCACATCATTTAAAATGAGATCTGTGCGCGACATTAACAGTTTCTCCCGCATCATCAGACACGGAGCAGCGCAAAGATGAAGTTCAAAAATACAGTGAGTTTTTTTATTAATTATAGAATTAAGAAATTTGCTGTCACAGATAATTATTTCCAGATTTTTTTTTACATGACATTATTTGAAAGTTTGAGATTAAAAATACATTAGTAAATTTTACCAAAGGCATTGTTTTTAAGTAGATAAGTTACCTCTTAATTAATGTAATTAATAAGTACTTATTTAATTTATATTATAATAAAAAAACATTCTCTTTTTATAGACTCGTATAAATTTAAATGATGAAGGAAAAAATAGTTAAATGAAAAACTTAATTTTTATTTTATTCCCACAATAAAAACCTTTTTTGTTCTGTTATTTAGATTAAATTATATTAATAATTTTTTTATGTGTTAATTGGGAGTCAATGTAAAAATTATTTGTTTCAAGAAACTGTAAGATTTATATAACAACTAGCGGCCTGCCCCTGCTTCGCACGGGTATAAAATATATATCCCATGTCAGTCAGTGTAAAAAAAATAATTAAAATCGATCCAGTAGTTTTGATTTATTAATTACTGCCCGTGGCCCGCAAGCGTTAAGTTTGGAGAAAAACAATTTCCTTTCCCTATACCAAGAAGATTTCATGCTATCTTTGGAATATCTAAACTCATATAGTACATTTTTACTTATTTACTTTTACATTTTACCTATGTATTTTATTTTTACAATTAATTACAGAATGTCTTTAAACAAACTCTTAAAAGATTCGAAGTGCTGTAGTGTGAAGCGCGGCGTCCTCACGGCATTTTAAATCTGTAATATCTCCGAAAATGTTCACTTAAATTACATGCTGTAAACGGCCATATTGATCTATATTAAATGAACAATTTATTTAAGGTACTTAATTGGATAAGGATTAATGCTGTATTGTATAAAAATTGCTTTGAACATAAGGCATTATTTTTCGTAAAAAGTAAATGACAAAAAATACTTTTGTGGGTTATCCATAAGAGATAGACATATACCATCGCGGACTTTTCTGTAGACCTTTTCAATGTGTACAAATACTTAGTACATCATTTTGATAAATCTCGTAGGGTTTAGCCTGCGTTTGCAATGTAAGCGGAAAAAAATGTAATTATTTACAGAAACCTCAAAAATTACAGTATTTCTCTACTCCGTATTGAATATTATTATACGTACAAACCTTCCTCTGGAATCACTCTATCTGTTAAAAAAAACCGGATCAAAATCTGTTGCGTAGTTTATTAAGTTTTATGCGTACATAGGGAAATATGGACTTTGTTTTATAATATGTAGTGAGTAGTGAAGATAGATAGATTTATAGAAAGATAGATTTATATTCCTTTAGACTTAGTCCATAAAATAAGAAGGAATTTCCTCAAATTCTTTTTTATTATTTACCAATTATATGAAGGAGGTTGTATTTAAAACATTTAACATTTAATTATACTCCGACATTGACAAGATGATGCGGTATATTTAGCTGTAAAATTAATATTTTGAAAAAAGCAATAATTGCGCTGTTGTTTCGATAACTCAGTATTATTCTACACACACAACACCTCTACATTAAAAGTCTGATTGAATATCACTAATTTTGAGTGAATTATGTAGCCTTCAAATTCTCAAAAATTATTGTAACAATTTGGTCATTTAAACACTAGGCCAGTACATTTCCTTGCAATTCTAAGTGATTTACTTCCAGGGTAACACCGTAACGTTGATGGACCCGTCGCTCCTCCTGCGACCGGAAGACGTGTACAAGGAAAAGCCAGTCTCCGCATTCCGGGATTTCACCATAAATGAAGAGGACCCCATGAAGGAGCGCGTGCGTCGCACCTACTACACCATGCACACGAATATGACGGTGGATTTTGTCAAAAGTAAGACCTGAATGTAATCATCATCCTGGCTTTATCCCACTCTAAGTGTGGTCCGGCTACGTATTTTACGACCCTTGCTGGCGGGGATAGGGGCAATGTGGAGCGATGTCAGGTTTTTAGTCGGTGAAAGTTTTTTAGTTGATGTCCCGCCCGGTGACGTTGTAAAAGCCATTTGGTAATTTATGGAATAAGGCGTTACTTTGCGGAGATCCGCAAAAACAATAATAATACAAAAGTAATAATAAAATTATTCTGCTATAATCCGCGATGAACTAAAATAGAAAATATATATAATGCTAAATGTAGAGTGGACAATCGGTTATCATACCTGATACATGCAGGATTCGTAAAAAACACATGCACAAACCTCCACCACGACCTTTGCGATTTTGGTCGTGGAGTCTATCTCCTGACGATGCTTCGGTTGCGGGGAGAAACGATTGTTGAGTTTGTGATAGTGAACGTATGTAGTGCTTGTGTATTGTGGTGGCGGTGGTAGAGGTTTGTGAATGTGTTTTTACGAATCCTGCAATGTATCAGGTATGAAAGCCATTAGGGCTAACAGCATACAGTTATTTCGAAAAAAAAGTCGGTGAGACTCCGATATACCCGCCGCTCGTCCCCGTCGGGCGATGACGACCCATAATAGGTGTTCCTGACATAAAAAAATAAGGTATTTTACGACCAGCCGCCTGCCTGACATTAACTTACTTTTGTCGTCTTTTACGACACCTCAAGAAAGTGGGTGGTCTATTCTACTCAGCCTGATACCACGCGTTGGGTCAACTTACTTTAGTCGCCTTTTATTTATTTGTGTATTATACGCAATTAAATAAATAATTCTCTTCTCTCCAGAAACGGAAAGAAGAGGCCGATACTTTACTTTTTTTATGGCGCAGTGGGTATTGATCCTGCCTTCAGGGATCGATTGCCGCCGAGGGTCAAAATTTTTTATAAAGCAACTTGTTGGTCTTCGAATTTGGGTGTATATTTGTATTTAAGTATGTATTTAAAAATTATATAAGTATATATTCACCAGCTGTCAGACGACAGTTTGTGTAATTGTCACATATATTTGTTTATAGAAAGACGTACGCATTTATATTTGTATAAATTTTTGATGTACATTTCAGTCTGCAAAACTAATTTAAAAATAATTATAATTTTTTACTTTGTAAAAGGTAAAAAGGAGAAATGGTTGAAATTCAATCATTTCAAGTCAACAGTGAAAGACGCGTTGATCAAACTGAACGAGCTGGTGGATGAGTCGGATCCAGACATAGACTTGCCTAACATCGTGCACGCCTTCCAGACTGCTGAGAAGATAAGAGAAGATCATCCCGATGACGATTGGTTCCACCTTATTGGATTGATCCATGATCTTGGGAAAGTAAGCCTTTTTGCACGGTTTGTATTACAAAAGTAATAGAATAATAATTAAATATATGGGACACTTACACACACGGTCGTCCGTCCCCAAAGTAACTTGATACTAGTATTATGGGTGACAGACAACTGGTGAATATATACTTATATATTTTTTAAATACATACTTTAATACAAATATACACCCAGTGTATGGGAAATTGAGTAACGAAGAAGAATTAAAGGACGATAAAGTGTAACTCACCTTTATTCCAGTTTAATCTTTCTTTTATTTTTTATTTTTTTTTTTTTTTTTATTTTTTTATTTTTATTTTTATTTTTATTTTTTTATTTTTTTCGAATTGACAATATGCTGTTAGCCCTAACGGCTTTTACAGCGTCACCGGGCGGGACGGGCGAGCGCAGAAGCATCGCCGAGGTTGCGAAATGCGTAGAGTAGAGCGCAGAAGCTCTACTAGCGTCGGGGAACGTCGTCCTAAGGGTGCCTCCTGTGAGGCCGGACCACGGCTTAGGGCGACGTGTAGTGGAGGGCTAATGGTATGACTTTGATTAGTCAATACGACGACGAAAGGCTGGCAAGAAGCCACGACCAACCGATATCAGAAATCTGGGACCTCGTCTTCGCCGGCGAGGTATCTTAATCTTTCTTGGGGATCCCCCTTTATTATATGTTTATGTCCCTAGACGTTTGGTGATTTTAAACTTTGTGCGGTGTTGAATTATTGAATATTATTTGATGTAAATGCGTACGTGTCCCGTCAAGAAGCACTTCACTCGAGAGATGAGAGGCAACTGAGGTTGCGCGCTAGATGGCGCTTGTATTCAGCGTTGGGAGCTACACTTTATATATTGTATATTGAAAATGGAAAGAAAAAAGAAAAAAAATAGTTTCTTCTATTTCTACGGAACACCTAGACTTGAAGACCAACAAATTCATTTATAGAAAATGTTAGCCCTTGGCGAGAATCGAACCCGCGACCCGCGGAGCTGAATGTAGGGTTTCCCACTGCGCCAACGGGCCAATCAAGATAGACTCCTCGACTGAAATCGTAAATCACAAAGCGACAAAAGCACTTTGCGATTTTGTCGTGGAGTGTACCTATGTATCTCTTGATGATGTTTCGGTTGCGAGGCGAAACGATTGTTGAGTTTGTGATAGTGAACATGTGTAGCGCTTGTGTATTGTGGCGGCTGTGGTGGAGGTTTGTGCATGTGGTTTTACGAACCCTGCATGTATCAGATATGAAAACGAATAGTTTACTCTACATTTAGCATTATATAATATATTTTCTATAAAAGCTTTAGGTATAAATAAATAAAGAAGGTGTTGTGGACGACTGGAGTATATATGATTGAAATATAGCCTGTATTTCTTTGCTCTGTGAGGGTTCGCACTTTGTCAAGTCACGCTCCTGGTGACAACTGGTGACAGTGAAATTGGCTGAACTTAATGTTTCTCTTTTCGTTTCTCGATTACCAGGTGATGGCCTTCTACGACGAGCCGCAATGGTGCGTGGTGGGCGACACGTTCCCCGTGGGCTGCAAGTGGGGCGAGAGCATCGTGTACGGGGACGACAGCTTTAAAGATAATCCTGACACTTATAATGAAAAATACAAGTAAGGGGCTTACCCCATTTAAAACAGTTCTTTTCACTTTTAACGAAACACAAACAGACTACGCTCTTGCTTCGCGCGACAGAAACTAAAGCGATAAAATAGTCTGTACCTTTACTTCTAGACACTTTGTATTTTGGTCTAATCAGCGCTATGTTTATAGCTCGAGTCAAAACAACTAGTTTTCAAAATAAATCTTAAATACCAACACAAACTTTAAACGCTTCTCATCTTTAAATGATATCATCTTGTAGTTCCAAATTTTGGAGACGGCTCCAACGATTTTCATAAAATTGAGAATGTAGGGGGTTTTGGGGGAAAAACGATCTAGCTAGGTTGTATTAATTTCGTTTTATCCCGGTTTCCAGACATTGAATTTTTTTTAAAATTGTCATTGAATAGAAAAGACTATTTTTGCTGTCATTTGTAAAGTTGTAATAGATCAGAGGGGAACAGGCGGACTAAAGATGAGAAATTACCCGGGATCCAGTCCCAGATATGACCACCCCTTTTTTGCTTTTTTTATTTGCATTTTTTTATCTTTAAAAAATATTACCGAATATGGCTCGGTTACCCAGGTACTTTGATATATAAATGTCTAATAGAAAAAGATTTAATTTCTAATTTTATGTGAAACCTATATATATACAAAATCGAAAGTGTGTTTGTCTCTTATACTTTCATGGCAAAGCCGCAGAATCATATTGCATGAAATTTAGCATAATTCAAGCTTCTAAACCGGATTTATATAGGATAAAAAATTCTTGCTTTACTTGGAGATGTGGAGTATAGAAAAAATCCGATTCTTCAAACATCTTCCTATTCATTTTTATACTACACATTTATTAGTCATTCATTATTGATGAAATTTTTCAGCACTGAATTGGGCATGTATAAAGCAAAATGCGGCATTGAAAACTTACTGATGTCTTGGGGACACGACGAATATCTCTACAGAGTACTTAAGCATAACAAAGCGAAGTTTCCCGAAGAAGGACTGTCTATGATCAGGTCAGTTGTTTTTGTAAATTATTTATGAACCTTAAACTATGACATCCTAATAGTGAGACCGTGTGATTCTAAACAGGGGACCCAGGTTCAAACCGTTCACCGTTTTCTGTTTAAACTTATGTGCCTAATTGAAATGTGTGTGGTATTTTGGTGAGTAAAATAGACCATCATTTCTTATCGAGGTGTCGTAAAAGGCGACTAAGGTGTGACCCACCGTGTGGTATTCGGCTAAGTAGAATAGACCACCCTCATTTCTTACCGAAATGTCGTAGAAAGCGACTGAAGAGGAGTTGATGTCAGGCGGCCGATCGTAAAATACCTAGCCAAATTATGTTACTACGTGACTATAATATGTTGTGCCGACCCCACTTAGAGTGGGACAGGGAGTGAAAGTGGACAGTAAAATAAAGATTTCGAAAACCAGCATATAATCTTTAAAGAATTCTATTAACGTGGGAAATGGAAGGGACCTACCAATCCGCAATGGAGCAGAATGGGGGATTAAAGTCCAACCCGTTTTTCCTAAAAACGAAGAGAGGAGGGTTAACCTGGCAGCGGGATTACAAGAATCCGTTACTTTACTTTTTAGTTTTGTACATTTTAAATAATAGTAAAGCATTTTCTCTGCAGATTCCATTCCTTCTATCCGTGGCATGCAGGCGGTGATTACAGCCAATTTATGACAGAAAAAGATGAGAAGATCAAAGAAGCCGTTCTTAAATTCAAGTGAGTATATGAAATCTGATTTTCGTATTCCCTTAATTAGAGACTTAGGAACCATCTCTTCTCATTTATTAGAGTCTTAAAGGTATTAAAGTTGTTCAATTAATCAAGTTCCAACGCCTCCAATTCGAACGATTTTCCTAAAATTCAGCATGTATAGGAAAAATCGATCTAGATAGATTTTATGTAAAAAAAAATTGTTTTATCCCTGTTTTTGGGGATTAAAAATACTAAAATTTATATTGAATATAAAACACTATTTTTGCCATAAACTGTCAAGTCAGCGTATCTTATTCGGGGAACGGGCAGTCTCGAGAAATGTAAATACTTAGGATCGATCCCCAATTACCTAATTATTTATTGTTTCTGTTTTTATTTTGTAAAAAATTACCGGTCAACCAGGTACTATAATTCAATTGAGATCTGGCTTTGTTAGTAATGGTTGACTGACCTGGCGCGGCGTGCTTGTTCAAAATAGCAGGAGAAAACAATAATATTATTTTTTGTCTCTCTACCACCTTAATATTTAATTTTTAGGTCAAGAAATCGTGTGTTACGGTCATTGATCTTAATAAATCATTAATTTTTTTTTAAACTAACAAAATACGTCACTGAATTAACTTTTTTTATATAGGGTGCTGAGATATTTAGACACCTACAATTAATTTCGTACGGTACCATTCTATATAATACTAGTAATATCCCGCGGAAAAGTCTACTAAGTCGGACTATAGATTTATTTTTTTAATATATTTAATTATATCATCAATAGTTTCCGCAGCGCATGCGATGACAGATTTTTATGACTAATTTTTTACACCTTATTAACATTTTTATTACGGGTCCCTATTTTTTTTAAATGTAATATAGCCTATGTTAGATTTTTCCTATGGTGAAAGAATTTTTGAATTCGGTCCAGTAGTTTTTGTGTGAAAACATTACAAACATACATACAAAATTTTTTCCTCTTTATAATATTAGTATAGAAAATAAATAATTTTTTACAGCCAATACGATTTGTATACAAAAAGCACCGAAGTACCAGACATCGAAGCCCTATGGCCCTACTACGAAGGACTGATCGAGAAGTATATACCTGGACTTCTAGAATGGTGAAGCGGCAGCAACGACTGGATGTTATAATACTGCGATAAAAACCATTTAACGCCTGTATTTTATTCGAGTTTCTTCAGCCGTTATGATATCGCTCAGTAAAATTCAAGTCTTTGTAAAATATTACTTTCTGAACAGCGTCTAGTACTTACTGAATATCAGTGTGCTTAGTGCGAGTTTTCTTTACTCGATCGCGTTAGCGTAACGCAATGTATGGAGCTGCAACAGCGGTCACTAGATGTCGCTGTTGCAGCGTCTGTACAAGGCGCGATTATGTTGATAAGTCGACTTACGTCTTTTTATGTTTAATCTTAACAGGCAATGGGATTGCCTTATTTATATGGTAGTATAATTATTTTATAATATATTTTATATTTCAGTGAATTCTATAAGTCTTTTATATCGCTTGAAGACTTGTTACTTGTTGAAGACTTGTTACAAACTCCCATAACTTATTAATGCCGATTAAATCAGACGTATCCTAGAGTTTCTAAGTCAGTTTTGTTCTATTATTTATATAATTTTTTAGGTTTTTTTAAAACATATGTATATTTAAATTATTATAATAAAAAAATAAGTTGTAATGGCATATAGTATAGTGACGGTAATTGTAGTGGTTTAAGAACATTTTAGTTTAATTAATTTGTAAGACGAAATACATAATTATAATAAACATAAAATGCAATAATGTAAAAGTTTTAACGTTTATTTATTTTACGTTTATTTATTTTTATTAACGTTTATGTATTTCCGGTTAGTTTTGGTATTAAGATTTTAGTTATTCATTTATGCAGCGTAATAAAGCACTCCCTGATAACAATATGTAATGGCTTTCATATTTGGTCTTGTATGGGGTAATTTTTTTTTTGTAATTGAATAAAAACACTTTTATAATAAACCAGGAACTTTATTTTAGCTATATTTACAGAAATACAGATATATGAAAATAGATAATTATTCTATATAGCTTCAGACAACATTAAATAACAGACAGTCACTTTGCGAAATGAGGATTAGTACGAGGCGTTTTATACACTACACTGCGACTCGCAAAAGATATTTGTAGAACAGATCGACACGAATAATAAGCTAGACCATTAATCACATAAATTTGATTTCTTTACCAATTAATGAAATTATTAATTCAATAAATAAAATTACTAGTACAATTAATAATAATTTATAAATAATAATTTTATAAATTTAATTAGTAATAAGATTACTAATTAAATTTATAAAATTTCTGATTCAATTAATATAATTTCCAATCTAATTAATAAGATTGCCAGTCCAATTAATAACATTTCCAATCCAATTAATAAGATTTCAAATTCAATTAATAAGAATTCCAATCCATTTAATAAGATTGTCAATCCAATTAGTAAGATTATTAATCGAATGTGCAAACTTGCAGAGTACAAAGGTATGAATTTTGTTAAACATTATTAACTCTTCAGTCGCAATGTACTGTAACGCTCAGCTGAATTATAATCATATGATGCGAACATTTATAGGTAAAATATTGATCAACTACAATACAATAGCGCTTCAGCCATTAAATCCTAACTACCTTATGATTAAAAATAAAAATGCCCTCCAATATTAAAAATGCTTTGTTCTCGTCTCTTAAAGCTAAAACAAGACAAAATATGTTTTAAATATACATAACACATTGAATATTTTTGTATACGAGTGCAATATTAAACGAACAAACATTTTATCTATAAATGATTCAAAAACATATTGCATATTTTGCATTAACCGTTAGTTCATTTTTAAGAAAGACGATATCATACGAAAGGTTAAAGGAAATGGATATGCTGGCAATTTCTGTATTTTACTGTTCAAGAAACAAAATATAATGCAAATGGCTAGTAACTATATGTGACTAACTAAATTAATCATAATTTTGAATTAGGTCACTTAAATATTAAGCGCGCTATATAAAAAAATGTGAAAAATACGCAGAAATTTATGGTAAACCATTGACTGTATCAACTGATACAGTCTATGGTTTTGAATTTTCAATAAACACATATAAGCTGTTTTGTTTTGTAAATCGTTTAAAACAGATTTTTTTTAAGCGACCTTCATACAGTCATAGACAATAAAATACCAAAAATAGTCTGTCTGTAAAAAAGTCCAAAGTTACCAATACATGCCATAAAGCTTATATACCTACTGGGTATTGTCCTGGCATATAGAACATTTTCGTACAGTACCATCTCTCTTTTATTTTTTGCAGAACTCATTTTCATTAAGTATATCATATTAAATATTTATACGTAAAAACGTATAAGCACATTCTAATCCAAAATAAATGACAATATCCACAACACGGACTAATAATTCCTAAATTTAAATCCTTCAAATAATACATTTGTCTAATACATTCGAAAAAAAATCAATTAATTCACCAATGTTAACTTTTAATATAGTTTTATGTTATGTATAGTGGGTTATGTATTCTTTTTTCCATTATTAAGATAAATGTGGGTAGAATATAAATATTGACTTGATAATATTTGCCTCTCTCTTACACATTAATAAACGAGAGAGAGAGGTACAATCCATCCTATTTAATAGACAATCAGGTTGTATATATATTTGATAACAAGATACTTCAATTCGAATTATTTCATAATGACGAAACATTACGTATAGGAATTTTAAAAAATATATTTAAAGTAAATTAAATCATTATTCAATAATACATAAACAACTCAACAATCAACACTCGACCGTTCAATTTAATTTGCTAGCTAACAAATGTAAATTTAAATGGAAACATCATAAATTTTACGTTTGTATGCTGGTACGTGGATTTTCTAGAATGTTTATTACTTATGGTGCACAAGGAGGGCGCTTTTCAAAAATAGCGTGTTCTTGTAATTTCTATTATAAAGGAAAAACTTAAGTTTCATTGAATAGTTAGTGAAGTTATTTAATTGGTGCATTATACGAGATTATATATATGAATATAGTAAAGACTACGTAGAATTTTAATAAGGCATTAAACATGATACAGACATCGAATTCATTTAACAATTGAGAACCTCAGCTCAGAAAAAAGAAAGATGATGTCTTTCGAACAAGAGTCGAATAAGAGAGTTCAGAGTCTATGCGGGCGATGAAAATTTCGAACAACTGAGTGACGCATTTCTAAGTATGTTTGCGACCATAAGAAATTTCAGAGCCGATGGGGGCGATGTAAATGGAATATATCTGTGTAATCTAATCAGAAATTAGATTTGTATATATTTGTACCAAAACTGAAGGACATAGCTCAACGTGTCGCAAAGTTGAAGTGGCAATGGAGAGGGGGAATTAGTTCGAAGAAACCGATGGACATTTGGGTCTGACAACTGAGTAAAGCATTTCTAAGTATGTTTGCGACCATAAGAAAGTCCAGATTCAATGCGGGCGATGGAAATACTCGGAATATCTCTGTGTAATCTAATCAGAAATAAGATTTGTATAAGGACCAAAAGTGACGGGCATAGCTCAAAATGTCGCAAAGTTGAAGTGGCAATGGAGAGGAGGGGGGATTAGTTCGAAGAAACCGATGGACTTTGGGGTCTGACGGTGCTAGATTGCACGCTAGCACCTAAACGCAGTGTAAGGAAACATGACTAGCTGCATAGATGACCTCAAATAAGTCACAGAGAGCCTTTGGATCCAGACTGGTCAGAAGAGACAAGGTCTTGTGGCATGAAAGTCCATTAAAGAGACCAGTGAATAGACAGTGCAAGTATAATCGTGGTAGCGGTAATAATATTAATATTTAAAATTAAATCTGACAATAAACGCTCATTCCCTTATGATGATAGTTCATTTGGTTGGGTGTCATTTTATGTATGTTTGTGACCCGGCTTAGGCGTCTTAATTGAATACATTGTCACTGTGAAAAAAGTGTGATTTGCAGTAAATCAATGGGAAAATATGTATGGGACTAAGAGACCGTAGTACTTGATAAATAAAATGCTTAATTCTTTATATTCTTATTTTTAAACACTTCATCTTTCTTTTTTATCGTCTGAGTTTTATCCTTATTATAAGAGATATAAATATCAAACTCCTAAATAGAGGTTGCTATGCATGAAAGCCACGATTTTGAAATATTTAAATTACTTAATACGATGTTATTTCTATACCTCACTTTTCTCCAGATGTCTTATTTTATTTTTTTATCTTTTAAGACATCGAATCGTGTATCTCACTAAATCAGTTTTTAGAATACTCCTAAGGCCTTTATGTTTCTTATACTCTACTCGCACCCATCCAGCAATAATCAGGGCTATGCAACTCTTATCAAATTCTCATTGTGTTAAATTTAAAAAAAGTTGAATACCTCTGAAAATTGTTTTACTAATGCCGCGTTAATATGATAGGGGTACACGCAATATATTCGGAAATTGAGACAACAAAGTTATTAATGTAAGATTATTCAATGCAGATTCCTTCAGCGGTCTATACTACGAGTGTATACAATATCAGAAGTAGAACATCAGTAGAAGAACCGAAATGTTAGGTCATAAAACTTTACTTACATTCTGGACGTATGTAAAATTTTGTGTCCCAACACATATTATACAAGCGAAAGTAAAGTTTGCCTTTCTCTCAAGCCTAAAGGCACCAACGTATCAATTTGATTATTGCCATAATACTATGAATATAAATATGATTATATTGTGTGGTACAGTGTGCGCCTATTACCTTAATGCAGCATGTCAATCAGTCCGTTAACCATTAACCTAATAAATCAGTCTTCATATGGAAAGACGTTAATCAATTCCTAACACAACAAAGGCCGTCACAAGGCATTTCAATTTCACAAAATGGCGGACATATATTTATTATCTATAAAATCAAATAACCGCAATTAATATTTTAAAATCAGACGTTTATATTTTTGGACGGTGATAAAAAAACAAAGGAAGCTAAATATAGTGATTTAGAAAATATTTATTGCGGTTCACCAATCCACTTAAATATCTTACAGGAATGTTAGATTACAACCTTTTAAATGTTTATTGAAATTATCAGAATTATTTATGCAATATAAGATTCAGGCTTATATATGCAACATTTGTGATGAAAATTAATAGCGACAACAAAGACAACTATGTACCGATGAAACAATCTAATCAAGACATAGTTTTGATTTTATATTTGATTTGTAAAAAACATCAAATTAGAGAATCAATTAGAGCAAAAGAAGACAAATATTTCCATGGATTAATCCAAAAATTTTGATCGAAATGAGTAAAACTTTTGTTAAATTATAAATGTGAGGTTACATTTTTCACAGACAACGATCCGATTGTTTTGGCCGGAAAAAACTTCAGATTTTCATAAAATTCAGTATTTAGAGAGGTTAGGGGGCGAAAAATTGATCTAGCTAGATTATATTTTCAGGAAATGTCATTATATCTCTGTTTTTAGGCAATGAAAAACAATAATATAATTAAAATACGAAGATTAATGTCGCTGCCATTAACAATGCAGCATATTTGGCTATTCGGTTGGTCCCAAAAAATATTCTCCCTTATTTTAAATTTTCGTTATTAAAAAAATTATATAAAATTATTGGGAGCCTTTTATTAATGCATCTATCTGTGTAAATATATCTTCTAAAAAAATACTGGTCTACCGAATATTTTTTTTAATGAGTAAATTGATTCATCAGTCCATCAGTCATTCATCGGTCCAAGAGGAAACGCAATTTTTTATAAATCAAGTAAAAATAAAAGAATCACCTCAGAACGACAAAAAAGATGGGAGTACTGCAGGAGAATTGATTAAAGCATTTTTATATACATACGTGTTAAGATATAATGAGCTTTAATATATTGTATCATAAGGTAGAATAATGTGCCCGAGAGTTTATTTGCTTATGCTCCGTTGTTTATGTTAAATACTAAACCGATAAACTATTTAATTTTTTTACTACCACCATAGTTTTTTATCTGAGGTGATCAAATTACACTGGTAAATGTCTGTTGTAATATAACACGGTTTTATTAAATAATATATAGCTAATGTAAACGTATCAGAGTAATATAATTTGCTTCTTAACCTATTGAGGGTAGATTTATTATAATGGTAATATCATTGTCTACTGTTACAAAGTTTTAATGATGTTGAACGTCTGTATTGTTTCGTCCATTTTATGTATATATGTGTAGTTTTAAGGGATGTTATAGGAACATGGGATGTTATAAAAATAGCTAGGTCTTGAACACGTATGAAACTTTCAAACTTGTTTGGGTTTGAGTGTCGTGCTATCAGTTATAGCGACAGACCCTTAATATAGCGTAATTAACATGGTATTTTGTTATGTCAAAAATATCGATTCCACATAAATATGCTATATCGCGATGTTTATTTACTGATTCAAAAATATTAAGTGTTTATAGGTTCTAGCATAACTAAATACTGTGCTTTAGAAAATTCGATGCGCAACTATTGTTTAAAATATTTCATACAGTTAAATTGAAAACTGTTTTTGCAGGCCTACTCGAGACCGTCATTTATAGCGAAGTAGTCAAGTACGACTAGGTTCTTTAAAATCTGCAATTAAAGGTACTGAAACTTTTGTATATTCCTAATTTAAAACTACACTAATATAGAAATTTAAAAAAAATGTTCTATACGATGTTCTAATGGTATAAAACTTTGTAACAGTAGCACTGGTAGTGTTAACATAACTAAGTTTCGAAGTGTTTATAAATGCTTGTTACGTACGCCATCACTTGCTGCCAGTCTGGTCTCTCCTGTTGGATCATGTCTTGAATGTTCTGTACACAAAAGTCAGTTTTTGGTAGCGACGTTGCGGTATAAAAATAAACAGTGCTAAACTAATTAATTGGAGGATATAACGTGGCATACCGCGGCATAACGCTAGACGATTGGATATATTCGTGTTGGACTAAAGAAATATTGGTGCTAAAATCTTTGGATGACATGACTGGAGACGTTTCAGTATATTCGTGTTGGACTAAAGAATTAATGGTGCTAAAATCATTGGATGACATGACGGGAGACGTTTCAGTATATTCGTGTTGGACTAAAGATATGTCTGTGCTAAATTATTTAAATTATATTAGGTGCCGCAGAAAACCGTGGCATAACGCTAGACGTTTGGGTATATTAGTATTGGACTAAAGATATGTTAGTATTACATTAATTGGATGTCATGACATGCCGTAGCATATTGCAGTATAACGGGGGACGTTTCGGTATACTCATGTTGGATTAAAGAAATGTCAGTGCTAAATAAATTGGATGATATAAAGTACCGTAGCAAACCGCGGCATGACGCTAGACATTTCAGTATATACGTGTTGGACTAAAGAAATGACAGTGTTAAATTAATTGGATGTCATGACATGCCGTAGCATATTGCGACATGACGCGAGACGTTTCGGTATATTCATGTTGGATTAAAGAAATGTCAGTGCTAAATTAATTGGATGATATAAGGTACCGTAGCAAACCGCGGCATGACGCTAGACGTTTCAGTATATACGTGTTGGACTAAAGAATGTCAGTGGTAAATTAATTGGATCAAATGTTGGATGATGTGCTGTAGTATTCCACCGTATGACGCGAGATGTTTCGCAATATTCGTGTTGGACCAAAGAAATATCGGTGCTAAAATCATTGGGTGACATAACGTGAGACGTTTTGGTATGTACGTGTTGGATTAAAGAAATGTCAGTGCTAAATTAATTGGATCATATGATGTGCCGTAGCATATTGCGGCATGACGGAAGACGTTTCGGTATATTCGTTTTGGACTTAAGATATGTCAGTGCTAAATGATTTGGATGATACAAGGTACCGTAGCAAACCGCGGCATAATGCTAGACGTTTCGGTATATTCATGTTGGATTAAAGAAATGTCAGTGTTCAATTAATTGGATCATATTATGTGCCGTAGTATATTGCGGCATAACGGGAGACGTTTCGGTATATTGATGTTGGACTAAAGAAACGACAGTGTTAAATAATTGGATCACATGAAATGCCGTAACATATTACGGCATAACGAGAGACGTTTCAGTATATACGTGTTGGACTAAAGAAATGTCAGAGCTAAGTAATTGGATGACGATGACTAAACAAGTATCAGTGTTAAACGGTTTGGAATAAAGTCGCAAATCATTGGTCCATGTGCAAAATCTTATGGTGTCGTGGTTTGTTGCAAGGGTACAAGTTATATTTACCAGAGTGGTAGGGATGCCCACGGATTCGGCGGCAGCGAATGCCACTGAGAAGTTGGTCCTCTTGTCGTGCGGCGTGAGCGACGCGTATGACACGCGCGACTCGCCTAGGTACGAGTGTAGCAGCGCGCAAAGGGCCATGCCGTCGTTCCACGACGAACTGGAGAAAAGAATAAACACTTATTTATTACTAGTAATATCCCGCGGTTTCACCCATGTACATACCGATCTCATGGCAGTGGAAAATGTACTAAGTCGGACTATAGATTTATTTTTGTTAAATATATCATCAATAGTTTCCGCTGCGCATGCGATGACAGATTTTAATGGCAAATTTTTTAAGCATAGGCTTAAATATAGGCTTGTACAAAATTTCATTAATTTTAATATTATTCTTCACAAAATAACAAACAGACAGAGAGCTATAAAGACTTTCCCAGTATTGCTTCAGCGGGTTGGCAGCGAGAGCGTGATTTAGTGAAGATAAAGAAGAAGTCAACAAAGTATACACGCAATTATATTCTCATTAAGCCACATGTTTCTGGAGATATATGATCACGTGAGATAAAACCCCTTTGAGGATATTGTTAGAAAAATAAAAATATGTCTCAGTATTAAACAATAAACTTACCTAAAATTAGTAATATCGATATTGTTGTATCCTATAGTCTTCTGTTGGCACCATTTTAGGAGCGCGTTTCGTTTGGACCCACCATTCTTTATTTGTAGAGCATTTAGAGGATCTTTCCTCTCACCTGGTTAAATGAAACGGAAACTAAAAAGATTACTAAAATACAGACAATGTTATAATATTTAATCATTTAATCAATTCAAAATATGATTTATTCAAGAAAACTTGTTATCAAGTGCTTTTGAATCGTCAACTCTACTGCTGGTTCGGAAAGCTGATCCTACCGAGAAGAGCCAGCAAGAACTCGGCTAAAGTTTAAAGGCTTTAAGTTCTAAAGACACGTTTATATAATATGTTATTTATGTGAAGACATTTATGGACGAAAATTGTTTGACTCTATGCTGAATCGAAAAATATTCTGTTAAATTATAAAAATAAGTTACTTCTAAAATATACAATAATTACACATTAACTTTCTATCTCTCTTTAACTCTCTTTACAGATTATAGACTGTTATGTAATTATTAAGCTGTGGTAGCCCAGCGGTAACACCGTGCGACTCTTTCGAGGACGTCACGGGTTCAAACCCGGGCAGACACCAACGAGTTAAAACTTATATGTCTAATTGATAATTGCAATTTATCACACGCTTTTCAGTAAAGGAAATCATCATGAAGAAACCCGCATATCTCTAGAGATTTCTGGAGATATGTGTAACCTACCAATCCGCATTGGAGCAGCGTGGTAGGTCTTAGCTCCAATCCTTCTCTACAAAAACGGAGAGATGAGGCCTATTCCCAGCAGTGGGAGAGTAACAGGCCGCTACTTACTTTTACTTATTTATGTTATTATTATATTAGAGAATAGTTTCATGCACACAAAAATAGCATATAAATAAAAGGCATAGTCACACATTATTAGTCACTCACATATATCTCCGTAACTATTCCGCCGTACGAACGACTCGATCGCTTTCTGCTGCAGCGTTGCGAGCGCGCGCTGCTCGTCGGGCATGTTGGCGATGTTGGCCATGCTGCTCATGTTGGCCATATTGGCCATGCTGCTCATGTTGGCCATATTGGCGCCCGTTGTCGATGTTTCTGCCCCGCGCGTTAGACACATTTAAAAGCCATATACCACGCGTTGTGCCAGTTTTATTGTATACTAGTGATACCCGCGACTTTACTCGTGCCAACTTAAGCGTTTAAATATCCTCTATATAACAGTTTCCCTGTTCCCGAAAGAAAAACGGGATATTTTTATCCTATGTTACCCCGTATAAGCTCTAATTGTACCAAATTTCATTAATATCGGTCCAGCGTATTAAACGTCAAAGTGTAAAAGACAGACAGACAAACAGACTGCCGCATTATAATATTAGAATGGTTATCGACTAATGTAATATTTGAATTATATTGTAATAAAATATGCTGACAATTAACAATTTTGTCTTGTATAATTATCATCCATTTCCTGAGTTGTAATCCAATTAATATTGTTAATAATAGAAAATGGGAAGAAAAATATTTCAAAAAATATTGATTCATAATTCACAGCAATAACAATAATAGCCTATAATATATATGAATTTCACCTGATTTTTTCCCTTTTAGTTATCTATATCTATACTAATATATAAAGTTGAAGAGTTTGTTTGGTTGAACGCGATAATCTCAGGAACTACTGGACCGATTTAAAAAATTCTCTCAGTGCAAGATAGTCCATTTATCGAGAAAGGCTATATAACATCACGTAACATATAACATCACGCTAAGATGGATAGGAGAGGAGCAGCAATAAAAATAGTACGCAAACGGCAAAATTTAAAGCTTTCCTTGCGTGCGCTGAGTAAACGGTAATAGTTATTCAAAAATCATGTATTACAAAATTGTTCTCTCTAAAAGTTCTAAATAAAATTCCGCGACAGCATATTTATAGCTTTTAAGGTAAAGCCATTTTAACCATTTTTTTGGTTATCAAAAGACTAATATTACGGTGTAAATCTATCCACGCGGGTGGGCCGCTGACAATTGGTAGTACAAAATAAAATTACTCATGACTATCATATTTTATATTTAATTTTAATGTATCCAAATAAATCTGACACAAGGACGTAAAAGAAAGAATGGACAAGAGTAGTTACAACGCAACTAAATCACATACAATACAATCTAAGATAAACAAAACAAGAAAGATGTCTTGTCTTGACTTATTTGTGAAGTAAAACATCTTTACGCTTGATTTGAGGAGTAAGCTGGCAAATGCGTTACGAGAGCTTTGTATTGAAGTTTTTAGGCTTTATTTTGCGGCATTTATAATGAAAAACTAAAGTAAAAATAACTTTCGTGGTGAGAGCTTTATGAATCATGCGAGGTAAAAGAAAGGTGAGAGGGAGATGGAAGTTAGTGAAGATAGAGTTATGTTTCGTATATTACTAGGGGTAAAAGAGATGAAAGCACATATTTTTTCCCTTTCTCTCCTAGGTTGTAATTAAAGCTGACAGAGCTTTAGGTTAGTCAAAAGCTTTAAAAACACTCATTCAAGAAATATGTATTTATTAAGATGATTAGCTATATGTATAACTTTCCATTTTCGAATTTGCGGGATATATAATAGTGTATTTTCGTGTGCGATTATAGACACATAAGTAATGATATATCATATTAAATACTTATTTTATTTATTAACAAAATAAAATTTTCATACATAATTTTTCATTCAAATTATTTTTGCTACAAAATACAATTACAACTCACCAAAATAGGGGAAAATATTTTTTGTTTTAAATTGAAATAAAAATCAAAAAGGGTGAATTAACTAAACTATAGATAATAAATAAAAACAAAGCAAAATAATTAACATAGATTAATAACAATAAAACAAATCAACAACACGAATTGATGCGAAGAAAGTGGAACTGAAAAATACCAATCAGCTATGTCGTTTTAGACTAATAACTTCGCATAGAATGTATTTAAATATTACGTATGAATTACGTATATTATAACTAATAAAATATAAGTTATTTGATTCCGTTATTTCTGCTTTAATCGAATTCATAAACTTTCTTCTTTCTCCTTTAAACAGAATGGGTCTTTTAGTGCAAAACTTTTATATATAGAAAACAGGTTATTTGTCCAAATGTCTAACATTCGAAATAAATAAATTCGTAAGTGCTTGTAAAAGCCAGCTTGAATGATTTTAAATACTAATGATGTAAAAAGGAGAAACGTAATCGGAACAAATGTATTATTCAATTTAAGTAAATATTAAATCCGTACCGGGCGTGAATAACTTAACAAGTCCAAAGCCACACTTTTCAGAGCAGCTATAAATACGTTTAAGAGAGTTATTTAAATATTCACAAGTCTTTATGAGCGATATTTGTTTGTATAAAAGAATTACTTAGAAATGAATTTTATATTAGGTTCGGTCGAAAGTTTGGCTTCCAATAGCATATGGAATCCTAATTTGGAAGCCGGGATTTCACTGTATTTTTACGCTGTATATTATGATAAAAAGTTTTTTAAGCGTCTAACAAGCTTTTGTAAAAATGAATAATAAATAAATTTAAAAGATAACGATTTCTCTGAAATATTTACCATATAAATTAGGCAATCCTAATGTATATAATGATTAAACATACAAAAGGATGTAAGTCGACTTATCAACATTTTCACGTATGGTTCGAAAATATAACTATGACAATAAAATACATGAATGCAGGGAAGTTATTTAATTCTTTACCATCTATAAAATATTATTTCTAAATCTAAACGAGTATTGCTGTTATAGAAATTTAAACGCCCTAATTAAATGACTAAAAAGCGAATCCAGTGTTAGTTACAACATTAAAGAACTTTGTAGAAACGTAGATACAAATTTCATTAGAACTAAAACAGGTTCATGCAACATAGGAAATTGGGTATAGACACAGACAGATAGAAAGATTAGTTATAGTAAGGCGAAAGTTATGCGCCTCTCTCATTCCGCCATGCTGGAATAGAAAATATAAGCCAACACTTACATGCTGTCAATATAAAAGTATAAAATTAGTTATTTGTAAGGATTTTACAGTCAGTTGTGGAGAATAATTTTATTCACTAACTAACTGAACTAAATTTTCCCATCGGATCCCATGAAGAGACTATGGCCAGCAGTGGACCGACATCGTTGCAAAAGAAGAACAATATATTTTATTAGATTTTTTTTACCTCTCTACAGTAAACTCTAAAGAGTTAGTACATGCTAAATACGTATAATATGAATAGAAAAAAACATCAAAATATTTACTTTTTATACATATCTTTAATATTTAAATGAGTTAATCTTTTTATCTCTGTTTTTGGGCATTATAAAATACTAAAATTTACATTGAATATAAAACACAATTTTTGCCATATATATATATCTATATATATATCAAGGGCTCAAAGCTCAGGCTCGAAGACCAACAAATTTGTTTATAAAAAATGTTTGCCCTCGGCAGGAATCGAACAAACGATCCGCGGAGCTGAAGGCAGGGTCACTACCCAGACTTATATACTCACCAGTAGTTATGGGAGAGTTTCTATTGTTCCTTGGTGCGGGGGGTTTGGCGGAGAAATTATTCCCCGTGATGCCGTTAGTGGGCGGCACTGGATCTGATATTCCGTTCTTTATATTGTTCGTAGTTGTGGCCACGCCCACCGTGGTCTGCACCTAAAATGGACATTTGTCTTGTTAAAACAAAACTTCTTTACGCATCTTGACTTTGAGAGTGATTCGGACTTCAATAAAAATAAAACAAGCGAGGATTTTATGAAATGGGCGTCGTAGAAGAATTTAACGATATTAGGAATGAGAGGCTTTTTAAACTTAGTGTGCGTATGAGGTTGACGTATATGTCAAAATTTGAATTAACCGTTTGTTTCAAACTGACACGACGCATTCCTTTTAGCCATAATTTATTTTAATCTATAATATGTACAGTTATAATATTTCTTCATTATAAATTCATTATAATTGCGTCGCTAAAAGAGAGTAAGCTGATGAATAAATAAAACATTTTAGTCTCTCGGTCAAGGTTATGTATTACATACGAATTGGCATGGAATGGGGTACGGTCATTCAGCTTTCTATATTATGTATCTTTTATTAAAAACGTAAAATAAGTCCTAAATAGCTAAATTACTTCTCTAAATAAACTGATTATTTCTTATGTAGACTGCTAAGGTTTGTAGGTACCTAGAATTAAAATTAATGTTGTATGGTCGATACCATGCTATATATACAAACATATAGATGGAGCTAAAGTCATTTTAGTTTAGTTTTGTGGTACTACGGTACTACGTATTTTTAGCGGCATTTTTAAGTCAGTATTTGCTACTATGACTATTTTAAAGTATTTACGACATATAGTGTCGTAAACTATTAAATCTTACTAATATAAATGGTTGAGTTAACGGCTAGGGTACTAAAGCAATATTGATGATATTTGGTAAAATTAAATCTATTATATCGGCCTAACATATAGCATGTTGAAAAAAACGAAAGAAATGTATGGCAAATTTTCCGGGTGAAAAATTTACAGAAAAGCAAAATACTGAATATATGCTATTAGTACGGGTGGATGAAGAAGCATCATCGAGGGTGCAAAAAATCGATAAGAAGGCAGAGGCTCTGCTAGTGTCAAGTAGAAGAGGCAAGCTTAAGGCAGCAGTTGGAAAACATGATAATGCATGAATTGGCATTATAAACGAAAAAAAAAACCGTCAAAATGTGATTTATCGGTTTTTGTTCAGATGCTCCTCATATAGCATGTTGAAAACAAGGACAGAAATGTATTTCTTACATACAATATTATTTACAAAATTAAGTAAAATAAAATTAATGTATATTTAAGTAATTTTGATATGGCTGTTGTCCTAGAAGTTTTTGTTTTGAATATTCACAGAAAAGCCAAGCATATATGCTGTCAGGACGGGTAAGAGAACAAGCATCATCAAGGATGCAATACCCGAGGAGTCGAAGGCAGAGGCTCTAATAGTGTCAAGTAGCAGAGAGGAGCAGCAGTTGGATGCTGGGAGGTCGATAAAAAACTTACCTGAGGCCACTCTGTGACGGGTGTGGTCGCCGGCGATTGCTTCGCTGCCTTCGCCGCATTCTCTATACTCTCTATAAGGGACTTCACCGAAAGCCGTGAGTCTTGCCGGCTTACACCTACAAAGTTAAATGAATAAGTATATTTGTTCGCGCCATAAACATAGCACGACTAAATAGGACAAGGTTCACTTATATCGCCATCTATCATCAACCTTAACTTATAATGTGTCATAGACACAGCGTAAATTCCGTATTGTAGAACGCACTCTCTATGGGCATTCATTCAGCTTATTTACGTACAACAAGGAAGTCATTAAAGAACATTTCCCTACATATTTGGCCTTTCTTTTGCTTAACAAATATTACCAAAGTGTAACAAATATTATTTAGCTACTATCGTGGATTATAGCAAAACAATACTTCCATTTCTTTTGTATTATGGACCTCCTAAGTAACGCCTAATTCTATAAATAATATAAAGAATACTTGTTTGTAATTGTTAAACAAATTGTCAAAATTGTATAACAAGCAGAGTTATACAGTAATAAGTTTCACCCCCACCGTTTATTTTCCCTTTGAAGTCACGGGGCGAAATAATTGTTGAAATTGGGGTGGTGATTGTCTACATTGCCTTGCATGAGTCATTACAAATTTTGCACGTATCTGGTATGAGAACGGATAGTACATTCGACATTTAGTATGACAAATATATTCCTTAATCGCGGATTATATAAAAATTATTTTGATGACTTTTGAGATAAGTATACATATAAACATAACAAATTCAAATTATTCTTTACTAGCAATTGCCAGCGGCTCCGCCCGCATGGAAAGATTAAAACCGTAATATAGTCTTTTGATAACTATAAAAATGGTTAGAGTGGGTTAACCTTAAAAGCAAGACATGCTGCCGCGGACTATTATATAGAACTTTTAGAGGGAAACAATTTTGTAATACATGATTTTTAATAACCATTATCGTTTACTCAGCGCACGCAAGAAAAGCTTTCAACTTTTTAATGCTGCTCCTGTCCTATTCATCTTAGCGTGATGTGATATAGCCTATAGCCTTTCTCGATAAATGGACTATCTTACACTGAAAGAATTTTTAAAATCGGTCCAGCAGTTTCTGAGATTAGCACGTTCAAACAAACAAACAAACTCTTCAGCTTTATATATTAGTATAAATTTGATCTGTAGGTAGTCCTATTGGAAAGTCGTGTGATCTCTAGTTACCGTCCGTAGATTGTTATTTACTTTATTACAGAGTGATATAAACGTAGGGGTAGACAAATATAACCAGAAAGCTTCGAACTGTTAAGCTATCGGGAGTTACACGTGTTATTGTGAGTCAACCATAAAAGATAGACATATGCTGTCGCGGGATAGTTTTTATATAATTTTAAGGAGACCATTTCCGTCATACATGATTTCTGTGTAGCTTTAACCATCAAGGTTGCACACGCGATGGAAGCTTAAAAAATGGAGTAACTTCTACCGTTTTCCCAACATTTCCCTTCACTGCTCTGCTCCTATTGATTGCAGCGTGATGAAAAGTATACTATAACCAGCCCAGGAGTATGAAAAAAAATTGTACCGAGTTTCGTTAAAATCCGTCGAGTAGTTTTTGTTTCTATAACGGTTATACAGACAGACAGACAGACAGACAGACAGACAGACAGACAGACAAAAAATTTTCTGATTGCATTTTTGGCATCAGTATCGATTCCTAATCACCCCCTGATAGTTATTTTGGAAATATATTTCAGTTACAGAATTGACCTTTCTACAGATTTATTATAAGTATAGATTCAAATAAACTTGTAAACAAGTGCTTTTGAATCGTCAACTCTACTGCTGGTTCGGAAAGCTGTTCTTACCGAGAAGAGCCAGCAAGAAACTCGGCGGTTGCTCTTTTAAAAATATAATTCTTATGACTAGTTACATTTAGTGTTTTTAAACTGATGTAATGGCAAAGCTAAAATTAACAGTAAAAGTAATATAAACGTTCAAAAAAGGATACCTTTGGTCCGTCTATGTGATGCGGCAGTGGCCATGATATCCTGCAAGGAGGCGCTAGACAACAGCGGAGGGGGCGGGGTCTCCTCCGAGCGTGGAGGCATCGCTGTAACAGTGTTAACTTCATTACTTTTTTTATTATGGACCTCCGCAAAGTAACGCCTATATGTATAAATTAACTTGAAACTTGAATATTGAAAATACGAAAATCAATATTAACAATATTTCACACGAACAATTTGCATATCGTGAAATTAGCACGATAAATTAAATCTTATTATTTTAATTTAGCTGTGTCTAGCGTATAATGTTCGTTATGATATAAGAATAAATTCCAATTTAAAAATTAAATATAAATTAAAACCCACCACCAGTATTATCCCCACGCTTAAATAATGATAATTCTTCATAAAAATAAATAGTATAGATTGTTGTAAATACAATACAATTTATTGGCGTAAATACCCGTATGGTATCCGGCTGAATAGAATAGACCACCCTCATTTCTTACCGAGGCGTCCTAAAAGGCGACTAAGGTAAGTTAATTCGCCGTGTGGTATTCTGGTGGGTAAACAGACCACCGTCTTTCTTACCGTGGTGTCGAAAGGGCGACTAAGATAAGTTGACGTCAAGCAGGCGGCCGGTCGTTAAATACCTAACCAAATCATCTGACAATATGCTTATAACATGTTGTGCCGACCCCACTTAGAGTGGAATAAGGCCAGGAGAATGATAAATGATGATTGGTGTAAATACAAGGTAAATTCAACTACGTTATAGCTTGACTGAACTGCATTTTATTTGTTGTGAAATGCACTCGAAAATCAAAAACATTGTTATATAACAACGATTCAAATTCATAATATTCTTTATTCAAGTAAAATTGTAAACAAGTGCTTTTGAATCGTCAACTCTACTGCTGGTTCGGAAAACTGTTCCTACCGAGAAGAGCCAGCAAGAAACTCGGCGGTTGCTCTTTTTAAAAATATAATTCTTAATACTATTTACATTATGTCGTTACTGTCTTGTACAGGTTCAAAGAGAGCTATATCCACACATTCTTATCGTCTAAATAATCTTCAAGAGTATAGTAGGCTTTCTGTAACATCCTCTTTTTAACAGTGTTTTTAAACTGCTGTAATGGCAAAGCTCAAATTGATTGCGGAATTTTATTATACAATCTTATACCAAAACCCACAAACGAAATTAAATATTACTTACTACTTTTTATACCAATCTTCTAGGTCAAGTTACAAAGGTATAATATTTAAACCGTTAGTTGAAGGGTTTTATGAGAATTGAGATTTATTTGAAATAAATCATATCCTTATGATGAGTGCATTGGCCAACGAATATACATTAAAAAACATCTTTTACTGCAAGCATTTTACATGTTAAAAGCGAAATGTAACATTTTACGCAATAATATGAAATCTATATCGCACGCTTAATATTAAAGTGACCTAATACAAAAAGGTGTTTTCTGGCAAATTGCAATAAATCGTAGTGTAGTCCTCACTACTCTTGTCAATTAAAGAGACCCATAATCCAACTTATGGGTCTCTTAAGAGCAAGAAAACACTAGTCTTTTAATAGTTTGTAGCGTGATGTTATAGATTGAAATGATTACAATGTATCTAACTCAATTTAACCTAATTTCGAATTCGGTCACTTTAATGTTAAGCATGCTATATAAAGCCCACACACACTGACCAACACCAACCTCCACCAAATGAAACAAAAACACTCTAAAACAACACGAAATTATCCACCAAAGACGCTGTACACGGTTATTTACATTCACATATATCACACGGGACGCTTTCGGGGCACAAAGCCTAACTTACGTAGAGGTCGGGACGGCGGTGAATCGTTAAGGGACCTTATTGGATGCGATAGCCGTTTGTGTTCTAGATTCTTCCAATGGTACGTTTTTCTTAAACGAGGCAGTGAGCCTGTATTCGATCCTATATCGAAAGCAGATTGGCCTTGCAAAGATAACTTTCTAGGCGGTTCAGGTAAACCTTTCGATTCTATTCGTGGATTTTTCTCTAAATTTTGAACCATATCCCCAACAGATCCAGTCTTTTTTATTATAATCTCATTTGCACTTGGTGACCTTGATAATGATATTACAGATTTCGTTATACAAGAACTTCCATTGTCTACGGATTTGGTATCTTCTGTATTCAAAGGTTCTGCTTCATGCTTTTTCAACCTTTTGGGTCTTCTTGGCACTTTTAAAAGTTCCTCACGCGATAGACATGGAAATTCCTCTACAGGCGAATTTATTTTTGATATTTTTTCATCATCTGCTATATTTTTAGATTTAATTATTGGTTGTCCGATTTCTTCATAATAATTCTCTTGATCTGGTTGTTTTTCATGTGGCAAAATCGGTTTAATATTTATTTGATGTTCTTTAACATTACTCGGTTTTACATACATTTGTGCTGTATTAATAACAAAAGGAATATTTTCTAAGGGCTGATAGTACTGATTATCGACTAACCATTCGGGTGTTTTCGATAATTTACTAATAGGTTTCTTTGGCGCGATAGGTGGGGCTTTTGGTGCAGCTGAACGCGATTTTGAGTCCATTACTTTTTCATTTGAATCAACTCTTCCGAATGGGACAAATGCGAGAGGTTTAAGTTTTACATTTTTCTGATATATACCTTTTTTATTACTCGGCTGATCATTTTTATGTTCTACAGTAATATCAGGAGTTTTATTTTCTTTACTAATTACTTGATCTATATCGTTATAATAAACTTTTCCCTTTTTATTCTCAGTTTTTTGTTCATCTTCTGTGTTATTTGGTTTAAAAAATATGGGGTGTATCAAAACAGGACTTAATATTATTGGAGATGACGAACGATCAATATTAGTATTTATTATACTGAAGGGAGTGAGATTATTTTTTGTTTTCGAAACTATATCTGTTTCAGTTTTTAATACATTTTTATTAACCAATTCTTCATTTGGTGAGCTGGGAGTAAAATCACTCACAGTATTTATTTTTAAACGATAGCTTACGCTATCTTCTTCAGATACTGTGTTACTTTGGTCTGGAAAAGGAGCTGTATTTTGTAAACTTATGCAACTATTTGATCCTCCACCAAACTCTGAATTTTCTGTGACTGTCGTATCAATTTTATCGCTCAAAATGTTAAGAGACTCAATATTCTGGTTTACAGAAGATTCAAGCTCTTTTGATTCTTTATTTTCAATCATTATCAAATTTATTTTATCATTGCTTTTGCTGACATTTTTTTCGGGTGGTTCAAATTTTATTACATTTGAAGTACAAGTAAGTGCTTGATATTCGTAAGAACTATCATCACCTTTAAAAGTAGATAACCGTTTTCCTGGAATATTATCCACTACATCTATATTAATATTTAAATCAACTTTCGATACATCACTAACATCAGATATTTTTATATTATTCGTTATTGGGGTTTTATTATTTATATTAGTGCCACCGATTCTATTCAGCGCTGCTTTAAAATTTTCTTTTAGTTCTTCATTTACTTTTTTCAGATCGCTTTCAATAGTATCTTTCAGATCTACTATACAGTGTAAGGGTTGAGAAATAGCTAAATTATCTGTTCCATTTTTTTTAATTCTTATGTCATCGGGATAAGGATAAGGCAAAATAGTTTCTGCTTTTACGACAGGTATAAATTGATGTGCTTCATTCATTTTATCAATCTCATTTTTATTTTCATTATTAATCACTTTTAATTTATAATTACTAGTTTCTGTGGGCGACAGGAATACGCAATCTGAACCATCACTTGTCAGAGACGTCTCACTAGCACGAAAAGTGTCTCCTAGAAATTCAATACTTGTTGCCTCCTTTAGCGCATTTTTAAAATCTTCGTTTACGTTGAGATTATCGGTACTATAAGACTTAGGTTTACCATTAAATAATTCTGAGAGATTTCGACTGAATATCGTACGTTCTCCTTTTACGGATTCGTTTGATTCAGACTTTGATATGTATTTTCCGTCGTCTTTTTTATGAATAACGGAATCATTCAAAGTGGCATGTAGATTAGAATTTGTTTCAGAAACATCAATTGCGTCTTGTCTCTTTAGCTCTTTGCTTATAGATGATTGATTACTATTAGCTAAACCTTTGATAAAAAAATCCTTTGGACTTAATTTATTACTATCATGGTCGTTTGTTTCATCCGTCGTAACATCATCAATTGTGAATTTAAAACTTTTTAAACTAGAAATTTCCGATTTATCAGGGTCTTTCTGGGGAATATCGTTATTTACTTTATAAAATGCCTGGTTCACCAGGTTGGCATAGTTTGTAAGTTCATTAACGCTGTGAACTCTTGACAGATACCGTGTTCGTATACTTTTAAATACTTCTTTAGAAGAGCTATCGCTTTGAGAGTCCGAATCTTTTGATAATGTTGCTTCCCCGGTATGATATTGCGCACTATCCATAGATTCCTGGACCTCAACACCTGTTTCGATACATCAAATTAGCATTAGACAATTTATATAAACATTTTATGTTCAATATTAAAATGGACACATTTTCTGTTAGTTCTATGACTGCGACTACATTTGAAAGCCGTACATAGAATTAGTGCGTGATAATGTTGTTAATTTGACTATTCTATTTGATACAATCATAATAAAACTCATTTTGTTTTATATGTCATGCAAAATCGAAATAAATTTAAAATTTAGAAGAAAAATTTTTATATTTTTTGTATAATAAAAACTAGCCAACAAAAATATTTAGACAATTTCTTTTTAAAGATGGCGAAATCGCACAATTTTACTAAGCTGTTCTACAAGTATTTACATCTACCAAACCACATGCAAAATCAAGACATTGTCTAAACAATAGTTAGCTTGTTTAGCCTGTATATTAAGTTATGGCAAATCTCGTTTCTCTAATCTTCTTATGACTTTTGTCCTTGTACTTTTACTCTTACCTTTCATCGAATGTATTTGGTCTTCGAGCAACCGTATCCGGTCTCTGGCGATCTTATTCTCCGAAACGAGCCTCTCTAGTTCTCTCTGCGCTTCTGTTTTAAAGTCGTTGGCGACCCGAACGGTCATCAGCAAATCGCTTTGGAATTGATTCCATTCAGTCTCCTAAAAAGGAGTGTTTTATTTTATTAAAAGATCCTATCAATGAAACCGATCCGAATTTTTAGGTTGTGCGGCATGTTTTTTTATCGCCGTGTGGTAGCGGGCTTTGTAGAATAGACCTCTCTTATTGTTATCGTCGTAAAAGGCGATTTAAGTAAGTTGACGTCAGGCAGTGGGCAGATCGTAAAATAACTAGCCAAAACATGCAACAACATGTTTAAAATGTTGTGCCGAATCCACTTAGAGTGGGATAAGAGCAGGAGAATGATGATGGCATGTTTTATTATCAGACACTCAAGTATTCTTGGCATGTTTTATTACTAGAGATTCAAGAATTCTAGAAAATCCTAGATCTAGAAACACTTGTCCTACGGATTAGGGAAGGGATAGAATGTATCAAAATCAGAACTTGACGCTCAATGATGCGATTTTTATTTCATTTCCGTTACAATATACAATATGTATATACGTAAATTGAGAATTGCAATTTATCTAGAGTTGAGTAGCTCTCGAGCTAAAGACAAGAAAGATATTTATCTCTCCAGAAAATATAATCACTCTCTAGCTCGCATGTGTTTCAATTATATCTCTATATCTTCAATCTTAAGAGTCAATTTTCGTAATGAGTAACGGTTCGTTCAGAGCTAGAGTGAAAGAGATGAGCTTATATAGCAGTTTACATGTCAGAAAGAGAGACGAATAACTCTATTGCATATTCGAGCCGTACTGAGCTAAAAGAGTTAAAGATATAAAAGAGTGATATATATCCCAGGATCGAAATGATATATATCACTCTTTTCTTGTCAGGGATACATTTCGCCCATCGCTAAATTTATCACACGCTTTTCGGTGAAGGAAAACATCGTGAGGAAACCTGCATATCTCTAGAGTCCTGGGGATATGTGTAACCTACCAACCCGCATTGGAGCAGCGTGGTAAGTCTTAGCTCCAATCCTTCTCTCTTAAAACGGAGAGAGGAGGCCTATGCCCAGCAGTGGGATGGTAACAGGCCGTTACTTATACCTATATTATGTACTTGTAAAAAAAGTTTTTAAACCCTATTCTACCCTAGCATCACCCTCATTTCTTACCGAGGTGTCGTAAAAGGCGACTAAGGTAAGTTGACCCACCGTGTGGTATCCGGTTGAGTAAACCACCCTCTTTCTTACCGAGGTAAGGTGACGTCAGACAGGCGGCCGGTCGTAAAATACGTAGCCAAATCATGTGACAACATGTTGTGCCGATCCCACTTAGAGTAGGATAAGGGCAGGGATGATGATTCAGGCTACTCACATCTCGCTCCCGGTCCCTCGTGACCTGCGCCAGCCTGGTCCTCGTCTCCTGCAGCTGCCGCTCCAGGTCCGCGCTCCTCGCCAGCGCCTCGCCCGCTCTACTCATCAGGGCTAACTTCTCGTCTGTTGCCACTTGTACCTTTTATAAACAAATTTATAAAAAGCTGAGATGGCCTAGCGGTAACACCGTGTGAATCTCTAGAGACGATCATGGGTTCAAACCCGGGCAGACACCAATGAGTGTTTCTGTTAAAACTTTTGAGTCTAATTGATAATTGCAATTTATCACACGCTTTTCGGCGAAGGAAAACATCGTGATGAAACCTGCATATCTCTAGAGAATCCTAGGGATATGTGTAACCTACCAATCCGCATTGGAGCAGCGTCGTAGGTCTTAGCTCCAACCCTTCTCTCCAAAAACGGAGAGAGGAGGCATATGCCCAGCAGTGGGATAGTAACAGGCCGCTACTTACTTATAATCACTTAATATTGTAAGGGTCTAACGTTTGACATTTTTTAGAAAAGGATAGTGAAGGTTTTTACCCAGTTGTGTGTACTGACAGGTTGATACTTATATTGCTTAATATGGCTCAGCTATATTTATTTATTTATTTATTTATGTACCATAAAAGAAAACACAAAAAATACAGTTAAATAAAAAACAAGTACAAAGGATAACTGATGATATTAAATCTTTTCTCATGCGTTCAGCAAAAGCGTGGAATTCCCTTCCTGCATCTATCTTCCTGGACTCCTACAATATAGAAAACTTAAAAAAAAGAGTGAATAGGCAATTTAGGCGTTTGGTTACGATCTTGCTTGATGGCTTTCCATTTCCAGACGTTAAACTTATTGTATAAAAAAAGACTGCCAACATCACATTTTGTTATTGTAATGGCTAGTGACAAACCTGTATTTGTAGTTCGGACATGTTTTCCTGCAACGTCTGCAGCTCCCCCTGCAGCGCCGTCTTCTCCTGCCGCAACTGCTCCAGCTGGAACTCCAACTCTGAGATCGTTGATTTGGCATTATTCCTTGATACCTGTAAATAAATAGAACCTTTAAAATGAATAGAACCTTTAAAAACCATTTTCGAACCAAGAAATGTAAAATATTAGTATTAATGGAAACGTGTGGTGCTCGATATATCGAGTATATATGAAATAAGTTAGACATAATAAAAGCTTTTAACGAAATTTCATGTCCGTCCTGTTAACCGTTGAGAAGGTCCCTCGTTTGGAGCCAATTCTGGGATCAAAATCTATGTGTAACCTACCAATCTACATTGGAGCACCGTGGTAGGTTTTAGCTCCAATCGTTCTCTCCAAAAACGGAGAGAAGAGGCCCATGCTCGATAGTGATTTTTTTTTCATGAAAACCCATTACATTATGGGTTTGGCCCGACGGGGACGAGCGGCGGGTATGTCGGACTCTCACCGACTAAAAACCTGACAGTGCTCCACCGCGCTGCTGGTGGCGGGGACAGGGTACCGTTGTACATATTGCCCCCATCGCCGCAACTCAGCAGCAACTCTGTACCCCAGAGTGCGCCACCTCTGGGTCGGGACCTCTCTAACAGTGGCCCCTCCCTCCGACTTCCTTGATCTGCTCCGCCGCCTCCTTCCGCATGCTCAATAGTGATATAGTAACAGGCCATTACTATAGTTTAGGTACTTTTATTCAGTCTAATTGGGGCTTTGTTACCCTCAATGTCAGACATAATCGGAGAAATTAATGAAAAAAGTTGCGAAGGGCTGATAGAGACATGGCCTTCGATAATGAAGATAACGAAAAAATATAAGAAGTGAAAGGCGAAATTAGGAAAAGGTGAAACATACTAGTGCATCGTCGTGCAGCTTCCTGGCGTCCGAGTGCGCGCGGTCGAGTTGCCGCTGTGCGTGCGCGAGCCGCTCGGCCAGTGCGTGCGCGCGCGCCGACGCCGCGTCCGCCTCGCGCCGCGCCGCTGCCGTGGCGGCCGCCTCCGCCTGCGCCGCGCCCTCCGCCGCACCGGCCAACTGCGATACCATAACAATGTTCATATTCAAAATAATAAAAAAAAAGAATATATATATATATGTATATATATAAATCAAAGAAACGACAATAAAGTTTATATTTTGCCTTTAAATATTTACATTATATCAATCCTGTTAATATTTGCTTTAAACATTTTTCTTTTGACGGCATCAATTCGTTTTCTTTTCCATATTTAAAATTGAGATGTGTACATATCACAATTAAAAAGAATTTATATTCTTTACACATATATATATATATATATATATATATATATATATATATATATATATATATATATATATCCTCCTGCCCTTATCGTGGGTTCAGCACAATATGTTATAAACATGCTGTAACATGATTTGGCAGCGTTTTTACAATCGGCCGCCTGACTAACGTCAACTAGAATTTAGTTCCTATTTTTAATGTACCATGTATCTTTTGAACATGTTTATAATGTATATATTGTTGATGGCCTAATAAAATAAAATAAAAACAAAATAAAACTTACCTTAGTCGTATTTTGCGACACCTCGGTAAGGAGGGTGTTCTATTCTACTAAACCGGATACCACACGGTGGGTCAACTTACCTTAGTCGCCTTTTACGACACCTCGGTAAGACATGAGGGTTGTCTATTCTACTCAGCCGGATACCACACGGCGGGTCGACTTACCTTAGTCGCCTTTTACGACATCTCAGTAAGAAATGAGGGTGGTACTATTCTACATAGCCGGATACCACACGGCTAAAATATTAAAATATATATATGGGACACTTACACACACGGTCGTCCGTCCCCAAAGTAAGTTAATACTTGTGTTACGGTAGAGAGGCAACTGGTGAATATATACTTATATATTTTTAAATATTTACTTAAAAACAAATATACACCCAGACTCAAAGACCAACAAATTCATATAAAATTTTGGCCCGCGTACGGGAATCGAACCCGCGACCCGCGGAGCTGAAAGAAGGGTCACTACCCACTGCGACAACGGGCCAGTCAGACGAACCGCGAAACTATATACCGCGTATGTAAGATGGCGACTTATATACGCGGCGCCAGCTTGGTACGACCTATGTTCAGACTATCAAAAAAGCAGTGTTCAAATCCAAAAAAAATCGCTGCCTCAGGATGATAGTAAGAGCGTCCGTAACGATGTCATTCACCGGGAAACCAGAATACCTGGATAAGTAGATAAGTCCTACATATGTTTGCAGGACGCGATATTCACTCCATAACACATCTACCCAAGCTTGTCCGCACCGTTGCACCTGTTGTCGTTTCTACGACAAATGTGACAAGCCCAATGTTTTTCTAATGCCTGTGTAGCTGCCTGACGAAGCTAAAAATACTTTACCTATTTGTAACTAAACTACTTGTATTAATAAAGAAGTATTCTAAATCAGTTTTATTCTTTTCATAAAAAATGCTAAAATGAAATCAAGGCAAACTCTCATTCGTTGGGGTGCCAAAGTGGTCGGCCTCCTCGTGGCGCACCCTGGGCAAGCTTAGTCTTGGCGAACGGACCACTGAGGGGTGGCCAATCCAGTTGTCCCTCTGATTAGCAGAGGGCAATCTGGACGGGCCGGGGACTTCGGGGGGGTTGGGGTGAAGTCCCCAATGAGCGACGGGTCCAGTTGGGCTTACTCTAAGTCTGGCTGGACATGGTTACGGCCACCGTCGGCGAAACCCGGAAGCCCAGCAATGGGAACGGGGACCTTCGGGTTGCGAGGAAGAAAACCTCTATAAAAAATTACCCGGTGGGGGCGGAAACGCCCACCAAGGCGTTGGGGCCCCTACTTGGGGCGCGATCGCTCCCTGTCGACCGTGACATAGCAAACACGGTGGGCAGGGAGCGATCGTGGGCAGCGATGGCCTCCTTTAGCTCTGCAGAGGGGGGCGGAGGGAGGCGGCGGAGCGGTTCCACGAACTGTTGTTCTGGATCCAATCTGCTGCTGGTGAGTCCAAGTGTTAGTGACTCGCCCAAGCCCATCGTCTGCCGCCCTAACTGGGGACCTTCGGGTGTTCCGAACGGGGTACATCGGACACCTGGCTTACAGGTCCCCGAGGCGGTCGGTGCATCTGGTGCTCCCGATGCACCGGTTAGCGGAGGGGGGGTTTCTCTTTCGAGGGGCCCCTACCTGGAGGTGTTTATTCTCTGGGATCAGAGCTGTCGGCGGGATGGGGGCAAAATGTACAATGATACCCTGTCCTTGCCATCGGCAGCGTGGTGGAGCACACAGGTCGTTTTAGTCGGTGCGAGTCCGACATAACCGCCGCCTGTCCCCGTCGGGCGGCGGTACCCATAAGGGGTTTTTTCCTGTATAATAAAAAAAAAAAACTCTCATTCGCTATTCGCGGGCTAGCTGCTAATAACAGCGGCTGTCACATCTCCCACGTCAAAATGGCGCGAAAGGCTGTGGCAAGATGTGACGTCATGGCTTGCTTGCTTGCAGTAACGACAAGGCGGCGTTGTTACATATTATATGTTTTGGAATAACAAACCGAATTACCTGAAATAACATTACCTGATGACTGGGAAATAGGAAAAGGAATAAATAAAAATCAAAGTTGTGGCTTCGGCCATCTCGCGCGAGTAGCCTTGTCAGTTGAATGGCAGGTTCCTTGTGGGGAAGGACAGGAGCCTCAACGTATCTGAGTGGCATCCTTTTTTAACACCACACTTATGTAGTTATCAATTATTATATCCTTAATAATTACTTTTAGTTATGTAGATAGTTAGATTAGTCTATAAATATATTATCTATGCATATGTATATCTATGGACTAATATATTTTTTTTAATAGTAATGGTTTTTATATGTATTGTATTTGGGTTTTTTTTCTACTTTTTTTTTATATTAGAAATTAAGTGGTGTTAAAAATAAAGTGAATAAATAAATAAATAAAACAGCGTCCAGTTCTATAGTTTATTTCATGGGGAAAAAAACATCACACCAGGGCTATATTTTATTATGAGAAAAGGTTACTGTGACGGATGTTATTGTGACGGTTGAAATTCGTAATTACTGTGACGTAGTACTGACTGTGTGAAAAGCACAGTGTATTATATTATAGTATACTAGCGGTCTGCCCATGCTTCGCACGGGTATAAAATATATAGCCCATGTCACTCATTGAAAAAAAATGATTAAAATCGATCGAGTAGTTTTGATTCATTCATTACTGCCCCCCGTGGCCCGCAAGCGTTAAATTTGGAGAAAAACATTTCCCCTCTCCCTTTATTAAGAAGATTTCCTGCTATGTTTGGAATATCTAAATTCATATAGTACATATTTATTTAAGAGATAGACATACCATGGCGGACTTTTCTGTAGACCTTTTCAAGATGTACAAATACTTAGTACATACATCATTTTGATAAATCTGGTAGGGTTTAGCCTGCGTTTGCAATGTAAGCGGAAAAAATGTAATTATTTACAGAAACCTCAAAAATTACAGTATTTCTCTACTCCGTATTGAATGTTATTATACATAGAAACCTTCCTCTTGAATCACTCTATCTATTAAAAAAACCGCATCAAAATCTGTTGCGTAGTTTTAAAGATTTAAGCATACATAGGGATATATGGACAAACAAAGAATGTGACTTTGTTTTATACTATGTACTGACTAATCCTTTGGACTATGTCGATTACTTTGGTTCTCTGTAGGATCACTTAAATTTTAAGATATTTTTATGAAACTGTGTACCTACGAGTATATAATGCATGAATGTTAGACTAACCTGTGCCTTAGCAGCATCCAGCAGGTCTCCAAGAGTAGTGATCTGATGCTGCCGAGCAGCAGCCGCCTCCCGAGCAGCACCAGCTTCCTGCTCCCACCGTCCGCGTTCCGCTTCTAACCTCTCCGCAGAACCTTCTAGATTTCTATCAAACAAACAATGCCATTTACTGCCTACATATTGCCTTCTGCAAAGCCGTGTGGTATCCGGCTGAGTAGAAACCTTATTTCTTACCGTTGTGTCGTAAAAGGCAACTAGTAAGTAACGGCCTGTTACTATCCCACTGCTGGGCATAGGCCTCCTCTCTCCATTTTTGGAGAGAAGGGTTGGAGCTAAGACCTACCACGCCGCTCCAATGCGGATTGGTAGGTTACACATATCCCTAGGATTCTCTAGAGATATGCAGGTTTCCTCACGATGTTTTCCTTCGCCGAAAAGCGTGTGATAAATTGCAATTATCAATTAGACACATAAGTTTTTAATAGAAAAACTCATTGGTGTCTGCCCGGGTTTGAACCCATGATCGTCTCTAGAGATTCACACGGTCGCACCGCTAGGCCATCACAGCTTGGCAAAGGCAACTAATGTAAGCCGAATCGCCGTGTAGTATTCGGATGAGTAGAATAGACCACCCTCATTCCTTACCGATTATTATATTAATTCTACCATCAACGTCACGGGATGTATTTCTGAAGAAGACACTCGTAAAAGGACATAAGGATTTTTTAATTTAAACTATCGTGAGTGGAATTCATAATTAATGTATAGAATAACGCCGCGTACAGAGCTCATGAATAAGAGCCCCGTATGGGCTTGAAACTAGTCGGGCTCATCCGATAAAATAACACGTGAGTATAGCCGGTTTCTATACATTAATTAGACATAAGGATTAGATGTCTGGAATTTTTTATACAGATTGTATTTAATGACGCCTGGTATCCGGATAAGTAGAATAGACCAACCTCATTCCTTATCGAGGTGTCGTAAAAGGCGATTAAGGTAAGCCGACCCACCGTATGGTATCCGGTTGATTAGAATAGACCACCCTCATTTCTTACCGAGGTGTCGTAAAAGACGACTAAGGTAAACCGACCCGCCGTGTGATTTCCAGCTAAGTAGAATAGACCAACCTTATTTCTTACCGAGGTGTCGTCGTATCGCTTACTAAGGTAAGTTGACGTCAGGCAAGCGGTAGTAAAATACGTAGCCAAATCATGTGACAACATGTTTATAACATACCTATCCCACTTAGAGTGGGATAAGGGCAGGAGGATAATGTGGCGATATACAAAGTGTCGTGTAAACGAATGGATATCAGCGAATTTTTTTTGTAATTTTTTGGATCCTCACCTAATTTTTTCAGTCAACGTTTCATTTTCTTTGGTTTTCTCCTCTAAAGCCGCTTTCGTTTCTGTTAAATCCGCTTCGAGTTGCTCCTGTTTGCTTAGTAAAAGCCTTCTTTCTTCTTGGGAAACCTGTTTGCATACATTGGCCACATGATCTAAAGGTCATTATTTAAAATACGACATGGGCGATATTGTTTTATTTTATCATTATTTGGAAATAATTTACAGAATTAGGCGTTACTTTGCGGAGATCCATAATACAAAAGTAATAATAAAATTATTTTGCTATAATCCGCGAAGAAAAGAAAGAAGAAGAGAAAGAAAAGAAGGTTCTTCGCGGATTATAGCAAAATAATTTTATTATTACTTTTGTATTATTTGGAAAACTAACTTGGAAAACTATTTAAATATCTAAACATAAATAAAGATCAGTATAGTTTCCACAAAAAAAAATATACAATTAAAAGTAAGTGATGAGATTAACTATTTAGAGTTTTAACACAGGATTTATCTAATTTTATTTTTTAAATAAATTATTAATATTATGAAATAAACCGTACAAAAAGTATGTGTAAAGTATCATGAAAATATCTATAGAAATCACAGAGTATAGATAATATGCAAACAAAGAATGTCGCTTCAGTTTATGCAAAAAAACAATTGTGGTATGTGCCTTTTTTTATTTTTTTATTTATTTAATTATTTTTCTTTTTACACATATATTTAGAAAAGAGAAAGAAAAAAAAATTAAAAATTAAAAAAAAAACACATGTATAAAGGCGGACTTATCCCTAAAAGGAATCTCTTCCAGTCAACCTTTGAGTAATAGAAGGAAAAGGACAAGAATTGAAGAAGAAAGAGAGTGCGGGTCATATAGAGAAAATTTTTTTTTATATAAATTGAACTATTTAATCTATTAAATAATTTTGTTAAAATAAATAGATAAAAGGATGCTACTAATATATAATTACTTAAGATAAATATTTTCTAATCTGTAACTTAAATACTGAAAGGGAAAGAGATTTGCGGAGATTTGCCTTAGGACTCTACAGCTAGAATCCTTCGAGCCGGATTAAAACTTCAATACAGAGTTTTGACCGCAAGAAGCAAATTGATAAGTGAGTTAAACTTAGATACAGATTTCGTCAAATACATGAAATGGTCCTTCGAGTCGGATATCAAACTACAATTCAGACACTGGATCGCTAAAAGTAGATCAAACATGTCTGGCGGTAGTAATCCTGCCTTCATACTCCGCGGGTCGCGGGTTCGATTTCCGCCGAGGGCTATTCTATAATATTCTCATTACTTTTGTATTATGGACCTCCGCAAAGTAACGCCTAATTCTATAAATGACCCATATATTTATTATTTATTAACGCCGTGTGGTATCCGGCTGAATAGAATAGTACCACTCTCATTTCTTACCGAGGTGTCGTAAAAGGCGACTAAGGTAAGTTAACCCACCGTGTGGTATCCTGTTTAGTAGGATAGACCACCCTCTTTCTTACCGAGGTGCCGTAAAATACGACAGAGGTAAGTTGACGTCAGGCAGGCGGCAGGTCGTGAAAACGCAGCCAAATCGTGTGACAGCATGTTTATAACATGTTGTGCCGACCCCACTTAGAGTGGGATAAGGGCAGGAAGATGATGATTTTTATTATTTATTATTTGATTTACCTTAAGAACAGCAAAAAGTTGCTGATCTGTATCCCCGGAGACTAGAGTTTCTGGTTCGACTCCCTCCCGCATCAGCAGCTCTTGGAGAGTATCCACCTGAAAATACAAACGCCATCAAAGTTACTGCTAGTGATGGCTGAGAAGCCTGTTTGAACCTAACTTACAATTTGACGTGTTCTTGAGAAGGAAACTTTGTCAAAAGTTACTGATAGCGATGGCTGAGCAGAAAAGCCTGTTTGAACCTAACTTACAATTTGACGTGTTCTTGAGAAGGAAACTTTGTCAAAAGTTACTGATAGCGATGGCTGAGCAGAAAAGCCTGTTTGAACCTAACTTACAATTTGACGTGTTCTTGAGAAGGAAACTTTGTCAAAAGTTACTGATAGCGATGGCTGAGCAGAAAAGCCTGTTTGAACCTAACTTACAATTTGACGTGTTCTTGAGAAGGAAACTTTGTCAAAAGTTACTGATAGCGATGGCTGAGCAGAAAAGCCTGTTTGAACCTAACTTACAATTTGACGTGTTCTTGAGAAGGAAACTTTGTCAAAAGTTACTGATAGCGATGGCTGAGCAGAAAAGCCTGTTTGAACCTAACTTACAATTTGACGTGTTCTTGAGAAGGAAACTTTGTCAAAAGTTACTGATAGCGATGGCTGAGCAGAAAAGCCTGTTTGAACCTAACTTACAATTTGACGTGTTCTTGAGAAGGAAACTTTGTCAAAAGTTACTGATAGCGATGGCTGAGCAGAAAAGCCTGTTTGAACCTAACTTACAATTTGACGTGTTCTTGAGAAGGAAACTTTGTCAAAAGTTACTGATAGCGATGGCTGAGCAGAAAAGCCTGTTTGAACCTAACTTACAATTTGACGTGTTCTTGAGAAGGAAACTTTGTCAAAAGTTACTGATAGCGATGGCTGAGCAGAAAAGCCTGTTTGAACCTAACTTACAATTTGACGTGTTCTTGAGAAGGAAACTTTGTCAAAAGTTACTGATAGCGATGGCTGAGCAGAAAAGCCTGTTTTAACCTAACTTACAATTTGACGTGTTCTTGAGAAGGAAACTTTGTCAAGAAACCTGTATTTTTGACATATAATTCCTGAAATATGTTTTAACTAAAAATCCACATAATAGTTTATAAAATACGTCTCTAAGACAAATAGAAAACTTTTGTCCAGAATAAGGATTGTGAAGAACGGATCGATGATATCTCAAACTGATTTTGATAATCTTTAATTTTTTTTTATATATTTATTTGGCAATCCAACAGCGTTTTACAATTTCATTACAAAGTATGACTATATATTATAAAATAAGCCAATTTAGGATTACACTTTTAATGTCTTAAGCTAATCTTATCACTAGTTACAATACAAAAATCCGCCAAAACTAAAATTTGTGTTTGTGTTTGTGGATGTGTGTGTGTGTGTGTGTGTTTCTGTGTGTAGCGTCTGTTTGTACTTGCGTGTGTGAGTGCGTGTATGTGTGTGTGTATGTATGCAATTCATAAATAAATAAATAAATTTAGTCACTAGTATGTCTTATTAAAAATTTCTAAACTTAGTTTTTCCTTATTAATATTGAATAAATCTATGTTACTATAACAGTCATTATATAAACGGGCTATACGATTTAAAGGTGAGTTTTGTGCATAATTTAAATGAGTTAATCTTGTATGTATATACATAAATATATTTTCGGAATCTCGGCCACGGCTCCAACGATTTTCCTGATATTCAGCAAGTAAAAAATCGATCTAGTTAGGTTTTATTTAAAAAAAATAGTATTTATCCCTGTTTTTGGGCACAAAAAAAAACGGTAAAATGTAAAATTGAAAGCAAAGCATTTTTTTAAATAAACCTAACTAGGTTTTATTTAAAAAAAATAGTATTTATCCCTGTTTTTGGGAACAAAAAAAACGGAAAAATGTAGAATTTAAAGCAAAGCATTTTTTAGTTGTCAAACGTAATTTTGCGATAGTCGATGGGTAACGGGCGGCCCGTAAATGCTCAAAACCCGAGTTCCAAAAACACATGTCACCGGCGCCGTCTTTCTTTATTATTTCTTTTTTTAATCTTTTTTTTAATATCTTAAAAAAAATTACCAAACGAGGCACTGTCACCCAAGTCCTAATAATATTCTATCCAACTTCTGCATATACACAACAATAATACTGATATTTAAGTACCTTAGTTCGGCTGTCCTCAAGTTTTTCAGTTTGCCGACACAATGACTCAAGGAGGACTTGTTTTTCGTCGGCCAGTCTTTCGTTGTCGGCGTGCGCGTCGGCCAGTTGTGATTGCAAGTCGGCTAATTCGGCAAGCGTCGCTTGTAGTTCTTCGCTTGTACTGAAGAAAACAAACAGAAAAGTTTAACAATTTTTTTAATTATTTATTTAGGGATAAATAAGCCTCAAATAACCCCTATTGAAAAACTTATCATGCAATGACAGATGTTATTTTCACCAGCTACAGATGCAAAATTTGATAACGGATTGAAGTTTGAGTCAAGTTTGGTATGACCAATAGTCTCGATACTATACAAAGTACGGGCAATAATTAAAAGTTCCTATAAAATATTGCGATGAAATTCTTCATAGGAAAAAGCTTTATTATTCGTGAAGTAAACCATTTAATCTTGAATTTCGACTGAAGTTAAGAAATATTGTAAAGTTTTGATGAATAGACAAAGTAGGAACCGACATAAGCTTGCGGCCCCTGCTTTGCGCCTTGAAAAAGTACGTAAGTCGTTTGTGGGTTTCGGTATAAGATTCTATAATAAAATTTTGACAATAAATTTTAGCTTTGCCATTACAGCAGTTTAAAAACACTGTTAAAGAGAGGTTGATATAGAATGCCTACTATACTGTTGAGGATTATTTAGACGATAAGAACGCGTGGATATAGGTATTGTTCGACCCTGTACAAGATAAAAACGATTAAACGTAACTAGTATTAAGAATCGTATTTTTAAAAGAGCAACCGCCGAGTTTCTTGCTGGCTCTTCTCGGTAGGAACAGCTTTCCGAACCAGCAGAAGAATTGAAGATTGAAAAGCACTTGTTTACAAGTTTATTTGAATAAAGAATATTTTGAATTTGAATTGAATTTCCCTCATATACATATACCTAAGCACGTAATCACACCAACGCATTATAACAAGATAAAGTTAATAATATGATAACAGATACCATATCACGGATACATTCTTACCCAGTTTTTACAGACTATGCAAATAAAACCAACCAAACCAGAACACTGCCTGGTTAAATCTCCTATATCTTAATAGAACTGACCTATAATGGTGCTCCTCCATTTGCAGGATCCGATCCTGTAAGCAGGCGACAGAAACTTCGCTGAGCGAGGACGACGAGTGTTTGTCCCATTCTGGAGTGCTTGCATCCCCACTGTCGCCTTCACCCTAGAGCCAAGTATGTTACATGTCATAAAAAAGTTAAGTAACGGCCTGTTACTATCCCACTGCTGGGCATAGGCCTCCTCTCTCCGTTTTTGGAGAGAAGTATTGGAGCTAAGACCTACCACGCTGCTCCAATGCAGATTGGTAGGATACACATAGCCCAGAATTCTCTAGAGATATACAGGTTTCCTCACGATGTTTTCCTTCACCGAAAAGCGTTTGATAAATTGCAATTATCAATTAGACACATAAGTTTACATAAGTTTTACTACAAAATTCATTGGTGCCTGCCCGGGGTTTGAACCCTAGACCTCATCAAAAGAGACGCACGGTGTTAACGCTGGGCTACCCACAGATTCATATTATTTCATATTCATTTATATCGGTAACTCTTACATATATTATATCGGTGGATGACTATCGCACAAATGGGCAAAGGCTTCCTCTCTCCATATTGAAGTAAAGCAATAAGAGCTTAAAGTTACGCATTGGAAGGTTATATGTATCCCAAGAATTATCTTAAGATATTAAAGTGTCCTCACGATGTTTCCTTTACAGAAAAGCGCGTAATAAATTGCAATTATTAATCATGCAGAGTTTTTAATGGAAAAAGTCAATTGTGCATATCCAGAGTGACCTACTAGTAAGGGTTACACGTGGTCCTAAATAAGTACCGAATACCGTAATCTTATGTATTATCCTTACACAATCAAACCGTTTGTCAATTTGTTCGTTATCGGATCGTTAACGAACAAAATTTACTGATGTAATTTTTCGTGAATGGACGGGACATATAGTGAATAGAACTGAAGTGTTGTATTTAGCGACGTGGTTAACGTAATGTTCCAGACACCTTGTGTCCTTCCTATGTAAGATCCTTTTAAGAGATCCAAGTCCAGCACCAAACGTTGATCAGTTATGAAAGAAGTTAACTAAAACCTCTCATTTTTTGTGACTGGCTCGTTTGCGCAGTGGGTGACCCTGCCTTTGGTTCCGTGGGTCGCGGGTTCGATTCCAGCCGAGGGCCAACATTTTCTATAAATGAATTTGTTGGTCTTTGAGCCTGGGTGTATTTAAGTATTATATTTAAAAAATATATAAGTATATATTCACCAGTCGTCTGTCTACCATAACACAAGTATTAAGTTACTTACTTTGGGGACGGACGGCCGTGTGTATAAGTGTCCCATATATTTTATTTATTTTGTCTCACTGAATGCACCCTTTAGTTTGGTGTTGGTGGGATGTGTTATGTGCGTTTTAATTATGTCATAACAAAGAAAAGTCGTGCTGAACGGAATCGGCGTGCGGAACGTGCCTTCTTCGGTCTTACCTCTGCGAGAACTTCTATTCGTGTTTTAAATTTAGATTCGCACCAGAAAGCGCAGTGTCGGAAGACCTCCTACTAGATGGACTGACGACCTCAAAAAGGTCGCGGGGAGCCGCTAGATACAAGCGGCACAAAATCGTGTGTTCTGGTGATCCCATGAAGTGACCTATGTCCAGCAGTGGACGTCCTTCGGTTGACAAAGAAGAAGAGATTCGCTCTAAGTGACCAATAGCGCAATGTTAATAGTAGTTATGTTCAACTCACATTGTGCGCAAGTGCGATGGACGCGGGCGCCGAGGAGTGCATGCGGCGCGGCGCGGGCGCCAAAAGCAGCTGCCGCTTCTCGCTGTCGGAGAGCGGAGAGTGCGCCACGCCGCGAAGCCGCGCGCGCAGCGTCCCGTTCTCGTCCGCCAGCCGCTCTAAGGCCGACTCCCGCTCTGCCTCTATCGCCTACCAGACATATTGTTGCTTTAAGACATTCCTGTATTAGTATATAAGTCTATTGTAGTCCGATACAGTCCTCCACAACCCGTCGTTTTAAGCCGAGGTCCGGCCTCACAGGAGGCACCCTTAAGGCGGCGCTCCCAGGATGCTGCGAGTCTCGCTCGAGACTCGCTCTCCTAGCTTCTTAACTCCGGCGATGCTTCTGCGGTCGCCCACTCTCTCGGTGACGCTGTCAAAGCCTTCATGGCTAACAGCATTAATTAGTGTCCGAAAAAAAAAAGCAGTCCATTCCTCTTTAACTTATATCATATCGGAGCGAACGGCCCCAATGACAGAAGCTTGATTTTTGTGTCTTTTGGTGTACAGACTATAGCTACATAGAGTCCGGACGCTCGTGCCTTCTTATAATACTGTCTAGAAAGCAAATAAAGTGTATCGGAGACCCGAGAACTGGCTACCGTAGCCAACTTAAAAGCATGTCCATATAGAGACTGCCAGCGTCTCACCTAATTGCAGTGGATGTGATATGTTTTTCTTACATTATTGATAAAATATGGTTATTTCTACAATAGGTTTTAATACTAAAATGTATTAAATGTACTTATATTATGTAATACTCGATAGAACATTCGTGGATGACATCTTTAGAAGATACCAACTTTTAAAATTAAACATAGGTAGTTGTTAACAAGTTTTAAATAATAAAACCAGTCAAAGCTACAACTCGTGGATCATAAAGTTCTACTAATATTATTAATGCGAAAGTTTGTGAGGTTGGATATACGTTTGTTACTCTTTCACGGAGAATCCGCTGAACTAATATCGATGAAATTTTGCACAATTATTCCTTATACACACCGGGATAACATATAGGCTACAGAAATCCTGTTAATTCTACAGGATGACATTGAAAAGAGCTATCTATAATCATCCTATCACGCGAAGACAGTCCACGAAGTTGCGGATAAAAGCTAGTTGGTCTATAAAGTGTACCTTAATTCGTTCTAGCTCAGCTCGCAGTCGGTCAGCCTCGTTAGCCCTTTCTTGGAGTTCATCCACGCGGGCTCCGAGCTGCGCCCGTTCCATAATGCTAGCCTCCAACTCCCGCCGCAGAGACTCTAGCTCTCGCACCCCGGATGTTAAGGAAGCCTAAGAAAACATTATAAAAGCTGTATTATATATATGCATAAAATAGAAAGTACATATGTATATACATTCGAAAAGAGCGGGATTGATTTTTATGAAATTTTCAAACAATATTTAGAATAATTTGAGCAATTATAGTTTTGTTTTGACACTAAGTCATCTGACTGAGCTTAAGTAACGCGTGACCGCTTTTTAATTATAAAAGGCAGCGGTGGTAACTATTTCGGAATAACTTCCCGAACTATTATTTGAATAGTCGAGAAGCATTTTGATACAATTTTGACAACTAATAATACAAATAAAATTTTACATATTAACAAACTCATACTTCTGCATGTTAACAAAAGCTTTTAATTATTATCAACGACCTATTTGAATCGCGGAAAATATTTACGAGGAAACTTATTTAGATTTTTTGTCTTCACATAAAAAAAAATTAACGTATTACGTACTTATAAGACTTGATATAATAAAAACCAAAATATATAGTTGTCTAAAGTAACGAGGATATATAGTTTAAAATAAATTCGGCCTTTAGTGTATATGATTATTATTATTTTTTTCTCATTTATTTTTATCAGGTCTTTTAACCTCTTGGAGATTATGTCAGACCCATCGTAACCTTATTATAGCTATTTTTACAAATTAATTATATCAAGAATTTTATACAACAGGTTTGTTTGCTCAGAAGACGGTATTGCAAGGATAATTTGTATAGCGCCGAAATATTTCAGATTAAAGACGATTATTATTCAGCTTCAAATAATTGTTTAGTCTGTTTTATAATTCTGAATAATGACGTCATGGTGTCGCATATTATTCAATTTTGAAGTAAATTATAATAGTAGATTAAGATACTGTTTCATAATAAGGGTTCTTATAACAATAGCGTTATAGGGTGTGTTTTAAAAAAACGAGCCGCAGGCAAGTGTTTTTTATAGTATCACACGAGTGTTATAAGACCAAGTTATGTACAGTGTCATACACTACTTTATCTACTCTCATACTATAATACGTAAAACAATATTAATAAAAACCAAACTTTGTTTAAATATTGAAAAGATTTTTTAAATGTCAAATGTTAACGTTAAGGCGCAAACATCGATTGTGCATGCGTGTTGCGTCGCCGCGAACTCGTTCATTCAAACCTTTTTTTTTAGGTAGAGGTTCAACCTCCCTGGTCCAGCTGGAGGTTGTATAGGTGTATCGTTATGATTAAAAAGTTATATTATGATACAGGTGTCCATACAAGACCTGTATCGTAATAAAACTTTTTAATTTTTTATTATTGGCCTGGACGTAATGTTTGTCATAAGAATATTGGTTTTAGTTTTATAATCTTTTATTATACTATCAGAGTAGATAATAGAATATTACACTAAGAACCTGATAGATGCTGTAATTTTGTCCACGTTGTAATGGTAAATAAAAGGCTGGTTCAACTCACGTAGAATATACAAACGTTTCAGAGAATAACTATGTCAAATATATACAAGAGGCACGTAGCAAACGTATCAAATCTTAAATATAAAATAAACGTAAAATAAAATCTCAAAGGACAACAAAATTAAACAAAACACCTGGAAGTTATGAAACACAAAATACCTTAAATTTCTAATCTGAAGTAAATTTGAAGATTTCATCAATTAACACAGCATAATATTGAATTCATCATTTTCCTGCACTTATCCCACTGTAATTGGGTTGGGCACAACATGTTATACACATGTCACATAATTTGGTTAGGTATTTTACGACAGATCGCCTGACATCAACTTACTTTAGTCGGGTTTTGCGAAACCTCGATAAGAAAGAGGATGGTCTATTCTGCTCAGCCGGATAAGATACGGCGGTTTAACTTACCTTAGTCGCCTTTTCGACACCTCGGTAAGAAAGAGGATGGTCTATTCCGCTCAGTCGTAAACCACACGGCGGGTTAGTTACGTTAGTCGCTTTTTACACCTCGGTTAGGAATAAGGGTGGTCTATTCTACTCAGCTAGATACCACATGCCCTACAGCATAATATTGAATTGTTTTATATTAACTAATTTCGTGACATATACTTAAGGCTTACTTATAAAACTGTCATATCTCACCTCAGAAGGTACTCTAGGCCTAAGCTCGACCTCTTGGAACCCCGGCATGTGGTCGGCATTTAGCATAACCGGCAGGCTGATGCACTCTTGCGAGCCTTGCTCCTCTACGGACCCCACTCCCAACTCCTCCGCGCTGCCATAATCATGACCCGTGGCCGCCCCATCCTCATACAAACTCTCCCTCAATTCAGGATCTTCTAACACCGCATTGTTATTCCCCAAATCCTTTTTCTTATGCGCTTTATGAAGCTTCTCTTTCGACCCGAATATCTTTAGGGTCTTCTCTCTGGCGGGCGCGACTTTGTGGTGCTTCGAGTCTAAGCTGGAGACCGACGGAGCGCCCTTCAACGTCGACTCCTGCTTCCCCTGACTTGGTCCTCTACGGAACAAGGATTTGAACTTCATCATCTTGATTATTTTATATCATATTTGTTATCGTAACACTTTTCGTATTTGCATATCGTAACGGTCAGTGCGCCCGCTGCTGTGATCAGAATTATTATCGCTATTGTTTAGTGTCTGATAAGTGAACGAATTTGCATATAAAAGCGTGAAATGGGGCCACGTCTAAACATGGAAAGCTAGGCGAAGAGCGTTTACATTGTCATAGTTTAAGAACAAATAAAGACGGATGGAGTCTTAGTAAAACTATCGAATGAAGTATTTTTAAAAAAATTTTATGGAATAAGAGGGTAAACGGAGATGCGGGTATGCAGAAGTAATCATCGCTGCCCACGACTTCTTTGTAAAGCGAGTGCGTTGTCGACCTCAAAGATGAGTGTGTGTTTTTTTAAGGTAACTTTTGGTCTAAAATTGGGAACTTTTGCAGAGGAAATTCATTTTCTTTTTATGTGTACATGCGTTAAAGTCTTAGGGACAATCAGTTTACTAAACGAAGTATCATAATTTATAGAATTAGGCGCTACTTTGCGGAGATCCATAATACAAAAGTACCTAATAATAAAATTATTTTGCTATAATCCGCGATGAGGTACAAGAAAATATATATAATGCTAAATGTGGAGTGGACAATCCGTTTTCATACTTGATACATGCAGGATTCGTAAAACACATGCACAATACTAGATTATCCAATATACATTTAGCATTATATATATTTTCTAATTTACTTCATTGCGGATTACAGCAAAATAATTTTATTATTACTTTTGTCTTAAAGAAGTACTAAGACTCACAAAGAACAGACACAAACTTGCACTTATAAAATCTTAGTAGGACTATTTACATTTTTTGATAAGGCCATAAATGGTTTATTGAATACTAAATTGTCTTTACAGATTCATCGAATCATTCAAACTTTACGTAATAACGTCAATATATACTGCAGTTGAATTAAAGTTTTATACTACAGTGGGGAAGTATTAAAATGTGCCCTATTACAATAAAGAGAAAGCAAATGAGACTGTATCTATATAAATAAATATATGGGACACTTACACACACGGTCGTCCGTCCCCAAAGTAAGTAACTTAATACTTGTGTTATGGGTGACAGACAACTGGTGAATATATACTTATATATTTTTTAAATACATACTTAAATACAAATATACACCCACACTCGAAGACAAACAAAACAAATTTTAGAAAATGTTGGCCCCCGGCGGGAATTGAAACCGCGACCCGCGGAGCTGAAGGCAGGGCCACTACCCACTGCGCCAACGGGCCAGTCAAATATATTTCTCTCTTATATGCCTAGAACTAGATGACTTTAATCTTCCCTCTTATAATTAATTGTGACACTCTCACTTACAGACCTGCTTATGGCTCCCCTACTTTATTATAATAACTCTATGAGTAGAAATCGAATAAATTAACAACTACACTGAGAGAGCGTCGCAGGCTTAGTTACGACATATCACAGAGCATAGCTCATTACTCAGTGTCATTTCTATAGTTATATTTCATGTTCAAAATAATCTACAAAGATCGTAGATTAAGCACAATGTATCTGAAAGGGCGGCTATGTTGTGAAACACAAATTGCTCAATGATGGATTCATTAGCCATCATCCTCCTGCCCTTATCCCAATCTAAGTGGGGTCGGCACAACATGTTATAAACATGCTGTCACATGATTTGGCTGCGTTTTTACGACCGGCCGCCTGTCTGACGTCAACTTACCTTAGTCGTATTTTACGACACCTCGGTAAGAAAGAGGGTCGTCTATTCTACTAAACGGTGGGTCAACTTACATTAGTCGACTTTTACGACACCTCGGTAAGGAATGAGGTTGGTCTATTCTACTCAGCCGGATACCACACGGCGGGTCGATTTACCTTAGTCGCCTTTTACGACACCTCGGTAAGAAAGAGGGTGGTACTATTCTATTCAGCCGGATACCACACGTTGAATGATGGATTCATTAGTATAAACCTAAATTTTCTATCGCATTTCGCTATACATTACACCAGTCTTTTTACATTTGGCTAAGTGCGCCCAGCCCCTGGGTGCATGTTACGAAGAATTACATATAATATATAATGCTGTAATAGCCCAGCGGTGAAACCATGCCACTCTTTTGAGGGGTCACGGGTTCAAATCCCGGGTATGCACCAATGAGTTTTTGTCAAAACTTATATATTAATAATCGCAATTTATCACGTTTTTCCGTGAAAGAAAACATCGTGAGAGAAACTGCATATCTCTAGAGGATTCTAGGGGAATGTGTAACCTACCAATTCGCCTTGGAGCAGCTTGGTAGGACTATACTCCAATCGTTCTCTCCAAAAACGGAGAGAGGAGGCCTATGCTCAGCAGTGTGATAGTAACAGGCCGTTACTTTACTTTATTTTACATAACGGCGAAGCATACGTAAGTCAGATTAATTTGTACACCCACGCCACTGTATTATAGCTAGGAATCCCGATCCTCTTATAGACAATTCATCATCTTCCTGCCCTTATCCCACTCTAAGTGGGGTCGGCACAACATAAACATGCTGTCACATGATTTGGCTGAGTTTTTACGACCGGCCGCCTGCCTGACATCAACTTACCTCTGTCGTATTTTACGACACCTCGGTAAGAAAGAGGGTGGTCTATTCTACTAAACCGGATACCACACGGTGGGTCAACTTACCTTAGTCGCCTTTTACGACAACTCGGTAAGAAATGAGGTTGGTCTATTCTACTCAGCCGGATACCACACGGCGGGTCGACTTACCTTAGTCGCCTTTTACGACACCTCGGTAAGAAAAGAGGGTGGTACTATTCTATTCAGCCGGATACCACACGGCGTCCTCTTATAGACAATTAACATCTATAAAAAAAAAAGTGTCAAAAAGGTCATTGTTCTTGCACTATCTAAAAGATTTGAAAGTGTTGCTAAATAGTTATTTCCTTCTATTTTTCTCTTCTTTAGTTTTATTTATTTACCTAGACAACGATTGATCAAAATGGTCATCGTTGCATGTATATGTTATTAATCGAGCAAACATTAGTTGCCTTTTCTATTTGAAAATCGCTAATCGATCGTCATCAATTTATAATCAAACTTCAATTAAAGTATTATGAAAGGTTTAGTATTAAAATGACCGTATTCAAAATTAGAATTAGATAGACACATTGTAATCCTTATGCCATCATTTACATCACACTACGAATTATTAAAAAAAAATAATGTTCTCTTGCTCTTCCAACTTATGGGTCCCTTTAATACTCACGAGTTTTTAGCGGTACACAAGGCTCTATTGTAATTTGTCATACAACAATTTTTTTTTTAATTAGGACACTTTAAAACTAAGCGTGAGATTTTTTCATTCTTACAAATTTTATTAAAGATTAGAATGAATCACAAAATTTGACAATATTCAATTCAGAGCAGGTTTTTATCGCCAAAGCGATTGTATGTTGCCGTTTTTTTATTAGAAACTTGTAGCGTTTTTTGATGGCCCACTTAGTGGATAGACGACCTTAAAAAGGTCGTTGGATTCACAGCACAAGGTCATTTGCCGTGGGAGTACCATGAAGAAACGGTAACCAGTAGAGTACTTTCACTGGTTAAATATTACCCCACTAATATAATAAAGGAGAAAGTTTGTGTGAATAATGTAATTTATAATGTAAACTTACATTATTCGTATATGTATTTAACGTGTGAAACGGAACAACGTAAAATACATTAGCTTAGCCATAAGTATAATCATAGCCATAGTAAAATCCATGAGATTTAACTATCTCAAAGATAACAAAATACTTCGTTTTAAGTTTTTAGCTCATCATTCATAATTTTCCTGCCCTTATCCCACTCTAAGTGGGGTCGGCACAACATGTTTTGGCTACTAATTTTACGACCGGCCGTCTGCCTGACTACAACTAACCTTAGTTGCCTTTTACGACACCTCGGTAGGAAATGTGGATGGTCTATAATACTTAGCCGCGTATCACACGGCGGGTCAACTTACCATAGTCGCCTTTTACGACAACTCTGTAAGAAATGAGGGTAGTCTATTCTTCTCAGTCGTATACCACCCGGCTTATTTTCGTCTATAGCTAGGGGCCTATAAGCTATAATCATCTTTCAGTTTACCATAACCGCAGACTGCGGCTAGTATTTATGTAATTAAAAACCTTTTAACGAACTCAAGACAATGTTATCAGTTGACAGCGTTTCTAAGAATAGTTACTTAACTGAATGTAAAATTAGTTTTGTCGTTTTTGAAACGCTATCTTTATTTCGTCGCCTTATCAACGATTCTTCTTTTGTTATAATATATACATATATTGATATATGAAGCCCTTCTATCCATTTTTCGAAAATTACGAGGACGTAGGAATATTGGTAGTATATAAAAATTACACTAAATCAATGAAAAAATCATTGCACATAACAATAGGCGACTAAGGTAAGTTGACGTCAGACAGGCGGCCGGTCGTAAAATATCTAGCCAAATCACCGACTTAGTGTGGGATATGGGCAGGAAAATGATGTATATAATCATACTGAATGTCGAACAATCATAATTATGACGAATGTCTGGTTAGTTTTTGACCATCGGGTGATCGCTATTATACATACCTTCATATAAACCTTGCGTGGTTTTCGAAAGTTGTGTTAATGTGTTTATTATATCACAGAAATTGTAGAGAAAAATAAATTAAAGAAATACATTAACATGTATAGGAAATCAGTATCTGGGTGACCGGGCCTTGCTTGGTAATTTTTAAAACGATGTAAAAAAAAAAATTAAAAGAAAAATGAAAAAATAATAGGGCAGGTGGGACTCGATCCTAGGTATTTTCACCTCTCTAGACCCCCCGTTCTCCAAATGAACTACCATGACTTTACGTTTGACAGCGAAAAATTGTGATTGTAGTCAACGTAAATTTCAAAAAAATTTGAGAGCCCGAAAACAGGGATAAAACATAATTTTTTAAATAAAACTTATCTAGATCGATTTCTTCCCCAGCATGTAGGGGATGCTGAATTTCAGGAAAATCGTTGGAGCCGGTAATACAAGATTAACTCATTTAAATGTTAAAGATACGACTCTTATTGAGGAAGTTTCGTAAAAAGACGTGCGTTGGCGCCCGTTTATATAGCACATATCCTTTTTTCCAGTGTTAATAACGAAAGTGCAATCGTAGTGTTCTAAATTTAAATCAGAGGGAGTGGTCATTCCCTGCTCCCCTCTATTTGCATGCGGGTTAGGGCAAAGAACGTCCGCAAACAGGGGGATAGCAAAATTGATGGGAGATAGTATCTAATTGAAATTTGAATAGAGTAGACATACGTACTTATTGGAAATTGTGGTATATTTTTTCCATACATTTATTTGTATCCGGTTAAGTAGAATAGACCTCTTTCTTACCGAGGTGTCGTAAAATACGACTAAGGTAAGTTGACAGAAGCTGTTAATTTCAAGACTACAATCCACGCGAAAGTTGCGGATAAAAGCTAGTCTTTAATATTGAAATGAGTTAATCTTGTATGTTTCGCTGTCATACGTAAAGTCATGGTAGCTCATTCGGGGAACGGGTGGTCTAGAAAGATGAAAGTAACTAGGTTCGAACCTCACCTGCCCCACTATTTCTTCATTTTTTTTATCGCCGATTATAGCCAAATTATTTTCTCATTACTTTTGTTCGGTCGTCAGCTGGTAAAATTGTATTGTAATATCCATTATATTTTAGTTTTGTTTTCAATTATTGCACGTACAGAACACCCTCTTCTTTTTTATAATAAATGTACAGATTGAATAGCATTCCTGGATCGACGGTATAGTTTGTAGGGTGACATTAAATCAATAAAAGTGCACTTGTCGTGGCAATTAACGTTGATTGAAGTGGTTAAAAATATACAGTACATATACGTTTTATATTCGCATGTTTATTAGCACCAAATTGTATACTGCTAATAAGTAATTATTTATTTGTAATATTTAATTCAATAATAATTAAATCTATATTGTAGTTTTATACATGGTAATAAATTCAATGCCATTTATGCCGCCGCGTTAAGAACTATTAAAAAACTAATGTTTTCTTGCTCTTCCAAGTTATGGGTCTCTTCATCGCTCACGAGTTTTGAAGATGCTGCGCTACGTTTAATTGCGATTTCCAACAAAACAATTTTTTTTAATTAGGTCACTATAATACTAAGATAGCGATATATTAAAACGCGAAGATAAATTTTGTAACCCTTTTTCAAGCATATTCCGTGGTCTCGAAGAGGTAGTTATAATTTGAGGTGATAAAATTTACAACAAGATTTGCAAAAGATAAAATTTATGTATTATGTAACAGATATACTAAATTAAATTTAAGTATTTCGTCAGTAGAATTTTTATCCGTTGTCTTCACATTTCACCTTTTTTAATCAGCTGGTATGTAGCAATTTAATGTTTATGTTTATATTACGAAAAGCAATAACTTTTGTCTGAGTCTATGAATCTAACTAGCACCATGAAATTACGGCTCTATCAAATCTCGGTTCATTGGATTTTGTAAGAAAATTTATGTGCTTGATTATTTTGGGTAACCACGCTGTAGTTATGGCGTTCCTTTACGAACATACTCGTATATGTATAATGTGTATAATTTTATATAGGGTTAAAAAAATAGCAAAAAATAGGCTAAAATAGCCGACTTACCTTGTAATAGATATTATTTACTTTAATTCTTATAATAAGCATATTCGAAATATTATGTTGCGTAGATATATTAGGTCCTTACATATGAAATTGGCGTTTTGTCGTACTGGCCACTTTGATCTCAAATATTACCTTTATGGTTAGGAATTCCAAATTCAAATTCATACAGCTATTTACTATGAGATGGCAAAAGTGCATACATAGCAATGGTACATACTTTGATTAGTTAAATATAAATTCATATCAGTTAAATATCATTAAAAAAAAACGACTTTATGTTCCTCCCATAGAAAACGCCAATTTCATATACAGTAAGGACCTAATAGAAGTTTAGTTTTTAATGTTTGATATTTTTTATGTTTATAACAAACATTTTTTATTAAAAACTAGGAGTCCCGCCCCAGCTTCGCACGGGTATAAAGCATATAGCCTATGTCACTCAGTGATAATCACAGTATTTCTCAACTCCATATTGAATTTTATTTTACATATAAACCTTCCTCTTCAATCTCTATATATATTTAAAAAAAACATATAAAAGGACTGACAGAGAAAGCGACTTTGTTTTATACTATGTGGTAACGTTTATAGCTACTACTATTTTGATAATTCTCAAATTTTTACCATACTTACCCTAAGACTAAATTACGTTTAGCTGTCATTTATGTTTTGTTTTTCTATGTCATAGTCGTTTTTGTTGTACCACGTTTTATAGTGACTTGACGGGATAAAATAAATGAGGTCGAACGGGATAAAAAGTATCCTATATCCGTCTCCTGGTTCTAAGCATCCTCTCCACCAATTTTCAGCCAAATTTGTTCATCCGTTCTTGAGTTATAAATAGTGTAACTAAGACCAACTTTCTTTTATATATATAGATTTATGAAATAAAAATTTATAAAAGTTGTTTTAAATTTGAATATCAAATAAATGTATTAAACAATTCAGCTATTAACACCTGCCAATCTTCTATTGACTCAATATGCGCTTGGCGCGCGATGTTTTGACGCGTTATTTAAAATTTAAATATTTAAACATATTGTGGATGAATGTATATCTGTAACTAGATGGAGACCGAAAAAGAGATCGTTGGATTGTGAGAAGTATGACATGACAAGTATGACGCTAGAGTTATCGATTGTTACAAGAAAATGGAATCTCTATCTCCTACAGATGCTTCGGTTGCGAGGCTCAACGATTGTTGAGTTTGTGATAGTGAAAGTGTGTAGTGCTTCTGTATTGTGGTGGCGTTGGTGGAGGTTTTTGCGTGTGTTTTTACGAATCCTGCATGTATCAGGTATGAAAAATGATTGTCCACTCTACATTTAGCATTATATATATTTTCTATTTTACTTCATCGCGGATTATAGCAAAATAATTTTAATATTACTTTTCTAGCAAAGCAAAGTGATTGCGATTCGCGATTTTGTCGTGGAGTCTATCTCTTGATGATGCTTCGATTGCGGGGCGAAACGATTGTTGAGTTTGTGATAGTGAACGTGTGTAGTGCTTCTGTATTGTGGTGGCGTTGGTGGAGGTTTGTGCATTTGGTTTTACGAATCCTACATGTATCAGGTATGAAAAAGGATTGTCCACTCTACATTTAGCGTTATATATATTTTCTATTTTACTTCATTGCGGATTATAGCAAAATAACTTTACTATTACTTTTCTAGTTTATATACAAATCTTCTCTGTATAAAATGTATTCTGCAACACGTGGTCACCCTCAGCTAGGAATGGGTGAACGACCAGCCGTGGCCGCGCTCCCCGTCAGATCCAATATGGAAGCTTGAATTGCATTTTTATTTCTTATTACTCAGTAATGCTGTACTGCAATTGACGCGCCGAGTCTAGAACTGTAGATCAATGGGTCGCATTGAACGAAAGTCTGAGATACTGTAATATAATAATCTTAGTATCCTACTAGTCCTACTTCTTCTAATATTAAAAAGTTTGTGAGTATGGATGTACGTTTGGATGTTGTTATGTATGTTTGTTACACTTTTTAGATCATTTTTAATTCATTAGAATGTATAGCAGTAGAATATGTTTGCACCTTATAAAATGTCAACATCTTTGTATACCACTCCTATTCTGGCAAATAAATGATTATTATTTTTAAAAAAATATAGAAAAAAATGTTTTTTTTAGTTTAGTTAACTTTCCCAAAAGAATATTATGAAAAAAATTAATGTGATATGAACATAACTTGTTCTTGTAAAAGAAGTATATTTTGAAAAAACAAAGGTCACGCAATATATGCTAATTCTAAAGCTAACTTCCTTAATTTTACTATTTTACAATTCTTTTCATATCTCACTTAATTCTATCCTATCCTACTAATATCATAAATGCGAAAGTTTGTGAATATGGATGTATGTTTGTTACTCTTTCACGGCGAATCCGCTGAACCAATATCGATGAAATTTGGCACAATTATTCTTAACACAATGTCAGTTAACATATTCCTCTCAAACGGCATGACCGATTTTTATAAAATTGTATATGTTTTTCATACCGCTAATTGATAAGGGTGTCCACCCTTTACTTTTTGTTTTGGATTTTTTTTTGTATAACGTGCACTACAAATTCTCTAGAAATATTGTATATAGCAAAACAACGTTTGCATAGTCAGCTAGCGGCATATAAGCCAACAAATAGTGAGAAATACAAGAATAATTTTTTAATGCTAATTTCAGTTATTAACAATGATTAAAAATTTCTCTACGCATTTATTAGATAACGTACTTTTTAGCATCTGCCCATTTCTTTTTTTTATGTTTTACATATAGTTTTCGCTAAATGAATTTTATGCCGTAAGATGTACTGTTAGAATCGGGTGTATTTCATCTTCTTATTCTCATCATTTGTACATAATAAAATCACTTTCATATATCGATGTATTACTGGAACTCTATAATTTCAAATATTCCGAATAATACACGCACGCATAGGTTAGTATAAGTTACGGTGTAAATCTATATGATAATGACATTTCTCCGACATCATAACACCATTTGAAGCCATTTTGTAAAGTCGTAAAACGAATGGCATATCATCAAAGTACGAACTATGAATTCGAACTTCATTCAAAACACGCCACGATAATGAGTAGCAGATACCGTACATCTATACTAATATATAAAGCTGAAGATTTTGTTTGTTTAAACGCGAACTACTAGACCGATTTGAAAAATTATTTCAGTGTAAGATAGTCCATTTATCGAGGAAGGCTTTAGGCTATATAACATTACGCTAACATAAATAGGAGAGGAGCATCAATAAAAAATAGTACGAAAACGGCAAAATTTAAAGCTTTTCTTGCGTGCGCTGAGTAAAAGGTAATAGTTATTCAAAAATCATGTGGTACAAAATTGTTCCCCTTTAAAAGTTGTAAATAAAAGTCCGCGACAGTATATGTCTAGCTTTTAAGGTTAACCCACTATAACCATTTTTATGGTTATCAAAAGATTATATTACGTTTTTAATCTTTTCACACGCGGAGTCGCTGGCGATTGCTAGTCTTATATAATTATAAAAGAAAATCCCCAAAAGCTTTTTGTCTGCATGTGATCGATTTTCGCAAAATTAATTTTTGAACGGTTTGTTGAAGTAGCTGAATTCTTCCGAAAGTTTAGGTTAATAGTACATTACGGTTTCATATAAATTGTGTTACGAGATATCGCAAATTCGTAAAAAAACTCGTTTGGTAGGAGCTGATTTGATTTAAATGTACTAGAGAATTATAGATCTAAAAAAATACTACAAAAAAGTCCGTGATAACATGTATCCATCTTTTATAGTTAACTCACAAAAACTACTTTTATGTACAAAATTTTATCAAGGATTAAAGCAAAATAATATTCTCATTAGTTTTTTATTATGGACCTCCGCAAAGTAACGCCTAATTCCATAAATTACAAAATTTTAATTGATTATCCGTTGAGGTGTTTACTCGTCTAGAGCCAATCTTAGCAGCAGCATCAGGTCATGCTTATCATAAACATGCATTGTCATCGAGACGACCAGTATATAATATTTCAGTCCACGTACCCCGTGAAGTAGGTCAGATTTAACTTCCAAGATTCCACCTTCACATATATACACAAAAAGTCGAATAAAAGCGTTCAATAAATGGATTTACGCGGGAAAAACTATGTGATACACTGATTTCTACGTCGGCGAAACCACTGGGAAAGGTAGTTGCTTAAAGTGTGAAGGTTTCACTTCGCATTTACATAATTACGATATCTACATTTTTGGATATATGTATTTCAATATAAAGAATTATAATCGTCTAAATGACTAGGCTGGCATTGCGAGTTTTTCTTTTGACCTAAAATCCAGATAAAAGTTCGATCTATTGCTTTTTAAAGATTCATCATGTACCTACATAATTGTGACAGCCAAAAAGTGAGACTCTTTTACTCTCTACTACTTACTAAGACTCTTTTAGTAAACGCTCCTTACAAGGTGTCACAGGTTCAAACCCGGGTAGCTGCTCCAATGCGGATTGGTAGGTCATACACATCTTAGGAATTCTCTAGAGATATGCAGACACACAAAATGATTTCCTTCACGGGAAAGTGTATGATAAATTGCAATTATCAATTAAACACATCTATTCTAATATATAAAGCCGAAGAGTTTGTTTGTTTGATTGATTGAACGCGTTAATGTCAGGAACTACTAGAGCGATTTGAAAAATTCTTTGACTGTAAGATAGTCCATTTATTGAGAAGGCTATAGGATATATAGTATCACGCTAAGATGAATAGGAGAGGAGCAGCAACAATGATAACCATAAAAATGGTTAAAGTGGGTTAACCTTAAAACTAAACGTATGCTGTCGCGAAATTTTAATTAGAACTTTTAGAGCGAAACAATTTTAGTTTACTCAGCGCACGCAAGGAAAGCTTTAAATTTTGCCATTTACGTAACATTTTTATTGCTGCTCCTCTCCTTTTCATCTTAGCGTGATGTTATATATCCTATAGACTTCCTCAATAAATGGACTATCTAACACTGATAGAATTTTTCAAATCGGTCTCTTATATATTAGTATAGATAGTGAACAATTAGCCGCACTTGCAATGTTCAATACAATTAATGTCCGGTCGCGGCGCCGTGGCGTCGTGTAAACTCCGATGCCCTCGGCGCGTCTCGGGTTACCTGACATCGGTCTAGATTCTACAATTTATCGTTTCAATTCATCTGCGGTTGCACAGCTGGGCGCAACGGTTTAAGGTTGTGAGATTTTATTCCCTCTAAGGCTTCGCTCATGTTACCGATGTAGTTTATATATTCATTTAGTATTTTTTAGTGTAGTATTAGTGCTACTGAAAAAGAACACAAGAACGAAGTGTCAAGTGTAGTAAGAAAGACTAAGATAAGTCTTTGGACCTGTTCTTAGATAGAAATTAATTTATAAGTTTAGGTTAAAATTAAGTTGCTTATTAGCCTTAAGGCTAGATTGTGACTACAATAAGTTACCTCCATTGTGATAAACTTTATAATATGAAAAAATATATATTATATACATTTTATAATTCTAGATAAATTGCCGGTAAACATATTTTTTTATAGAAACGACGTAAATATCGGATTAGCTGGACTAGTATAACGACCAGGATGGTTTTTAACCACGAGATCTTAACGTTCAATTTACGTCGTGTATTATTAACCTTTTTTACGACACCTCGGTAAGAAAGAGAGTGATATGTACTGCTCAGCCGGATACTACACGGCGGGTCAGCTTGCTTTAGTCTCCTTCTTCGATAGCTCGGTAAGACAGAGGGTGATCTGTTCTGCTCAGCCGGATACCACACGGCAGATCAACCAACCTTAGTCGCCTTCTACTATTTCTAGTACACAACCACGAGTTAGATTAGTCATGTAAAAAAACAACTAAGTGCCCTGAGAATGGCAAGATATCATGCGATTCTGCAATGGAAATATCACCGATCGATAATTAGACTGGTTCACCAAAACCAGTACTCCGAATTTACTGTTATGTCAAATTATCGCACGATTTCTTCTATCATTAGTGATATCTAAACTCAGATGACCTTGACGGCATAGTAAATAACATTACACGTTATCGGAAATGTTAACGAATCGAGTTTTTTTTTGTAATATAAAAGTAAAAAAAGTAAGTAACGGCCTGTTACTATCCCACTGCTGGGCATAGGCCTCCTCTCTCCATTTTTGGAGAGAAGGGTTGGAGCTAAGACCTACCACGCTGCTCCAATGCGGATTGGTAGGTTACACATATCCCTAGGATACTCTAGAGATATGCAGGTTTCCTCACGATGTTTTCCTTCACCGAAAAGCGTGTGATAAATTGCAATTATCAATTAGACACATAAGATTTAATAGAAAAACTCATTGGTGTCTGCCCGGGTTTAAACCCATGATCGTCTCTAAAGATTCACACGGTCGCACCGCTAGGCCATCACAGCTTAATAAGCTTTTTGTAATATATTGAAAAGCTATTAATATTGCCTGTATCGAAAAATCAAAGTTTAAAATCGCTTTATACTCCATATTCAAATTCAAATTCAAAATATTCTTTATTCAAATAAACTTGTAAACAAGAGCTTTTGAATCGTCAACTTTACTGCTGGTTCGGAAAGCTGTTTCTACCGCGAAGAGCAAGCAAGAAACTCAGCAGTTGCTCTTTTAAAAATGTAATTCTTAATACTAGTTACATTTAGTCATTACTGTCTTGTACAGGGTTGAAGAGTAGCTATATCACATATTCTTATCTTCTAAGTAATCCTCAACAGTGTAGTAAGTTAGAGTGTAGTCTATTTTACTCAACCAGATACCACACGGTGGGTCAACTTACCTTAGTCGCCTTTTACGACACCTCGGTAAAAACGAGGGTAGTCTATTCTACTAAACCGTATACCACACGGCTTGCAAAAGTACATAAATCGTTTGTTTCCGGGTATAAGATTCTATAATAAAATTCCGCAATCAATTTTAGCTTTGCCATTACAGCAGTTTAAAAACACTGTTAAAAAGAGGCTGAGTCCGAAAGCCTACTTACTACACTGTTGAGGATTACTTAGAAGATAAGAATATGTGATATAGCTACTCTTCAACCCTGTACAAGACAGTAATGACTAAATGTAACTAGTAATAAGAATTATATTTTTAAAAGAGCAACCGCCGAGTTTCTTGCTGGCTCATCTCGGTAGGAACAGCATTTCAATCCAGCAGTAGAGTTGACGATTCAAAAGCACTTGTTCTCAAGTTTATTTGAATAAAGACTATTTTGAATTTGAATTTTCATTTGAATATACGAAAAGTGAGCTGTGATGGCCTAGCGGTGCGACCGTGTGAATCTCTAGAGACGATCATGGGTTCAAACCCGGGCAGACACCGATGAGTTTTTCTATTAAAACTTATGTGTCTAATTGATAATTGCAATTTATCACACGCTTTTCGGTGAAGGAAAAACATCGTGAGGAAACCTGCATATCTCTAGAGAATTCTGGAGATATGTGTAACCTACCAATCCGCATTGGAGCAGCGTGGTAGGTCTTAGCTCCAATCCTTCTCTCCAATAACGGAGAGAAGAGGCAGTGGCCCAGCAGTGGGATAGTAACAGGCCGCTACTTACTTTACTTATACGAAAAGAACTCGTCTTTTCTTTCCACAATATATGTTTTTAATATTACCTAATATTCGGGTATTATGTTGTTTCGATAGAAGTTTATTATGTTTTTAGAAACAAATTAATCATATGCAGACGATAAATCATTGAGATATGATATCATAAATTACATAACAATGGAATCATAAAATTTGGCGCAAATTACATTTCATTGTTGCTTTTATATATTAGAAATATGTAAATGCCTTATATTTCCGTGTCTTTCTGTTCATTTATATATGGTTTGGTCCCGCAGTATGGTATCTGGCTGAGTAGAGTAGACCACCCTCATTGATTATCGAGTTGTCGTAAAAGGCGACAAAGGTAAGTTGAAGTCAGACAGGCGACCATGGCGGCACATGGCTAAAACATGTTATGCTGACCCCACTTAGAGTGGGTCGGCACAACATATCATTAACCTGTTGTCACATTATCACAAACAATTTCTATTCATTTCGTATTTCATAGATACTAGTTACATTTAATCATTACTATCTTGTGCAGGGTCGAAGGTAAGTTGACCCGCCGTGTGGTAACCGACTGAGTAAAATAGACCACGCTCATTTCTTACCGAGGTGTCGTAAAAGGTGACTAAGGTAAGTTGACCCGCCATGAAGTATCTGGCTTAGTTGAATAGACAACCCTCATCCCTTACCAAGGTGTTGCAAAAGGCGACGAAGTTGACGTCAGGCAGGCTGCCGGTCGTAAAATCGACTATCATCATCTTCATGTTTAAATTAAGTTATACCGACCCCACTTAGAGTGGAATAAGGGCAGGAGAATGATTCGTATTTCGCAGAGACACAGCATAAATTAAATTTACTCGTTTCACAACAATGACAATGGTATTGCAAATTCAAAAACTTTACAGAAATCGGATCGTCGGCTTGTTGATTGCAATGAAGAGCGATAATTTTGAAATGTGTATTTTGCAAGGGTACGTAATATGTTTTGCATGCATGCGCGACGCCGTTCGCTTTTCTGATACAATCAAGAACGAATAAGTTATTTCGCATTGGTTTGCATATATCGCACACTTAGTATTAAAGTGACCTAATCCAAAATTATGCTTGATTGAGTTAGATACATTATATCCTCCTGCCCTTATCCAACTGTAAGTGGGGTCGGCACTTTATAATATGTATAAACGTGTTGTAACATGATTTGGCTGCGTTTTTACGACCGGCCGCCTGCCTGACGTCAACTTACCTTAGTCGTATTTTACGACACCTCGGTAAGGAGGATGGTCTATTCTACTAAACCGGATACCACACGGTGGGTCAACTTACCTTAGTCGCCTTTTACGACACCTCAGTAAGAAATGAGCGTGGTCTATTTTACTCAGCCGGATACCACACGGCGGGTCAACTTACCTTCGATCCTGCACAAGATAGTAATGACTAAATGTAACTAGTTACAAGTATTTATGAAATATGAAATGAAATAGAAATTGTGTGTGATAATGTGACCTGCGTGACTTAAACTTACCTTAGTTGCCTTTTACGACACCTCAGTAAGAAATGAGGGTGGTCTATATTACTCAGCCGGGTACAACACGGCGCGTCGACTTAAAATTTTCTCCACTTTTCTATAATACGTGTTTAATCGCGGTCAGTAATTAGGAAGAACGTGAAGGAATGTTAATATGACCGTATTAAACTAAATATTTTTTACTAGCTTTGCCAGCAGCTTCGCCCACATTGAAATCAGTGTGCCACAAATCTTTTCCTGAATTAAAATTTTTAACATAAAAGTAGTGATAGTAAGTTCGAGGTGTCGTAAAATACGGCAGAGATAAGTTGACGTCAGGCAGGCGGCCGGTAGTAAAAACGCAGCCAAATCATATGACAGCATGCTTATAACATGTCGTGCCGACCCCACTTAGAGTGGGATAAGGGCAGGAAGATGATGAAAAGTAGTTATAGTAAGTTAATAATAAGAGATTTTTTGAACAACTTTCACCGTTAACTTAGCGCACGCAAGGAAAGCTTTAAATTTTGCCGTTTTCGATATATTTTGTATTGTTGCTCCTCTCCTTTTCATCTTAGCGTGATGTTATATAGCCTATAGCCTTCCTCGATAAATGGACTATCTGACACTCAAAGAATTATTCAAATTGGTTCAGTAGTTCCTGAGATGAGCGCGTTCAAACAATCAAAGAATCAAACAAACAAACAAAATATTCAGCTTTATATATTAGTATAGATTTAACAATCTAGCTATATCTATACCTACTTGTTATATAAAAGAAAGTACCCAAAAGCAGTCAGTATGTCATCGATTTTCTCAAAATCTACTGAACGTATTTTTGTATGATTTAGACTAAAAGATAGATAGTACAATTCTTGAGAAAGGTTTAGGTAAATAGTACATGCTCCGAACGGCTAAACCGATTTGGATGAGAATCTTACTGGAGATAGAGGAGGTTGTGGAGAAATATATAAGCTATATTTTATTCTAGAACTTTGCCCTTTACTATCCGGCTTAGTAGAATAGACAAATCATGTAACAACATGTTTATAAAATGTTGTACCGACCTTACTTTAAGTATAATAAGGGCAGGAGGATGGTGATTATATTCCAGAAGTCCCACGGGATCGTGATTTTAAGCGATAAATCGCTCCTTTAATCGGTCAAGACCACTTATGATGGTAAAGTACAAATAAATTTCAAAATACTTTAAATTACAAAGAAGTTGAGAGTTTTAGATATTAGAAAATTAATTAAACTCATATAAGCGCACCATAAACAAAAACAATAGACGTCAAATTTTTTTTTTAATTGTGCCCTACCCGCATATCAGAGGAAATATGTACTTAAAATACCACATACGTCGCACATCGTTGGTTACTCATTAATAATTATCTATACAAATATTTACTCATAGGCACAAGGACTCCAAATTATACATTGTATTGTGTTTTGTATGATACGAGTCGTGGGAGAGGTCTGCATTGTTATTTGATATACATCAAATACCGACCCACTGTCACATGAGCGTCACAAATGAAGGTTGGTACTGATACTATGGGCCTCATAAGAAAGCTTAGAGTCACTCAGCGGGCGATGGAACGGGCTATGCTCGGAGTATCTCTACGTGATCAAATCAGAAATGAGGAGATCCGTAGACGAACCAGAGTCACCGACATAGCTCATCGTATCGCGAATCTGAAGTGGCAATGGGCGGGGCACGTAGCACGTAGAACTGATGGGCGTTGGGGTCCTAAGGTGCGGGAATGGCGACCTCGCACTGGAAAGCGCAGCGTTGGTATGCCCCCAACGAGGTGGACTGACGACCTCAAAAAGGTCGCGGGGAGCCGCTGGATCCAAGCGGCACAAAATCGTGGATTGTGGCGATCCCTTAAGGAGACCTATGTTCAGCAGCGGACGTCCACCGGTTGAGAAAGAAGAAGAAGAAGACTGATACTAATCTTCAGGTTTGTGATTAACCGCAGTAATCAGCAGTTTGAGTTTGAGGCTGATACAGAAAGTCTATACTGTTGAGGATTACTTAGATGATAAGAATGTGTGGATATAGCTACTCTTCTAATTAAGACAAAATTTCAATTCAATTCAAATTCAAATTCAAAATATTCGTTATTCAAATGAACTTGTAAACAAGTGCTTTTGAATCGTCAACTCTACCGGTAGTTCGGAAAGCTGTTCCTACCGAGAAGAGCCAGCAAGAAATTCGGCGGTTGCTCTTTTAAAAATATAATTCTTAATACTATTTCCATTCAGTCGTTACTGTCTTGTATAGGTTCAAAGAGAGCTATATCCACACATTCTTATCTTCTATATAATCTTCAATAGTATAGTAGGCTTTCTGTATCAGCCTATTTTTAACAGTGTTTTTAAACTGATGCAATGGTAAAGCTGAAATTGATTGCGGAATTTTATTATAGAATCTTATAACAAAATCCACAAACGACTTACGAACTTTTGCAAGGCGCAAAGCAGGAGCCGCAAGCTTATGTCGGTTCCTGCTTTGTCTATTGTATACATCACCTATCGTTTTATAATTCCTTATATTTTTATGTACATAAATTAAATTGCTTAAAATATACTGTGAAGCAAAAAGCAGTAACTAGTTACATGAATTATATTTTGAGAAGAGCAAGCGCCGAGATTATCGATTATTATATTTTCATGTTATAAACATGTTGTCACATGATTTGGCTACGTATTTTACGACCGGCCGCCTGCCATCATCGTATTTTACGACACCTCGGCAAGAAAGAGGGGTGTTTATTCTGCTTAACCGGATACCACACGGGGGGCCAACATAACTTAGTCGACTTTAACGACACTTCGGTAAGAAATGAAGGTAGTTCTGGTGAGCTCTATTCAGCCGGCAACACGGCGTCAAAAAAAGAAGCTTTTATTATGTTTAACTTATTTGATCTGAAAATCAAACAATATTAAATATTTATTGTGTGACCTGCAAGCGTTTACATAAACAACAGAACAAACAGGAAAACAAGAATAACTACGCAATAATGAAATGATTAAACGTATGTATCCCCTCTACCTAACAATATATGGCTTTTGAAAGAACAATTAGTATTAAACTGACCGAATTCAAAATTAGGCTTAATTGACTTTGTAATCTTTATTTCAATGCCATCTATGATGTCACGCTACAAACTACTAAAAAAGCAAGTATTTTCTTACTCTTCGAAGTTGTCTCTTTAACATTGACGAGTTTTGTAGGCGCTACGCTTTATTGCAATTTGCCACAACACAACGTTTTGGAATTCGGTCACTTTCTTCTTCTTCTTCTTCTTCAACCGATGGACGTCCACTGCTGGACAAAGGCCTCTTCATGGGATCTCCAGAACACACGATTTTGTGCCGCTTGTATCCAGCGGCTCCCCGCGACCCTTTTGAGGTCGTCTGTCCATCTAGTAGGTCTGTCTTCCTACACTGCGCTTTCCGGTGCGGGGTCGCCATTCCAACACTTTGAGACCCCAACGTCCATCGGTTCTCCGCACTATGTGCCCCGCCCATCGCCACTTCAGCTTCGCGACCCGCTGAGCTATGTCGGTGACTCTGGTTCTTCTACGGATCTCCTCATTTCTGATTTGATCACGTAGAGAAACTCCGAGCATAGCTCGCTCCATCGCCCGCTGAGCGACTCTGAGCTTTCTTATGAGGCCCATAGGTCGGTCACTTTAATACTTACTTAAAGCGTACAGTATGTACAACACGCTCTAACTTGTGTAAGGTTTATATAATTTATAGAATAAGGCGTTACTTTGCTCCTTATTCTCCTGCCTTTATGCCATTATAAGTGGGGTCAGCACAACTTATACAAAACATGTTGTCACATGATTTAGCTAGGCATTTTACGACGGGCCACCTGCCTGACGTCAACTTATATTATTTATTTTAATATTATTACTTTTGTAAGGTGTAAAAATGTTCTAAATTCAAATCATAGTAGTTTCTAGTTAATTTAAAATATATGTGAATAAATTTATTTAAATTAAGAATTTCCTCGTTCAATGTAAGGTTGTTTTTTAATTCGAATTATATCGAACATGTTCGAATGCGTTCATTGACACTTGCGAACATAAAAAAGGGAAGTACAAGGCCGATTGGGATCGTTGCTTTCATAAGCTAAAGTTGTGTGTACTCGTGAAAATAAAATAAAGTAATAAAAGGTTCATACATTTACAGTAATATAAACTCAAACTTCGTTATACGGCCGTTTTTTATACGGGATTTCGCTATAACGGCACTCCTTAACAAAGACGCGTTTTCGATATACGGCCTAAATGATTTGCTATAACGGCTAAACACTTTTTTCGATGTCGATATATCCTGCGGCCTGCTACTATCCTACTGGGCATAGGTCTCCTCTCACAAATTTTGAGAGAGATATATTTTAGATTTAAATGAAATAAAAAGATAAAATTTATATGGAATGATAAACCATCATACATATTTAACAAATTAAGATCCTATTGAATTTTTAATAAAATATTTAATTCCTCATACTGTTCTTCGTTTAGCGGCCAAGTTTATTGGAATGTATTTAGGCCGTAAAGCGAGGTATGGGTGTATTTGCATTAAGTTGCTGATATATGAGCAAAGCTATTGATAACAACTAGTTTATAACACACAAAGTGCGTCATTGGACCAATAGGTTGTATTCGATAACGTTTATTTGCCCAAGTGTGCGCCAAGGATGTGTTTTTGTTCGATGTGCAATAACAAGGTTAACCGGCTGAATTCGTATGTCGCACGTTTGTTGGTAACGATTTGTTAATTTTGAATATTAAATTTGGCTATGTATTCGATTATTGTTAGTCATATTTGATTATTATGGCACAACAATCACTAGCGTCATAAGCGTACATACAAAAAGTTACCGCTTCAAGTACAATTGAAATAACTAATAACTTTGACATCAACTTATACCAGGGGTCGGCAACCTTAAAAACTATACTAATATAAAGCTGAAGAGTTTGTTTAATGATTTGAACACGCTAATCTCAGGAACTACTGGACCGATATGAAAAATTATTTGAGTGTAAGATAGTCCATTTATAGTTATAAAAAAACTATAACCAGCAGATATACTCAAAAACTAATGCACTACAGAATTGCAAATTTACAAAAATATAACACTAGAAAAAAGTCTGCGATAGCATGTCTCTATCTCTTACTATTTATATGTTCAAAATTTAAATTCGGGAATAATTTTTTTTAACACACTGATTTCCACGCGTGCAAAGCCGCTGGCACAGCTAGTCCTACTAATATTATAAATGCGAAAGTTTGTGAGTATGTTTGTTACTCTTTCACGGCGAACCCGCTGAAACAATATCGATGAAATTTGGCACAAATATTCCTTATACTCCGGAATAACATATAGGCTATAGCAATCCTGTTAATTCTAAAGAATAGGATGACATTGAAAAGCGTCATCCATTATCGACTTGTTAACGCCGGAATCTAGATATAAACGTCACTTTAAAATCCGTCAATCGTAACGCCAATAACGTCAATCGATCAATCGTCGTTACAAATTCAAATATATACGTCAACTAACCATTGTACGCGCGCAACCTAATTCGTTTATGTAAAATCGTCCAAATTTGTAAATACGCAACCTGAGTTTTATTCGAAGACGCAATCATCAACAAATTCAAATTCAAAATATTCTTTATTTAAATAAACTTGTAAACAAGTGCTTTTGAATCGTCAACACTACTGCTGGTTCGGAAAGCTGTTCCTACCGAGACGAGCCAGCAAGAAACTCGGCGGTTGCTCTTTTAAAAATATAATTCTTAATACTATTTACAAACACTTAATACTAATTACAACAAGACCTATTAAACGACAACAGTCCACATGAATGAAGTCGCGGGTAAAAGCTAGTTAGAAATAAACGCTAGTAGTTTACAGTTCGTATTAGCACAGATCTCTTCTTGTATATAAACCCTGTTCGCATTACCAGCTATACAAAAACTAAATGTCAAGTCGTTCTCAACTAGTTAAGTGAAACGTTTGGTTTCCTTTTTTTCCCGCTTCAAGTTCAAGATTACCTTTCGAACGCATCGTCGTAAAACTGGATCTTTAGCGAACGTAATTGGTGTTTCGCTGACTTTTTTTGCATCGACATCACTTTATATTTGCGATATTCTTATTGTTAAGTGATGGTGTTTAACAGGTTTCGTTTGTGTGAAAGTACTTAACACTATGTTAATCTTATTCATTGAATAAAATACCTTAAAATAACAAGTCTTAGAAAAAGAGATTCAGTTATTTCTCTATAAAAGTACCTGCCCTAGATAAGTCAAGTTTTTTGCACTACATTTTTTTATTAATTATTTTTATGAATGCATTTTCTTCATTTTCCTCCTGCCCTTATCCCACTCCAAGTGGGGTCGGCACAACATGTTATAAACAAGTTTGACATGATTTGACAACGTATTTTACGACCGGGCGCCTGCCTGACGCCAACTTACCTTAGTAGTATTTTATGACATCTCGTTAAGAATTCTACATGTTTAAAACATATTGTGCCGACCCTACTTAAAGTAGGATAAGGGCAGGCTAGGCAGAATGATAGATTAAAAATTTATCTACCACATTTAACAATTTCAAAACTTGTACTATAAAATCTTACTACTACTAAGCTGTTTTCTCATATTTGAAAAAGAGCATAAAAATGGCGCTGTGACAACCCTATTCCGACATTGACACCGTTAAGGGATTCTTCCTCTGTAATATGTGGCGTGGAATACAAAAGACGCGACGTCTATCACCGCATTACGTATTCATTGAACGTCACAAAGTAGCTAATTGTCACGCGTGCAGCATTCAGATCGGATACACGAGTGGAAAATCAGTGGTATTCTAAACAAGCGAGATAACGATCGAGGCACATGTTTGTTGGGTGTATATACTGTGGAGTCGCAATACGATTACCAGGAAAACACTGATCCATGAGCAGTAGGGCCGATATTACGAACTACAATCCTAAATACAGCTTATAGTCAACACATTTCACATACAGAAAATATCCCACGCTTAGTATAAAAGTAGCTGAATTCGAAATTAGGCTTAATGATAAACCTTTTTATCTATGACATCACACTACGAACTATTAAAAACAAGTGTTTTCTTGCTCCTCCAAGTTATGGCTCTCTTTAACACTCACGAGTTTTTTAATACTAAGCAATATAAAAATCTTCTTCTCGAGAGACAAACGTTCAATAGACATTGTCCAAAAAATCTTTTTAGGGCCTGTTTCACAAGTTACCAATTAACTGTCAGAAAGCTTATGCGGAACATATCTGACACATATCTCGGAATTTTTCGTTTCTCGGGTTTCTGATAGGCTTATTCAGCATAGTCCCTAATAAGTTAACAGGTAGGTCATGTGGCTGTTATTTTGTTTATCTGCTGGATAGCCAATACCTATTTCAAAATGGCCGCGATTTTTTTTTTAATTTATCACTTTTTAGCGACATTTATCTGCTACTTAGTTTATTTGTCGGTTAACTATCCGACATTTTATAGGTAACTTGTAAAACAGGCGCTTAAAGGATTTTTACTATAGATGATATTGTGCCACTTTATGGTCGATTCACTTTATGGGTATAACCAACTGTTTTTTTGAAAGGAGTCCATTACTAATCATGGAAATTCGAAGATCGGTGGTTCTTAAAATAATATCCAATCACCGCCTAACATACCAAATACAAGTTGGTCCAATACTTCCCCACAACGCCTCAGTTCAGACAAATCCACAAAATAAGAAAATAAGGTTAAACCTATGTCCAACATATTAACGCATCTCTACATATAAATTGATGATACATTTTCCGTAAATACCGCTGAGTGGTATCTGGCTGAGTAGAATAGACAAGCCTCATTTCTTACCGAGTTTTCGTAAAATACGACTAAGATAAGTTGACGTCAAGCAGTTGGCCGGTCGTAAAATATGATACCTAGCCAAAACATGAGACATATTTGTAACACGTTGCAACTGCCGACCCCACTTAGAGTGGGATAAGGGCAGGAGGATGACATTTTCCATAAATAAAGTTTTGTTGGAATGAGATATTATTTCGATTTGTGAAAGAAGGCGTTGACTTATAATTTAAAAAGAAACAGATATGACACGAGAATTAACATCTGCATGCATATAATGATAGCATTGTTAATGGTACCATATTGTCTGTCAGCTGTATTTTGGTATCAAAGCACGACCGACTTAAGCGCAATAATTAAAATTGATCAAATCGCATTTTATAATTAATGCAAAGTCGGAGATGAGCAACACGCGGCCCTCTAAAACATGTTTAAGCGTCCCACGAAGTATTTATAAAATTGAATTAATTTTATCGACTTTCTCCCATTAACATGTTGCCATAAAATTAGCTATTATACACCGTGTGGTATCCGGCTGAATAGAATAGCACCACTCTCCTTTCTTACCGAGGTGTCGTAAAATACGATTAAGATAGGTTGATGTCCCACTCTAAATGGGGTCGGCACAACATGTTATAAACATGTTGTCACATGATTTGGCTACGTATTTTACGACCGGTCGCCTACCTGACATCAACTTACCTCATTCGTATTTTACGCCACATCAGTAAGAAAGAGGGTGGTCTATTCTTTTTAACCGGATACTACACGGTGAGTCAACCTATCTCAGTCGCCTTTTCGACAACTCTGTAAGATATGAGGGTAGTCTATTCAACTCAGCCGTATACCACACGCCGGGTCAACTTAATTTAGTCGCCTTTTACGCCACCTCGGTAAGAAATGATGGAAGGAGGGTGGTATTATGAGTTAACATTAATTATAGAAAGATATTGTAGAATGAATCATTAACAGGTAGGTAATGAATTTTAATTAAAAGTATTTATCTGTTACCAAATATGGAGTTTCAATGTAAATTTTTTCCTAAGAAATTCAATATTGTAATTGTAAACTTGGCCTTACATTCCAAGGATGCTCGATATGGAGAGAACCTTAGTTGAAATCTTTAATATTTAAATGAGTTAATCTTGTATGTATATATATATTTTCGGAATCTCGGAAACGGCTCCAACGATTTACTAAAATTCAGCAGGGGGTTTTGGGGAAGAAAAATCGATCTAGATTAGTTTTATTTAAAACAAATTTAGTTTTATCCCTGATTACGGGCTCTAAACTTTTTTGGAATTTTACGTGGAATACAATTACAATATTTCGCTGTCAAGCGTAAAGTCATGGTAGTTCATTTGGTGAACGGGCGGTCTAGAGAGGTGAAAATACCTAGGATCGAGCCCCAACCAACCTATTATTTTTTTCATTTTTTTTAATTTAATTTTTTTAACATCATTTTAAAAATTAACTAGCAAGGCTCCGTCACCCAGGTACTAAACTATTTAACTATTTAACCAAATTACATACGGTTGTATATATAGCTAGTACGGGCGATGTTCTCTCCAAAAACGGAGAGAAGAGACCGATTCTCAGCAGTGGGATAGTAACAGGCCGCTACTTACGGGCGATGTTATGTTGAGATACATTTCAACACATGAAAATAAATGAACACTTGAAGTAAATAAGGCACTAAGTACCTAAAAATTAAAATTTGAACTAAGTATGCAATTTGGTTCTGAAAGCCAATTTTAGAACCAAATTCCATAAATTTGGTTCTAAAATTGGCTTGCTTAGTTCGAATTTTAATTTTTAGGTACTTAGTGCCTTATTTACTTCAAGTGTTCAAATGATTAACATAGAACATAGTAGGGGAACCTTTATACATCAATAATTTTTTAAAACAATATTATAGAAGTCAGAGGTCAAATCAAAAATTTTTGCGATTATTGGAAAAATAATAAATAGTATCAACTAACTTGAAACTCTTTAATTAGTGCCAATATGTACATTTTCGGTGTATATATATCCATAGTAATATATAAAGCTGAAGAGTTTGTTTGTTTGTTTGTTTGTTTGTTTGTTTGAACGCGCTAATCTCTGGAACTACGGAACCGATTGGAAAAATTCTTTCAGTGTAAGATAGTCCATTTATCGAGGAAGGCTATAGACAGTAACATCACGCTAAGATGAATAGGAGAGGAGCAGCAATGAAAAATATAATAAAAACTTTAAAATTAAAAGCTTCCCTTGCGTGCGCTAAGTAAACGGTAAAAGTTATTAAAAAATCATGTACTACTAAATTGTTCCCCTCTAAAAGTACTAGGTAAATAAAAGTCCGCGACTGTATATGTCTAGCTTTTATGGTTAAACCCACTTTAACCATTTTTATGATTATCTAAATACTATAATACGGTTTTAATCTTTATACACGGGAGCCGCTGCCAATTGCTAGTAATTATTACGAATTGAAACCACATGTTGTATAGTCAAAACTGTGTCGCGTCTGTGCACACGTCAACGAGAAGATTGGAGTCAATTACGAAGTATTGCTTAAACTGTCGTACAATGACGCAACATTGGTCTCTGATAATATTCATTTTAATACAATAAGCGGGAAACTGTTTTAAGTTTGTATTTTAAAAAAAAACCTTTTCCTTCTATTACTCAAAGTTTGTCTGGAAGAGATCCCTTTTAGGGCTAAAACCGCCTTTATACATGTGCTTTTTTGATTTTTCTTTCTCTTTTCTAAATATAATTCATCATCCTCCTGCCCTTATCCCACTCTAAGTGGGGTCGGCACAACATGTTATAAACATGTTGTTACATGATTTGGCTGCGTTTTTACGACCAACCGACTGCCTGACGTCAACTTACCTTAGTCGTATTTTACGACACCTTGGTAAGAAAGAGGGTGTTCTATGCTACTAAACCGGATACCACACGGTGGGTCAACTTACCTTAGTCGCCTTTTACGACACCTCGGTAAGAAATGGGGTTAGTCTATTCTACTCAGCCGGATACCTCACGGCGGGTCGACTTACCTTAATCGCCTTTTACGACACCTCGGTAAGAAATGAGGGTGGTACTATTCTATTCAGCCGGATACCACACGGCTTCTCTTTTCTATACACTGTCCATTATATTAACCATCTTTTGACAGATTGACGATAGTGATGTCCTAAAGATTCTCGTATGCGATACCATTCCGATTATAGTACCTACTATCATTAATCGAATTACGTACCTAAGTAATTCGATTAATGATAACCTACGTAAACTAGATTACTACTTGAGAAAAGAAATTCCAACTTTGAGAAAACTTATAGTTTCTTTGAAAAGAAGTGGTCTATTTCATGGTGAAAAATCTTCTTTGGTCAAAGTTTTGAACACAATTGGCTTTTCATATAAAAAGTTAAATAAAAGAAAATTATTAATGGAACGCACAGATATAGCTATAGCACGTTGTGATTTTTTAAGAGAGGCAAAGAAAATACAAGATTGGGCAAATATTGTTTTCACGGATGAAACATGGCTCAACGCTAACCACACACTATCTCGTTTCTGGACTGATGATACTGCTGATTCCACTTCCTCAGTACCAATGGGAAAAGGTGAGCGCCTAATCATTTGCCATGCAGGTACAGCAAAAGGATTTGTACAAGACGCACTGTTGGCATTTAAATCGAAGAAATCAAATGACTACCACGAAGAGATGAATGCAAATGTGTATGAAGAGTGGTTCAAAAAAATGCTCATTTCATTGGAAGAACCATCAATAATTTTTATTGATAATGCGCCCTACCACTCCCGTCAAATTGACAAAATGCCAACACAGGCTAATAAAAAGCATGAAATAATTAATTGGCTTCGGGACAATGGAGAAAATGTGGACGACTCAATGTTAAAAGTTGAATTAATAAAAATATTAAAAACCAAAAAGAGAGCAAAACGCTATGTAATCAATGAAATGGCAGCAGAATATGGCCATACTGTTCTTCGGATTCCTCCATACCACTGCCAGTACAACGCAATAGAACTTATATGGGCACAAGTAAAAGGGCATGCTGCGAGATGCAATACAAGCCCCCCATTCACAGCGAATAAAATGTTGCAATTGCTAAAAAATGCTTGCACCCACGTAACGGCCGAGAACTGGGCAAGTGTGGTGGAAAGAACTAAAAGAGTAATATTCTCTGATTGGGAACGTGATATTGCGTTTGATAATATATTATCTACACAAGAGCTAATAATAACTGCTACTGAAGACTCCTCATCGGAGGAGTCTAGTGTTGATTATCATTCCGACGACTCGTGTTAATAAAATAAATTAAAATATCCTGATTGTTTTATTTGTATTCATGTATTAACTAAGAAGAAAGTAAAACTTTATATAATGTTATTAAATGTCTTTTAATACCCGTAACATCGATTTCTACCGATTATTTTTAATCTGTAGCATAATCGTAGTAACCCATTATGTGTGACATCACTAAGTGGGCGGTACCCATCCATAAAGTACAAATATTATTTGTATGATATTTGTACGTAAGCAATACAAAACTTAATGAGCGTGAGCTGTCAAAAGACTGATAATATGATGGACGCAGTATAAATGTATGTATAAAAAGAAAAAATAAATACAGAATCATAGGTAGTTATGAATTAACTTCGAATACAATTTTGATACTTTTTTTTCGGAGACTAACTACTTAATGCTGTTTAAGTTCCTTAAAGGCTTTTACAGCGTCACCGGGAGAGTGGGCGAGCGCAGAAGCATCGCCAGGTAACCTTTATATTTCAGTTTAAGACAACATATTTATACAGTCATAGAATTATGATACTAGAGTAGGGGAGCCAAAGACAGGTCTGCAAATAAGTGCACAATAAACTATGAGACTAAAAACAAAACTTGTTTCGTTACATCGCTTGAGTTCTGTACTTATGTACCCCTAAATTTTATATTTGGACTACAGTATTTAGATCTTTAAAAAATGGCCAAAATTTTTTAGATATTTTATTTATTCCATATTTAATTACCACTCTAACATACGAGCTAAATTAGCTTTGTTTTGAAAATAAATTTCTATTAGGTATATCGCCCTATTCTATGTTATGCTTATACAATGCTGAACACACCTAAGTCATATTATATAATTAATGATAATTCCACTTTTGTTTGAAAAATTTTAAGCTAAAACATGATACAACCGATAAACCAAAGCGCCCAAAAATTATTAGTGGCAAACCTATTTTGTACGGATGTTGCCCTATTCTACTATTTTTAAAAACTTTGACACGCTTAAGTTACATTACAGAAAAAATATTGTTATAATCCCCCACAAAAATTGCCGCGAAAATAACAAAATATTTTTTTTCATACTTATAAATTACTTTTTAAATTAAAACAGTAACTTTTAATATTTCACTACGAAATCATGTATAATATTAGGTATATAAAGATATAGGTAGGTTACGATGATTAGTAACATAATGAACGCTTTGATTTACTTAACACGTTCAGAAGCGTCTCTTGTATAATTTGAGTGACCCTGGAATGTCACTATACATCAAAGATGTTGCTTATCATAATTGTACTTAAACATTGCATAAGTAAATATCATTTTATCAGCACATTAAATCAGATTATTTTCCGTGAAATAGACTTAAAAATATTTAAAAGTTAACACACAATCTAAGTTATGTTGTCTTATATTAATTTTTAAAGTATGAATGATGAGACACAATAAGATAACTTTCACACTAACACACTTTATAATAATAGCATGTTTAGCCGTGAAAGCGAGTAACGAGATACTAAGTAAAATTTTCGTTACACTGGGTATCTAGACGCCAGACACTAAACACACTAAAACTTTTAATACACCACACAAAATAAATCCGATCAACAGCAATTCGGACGCAAAACAAGACGCACCATAATAAATAAAAAAAGTTCGTTTCGTTTTTTTTAAAGTTCGAAATATAATCACACCGGCCGTCAGGACACGTCCGCGGCCGACCGAAGCAAACAAACTTGCTATTCGGTCGTTTAAAATGTCTGGTCTTGCATTTCTTTCTATAATACGATTAATTTAAGACACTCGAACGGTGTGTAGTTTAACCCAAGCTACGATAGCATATCATGGAAGTCGCATTATACTGTAAGGAAAAACAGTCCCCGCGTAAGAAAGAGATGGCACGTGTTTATAATGGTGCACTCTTGTATGTAAAAGAGTGACGCGTATAGTTTTGAACGCAGGTACATGATAAAGGTACACAAAAAATAATCCGTCACGCATAATATTTTCTGTTGTTTGATTATTTATTTCAGAAACACAACAAAAGTAACTTTATTAGCGTAAAAAGAAGGTCTATTTTACTTTATTATACTTTAATACTACGTATAATGAATAAATTTATGGCGGGAAACTTGGATTAAGTTTAAAATCAATTGAAATAAATATTCTCGACTTTTTTTGTATTATATTTTGTTACATTATATTATGTATTATATTATATATTTATTACATTTATAATGACAAAATATATTTAGTCAAAGTTCATATATTCATAGTTATACGAAATGGAAAGCTTTTTCAATTATAGCAAGTTTATAAAATATTAAAATTAGATGATTGTCAAACACTTACCGATAATCAACAACTGGTTTCTTCTCTCTTAATATATTAGCGTTAGTCCAAACAGTGTTGTTGTTCACATATTTTTCACGTTTTAGCTTCACAACTTTTTCTGAAACTTTTGGCTTTAAAGATGGCGGTAAAATTGAATCTGGCGTTAATGACGACGGTGTGATTGGCGCAGGTGACTTCTTGATAATTTTAAGAACATTAGAGCTCAAGTCATTTTTTACTTTTTCGACAGGTTTCGGTCCTCTAGGATCTGGGGTGCTGGGTTTAGCTCTAAGAGGCCTAGTAGGTTCTAGAGGCTTTTCAAGGCGAATATTTTGAGCTCGTTCACTATTCCGTCTTCTTATCTTGTTCTCTGTTTGAGGTACTAAAAAAAATATCATTTTTAAATTTTAATGTTTAATTTTAATTTGTTTTGTTACTCGTAGTGTGTAAATTTTTGTTAAGGAACGTTGTGAACTGCGCAGGTCCTAACAACAGCAACACAGTTTCTTAATGCGGTTGTTATGGCCCAAATTTTTGCATGTATACATTTTTTCTTTCCTAATAAATATATTATTTTATATTATATTAAATTAATATCGAGTACGTAGTTCTGTTTTTAAATAATTTGCTTAATTATAAAATTAAATCAGAAGTAACAGAAAGTACATTTTAAATAATAAATAAAGCCGTTTTTTTAACTCGTTTAAAATGCATGTATTTAAATATGAATTAGTAGTAAGGGCTGAACGGTAGATAATTATGAACGGAGGGAAACTGTGGTAGTTGGGGACAATTATACCTAGGTACTTATACACATTAAATTCGCAGTGTTCGAAATTGCAGAACAAAAATATTTTACTTTAATATGAGTTTTTGGAATACCAAGTCTATTTAAAAAATTATTGTTTTATTATTGTAATCATTTTAAAACATAAAAAAAAACTGTCTTATATTTTATTTAATTAAATTAGTACATTCGATTTTTTCTGTTGTAAGTTGAAAACAAATCATACTTTTCATTGTTGTCATAATTGCTTTTAAGAACTTGAAGGTGGTAGTCTACTTATGAATCTAGAAAATTATGAAGTTTTCAGTTTTTTTTGGTTCACATTTTCGGTTTATTATGACGTTAGTTTAACCTTATTAATATTATTTATTAATATAACGCCTTATCAAGTATTTAAAAACAAGATTGTCTCCTATGCCATAATTTAGCCATAGGCAGATGAAATTCATATACCTCTTTTTGTCTAATCACACAAAAAAGAGAGACAGATAAGAAGTATCGTTTACTTTAGCTTTTTTGTCGATGGACACTTAAGCTGGCTCACTATAGCTACTCTATGGTACCATTAGTAGTATTTAAAAATACATAGACAATTTGAGAAAGAAATTAACTACCTGTTCTAGGCCGATTTCTTGTTACGGGCTTGGTCTCCGCACTACCTATTTTGGTAGTTTCTTTGACGGAGCTAAAGGAACTGGCGGCCGGTACCGCCTTACTGCGAGAGCTGAAGGTTGTCTTGAAAAAGTTGGCCGCTAAGCCTTTACGGACCGAGGATGTGGTCTGCGGATTCCTAAAACAAAATAAATCAATAAAAAAAATAAAGTACATTTGTAGCGTATTATTATCGGTCTATAGTCTATAGGAATAGAATACCTTATAAGACGATACCTTATTATAGACTATAGACCGATAATAATAAATTTTTCAGACAGTCTTTAATTTAGCCAGCGATTAATCCTGTAAAGTTCGGTGGAAATCGGGGTTTTTTTAAGTGTCAATGGCAGTTTTGTTATATGTCTACAAATTAATAACAAACTTAGCCACAGCAACGCGTAGCTAGCCCGTTAGTAGATTACCTATAAAAAAGTAAAAAAACACGCTTCCAAACTATAAAGTAAAAATCTTTAATATTTAAATGAGGTAATCTTGTATATATGTATATTTTTTCCGAATCTCGGAAACAGCTCCAACGATTTATAAATTCAGCATGTAGGGGATTTTTGGGGCGAAATTTGATCTAGGTAGGTTTCATTAAAAAAATGTCGTTTTTCCCTTGTTTTCGGGCACTGCAAAAATGCTAAAATGTAGATGTTGAATGCAAATGATATTTTTAGTTGTCACAGTTAATACTGTGCTAAACTATTGGGTGACACGGACCAAAAAAAAAATTCAAATCCGGGTTCGAGTCCCACATGTCACTTTCTTTCTTTTTTTTTAAAGGCATTTTTTATATCTTTTAAAAAATTATTACATGCCTCGGTCACCCAGGTACTAATGAATAATCAGTATTGTGAAAATAGCGTAATTTCTCCATATACGAAAAAGATGACACAAAAGGCCAGTACATCGATAATAAATTAACAGAATTATTTTTTTAAAGTTATTTATTAAATTTTATTGTCTCTCAAAGTAGGTGAAAAATAAATTCAAAGATACAGAGGAAACTAATATAAAGCACGTAAAACGATATTCAAGATTTGCATTCTTGTTTATAACATCATAAACTCAAATATGTGTATTTTGAGGTTTTTACTAGAAAACGAGCCCTAGCAAAACATAATATTTGGAATATATTGTATTTAAAATCTGCTTCACGTATTTAAACACAATATTCATAAAAGTATTTCATAAATCAACATCTACTTTACTTGTTTAAAAAAAACACTCCTCTATAATTATTATAATTAAAAAAAAAAAATTCTTTGACCACTTGAATATTTTATAGGAATCGTATATATAACGCCATCTATTGACACTCCGGCAGATTAAACTTTACCTTGTCTTGCACTAGATGGAGCTAATAGTGTATATTATTGTTTCCTGTATGTAATATTATTGTATTGTATAATTTTAACTTCGTTTATAAATAGATAATTACATTATCATTGTTAAGATAACATTATTTTTTTACATATTTGTTGTAATATAATTAAAATTGATTACTTACTGTAGTTTAATGTTATTAGGCACCCCTGGCGCCTTCTGCTGCATAACCTCCTCGATCTTGAAAATAAAAAAGAAAATCAATTTTAAACACGCACTGGACACAAAGTACTTTCACATACTAAAACGGTGCAATAAATTCACACATACTTTATGATCGCTCATAACTTCTCAGTCCATAGGATGAGAATCATGCACTTTCTAATAAATACCAATATTCCATTTACCCACAATTCGCTATCTCATCTTTATCGCTATTGATTAAGTGTTTGCCCGCATTTCACGTCATATTGGTCATGTTATTGGTGTTTATTTGGCCAACTCGAATCGCCACTTTACAAATATTTGTTTGTTTATTTATATGAAATTGTTTATGAGCCAGGTATGAACTATTTATTTATTTTTTTTTTTTATTTATTTATTTAAAAAGGCCATCAACAATATAAACACCATACATAGATACAACTACACAATGTACAACGATTATTATAATTAAGTGCTATATTAATTATAGATGGCAACAGCATGCGCAGATTGACAACAACTATATAAAGTGACAATGAACATAAACTACGTAATAAATTTGAGAAAAAAGAAGATCTAAATATAAATATAAATACAATAAAGCGGCAAAAAAGAACAATTGAAAACTATAAATATAAATATAGGAGCTATGACTGTAATTTTAAAATAGTATTTCAAGATCTCTCCTCCTTGTCTAGGAGGAAATACTGAATAATTTTGTTTCTAAAAAAGTACTCTGAATCACCCATAATATCTATAGACAGATTACTTGATAATCGGTTATAGCTACGCACAATCCTGTTAAGAGGAGAGTGATGCCCTAGATTCGTCCTAGCGACATTCTCCCAGAATAATTTCCGCGTCCCTCTAGGATACCTGCTTGGAATGGAAAAATTAACTTGCATCAAAAGAGACGGACAATCTATGGCATCTCTCAAAAGTTTGAAGAGAAACATGTTATCCAAGACACGTCTTCGATTCTGAAGCGAATTTAATTGAAAATGTGTAAGCCTTTCATTGTAGCTTTTCAATTTGCTTGCCATATTGGTTTGAAATGCCAGGTGCCAAAGGAATCTCTTCTGTACAGATTCCAGGCGCTTAACGTATACGTTGTAAAAAGGGTTCCATATCACACTACAGTATTCTAAACCCGATCTAACCAGAGCGTTGTAAAGGATGATTTTTGTTTTGGGGTCTTTGAACTCTTTGCTGTTACGTATGAGAAATCCTAGAGATTTAAAAGCTTTAGTGACAATTTGGTCTATATGAGAATTAAATTTAAGTTGTCCATCTAAAATAACTCCAAGGTCACGGATTTTATCGATTTTTTTTAATTCTACATTGTCTAGGAAATATGAACGATCCACAGGACTATGTGATCTGGTGAATCTCATATGATAACATTTTTTTATGTTTAGTTGAATGCTATTTAAATTACACCACACTAATAATCTATTTAAGTCACTTTGTAAAAGTTCTGAGTCTGATGAACATTGTATCGTCTTGTAGATTTTTAAATCGTCAGCAAACAAAAGACCTTTGGAGTGAAGAAAATTTGAGCCAATATCGTTTATAAAAATATTAAACAATAATGGTCCCAAATGTGACCCTTGCGGTACTCCTGATATGTTACAGAAATTGTTAGATTCGAAACCATCAAGGACTACTTTAGAGTACCTGTTATTTAAGTACGAACCACACCATTTGAGAAGTAACCCAGATATACCGATTTGTTCTAGTTTCTTTAAAAGAATGCTGTGTTGTACCCGGTCGAACGCTTTCGAAAAGTCAGTATATATAACATCGACAGTACCGCGTGAGTCAACAGCTTTGGTCAAATCTTGTACCATTGACAACAAATTTGTCGCAGTCGATCTGTGTTTTACAAAGCCATGTTGAAGGGGTAAAATACATTGCCTAAAATGCCAAGAAAGTGTTGGGTGCAAAAGTTGTTCAAATATTTTAGCAAAGGTGCAAAGAATAGAGATTGGCCTATAATTTTTCACATTACTTTTATCATCACCTTTGAAAAGGGGAACGACTCGAGCTTCTTTCCACATATCAGGAAATATGCCCTCTTTCAAAGAAGTGTTGTATATATATGTGAGCGGTTTTACCAAAGCAGAGGCACATTTTAATGCGAAGATTGAAGGAATTCCGTCAGAGCCAGCTCCTTTGTGTGGCTCCAGTCTTTTTAAAGCCCTGAAGACGGTTTCCTCCTCGAAAGCAACAACACAGAGATTGTCAGCTGCAGAATTACTGTTACTTGTATGGGGTGACGTATTCCTTAGACAGGATGCTGTATTGACATAAGATGAAGAGAAATGAGATGCAAAGAATTCGCAGATCGTCCGTCCCTGGGAAGAACTTTCGTTATTAAAGATCATTGTAGCTGGATAGGCACTATTGCCCTTCCGTTTCTTTTTTATAAAAGACCAAAATATCTTCGGATTTGATTTAAGTGACATTTCTAAACGTTGTATGTAAATATTGTAACATATAAGTTGCATTTTAAAGCACCTAGCCTTGAGCAGCTTAAAACTGTATACATCACGTGGGTTATAATTATATTTGCGCAATTTTATATGATATTTATATTTTTCTCGAAGTAGACTAATGAGATTCAGAGAAAACCATGGTGGATATTTAGTAGTCCTTTTTTTAGATTTTGGAACTCGTTTCAAAATAATTTTGTTAATGTGGGTATAAAAAATAGAAACCATCTCATTAACGTTGCTACAAGATGAGAAAATTTTATCCCAGGCTATACTATTGATATCATCCAATATTGATACATAATCTGCTTTAAAAAATCGTAAACGCTTACAATTATCTGAGGCTTTTAAAAATAAATGTTCTTTTAAAGTAATGGTAAAAAATAGCGCGGGATGAAATCCATCTATAGAACAGAGTGTATCAATGCACTCAGATAAATTGTTTACTGTATCTGTGCTTAAAACGAGATCCAATATCTTACCCTTATTGTTTGTTACATAATTAAATTGATTTAGGGCATTAAGAGATAGAAAATCCAATAGCATGTTAGCATGTGAGCTGTTTTTGGGATTGGCACATGACCGGCGGCTATCTGAGTTAAAAGTCCAATCAATACAGCTGAGATTAAAATCGCCCACAATTAGGTGGTTCGTAGATTTACATGTACTAAGAATCCGACTAGTATTATTAATGTAATGTTCTAAGATATGTTTCTGAAGTGGAGGAGGTAGGTATACAGTACTTATAAGGAATTCGTCAGACATTTTATGTGAATTAAGCGGAGATAACCCTATCCAAAGATCTTCACATTTAGATTCAAAATCATAAATACGCCTCGATTTTAATTGCTTAGTTACTGCAATTAAAACACCTCCGCCATCTTTAAAAGCATGAAACCCGCTGCTCTCGCGATCTCTCCTATAGACGTTATACCTATCGTCAAAAAGCTCAGAATCAAAGACGTACTTATTCAACCATGTCTCTGTCAATACAATAATATCATAATTGCTACATAATATATTATTAAAAAACTCATTTGTTTTTGTACGTAATCCTCTCACATTCTGATAATAAATATTTAAATTATAATATTTAACAGATATAATGACAATAACATGTTCTAATTATACGAGTGTGAATAATAATTTAAGTAAGACTAGACAAACTGTCCATATTACGAATGTGAATGTAAGTAGAACCTTCAGATTTTCTCATAAATATTTTGCCATCTCGGACCCAAACAAAACGGTATGACAATTCTTTAGATTTTGCACGGGCAGCAGCATGCAGAGCTTTATTTTGAAGAGTGAGATGCTCGCAGATATAAACAGGGTTCTTCTTATCAGTAGCTATTCCTAGATGCATTGCGCAGAGTTTATCATTCGGGTTATCCTTATTGTAGCGGACTGCAGCACCCAAGAAATTGTCCCTTAAACGTGGACTACTGAATTTGACCAATATTGATCGAGGACGAGTACTGGTGTTATTTTGTTTTGCAATCCTGGCGCAGTAGTGAATGTCAGTTTCTTGAATTGGACACCTAATAGCAGTTGCTAGCTGCTGCACAGTTTTAATGAGGTTTTAATTTTAAATTTAAATTAATTTCAAAGTATGTACATAAGTGACTCTTTCACACCTAATTCACTGGACCAATATTCATAAAATTTGGAACAATTAATTATACACCAGAGCAACATATTAGATAAAAAATTGTCATTTTATTTCAGAAACGTGAAAAAACATATTGCAATGTTGAGTACTTGAACGCTTAGTTAAGGGCGAAGAAAGTCACGGATACCACTAAAGTAAAAAAGTAAAGTAACGGCCTGTTACTATTACAATGCTGGGTGTACGTCTCCTCTCTCCGATTTTGGAAAGAAGGATTGGAGCTAAAACCTACCACGCTGCTCCATGCGGATTGATAGGTCACACATATCTCCAGAATTCTCTAGAGATTTGCAGGTTTCCTCAAGACGTTTTACTTTACAGAAAAGCGTGTGATAAATTGCTAATAAAAAGTAATTGATGCATGTCTGGGGTTTGAACCTGTCACTCGAAGGAGGACGTTACTTCTAATCTATTTAATTTCGGGATCGGTGCAGGGCGGTCAGCTTTTATTCTAGACTATTCCACCCATGTATTAGGCGTTACTTTGCGGAGATCCACAATACAAAAGTAATAATGAAATTATTTTGCTATAATCCGCGTTGGAAAGTTTATGTAATGCACATTTAGCACTATATCATATCTACATTCAGCATTATGTGTATTATCATCATCTTCCTGCCCTTATCCAACTCTAAGTGGGATCGGCACAATATGTTATAAACATTTTGTCATGATTTGGCTGCGTATTTTACCACTGGCCGTCTGCCTGACGTCAACTTACCTCAGTCGACTTATTTTGCGACACCTCGGTAAGAAATGAGGTTGGTAATATTCTATTCAGCCGGATACCATACGGCGTTCAGCATTATATGTATATATTTTCTACTATCACTGATTATAAGAAAATAATTTCATTATGACTTGAGTCATATGGTCTCACCGCTGATCAGACAGATTACTTCTGAACCTCCTGCCCTTATCCCACTCTAAGTGGGGTCGGCACATGTTATACATGACATGTTATCATGATTTGGCTGCGTATTTTTCGACTGGCCGTCTGCCTGCCGTCAACTTACCTTAGTCGCTTTTTGCGACACCTCGATACTCAACGGACTATTCTACTCAACGGTCTACTCAACGGTCTACTCAACGGTCTACTCAACGGTCTACTCAACGGTCTACTCAACGGTCTATTCTACTCCGGATACCATACGGCGGGTCGACTTACCTTATTCGCCTTTTAAGACACCTCGTTAGGAATGAGGGTGGTCTGGTCTACTCAACGGTCTATTCTACTCGACCGGATACCACACGGCGGATCGACTTACCTTATTTGCCTTTTACGCAACCTCGATAAGAAATGAGGGTGGTCTGGTATACTCAACGGTCTATTCTACTCGGCCGCATACCACGCGGCGGGTCGACTTACCTTATTCGTCTCTCGTTAAGAAATGAGGGTGGTCTATTATATTAAGTCGGATAACACACAGCGTAGCTATCACAGTTTAGTTGTTAAATAATTAAAAAAGAGACATTACCACAACAAAATTGTACTGCCGCGTCCTTTGAACTCTAGTCCACATGTTAGTAAATATTTGTAATATAATTAATGTTCTTTTAAGTAATTAACAATTACTTTTTCTCAGTAAGAACAACATATTACAAGTTATTTGTAACCATTTGACAAATACTAATGTCTTTATGACGTAAATCAATATTACGAAGTAGGTAAGCTTTTGACCGCAAAGTGGATGACCTTCTGTTATGAAGATTAATGTATTTTTGTTTGTTATAAACTATTCTATTTTTTGTGCATAAAAGTATATATAATTCCGCCATATGGTATCCGGTTGGGTAGAATAGACAAACCTCATTTCTCACCGAGATGTCGTAAAGGGCAACTAAGGTAAGTTGACCCGCTGTGTGGTATCCGGCTGAGTAAAATAGATCACTATTATTCTTAGCGAGATGTCGTAAAAGGCGACTAAGGCATGGCGACCCGCCGTGTGGTATCCGGTTGAGTAGAATAGACCACCCTCTTTCTTACCGAGGCGTTATTCAATACGACTAAGGTAACTTGACGTCAGGCAAGCGGCCGTTGTAAAATACGTAACCAAATCACGTGACAACATGTTTATAAAATGTGCCGATCCCACTTAAGAGTGGGATAAGGGCATGAAGATAATGATGATGAATATATAGTAATTAATAATTTAAAGTACTTGTAAAGAAGTATTTTGTAAATACCAGTTCCCTAGATAAAAATATACATAGGTATATAAGGTGTAAATTAAAAACCTAACTCCCACATTTCATGTGAAGTGACAACGAATTTGCGCATTTATAATTCTTAATTTACAGTCCAAGTCAAAGATTACAGAAAAGGCGATGGAGCAATTAAAATTATTATTTTACGACGCTTGATAACGTTGTCTTTTGGCGTAAGCATATGTAATAATTAATAATGAATCATAAATTTAAGGTTTTAATTACAGCTTTAAATTATCATAAGTAGGAAATATACAGAGATTTATCGGTTCATAAAAATACTGATTTAAATTTCGAATCTTTAAAAAATTATATTTTAGATAATGTTTATAGAATAAGGCGTCATCTTTGTCTAATCACATATAAAAAAGAGAGACAGATCATCATTTCGTTTCTTTATTGTAAAACGGAAAATTTTAGGCTGGCTTTCCTATTCTAGTATGGGTAAGGCCTCTATAATATGTCTATGAGTAACTCTTATCGGCCTATGTTCAGTCACTATTTTAGTGAGTAGTCTTTGTTCAGTCATGATGCTTGAATTACGTGTCATAGCCAACAGGATTTTTTTTTAAATATATAAATTATTATACAGTGACGTACGTGTAATAATTAAATATGTAATTGAACGTTTTCTTCTGTTTATTTATTATGTAATCTATATATATAAAAGAAAGTTGGTCTTAGTTACACTATTTATAACTCAAGAACGGATAAACCAATTCGGCTGAAAATAGGTGTAGAGGTTGCTTAGAACCAGGAGACGGACATAGGATGCTTTTTATCCCGTTCGACCGCATTTATTTTATCCCGTCAAGTCACTATAAAACGTGGTATAACAAAAATGACTATGACATTGAATAACAAAAAGCAAATGGAAATAAATCACTGGAAGCACTGGAATACAAAACATAGATGACAGCTAAACGTAATTTTGTCTTTGGTGAAGTATGGTAAAAAATTTGACAATTATGTTGATAATTTGTAAAAATAAAATACTTAATAATTGTTTTTCTCCAAATTTAACGCTTGCGGGTCGCGGGCAGTAATGAATAAATCAAAACTACTGGATCGATTTTAATCATTTTTTTACACTGACTGACATGGGATATATATTTTATACCCGTGCGAAGCAGGGGCAGGCCGCTAGTAATAGTGTAAATGTAAGAATTGCTGAAATACAAATTACCGTGTTTTGTAACTAGTTATAAGTATTATTTATTGAAAAGAGCAACCGCCGAGTTTCTTGCTCATCTCGGTAGGAACAGCTTTCCGAACCAGCAGTAGACTTGACAATTCAAAAGTACTTCTTTACAAGTTTAGTTCAATAAAGAAATTTTGTATTTGAATTTGTACTTCATCTTGGTCAGTCGAAGTTTTGAAATACGATTTCGAGAAGGACTTAAGGAGACGAGCGAATAGGTCAAGATCTATAAGGCAATACCGATAGTTTCCATCAATAACTAACATCGGTATATTAAAGAATTTCCACAAATACACAACATGCTCAGTACGAAAAAAAATTATATAAAATATATATATATATATATATATATATATATATATATATATATATATATATATATATATATATAAAAATATATATATATATATATATATATATATATATATATATATATATATTGTAAGATATGAAACACTGAGTAAGGAGGGGATGCAGATAATACGTCATCCATGAAGTATAAATAGTGCTGTCCGGTACGTGGACGCGCATTCCGCTGTTTGACTTCGTGGTGAAAAAGTGTTAGTGTACAGTGTTAAGGTGATCGGCGTGATTCAGTAAGCATTGTCGTTTATTTTTCTCCTTGTATGCTGTTATGTAAATTAAGTTATCAAAAACTAATGTTAAATAAAGAAAATTATAAGTTAAGTGTTTTGATCTTTTTTTTTTTAATTTAATTTGGATTGAGTTCCTAAAATCAGAAGAGGGGATCGGTCTACCCTAGGCCTATCCTGCTTCGGCATCCATTATCTTGTAGTTTTTGTTTTTGATAATTTACAAAGCAGCATCTTTGAGAGTATTTCAATTTTATTTTGTGTTTTGTGATTAATTCCAAAATGGGCGGTAGATCTCCGGAAAGATCTCGTAAAAAATCACGCCGACACCGTACACAAACACCTTCGCGCCCGCGTTCGCGATCACGTTCCTCGAAGCATAGGTCGCCATCCGGTGATTGTGCGAGTAGTTCGATTAATGAAAAATTAGGTGCTATTCTTAATCGTTTAGAAAAGCTTGAAAATAATCACATAACTTCAACAGAGTCTAGTATCGTTACTTCCAACAGTAAAACGGTAATTTCATCGGGTATAAACGCAAATACAGATGAAATTGTTAATAATAATTCCAATGTTTTACTCCATGATAATAATTCGACGGTAGAAACTGTTCAGTCTAATTGTAATGACGCAGATGTTAATTCGCCCTCGGTTACTGCGGAGAACCATACAGTGAATAATGAAAGTATTCCGGGTACCTCTGTACAGACTCTGGTAGAAGCGATTAAATCATTTAATTCGGTCCGCAATCAAAGTTATTTTGTATCGAATTTTGATCCATCTATACATGACATAGATCTCTGGTGCGAAGAAGTTGACAGGGCCTTAGTTGCAAACGGTTGGACTGACCATGAATGTTTATCGCGTGTTGCGTCATGTTTAAAGGGCGATGCTAAAACGTGGCTTCACGAATGGGTTACTAGAGATAGAACGTGGACTAATTTTAAAACAGAATTTAAACCTCTTTGCCCGCGAAGGTTAGATTATGCCAATATTCTATACGAAGTAATGAATACTACGTCCGATAAATTTCTTACTTATGCTGAGTATGCTCGTCGCGTAGTATTACGTTTACGAATCGTGAAGGGATTGAGTGAAGAGTTAATGACATTAATAGTAATCAGAGGTATAACGGACCCTCAAATACGGGCGGCGTGCATTAATGCAGATCTATCACCTAATAAAATTGTGCCCTTTTTACAAAACTATACGAAACCTAGTCAACCCAGGCAAGACACACGTCACTCCATACAACATAACAAACTGTCACATCCGCCTCGTTCTATTCTAAAGTGTTTTGTTTGCAATAAAACGGGCCATAAGAGTTACCAATGTTCTAAAAGAATGAAAACTGAAAGCGTAGAACCAAAACCAGAGCCAGCCTCAAAAGTAGTAGGTAATCGTAAAATATGTGAGTTTTGCAAAAAACCGGGACATACGGAAGACACTTGTTTTGCGAAAGACAGATCGCAATCGCGTAACAAACGTAACGTTAACCTATGTCGCGAGTATTTTAAAGCGGTTTCAAAAAATAGCGATATAACTACGGCTGTAATCGACGGCATCCCAGTAGATGTACTCATTGATAGTGGTGCTCTTAATGTATCTCTGATTTCGGATAATGTTTTAAAATACTTCTCTTGTCAGAAAAAGCCGACGTTATGTAAATTGAAGGGAATTAGCGATCATGAAATTACTTGTAGGTATTACGTAACTCTTACTATTGAATTTAGTCAAATTTCCATCGAAGTAGATTTAATGGTTGTTCCTTCTGCGTGTATGAGTACACCGATAATTATAGGAACAGATGTTCTAAATCGTGATGGAATAACGTACGTGCGTACTAAACATGAGCAGTATTTAACGAATACTTGTAAAAATATAATACAGGCGTGCGAGGTTAAACAGTCTGAAATACCAGAAATTAACACTACAATTCGTGGTGAATCATTTGAATGTTTAAAACATGTTGTAAATGAGTTTTTAGAGTTTTTAATATCTGGCACTGCTACGACTACAGTCACTTCGGGTAAAATGACGATTACATTAAAAGATGAATCTCCAATCGCGTATCGTCCATATAAATTATCGCATCAGGAAAAACTGAGGGTCCGGGAAATAATCAGTGATTTATTGAATAAAGGCATAATTAGAGAATCAATATCGGAATATTCTAGCCCGATCATTTTGGTTAAAAAACGGGACGGATCGGATAGGCTGTGTGTAGATTTTCGCGCGTTAAACAGGGTGACGGTGAAAGATCGCTACCCTCTCCCTTTAATAGACGACCACGTAGATAGACTTGGCGGATTCAAGTATTTTTCTAGTTTGGACATGGCCACTGGTTTTCACCAGATACCTTTAGATGAGTTGTCTATAAGTAAAACTGGGTTCGTTACCCCAGAGGGTCATTACGAGTACGTTAAAATGCCATACGGTCTTGCTAATGCCCCGATTGTTTACCAGCGTATTATAAATAACACATTGCGTCATCATATAGAGGCTGGTAATGTTCTTGTTTATATTGACGATGTGCTTCTTATGAGTTCTTCGGTGCCTGAAGGCATAACGCTTTTGCGCGGTGTCTTACAAACTCTTACTAAGGCAGGCTTTTCTATAAATCTCAAGAAATGTTCATTTCTAACCACTGAGGTGGAATATCTCGGTAGATTAGTTAGTGAAGGTCAGGTCAAGCCGAGCCCTCGTAAAGTTGAAGCTCTAATTAATGCACCCATCCCTATAAATGTAAAACAGGTGCGTCAATTCCTAGGTTTGGCTGGGTATTTCAGGCGATATATAGAAGGTTACTCCTCCAAGACCGCTTCCATTGCAAGATTAACTAAAATAGGTGAAAAGTTTGAATGGGGAGAACAACAAGAACAGGCTCGACAGTACGTTATTACTTGTTTGACTAATGACCCAATTCTTGCAATATTCGATCCAAAGTTACCAACTGAACTGCACAGTGATGCTAGCAGTGTTGGGTACGGGGCCATCTTATTCCAAATTCATTCTAATAACATAAAGCGGGTAGTAGGATACTACAGTAAAGTGACTCAAGGTGCCGAGTCTAGATATCACTCGTATGAACTTGAGACCTTGGCGGTTGTCAAAGCATTACAACATTTTCGGCATTATTTAGTTGGAATTGATTTTAAGATAATGACGGACTGTAATGCTCTTAAAGCAACTGAACGTAAAAAAGATATTCTGCCCCGTGTTGCACGTTGGTGGATGTATTTGCAAGATTTTACGTTTACCATCGAATATAGAAAGGGTGTCAGTATGTCTCACGCTGACTATCTCAGTCGTAATCCTGTATTGACCAAAGTAGTTAACCAAATCCACCCTCGTAATTGGGCACATATCGCACAAGCCGCTGATAATGAGACTCAAAATCTCGTCCAAAAACTACAAGACGGTGAATTAGATTCTAGACGGTACGTCTATAAGAATGATCTCCTTTATTATCGATATGCACCTACAGGCGAAGAATCGCGTTTGTTAATTTACATTCCCAAGGGTCATCGCTTAAGTCTATTAAGGATATTTCACGATGAGCATGAGCATATCAGTTGTGCAAAAACATTGGACCTCATATTAAAACATTTTTGGTTCCCGGGTCTTAGACAGTTTGTTAGTAAATATGTAGCACACTGTTTAATTTGTATTTCAAAGAAAAGGGTTCCTAGAGCTCCTCATCAATTCATAACGTCTTGGGAAAAATCGGATATTCCCTTTAATAGTATTCACGTCGACGCTTTGGGACCATTGCCAGTGTCTCAGGGCTATAAATTTGTACTTGTACTAGTGGATGCATTTACAAAGTACTGTTTGCTATATCCTATGTGTAGACAGGACGCGGACGAGTTAAAAAAAATAATGGGCAACGCTTTTTCGTTATTCGGTGCACCAAAGCAACTTATAACTGACCGCGGACGTATGTTCGAATCCGCAAATTTTGTAAACTGGGTCAAAGAGCAAGGATGTGATGTTCATCATATTACACCAGAGATGCACCACTCCAATGGTCAAGCGGAGCGATATATACGAACAGTTTTGAACATGATACGTATCGAGGCAAATCATAACAATGCATCTTGGTCTGACGTTTTGGGAAAGTTGCAGTTGGTGATAAATGTTACAAAGCACAAAACAACTCAAGCTTCAGCTTTACAACTGTTAATTGGTATCGATGGCACGACTCCTGTAATCCGAGCTTTAATTAGAGATTTGTCAGTGCAAGATGCCCGACCAAACCGTCAAGCCTGGCGAGAAATTTGCAGGAGTAGAGCTGCTGATCTTCTAAAAGAAAATCAGGCACGACAGGACAAAACTGTGAACGAGCATAGAAGACCAGCTCGCGTTTTTAAAGTAAACGAGTTTGTTTTCGTTATCAAGAATTCTCAGGCCACTGGGAAACTTGATCCATGTATGCGAGGTCCGTACAAAGTATTGCAGGCTTTACCGAGTGGCCGGTACAAGCTGCAATTACTAAGTGGTTCTTATGGGAAGACCACGCAAGCGGCAGCCGAATATATGGTGCCGTGGAGAGGAGAGTGGTGTCCTGAAACATGTGCTGATTTCTTTGAATGTAAGTTAATAAGCATTGACTTGTTTCAGTTGGCTGCTTTTATCACAGTGAGCACTAAGTGTGTCTCACAGTGATTTTAAAATGGACGCTGCATGTATTCCATGTATGTGTTCCATAGTGAGCGCTGCGTGTGTCTCACGGGGTTATCTTATGGACGCTGCGTGTGTTCCATAGTGAGCGCTGCGTGTGTCTCACGGGGTTATCATAATGGACGCTGCGTGTGTTCCATAGTGAGCGCTGCGTGTGTCTCACTGGGTTATTATAATGGACGCTGCGTGTGTTCCATAGTGAGCGCTGCGTGTGTCTCACGGGGATATGTTAATGGACGCTGCGTGTGTTCCATACTAGGAATGGTGTGTTAAGTCGTGTGTGCGAGTTATTGTCAGAAAAGATAATGAGATTAACTGTGTGAGAGTGTTAATGAGACGTCTCATAGGCAGATGATGTATGTTTGTATGTTTTTCAGTGTATGTGAATTGTGAAATTTATGAAAGGTGGCGAAGGAAGATGGAAATGTATGTATGTGAAATGTATGTAATGTCTATGTATTTAATTCATGTGCAATTTTAGATGATGAAATTGAGGACTCTGAGGCAGGTCCGTCTGGGCAACAGTGTGAGGGGCAGTCCGCAGAGATAGACGTCTTTACGGATAAAACGTTCAATGAGGTGAGAGGCAGCGGTTCAATTCAACCCGCTGAGCAGCCACGTGGTGCCGGGGATAATAATGAGATCCAGGTTGCTGTCGAGGACGAAGCACTGTCAGGAGAGGCCGTGTAAGATATGAAACACTGAGTAAGGAGGGGATGCAGATAATACGTCATCCATGAAGTATAAATAGTGCTGTCCGGTACGTGGACGCGCATTCCGCTGTTTGACTTCGTGGTGAAAAAGTGTTAGTGTACAGTGTTAAGGTGATCGGCGTGATTCAGTAAGCATTGTCGTTTATTTTTCTCCTTGTATGCTGTTATGTAAATTAAGTTATCAAAAACTAATGTTAAATAAAGAAAATTATAAGTTAAGTGTTTTGATCTTTTTTTTTTTAATTTAATTTGGATTGAGTTCCTAAAAATAATATATATATATATATATATATATATATATATATATATATATATATATATATATATATATATATATATATATATATATATATATATGGGACACATACCCACGGTTGTCCGTCCCCAAAGTACGTAACTTAATACTTGTGTTATGGGTGACAAACAAGTGGTAAATATATACATATATTATTTTAAATACATACTTAAATACAAATACACACCCAGGCTCAAAGAACCAACAAATTGTTTTGTGTAGCCTAACCGCTAATCGCTTCTATTCTGCGCCATACAATCAACCCACCTACACCCTTATCGAACAAAATCCAAGCCGTTGAACCCTCCCCGTGATATCACGCAATTTCCATATTCCGTACCTCATGACATCAGATACAATTTAATTCAGTTGCAGAAAATTTTGTTTAGAGTAAATCATTATTTATCTACGTATTTTATGTGGTTAGATTGATACAAAATATACACATTAGTAGAAAGGTCTTATCTATATACTTAAGGTAAGACTAGGGTTGCCACCTTTTTTTTGAAGAATAACAGTATTTTTCTTTTTAAATCAAAAAAATATAGTTCTTTTAGGAAATTCAGGAAAAAAATAGTACACATCTATTTTCAATCATTATTTATTTTTCCATGATTATTTATTATTACTTTTCGCTGGACAATGACAAAGAAGTTAGTTACTAACTAACTAAGTCCCGTAAATACATGAATGAGTTTCGTTCAAACATTCCCTACGCAGTGCTGCGGGTGCGTTCCATTCAGAGTTGATTAAAAAAAATCGCGACTATTGATTTACCGATAAAAATATAGTATTTTTCGTCCTATATTGTTTTTATATAATATATAGTACAATTAACTAAAATATAGTACGATACTATATAATATAGTACGGGTGGCAACCCTAGGTAAAACTCCAAAAGCTATCACTCTGAATGTGATTGATTTTTTCAAAATCTACTAAGCGGAGCTTATTGCGGTTTTTACTAAAAGATAGTGCAATACTTCTGGAAGGTTTAGGTTAATAGTACATTATAGTTTTATTCATCATCTTACTGCCCTTATCCCACTCTAAGTGGGCATAACATGTTGTCACATAATTTGGCTACGTATTTTACGATCGGCCGCTTGCCTGACATCAAGAGGGTGGTCTATTCTACTTAATTGGATACCACACGGTAAGTCAACTTACCTTAGTCGCCTTTTACGATACTGCGGTAAGAAATAAAGGTAGTCTATTCTACTCAGCCGCATACCACACGGCGGGTCGACTTACCTTAGTCGCCTTTTACGACACATCGGTAAGAAATGAGGGTGGTACTATTCAGCCGGAAACAACACGGCGTAAAAGCCCATTATTTTACGTAGGTTCTATAACACACTTGGTTCTTATAATTTTCATACTTCAAAAGTAACAGTTATTTTGTCGTCCTTCATAGATGTACGAGAATGTTCGAAAACAGAATTAATCTTAACGCACGATAAGATTAGATAAGTGATCAAGGTCCTGGTTTGGTTAGTGTAAAAAAGACATATTAAATATCTCCTATATTGTAGATACATTACGATCTGAAGGAGTATTTATTAAACACTAGCAATCGCCAGAGGCTCAGCCCGCGTGGAAAGTTTAAAACCGTTATATAGTCTTTTGATAACCATAAAAATGGTTAAAGTGGGCTAACCTTAAAAGCTAGACATACGTTGTCGTGGACTTTTATTAAGAACTTTTAGAGCGGAACAATTTTGTAATACATGTTTTTTGACTAACTATTACCGTTTACCTAGCGCAAGCAAGGAAAGCTTTATATTTTGCCGTTTTAGTACTAGTTTTTATTGCTGCTTCTCTTCTATTTATTTTAGCATGATGTCATATAACCTATAGCCTTACTCAGTAAATGGACACTTATACTCAAAGAATTTTTCAAATCGGTCCAGTAGTTCCTGTGAATAGCGCGTTCAAATAATCAAACAAACAAACTCTTCAGCTTTATATTAGTATAGATTACTTGTAACATTGTCTGATACGACGCTGTTCTGCAACGCTGGCCACAAAATAGCGTCTTAATCTTTTAACATTATAACAACGATATATTTCCTTTATATTTTTTCAATAAATAAGAAACGATTATCTCAATAGTCAATCAATTTTTTTTTTTATATATTGTCAACTCAGCGCACGAATAGCGATTACGTCAAATGGCACTACCACTCTCCTCTCCGCGCCGCACCGCACCTCGTTACAGTCTTCACGTCTCTATGGTATATCTGTCCTTCTTTTACTTCCGTTACACATAATTTAACTAACAATTTTTTGGTCGCAAAACGTTTTAGAGCCAACCAAAACCTTAATATTTACCTACCCATTTGAAAGTACGTCTAATATATTGTTACAACATGTTTTTAATACGACCTTCTTCATAGACTTGGCGATTAATATGAAAAAGCATTGTGGCTGTCATATATTTTTATGTGTCATTCATTGAGTTGTAGCGAAAGAGTAAATGGGTTGACTCTGGGAAAACTGCTTTTTATTTATTGAATAAGAATAAAGGAGAAATATTATCGCCGTTTATTATATTCAGAAGTGGGATGTAACCTAAACTCACAAATAGAGTGGACAAAAGGAATATCTGGATTTTAAGAGTTCAAAGGAAAAACAAATGACGATCAATATCTTGAGACGACGCGGAGAGTGCGAATTTCGCATAATTTGAGAGATAGTTGCGATATGCGATGCTATGGAATAAAAAATAGAGTTTTTATTGGAGAGATTATTGATGGTAATTGGTATTCGGTTAATTAATTCTGTGAGATCAACGTGACGATGTGCTATGTGAGGCCTTAGACGCGCCCGTGACTTTTGTTCGATGGAACTGTCAGCTAGAATGACGATTGTTCTCTGGATCTTTCCAGTTGTAACGATTGTTTTCTAGACTGTGGACATCTGCAACGACTGTCAGCTAGGCTCTGCCTAGAAGTGGTGATTGTTCTTTGAGCGTTATCATTTGCGAGTCTGTTTACGTGTGTATCTGCTGAATTGGTTGCCACTAATTGAGCTGTGTTATGCCATGACAGTGATTGAGGGTGAGCTTGAGGTGCGAAATGCTTATGGTGCGAAAAGCTTAAGGAGTTGAGGAGTTGAGCTTAAAGAGTTAAGCATAAAGCGTGAGCTTAGAGTTGAGCATAAAGCGTGAGCGTAGTCCTATCATGTCATGGCATGTGCGGTTTTCTTTTACAGATGAAAAGAGCATGTATTGAGTTTCTTGCCGATTCTTCTCAGTACAATCAGCATTCCGAATCGGTGGTAGATTCATTCCCAGAAGTCAGCTTATGAGATTTGCGGGGCCGCAAATGTTGTCAGGATGGTCGACTGTTACAACATGTTTTTAATACGACCTTCTTCATAGACTTGGCGATTAATATGAAAAAGCATTGTGGCTGTCATATATTTTTATGTGTCATTCATTGAGTTGTAGCGAAAGAGTAAATGGGTTGACTCTGGGAAAACTGCTTTTTATTTATTGAATAAGAATAAAGGAGAAATATTATCGCCGTTTATTATAATATTGTACAATTACTGTGTATCTTGCCTTATTTGCCGCATGCTAATGGCATTCTCATTCAGTATTTGTTAACCTTAAATAAAATTATCATTTAATATACTGAACAAAATTCTTTGCTGAATAATTTTATCATTTTTTCTAAGCTAGCTTGTTCATTATGGTTTGATGTTGCTCGTATATTTACCAACAACGTACAAGCAAACTAAAGCGTTAGAAATTAGTCGTTCTTTTTATATCTCTTATATTCATATCGTTTTATATCCTTTTTTTATATATATATGCCCACGTCTTCATCCGCGTGGAAATTAGTGCGTGACAACAAAGTATTTCCCGCGTAAATTAGGACCCTGCGCGAATTTTAATAGAATGTGCTATTAACTTAATCTTTCTATAAGAAAATAAATCTTTTAGTAAAAACCGTATAAAAATCCGTGTAGAGTTTGAGAAAGGCTTTTGGGGACTTTGATTTATAATATGTATAGATTGATTCAAGTTCAAATTTAAAATATTCTTTATTCGAGTGGACCGTTTCCAGTACTTTTGAATCGTCAAATGTTTTTAAGAAGCTACCACTGATTCGGCTATTTGCTCCTAGCGGGAAGAACCAGCAAGAAACTCGACGGATAATATTTTCAACAAAAAATAATTACAATTTTATTAATGGTTACAAGTTAATGTTGCAGCTTGGTGAGTAGCTGACTGCAGTTAAGATATACTACTACCACTCGATTAGATGTGAAAGTGTTGATAGAGAGATAGAAAGACAGAGGGACAGAATCTACTATATTACTACTACTAAATACTAATATTAGTATAAACTCTGAATATTCAAAAGTCAGGTCTTTTCATTATTTTGTAGGACAAGAGCGTCTACTTGTCCCATATTAAGACTACCTGACAGGCTTTACCCGCACTAGGCCGTTATAAGTGGATCATTGACATAGTACAGGGAAGTGCACCGCATTGTACAGTTTCTCGCAATTAATTTTTCGTATAGTAAATAATCTACATATCAAAATGTAAAGCAGAAAATTTGTGTCCCTTTACACAAAAATTACGCGAAAGAGCAAAAAATTTCCACAGTTATATAGTAGTTTATTTAGAGCGAGAGTCCAGAATATTGATAAAAAAAAACAAATCATAAGACACTGTAATTCACATGGACGTAGTATATACGTAGTATGTATTCTTTATCCAAGGTAATTCATTTGACACACACATAGATATAGTATATATTTTTGTTTATGGTTAGTCTGTGGTCAATTCAGATAAGATGAATATTATTTGTCTATGGTCATTTATCATATACTAATGATTCAAGGTATTCCTTATTTCAGTTATTATAAATTATGGCTATTTCGTCCACAGATCGACAGCTAGTAGTTTTGATTGATGTCAATTTTGTTGTACATTCCAATAGGCAGGTGTATTTATTTCGTAGCAACTTGCGATACCTATAGATTAATATGTATTAATTGCAGTAGTTAAATGGTTTGTACACAAAGACAATATCTATTTTCTACAATAATAGAACAATTACCAGTAATAAGTTTAAGTTAACTCTTAATTATCTATTAGATTAACCTTCAAGTGCTATGTACTTTGTTGTAAGACTAAAATTAAAAGCATTTCATTTCATTCAGCATATCGCCCTTTCAATGAAAGACACGTGAATTAACATCAATGAAAGTAGGTTTAACCGTGTTTCCATTCTTGAATAACATTTCACATCCTGTTGATAAAGATAGTAGAATTCATATGTCACGAATAATGAGCATCCTTGGCGATAAGTTTTTATGTTTTTTACAATTAATATTGTAAAAATGAGTGGTGAAGCGAGGTGTGCATAGATAATATATAGGATATAGATGAGAAACTTGATTTTAGTCAAGTAATGAGAGGAAACTGTTTTACGTCCCGTCTCAGAGATGTCACTGCAATGTTATCGTATCAATCCATTTGATGGCGCTGCACTGCAGTACAAGTGACCTATTTTTATAGCGGATAAAATATGTAGATACTCGAGCCAAATTGTACACATAAAGAATTAAAGACAACAGTCTTATTCTATTTTTATATATAGGTATATATATATTCAGCTACTTTGACGTTAAGTAATTATCACGTTCTAACTTGTTTGGAATATATTGTAATGTTTGTGTATTGCGTGCTGTAAGAACATCAGTGAGTCAACAGCTACTAGGAAAGTTTTATAGCATTTAATTTCAGATTATCGTCATTGTTATGTTTACTTAAAGTAAGTAGCACCTGGGTGACCGAGCGTTCGAAGATAAAATATGCAAAAAAAAGGGGTGCTAATAACATACGCATTATACCAGGTATTTTCACTTCTTCAGTCCGCTCGTTATCCACTGAGCTATCACAACTTTAGAAATGACAACTAAAATATCATTTACATTTTAACTTTTATTCAGTGGCTGAAAACAGCAATAAAAAAGGGGTTTTTTTTAATGAAACCTAGCTAGGTTTCCTTTTTTCCCCTCAAAAACCCTTTAAATGCTGAATTTAATGAAAATCGTTGAAGCCGTTTCCGAGATTCGGAAAATATAGACTCATCTAAATATTAAAGATACTAAGAATTATTAACGGTTGTATACTTTATATTCATTTTAATTCCTGTCGTAGATTGTCTTAAACAGGTGGGGTTTCGAGATTTTTGTATCCAAATCTGCTTTTAAATACTAACAAGCAAAATATTCGTACACACATCTAGTATCGGATGATCAAGCGATTAATTTATCTCTGTAGATATTGCATTAAGATCGATCGCCATATAGGGTTGTCAACCCGTATAAAATCGATAATGTCACTTTTATTAATAAATATTGTTAGGAGAGATAAGTGGATATTAGAGATAAGTGGGTTAAATCATTAAGGAAATTCGGTATAATCAAAATAGATATCGCCATTTTATTAAATATTACAGACTTTAACACGAATCGCCCTATCCGAAGAATATAGTTGCATGTCTCATGTATAAGCATAGGAAATGTGACTTTATTCTTCGAATAGGGCGAAATTTTGAATCGTTGTTAAATAGTATTTTGAAGCTTCTCACGTTATCTTATTATAATTGTCGCATATAGTAAGTTGCAGATGCCAACCCTGGCTTGACTACTACTATCTGGAACGCCTTGCAACAGCCGCCCACTTGCACAAGCGTTATTCGATCAACCTATGTGGCGAAAACTTTATTAGTGTTATTAAACCATCAACGTGCACCTAGTAAGTTGTCTTAGATAGCGACTAACGTCTTTCGATGGTATATCTTCGAGGATCTTTGATTATGGTTCACCGAGGACGTTACGGAAAGTCTTGAGGAACCCGTATATGATTCTCGGCTTCTGAAAGGAGCTTGGCTGGTTGAAGTTACCAACCGTTTCACCCTCAAGCGCAATGGCCTAATCTAAGTGCGGGAAATAGCCCCATAGAGATTGTCCTATATATTTATTTATTTTAATGTAGACTCCATTAGATAAATTCTAATATAATAATTAAATGTAACCGCTAAGTGCACATGCAATGATTAAACTTTCATCGACATTCAACGTAAATTTAAACGAAATAAAGTGCCTCTTTTGGATTTTGAGTCGCTTATCAGATCAGTTAGTATACAGTTTCACCTCGATATTACAAAGCTGAAGGGAATTAGAATAACTCCGTTACACCAAGAGGTTTGTGAGAATGACATAAGCATATAGAGGAAGTTAGTCTCTGATACGTTTAAAAATGGAACGATAACTTGTTTATTAATAAATTAAATAGGTACTCATAGAGAACGAATTTTAGTAATATAATTCGTTTATCTGTGGCGGTTAAAACTAATTTTTTCGTTTTTCGTTTCTCACCCATCGCAACTTTTAATTTACTAATGATATTTTTAGGCATAGTATACGGATATTGTTAAGAAATTTTGAAGAATTTGTTATTTCGTTAAATCATTTCATTGATTGGTAGGTATATCAAAGACGCCATGGTATACGAAATTTAAATTTTTTAAATCAAAAACTAATAGGTAAAGTTAAAAGTACGATAACGCTTGTTACTATTCCATTGCAGGGCATAGGCCTCTTCTTTTTGACAGTGGGGTGGGAACTTAATTTCGAAGAATTTGTTATTTCGTTAAATCGTTTCATTGATTGGTAGGTATATCAAAGACGCCATGGTATACGAAATATAAATTTTTTAAATCAAAAACTAATAGGTAAAGTTAAAAGTACGATAACGCTTGTTACTATTCCATTGCAGGGCATAGGCCTCTTCTTTTTGACAGTGGGGTGGGAACTTAATTTCGAAGAATTTGTTATTTCGTTAAATCATTTCATTGATTGGTAGGTATATCAAAGACGCCATGGTATACGAAATTTAAATTTTTTAAATCAAAAACTAATAGGTAAAGTTAAAAGTACGATAACGCTTGTTACTATTCCATTGCAGGGCATAGGCCTCTTCTTTTTGACAGTGGGGTGGGAACTTAATTTCGAAGAATTTGTTATTTCGTTAAATCGTTTCATTGATTGGTAGGTATATCAAAGACGCCATGGTATACGAAATATAAATTTTTTAAATCAAAAACTAATAGGTAAAGTTAAAAGTACGATAACGCTTGTTACTATTCCATTGCAGGGCATAGGCCTCTTCTTTTTGACAGTGGGGTGGTCGAGGTTTCGCATAAACCATGGGCAGCCTGTGGCTATCTCATAAATTTATTTTGCTGCGTCCCTTGCAGACTCTGCAAAATAAATTTATGAGAATAGCCACAGGCTGCCCATGGTTTATGCGAAACCTCGACCTCCATAGAGATTTAGGTCTCCCCACCATCGACTGCTTATTTAAGAAATTTTCGAAAAATTATTTCGAAAAAGCGGAGGTAAACGCCAACCCTCTGATCGCAAGGATGGCCGGTTACCGATGCTTTGATAAATCATTCAAAGCCCGTGTTTACAGACGCCCTAAGAGCGTCCTTACTGACCCTGACGATCCTATTACGATCGCCATCGCCAGAACACTGCACAAACACTCACACACACAGCGTCTTCGCCGGCGAAGACGAGGTCCCCGCTTTCTCACGTCTAGCGGCCGGGGCGTCCAACCCCGTCCGTTATGACACTAGGACTCTTCCACAGTCCGATAATAGTCCTCCACAGCGCGTCGCTTTAAGCGGAGGCACCCTTAAGGCGACGCTCCCAGGATGCTGCGGGCCTCTTTCGAGACCCGCTCTCCTAGTACTTCACCCCGGCGATGCTTCTGCGCTCGCCCACTCTCCCGGTGACGCTGACGTAGACCGACTACCCTGATTCGATACTGATTGGTAGGTTACATATTTTGACTGGCCCGTTGGCGCAATGATCCTGCTTTCAGCTCCTCGGGTCGCGGGTTCGATTCCTTCCGACGAACATCAATTTCTAAAAACAATTTGTTGGTTCTTTGAGTATGGGTATATTTATGTATTTAAAATTATATAAGTATATATTTACGAGTTGTCTGTCACCCATAACGCAATAATTAAGTTACTTACTTTGGGGACGGATGACCGTGTGTGTAAGTGTCCTATATATTTATTACATATCGCACGAATTCTCTAGAGATATTCAGGTTTCCACGCAATGTTTTCCTTAACCGAAAAGCGTGTGATATATAACAAATAAGAATTAGACACATAAGTTTACTACTACTTGGTAACACAAGCTGAATAGTTCATAATCTTCGTTAAAGTAAAACCTATAAACTAAATAACTTGAGATGCCAAAAGGTTCGTGTTAAACGGTAGAGCTTGGTTTAGAATACTTAATACTTTGGAAACTGTTCCGTTGGATTGGTTGAGCACATTTGTTGTTAACAGTATTTTCTCTTCTCATCATCATCATCATCTTGTGCATTTATTAATTACTACTAACTTAGGATGAGTCGTGAATGAATTTCCTCTTGAAGCAATGCAACATGATTTTCTAAATATAATGGCTGAGTATTGATTTGGATACCGGGTATTTCCCGTAAACGATAAAACGTTATGTCATTCGGAAATTGCTTCATTGTAAATGCCAATAACCATTTTATTTGAAGGCACTATCTTCTTCTTCTTCTTGTGCCTCTCCGACTAGCGAAGGTTAGCCGTCAGTACTTGATACTCCTTTCTATTTCTCGCGAGGCTAAAAAGCTGGGCAGCACTCGCGACTCCAGTCCATTCTCGTATGTTGCGCAACCATGACTTTCTCTTGCGGCCGATGCTTCTCTTACCTGCAACTTTGCCCATCATAATAAGTTGCAGAAGCCCATACTGTTCGTGTCTAAGCACATGTCCCAGGTATGCAACTTTCTTCTTTTTGATGATGGTCCAAAGTTCGCGCTTACAACACATACGCCGCAAGACCTCTTCATTTGTCACCTTTTCTGTCCATTTTATTTTTAGCATGCGTCGATAGGCCCACATCTCAAATGCTTCTATACGCCTTCGAATATCCTCTTTTACGGTCCACGCCTCGCATCCGTAAAAAAGTACTGGCCAAATATAGCAGTGTAAGAGGCGTGTTCGCAATGCGATATTCAGGTTGCGACTAGTGAGCACTCTTTTCATGCTTTGAAAAGAACTACGGGCTACTTCAATCCGGGTTTTAATTTCTGTGTCACTATCCCATTCTTCAGTAACCCAAGTGCCAAGATATTTGTATTTCTGCACTCTGTCCAATTCTTTTCCATTCACGCTTATCATCGGCTGTATAGCATGGTTAGTTGTCACTACCATAAACTTGGTTTTCTTTGTGTTTATTGTGAGACCAGCTTCTTCACTAAATCTATTGACACGATCGATAAGTATTTGCAGTTCTATCTCAGAGGGTGCTATTAAAACTGTGTCGTCTGCATATCTCAAGTTGTTAACTATGCGTCCATTTATTTTGATACCATAGTTAATGTCTTCTAGTGCTTCCGTCATAATTGCCTCCGAGTATAAGTTGAAAAAAGTAGGAGAGAGAATACAACCCTGTCGAACTCCTCTCCTTATGTCAACCTCCTTGGATACTTCACCTTCGACACGTACCATAGCTTTCTGATAAGCATACAGGTTCTGGATGATACGAAGGTCTTTTCCATCCAAACCAATATCTTTCAAAAGTGCAGCAAGACGGTCATGCTTCACACGGTCAAAAGCTCTCTCGTAATCAATAAAGCACATAAACACATCTTGCTGCATTTCTCTGCACTTTTGTACTAAAACGTGCAGTGCGAAAAGTGCTTCTCTAGTACCTACTCCAGCACGAAATCCAAATTGGTTATCAGAGAGCTGCTCATCGCATTTAGTTCTTATACGATCATGTATCACACTAAGAAATAGTTTCAGAACTTGACTCATGAGACTTATAGTTCGAAAATCTTCGCATCTCTTAGCGTTTCTCTTCTTTGGAATAGTGACAAAAACTGATCTCAGCCAGTCCTCTGGTAGTTGACCGGTATCATATACCCGATTCATAAAATGTACCAAGGCATCAAGATGTTCTTCATGAATAAGTTTTAATATTTCTATATGAGTACCATCAGGTCCAGCAGATTTCCCGGTCTTTGCCTTTTTGAGTGCCTTGGCAACTTCGTTTTTTAAAATGGGCAAGCCTTCATCCAGTTCTAAAGGCACGCTAAGGTTTCGTGAGTCGTCTGCGAATACAGAAGCTATATATCTTTCCCATTGCGCAATTTTGTCTTTTATATCTAAGATTGGAGCATTATTTTCGTCCACAAGTCGGTGTTGCTGTTGCGCCTTACGACCAACCATATCTTTAATCTCTCTGTGTAGATTAAACGCGTCATGTTTTTTATGAAGTTTTTCTATGTATTGGCACTTATTGGTATACCACTGTTGCCGAGCGAATCGTACTTCCCGTCTTATTGTTTTCTTGCATTTGTTGTAGCTTTCTTGGTCGATATTTTTAAAGCTTCTTCTCTCTTCCATGAGCTGATATATACGATCATTCATCCAAACTTGTTTCGGAGTCCAATGTGGTATCAGGTAGTTTTTATTTATATCAGCTATTTTGGATTTCAGATGGTTCCAATTTTCTTCAATAGACAACAACGACTTCTCTTTTGCCTCAACTGCCCATTCGTTGATATCACAAGCCACCATTGATTTAGTTGGCATATTGTTCATTTTCTTGATATCAACTCTATCAGACCGAATAATTCTTTTGACTCGCTTTAGAGTGCAAGATAATATTGCAACAACTGGGTTATGATCCGAGTTAATATCTGCCCCTGGGTACGTTTTGACACCCTTGATGCTGTTCCTAAAACGCTTATTTATCATCAGATAATCGATCTGATTTCGTACAATATGGTCTGAGGTATGTTGGGGGGATGTCCAAGTATATAGTCTTCGGTTGGGTAGTTTGAAAAAGGTGTTCATAATGAGGAGCTCTTTTTCTTGACAGAACTGGACTAAAGAGTCGCCTCTATCGTTCCGAGATCCTAACCCATGTTTTCCTACAACTCCTTCAACTTCCCCTCTTCCAACTTTGGCGTTCATATCACCCATCACTATATTGATGTCATGTGGTTTTGTTGTATTAAGCAGTTGTTCTGCTTCGGAGTAAAAATCTTCAAGCTCTGGATCTGCTCCATCTTTTTTCCTTGTGGGTGCGTACAGCTGGATAATGTTCACATTTCTTGGTTTAGCTTGTATCTGAAGTAACATAGCTCTATTCGATAGGGGAGTGAAGTGTATTGATGTTTTTATGCTCCTAGTGTTCACTATAATACCAACACCGTATTTGTTGGAAGTCTCATTCGAGCCAGAATAATAAAGCGTATGATCTTCATCAATACGATGTGAGCCGTTGTTCATCCATCTGACATCACTTAGGCCCATTAGATCAATTTTTAGCCGTACCATTTCCTTGCATACATTGTAGATCTTTTCTGGACTTTTAAGGCTTCTAACATTCCAAGTACCTATTCTATATATTTTGGGTTCGCGCCTGGGGATTCTTAGCACCCCTGTCCCATTTAAGGGACGCCAGGAACTCGGGGCCATTTTCTTTACTGACTTTTCCATATTATGTCAAGACTGACAGACAAGGGATATTTAGTGCAGTGGTTTCCCGTTGCCTTCTGCACCAGTCTTTTAGGGATTATTAGTCCCAAGGTCACTGAAGCCTCTTCCAACAGGTTGCCCAGTTGGGTGTATGGATATACCGCCATTGATCGGTCGCCAGAGCCTCGTCGGTTGTCTAGCAGGGGGTACCACGTGCAGGTGAGGTTGACAATTGAGGCCGACTAGTTGTTAGTGTCGTTTTCCCCCTTACCCCCCTATGAACTATATGATATGAAGGCACTATGAACTATATGATATTTTTTAATTTAAACTATCGTGAGTGGAATTCATAATTAATGTATAGAAACCGGCTATACTCATCCGATAAAATAACACGTGAGTATAGCCGGTTTCTATACATTAACTATATGATAGTTAATATATAATTAGTTGTTGTTTTTTAGTAGTTTTGTCACTAGGTACCCGAAAAGTCTATCAGATAGCTACTGAATTTTAGTTAGTTATAGTTTTTAGTAGTTTTGTCACTATCCCAACAGTATATAAGATAGCTACTGCCTTCTGATACAACATACAAAAACTCTTCAGAGTTATCTATACTAATATATAAAGCTCAAAAGTTTGTTTGTTTGTTTGAACGCGCTAATCTCAGGAACTAATGAACCGATTTGAAAATTTCTTTCAGTGTAAGATAGTCCATTTATCGAGGAAAGCTATAAGCTATAAGCTATATATATAACACACGCTAAGGTGAATAGGAGACAGGCAGCAATAAAAAATTGTATGTATTATTGTATTGTATAAACGGCAAAATTTAAAGCATTCCTTGTGTGCGCTGAGTAAACAGTGACAGTTATTCAAAAATCATGTATCACAAATTTTTTCCCCTCTAAAAGTTCTAATAAAAGTCCGCGACAGCATATGTCTAGCTTTTAAGGTTAACCTACTTTAACTATTTTTATGGTTATCAAAAGACTATATTACGGTTTAATCTTTCCACGCAGGCGGAGCCTCTGGCGATTGCTAGTACATAATATATAGACGTTTTTTCAGCTTAACCCGATTCATCACTCTTCATCAATTGCGATAAAATTTAGGCTTATACCTTGACTTGATAAAAGAAAATCAAAGCTGCATTAATAAGAAAATAGGCCATAAATTTTATTAATAATTACTAAATTTATGTATTCTATACCATAGATTAAACCCTGAGGTAAATAATTGACGAATAAAACAGTTACTTATAAATAATTTTTGTATCATTAAAACCTTTGCTAAAGAAATACTAATTAATTTATAAAACACTAAGAAACTAAGGTCATCCTATATAATACGAATACGGAAGAGGATCTATAAAAATTTAAATTTCAAATAGAATGGAATCAATCTTACAAACCATACACAAATATACATCAAGATAACGTCATTATTTAAAAAACACCGTAGAATATAAAAATCAAACATCAAGGACACTAACCTTATGTGTATTAAACACCAAATCCGTGTTTGGTGTTTAATTTTGCGATACAATAATGACAATGTTAAACACAGTTATTCAAAAAAATAAATGGAAAACAACCACTACACTATTAAAAAATTGAATTACACATGTGAAGTTCGGAAAGGAATTTTACACACTGAAATAAAACTCAATTTACACGAGTTATCCTAGTTATCAGTGAATCCGAGATAAGAAAACTGATTCACGAATCGGAATACTCATATATTTTTTAAATCGTTAAATTTTTAGTCTACGTGCGTTTTACGCGCACTTGCTGTCACTGCTTACTGGCGGGAAACGTTCGCGTCAACGTCCCCGCTAACATGGCGCGATAAATATATAATTTTGCGAATATTTTGGACTGTTTAGTCATTATATTTGCATGTGTGGATTATTATTTGTTGCGAAATGTTAAATGTTACGAAAAACTGACCTCTTATTATTATCTCAATGACTTTATTTCCATGATTTCAAATTTCGAATGCAAAATATTCTTTATTCAAGTAAACTAGCAAACAGGCGCTTTTGTGTCAACTCTGGTGCGGAAAGCTGTTTTGAGAAGAGCCAGCAAGAAACTTGGCGTTTTCTCCTTTAAAACTATAAATCTTATAACTATTTACATTTTGTCATTGTTATCTTGTACAGGGTCTAAGAGTAGCTACACATGGATATACGCAATCTTCTATTTACACAATATTTAAAAATTATTATAAAAATATCTCACGGGTTTCGGGTTCAAATTCTAGGCAGGCACCAAAGCAACTTACCAATCCGCTTTGGAGCAGCGTGGTAGGTTTTTGCTCCTACCCTACATTCCAAAAACGGAGAGGCCTATGCCCAGCAGTGGGATAGTAAAGTGGGACAGGCCGTTTACTTTACTTTTTTTACAGTACAAAAGTATGGAAATCACAAAGTACGGCAAGGAATAAATGATTTTTTATTAAAGTAAATAAAATTCTATAAACCAATATTATATCTTATCCGTTTACTACCTTAGCACAACATGTTTTAAACATGTTGTTTGATAATTTCGCTAATTCTTTTACAACCGGCCGCCAGCCTGACGTCAACGTACCTTAGTCGTCTTTAACGACACCCCGGTAAGAAATAAGGATGGTCTATTCTACTCAGCCGGATACCACACGTCGAGTCAACTTACCTTAGTCGCCATTTACGATACCTCGGTAAGAAATGAGAATGATCTATTCTACTATGCCGGATACCACATTTCGATCGTTTATTACCTTAGAATAAGAACATAAAATTGAATATGACGTAAATATCCGGGAATCGCCCGCTTCCTTTTTTCGTAACCTTCAAATTGGAGTATTATTACTTTAGTGCTTTTATTTTTATATAGTTTCACATTGCGCAAAATATCCGCCTTTTTTTAAGTAATGTCGTATTCAGATTTATGCAGTTAATGACCTTTTGTCATAATTCCTTTGTTTGTTATTAACTTGGTTAAAAATAGAGAGACGAAATATTTCCAAACAATCGAGTTCAACCCATTAAATCGCTCGAATAAAAGCATCATTTTAACCCTTTTTTTAATGTGTGTTAAGCACTTACTTAGCATTAAGGATAATAAACTATTCTGTAGAAGAAGTCATTCTATTCCTGTAGATTTTTTCTATTTTCAGTGGTTCTCTGTAGCTGTCTATTACGCCACTGGCGAGAAACGCCAAACTTGTGGCCAAACTCGCTACATGTCAGGGGTGACGGCTTCCGCTATTGGATAGGTCCACCGCCGCCCTTGGGGAATGGGGAAACCATTTGGCGCTGGCGGGATCCTGTAGAATGAACTGGATTTCTATAGCCTATATGTTATTCCGGTGTATAAGGAATAATTGTGAAAAATTACATCGATATTTGTTCAGCAGATTAGACAGACTTACGCATTTATTATATTAGTATTGATTTCCCTCATTTGTCTCACCAACAACATGCAATTACGCTCAAAGGATAACAATATGAGTTACAACATCCGCCCACAGATACCTTGGCGTAAGCTGCTCCGTTCATTACAGAGAGTCAGCCTTGAGATGAACTGGCTGTCGACCCTAACATAGATAAATGATCCCTTTATCACTCTAAACACATATGATCGTCACTAGTAAACTAGACAACATTAAAAAGGGTCCCGTAATAAATTAATTAAACTCCATTTATTAAATAACATATAAATGATTTTCAATCGTAAAAGATTATTGTCAATCATTAATCAGTCATCCATTGCTTACATAGTTCATCATCATCATCATTATCCTGCCCTTATCCCACTCTAAGTGGGGTCGGCACAACATGTTGCAAACATGTTGTCACATGATTTGGCTACGTATTTTACGACCGGCCGCCTGCCTGACGTCAACTTACCTCAGTCGCATTTTACAACACCTCGGTAAGAAAGAGGGTGGTCAATTCTACTCAGCCTGATACCACACGGAGGGTCAACTTCTTTTAGCCGCATTTTACGACACCTGGGAAAAAAAATTAGGGTGGTCTATTCTACTCAGCCGGATACCACACGACGGGTTGACTTACCTACGTCGCCATTTACGATACCTCGGTAAGAAATGAGTGTGGTACTATTCTATTCAGCCGGATACCACACGGTAAGCACTAGATCTAAATATATTATGCAAATTCTATGTATATGATACAAGTGATATTGAATGAATATTTACGTGGGAAGAGATTATCTGTTGACATATTAATGAACGTTACACAGCACACCATTTACATTATTTTATATAGTACTAGTATACCCAGCCTATAAGCTGTGATGGCCTAGCGGTGCGACCGTGTGAATCTCTAGAGACGATCATGGGTTCAAACCCGGGCAGACACCAATGAGTTTTTCTATTAAAACTTATGTGTCTAATTGATAATTGCAATTTATCACACGCTTTTCGGTGAAGGAAAACATCGTGAGGAAACCTGCATATCTCTAGAGAATTCTGAAGATATGTGTAACCTACCAATCCGCATTGGAGCAGCGTGGTAGGTCTTAGCTCCAATCCTTCTCTCTTATAACGGAGAGAAGAGACCTATTCCCAGCAGTGGGATAATAACAGGCCGCTACTTTTATACCCAGTCCGCTCAGCCGAACTGAATTTAAAAATTAAATAAAAATACGATTTAAACAAAATTTCTGTCGCGACTAAACTTTACAGGATTGTCTGCTTGGCTGAATATTATTTGAAAACTTCATTAAGATCGAAGCCGTTTCGAAACTTATGCCAATTTGTATAATGCTGCAACAGCGACATCTAGTGACCGCTTTTCCAGCGCCATACAAATAGGCGTTACGCTAACTCGATCGATTAGGTTAAAAATAAACTCGCACTAAGCACACAGTTAGATAGCCCAGCAGTCTGACCGTGAGACGTTTTCATGAGGGTCACGAGTTCAAACCCCGCCAGACACCAATGAGTTTTTCTATAAAAACTTATGTGTTTAATTGATAATTGCAATTTATCACACGCTTTTCGGTGAAGGGAAACATCGTGAGGAATCCTATACACCTCTAGGGAATCTGGGGATATGTGTAACCTACCAATTCGCATTGGAGCTGCGTGGTAGGTCTTAGCTCCAACCCTTCTCTCCAGGAACGGAGAGAGGAGGTCCATGCCCAGCAGTGGGATTGTAACAGGCCTTTACTTTAGACACAGTACTCAAAGTGGAAAAAGTCATATAATATCACTATATTGTTAAATGTGCGTGGGATGCCAATCAATGTATAAAAAGCAAGTTCAAGTCCACTATTCTAAATGTTATCAAGTGTGAATTAAATCAAATCAAAATAATCAATATTCAAGTAAGCTTTTGCAAGCACTTTCGAATCATCTAGGATCAATCAGATTTTAATGAAGCTACAACTGGTTTGGAATGTTGCTTTTACCAAGAAGAACCAGCAAACAACTCGGCGGTCAATCTTTTAAACATTTTTAATTTAAATTATTTCAGTTGTTGGAAACTGAAATGAATTTCAAATCCAAATTGTAATACGTATAAGTATTCTTAAATTTTCTGTAGATAACTGTAATATGGATTTCGGAATTTTATTTAATTAAGAAGCGAATACCGAGACCATTGAATAGAGACAGTTGCCAACTCTGTTGGGAAGCGAAATAGGAATCACAAGCTTGTTGTGACCTGTCGTATATCTATGATAAGCATAAAATTCTGCTTGATATTTTGTATCAGAAAATGAAAATAGTTTTTTTTTATATTTTCAGCCATAATAACCCTTAGTATGCAATTAATATTCATTGAAGAGAAAATTAACGCTGATATCACTACATATTATAAAACAAAGTCCAAATTTCCCTATGTACGCATAAAACTTTAAAACTACGCAACAGATTTTGATGCGGTTTTTTTTAATAGATAGAGTGATTCCAGAGGAAGGTTTGTACGTATAATAACATTCAATACGGGGTAGAGAAATACAGTAATTTTTGAGGTTTCTGTAAATAAATACATTTTTTTCCGCTTACATTGCAAACGCAGGCTAAACCCTACGAGATTTATCAAAATGATGTACTAAGTATTTGTACACCTTGAAAAGGTCTACAGAAAAGTCCGCGATGGTATATGTCTATCTCTTATGGATAACCCACTATAGCATTTTTTGTCATTTACTTTTTACGAAAAATAATGCCTTATTTTTGAAGCAATTTTTATACAATACAGCATTAATCCTTATCCAATTAAGTACCTTAAATAAATAGTTGATTTAATATAGATCAATATGGCCGTTTACAGCATGTAATTTAAGTGAACATTTTCGAAGATATTACAGATTTAAAATGCCGTGAGGACGCCGCGCTTCGCCCTATAACACTTCGACTTAAGTAGCTATGTCGCTCTTTCAAGAGTTTGTTTAAAGACATTCTGTAATTAATTGTAAAAATAAAATACATAGGGATGTAAAAGTATATAAGTAAAAATGTACTATATGAATTTAGATATTACAAAGATAGCAGGAAATCTTCTTGGTATAGGGAAAGGAAATTGTTTTTCTCCAAATTTAACGCTTGCGGGCCACGGGCAGTAATGAATAAATCAAAACTACTGGATCGATTTTAGTCATTTTTTTACACTGAATGACATGGGATATATATTTTATACCCGTGCGAAGCAGGGGCAGACCGCTAGTAAATGATATAGAATATTCATGTTTATCCTTTATTTAAAATGGTTTTTTTTTTCAGGTACTTTTTAATCTGTTATACCTATAGTAACACTAGTCGGTCCTTTAGCATGAGACGTTACCTATATTTTACCAATTGTCGTTTTTGTTCTAAACATCTCAATTTAAGTGTGCTGTTTTTATCATAAAGTTATTATAATAGTACAGACCTATAATAAGCTAATGAGGGTGATCTTTCTGTCTCTCTTTTTTATGAGAGATTAGACAAAGATAAAGTATATGAATTTCATCTTCCCTGTCGTGACTTATTGTGTCATTGTCACTTACAGGCCTGTCTATGGCTCTCTACTCTAAATATAATAACTCCATGGTTTTTATAGATTTGGTCGAATCCAAAATTCAGCCTTTAAAATGATGTCATTATATATTTGTAATACGTATTTCCACGTCCGTGGGCGGCGGAAAATATCTGAATAGTCCTTTACTTGGAATAAAATTATGACATACCTACATTCTAGATTGCCTTGTACCTGCATTGCCAAAGTACCTTCTACTTTTCAATACAGATAAACGTAAAAAGTAATGGCAATTTACTATGCATGTCTTTATTACTATGGGCCTCATAAGAAGGCTCAGAGTCGCTCAGCGGGCGATGGAGCGAGCTATGCTCGGTGTATCTCTAGGTGATCAAATCAGAAATGAGGAGATCCGTAGAAGAGCCAGAGTTGCCGACATAGCTCAGCGTGTCGCAAAGCTGACATGGCGATGGACGGGGCACATAGTGCGTCGAACCGATGGGCGTTGGGGTCTCAAGGTGTCGGAATGGCGACCCCGCACCGGAAAACGCGGTGTCGGTAGACCCCCCACCCACGAGATGGATTGACAACCTCAAAAAGGTCGAGGGGAGCCACTGGCCAAACGGTCCAAACGGCACAAGATCGTGTGGTATGGAGATCCCATGAAGAGACCTATGTCCAGCAGTGGACGTCCATCGGTTGACAAAGACAAATTGAAGAAGTTTTTATTACATCTTCTTCTTCTTTTTCAACCAATGGACTTTCACTGCTGGATATAGGTCTCTTTCAGGAATTTCCACACGCCACGATCTTGTGCCGCTTGAATCCAGCGCTCCCCGCTACCTTTCTGAGGTCATTGGGGGTCTACCGACGCTGCGTTTTCCGGTGCGAGGTCGCCATTCCAACACCTTAGGACTCCAATGCCCATCGGTTCTACGTACTACGTGCACCGCTTATTGCCACTTCAACTTCGCGACACGATGAGCTATGTTGGCCACTTTGGTTCTTCTACGGATCTCCTCATTTCTGATTATTCGCGTCGAGATAGACCAAGCATAGCTGGTTCCATCGCCTGCTGAGTGACTCTGAGCTTTCTTATGAAGCCCATAGGTTTTTATTACTTACTGGTTACTTATTCAGCATTTGAGCATTCTCAATTTAAATCAAAGATTTGGGAGAGAGAATTAGATCCAGTACACTTACGCTAATTCCACAAGATCAAAAATAATGTAAGTACTAGATAGTGATATATGTAGATGGATGAATCCCGCGCTTAATTAACGAGTAAATTCCAAAAACTTAATATAATATACTTATGGAATAAAATTGGTCCTTTACTGTAGTCTACTTTGTAAAAAGGGACAGCTAACCACAATTCTATCCAGTTGTTCGATACATAGTATTACGAAGCCATAGAAAAGTTTATCGGTATTGGTGAATGTACACGTATAACGCCGCAAATCTAATTGTATGATTGTTTATTTATCAAGTATAATTTAGAATATTGCTAAACATTAAACAAACCGGACTTGCCCACGTGTATGACCCGAATGCATCGCCGACGCATACGGTTGGCACCTTTACATACATTTATGTTAGTGACGTTAATACTCATAATTGACTAAACAATTTCGACTTGATTCCTACAATTTTCGACTACTCAAATCAAATCAAAATAATCTTCATTCAAATAAGCTCTTTAAAGCACTTTTGAATCGTCAAGTATGAATATGATTAATGAAGCTACAACTGGTTCGGAATGTTGCTCTTACCGAGAAGAACCAGAAAGAAATTCGGCGGTCCATCTTTTAAACATTTTCAATTTTACTAAGTCCGCAGTCTTGCATGAAGCTGAAAGGATTTTCAGGTCCAAGATACTGATACTGACTTTAATACAAATAAAACAAGCGAGGATTTTAAAACAGGCTTGCCTCGATGATTTAAACGATATAACGATACGCTTTTTGAACTTGAGGGTATGAGAGATTGACGTATATGTCATATTTGAAGATTACTCGTCCCGCGACCGACAGATGACGCACGTTCCTTTTTACGCCATTATTTATAATTTATACAATTATTTCTTTAATATAAATGCGTCGCTGACAACTCCAAATGTTCGATTTCAATTCAAAGCTCAATAACACAACCATAATAAAAAGGACATCGACTATTTTTCTTGCCCGACAAGTTTCGAACCCATCAAGGGCTCATAAATAAGTGCCCCGGATGGGTTCGAAACTAGTCAGGCCAACCCGATAGAATTAGACGTGAGTATGGCCGGTTTCTATACATTAACTATGAATACTACTCAAGATAGTCTACCTAAATTCAATAATAATTTGTTCTTAACTATGTAACCGTGAATAAAGCTAATAGACATACCATCAATAATAATGTTTATCTTCCTAATTATTAAAAGGAGCACTAAAAAGATTTGAGAACCTTTAAAGTTTGGTGGTTTAAAAATCTGCTTAAAACTGAAAGCTTTCGACAATTTCCGTTAAAAATCATTCACATACAATCAATTACTTTAGCTATGTTATATAATACAGTTATGTAATTATTTTATATATTTTATATAATACAGTCATGTAATTTCCGACTCTTGTCTTTGTATAATTTTCGTAACATCCCTAATTTAAATTAATCGTTAATGTGTATCCGCTCATAAATTCAAGACATCGATTTAAACGGTTTTGCTAAAATCCACTTTACGGCGATGTCCTATTTTGCACTACGAATACGATGCCTTTCTCACGTCCGATATCTAGCTTTTGAGAGCAAATTATCGCTCAAGATATGTCAAAAATAATCGATTTTTAATAATCGATATTTTAGATTTTAAACTTTCGCGATTTATACTGATTATTATATAAACATACGGGTCACAACGCGTTATAATCGATTACCAACTCTGCCGAAACGTTTAACCTTATACAAAGGTAATCGATTATAAAGCGATGTGACCCGTATGTTTATATAATAATCGATATTTTTACATTAAAAATCGTTTTTTTAAATCGATTATTTCAAATAACCTCCTTTTTACTCTTTTCTTGTTAAGAAAAGAGTAAAAAGAAGTTCTTTTCTTGGTAAGAAATGAGGGTGGTCTACTCTACTCAGCCGGATACCATTCGGGGTCGACTTACCTTAGTCGCCTTTTACGGCAACTCGGTCAGACTGAGGGTGGTACTATTCTATCCAGCCGGATACCACACGGCGTTTCTTTTGATGTACAGTTACATTTTTTAATAATATTTTAGAAAACATTATAAATTACAAAAGGTTATAATAATTATAAGCTAAAAATTATGCAATAAAAAAATCTAAAAAATGTATCAAAACTTACCCATGTTAAAATATTGCATTCTTGTCTTTAGAACACAATAATTGTCAGTTCAAATCCAGTTGTAGTTATAGTTTTTATCACTGATTATTTCACAGACTAAATTCAATTCACAATCCTCGAAAATCGAAACTTCAACACAGAACAAGAGCACAATTCATAAAAAAAGTTTTCATTTATCTATATAATATCTGTAAGAACATTCAATATTTTTAAGGTTTTGCTTTTTTAAGGCTATGGCATATATTTATACAGCCAATTACGCAATATTTTGTATTTATTTGTGAACACTAAGGGCCTGTTTAACAAGTTACTGATAAAGTGTAAGATAGTTAACCGACAAATAAACTGAGTATAGCAGATAAATCATCATCATCTTCCTGCCCTTTTCCCACTCTAAGTGGGGTCGTCACAACATGATATAAACAAGCTGTCAATGATTTGGCTGCGTTTTTACGACCGGCCGCCTGCCTGACGTCAACTTACCTCTGTCGTATTTTACGACACCTCGGTAAGAAAGAGGGTGGTCTATTCTACTAACCCGGATACCGCACGGTGGGTCAACTTACCTTAGTCGCCTTTTACAACACCTCGGTAAGAAAGAGGGTGGTCTATTCTACTAACCCGCATACCACACGGTGGGTCAACTTACCTTAGTCGCCTTTTACGACACCTCGGTAAGAAATGACGGTGGTACTATTCTATTCAGCCGGATACCACACAGCATTGAGTATAGCAAATAAATGTCTCTAAAGAGACTCTAAAAAGTGAAAAATTAAAAAAAATATCGCGGCCATTTTGAAATAGGTATTTGCTATCCAGCAGATAAACAAAATAACAGCCACATGATCTACCTGTTAACTTATTAGAAACTTTAAGTGCTGAATACGCCTATCAGAAACCTGAGAAACGCAAAACTCCAAGACAGGTGTCAGATATGTTCCGAATAAGCTGACAGTTTATTGGTAACTAGTGAAACAGGCCCTAAGTTTTTAGTCAAATGCCATAAATAATATAACACTACTATTTTATTTTTACAACAAATAAGTTTAGGAATATACGAAAGACATTGGAAAATAATGTTAAGGCCAACAATTTCATATGACTTAGATTCGCCACAAAATACTTCGTATTGTCTATTTAAAACTTCTCAGTAACGCTCCAGCTGCAGTATAGTTTTCTAATTGTAAAGTAACCACGCTTTATAAACACAATGCGATATGATTTCTATGGATTATATTGTACTTGTTGCGACTTCGCGGCAACTTATGCGTTAAAGTACCATCACTAATGCACTTTTTTCCTTATCCCAAAAAGAAAACGCGAATGTTTTATCCTACTAACCTACTAACTACCTAATAGCTAGGACATCATTTGTTATTTATCATATCAAATAGCTTCCCATATTGTAGATGCGAATGCCTGTCTGTCTGTCCGTTACGCTTTGACGGCTAATTCGCTGGAGCAATATTAATAAAATATGGTACAATTGAGGCTGGGCTGATATTAAGGAAAAGAGAAATTCCCGTTTTTGTCTTTCAAGAATAGGAAAATCAATCAGGGTATTTATAAACATTTAGATTTACGCAAACATAGTGAAATATCCTAAACGCGAATTATTGCAATTATACTGCGTCCATCATATTATCAGTCTTTTGACAGCTCACGCTCATTAAGTTTTGTATTGCTTACGTACAAATATCATACAAATAATATTTGTACTTTATGGATGGGTACCGCCCACTTAGTGATGTCACACATAATGGTTACTACGATTATGCCACAGATTAAAAATAATCGGTAGAAATCGATGTTACGAGTATTAAAAGACATTTAATAACATTATATAAAGTTTTACTTTCTTCTTAGTTAATACATGAATACAAATAAAACAATCAGGATATTTTAATTTATTTTATTAGCACGAGTCGTCGGAATGATAATCAACACTAGACTCCTCCGATGAGGAGTCTTCAGTAGCAGTTATTATTAGCTCTTGTGTAGATAATATATTATCAAACGCAATATCACGTTCCCAATCAGAGAATATTACTCTTTTAGTTCTTTCCACCACACTTGCCCAGTTCTCGGCCGTTACGTGGGTGCAAGCATTTTTTAGCAATTGCAACATTTTATTCGCTGTGAATGGGGGGCTTGTATTGCATCTCGCAGCATGCCCTTTTACTTGTGCCCATATAAGTTCTATTGCGTTGTACTGGCAGTGGTATGGAGGAATCCGAAGAACAGTATGGCCATATTCTGCTGCCATTTCATTGATTACATAGCGTTTTGCTCTCTTTTTGGTTTTTAATATTTTTATTAATTCAACTTTTAACATTGAGTCGTCCACATTTTCTCCATTGTCCCGAAGCCAATTAATTATTTCATGCTTTTTATTAGCCTGTGTTGGCATTTTGTCAATTTGACGGGAGTGGTAGGGCGCATTATCAATAAAAATTATTGATGGTTCTTCCAATGAAATGAGCATTTTTTTGAACCACTCTTCATACACATTTGCATTCATCTCTTCGTGGTAGTCATTTGATTTCTTCGATTTAAATGCCAACAGTGCGTCTTGTACAAATCCTTTTGCTGTACCTGCATGGCAAATGATTAGGCGCTCACCTTTTCCCATTGGTACTGAGGAAGTGGAATCAGCAGTATCATCAGTCCAGAAACGAGATAGTGTGTGGTTAGCGTTGAGCCATGTTTCATCCGTGAAAACAATATTTGCCCAATCTTGTATTTTCTTTGCCTCTCTTAAAAAATCACAACGTGCTATAGCTATATCTGTGCGTTCCATTAATAATTTTCTTTTATTTAACTTTTTATATGAAAAGCCAATTGTGTTCAAAACTTTGACCAAAGAAGATTTTTCACCATGAAATAGACCACTTCTTTTCAAAGAAACAATAAGTTTTCTCAAAGTTGGAATTTCTTTTCTCAAGTAGTAATCATATACATGACGACGAATAGCGTCAGCGTCAAAGTCATCAACAGCTGTCACCTTATGAGCCCGGCGCTTTCTTTTTGGTGTAGATGGTTTGTTTTGCTCCAAGCCGCTCCTGCCGTAGGCATCAGTAGTGATTTTAGTCACAGTTGATAGACTGATCCCCAACGCGGCTGCAACACGGTTTCGGACTTACGTGATAGGTATAAGAGGTCCGCCATTTTGATTTTCTTGCTCAAAATACTCATGAAGTTTTAACACTAACTGTCTCGATTGTGCTTTCAACACACGTCCTTTCGGCATTTTCACGATCAATTAATATAAGTTTCACAAAAGTTTTTCCGAGGAATAAAGCTACTTAACTCAAGGTGTAACAGATGCGAGAGAACACTCAGCGAACGTAAATGCGTGTGACTATCACGGGCGTTTCGTTGAGAGTGACAGATCACGTCAAAATGGCGGCCGAGCGGAAGGTCTGTTGATGTTGCCAGTTGATGTATAATATATTTTTTATGATTATAATAAATACACACGGATTAACATTTATTTTCAAAAAACTAAGGCAATATTAAATCAAAATGTTGATTTCTATATCTGTTATTAGTTTACGTAGGTTATCATTAATCGAATTACTTAGGTACGTAATTCGATTAATGATAGTAGGTACTATAATCGGAATGGTATCGCATACGAGAATCTTTAGGACATCACTAAATATGTAAATCGTCAATCTGTCAAAAGATGGTTAATATAATGGACAGTGTATAGTCGTACAAAGCAAAATTCAAGACGAACTGTAGGACGGTAAATAACATCCTGATAGAAAAACCTATGCTAGTGGTTTAGTAAAAGCACCCGTTTTTAATTCAGAGTGCCTTGAAACTCGATGTATATCATAGACATACTAGAGGTGTCGCGACTCAGCAGAGTTAGCAACTCATTCGATGGTCTCGGTAGTCGCTTCTACAATAAAATCGTTTCTACAATCTACAGAAAGGTTTAAATTAAGTATAAGAGAGTACTTATACGTAAAGCATATTACAAAATTGAAGATTATTTAGATGATAAAAAAGCCTGGATTTGAAAATCCTTTCAGTTCATACAAGACTGTGGTTTAATAATGTAAAATTGAAACGTTTAAAAGATTGACCGCCGGGCTTCTTTCCGGTTCTTCTCGGTAAGAGCAACTTTCCGAACCAGTTGTAGCTTCATTAATCATATTGATCCTTGACGATTCAAGTGCTTGAAAGAGCCTATTTGAATAAAAATTATTTTGATTTGATTTGTACAACATTAAGGTTCGTTACAACTTTTAAAGAAGAAATTTAATGTAGTGAATATAGATTAACTCGGAACGAGAACGATATACGTAGATAAGCTACGTAATTGCTCTTTCCAAGGACAAGGGCAAGAAAGGACAAGGAACACAAGGACATATATTATTAAATATTATTACGTAGTTTTAGCTTCAATATCCAACTAATATTATAAATGCGAAAGTTTGTGAGTATGGATGTAAGTTCGTTACTCTTTCACGGCAAATCCGCTGAACCAATATCGATGGAATTTGGCACAATTATTCCTTTTACACCGGGGTAACATACAGGCTATAGAATATCTATTAATTCTACAGCAATATTATAATGACATTTAACAGCACCGTATATCATCATCCTGTCATGCAAAAGTCCACGCGAACGAAGTTGCGAGTAAAAGCTAGTTCATTTTCATAGTGTGTTGTTTTTTTTATGTGCCCACGGTATAAATATTAGTTTTAATTCCAAATTATCCTCTAGCTGTGCCTCTGGCTTCGCCTGCGTGTAAATCAATGTATTTATTTGAAATTTCCAACATTAAAGTAGTTATTGTTAGTTGCAGTATTTTTTTTACATAGAAAGGCTAGCGCCTGGCTGAGATCTCGCCTAATAGTAAGCGAAAGATGCAGACTAAGGTTGACTGCGCTTGCCACTATAGTGCCTATTCATTCTTTTTTTGAAATTTTGTAGATCGTAAGCGTCCGGAAAGATAGATGCAGGGAGGGAATTCCACATTTTGGCCGTGCGAATGAGAAATGATGAGCCAAAGCGTTATGCAGTATTTTGGAGTTCTACAATTCTTTAGTACAGTGGTCGGCAAAGTGCGGCTCTGGTACAAATATCTACGAAAGGCGCAATTATATTTTCAAATAAAAAAAAACTTACTCAAACTTTCCAAAAAGATGCAAGCCCATTGTTCGCATTAATAAATATTTATAAAGTATGAAATTTAGTTTTATTTTGTGTACTACTTATTTAGTGTATTACTATTTACTTAACAAGCAGATTTTGCTCCCAATTTTTTTTAATTGCTGTTATATATATATATTTGCTAATAGGCTAATAAGTTTGCCGACCACTGCTCTAGTATATTATTGTAGTGTATCTCCATTGGTTTACACGACGTACGTGACTAACGCAGTCATTAGGCAAGTATTTTTACAAATGGGCGACCTCTTGAATACAATTTACAAAACACCATAATGTGCCATTAGCTTAAACTTTTCGGAATAATTGCACTATCTACCTATATTCAGTAGGTTTTGAAAATACAGACAGCTTTTGGGTACTCTATTTTATAAGTATAGATTGCAGCGTTAAATTGTCTATTGCTGAGTACCAGAAGAATTGTCTATTGTAGATTAAAATTATATCGATTTTATTGTTTATCATGGCCACTCCACACTACAACGAGCGTAAACAAAAGAAATCGAACAGCTGAGGTTAAGACAGAGGAAACGAAAACACTATCGCAAATAAACTTTCACAACTTCCTAGCTGTGTTGATATCTTGTTACCGTCATGGAGGTTGTATTATGTATAGCATTAACAAAACGTTTAATGCTTTGTATTGTATAAACAATAAACAATTAAAAAATAATAATAAGAAAAATAACAATTCGAATTTCGAAGACTGTTTACGCTTTTAAACAGCATCAAGTGCTGTAACAATGTTTCTCTAACTTCACTATCCGATCCCACGAATTTAGCGTTTAAAGGAATTCGATCGCCCTTTCAGAACGTTTTATTTATTTATTGCTTAATTGTATATACATATTGTTTTACACCAATCTGAACTGGACACACTTCGCTTTTGGCTTTCCATCTTTGTGATTATCTATACTAATATATTATAAAGCTGAAGAGTTTGATTGTTTGAACGCGCTAACCTGAAGAACTACTGGACTGATTTGAAAAATTATTTCAGTGTAAGATAGTCTATTGAGGAAGGCTATAGGCTATATAACATCATGGTAAGATGAATAGAAGAGGAGCAGCAACGAAAAATAGTACGAAAACGGCAAAATTTAAAGCTTTCCTTGTTTGCGCTGAGTAAACGGTAATAGTTATTCAAAAATCATATACTATAAAATTGTTCCCTTTTAAAAGTTCCAAATAAAAGTCCGCGACAGCATATCTCTAGCTTTTAAGGTTGACCCACTTTAACCATATTTATGGTTATCAACAGACTATATTCGGTTTTAATCTTTCCACACGGGCGGAGCCGCTGGAGATCGCTAGTAATTATATATATGTCCAGGATATATTAAATTTAATCCTATTAAAAACAAAGCTCTGCGCATGTCGCGCTCAACAGTAAGGCTATAAATGACGTCAACGAAACCTTACACCGGCTATTATAATGTGGACAAAAGATTTACCCTATAATGGAGTTAACGGACATAAGTACATTAAACAAGTTATATAAGCATTATATATACAACACGAATTGTGTAAATCTGAATAAATTTTAATATGGTTTAATATGGTCTACCATATTAAAACCGTTTGATTTTAAAGACTAAAAGGGTTTTATTTATAATTATTTTAAAACATACCAACTCAGGATTTACTTTGTACTTTCTTAGACTGGCTTATTGACAAGTACTCAAATTGCATTTTCGTCAAACATTTAATGGTTTGAGACGAAAATTATGGGCTTGTCAAGAACTCAGTGTTCTCTAATCAACAACATTAACAATTTTAGAAATGCAAACATAATTTATTTTAAATTAGTATTGATTGTAATATTTATCCAAGCGCTATCTCGTCGAATAACACGCTGCCCAAACAAATATCAATATTTAAACAATTAATGTTAATTTAATTACGTTATTGATTCTACTCGACTGTGACATGCAATGAAAATGAGCTATTTTATGCAACCACGGCCTAATCCTTAATTTGTAGTAGAGTTTTTAAACGTGTTTTGATACAATAGTTTTTATGCCTTTTTTATAGATAATTTTTGTGATTTAGTAAATCTATCGAAACAACTGCGGCCTGAAGCTAGAGGGCGGTAGATTAAGCCTAATATATCATGACATAAACATGTAGGTATATATATTATTTTATAGGAATTTGGATAATACGAATCATAAGACCTACAAAGGGAACAATCGGAAATTTCGAGAAAACTAAACATAGGAAATTAAAAATAAATACTGAATTATATATGTAACACGAACTGAATACTGAATTATATATGTATCATGATTTGTGATAGACGCTCAAAGAAATTTTTTTTGTTAAATGAATGCCAAAGATATGTATAACAAGACAGTGTAGAAATTAGTCGGACATATAAACAAGTATTAAATTGCCAAATATGCGTTACAATATCGAGAAAAAAAACTGGTAAAGCCAGTTTGATGGCAAAGAATACATGCTCGTCAGTCGTAATAATAAAATAGTTTTTGATCCGGATCCTGAACTGATGTGGATAATTTAATTGAATTAAATACTTGTAACTTACAAAATTATCATCAAAAATTTATTATGTAAAAATTATGGCGTTATATTAATATTACGATCGAAACTTAACAGATAAAGACAATGTAAACAAAACGGCACAATTCATTATCATCTTGCACCGGTGCAATGCAGTAACACGAGTCGATCGATAAACGAAACGCACGCATGAGAAAAAAAAAGTGAACGTTTCCCGCGTTTTTTTCGTGTCAAAGTCCACCCTTGAACGTTATTATCCAGCTTTCAAAGTCAACACTAAACAATCGCTTCAGTCGCAAAAGCAATTATAATTTTCACTGTTCGTAGTAAATACCGGCTTAATTGACATTTCAAAGGAGACGCGACAGTTACTACGTTCGTAGCGTAACTGACGGCTGGTCGCAGCCGTATGGGAAACGGCAGGACGCCAGAGCGCGCACCCAAACTATAAACCTAGCGTTGAAATAGTAGGGTGATATGGAGCGGTGTGCGAGACAGATGTGAATAGAAGCGTCAAGCGGGGAGGGTTGGCGCCCATTCATGTCCGCACTAGGGGAATATTATTACACAGCTTCCGAATTTGTTAAAATATTGAATATATCACTTAAAAAATATAACTTATTATATTAGAGAATTATATTTTTGATACATCACACTATGTTATTTATAGAATTAAGCGTTACTTTGCGTAGGTCCATAATACAAAACTAATGAGATTAATATTTTGTTAGTAATATTTAAAAAATATTTTTATCGCGGATTATAGTCAAATAATATTCTCATTAGTTTTGTTTTGTTTATGTCGATAATTATTATTTTAATATCCAATGGTGATAGTATAGCCGCTTTACTTGGACATAAATCTTCTCTTAACAATTTTTTTTTTACGCTTAATATTAAAGTGATCGAATCGAAAATTAGTCTTAATTATTTACATGGTAATCCTTATTTTAATGCCATCTATGACATCACGCTACGAACTATTAAAAAAGCTAGAGTTTTTTGCACTTTCAAGTTGTCTCTTTAACACTGATGAATTTTTATCGCAGATTATAGCAAAATAATATTCTCATTAGTTTTGTATTATGGACCTCCGAAAAGTAACGCCTAATTCTATTAATTACTGATGACTTATTTATAGAATTAGGCGTTACATTGCGGATATCCATAATACAAAAGTAATAAAAGCAAAATAATTTTATTATTACTTCTGACTGATGATTTATGAAGGCGCTACGCTTCGGTTTATTGTCATTCGCCATAAAACAATTTTTTAGTATTTGGTCACATTAATTCTAAGCGTGCGATATCACGGCAGGAACAGCGTTCTGAACCAGCAGTAGAATTCAAAAGCACTTGTTTACAAGTTTACTTGAATAGCACATCAAACTTTATCTTCGTCTAACCGCACACAAAGATAGAAACACCCTCATTTTATTTATGTTTATTGTAATACTAGTTTATACCCGCTACTTCTTCCGTGTGATAAGTTGATAATAGATGGCGCTTATCAATGTGATCCTATTCCTGTAGAATTAAAAGGGTTTCTATAGCCTATATGCTATTCCGGTGTAAGGAATAATTGTGCCAAATTTTATCAATATTGGTTCAGCGGATTCCCCGTGAAAGAGAAAAATCATCAAACATACATCCATACTCACAACTTTATTATATTTACTTTGTTTATTTATTTAGTTTCGCATTTATGACTATGATTTTACTACGTATGACTACAGACTATAATTTTTGACTGGCCCGTTGCCGCAGTGGGTAGTGACCTTCAGCTTTTTCAACATTTTCTATAAATGAAATTGTTGGTCTTCGACCCTGGGTGTATTGTATTTAAGTATGTATTCAAAAATATATAAGTATATATTCACCTGTTCCCTCACCCATAACACAAGTATTAAGTTACTTACTTTGAGGACGGACAACCGTGTGTGTCCCATATATTTATTTATCTTAATTATTATATTAGTAGGTTGGTACATTTTAGTCTGGCTTCCTACTCTACTATCTATATTCTATCTGTAACTCTATGTATGTAATATATACACCGAGATTCGAAATTCAAAAAAATATAATTTCGATACTATAAATAGAATTGATTCCAAATAACAAGAGAGAAAAAAATAGAACATTAATTTCATACAAACTTTATTTATTTTATTCAAAAAATAAAGTCTACAATAACTTTTTTACTTCAATAGTTAATATGTATAGTTGTAAATTTGTTTCAGCTTTACCCATATCCGATGTGAGCTTTAACCACCATAATCATCACAATCCATCATACAATGTAACAATATGTATTGCTTATCATTGAAATATGCAAACTTAACATCCCGTCACATAAACCTTCAAGCCGAACAAAAACTGGGCCTTATTAAATTATTGCATGGGAATCTTGCAACGTTCAAAATACTCATAGAATTTGATTGATAAAAATTCTTCACAATGTATATTTTATGAAAAAATATGATATGTTAATAATAAATAATATTAATTTAGATATTATAAACTCTCCAAATATAAATTTTTAGATTTTGTTAATAATTTTTTTTTAAACTATGATTAATTATGATTTATACTGTTAATTTTTAATGAAAACATACCAAATTTTAAAAAAAATGTATGACTCCCATATACACTTATTAGTGCAGTTTTGTGGAATTTACTAAAACACCTTAACATATATATCTTAACAAATTATATTATATCATCTTTTACAGCTAATTACGTTTCATAAAATTTATTCTCAATAAAAAATACAATAATATCTCCTTTTATCAAAGAACACTTTTACCTATGCTTTTGTCGATTAGTCGGTAACGAATGAGGCACATTATATTACATATTACTTTTACCTAAACACGTACATATATGTACAACCTTGGACATTATTAACAGTAAGAAATTTCACTTCTTACTTAATTAAATATAGTGATATCATGTTAGATAACAGTTTGTTTATATTATAATTAATTACTCAACAAGTTGCAGTACAAAGACCGCTTTTGGTCTTTACAATAAATCAATGGTTCCGTGATCACAATAATTACTTGGACAATAAACATAGAAAAAGATGGTAATGTCACAGATAAAAAGTATAAGATGTCTGTGTTAGTGTTGAATAAATAAGCACCAAGAGTTTTACATCTGCTAACTTATTGGACATTATCGTTTACAAAGAAATATAGGTAGGTACAATAATTTTTTAATGGAAACAAGCAACTGATTTAGTATCGCTTAATTGACGTAACAAAGTCTGTATGGAACTACAAAACTTAATAAAGCTTTGATTAGGAAGTACATTAATAATTCCTTTCTTAAAAGAATAACTTCTGAATCTTATAATTACATTTGCATAGAAAAAATATCTTTTTATGAATAATTTACACAACTATTTTGGTGACTCCTGTACAAAAAATATTCTGCATATATGAATATATTTTCTATTCTTATGTTTATTTTTAAGAAAAGCACTCTTGGTATACTATAATATCTATATTTTGGCTAACAAACGCGAATCTGTCGAAACATCATTTTGTGATTTTTCTATGTAGCCTCTGATGATCTTTATGAAAATCAAATTTCCATACTTGCCTAGATTTAAATGCATCATAACTGATGTTATACATATAGACAAAATAAATATTTCGGACAATATTATCCACCTGGTCCACGCTTTCGTTTCACTAGTTAACTATGAAATTTATTTCTTTGTACTATCGTTACCGTCATCTGTGACTCGTTCCTACAATTCAAAAAATAAGGGAAAAAAGTGGTCGAACCGCGAGACGAAACTTTCCATGCAACGTCAAGTCCGCCGCCGGTCCGGCGATAAAATTAAAAAAAAATAACAACAGAATTCTAACCGTATACGACGCAGTCATCTTTGGATCTCTCGCGAGCGCCGCGGCCGACGCGCCGCACGCCCGGCCCGCCGGCCGCGCCCCGCTGTAAAAGTCAAAGAGTACTCTGGCAGTACTAAAAGGCACCGTTGCAACTCACACTCACAGGTAACCATAACCGAACGACACTCGCGCGACGCTACTTGACGAGTCTGCGCCGCAGGCGATTGCGGAGGGCGAGCGCGGGCGCCCACGGCCCCGACGCGCGCTTGCCGAGCCGCGCCACCTTGGAGGCGGGCGGCGGCTCGACGGCGCGCGGACGCTTGGCCGCGCGGCCGGCGAGAGGCGCGGGCGGCGCGGCCGGCTCGTTGCGCGAGCGCAGCGCGCGCTCCGCGAGGCACGCCTCGCCCGTCGTCGAGTGCACCTCCGGCTCGTCCGCGGCGCTATCTGCGCGGCGCGTGCGGGCCGGCTGGCGCGAGGGCGGCGAGAGCGAGGCGCGCGCGACGCAGGCGCGTCCGCGGCGGCGAGCGACGCCGAGATTCTCCTTGGAGCGGCCCCGCGCCGCCGCCTCCCGCCGCGCCGCCGGGGCCCGCCGCGCCGGCCCCGGGGCGCGCACCGAGTTTCCCGCACCGCGAACGTCGCGCGGCGCCTTAGTCGCTGCGATCGCTTGCGAGCGGGTGGCTCGTCGTGCCTCGTCCGCCGGGCCGGACCCGCCGCCCCCATCCGGCGTCGGTTCGGGCGCGGTGCGTCGCGGCGGCGGGCGCGGCTCCGCGGGCTGCGCGCGCTCCGTTCGGATGACGGCCGGCATCGGCGGGGGCCCGCGCCGCGTCAGGATGACGACGCGTTCCAGAGGCGCGCTCTCCGCGGGCGGTCTCGACTTAGTGGCCGTGAGTCGGGTGCGGGGACGTTCGAGCTCGTGATGTGAGCGCAGCACGCGGTCGTTGTCGGCGGCGGGCGCCGGTCGCCCTTCGCCGCGGAATCGCCGACCTCGAGAGCGCGGGGGAACTTCGGTGGGCGAGCTGGACGACACTTCGTTGATCTGAATACCGCCGTCGCCGTTCGCGGTCCCGCCGGGCTCGGGCGGCGTAGTCTCCGCCGGTGGGGTCGCCCGAGCTGCGCCGGAATCGCCCCCTCCTTCTTCAGGTAGCTCCGTAGCGGTCGGCGGCGACGGTTCGCGCTCTCGTACCTCGGTTTCCACGCCGTGGCCCTTGATTATTTCTTCGTAGACATCCGATAACGTGTTGACTACGCGAGTTCGATTCAACAGCCGAGCCATAAAGTACGATTCTGCAGGATTCCCATAATTACTAATTGCCTCAGTGTCCTCGCTGGCAACCTCTTCCCGCGTTGGTGGCTCTTCCCTGGGGCCCACTGAAAACCGTCCGTCGAGTGTAGCGCACGGTGGAAGTGGTGTCTTTCCAGATTCCTCTGTTGAAGGGATAGGTTTATCTACATCAGAATACCTCGTCATTATCGTAAGACCGTTTTGAGGCACTTGCCGGGTATCGGTTTCGACGGCGACTTCTGATTTCGGCTCCTCTATTTTAGCAGGAGCAGTAGGGACTCCTATATTAGTGACGGGCGCGGTACTCGGGACGGTTGACTGCGGCTTCTGCGCTGTGGTTCTTGAGCGTAGAACGGTAGCGCGCGGCGGGCCGGGCGGATCTAACATTAATGTTACAACTGAGGTATTGTCGGCTCTCATTCGAGTATTTGACCATCTGAAACAAAAATAAATCAAATAATCTAAGTGTAATATAAAAACAACATTTATTACAAAAAAAATTATAATCATTTTCATAATCTTAAACTTACTTAATGTTACATATAATTCATAATTTCTAATAATAACATGTCTAAATTGTCAATTCAATAAAATAAAAATTAAATACAGAACCAAGAATTAAAGTTTAAAAGATTATAGAACATACCTCTCTAGAGCATGGTCGACTAAGCTTTTAGAAGGATTGAGCCAGTCTCTAGGTTGATTCCCACCTCCTCCAACCAAAGCTGCTTCGTTGTGTTTCTCAGTAGCTTGAACTAAACTAACAGCACCTTCTGGAGATATCATATTCCATAAACCATCTGTGCCAAAAATAAGGCACCTGAAATATTAATAAAAAATAATGTAAAATAGATAACATAAATAAATTAGCTTTATAATAATAAATATAAATAATAATAATAAATAAATAAATATAGTCCATCCCCAAAGTAACCTAATACTTGTGTTATGGGTGACTGACAACTGGTGAATATATAATTTTTATATACATACTTGTATACAAATATACACCCAGGCTTGAAGAACTAACAAATTGTTTATAGAAAATGTTGGCCCTCGGCGGGAATCGAACCTGCGACCCGCGGAGCTGAAGGCAGGATCACAACCCACTGCACCAACGAGCCACTCAACTTTACAAACGGCATGCATGGAAATCAGTGTGGTATCCGGCTGAGTAGAATAGAGCACCCTCGTTTCTTACCGAGGTGTCAAAAGTCGACTAAGGTACTTACCTTAGTCGTCTCTTTTCACCAGTCGACTTCGACTCGGCGTGTGGTATCCAACTGAGTAGAATAGACCACTCTCTTTCTTACCGATATATCGTAAATTACAATTAAGGAGAGTTGACGTCAATCAGGCGGCCGATCGTAAAATACGTAGCCAAATCATGTGACATGTTTACAACATGCTGTGCCAACCCCACTCTAAGTGGGATAAGGGAAGGAGAATGATGGATAGCCAATAGACATGTTATATAATGAATTTATAAACAAAGCAAATATTTTACAAACCTAAACTTAGCAGGATCAATAGTAAGAACTCCCACATCGGGATCAGGACTAACTATAAATTCATCATTTTGTGGATTGTAACTCCACAAATCTCCTAGTGACCTCGCCACAGCCAGGAATGGTATTTCATCCATTGGTGTATTCTTTTTTATTGGTCCCTTATGACCTGGCCGAGGACGGTTCCATACTACCCTCGGAACTCCAGCTTTAGAGATAACTTTACCACCACATCTTTGAATACGTTCTATTTCTACAGTTGACTCTGGTTTGTGGTCTGAAGTTAAAGGTTTTGCAGCCCATTCCTCAGAATCTACAAGAAAATTTGAATATTAATAATAATAAATTAGGTGTGACTTTGTGGAGATCTATAATACAAAAGTAATAATAAAGTTACTCCACAGTATATTTAAGACCTTATATATTTTCTTAATGCGAATTATAACAAAATAATTTAATTTTAAAGAGAATTTAATTTAAGAACTTAGCCTTATTAATTTTCAAATCATGTGTTAGGGTCAACATAATTTATTATTAAAACAATATAGGAACTTGAAATCTATTTGTTTTTATGTACTGTGTACATTTTTTATTACATCATATATTGAACAGATTATTAGAAAAACAATTTTTTTCATACCAGACATTATCTTGAGAACAAACAAATTAAATAGAAACACATCAATCAATCAAATACAACAAATTAACAATTAAAAACCTATTAAAAATATCTAAGTAATTGACTGGTTAAAATGCTATATATTATAACAAACGACGATATTTCTCCTTTATTCTTATTCAATAAATAAAAAGCAATTTTCCCAGAGTCAACCCATTTACTCTTTTCGCTACATCTCAATGAATGACACATAAAAATATGACAGCCACAATGCTTTTTCATATTAATCGCCAACTCTATGAAGGAGGTTGTATTAAAAACATGTTGTAACAATATAGAATCTGTTCTCATTTATGTTAGCCAACAAAAAAAATTCTGCTTCAAGCATAGCACTCTAAAATTGCCTTTACATTTTCACTGTATTTGTAAGTTATAATAGTAAATTTTATATAAATAGTTAAAGCAAATAAAAATATATACTTAATTTTAGAGCTTTCTGAATTAGGATTCGGCAGATTTATTTTATTTAGTTGATATTTTATGATTTTATAAATATAACTTGTTCAATTTATTTATATTGACTTATATAAATCAGCAAAACTAACTCAGTAGTTAACTCTTTTACTATATTTGCATTTTTAGGATAAATTATCTTAACTTTTATCATCATTTATCATGTTACATTATTGTACCTGTCACAGATAAATGAAATTCTTCCATTATATTTCACTGTATTTTAAATATAAAGTTTACCACAATGATTTTTGTATGGATAAAACAAGGCAATGTTATATTAATATGGCTGTATGTATTATATAAATTTTGCAAAAAATTCTCAATATTATTAATAATGTGTTGCTCAAAAGTACATTAGCTGACCAATAAAAAATTAAAAATTCTAACTCAAAGAAAACACAAATTGTTAAACATAAAGGTTGTTATGCTGATAAAAAATTAAAATTATATATTACTATGAAATCCTATTCTATTGAAATATATTATATATTTAATATATCATATATATTAATGTATCATATAAAAATAATGTACTATTATATATAATGTAATTTTTTACTCATACATACATTATATAAATAAGACAGTGAGATTTAAAAAGATTAAATGTGTTTGTTTCAATATGATTTTAATTTAAATAAAACTGTTTAGTCAATCAAAAACAATATTTGACATGTTTAAATCATAAAAGCATAAAGTTTTTATTGCTGCAGAGTAAAATTAAGTAATTTACACTTATATATTTATTCCTTAAGCAATTTTTATTGTTATCAGCTCTATATATATAATTTCTAATATAACTTGGGCAACTTAGTCTTACATTAGTATAAAAATAAATTCTTTAGAAAAGTATATTTAGATTAAAATATTTATTTATGTACAAAAAGGTTATGTTGCTCAAACACAGTATGTTCGATTTATGTAGCATTCTGTTTCATTACAGTATTTGTCATAATAGTTTGAAAGGTTTAGTATATACTTTACAATTTAAAAAAAGCTGTGGTACTATAACACTGCACAGCTATAACACTGTGCGACTCTTTTGAGGAGGTCACAAGTTCAAACCTAATAAATTTTTCTGTTAAAACTTATGTGTCTAATTGATAATTGCAATTTATCACACACTTTTCAGTTAAGGAAAACATTGTGAGGCATGCATATCTCTAGAGAATTCTGGAGATATATGTAACCTACCAATCCACATTGGAGCAGCGTGGTAGGTTTTAGCTCCAATCCTTCTCTCCAAAAACGGAGAGAAGAGGCCTATTCTCAGCAGTGGGATAATAACAGACCATTATTTACTTTACAATTTAACCCGAGTAATTACCCTGAACTGTGTAATCTACATACCATCCTTTTGGTAACCGAGCACTATAGCAGAGTCTCCAACATGGCCAATGTATATTTTGCCACGACGTATAAATGCGACACTGGCAGTAGTTCCTGCAGTACTTGGTAACCCTGTTACGGTTTTTGGCCATTTTTCTGTAACGATATAATAAAATTCAAACAATTTATTATAAACACTAAACATGATCTTGTCCCAATGATGTAATTATTTATTAGATATTTCATTTACTGAAATTGGTTGGTTGAAACAATTCTTAATTTACAAATAGCCAAAATCACACTAAAAATTGTTTTGGAAACAACAATAATGTTATTGTAGGTATTTGTTTTTGATTCATACAATAATATTCACATAAAATATTCAGTACAATCTCCCCACAGATATTTCCAAATACTTGACCTTTATAGCTTAAAAGTTTTGGGTAAGAGGTAAACTGATTCTATATAAAAAACTAAAACTGGTAGAACAGCTTTCACTTTAGCGAAATGTGGGAGGTCCCCAAAACTTGTGCAACTATTAAATGTGTAAATGTAACCATAGATGTTATCAAAAGATGTTACAAAAACAAAACATCAACCATTAGAATTCTTTTGTTGACTCAATGTCAAAGCACTCTAGAAAAAATAATGAGTAGTCACAACAAGGTCAAGCGAAACACTTCGTACAATCACTCGCCTCTCCTTCGGACTACCCTGAGGCACCTAGGTTAAATAATCTACAACTTAAAAATACTGTAATATCCTGAAATTTGACATTTACCTACTTCTTTCCACATGTTCAAGTGGGTCAACATATAACCATTTCTAATTGCTTTAAGAACATCCTCATCATTATCCGACCAAAATTGCCGCTGCTTTACAATAGAATCCATTAAATGTTCTTTCGCAAAGGCGGCAGCTTCGCCTCCACCGTGTCCATCGTATATTCCAAAAAAGGCATATTCCAAATCCCGCTCATCTTCAGTTTGTTGATACGCAACGGAAAACAAGTCTTCCATATACTTTCTACCACCTTGGCTACAGTGGCCAGTAACACGTAAATTAACACCAATTGATGCAGGCATTATAAAACCATAATAGAAATTTAACCACAAAATAATATTTTAGAACAACACAAACGTTTCCACATTTTGCATTTGCAATTACGCGACCTACGAATACATCTAGACAGCGGACTGGGGAGAGGTCACGTGGACATATTGATCACTACGCGTGCTTATTCTGTAAAGGGCGTTCACAGTATGCAAGACAGAGATAAACGTATATCTATTAGTTTTATACTGGTTTGAAAAGAAAAAGACGCCATCATGCTTTCCGCCATTATCGCTTAACAACCGCGAAGTCACTTTTTAAAATAGTTGTTCAATATACTTCAATCTATGTATCTATATATCTGAAAATAGTTTATATAATTCATAAATTAAAATAGCTGTTTCTCATATATGTATATTTATAAGAATTAATTCTTTATTATATACTCGGTTTCGCTAATACAAATACGGAAACCGTAATAGACGCGTTCATAAATATTAGCTATTATATAAGTATCCATTGACTAATCTTTCAATAAATGAACGAAATGTATTAAAGGCGTAAATAAATAAAAAATATGTAGACTAGACTTAGACTCGGAGGAAACTCTCAGGAATAGTAATTAATTTATTGAAATTTAATCATGAACATGTATTACATTATATGTATGCTAATTTAGCTACGTTATAGTTAGTTTTAGCCCTCTCTAACTATTATATATATCAATAATGTTTGAATAATAGTTTAGTTAGTATTCTATGAGTGTATATGTTACTGAATACAAATGCAAAGCATGTTTTATCAAATAATTTATTATATAATCCTAATTATCAACCCATAAATATTTACACTTAATTATTTAATTGTACGTTTATATATACCTACTATCGTAAACTTATGATCACTGCTTTTTTACTTTGACAAATAAGTCGATCTAGAGTTTTTGACGTGGGTAACAAAGAAAATAAACTAAAAGTTGGCAACAGTAATCTATGCTATGATGTATGTTGGCAACTCTGGTCTGTAGTGGTATATTGCTGAAACAAAATAAAACTATAATTACATACCCCACAATTATATACTTAATATACACTTTGAACTCATTTGTAATCTGTATTGTGTATGTTATTTTGTTTTATAATTATTTCAATTTAGTTAAGAAAAACTAAGTTAACTGAGATAATGATATTATTTTTTTTATATGTTGGAATGATTTTCAGGATACATTACAACTACTACCTAACCCATCTTCATTTGGTATGGTCATTTAGCATGTAAGTCTCAAAGTAATAAGGGAAATAGATGCCTCACAATTATTCTTCCTGGAGGTTGATCCTGTTGTAATCCAAACTATGGCTTGTTATTGTGGAAGCTGATGTAAGAGCCATAAAATTACACAAACAGATGAATTTTAACATCTGTTTGGTCTGGTGGGTCATCATGATAATGCTAAATAGGTGGAGAAAAAAAAGGTGATACTACCAATGCTTTGTAATTTATATAATTTTTTTGTACTAAACAGAAAAGCAAGAAGAAGAGAAGCTAAACGAAAGCTTAGTTGTAAGATTTCCAAACAGCAGAAGCTACATATCAATAACAGGATGAGGCACTTCTTTATAATCAAAATTTTACTACATGTACTTAAATAATACTATTATTAATAATAAAAACTTATTCTTCAACAACTTCCCAAGGTTTTTCAGGTCGAAACTGATCCCATGCTTCAGGTTTTTTATAAACTTCCATTTCTTGCAATTTGACACCTCCATTAACAACTTCATTTAAAAACTTCTCAATTTTTCCCCCTTTTGGTGGTTCTATATCACAATAAACTTCTGTGATGCCACATTCAAGACATCTTTGGGCAAACACCTTTCCAAGATTAATGAAAGCACAAGTATCTGTAATACTATAAAGTTGGTTACGGAGGGCTGGTTCAGAGGTTTTAGCTTGTATCACAGGACCATTAACAAAGTGGACAACCTCTGCTTTCACTGATCTGTTTGTTGTAGTTAATATTAATCTGAAATTAACAATTGATGTAACATTTTAATTATACTGAATACTCTTCAATAATTAATCAAGCCAGTATATAATTTTTATCTCTAATAATTTTCAGCAGTTTATTTGGTGTCATCAAGCACAAATAAACCAAGATTTTTAAGTAAGAAGACATTATTGTCTAATTTATTTAACCTAGAAAGATATATAATAATTTGCTAGCATTCTATTTCATATCAACAAAATTTTCAGATGGATGGTTATCTTACAATTCTGCCGAATTCAAAAATATCTGCTATATTAGGTTTGGACAAAAGACCAACAGAAATTAAGAGCTTACTTGTGCCAGAACTTTCGGCCAGGTTTCTCTAAATGGTAACCGTCTGGCTTGCGGGCTATTCGCATTCGTTCCAAATTCCTTGGATTTCTATTTACAAATATTCCTGCTGTTGTGGAGTTAAATCTCGCCAGTTTAGGAAGAAGATGTTTATCAATTTGTGAAAACATACTTGTATTTAAAAATTTATCAATATGTACCTACGGATATTATCAGCTAAATAAATAACAATTACAATTTAAATATTTAATTATAATGTAAAGATAAATTAAATAAGATACATAAATTTTAAATTTTAGGTTGTGTGGTATAATTTTTTTAATTTGTCAATTGTCAATGTCTGTTATAGAGAAATATAATATATGTCTGTGGTTCAGGGTTCTATTATTTTGGCTGTTATAGAATGAGCATAGACTAAATAAACGAGTACGGGAGCCATAGGCAGGTCTGTAAGTAAGAATTTCACGCTAAATAATAAGAGGGATGATAAAACTTGTATCTTCATCTTTGTCTAATCATACAAAAATAGAGACTGATAAATAATAATTATAGTCTCATCTGCTTTCTCTTTATTTTGTATACGGCTGACTCCCCTACTCTAGTATAATAACTCTATGAAGATGAAAGATCATAATTATACGGGTGAAATATTTTAAACTAAACTTTTAAAATTGTTAACAGATACTGGGTGTAGTAAATTTTTCTTTAAAGTAATGCCATCGTGGACCTTTCCGTAGACCTATAACAAATAGATATCCCCACCGTACATTATTTTATTATATATCGAAACATTTTTGATAAAATATGAAAAGCTATATTTACATAAGAAAACGACAGATAAATATTTTTTTATGTTTATCAGCTAAATGGTAATCAAAATTAAATGTCAATGATCTACTTATGATATTCGTAATAGTTATCAAACATCAATATAACTGTAAGTTCATTAATGAATATTGTCAAGATTTTTTTTTTATGGAAAGGAGAATATCTTAGAAGTAAAGTTTTCTTAAAGTTGAAAAAAAGAGATTATGATTTTATGTCATCTTATTTACCTTTAACTTATTAAATCATTAAATGTTTTGTTACTTGTTAAATTATTTACGTAGCTCATTAGATGTTGCCGATTTCTAAAGGCTGATAGATGAATAACATCATAGACTATTAACATTTAAAATTTTCTATTCTATTATCCTATATAGTGTATTATCTATGTTATCTATGATTACACATTCGTCTGTGGTATTTATTCTTTCAGTATTTTCGCTAAAAAAAATGTGGAATTTCAATTTATATTGTACTCTGTGCTGTAAAATGTAAATCACACGCAATGTTTAGTTTTGATGTAATGTATATGTTTTGAATCCCTTAGTCACATTTGATTCGACCTTTATTAATGTATGCGTTATGATTTCTTTTAAATGTGATTTTGTGTGCGAATCGCTTCATCACTGATTTGTTTCCACGGGCGTCAACATCCGGAAGACTTGTGCATGTTTTGTAATAATTTCGCACGCCCACTCAACACATCTGGTGTGGTGTTTGTTGTGGTGTTACATGGCACATAATAAGAAGTAATACCATTGCATTGGATATAAAATGTCACTACAAAAAAGCGTGAAAAGTGTTGGGGGCGAGAGGAGTGAACAGGATAATGCCTCTATTTGCTCATCAGTGACAACGCAGCCTGATAGACATGGCTTTTTCGGAGGAGCTCAGTACAGTCCAGAACCGTGAGTTACATACATTAGCCCTTGATTTTTTATATGACCATCTGTTTCATTATCTTCCGGCCTCATATCACTCTAAGTGGGGTCGGTACAACATGTTATAAACATTCTTTCATATGATTTGGTTGCGTTTTTACGACCGGCCGCCTGCCTGATGTGAACTTGCCTCAGTCGTATTTTACGACACCTCGGTAAGAAAGAGGGTGATCTATTCTACTAAACCGGATACCACACGGTGGGTCAACTTACCTTAGTCGCCTTTTACAACACCTCGGTAAGAAATGAGGTTGGTACTATTCTATTCAACTGGATATCACATGGTGTATATGACCATCTGTTTATAATATTAAATAAATAACTATTTCAAGATAAATTTACTACTAAAGATTACCTAAATTTTTTTATATGCCTGGAAATTACTATAAATATACAATTCTTCTTTGTGAATGTAAATTTTTTAACTAAGAAAGTAGAGTTATTTGTAACAGAACCTTTAAACAGCAAAAGGTTTGTCATCACTGAAATTGTTAACTTGCTACAATTATAATGGAAAATAATGTATAATATACAATGAAAATTATTTGTGTAACTAGTGACCCACCTTGTGGCTTTGCAAAGGTAGTAAAGCATATTGCACCTTGTTCTGTGACATACTCTTTAATTATTTTGTTGGTGTTCTTTGGTTCATTTCACAATAACTCCAAGATATTAAATATATGACCTAAAATTTATGGATAAAATGCTTGAGCTAGCTAAGTTTAAGTTTATATAATTAAGGTAGTATTAGTCTCTTCTCGGTAGGAACAGCTTTCCGAACCAGCAGTAGAGTTTACAATTCAAAAGCACTTGTTTACAAGTTTATTTGAATAGAGAATATTTTGAATTTGTCTAGTGTTTTCCAACACAAATTTTTGAATTTTTCATAATTTTTTTTTTAAAGGTATTATAAGGTATGTTTACAAATATGATATATAGCAAAATAATTATATCATAACTTGTTTTTTACTATAAAATACCAGAAATTAACACCTACATCTAAAATTATTTCAGTTAGTGAACCAGGTATTTATTTAAAACCTACAAAATTTAATTTACCCTCCGGTATAAGTTTCTCGAGGCTGCCCATTCTCCTAATAAGCTACGCTGACATGACCGTTAATGATGACAATTCAATTCAATATTAATGTTAGTGTTTTTAATGCCCAAAAACAATAAAACAATCTTTTTTTGTACATAAAATAGCTAGATCGATTTTTCTCGCCCAAAAAGCTATACATGCTGAGTTTCAGGAAAATCGTTGGAGTCGATTCCGAAAATATATATTTATACATACAAGATTAACTCATTTATATATTAAAGATATATTCATAGGTGTACTCTCACTGCATCTAAAACTTTCACACAGGCTAATTATTCATTATACAGTTATATTTACTGTTACACACAATAGACACTTGAAATTCTAAAATTAAGATTGGTGAGAAATATTGCTGCGTTAGTTCAATTAGAATGTAAGAGCTAGGCAATTATACTCTTTCATAGTGCTCTAATTGTGTGTATAATTTGAAGGTCGCTTTATGAAGTCCTACTTGTTTTTTATTGCCTGTTGAAATTTTAATTGGTGCACAAAAATTATGACAGGATTATTATATCCTCTTGCCCTTATCCCACTCTAAGTGGGGTTGGCACAACATGTTATAAACATGTTGTAACATGTATTGGCTGTGTTTTTACGACTGGCCGCCTGCCTGACATCAACTTAGCTTAGTAGTATGTTACATCACCTCTGTAAGAAGAAGGCTGGTCTATTCTACTAAACCGGATACCACACGTTGGGTCAACATACCTTAGTCGCCTTTTACGACATCTCGGTAAGAAAGAGGGTGGTCTATTCTACGCAGCCGGATACCACACGGTGAGTCGACTTACCTTAGTCGCCTTTTACGACACCTCGGTAAGAAATGATGGTGGTCTATTCTATTCAGCCGGATACCACACGGCGTAAAAAAAAGTTCTTAAGGCTAAATGTATTGTAATGTATTTATTTCAAGTTTTATATGTACATATTTACTAGTTGTCTGTCATCTATAACATGATTATGAAGTTATCGACATGATATAAATGACATCACAAGTATCAACTTTGGGGTGAACAAAAGTTGTGTAATTATCCCATATATTTATTTAATAAAAACTGTGACTATTATTCATACAGTAAATATATAAACTATTATAAATATATATAATTATATATAAATTTATACTGGTTAAAGCATCATGAATTTCGATTTTATATAATATCATTTGTGAAGTTGAGAGGCCACAGTCAAATTTATTAAATATGGCTCCAGATAAACGTTAAATCACCTATATACTAAACTCAAAGTCCTCAAACCTACTTAAAGCCTTTATAAAATATTATTACCACAAAGTACAGTTTTGTTTTTGAGCATTTTTTAAAAATATTTATTCATTAATTTCTTATGTATGGAAGTAGTATGAAATATTTTTACAAAAGTAATGAAAGATTAAAATGGCTACATTGAAATAACATAAAAATATCATGCTATCAAATAGGTTAGACTGATAAATAATATTATGATGTTATATATGAATGGGAGTGACTAATAATAGTACAAGTGTTTTTGGAATTGCATTAATCACTAGTGTCATATTATCTGTTACACATTAATGAAAATGTTTTTAATATAGTTAATAATATATCAAATTGTTTTGTAACATATTTACCGAGGTGTCGTAAAAGGCGACTAAGGTAAGTCGACCCGCCGTGTGGTATCCGGTTTAGTAGAATAGACCACCCTCTTTCTTACCGAGGTGTCGTAAAAGACAACTAAGTTAAGTTGACCCACAGTGGTATCCGGTTTAGTAGAACAGACCACCCTCTGTCTTACCGAGGTGTCGTAAAATACGACGGGTAAGTTGATGTCAGGCAGGTTGCCTGTCCTAAAGTACGTAGCCAACACATTTGATTACATGTTGTGCGGACCCCACTTACAGTGGGATAAGGGCAGGACGATGATGATATTTTTTTTTTCAAATTTTTATCGTTTGATAGCCCAATGATGAGAATGAACGACTCTTTCAAGAGAATCACAAGTTTAAAACCTGGGCAGGCACCAATGACTTTTTCTTTAAAAACTGAGTGTCTTATTGATAATTGCAATTTACTCATTTTTCGGAGTAGGAAAACGTTTTTCGTGAGGAAACCTGCATATCTAGAGAATTTTGGATATATGTGTATCCTACCAAAACGCAATGAAGTAGCGTGGTGGATTAGTTCCTATATTTCCTTCCGGAGTGAGGAGGCCTTTGCCCAGTAGTGGGATAATAACAAGCTTCATATAATACAAAAGTAATGAGAATATTATTTGACTATAATCCGCCATAATACGTCATATTCATATTATACGTCGCCCAGGTCGTCAGTAAAAGTGCATGCAAATTACGTATGTAATGTGGCTATGTACATAATTACACATTCAATAGGCATCACTCGAACATTACGAAACATGTTTCTTAAATGTTTGGTTCCGTATATTCTGATACTTTTACTGTCAATGCACATTTTTTTGCAACGTGGGAAGTAATAAACTTTCTCACATAGTAATTACTAATTCCTGTCGCGTAATGTCTATCGTAAGCTGTGCCAAACGGTTAGAGAACTTTGAGAATAGTGTTTCTTAAAAAACGTACGCAGATTCAAATTCGAGGCGAATATTTTATATCCATATCTATAGGTTTATTATAAATGTGAACGTCTGTTTGTAGCGCCTTCATGGTTAATCCGCTGGAGGGATATTGATGAAATTTGGTGCAATTGAAGCTATATACTGGACCATTATAGGATAAAAAATCCAGATTATTCTTCAGGAGCATGGAAAATACGGACTTTCGCATTTATAATATTAGTATCGGTATTGGGTTAATATATAGGGATGATATATTTTTATTAATGTGTTAATAGGAGGAATGAAAATGTGACCAAACGTGTGTTAAATAATAATAATTATATAATAAATATATGGGACACTTACACGGTTGTCCTTCCTTAAAGCAAGTACCTAACTTAATTCTTGTTACGTTTGCAATGTAAGCGAAATAAAATGTAATCATTTACGACGTTTGGGAACCTCAAAAATTACAGTATTTCTCTACTCCACATTGAATGTTGTTATACATATAAACCTTCTTTTTCAATCACTCTCTTTATTTAAAAAAAACCGCATCAAAATCTGTTGCGTAGTTTTAAAGATTTAAGCATACATTGGGATATAGGGACACGGGGACAGACACAGAAAGCGACTTTGTTTTATACTATGTAATGATGATAAGGGCAGGGTAATGATATGATGATATCAATGCATTAGAAAAAATCTGTATTTTTTAAATATTAGATTAAGAGAGTCCGTGGAACCTTAGAATATTGTTGTTGGTTAGTTTCACAACTTCCCATACGCAGTGCAACTTTCGACGGTTTAACGGCCGTACAAAATACATTAAATTGTTGCATTAACCTTGATACCACTTCTGAGTTAGATACTTAAAATCTTACTTCATTCATTTATTCAGATAGTTCGAGAACGAGATATGAAAAAAATATATAAATTATTCAATGCCTACATGGGAAGTTACGGAGTTAAATGATGATAATCTCAATTAGGGTTGCCACCTTTTTTTTTGAAGAAAAATAGTATTTTTCTTTTTAAATCAAAAATATATAGTACTTTTAGAAAATTCAGGAAAAAAATAGTACACATATATTTTCAATCATTATTTATTTTTACATGATTATTTATTATTACTTTTCGCTGGACAATGACAAATATTTTTCGTCCTATATTGTTTTTCTATAATATATAGTACAATTGACTAAAATATAGTACGATACTATATAATATAGTACGGGTGGCAACCCTAATCTCAATTGATATAAATAAAATAGCCACGCTCTGTGACCACGAATCTTATATATCCTCCTGCCCTTATCCTACTCTAAGTGGGGTCGGCACAACATGTTATAAACATGCTGTCACATGATTTGGCTGCGTTTTTACGACCGGCCGTCTGGCTGACGTCAGCTTACTTTAGTCGACTTTTACGAAACCTCAGTAAGAATTGAGGGTGGTACTATTCTATTCAGCCGGATACCACCATACTTTTGTAAATTATTTGATGGATAATTGTTGGTTAATCCAGAACAACAACTTGCCCCCATCCAACACTATTTCAGTTACACTTGTTGTCTTCCTCACTTTGTTTATCTTTTCGTTTTTGATTTAATCACATAGAGACACTCCAAGCATGATCATATGACACTGTTAAAGAAAATAATTGTACATACTTGCATCAACAATAATGCAACAAGTTATAAGAACTACCTTACGTTTATAGTTAGGCGACACGCATTCCATTGCTTAACTATGGGAAAAGCAATTTAATGGTTAACTAAATGGTTAACATATGGGGCCGTTCATGAAATACGTTCGCATACAAGGCGGGGGGTTTCTGGGGGGAAAGGGGATCTCCGACATTCGTTCGCCATTCATTAAAATATTGTAAATTAATTTATCTTTAATCCGTGATAGTCTAGCGGTGAGACTGTGAGAATCTATCGAGAGGGGTTGACCAATGAGATTTCTATTAAAACTTATGTTTCTAATTGATAATTGGAATTCATCATGCGCTTTTCGGTGAAGGAAAACATCGTGAGGAAACCTGCATATCTGTAGAAAATTCTGCGGATATGTGTTACTTTCCAATCCGCAATGGAGCAGCGTGTTAGGTCTTAGCTCCAATCATTCTCTCCAGAAACGGGGAGTGGAGGCCTATGCCCAGCTGTGGGATTGTAACAGGCCGTTACTTTTCACTTAAATTATTTTTTGCCGTATTGAATGAAATTTATCATATTCAGGGGAGGAAGGTGTTAGTTAGGGGGGTTAGTTTTTGGGACGTAATATTTTTAAGGGGGGTAACAGAAAGAGTGACACAGCCTGACAGTAGGGGGGGGGAGGGGTAAATTTTTTTAAGTAGTGTGACGTAAAATACGTCACTCTATTTACGATTTCTATGCGGTTGGTTATAATTCTTGTTTCTACTTATCAACTTGAACTCACATGAAAGTCTCTGACACAGAATTTCGCATAGTGAAAAGTATAATAATTCTCACGAATTCAACGGACATGTACTTTTATGTTATAAGTAGAATTACACTGGAAAGCCCTTATGAAAGCAAACACTCATTGCGGTGTGCTATAACTAGGTTCACCATGCTTGGTCTGTTTCTGGGACACTAGGATCGGGTATATAAAATCTTAAATTTTATTAATATTTTTAGTTAAAGTAAAAAATTCTTTATTTAAAGATCACATTGTCCAGTTCTTCTTCTTCTTTTTGGTTAATGGCACTTATACTGCTGTTTTATGTTAGCAGTAATTCCGCCAATATCAGCGTAGTGGAAAAAACAACATGAGTGAGTTAAAATATATTTTGATGGCAACTTTTTTGAGAGATGGTTCGGGGAAATTAACTGCATGACAAACACAAATATATGTTAGTTATATCTATAGTTAGTATGTTAGTAGATCTAAAACTATTGTCCAGTTAATAATAAATCCATCTTATAGTATGTTACAAGAATTATATTTTGAAAAGAGAAACCGCCGACTTTCTTGCTGGCTCTTCTCGGTAGGATAAGTTTTCCGAACCAGCAGTAGAGTTGACGATTCAAAAGCACTTGTGTACAAGTTTCCTTCAATAAAAATATTTGGAATATGAATCGAATATAATAAACTTGTTCGTATGCTATTGGGCCTGAAAATTAAAAAAAAATGTTATTTTAAAGTTACAGAAAAGTGATCGTCATTCGCTCCACTGTCTCCTAGCCCAAAGTCCTATTAACAACGATTCGCGCTTCTCGCTAAAGGCTAATCGTTTAACTGTGTCCTCGCCTGTGGGATATAAGGGTGTAGCGGTACAACGAACGGGAACTGAGGAAAGTGCGGGCGCCGAGATCTCGTAACGTGTTATACAAGAAGTGACCGCTCGCAACTCCCTCAATCTGCGTTCTCGTAATACCTCCGGGCCATTGTACCCCGCAGGCAAGGACTCAGTTATACGGTTAGACTATAGTGACGCTATAATAACTATTCTTGCATTGCAGTGAGGATTTAATCTTTCGTTGGGATGTCGGGATAAGAGTTCAATGACTGAACCAATCTTTCTATAATCTTTATGTATCGAGACAGATGGTAACCCTAGTAATTATTTGCCGTGTGGTATCCGGCTGAATAGAATAGTACCACCCTCATTTCTTACCGAGGTGTCGTAAAAGGCGATTAAGGTAAGTTGACCCACCGTGTGGTATCCGGTTTAGTAGAATAGACCACTCTCTCTCTTACCGAGGTTTCGTAAAATACGACTATGGGAAGTTGACGTCAGGCAGGCGGCCGGTCGTAAAAACGCAGCCAAATCATGTAACGACATGTTTAAAACATGTTGTGCCGACCCCTCTTATAGCAGGATAGGGGCAGGAAGATGATGGTTACCCTAGTAATTATGTACTTGAGGCTAAAATGTGCGGTGCGTTTGAGTTCCGAGGGGACTTTGTAAGGCGTTTTTTTTTGTCCCTTGTTTGTTTTACTCACACAATTAAAACAAGTGCTCTTTTGTAGTGGACGAAAATTTTGCATTTGCAGGGGTCATGCACCCTTACTTAAAGTATCAAAAACTTTAGCCCATACCTTTATTGTATCGGGCTCACGCTTATACAGAACAATTGTTTATAATGGGAAACATAAATGTTTTTCTACAGTTTTAAAATAATGCAAAGAAAAAATGCCGTTATGACTAGTATACTATAATATTTCTTCAAATGAATTGAATCAAACAATTGAACAAACAGTTCTAGTGACGTAGTGAAAATTGAAGGTCGTTTAAAAATAATTTTCCTTATTTTACGTATAGGCGTTTCGTCTATCGTAAAGCCACCATTCCCGTTTGGTATGACTAATATATAAACATTATAAAACAATCCCCAAAATATGTCCGTCTGTATGAGATTGATTTTCTCTAAAAATCTACTAAGTGAATTTTTGTACGGTTATACTAAAAGATAGACGACTAAGTCAAGACAACCCGTCGTGTGTTATGCGGCTGAGTAGAATAGACCACCCTTATTTCTAACCGAGGTGTCGTAAAAAGGCGACTAAGGTGAGTCGATTCGCCGTGTGGTATCCGGCTGAGTAGAATAGACCCTCTTCCTTACCAAGGTGTCGTAAAATACGACTAAGGTAAGTTGACGTCAGCCAAATCATGTGACAATATATTTATAACCCAATTAGGGCCTGTTTCACAAGTTACTGATAAAGTGTTGGATAGTTAACCGACAAATAAACTAAGTAGCAGATAAATATCTCTAAAAAGTGAAAAAATAAGCGGATAAACAAAATAACAGCCACATGATCTATCTGTTAACTTATTAGGGACTTTAAGTGCTGAATAAGCCTATCAGAAACCTGAAAAACGCAAAATTCGGAGATATGTGTCACATATGTTTCGAATGAGCTAACTGATACTTTATTGGTAACTTTAGTTTATTGAAAACAGGCCTTTAGAGTGGGATAAGGGCAGGAGGATGATGAATGGCAACTTTTCAAAACACACGTCTTGACTATATACTTTGGGAGATACCAAAGTTATCTAGTATGATAGCTTGTATAATAGCAAAGCATTACGCAATTTGGGTTACAAATTACTAGTAAACTTGTTAACTAGTCCAGCTAAATGCTTGTGTTAGAAGTAGGTTCTTGTCCGTAGTATAAAGGCCGGTATTCGAACCTACGACCTCTCGATTGCTTGTCAGTTACCCTAACCATTCCGCTATCGCTGCTTAAACGCTTATTTTGTCATTTCAAGATCTATCATTCCATTCTGGTACATATTGTCTCCACGAGTCTAGAAACTTGTTTTTTATTCATATAGTACTCGTGGTATGTAACTGCGAGTCTGTCTGAGTCATTAGTCCGAGTGCCTGTGTTTGTCAGGCTTGCGATCGATTGGCCAGGGCCACTCATAGTGATAACGGTTGCGTATTCGCCGCGGTTAACGATAGCGGCCCGATTGTCGTTGCGATATAAAATTCGTGCGCTTTGGTCGACCAATTTAGGAAATATCGACAATTATTCATGCAAATTTTCTAATTGTCTATATTCTTGCGATAGCTATGGCTGTTTTTTTTGTACAAAATTAAATGATGCGTATGCAATAGTTAATAGTAAGCAAGGTTTAAAACTTGCCAAGCGTTCATTTTAAATGCATTGCGGTGCAATAAAATTGATGACTATTTAGGTCATAATAATGTTACATATTTTCTTATTGTACCTCTTATTTAAATGAGTTAATCTTGTATATTTATATATTCTCTGAATCTCGGAAACGGCTCCAATGTTTTTCGTGCACATGTTCGTGCAAATTCAGCACGTTGGGGGGTTTTGGGGGAGATAAATCTATCTAGCTTGGTTTTTATTAAAAAAAATCGTTTTGTCCCTGTTTTTGTGCACTAAAAAACCTGCTAAAATAGGCATAGAAATTAAATAACATTTTTGGCTATCAAACGTTATGCTGTGACAGCCTAATGGTAACTGGCGGACCGAAAAAGTTTGAAACCCAGGGTTCGAGTGATGTTACGACATGTTATAAACATTTTGTAACATGATTCAGCTAGGTATTTTACGATCGGCCGCCTACCTAATGTCAACTTCTTCTTCTTCTTTTTTGTTTATGGCACTTATACTGCTGTTTGATGTTAGCAGTAATTCCGCCAATGTCAGCGTAGTGGAAAAAACAACATGAATGAGTTAAAATATATTTTGATGGCAACTTTTTTGAGAGATGGTTCGGTGAAATTATTAACCTGCATGACAAACACAAATATATGTTAGTTACATCTATCGTTAGTATGTTAGTAGATCTAAAACAGCAAACTAAGTTTGAATAAATGTTAGTTTAACTAACATTTATATTCAAACAACAATAAATAAAAATATATAAACAATCCATAGACTAACACATTTGGCAACACAAACAAAAGCGACATATAATTTTCCAAGTCACACATACCATCCGACAAAACTAAAAAAAATAAAAATAAGTATTGTATATATTATAAATATGACAGGACTAGGATACTTATAATTTAATATTATATTTTTTTATATATTTACACAACAGGTTGATAATGGGAGGATCAAAATTGGTCAGAAGAGATTGGAAGTTTATTGGACGAGGGATTTTAATTGGCAAAATATCATAAAGAGATGTCGGGTATTTGCTACAATTGAAAAATATGTGGTCTGTCGTACCTTCGTCTAGGCCACATTCACAAATTGAGTGATCTCGTACTCTTAGTTTTGCCAAATGTACAGGTGTACAAACATGCCCCAAACGTAGACGACAAATGGTAGAAGTAACCTGTTTTTGGGCTTGTCGATAGTGATAAAACCAAGGCTTTTTTGGAATTTTTGGTTGAATGGATCTATAATATTTTGCTTTGCGAAGGTCAGTAGACCATTGCATATTCCACGATCCAAAAATATGCCTTTTTGCTAACGAAACCAAATCCCTGGCATGAACCATTTGGTGATTCAAAGAACCAAACCTTGCAGCGTCCTTTGCCCATGCGTCAACACTTTCGTTACCTGGGATACCACAATGCCCGGGAATCCATATTAGAACTACCTCTAATCCTTGATTGGAGCAAGAGAGGAGAATTTCTTTAATTTGCAAAATTATTGAGAAATTCTGATACTTATTTTTAAAAATGTTACCAGCTAAGCATTCTAAGCAACTTTTAGAGTCCGAAAAAATCAAGACTTTATTGAGGTGATGAGATTCGATGTATGAAACAGCCTCAAGGATAGCAATAGCTTCACCTGTGAAGACTGTAGTTTCAGGAGGACACTTAAAACTTAGTACTACATTATATTTTGGCAACCAAACAGCAGCACCTAAGTCACTATTTAAGTCTAACTTTGAAGCATCTGTATAAACGGGAAGCCACTCTTGCCAATGCTCATGTATTATTTGTTGAAATTTAGTATGAGCAGCCACTTCGTTTTTGTTTACACCAAAATCCAGGATCACCCTCGGTTGAAAAATAAGAGCATCAAAGTTATGCTCAAATAATGGGTGTATCATAGTTTGACGCAACGGATATCTCATCTCTTTATACTTGTTGTAACTAGTTACAATTCTAGGGGGAATCTTATAGGCCCAGTATCTTTCGATTGTAACTTTAGCGGACAGGGATTCTAAAATGGGAAATAAAGGATGAGAGTTTAATTGTACAGATTTAAAAATAAATCTATCTGCTAGATATTGACGCCGTAAGTCTAAGGGTGGTTCAACGCATTCAACTTGAAGTGCATTCTTAGGTGACGTCTTCATGGCTCCTATAATAATACGCAAACATTTAGCCTGAATCAAATTAAGTTTCTCTAGTCCACCCTTATTACATGGCTCAAAGATGAATGAACCATAGTCAAAATGGCTGCGGACTAACGCATTATAAAGAAGTTTTTGACAGTAAGGATGAGAACCCCACCAAGCACCCGAGAGTGACCTAAGTACATTAACTCCTTTCTCACATTTTTGGGCGATATAATTAAAATGAGCAGCACCAGTCATGCGTTGGTCAAGGACAACACCTAAGAATTTTACTTCGTTAACCATAGATATGGGCTCATCATTGCAGTGTAGAACAATAAGTGGTAAATTTCTTCGTCGACTGAACACTATCGCCTTACTTTTGTTTATCGACAGAGAAAGTCCATGATCCGTTAACCAGTTATTGAGATAAAATAAGGCAGAATTCAATCTTGATGTTGATTCATCTAAGTTTTTACAAGCTACGTAAACTGCTAGGTCATCTGCATATTGTAGAATTTTACAAAAAGAGGACACTGTATGATCAAGATCACAAGTATAGATGTTATACAAGAGGGGACTGAGAACTGATCCTTGCGGGAGTCCTTTCCAGACAGTTCTAGGTTGGAGTAAATGTCCATTTAACCGGACTTTTATAAATCTTTGCGACAGAAGATTTATAACACAGCGTATTATCCTCACAGGAATACTCAGATGGTGCATTTTCTGCCTGAGTATTGGAAGAAGCACACTATCGTAAGCAGATGAAATGTCTAAAAAAACTCCCGCAAGATGCTCTCCATTTGAGAAGGCCATATTAATGTCACTTGAAATAATACACAGACTATCCATGACACCTTTACCTCTGCGGAAACCATATTGTGACTTAGCCAAAATCTGTTTATTTTCTATAAACCACTCCAATCTATTTTTTAACATGTGCTCTAGGGTTTTACACAGAGTTGATGATAGGGCAATTGGGCGGTACTGTAACAGTCTCATCCCTACATTCGAGTTTTAAAAAAATAAATAATTATTAAAATTTCAATATTTTAGAAAAATCTATAAGTATAAAAATAAATGTTTGTTTGTCACGCAGTAATGTTTTTTCGCATCTATAATTGATGCTCTATTCATAAAACATCAAATTCAGAAAAGTATAATTTTCGTCATATTGACCGAATGTCACGTTATCCGCCGTACTACAGTATTGAGAGAGCGGGCGGAGCGTAGAGCGCAGAAGTGATCTGTTAGGTCGCTTATGAAATGTTGTTATAATGATATTGTAGATGTGTACTGGGGCGATACATGATATTAGTAGAGTTTTAACTCGACTATTTTTAAGAATTAATAATAAATACACATCTAGGCCCGCTCTCGTATAATGGTTCAAGATGCAAGATCGTGTCGATCTTTGGAAAGGCTGTGATTGTGACTTGACCATTAAGAGTGTAGCGATGGTTACATCGCTTAGCTCACCTCGAACGATTAAAGTGTCTGAATGTTACTTGGTAAAGGCAACTTTGCTGAGTAGTGGTTGGCACTCTACCGAACATGCTCTGGCGGGTACTGGTGGGAGACTTGAGGTTTAGGCCGGCAGTGATTTCGGTCATTGCTGTGTGCCTGGCCCAAAAGACTACACTAGGCTGCATCTTATTAGGGCTGGGTCTAGGCCCGTAGTTAACTTCGGTTGCTGCGGCGTGCCTTTATTCGGCTTTGGTTTGACGCAACCAGAGTTACTTTGGGCGTGTGCCTTTGTGATACGGGTTTAGTTAGGCCGGTGGTGATTTCGGTCATTGCCGTGTGCCTTGCTCGACCTTTGGACGCATAGGCCGCTTGAAGTAGTGCCGGTACAGTGGTGGCTGAAATGTTATTGTTTGACGAACGGACATCTAAACGTTGTTCGTAGTCTTTCAATAGTGACGGTACCACAGCTGAATGTTGCTGGGCGTTGCGGAAGTTAACTTTATGTTGCTGAAGTGATACGCCGCAGCAGTGATGGATCGCTATGGACTCTGTTCATAGTAACGGATGGGTGAGGTGTTCCGTCCTTTTCAGGACGTCCCCTTAGCTTAGTTAATGATACCACGAATGACCATTATAGCATGGCATTATTGCATAAGAGCCGCTGGTCGGGTCTTTGTTAATAAGACTGCGGACTAGCTTTAGACAGTGTGGCCTGCATTTCCCTTATCTTCACATTTACATCTTACGTGGCTTGCCGCGTTAAACATAAATTACCTTTTGTTGTATGAGGTGGCGTGTTGAGCTTGGCGCATACCGTAAGCGAGTGCACTATGTGTGACTCCATTATATGGTATTGGGTGAATAGGGGGTGATTGGCATTCATGTAATGCTCTGCAATACACATCTTCCACTTCGGTGGACACACACTATCCACTTCGGTGGACACACACCTATATGGTGTATATATTATAACTAATCAAGTTGCTTTGCAACATGTTTGCCATCTCGATGGGTTTCCACTTTGTGGACTTTATACGTATTATACGTATTATACTGTATGTGGTTTTTACCATAGAACGCACCGTTACGACGTGTGCAGGCGACATGCGCCTTACTGAATATAAGAATTGGTAATTTATTATCAAAGGTTACCAGGCCTTGTGCCTTTGGCTAATGCCATATTTTATAGCTCCGGCTATTTATTATATGGGCTTCGGTCCTCTATTATACACCAAGGCACTCATGCCTAATATGTCAACTGTGGTTTTGTTGACTCCCGACAATAATGGGTTTATCCCACGATCATACGCCGCAGGCGCACTATAAACAGGTACCCCTTGGGGGGGGGGCTCATATCCTATGGACGGAGCTCACCGTTGGTAGCGGGTGCGGAGCTACTGACTATCACTCTCTTTTTATATTTTTCCAAATCGGAAGAATATAATAGATGGGAGAGGGATACCACATTGAATAAACTTCTCTACGGAGTTGTTTAAGGGCTAGGTATTAAGATCGAGTGAGTGATCTTTCTGTTGGCTATAACATATTCTATGAAGTAATAACATAAGACATTCGCGAGACATTCAACTATCTGAATGTCTCGCATTTTTTTATCAAATTTTATAGTAACCTGTTCATGTATTGGGCATATAAGAATCTGTTCTTGTATTAGATAAATATAAAACCTGTTCGTGTATCGTACACTTATATTCAATAATTTATATTAATTTATGTCTGCTTTACGCCTCTAATCTGATGACAGTCAACTATTTATATTATAACGAATGATATTTGGTAATGAACCTCTCTGTTGAGCAAAGTGATATAAACTGCGAATGTAGGGCTGACGGCTCGTTTTATATTGGAGAATATGATATATTGAAATATTATTATAAAACTATAATGTGATTATTATCACATTATTTTATTCTATTTAAGGTTTTATTTGACTCCTTTAGATTGATGGACACAAGGCCTCCGACGCTCTAAAAGAACTTGAGTTATTACAAATCACAACGTAGTACGGGTCCTAGCCACTTAGACGAATCACGAGCCAATATATATTAAGAGTGCTAGCGCCTTCGGCGCGGTTTTATGCATTTCGCTGCTTGGGTGAGAGCGCTCTAGCGGTGGTTAAATATTATAAAATAATAATATTTATACGTGATGGAGGAGGAGATAGTTACAGTACGAAGAAGCTTCTTGTGGGTTTTTCCCAGGTTTTAATATGGGGATGATTATCTGAGTTTTCCACATTTCTGGAATAACGCCAGAAATAAATATATTATTTAAAATTGCGAGAAAAATAGTTTTGCCAAATAAACTTAAATTTTTCAAGAAGGAATATGGGACTCCATCTTCTCCTGGGGCTGAATCCCTAAGTCCTTGTAATACGATTTGTAGTTCTGTTAATGTAAATGGATCGTCAAACCTATGAGAGGGGGTAGATGGAGTACATGTTATAAAATAGTCCATCTCAGGAACAAAAGGTGGAGCCAATGTAGTTAAAAATTGTTCTAACCAAGATGATGGATCATTAGAGGTTACTGGATTCGCAATACGAGCTCCTCTAAATTTTTTAATCTTACCCCAAACAAGAGTGGCCGGGGTTCTGGGAGATAAACTCTCACAAAATTGGATCCATCCTTTCTTTTTCTTTTTAGAAAATAGTCTTCTAGCCTGTGCTGATATTTGTTTAAAAGTTAAAAAATTTTGTGTAGACATATTTGAATTATAAATTAGCTCTGCATCTTTACGTTTTTTTACAATATCAGTACAGTCACTGTCCCACCATGGAGGAGAAGAAAGTTTTTGTGTAGCCCGTTTTATTGGAAAGTGAGTGTTTGCAGAAGTTGTAAGAATTTCTACAAATATGTTACATATGTCAGAAACATCATGGATACTCTGCAAGTTATAATTTAGAATTTTATTATCGACTGTTGCAGAAAAAGCTGTCCAATCAACGTCTTTTAGTTTATATTTAAGTAGTGATTGATTAAAAGGGATGGGGGTAACTTGATTAGGCATGGTAATAAGGATTGGAAAATGATCACTTCCATGGGTGTGTGGTAAAACTTTCCAACATAGTAGGGACGATAAGGACGGGGAACAGAGTGTCAGATCCACTGCAGATTTAGGGTTTTGGCCAGGATGCACTAGACGAGTGGGTGAACCATCATTAATTACACATACATTAATGTCATCAAATATACTAATTAAGTGGCTAGAGAAAGAGTCATTGTAATAACACCCCAAGGAGATGTGATGGCAATTAAAATCACCTAAGATGATTATAGGAGAAGGTAACAGGGAACATATAGAGGACAATGCAGGTATGATGCTAGAATGGGGATGAGGGACATAAACAGAAAGGAATGAAATGTTCATTGCTCTAACAGCAATAACATCAAAATCAACAGAATTTTGTGGAAGGGATATTTGGGAGTATGTGATAGAATTTTTGATTAATAAAGCACAACCATCATGACCATCACCTCCGTCAGCTCGCAAACATGTATATCCAGGCACTCTAAATATAGAGTGAGGATATAGCCATGTTTCCATGACAGAAGCAATGGCAACATTGTACTTATTAATCAAATGAATTAATTCATGTTTTTTATTTTTAATACTTCTACAATTCCATCGGAGAAAAAGTGTTTGAGCCATTTTTGTCAAGTATGATATTGATTATTTCAGAAATTTTAGTAGCAACGATGTTCGGTAAATTTTGTTTTGATTGTGATAAAACTTTCACTAGTGTCAATATAAGATTAATAATTTCTTCACTAGAAGTCGGAACAGTTGAATTTGATTGGTTTTGTAAAGCACATCCATTTGGAATACTAGATCCAGGAGTTTCTACAAGAGATTGATGAATTCTTTTATCAAAACCTATAGGAGTTGATGTTCTTGCCCTAGGAGTAGATGTAACAGTTTTTCTATATGATCTATTAATGGAGGAGGGTTGGGGAGAAATTTGGTTGATAGGGATCTGGGGGGAAGGAGCAAACATGGCAGATGCAATATCTGCATATGATCTTCGTACAGGGGGAACCTGAATTGATGCATCATAATATGAGATATTGTGTTCTGACATTAATAATTTAATATTATGTTGTCTGGATTGCTCTGGACATTTTTTATCAGTAGCCATATGGGCTCCTGAGCAAAGAAGACAAGATACGGAATCCAATGCAACTTCACAGCTATCACCAGTATGAGTTTGACTGCATTTATAGCATCTAGGTTTTGATCTGCATTGGGTTTTGATGTGACCAAATCTACAACAATTATGACATTGAATTGTTGGAAGGAGGTATGTTTCTATATGCATGGAGGTGTGGTATACATAGACATGTTTTGGAAGAATTTGTCCGCTAAAAGTACATACTACTGATTGGGTAGGGACCCAACTAGCAGTCTCATTATTGACAATTTTCCTATTCAACCTACGTGCTTTAATTATTTTCCCAACACCATCAGGAAGTTCCATAGCCTCAACAAACTCAGTCATTGACCATTCCTTAGGTACACCCCTGAGTAGACCCATTCGTGTGACATGATAAGATGGTACATTAGCTTTTAATTTATTTATGAGAAGGCACTCATGAGTCAAAAAAGAATTAGCATCGTTACTAGTTTTAAACTCAACAGATACACGATTGCGTCCAATGCTTTTAATGCCATCTCTTACTATATTACCTACCTTATTTTTAACCAATATTGATCCTACTTTAACAGGGCGAAGGCTAAGGCCCGCTGCTAGGTCAGGTTCAATCCGCGAAATGTGGACGACATAAGGAGCTCTGTCCTCAGGGCCATAAGTACGATCAGTTATAGTTACGGAAGGATGAACATAAATTGAATCGATAGAGGCAGAAGGTGAATCATATTCTGTTACCGTTATCTTAGCTAAATTGCTAGGGACAAGTTCGGCGCGACGTTTCATACCTCGATCTTTGTCTACGTTTTTTAAAGAATGAACATTAGGAGGGGGATCGGGCGGATCCCCGGGAGATTCGTCCCCCATTTTATCTAAAAGTTGTTAATTTTAACTATAATATATTAACACAACACAATATATACACTCACCACCGATTTATCTCTACGAAAAACAATATTAAAAACACCAGATAGTAAACAACGTCAAAAACACGTGTGTTTACCAACTAGCTAACGAACGGAATCCTAATGTCAACTTAACTCAGTCAAATTATATGACACTTCGGTAAAAAAGAGGGTGGTTTATTTTACTTAACCGCATACCACTCGGCTGTTCAACTTACCTTGGTCGCCTTTTACGACACCTAGGTAATAAATGAGGGTGGTCTATTCTATTAAGCCGGATACCACAATGTGGGTCGACTTAGTCGCCTTTTACGAAACTTTGATAAGATATGAAGGTGGTGTATTCTACTCAGCCGGATACCACGATACCACGTTTCGTAAAAATAAAGTGAATATGGAGTCTAAATTTTAAGGCGTTTCAATTAAGAATTACGTTCTGCCCTGTTCGGTACCTAAGTGTTTTAACATTACAATATTCCTTCCCAGAAAGCGGACCGTATCGCCGAGCACGATACTCAAACGTGAACAGAAATGGCTGCGAATGTTGAACAACTGGGAGGCTTTTATGAGCAAGAATTATAAAAAAGTACGCGAGCGATGCCGAAAAGGTAAAATTACCTATTGCTAAATAAAATCGATAAATAATATGTCCAGAATAAAATTTTCTAAAATTCAAAAAATATAGTAATATTTGGAATGGAAATTTTGAACTTAAAAGTAGTTATAGTGAGTTATATGAGATAAAGACATGCCTTCGCAGAAGTTTTTGTATGTCTGTCGGCTTAAGCGATGCACGCGAGACCTCCCAGCGTGCGAGTTTTTTACAACTGCGTGATTTCTTAAACATAATTAACATAAAAACGTAATTTTTATTTTATTTTATTTTATTTTACAGGAAAACTTACAGCATATTAAAAATACACAAAACAATAGAAATAAAATAAGCCAATTACAAGTTTTCACAAATAAATTTTGTCTAAAACTAAAACAACTCGCTTATAAATAAAAAAAATGTAATATTAACCTAAACCTTCCGGAAGAACTGCACTACATTTTAGTCAAGACCTGTCTATGTGATCCATTTTCTCAAAATCTACTGAACGGATGTTTGTACCGTTTTTACTTAAGCAAATGCAATTCTCGAGGAATGTTTAGATTAATAGCTAATTTTCTGGAACAGCTAAACTGAATTTGTAGGGATTTTCTCTTTTAAGATACAGGGTGGTTGTGGGACACCAACATGTGTGGTCCTTTGTTATTCGGGATATTCATTAACGACATTAGTGAATGTTTTAAATATAGTCAATTCATCATATATGCGGATGATCTCAAAATGTATAAAACAATAAAAGACAGTTTCGATACTATAAAAATGCAACAAGACTTAGATAGACTTGCGATTTGGTGCAATATTAATTACTTAAAATTGAACCATCAGAAGTGTTACAGTATATCCTTCAGTAAAAAAATATCTAAAATTAATTATGTGTATAGTATAAACGGTAACATCTTGGAAAACGTTAACCAAATATCAGATCTAGGAGTAATAATTGACAATAAATTTAGTTTTATTCCACATATAGACAACTTACTCAAAAAAACATTCAGATTATTAGGATTCATCATTAGGTGTACAAAAGAATTTAAAAAGTCTAAAACCAAACTAACTCTGTTTAACTCAATGATACGCAGTAAACTTGAATACTGTGCAGTTGCATGGAGTCCTCACTATCAGGTTCACAAAGATCGAATAGAGAGAGTACAAAAGAAATTTCTGCGTTACTTAGGATACAAGGATAATATTTTGACCAAAACTAAAACCTACAATGATCTCTTAAACTTTTATGAAACCCTTTCACTATCCAATCGGAGAAATTTGATAGATCTTACCTTTTTACAAAAAATTGTGAATGGAGATATTGATTGTCCTAATTTATTACAGAAAATAAAATTGACCGTGCCGAAACACAATGCTCGGTCTCACATTAAGATAAAACAAACTTTTAAGCCTAGAATCACTAAAAGTAATTTGGGATCTGCTGCACCACTGAACAGGGCTGCCGTAACATATAATAATATTTTCAAGAAGGCTAATATAGACATTTTTAAGGACTCTAATAAAACTTTTAAACAAAAAATAAAGAAATACTTATGTACTTCATAATAATATATTTTTCTATGTTTAATGTTTTTAATATTACTGTTTTTATTTTTAATAGTTCCCCCATATTTTAATTGTTAAAGTAGACTAGTTTGTTTTTATTTTATTTATTGTAATAACTCTTTTTTTCTTCTTTCTTTTACTATTTTTTTTTTGTATTTAGTGAGCAGAACGTTATTTAGCTTTTTATTTAATTATGCATGCTGAGTTAGCCTTTAAGTGGGATATATAATATAAACTATAGGTAATTTAGAAATTTATATAAGTTTAAATAAACCATATTGTATATCACGTTGGCTTTCTAATAAATAAATAAATAAATAAATAAATAAATAAACATATACTACTTTTTATCCTAGAATACCCGCGGCTTCTCAGTAGGGTCACAGCTAGTATATTATAAAGAAATTGTTCTAGGTATACCCGCCTCAGTTCGACCAAAGGCTTGGCTCTACCTTTGCGGTGGGCAACTGTTGCTCGAGAAGCATCCCGACGAATACGAGGAGCTTTTGAAAGCTCCCGGCGACCCGAAATGTATGGAGGACATCAGGAAGGACCTTCACCGCCAGTTTCCCTACCACGAAATGTTCATCAGGGAAGAGGGATTGGGGTAAGAGAATTATATTTTACTAGCACTTCTACTACTATATACTACCACTTAATTATACCTCATCATCATCTTACTGCCCTTATCCCACTCGGTGTACATGTGTGGGTTCATCATAACATGTTACAAACATGTTGTCTCATGATTTGGCTACGTATTTTACAACCGGCCGCCTGCCTAACGTCAACTTACCTTAGTCGTATTTAACGACACCTCGGCAAGAAAGAGGGTGGTCTATTCTACTTAACCGGATACCACACGGTTGGTCAACTTACCTTAGTCGCCTTTTGCGACACCTCGGTAAGAAATGAGGGTGGGAGTAGAATACTACTCAGTCGGATACCACACGACGGGTCGACTTACCTTAGTCGCCTTTTACGACACCTCGGTAAGAAAAGTGGGTGGTACTATTCTATCCAGCCGGATACCACACGGCGTTAACTCTCAATAACCCTTTATTTTGAAAATTTAAATTTACATTTTATTTCCACGCGGGTGAAGCCGCAAGCACAGCTAGTTACATATTATTATAATAAATGATGTCACAGCGAAACGTGACATGAACCCGGCCACAAACAAACTTTATTTCTTTTCAGTACAAATAACAGCATTTAATACCACAGAGCATAGTAGCCGATGTCACTATTGTATCACTTGTTTTTGCTACCGAGTTCTACACTGATCGTTATTCGAGTACTGAATCTCTGAGGCGCTAGATACAGCCGCTTATACTAATGTAATCGATCCAGAAAGTTCTACTTTTCGATTTTTCCCAAATCGTTATTACAGCTGTAGGGATACATAACACTATTTGTAAACAACCGGAAGATTTTGATAGAAGCGAATTTGAACTCAATTTTTTTGGTATTACGAATCTTTTTTGTATGTTAACAATATGTATTCCAGGCAGCAGGAGCTGTTCTGCGTTCTTAAAGCGTATTCAGTGCTAAATCCCAAAGTGGGATACTTTCAAGCACAAGCACCCGTCGCCGCTTTTCTGTTGATGCACATGCCCGCGGTGCAAGCCTTCTGGTGTCTCGTCAGCATCAGCGATAAATACCTCAGCGGGTACTACAACCCGGGACTGGAAGTGAGTTGGAAAGTTATTTATAGAATTAAGCTTTATTTTGAGTTTCTTAATTCAAATATTCATCAATAATTTTACTACAATACTGAATTAGATAAAATCTATGTAATGGTAACAAGAGTTTACTGTGTTCATACGTCATGCGATATTCGTAATACGCATGCAATACAAACTGCCACAACCACTGTACACTTCCACATGTTATAAACATGTTGTTATATCTTTTGGCTAGTTATTTAACGAACGGCCGCTGGTCTGATCAGAACTTACGTGTTCTACTCAGCCGGATACAATGCATAATATTTCTTAAATTAGCTTTTACCCGCGACTTCGTTCGCGTCGGCTGTTGTCGTGTTATAAGTAGATAATAGATGCCGCTTTGCAATCTCATCCTATTCCTGTAGAATTAACAGGATTTCTATAGCCTATATGTTATTCCGGTGTATAAGGAATAATTTAGCAACGTCCAAATGTCAAATAATACATATACAAGCACATTAAAACATGTATTAATTTAGTAATTAATCATTATTAATATATCCTTCTGCCCTTATCCCACTCTAAATAGGGTCGGCACAACATGTTATAAACATGCTGTAACATGATTTGGCTGCGTTTTTACGACCGGTCGCCTGCCTGACGTCAACTTACTTTAGTCGTTTTTTACGACACCTCGGTAAGAAATGAGGGTGGTACTATTCTACTTAGCCGGATACCACACGGCCAAGTATTAATCATTATCAAATTTATAATAATTAATAATTGCAAACTAATTATTACTTTTCTTCATTCTTCTAAGAATCGATAAGTAGATACTGCGGGCGGCAAGTCTTGTGATACTAGTATAGTATGGTCTCTAATGTTATCATTTTCCAGGTGCTCCAACGGGACGGCGACATACTGCACGCCCTCTTGCGACGGACCGCGCCCGCGGTGCACAGACACTTGAGCAAGCACCGCGTGGAACCCGTGCTGTACGCTACCGAGTGGTTCCTGTGCGCGCTCACCCGCACCCTGCCCTGGGACAGCCTGCTGAGGGTGTGGGACTGCTTCCTCTGCGAGGGTGTCAAGGTGAGATGGTATATGATAAAGTGGTAGATTATAAACTTTCGCGATTCATACTGATTATTATATAAACATACGGATCACATTACTATACAGTCTAGTGACTGTAACTATGACAATGTTAACTGCTTGTTAGTGGCATGTATTACTATATGAGTTGATATATGATACAATACATTACAATATGTACTGGTATATGATACAATACATCACTATATGAGCTGGTATATAATATATAAGCTAATATATGACACAATGCCTTACAAAATGAGCTGATATTTGTTCCAATGTAAGCTACTATATATGAAATAATGCCTTACAACATGAGCTGATACATTATACATTACAAGATAAGCTGATATTTGATACAACTCATTACAATAGAAGGTGATATATTATACATTACAAGATCAGCTGATATTTGATACAACTCATTACAATATGAGCTGATATATTATACATTACAAGATGAGCTGATATTTGATACAACTCATTACAATATGAGCTGATATATTATACATTACAAGATGAGCTGATATTTGATACAACTCATTACAATATGAGCTGATATATTATACATTACAATATTGACAGATATATTATACATTACAAGATGAGCTGATATTTGATACAACTCATTACAATATGAGCTGATATATTATACATTACAATATTGACAGATATATTATACATTACAAGATGAGCTGATATTTGATACAACTCATTACAATATGAGCTGATATATTATACATTACAAGATGAGCTGATATTTGATACAACTCATTACAATATGAGCTAATATATTATACATTACAATATTGACAGATATATTATACAATACAAGATGAGTTGATATTTGATATATCTCATTACAATAGGAGCTGACGAACATGTTACGCAATGAGCTTTTATTTGATACAACGAATTGCAATAGATGCTGGGATTATTACAACACCTGGAAGGCTGGTCACTGCCACCTGCACCATCCGGATACTTCCAGTAAATAAATAAATAAAATAGTGTTTGTTCTCGTTGCAGGTGCTATTTAAAGCAGCTCTAGTGGTCCTGGCTGGAGCGTTAGGTCCTGCGAAGGTGCGGAAGCGCGCCGCGGGCCTCTGCGAGACGCTGGAGGTGCTCCGCCACCCGCCCGAGGGCATCCTCGGCGAGGACTACCTCATGTACCACATGCAGCGTCTCAACCTTACTGAAGAGGACTTCGAGTTCGAGCACCAGCGGCAGACCGCCAAACGACGCGCCATGGCCAATAGAAGGTGACAATCAATACTACTTTTGATGAGGAAATATAGTTCTATAGTTATCACTGTGTGGTATCCGGGTAAGTAGAATAGACCACCCTCTTTCTTACCGAGGTGTCTTAAAATACGACTAAGGTAAGTTGATGTCAGGCAGGCGGCCGGTCGTAAAAACGCAGCCAAATAATGTGACAGCATGTTTATAACATGTTGTGCCGACCCCACTTAGAGTGGGATAAGAGCAGAAAAATGATGATATCCATACTATCTCCTTCTTCTCTTCTTTCTCAACCCATGGAGGTCCACTGCTGAACATAGACCTCCTTAAGGTATCTCCACAAACCACGATTTTGTGTCGTTTGGTACCAGCGGCAACCCGCGACCTTTTTGAGGTCGTCGGTCCACCTCGTTTGGGTCTAGCCACGCTGCGCTTTCCGGTGCGAGGTCGCCATCCCAGCACCTGAGGACTCCAACGCCCATCGGTTCTACGTACTACATGCCCATTGCCACTTCAGATTCGCGATACGATGAGCTATGTCGGTAACTCTGATTCTTCTACGGATCTCATTTCTGATTTGATTGCGTAGAGATACACCAAGGATAGCTCGCTCCATCGCCCGCTGAGTGACTCTGAGCTTTCTTATGAGGCTCATAGTCAGCGATCACGTTTCTGATCTGTACTTATCTATCTATCTATCTAATTTCGGGGACGCCTGTCGGTGCAGGGCGGGTGGTCAGCTCCTATTCCGGACTATTCCACCCATTTCCCCATGTTGGGACAAGGGTTTCATTGCTGTCCCGACAGTGTCACCTGCTCTAATCTACGCGTAGCTTTTACGAACCTGATAACATTCCTGAAGGATATTATCAGGTTTTCATTCTGATCTAAAGGTCATCATCATCCATAATATTATAAATGTGAACTCTGCCTAGCAATATGTTTCACTTTCACAGTTTACTTGTTGGAACAATATTAAGGTAATTTGTCCAAAAAACCCAAACGTCCAGTGCCAGTTTGGATGTAGCAGCTCTCCACAGATCTTTAAAAAATATTTTTAAACTGAACATTTTTGTCTTGTCTCTACAGTGGTAGCTGATTCAGCGAGTGCTCCTACAAGCGTTATTCAAAGAATAACGCACGGGACATCTTCCACACTCTGTAAAAGAGTTGACACTTCCAATACAACAAATGTGTGTGATATGTGAACGTTTAACGAAGGATAACGACTCGAGTGTAAAGTGACATGTGTTATTGTGTAACGAAGCAGTGAGTGTTGGTGAACACTGCCATCGGACTACTTGGTAAGTGATTACAATAAATATATTATATAAAATAGAGAATCAAAGGTTTCTACCCACTACACAATCCAATTAATATGTAACCTTGTAAATAAAAAGAAATATTAATATAAGACAATTACACTTTATACTTGTGTGATGGCTGACAGACAACTGCAATACATGCACATTTAAATTTTAAAATAAATACATAAATTCAAAGAAAAATGTTGGCCCTCTGCTGCAATGAAACCATTAATAATGTATAACCTTGTAAATAAATGATTATATATGTCTAATTTTAATACTTGTGTTATGGGCGATAGACAGCTGGTAAGTTCATACAAATTAAATTTTATATAAATATCAAAGGAATAACAAATTATTTTTAGAAAATGTTGGCCCTCAGCAGGCATCGAATCCCCAATTCTAACAGATGAAGGTAGATCACTGCCACCTGCGTCAAAGGTCCAGTCATTGTAAATGCTTAAAAGGACACAAAAATATAATTTCGATTGTGATGTTCATTGATGCAATTAATGTAAATAAATTATAGATTACATACACAACTGTTTTTCAATATTTGTATATATTCCTCCTCCTTATATTTTAAAAAACTGTTTCAGCACATAAAAATATTGCATTATATAAATATTTTTCAAATTAAATATAAAGAATATTTTTGTCTGCATTAAAATTTATTCGAATATGTCGATAGTGGGTGGAAACCTTTATGTTGGTCTATGTAGAAATACGTTTTTAAGTAGAGGACTTTTTAGAGTCAATATTACACAAAATATATATAACTTGTATATAGTATAAAAGTGGTGATGAATTGAATAGTTAAATGTTTGTATGATCTACAGTAAATTGTAAACAGTTTTGTAAATTTATTTATCAGTTCCAAATTTTATATTTTCATAAATCTACGTAAAGTTATAGAGACTGTTTTAAACCAATGTTTGATTATAGTAGTTTATGATACTGTTGCATAATAACTTGTAACACGAATGTGTTTTCTTATAGTATCACCCGAGTGTTATAAGACCAAGTTATGTACAGTGTCATACACTACTTTATCTACTCATACTATAATACGTAAAACAATATTAATAAAAACCAAACTTTGTTTAAATATTGAAAAGATTTTTTAAATGTCAAATGTTAGCGTCAAGGCGCAAACATCGATTGTGCATGCGTGTTGCCTCGCCGCGGACTTGTTCATTGAAACCTTTTTTTTTTAAGGTAGAGGTTCAACCTCCTTGGTCCAGCTGGAGGTTGTATAGGTGTATCGTTATTACTTTGTGGAATTCCATAGTATAAAAATAATTAAAATTAATTTAATGATAAAAATAATTCTATTATTTGTATTACATCATTAATAGTTGAAGGAAACGAATTTACAAAACATAAAAACAATAAAGTTTTTGTCAAACATATTTTTTAGACTTTTTTTCCTGTTATACGACACGCAATTGTCGTATATATTGTTTGCACATTCAATTTGTTCTTAGTCAATGTATATTTAAATATGTTCTTAAAGTTAATTTACTATATTATAGGAGTTATAGGAATTTTTTCAACTTGTTTTATATGCCTGTGTATATATTGAACTGTTTCTTAAATCACAGTTTCTTGCGAGTAACTTATATAAAACTAATATTATTTAAAGAAGTAAAAGTCGCATAACAAAATGTATGAAAAGTGACATTATATAGGGTGATTTTTTTATCTTTTTCTGGTATAAATATATGCCCTAAAGACTTATGTGTGCTAACATGTCAATCTTATCATGCTTCTCAAAACCATGACCAACACAACAAAAAACATAAAAAAGGTGCGTAATTTACATTTATTTATGATCGTGAAAGAATATTTTGACTGACTGACTGACCCATTTGAGCAATGGGTAGTGATCCTGCCTTCAGCTCCGCGGGTCGCGGATTCGATTCCCATCGTGGGCCAACATTTTCTATTAACAATTTGTTGGTTCTTCGAGCCTGGGTGTATATATGTTAGTACATATTTAAAAATTATATATTCGTCAGTTTTCAGTCACCCATAACACAAGTATTAAGTTTTCCATTTATTTATTTAGTTATATTTAAAAAAAATCATATAATATAGAGGGTTTTTAAATTGTGAAATAATGAAACTTACCTATGGTTATTTTAAATGGGCATTTCCTGGTCAAAACCGAAATTAATACTATAAATATTAATCTTTATACTTTACTCATCATTCTCCTACCCTCATCTCACTCTAAGTGGGATCGGCACGATATGTTATCATCTTCCATACTCGCCTATCATTCGTCAACTCTTCTACTGCTTTTATATGTGTGTCATACTTCATACTATCCATTCTTGTACTATACACTCTTTAAGGCTTCCCTCTAGTCACATATTCAATATTCTTAAACCGTTTTTTCTAATCTAACATATATAGGCAGGTATATAATTCAAGTAATAAAGGTATTATTGTCCATATAGGATTAAGTCTGTTTACTACTTACACTCTCGAATTCCATGCCCAATCATTTTATCTAAATCTTAAAAAAAACCAAATCACATTCCCTTTCTACAGATTTATTCATAGTAGCATAAAGTTTTAACTTTTTATGACAATTCATAAAATTCCGAAATATTTTTTTAAAGATATTTCATAAACAATAGAAAATATAAAAATAAATATAGTTGCTTTACATTTTTAAAAGTATTTTTTTTCTATTAAGTATTTCATGTGAAATTTAAAAAAATAAAATGATTGGGTTTACACACAGTATTTTATTATAGTCTTGTTTATATTTAAGGGCTGGTAAGGAGATATAAATAAAATAAATAGTTAAGAATTTTTTGATAATTTAAATGTTTTTATTTATAATCTATATTTTGAAAAATAAATGATGTATATATTTTGTAAAAAAACATGTCTTTAATAAAACAATTGTGATAAGTTATAGTAGTATGTTTACATATCTGGGAGAAATGTGTATAAAAATAATATTCAAATATGTAAATTGATATGATAGATATATAAATATCTTTTGTATGTGGAAAGTACAAGTAGATTAATAATGTGTATATTGTCAGTATTTTATGGTCATATGAAACACTATGCCATGTAGATATAATCTTGAATAATATCTGTTCATAGAGAAGTATATTGTTTTTGGTTTTTAATTATGACTTAACCTCAGATTAAAAAAGGAAGAATTAGTTTATGGGACTAAAATGAAGAATTTTTATAGTCAAATTTTTTAACAGATAAAAACAATTTTTGTCGTTTGCAACATTGTTAAGTAATATAAAAGAGACCGCCGTCATTATAATTTACGCTACGCAACACTCATAGATTGAAAAGTCCATAAATATCATCTTTCTTGTCTTTGGTCTGAGGATACAAATTTAAAGGACTTGATTCCAGGCCGTTAATAAACTTATATGAAAAAAACATATAAATTACCTATATCTTATTTAATTAGATAAATACATATATCAAGTATTATACAAGCAATTAAGGATTTTAAAAGGAAATATAAAGTTTAACAAAGAAGTTTTTGTATATTTTCGGGTATATGTGTATAAATGTAATTAATACAGCTATGTTTCTAACATTCATACATAATTCTCAGTTAGTATGATAAATACACTCGTCTTGAGTAATTTCTTAAAGTCATAGTGTATTCTGTTACAGTTTTCCCAAAGACGTAGGATATATAAGTTAACTACTATCAATATATATGAAAATAACTACTCACAAGAACTCTAAAAATATAAATAAGCATAATAAAGCCAAGGGCGCATAACTGAAAATATAAAAATCCATAACTGAGATAAAAGTGAAATGGTGTATACTGATTAAAATCACAATTTCACTCATTATCAGGTTTTTTCGTAGTTTTTTTATTTTTTTAGCCGGCACTTTAATTTTTTTATAGGGCAACAAGTTGCAAGGTTATTCAATGTCCCGAATATATTGTCAAATAAATGCAATAAGTGAGTGTTAAAGGTAATAAAAAGACGACTTTATTTTTCTTATATTCTATCACGATAATTTTGAAATATGTAAGACATCTTTACATTGTATTGTCAAAGTCGAAATCCAAACAGTGCAATGAAAAAAACCGTAGCTATGCAAATTTATATACCTACCATATTTATAGAACTTTTTATTTATAATAAGAAAATGTTAGTCTAATTTTAATACCTAAACAAAACTAAACTGCGTAATTGACGAAACTTTGTGAAGAGGTACGAAGTCTGAAGTTCTTTACTTAAATATTTACAATTTAAATACTTGGTTTATTTATTATTAATACTGCACATACTTCGAATTTAGGCTATGATCTAGGTCTTAAGTTTAACAATTCATGGCCTGCTTCATTACATACGGATAAGTGGTGAATATTATATTCCATAGATAACATAAATAATGGTATGAATTTTTGTTGTCATTATACTGTTACTAAGTACTTATCTGAAAGTGGTGAAACAGGCCGGAAGGCTCGCGTAATTAAGGGCGGCATCGTTTTATATAATCTGTGACAAGTATATATTTGACATATGGCTTAGTAAGTTTTGGCTTTGGCCATCTGCTTAACAGATAATATATGATACCGAATGAAACGGTATACGATGCGGCCGCTTATATGCGCGCTAGCCTTAAGCGTTTATAACTGGTGCATAATGTTTTTTCTCATTATATTTTGTTTAATAATGCAATGGGAACAGTTGTGTTATTTCTATAAAACTTTTCAACATTATTTATGAAGGATGAAATAAAATGATCTAAATATTTCATTGAAGACAAGATACGGACTCACAAGAGGCAATCCTTTTTTACCTTTTCCGGTATTAGTCAGACTTCAACTCACTTTAGTCCCCTTTTAACCCCTTTCGACACCTCGGTAAGAAATGAGGTTCTTCTATTCTACTCAGACGGATACCACACGGCGGTATTTTTATATACTTACATATTAGATTTCTAACAGTCCATATTGTTTATAAATCACATGACTGTTTTCGTTGCAATAAATAATTTTATAATGCGTTTTGAGTGTTGTGTGTTTTATTCTGATGGGATTTTTATTTAATGTTGTGTATTTGCTGTAGTTTTTTATGCTTTTGGCGATAAATAGCGTTTATGTACACTTTTCATTTTTTTTTTTAGAAAAAAAGTATAATAAGGTTACGCCATTTATTTCCAAGGGATTTTGTTATTTTTTTTTTAATATAAAGAACAGGCCCGTGTTAATATGCAATAATTTTGAAGAGTGTTGTTATACATTATACTATGTGTTAAAATTACAATTGTCAATTCTGCGTCAACTCTTAATATTTACTCTGTGCAAGACAAGGTTAAAGAGACGAAGTTGTTACATTTTTTAATTAATGACGACGAAATCTACTATTAGTGCTTGCACTTCACATGATAGCCGAGTTACAATTTTCAATTAGACTTCCAAGTTCTTTAAACTATAACTCTACTGCTGGTTTGAAATATTCCTAATGCCAATTGGAGCCTTTTGCTCTTTTAAAAATATAATTTTGATTTAATCAACTATGAGTGCCTGCATTTCGTATGACAGTTGAATTACAATTTTCCATTAAATTTCAAGCTTTATAGAACCGTTAACTCTACTGTTGGTTTGGATATCACTTCCGCTGAGAGGAGGTGGTCTTTTCAAAATATAATTTAGCTTGTCTACGTCATTGCTATCCTAAATAGATAGGAATAAAGTAAATTCTCGATTTTTATAACTATTCATCTCATCATTGTATTTAGTATATATTATTTTATGCTGAATAAATGTCCCTTAAGTAAAAAAAAAGAAATTTCCAGAAGTGGGACGAAACGAATACAATATTACACACAATAATAGTATAATGTATAAAGAACCAGTAGAAGAAATATGGTGTGAATAATTGAGTATGGAGAATGGTTTATATACACTTAGAAATTAGTCAAGTTTTGTTTTTAAAAATATATCTACTAATGAAAGAGCTACCAAACAATTAATAGGCAATTTTTTAATTAAACAACCGTGTCTCGATATTTTGCGACTTTAACTACTATTCTTGATGATGTCGTAAAAAGAAAGGTTTTTTTATTATGCTATATAACTTGTGTAAATCTGGTTTTGATTTCTTTCACAAAGACAATCAGTTTTTGGCATGGTATGGGAAGATTTGGCTGACGTTATAGGTATAAAAATTCCGTTAAACTAAATTAAAAAAAAATATATATATAATCGGCTCTAGGGTTATTTATCATGTTCGATTCCAAGACAATTTGTTGGTTTTTATCTGTCATCTATAACCTAAGCATTAAGTTATTATTTTGCGGACGGCTTATGTTTAATTTTCCCATGTATATTTATACGGTAGGAGTTACTTGACTTAATACGCTAATATATAAAAAACAATATTATTTTGTAGTGGGTTTATACTATAGTTTGTTTATTATATTAATTATTATAATATGTACAAAGGAACGATATGATTAAAATTTATCCTATATATGTTTGGTAGCTCAGTTCAAAAAATAGATTATTTGACCAAATATTCTACGTTCTCAATATCAGATATTCAATATATTCCAATTTCATCCACATTCCGTATTTTCAGACTGTTTTATAGATTTTTTTAATGTAGTTTCGTTGAAGGGAATAACTCTTCTACGTATTTTTGTACTGTGACCGATTTCACTGTAACGCAATAAATGTGTTGTGTAAATAAATATGAATAAAAATTGAAGTTGTTCGTTTTATTTTCTACTTATTCAACTTGGGGTGTAAAGGGGAGGATCGTCTTATTAAGCCTCCTCAAATACCAATATCACCTGCTCTGTAGCACCTTGCAGGTAAACCAACGAGGGTATCGCGACCTTATGGGTCATCACCGCCTGACGGAGACCAGCGACGGATACCTGACAGTGCTCCACCACGCTGCTGGTGGCGGGGACAGGGTAGCATTATACACATTGCCCCCATCTCCGCCAACAGCAACTCTGAACCCCAGAGTGCGCCACCTCTGGGTCGAGGCCTCTCTTAAAGTGGCCCCTCCCTCCGCTAATCGATACATCGGGAGCACAAGATACATCGAACGCCTTGGGGACCTTTTCAGATGGGCGTCCGATAACCCCGTTCGAGACGCCCAGAGGTCCCGGTTAGGGCGGCATACGACGGACTTCGGCGATTCGTCTGCGCCCCGTTCTACTGCGGCGGATTTGATCCAAGGACTCAGGCAAACCTTCATGGTCTTACAAATTATTGCCTTATCTTTAATATTTAAATGTGTTGATCTTGTGTGTCCCCCACATGTCCCCGGCCCCTTCTTTTTTTATAGAAAATTACCGAGCAAGGTTTGGTCACCTAGGTACTTCTATATTTGATTGTCTTTAACTTGTAATCCTTAAGTTAGAGTTATTAAAATTGGAATTGATGACGACGACAAACATGTGATAGAGGGGGTGGGGGGCAATAGCGAGACGGTAAGAGAGGGCGTTAGAAAAAGATATCCCTATCCCTATATATATGGTACGTTATCCAGACCTTTTAAGACAAGACAATATTGACTAAATTTCTATGTATTAGGAGACTATTGCCTGAAAAGAATAAGAAGACAAAATAAAACGCAATTGAATGAAAAACGTATCGCATTTATTTCCGTTGTATAAGTACCTATTCTTTATCAAACACTATTTATAAATGTACATAAATAAGTTTTATTCGAACCAAATGCAAAATATAGTTTATTCGATGATCAAACAAACGTAACCTATTAATATAAAGCGTATGTTGTCTTTCTTTGTTTAGCGCCTACTCAAGTAGGTTGGGGACGAAAGTCCCATTTATAGCGGATTATTTACAAGATATGTAGAAAAAAACGTTTTACGCACTATGGAAGGCCACTTTATTGTAAACTTTTTAAATATTTAGACTTCTTCTTTAATATAGTTTTAACGTCTTCGAATATTTCTTGCAGTCCGCTCTTTAGTTTTTGTTCGACGGGACACTGATACTTGTCGGATATTTCTAGTTTAGATAATTCGTTTTCAATACTCAAGCCGTAGTCGTACGTCGGCCATTTTTCGAATATATCTTCTAGGAAGCTTATAGTGTCTTGGACGTCGTCATTGAGCTTGCTAAGCATTTCTGATGTGAGTATTTGGTCTGGAGATTGGTGAGCTTTCTTTTTGGACTTCCTCGTGGTCGGTGCCATTAGTTCGTTGCACACGCCCAGTAGGAAAGTGATGACACCTATGAACTAATAGAATGTGTATTAGAGAAATATACTCCATAGAAGCTGTGGTAGCCCAGCGGTAACACCGTGCGACTCCTTCAAGGAGATCACAGGGTTCGAACCCGGGCAGACACCAATGAGTTTTTCCCTTAAAATGTATGTGTCTAATTGATAATTGCAATTTATCACACGCTTTTCGGTGAAGGAAAATATCGTGAGGAAACCTGCATATTTCTAGAGAATTCAGGAAATATGTGTAATCTACCAATCCGCATTGGAGCAGCGTGGTAGGTCTTAGCTCCAATCCTTCTCTCCAAAAATGGAGAGAAGAGGCCTATTCTCAGCAGTGGGATAGTAACAGGCCGTTACTTACTCCATAGATTTATGTACTTAAATTATCAACATCACATTCTCCTACCCTTAACCCACTTTATGTGTGGTCGACAGACGTTATAAACATGCTGTCACATGATTTGGCTACGTATTTTACGACCGGCTGCCTGCCTGACGTCAACTTATCTTAGTCGCCTTTTTACGACACCTCGGTATGAAATGAGGGTGGTACTATACTCAGCCGGCATTCTTGGCATAATTCAAACTTGTTTAATATCGTTTAAAAAAAATATTGTCGAACAAAAAACAATTTTTTAAACAAACTTTGTTAGTAATGGTTGACTGACCTGACGCGTCGCGCTTATTTCAAGAAACATGATAAAACAATAACATTAGTTCTGTCTTCCTCGCACTTTTATATAGTCACTCATTCAAGATTCTACATTACATATGAAATGGGTACGGTCATTGACCCTTCAATATTTTATCTTTTATTTAAATCGTAAAATCCTGTTAAATTAGTTGACTAAATTAACTGAATTCTTTAATGTAGACTGCAAAGGTGTGTAGGAACTTGGAATTAAAATTAATGTCGTATGGTCGGTAACACCCTGTATGTTTATACAGGGTGGTAATGACTATACTTAACCAAAATAGCGGTCTATTACTCTGCCACAGCTGGGAATAGGCCTCTACTCTCCATTTTAGGAGAGAAGAATTGGAGCTAAGACCTACCACACTGCTCCAATGCGGATTGGTAGGTCACACATATCCCCAGAATTCTCTAGAGATATGCAGGTTTCCTCACGCTGTTTTCCTTCACTGAAAAGCGTGTGATAAATTGCAATTATCAACTTACTACTTACAACTTACTTAACACATCATCTTCCTGCCCGTATCTCACTCTAAGTGGGGTCGGCACATGTTATAAATATGGGAATGGAACGTTTTGTGTGACCCATGGAAAGGAACTGGAGGCGTGTGAGCGAGAAGAATAAATAAATAAATATAAATATATGGGACACTTAAACACACGGTCGTCCGTCCCTAAAGTAAGTAATTTAATACTCGTGTTATGGGTGACAGACAACTGGTGAATATATACTTATATATTTTTTAAATACATACTTAAATACAAAAATACATCCAGGCTCAAAGACCAACAAATTCATTTATAGAAAATGTTGGCTCCCGGCGGGAATCGATCCCGCGACCCGCAGAGCTGAAGGCAGGGTCACTACTCTAGGTACACTACCACAAGAATGAAAGTGTGCGAGGGAGAAGGAATAAAAGTAATATGGAAGACGGATATACGAAGGCAACACGATTAGGCTATATAAGACGAGATATTAAATAAATTAGTGTAGTAACAATAGTGTTTTTTACTTCGAACAAATTCAAAAGTAATAATAAAATTATTTTGCTATAATCCGCGATGAAGTAAAATAGAAAATATATATAATGCTAAATGTAGAGTGGACAATCGGTTATCATACCTGATACATGCTGATACGCGGATTATAGCAAAATAATTTTATTATTACTTTTGTATTATGGGTCTCCGCAAAGTAACGCCTAATTCTATAAATTATTCGAACAAAATTCCCACATAAACATGCTGTCACATGATTTGGCTGCGTTTTTACGACCGGCCGCCTGCCTGACGTCAACTTGCCTCAGTCATATTTTACGACACCTCGGTAAGAAGTTACAACTTACTTAACTAACCTCTAAATAATTAGAATACGCTTCTAACGCGTCCCTAAGGCCCCACGCCGTGCTGGTGTTGACAGTCTCCAGCTGGTGTCGGGAGGAGAGCAGCAAACTCCGAAGGGCCTCCGCGCTCTCCCTCCCCCGGAGCCCCTCCCCGGCACACAACTCGCATACCATAGTGAGCACGCTGGTGTACAGATCCCGGTAAGGCACTGGCGAGGTTACGAAGGCTGGAAATAAAGTAGATACAATTAAAAAGTGATCTTGAAATATATGTGCTTAGAATACAATTTAGTGTAATATACTCCTTCTTCTTCAACCGATGGACGTCCACTGCTGGACATAGGCCTCTTCATGGGATCTCCAGAACACACGATTTTGTGCCGCTTGTATCCAGCGGCTCCCCGCGACCCTTTTGAGGTCGTCTGTCCATCTAGTAGGGGGTCTTCCAACACTGCGCTTTCCAGTGCGGGGTCGCCATTCCAACACTTTAAGACCCCAACGTCCATCGGTTCTCCGCACTATGTGCCCCGCCCATCGCCACTTCAGCTTCGCGACCCGCTGAGCTATGTCGGTGACTCTGGTTCTTCTACGGATCTCCTCATTTCTGATTTGATCACGTAGAGAAACTCCGAGCATAGCTCGCTCCATCGCCCGCTGAGCGACTCTGAGCTTTCTTATGAGACCCATAGTCAGCGACCAAGATTCAGAGCCATAGGTCATCACTGTATACTCCATAGTAAGGTAAAGTAACGCCACAAATCCCGGTAAGGCACTGGCGAGATTACGAAGGCTGGATATAAAGTAGATACAATTAAAAAGTGATCTTGAAATGTCCTATGGTTACCTTACAATAAGGAACATTAGTCAGTCAGTTATAAGGGGTGTTTTTCCAATTCACTAATGTTGTTATCCCTAATGGTTTAGACAGCGCCGCCGGAAGGATGGGCGAGCGCAGAAGCTTCGCCGGACGTTATAAAAGCATAACGCTTTTTAGGCTTATGCGTTTGCAAATATTGGTGAAATTTAGCACAATCAACAAACTTTGATCATTAATTGTGCTAAATTATTGACAAGAAAGAAAAAAAAAGGATTTAAATTAGAATAAACTGTATAACTAACTAACTTCGAAAAAACGAAAACGAAACGACGCAAAGCGAGGTATAGCCAATTATATTTTAGGTAACTTATTATTAATATTTATAGTACTTAGTATTAATAATTAATTATATTATAATTATTATTATTTTATCAGGAATGTTCGCGGCGGCGCCAGTTGACTGTTTTTATGCTACGATACGCCAAAGATATTAGTTTAGAAATTACATTCAGACCTAAAAAGGTCTAAATGTATGTAAAATTTTAAATACTCACCAATAATTCTAGAAGGGAAGGGCGCTGATATGCAAAGTCTTTGTTTAACATTATACTTCTCTCTGCACTTCTCCATCGCGCTTCCGAACGCTTCGATGCACGATTGGAGCTCTTCGAGTTGCGAACGCTTCTCCTCCAAGCTTCTATTGTCCGAACACTCTATACATAATGCTGCAAAAATTATTCATGTAAATTTGTCAACACGCATTTTTATGTTACACTCGCATTCGCCAGCGCCTCTGCCCGCGTGCTCTTTTAACCATAAAAATGGTTAAAGTGGGTCAAACTTAAAAGCTGTACATATGCTGTCGCGGACTTTTACTTAGAACTTTTAGAGAGGAACAATTTTGCACTACGTGATTTTGAATAACTATTACCGTTTACTCAGTGTACACAAGGAAATTTTGCCGTTTTCGTACAATTTTTTATTGCTGCTTCTCTCCTATTCATCTTAGCGTGATGTTACATAGTCTATAAGCCTTTCCCGATAAATGGACTATCTTACACTGAAAGAATTTTTCAAATCGGTCCAGTAGTTCCTGAGATTAGCACGTTCAAAAAATCAATCAATCAAACAAATAAACAAAACTATTTAGCTTTATATATTAGTATATATTACATGTAACTTATTTCTTTTTATCAATAAAGTAACAGCTTGTTATTATCCCACTGCTGGGCATAAGCCTCCTCTGTCCGTTTTAGTAGAGAAGGATTGGAGCTAAGACCATGCTGCTCCAATGCGGATTGGTAGCTTACACACATCCCCAGAATTCTCTAGAAATATGCAGGTTTCCTTACAATGTTTTCCTTTACCGAAAAGCGTGTGATAAAATGCAATTATCAATTAGAGACATACATTTTAATAGAAAACTCATTGGTGCCTGCCCGGGGTTTTAACTCGTCCCCTCGAATGGACCTCACCGCTGGGCTTTTAATTAATGTTTTACCGATGATTTTAAATTTCGTTTAGAGGTTTTTAATCAGGTCGTAAAAACTGTTTTACCAGCATTACATACTGTTAAAGAAGGTCCAAAAATGAGTATTAATTAAATCCTGAACTAAAATTGAACTTGTATTACTGCACTCGTAATTAATACCATCTCCCAAAGCAAACGTCACATCACTCAAGATGGCTTGTTATTCAATTGCCATCGCAACCTCCGTTTGTTATTGCGCGTTAAGCCGGCACTCGGGTGTGTTCGTAGGACGCTCGATGACAGAGAGCCGCGGCTATACTGGTAGTATGCACGATAGCAGTGACCTCTTGCAATATCAGTTTACAATACATAATCGCCTTTGTTATGTCATTGTCTAATTTTTTTAAAAGGCTAGTTTATAAGTAGTAATAATTTTATTTTGGTAATCTAATCATCAGGAAAACTAAATCAAGATATATGTAAAAAAATCTTATACTTGTCCGGCTTGAAGGACCTAATTTTTATCTTATATTTTATGATGTAGCGTTTTTTATAACGTACTTAACCACGGAAGTTGTTTTGTTTGTATTGTTGTTTCTTTAATTAATTTTAATAAATTAACTCACGAGTATAGCGAATATTTGTAACAGTTTTAATGCACCTATGGAAGAAACAAGGCCGTCCTTCAGCCTCAGGTACGCGACGTCCTGGTCGAAGGTGCGCGCTCTGAGCTCCGGGTCGGCACACTGCGGAGGCTCCCAGCTGATTATAGCGTTCAGATCGCGGTTGTCTCTGCAGATATTATTAAAAAATTTAGTATTGAATGAATGAATACTTTATTGCACTATAATAATAACATACAAACAACACTACTACTACTTCTAAAACATTTAAGGAAACGAAACAAATAACATTAAAAGAAAAATATTGTGCAATTGGCGGCCTTGTCGCTGAGACAGCGATCTCTTCCAGGCAACCATTTTAATACATTGGACATAAGTAAACTTACAAAGTAGGCAGTAGGTGCGTACGGAAAATAAAATACATATGTAAGGAGAAGAATTGTTTTCTACCCAAACATATACTAAAACTAATGATATATGATTACTTAAACTATGCTACTATAAGCTCTTAAAACTATAAATGCCGGGGGGCGCGCGTTGTTCGCGCTGCTGGTAGACGAATGCAAACTGAATGCGGCGGCGCCGCAATTCTTCTCCTTACAACATATAAATATAAATAAAATAGTATATAAAAATAAAATTATAATATAATACATATACGTAAATAATATACGTACGTAATATAACATATATAAATGAAAATATACTATAATTATATAACGGCTAACGGGCTAACCCGATAGAATAAGACGTGAGTATAGCCGGTTCTATACATTAACTAGTAATAAGACCCACCACCATTAATACAATTTGTGTGTGTGTGTGTGTGCTATCTGTACTCACTTGGGCGGGTCGGGCAGCCGGGCGGGCGCGTGCAGCGGCGCGGGCGGGCCGGCCAGCAGCGGCAGCAGCGCGCGCTCGCGGCCGGCCAGCGCGCACCACGCGCACGCGCCCAGCCGCGCGCCCCACGCGCCCAGCTCGACCAGCTTCTCGAACGTGCCGTACTTGTACGCGTACGTCAGGTGCTCCACGCTCTGGACACGGACAAGTGGACGACTGACGAACTACTGCATTTGCAAATTTGACATGAGCAAATTTGTTTTTGGGGTTCATATACGAGTTAAGTAGATTAAATGATAACCTATTAAATTAACTTTACCTCAAGTCAGGCCTTTTGTAGATGATGGAAATTAAAATACGTGTTACTTCTTAATGTGTTTTATTGCCCACCTACCCTATTATTTTTTCTTTTTTTTTAAGTTTCTTTTTTTTTCTTTGAAAAAATTGATATGTACATTTAAAATACGAATGCAAGGTGACATATTTTGTATACATACGAAGTCACTATGTGAGAATTTCATATAAAAGTTACTCACATCTTTACCGTGGTGTTTGTGGAAGGCGTGCGTGTCGGCCAGCAGGCGCAGCGCGCGCGCGGGCGCCAGTGCGGGCGCCAGGCGCGCCGCGTGCAGCCAGCCCAGCGACACCAGCTGCACGTGCTTCGGCTCCAGGCGGAGGTATATCGAATCGGCGGCCACCGCGTTACCTGCACACCGACAGACCGACTTCAACTTTATATCGATTACCAATGAATGGTATGGTTAAAAGTCGTCAGAAGTCAATAAGTCAATGAATGAGTCGTCGAAATGTAATAATAATAATATATAAAGCTGAAGAGTTTGTTTGTTTCTTTGATTGTTTAAACGCGTTAATTTCAGAAACTACTGACCGATTTTAAAAAAATCTTTGAGTATAAAATAGTTCATTTATCGAGGAAGACTATAGGCTATATAAAATCACGCTAAGATGAATAGGAGAGGAGTAGCAATGAAAAATATTGCGAAAACGGCAAAATTTAAAACTTTCCTTGCGTGCGTTAAGTAAACGGTGAAAGTTATTCAAAAATCTCTTATAATTAACTCACGATAACTACTCCAATGATAAAAATTTCAATTCGGTAAAATAATTTGTGACACCCTGATTTCCACGCGAGCGAAGCTGCTGGCACAGCTAGTATATTATATTATAAAGGAAGTCCGTTTTTTCATGTCGATTTGTCACACTTTCACGGAGATTCTCCTTGATTAATATTGATGAAATTAGCACAATAAAAGCTTATATACCGGACTTACCATAGCATATAAAAAATTACCATTTTTCAGTTACACATAACAATACACTAACGATGTCATAGGTACGTCTTGTAATAAACAATTGTAACTCACCCAGCAAATGATAAAGTGTAATCAGAAGTAGTTTGGCATGAACGTTGGCAGGAGAATTGTGTAGCACCAACTCCAAGAGACAAGCCGCCTCCACTATGGGCGCCGCACTTTGTTGCTGCACCGCTGCGAACGACAAAGTTTTTTAAGTCTTAAGGTGCGGTTGCGAAAGCTGCCTCAGTGCGAGCCGTGCGCCCCGTGTAGACCAGTGTTTCTCGACTTTTTTTGGTTCATGCCCCACTTTAAAAATTATTTAGCCCCCCTTAAGTAACATACATAAATTTTAATATTAAATATTGAATTGTCTACTTAAAGAACATAAATAATAGGTTTAGGCAGAAAAATTGCTTTTTTTGTTAAATTTGGCACCAAAATCTAGCATTGTACTTAAGTGCAATGGTCCAGAACGAAAGGCCTAAACTCGTGTAGAGTTGCCCCTCCCTTGACCATCGAATTGCCGCCCTGTGGGTCGTGGAAACACGGGTCACGTCTACGGTGTAGACGTACGTTTTGTTTGTGTCGCACGCACATAAGTTATAGAGCCTATGTATTCCCTTAAAGTAATCGGTTCATAAAGAATAATTTTGTCCACCATCGTCTTATCTTTTTTTTAAATATTTTATGATATGATATATAGGCCGCAGCCACGATCTGCACGTCTCGTCTTGTTGGAGCCATTTTTCTACTGACGAATATCACGTGTGACTGTTTGTGTGCTCAGCTTTTAAACTTCTATCTTATTTCTAGTTACATTCAGTTATTACTGTCTTGTACAGGGTAGAAGAGTAGTTATGTTCACGCATTCTTATCAGTAGGCTTTCTGTATTTTTTGTACGACAACCGTGTGTGCAAGTGTCCCATATATTTATTTATATACCCTCTATAATCAAACAACTAATATACCTGCATAGAAATAATGATGTGCTGCGAGTGTTCCATAGCCATCTGCCGTGCAGTACTCCGTCTGTGTCGCGGTGATCAATCTATTGTTGACGCACCGCAAGTACTGCCGCCGGAGAGTGGCAGCTACCACTAGATACTCCTCAGCGGTGCCCAGGGGGGAAGCGAGCCGCCACGCGCAAAGGCAGGAGATATGGCGTTGTATATCATCGGGCTGAAAACAAATATTTCTTTTATAGCATTACTTAACAATGAAATTTAATTTGACCACACACTTTGATCACACTTTTTTTGCTAAAGGAAAACATTGTGAGGAAACCTGTATATCTCTAAAGAATTCTAGGGACATATGTAACCTACCTTTCCGCACTGGCGCAGGGTGGTAAGTCTTAGCTCCAGTCCTTCTTTCCAAAACAGAGTGGGAAGGCCTAAGCCCTGAAGTGGAATAGCAACAGGCTGTTACTTGACTTTACTAAACAGAGACTTCCATCCCCATGGCCAATCCAGTTGTCCCTCTGATTAGCAGAGGGCCATCTGGATGGACCGGGGACTTCGGGGGGGTTGTTGTGGAGTCGCTAATGAGCGACGGGTTCAGTTGGTTAATTCGGGCTGGCACGTCGCCACGTTGGCGAAGCCCGGAAGCCCAGCAATGGGAACGGGGCCTTCGGGTTGCGAAGAAAACCCGATTACCCGGTGGGGGTGGAAACGCCCACCAAGGTGCTGGGGCCCCTTCTTGGGGCGCGGTCTCTCCCTGTTGACCGTGACGTAACAAATACTGTGGGCAGGGAGCGATCATGGGCAGAGATGGCCTCCTTTAGCTCTGCAGAGGAAGGCAGGGCAGCGGTTCCGCAAACTCTTGTTCTGGATCCAATTTGCTGCTGGTAAGTCCAGGTGTTAGCGACTTGCCCGAGCCCATCGTCTGCCGCCCTAAATGGACCTTCGGATGATTCGAACGGGGTTTATCGCCTGGCTTATAGGTCCCCGAGGCGGTCGGTGCATCTGGTGCTCCCGCTGCATCGGTTAGCGGTGGGGGACTTCTCTTTTGAGAAGTCCCTACCTGCAGGAGGTGTTCTCTAGGATCAGAGCTGCTGTCGGCGGGGATAGGGGCAATGTGGCCAAAAATACCCATTCCTTGCCATCAGCAGCGTGGTGGAAAACACAGGTCGTTTTAGTCGGCGCAAGTCCGACATAATCGCTGCTTGTCCCCGTCGGATGGTGGTACCCATCATAAGGGGTTTTTTCCTGTATAAAAAAAAGACTTCCATCACCAAAGTATGATGATGAATTGATTTTCCATTTGATAGACCAACAATTTCCACAAGTTTGATGCATAAGCTTAGTGGCGAAATATTTGTAAATGTTAGTATAACTTTGGACTTAATCTAATATAAAGAAAATTATTAAAACTACTAAATTACAAACAATGTGTATACTCACAGATTCAGGTTCACTATTCTCATCAAACCCTAAACATGTTAGGAAGTCCCTACAGGAAGTTTCTCTTTCCTTCTGAGCGATCATCGCTAGATATGGCTTTAAATCAGGTACAGCACAGGACTTACTCGCAAACACTCTCAAATACTGTATACACAATGCGACACCACTGCCAAGTAATACTGTAGGATCTCCATCAACCGAGAGTCTCTTCCACAATTCTAGTCTAGCTAAATAAGGCCCTCTCAAAGTGCGTCGCGATGACATACTTTCAACAATCTGACATATAAATTCATGACATTTCTCAGCCGAGTCATCCGTACTATTATCCGTTTCACACTCATTATTATTAATTAATTGGAAGACTGAATCGAAGTAAGGCAGGTAATAATCCCATCTGTCTTGATTATCCCATAACAAGTCTTTACATATTAAATTTAAACGCTTCCAATGGCCGAGTCGCTTCAAATACGGTATACTAGCTTGAGCAGTGGAGCCTGGAACAAACAAACAAATACACTTTATTGTGCACAGAAAAATTTAAAAAGAAATACAAAAAGGAAAAAAAATGATGATGATGTACACAATATACAAAAAAAGCGTAGTAAATGCGTCTATGTACAACTGGCGACCTTACCGCTAGATTAGCGATCTCTTCCAGGCAACCGACAATAATGGAAGACAGTAAAACAGGCGGTAGGTGTGTAAGAAATAAGGCATATATGTATATGCATCACTTCACTACATCACTACATATTATAAAACAAAGTCCATATTTCCGTATGTACGCATAAAACTTTAAAACTACGCAACCGATTTTGATGCGGTTTTTTTTAATAGATAGAGTGATTCAAAAGGAAGGTTTGTACGTATAATAATATTCAATACGAAGTAGAGAAATACTGTAATTTTTGAGGTTTCTGTAAATAATTACATTTTTTTCCGCTTACATTGCAAACGCAGGCTAAACCCTACGAGATTTATCAAAATGATGTACTAAGTATTTGTACACCTTAAAAAGGTCTACAGAAAAGTCCGCGATGGTATATGTCTATCTCTTATGGATAACCCACAATAGCATTTTTTTTCATTTACTTTTTACTAAAAATGATGCCTTATGTTCAAAGCAATTTTTATACAATACAGCATTAATCCTTATCCAATTGAGTACCTTAAATAAATTGTTGATTTAATATAGATCAATATTGCCGTTTACAGCATGTAATTTAAGTGAACATTTTCGGAGATATTACAGATTTAAAATCCCGCGAGGAGTCCGCGCTTCGACCTATAAGCACTTCGAATTTAGCAGCGACCGGAGGCGCAACTAAGTATCCTTCTTTCAAGTTTATATTGTCTAATGATAAGAAAGCTATGAATGTTGTATGTAAAGACATTGTCTAATCAATTGTAAAAATAAATAATATCAATACATTGTATAAAACAAAGTCGCATTCTCTGTCTGTCCCTATGTCCGTATATCCCTATGTATGCTTCAATCTTTAAAACTACACAACAGATTTTGATGCGGTTTTTTTTAATAGATAGAGTGAATCTAGAGGAAGGTTTGTACGTATAATAAAATTCAATACAGAGTAGAGAAATACTGTAATTTTTGAGGTTTCTGTAAATAATTACATTTTTTTCCGCTTACATTGCAAACGCAGGCTTAACCCTACGAGATTTATCAAAATGATGTACTTAGTATTTGTACACCTTGAAAAGGTCTACAGAAAAGTCCGCGATGGTATATGTCTATCTCTTATGAATAACCCACAATAGCATTTTTTGTCATTTACTTTTTACGAAAAATAATGCCTTATTTTTGAAGCAATTTTTATACACTAGAGAATTAATCCTTATCCAATTAAGTACCTTAAATAAATTGTTGATTTAATATAGATCAATATGGCCGTTTACAGCATGTAATTTAAGTGAACATTTTCGGACATATTACAGATTTAAAATGCCGTGAGGACGCCGCGCTTCGCCCTATAACACTTCGACTTTAGCAGCTATGTCGTTCTTTCAAGAGTCTGTTTAAAGACATTCAGTAATTAATTGTAAAAATAAAATACATAGGGAAAATGTAAAAGTAAATAAGTAAAAATGTACTATATGAATTTAGATATTCCAAAGATAGCAGGAAATGTTCTTGGTATAGGGAAAGGAAATTGTTTTTCTCCAAATTTAACGCTTGCGGGCCAGGGGCAGTAATGAATAAATAAAAACTACTGGATCGATTTTAATCATTTTTTTTTACACTGACTGACATGGGATATATATTTTATACCCGTGCGAAGCAGGGGCAGGCCGCTAGTATATTATATAATAACTTAATATACCTGGAACGAGTTGTGAGTATAACGGCCCTTCAATAAAATTAAGGATATCTTCCCATTTCTCTTGCAACTCTAATATCATAATATACAATCGTGCTTCCTGCTCGGCCTCCATTTTATTGTCGCTTATGAAATTGTCAACCATTCTTTGAGCCAAAGACAAAAGGATACCTTTTTTTGTAGTATCTTCTGCTGTTTTTGCCTAAAAAAAAATTAACATTGCATTTTTTATTGGTGCATAGTTAAGTTTGATAAAACTTTATCATATTTTAAGATTTGCTAATATGATAAAACAATGGATTGTGTAAATTATTTATAATAATAATCTCTTTGACGTGGAATAATTTTATTGTTATTTTTATTAATCTTTATTATGCATCTGAATGTGTGTTAGCAACATATTATAATAGACTATTTTTAACTATTTTCATTTATTTACCTGTAAAACAACACTCATCACAACCCAAAAGTAATAGGGGTTTTTAGGTGCAATCTTGTACAATGACATTGCAGACCGCTGCTGCGACCGGTAGTCACCGACCCTTACATACGACATAAATAGATGAGAATATAGCTCCTCACTTGCTGGCTCTGCTTTTACTGCAGTTTCATAGATCTCACATACCTTTTGGACTGAAATCATACCAAAAATCTAAAATTATGTGTGAATTGGATATGCTAAGAATATTGGGAATTAAATTATCTTTTTATCTAACACATATCTCACCATATCTATTATCTTTTAATAATCTTTACAATCTAGAGATACCTTCATATATTTATCAACGTATGAGTTATTGTATGCTGAGCAAAATATTGAACTAGGCAAGATAACCCATAACTAAAAATGAAATATATTAAAAAGATGGTACAAATTTTAATTTGGAAAAAACCTTATTAATTAGTAATAATCTGATTTATAGTATTGAGACTTGTTATTAAACACTGGTATCAGTTTAAAAAAATATATACAGAGAACCATCTAGAAAGCCAAAGATGAATTTTAATTCCAAAAAATATGCAAAAGACACTGTTATTCAATATATTATTAAAACAATATTGATCTGGCAATATTAAAAGATAGAAAACAAAAGGAATATAAAGATCTCCTGAATCAGAATATGAAATGTGGTTCTAGCATGAAATATTCTTTTTGTATATCAACACCTTACACGTCTAGTGAGCACCATGTGCAAAATATCAATTTTGAAAAATCAAAACCTCTCAAAGACACCTCGGTAAATGAGGGTGATACTATTCTACTCAGCCGGATACCACACAACATACCAACAATAAATAAGTTATTTTTATAAAAAGATTTATTGTATTTAACATGAAATGTTATAACAAATAAAATGGTATACTAATAGGTAAAATTATTATATAGTAAATACATGATCTAAATATTAATATCAAAATTCGTCCCCCCCTCTTCTTGACGGTCAAAGGGTTAAGATAGATGACAGAATTCTTACTGCTGCAATAATACATGTACAGTAACAAGTTTGTGACTAATACTTGAAACAATGTCATATAACTCTCATATTACTTACATTGTTGTGATTCTCTGTACATTATAGTCATTGCTTGTAGAGTAGTATCGTCACTGGGTTTCTCATCTGCAAGTGCTTCAAGAACAGCGTGCGCTTCCGGACCTTTTCCTAACCTAAACATTGCTAAGGCTTTCAACGCACGGGCGGCTTGTAATGTAGGACTTTTTTTCAATACTTTTTCCGCCTCCTGCAAGGCTTTTTTATTATTGCCATTATCTAACCAGTCTGCAAACGAAGTCATCTAAATCATTTATAATACACTTCAAACAACAAAATGTTCGTGTAGGTTACAAATAACTTTTACCATATATCGGACGTAGTCTACGCTCCACAATTCCCCCATTATGGATATGTTGAGGCCGCACCGCCATTTTTCATTTATAAAAATGTTTTTCCCAAAATATGTGCCTACTCTGAGTATTTTTAGTTTTTTGGGTGCACGTTTGTTTTGTGGTTTTGCTTGTCTATGAATGTCTGTCAATCATAGACTAAATCCTGGTGACAGTGACATTTACTTTTATCATGTATAATTTTGCTTCGGCTTCTAGACTTTTAATTCCAATTAATGTATTTTCTTTTAATATATATGTCAAAGTTTTTATCAAACTTTGTATATTTTATAACTCTACTATAGGTTGAAACGGTAGTCGGCATTAAATGTAATTTAATAGGGAAAAATACATAAGGTGTTTGGAAATAATAAAACTGCTCAAATAATAACTAATTAATAAAAATCATAAAACATTATTGAACTTTATTATGCATTACTTATATAATATTACATATATTTAAAGCAATTTTTTTCTTAGCTCTGTTTTAAGAACGATTAGAGTATTCTCGTATAAGTGCCATTTGAGATATCAAGCTTAAAGAAGCTTAGAGAACCTCGGAGTTCGATTGTCCAATATAACTAATTTTTATAAAGTTTCTAAGCATATTATAATCCTGCTTTCAGGACTTTTTCTTCCTTCGAAATACGAACGAAATTTTTGTAATAAATGTTAACTCTTGACCAAACAGCTAAATTTTTTTGTATACTTATAGCCGTAAAAGCAACTTATAATTAAAATTCGTGTAATTGTAATATTTATAAACAGAAGGAAAGTAAAAATCGATAATTATTCTAAAATTTTATTTTAAACATAAATATAATTTACACAGAGGCGTCAAATATCAAAAATGTCATTCCAATAAAACAAATTACGAGATCTAACGTGATTTTTTTGCATATTATGAAAACCCAATTTTCATGATGTATTGATAAATTAACTTAATAAATAGGTGGTTATGAAATTATGTCTGACATTTTAAACCAATTCATAAATTAACTTCAGATATACAAACTAAGCAATCTCACATATTATATCTATCTATGACTAAAAAAGGCAGTGTCTGTTTAAGTTGAGGCCTAACGTATCATTTCGATCTTAAATCTACTGTTTCGAAGCCGGATTCTGTTATCAATTTTGGAGCAGATATCTCCGGCGGTGATTCTCTGGATAGTGATATTCGTTTGTGCCTGGGAGGAGGAACGGGGGCAATTGGTGGAACTTTCGATTTCAAGAGGTTCTTTATTCTCATGCCACCTCTGTAGTAGTACAGGTATATTCCAGCGAACACAGCAATTGCAACGAACAAAGTGATGAACGCAATGAGGATACCGTACCAGGCACTTCCGGAGGATTCTTCCGGGATCGGTACTGGTGGTCTTCTGCTTGGCGGAACATATGTAGGCCTTGGTCTTCTTGTTGTGGTAGTGTAGCGATCTCCAATGGCTATATCAGCGCACGCCCTAAATTCTTCCTGAGGTCCACAGCCAACAGCACCCGATCCATCTTCACACGTCCCCCAATTATTTCCAGCTACATACTTCCACTGCATCACACAGTGTGCGCACTCCAGACCTTCAGGAAGTTGATACTTCATTTCATATATCTTGTTCCCTTCGCGAGGATAGTATTTAGTATCTTCTTTACCCTCCATGTGTAGCACATGTTCGTCCATGCATTCTTGATCATTTGAATGAGAATCATTACAAATTCTGAATTGGAAGTAACCGTTGTGACTGGCGGTTAGCTCTACCTTTATGGCAATAGTATCGTTAGGAGCATATTTTCGGACGATTACGCCTTTGCCAAATCTGCCCCCTATTTCATGGGGACGAGGTTTCGGCGCGTCCCACGCGTCTCCGCATATGCCGCATTTACCGTTATTCACGTTCCATTGTCTTGAAAATCCACCACAGTACAATTCATGGTCGTTATAATTGTGCGGTGTGTCGAAACCATATCGCCAAGCGGAGGCCCGGGATGGCGGTTCAATGAGCCTACCGTGTCCATTCGCACCTTTTTCGAATAAGAACAGAATTGCTACGCCGTACCATAATATCTGAAAAGAAAAGGAAACAATAATTAGTTTGACTGATACTCTACAAAACGCCGTGTGGTATCCGGCTGAATAGAATAGTACCACCCACATTTCTTACCGAGGTATCGTAAAAGGCGACTAAGGTAAGTCGATCCGCCGTGTAGTATCCGACTGAGTAGAATAGACCATCCTCATTTCATACCGAGGTGTCGTAAAAGGCGACTAAGGTAAGTTGACCTACCGTGTGGTATCCGGTTTAGTAGAATAGACCACTCTCTTTCTTACCGAGGTGTCGTAAAATACGACTGAGATAAGTTGACGCCAGGCAGGCGGTCGTAAAAACGCAGCCAAATCATGTGAAATCATGTTTGTAACATGTTGTGCCGTCCCCACTTAGAGTGGGATAAGGGCAGGAAGATGATGACTGATACTCTACAAAACATTCCCAGTTTCAGCTAGCTTTTTTAAATAACAAATACCAGCTGACCTCCATATTTTATAGAGATGAATTAGTTGCACGAAAATGCAATTATGTTTTCAATATGAGAATATAAGCTCATATAAAAGCTGTAAGGAAAAATATACCAGTCTTAGGTAACACTTATGTGGATAAGACATTATATCTGGTTTCGAATAACACAACTTTAAAGAAATTTGTAAAGTAACTCCTACTTAGGGGGTGAAAATTTTAAGTATGCGTAAATATAATAAAATACAATTTATGACAATTACTGCATTCATTATTCTCCTACCACTCTAAGTGGGGTCGGCACAACATGTTATAAACATGCTGTCACATGATTTGACTACATATTTTACGACTGGCCACCTGCCTGACGTCAACTTACATTAGTCTTATTTTACGATACCTCGGTAAGAAAGAGGGTGGTCTTTCTACTGAAACGGATACCACACCGTAGATCAACTTACCTTAATCGTCTTTTACGACACCTCGGTAAGAAATGAGGTTGGTGTATTCTACTCAGCCGGATACTATAAGTCGGACGATCACTATTACGTTATGCTCGAATTACTACTACATTTTTTAAGTCTTTAAGTCTCAGCAAAGACTTTGTAAGTATACAAAATATTTGCTGTTTTAAGTCTTATAAATTAAAGGCACTAGGTTATTTTGTATTTGAGAAATCATTTAGGGCTTTGTGGTCAAGTAAAGATCCGTCACAGATAAAAATAGGGACAACCTGCTTAAACCGGAACTATTGACAAGCCTAAGGCGGTCCGTCCGGGTCATTAGTCCATTTAACGCGAGCTAATCTTTGTTAAACGTTCAGTAGAATATCTTGAACTTGTATATTCGCTTTCTTTGGGGCTTCGCAACGGTTTGTTATGTTAGACGTTGTAGTATCACCACGGAATAACTAATTAAGGTATGTAATTAGTTAAGTGACGCTCTTATTATCTACAGTCTTAGTATCTACAGTCCTGCACAAGCAGTTAAATGTTAAAGCTAGGTACATATTTTAAAGATATATACATTGTTTATAAAACAACAGCATATACTTAAAGAGTTAAAGAAATATATGAATCTCTTTGCCATCATGTTTACAAAAAACTTGATGAAAGCAAACAATTTTGAGAGATAATATTATAAATTAAAATTATTATTTATTTAAAATTATAATAATTTTGAGAGATGTTGCCCTGAACCGATTTTCTTTATTCAATATTTACTTCAAATTCTATTGGAATTGATAATTGAAAACACACATAATATTAGTCTCAATCTACGACAAAATTCTTACTAGAAAAATAATTCATATATACAGATTTCATACATATAAACATTATTTCAACCAGTCATTAACTGAGACTTTCACACGGGTTCTAATTTTCTAAAGTCAGTCCGTTGTGGATTTTCGCCACACTCCCGACGGTGTGGTTACTAGTCACAGTCCATTTCACCAGTTTTCCACAACACGTCGTTCTAGGCCGTGATCCGGCCTTACATAAGGACCTTACTCATTAGGACGACGTTTTCCGACGTTAGTAAAACTTCTGCGCTCTACTCCAAATCCAGAATAAGAGTACCCTTAGGATGACGTCCGTCAACGCCATTAGAGCTTTTCCGCTCGTCGTCCCGCCCAGTGACGCTGTGAAAGCCGTTAGGACTAACACTATATAGTCAGTTCGAAAAAAATTAACTGAAACTAGTTCCGACCCTTTGGTGTTACAATACAGAGGAAGCAGGAAACGACGTTCAAGGTGTACTGACAGGAAACAAACACGCTCTACATATTAAATAGTGGTAGAGTTATTCGAAATATATTCCGGTAACGATTAAATTGTTAAGATTTATTTCATACTGAGATACGAACGCCGCACCATATCGTATTATTCTATTATATAAATAGAATTATGCTCAGGAAACGAATTTGGGAAAATAAACTTAAAATTCTTAAAAAAATTAAATTATATTGACATTCTTATAGTTCGTTTTATTTTAAACGAATTATAAAAAATGTTTAGATGTGTATCATTAATATTACTAGGTATTTTTAAATAGTTAAAACGTTAGACTTATTAAAGCGTAAAGTTATCATACTAGAGTATGGAAACCAGCTTTAAATGTGCCATATTACAATTAAGGGAAAGCAAATGAGCGAGTGTCTGTCTCTCTTTTTTATGTGTGATTAGACAAGGATGAAGTATAAGAGTTTCATCTTTCCCCTTATTTATTGTGACACTCTCACTTACAGACCTGCCTTACTCCTCTACTCTAGTGGCAAAAAGACTAGAACTTGGTAGTTGATGTATTTAGGGAAAAATAAATTCTTCTGCATATCGTGCGTGTAAGTTTGTCATTTTTTGGAAGTCATTAATAGTAAATCGAATTCAGTATTAATATAATCTATACTAATATATAAAGCTGAAGAGTTGTTTTGTTTGTAAGATTGATTAATTGTTTGAACGCGCTAATCTCAGAAACTACTGGACCGATTTGAAAAATTCTTTCAGTGTAAGATAGTCCATTTATTGATGAAGACTATAAGCTATATAACATCACGCAGAGCAGCAGCAATAAAAAATAGTACGAAAACGGCAAAATTTAAAGCTTTCCTTGCGTGCGCTGAGTAAAATTTCTAAATAAAAGTCAGCGACAGCATATGTCTAGCTTTTAAGGTTGACCCACTTTAACCATTTTTATGGTTATCAAAAGACTATTACGATTTAATCAGGCGGAGCCGCTGGTGATTGCTAGTAATAAATATTTAAGTTTGAAGATTTAATACAAAACAGTCCCGAAGTTTGTAACAAGCTGTTTAAATAACTAACCTCAGCCTAATAATAGGTAGTAATTTCGTTTCCTTTTGACGCGGTGTCGCCACAGTTTGGAACAATTGTTTAGCAACCAGCCACAGGTCAGTGCAATACGTGTAAAGAATGCTTATTTTCTCGATAGCACTGAATCGACAGTGAAATTACATTGCCGATTGTTTCAGCGAGCTTTGTTTATAAATGACACTATTATATCTTTCCGTTGCAAAATATTAAATTCTTGCAAACCCAAGTTTACCTTATGAAAGGAAATATTATAATAATAGATATACGAGTATTAACAACAATCGTCTTTTCTCTGATTATTTGAAAATATGCCTTTTTAAATAATAATAATAGTAATAAACTCTTTATTGCACTTCAAATACATAGGAAATACAAGACACAAGAAATAAAAATAAACAGAAACACATACAGAAGTGCAAAGGCGGTCTTGTCACTAAGAGTGATAATTTAAATATTAATAATTAACTAAAATAAAGGTTAATTAAAGTGGTAAACCACAAATAAATAATAACAGATGCGCTGTTTCGGAAATCCGATAAAAATTAGTAGTTTGGCTACATTGGTTTCATCCAACAATGCATACCTTATCTCAAAAAAAAAAAGAAAAAGAAGATGCCAAAGTAATAATAAAATTATTTTTCTATAATCCGCGATGAAGTAAAATAGAAAATATATATAATGCTACATGTAGAGTGGACAATCCGTTTTCATACCTTGTACATGCAGGATTCGTTCGTTATGGATATCCGCAAAGTAACGCCTAATTCTATAAATTATTTGTAAGAATATGATTAAATAATCGATTTTTAATGTAAAAAAATAGATTATTAAAAATCGATTATTCTTTACATCCCTAGAGAGCCGCCTCTCATATTATAGTGTATTCTATATGCTGTTATACACTGTCCATTATATTAACCATCTTTTGACAGATTGACGATAGTGATGTCCTAAAGATTCTCGTATGCGATACCATTCCGATTATAGTACCTACTATCATTAATCGAATTACGTACCTAAGTAATTCGATTAATGATAACCTACGTAAACTAGATTACTACTTGAGAAAAGAAATTCCAACTTTCAGAAAACTTATTGTTTCTTTGAAAAGAAGTGGTCTATTTCATGGTGAAAAATCTTCTTTGGTCAAAGTTTTGAACACAATTGGCTTTTCATATAAAAAGTTAAATAAAAGAAAATTATTAATGGAACGCACAGATATAGCTATAGCACGTTGTGATTTTTTAAGAGAGGCAAAGAAAATACAAGATTGGGCAAATATTGTTTTCACGGATGAAACATGGCTCAACGCTAACCACACACTATCTCGTTTCTGGACTGATGATACTGCTGAGTCCACTTCCTCAGTACCAATGGGAAAAGGTGAGCGCCTAATCATTTGCCATGCAGGTACAGCAAAAGGATTTGTACAAGACGCACTGTTGGCATTTAAATCGAAGAAATCAAATGACTACCACGAAGAGATGAATGCAAATGTGTATGAAGAGTGGTTCAAAAAAATGCTCATTTCATTGGAAGAACCATCAATAATTTTTATTGATAATGCGCCCTACCACTCCCGTCAAATTGACAAAATGCCAACACAGGCTAATAAAAAGCATGAAATAATTAATTGGCTTCGGGACAATGGAGAAAATGTGGACGACTCAATGTTAAAAGTTGAATTAATAAAAATATTAAAAACCAAAAAGAGAGCAAAACGCTATGTAATCAATGAAATGGCAGCAGAATATGGCCATAATGTTCTTCGGATTCCTCCATACCACTGCCAGTACAACGCAATAGAACTTATATGGGCACAAGTAAAAGGGCATGCTGCGAGATGCAATACAAGCCCCCCATTCACAGCGAATAAAATGTTGCAATTGCTAAAAAATGCTTGCACCCACGTAACGGCCGAGAACTGGGCAAGTGTGGTGGAAAGAACTAAAAGAGTAATATTCTCTGATTGAGAACGTGATATTGCGTTTGATAATATATTATCTACACAAGAGCAAATAATAACTGCTACTGAAGACTCCTCATCGGAGGAGTCTAGTGTTGATTATCATTCCGACGACTCGTGCTAATAAAATAAATTAAAATATCCTGATTGTTTTATTTGTATTCATGTATTAACTAAGAAGAAAGTAAAACTTTATATAATGTTATTAAATGTCTTTTAATACTCGTAACATCGATTTCTACCGATTATTTTTAATCTGTGGCATAATCGTAGTAACCCATTATGTGTGACATCACTAAGTGGGCGGTACCCATCCATAAAGTACAAATATTATTTGTATGATATTTGTACGTAAGCAATACAAAACTTAATGAGCGTGAGCTGTCAAAAGACTGATAATATGATGGACGCAGTATAGGTATTCTGGTTGTCGAAGGTAACGGAGAACATGGAGTCTAAATATATTATTTGATAACAGAAGCCGAATTTCCTACATACTAATATTACCGTATAAAAGATAATATCTGGGTAACCGAGTCTTGCTCGGTAATTTTTTTTAAATAAATAAAAAGAAACTTCAAAAAAAAAAATAATAGTAGGGTAGGTGTGGCTCGATCTTTTCATTTCTCGCGACCACCCGTTCTCCGAATAAGCTACGCTGGCTTGACAGTTAATGGCAAAAATTCAATTCAATATAAATTTTAGTATTTTTTAATGTCCAAGAACAGAGATAAAATGAATTTTCTTTTAAATAAAACCTAGCTAGATCGATTTTTATCAACCAAAACATGCTGAATTTCAGGAAAATCGTTGGAGCCGTTTCCGAGATTCCGAAAACATACAAGACATATACATACAAGATTAACTCATTTAAATATTATAGATTATAATGTTTTACGCGTCAATTGTTTCTATACTTAGTATGTATGGGACTGCGCCAGAATTCGTGATAGGAATCATAAGGGAAAGTGAAACTCTTTTCTAGGTCTGATAATAAACACCTATATGAAACTTATGTTATTGTTGATAGAATTCATATAAACCTTATAACTATTTGTTCAAAAGTAATAAATTACTAGTGCGACTAAAACGTGTTTTGCCCTGCATTTTAAATCTGTAATATCTTCGAAAATGCTGTATTGTTTAAAATTGCTTCGAAAATAAGGCATAATTTTTCGTGAAATAAAATGACAAAAAAATGCTATTGTTGGTTATCCATAAAAGATAGACATACATATATCATCGCGGAGTTTACTGTAGGCCTTTTCAAGGTTTACAAATAGTACATTATTTTGATAAATCTCGTAGGGTTCAGCCTGCATTAGCAATGTAAGCGGAAAAAAATGTAAATATTTTCGATATTACATTAGAAACCCCAAAAATTACAGTATTTCTCTACTTCATATTGAATGTTATTATAGGTACATATAAACCTTCCTCTTCAATCACTTTTTCTATTACAACCGCATCAATATCTGTTGCGTAGTTTTAAAGATTTAAGAATACATAGGGTCTAGGGATATAGGGACATAGAGACAGACAGAAAATTGAACTCGAATTAAAACGAATGACGTGATAACTTTTAATTAATAGAGCATTTACAATGAGATTTGACTAACATAATTTAAGGAATTAAAATGTATCTATTGTTAGTTGTCCAATAAATAAATAAATAAATAAAATTGCAAGAAATTCTAAAACTAAATAAGATCGTACATTTACTTGTAGTAAAATGATTAATGCTCCAATAAAAAGCAGTACAAGTGCTATTAACCAAAAAAGAGAAAAAGAAGAACTCTATGATCCTGACTCAATAAAATAATTATTATCCTTTTATATGTATTTTTATAGTAGATCAATTACTTTGAGATATTGTTTGTATATTAATTATGTACTTTGTTATAAATATTTGTAGGCCTCGTCATTCAACTATTGCGCCTAATTTTATTTTTATGCGCATGTTTTTAAACGATCGTGGAATTCCGAATCAAGTCAGTTTACGTTTGAAACTTGTTAAATTAGACCACTAACTTAATATCGTAAATCATGGCATTCTGTAAATATACCAGGATGTATATAGTGTTAAGTGATTATTTGTTATACCAGGATGTATTATATATTTTTATTTCTTAAGCGTCAAAAACATAGTCAATACTTGATAAGGAGTAAAGAAGTTGTAAATATATTATCTAGAGAGAAATGACAAAATATATCTTACTAATGTACATATCTTCAATTTAATGTTTTTAATTTTTTTTAAAAGGTATGATAGTCTAATGCTAAAGGGCGGACTAGAAAAGACCTAAAAACCCGGGATCGATTTCCACGTGTTACCCTGCGATTTTATTCCTTTTTATTTTTTTTATATCATTCAATCATTATTTTCGTGTATTTTTTTAAATGAATTTGTTATTATTTTATTAACAAATCTACGAATAACAGTGGTGACCGCTCCTTCTTGTATTTTTCAAACTACTTGAAAGTCATAGCAAAAATGATTCATTAATTAATTTTAATAATAGTAGGTATAAGAAAAGAGTATCTTTTTTTTATCGAATCATTAAAATTTGACTTGATTTGACTACGTATTTGACGAGCGGCTGCCAGCCTTGCGTCAACTTACTTTATTCTATTCTACTCAACCGGATACTATTCGGTGGGTCAACTTACCTTAGTCGTTTTTTACGACACCCCGGTAAGAAATAAGGGTGGTCTATTGCACTCAGCCGGATTCCATACGGTGAGCCAACTTACCTAAGTCGTCTTTTACGACACATCGGTAAGATATGAGGGTGGTCTATTACCCTATTCTACTCGGCCGGATGGCACACGGCGGGTTGACTTACCTTAGTCGCCTTTTACGAAACCTCGGTACGAAATGAGGATATCTATTCTACTCAACCGGATACCACACGGTGGGTCGACTTACCTTAGTCGCAATTTACAACACCAAGAAATGAGGTGGTCTATTTTACTCAGCCAGATACCATACGTCTAGGAAACCTAGCACCCTGTATATTACTTTTAAAAGTCGAATGCAAGATGACATATTTTGCATACATGTGTCTTGTGAGGTCACTATATGAAAAGACTTTCATATCAGGTTTACATGTTTTATGACCACTGGGCGGACCCTAGTACCTACATGTAAATTAGCTTAGGTATAGCCCGGGTTGATGACTTCATTTACGACATATTTCACATTACAGATTATTAATCTTACAAGGTTATTCATTGTGTAACAGAAAGTGTTACGTATCCAGTATCATTATTCTGTCCGCTAAATATGCCGGCCGATTCTCAAGCCTTTCACTGGGTTTTGTAACGCCTGGAGGGCTGATACAATCGCCCATAGACAACAAACTAAACGAGAAATTAGAATAATTATGAATATTATCTGGAACAATATCTAAGGACAAGTTTGCCAGTACATTTACGAAATGTTTTAAAGTAGACTGGATATGACAGATATTGAGTATATAATATTATAAAGAGGAAAAATTTGTATATATGTTTGTAGTGTTTACACAAAAACAGCTGGACCGATTTCAAAAATTCTTTCTCCATTGGAAAGCTGCATCTTTACTGAGCAACATGGGCTATATTACATTTTCAAAAAATGGGGAACCGTTATAAAAATGTAACAAGGTGTAAAAAAATGAAAATTACACGGGTGAAACCGCGGGTTATTACTTCTTCGTTATCGTTCCCTCATTACTGAGGATGGTGACTCTTAGTCAAATTGTCAACTGCCCGTTTCCAGGAGTTGCGATCAGCAGCTCGATATAGTGCGGTGCTGATGGGTATATCCAGTTGTTGGTATATTTGGTCTGCCCATCGTTTCGGACTTCGACCTCTGGGTCTCTTTCCCTCTACTTTTTCTGTCACCATCAGTCGCTCCAAATTGTCGCTAGACCTACGAGCAATGTGGCCAAAGTATCGCAGGATCTTCTGCAAGCAAACACAGGACAGTCGTTTTGTTTCATCTATTCTTAGTTCTTTTAGGACGGAGACATTACTAGGGTTATTACTAGTTGAGTATATAATATTAACTAAGCTTCGACTAAACTATAAATGCAAAAAATATCACAGATCTAACTACTAGGTCTGAAGAATAAGTTAATTATAATAAAAAAACCGTCAAAGGACGAATAATAACAGACATACATGAATGATATACATTGAATTAGGTTACTTTGCGAAGCTCCATAATACAAACGTAATGAAAATATTATTTTGCTATAATCCGCCTTAAAAGAAAGCATATGTAACACTTAATATAGAGAGCCAGCCTTGCTTTTTGCTTCGGCTTTGTGATTTGCTTCGAGTCTATCTCCTGACGATGCTTTGGCTACGGGTCGAAACAATTGTTGAGATTGCGGTCGTGAATATGTGCAGCGCTTGTGTATTGTTGTGTTATTGGTGGCGGGTAGTGCATGAGATTTTACAAATTCTGCACGTATCAGGTATGAGAACGGATTGGTCATCATACTTTTACACTCTACATTTAGCATTACATCATCATCATCTTCCTGCCCTTATCCCACTCTAAGTGGGGTCGGCATTACGGTATTTTACGACCGGCCGCCTGCCTGACATCAACTTACCTTAGTCGCCTTTTACGACACCTCGGTAAGAAATGATGGTGGTCTATTCTACTTAGCCGGATACCACACGACGGGTCGACTTACCTTAGTCGCCTTTTACGACACCTCAGTAAGAAATGAGGGTGGTACTATTCTATTCAGCCGGATACCACACGGTGTACATTTAGCATTACATATATTTTCTTTTATCGCGGATTATAGCAAAAATTTTTTTCATAACTTTTGTATTATGGACCTCCGCAAAGTAACGCCTAATTGAAGAAATTGTTATATGTATTGTTATTAGTGTTTTGATGGTTTTTGAATATAATTGACTTATTCTTCATTTCCGTTTCTTTATTTTTGTACTTTTGTAATAAAATGTTAGAATAACGGTCTTTAGTTTTTTGCGTAATATAATGTTCGTTACGCGCCCAAAGTCGCTAAAAATATGGATATAAAAAAGGAGAGCGAACGAAAACGAGATTTTTATGATGCGATGTCGTGATCGGCTTTTATCTTCGTAACCTTTTACATATTTCAAGTCGGAACAAGGAAAGTTTGGGTGAAAGTTGTTTGTTAATTGATTCGATAGCTAGAATTTATATTGCATGTTCGTTAGATTTTGAATCAAGAATCGATGAATTATTCATCATATTATTTTTTAATAATCAATACATTTTTTTGTATTTTAAAGCAAATCATTCAAACCCAAAAAGATTGAAAAATATATATAATTAGGATGGTAATATATATATGCTCCTGCCCTTATCCCACTCTAAGTGGAGTCGGCAGAACAAGTTATATACATGCTGTAACATGATTTGGCTGCGTTATTACGACCGGCCGCTTGCCTGGCGTCAACTTATCTTAGTCGTATTTTACGACACCTTGGTAAGAAGGAGGGTGGTCTATTCTACTAAACCGGATACCACATGGTGGGTCAACTTACCTTCGTCGCCTTTTACGACACCTCGGTAAGAAATGAGGGTGGTACTATTCTACTTAGCCCGATACCACACGGCTAATAATTAGGATGGTAATATCCTTTTATAAAATAATTATAACATTTGACTGGCCCGTTAGCGCAGTGGGTAGTGAACCTGCCTTCAGCTCCGCGGGTCGCGGGTTCAATTCCCGCCGAAGGCCAACATTTTCTATAAATGAATTTGTTGGTCTTCGAGTCTGGGTGTATATTTGTATTTAAGTAAGTATATATTCACCAGTTGTCTGTCAACTATAACAAAAGTATTAAGTTACTTACTTTGGGAACAGACGACCGTGTGTGTAAGTGTCCCATATATTTATTTAATTGAGTAACGGGTATATTTTTAATATTTAAATGAGTTATCTTGTATATATGTATATTTTCTGAATCTTGGAAACAGATCCAACAATTTTCATGAAATGTAGCATGTAGGGAGTTTTAGGGTTGAAAAATCGACCTCGCTAAGTTTCATGTAAAAAAAGTCATTTTATCCCCGTTTTCGCCCACTGAAAAATTCTGAAATGTAGAATAGAATGCAAATGATATTTTAGCTGTCAATTATAAAGTTGTCATAGCAATTCTCAAACAAAATTTACAATCTATTAATATAATGATACCGCGCGTGGCGCGATTTCTAAAATGGCAAAACACGTTATGCAGAATTTCACCATGAGAAAGACCGTTGTCATATTTACCATTGAAAGACTTAAACGCAATAATAGCTATTACCGAGAAAACATCAGTCTGACAACGTGAAATCGACGTATCAAAAGATTTTCACTTTAAACATTGGAATAAAGGGATTTTTTTCTATAGAGGACAGTTAATTAATTGTAGTTTTATATAAATACTAGCTTTTTTACTAGTTATAGGTTGATAATAGATGGCGCTTTTCAATGTCATTCTATTTCTGTAGAATTAACAGGATTTACATAACCTTTATGATATTCCGGTGTATCTATATACTTATAATAAATCTGTAGAGAGGTCAATTCTGTAACTGGAATATATTTCCAAAATAACTATCAGGGGGTGATTAGGGATCGATACTGATGCCAAAAATGCAATCAGTAAAAATTTTGTCTGTCTGTCTGTCTGTCTGTCTGTCTGTCTGTATAACCGTTATAGAAACAAAAACTACTCGACGGATTTTAACGAAACTCGGTACAATATTTTTTCATACTCCTGGGCTGGTTATAGTATACTTTTCATCACGCTACAATCAATAGGAGCAGAGCAGTGAAGGGAAATGTCGGGAAAACGGGAGAAGTTACTCCATTTTTTAAGCTTTCGTCGCGTGTGCAACCTTGATGGTTAAAGCTACACAGAAATCATGTATGACGGAAATGTTCTCCTTAAAATTATATAAAGAATATCCCACAACAGCATATGTCTATCTTTTATGGTTGACTCACAATAACACGTGTAACTCCCGATAGCTTAGCAGTTCGAAGCTTTCTGGTTATATTTGTCTACTCCTACGATTATATCACTCTCAGTCATCCCTAAATAAAAAAGTGAATAGTATTAACCATTGTATAAAAAAAGAATCATTGAAATCGGTATAGAAACACCAAAGTTATATATGAAATACGCTAATAATAAGCCATCGCGCGTGAATACTGAATCATGCTATAAGGATTATCACTACATAGTATAAAACAAAGTCACATTCTTTGTTTGTCCCTATATCCCTATGACTGCTTAAATCTTTAAAACTACGCAACAGATTTCGATGCGGTTTTTTTAATAGATAGAGTGATTCAAGAGGAATGTATAATAATATTCAATATGGAGTAGAGAAATACTGTAATTTTTGAGGTTTCTTATGTGATGTCGTAAATAATTACTTTTTTTTTCGCTTACATTGCAAACGCAGGCTAAACCCTACGAGATTTATCAAAATGATGTACTAAGTATTTGTACACATTGAAAAAGTCTACAGAAAAGTCCGCTATGGTATATGTCTATCTCTTATGGATAACCCACAATAGCATTTTTTGTCATTTACTTTTATACGAAAAATAATGCCTTATTTTCGAAGCAATTTTTATACAATATAGCATTAATTCTTATCCAATTAAGTACGTTAAATACATTGTTGATTTAATATAGATCAATATGGCCGTTTACAGCATGTAATTTAAATGAACATTTTCGAAGATATCACAGATTTAAAATCCCGCGAGGAGGCCGCGCTTCGCCCTATAGCACTTCGAATTTAGCAGCGATCGGACGCGCAACTAAATGTCGCTCTTTTAAGAGTAACCTCTAAAGAAAACATGTTTGTATTGTCTAATGATAACAAAGCTATGAATGTTGTATATAAAGACATTCTGTAATTAATTTTAAACATAAAATATATAGGGAAAAATGTAAAATGTAAATATGTAGTATATGAATTTAGACATTCCAAAGATAGCAGGAAATCTTCTTGGTATAGGGAGAGAGAATTGTTTTTATCCAAATTTAACGCTTGCGGGCCACGGGCAATAATGTATAAATCAAAACTACTGGATCGATTTTAATCATTTTTTTCACTGAGTGACATAGGCTATATATTTTATACCCGTGCGAAGCAGGGTAGGCCGCTAGTAATTAATAATTGTGCCAAATGCATCGATGTTGTTTAGTGGATTCGCCGTGAAAGAGTCACAAACATACATTACCACAAACTTTCGCAATTTATAACACTAACTTATGCACTCGGTTTCGCTCGCGCGCTTTAAAAAATTACATAAAATCATTACAAAATAAAGCCTATTGTTATTCCGCTATATAACCTATATTACTGTGAAGAAAATAAAAATTCTGTAATTTATCATTGCTGATGTATTTCAACGCTGTATGGATTACTCTGCTATAACTTTAACATAAGACAGGCACTTCCTAGGAACGATTATTGATATAAATAAATAATAAACACTTCCACGCATCTGTCGGAAGTGAAATAACGCGGGTAAATTTATAACTGTTCGCGGTTACACAACACTAATGTTAATTGTTACATTTCAAACAAAAGTATCACGGCCTACTTACGTAAAAGGGCTACCATATTGAATTTGGTGAAATTGAGATATTTAAGCTATTTATTAAAAACATTTGTTAGCAAGAGCGTGAATAAATAAACTATTCTTATTTATTTTATTTTATTAGGCTATCAACATATATAAACGTGTTCAAAAGATAAATGATTCATTAAAAAATAGAAACTAAATGCTAAATTAATTAAAGATGGCTACAACATCATCTTCCTGCCCTTATCCCACTCTAAGTGGGGTCGGCACAACATGTTATAAACATGCTGTAACATCATTTGGCTGCGTTTTACGACCGGCCGCCTGCCTGACGTCAAGTTGCCTTAGTCGTATTTTACGACACCTCGATAAGAAGGGATGGTCTATTCTACTAAACAAGATACCACACGGTGGGTCAACTTACCTAAGTCGCCTTTTACGACACCTCGGTAATAAAATGAGGGTGGTTTATTCTACTCAGCCGGATACCACACGGCGGGTCGACTTACCTTAGTCGCCTTTTACGACATCTCGGTAAGAAATGAGAGTGGTACATTCTACTTAGCCGGATACCACACGGCTAAACACAAATTATGGAAACTATTATTATTATTTATATTTTCTCATAAATATTAAAATTTATTTTCTATAAACACATCAAATGTGCGCTTGTAATCATTAGGTGTTTGAAATTCTTTTGATGGAATTTTATATACTTCGTTGTATAAAATCAAGCATACAAACACAATATTATAAATTTAAGATTATCGATCATCAATCATTTTTCATCTCGCGAAATAAATGTCCCTCGGAAACCTGTATATAATTAATTATATATATCAATATATAATTGAAAACAGGCCCGTTTTAAAACAGGCATCCGGGTGCAAGCAGTGCCCCCCTCCCCCCAATTATCAAAAGGTTTTAGCGCGAAGCCTCCTAAAGCGTAACGCTGCAGTGATAAGCGATAAGTGAACTGATAAAAAGTGAATATTTTAATCGGATATTACATATTTTCTTATATCCGAGAAAAATGAGATCGCGTGGTCACCCTCATTCATACGTAATACGCTTGATAGTACTTGATAGTTATTATCTTTAGAAAGTCCCAGCAATTTTCGATATGAAATAGTTTATAAGTTGAACTCACCTAACCGTGAGAACTGTTCAAGATTAGTGGTGTATAAACACAGATTACATCTTTTTTTAATGAGAGTTTGCATGTTAATTAGAACTTCCGTTGGGAAACTATCAAGTAACACTTAGGTAATAAAAAAAAGTTGAAAGCGTTTGTTAGACACACAAGCTAGCTTTCTTTGGTACAATAGTTTTGGTTCTATACTCGTAAAATGTGTATAGAATCATCCCAATCGAAACCTAGGTGAAATAGAAAATCTATATATATTTGTCTGTCTGCTAAAATCTGTCTATCTATCTGTTACGCTTTAATGACTAATTCCTTGGCTAATATTGATAAAATTTTACACAATTGAAGCTTACACACTAGGCTTACATATTAGAAAAATTGCAACTATTCTTTTAGGAATTGGGATAAATACAAACAGTATTATTTAGGGTACTTAAATGCATAACTTGGCGCGGAGTCGCTGATAAAAATTAAAAGCATCATTATCATTTATAACATAAAATTTATAAGATATATATAGATAATTGCAATTTATCACACGCTAGTCAATGATGGAAAACATTGTGAGGAAACCTGTATATCTCTAGAGAATTCTGGGAATATGTGTAACCTGCCAATCCGCATTGGTGGAGCGTGGTAGGTCTTAGCTTCAACACATGGGCATAAGCCTCTTCTCTCCAATCAGGCCTATGCCCAGCAGTGGGATCGAATCAGGCCGTTACTTAACTTTATACAGGAAATAATGAGAGGTAAAAAATAAAGTCTTTATTGTTCACTGTGTAAATCTATTAAGATGTTAAAATCAGTGCGATTTTCTGCGAAAATTTATTGGATTTCGAGACGAATGTATAAAATGAAAATATTGTTAAATATAATCATCTGCATTACTGTACGAAAACGTATTATTAGATAAATAAACTACTAAACCCTTTTTTTATCTCCCTAGACAAATAGCATAGAATAGCATGGATCAATGTAATAAAAAAAATTACAGCCTTTTTCTATATATCTGCAATTAATTGCGTTTTCTGATAATTAATTAGTACAATAGTTATTTACGTAGCGTAAAATCTAACAGCCTATTAAAAAATATTGAAAAACGTCCCTGACACGCTCTTGGCTTACTTCAAAAAAAAAAACATCGCAATTGTACTGTGAAATGCATGCTCGAGAGACTCACAAAAAAATTAAATAACTAGTTCAATGCATTAACAACCTTATAACCATAGCAATAAATACGTTTGATACTGCAGAGATAAGTTGGTAAGCCTTTCATTTATTTCCTGATACACTCTCACTTGTTTCGATGTTGTTAATATAACAATCCATTACTAGTTATCGTTTGTTTGTTTACCATTAAAGATCTAATTATAAATACAGTAATATTAAAAACCGAACAGTGGAATGCGGTGTGACACGGCAATTTTAAGTTGTTAATTGTAAAGTTGGTGATCTTTGCATCTAGTATATATTATCTATACTCCATATGTTTAGGTACTTAAAGAAATGTGAACATGTCAAAAAGTTATCTTTTATTAGGCAGATTATAACACACTACATTGCCATTAAATATTATTTTTAATTTTTTGTTCCAAAGCTTTTAAAAATATTGAAAGCAATCGCGCCATTTTCGTTATAAATCACATGCTTTTGTTTGTTTACAATTATTTAGATTTATACCTAAATATTTCGGCTATACGTGTTTTTGGAAATATTTAACTGCTAGCGCTACATGTTACTTGTCGTCAACTTAAATGTCAAAATACCGTCAATTGTGTGTTTTTGCTGTTCTTGCGGGAAAAACGATTTTTTATGCTGTATGTTAGCCTGATATATGAGTTTCAATTATACGAAACTTTCTTAATATTGCGATTATTATTATTATTTTTTATTAGTTTTATTAACGGCCTGGAATCGAGTCCTTTAAGGGCCACGGGATTAGCTGTGAAAGTAACACATACAAGCAGACTTTCACATTTATAGTATTAGATATAATATGTATGGAATAATATTTCGAGATTGATTTTGTAAAATATAAGGTAACAATACTGTATAACTCAATATTGGTTTTGATATATTATGATATCATTTTTAACTTTAAAATCATCATATACCGGGATTGACACCATTGAAGAGCTTTCTGTACCAATTTCCAGATAAAAAATCAAAATGCGCGATGTCAAAAATCCCGCGTTAAAAAGGAAAGCCACCCAACATACAAAAAATTATTTTACTCAACATACATAGATAATATATAATTACAGACGTTAATTTATTTTATTACTCCATCTGAGATCTAAGGCAATAATGTCTTGTTAATAGCGATAAGTTAATTTTACTTTTTAGGAATGTATACAAAAATAAATTTTACCAAACGATGTAATTTTAATTTACGCCACTCGCAAAACAGCACAAATATAGGTTAGCCATTCACTACACGCCCACGTCTTATAAATTTTAAATAACAGGGCTGAAATAACTACAAAATATATTCCGGTATTGACTTATTTGATTACACCCACAAAACCGCTTGACTAGTTAATTTGCGATTTTAATAAAACAGGCTGCCAAAGTGTAACGGCAATTTAAAATTAGATTGGCGTCATTTGCGGAGATAGGAAGGTTATAATACAGTTTTATTAATTAGTCATAAAATTGTTGATGCAAAACGTTAAACAACAAATAAATATTTAATACAGAAAATGTATAGCATAAATATTGCATTAGTATTTACAAAATGGGAAATCGAATCAAAGTAATCTTTATTCAAATAAACTATTTCCAGCAAGGACCAATATGATTAGTAAAGCTACAACTGGTTCGGATTGCTGCTCTTACCGAGAAGAATCAGAAAGAAACTGCGGTGGAAAGCGGAAAAGCAACATAAAAGCAGCTGATGTTAAAAAAATATTGTTCTTCAAAAAGGAGCTATTTTGTCTATGATTCTCTTTGCTAATATTATACGAGTCAATTGCAACAAGAATTCTTGTAGAAGGATTTTGAGTGCAGTATAATATTTCATGTTGCACTACCAAAGGTCTGATTGTTTTTTTTCTTCATACGATCCAGTATCATAGAGTCATAATAGAGTTAGGAATAGGCAGGTCTGTAATTGAGAGTGTAACAATGATTATTAAGAGGGAAGATGCAACTCGTATGCCGTCATCTGATCAGACATAAATAATAGAGACAGAGAGAGATGATCCCATTTGCTTTCTCTTTATTTGATGGACAAACTTTAGGCTGACTCCCCTACTCTATCCGGAAGTCAAGGACTAATATCCTTGGAAAATTAACACAGTGACAAAATGATGGAAATAACTGTAATGATGTAAACTAGAATATTTTTTATATATTTTTTAATTAAGGAGGTACAATTGTAAAAATAATATAGAACGTATTATGTACTTATATGAATATAATTATCTAATTAGTTATAATAAGTGAAAGTAACAGCACATTATGTTAAATAAAACAAATTAACTGTTATGATAATACGTACAGTTATTCATAGAGTTATTATACTTAGACTAGGGGAGCCATAGACAGGCCTGCAATTGAGTGTCACAATAAATATGAGACGGAAGATAAAACTCGTATACTTATGTTCGTCTAATCCCACATAAAAAAGAGAGACAAATAGACCTACAGCAGTAGAACCTCGATAACCTAAACCTCTGTAACTTCACCAATAATCTCCCTTTCCCTCAGACCCCAAAACCTCTATAACTTAAATTAATTATTTCAAAGTTGACCCTCAATAACTTAAAGAAACATTTCGACGCACTCTCATTTTCTTTCTTTTTAATGTAATAGGGTACATTTTAGGCTTCCTTACTCTAGTATAATAATAACTCTATGATTATTATTCATGGAGTAGGGAAGCGATAGGCTTTCATAATCAGACGCCCTATAAGGTCCCCGCGGCGGTCGATGTATCTGGTGCTCCCGATGCATCGTCCAGCGGAGGGAGGGGCCACTTTTAAAGAGGCCCCGACTCAGAGGTGGCGCACTCTGGGGTACAGAGTTGCTGCTGGCGGAGATAGGGGCCATGTCTTCATAGGTACCTTATCCACGCACCAGCAGCGTGTTGGAGCACACAGGTTGTTTTAATCGGTGCGAGTCCAACATAATCGTCGTCTGTTTAAAAAAAAACGGAAGCCGTACGCAAACCTGTGAGTGCGACCGTCCAACAAATAATAAAAGAGGAAATATGTGAGACCCATACTTATCTTTGTCTAATTACATATACGCACAGAAATATTCATTGCGCGTTTTTATATTAAATACTTTAAATATTTTTAGCACACCTTCAAAATGTTATGTTTTTAAATAAAAAAGAAAAATTAGTTTGAAATCACCCAACGTCTAATTTGATCCAACTAAATCTAATATAAATATAGAGAGACAGATAACTAACCTTATTTGCTTTCTCTATATTTTTTTCGATCACATTTTAAACTCCCCTACTCTAGTGTAATAACTGTATGCAGTTATTATATTATTCAAAGGCGTATGACTTGAGCCATTTATGCTGCGGTTTTATGAAACGTTACAAGCATTAAAAGCATATTGTGAATCATCTATTCTAAAAGTTTTAGGGTCATGTATTCACTACAATATATTAGTCACACCAATAACTGGAATTAATATCCTCATTCTCCTAGCTTTATCCCACTGTAAGTGGGGTCGGCACAGCAAATAAGCAGGGATTTAAATTTTTTAAACGCTGCAGTAAGGTTTTATTAGACGGCTGATATAGACCACATCCCTTGGCATGTTCTGACATATTAATCTATTCTTAATATAAAACAAAGTCCCCAATAGCTGTCTGTCTGTATGTGAACGATTTTGTACGGTTTTTACTAAAAGATAGTGCAATTCATCCGGAAGGTTTAGTTTAATGGTACATTACGGTTTTATGTAAATGCACCGCGCAAACCAACAGATACACTAAATTAATGTACTAGAGAATTGTAGATCTACAAAAATACTACAGAAAAGTCCTCGACAGCATGACTCTATCTCTTATAATTAACTTACAATAACTGCTTTTATGTTGGAAATTTTAAATTAAATACACTTATTTTCATGCAGGCGAAGCTGCAAGAACAGCTAGTTTACAATGATTTAATGAACGGCGGATGTCACGTTGCCGGAAACCCTCTCGTTCCCCTCCTGTCACATCTCGTCACGCTCAGCAAGACTCTCTCTGTATGCGAACGTATTTTATAAACAGCCCCCTTGGACCTTATGTATGTAGAATTCATAACATTAATGCACTATAAACCATCCACTATAAATCCTAATGTAATTGTGGTACGAGCTAAACCAGAACGGCAAAGAAAAACTTTTAAACCGAATACTCGTTCGATAAATAAAATTCCGCAAGATTCGCTTAACGATCCTTTAATAAATAAAGCATGTGAAACATTGCCACAGAATTACAATTTTGAAGTACATAAAACGATATGGAGGATACGCTCTTTAGGATCGAAAAGAGTTGCACTACAGTCACCAGAAGGTTTGTGTACATATTTTATGGATTATTAGTGCAGGATTTACTTTAAAAAATTTGCTATATCTTTATCGTAGTGTACACCAACACAGATTACACTAAAACTAACCTTATTAGAAAACTCAGCGTAAGATGACCGAACGTCATACCTCTTTGTATATAGGATATCGCGTGCCTAATGCTTACACCGGCCCAAACCATTGAGCGTGAACAATTTACTTCCACGAAGCGATCTTTATTCCGATTATTTTTACTTAATAGTGCGATCAATGGATTTATTAATAGTTATGCAACGCACGAGATGTAATTGAATCGTTTTGAAATGATCTCCGCTTTTACCTGCGTTTACTAGTTGTCGTCACACGATACAAAATTTGGTTATTAAACATTGCTTTCAAGTAAAGTTTTGATTTCTATTATGTTACTCTTGCCAATAGGATGCGGATTCTGGCATAGACACTTATGGGCCGATTGTAAGCAATCCAGAGAATCTATGCCTTGAAACCTCGTTTGAACTACAGTTTAGAAAGAACACACTCAACTTTATTATCGGACACTGCCAGCTAAAAAGCACTATTTCTTATAGGTGTGACTGAGAAACATAACACAAATATACAGAGAATCAATGTACCAGAAATACTTTCTCTCGTTATGTTGCATTGCATGAAGTTGGGAGAACATCGGGCTAAAATCCTTGGTTTGCCAGAGCGCAACAAGATGCCTTAAAAAACCATGCCGATTTTTTTTTCGACTTCAGGAAAGTAATATTATCAAGGACATATCTCCACAGAATTTCTGTGACACGTTATACGTGCTTATATGCAGGAGCAGCGTGGTTCCAATCTACATCTACAAAAGTCTTCCTTAACGCCAATGTATAAAATGTATTTCATGTAGTCAACGGATGAAAACTAGATTAATTCGGGAAAATGAATATTTAAAATCTTTGAATCATCAAAACTCAAAATCAAGAATGAAAAAAGCGACATCTAGTGACCGCTGATCCAGCACGATAGAAAATAGCGTTACGACAACGTGATCGAGTAGCTTACAAAAACTCGCAATAAGCACTTAATGTTATTGACATAACATTACATAAATCTAATATTTATAAACAAATTGATAACATCCGCGTTCCTTTTAAAAATATTAAAAAACTGCCACCAAAAAAGAAAGTGCTCATTTAGAACCGGATTTATCTTAAAGATACGATCATAATAATCTACATAGGTAGCGAGAATATTGCATCTCTTAAATATTTTAAACAAATGATACCCGCGAATTCGTTCGCATTGGCAATTTCCCGCAAAAGTTAAATCACCCTCTATTATGAACTATTCGGTATTTTTCCTATTCCCGAAATAAAAACAGGATTTTTTATAATATATGTTACCATGGTATAGAGTTACAGACTTTGGCGAGTTAAAACACTAGTACCTGGGTGACCGAATTAACTGAGAATTATTTTTAAAATATAAAAAATACAATAAACAGAAAAAAGATAACATTATCTTTTTTCTTAAAACATACTCGTAACTTTATCTGGAATCGCTCCTGGTATTCTGAATATGAGACCGCCATTCACCCAAATAAGCTATGGTGACTTTGAAATTGACAACACAATTAACCTTTACTCTATCATAAAATTGTGCCAGATTTTTCAGTGCCCAAAAACAGGGATAAAAAACCTTTTTGTTTTATTAAAACTTAGTCGTAGCTAGATTGATTTTTACCTCCATATGAAAATCATTGAAAGCGTTTCCAAAACCGTTTCTTTAAAAATATATATATATATATATATATATATATATATATATATATATATATATATATATATAATATATATATATATATATATATATATATATATATACAAGATTAATTCATTGAAATATAAAAGATACTTAACACTATTTTCGTGATATTCATTTTGATCGATATTTTAAATCAAAACTATGAATTAATATCATTCAAGGTATTAAACAAGTTTTTTAATCATTAGAAGTTCGTGGCCATGAACTTTACAAAGTTTCATGGGAGTACATAAACATAATATATAAGGATCCGGAAATGATTCACATAGAGTGGAATTAAAGTAGAGATATTACTCATTTTGAAGTTTTAACAGTTTTTTGATGAAGAGAGAAAGACGTATATGACGGATATGACGTCAAACTTTCTTCTTACATCATCAATTCTACCATATTTAATCAATTCAGGACTCCGTTCCAAGTTCGTACGGAATAAAAAAACATTTCAAGTAGTCTCAGCATTATAGTATTTTAAAGAGTTTATATTGCAAGCTTTTACTCGTATTTAAAGTTATATTCAATTTCAAACAAAATTCCAAAAGAGTTTCTAAGCAAGAAAATTTAATAGGTACTCATGTTCACAATTGCAGTATTATTGTTAATAGTTATTATTTAGTAAAGCAACACAAAGTTACTCAAACTGTCCATTGTGACGCCTGAGAATAGTTTTTTACACAACAGTATGTTTTTTATTACGTTAAATTAGATTATATGTATATTTTAGATTACACAATACGTACAAAGTACCACGTGAGATTGGTAGGTTTTATTAAATATTCAATTAACAATACAACTAAATAGAATTATTATACTACAGTAGGAGTCACGGAATGACTTGTATTGGAAAGTGTCAATGAGGACATAAGTAGCGGCCTGTTACTATTTCGCTGTTGTGAATAGGCCTCTTCTCTCCGTTTTTGGAAAAGGATTGGCGCTAAGACCTACCACGCTGCTCCAGTGCGGATTGGTAGGTTACACATATCTCCAGAATTCTCTAGAGATATGCAGGTTTCCTCACGATGTTTTCCTTCACTGAAAAAAGGTGTGTGATAAATTGCAATTATCAATTAGACTCATAAATTTTAACAGAAAAACTTATCGGTGTCTGCCTGGGTTTTAACCCTTGACCGCCTCGAAAGAGTCGTACGGTGTTACAGCTGTGCTACCACAGCTTAAAGACATAGGTGACAATAAAATAAGGGAAGATGAAACTCGTATACTTATCTTTTTCTAGTTTCACATAAAAAAGAAAGATAGATACACTCTCATTTGCTTTCTTTTTATTGTATTAGGGCACAGTTTATACTGGCTTCACTACTATGATAACTCTATCTACAACTGTCACAATTTTTCAACCACAGATTCAAATTTTGCCCAAATATTTTGACTTTCACTGAAAGATAGAAGAGGTTTTTGAGCAAAATATCTAATATGTATCCTAGAATTCTCGTAGTATAATAAATTAAGATTTTCTCCTTTTTAAATCACATATTATGTACTTTTATTTTAACATAAACAAATGAAGTTTGTACGAAATCTCAATTTTTTTAAATTGAATTCAGACGTGATCAAGTTATTGACAGGGTATTATAGTATAACAAAATTTGCAATCTACTTAGCCGCTTGAAATTAGTGAATTTTGTTTCCAAACACTATAAACCCATTTTATCAAAATATTTACGTAAATGACCAACATTCAAATTATATAAACAGATTGAATCAGCGAATGACTCATCAGCTGTATGAATGACCCCACAACTTATTCATGCTTGGCGCTTAGTTCATAATTCACAGACCAATCTAAGTATTTTTAACATCGGGAAGTACAAGGTTAGATTTAGTAATAATAAATAAATAAATGTAGCAAAAAATTGATTAAAACTAAGATATTAAATGTATAATTTAGTGCGTCCAACAAAAAGCTTAGTTTCCTAACAATGGTTATGACATTTGATAGTCTTATAAAGTTTTCGTCAAATGCACAATTTGAATTTTAGCGATATTTTTCTTTGATTCTATCATTTATATTTCCAATACTTTATTGCACGTACAACCTTCTTAAATTTTAACACATTATTAAATTAACTCTCGCCACGTCTGCCTGTGGAAAATAATTTTAAAAAATCGTATTTCTTTCAGGAACTGGGAAAAATTCATACTACATAACTGATGGTATTTTAACTATTAAGTTGAAACGAATTCAATCACTAGCAATATTATAAATTATGCGTATAAATATGCCAGTATAGGTCATCGTGTGTTAGCAGGTTCCATTGAACGATTTCATATTAAACGGGCCGAGCGTAACGGCGTAATGTTTCTATGGATATCATGTAACTGACATATACACTTACATGTAGGTTTCACTGCACGCACCTGTATTTAGATCTTCCGATAGTCTATTATGAGAAAATGGATATTGGATGATAACGGTGCCTATGTAAGTCATGCTTGTCTAATTTTTTAATGTATTTTTGTATCGGAAAAGTCTAGCTCTCCTTAAGTGAACTTTTGTCTAACTCAATAATTAGACTTAATTTCTAAACACATTATCGAATCGTATACAATACATTAGCTGACCGGGCAATGTTTTCCCATATAAATTACTAGCTTTTACCAGTGACTTCGTTCGCGTGAACGGTTTATAATAGATGTCGCTTTTTAGTGTCATCCTATTCCTGTAGAATTAACAGGATTTCTATAGCCTATATGTTATTCCGGTGTATAGGGAATAATTGTGCCAAATTTCATCGATATTAGTTCAGCGGATTCACAATGAAAGAGTAACAAACATACATCCGTACTCACAAACTTTCGCATTTATAATACTAGCTTTTACCCGCAACCTCGTTCACGTGAACTGTTGTCGCCTAATAGGTTGATAATATATGTTTCCTTTTAATGTCATCCTATTCCTATAGAATTAACAGGATTTATATAGCCAATATGTTATTCCGGTGTATAGGGAATAATGTGCCAAATTTCATCGATATTAGCTCAGCGGATTCACAATGAAAGAGTAACAAACATACATCCGTACTCACAAACTTTCGCATTTATAATATTAGTAGTAAGATTAGTAGGATTTCTAGGGAATTTCTAGTGTACATTAAAAAAAATTAGAGTTGGACTACCCTTATCATTTAGGGGTATTAAAAATAGATAGCCGATTCTCAGACCTACTTAATATGCATATAAAATTTCATAAAAATTTGATCGTTTCGGAGTATGATAACTAACATTGTGACACGAAAATTTTATATAAATAAGATTTATTAACTTATTATTTTACAATGATATAAAACCTAAAACTATCGATGTTATGCCGATATACGTGTTGTACTGTTAATAATAATGTCACGAATATCACAAAAAAATCGTGATGCTCACGTTCTGTTGAAATATATTGAATTAAATGCTCAAGGTAGAGTGATAGTAAAAAGGGGATAAATGTCTATATATATCTTCTTAACCTAGAGCTGTTTTAAACTACATACTAAAATTCTAATAGAGAGAAATGGAAAATTTTTCACTAAAACTCCAAGTTAGGCGTTTAACTACTCGATAAGGAAATACATATAGATATGATTTATAAATCAATCATCATAGAAGCAGGCGTTACTTTGCGGAATTCCATAGTACAGAAGTTGTAATAGAATTATTTTGTTATTTGCGTTTGTTAAGAGAATATGTGTAATGCTAAGTGTATGAAGCAGGCAACATTCACATACCTTATATTCGCAGGACACGTATCACAAAATGCCGCCAACACCAATACTTCACGCAAGAACTACACACATTCACTACCACAATATCTATGATCGTTACGCCTCGAAACCGAAGCATCATCAGGAGGATAGGTTCCACGACAAAATCGTGATGCATTAGGATTTTGTTTTGGAGCATGGGCAACATGGGCGGCGTTTTGTGATACGTGTGCCGACTTGTCCTGCATGTATAAGGTAGGTGAATGTTGCCTGCTTCATACACAAAATACTTCTTCTATTGTAAAATAATTCTACAGCAAAATAATTCTATTGTAACTTCTACATATAGGTATGTTATTTTTCCTGTTGCCGAAAGAAAAGCATTTTTTTTTATTCTATATGATATTAAATTTCATCAATATTTGTCCAGTGGATTAGCCGTGAAAAAAAGGCGTACAGACTTTCGCATTAATAATATTAGTATTAGAATTTAAGTTACTTATAAATTATTCTTAAATGAGTTGTACATGTGTTTCATTTGCCCGGACAAGCGTAGTGAAAATACAAAACTATTTAAACTGCTTATTCGCGTAACATTGCAAAATTTCGCAATTTATCATATAATAGAAGACATTATGTTAATGAACTTATTTTAATGTCAATACACTGTCGATTCCACGTGCCGCGCCGAGCTTTCTCTGCTTGTTGGAGAGAAAATGCGTATTTGATAATGCAAATGAATGTAAAATATACGAATAAAAATTAATCCAACTAGCATTTATTATCTCTCATTCATTTACAAATTTTAGTACATTTTTTTTAAACATTTTAAAAAAATCATCCACGGAGAGCGGAGAAAGGAGCTAAGCTCCCGGCGGTTAGGATTACAGAGTGAGGAACCTCACAATGCGTCCCGTCTCAAGCAAAACTGCCTTCTGTCCCTTGATTCGACGAAAGTTAAGCGAAAGCCTCTGAATATGTTAGTCGAGGCTCTTCGCAATAGCTACTATTACGTTCAACTAGTATTATATTGTCTATTAGACATATTGCGAGACACACGTTGAGAGAAAGAGTGGCAACAACCATTAAAAGTGGACTGTTGCAAGGAAAGGGAGAGGCTCAAGGGAATCCCATGCATTGGACCAACAAAATTCGAGTATTACACCGCAAATAATACGACACATGTATAAAGTACTAACGGTCTGTCTGGATTCGATTTCCCCTCGCAACAAATTGCCAAGAAACTTTACAAGATTTTTTAACAGTTTTAGCCAGTAATAATAATAATAAAATTGTGTAGCTTGGTCACCTTTGCAATGGAATTGTGACTAAAGCATGTCTAAACGACTTTTTCTTTCACCTGTAAAAGGACCCTGAGACAAATATACCCAGGGTTGGCATATTTTTATTAAAAAAAAAATATAGGACTAATAAATTTGATTGGCTAAATTTGGCTGGGGCAGTTGGTAGTGACCCTGCCTTCAGCTCAAACAAAAATTTGTTGGTTCTCGAGCCTGAGTGTATATATGTATTTAAAATCATAAAAGTACATATTCACCAGTTGTCTGTCACCCATAACACAAGTATTAAGTTACTACATATACCGATACAACAATTGGAACAATTTTTGTTGAATCAATATTCCACATGGCAGTTATCTCATGAGCTAGGTCAAGATCATCATCATCATCATCCTCCTGCCCTTATCCCACTCTAAGTGGGGTCGGCACAAAATGTCATAAACATGTTGTTACATGTTTTGGCTACGTTTTTACGACCGGCCGCCTGCCTGACGTCAACTTATCTTGGTCGTATTTTACGACACCTCTGTAAGAAAGAAGGTGGTCTATTCTACTAAACCCGATACCACACAGTGGGTTAACTTACCTTAGTCGCCTTTTACGACACCTCGGTAAGAAATGAGGGTGGTCCATTTTACTCGGCCGGAAACCACATGGCGGGTCGTCTTACCTTAGTCGCCTTTTACGACACCTCTGTAAGAAATGAGGGTAGTACTATTCTATTCAGCCGGATACCACACGGCGTGAGCAAGGTCAAGATATTCAGTTAATTTTTCTTTCTCAGCTCTTATGAGATTATCGTCATGCGGAACAGTGATATCAACAATAATTTCCCGACGCGCTGACCGATCCACTAAAACTATATCAGGTTTATTGGCCACAATATACCTGTCAGTGACAATGGCTCGGTCCCAGTAGAGCAAAGAACGAATATTTTCGAAATTTCTAGATTACTTTGGGGACGGACGACCGTGTTAGTAAGTGTCCCATATATTTATTTATTATTAGGAAAAGCCTCCTTCCTTTCTCCCAAGTTCCTTTTTCTGCAAAATTTTTAAGTCATTGGTCCTGTAATACCTAGCAGATGACGAGAGCATGAGTTGAAGTAGAGTTGATGGTTCATTACACGTTTAGTTGAATAAAGGATATTTTGAATTTGAATAGTATTGGTAATACTAATATCAATAACATAGGATGCTTGGCCTCTTAATCATCATAGCATTCATACAATACGTATATTGGAACTATATCTGTAGGAGATTTTTTAGCCGTGTGGAATCCGGCTAAGTAGAATAATACCACCCTCATTTCGTACCGAGGTGTCGCAAAAGGTGATTAACCTGCCTACCTCTTACATATCTACAATCATAAATAACACTCGTTTGGTTATAAGATTTTCATCCCTCCTCATTATATGTCTATAAAGTATAACATCTTAATCTTGCACTGTCGTCTTTTTTTATAATGGCGCAACTAGGGGTAATTCACACTACCCCTTTTACATAATAACAATATAATATCATCAATAAATATAATAACATATTATCACTGCTTTTATATTATGGAACTCTACAAATTAACGAATAATTCTATAATTTTATTGTTATTTTTTAACTACACTATGTAATAAGGGAGAAACCGTGAAATAATGTACTAATTTAAAAATATAAATGATTGTATGAACGTTCGTGAAGTACCCTGGTAGGTAATTATAAATAATAACCTTAGTTATTTTAACTCTATCTTGTGTTACTATTTTTAATTATTAAGGTGTAAAAAGCGTTTGATTTTAACATTTTAAAACTATCGATTTTACAAATACATACATGGTACAAAAGTCATGTAAAGTAAAAATATTATTTTGCTATAATCCGCGACAAAAGAAAATGTATTTAATGCTAAATGTAGAGTGTACATTGGTTCTTATATCTGATATATGCAGACCAAAGTTTTGGAGCAGCTTAGCTGCTTTGCGACTTTGTCGTGGAGTCTCCTGATGATGCTTCGGTTAAGGGCGAATCGCTTGTTGAGATTGTGGCAGTGAATGTGTGCAGTATTTGTAGATTGTTGTGTTACTGGTAGCGGGTAGTGTATAAGTTTTTACAAATTCTGCATGTACCAGGTATGAGAACGAATTATACACTCTACATTTAGCATTACTTTTTTTTTCGTGGATAATAGCAAAAAAATATTTTATATTACCTCCGTAAAGTAACGCTTAAAAAATAAAATAATGTAAATTATAGACATGGTATTCAGGAGATTTTCTTTCGTATCTGTAACACCCCGTACGCATATCAGTTTATTTAATGTGACAACCCTGTACCATAAACAATATTAAACTTACGTTCATATTTCACGGGGCTTCACGTCGCTTATATCTCGGAACAGTCTACCATAAATACGTCACAGAATCACAACTTTCTTCGTAAGAATTCCCAACTTCACAAATTAAAAAAACACGGAACCAGTTCTACGTGCTTTGTTATTAGTTTACAGAACACGTCTCTACACCACGGCTGCCCACCGTCAACTGAGGTGCTAAAAATTATACACTTTCTCGGACGGCCGCAATTTCAACTACACGACAAAAGCCTTTTAGGTAAATGACTTACAACATTAATAACTTTTACATAAAGTAATCATAGATCTTTAATAGATGTTACATCTCGTTATGACTCTAGCGAATATCAAAAGATAATTTTTGATCTATTTCCCGTTATAATGATAGAACGTGTTTTGGTTTTATAGAAAAGATTTCAACGCGCTGTGATAAGAATAAGAACATATTATATTGGAAAAAACGATACTAATATATTAAATACATTACTAAGACCATCTATTCTATAGAGGAAGAAACAAGTCTTCAGCTTATGGCTGAGTGCCCTATGTATTCGCTGGTAAGATGGGAGATACTAAGTAAGGATGAAATTGAAGTTGACCTAACAAATATCCCCTTCAGGGATGTTATCAGGTTTGTATAAGCAATAGGTAGGTTGAAGCAGGTGACATTGTCGGGACAGCGGTGAAACCTGTGTCCCAACATGGGGAAATGGGTGGAATAGTCCAGAATAGGAGGCAACGACGGGCGTCCCCGTAATTAGATAGAGAAGACAATCTATTTGTACACTGCTACATCGTTTATTATAATTAAAATAGATTACGATAATTATTGAATTATCTAACGCCGTGTGGTATCCGGCTGAATAGAATAGTACCACCCTCATTTACTTACCGAGGTGTCGTAAGAGGCGACTAAGGTAAGTCGACCCGCTGTGTGGAATCCGGCTGAGTAGAATAGACCAACCTCATTTCTTACCGAGGTGTCGTAAAAGGCGACTAAGGTAAGTTGACCCACCGTGTGGTATCCGGTTTAGTAGAATAGACCACCCTCTTTCTTACCGAGGGGTCGTAAAATACGACTGAGGTAAGTTGACGTCAGGCAGGCGGCCGGTCGTAAAAACGCAGCCAAATCATGTGACAGCATGTTTATAACATGTTGTGCCGACCCCACTTAGAGTGGGATAAGGGCAGGAAGATGATAAATTATTGAATTATCTAGAAAGATAATTTTTAAATTAGATATATGAATAGCAGAGTGTAGGAAAGCATAGAGTATTAAGAAGGAGAAAAGAATCATAAATATGGATAAAGTTAGAGAGAACACGTTCATATTCTAATAAGTTTTATTACGTTTCCACTTGCCTACAGCTCGTTCCGAATCCATGCAAAAAAGCAATTCTTAATCATAACAAGAATTTTGCATACGCCTTCACATCCATGTCCGATGTATACTACAAAACATTTTGATATTCTGATACAAGGTTTCAAATAGCCGTTTAGTATCCGGCTAAGTAGAATAGACCACACTCATTTCTTACCGAGGTGTCGTAAAAGGCGACTAAGGTAAGTCGACCCGCCGTGTGGTATCCAGATGAGTAGAATAGACCACCCTCATTTCTTACCGAGGTTTCGTAAAAGGCGACTAAGGTAAGTCGACTCGCCGTGTGGTATCCGGCTGAGTAGAATAGACCAACCTCATTTCTTACCGAGGTGTCGTAAAATACGACTGAGGTAAGTTGACGTCAGGCAGGCTGCCGGTCGTAAAAACGCAGCCAAATCATGTGACAGCATGTTTATAACATGTTGTGCCGACCCCACTTAGAGTGGGATAAGGGCAGGAAGATGATGAATATTACGGTTTTAAATAATATTTAAAATTTGGTTAAACGCAAGTAAATAATATTTTTAATTTGAATGATATGTAACACATTATTAGATAAAATATGTTTAAATTAAACATAGCTTAGGTTTAAATGATCATAAACATCTGAAAACGTGTTCTGACCGAGGGTTAAAACATGTCGTCCTTGAAGAGCGACCGCTCCCGCGTGACCGATATAGCCCTTTGTAATTTAAAGCGAATAACTATTTGGTTACAAACATGTTCCATTTTATCGAAATGCTGTCGACATTTAGTGACATTTATATTAGATCAGCGAATTATAGACGTGCAACTATCAAACAGTTATGAGATAATTAAAAAAGTAATGAGAACATTATTTTCCTATAATCCGCGATAAAAGAAAATATATGTAATGCTAAATGTACAGTGTACTATTCGTTCTCATACCTGAAACATGCCTAATTTGTAAGAACTCATGCACACGACACCGATGACACAACAATACACAAGCACTGCACACATTCACCACCACAATCTCAACAATTGTTTCGCCCCGTTACCGAAGCATCGTCAGGAGATAGACTCCACGACAAAATCGCAAAGGTTTCTGCATGTATCAGGTATGAGAACGAATAGTACGCTCTACATTTAGCATTACATATATTTTCTTTTATCGCGGATTATAGCAAAATAATATTCTCATTACTTTTGTATTATGGACCTCCGCAAAGTAACGCCTAATTCTATAAATGAGATAATTAAAATTATGATAGTAGGTTAGTGCGTATTGTAACTTGCAAATATTGCGAGGGCGCTAATTTTTAAAAGCTTTTATTTAACCTGCTGTGTATGTATGTGATGGTGGAATCTTGCAAGTTAAATTTGACCCACTTCCCGGTGTCCGATTGAGCTGAAATTTTACTGCTCCAGTCCCGATACAATGTATGTTTATGATAAGAATGACCTGATGCTGCTGCTATTTTTCACTTCTGACGAGAGAACTTCTTAACGGTTAACAGTAGAGACATTAAAAAAGCTTTTAACAAAGCTTTTTATATTAGTATTAATTTGTAAGTAAGACTTTTTATATTAGAATTAATTTCTTTCATTTAAACCAGAAGCTTCGATACAAATCCAAATATAACTAGTGATAAGAATTATATTTTGAAAAATGTCATTCGTAAAATTTCATACTGTCGGGATACAGTTATTAATATCAGAGTAGAAGAGTCACAGGCTCGTTTACTGCGTCTTTGTCTAATCACACATAAAAAAGAGAGACAGAGAGTTCACCCTTATTTGCATTCTCTTTATTATATTATGGCACATTCTAGGCTATAACTAACATAGTTATTATATTAAAAAAGGGAGCCAACCCAAAATTTGCCCTATTATAAGCAAAGTAAATAAAGAATAAAGCAAGTAAGGTTTATTATCTATATATTTATTGAGTGCGTAGTGAGTAAACGTCATTTTGAAGGTGTACTAAAAATTTTCTAAGTATTTTTTAAATTAAGAACGCGCTATGAATATATCTGCGTGTATGATTAAACAACTTTATCATAGACAACAACTTTTTTGTAAGATCAAATCTATGTAGGTAAACAGTGGGCGTTTCGTCTACCTTCTATGCCAGATAAGGGTTGAATGGAAGAGAAATAAAAAAATGGTTAATAAATGATCCATTTATATTGTAAATATGATATAACCGCATAAATACACCAATAGCGATATTTTGTAACGGTACAGAGTACAAAGATTATGGCTAAAGAGCAATGGCATATAAAATTGTAAAAGAATTTTAGGGTTCAGCAGAGTTGAAAAAAAAACTATTTTAAATGTTATTATAAACATATAGACTAAGAGCACATAATCAAAATCATAAGTATCATAAAAACAAGAGCCATTAAGCGCGATTTCTATTTCAAATAGATATGACGGTTGGCTCATTGATTAAAAAAAACCAGCAAAATTCTTTTTCATTTCTTGGATATCCAAGATTACTTATTATTTCCAAATCACCAATTGCTTGGAATTCTCCTTTCCAGTTATTACTTGATGTTGACACTTTTACTTCCACTTGATTCTTGTAAAATAGCTGCTTTCTCATTCATTTTTTTTTTTATTTAAATCTAAAATATATTTCATAGTGTAATCAAAAAATCTTTTTATCGAAACCAAGTGTATATATTATTTTAAATTCTTCTGGAACATGTTTTACTGGATTGGACTATTGGTTGACTATATCTTGGTCTATAAAATAATTATTATGCAAAAACACAAAAACAGAGAAAATACATTTTTCAGGGAATTATTAGTAGAACGTTTATTTAACTGCTGAACCCTTTACTGATATTTGTTGTTTAACGCTTGGGGACTTGCTGCCAGCCATCATCTGGTTCGCGAGCTGAAATAGAAATAAAATAATTATTTTAAGTTACAACCACATATCTGTAAGCACAATTACTATAAAAATTGGTGCATTTACATGCGATTCTGCATTTTAATCGAAAATTGGAATAGGAGACTTCCAGATTTCATTGGACTTATCTAGTTTCCATTAACAATTGCATTATTTATTAATAAGAAAAATTGTTTATGGTGATAAACCGCTTTAATTAATCATATACTTACGCTTATCCTCCCGACGTGGTGGCGGACGGCGGTCGCGATCGTCGCGTCGTGGGCCATCGCGATCATCGTGTCGCGACCCGTCGCGATCGTCGCGCCGCGGTCCGTCGCGATCATCACGTCGCGGTCCGTCGCGATCGTCGCGTCGCGGTCCATCGCGATCGTCGCGACGGGGACCGTCACTATAAAACAAAAATGTAACAGTGTGTTCTTAAAAGTATCCACCTCATTTATCAATAATATAATAACAATAATTAAATAAATATATTGGACATTTACACACACGGTCGTCCGACACACGGACGGTGAGAGACTACTGATGAATATATAAATATATAATTTTTAAATACATAATTAAATACAAATATACACCCAGGCCCGAAGAAACAACAAATTGTTTGGCCAGTTAAAAGTAAAATTATTCCTTATTACAAAATTTTAATTAGTAAAACAAATATTTTCTTAATAAACCCTCAAATCCAAGAGAATAAATAAATTAATTGAACATAAAATCATAAGTGTAATACACTTTGCCATGCTCAAAAGTTGCATTTTAAAATACTTCATTCGATTGTTCACCAAGACTATAATATGTACTTTTTGTGGATCTCAGAGAGCTTTATAAAATAAAAATACTATATCGCACGCTTAGCATTAAAGTGACCGAATTCAACAAAGTTGTTTGTGCAAAATCGCAATAAAGCGTAGCGCCTATAAGACTCATGAGCGTGAAAGATACTCATATCTATCTGGAAGAAAACATTAGCGTTTTTAATAGTTTGTAACGTGATTTCATAGATGACATTGTAATAAGGATTACAATGTATCTAACTGAATTAAAACTAGTTTTGAATTCGGTAAGTTTAAAATACTTAGTTTGCGATATAGTAGTTTGTATTTATTTCACTCACCGGAATTAAAAGTAGTTTTGAATTCGGTAAGGTTAGTACTAAGTGTGCGATATATATTTATTTCACTCACCGGTCATCTCTCCTCGGCGGATCGCGATCATCACGGCGTGGCGGATACCGATCACGGTCCCTGAAGCCGTCGCGATCGCCGCGGTCACGATCGCGCGGCGGTTCACGGTAGCGATCGTCGCGGCGATCATCACGGCGATCATCACGGCGATCGTCCCTGCGGTCGTCGCGCGGTGCCTCTTTAGAACGCCATGTGGACGAGCGTTCCTATATAAAATTAGATCAATTATTTAATATGACTGTCACTATTGAAGAATACAATTTGGATATGATGGAATAACTTATTGTGGCCACACCGAGAACATTATTAGAAGATATTCTCGAATACGCCAACGTGTTTTTGTACATAACATAACATCGTCCTCCTTCCCTTATCCCACTCTAAGTGGGGTCGACACAACATGTTATAAACATGCTGTCACATGATTGGGCTGCGTTTTTACGACCGGGCGCCTGCTTGACGTCAATTTATCTCAGTCGTATTTTACGCATACCTCAGTAAGAAAGAGGGTGTACTATTTTACTAAACCGGATACCACACGGTGGGTCAACTTACCTTAGTCGCCTTTTGCGACACCTCGGTAAGAAATGAGGGCGGTCTATTCTACTCAGCCGGATACCACACGACGGGTCGACTTACCTTAGTCGCCGTTTACGACACCTCGGTAAGAAATGAGGGTGGTACTATTCTATTTAGCCGGATACCACACGGCACAACACATAGTATAACACTAGCACTGTTAATCTTAATTCGCTTAAAATACGTGAAATAAGAGTATCACAAATATTCTATATTTTGATCTTTCAAGCCTTATGTGGTATCCGGCTGAGTAGAATAGACACTCTCTTTCTTACCGAGGTATCGTAAAAGGCGGAGAAGGTAAGTCGGCCCGCTGTGTGGTATCCGGTTGAGTAGAATAGACCACCCTCTTTTCTACAGAGGTGTCCTAAAATACGACCAAGATAAATTGACATCAGGCAGGCGGCCAATCTGAAAATACGCATCTAAGTCATGTGACATGTTTATAACATGTTGCGCCCCAAATTTAATAAGCACTTTGATAACACTCACAGCAGGTGCTGGCGGTGGTTCAGCGGGGCCACGTCTCCAGCTTCCGGTCTCCGGACCACTTGAACGGCCGACGTATCGCGGTCTATAAGAAAATAAAATTTAATGAAACAAGTTTATACCAAAAACCACTGGGCAATGCTCTTTTTTCTTTTGCTCTTCTTTCTTCTCTTTTTTCTATTATTAACTATTAATTAATAAAGCCGTGTGGTATCCGGCTGAGTAGAATAGACCAACCTCGTTTCTTACCGAGGTGTCGTAAAAGGCGACTAAGGTAAGTTGACCTACCGTGGCGTATCCGGTTGAGTAAAATAGACCACCCTCTTTCTTATCGAGGTGACGTAAAATACGAAGATAAGTTTACGTCAGGCAGAAGGCCGGCCGTAAAATACGTAGCCAAATCATGTGATAACATGTTATGCTGACCTCACTTAGAGTGGGATAAGGGCAGGAGGATCGATGATGATGATAAATAGCTGAGCAGTGTCGTAAATAGAATTACTCACTTATCGCTGTCTCTTTCTGAACGCCAGCCGCCTCCTTCTTCCCTCGGTCTGTCAACTCTAGGCCTTTCATCCCTAAATCCACGGTCGTCTCTGGGACCACGATCATCCCTGAACCCTCGTTCATCTCTCGGACCACGATCATCTCGAAGTCCACGGTCGTCTCTTGGACCACGATCATCTCTTGGTCCACGATCATCTCTAGGCCCACGATCGTCTCTAGGACCACGGTCGTCTCTTAGACCGCGATCATCTCTTGGGCCTCTATCGTCTCTTAGCCCGCGATCGTCTCTTGGGCCGCGATCGTCTCGTGGACCACGATCATCCCTTGGGCCGCGATCGTCTCGTGGACCACGATCATCTCTAGGTGCACGATCATCTCTAGGTGCACGATCATCTCTAGGTGCACGATCGTCTCTCACGATACGATCATCGCGTGGCTTATCGTCGCGTCTAAAAAAATTCAAATAAAAAATTATTGAGTCATGATTTTTAATACTATAATAACTCAAACAATCATTCCTGGCACTTTAGTAATTAAAGAAATGAGACTTATATATTTAATTTTACTTTTATCAAATCAAAATATAAAAGGAAATTTGGTATATATAAGTAATAAATGAGACTGGCCCGTTGGCGCAGTGGGTAGTGATCCTGCCTTCAGCTCCGCGGGTCGCGGGTTCGATTCCCGCCGAGGGCCAACATTTTCCTATAAAAAGAATTTGTTGGCCTTTGAGCCTGGGTGTGTATTTGTATTTAAGTATGTATTTAAAAATATATAAGTATATATTCACCAGTTTTCTGTCTACCATAACACAAGTATTAAGTTACTTACTTTGGGGACGGACGACCGTGTGTGTAAGTGTCCCATATATTTATTTATTATATTTATAAATTGATAAAGCAGCCTGCTTAAACATTGTCAATGGCAGTGTCAAATTTTAAGGAACTTAGAATATTTTTTAGTAAGCGTTTTACAGTTATCACCCGTTAACAAAAATATTATCAATAGACTCATTTTTGTACATTTTAAATACTTTTTATTGCAATTCCACCTTTCTACCGACCTTTCATCTCTTAGCGGTGGCCGATCGTCACGGGCGCGCACGGGCGATCGAGGACGTTCTTCACGGACACGACCTGAACAATGTGAACAACGTGATAATAGAAGAAAATGTTTTATTCAAATATTAAGCAATTAAAATGCTTTATAATTTTTTTTTTTCTTATTAATATATAATAAAAGAATTCTATAAATAAAGGAAATGGAACACCATTACAGGATATATATTTATATATTTGTATTTTTATTGTGTATTAAGTTAACTTTGGGACACCATATTAAAGTCAAAATATTCATTATTCAAGTAAACTGATACTAATAAAACCTATATATAAAAAGCTGAAGACTTTATAGAATTAGGCGTTACTTTGCGGATATACATAACACAAATGTAATCATAAAATTATTTGCTATAATCCGCGATGAATTTTATCGCTTATTTTATATTATATAGATTATAATATAAAATAATATTTTAATGCCTGAATTTATATTGTTACGTAAAACATATTGATCATAATATTATTTTATTATCCGACAATTATGTTAAGTAAATAAATTAAAGTAATATAATATATTATGATATAATTGGTATTGATCACACGATTTTTGGTGAAGGAAAACATCGTGAGGATACCTGCATATGGTTAGAGAATTCTGGGGATATGTGTAACCTACTAATGTTGGGTGGAATAGTCCAGAATAGGAGCTGACCCCGAAATTAGAACCGAATGTATTGGGTCTTAGCTCCAACCCTTCTCACCAAAAACGGAGAGAGGAGGCCTATGCCCAGCAGTGGGAGAGTCACAGGCTGTTACTTTACTTTTTACTTTTACTCACTAGGTCTCCATGGTTCCTTCTTTTCTGGTTCCTTGGCAGGTGGTTTCTCCTCTTTACCGCGTCGCCAGCTGCTGAGCGTGGAAGACTTTTGCTCGTCCAGTTTACGCGATACTTCAGCTTCTAAAGCACGCGCCTTCGCCTCAGCACGAGCCAACATTTCTTGGTGTTCTCTGTTAATAAATTATGATTTTAAACCACCACTAACTAACTTCTACCAATCCGCATTGGAGCAGCGTGGTCTTAGCTCTAATCCTTCTCTCCACAAACGGAGAGAAGAGGCCTATTCCCAGCAGTGGGATAGTAACAGGCCGCTACTTACTTACTTATTACTAACTTCACTTTTAGAAGATATTTGAAGATCACTACTGGTGTACCTCATTTAATTTTATTTTTTGAAATATTTGACAATAATATGACTTGATAATGAATTTTCATATCTTTATCTTCCTGCCCTTATCCCATTCTAAGTGGGGTTGGTTATAAACATGTTGTAATATGATTCGGCTACGTCTTTAGGACCGGCCACCTGCCTGATGTCAATTTACCTTACATGCGTTAGGGTTGTCTATTCTACACAGCCATATACCACACGGCGGGTGAACTTACCTTAGTCGCTTTTTACACCTCGGTAAGAAATGAGGGTGGTCTATTCTACGTAGCCGGATACCACACGGCGGGTCAACTTACTTTAGTCGCCTTTTACGACACCTCGGTAAGAAATGAAGGTGATCTATTCTACTCAGCCGGATATCACACGGCATTAAATTCTATTAAATTTTAGTATCATTTAATAGCAAGATTTTATCACTTAACTCATTTCCATATCTCTAGATACTCACTTCTTCTCTCTCTCTTTCCGCTCTCGGAGCGCAGTGAGTTCCTCCATATGTTTACGCTCTTTCTCCACCTTCTCTGCCTCCTCTGCGGCTTTTCTCGCCTCTTCCGCCGCCTGTTCTTCTACGCGACGTTTTTCTGCCAACCACTGAACAAAATCATGTTGAAATTTATATAAGGTAAGTGCACTAGTAATTGACCATGTACTAGTAGTTGACCGTTTTGTATGAAATTTTAAATAATAACGGTCTTACTCATAAAAAAATCTTATACGCTTGTTTAACAGTTGTATTGTTATTCACTGAATAACGAATGGTTAACGCTATACACCCCTTACTCAAATTCCTTACTAATAAACGCTGCATAAGCAATGGGTAATTACACATCTGTTACACAGGCATTACTTTTTCTTCTGGCAACATAAAGCAAAAACGTTTAGAAATATCATATATGCAATTTTTTTGTGAGGATAAAATTTTATTTATTTAAACGAAATAATGATTATATATATTGAATAAGTATTAAAATTATATAATATGGTGAAATAAAGTTTTTTTTTCATCTTGGCTAGTAATTATACTATTTTGGAAATTATTTTATGGCTAAGGTTTCTAAACGCCTCTTACTAATACGGATATAAGCTGTATTAATTATTATAGTGTGTGGATTATAGTATTTGACTGGTATTAATTAAGTTAAATAATATCTACTGTGATAAAACTTTGAGTTAATAATTTACATTAAATCATAGTCATAATGGCTACGGTAGAACGCAAAATTAGAAAAAGGAATCCAAATTGGGATGATGTTGATAAAGTAAGTACATTTTTTTTCGGGCGCTGTATTTTAACATCATACGTATATAATTTCTACGTTTTTCTTTCAGGGTATACTAAGGAAGTGTCTAGAAAATATGACGGACATTATAGAAAATAAATGCACTGATACAAACACCAATAAACAAAAAAATTTGGCTTGGCAAAAGGTTTTACAAAGGTATCTGTTTATGTTTACAAACATACTAGTATATGAAAGTAACCTATATTAACAATACAATATATTTATGAAATATCAATTAAGCACATAAGTTTTTAAAGAAAACTTAGAGGTGAGGTTCCCTTATAAACAGATGTTTAAGAAATTTTTATATCACATACAAAGTTTTGTATTGATAATTTCAGTTTCAATGAGCTTAATGGTCGTCAAAGAAGTATAATAGAAGTAAAACAGCAATGGCGAACTATGAAAATAGAGGCCAAAAAATGTAATTACAATTATAAAAAAGCTCTGAAGGCAACAGGTGGAGGTCAGAAACCACCAACTCCTGACCCTACTACTGTGAAGATTATGGAAATGTTGCCCTTGGAATTTGAGGAAGATAGTAACAAATTTGATAGTGATACTATCACCCAGGTAATTCATTTATTTTATACCATGTTTAATTGAAGTTATACATTATAAAAGTTTAAAGTCACTCAAATGTATTATATATTTTTTTACAGATCCAGACAGTAACAATCGAACAAGTTTCTGAGGAATATGATGTTATTAACAAACAAGAAAAAGAAAACCAGGTGAAACTTTGTCTTAGCATTTTCATCTGTTGTTTCATGTTGTGGATATCTGATTGCAGATTGCACAGCCTATCTAAAAGTTAGTACTGTTTCATATATAGGTTAAAATAATATGCAGACAGTGGTTGAATATTATACAGGCAAATTGTAATGCACATTACCTATAAATGTACACAATTACTTATATATATATATATATATATATATATATATATATATATATATATATATATATATATATATATATATATATATATATATATATATATATATATATATATATATATATATACTTGATTAAAATATATAACAGATTAGAAAAATATCTTATTAAATATATATTTCAGGAATCTGGAACACTGGTCTCTACACCAATATTAGGCAAAAGGATTTTATTTAACAAATCCCCTTTTACGTTACCTAAAAAAAGGAAGTGTAAACCTGATGTGAGTAGTAACTTTATATGTTTTTAATATAGTAAATAACTGGACATATCAGACATATATTTTGTAAAATTAACTGTTTAATGTTGCAGGAACCCAATTTATTACAAACTGTTAAGGAAAGAAATGCAATATTGACAAATGCCATTGAAAAAGAATGTAATTTAAAGATAAACCATATGACTGAGGCACATGAATGGGCACGAGAAGAGCATAAACTGAAAATGGAAAATTTAATATTACAAAACAAATTATTAAAAAAACAAATACAAGAATAGAATACATTATATAATATTTGTTTTATTGTTTGAATAAAAGAAGTTTGTTGACTTTACAAATTTTCCCTAGAAATGCTAGAATCAATTATTCAGAAAACTTTAGGAATATTCTTTTAGCTATGAGAATAGAATTAGAAATTAGACACGAAAATATACAAATTTTTTAATAAAATATAACATAGTAATTTATATGAAGTAGACATTTTAACATTATTAACTTTCTAGTTAAAAATATCTTTCTATGAAAAGACTTCTAGCCACCTGCCCAGGCAGATTTTGTTCCAGTGATGGTGGTACATCTTCATTTGTGGAAATTATTTCAACTCCTATATCCTGAACTTCTTCTCCCATATCTATAGCTATATTATGTAAAACTGCCAATGCAACTATGTACAGTTTTACTTGGTCTAGTTTCACTGCAAAACCCGTTAACAGGCATCTAAATCTCTGTTTCCATAACCCAAAACAACGCTCTATAGTGTTTCTCGTATGAATGTGGGTTTTGTTATATGCCTCTTCTTTTGGCGTGCTTGGATTATTCACCGGTGTAAATAAAAATGGAGAAAGGGCATATCCTGCGTCACCAAGTAGGTGTCCAATAAACTCCCCATGACGAAATCTCTCATGTAATCGACTTTCGTTAAAAATCCTTGAATCATGTGTGCTGCCTCTCCAACGTGCTACTATATCCCTGATTCTTAAAGAAGCATCACAAACGACTTGCACGTTCAAAGAATAATATCCTTTACGGTTTACATAATATTGTCCTGACTGCCCGCCGACTCTTTTTATTTTAATATGAGTACAGTCTATGGCTCCAATTGTATTACGGAAACCACATACTTGCCGAAATCCTGCTATCACTTCTTCTTGTTGTGTTATTGTGTGTGGCATAAAAATAAATCGATTAGCTCTTCTTGATAAGGCTGTTGCAACGCGTCGGCAGATATTTGTCACAGATTGTTGACTTAAGTCATGTAAGTCTGCAGCATCATCTTGGATCTCTTGACGGGCCCAAGTTCGTAGAGCTGTAAGCACTTGTAGTTCAGGTGACACTCCCATGCCTCTCGTATCTTGAATTATATCCTCTTTTATCAAATTTACAATTTTTTGTACATATTTTTTCCTAAATCTATATTTATATCTAAAATCAGTTTCATCCAAAAGAAATGGATCTGCACGTAATTTATACGTTTTTCTTTTTCTATTAACTATATTTTGTTCATCGACACAGTCATACATATCAATATAGTGTAAATAATCCATTACGAACTTCGCACACCTTTCTAACTTTTTGTAAGTTTATTTATAAATACGTAGTAAAATAAATAAGGTTTTTTTAATATATGTACGTCTGATATTCGCTACGAAATGATTTGAAATGAAAGAAAGTGCCTAACTTATCAACCGTTTTGTTAGCGTATACAGTTGTTAAACAAGGGTCGCTACCTGAATAAGCATTGTATAAGTTTTCATACAATTTGACAGCTGTGTATATCCGGTGTATACGACGCATCAGTTACAAAGCGTTTATTAGTAACGATTTTGTTATTCACTGTGTATACGCAGTGTGTAAAACTTTATTAGTAAGACCGTAAGTGTTTTGTTTGTTGGAACTAATAAAAAATATGAATTAACAATATTAAATTTTAAATATTAAACAATTGGATAGATGACAACAGGTAATTACAATTTTTTTTTTTTATTAGCTATAACAAACAAAACGCTTATTATTTAAAATTTCACACAAAACGGTCAAGTCCTAGTAGATTCACTTCTATGAGCGCTTATTTAAAGACATCAAGAAATATTGAATAATTTATTTTTAAGCAGTGCGATTGGAATGGACCAAAACTATAATTTACTCTGTTCATTTTTGATAAGCAGTTCAGCTGGAGTATTTTTTGAGTTCTATTTCCACTATGTGACGTCACTGCTGGCATATGCCAACGCCGTAATGTCATATACCAATGATTTATAGAAGCAAGCGTTACTTTGCGGAATTCCATAGTACAGAAATTACAATATAATTATTTTGTGATAATCTGCATGTGTTATACATACACAGAGACCCAGATTATAGCAAAATAATTCTATTGTAACTTCTGCCATATACCATATGGCATATACCAATGCCATATGTCTATGCAAGTTATATGTGCCAATGCCATATACAAATAGCATATGTAATATGCCTATCCTAAATGAATATACCATTGCCATGTGTCTATGCAAGTTAAATGTGCCTATGTCATATAAATGGCATATGTAATATGCCAATGCTATATGCCATATACCAGTACAACGTGTCTATTGCCAGTTCTTTGTGCCAATGCTATATGCCATATACCAGTGTCATGTGTCTATGGCAGTTCTATGTACCAATGCCATATATATATGCCATATATCAGTGCTACAAGTATGTATATGTAAGTAAGTAAGTAACGGCCTGTTACTATCCCACTGCTGGGCATAGGCTTCCTCTCTCCATTTTTGGAGAGAAGGGTTGGAGCTAAGACCTACCACGCTGCTCCAATGCGGATTGGTAGGTTACACATATCCCTAGAATTTTCTAGAGATATGCAGATTTCCTCACGATGTTTGCCTTCACCGAAAAGCGTGTGATAAATTGCAATTATCAATTAGACACATAAGTTTTAATAGAAAAACTCATTGGTGTCTGCCCGGGTTTGAACCCGTGACCTCCTCGAAAGAGTCGCACGGTGTTACCGCTGGGCTACCACAGCTTTACTTACTACTTACTAATTATGTGCACTTTTTCATTCAGCTGTTTAGTCGCCATATTATTTTCATTGCAATTTAATGATGCCAAAGTAAGAAATTATGATATTATCTAATAAAATTGGTACAAATAAAACTATTTAGTGTTGTTTTTTTCTTATTTTTGGAAGAAAATTGCTAGGGTGTCAATAAATTGGATAGGTGTCAAGAATAGGTTAGCTTAAAGTAACGGCCTGTTACTATTCCACTGTTGGGCATAGGCCTCCTCTCTCCATTTTTTGAGAGAAGGGTTGGAGCTACGACCTACCACGCTGCTCCAATGCGGATTGGTAGGTTACACATATCCCTAGGATTCTCTAGAGATATGCAGGTTTCCTCACGATGTTTTCCTTCACCGAAAAGCGTGTGATAAATTGCAATTATCAATTAGACACATAAGTTTTAATAGAAAAACTCATTGGTTTGAACCCATGATCGTCTCTAGAGATTCACACGCTCGCACCGCTAGGCCATCACAGCTTATGTGGGCCATCACAGCTTATGGTTAGCTTACCCTATTTAAAATAATGAAATACCTCTTGCCGTCGTTTCTCTGTGCGCTGCAGTTTGCGCTGTGCGAGCCGGGCCTCGCGCTCTGCGGTCAGCTTGGAGTGGAAGGCGGCCAGGCGCTGGTGGTAGGCGGCGCCGCGCTCCGACCGCAGCCGGCTCATGAACTGGTCGCGGTGAACGGCCATGCGGACGAGCCTGGTCGAAGTCGCCACGTCCCTAGCGCGGGCCTCTGTCATACAATGTCAACTTGCATAAAGTGCGAATTATTTTAAATAATAGTTTTTTAATTGATTCTGAGCCGTGAAAAGATAACTATCAGGCATTATTAGGTTATCTATTCATTACGGGACATCCTGTATATATATAATTTCAATTAAATTTCATCACATATTTTTTCAAAATTCAAATTACTACAAAATTAATGCAAAAATACAAAGTTTTTTTTTTCATATATTTCTTCCTAATTTTTAAAAAAAAAAATTACTATAAAAAGAGAGCTCTACAGGATCTCCTCCCATCAAATACAAATCTCTAAAGATGGTTTTTTTTTTAAATGGATAGGCCACTGGGTGTACGCCTTGCACGCTAACATAAAATCACTTGACCAAAAGATAAATGCCTAGACGAGGCAAATTGCAAGGTTTATGGAAGATAAAAAAAATTACATTAAGTAGTTGGAAAATAATAAGAGATATTTGATTTCATCTTGATTTCACCTTTCATACTTGTTCACCTAAAAATTTTGTTGTTTTTCCATTTGAGTTTATTAATTATATACCTACATAGTTTGACTCAATCTACAATGTTTAGTTTAAATAATGCTATCCTTAATGGCTTATGTTAAAATCTTTATATTAAGAGTTATATAGTCATAACATTCAGTCTGTTGATTTTTACAAATAAAATTAATTTTCATAAATTTTGAGTTGTAGAGAATGTTTCAAATGATGCTTCCAATACTCCAAATAATTGGCTACCCTCTATAAATGTAATTACAAAAAAAAAATAGTAAAAGTAATTCAGGCATTCAGAAATATTATTAAACTCGCTCATTGTCATAAACAGTAGCTTAAATTTTTCGACAGTGTTTCTTGCCTGTTGTTTATTTTAATTCCTATAGGATCACTAAAATTAAGTATGCTAGACATCACTAATACTTCACTTGTAATAAATTTTATATTTGGTCTTTGGACCCAGTTAATTTAAATCTGTTATACAAGAAATGATAAATGCTGTTGAAGTTCCTTATATACACACCAATTAGCTGTTGGATGCGTTCCTTTTCTTGTTGCTCCCAGAATGCTTTATCTTGGACTTGCTTCTCTTCTAAACTCTTCTGCAGCAATGGAATTTCTTCCAGACGTTTGGCACGCTCGAAATAGTCCACCTAAATTAAAAAATAGCCTTAACCTAACTAAAAATTTTCTACATGCTTTTAAAAAACCTATAGTTTTGTGTTACCTATACTTTCTTTATTAAACCTATATTCGTATTAAAACATGAAATAATCAAATTTATAGCTTACTCCTGCAATATTTATAAAGGCATTATTTTTTTTGTGACTCTAAATTGAATTTTTAAGGTACGGAAGATATACGTCTTAATTTTGTCGCTCATTAGACGTGACTTTGAATAATAGCCAAATCTTATTAGAATACTGTTAGAGAATATATTGTATTATGAAAACAAATTATTCAAACATAAAAAATTACGACATGTGAAATATTTTAGTTATATTAATAGACTGAATACTTCCTCATAAATACGATCAAAGTATAAAATTCCATCGCTGCATCTATTTTTTTTATGTGTAGGTGACACTTTAAAAGAACTGAAAAAAAAAACAATGAATAGACGCTGTATAGACAAACAAGTGACACCTAAGACTACAATGTATTGTGTATTTATAAAGAGAGATCAGAGGAATCAGCCTTTTCTTAATATAAAATAGGGTAAATTCATTTTATCTGAGATAGTGTTAATTAGGAATATTATGGGAATGTTTCTTGGCGCACCTTTTTCTCTTGAGATTTGAGCCGGGCCTGCAGCTCGCGACGTTCTTTCATCAACTCTTCGGCTTCTCGCTGCGCGATAGCGTCTGCGTCCATCTTTTTCAAATCCTAGTATGAATAATATAAATTATAAACTTTATATCGCTATTTAACAATTATAAGTTTTTTTTGAAATTTTTGATTGTCACAAAGTGATCGTTGTTACTATATCATCCACATTCTGAAATTATTTTACACACTGCACGTTTTTTTAATTTCTTAAATATACAATTTTCAATTAACTAGTCGAAATCGAATCGATCCAGAAAGTTCTATCTATCAAAGTATCCCGACTCATTATTAGTGGGTAGTGACCGTGCCATCAGCTCCGCGGGTCGTGGGTTCGATTCCCGCCGAGAGCCAACATATTTTATAAATGAATTTGTTTTTCGGTTTTTTGGTTTTCGAGTCTGGGTGTATATATGTATTTAAGTATGTATTTAAAAATATATAAGTATTTTTTCACCAGTTGTCTGTCCATAACACAAGTACTAAGTTACTTTAGGGACGGACAACCGTGTGTGTAAGTGTCCCATATATTTATGTAAATAACATGTTGTACCGACCCTACTTAGGGCGAGATAAGGGCAGGAGAAATGATGAATGTATGTTAGTAATAATAAATATCCTCACCTCCTCATCCAGTTTCTGCAGCACTTTCTTCCCGTGCATGGTCTGCGAGATGTGCGCGATGCGCTCGCGCAGATGTCTCTCCCGCATCGCAGCCAGCTCCGACGCGTGACGTTTCTTCTCCCTCTCTTCTCTCTCGTGCTCCTGGCGACGAGCCTCGGCCGCGGCTGCAGCGCGAAGTTGTTCTTCTTGGCGTCTAAAATTTTAGAGTGTCTCGTTCACCCTTACTAATAAACTTCATTCACGCGACCGACCTTTCCCCGAATAAGCTACGCTGACTTCAAAAAATTCAATATAAATTTTAGTATTCTTAATGCCCAAAAATATATATAAATATATTTTCTGAATCTCGGAAACGGCCCCAACGATTTTCCTGCAATTCAGCATTTAGGAGGTTTTGGGGGAGAAAAATCGATTTATTAAAAAAAATTCGTTTTGTCCATGTTTTTGGGGCACTAAAAAACTACGAAAATAGGCATAGATACCAACTCATTTGAGCTCAATTTGAGATGTCAAATGCAAAGTAACGCACGAACCAAAAAGTTCTAATCCGATCGATCGATTCCGATCCGATAATCGATTCTCGCTTGTCATCCGGCGCCTTTTTCTATTTTATTATTTAATTTTTTTTTATCTTAATGAGCAAGGCTCTGTCATCCAGGTGCTAAAACATTAGCCTTAATCGAATCGTACAATCCTTAGTTCTTTTACCTTAGCTCTTCCTCCTCGCGCACGGTGTTCAGCCGTTCGATGTACTCCTTCCGCTCTTCTATGATCTTGTGCCTCTGCAGCACCCGGTGGTGTTCTGCGTGCTTGTTCTCATGGTAGTGCTGCACCATGCTGAGCCGCGCTCGTTCGCGCTCGGCGCGCCTGCGAGCGGGGCAGAGTGCTTGGGCAGCACGGGAGAGCACTTCGGCAGCACGGACCAGTTGCTCGCGAACCTATGTATTATTTTAAATTCATTAAACTAACTCAGCACTACTACTCACTAATTCTGTGGTGTACAATAAAGAGTATTCTATTCTATTCACCCAACCGACGATTCCCTTTTTTTTGTGTCAAAATGCTATGTATGAAGGTAAATCAAACTCGCACCAACTAAAAATCTGAAAGTGCTCAAAGCTCAAACACTCTGATGGTGGCGGTAACAGGCTACCGTTATACACATTGCCCTCATCCCCGCTAGCAGCGGCTCTGTATCCCGGAGAGCGGTACCGGGTCGGTGTCTCTGTAATAGTGGCCCCTCCCTCCGCTAATCGATGCATCGAGAGCACCAAATGCATCGACCGCCGATGCATCGATGCGGGGACCTAACTCCAGCGAGCGTCCGATAAACTCCTACGTTGTCATATATTAACTCTTTAGATAAGAAGTTTAAATAAATTCTCTAATGTTCTAATTCTCTAATTATAATAAAAAATATTGTCTAACAAAATAAATATAATTAATTTGATAACTGGCTTTTTTAGTAATGACCTGGCGCGGCGTGCTTATTCAAATAACAAGAGTAAACAATAACATTATAGTTTTGTCTTCTTTGCTGTCCAAACACTAGTCTTTCGGTAAAGGTCAATGCATTACATACGAAATGAAATTGAATGGGATAAGGTCGTACATCCTTCAATATGTATTCAAAAAAATTCTGTGGTTAAATTACTTCACTAAATTAACTAAATTTTTTTTGTAGGCTACTGGGGTGTACCAAGAATTACAATTAATGCCTCATTCTTATATTATGTCTTGTCTATGTTAAATTGATCAATTACTACTCCAACCGATGTGATGATATAAATCATCACATCAGTTGGATGATACAACCCATAGTACGTTAGTTCACATATCAGCTGATTTTTAGCCTAATTTGATAGGCTCTCATCAGCTGGTATGTAAACTAGCCTTAACAATCTTATCTCTATATATCGGGAGCATTAACCAGTCACAGTGTAGAGCATATGTATATGGATGAAGATGACGGAAGAATGACTGTCAAATTGTAATTTGAGGAAAAATTATTTTAAAATTAAACTCAAATTTCAGAAATAGTAAGGATCAACCTTCTCATGGGTTAATCACAGTTACCTGTTCAGCAGGAGTAGCCTGAAGGATGGCTCCACCACAAGCTTCATCAGCGGCCGAGCACCACTCGCCACCGCCAGCTTCCACACCAAAGTGTACACACCTGTTAAAAAAATCATTTTTTCTCTAGACTACAAATCAGTCTTAAGACTATTATCTGCGAGGTTCGTGGTTTTGGAAAAAGACAAAGAGGAAAAGACCTGTGTCCGTAGTGCGAATTTTTTCAATCTACTCGATCGCGTCGGCGTAACGCATATTTATATGGTGCTGGAACAGCGGTCACTAGATGTCGCTAGTGTCATACAAATTGGCCTATACATAATTGGCAATATTGGCATAATTACATAGGTTGGCATTGTATTAATATAATTTATAGAAAATATTCAAGAATTATCTACTTATCATATATTGTCTCTATTATGCACATATGTGCCAAAAGACGTTAAGTATTTTATAATTGCACATATGCATTATAAAAAATACTAGTGGGCCGTCCCGGCTTCGCACGTATATAAAAAATATAGTATTTATCTACTCCATATTGAATGTTATTATACATATAAACCTTCCTCTTCAATCACACTATCTATTAAAAAAAACTGCATCAAAATCTATTGCGTAGTTTTAAAGATTTAAGCATACATAGGAACAGACAAATAATGCGACTTTTTTTTATACTATGTAATGATATATACATACTTATTGGCATGATCCACTCGTATTTGCATATCGTTGTGCCGCACACAGTCTACCAGCAAACGTTCAATGTGAAACAGATCCTCAGTGGAAGCAAGCTCCAGAAGCCTAGAGAACTGAATGCAAGCATAGCACTGGGCCACCTGGCGGATGAGACGGACAAGGGCGACATCTGTCAAAGCTACTGTGTACTGGGACAGTTGAGAACCTGTTAACAAGAAAAGAAAATATATTAATAACTGCGATTTTACACCAACGTAAGTATTAAGTACCCTTCACAATATAGTTTTTCATATTCCTACATGTTACACTGTTGTATAAATTTTAATTGTGCCTAATTTTATCACTATCAGACAGACTTTAAGAGCCTTTAAATAAAAACATATATAAGCCAAAATGACATATTATATAGAGTACCTGGGTGACAGAGCCTTGCTCGGTAATTTTTGTTAAATGATGTAAAAAAAAAATTAAAATTAAAAAAAAAAAGGAAAATTAAAAAATAATAGAGCAAGTGGGGCTCGATCCTAGGTATTTTCACCCCTCTAGACCGCCCGTTTCCAAATGAACTACCATGACTTTACGTTTGCCAGCAAGAAATTGTGATTGAATTCAACATAATTTTAAATAAAACATATCTAGATCGATTTTACTCCAAGATTACACATTACCACATAAAAGATTAATTCATTTAAATATTAAAGATATTCATTAATTTCCAAATTATGCATAATGTTGTTTATACAAGTAGAAAATACTACATTTTCAATACACAAATATATTTAAATATAAAAGATACGTAAACGTAGAACAATGTTAGAAATACAGTTTACATTTACTAATCACTTATAATCATGTGATTGTCTATAATCGGCACGATCGTGCAAGTGTCCGCACGATCGTCCGTAACACATAGGATCATAAGTATCACCCAGCAATTCATTTTAATCATTGTAATCTGAAAAACCTACTATTCCTGGGTTGTAGGCGATCCTAGACTATTATTATAGACGATGATTGGCGAGTACAGATGAGTATGCCATCTCCACGATCAAGCTCGCACTTTATCGTTTGTAATTGCTGATTATGAAGAGAATAAATTAAATTGAAAATTTTGAGCAAAATAACTTACTGGCATCCTCTTGAAGTGACTTGATTACACTCTGGACATTCTGGCATATTGTCAATGGATCAAACTCAACCTCGAGCCAAGAATACAGCTGTTGGAGCTGTGGGGACGCAAGCGCCACCACGTTCAGTCGAACCACATCTAATAAAGAATAAAATATATTATTGCACAGATTAATAATCTTTGGTAGAAATAAACTTAGTAAATTTAGAATTTATGGATATTGTAAGAAATCTTAGTAGCCAAACAACTCTAGCTAATCAGATTCTTGGAAGTCACCAAATAATCTATATATAGTAAAGAAAAATAAAGTAAGACCCTATCCCACACCTGGGCACAGGCCTCCTCTCCATGTCTGGAAAGAGGGGTTGGAGTTGAGACCCACCATGCTGCTCCAATGTGGATGGGTAGGTTCACATATCCCCAGAATCCTTTTGAGATATGCAGGTTACCTCACATTGGTTACCTTCACCGAAAATCGTGATAAATTGCAATTATAAATTAGACATAAGTTTTAATAGTAAAACTCATTGGTTTTGAACTCATGACCCACCTTGAAAGATATGCACGGTCATACAGCTAGGCTATCACAGCTTATTATATAACTTACTGTGGAAAATAAAAAGCTTAGCAAATAATTAAAAACTACATAAAAAGTAAGGGTTGAAATGTGGAGACATAAATAACACAGACAGCACCTCTCGTAGACTGCCTGTCGCGTCAAGCCACCAATATACTCTGCCTCTTGCTTAGCCATTTTAACTATTGACAAGATTAAATGGAGTTGCACAAGAGGCATAAAACAAGAAAATCTCATGAAGCTACTTAATCAGTGACCCACAGAGCTGACTTTTTAAACCCTTAGCAGATATCATGTTTATGTATAAATATAAATGTACACCCAGACTCCCAGACAGACCAACAAATTCATTTATAGAAAATTTTGGTCCTCGGCGGGAATCGAACCAGCGACTCGTGGAGCTGAAGGTAGGGTCACTACCCACTGCGCCAACGGGCGAATCAAAGGCAAAGACTAGAGGAATAATTTAGAAAACAAATAACTAGAGAAATATATATTCGAACCTACTATATTAAAATTTTGCACAAATTGTCTTAATTTAACGTACCTTTAAGCAAACTTGTTCTTGTAGGTGGCTGTGCTAAGCCCAGCAGAACAGCCAATCGTTGAGCTTTTTCAACAGGACTCTTGTCGGTCTCGACGAAGCGATCGAACTCAGGGTGCAGTGATGGGAGAGGCACAGAGAGCACAGCAACAAGAACACGACATGCCATTCTGTATGACACAGATTTTTAATTACTTTTACTACTAAGGTAAGGGCACTAGTAATTGACCATGTACTAGTAGTTGACCGTTTTGTATGAAATTTTAAATAATAAGCGTTTTGCTTTTTTTGGTCACATGATTTTCATCCCCCCCTCATTACATGACCATACTAACTTAGTCTCGCACTAACTTTCAGACTTCCCCTGAAGATTTTATGTAATAAAAAAAATATAAACAAAAATGTCGAAGTTATCTATTACATACAAACAATCAGTGGATTCATATAACATCGTATTATCGGTACCACTTTGTATTGCACACCTACTTTTGCAATTCCTCCTGTGTAATATTCTTCTTCATCTCCCTAGACAATTGGAACAGCTTCAAAAGCGCTGCAGCATGGAATAAACAATGACCAGCTTTCCAGAACACCAACGCCAACTTCCCATAATAATTGGCCATGGTCTTTGCCACGGGAGTCTTTTTGGACATGTTCATCAGGTTATGGATGTCCTCAATTGCCTTATAGGCTTCCTGATAAACAAAAATAAGTAATAAAGTCATCATCATCCTCCTGCACTTATCCCACTCTAAGTGGGGTCGGCACATGTTATAAACATGCTGTCACATAATTTGGCTGAGTTTTTACGACCGGTCGCCTGACGTCAACTTACCTTAGTCGTATTTTACGACACTTCGGTATGAAAGAGGGTGGTTTATTTTACGAAACCGGATACCACACGAGTCAACTTAGATTAGTCGCCTTTTACGACACCTAGGTAAGATATGAGGTTGGTCAATTCTACTCAGCCGGATACACACGGCGGGTCGACTTACCTTAGTCGCCTTTTACGACACCTCAGTTAGAAATGAGGGTGGTACTATTCTATTCAGCCGGATACCAAACGACGCAAAAAATAAGTAATTAAGTACCAAAGAAAAATAATTTTTGTCCTCTTATCTCACAAATTCTCTTTCAGATAAGGATTTCATGACTGCAAATCACTATTGCAATGACAATTGTAATAAAGGACAAAAGTTACAATAGAATTATTTTGATATAATCCAGATTTGTTAAGAAAATCTATTTAATGCTGTATGAAGGAAAACCCGTTTTCAAACCTTATACATGCAGTATTAGTTACCACACATATCACAAAACAGTTTCACCAACAATTCCTTAGATTGTCAAAGTTAATGTGTGTATGGCTTATGCAGTGTGTTTTGTGATTTGTACAGTAACTAGTCCTGCATTTATAAGGTATGAGAACCATTTCCACTTCCTACATTTAGCTTAAATTTATAATTAAATAATTAAATAGATTTTCTTAACAAACTATAGCAAAATAACTTTTGTACTACTGGACTTCCACAAAATAACACCTACTTCTATAGGTTACTAGCGCCGTTACTACTTCTATAGGTTCTGCCCCTGCTTCGCACGGGTATAAAATACATATCCCATGTCAGTCAGTGTAAAAAAATGATTAAAATCGATCCAGTAGTTTTGATTTATTCATTATTGCCCGTGGGCCGCAAGCGTTAAAGTTGGAGAAAAACAATTTTCTTTCCCTATACCAAGAAGATTTTCTGCTATCTTTGGAATATCTAAATTCATATAGTATATTTTTACTTATTTACTTTTACATTTTCCCTATGTATTTTATTTTTACAATTAATTACAGAATGTCTTTAAACAAACTCTTGAAAGAGCGACATCGCTGCTAAAGTCGAAGTGTTATAGGGCGAAGCGCGGCGTCCTCACGGCATTTTAAATCTATAATATCTCCGAAAATGTTCACTTAAATTACATGCTGTAAAAGGCCATATTGATCTATATTAAATCAACTATTTGGATAAGGATTAATGCTGTATTGTATAAAAATTGCTTCAAAAATGAGGCATTATTTTTCGTAAAAAGTAAATGACAAAAAATGCTATAGTGGGTTATCCATAAGAGATAGACATACCATCGCAGACTTTTCTGTAGCCCTTTTCAAGGTGTACAAATACTTAGTACATCATTTTGATAAATCTCGTAGCAATGTAAGCGGAAAAAAATGTAATTATTTACAGCAACCTCAAAAATTACAGTATTTCTCTACTCCGTATTGAATGTTATTATACATACAAACCTTCCTCTTGAATCACTCTATCTATTAAAAAAAACCGCATCAAAATCTGTTGCGTAGTTTTATGCGTACATAGGGATATATGGACAAACAAAGAATGCGATTTTGTTTTATAATATGTAGTGATGTAATGATGGAGTGTAATCTACTAGTGAATTGGAGTTGATACAAACAATTAAATTGTTATTCACTAGATATTATTCTACTAATTGCAGTATTATCTTACCTGCCATAGTTCCATTTGTATAGCACTATCCAGTTGAAACAATCTGGTCTCCAAGTTCAACTGCTGAGTTTCAGGCTTGGTAATGCTTACATTACCAGTTTGGACCTTTGAGAACAAGAAAAATATAATTAAAACTAATACACACACACACTAAAACACATACACTAACACTTAACAATATTGTTGAAGAACACTCTTGAAAACAAAGAAGATTTTATTAATAATATTAAATCTCAAACAAGTAATCATCTGTGCCGCAATAGTGGCACAATTCAACAAACAAGTCAACATATATACATCTTATTTTATCAGGTGAGCCCAACTAATTTCAAGCCTGTATGTGACCTTTATTCATGAGTTCTTTATGTGTTACATCTATATACGGCGATATGAGTATATCCGGTTTCTATACATTAACTATGAAGAATTATTACATTAGCGAAAAATTGTGATTGTATTCAAAGTAAATTTCAACAAAATTATAGAGCCTGAAAACTGGGATAAAACAACATTTAAAAAAAATAAACTTATGTAGATCAATTTTTCTCCCTAAAACCCCTTCATGCTGAATTTCAGGAAAATCGTTATTATACATACAATACATACAAGTTAATATACATACAAAATTAACTCATTTAAATATTAAAGATAAGATACCAATACAGACAAGCACTATGTTTAGGGCTATCGAGTCTATATTGTAGAGATTGACAAAAATATATATAAATGACTGAAATCAATTGCATACTAACATTAGATTTGCATATGTCCTCAAGATGTTTCCTCAGCTTATCACACAATTTTCTAAACTCAGTCTTGCGTGAGTACTTAAGGCAGAATTGGAAAGCCATTCTGGCAATGTCATGGTACAGAGTCTCCACATGTGCATTTGTCCTAAGTAACTCGAGGCATTGACAATATGACTCCCACAGGAATTTCACCTGGAAATGAAAGTGTATAAACAGATGTAAAACTTAGTAAGCAAACATGATAATAGAATGTTTAAATATTTCATAGATGCTGGTACCAAATCAGAAATATTCATAATTTCATTTTATATAAAGAGTTCACTTTAACAGTAAAGTTTTTGATTTGATTATTTATACAGGCAATATAAGTACATAGAGTTTTGTCGACTGTCCTATAGATGGACAAAATTTTCCTGCTGGTCTAATGCAATCTGGCATGTCACACATATACTAGCAAATTGAAAAAATAATCGATTATTTTTTCATCAAAAATCGATTATTTTAGGTATCCCTTTTTTTTAAATTCTTTTTCTTGATTGATTGTATGAAGCCAATTTAGACAAACAACACATTTTAATCTAATTTCACAAACAGCACATCTGATATTATTTCTTGGTAGTTGTCAAAAAAGGCAACTTATGAAATAGTCAGAAAAAAAACCTTTTTTTAAAAATCGATTATTTTGTTATGTAAGCCAGTTAGGTTTGTAGTTTATTTTAAATAATACTATTTACTCACAAGTCATTATAGTATAGTATAGTATTTATTTTTACCAGTGGTACCAATAACACAAGTTCTAAGTAACTAACTTTGGGGACAGCTATCCCCAAAGTTAGTTACTTTTAAGTCAGAATATCATCATTCTCCTACCCTTATCCCGCTCTAAGTGGGGTCGGCACACCATGTTGTCCCATGATTTGGCTACGTATTTTACGATCGGCCACCGGCCTGACGTCAACTTATCTTAGTCGTATTTTACGAAACCTCGATAAGAGAGGGTGGTCAATTCTACTTAACCGGATACCACACATAGAGTCAATTTACCTTAGTCACTTTTTATGACACCTCGGTAAGAAATGAGGTTGATCTATTCTATTCAGCCGGATACCACACGACGAGTTGACTTACCTTAGTCGCCTTTTACGACACCTCGGTAAGAAAAAAGAATGGTACTATTCTATTCAGCCAGATACCACACCGCGTTTTTAAGTCAGCATATAAAATCGATTATTATACTACATACCCAAGGTGTCAGAATAGTCCTGTCAGAGCGATCCTGTGCATCTTCCCCTGATACAGCGCTAAGCAGAATACTCTCAGGGGTGGCAAGATTATCAAGATCATCAGTATCAATAACAGCTTGTGTAGATTGTTCTCTTGCAGCTTCTGTGCGTTCTTCTGCCATTCGTAAGTAACCCCTAAAAATATAAAATTTATATTACAGACGTCAACAGTCATCATATTCCTGCCCTTATCCCACTGCAAGTGGGGTCGGCACAACATGTTATAAATATGTTGTCACATGATTTGGCTACATATTTTACGACCGGCCGCCTGCCTGTAACCACAACAATATACAAGCACTGCACGCATTCACCACCACAATCTCAACAATTATTTCGCCCGGTAACCGAAGCATCGTCAGGAGATAAGACTCCACGTCAAAATTGCAAAGCATAAAATTTTTTTACTTATGTCTAGCATTCTAAAAATAGTAGTTTTAATTATACTACATCATATGAGTAGATGATTGTAATAATGTTATAGTTGTTATGCTATATTTACCTTATAACTTGTTCTAAAGAACCAACATTCACAGATTGAAACATGTTTCTGTATTGGAAGAGGCCTTCTTTTGCAATATGCGATTTGCGAAGATCGACGCACAGTTCCAAATATTTGAACATAATTGGTTCCAAAACTGACTCTGACCAATTGTAAGCCCATTTTTTATTCCGAAATACTTCCTGCAACGTATCGAGGGCTCGGGCAGGCTTGTCCAAGTCCATAAACTCTGCAATCACCGATTTATTTCATATGATGACAAATCATATAGACGTCCAATGCAAAAAATTTACTTAATTAAAACGAAACAACAAAGGTATATCCTATGAACCAAATATAATTTTTTATTTATTAAACCAATTGATAAATCTGATTATGAAATAAAGGTCATCGTGCATGCAACGTGGTATGATAGTGAAATTTTAAATTTACCATTAGCCCGTTTGAGGGCATTTTCCGGTCTTTGACCGTATCTAGCCATATTATAGCCGGCACTACTCATTCATTAACACAAATTTATAAACTCATACAATGTTATAAGAGTATTCTATATTTTAATTGATTTTTATACGATTTTACACTCCACCGCTTTGTCAAACGACACCGATTCAAAATGGCTGCTATTGCAGACAAATATTCCTATTTCCTTGGCAGAGACTATATGTAATTAATTAATTTTAAAATATAATAAGTAATAATTAAACTTAATATTTTTAATCTGTTTTAGCGTAAAACAGATAATGGATATTTTAGTTAGTAATCTATAATGGATATAACAAGATACTAAGTAATTCTACTTATTTTAAATTATTGCTTGTCAGTGAGTTCATTCGTTCAAAATTCTTTTTTTAATTACTTAGTCATTTGTCATTTAACAATTACTCCGATATAATATTTAATATTATCCGAACAATCAAAAAATTCGTGAAATACAAAATGTTTTAATATTTCATATTATAACTATTTATACTCGATCGTGCTGTCAGTATGCTGTCAATTTCCATGATTTGTATTTGTTTATTAGTCTATGATAAATAGTAGTTCTTTGGGATGGACTTGGAGTAGAAAAAATCGTTTAAATTTAAATAGCAATCATTGATTTCTTTACCTCTTAAAGGTTGCGTTTTTGGTAATTAATAATTAATTATAACAAAGGCTTATTAAATTGGACAACTACTATAACATAATAACAGACGAACTGTTTGGTAAAAATCGATTAAAATGTGTATGTGTATAGTGTGTGTAGTTTGGCTACATTGGTTTCATCCAAAAAAGCATATCTAATCTTAAAAAACAATAAAAGGAGTATAATTTAAATTATCGATTTTAAATCTATAATCGATTATTTTTTCTATACTATAAAAAATCGATTATTTTTCACATTCCTATACTGCGTCCATCATATTATCAGTCTTTTGACAGCTCACGCTCATTAAGTTTTGTATTGCTTACGTACAAATATCATACAAATAATATTTGTACTTTATGGATGGGTACCGCCCACTTAGTGATGTCACACATAATGGTTTCTACGATTATGCCACAGATTAAAAATAATCGGTAGAAATCGATGTTACGAGTATTAAAAGACATTTAATAACATTATATAAAGTTTTACTTTCTTCTTAGTTAATACATGAATACAAATAAAACAATCAGGATATTTTAATTTATTTTATTAGCACGAGTCGTCGGAATGATAATCAACACTAGACTCCTCCGATGAGGAGTCTTCAGTAGCAGTTATTATTAGCTCTTGTGTAGATAATATATTATCAAACGCAATATCACGTTCCCAATCAGAGAATATTACTCTTTTAGTTCTTTCCACCACACTTGCCCAGTTCTCGGCCGTTACGTGGGTGCAAGCATTTTTTAGCAATTGCAACATTTTATTCGCTGTGAATGGGGGGCTTGTATTGCATCTCGCAGCATGCCCTTTTACTTGTGCCCATATAAGTTCTATTGCGTTGTACTGGCAGTGGTATGGAGGAATCCGAAGAACAGTATGGCCATATTCTGCTGCCATTTCATTGATTACATAGCGTTTTGCTCTCTTTTTGGTTTTTAATATTTTTATTAATTCAACTTTTAACATTGAGTCGTCCACATTTTCTCCATTGTCCCGAAGCCAATTAATTATTTTATGCTTTTTATTAGGCTGTGTTGGCATTTTGTCAATTTGACGGGAGTGGTAGGGCGCATTATCAATAAAAATTATTGATGGTTCTTCCAATGAAATGAGCATTTTTTTGAACCACTCTTCATACACATTTGCATTCATCTCTTCGTGGTAGTCATTTGATTTCTTCGATTTAAATGCCAACAGTGCGTCTTGTACAAATCCTTTTGCTGTACCTGCATGGCAAATGATTAGGCGCTCACCTTTTCCCATTGGTACTGAGGAAGTGGAATCAGCAGTATTATCAGTCCAGAAACGAGATAGTGTGTGGTTAGCGTTGAGCCATGTTTCATCCGTGAAAACAATATTTGCCCAATCTTGTATTTTCTTTGCCTCTCTTAAAAAATCACAACGTGCTATAGCTATATCTGTGCGTTCCATTAATAATTTTCTTTTATTTAACTTTTTATATGAAAAGCCAATTGTGTTCAAAACTTTGACCAAAGAAGATTTTTCACCATGAAATAGACCACTTCTTTTCAAAGAAACAATAAGTTTTCTCAAAGTTGGAATTTCTTTTCTCAAGTAGTAATCATATACATGACGACGAATAGCGTCAGCGTCAAAGTCATCAACAGCTGTCACCTTATGAGCCCGGCGCTTTCTTTTTGGTGTAGATGGTTTGTTTTGCTCCAAGCCGCTCCTGCCGTAGGCATCAGTAGTGATTTTAGTCACAGTTGATAGACTGATCCCCAACGCGGCTGCAACACGGTTTCGGACTTGCGTGATAGGTATAAGAGGTCCGCCATTTTGATTTTCTTGCTCAAAATACTCATGAAGTTTTAACACTAACTGTCTCGATTGTGCTTTCAACACACGTCCTTTCGGCATTTTCACGATCAATTAATATAAGTTTCACAAAAGTTTTTCCGAGGAATAAAGCTACTTAACTCAAGGTGTAACAGATGCGAGAGAACACTCAGCGAACGTAAATGCGTGTGACTATCACGGGCGTTTCGTTGAGAGTGACAGATCACGTCAAAATGGCGGCCGAGCGGAAGGTCTGTTGATGTTGCCAGTTGATGTATAATATATTTTTTATGATTATAATAAATACACACGGATTAACATTTATTTTCAAAAAACTAAGGCAATATTAAATCAAAATGTTGATTTCTATATCTGTTATTAGTTTACGTAGGTTATCATTAATCGAATTACTTAGGTACGTAATTCGATTAATGATAGTAGGTACTATAATCGGAATGGTATCGCATACGAGAATCTTTAGGACATCACTAAATATGTAAATCGTCAATCTGTCAAAAGATGGTTAATATAATGGACAGTGTATAGTTCCTACCAGGGGGGTGAAACTCCCTAAGAAGCACTCTTTAGGTCGCCGAGAGCGTCATCTTACAGAAAGTATTGGACAACAAAAAATAGTTTTATATCATTATTCACTAGATGTCGCAAATGATACACTGTAATATATATAAGTATTTGTCATAAATTTTCAAATTTTTCTGCCAAAAACGCATCACTGCTTATTTAAAGGTCTATATTGGAAATTATGCCTTCCAAAAATTATTTTATGTGTTATTTTGGATGTGAAAACGTTGGTAAGTAACTACTATAATGTTTTTGAAACCATTTAATACCTTTTCCTAACAATAGAAATTTTGACTGCAGAAATTTGAATTTTTAACCCTTTTAGTGCCGAGCGAAAAGGAAATGCCTACACGAGAATAACCAGACGAATTTTTTAAATTTTATTTATGTACATTCTTATGCAATTAAAACCAAACGAGAAATAATATTTACACGATTCAAAAAGTAATATACTAAGAATAAAATAGGAACAAGTTTGCTCCTCCTTAACCCATTCTAAGTAGGGTTTTAAACAATTTGTTGCATGTTAGTTATTTTACGAGCACTCGCCTGCCTGACGTCAACTTACCTTAGTCGCCCTTTACGACACCTTGATAAGACATAAGGTTGGTCTATTCTATACCACACGGTGAATAATAAGACATACAGCATATCGGAGTAAAAATTCACAACAAATAATACAAACAATATTAAAAAATGAGTTTGCAACAAGATAAATAATACCTATTACCTAATACCTACATAACAAAAAAAAAGAGATTACTCGAAGGTAACACACAGGTAAAGGTATTACACAGTAAGCGCCGTGTGGATTTTTGAAAACCTGTTTATATTTGTTTGTATTTTTTTTAACTCTGACTGTATGCAATTTTTATGAGAGCGCAGTGAGAAGCAACTTATCGGCTTTCGGCACAAAAGGGTTAAAGCAGCCATTTCACTGAAATGTACTAAATAAAATTATTATAAGTGCCACAATACCTTTAACTTTGTTTTTTAGAAAAAAATATGTGGTTATTCGTAATAAATATTATATTTTAACACTTTCGGTTACATTATTTTGGTATACATTTTAAATATTTGGTCTGATTTAGACTATAGCTACAGAAATTCAAATGTGTGATTTCAGGTTTACAGCAAATGAAGATTATGATTATGAAAACTAATTACAGAGTGTAGTACGTATGCAAAGTTAGTTGTTTTCAACAAATAACCGTGTAAACTGATGAACATTTATTATTTGTATACGCTTGATATTTTTTTAAATGTTTTAAAAGTATTTTTCAAGTGTTTTCTGAATTGACATACTATTTGAAAAGATGTAAAAAATAAAAATTATTAAATATTACATAGCTTTAATCTTTTATTCATTAACCTTATTTAGAATAATAGTTTGGTGCTACTCTTTGATTTGAACTGGAATTTGGAGATGCCAAGCCCGTTCAAATTGAAGTGGTATAGCGCCAAACAATTTTTTTGTAAATGCTATTTTTATATAAGGGTCACTATATGAATGCAGTACAGCGCCATCTAGTGGATTATTATGATAACTATTTATAATTTGTAAAAAAAAACCAGAAGACCTTCACGCCCAACGCCCCCAACACCTCCAACCTCCACGTCATCCGTCATCACGCGGCGGTCCAGGACAAACTGGAGTGGTTCCTGTCGGCCCCTACACCGCCGCTCCGGGGAGAGGACTTTATCTCCCTGTCAGAGCTGCGGTCGGTCGCTGCTCGCCTTGATAAGCGAAAAGCGCCAGGACCCGACGGAATCACCAACGCCGCGTTGATGCTGCTGCCCCGAACGGGTCTCGTAGCGCTCACGAGCCTGTTCAACGGAGTACTCCGCACCGGTCACTTCCCAGAGGCGTGGAAGACCGGGAAGATCATCGTTCTTCCCAAGCCGGGGAAGGACCGCCGCCTGCCTGGAAGCTACCGGCCGATCACCCTGCTCTCGCATATAGCCAAGCTGTTCGAGCGTCTGCTGCTGCGTCGAGTCACGCCCCATCTGCCCCTGCGCGAGGAGCAGTATGGATTCCGCAGCGGCCACTCGACGACGCTCCAGGTGGCGAGGGTCATTAACCAGCTGACCAGTGAGCTGAACAACGGGTGTTACACCGTCGGGGTCTTCCTCGATATCGAGAAGGCCTTCGATCGTGTGTGGCACGCCGGGCTCCTGGCCAAGATCCTGGATACCACCATGCCGCCTGCTTATGTGCGAGTGCTGGCGTCATTCCTCAGCGGCCGTAGCTTTTACGTGGCAGTGGATGGTGCCGAATCCCAACCACGCACTATCCAAGCCGGAGTACCCCAGGGCAGCTGTATATCGCCGCGCTTATACGCGGCGTATACGGATGACATCCCCACCCTGCGCCACCATCTGCGGGAAGGGGAGGAGGACGTGCTGTTGTCGCTATTCGCTGACGACAGCGCGTATTTCGCGTCGTCCTACCACCAGATCGTCGCCACAAACCGCATGCAGCGTCTGCTGGACTTGTTGCCGGAATGGCTGGACAAGTGGAGGATGGCCGTCAATGTCGGGAAGACGGCCGCTCTGCTCACCAGGCGCTCCAGGCCGCTACGCCAACTCACTCTGCGAGGCCAGGACGTAGAGTGGAAGACCACAGTGAGGTTTTTGGGGTGTGAGTTGGACCGCAGCCTGCGCATGGTCCCCATGGTGAACCGTGCCGTGGGCCAAGCTGCTGCTGCCAGGTCCCAGCTCCACACGCTGTTCACATCCCATCTACCTGTCAACACCAAACTGCGAGTCTACGGTGCCTACGTCCGCTCGCGCTTGACGTACGCGGCACCCGCCTGGTACGCGCTATGTTCGGCGTACCAGAGGCGAAGGCTTCAAGTCCAGCAGAACCGCTGCCTGCGACTGATCGTAGGAGCCCCGAGGTATGTGCGGAACGACGTCGTGCACAGAGATACCAAGATGCCGACCGTGGAGGAGTTCGTTCGTCGCCTTGCGCGCCGACTGTTCGCGCGAGCGGACAACAGCGCGCACGTTCACCTGCACGGCATCGCGCCACTCCACGCACGACCACCCGAGGGACGTTCCCTGCCTCGCGAGCTCCTGCGATCACCGTCACCGCGGCCCGACGCGGACGACGACGGCGACGAAGAGGACGACGCGACGGGCGAGAGGGCGATACCACCGGACATGACACACCCACCCGATCAAGACACCACCGGACGAGACACCACCGAAACTGACTCCGAGGTCTGGGAACTACCATTCCCAGACCTCCCTACCCAACACCAAATCCCGTAGGTCACCTAGGTGACCTGGGCCTAAGGCCCAAACACAGTCCAGGCCACAAAGCCTGCGAGGACCAGCCCGGGCAAAGAGGTTCGCCTCAAGGCCCGTACCCCGCCTACCCCTCAAGGGTATGCGAGAAGACCCCCTGCTGAAAAAAACCAGTTGATTTTACTATATGAGTATATGTATATATGTGTATGTGCATGTATATATATATATATATGTATATATATATATATATATATATATATATATATATATATATATGTATGTATGTATGTATGTATGTATATATATATATGTTTAAATTAAGTTAGTTAGATAATTGTCTGTTATTCATATTTATGCCTGTAATAGACTTAGATACGAACTTTAGTTTTTAATGATTGTTGGATAAACTTGTATGTAAGTTGTTGGCGTAATAAATAAATAAATAAATAAATAAATAACGTTACAGCGACATCTCTGCCAGATCAGCGAATACAGTCCCTTATCATTACTTCAATAAAATGACAGAGTTGCTCATCTATATCCTATATAGTGTATTATCTATGGTTCCTACTATATAGAAAATAGAAATCAGAATTCAGAATCATATGTACGTCAAAATAGGCTTATTTATGTCTCTAAAATGAGTTTATTTAACGAAAGTTTTAAGAAAAAATTGTTTTTAAAGTTTAAAATTTAAACCGTTACGATGGAAAAAAAACATTGGTCCAAAACAGAAATAAAAGCGTTAATTACGCGATACAAGGAAAATCCCATATTGTGGGATACAAGTTCGGCAGATTATAGAAATTTAGTAAAGAAAAGAATAATACAAAAAGAATTAGCAGCAGAACTAAACACGACAATTGTAGAAGTAGGGAGAAAAATACGCATTCTGCGAGCTCAATGGTTGAAAGAATATAAAAATATGAAGAACTATGCTGAAGAATATGGATCAGATAATTTGTATGATAGTAAATGGATATGGTTCAACCCTTTAAAGGCTGTTTTTGGCTATGCGGAACGTAATACAGAATTTACAGATAGTAACACTACCATATCCTCTGTTAAGTTTTATTGATTAAAGAATTAAAAAAGGCTTTAATTACCTTAGGTACCTTTTTCATTAAATATTAATATTATCTCTTTGTTTCAGAAAAACAATTCACAGAATGTTATAGATCAAAATCATGATGATACATATTTGCATATCAAAGATGATTCCATATATGCAGATGGTATAGAAAATAGTAGTATTTTAACAGAATTTAATGAATTCAAAGATGATGACTCTTTAAATAGTGACAATTACAGTAATGTAATCGATAAATATCAAATATTTGGCAATTATGTTGCTAATGAACTGAGATCCATGCATTATGCAAAGAATGTGCGGGAATTGAAAAGATTGATTCAGCAAAATGTAGTTCGATGTATAGAAGAGGATGACAAGGAATACTTTTCTTAATGATTCAAGTTTATTACTATTATTATAACACATAAAAGTGCCAAGTATTATTAAATAAATGAGCAGTGGTCTAACATTAAAAATTGCTTATAAATAAAGATACTCTCTCTCTCTATGTAATTCATTTTCTTAAAATTTTGCAATTATCTCATCACTCTATCTGAATAGTCACATGTCCCATGTATAAGAATAGGAAATAATAGGTTAAAACAAGGAATTTACATAATTACTTTTATACTATTTAATTCCTTTTTTAAAATTAATACTTGTATTAAATTCTGAAAGTAAAAAGTTTTACTTTAAAGTCTTATGTTGCAAAATGCTTGAAAAGGTAATCATATTAGGTACTATGACAAATACTCAAGATAGCATTGGTATCTAACTTAGGCAAAGTGGCTTGTTTATAAATGCCCAAAATAGTTGTTTATAAAGTCTATGATAATAATTAATTGAATATTAAACTAAAAAAATATTGTTATTTTCAATGGTGCCTGTGACCCTGCCACTTATTTTACCCAAATCTTAACTGTCTGATAAAGATTTGGTAAAAAAAAGGATGAAAAGAAGAAAAAATGAGCTGTAGTAAATATCAGTATTTACTATATCCTATATAGTGTGTTATCTATGATTTACTACAGCTTCACTGTTAGAATTTTATTTTTAGTTATATTGCTCTAAATATATCATAAAAGTAATGTATTTTTTATTCTTAATTCTATTCCCCCTACTCTGTAAATGTATGTTTCATTTACTTTATGCACACAATAAAATGCACATACTACATAAGTTTGTTTTTCTGTACAATCCAGCCTTCCTGTTCATTATTTAAAGAAAACTGTTTTATTAGCTTAATTAACATTGTGTGATTAGACATTATTAGATTTGATTAGAGAAAGATAAGTGATAATATAAGTTTCATCTTTCCTTTCTTATTCGACACTTTCACGTGACGTGATGTGAGTATAGCCGGTTTCTATAAATTAACCATCGACACTCACTTCATAGAGTTATTATAACTATATGTTTCACCTACAGTCCTGCTAATGCCTATGGCTCCCCTACTCTATGTATAACATATTATATCTCTATAGAGAAAAATATGTTGCTTCCGTCTCTACGACCAAAGACCACAGTTGGTAGTTGCCTATGGTGTACATAGTCTATGTATGGTCCATAGACTAGTATGGTCTATTGTCTATGTTAGCTATTTTTCTGCGCTGTTCGTAAATCGGAGATGCTGTTTTAATTTTTTCCTACAGATACTATTATAATATAGTAGGTAATTCGGGAGTTGAAATCTTATTTAATTATCAGTACACTTCAGTGTTTTCGTTAAAAGTAAATCTATACATATTGAGTAAGTATATATTTTATCATAATGATTCATCTGAATAATACATACCTACTTAAAAAATATAGGTATATCTTCAGATAACTGGTGAATATATACTTATATATTTTTTTTAATACTTACTTAAATACAAATATACACCCAGGCTCAAAGACCAACAAATTCATTTATATAAAATGTTGGCCCTCGGCGGGAGTCTAACCCGCGACCCGCGGAGCTGAAGGCAGGGTCACTACCCACTGCTCCAACGGGCCAGTCAAACTGTATTGACAACTTAAACTGTGTATACTGAACATAGAGTTATGAATACTTAAGTGTAGTGAAGCCAAAGGCAGGCCTGTAAATGAGACTGTTATTTATTTATTTATAATTCATCATTGTCTTCTTCTTTTGGTGCCTCTCTAACTAGTGGAGGTTGGCAGTCAACTCTGCATACACCCTCCTATCTGTGGCCATACGGAAGAGTCCAGGAGTGCTCTTAATTCCTGTCCACTCCTGGATGTTTCGTAACCATGATTTCCTTCTACAACTGGGTCTCCTCATCATAGTCTAATCACACATTAAAAAGACAGACAGACAGATCACATTTCCTTTCTCATTATTGTAATATGGCACCTCTTTGGCTGGCTTCTCTACACTTAAGTATAATAACTCTACGATTATAAAGGAGTAAAAAAAATTATATTTGTACTTAAAACCATATGATACTTAGAAATACGAATTGATTTTGTCAAAGTTTTAAGTTTCATGTAACACTAAGTATCTGGGTGACCGAGCCCGAGAAAAAAAAATTACAATAAAAAAAAAATAATAATAATAGGGCAGGTGGGGCTCAAACCTAGGTATTTTCATCTTTCTAGACCACCTGTTCCCCAAATGAACTAACATGACTTTACACAGACTTTACTTTGACAGAGTAAAATAGTGAAATTTTTTTTTACATTTTTGACATTTTTTTATAATAAAAATCTTATTTAGATCGATTTTTCTCCCCCCGAAACTCTCCCCTACATGCTGGATTTCCGGAAAATCGTTGGAGCCGTTTCCAAGATTCCGAAAAAAAAAATATATATATATATACATATATACATACAACAGTAACTCATTCAAGTATTAAAGATATAGCATTAATGTACATCAATTACTAAATGGTGTAACTAATATTAATTTTTTCTATTTTATTTGAAGAAATATGGATGTGAATGCTGAACAGTTGGAAATGGATATAGCTAATAGAGTACTTAGATTACCCAACCTTTACAATGGGGAAAATTTGATTCACATTCCCATAGAAGAGTTTGATTTGGGTTCACCAATCCGTGAAGAATTGTTTGGCCAGTTTGGGCCCGAAAACAAACAAGTGGAGGTATTGTTATCAAATTTGCTGCTAACTTTTAAAAATCTGTTATTTTGCCACAGCTAGCAGGCTTGTTACCAGATATAATTTTTAAATTCATTTAAATTGGAACAGTCTCAGCCCTACATTCATGTTTTAAATATAATTAATTATTAAAGGTTATAAAATTAAAGTACTATATACAATATTTTTATTTGTCAGCTGTAAGTTATTGTTATACTTAATTATCTTAACATATAAATATATTAAACAAATAAAATCAGTACTATAAAAATCAGTAAAGTCAATTTTGGAGTGAATCAGCCAAAAGTCAGTTGTTGTTCTAATATAAAAAAGTGGGACACAGAGCAAATTTTCAGATTTCAGTATGGTTGTGATTTTGGTCATTGCCAGGTTCCTCGTTACACATCTAGACACTCATGTATCACTTTAAATAGTGTCAATACTTTGTGTTAGCTAAAATGTTAGTGATTTATGAAAGAACACAAGTATCTTGTAGCTTTAGCTTTGCCATTACAGCAATTTAAAAACACTATTAAAGAGAGGTAAGCCTACTATACCGTTGAGGATTATTTAGACGATAAGAATGTGTGGATATAAATATTGTTTGACCCTGTACAAGATAGAAACGATTAAATGTAACAAGTATTAAGAATTGTATTTTTAAAAGAGCAACTGCCAAGTTTTTTGCTGGCTATTCTTGGTAGGAACAGCTTTCCGAACCAGCAGTAGAGTTGACGATTCAAAAGCACTTGTTTACAAGTTTATTTGAATAAAGAATATTTTGAATTTGAATTTGAGTAACATCATCATCTCTAGTTTGTGATAAAATCAGGACCAAATGTGACTTGGCATTGCGAAAGCTAACCTATGTGTTTAATTTTGCGATGCGATACTGATGGTTCACTATGAGCTCTGTACCATAGTGCACTGAATATGTGATATGTCAGAGAGGCTCCCTAAGACTGGTGATACCCGCATCTGACATTTAGCTTGTAGCCAAATGATTCCTCCTTTATTTATTTATTTATTCTATAGAACTACCAACAGAATTAGATGTGTAACTAAAGTAATATGGTTATATTTCCTTGGGTTGCTAATAACATATAAATCTAATTAAACGTAGTCACAGCATGCTTAAAAGGTAACAAACGTACAATCACTATTATAACTAAAATTAGAAGAAAGAAAATATGAAGTCTAACAAACTTAGGGAAAATATGGAAAATAGTGTTGGATTAAGAATGGACGTTGCTTTTAGGAATGTTCCATTAAATTAGTAGTAATTAAGTTAGCTAGTAGGGCCTTTATTAAATTAATTTAATTATTTTTTATAAATTTGATTTATGTAGATAATATATGTATGTACAAAATGAATTACAAAATTTAATAAATTTACCAAATTTTGATTAATCTATGATCTATTATAATTAATATTATGCAAAACAATCTTATCAGGGCATTATATATGCTACTAGCTGTGATATTTATGAGAAAAAGCATTTTTGTATATAGACTAAAGACTTTTGTATAAGGAATTTGAAAGCATTAACTTTATAGGTAAAATATGCAATAAATATAATAATAACTATATATTAAAACTTTTTTCAATTTTCAGTTTCAATCTGATGCAATATCAGGACTTAATCAATGCTATGCAGATAAAGCAAAAAAGCTGTGCGTTTTTGATTTAGCTATAAAGTTAACTACCAGTGATCATTATGACATAGGTGGAGTATATTCTAAGGAACTTAGTTGCAAAAAGTCACAGCTATGGTTCTATTGTACAACTTCTGTATGTCCTTTAAACAATAATATATTAAACATATTTGTCTGCCATCGAAATATAGGAACATTTACAATGGGCATTAGTGATTCCTGTTCAATAAGCAAGATTGCAATTGATTCAGAAGATGGTATCTTAACATATTTAACACTGCCCAAAAAATTATCTTGGAAAACTTACAAAACTTGTGAAATTGATGAAAGTCATCATGTAACATCATATTGTTTTACAAATAATGATTTGAAACTTTTAGACAGCTTAACACTTTGTATTCCCATAGAAATTATTATAAAACCAAGTTGTGTTTTAGACAAAGGAATAATAATGAGAATTAAAAGAAACCATAACTTACCTAATCTTTTCAAGAGAAATGAAGATACAGATTTTGTACTAGAATCAACAAGCGGGAGAAAGTATGAAGTTCACAAATTGCTTTTAGCAGCACATAGTTCAGTTTTAAAGGATTTAATGAAACAATCAGAAGCAAGCTCATTAGCCATAAACTGTAATGACGATGGGATAGAAAAGTTATTAGAATACATTTATACTGGTTCTGTTGAAAACATCTTAGAACATGATTGTTCCCAACTCCTAGAGATGGCTGAGAATTATAAGCTGGACAATCTATTTAAGGAAACAGAATATGTCATCGGCCAACATATAACTGTACATAATGCGATAGATATAGTTGTGCTATCTGAAAAGTTCAAAATGCAAAAGATTCAAAAAAAGGTATTTGAATTTATTAAAAAAAATTCAGAAGTATTGCAGTCTGACGGTTGGAAGAATCTGAGTGATGTGGCTCTAACAAAGAAATTATTTAAAGAAGTTTATTATGTGGATAGCACATAAATAGAAGACAAAAGTGCAGGCACTTCAAAGGAAACAAACTAAAAGAATTGTGCATTTATATGTAAATGATTATATAAACTAAGTGTATTCTACTAATTATTCTGTACTAACCATAAGAAATAATTATTTGTTCTATCCTTAACATAGATTTTTATGCTTTGTTATCATGTATAGGAATATAAATTGTTTTTGATCAATAGATATATTATAGCAGGTTCTAGTCAAACCTATTGCTATTGATAAAAGAAACAATTATTTCTGCATGTAAAATACTGTATAATATGGTATGGTAAGTATTGTATAATATGGTATGCTAATATACAATAAATAAACTACAAATAACAAATATATTTTAAATTATTAAATTGGGAAATATGTATGTGTGATACATTTTCTTTTATTAATTATAAGAAAAATTATGTTTGTTAGTACTAATATCTATATTAGTAAAAATAAAATTATAAATAAATTGTTCCTATATTTTGTCCTTTATTTGTTAAGAATAATAAACAATTTCATTATATCAACTTTGACGGTAAGTAGATAATTTTGTAATGTTCTTGAAAGTATGAATATAAAGAAAGAATGTAATTTTGAAAGTTTCTAGGGATTAAATTAAAACTTGTATCTTTTTCTGCATGTTATATTAAATATTTAGTTCTTTGTCTTTGGTCTCAAGGGCCACACATTACAAAACCCAAAAAGCAACTAGTGATTTATGGCAATATCGCTATTATAGTTAGTAATCTATACACTGTCCATTATATTAACCATCTTTTGACAGATTGACGATAGTGATGTCCTAAAGATTCTCGTATGCGATACCATTCCGATTATAGTACCTACTATCATTAATCGAATTACGTACCTAAGTAATTCGATTAATGATAACCTACGTAAACTAGATTACTACTTGAGAAAAGAAATTCCAACTTTGAGAAAACTTATTGTTTCTTTGAAAAGAAGTGGTCTATTTCATGGTGAAAAATCTTCTTTGGTCAAAGTTTTGAACACAATTGGCTTTTCATATAAAAAGTTAAATAAAAGAAAATTATTAATGGAACGCACAGATATAGCTATAGCACGTTGTGATTTTTAAGAGAGGCAAAGAAAATACAAGATTGGGCAAATATTGTTTTCACGGATGAAACATGGCTCAACGCTAACCACACACTATCTCGTTTCTGGACTGATGATACTGCTGATTCCACTTCCTCAGTACCAATGGGAAAAGGTGAGCGCCTAATCATTTGCCATGCAGGTACAGCAAAAGGATTTGTACAAGACGCACTGTTGGCATTTAAATCGAAGAAATCAAATGACTACCACGAAGAGATGAATGCAAATGTGTATGAAGAGTGGTTCAAAAAAATGCTCATTTCATTGGAAGAACCATCAATAATTTTTATTGATAATGCGCCCTACCACTCCCGTCAAATTGACAAAATGCCAACACAGGCTAATAAAAAGCATGAAATAATTAATTGGCTTCGGGACAATGGAGAAAATGTGGACGACTCAATGTTAAAAGTTGAATTAATAAAAATATTAAAAACCAAAAAGAGAGCAAAACGCTATGTAATCAATGAAATGGCAGCAGAATATGGCCATACTGTTCTTCGGATTCCTCCATACCACTGCCAGTACAACGCAATAGAACTTATATGGGCACAAGTAAAAGGGCATGCTGCGAGATGCAATACAAGCCCCCCATTCACAGCGAATAAAATGTTGCAATTGCTAAAAAATGCTTGCACCCACGTAACGGCCGAGAACTGAGCAAGTGTGGTGGAAAGAACTAAAAGAGTAATATTCTCTGATTGAGAACGTGATATTGCGTTTGATAATATATTATCTACACAAGAGCTAATAATAACTGCTACTGAAGACTCCTCATCGGAGGAGTCTAGTGTTGATTATCATTCCGACGACTCGTGCTAATAAAATAAATTAAAATATCCTGATTGTTTTATTTGTATTCATGTATTAACTAAGAAGAAAGTAAAACTTTATATAATGTTATTAAATGTCTTTTAATACTCGTAACATCGATTTCTACCGATTATTTTTAATCTGTGGCATAATCGTAGTAACCCATTATGTGTGACATCACTAAGTGGGCGGTACCCATCCATAAAGTACAAATATTATTTGTATGATATTTGTACGTAAGCAATACAAAACTTAATGAGCGTGAGCTGTCAAAAGACTGATAATATGATGGACGCAGTATATGAGTATAGCTTTTTCCAAAGACTTATTTTCATGTTTAATCTCCCTAACTTTTAGTATTAGCATGTATCCCTAAAAATTATAGTATTTTAAATACCTCTAGGAAATTAGTCCCTACCTTAAGTCATGACATAGTTAATAAATATACGATTTACGTATGCATGTAACACAATACATTGCGCGATTGTAACAATAATTAATAATTAAAGAAAAAACAAGTTTTGATTATTTTTTTACTTTTGTTTCATTTTTTTGTAGTGTTATCTCTCGTCGCAAGTTGACAAATGGGAGTAATAAATTATCTATTAAGATTCTATCTCAAACTTAATTTTATCAGGTTGAAGTCAGTATGGCCAATGATCTTAAATTGCTCCATTCGGTAAGAATAAAATATTCCTCTGATATACAAGGGATCCCTGAGTCTAAGATTCTGATTTTAATCATTGACTTTCCTCTAATATTATTATTGTATCGTTGACAGTTCTGAATCTGTAATTTAGTTATTCGTCTGTGATAAAGGCATCTGTGATCAGAACAAATTTGACTTGTTTTTTGTTTGAAGATTATTAATTACTACTAAAATGCAACTTGTTACAAAAGTTCGTTTATTTAAAAGTCCTTATACAGTATGTTATATTTCAGAAAACCGTGTTGCGCTACCAGATGAGAAGAGCTATAAATCAATCGGTATTAAAGTTAATTTAGGCGATAATACAAAAGATCAAATCGAAACGAAAACTGAGGACATAGAATTAAATAGAAAAATGTTGAAGTTAAATACAACCGCATTATTTCTACAGCCGTTTGTTAAGGAGTGCTTGAACTCTGATGTGTACAGAACTAATGTGCTTAAGTATTTATACGAATTAAGTGGTTATCCACATAATGGGAAAGTGTTTTTAAAGTTAATTTTAGAACCACCGGATAAGGAAGTTATTGATTACGCTTGGTATGTTCATATTAAAAATAGTTTTCAATGTTCTTAGTGTATATTATTTATAAGTGTGAAATAACATGTTTTAATTTAGTATTTTCTTAGAAAATTATCAACACCCATTTAAAGCAATGCTATGCATGCCAGCCCGATATCTTTACAATTGACAATTAACAATTTTCAATTACCATCTTTATAGCATTTACAATTATAATTCGATTGGCCCATTGGTGCAGTTGGTAGTGATCCTGCCTTCAGCTCAGCGGGTTCTGAGTTCAATTCCACCAAGGGCCACATTTTCTATATATTCTGTATATTTGTATTTAAGTATGTATTTAAAATTATATAAGTATATATTTACAAGTTGTCTGTCTACCATAACACAAGTATTAGGTTACTTAATTTGGGGATGGATGACTGTGTGTAAGTGTCCCATATATGTATTATTTATTTATTAATTTATAAAGACATTGTCTTGGAAACTTAATACTGAGAGAGTAACACAGATGTTATGATGGGAAATGATGTTCTTTGTGCCTTTTGCAGTATCACATAAAACCTTAGCGAGACTTTTGATAGTGGGCTGGTAGTTAACAATGGAATGACTAATTTAGGAAACATTATGCTTAAGTGTTTAATATTTTAGTTGTCTAGATTATAAAAAAGAGAGTAAGTTGAGTTTGAAAGAGCTTAAGTTGATCTGGAGACCCTAGCCACAAGGAAATATAAATCAACTTATTTTATTACAGTGTAAACTCCATATAATGTCACTCGATTTAACGACAAACTCACTAGAGCATTGATATCATTGGCTTTATTTGGTTTAGCTTGTTTCCCATACAATGATACACTATATATATACCATTACACCCACTCTCAATAATGACAACAATCGCACGATCATCAATCAATCAAAGTATCAATATCGCAGTACTGCTTTGTAATTGCATGTAATTTTTTTTGTCAAATAAAAGATTAATGAAGCCTAAGTAACTGTACTTAAAATTAACATTTTTCAGGAACACCAGGATGTCATATCTTGTATGGAGTAGAGTGGAAATAGAGAATGCATTTTCTTGGCTGTCAACATTAGGAGGAGCCTATTCAGCATTAGGAGACTATTTTGAACATTGTGTAAGTTTTATAATGAAATTTAAGTCTAGAGCATAAAATTATTTGAAATAGGTAATATGTATATAATCACCCTCCTGTCCTTATCACACTCTGAAGTGGGGTCGGCATGTTGTCACATGATTTGACTACGTATTTTACGAGCCGCCTGTCTGACTTCAACTTGCTTTAGTTGTATTTTACTACACTTTGGTAAGAAACGAGGATGGTCTTTTCTACTCAGCAACATACAGCACAACAGGCAGACTTGCCTTTCTCACCTTTTACGACTCCTCAGTAAGAAATATGGGTGGTCTATTCTACTCAGCCGGATTCCACATGGAGGCTTATATCGATATATTTCCTTTTATAACAAGTACTTGTTACAATGATGCATTCAAAAAATATGTTTCACTGTAGCTTCGCAATACATTTATAATAATATAGTGTTTGTGAGACAAAATATACATCTTTTTAATAAAAAAAGTGATATTAGTAATAGGCAAACCAGGAACCGAAATAAATTAATAATACCCAGGATACGGCTTCAGAAAGTTCGTAGATCGTTTGTGGGCCTCGGTATACATTTTTATAATAAAATTCCACAATCTATTTTGGACTTGCCTTTACACAAGTTCAAAATAGCAATTAAAAAGACACTGATTCATAAAGCTTATTATACTGTTGAGGACTATATTGATGATAAGAAAGCTTGGTTTTAAATTGCGTCCAGCTACGTACTAGATTATATTGTAAATTTTTTAATTTGTTCTTAATTAAGCCATTATTGTAAAACTCAATTTTGCGAAGAGTGACCGCCGAGTTTCTTGCTGGTTCTTCTCGGTAAGAGCACCTTTCCGAACCAGTGGTAGCTTCAGCTTCATTGTAATTTGACGATTCGAAAGTGCTTGTAAAGGCCAATTTGAATAAAGAATTATTTGAATTTGAATTATGTTTTCGCTATTGATGAAAATTTGAGTTAGTGAGTATATAATACAAAACTTAGGACACTTTTTGATTTATTTTTTATAACCAAAAGTAATCATAATATTATTTTGCTATAATCTGTGATAAGAGAAAATCTGAAATGCTTAACCCTTTGAACGACTTGGCGATCATACAACAAATTTTTGACATTCATTTTTAGATCATGTTATTTATGAAGAATTTTATTTATGATGAGGAATTTTATAATGAAGAAAATAGTATGCTAATCATAGCTATAATTATCATATAGTAAAAAAAATGATCCAAAAATAAATGTGCAAAATTTTAAGTATAGATTTGTGCACTCTCGACATGTGAGGGATTAATATAGAGTGCACTATCAGTTTTCATTCCTTATCAACACCTTATACAACACCTTCAATTCATCAGAACTAAAAAGAAACAAGATAAGGGTACATGCCTAAAACATTCAAGAGACAAATTCTTCTCAGATATTTAAAGTAGTGTAGTCTAAAACTTTATTTGAACTAGTCCATCTATAGAGAACTCAAAGATTTGAGTCCCATATAACAGTACTAAAATCACATGCCTCATTGTCTTGTATTAAGGTTTTATTTTATTTATTTTTATTTATTTATTTTTACTAGGTCCGCCAACAGAATTAAGTGTAAATTAAATATTAAAATAGACACAGCTTAAGGTTTATAAGTTTACACCTAATGCCATTTATAGGCAGACACAGCATGCAACTTAAACATGTACGATGACATTATATTTTTAAAATTAAAAACTAAGTATGAGAAAATATAAATAAAAACTGATTAAAATGGATTTGTAAATAGATATTAGTAAGAAACTGACATTACAAATATTATAATTAAAGTATTGTAGTTATTTTATTTCTAAAAATCTCTTATTCAGGGTATATCTCTTACATGCTACAATTTAACTTTATTTTACAGGCAGAAGAAGCCGGTAGAATATCAATAAGACAATACCAGTTGTCCAAAATGCTTGGTGACGACAGCCTCGCAGCACGGAGCAGATTATATTCAGCATTAGCGTTCTCACAAAAGGGCAATCTTAAAATAGCGAGGCATATAGTTAGGAATGTAGCAGCGTTTGCTAGAGAGACACACGACAATCGTCTGAACAGAATGTGTCAAGGTGTTTGGGCAAAACTTAAGTATTTAAAAGACATAACAGTGAGTTGTTAAGCAATTTAGTTAGTCCATTCAAACAGGATATTGTGGTCCATACACAAGTATACAAAAATGTCAATTGGGAATTAAAATGTAACCAGCTATATTCCTGATATGAAAATTACTGGGTACAATAAGTAGGCTATAAATCATCGACTAACAAGTTTTGACAGGTTTTGTCTAAAACTGGTTCCCAAGAAACACACAATGTTGTGTATTCAACATTTATAGTGTCAATTGTTTAATAATTCAATATACATATCTAATGCAGCAATGTCTGTAAATCAATACTATATAACTGACCCTAGTGAATTCATCTTTCATAACTTTTTAAATATTTTATATTATGGGTATAGCAGTTATTTTAAAATGTAAAATACTCTTTTATAGAGAACCGGATATACAATCTTATAAATATTGGGTCTAACTGGCTGATGCAGTCTCTAATTGTAGCCGTAATCACTGGTGCATTTAGGTTAGAATCGCCATTCCCGATAATATAAAGATCTGATATTTAACAACATCAACAAAATTACTCCACTGCGAAATCATTGCTCAATACTAATACTAGAAAAAAATTATATAGAAAAATATGAGCTTTAGTTTTTCTTCCTAAAGACTTGAGTCTTCGAGGTCTTAATTTGAATATTCGTAATTATGGTCGCAGTCAAGCTGAACTTGTGTTCAGCTTGATTTGTTATTTGAGTTTTTTATAAAGATCTGGAGCCTTCAAAAAAACCTTCGAAACTGTTTGGATTTAGAGTCCATCTCTCCCTGTCTCTCGTCAACCAATAGACGTCCATTGTTGGACATAGGCCTCTTCCAAGGACTTCCACACTGCACAATCTTGTGCCGCCTGAGTCCAGCAACTCCCCGCGACTTTTCTGTCCATATAATTTATCATCAGAACTCAAAAAGAAAGAAAAAAGACTAGACGCCTAAAAGTTTCAAGAGACACAAATTTTTCTGTGATTTGAAGTAGTGTAGTTTAAAAAGTTAATTAAACTATTCCATCTATAGAAAAGTCAAAGATTCGAGTCCTTTATAACAGTACTAAAATAACGTATACATACAATAAAGTTATGCTATCAATTACCACAACAAGAGTAATCTTTTTTGCAAGATTAAATAAAATTAGCTTTTGTAGAGTGAAATTTAGCCGGTTAAACCCAAAATTTATAAAGTTAATATAACCGGAAATTATACATAGGTTTTGCCAAATGTAAGGTCATATTCCTCGCAATTTTTTACCATTCAATTTGCCAATACGCTTTTCAATATTGAATTGGAAAGATTCGTTTTTAAATGGAATATGGATACAGGGTAATATGGGAGCATGATGCCTTGAGAGGAATCAGATGGATCTGATATATGATATACTGTGTATAGTGCCTGTACCCTTTAACGTTACGAACGTGCTCCAAGAGGGTAAAAATAAAAGGTTGTCAATAGTGTAAATCAATCAATAATTATTCATCCTCATAAACGAATTTTTTTGTACTACGCAATCCGCAAAATTTTGTTTCCGCACGAGAGTTGCAACATTTTGATTCTAAAGCCTTATATCCATTTGAGCAAGCTCCGGTGGATGAGCGGCTCATTTGGCCCAGTCGCTCAAGTGGCGGGAGCATGCTCAGGATGAGCCTGCATTTCGGTTTTGGGACGCGCTCAAAGGGGCTCAGTATTCGCTCGGCGCTCAGTGTGGACGGTTGTTTTTAATTATAGATACTAGAATACAAATATCTTATTGCTAAAGAATCATCGTTTGGTTGTGTTCACGCATTAACGTATATTTCTTTTTAATTTGCGGTATGATCAATGAAAGTAAAAATTTAAAATAATTTAAGATCAATCCTTGGCATTGTTTTAAAGTAATAAAATGGTTCGTTATCTCTTTTAAAAGTCAATTTACGAATTATATCAGCAGAGTTCTTTTCCGATGACGATATATTACTCTCACCACCTTGTTGGTTTTCTCTTTATGGCACTGTGAATGATTATAAATGCCGTAGCCGAGCATATACTGAGCAATCTGAGCACAGCTTTTTTAATATTGAGGTTTGTTCGACAATAACTTTCATTTTGTTTCTCTGGGCACGCTCAGGCGAATGAGCGGCTCATACGCCTTAGCATTAGAATGAGCTTAAGGTAACTTATAAAACACAATAGTTTTATATTATTCTTTAAATATAAGTTAACAAGAATAATTAGGTATTACTTCCTTTTTATTCATTATATTTTTTGTGTTAAACTTCCGAGAGGCGCTATTATTTTCGTTAAAATTATGTTACTGTTTTATTTAAAATAAAAATGTTATCATTAGCAGATAGTACAATAATGCAAAGACTATTAATAAAATATGATAAAGCATTTGTATATAGTACTAAAAATAAAAAGGGACCTAACTGACCTTAGACACTACAATGTGAACATTTTGGGCGGAGCAAAGTTATTACACGTCAAATTTAATAAACGGTATAAACGTTTATAAACGGCGGCAAAAAATTGTTTCTTTAAACAACGTTTATAAACATCTGAAGCTTGTACCAATTCCTTTACGCTTTTTGGACTGTTAGCTCTACGTTAGTTTTATTTTGTAGAGCTTGTCTAATTGGTGAAATGTCGCGCCCCTCTACTTATTTAGTTGATATAAATGTATGAGAGCTAAAGTTTATAATGACGTTTATCTCTGTGAGGTATCAACTGTTGCGTGATTTACTATCTGTTTGCGAACGTTGTGGTCGACTAGTACAATAAATCTGGCAACGCGCTCTATATGATGTAGCGCTGGCTTATTGTATGAAACAAGATGTCCGCTTTCTCGCGTATTCGGAGAAAATGAAATTAAAAATATTTCAACAACAATTAATACCAAGTACCATGTCGTTACCAACTAATTACCCAAATTAATTAAACCAAAGACAATTGTATTTTTTTTTTCGAAAATACGAGATTTGGTGGCGTTATTATAGCTTAGAACGAGCTCTCAACGCATCAAAACACGTTAATAATCGTAATTTATTTTGTATGAGAAAATTTAGCGCCATACAACAAATATTTGAAAACCCCTAATTCTCCGCTCAAAGTGTGATAGCATAGTGTGAAATTAATTCCGTTTAAGATATTATTATTTTCAAGTAATCTAAACTAAGGCATAAAGCTGAAGAGTTTTGTTTTTTTTTGATTGGTTGAACTCGCTAATCTCAGGAACTACTGGACCGATTTAAAAAATTCTTTGAGTGTAAGATAGTCCATTTATCGAGAAAGCCTAAGACTATATAACATCACGGTAAGATGAATAGTAGAGGAGCAGCAGTAATTTATACGGCAAAACATTTGCCGGTTCAGCTAGTGATCTATAGTTTTGGTAATATTATAGTTGTGTGCATTATCTGACAGCTTTATGCAAGGCTTTAAAGTAAGGTCTTTTTTTATATTTAGTTAATAAAATGACAATACACCAAATTAATGATTTCAACTATGTAAATAGATCGTACAGTTTTTATGAATAAGAGAGTCAGGTGTATTATTTTTAATCATATAATGATGATTGATCGTGATTATTTCTAAAATAACTTTGTTGTTTATCATAATACTGTTATTAAAACATCTAAGGTTCTAATATTTTGTGTAGGTTAATATTTAAAAACGTGAAATAAAATTGTTATTTTTATATTGTGAACTTTTAGTTTAAGGCTAAGAGCGTTTTAGGTACTAAAATATAAAACCAGTTTGGAATAAAAATCTATCGTCTTAATCATATACATTTTTTTGGTTTTGGAAACAGTCAAATATGTTTTGTTTCATTGTAATAGCGGAAGTGAGGTTGACCTGCTTTGATTGATTTCCGACTAATTTTTTGGGAATTTAAACTATCGTGAGTGGTATTCATAATTAATGTGTAGAAACCGGCTATACTCACGTCTTATTTTAACTAGAAACTAGTCGGGTTCATCCGTTAAAATAAGACGTGAGTATAGCCGATTTCTATACATTATTTTTTTGTGACTTGGATCCAGTGACCTTTTTAATATCGTCTGTGCTATGTTGATATTTTTACGGCGCTGTTATCTGCTGCAGGGTTGCCACTTTCGTCACGTTTTAAGATTATAAAATTATATTTATAAATTTATCGCTATTTGACCGATATGCCGTTCATCATTCTTCTGCTCTTATCCTTCTCTAAGTTGGGGTGGCACAACATGTTATAAACATGTCAAATGATTTGGCTGCGTATTTTACGATCGGCCGCTTGCCTGAAATCAATTTATCTTATTCATATTACACGTCGTTAAGAAAAGAAGGGTGGTCTATTCTATTCAGCCGTAAACAACTGGGCGAGTCAATTTGAAAATGAGGGTGGTCTGTTCTATTGTTCTAATGACATCTGTTAATTAAAAAAAAAGTATTGTTAAGTATTCGAATGACATATCTCAACAATTTTATTCTGCGGATATATTACTCGTAGGATCGATTTCTCGATTTGATAAAAAAAGAAATTGCTTAAATAAATAAATAAATATATGGGACACTTATACACACGGTCGTCCGTCCCCAAAGTAAATAACTTAATACTTGTGTTATGGTAGACAGACAACTGGTGAATATATACTTATATATTTTTTAAATACATACTTAAATGCAAATATACACCCAGGCTCAAAGACCAACAAATTCATTTATAGAAAATGTTGGCCCTTGGCGGGAATCGAACCCGCGACCCGCGGATTTGAAGGCAGGGTCGCTACCCACTGCTCCAATGGGCCAGTTTATTTTCATAATAGCTTAGGCTCTTACACTAAGGTTTTTGAGATCTTCTGGTAAGTGTATAACACAAGTGGTGTTAGAAGACCTCGCTCTTCTATAACATAAATTTACAATATATAGAGCATATTTAAAAATAATCATAACAAAAATAGAATAACAAAAGATTTGATTCCATTTTATTTACTGTATAAATTCCGTTTGCTGCCTACTCTCTGAATTCATAAAAAAGATCATTTTTATACACATTATAGATATGGAAAAAAATTTGTTATATATTAATAAAAGTGCAATTGTTGTAAATAAAAGATTATTATAAACATACTGTATTTTATTATCAATTTAAAAGCACAAAATTTAAAAACTATGATAACAAAAATATGGCCTTGTGGCGCTAGTAGTGTATTATCTGTATAAAATTATACTTAATCTGTACAGATTTTATGCTCTGTAAGTTTGTATTACAGTTTGTGTTAAAGCTTAATATGGTAACCATTGCGTATTTAGTGTTTGTTTTTACCTTCACCAGAAAATATTGCTATAATTACTTATTTATACTGACTAGCAATAAGATCTGCCTATTGCACGATTAATTGTGCTTAAATTTTTTTTTATTAAAATTTGAAGTACCCATAGGAATTGAACCTCGAATGAACACAATGCATTTATCTTATTTCCTAAATATTATAATATATTATATAACAGTACCTGGTGACGGAGCCTTACTTGGTAATTTTTTAAATAATCTAAAAAAAAATTGAAAAGAAAAATTAAAAAATAATAGGGCACGTGGGGCGGTCTAGAGAGGTGAAAATACCTAGGATCGAGCTAGGTATTTTCACCTCTAGACCGCCCCTTCCCAAATGGACCACCATGACTTTATGTTTGACAGCAAAAAATTGTGATTGTATTCAACGTAAATTTCAAGAAAAATTTTAGAGCCCGAAAACAGGAATAAAAAAAACATTTTTTTAAAATTAAACTTATTTAGATCGATTTTTCTCCCCCAAAACCCCTACATGCTGAATTTCAGTAAAATCGTTAAGAGCCGTTTCCGAGATAACGAATATACATATATACTCATACAAGATTAACTCATTTAAATATTAAATACACTTTCGCGATAGCATATGCAATAATATTTTTAAATTGGGTCATATATATAGTGCTTATTTAGGGTTACCATAATAAAAAACTTATGTAAAAGAATGTGAGTAAAAAAATTAGTAAAAAATTTATTTTTTTTATACTGTAACTATTATTATTTTATATTCGCATAAAGTTGTTAAAACTAATACAAAAAATAAGATAAGATGGCGGTATGTAACAACGGCAGTTAATCGCTAGTCTAAATTATATATAAAAGTATTAATAAATTATTCCTTAGAGCAAATAGGGCAAGCTAGCGTTCCCATGGGATCCCATGCGGGTAGAACTTTGGCTTCCTGCTTGAACACACTCAAAACTTCTTCCGGTACATATTTTTTATCTACAACCACCTGGAAATGAAAAAAGCATTAACTCATTGATTGCATTTCATTATGTATGAAATAATATCGCCTTAAGGAGAAAAGAAAAACAAAGGCCCTTGTTGTTTGTTAAATAGTCTTTTTTTAGTTTTTTTTCCATATATTGCGAGTTAAGCATAAGAGACATTTTTTATTTTATTTATTTAAGTTTCAATACATTAATAATATTTACAATACACTTCGTATCCTACACTTACTTCTTGTCTTACATTGCGGACATTTATTTAAAACTTTCACTTTTTTTAATTTTGTAATACATGATTTTTGAATAACTATTACCGTTTTATTTAAGGAAAGCTTTAAATTTTACCGTTTTAGTACTACTTTTTATTGCTGCTCCTCTCCTATTCTATATATCTTAACGTGATGTTATATAGCCTTCCTCGATTATTGGACTATCTTACACTGAAAGAATTTTTCAAATCGGTCCAGTAGTTCTTGAGATGAGCGCGTTCAAACAAACAAGCTCTTCAGCTTTATATATTAGTATAGATTTGAATAAAATAAATTTTATAGTTTACCTCAAACACAAATTCCCTAAACCAGGGCTCGGTGAGTAGGAGATAGCCCTTATCATACTCTTTGTCGCTGTATGAATTTTCAACGCGGAATTTCTTCGGGTTCCCTTGTTCCTGTTGACATGGGGTACAACGGTAAACAAACAAAATCTATTTTGACTTCCACTATCCCACAGCTGGGCATAGGACTCCGTATTTGTTGAGTTTTGGAGCTAAGATCTACCACGCTGCTCCAATGCAAATTGATAGGTTACACATATCCCCAGAATTGTCTAGAAATATGCTTTCCTAACAGTATTTTCCTTCACCGAAAAGCGGTGAAGAAATCATAAGTACAATATAACATAAATCATAAGTACAATAACGGCCTGTTACTATCTCACTGGGCTATGACAGCTCACACTTTAGCTATGATAGCCCAGCGGTAACACCGTGCGACTCTTTCAAGGAGGTCACGGGTTCGAATCCAGGCAGACACCAATGAGTTTTTCTGTAAAAACTTGTGTCTAATGGATAATTGCAATTTATCACACGCTTTTCGGTGAAGGTAAACATCGTGAGGAAACCTGTGTATCTCTAGAGAATTCTGGAGATATGTGTAACCTACTAAACATTGGAGCAGCGTGGTAGGTCTTAGCTCCAACCCTACTCTCCAGAAACTGAGAGAAGAGGCCTATTCTCAGCAGTGGGATAGTAACAGGCCGCTACTTACTTTACTTTTTAATAACTTTATACTCACATCTGTTCCCACAGCTGTGAACACCATGGCATGAGTCATACACGAGTCCCCATAGAGTAACCTATCAGCCTTGTTTAGTCCAATTTGTATGTCCGTGTTGAACACCAAGCGATAGTCGTGACTGGAAATATTAATAACAATTTTGAAAAAGAACATTAATGCCGTGTGGTATCCGGTAGAATAGACCACCCTCATCTCTCACCGATGTGTCGTCAAAGGCGATTAAGGTACGTTGAACCACCGTGTGGTATTCGGTTGAGTAGAATAGACCACCCTCTTTCTTACCGAGGTGTCGTAAAAGGCGACTAAGGTAAGTTGAACCACCGTGTGGTATCCGGTTGAGTAGAATAGACCATCCTCATTTCTTACCGAGATGTCGTAAAAGGCGACTAAGGTAAGTTGACGTCAGGCAGGTGGTCGCTTTAAAGATCAATGGCCGTACCCACTTGCAATAGTGTATAACGTGTTTATTTGTAGTGTTTTTTTTTATACAGGAAAAAAATAAACCACTTATGGGTACCGCCCGACGGGAACAGGTGACGATGACTAAAAGAACCTGTGTGCTTTGAAATATGCTGTGTATATAACGAGTGTGCTGTGTATTTTCAATACATTTTTTTAAACTTTAAGAACATTGAATGATGCCAAACTTATCTAATACGTTCAAATTATCATTTAATGTCGCATCGATACCACTCTTATAGAAAAATGGGAGAGAGAGAGAAGTCAACTCACGCGTCTAAGTCTTCGAGGCCATTTTTTCTCTCAAATCTCTTAGAGACCTCACTCCCGAACCAGACCGCTTCCCCACATTGTATACTGTCTTTGACTACTCTGAAATTCAAAATATTATTTATTCAACTAAGGTAAGTGCACTAGTAATTGACCATGTACTAGTAGTTGACCGTTTTGTATGAAATTTTAAATAATAAGCCTTTTGTTTGTTGTAGCTAATAAAAAATATTAATTACTAATATTAAATTTTAAATATTGAACAATGGGCTACAGTTCTGAGCTTTTGGGCAGTTGTTAATAGATTGTTTTGTTTGTTGTAAAAAAGAGTAAATTAGCGGCCTGTTACTCTCCCACAGCTGGGCATAGGCCTCCTCTCTTCGTTTTTGGAGAGAAGGATTGGAGCTAAGACCTACCACGCTGCTCCAGTGCAGATTGGTAGGTTACACATATCTCAAGAATTCTCTAGAGATATGCAGGTTTCCTCACGATGTTTTCCTTCGCCTAAAAGCATGTGATAAATTGCAATTGTCATTAGAATTATTTTTTATTAGCAACAACAACAAGCTGTGATAGCCCAGCGGTAACACCGTGCGACTCCTTCGAGGAGGTCACGGGTTCAAACCCGGGCAGACACCAATGAGTTTTTCTGTTGAAACTTATGTGTCTAATTGATAATTGCAATTTATCACACGCTTTTCGGTGAAGGAAAATATTGTGAGGAAACCTGCATATCTCTAGAGAATTCTGGAGATATGTGTAACCTACCAATCCGCATTGGAGCAGCGTGGTAGGTCTTAGTTCCAATCCTTCTTTCCAAAAAAAAAACGGAGAGAAGAGGCCTATGCCCAGCAGTGGGATAGTAACAGGCTGTTGCTAATAATAAATTCTTTCAGTGTAAGATAGTCCATTTATCGAGAAAGGCTATATAGAATCACGATAACATGAATACGAGAGGAGCAGCAATAAAAAATAGTTCGCAAACGGCATAAAGCTTTCTTTGCGTGCGCTAAGTAAACGGTGAAAGTTATTCAAAAATCATGTATGACAAAATTGTTCCCCTCTAAAAATTCTAAATAAAAGTCCGCGACTGCACATGTCTAGCTTTTAAGGTTAACCCACTTTAACCAGTTTTATGATTCTTAACATACTATATTACAGTTTTAATCTTACCACGCGGGCGTAGCCTCTGGCGATTGCTAGTCATACATAAAATCTATGTAATTGATCGTGTCTGGATTTATTTTCAGGTTTTTCCTTACTTTCATAACAATTAAATAATAATTAATTCCGATAAGTAAATATGACAACGATAAAAGTTTTAAATATTTAATGGTGCATATTTCCAAACAAAATGAAATATTTCATTTAAATTTTTATATAAATGAACACTAAGTTCTTCATATATATTTTCATTAACACTCATAACACACTATAAGTTACTTTATATATAGCTATTTACTTTATAAGGGTCTCGATCGGCTGGTTGTTGTAAGCAGTTTGTCTCCCCCCTACCATGTTCCCGAGACACTGGAGCGTGTATAAATGTCCAAAAGGATTAGATTCCCGCGGGTCACTCACAAGGCACACCTACAAATACATAAGATAATGTATAAAAAAAAATTGTGCTATATATATATATATATATATATATATATATATATATATATATATATTTAATATAGGGGACACTTACACACATGGTCGTCCGTCCCCAAAGTAAGTAACTTAATACTTGTGTTATGGTAGACAGACAACTGGTGAATATATACTTATATAATTTTAAACACATACTTAAATACAAACATACACCCAGGCTCAAAGACCAACAAATTCATTTATAGAACATGTTGGCCATCGGCGGGAATTAAACCTGCGACCCGCGGAGTTGAAGTTCGGGTCACTACCTACTACGCCAACGGGTCAGTCAAAATATATACTCAATATATGTACTTGCATAGAACTTATTGATCTATTCAATGTACAACCAACAATAGATACTTTTTATTTATATTACAATATTCTAATCTCATTATAAATGTTTTATTAATTACAGATTATCTTCCTCCTGCCCTTATCCCACTATAAGTGTTACCCACTGTTTTACGATCTAATTTTTTAAAAATAAAACCTTGCCCCTAGCTAGATCGATTTTCCTCCCCCAAACCCCCTACATGCTGAATTTCAGGAAAATCGTTGGTGCCCTTTCCAAGATTTCGAAAAAAAATGTAGGTATATATATATATATATATACATACAAGATTAACACATTTAAATATTAAAGATTACATTAAAGTCATTAAAATCAAAATAATAATAAGAATTTAAACATTACTTTTTCTGCAGGCGGCCGGTCGTAAAATACGGAGCCAAATCATGTGACACCATGATATCATGTTGTCCCGATCCCTCTTAAAGTGGGATAAGGGCAGGAGGTTGATAATAGTATGGGAATTGACTTACCTTCTCGTCAACATTGAATAGCGGCCGCACATGTTTTTCGTAGAACTCTTGCGGCGTTAATGATCCAAATGTGTTGTACACTTTTTCTTTATTATAAAATTCATAAGTGAACTTTTCTGGTGGGATACCTGGTGACAAGTTAGGTGAGGTTTAAATAATAAAAGTAAAGTGAGGCTACAATCCCACTGCTGGGCATAGGCCTCCTGTGTTCGCTGCTCTGCTGCTCCAATGCGGATTGGTAGGTTACACATATCCCCAGAATTCTCTAGAGATATGCAGGTTTCCTCACGATGTTTTCCTTCACCGAAAAGCGTGTGATAAATTGTAATTATCAATTAGACTCATAGGTAGGTTTTTTTATAGAAAAACTCGTATCCTCTCGATCCCTAATCCCTCGATCTAAGTATAAAAATGAAGATAATTATATATATATATATATATATATATACACACACACACACACACACACACACACACATACATACACTAGAAGTACTTGTATCTGTATAATTATATTAATTACCTAAACATGTTGCAACGATATTATAGATGACGGTGACCTGCTTGTTTATGGTGCTCTGTAGTTCTTCATCGGAGGCCTTCGCAGCCACCTTATCGCGTAACTCTTTGGCATATTCTCGTAACTATAATAAAACATTTAATGCAGTTTATACATCAACGTGCCATTTTTTTAAACAAAAGTTAAATGATAATATAACCGGATACCGCATGGTAGGCCAACTTGCCTTAGCCGTCTATTACTTAAATATAGTCAATATTGCTATGACAGTTATATCAATCCAATCCAACATGGTGGAAAATATGGCGGCAAAAACGTTGAGCGTCCTGCGGACCGCTCGTGTCTGGAAGGATGTAGGTTGTTTTCTGAGATGTTGCGAAATGTAATCATCCATTACAACTATAGTAAAATATTTTTTTTTTAATCAGAAGTGGGATGATAGATGACCATAATTATTAATAATTCATTCTTAACTGCTCTAGTCACTGAGCTGGTGAAGATATAATCTATAGTTTATGTATATCTCTCTAAACTTTTAGCTTAGAGAGATATACATAATATATCCCTATAGATTCCAAGTGCTTTCGCACTCACTGTTATTTTACATTTGTTTTATAAGTGCGTTCATATATTCATAATTTAAACTGACGGAATCAGGTAAACATTAAAATTCAAATGATCCTTTATACAAGTAAACTTGTAAACAAGTGTTATTTAATCGTCAACTCTACTGCTAGTTCGCAAAGCTGTTCCTACCGAGAATAGCCAGCAAAAAAATCGGCAACATTTCTTTCGCATTTGTCTAGTTTAGTATTACTTAAGTTTATCAGAAGTGGGATGTTAAATTACCAGTCATTCACTAACCCAGTCCGCCGAGTCCAGTACTCGGCGGTCACTGAAAATTTAGGGCAATTTTGGGGCTTTGCTCCAATTACAGCTGAGTGGTCACCACTGTACAAATCTTTACATCTTTAATATTTAAATGAGTTAATCTTGTAAAAAAAATATCGTTTTATCCCTGTTTTCGGGATCTTAAATTTTTTTAATTTACGTTGAATACAATCACAATTTTTCGCTGTCAAACGTAAAGTCATGTTGGTTCATTTTGGAAACGGGCGGTCTAGAGAGGTGAAAATACCTAGGATCGAGCCCCACTAGCCCTATTATTTTTTCATTTTTCTTTTTTTTTTACATCATTTTAAAAATTACCGTGCAAAGCTCGGCTACCCAGGTACTATATACTTAAACTAACTAGGTAAGGTTAATTGTTAGGTTTAAGATTATTTTACTTATTGGTATTTTGTATTTGTATCGTGGTGTGAGAACAAATAAAGTTTTTTCTATTCTATTCTAACATACCCTTAGTAATTGGGCGGGGGAAGAGAATATCTCCCATTTATTCTATTTTCTACATATCTCTTTCCATCCTCTCATTCACACTGCTCCCGCGTTTAGTGTTATTTCTCTTACCTTTGTTTTAATAAGCGCGTTCATATGTAAGCTACGTCTAGAACTGAATGTCTCAGGGAAACACTTCTTTGGCATTAGACCATATTTATTGACTAGATTGACTATCATATCCCATTGGCCTCCATCATTTATGGGATCCTACAACCATTAACAACAACATATAAAAACATCAGACTTAGCTTTTCGTAATTAACTTAAAAGCTAGACATATGCTGTCGCAGACTTTTTTTGAGAAGTTTTAGAGGGTAACAATTTTGTAATACATAATTTTTGTATAACTTTTACCTTTACTTAGCGCACGCAACGAAAGCTATTTTTTTATTGCTTTCTGCTATTCATTTTAGCGTGATGTTATATAGCCTATAAGCCTTCCTCGATAAATGGACTAACACTGAAAAAATTTTCAAATCGGTCCAATAGTTCCTGAGATTAGTGCGTTCAAACAATCAAACAAACAAACAAACTCTATAGTATAGAAAAAATATTTATATTTATTTCTCAGACATGTTTTTAATAAAACGCACATATTTCGTTCATAGCATATTTTTATCTTAATAATTCATTTAACCCCCTTAAAGAGCGTAATACGAGAACCCTACAACGCGTTTTCCTATAACACGGAATCTATTTACCGCGTTATAGAGGGAGTGACTGTATCTGGTATCGTCTATTGCTATACACGACTTAACATTAAACGTGTATTTGCACACGCTCTTTAAACAAAACTTCATAAAATATTTATCTTATCTAGTTAGGTAATAAAACTGAAACAATATCTTCATTATAAATATTTAATATGATATTTATAGTCTTGCCGTGAGTGCTCTCCATTTCAACGACAAACTAAACAAAACATTTATGATATGTACCGATATTTCATTGAAAATTATCGCAACACGAATATTTAATCGTAACACTTTATATGAGCTGTAACGGTCTGTTAGTATCCCATCGCTGGGCATATGTCTCTTCGTTTTTGAAAAGATTTGGAGCTAAGTTACCTAAGCTCCAATGCGGATTGGTAGGTTCCACATATCCCTAGAATTCTCTAGAGATATGCAGGTTTCCTCACGATGTTTTTCCTTGCTTGCTTAATAAATTGCAATTATCACACTAACTAATGAGACTTAGAATTTTGTTGAATTGAATATATTACATTTTATTTTTAATTCTTTGACATGTAATTGATATAAAAATGTATTTTGGTTATTTTAAGCAAAATTATAATTCTGTACTACAAATATTTTTATACCATAAATCACTTCTGTAATAAAATTTTAATGACAAATGGGGGGATCAGAATCAAAAATAGCTAAATCCTAAAGTCATTATCAAATTCAGCTAATTTTAAATATTTGTATTACAGTTTGCAGGAAACGTAAAGATTGTTATTACTAAAATTCACAGTGATTAAATCTGTGTTTAATATTTTTTATTTGCAGACACTCCGAGAATTAAACACATAAAACAAACTTTTCATTTTAATTAATTTTAATTATTTTGGATATAGCTAGGTTTTATTCTAACCCCCTCAAATATTGAATGCTATACATGCCTTTAAGTGACGTGTTTTTAACAGAAAAACTCATTGGTGCATGCCCAGGGTTTGAACCCGTGAAACCTCGAAAAAGTAACGGCTTCACCGTTGTACAGTTTATTGTTTTTTGTTAACTAAGAATATTCTAGAATTTACCTTCAATAAGAAATTAACTAAACGTCCATCTAATTCCTCCCCTTGCTTCGCGGTAACAACAATATTGTTGAGCCAGTAATGCGACCTTTCAATTTTGTCCCAAAAGAAAAGGTAACTGAAAAAAAAAAACAAAATCCAAATGAAATAATATTAACATATCATTCGCCCGTCGTGTGGTATCCGGTTGAGTAGAATAGACCAACCTCATTTCTTACCGAGGTGTCGTAAAAGGCGACTAAGGTAAGTTCACCTAGGTACTATACTTCATTTAAATAAACAAGTGCTTTTGAATCGTCAATTCTACTGCTGGTTCGGAAAGCTGTTCCTACTGAGAAGAGCCAGCAAGATACTCGGCGGTTGCTATTTTAAAAATAGAATTCTTATTACCAGTTACATTTAGTTATTTGTTTGTTGTTTTTAACTCTTAGCATCATAACATTGTTCACTTAGCGTGGCTTTAGATTAGATTTAGATAGATAGATAGTGTGGCTAGCGATTTACACTTTGATTGAGATTCGCTCTACTCGTCGCGTCGCAAATCTGTTAATGTAGCTGCAGCCTAATACTTGTCTTTCATGTACTCACCTTTGTGAGAATTCAAACTCTTCGAGTCCATACTTCTTCATAAATGGCAATCGGATAACATTGAGAGCCGCAAACAGCCAGCATCTTCCAGTATTCTCTTGGTTCGTCACCGGCTTACCTTCAGATTCAACCTGATGAAAGGTCATATTGAGATAGTAGCATGCTTCATTAAAAATGTTGTACCTACTTGTGAGATAAGACATACTAATTATTTTGATTTGATCAGATTCAATCAAATCAATATAAGTACCTGGTTGACTAACCCTTGCTCGGTAATTTTTAAAAAAAGAAAAAAAGAAAAAAAAAAAAATTGGGTAGGTGGGGCTGGATCCTAGGTCAATTGATCGATTTTTATTTCTAGAGACCACCCGTTCCCCAAATAAGCTACGCTCACTTGACAGTTTTCGGCAATAATAGCGTTTTATATATTCAATTGTATTTTTTAATGCCCAAAAACAGGGATAAAACGATTTTTTTTAATAAAACCTAGATAGATCGATTTTTCTCCTCCACAAGCTCTACATGATAAATTTCACGAAAATCGTTGGAGTGGTTTCCGAAAATAGAAAAATAAAAAATATATATACACACATACAAGATTAACTCATTCAAATATTAAAGATATTTATTTAAATAAGCTCTTTCATACATTTTTGAATCGTCCAGGAGCAATATGATTAATGAAGCTACAACTGGTTAGGTTACTCTTACTGAGAAGAACCAGCAAGACACTCGGCAGTCAATCTTTTAAACATTTTCAATTTACATTATTTACCCGCAGTCATCAAGTGAAGTCAAGGGGTTTTCATATGCAGGCATTTTTATCATCCAAATAATCTTCAATTTTATATGCTTATTTATAAGCATATCTCTGTTAAGATTGTGTTATTTGTACTAACATGTTATATGAATGACTAATATAAGATTGAAATTGAAATTATTCTTTATTCGAGTTACCTTTACAAGGACTTTCATATAATCAGATATCAATGAAACTGTCACTATTGAAGAAAGGTGCTTTTACCAAAAGCTAGAATTTAAATGTAACTTATTAAATTGTGCTTGCTAAATAAATAAAGAACATTTAAATGTAACTGGATACATTATTAAAAAAAATTACAAATTAATCAGATGTACCATAATTAAGTTTCTATTATTAGAGTTGTTTAAAGGAAAATAAGCTAACATTACCTTAATATTATAAACATGCAATGATTGATCTGTTCTTTTTTTGCTGATAGCAACTTCAAATGGATCAAAACGGGTACAGGCATTCTGTGCCAACTCATTCTTGGGATCAGCATAAAAATTAGTCCTCAACTTATCTAAGTTATCAAGGCTCAATGGACCTGAAAAGTTTTGTAAATATATTATTTATTAAGGACACAATCGATACAATATTTAAGTTAATTATGCTTGTCTTCGGATAAACACATACATTCATGCTCAGAATATCTCATAACAATTAGCGAGAATGTACTGTTTTTTAATGAAATATAACATTATAAATCTTATCTCAAATAGTCTACGAAATTGCAGTTTCATAACTTTATTTATTACATTACGTATTTATATTGATAAATAAATATCATTTGCATTCCTTTGTTCTAAAATTACTTAAATATTACAGTAACGTTGTCGTTTATTTTTTACTACTATAAAAACGTTTTATAATACGACTGGCAATGTAACTAACAGTATAATTTAGAATTAAAGGTAAAGGATGAATAAATCATTTGTATGAGATATTTTGTTCCATACTAGCTAACTACTGAAAGGAAACTATTAAAATTTAAAATTTTACTTACTGGAAGACATAACTATGGACGAAATTCTAATTTTATAATACACTTTACTTCTTAACAAACTTTGATGTAAAATGGATTTAAATGAATGGAAGATCATTTAACGTAAAAGTATAAATTAATATTTACTACTAGTATGTACTATACAAGACACGATTACTCGACCTAAATTGACAACCATAGATTATAACAGATATTCTTCTAAATATAATCTACTCTGTGGAATATACACCTTCATATAAGATGGATACGGATGTTTTTAAAATAGTTTAATTCCTCAAACTACAGATAGCGCTGATTATATGTTGTCGTTTTCACACGGATCCAATAGATGACACTTAACTAAGTCATTTTTGTATTATTTTTTATTATTTCATATATATAAGTATCACAATCAGTTAATGAAAAGTTATTACTGAATGAATGATAATCAATAAAACCATTTATGTAAACAACAGTTGATGAAAGAAATGATTTTGATATTGCAATCTGTCTTGCCATCTAACACTTTTTATTGTCTTACATTTTGTCTGCAATTTATTCATTCGAAATTTTATAATTGGTATATCCTGTAGTGGTAATGGTTTCTTTCTTTTATAACAGCGGAATCTGCCAGGACCTGAAATTACAAATTTGTTAAACTAAGCTTAGTAAACTGTGGTAAGAATGTTATCATAATTTATAAAAGCATAATTATACATCATACTATTTGACCAGAAAATGCTAAATAAAAAATTTAAAGCCCATATATGTACTGATTCCTTATCAAATATATCACACTTTGAAGGACAAAGTAACTGATCTTTTCTGTATTACTGACTGCTTTGATAAGGCCAAAAACTATCAAAGGTTAATTGTCTTTTCTTTGCTAAGCCTATTATCAAAACATGTAACTAATTACCTGGAGAATTGATTAGTAACTGTAGAGGTTTATCGGTTATCTCTGGCTGTACTGGTTTTACTGATGTGGATGACATCACACAATCTGGATAATGTTGCAGCAAACCTATAATACAATAATTTCAGCATTACTTAAGCAAGTCCTTAATGTGAGAAAGTGATAGTATTCAGGCACTTTTTTTAGGTTATAGCTGTCAGTCAGATAAGATAAACTGGTAACAGCTTGATATCATCTGTGGATGTCACATATAATTCATAGTTTGTATAAATGTAAAAATCTTACTTATATTTAGTGTAGGTATAGCATTTAATGTCAAACGTCTACTAGGAAGTCTATATTGTACTTCAAAATGCCTGTAACATATCCGTACTGAGTGATATATATAATTATAGCCTTTTTTCTGTGTTGCAGTTGTAAGTACAGATTGCCACTGAGTACATCTTTCAATATGAGGATATTCCCACTTTGGAAATCGATGAAGAGGACCTGTAAAATAAGAAATTATTTATATCAGAATAATTTAATTAAGCAAAAATATGTATGAAAAATTGATATGAAAATTGTAAATATCTTATAAGTTTATCAATTGTGAACAATATAAGTAACTTATTCAATTTGTATCCATAATTACCTAAAGTGTATTTAAAATATGTTATGTATAATCTTATTATAAATAAAACATTTGGATTCTGTAAGGAAATAAATAAAATATTCCATGGTATTCCTCAGACAACTGTATCTATCAGGTTTAAACTAGATAAAAGTCTTTTTTAAATGAAACACATTGTGATAAGTGGTCACCAAGAAGGAGAAGAGATAAAAAAGTTCTGCATAAGCTCTGACTCAAAAAATATTTAAATTTACTCTTAGCTGTGTGTTACTATTCATTACGATCTCATGACTGTACTTTCGCTGGCCCTTGTAAACTGATAAGTAAATAAAATAAATAAATTAATGTAACGTACCATCAAGTTTACATCCAAAATAGCATTTTAAGTCAGCTTTTTTCGGCATATTGAAATAAGAAGAAAAGCTCGGTAATTAGATTAGCAGTATCGAATCTAATAAAATTAATAAGAAAATCCACATTCAAGCCAAGTCGTATAAATAGAATGAAAACAAACGAAAACACTATTGTCCAATGAAGCAAAATCTATAACGGAAAAAAACTAAAATGTTTTTACTATAGATTAAACACGTTATTGCCTTAAATCTTTTTAGTTCTTATCTAGAATCTCCCATTAACAGATGGCATTAAAGTTTTTTAATTCGAATATGATTTCTCTGTTGACATTTGACAGCGATCACAGACAACTATCAATCAAGACAACAACGATGATCAGCTGTTGATTGCAGACGAACAACAAAACGATCAACCGATAGTGTATGTAATGTAAAATAATATGAAATAAATATTTAAAAAAAACATTTCATTTGCCTTGCATGAATTTTTTGTTAATCTTGTCAAATACTAAATTATTATAATAATTTTTCAGCAATGTTTTTTAATATAAAATTTAATATATGATATATGAGTAGGTATTTATAATAATTATAGCACACGAACTTTTTGTATATAGTTTGTCTAAATATGTAAAAATATTTTTAAAAGGCCTTAAAAGATATGAATGAAAAAAAAATACACATGCTGCGTTGCGGGATTTTTCAAAATAGGCATTGAATTCATTCAATATTTATTTTATTTATTTAAGATTTATATTACATTATTAATCAATAACTTCTTTTATTTGTGTAATATAAAAATATAAATAAATTTACTTACTTTTATAGAAATAGCGAGGCAGGAGTTCACACTTGTAATAAGTAAATCAATACTTTCATCTAGCGCAGTAGCTCTATAGAGCCAACTCTGACAAGTGAATTAATTTAAGTTTAAATCGCCAGAGTGCGATTCTATTATGTAAATGTTTTTATAGTAATAGGTAGACCTAGTAATATCGTCGTAGTACTTAAAAATGGCATTAAAAGCTTACGAAGACGCTTGTATGAGAGCGGAATTATTTGGTCAAGCGAAACCAGATAGAGAAGAATTTTTATCAAAACATAAACATTTGGATGTGGTCGAGTTTGAGGAAGTGGATATAAAGACTACAGAGGTATTTCGGAATTATATTTTTAATATTGATTTTTTTTTTCACAATTCCAATAATTGATCGTAAACTATGCGGAAGACGTCATTAACTAAGTTTTCATCTCATTCGAATTTCGAATGTTCCGTACTTTCAGTCACTATTATTCAGCCTACAAAATGAGCTAAAATGTGAAGGTAAGAATGATGACAAAAATATATTTTTTTAGGGCTGACATACACATGTAGTGAAAAGCTCTTTAATTACAGAATAAAGAAAAAAAAACCATTTTATTATATGATTTCGATTAAATAAAAAAAAATGCCACATATTTAAAATTTTGTGTTATTGAAAGTATGATGACTATAAAAATAAATTTTAATCATAAAGAACTTAAAACGCTATTTATTTATTTTTATTAAAAAAATATAGCTTCTTTGACCTGGATCGGTACAAATATACTTATTCTAGTTGCGTTTTAATTATAATCAATAGTATCACTATTTTCGTTTTGAGCTTTGCGTTTGTTCATTCTATGAATATATAGGAATATATATCCTTTGATAAAAAAAAGTTCTATTGCTTGCGATCATCATCATTCTTCTGCCCATATCCCACTCTAAGTGGGGTCGGCAGAACATGTTATAAACATGATGGCACATGATTTGGCCAGGTATTACGACCGGCCGCCTGTTTGACGCCAACTTACTTTTGTCGCCTATTGAGTATTGAGGCACTTCGGTAAGAATTGAGGTTGGTGTATTCTACTTAGCCGTATACCACAAGGCGGGTCAACTTACCTAAGTCTCCTTTTACGAAACCTCGTAAGAAATGAGGACGGTTTATTCTACTCAGCCGGATAGCACATGGCATGAAATACAGAATAAAGTTTTTACAAATATAGAGAATTTGCTATTGATTGCTATAAGTAAATAATTTAAAAAATTGTTTTATAATCAATAGGTATAATATAGTTTATCGTATTTGTTACAGAATACTGCAATGTTAAGCGATGATTTAACACACACAGGTGGAGGTCTATCTGAATTAAATACTATACTAAATTCTACTCAAACTAAACTTAACCGTTTTAAGGTTAGTAACATTATAATAAATAAAAATATAACCATAATAAATTTTCTAGCGCCTGCGAAAGTTTTTACTTTACAAACCAATTTCTGAGTCTTACAAGTTAAATCTAGTAGAGCTATAGATACATATATTTTCAGAATTTAGTTAAATACGGCTTAAAATCTTTTTAAAAAGTTATCACAGTAATATAAGTAGAAAAAATACTATTTTGAGGACATTAAAACGGTATCTGTGTTGTGATATGTCGAATATAAGTTAATATATAAAAAGATATAATTTATATACCTAGAGTTTTATATACTTTCAGGGCGTCTGTGGTACTGTCACAAACTTCTTTCGTTTAAAATTATCTGCAAAAGACAATTTGTCGTATTCTAGTGAACCAAGTTACATTGGTCAAACGAATTATGACAAAGATTATGTGCCACCAAAAAACTCCGACGTTGGCTTTATAAATACAGGCCTTGGCCCCGACGACAATGAGATGACGCCGCGCGCGGCAAAAATCAAACAAGATGGCGGCGATATTAACGCTGCTCTGGCAGACTTGGAGAAGATGGAGGTCGTTGAAAATACATCTTTGTTGGGTAAAGCGGCGGTGATTGAACACCGGAAGCAAGTTTCGTCTCAAATGAATAAGTTAGATAACATGATACTGCAAGCTGAAAGGGCGGAAGTGTCTTTGAACAGTCAAAACAAGCAAATGAGATCTTTTCTTCGATAATGCAAAACGATGTAATTTTTTTGGGAGCCAAACTATAGCCAAATTTTATGCTAGTTACAAATTTATTTTCTCAATGCATAAGTTAAATTAATTTCTCCATCCACGATATATTCAGTTACAATGAATACGTAAATTTGGTGATTTTTTGAATATTTACGCTTTGAAAAGTAAAAAAAAATAAAATATTAAAAACAGCTAAAATATTGTAAAATTAAATATGATAGATATGGGGCACATTATTTAACAATTTTATTGCAAAGAAATTTAGTTATTTGGGTTGTTATGTGAGTTTTTCAATAGATAGACAATTAGTTTTAATTTAAAAATTTCAGTTATCAAAAAAAAAATTATAAAAATGTAAAGTTAGGTATTTTAACGTCTGATAAATCTATTTTAAAGTTTATAAAAGAGATTGTTTGTCTGGGTTTTTGTATTGTACGTAAACATTTTTAAACCTAGCTTTTGAATTGGAGATATTATGCGTTAGGTATACGTTATTTAGCTAGGAGTTTTTTTTTAACACCAAAGAAATAGACAAGAAGGCAGCTAGTTTTACACATTTCTATGATGATGAATACAAATAATCACCAAGCTTGGAAGGCGAGTTGGTGATCTAAGCATATATTCTGTATCGACGTTAAAGCTACTTCGTTATCGGCCATTTGATTTATCAATTATAGTTACATCGCGTTTTGCTTGGTCTTTGGTTTCGTTGTGCAAGTTTTTTTAACCCATACGATCGCGTCTGCGTAACGCCAATTTGTATGGCGCTGGATGCTGTTGCATCTTAAAAAATTAAGTATCGATATTTATATTTTCAAATATAAAAGTATATTGTTTAAGAAAGCTTAAAAATAAACCGATTTAACATTTTTTTAAAGATGATATCATAAGATCTTCAAAAAGTTATCTCACAGATAGTATAGCAGTTTTTTGATTACGGTTTAGTCGGCCTCGTTAAAAGTGAGCTTTAGTGTAATATTTTAATTTAAGATTTATAGATATATAGCGTTTTGACTTCTTATGAATATCGGGGTAGTTATTTACCACATTGAGATATATGTATGTAATTTTACGATCTTCAATTAGCAAGCTAGCTTTGCAACGTTAAGAATTATTTATCAAAACGTTTTTATTGTTCGTGAATAATGAATTATAAAAAATAGTATTTATTTACTTAATTCGATCTCCAAAAATATTACGTATTAATTAATCCAGCAAATATCCAATATATTTTTCAATTATTATGTCGTAACAATTATAAGAGATCACATAATTGTTAGTTATATATTCTGTGGATGATGTGGATACCGGTCTATATGTGTGAGCGAGTTATTTATATTATGTTGGAAAGTTTTACTTCGCAGTCTCTTTGTGAAGATAGACTTATAGAATCAGAATAGTCTAATTGTGTATCATGTTGTATTTGGTCAGGTTATATTTGTTACTGAATACAATAGGGTGTAACTACGTTCCAAAATTAAACAGTTAACAGATAAATACCTATTAAATATAATAAGCCGCGAAATCGAAACTTATTGATTGATTCATAAACGAATTAATAATTTACGATACGATACTAATGACAATACGTTCCTTGTAGTACAGTTTATAAACGAAAATATATTCAAGTTTAAATTAGGAATAATAATTGTTGTTAATCTGTAGCATAGAGTTATTATACCAATGTAGGGAAGCCAGCCCAAAATGTGCTCTATTACAATAAGCAAATGAGTTTTATTATATATCTCTTTTTTGCGTATTATTTCTAGCGAGTAGTTTGAAGATGTTTTAAACATAGAGTTATTAATAACTCTATGGTTCTTTTAATGTTCTAATTTTTTAAATTGAGAACGCGCCGTAAATTTTTCGCTGCCCATGTGTGATTAGACAAAAATAAGTATAAGAATCTAATCTTCTCTCTCATTTTTATTATTACGACAGTCACTTATAGGCCTGTATAATAAACTATGGTAGAGAAAGAGCGGGAAAGAGAAAGGCAGGTCTGTGAATGCGAGTGTCCACCAAATAACAAGAGTGTCTAATCACACATAAAAAAGAGAGACATATATCATTAGTAGCTTCATTTGCTTTTTTTTTATTGACACATTTTATTCTAGCTTCCGTACTCTAGTATAATATCTCTATGGTATAAAGAAAAATGTTTCAAATCTTATATAGTATAGTTATAAACAGTGTATTCTTTAATATATAGAGCTGAACAATGCCTTTAAATATATCCTCATCTTAAAAAATGGCTTAAGCGATCTTATATGGCTTATAAGTGTGATATTATTGTTATAATGTTTAAAACATTCTCAATTTTAATTATATATATTTCTTATAAGTACCAATAAAGGTGTAAATATGTAAAATTTGTTTTTTTATATCCTATAATCGTTAAAAAAAGGTTATTCGTAGATAATAGGCTAACTGTTTAACTCAGACCTCGCCTGCGGGGTACAAGGGCGCAGATCTGTCACCTCTTGTATATCACGCTAAGGGCGCTCGCCGCTCACACCTCCCTAGTCCCCGTTCTCGCCCAACCTCCGCGCATTTGCACCCCGCAAGCGAAGTCTGAGTTAAACGGTTAGCCTGTAAATAAAGAATTATTGCATAGACTTGATATTTCTTCAGCGCAGTCAGCAGTCCTAAGGTTATCCTGTTAAATCGAATAGATTCATCCCTAAGAGTTTGCTGTGGTCGGTTTATCAGATAGTACAGTAGTATGTTATATATGGACTAGCTGTGCCTGCGGCTTCGCTCGCGTGAAAATCAGTGTATGTAAATTAAAAAAAAATATTATTATTAATAAAAATAATAATTGAAATGTTAAACATAAAAGTAGTTATTGTGAGTTTACTATAACAGGTAGAGCCATGCTGTTGCAGACTTTTTTGTAGTATTTTTGTAGATCTACAATTCTTTTCTACATTACTTTAGTATATTTTTGTCGGCTTGTCAGATGAGTTTTTTTTAACAACTGCGCGATCTTTTTAATACAATTTATATAAAATCGTATCGTATAAATTATTTAAACCTTCCGGAAGAATTGCATTACCTTTTAGTAAAAACCGCAAAAAATCCGTTTAATAGACTTTGGGAAAATCTGTCACATACAGACTGACGGCTTTTGGGGACTCTCTTTTATAAAAAGTATATATTAAAACATTATCCAGTTCAATATTGAATATAATAATTATCTTTTAAGAAAATATTAATAAGATGTTACGAATACAATATTTTACGGTAAATAATAAACTTTGTAAGAATTTGTTTGTAATTCTTGAAAGTTGAACCTTCAATGACAATGGTCGAGGAAATAACGTCTCAATCGGATTTAACGAATGTTCCAATAATAACAAGGAAGTTTATCGCTATATTCCAGAATCAATACGCGAATTAAGAACATCAAAGATTATTATTCGGCATTGGCATGTCACGAGAAACAAGGGCACGCAAAAACAGGAATACACCAACCATGAAATAGCCAGTTATATAAGTGATTATCGTACCATGACCTATCAATCAAGTTGAGTTTGCCGTCGAAATGTTACATCTATTCCTTATTTCTCAGTTAATAGCCTTTGTTTCATGTAATCCATTTCATAAGTATCCATACGTATTTTTACTTGACGTTGGGAATGAAGAAATCGAGAAGTTTAACACAGAACAGATCAGACTGTCCATTCCTGGCGGGTCATTGGCTATAAGGTATCCCGCTGTTGGAGATGGTGATACGATTGGACATGTGAGAGTGAGTGGTATAGATTTTGGTACAGACTTAAAAGCCAGCATTATTCAAGGAGGCCCCGGATACAAGTACGCTGTATTTGTATTTATGGGTAACGCAGGCGTTCCGTATGATGCTGTAGTAACAATACAAACAATTCCCAATAGTGATACTGTAGTTAAAACATATTCTAATTTGAACAATGAAAATCCAGTAAGAGGTTTAGAAGATCCAAACGACAGCGCAGAAGATATGAGCGATGACTCTATCAAAAAGACTATGTATAGTGGAAATGTTAAAACCCAGGTAATGCAATCTAGTTCAAACGTTTATCGATATACTAATGACGATGCCAGCGACTCCAATGATTTTAAGAATAAAGATGCACAAGATTATGAAGATTTTCAAGATATTAAAAGAGTTGTTGATGATGAAGCGGATAATTATGATGATGCAGAGAAAAGTCAAAGTGTAGTAAATAGTGTTTATTCTGAAAACAGTGGTGACGACGTCCGTGTAGTTAATATTAATAGGAATCAGAATAGCATTTATGATGCTTTTAAGCCGCATTGGTACGGTGGAGTGCGATTTTATCCTCAAGCTGCTTTATATACACAGGACGGATATGATAAACAAATGTATGATACAAGCGATGAGGACGAAAAAGATGAACTCAATGATATAATGGGTGACAATAGTTATAAGAACAATAATAACGATATGAAAAATGATTACGCTTCACCTGTTGAATATAAAAAATAAAAAGCTTTAAATGTTAATTTATAATTAGTCATTTTCATTATTTTTCTTTGCCAAGTCACAATCATTATGTTATTTAATTATTATTTTTTATCATTTTAGATTTATTCCTAAGATATGTTGCAATTCTTTTAATTTTTTTTAATTTGCACTTTTCAGATCTATGATATATTGTTTAAGAACGAACCCAGGTGTTGTTTTATTCATTTTTTGTTTATAAAAGGTTATTTTATACAAAGTTTTAGCTTACTAATTGAAACATTGTTATTTTTGGGTAAAAAATAAGACCAACAATAGTGCTCGGCGTGTTGTCATTGTTTTTCAGAACTTTTATTAGATTTGTAATTATGTTTTAACTGTGAATTATTTTGTCGTTGATTACTTATTTCTACAAAGTATCAGAAATTTTAAATTTTAATTAATAAAATAATAACAGTTTTATATATATTTAATCGGATAAAGTTCGAACACATTTATAGGTGCATAAAAAAGTTTTCATTTTTGTTGGCACTTGAGTAAATTTATTTATTTATTTATTTATTTTATTAGGTCCGCCAACAGAGTATACATTTTTTATTAGCTTAATTACTAATTTACATTCTAAAAGTCTTATGCTGCCCTATTTATAAGTGGACACAGCATGCTCAAAAATACAGTACATTATGATCGTTATAAAATTGTCAACATATTAGAATTTCGAAAGTCAAGAATATATAAAAATATGTCATTACAATAGTCAGAGATAAATGTCAAAATAGCGAGTAATAATATTAAATAACAATAATAATTAGACTACAATAGTAATAAAAATAAATATAATATATTGTATATAAATGTTTTCCATATCTGTTAATATACAATGAAATGGTCAAGTAGTAATAATAATATCAGAATTAAGACCATTATAATTTTCCGGCATAGTTTTATCGGTTTTATTTTATTAAATAACAGTACCATGATGACGGAGCTTTGCTCGGTAATTTTTTAAAGATATAAAAAAGTTGAAAAAAAATTAAATCATTAATTGGGTAGATGGAACTCGATTTCTACTTCTATAATCCGCTTCTTATATGCTGAGCTATGACAACTTTATAATCGATAGCTAAAATATCATTTGCATTCTATTATACATTTGAGCATTTTTCAGTGCCTGAAAACGGGGATAAAAAGAATTTTTTTTAAACTTGAACCTGAATTTCATAAAAATTGTTGGAGCCGTTTCCGAAATTCGGAAAATTTACATATATAGGTATACAAGATTAACTCATTTCATTAAATAACATAACTATCTACCCAGTTCCAAGTGAAAAGCAAGACGCAATTTACCAGAAAATCACAAGATAGGTAATAGGTATTATAATTATGTTTCTCGTATTTTCAATAGATATAAAGACATGAATTAAGGCACGAGGCAAGTATGAGATGTTTCCATGCCAATACAATTTTCCTCTTAAGGTTGATTCTTTATAAAAGGCCTTCATTCCCATACAATATACACAACGATTACCTCTACATGGGGTCTGAGGGTACTTTCATATCGAAATGTTATTGCTATAAACATTATGTCTGTTTATTAGAACTTATCTAACTAGATGCTGTAACTGCCACTTCATTCAGAAGAACTTAAGTGTTAAAATACCTTTAATTAAGTACTAGATGTTTTTCCTGTGTAAAATTGTAATTTTTTATTATATGTTAGCTCGGTATCAACATCATTAAGCTTGTTACACCTGTGTTGCGACTCAGGCGTAGTTGGCAACTCATTCGATGGTCTCGGAATTCGCATTTACAATAAAATTCCGATTTTCATACTAGACCAGTCTACATTATCATCCTCCTGCCCTTCTCCCACTCTAAGCGGGGTCGGCACAACATGTTATAAACATGCTGTAACATGATTTGGCTGCGTTTTTACGACCGGCCGCCTGCCTGACGTCAACTTACCTTAGTCGTATTTTACGACACCTCGGTAAGAAATGAAGTTGGTCTATTCTACTCAGCCGGATAGCACACGGCGGGTCGACTTCCCTTAGTCGCTTTTTACGAACCCTCGGTAAGAAATGAGGGTGGTACTATTCTATTCAGCAGGATACCACATGGCGAAATACTAGACCAGTCTACAGAAAGGTTTAAATTAAGTATAAAAGTTATCTATTTGTGCGTTTGCAGTTGAGACCCTAGGGCGATGGAGTCAAAGTGCGAATTTTTTTTATCCGTTTTAACTCCCCGGTTACTTGCCTCTTCAGGTGACAAGAGGGCTGGCTCCTTTTTCGTACAAAGAATCAGCTTAGCGATTCAGCGCGGAAACGCTGCCAGCATTCTTGGGACCATTCCACGTGGGCATGATTTGTATAGTCCTAGCGTGTAAGTAATTTAAGATACATATAACTTGTACATTTTTGTAGTAAATAAAAAAAGTATAAATAATTTTATACGTAAAGCATATTACAAAATTTAAGATTATTTGGATGATAAAAAAGATGATGAAAAACCTTTCAGCTTCATACAAGACTGCGGCTTAATAATATAAAATTCAAAATGTTTAAAAGGTTGACCACCGAGTTTTTTTCTGGTTCTTCTCGGTAAGAGCAACATTATTTTCATAACTCTATGAAAATAATGATGATTCTATATGATTTTTCTTTTCAGTGTAAAAAGAAATTGCCAACCTAGCCATTTCACTTAAAAACGATATCAATTTAAATAAGCTTGTTTTCGACGACTGCGAACGGTCAATAGAATTTCAAATTTGTTTTATCGAGGCGAACACGTCGCGGCGCCGCTCCATAATTCTAATTTTACAAAGCCCGTGAAATATAACCAATTTCTGATGCGTTCGAGAGCTGTCGCCCCGAATACATTCTGATCGGCTCGTATTTACTGTTGTATAAGAGGTTCATAGAAACTGTATTGGATAATTTATTTTTCGAAATTTTCCATTCGAAAACCTACATTGGAACCTTTTGTCACTGTTTGTTTGTTCAGAAGTTACAATAAAATTATTTAATCCATGTTTTGTTAAGAGAATCTATGTGATGGCAAGTGTATGAAGCAACATTCACATACTTAGTACATGCAGGACAAGTCAACACGCATGTGGCGTCATTCTCTTAGCAAACGGATTACAGCAAAATACTTTTATTGTAACTTCTGTGCTATGGAATTTCGAAAAGTAACGCATTTTTTTTTGTTTTTTTTCTGTCTGCTAAACCCATTATGGGTCGTCACCGCCCGACGGGGACGAGCGGCGGGTATGTCGGACTCGCACCGAATAAACACCTGACAGTGCTCCACCTCGCTGCTGGTGGCGAGGACAGGGTACCGTTGTACACATTGACCCCATCCCCGCCAGCAGCAACTCTGAACCCCAGAGTGCGCCACCTCTTGGTCGGGGTATCTCTAACGGTGGCCCTTTCCTCCGCTAGACGATGCATCGGGAGCACCAGATGCATCGACCGCCTCGGGGACCTAACTCCAGCGTACGTCCGATAAACCCCGTTCGGACCGCCCCGAGGTCCCCGTTAAGGCGGCATACGACACACTTCGGCGAGTCGCCTGCGCCCCGCTCGCCTGCGGCAGATCGGATCCACGGATTCGACTTCCCGGATCCGCTCCGCCTCCTCCTTCCGCGACATATAATCCTCGCAGAAGGAGGCCATCGCTGCCCACTATTCCTCCCTGTCCACCATGGCACGAACCACGGTGGGCGGGGAGAGATCGTGCCCCACCTGTGCCACAAGTTTCACCCGCTGAACCGCCCTAGCTGGGCAGTCTGCGAGCGTGTGCAGTGCCGTATCAAACTCGGCGCCGCACTCGAGCCACCCTCCAGAGATACCTCCCGAAACAACCATGTCCGGAAAGTATATGCGTCAGGCGGTAGGTGAGGACCACAAAGTCACGCCTGCTTCTATAAATCATGTAACAATAAAGACTCTAGATAGATTTCCAGTCATAGTCAGGGTATAGTGCTAGTACTAATAACGTCTACATGTTACATGTATAAACTGTTTACCATCTGCTAAATAAAACAGTACATTTTGTGAGGCTGGCTGCATATTTAGCACAAATCGGCGATCGAGTGGGATACGAAATTCAAATTTGGTGGAATATGGAACGATCGGGAGCCTACATGGGAGGGGAGAACCGCTATCGAATAAATATAGACCCGTTGGATAACCGTTAAATTGAATCTAAAGTACAGAACGCCTTGGTTTGGTAACGAATATATTTACATGCTTTTGTACATTTGTGTTAACACTGAATTAGAATATCTTGAGTAGAAAAAAAAGCTGACCCAAAAAAGGTTCATATGAAATGTTTGCTGTAATTATTATGCGATCGTAATAACAGAAATCCAAAAAATCTGTAAAGATAACACGACCTACAATTAAAGCTAAGTTAGGCGATTAAAAAAAACAAAATATATGATAAGAAATAAAGTTTGATTGTACTTAAAAAGCCTTTACACGAATTTGATATATTATTGTTTGTCTGTAAAAAATAGTTTATTTATATATTTTTTTATTATTCTTTTTTATTTTATTATTTTTTATTATTTATGTGATTTTTGTAGATGAATACTTAATTAAAAACGAAATTAAGTAGCATCTATCAAGATGCATCACAGCAATATAAGCTAAGATTAAAAAAACTGAATTGTTTTTTTTATTTGCGATTAAACACATTTCAGCTTTTGCTTTGAATATAATATATATTACATGTAATAAAACTAAAAGAAAACTGTGGATGAACTTATTTCTAGAAGTTTTTCAACCAATATTTATATTCATTTATTATATTTTTTGTTTTACGTTTTCTTAGCTTGTAAATTTGTCAATATTATATCAATCTGTTATTGATATTACATAACATAGTACGATCTTTGTCGGTTTTTTCGCTATTTTATCAAAATATTTAGCAAATGAAAGAAACAGTTCCGGTTGTACATGCTTTTGTCTTTAATGTTTTGCTGTTTTTTAATGCATCTTTCAAATCTCGTGATGCGATGTTTCGACACGTGCGTAGTGCAGCGACTTAAAACAGTTTAGATTGGGTTATAAAGTTTACAAACATTACCAGTCTGAACTATTAGTAATGTTGCAATTTCGGTGCTCTAAATTGTAGCTGATTCACGCCTGTATACAACTCAGTACATTTCAATACAAAAAGATTAAATTCAAATTATTGTTTACTAGCTTTTAACCGCGACTTCATGGACGTTTGCAACAACTGTTGTCACGTGATAGGTTGATAATAGACGGTGCTTTTTAATGTCATCCTATTCCTATAGAATTAACAGGATTTCTATAACCTATATGTTATCCCGGTTTATAAGGAATAATTGTGCCAAATTCCATCGATATTCACCGGATTCACCATGAAAGCGTAACAAACACACATTCATCATTCATTTTTGATTCCTGCCGCTAAATTCCATAACCGCACTGTACAAACACAGGTTAAAATATCATTCTCACCATCTGGATGCTTGGCGATCCAGTACAGTGCGGTTTTCAAATAATTTCATTCCGCGCACCATCATTTTATGGAACGATCTCCCTTTGGCAGTGTTTCAGGATCGGTACGACATAAGTACCTTCAAAAAACGCACTCGCTCTGGGCGGCGGTGATTACTTTAGGGTAAACCGCATGCTCGTTTGCCATCCTAAACCAAAAAAAAAAAAAATTCATTCATCTTACAAACTTCCGCATTTATAGTATTAGTAGGAATAAAATGGGTATATAGTGTATGGGTATATGTATATAGTGGCTTTAAGTATCTTTTTATATAAGTAACGGCCTGTTACTATCCCACTGCTGCGCATAGGCCTCCTCTCTCCATTTTTGGAGAGAAGGGTTGGAGCTAAGACCTACCACGCTGCTCCAATGCGGATTGGTAGGTTACACATATCCCCAGAATTCTCTAGAGATATGCAGGTTTCCTCACGATGTTTTCCTTCACCGAAAAGCGTGTGATAAATTGCAATTATCAATTAGACACATAAGTTTTAATAGAAAAACTCATTGGTGTCTGCCCGGGTTTGAACCCATGATCGTCTCTAGAGATTCACACGGTCGCACCGCTAGGCCATCACAGTCTTTTTATATAGAAGATTTGAATTGAATGTGATCGATTTAACATTTTCATGTTAATTACATTTGAGAAGAATTGTGCCCAGTATTTTATAGGACCCTTGACATTTGGAATACGGTTTATTTCAGGTTAACTGCGTCGCCCGCTTTGTTGCCGCCGTGACCGTTTGAAACTATATTACTCACTACAGGGCGGCGATTTTACGTAACAAGATTTAATACGAACATTTATATTATTTGACTAAGTATTTTACGACTGGCCGGCTGTATGAAGGCAACTTACCTTTATAAGTAAGAAACAGTGTGGTCTATTCTACTCAGCGGGATACCACACGGCAGGTCAACTTACCTTAATCACCTTTTACGACACCTCGGTAAAAAATCAGGGTGGTCTATTCTAAAGAGACGAACACCACAAAGTGGGTCATTTTCACGTAGTCGCCTTTTACGACATCTCGGTAAGAAATGAGGGTAGTCTATTCTACTCAACCACCACACGGCTTAGTTGTTAAACTAACAATAACTTTAAAAGAAAAACCACTATATCTATATCCTGAGTAAATAAACCGATATCATCAGATTGTTAAGAGATCTTCTTTATTGCAAATTACTGTTTCGCTGCGCCAAAACTACCGCTGGCCTAAATATAATGCAGGTATGTTAAGGCGTTTCATACTTGATCTGGTTTATGTCATACACGTTATATATAAACTATTATATCTTAGGTAAAAAACGTAAATTCATAAATACTTAGCCAACGTAAATTATAAGGTGGGCTACTAGGCCTATTAGGTCAAATCATCATTCTTCTGCCCTTATCCCACTCTAAGTGTCGGCACAACATGTTGTCACATGATTTGTCTAGATATTTTACGACTGGCCGCCTGCCTGACGTCATCTGACCTAATTCGCCTTTTACGAAACCTAGGTAAAAGAGGGTGGTCTATTCTACCAATCGGATACAAAACGGTGGGTCAATTTACCTTAGATGTGATAAGATTGACCGCCGAGTTTCTTGCTGGTTGTTCTCGATAAGAGCAACGATGACGATTGCCGATTCAAAAGTGCTTGAAAGTGCTTATTGGAATATATATTATTTTGATTTGATGAGACGTCTGTAAAATAGAAGTTGGAAAAAGAAAGAATGGTCAGGTTTATACCAGCATAAACTACTACCACACGGAGGGTCAACTTACCTTTGACGCCTGCGACACCTCGGTAAGAAATGATGGTGGTCTATTCAACGCAGTCGGATACCACACGGCGGTAGACCCATTAGAACAAACAGATTTTTTGAAACAACATAAAGAAGTGATACTTATACTTTTAATATTTTCAGGTAAAACCTCATGAATGAAAGGCCCTTTCTAGCATAGCGAATAAGCCTGTATAAATTCCTAATAAATTAACCATCCAAAACTGTGTCCTTAAGTCAACGTAGCAATAAGACCGCCAGTTTGTATTACTACCTCGTATAATATTGTATATTTATTATTTATTACAACATGTAGATAACTTGAAAGAAATAACAATTACGGTATTTATTTTTATTGCAACTATTAGATCTAACTTATATATAAATTATTTAAACTGTTATTTTAAAAGCTTATTAGCCATTATATTCATAGATAATACTGTTCACTTAGTTTTTAATAATTATATTTAGCTTTCATGCATGCAACATAGATGGCGCTGTTCTGTATTAGAGCGCGCTATTAAGTGTCGTTTGTAAATGATATAGGCTACAACGTCAATTCAATAAAGCCGAGTTCAAAAAGTATCCAGTTTTTGTTGTTTCATTCTCGTGCAGTGTGAGTGTAGTATAATAGAGAAGAAAACAAATACATAGAATAATTATATTACGGGCAGTAAGGGGTTTGAACCCGCTAATCTTGGTAATGGCTATACCGTCACAATAATTTGGTCAGCGCATAAAAACTATTGACCGGGAAGAGATATAGTTCTTACTAACACTACGTCGTGTAATTTTAATGCTACGTAATAAGTATTTGGCATACGCCGTGTGGTATCCGGCTGAATAGAATAGTACCACCCTCATTTCTTACCGAGGTGTCGTAAAAGGCGACTAAGGTAAGTCGACCCGCCGTGTGGTATCCGGCTGAGTAGAATAGACCAACCTCATTTCTTACCGAGGTGTTGTAAAAGGCGACTAAGGTAAGTTAACCCACCGTGTGGTATCCGGTTTAGTAGAATAGACCACCCTCTTTCTCTTACCGAGGTGTCATAAAATACGACAGAGGTAAGTTGACGTCAGGCAGGCGGCCGGTCGTAAAAACGCAGCCAAATCATGTGACAGCATGTGTGTAACATGTTGTGTCGACCCCACTTAGAGTGGGATAAGGGCAGGAAGATGTTATAAGTATTTGGCATACAGAAGTATAACAATCAGTGTGAGATGACGCGTCAGTTGCAAATTCTCCGAGTTATTTGTGTCGGTTAAAATTCCAGTAAATCCTCGTGGTAGACGTTAGTAGGGCTAGCTGTGGACAGCATATTAACTACTAAATCCTGTACTGTCGCGATTATGTGACGGTGTCTCTTGAAATAATACGCCTAGTGTCCTTGCACCAAAATGTGTGCACTGGTTCAATGACCTTTACAGGGAAAATCGTTTCAGCTCGAAGAGAAAGATATAAAAGTTTGATGTGTACACTCTTGCTAGCTAAAAAAAAATCATACAAAATCTGACATAATTTACTTTACATTATATCTTCAATCTTTAATATTTAAATAAGTTTATCTTGTATATTTTCTGAATCTCAGAAACAGCTCCAACGATTTTCATGAAATTGAGCATGTAAGGAAGGAAAAATCGATCTAGCTAGTTTCATTAAAAAAAAAAAAGTTTTATCGCTGTTATCGGGTATTGAAAAAATGCTAAAATGTTGGATAGAAAGTAAATGATATTTGAGCTGGCAAATACAAAGCTGTGATAGCCTAATGGTAACGCGCGGACCAAAAAAGTTCGAAATCTGGGATCGAATCCCGCATGTCACCTATTAAATTTTTTTTACATTTTTTAATATATTTTAATAAATCACTGAGTAAGTCTCGGTTACCCAGATACCTTTTAATAAAACAAGCTGTCCTTACCGCTTCGTCCGCGTGGTTTTCAATGTATTTAATTGAAATTTTGAACATACAAGTAGTTATTATAAGTTAACCGTAAGTGATAGAGACATGTCGCGGATTTTTTCTAGTATTTTATAGATCTATAATTCTTTACTAAATCACTTTAGTGTATCTCTGTTGGTTTACGCGCCGAACGCGACTAGCCCCCAGCAGGCGAGTTTTTTTTACAACTGTGTAAGCTTTTCCATACATTACATTGAATAAAACTAATGTAATGCACTATTAACTTAAAAACTGTCTGGGTGTATATTTGTATTTAAGTATGTACAAATTTGACAACGCCCTATTTTACTCGAACTCCTGTTTCCTGGATTCAACGTCACATAGATAGCTTAATTGATAGACTATCAGGTTAGTATTTTGCCTGTAGAATGTTAAATGTAAAATGAATCAATCTTTTGATACGTTAAAAGACGTTTGGCATTTTCCTCAAACACTAAACACACGCGGAACGGGCAATCACTCAGCAGTCTTTTAAATTTATTTACTGAGTCACATGCTATTTCTGTGCAACTAATATGCACACCTTGGCTTAACAAACATGTATAAAGACAAGCAACTGTTCGCTGTTCTAGCGTCATACAAATTGACGTTATGCTAAAGCGATCTAGTAGGTTAAAAAACTATCTCCAAGCACACAGGACTGTATACCTTACTAAAACCACTTACTAGCAACCTTACGTTGATATTTTATACCCTCTAATCGCGTTTTTTTTTTTATTAAAAAACAATCAAAATACAACTAAAAGTAGAGACAAACGTAATATTTTTTTAAAATGGTGTATTAATATCATGTAAAAAAAACTTCAAAAATATAGAAAAAAACAATAGGGTAGGTGGGACTCGATCCTAATTATTTTCATTTCTCGCGGCCACCCGTTCCCCGAATAAGCTACGCTGACTGGACAGTAAATGGCAAAAATTCAATTCAATATAAATTTTAGTATTTTTTAATGCCCACAAATTCCAAAAAGCCAGAAAAAAAGATAAAAAAAAATAAAGCCTACTAGGTAGATCAATTTTTCTCCCCCAAAACCCCTACATGCTTAATTTCAGGAAAATCGTTTGAGCCGTTTCCGAGATTCCGAAAATATATATATATACATACATAGATACAAGATTAACTCCTTTAAATATTAAAGATATTTAAAGAGCATTTAACTTTGGATTCTTTTATATCTGTTGGCATTGAACATTTTGCGCAAAACTTTGCCGTATTATGATAAATGGTTGTGCTTGTTTTACTTATAATGTATTCACCTTGTCTTTGATACTGAGCCATGATTGATCACGATGAAAGGTTTATTTTTTCAGACATCGGCTTTCACAGGCATCGAGGTTGAATTTGTTTGCTAATCATGAGAGTTATAAGCTTTTCTTAGATTCTTTTCCTGTAACTAAACTAAAACTAATAAATCAACTCAAATCAAAATAAATTTATTCAATTTTTTTCTTTTCAAGTACTTTCAAGTCGTCTAAAATCAATAACATTTATGAACTTACGAATGATTCGGTATGAAAAGCAGCAAGAAACTCTTCTATGAAGCTTGAAGCGTTTATCATTTATATTTTACGTATTAGCATATTCCTTACACTTAATTTAAACGTGACCAAATTCAAAATTAAAAGAAGAAGAATAACTTTATTGCACAAATAAAAACACAAAGAGAAAAGAATAAGAAACATAGATAATAGATACAGTTCAATGTGCAAAGGGCGATCTTATCACACTGTTGTGATCTCATCCAGACAACCCTTTGAAAGAGGAGATCTTTTTTATAATTATCCACAGGATGACAAATGCACGTAGATAAGTATGCAAAAGAGTAAACAAACAGAAACAACTAAATATAAGTATAAATAAAAACAAATAAATAGAGAAAAATAAATCAAAAAGAGAAAAAAGCAAAATAAATATAAGGTAACAATGCCAGTGTGAATCATCCTTATAGTGACAAATAAAAATCCTTCACACGAACCTAAAATATGGTTAATGAAGGAGATTCTTCAACTTCAGAATGAAGAGCATTAGGCTTAATTGATTTAGATACATTGTAATCCTGATTCTATTTAAAGCCGGGTCCCGCAGCGACTTCGATCGTCGTCGACTCGCTAGCGACTTTTAGGTTTTCAGTCCACATTATAGCGATATATTTTCTATTTTACTTCATCGCGGATTATAGCAAAATAATTTTATTATTACTTTTTTATTATGGATCTCTGCAAAGTAACGCCTAATTCTATAAATTATTATAGCGATCCTTCTTTGTCAACTTGGTAGTAGATGTGAATAGACCTCTCCTACTTTTCGATCAAATTTTCCTGTTCTAGTGTATTTCGTTATATGTTATATCTTTAGAAAGACAACTTTGCTTTTAACCATCAACAATGCTAGTAAATTTCTGTAAAGTTCAATAAATTCCAATACAAACTCATATGAATAATTACGCCAATAAGCAACGCCCATTTGTATGACACTTAACAGCGACATCTAGTGACCGCTGTTCCTTCGCCATACAAATTGGCGTTACGCAAACGTAGGTTAGAAAAATCACACTATTAGACTAGATTAGTTAGATAAGTTAGTTAAGCATTGTCAAAAGTCTTGCGCAAGCAAAACCAGACCTATTTTAAATGAAAATTATCTATTAAGTTGGACTTACGTAAATGAAGCTTAAACCAATTTTACTCTAAGCCACCCTAAGTTATAATTATTATACAATTTCAGATAACTTATGTAATTGTCTTATAAATATCTGGACTGTTTTAGAAAAGCTTGTCATCTATATAAATAACAACTTTACCTGCTCCTGACATTTATATTTGCGTCACCTATCAAGCTCAGGGGTATTGCAAACATCTCTCGTAATTTTATTCTTTAATATTAATAGGCGATTGTAAACATTGTCATAACATTATATTTAAAAGTTTATGATTGCGAGTTACTTTGTGGATTATGGAAAACGATGTTTTCGGAGTGTCTTTATCTTTATATTAGCTTTTACCCGCAGCTTTATTCGCGACTGTTGCCCCGTGATAGGTTGATAATAGATAGTGCTTTTCTATGCCATCTTATTACTGAAGAATTAAGAGGATTTTTATAGCCTATATGTTAACCCGATGTGTAAGGAATAATTGGGTAAAATTTTGTCGATATTGGTTCAGCGGATTCGCCGTGAAAGAGTAACAAAAACATCCATACTCACAAACTTTCGATTCATAATATTAGTAGGAAGGAGGTTTTATAATATTAATAATAACATATTATTTTATAAAGTTTCCAAAAGCTGTCTGTTTGTGTGTGATCGCTTTTCTCGAAATATACTTAACGGAATTTTGTACGATTTTTCCTAAAACATATTCAGGAACGTTTAGGTTAGGTTTGGTTAATAATTTAAAAAAATAACATCGTAACTTATGCTACACTATGGTATATTATTTGATATAAAAACATGATGTTATGTTTTTTATTATCTGGATGTACTAAATTGCATCTGGCATATATTTAGGTCAGACGATGCGTCTAAATGCATTTACCATTCTATTTTATAACCAATTTTGCAAGACCTCGTTTTTCAGTGGCAGCTCTAAATTACAAGTCGATCACTATGGTAACATCTACTGAAACGTTTTATTGTGGTATATTCGCTTTACATACATTCTGTGTACGATGTATTGGTCTATTAATATTAAAATACCCGTAGTTTCTAGATTTAGTGCCATTGCTTCAGTAAATAGAGTTCAAAAATCGAATTTAGGTAAAAAATACTTCATTACAATTCTCGAATGTACTAAATAAAAAAAACTTGTTTATTAGGCATGTTACGTCTGCTCAGCGTTTGCCGCTTTCCCAGACTCCATACGACACCGGAGGTGTAGTGTTCCAGCCTGGGAAAGAAACTTCGTTGAACATGGCCTTTACCCAACCTAACATCGGTGGGATCGGACGCTAGTATTTAAGAATAGTTTTAATTACATATATACATAATCTTCATATTAAATAGTTTAACATAATTATTGTAATTTAAACTCAATAAAGAAAGTTATTACAATAAACGGAGTTTTGTACCCGACAGTCGCCCCCAATATATAATTGGCGCAGTCTGGGTGCGGTACTTAACCTTGAAACGGGATTTGTGGATAAAATCTTCGCTTCGTGTTTGGTGCCGAAATAAGAACCTACTTACTGGAGGCTGACTGTTGGAAAAACCCACGTACGGATCTCGTTCGTCCAAAAATCGTCGAATACGCCTATCGTGATGTTTTTGTAAGTACAATACTCCTATAGTTTAGTTACTATTCCTATCGATCCTATCCTAATTATTCCTAATAATATTATATAATATATTTAAAAAAAAAATTGCTCATATAAGTAGAATAAGGAATAGGGACATAAGCTTTTATAGGCGATCCCGAACTCGCATAGCGCAAATCGATGCGAATAGAAATTTTAGTTTAGATATAGATAGTTTAGTTTAGGTATAGAATTAAATATGACCGCTCCTTCTCAACCCGCTTTAAACATGGACACAAACTTTACAAATCTATCTCAACAACAATATGTTTTCAAACGATTTATAAAATCGTTCATGACTCATCATCATCTAAAAAAAAATGCACTTATCTCGAACCGAAATGTAAACAGAGAGTCCGAGATGCAATATGAGCCGAATAAAGACATGTACATACGCTATCCGCTTGCTGTAAGGCAAAAACTAGCACCTCGGTTCATTTACAATAGAGTAGTTAGTAACCAACCAATTAATATAAACACATCTAAAAATCGAGGTCCTGCCGCAATATCTCGTTTGAAACGAACAAGAAAAAAATAAAATTGTTTCGGTACTTTATTTTCCTGGATTACATATATATTATATATTTTTATTTTTTTTAGTTTCATAAATCATAAAATAGATAAAGCTCTTACTTTGGTCGTGAATACGACTTCTAAAGATGTAGAGCCATTAAAATACTTCTCTCAGCTTTGGCAAGTTTTCGTTATATTAACCAAAACATGCGCAAGACATTTTGAGTGAAGTTATTAGAATTGAGGAAATATGTTATTATTATTAGATTATTTTACTACTTATTTTTACTCCAAAATTGACATAACAATAAAATTTCCTTATTTAAAATAACCTATGTATGACCTATAAATAAATGTAGCATATATGTATATATAAATAAATAAATATCACCTTATCCGATTTTGTCCTGTCCTAATACAGATATTAATTTAATATTGCCTCCTTCCCCGTATATAGTGACTAACTTGAAAGAGTATGTGTACATGGAAGCTGAATGCTCGAAGTTTAATTGGACATATTATACTCGTATTTATGAAAATAAGCTGATGCATGATACTCGAACAATATTAGACTGTATCAACAAATTAATATTATTATTCACATACAGAAGAATATTGCACATTCTCGGCTGACCAACACTATATTATTGCTACATAAGTAAAGAATACACCACAACAACGTAACAACACCACAATGCGACAGAAGCTGCCATCAGTGAAGAGGAATACCGTTCCGCAACATTTGGTGTTAACATTCCTGCCACCAAATAGTTGCTTTTCTGGAAGGGGAGGTGTTACGTCTGCTCAGCGTTTGCCGCTTTCCCAGACTCCATACGACACCGGAGGTGTAGTGTTCCAGCCTGGGAAAGAAACTTCGTTGAACATGGCCTTTACCCAACCTAACATCGGTGGGATCGGACGCTAGTATTTAAGAATAGTTTTAATTACATATATACATAATCTTCATATTAAATAGTTTAACATAATTATTGTAATTTAAACTCAATAAAGAAAGTTATTACAATAAACGGAGTTTTGTACCCGACAGTCGCCCCCAATATATAATTGGCATCTACAAAAAAAAGGTTAACGTAAAAAGGCTGTTTGTCAGTTTTTGTTCCGTTTAATTAAAAGTAAATTTATTGTTTTGTTTTTTTTTCAATTTAGCAGGTCCCGCTTGACTGCAGGTTTTTTGTGGCGCCTTAAATACCCAATTATTTCCTCATTAGTTGCTAAGTAAAGCCTTTTTTATTTTCTCTTTCATTTAATCTACTAACAAAATATTTAGGATGTCTGCTTGTCGAATTATTACTTTGTTATAAACATAACAAAATGGACCAAATAATTTGAATTCACTTAGAATGCCTTTTTTAAGCGTGACGTCGAGATGTGTTAGGGGGGGGGGAGGACAGGGGGGTCTTGGATACATAACAATTGGACAACATAAAAAATCCTTTTTATTTTACGTGAGTTCACAACTCGGGAAGACTTGTTTGAGTTTTTTATCAAAGCCTATGTGTTGTATTGTCATTTACAATACATTATGTGCTATGAACCTGTTTAATAAAACGTGCCTATAGAGAAAATTGTCCTAAATAGTTCCTGGGAACTTTGACAGATCTATTGGAATAATATCAAAAGAGGAGCTTTCTTCAGAGGAGGAGTAGTTGGAAAGATACAGGCCATTACTTTACTTTCTATGCATAAAAGCTTGTGATTTGCTTAAAATTTTTGGACAAACAAAGTATCAGACATGTGCTAGTTTTTTATAGTAAGGTCGGCAGAAAATACATTGTTCTTCTAGGTTTTCCTTGAAAATCGCTCATCTTTCAGTCAAGCCGGTCGACCGCGGCAACCTTGCTGTTTTTGCTACAGTCTTCCTTGTCGCTATTGAGAAAAAACTATTTGTTTACATTTGGGAAAAAATATTGACACTAGATGGAAATTTGTTGCGTCTCAGCTGAGATTTTAATGAATCAGAAGCCTTAAAATACTTTATACAACTAAGTATTACGATGTGTAATTTGTTCGTCTCAAATTCTTTACTCTATTGCCAAATTCTGTACTCTTTTGGCTAGCTACGCATGGTTTGAACAGAATATAGACCTACGTTCTCTATGGACTCTTGCTATCGTTCTGATGGACATAATAAGTTTCTTCAGGTCATCGCCTGGCTTGTGAGCAATGAGTCCAAAGAATAGAATAATCCTTCGTAGGCATATTCAGTTCTAAATTCAAAATAAGCATTCAAATAAGCTTTCTCAATCATATTCATATTCAATATTCAAGGATCAATATTATTTATGAATCTAGGACTGGATGTTGCTCCTACCGAGAAGAATCAGCGAGAAATTCTTGCTGCTTCGGTCAATATTATAAACATTATCAATTGTCATTATAAAACCAATGTTTTGTAGGAAGCTGAGAGGGTTCTCAAATTTAAGCATTTTTATCTTTTAAATAATCTGCAATTGTGTAATATGCTTTACGCGTATATTCGAGAAGACAATGATTTCAGAATTTTTGAATCATGAAATGTTATTAAAGAAGCTACCATTGATTTGGAAGTTTGCTCCTATCGCAAAGAATTAGCAAGAATCTCTGCAGATACTCTTTTTAAAAAATATTATACGATTTTATTTTATATTTTCAAAAGCCTCTGTTTCTTGTTGATTTTGAGATCTTCGAGCTCTGACATGTTAGTTCTGCGCGCCGTAACAATTTCGTAACGTTAGACTGCCTCTTTAAGTCACAAGAGATTTGGTTTATCTTTCACCCAAAGAATTAGTATAGTGTATCAGCACTTAAAGTTCTTGGAATCTTGGAATGTAGCTATGACTTGTATAGTAATGACTTGTAATTTTATTGAAATAGTTAGGGATTATAAACATTTTATGTTATAAATATTTTTATTGTCTAATGATAATCGAGCTACAGTGTTTACAAAAATTAAACTTAGTAGAAGTTTTCATGTCACAGGAGTTTCCAATGATTCAAGTAGGATGGGTAATAACACGCGTTTAATGACGTTAGACGCGTGAAATAATAAAAACTCCACTACAAATATCTCCACTGTGTGCTATCCGGCCTAGTAGAATATCATCATCTTCCTGCCCTTATCCCACTCTAAGTGGGGTCGGCACAACATGTTATAAACATGCTGTCACATGATGTGGCTGCGTTTTTAAGACCGGCCGCCTGCCTGACGTCAACTTACCTCTGTCGTATTTTACGACACCTCGGTAAGAAAGAGGGTGGTCTATTCTACTAAACCGGATACCACACAGTGGGTCAACTTACCTTAGTCGCCTTTTACGACACCTCGGTAAGAAATGAGGTTGGTCTATTCTACTCAGCCGGATACCACACGGCGGGTCGACTTACCTTAGTCGCCTTTTACGACACCTCGGTAAGAAAAGAGGGTGGTACTATTCTATTCAGCCGGATACCACACGGCGTCCGGCCTAGTAGAATATACCTCCCTGATTTCTTACCGAGGTGTCATAAAAGGCGACTAAGGTAAGTTGACGTCAGGCAGGCGACCGGTCCTAAAATACTTAACCAAATCATGTGACAACATGTTGTTTGATGAGGACAAGAGAATGATGATCATGGGTTTTTTTTAAATTTATTTTCAATTTCTATCCCCAGATTTTTTGTAATTTTTGTCACTTCTTTTTAGAACTCGGTTCGGTTTGGTTTAGAACTATTTCGGTCCGCCCGTTATCCACCGACTGTCGCAGCATTAAGTTTGACAATTCCTAAAAAACTAAAATTATCCCTTGCTTTTAATTTTACATTTCAGTATTTCTTTAATGCCCAAAAACAGGAATAAAATGATTTTTTTTAAATAAAACTAATTAATAGCTAGATTGATTTTACTCCTCCAAAACCCCATACATGCTGAATTTCAGGAAAATCGTTGGAGCCGATTCCGAGATTCAGAAAATATATTTATATACATACAAGACTAATGCATTTAAATATTAAAGATAATTCATGAATGAAACAATAATAACAACAATAAACCAATATTGGTATTTACGGTTAGAATTGTAAACAATGTTAAACCCAGTTCAGGATAATTGGTCACGTAGGCAGTTATTCATAACGTCAATGAGGTGTGTTTAGAATAATCTTTAATATTCTTACTTAGAGTTACTTAATCTTGTATGTATATATATAAATACTAGCTTTTACCCGCAACTTCGTTCGCGTGGATTTCTTCTTCTTCTTAACGTACCATCTTTTCGCGAAGTTCGGCGATAATTAACGCAATTTTAACTTTCGATACCACTGCTCTGAATAGGGAACGAGTTTTTTTGCCTTGTAGCTGTGGTAGCCCAGCGGTAACACCGTGCGCCTCTTTCAAGAAGGTCTAAGGTTCAAACCCCGGACAGGCACCAATGAGTTTTCTAGTAAAACTTATGTGTCTAATTGATAATTGCAATTTATCACACGCTTTTCGGTGAAGGAAAACATCGTGAGGAAACCTGCATATCTCTAGAGAATTCTGGGGATATGTGTAACCTACTAATCCGCATTGGAGCAGCGTGGTAGGTCTTAGCTCCAATCTTTCTCTCCAAAAAAAAAAAACGGAGAGAAGAGGCCTATGCCCAGCAGTGGGATAGTAACAGGCCGTTACTTACTTACTTTTGCCAAACCAATGGCGTAGAATTTTTTTGATAGCGTAAGAAATGAGAATGGTATATTCTACTCAGCCGGATACCACACGGCGGGTTAGGGTGGAGGTTGGTACTATTCTATTCAGCGGTAACCACACGGTGTAAAAAAAAATCCTCAAGTAAACCCAAGAAAAAGGCGCGTTCAATCAACATTGTGTTAATGCCACGTGACCGTATACATGGAAACGAAGATAATGAGGGAAATAGGTCAAAGACATGTCGTCGAGAAGGTTGATGTTGATAAAAATAAACAACTTGGCTATTGTTGATTCAGATATATAACCTTATTTGATTTACGTGCGATATCCCTGATGAAATTTAAACACAAATATAATTTTAAATATACAGTAGATTTGGAACACTTAATGTGCCATTGCCTGTATATAATGTGATTTATACCGTAATAAAGACAATATAAATGTGTTTAAAATAAAAAAAGTACAGACCTAGAATTCATCATCTTCCTGCCCTTATTCCACTCTAAGTGGGGTCGGCACGACATGTTATTAACATGCTGTCACATGATTTGGCTGCGTTTTCACGACCGGCCGTCTGCCTGACGTCAACTTAACTCAGTCGTATTTTACGACACCTCGGTAAGAAAGAGGGTGGTCTATTCTACTAAACAGTATACCACACGGCGGGTCGACTTACCTTAGTCGCCTTTTACGACACCTCGGTAAGAAATGAGGGTGGTCTATTCTACTCAGCCAGATACCACACGGCGGGTCGACTTACCTTAGTCGCCTTTTACGACACCTCGGTAAGAAATGATGGTGGTACTATTCTATTCAGCCGGATACCACGCGGCGTAAGTACAGACCTAGAATTATTAATAATTTAAATCTACAAACCTAGCATTATTGTATTAGAGTAGGTAGAGGTAGAGAGGTAGAGGCAGGTAATGTGTCCATCGAAATAAAAGAAAAGAAAATGATGAATAAACGAACATTTCTAGTTATAACACCGAATTGGAGTAAAACTTGTACAAAATTTTATTCCGTATAATTAAAAGTTTGAGCCAATAAAAAAACGCCTATTGCTCCCCTATATAGTATAATAGGTCTATATTTATAAATTGATTGCGAAACGACCGTAGACGTCAGTTTGTGTACGTGTTATTTATTATCTGAATTCAAATTCAAATTCAATTCATTCTGTAAGGCATCGTTATAACCATTTTTTTATATAAAATTGCGAATCTGAATGTCGGCTTTTTTATATTTCAAAGTCCTGAAAATTCTTAAACGAGTAGAATATAATTTTTATTTCATTGAAACTACATTGTCTCTTCAAAGGGCATTGTACTATACCTAAATAAAGAAACTTGAAGTATGAATAAATAATAGATTGTTTGTTTTCTGCACATTGTTTAAACAAATACGATTCATAAAGTTTGAGTATGTTTATGTTCTGAGTGCATTTACCTTATTGCAAATTAAATTCTTTTTATATCCATTAATCATCCGTAGTAATATTATAGAGGTAAAATTATGTCAGTTTTTCTGCCTGATTATATGTATGTAATGTGGTTTTTTCGTGGCAAGTCTTCCAGAGCATTTTTGATTAAATTTGGCGCACTTGTACGTTATATAACTTTGCTAACTTATAGGGTAAAGATATTTCAGGATTTTCTTCAGGAATAGAGAAAGTACATAAATGACGGTATTTTCAATTTTAAAACTTAAAAGTTGCGATCCATCTTATTATAATATAGTAATAAATAAAGATAAAATTTATTTTTAAGAAAATTGCATTCAAAATGAAATGGGAAATTCTGGTATAATTAAAGATCACAGATAGAAGAAACGCAATGCTTTCTTCCCGTGTTGCAAAATACGACTAAGGTAAGTTGACAGGCAGGCGACCGCTCGTAAAATACGTAGCCAAATCATGTGACAACATGTTTATAAAATGTAATGCCGAACCTACTTAGAATGGGATAAGGACAGGTGGACGATTGTTTATTTATTTATTTACTATTAAAAAACAATTTGGAATAACATTATTAATAAAAATACACAAGTGTTATCTTATATATAAAAAATGTTTGTCTGTATGTCTTTTATAGACTCAGAAACGGCTGGACCCGACTGGTTAATCTTTAGATGACTGCGTTGGAATGAAAATTTGGTGGCGATCTCATCAATTTTTTTAATAACTGTAATAACATATCTTTAAGTTATATAATTATATAATAAACCCGGCGATAGTGAGTTCGAAATAATATTTAAAAATAAAAAGAAATACCGATGGCGTCATGACTGTCTCAAAAGACTCGAATGACCGATCGACGAACTTTTACCAAAGAAAAATTGAGGTACAGTTAAGTCCAAAAATTATATAACAGTATCATTTTTCATTCGTCATTATTAGTCATAGAATTAAGTTTCAAAGTCGCGTTTATACACATTAATTCATGACTGGCAAGACATTATATATAATGAGACACCGATGTATATCGCTTTATGTTAAGTCACGTGTTACTTAAAATTTTATAATTCACCCTCGTATTTTACACGAGACTAGCTCTAGTTCATATTCAGATGTGGTGAAGTACATACGAGCACAACAATCATTTATAGTAACAAAATATATATTTAAGTTTATAAAAATTGGCTTTATAAGAGATTGGAAAATTATGGATACAGATTATATTAATTTACTTTGAAACTAGAGGGAAAACTTTTTTATTCAATGTCTTGATAGTCTAAACTTTTCATAAAGTGATAACAAGTTTGCTAACTCCCTCCATCAAAGATGGATTTTGCGATATATTTTGTGATGAGGTTATTTTAAATAAAAGTTCAAAAGCAACCAGAGTAACATTAATACTTAGTTTGTTAATTTTATTTTATAAAACGAAACTTAGTTAATTTTTTGTTTACTTGAGTTTTCTTTGGAAATCCAATAAAAAATCAAAATAACCAATTAATAAAACCCCGCCGTGTTGTATCCGGCTGAGTAAAGTAGATCTGCCTCATTTCTTACCGAGGTGTCGTAAGGTAAATTGACCCACCGTCTGGTATCCTGTTGAGTAGAATAAACCACCCACTTTCTTACTGAGATGTCGTAAAATACGGCTATGGTAAGTTGACGTCGGGCAAGCGGCCGGTTGTAAAATACGTAGCTAAATCATGTAGCAACGTGTGTTTAACATGTTGTGCCGACCCCACTTAGAGTGGGATAAGGGCAGAAGGATGCCTTGTTTTCTGCACAACTGTACCAGTTCATACAAGAGGGCACGGCTCTGCGATTAGTAAAATAATGTCAATGCTGTATAATTTGTGAACATCTATCATTCAAATCAGTTGATCTTTAACGTTTTTATAAAACTCTATCTAATTTTCAACCTTCAAAATATTTATTTTTTAATCAGAAACTGTTGATTGCGCAATTATTGATGACTGAATTCACACGTCAACTAAATTATTTAAATACAATATTCATATTTTGAACCTTCAACGTTATTGTAATTTTTATTTTTATTTAGTCCCTACCAGCTTAGTAAGTAAGTAGCAGCCTGTTACTATCCCACTGCTGAGAATAGGCCTTTTCTCTCCGTGTTTGGAGAGAAGGTTTTGGAACCTACCACGCTGTACCAATGCGGATTGGTAGGTGACACATATTTCCAGAATTCTCTAGAGATATGCAGGTTTCCTCACGATGTTTTCCTTCACCGAAAAGCGTGTGATAATTTGCAATTATCAATTAGACTTACCCCTACTAGCCTACTAGCTTCACTAATGTTAAATATTGGTCAAGCCAAGTGTAATTATTTTTCCAAAATATATTAGTAGCTTAGCTTGTTTGAACTTGTAATTGCAACTTTTACTTTATTGTAATTTTTATTTGGTGCCTACAACAAATGTTAAATTTTTAGTTAAGGCATATGTAATTATTTTACCTAAAATATTGTTAGGTTAGTTTTTTAAAGCTTGTAATTGCAACTTTTGGTGCCCACTAACTTCACAATAGTAGTTCAATTTTCGGTTAAGCAAAACGTAATTATTTTCCATATTACAATATATGTAAATTCTACGAATAAGACAAGTATACAAGAAACGATTGCCACATATTTTACGGGATTTTACCGGAGTGTACTTTATATTGTAATGTATATTTTATACCTAGTTATATTTGGTGAGCCGTATTAATAAGGTATTTCTATCTACGTTAATAATACTTTATCCTTATCACATTCTTGTTAAAATTTATTTTAAAAACATCCGTGGTAAATCCCTCTGAAAATAAACTATTTTGGTAACTTATTTTATCCTGTTGTTCACAAAATTGTATGTATGCTTTTGATAAGTGGCACATATTTTTGATAATCTTCAAGTAGTGTATTGACGCTTGAACTGGAATGTTATAAATAAACAAGATTATCCGTGTAATAAGGATTAAATGAGTTTGAAACGTAAGCGCAGAATTCATTGAAAATTTGTAAAACTATTTATGTTTTCTGTAGTTATCATCATCATTATTCTCCTGCCTTTATCACGCTCTTAGTGGAGTCGGCACAACATGTTTAAAACATGTTGTTAAATGGTTTGGCTAGTTATTTTACGATTGGCCGCCTGCCCGACGTCAACATATTTTATTCACTTTTACGACACCTAGTTAAGAAATGATGAAGGTCTATTCTACTCAGCCGGACACCACACGCCGGCTCAACCTACCTTAGTCGCTTTTTATGATACCTCGGTAAACAATGAGAGTGGTCTATTCTGCTCATCCGACTACTACACGGCGGATATATTATTTTTAAATATACATACATATATACAACCACTCGAAGAACCAACAATTTTTTTAGAAACTGTTGGCCCGCGGCTGGTATCGAACCCGCGAAATCCGGAGATAAAGACAGAGTCACTGCCAGCTACGCCAACGCGTCATGAAGTGTTCAATTTTTAAATTCCTACTTACAAAGTTGATGGTCTTCCTGCCCTTATTCCACTCTAAGTGGGGTCGGCACAACATGTTATAAACATGTTGTCACATGATTTGGCTACGTATTTTATGATAGGCCGCCTGCCTGACATCAACTTACCTTAGTATTATTTTACGACTCTTCGGTAAGAAAGAGGGTGGTCTATTCTACTTAACCGTGTACTACACGGTGGGTCAACTTACATTAGTCGTCTTTTACGACACCTCGGTAAGAGATGAGGGTGGTCGTTTCTACTCAGCCGAATAACACACGGCGGGTCGACTTACCTTAGTCGCCTTTTACTACACTGCGGTAAGAAATGAGGGTGGTCTTTTCTACTCAGCCGGATAACACACGGTGGGTCGACTTACCTTAGTCGCCTTTTACGACATCTTGGTAAGAAACGAGGGTGGTACTATTCTATTAAACCGGATACCACTCGGCGTCATAGAAATACTCACAAAGTTATTACAAGTAAAGTATCTATTTCTTCTCAAACATCACTATTAGTCAAATGAACAAATACTCGTGTCCTATTGAAACACTTGGAAACAATACCGAGGTAAGTTCTAATGCTCGCCTTGTGTACAACCTCGGTTAAAGTGTTGGGGATTACCGCTAGTGACGTGACATTATCCCCACGATTGGGGTAACATAGCGATGTAAAAAATTAAAGTTCTAACCCAAATTCAAAATATTCTTTATCCGATTAAACTTGTAAACAAGTGTTTTTCAAGTTTATTGAACCAATGGAAAATTGCTCCTGTCTAGCAAGAAACTCAGTTGTTGTTCTTTACAAAATATATTTCTTAAAATTAAATTACATTTAATTTAATTTACAATAAATTAAGTTACATTTAATATTGATATCTTGTGCAACGCCAAAAAATATCTAAATCTACGCATTTTATCATTTATGTATCACCCTCCTTTTGATAGTTATTTTAATTAGCTAGAATTGATTGTGCAATTAAAGAACTAATTTACGATTAGAACGATTTAATTATATTCATTTTGTGCATGAGTTATATTTATTAACATAAGTTAAATAAGAAAACTTATGCCATAAAGAAATATAAAAATTGAATATTGATTGGCCCGTTGGCATATTATCATAATTACTTTATATTATGTCTCAGTTGATATTATCGTACTGTATTGTACGAAATAAACAAAAAGTTCTATTATCTATTGATAACAAGACATTTTCACGTTTACTGTGTTCGTCTAAAATGTTCAATTCCTGTAAGTACTTTGTAAAGAAAGTTATGTAAACACTATTTATCTATACTAATATATAAAGCTGAAAAGTTTGTTTGTTTGCTTGATTGCTTGATTGTTTGAACCCGCTAATCTCAGGAACTACTGGACCGATTTGAAAAATTCTTTAACTGTAAGATAGTCCATTTATTGAGGAAGGCTATAACATTACGCTATGATGAAAAGGAGAGGAGCAGCAATAAAAAAATAGGACGAAAATTTAAAGCTTTTCTTGCGTGCGCTGAGTAAAGTGTAATAGTTATTCAAAAATCATGTATCACAAAAATGTTCCCCTCTAAAAGTTCTAAATAAAAGTCCACGACACCTTATGTCTAGCCTTCAAGGTTGCCCACTTTACTCATTTTTATGGTTATCAAAAGACTATATAACGGTTTCAATCTTTCCACGCGGGCGTAGCTGGTGATTGCTAGTAATTATATAAAAATTAAACGATTACACATTTTACGCGGACTAATTTATTTACAAAGTTTTGACGAAGTCTGGAATATATATTTTTTTAATTTTGATATTGCAGATTTAACTTACATAATAATTAATCCGACCTTAGTATATAACTGTTATAAGAATCTTCAAAAAAATTTAAGAAATTATGAAAAAAATTGCATTGAAAAATAGTTTACGTCAAAGATATAGATCAAAATTTAAACGTATTTAAATTAAAAGATTATAAATATGTACTTTTTTTGTTTTGCTGATTACTAACATTTATTAATTTGATATATTTACATGCTAAAAATCGATATTTTTATTTCTAAACTACGTAATAATAAGGTTTTTTTGTCTATACGCTGGTGCATTGTAATTTATCGATCAAGGAAATTTAAAAAATACATAATATTATCGACATTCAAATATAAATCACTAAACTGATAAAAACAAGCATTACCAAACGATATTGCGGCCCCGAGCTCAAGTGCTCCAGACGCCCTACCAGTCGTTTCACAAACTATTCCGAAAAACACAAACTATCTCGTTGCGGAATCATGATCGGATTTAAAGAGTAATATTCTTTTTCACGCCCATAATTATAAAATATTTTATCTTAAGGATTATATTTGTATACATGTGCGAATGTGCTAAATTTATAACTGGAATTGCTAACTTTAAACCATTTGGTTATCAAAAATGCTGAATCTCTTTCCTAAATTTTTTTTATCAAATGCTTTACTGTTTTACGGAAACCTACAAATCCCTACAGAATTCCAGCGATATTACTAGGGGGACAACTTGCTGACATAGGTATCTTATCAACATACAAATACTGTGGATGGTCTGAATTACTTTCCTTCTTCCAAGGAAAGAGGAGGCCTTTGTGCACTAGAGGAAAACTTTAATAATTTTGACTCTTACGTGTTTTGTTAATAGAAGGAAGTTATAATAAACTACCATAGGCATCCATAGGTGTTTATTGTCTGTTAGAATAAGGATTATTCTAATTTCTATTTATGTAATTTTATTAGTATCTTGTGTTTGTATTTTTTTACCTTATTTTAATACCTTTTTGTTTATTTTAAGATAATTATAAGGTAACTCAAATTCAAAATCAAAATATTCTTTATTCAAATAAACTTACTACTAACTTACTACACTAACTTGTAAACAAGTTCTTTTGAATCGTCAACTCTACTGCTGGTTCGGAAAGCTCTTCCTGCCGAGAAGAACCAGCAAGTAACTCGGCGGTTGCTCTATTAAAAATATAATTCTTATTACTAGTTACATTAGTTATTACTGTCTTGTACAGGGTCGAAGAGAAGCTACATCCACGCATTTTTATCATCCAAGTATTTCTCAATAGTATAGGCTTTCTGTATTAGCCTTTTATTAATTTTTGAACTGCTGTAATGGCAAAGCTAAAAGCTACTGGCAAAGCTAAAAGCTACTGTGAAGCTAATGTAAGAATACCTATTTTCTTAAACTTCTCTCGCAGGGAATCACGTGGACTTAAGGTCACAAAACTTTAAATTCGAATTAAATTTTTTAATTTGAAATAGAAATGTGATAAAGTAAGTATTGATGAAGGAATGCAAATGGAAAGGAATGCTACTTGCATTTCTAGGTAGGTAGGATCTTTTTAAGAATCTCTCCAGAATAAGCCCGTAGCAGCGCGAGGTATCTCAACAGTGTAGCATCTGGTATCCTTGAATGCACATCGGGGAACGAAAAGCTGTCCGCAAGGACTTTCCTTATTTACTTCTAAGATTATTATGTTCAAATGTTCTTTTTTTCATAGAAACGTGACGTAAATCCTTATACTTCTTAATCATTTTCTTGGACAGTCATAAAACTGTTTAACGCCGTGTGGTATCTGGCTGAGTAGATTAGACCACCCTCATTTCTTACGGAGGTGTCGTCAAAAGCAACTAACGTAAGTCGACCCACCGTGTAGTATCTGTTTTAGTAGACTAGACCACCCTCATTTCTTACCGAGGTGTCGTAAAAGGTGGTCAAGGTCAGTTGACCCACCGTGTGGTATCCGCTTGAGTAGAAAAGACCACCCTCTTTATTACCGAGGTGTCATAAAAGGCGACTAACGTAAGTCGACCCGCCGTGTGGTGTCTGGCTGAGTAGACCAGACCACCCTCATTTCTTACCGAGGTGTCGTAAAACGCAACTAACGTTAGTTGACCCACCGTGTAGTATCCGGTTAAGTAGAACAGACCACCCTCTTTATTAATGTGGTGTCGTAAAATACGATTAAGGTATGTTGACGTCAGGCAAGCAGCCAGTCGTAAAATACGTAGCCAAATCGTTTAACATGTTGTGTCAACCCCACTTAGAGTGGGATAAGGGCAGGAGAATGAACGAATCATAAAAGTGTTTAATTATAGGATCAAGGATGTAATACAGGAGGCAGCATTGCATAAGATGGCACTTATAGTAGGATGGTTTCTCACTTTTCTGTCCTAACTACTGGGAGCTTGGAGTATCTTCTCCGTTCCTTGTGGTAATTTTTTAAAATGTTTTTATACAAAATATTTTTAAAATATGTTATTGTTTTGTAATAAGCTGTGGTAGCCGAGCGGTAACACCGTGCGACTCTTTCGAGGGTGTCACGGTTTCGAACCCGGGCAGACACCAATAAGTTTTTCTGTTATAACTTGTGTGTCTAATTGATAATAGCAATTTATCAAACGTTTTCGGTAAAGGAAAACATCGTGAGGAAACCTGCATATATCTAGAGAATTCTGGAGATATGGGTAACCTACCAATCCGCATTGGAGCAGCGTGGTAGGTCTTAGCTCAAAAACCATCTCTCCAAAAACGGAGAGAAGACGCCTATTCTCAGCAGTGGGATATTAACAGGTCGCTTCTTTATTGTTTTGTGTATTAATAAATAAATTTAGATCGCTCATCAGTAATTAAGCGTGACGTAATAGATCTCTCTGGTACAAAGCCAGTAAATCACAATGGGTTATTTAAACCCATTGAAACATATATTTGCATTTCAGCTTGCATTTCACGGTAAAGGAAAACATCCTGAGGAAAGCTATATATTTCTAGAGATTGGGCTATTTATAATATTAGAATTCAATATGGCGTCGTATGTTAAGTCTGAGCTCCAATACTTCTCTCTTTGAAAAGATTACTTATCCAGCAATAGGATAGCGCGTTAGAGAAAATTAAAAAAGGGTCTATATTATTATGTTAATTAGTTAGTTAGTAGCGGCCTGTTACTATCCAACTGCTGAGAAAAGGCCTCTTCTCTCTGTTTTTGGAGAGAAGGTTTGGAGTTAAGAACTACCACGCTGCTCCAATGCGGATTGGTAGGTTACACATATCTCAGGTTTCCTCACGATGGTTTCCTTCACCGAAAAGCGTATGATAAATTGCGATTATCAATTAGACACATAAGTTTTAACAGAAAAACTCATTGGTGTCTGCCCGGTTTTGAACCCGTGACACCCTCGAAAGAGTCGGCACGGTGTTACCGCTGGGCTACCACAGCTTCTTTTATTATTATGTAATTTTAGAGACAAGACAAGGGGAGTAAGGGGTAGACGGAAATAACACCTTATCCGGCCCAAAAGTCAACCTCACCTGCACGCGTCGAAGATTCAATATGAATGGCCGACGGCGGTGTCCACTGGGCACCGCGGTGCTCCCTGCTAGATAACGAACGAGGCTCTGGCGACCGAGCAATGGCGGTATAACCATAATACCGGTCGGAAAACCGACCGAAGAGGTGTCAGCGGCCTTGGAGTACGAATAACTTCAAAAAAGTCTGGGGCAGAAGGCAACGGGAAACCACTGCTTCTATTTCCCAAGAGAGTCAGCATGGAAGGTCTAAGAACAATAAATAGTATGTCTGGTGATCCGGCTGACGCCCGGCGCCATCACTCCGGGACAGATGGTGTGAAAAGTGCTACCGGCCATGCGCTCGTGGCTCGTCAGGCGCCGCATGGAAATTTAGCTACTGATGACTTCAAATCCAAATCGATTCGGCATCCACATCGAATTGGTACATGGAATGTGCGCGGTCTCAATCAACCTGGCAAATTACGAATTGTGGAGAATGAGATGCAAAGGAAGAACATTCACCTGCTGGGGATAAGTGAAACACACTGGAAAGGACAAGGTCACTTCACATCGGATCTCAAAAATACCGTGTACTTTTCGGGCCTGGAAAACGATAGCAGTAGAGGAGTCGCCTTCGTAGTGCCGCGGCTGCTGAATAAATTCGTTATGGGATATAATCCAGTTAGTGAGCGTATTATAACACTTAAACTTAACACTATACCGTGCAAACTCAATATAGTGCAGGTATATTCCCCCACAGCTCAAGCGAGCGAAGAAGAAATAGAGGAATTTTATGACACGTTAACTACGACACTAAAAGGATTTCCAAAACGAGAAATTACTATCATTTTAGGAGACTTCAATGCCAAAGTTGGAGATACCACAGATGATGTCCACCTTCGTCGCGTAGTTGGTCAATACGGGATCGGGGAACGTAATGATAGGGGCGAGCGTTTGTTACAGTTCTGCTATGAAGAGGACTTTACCATCACCAACACCCTCTTCAAACATCATATCCGTAGACTCTACACCTGGATATCTCCTGGCGACAGGTGTAGGAATCAAATAGACTATATACTTGTGGGAACGCGATGGAGGAGCACAGTAACAAACGCTACAACCTTCCCAGGGGCAGACTGCGGTTCCGACCACCAGCTTCTCGTAGCCACAGTTCAAGTTCGGCTGAAAAGGATACATAAACCTAAAGTAGCTCAAAATATGCAAAGCATAAATATGGCAGGCTTCAGAAATAGTTTTGAGAGGAGAATAGCATGCTTTCCTAATAACACGACAGACAGCGACGGCAAATGGAGATATCTGAGAAGCATAATAGAAGAAACAGCTAGGGACAATAAAATGAAAAAGCCCGTTATGAAAGATTTTATCACATCTGAGACTGCTCAAATAATTCTGGATAGAAGGAAATTGAAGGAGAGTGGTACATCTTCACCTAATAAATTGCAACGGTATGCTGAACTAAGCCGTCTTGTACAACTACACTGTCGCAAGGACTATGACAAATACATCAACGAAATCTGTCTCGAACTCGAACAACATTCAAGGAAAAACGAGTCCAGATATTTATTTCAAAAAGTGAAAGAATTATCTGGAATACGTAAGCCAAGAACCTGTGCCATTGAGGACAAAAATGGACGTCTGCTTACAGATCTTACTCAAGTGTTAAACCGCTGGAAAAACTACTGCGCCGAATTGTATGACACGGGAACGTCAACAAAGGTTGAAATCACATGGTCCACAGAGGAACCTGATATCTTACCATCGGAAATTGAGTATGCCATCAAAGCTCTTAAATGCAAAAAATCACCGGGTAAAGATGCTATCACGGCAGAACTTCTTAAAAACCTAGGCCAGCAAGGCGAGAAGGCTATCACCATAATCTGTAACACTATATGGAAGACTGGGAGATGGCCGCAAGACTGGACAGAGTCGGTGTTTATACCTTTGCATAAGAAAGGCTCCTCAAAAGACTGTGGAAATTACAGGACCGTAGCGTTGATATCCCACGCGAGTAAAATCCTCCTCTATATAATTAGCCGACGTCTTAACTACTTTCTAGGCCGACAGATACCTGAAGAGCAAGCTGGTTTCGTTAAAGGCAGAGGAACGCGGGAACAAATTTTGAATGTCCGACAAATAATCGAGAAGAGCAGGGAATTCAACAGCCCCGTGGTCATATGTTTCATCGACTATACTAAGGCATTCGACTGCGTGCAATGGGACAAACTATGGAAAGTATTAATTGAGATGGGAGTTCCTGAACACCTCGTTGCGTTGATCCAAAGTCTGTACACTGAGAATCGCTCTTTCATCAGGATAGGTACTGAATGCTCCAATATGTTTCAAACCAAAAAAGGAGTGAGACAGGGCTGTATCTTGTCTCCTGCACTCTTTAACATATATGGAGAATATATCATTCGGAAGGCACTCGAAAATTGGGAGAAGGGTTTCCCTATAGGTGGAAAAAGATTATCAAATCTGCGGTATGCCGATGACACCATTCTTCTAACAACATCCATAGAAGATATGAACGAGCTGCTTCAAAGACTCGAATCAGAAAGTAGCAACCTAGGTCTCACAGTGAACAGAGCGAAAACTAAGGTGATGATAGTGGATCGAGCCAAGAAAATAACAAATGTCACCAGCAGCATTCTTGGAATTAACACCGTCGATCACTATGTATACCTAGGCTCCCTAATCTGCAATGATGGCAGCTGTGTCCCTGAGATTAAAAGGCGAATCGGGATGGCTAAAGATGCTATGACCCGTCTAAACAACATCTGGAAGAAAAGAGGAATTGGTATCAAAACCAAAGTCAGATTGATACGGGCTCTGGTATTCCCTATCTTCCTGTATGGAGTGGAGACGTGGACAATCCTAGCCCGGGAAAGGCAAAGGATTGATGCCTTTGAGATGTGGTGCTGGCGACGTATGCTGAGAATACCTTGGACCGCGAAACGCACCAATGCATCAATCCTGACCCAGCTCCGAATAAAAATTCGTTTATCTACGATATGCCGACAACGCATCCTTTCATATTTCGGGCACACGGTACGCAGAGGCGACGAAAGTTTGGAGAAATTTATTGTGGTCGGGAACACTGAAGGAAAACGATCACGCGGTCGTTCCCCAACAAGATGGACTGACCAAATAAGAAACTCGTCGTCCTCTAAATTTCACACGATCGTAAGAGAGGCAATGGATAGAAACAGATGGAGGCATATCATCAACTCCAGACACAATCCTGATGCTGACCACGATCCTCAGACATGAGGGACCGACGATAGAGAGAGAGAATTTTAGAGAATTACCTGATATAAAACGTATAAATGGAATATTTTTTGTTGGCAGCAGTCTTAGTCATAAGGCGTAGACTGAAAAACAGCTTCTTAGCATATGTTCATATATGTATATAAATATGTTTTAAATAATTTCTGTTGATTTTGTTGAAATGTTAAATGTATGAAATATGCTGTTGAATAAAGTTCTTTTTATTTATTTATAGTGTATTTATATTATACTCGTATTACTTTTACTAAAAAAAATTAAAGATGGTGTCCGGTATATTTATCTAGGGTTTGAACTCTCAAGCTCTGGTCAAACTACTCATCGTGGCAGACAATTCTACTGTCTATTATAAAATAAGCACCCTTAAACCGACAAGATTGGTAACATTGTCTGTTTGTTCTTGGAAAATTAGAGATAAACCAGATCTTAATTTAATTTAGGTAGTTCATTTCTGGAGACAAGGTCCAACGTAGATTTGTGTGTTTGCATTGAAATTATGCAGACATGCCGGTAAAGTTGTATATTATTTTGTATTAATTGTTAATAAAATACAGAGGTACGAATATCGTATTTATTATATTGAAATATCAAATACTATAAATCAAGTGTAAATAATTTTGGACATTAAATATATTTCAATTCAATTCAAAATATTCTTTATTCAAATAAACTTGTAAACAAGTGCTTTTGAATCGTCAACTTTACTGCTGGTTCGGAAAGCTGTTCCTACCGAGAAGAGCCATCAAGAAACTCGGCGGTTGCTCTTTTAAAAATATAATTATTAATACTATTTACATTAAGTCGTTACTGTCTTGTACAGGTTTAAAGAGAGCTATATCCACACATTCTTATCTTCCAAATAATCTTCAAGAGTATAGTAGGCTTTCTGTATCAGCCTCTTTTTAACAGTATTTTTAAACTGATGTAATGGCAAAGCTGAAATTAATTTGGATTTCGTTATAATGTTGACATATGATAGAAGATGAAAGCATATTGCAACATATCTAATTGGGATTATTAGATATGCGTAGGAGAATAATGACTATGTTTGAACTAAGACATTTTTGTTCTGTGTATAACTTGAATTTAGTCTCGCCCATATTAATTTTACCGGCACTCTCAGTATTATAAATGTGTCTATATATGATTGTAAATATTTGTATTTAATTGCATTTAGCTTATATGCACTGTACTCGCTTTTAAAGTTGGCATGGTATGTCTTTTCATGATTTGATTTTATTTGTATTCTAATATTTTTTTTGTAAATACAATAAGAAATAAATAATAGCCGTGTGGTATCGGACTAAGTAGAATAGACCACCCTCATTTCTTACCGAGGTGTCGTAAAATACGTTTAAGGTCAGTTGATGTCAGGCAGGTGGGCGGTCGTAAAATCATGTGACAACATGTTGTGCCGACCCTACTTAGAGCGGGATAGGGGCAGGAGAATAATGATGCAATAAGAATAAATAAATAAGGGTGTATGGGGGCGGGTGCCCGTATGGTTGGTGAAAGTATACGAGGATGAAATTATACACAAATCACAATGTCGATACGTGTAATATGCCACACGCAAAGTTCAGAGAAAGGGGTACACAGTATAGAAGCAAGTAAAAGGAAATATATAACTAAACTAGAGGAAATGATCGCAACTATAATGAAACGTTCCCTTCGCATCGACTGATGGTAGGTCACTGCTAAGTGCTAGGTCGGCCGAACGGGCCGCGGGCGCAAGCCGCGCGCCCCGCGACCCGCGACCGGTTTCAAGTGCAGCGGGAAGGGTGAGCATATCGCGGCAGTCCCGGGTAAGTATGTGAGTATTTTCTGTACCGCGGGTGTGCTTATGTGAGATGTAGTGTGATTGTATTGTGTAAGGTGAGTGACTGTATGTATGTAGGTATGTATGTAGGTGTGTGAGAATGTGATGGAATCCCTACAGGTGGCACGAGCTTTCAGTAATCTTGCTACTGTTGACGAGTCGCCGCAAACAATCAATTGTAAAATAAAAATAATAAAAGGTGTTTTCATAGGTTACTTATTCAACACAACCAAAATATCAGATAACTTTTGCTTTTCACATAACTTTTGCACCGCGTCTACAACCAAGCGCACCTAGTCAGGGAAATTTCTTTATGCATATTAGTGTTCGAGTTATTTATAATTGGCGGCAACCAATTTGTTACCTTTTTCATTATAAATAATTGTTTAATACCAGAACCAATAAATCTCAATAGCGGCCTAGTTCAGGCAATAATATGTATACCAAGGATCGAGGAAAACATTCCATTCATTGTCTGTAATCTCTGTTCCCATGGCACGTTAATAATGAATCACTACCAATGGGTGATTACTGGTGTTATCGGGTGCCCTGTTTATGATGGGGAATCATATGGCCTACAGTTCATAACCATTCCAGAAGTTTCCTTATCTTATCCCATATAAATTAAATTATATTTGTTATTTTCATATACATAATAAAATAACATTTAGCGAGGATGGCAACGTCTATAGACTGTGCTAAATAAAATACCAGAAAAAATGGTTTTTTTTTATAGAATTATTTATTTAATATAAAAAAAAAAAAGAATTTTAAGCCGAGTGGTACTGACGAGTGGCCGGCTGAGTACAACTGACCACTTTATTTCTTACCGAGGTGTCGTAAAAGGCGATTACGGTAAGTCGACGAGCCGTGTGGTATCCGGCTGAGTAGAACAGATCAACCTCCATTTCTAACCGAGGTGTTGTTAAAGGCGACTAAGGTAAGTTGACCCATCGTGTGGTATCCGGTTTGGTAGAATAAACCACCCTCTTTCTTTCCGAGGTGTCGTAAAATGCGACCGAATGCCAGACGTCAACTTACCTTAAGTTGACGTCAGGCAATACGGTAATGAAAAGATTTCCATTTGAAATGAAAATTTGCATTTATTTCCTACTATCCAGGAACAAACTGTAATTGTTTCATTGTAGTATCGTGACAAGAAAAGAAAAACCCGGTCAAGTACAAGTTATGTTTACGTAATTATTCTTCCGTAACATGACCGTCTGTCACCTTCTCTGCCCCACCTTAAACGAATAAATTTTATTATAAATGTTATGTATCCACCCTTTTTGAATTTAGACTATCGCGAGTGATATTCACACACACACGCACTCACAAATGCACACACGCACGAATACACGCACGCACGCATGCACACTGTACTCACGTACGCAAACTACATTGTGAGCGAAGCGTATGGGATTTCAAATCTTTATTCCACGGCGCTACATTGTCTCATGGTACAAAATAAATGACTATTAATGACGTTTTGCTTTTGATACAAGTGTATAAAATAACTAACGTCGAGCGGCGATATCAGTTAAGTTAATTAAAAAACACAAAAGTTAATAAAAAAAATTGGCATAACGTGACGTAGCTTGAAGGAATTAGTATAAGTTTTAGCCGTTAACGGTATTTAAAGAGAGATTTTTGCTGACGTGTTTAAACGTTGTGTCAATTAGTGTTCATCAAATTAACGTTACTCCGCTCAAAGTGTTAATGTATATTAAACCGGCTATACTAACGTCTTATTCTTTCGGATGAAACCGACTAGCTTCAAGCCCATATGGGGGTGAAGTTCGCGTGATACTCTCCGTGTAAATTGTAATAATAGACTTACAGTAAGACAGTGTGACTGTTATTAGAGAGTTATGGGTTTATTCTGGGCAGGTATAAGTTAAATATATTAAAATAATCTTAAAACCGCCTAGCTACCAATAGATCTTAGGTTAGGGCATAGGTTACAATAAGCTACTTGACGCTATCATTACAAATTAAGTTTTAATTAACAAAGTCACCTTATCATTAGGCGTTCCACTAACTTTTCCGTTAACTTCAGTGTGAGTTACTCAAAAGGCGGAAAAATTCCTTCAAAACTCTTCGTAAATAATATGTGACATCAGTCACATAATGTATTAATGTGTAATTATTAACTCAATGTACATTCTATAAAAGATAAATTGTTTAATATTTTTATATAGTTTTGCTTAAAGAACAATTGATTAAGATTTCCTACGAACATTTATTTAATAAATTAAAATATTTGATATTAAATACATATATATTTTTTATTAATTTAGGTTATTAAATATTTAAAGATTTTCACAGTTCATTTATTCAGAATAGAATCATTAATGGCATTACTTGCAATTATAAGGGAATAGTTGAATCTCTGCCAGATGGGTCGTGAGATGAAAACGTTAGATTACAGTGCAAACGACAGCGAAATAATGAATGATTAAATTTAACGACTGAACTCAAACTCATATTTCTAATATTTTAATACACGCCATTTTTAATTATGTCTGAAAAATATTCAACTCACAGATATTGCTCATCATTCTTATCACACTCTAAGTGGGGTCGGCACAACATGTTATAAACATGTTGTCACATGATCGGCCGCCTGCCTGACGTCGACTTAGTCGTATTTTACGACACTTCGGTAAGGAACAGGATGGTCTATTCTACTCACTCGGATACCACACAATGGGACAACTTAGCTTAGTCGCCTTTTACGACACCTCGGTAAGAAATGAAGGTGATCTATTCTATTCATCCGGACGTCACATGGCAGTTCGACATACTTTAGTCGCCTTTTACGACGCTTAGGTGAGAAAACTCACAGATATCGCTCATGGGCTGCAATACTGACACAACTAAAAAAATCATGTTTTAAAATAAACGAGCTTAAAGTTTTCATTGCTAAGGAAAAGGCATAAAAGGAAAAGAGAAAAATGGTTTAAGTTTGCTTAACTGAAAGGCCTAATATTGAATTATGAGTTCTGCCGGTATTGCTGCTGAAAAAAATGTGTATTTTAATATTTACACGCGTTCTTACCCAAAAACACGCATTTTTTGAGTTATGCCACTGTTGCAGCCCATGAGCGATATATCCATTAACTTTATGTTTTTCATTTATATATTCATGTTTATCTATGACTCTTTGAGTCATTATTATTATTATAATTACATACAAATTCGTAGTTGTGTTTATTTCAATTATTTTTATTCCTATTAATTCTGCCATACATATAATTAAATTATATAAAATGTTTATTTATTACGTAATATAATTTTAATAATGTATTTTCATTTTTCTACGCTCCGACAAGGCTTTTAAGTGTAGCGTTTGACATGTTCATAAATAAATGACATTTATTGCCAATAAATTTATATGAAAATCATTTATTTATAAAACTTGAAGGTACGAAATGGCGGATTCTATATCTTTAATATTTATAAATGAGTGAATCTTGTATGTGTATATATATATTCAGAATCTCGGAAACGGCTCCAACGATTTTCCTGAAATTCGACACTTAGGGGGTTTTGGGGGGAGAAAAATCGATCTAGCTAGGTTTTATTGAAAAAAAAACATTTTATCCCTCTTTGTGGGTATTAAAAAGTACTAAAAAAGTAAAAAAAAGAATACTAAAATATATATTGAATTTAATTTTTCATCAATTTCTGCCATTAACTGTCAAGTCAGCGTAGCTTATTCGGGGGACGGATAGTCGCTAGAAATGAAAATACCTAGGATCGAGCCCCACCTACCCTATAACTTTTTTCTTTTTTTTTTAAGTTTATTTATATTATTTTGTAAAAAATTACCGCGCACGGCTCGGTCACCCCGATATTTTAACATACATATCCAAAATTTCATGGGAATTGGTGGGAAGTCATAAATAGCTATTGATTTCATTCGCATATCGCGTGCCTCATCACGTGACCTGTAAATCATTATAGTTTGTCATTTATGTTGTTTAGGTGCGACATTTTCAATGTAATCGAATTGTATTTCAAGCATACTAGCGTGCGCAAATTACTATACTGATCCAATTCCTCTAAGCTTTTTCGATGTAAGTTTTCTTTACTTACATCAGCGATTCAGATTCTTTTGATTCTTATGATTTGAAATTCTAAGTTGAGAGACAACACTTAAAAGTCAAAATCTTTTAAAAATGTATTTCAAAATAAATGATAATATTTATTTTCTATAATTCGCCATATTAGAACATATATGAATGCTGAAAGATAAGACTCTGTAAGTCTTATATCGGTTTTGTATCTGATATTTTTTGATATTATCTGAGCTTTTTGTGAATAACACAAATCTATGATATTACTGTTGCTATTTAATCTAATAAATATACCATCTATCCATACTTATTATAAAGCAAAGTCCCTAAAAGCTGCCTGCTGTCTGTCTGTATGTGATCTAAAATATACTGAACGGAACTCAAAATATACTGAACGGATTTACTTAGCGAATTACTTTTACTTAGCGGTGGTGTAAGGTGTGCAAAAGGTTTAGATTAAAAGTACATTACGGTTTTAAGTAAAAGGTTAAGGTTGTGTTGAAGAGGTCTCGCGTTTGTATAAAAACGCGCCTGTTGGGAGCTTTAGACGCGTGTGCCGCGTAAACCAGGAAAGATACACTAAAGAATTGTAAATCTTCAAAAATGGTACAAAAAAGTCCTCGACAGCGTATCTCTATATCTTATGGTTAACTAAAAATAAACATTATGTTCAAAATTTTAAGTTGGGAAAAAACTTGTGACACTAAGTTTCACGCGGGCGAAGCAGCTGGCACAGCTAGTTTTAAATATTAAAACGATTCTATCACAACAGAAGAAGGTCACAGGGTCTTCTTACATGGTCCAGTATTATTTTCATTTTAATAATATCTTTGCATTGTTAACCAGGGTTAGAGTAACGCACTGTAAAGACTTTGATATGACGATTTGTTATGACATTTCAATGCGGTCTAGTAGAGGGAAAATAAATATGAAAACATTACAAGTAATATAATATAGGGAAAATATTTACTAGTTTATCATTATGCAGATGCATGTTTTACAACGTGACTGAATTTCGATAGTATTTACTTATGGTGAGCGTTCACATTCTTCTAAATTGCTCGCTATTATCCATTCAAAAGTAAATATTTAGATGATTACAACCTGCATTTCGTTCCATCGTTCCATCGCAGTCCGTACCCTGCGTTTGCGAAGACCGGGTCTCCACTCCAGAACTCTTTTGCTCCAACGCCCATCAGCACTTCATTTACGTCATCTGAAAGGTCATAATATCGTGGATGTTTACAGTATTTTTTCCTCCTTCAGTCGCGTGCTCACTGCTGAGCATCGTGATGGTCCCGATTTCTTTTCAAATCAAATCAAATCAAAAACCTTTTATTAACAACAGTCACACTTACCCTACATGAACATTTACACTTATTTTATAAACAATATAAAATAAAAAATTCTACCTATGCAGAGAAATGTGACGTTGCCAAAAGGAACACCTCTCAGTATACGTTGAGGTGGCCCCCAACACTGGTTTTCAGTGGCGACCATACCCTAAATCTAAACTAATCCGCCACCAACGCCAGCGACAGCTTAACAATGAAATGTAACTTTGTACATCCCATTGTTCACCTATTTACATCATATAATAGTAAATAATAAAATTAAAAAAAAAAAAAAAATTATATTAAGTACGTACTATAGTTATTTATTTATCTGTTAATCATAAAATAAAATAAGCGAATCTTTTGACATAATTATTTCGGCGCCAGCGATTGTGGCGCGATCTTAAATTTGTTAGAAATGGTAATAGTCAAATGTCAACTCTTTATTTTCTTAATACTAAAAAAAACTTTTGATATGTATAAGCTGGCGCCACTTTTTCCAGTCAGCAGCATATAGCCGAGCAGTATAGCCACGCTCAGTCTGATGTTCAGGTGTTCAGACACCTGATCCGTCCATCTTTTTGGGCTCCGCCCCCTGGATCTATTGCCGTTTTCTTTCCCAGTGACAATGAGTTTCTCAAGATTATCGCTGGGTTTTCTAGCAATATGTCCAAAGTATTGGAGAATTCTTTATTCAGATAAGAAGTTTAAAAATTTCGAAATTTGATAATGTTCACTTTGCTGCGTTTTTCAGCTTTGGGTCGACATTCTTAAGACCCCAACGCATATCGCTTTTCAGCACTATGTGCCCCGCCCAACCTACTACAGCTTCGCGACAGCTATGTCGGTGACTTTAATTCTTGTACAAATCTCCTCATTTCTGATTTGATCTTCCTGCCTTGGGACAGCACAACATGTTATAAGCATGTCGTCATATGATTTGGTTGTGTATCTTACGATCGGCCGCCTAAGTAAATAAGTAGCGGCCTGTTACTCTCCCATTGCTGGAAATAGGCCTCTTCTCTCCGTTTTTGGAGAAAAGGATTGGAGTTAAGATCTACCACGCTGCTCTAATTCTCTAGAGACATGCAAGTTTCCTCATGATGTTTTCCTTCACCGAAAAGCGTGTGATAAATTGCAATTATCAATTAGACATATCAGTTTTAACAGAAAAAAGTGTCTGCCCGGGTTTGAACCCGTGACCTTCTCGAAAGAGTCACACGGTGTTACCGCTGGGCTAACACAGCTCCTGAGGGTGGTACTATTCTATTCAGCTGGATCCATTGTCCGTTATTGTAAGCGTTATTGTGGGCTATACCCCGATTACATAAGCTATTATTTTACCTATTCCTAAATTTCAGTTTATTATTTCATCATTTCTCTAAAATTTACAACATTCAGTTATAAACTCTAGCTTTAATTATGTTAAGAGCGACATCATAGAGGAGCAAAATAGCAAATACATTTTGACACGTGTTTACACCACACCTTGTCTATGCGGTTCTTCCCCGAGCTATAAGAAAGTTGTAATATGATCTGGTGTAATTACGGTTTCTGTGTGTTTTGACATCTATATTAATTGCTTTGGGATTTTACCGAGCACTTATTTCAACATTGAAGTGCATAGCATTGTAGTATTTTATTATGATTGTTGATTTTCAGTGACCCACCGTGTAGTATCTGTTTTAGTAGACTAGACCACCCTCATTTCTTACCGACGTGTCGTAAACGCGACTAAGGTAAGTTGACCCACCGTGTGGTATCCGTTTAAGTAGAATATACCACCCTCTTTCTTACCGAGGTGTCGTAAAATACGACTAAGGTAAGTTGACGTCAGGCAGGCGGCCGGTCGTAAAAAAGGCAGCCAAATCATGTGACAGCATGTTTTTTAACATGTTGTGCCGACCCCACTTAGAGTGGGATAAGGGTAGGAGGATGATGATGTTGATTTTTAGTGACCTTCAAAGCATAATTTTGACATAAATCTATTACATGAGCTAATGCTAACTCTAAAAATAGCCTGTAGCTTAAGTAGAGAATCAATCTTCTATCTTCTTCTATTCTATACCTATCTTCTATCTATTTTCTTCTATCTATCTATCTATTCTATATCTTCTATCTATACATATAATAAAATCGTTGAGATGTCAAATCTCTGTGCGTTTGTTCCCGCTAATCTTGGAAACAGCTGATCCTATTTGGACGTTGTTTTCAATAATATGTGGTAAAAAACCCCACTTAACATATAGAGTATGTTTTATTTCAATCGGTCAGCAAATAAAAAAGATGTATCAATTTTAAGTTGAACGGTTGTATACTATGATACTGATACATGCATTTTTCGTTTTTCGCCACTCTGTTTAGAGGATTTCCTTTAGAGACTTCGAAATGGCCTATTTTAATGAAATATCAGATAATCTTTAAAATGACCCAGCAGATGATACATGGATGGTAAAGTTTGGTGGCGATCGGAGCATTTTTTTATAACTGTAATTAATATATCTCAAACTTAAGCACAGTGAAGCGGGCTGGATGTACTAGTATAAAATAAACTTATTGAACACTTTACGCAAATAGCTGATCGACACTGTGCAGTAGACCGTCATGGAATTTCCCGAACATCGGATTACCTTCCACGGCAATTGATAGGAATATGTCGATCGAACCCAATGAAGGCATAATGGAAATATTCCACAGTTACCCGGTCACCGCCCCGACTTGTAATCAGCGTATATCACATATTTGGCGAGTCCCACAGAGTGATTACACTCAGAGGTATTATGTATTGTAAGAGGATTAGAAATAATTCAGACTTTTTTGTAACAATAGCATGTGTTTTAAAATCCAGGCTTTTTATTTGACGGTAGCATTCAAGGCCTAGCGCTGTTGTGTGCTGTCTTTTCAACTTCCTCTCTTAATAATAGATTTTGTTTTTATAATTTTGCTACATTTTTCAATATTAATTTGTAGTAAATTAGATTAGTTAGAAATTAGTAAATAGTCAAATACTTATATTGTGTCAGGGATTATAATAAATAAAATTCCTAAGATAACTAAGTTGGATAAATACTGTATCCATCTAAAAAGATTTTCAAATACTACATTGTATGTCGTCATCTTCTTAAATTCTGTATGTGTATAGTAATATTATATGTAATATTATAGTATGTGTATAGTAATAAAGAAATTTAGATGCCATTGCGATGTTTTTTCTACTGAAGGAGAAATATAGTGACCAATCATTACATTTTTTTGTTTTATTTTAAACAAATATTTAAAAAAATATATCATTGTCTATAAAAGTTAGGCCCAGGCCATTTGATTTTTTACAAAATTATCAAACTTCAAGTATATAATTTGTATAAAACTTTAACAAATTATATACTTAGAACTGTTTTCTTCCTCGAAACATAATTGTACGACATGGTGGAGTTTTTTTATTATAGGTAAGGATTTGATGGTTTTACAGAAAATAAAATCTTTTGTACCTTTATATACTTTCGAAAATATGGACCAAGTCTGATTATTCCTCATTTATTTTTGTCAATTTTACATACTTATACTACATTCTGATATTCAGTCTGCAATTCATAGCTTTCGCTCTTTTGTTTCATACAATTTATTGAATAACTCGTAGTGCTTGAGCGCATACATCCTTTAGCTTAAAGCTCTAAATAACATAAAAATGTAGGTAGTGTATTCAGCAATAGCAAAATAAACAACTCCGACTATCTGATTGTTCGCGTTTTTAACTAAAACTTTTTTAAACAAGTAAACATTTATAAAATAAACATAGTCTCTGATATGAACTACTCTGTAATGTGAAAAATTTTCCCGGTTGACCAAAGTCCTTGACAAATTATTAAGGTTAATTATAAAAATTATTGTGTACCAATTATAAAATTATTGCGTGTCATTACGTTTTAATAAACGTAATGGCACGTAAAAAGATTTTGTTAAGAATTTGTTATCGTTGCACCAACCCCTTAGAATAATCCAATCTTACTTGAAATCTAAATATAATTGTAAAAGGATTTCAATATTACAGCAGAAAGAAAATTATAATGCATATTTAGACCTTGTTCATGAAATAACAGCCATTGTCAAGTCAATGTTCCGGTTGATTGTTTCGTTTAACTTTGTTATTCAACGGCTTTTGCTTAATTGATTCAAGCGCTCTGCCAGCTTTTTTAACTATGAACTAATTTTTTTATGTTTTTATATAGATAATATTTAAAAATAATAAAATAAATAAATAAAAATAGTATGTAAATAATATATTTTGAAATGAATCGAAGAAGAAATGTACCGAATATTTGATAGCTGTTTCATAAAAAAAAAAACAATTTTAGAGAAAGACGGCAAAAATAAAGCGAAGGCAAAAAAATTCCCAAGTCTTGGCGCCACAGTGCATCTTTTTCAATAAACTATTCCGTGAACTTATCTTACTATCTATATGTATTTGAATATGGAGTGTATATTTTATTGAAACACGCAATTCATCTTTGTGAAACTTATCATCACAGTCATAAATTTAAATATTTTCAAATAAACTTTCAGTTTAAAGAGCCCTAAGGCAATAAATAACCCGTACACATTTCTCGAGTTCAAACCTTGTTCAAAGTTCAAAAACCGAATGACCTATAATCAGAAATACATCTTTAATCCGTTACGGGTTGAAGAGGGTACACGATAGACAGGGATTTTTGAACCTTGATAGTAGAAAGAAACGTTCCTGAATAGCCCTCACGGCCCCGATATCTGTGAATTGAGACACGTGTCAGTAATATATAAGAAAGGAATTTCACATTAGAATTCATTTGCAGGCTTGAGTAAAAATTCGCTTCGTTCACCGAGATTCAAAGAATCCAGAAATTCACCTCGTATTCATATTACCTCGTCCTATGTATATATGAGTATTTTTTCGCATTCTTCATTACTAAAGATCGTAAGGTCGTGTCCTAGTTGAAAGTATATCATAGTTCGTATAATTTGCCTCAATTTTCCTCGGTGTTCAGCTTTTCTTAGGGCGGATGTTACAGAGAGACCAGAAAGTGCGGTCACTTGGCGGCCGAACTAGCCGTTGGGTGACCAACGGCTAGTTCGGCCGCGGAGTCGTTTTCTTTTGACTTTGCCCACTAATATTGTTAACGCACACTATATACAATAACACGATATAATGGGAATACCACAATTCCCGTTCCGAGATGCACTTCTCTTGAATTACGAACAAAGAATGAATGTCACTGAAACGTTTTATCAATAGGAAGACTCAACCGGAAACAACACGTCACAGTGTTGCCACCATTTTTATTAAAAAGGGCGCTATACTCTTGTTTCATGACGGTGTTGCTATAAAATATAAAGCGGAAGTCAATGGCGACAACACTATCAACTTATCAAGGTTATCTGGTTGACGGCGAGTAATGTGCCAAAATATCCTTAGATTCTTTGGTACCATATTGTTATGAGCCAAACCTTAACTCTTAGTTGATTATATATATACTTATTCGTCCTTTTATCGGTCCATGGTATGGCGAAGCATGCTTTTCTAGCACCACATCTCAAAATATATATAAAAAATATGTATAAAAAGTAGCGGCATTCGTGGGCAGTAGAGAGAAAGGACAGAGCTTAAAGTTACCACGTTGCTCCAATGCGGATTTCTAGGCTAAACATATTTCAAGAATTTTCCTCACGATATTCTCCTCCAAAAGGGTGTGTCAATTAGGCACATAAGTTTGACTAAAAAACCCTTTTTAGTTCCTGCTCGGGTATGAACTCGTGACTATTTGTTTAAAGGCACAGGTATATTTAATGTGTTTAATATGCCCTAAACTTAAGACAATAATCGAGAGTAGAGTTAGTTAATGAATAAAAATCGGGTATACTCACGTCTTATCCTATCGGGTTAGCCCGACTATTATCGCAGCGGGAACTGCGTACAGCAGCTCCATAACGTCGTGTAAAGAGCTCATTTATTTATTTATTTTATTAGACCAACTAATAGCATTTTACAATACTTAATTTAATAAAAACATTGTTGATAATATACTCTAAATCTGTGTAAAACACCTTTAAAAGTTAGTACAACATTTGCATGAGTGAACAATTACCACTATCCTTGCCTAATACCTCGTTACAATACGAAGTAATTAGATCGTATTATAACGAGATGAAAAAATAAAATATAGATGTAAATATCACTACATATTATAAAACAAAGTCCATATTTCCGTATGTACGCATAAAACTTTAAAACTACGCAACCGATTTTGATGCGGTTTTTTTTAATAGATAGAGTGATTCAAAAGGAAGGTTTGTACGTATAATAACATTCAATACGGAGTAGAGAAATTCTGTAATTTTTGAGGTTTCTGTAAATAATTACATTTTTGTCCGCTTACATTGAAAACGCAGGCTAAACCCTACGAGATTTATCAAAATGATGTACTAAGTATTTGTACGCCTTGAAAAGGTCTACAGAAAAGTCCGCGATGGTATATGTCTATCTCTTATGGATAACCCACAAAAGCATTTTTTGTCATATACTTTTTACGAAAAATAATGCCTTATGTTCAAAGCAATTTTTATACAATACAACATTAATCCTTATGCAATTAAGTACCTTAAATAAATTGTTGATTTAATATAGGTCAATATGGCCGTTTACAGTATGTAATTTAAGTGAACATTTTCCGAGATATTACAGATTTAAAATGCCGTGAGGACGCCGCGCTTCACCCTATAGCACTTCGAATCTTTTAAGAGTTTGTTTAAAGACATTCTGTAATTAATTGTAAAAATAAAATACATAGGTAAAATGTAAAAGTAAATAAGTAAAAATGTACTATATGAGTTTAGATATTCTAAAGATAGCAGGAAATCGTCTTGGTATAGGGAGAGGAAATTGTTTTTCTCCAAATTTAACGCTTGCGGGCCACGGGCAGTAATAAATAAATCAAAACTACTGGATCGATTTTAATCATTTTTTTACACTGAGTGACATGGGATATATATTTTATACCCGTGCGAAGCATGGGCAGGCCGCTAGTTAAAGATAAAACAGAAAAATTAAATATTAAACAGATGAGTTAATATAGGTGAGATATGAATATATATAAAAATAATAATAATAACATTATGTATACACATCAGCGCTTATTTATAATTAATCTAATTTGTTTTTTAAATCAATAAATCTCATGAATAAGTGTCCCGGATGGGTTCGAAACTAGTCGGGCTAACCCGATAGAATAAGACGTGAGTATAGCCGGTTTCTATACATTAACTATGAACACTACTCACGATAGTTTAAATTTAAAAAAGCGAGTAGAATTTTCACGTGCATTTCCAAGTAACGGAAAGAAAGTATATGGACGACTGGTAATGAAATCAACCTCGCAATATCGTTCGTTCACTTCCCCTATTACCGACTTGGGTCGTTATTCCAAGACAATCTGATATACTATCTCATATAGGCCAGCTCACCCTATATTTTCCCTTATATAATGACATCGAAATATCTTTTTACTCGTATTTTCTTACTTCCGTTTAGGTACGTCAGGAAATTGCAAGGAAGCTTTACCCCGTATATGTTATATGCGGGTATGTCATTACTCGGTCGTTGTACTTTCTGACGGCTGAATTATTAGGGTTAAACTGAAAGAAATTTATATATTGTGGGTAGATAAAATACTCTGTCAGCCCTATGAGACAAATGTTAAGCATTTGTTCTAAACAAAGTGAATTGTATCTTATATTAACTTGCCGAACGTAGCGGAAGAGTTGTGGTTAAATATTAAGTTACAAAATATACCCACGATGGACAGAGTTAAGTTAAGTTTTTTTATATTTAATTTATTCTGCATCATATATACATACTTATTTTATATATTTGGAAGTCTGCCTGTTTGCTGACTGAGCAATATTGATGATAATTGGCAAAATAAAAGTTTGTACACCGGTGTAACATATAGGTACTATAATAAAACCGTGTTTCTTTCAAGAATAAGGAAAAAGTATGTAAGATGTGGCCGGTAAAGATCTATAAATACCTATCAATATATATATGTACACCTACCAATCCGCACTGGAGCAGCGTGGTAGGTCTTAGCTCCAAACCTTCTCTCCAAAAAAACGGAGAGAAGAAGCATATTCTCAGCAGTGGGATAGTAACAGGCCGCTACTTACTTTTTACTTACTTACTTACACATATTTATAGGTCTAAAAATCTTGCTAAGTGCACCTTACTGAAATCATTTAGCTTTCATTTTAAGTGTTAAGTTCTGAAATGATTTACCAGTATCAATCCGCAAACCTTTCGGCATTTTCTAGAGTCACGGACTAAAAAATATTTGTCTCAAGTAATTATATATTAGTAGCATCTTTATTCATCTACTTATTAAATAAAAAATAATTTATAAATTAAATAGTTACATTTACTATCTTTAATATTTATATGACTTAAACTTGTATATAAGGTATATATGTATATATATTTTTCTGAATCTCGGAAACGTCTCCAACGATTTTCATGAAATTCAGCATGTACTGGCTGGAATAGATCTAGCTATGTTTTATTTTAGAAAAAAATCTTTTTGTCACTGTCTTCGGGCACTGTAAAAATGCTATGTAGTATAGAATGCATATGATATTTAGCTGTCAGTTATAAAGTTGTCATAGCTCAGCGGATAATGGGCGCACTAAGGAAGTGATAATACTTCAGATTGAGCCTCACCTGCCCAATTACTTTTATATTTTTTTTGTCAAGTTTTATCGTTTATATATCTTTAAAAAAATTACCGAGCAAGGCTCGGTCACCTAGTTACCTATCTGTATTGCGTAATTTTTTTCTACTTTTGTGTTTTCTCGAGGGCAAATATTAATCTAAGTACCTATACAGTTTTCTTATTTTTTTCTTTCTTTCTATATTACCCGTATTTCACTTCTTGTCCTATTCCTTAAAAACTTTTGAGTAAGAAAGGTTTTTTATTTTTAATAATTATTATGACAAGCCAATAGCATTTGACACATAATACACTTTTCATAAGGCAAGTTCTTGGTAAAACACTTTTTAAGGTTGTCTAGAAGAGATCCCTTTTAGGAATAAGTCCGACTTTGTACATGTGAATTTTTTTTTTCTCTTTTACAGTTAAGAAAGAAATAAAAGTTGGCGCGAACAAAGTGGCGTGTACCACTAGTTTGTAATGTTTGTATTGATATTAGTTTTTTTTCAAAATTTATAGAGGTCACGGTCATGGCAGATATGCCTCGTTGTTATACATGAATTCAGTGGTAAATATTAATGCGGTCCTATATCACCAGATGTCATAACGCCCTGTTACATATGTAGACATTATCCGAAGATCTGTTCTAGGTTGTACAAATAAATAAATAATATATATTAAGGAAATTGAAACAATCGACTGGCCCGTTGGAGCAGTGGGTAGTGACCCTGCCTTCAGCTCCGAGGGTCGCGGGTTCGATTCCCGCCGAGGGCCAACATTTTCTATAAATGAATTTGTTGGTCTTTGAGCCTGGGTGTATATTTGTATATAAGTATGTATTTAAAAAAAATATATAAGTATATATTCACCAGTTGTCTGTCTACCATAACACAAGTATTAAGTTACTTTGGGGACGGACGACCGTGTGTGTAAGTGTCCCATATATTTATTTATTATTATTTATTTATTAATTTATTTATTAGTAGACAAATTTCATAAATATTAAATGGATTTTATCGATTTTATAAATAAAACCCATACCTAATATTATAAATATTATAAGTCTGTAAGATACGCTTTCAAGGCCAAACCACTAGTCTACTATTTAGGGTACCATAAAGGGGTAACGTTCCCCGGCGCTAGTAAAGATTCTACTTTCTCCTTTCCGCATTTCGCAACATCGATGATGCTTCTGCACTAACTCGTCCCGCCCGGTAAATGTGTAAAAGCCGTTAGAGCTAACATCTTATATTCAGTGTTTTGATTAATTGTTGATAATTGTTATGTGCAAAATATTAAAAAGTTAATCGAGATTTAATTGGAATATGCAATAAATGAAGATTTATCTAAATAAACTAAAAAATTGTAAAGTGCAATTAATACTTAATTGTAACTAATTTTAATTGCGATTAATTTTTAATCAATTAACGACGTAATCGATTTTTTAATTGATTGACGTCTAACTCTGCTAACACCAGGTGGGCTATATTAAAAGAATCTATAACATTTATACCAGGTAACCAGGGCTTAGGCTGTAATGCATGATTTATTCAATTTCAATTTTAAAATATTTTTTATTCGAGCAAACTTGTACAAAATACAAATACAAAAATATTTATTTCTTTTCAATAATTTATTACAAGAAATACAGATTGAGACCTTCTAGTAAGTATTATATAACTCGTGTCAGAAGGTCTCTCTCTTCCATAACAAAGGTAAGTTATTTCATTATTAAAAACGTAAGTAATTACTATTTAAAACAATTTATTTTGTTAACAAGTGCATTTGAATTGTCAACTCTACTGCTGTTTCGGAAAACTGTTCCTAAAGAGCAAGAAGCTCGGCGGTTGCTCTTTTCAAAATATAATTATTGTTACTAGTTACATTTAGTTATTACTGTCTTCTAAGGGTCGAAGAGTAGTTATGTCGATGTCAAGGTCGATGATAAAGTTTCGCACTTTATTTTTTTATTTATTTTATTTATTTTTCTTTTTACACATATATTTATATCACTAAAATAAGTTTCGTGTTAAGATTTATACCGGGATGGTATCCACGTTTATGTTCAGTATTAAATCCAGGTGTTCGATTTCCTGTTTTACTTTAAAGTTGCACAAGCGTATGCATTTAAACATTTTGTGTTTTTTATAGCCGAGTCGTGTTTTCAGTCTGAATGGTCGAAAGCTTTTAAGTATATTTTTAGATACCTTAGTCATGCGTTTGTCTTTCAAATCGTAATATATAAAAATTTATGTTTGTCTGTATGTTCTTTATAGACTACGAAACGACTAGAACGATTTTAATGAAATTTACAAACAATCCTTAGAATGATCCAACGGATGATCATGTCAAATTTAGCGGCGATAGGATTCGTGTCCGGCCGTGATCTCTACCATAGAATAAAGGGAATTTATACACAATTATTACTCAACATACAAAAAGAAATAATCTTATTACACATATATTAAATCTTCACAATAACTTGTAAAAATTAATAAATTATATCAATGAGATTAATAGAAATTTATTCGTTTAATTGATATTTATTCAAGAAGCATAATGCAAATAATGAAAACTTTCAATTAAGGAATACGTTCAATTAATAAATACTTTCAAATGTACAATTACAAAATATGTACAATTAATGAACAAGTTTAATTAATGGATACGTTAAATTAATGCACGTTCGATTAAGGAACGCTTATAGTTAGTGAAAACGTTCAATTAATGAACGCTTATAGTAAGTGAAAACGTTCAATTAATAAAAGCGTATAGTTAATGAAAACGTTCAATTAATTAACGCGTATAGTTTATGCAAACATTCAATTAACAAACGCGTATATTTAATGATGAAGACGTTTAATTAATGTACGCACGAATATTAAATGCGTATATTTAATGAAAACGTTCATTTAATGAACACACAGACGGACTGGCCCTGTTGGCGCTGTGGGTAGTGACTCTGCCTTCAGCTCCGCGGGTCACGCGTGCGATTCCCGCCGAAGGCCAACATTTTGAATAAATGAATTTGTTAGTCTTCGAGTCTAGGTGTATATATGTATTTAAGTATGTATTTGAATATTATATAAGTATATATTCACCAGTTGTCTGTCTACCATAACACAAGTATTAAGTTACTTTGGTGACGGATGACCGTGTGTGTAAGTGTCCCATATATTTATTTATTATTTACGGAGTTAATGAATACGTTCAATTAATGAAGACGTACAATTATTTATATGTTTATTTATTTATTGTTTATTTATTAGTATTGTTTAGTTAATAGGTCCACAGTGTGCAGTCTCAGGCTTAGTGAACGTTGGAGGAAGTGTTTGGAGGTCATAGATTTGAGATTCCGTTCCTTTCTACACTTCTAATAGTCATGTCGTTAAGTGATTGAATCAAATGACAGGCTTGTTCTACAATAACTGTGAGTCACTTATAAATAATATAGTACAAAAAAAAACGATGAAAAAAGAAAAATTTCGACTTCATTTCATCATTGTCCCGCCCTTATACCACTCTAAGTGGAGTCGGTATAACATGTTATAAACATGACGTACCATTTAGCTTGGTATTTTACGAGCAGCCGCCTGCCCATAAAAATATAATCTACTTACTACTTATGTCTACTAGTAGTACTTAAGTAGCTAATGTAATTGACAGACAATCACCTCAATAAATTAGCTCATTAGCTTCATTCAAACCTGAGAGAAAGACAAACAAATATTTTCCTGGTTATGATATTAATACAGATTATTAATTAATATACTTTAAACAGAAACCTTGTTTAAAATAATAATATATAAAAGTAAGCTTTACTATGCCGAGTAAAGTTATGATAGAATTATTTATATACATATTATGGATAAAAGTAAAATAGTTCTATCATAACTTTTGTACTATTTAAAATACTTTAAAAACACCTTTAATTTTTTTTACAATACCACGCTATATGAAATAGCGCGTCTAAATAATGTATGTATTTATATTGTTTGGCGCTGTCATGCGTCATTCCTACCATTTACATATCTTAAGTCATAACGTATTTCCTTTTATATACAATATCATATACGTACGTGTTTCAGTACGTTCTTTAAATCCATAGTTCTAATCTCCATATTATAAAGTTAAAGTAAGGGGCCAGTCTTACCACCGTGGTTTCTGCCATGGTGGACAGGGAGGAATTGTGGGCTGCGATGGCCTCTTTCTGCGAGGATGTTATCTCGCGGAAGGAGGCGGCGGATCGGGTCCGGGAAGCCGAGCGTCGAGTCTTTGTATCCGATCCACCGCATGCGAGTGGAAAACACACGACCCGCTGAAGTCCGTCGTATGCCGCCCTAACGGGGATCTTTGGGCGTTCAGAACGGGGTTTATCGGACACCCATCTGAAAAGGTCCCCGAGACGGTCGATCTGGTGCTCCCGATGCATAGTCTAGCGGAGGGAGGGGCCACTTTTAGGGAACTCCGATCCAGAGGTGGCGCACTCTGGGGTTCATAGTTGCTGCTGGCGGGGATGGGGGCAATGTGTAGAACAGTACCCTGTCCCCGCCACCAGCAGCGTGGTGGAGCACTGTCAGGTTTTTAGTCGGTGCGAGTCCGACATACCCGGTCCTCCGTCGGGCGGTGAGGACCCATAATGGGTTTGTCTGTCATAAAAAAGGGGGTCAGCCTAAAATGTGTCCATCGAAAAGAAAGCAAATGAGACTACCTACTTCTACTTTTGCCGCTTTCCGTGTTTAAATCGTAGCCAGAAGTCATCATCATCGTCTTGCCCTTATCCCACTCTAAGTGTTGTCGACAAAACATGTTATAAATATGTTCTCAGATGATTTGGCTATGTATTTAACGACTAGCCGCCTGTCTGACATCGATTTACCTTAGTCGTCTTTTGCGACACCTCGGTAAGAAAAAGGGTAGTCTGTTCTACTCAACCGGATATCACACAGTGGGTCAACTTACCTTAGTCGCATTTTACGATACCTCAGTAAGAAATGTGAGTGGTCTATTCTAACCAGCCCAATACCACACGGTATAAAATCGTAGCCAGAAGTCAATACTATAAAAGTGTATAAATCATCTTCAATAGGGTATCAAAATTCAACACGCAAACACCGTAAACACAAGGAAGTCTGTACTACTGAGGGCCGGAAGTTTTACGTGACAATTTGACCTTAAAATGATTATTCCTATAAAAATTTACCGTAAGACGTAATTTATCGTCCATGGAATAATTGTATATATGACTTTTTACTTAGAACCACCTGAATCAACAGCCGTCTACGCGTGAGTGTTGCGCAGATCGATAATAAATACGTTTTTTTTCGTAATACCAAAATCGGTTTCAACAGGTGTTAGATTTAATCCACATACTTTGGATTTTGTGAAATTAAATTTATAAATACAAAGGTTATCAATACGATTACCGTTGTATTTACAAATTCGAATCTAATTTCGAATTGGTTGTGCCTTCAGCACCACCCGCGTCGAAATTTGTGTATTTAATTTAAATTTGGACATAAAAGTAGTTATCGTGAGTTAACCATAAGAGATAGAGAGATTTTTTGTAGTATTTTCATAGATCTAGAATTCTTCCTTGACTAAATGTTCCTTCGGCTGGACCAAGCCTGGCAGACGTAGCAGATTATCATAAACATGCATTGTCATCGGGACTGGACCAGTATGTAAAATTTCAGCTAAACCAGACACCGGGATGTGGGTCAAATTTAACTTGCAAGATTCCACCTTCACATACATAAGGCAAGTAAAATAAAAGCTTATAAAATAAATATCATTGTTTAGTTTGAGGCATTAAGGGCTTAAAATTAAGTTAATTTACCTCATAATTACTGTTTATTTCCAATTTTTAACTAACATATATAAAGAAGAATAAAAAATGAGACACGGATTATACACTTTACGCCGTGTGGTATCCGGCTGAATAGAATAGTACCACCCTCATATCTTACCGAGGTGTCGTAAAAGGCGATGGGATTATACACTCTACATTTAGCATTACACAGACTTTGTTTAATCGCGGATTATAGTTAAATATTATCATTATTTTTAAATATTTAAGTTGAACGCCTGAATCTAGCCGTTCCTTTGTGCTTAGTGAAAAATTTAACTTACTCGATCGCGTAAGCGTAACGCCAATTTATGTGACGCTGCAACAGCGACATCTAGTGACCGTTGGTCATGCGCCATACAATTTGGCGTTAAAAAACTTGTACTAAGCACAGGTTATTTCTTTATGGCCGTATGTGATAAGGGGGAGTATAAACAATTTTTAAATAAAAGTCATCATACATATTATAAGTAAATATTAGTACCAAAAGCGACTTAGTACATTAGTTATTTATTGATATGGCGCCGTCTGCAACTATTTTATTTGTTGAGCCTTGACTGAATTTTCACGTGTTATTGTTGGCTCAAAATAACATAATCAATGTTTACGTATTTATCACACATCAAATTCGATAAGTGATTTACATAATTTATTTTAAGCGTCATCGACATACGACGCCACCGATGGTTTTACGCCAGTGAAAATCAGATGATGTTAATTTAGGCGATTCAGAAAAATAATTTATAAGAGTAAGCGTTATTTTGCGGAATTCCAGAGTACAAAAGTTATAACAGAATTATTTTTTACCATTCGCGTTTGTCAAGAAAATCTATGTAATGCTAAATATAGGAAGTGAAGTCCGTTCACATACCTTATACATGCAAATTAATTACCGCACGTATCACAAAACATCACCAACAACACACTACTACACACATTGGCTACTATAATCTTAAACTTAACTTACTAACTTAACGATCATTTCGCCTCGCAAAGCGCAGCATAAATCTTTGCAATTTTGTAAGATAAGTAATAACTCTTACATTACTTTTTGATAAAGACAAAAAAAAATGATACAAGAAGATTTATCTCACAAACTAAATATCGCAATTGATACAACAGCTGACGGCTTACGGCGTTTTATAAACAGTGGATTGCAGAAGGCAATTAGTCCATACATATTATACAGAAAGAGAGAAAAGATAAAGAAAAAATCACATGTACATAGGCGGATTCATATCATTAAAAGGGATCTCTTCCAGTCAACCTTCGATTACAGAAGGAAAAGGACAAGAAGTGAAATACGGGTAATATAGAAAGAAAGAAAAATGACGAAATACAATATACCTAGTTTAATATTTGCACTCGAGATAACTCAAAAGATAAAAAAAATGATGCAATATCTAATAGTAAATTTAACTAATTAATTTATAAATATTGTTTTGTTAAATAAATAGATGAAGAAAGATGCTATCAATATATAATCACTTGAGATAAATGTTTTCTTGTCTGTAGATTAAACCAATAGGGAAAGAGATTTGCGCATTGATACTGGTAAATCATTCCCTAGCTTAACACCTAGAAAGCTAAATGATCTCGAGTAAGTTTAGGAAGGAAGTAGTCATATATTTAATATGATAATAATTTAGTTTAAGTTAAAAGTATGTTGCTTTTTTAATTATACACTTTAAATGAATGTTTCAGATATTAAGATTATCTAATTACATCACACTACTTCCAACGCGTGGGAGTTTGAAGCGCGTCTAAAGTCGCGATTTCCCATATAGGGTAAATTAATTTATAATGTCAAGGATGTTTACGGGAATATGGAATTATTGATAAGGTTGAACACGAATTTATTATTAAATTAAACCCTCGTGAAGAAGGGTCGCTACTGTATTATAATAAGATTATATTGTGTTGTTTGATGTTGGGAAGATCACAATGTCTTCATCTAAGTGAAAAAAGTAAATCAACAAGATTTTATTATCCCACAGCTGGACATAGGCCTCCTCTCTCCTTTTTTGAAGATAAGGGTTTTAGCTTAGTTTTAGTTTTAACTTATGCAGCGGAGGGATGTGTATGGATATCCCACGACTTCTCCAGAAATATGCATTTCTTTCGAGGAGGTCGTGGGTTCAAACCCGGGCAGACACCAATGAGTTTTTCTGTTAAAACTTATGTGTCTAATTCATAATTGCAATTTATCACACGCTTTTCGGTGAAGGAAAACATCGTGAGGAAACCTGCATATCTCTAGAGAATTCTGGAGATATGTGTAACCTACCAATCCACGTTGGAGCGAAAAGCGTGTGATAAATTGCAAATAAGATACAAGTTTTAATAGAGACTTATTGGTGCCCGGGTTTCAAACCAAAGTCCTCTCTCTTTCATCTAAGTACGCAATAAAAATTAAAGCTACTCGACCGAAACATAATATTGATGACACGTGCTGCCGCGTAAGCCAAGGACGCTCGGCTAATTAGTACGGACGTGACTATCATACGACTAGCGCTGCTTCGATAGCTAGCTCGTTTTAGATTAGGAAATGTTACAGAATTAAAAGAATTAATTCATACACTGACATTTGCACATGTCTTTGTTTCCATAATTATCATTGTTCAAGCTTTTTGTATCTTTTTGGGGCTGTTTTTCGCACTTGGTCACTGTAAGCAAATCATTGTGCATGAGGATGAAGGGACTGGTTATTCAAGCCAGCCAAGCTCCTTCAATAAGCCGTCACGTAATATAAGTTGTAACGTCCTCGGTTAGCGAAGAATGTTAGCCCGTGGGTATTGCGTGGCACTTCCATGCAATACAGCATGACATTGCTAGTTCCCCCATGGATCCTTTGTACAAGGAATAGGTGTTTATTAAGCAGGCAGGGTCTGCTAATAGTATCTTATCATTCTTCGCAAGTTGGGTCTGTTCAAGCGAAGGAGGCAGTCGGTCCAGCGGGAATTCAAGGAAGGTATGAACTCCCTGGATTGCCTACAGTCAGTCCGGTTTGCCCAGTATGTATTTTGATTATCCATGGTCATTTCCCTAAGCTATGATTTTATTTGGCTGAAAGGAAGTATGATCGCTTTAAGTATTATCTCTTTTATTTATCACCATTAAGGTTGCCTATCCAGTGGAGCGCATCGAGACTGCAGAGCAGAGGAGCGTAGAAATATTAACCAATGGGATTGCACAAAATTTCTTCTCCTTTTCCATGGACAGGGACACGAGCGAAAAGTTTAAAATTCATACAAAGTGAAGTGGTCCGGGAACGGGGAACAAAGCAGGGAAGCGAGTTTGGGTGAGGGGCAGAGCGCGCGCTTTTAGGCAATCGCCTTCTACTTACAGAATACAAAATTACTTTTCGTGTGCTCGCGGCATAGCTTCACATATTGTAAAACACACTCTGCAACTTCGCTCCGCATTACTTTCTAGCTCTGTTCCGCCTCTCCGCTTCGCTGCGGCGGACAAACACTCTATGCAACTCTACTCCGCATTACTCCCTCGCTACGCTCTAGTGGACAGGCAGCCTTATGCGTTTTGTTTATTTAGAATGGACGTCACAGGATTTATAGTTGGAGTCATTTTCTTATTCCTAGTTGTTATTGGGTCAGTAGAACACACTTTAGTGCTGATGAAAAGTCACGTATGTATACTGGATGAATACAAGATCAAAGATTAATTTAAAATATACCAAATTGGAGACGCGACTCGTGTTCTTGACATTGACATATATTCTGGCGCTGGATAATGTAATTGGCGCTTTGAATAATTTATTAAGTCGTATGATGACGTCAGATTGCTTGTTAAATGGTTGCTTTTAATTGCTTTTATAATTAACCAACTGATGAAAGTGTTAATGACAATATATTCGAGACCTCGTCAGCTCATTACGATATAACGGACAAGTCTGGGACGTCACTCTTAGGGTGCGTCTGAAAATCAGTGCGGCAATAATCATATTATTGCAGCAAAATGCTGAGACGCATCCCTTTTTCTGTGTTGTACATTTATATAGATTCCTTTTTTTATTTTAGTTTATAGCTTTTTTTGTACCAAAGAGAAATAAATGTTTATTATTATTATATAAAATGTTTCGGGGTTGGTTTCTGAATATCATTTAGATATAATCCTGTCCTATCCTACTAATATTATAAATGCAAAAGTATGTGAGTATGGATGTACTATTTCATGGCGAATCCGCTGAACCCAATCGATGAAAATGGGCACAATTATTCCTTATACATAGGACTAGCGTGTAGGATATAAAAATACTGTTAATTCTACAGGAATAGATTAATATTGCAAAGCGCCATCTTTTATCAACCTATCATGCGACAAATGTCCACGCGAACGAAGTTGCGGGTAAAAGCTAGTATAATATAAATTGCTAAGTTGAATGAGCGGGTAGCGATGCGCGTTCCAAGTCGGGTTTGAAGATTTATCTTTTTTTAAATATATACCAAGATCAGTTTTTGTTAAGAGGAATCAATTGGTTACAAGGTACTGTACTTTATCTTCTTATGTTTTCGGAAATGAATATTCTTTTGCTAGAGGTGTACTTTCAATCGTTTTAGTATTGTATAGAAAATGTTAATATTTGAAAGTTTTTCGAATGTGTTTTCTCGATATCAAAATACACATTTAATTTTTGAAAATATTTTCCTTAAGGGGTTTCACACGCTAGCAATGGATGCCGTTTGCTTCATCTATTTTATTTTTTTTACCAATCAAACTTTTAAATTCTATAAATTTTACATAACATTATCTATCAATTAATAAACACAAAAATTCCAAAAGCAAAAAGATCGTCTATTGACATTAATTCTTTAATATACCACTATTGTTCTCTTCTGTTTATTTTTCAGTAAAAAAAGAAAGAAAAGGACGCCTTTTACAAACAGTTTTAATAAAAAAGCATTAAATTAAAAATTGACTGTTTCTGTATTTTTTTATTATTATTACTGTAGTAGAGTCATTTTGAAATTATTTTTCTATAATACTCCTTTAATCGCGTATTATACACCACAAAGTAACGCCTAATTCTATAAATGTAGTAGAGTGCTTGACAAATGGCAAGTCACTTCCTTGCTTGTAAGACATGTTTAATTTCTCCGTCTATTACATATGCCACATGTTTTGCGTATAAGGTAATCATATGTAATACGGAACTTAGTTTTATTACTTCATGATCTAAGGACGCTTATGCGACACGCAATTATATTTATTAAGTATATATTTTGGGAAATCATATGCCTAAAAACTGGGGACCTTTAAAATAATAAAGCAGTTGCTTATATATATTCAACTGTTATGAAAACTCATAATAAGCAATTCTTCTGAGTTAATATAACTGATAATATAACTTGAATTAGGTATAACTTTCTTCAAAACAATAAAGAATTTATACCCAGCTATGGGACGGTAATTTAAAATATATATAATATAATAATAATAAAAAGAATAATCTTATATTATAAAAATTATTGAATATATAGCTGATAACCGAACGGTGCGTTCGTGTAACTTTTATCAGGAAAAATCTAAATTATATTTTCAATTCACCCACGCTTTTCAGTAAGGGAAAACATCGTGAGGAATCTTATATCTGTAGAGAATTCTGGAAATGTGTGTTACCTGCGTGTAGTTGTAAGCTCAAAACCATTCTCTCTTTAAAAAGAAGAGAGGATCCTTTTACCCAGCATTACATTACTGAATTAGAATGAGTAAAAAATAACTGAACGTTTCTAATAGTATGTGTAGTTTGTATAAACACTACCTGGGTGACCAAGCATTGCTTAGTATTTTTTTTAAATATAAAAAAAGATAGAGAAAGAAAAGAAGAGAGAAAAAAATGGAGGGTCATATCTGGGATTTGATGCGGAGTATTTTCACTTTTAAAGTCGGTCCGTTCCACAGCGAGCTATTATAACTTTGCAAATGACAGCGTAATTAGTCTTTGATTTATAATAACATTGTATCAGTTTTGAGTGCCTGAAAACATACTAAGTTTTAAGATATATAATATAATATTTATATATTACAGAATGATAAAATTTTACGTAACAATATAAAATTGTAATATATTTTGAGATTTAATAATCTTCCATCCGTTAAACGCTTGGCCAATTCCACGTTGTGATCCACGTGCAGGTTTATATATTTACTACTAGTAATATGCCGCGTTTTCCCCTGCATAATTACCTTTGTACCATTTTACGCCTTATTACCTTTTTATAACGGATCCCTATATTTTTTATAATGTAATATAGCATATGTTGTTCAGTACAGATGCAGCTTTCCAATGGTAAATTATTTTTTTTAAATTGGTCCAGTACAAATTTTTCCTCTTTATAATATTACTAGTAATATCCCGCGGTTTCACCCGCGTACATATCGATCTTAAAGCAGTCGATCTTATAGTCTAAGTCGGACTATAATTTTTTTGTTGTTAAATATATCATCAATAGTTTCCGCAACGCATGCGATGACAGATTTATATGACTAATTTTTTACATTTTTATAAAGGATCCCTCCTTATTTACTGTACATGTACAGCCTACGTTACTCAGTAAAAATGCAGCTTTCCAATAGTGAAAGACTTTTTGAAATAGGTCCAGTAGTTTTTGTGTGAAAGCATTACAAACATACATACATACATACCTCTTTATAATATTACTATAAACTAGCTGTGCCTGCAGCTTCACCCGCTTGGAAATCAGTGTATTTAATTTTAAACAAAAAAATAGTGATTGTAAGAGTTTAGTATTATATATATCTTCTATTTTACTTCCACGCGAATTATAGCAAAATAATTTTATTATTACTTTTTTATCAATTATGCTTTTTTTCGACTTCCTGAATAAGAAACTGTAATATTTTTCATCCTATATGTTAGTTAGGTATATTAGCTTCAATTGTATCAAATTTCAACAATATTGGTCCAGCGCGATAGCTGTAAAGCAGACAGACACACATACAGAAAGATAGGCAGACTTTCGCATTTATAATATTAGTTAGGACACAAGAGAAGATACGTTTTTTGTTAATTCTTTAAATTTTATACAACTTATTTTTCATATTTATTACCTAGATATGAGTTTTAAGAATATGACTTACAGAAGTTATGATAAAACTATTTTGCTATAATTCGCGTTTAAAAGAATCCATGAAATACTAAGTGTGGGCAACGTTCACATACCTTATACATGCAGGACCAGTCGCAAAATGCTGCCACTAACAACACACCACACAATATTATGGACTGGCTCCCATAGTCAAGTATAATAACTGATGATTTTTCCATAAAACCGCATATTACCGTAAATATATAATATATACTTATATAAATAAAGCTAAGTTTGTTTGATTGTTTGAATGCGTTAATCTCAGGAACTACTGGACCGATTTGAAAAATTATTTTAGTGTTAGTTTCAATTCACGCTAAGATGAATAGGAGAGGAGCAGCAATAAAAAATATAACGAAAACGGCAAAATTTAAAGCTTTCTTTTAAGTGGTTAAAGTTATTCAAAAATCATGTATTAAAAAATTGTTACCCTTTAAAAGTTTTAAATAAAAGTCCGCGACAGCATATGTCGCGCTTCTAAGTTTAAGCGACTTTGACCATTTTAGTGGTTATCAAAATATTATATTGCGGATTTAATCTCTCCACGCGGGCGAAGCCGCTGGAGATTTCTAGTGTTTTATATCAAGATAAACATGAATTATGTAAGAATATTATTTAAAAAAAAATTATACTATCCATTATAAAGAACATGAAAAAAATGTATCTATTTCTTGCTCAACAGTGCGACAATATATAAAAAAATTGAATAATATAAGATGCACTGACAAACGTTTTTATTGTATAACTAGCAATCGCCAGCGGCTCTGCCCGTGTGAAAGATTAGAACCGTAATATCGTGTTTTGATAACTATAAAAATGGTTAAAGTAAGTTAACCTTAAAAGCTAGACACATGCTGTATCGGACTTTTATTTAGCACTTTTAGTGGGGTACAATTTTGTAATACATGATTTTTGTATAACTATCACCGTTTACTCAGCGCACGCAAGGAAAGCTTTAAATTTTGCCATTTTCATACTATTTTCTATTGCTGCTACTCTCCTATCCATCTTAACGTGATATTATACGTGACTTCCTCGATAAATAAATAAATAAATATATGGGACACTTACACACACGGTCGTCCGTCCGCAAAGTAAGTAACTTAATACTTGTGTCATCGGTGACAGAAAACTGGTGAATATATACTTATATATTTTTTAAATACATTCTTAAATACAAATATACACCCTGGCTCAAAGACCACCAAATTCATTTATAGAAAATGTTGGCCCTCGGCGGGAATCAAACCCGTGACCCGCGGAGCTGGAGGCAGGGTCACTACCCACTGCGCCAACGGGCCAGTCAAAAAATGGACTATCTTAAGCTCAAAGAATTTTTCAAATCGGTCTATTAGTTTCTGAGATTAGCGTTCAAACAATCAAACAAACTCTTCAGCTTTATATATTAGTTTAGATATAAATTATAAATATAGCTATAAGATGCAATTGCAAAATTATAATTTTTCTACCTATCGACCATTGTTAGTTGACCTTGTTGACGCGGAAGAATTGCTACATTTTCTGGTCTTTTTGTTTTAAATAATGTACATTGTTATGTTATTGTAGAGATCACTGTTTGTTAATAAGGCCTGTAAATTTTAGAATTATATTTTTGTATTCCTTATAATATTATGATTTCTAGTGAAGATAACGCCGTGTGGTATCCGGTTGAATAGAATAGTACTACCCTCTTTTCTTACCGAGGTGTCGTAAGAGGCGACTAAGGGAAGTCAACCCGCCGTGTGGTATCCGGCTGAGTAGAATAGACCACCCTCATTACTTACCGAGATGTCGTAAAAGGCAACTAAGGTAAGTTGACTTACCCTATGGTATCCGGTTTAGTAGAATAGACCACCCTCTTTCTTACCGAGGTGTCGTAAAATACGACAGAGATAAGTTGACGTCAGGCAGGCAGCCAGACGTAAAAAAAGCAGCCAAATCATGTGACAGCATGTATATAACATGTAGTGCCGACCCCACTTAGAGTGGGATAAGGGTTGAAGGAATGTGACAATAGAATTATTGTATAATCGTATGTATTATGGATCTACGCAGAGTAATTATAATTCTATAAATTATTTATGTGATATCCTGACGCTTTCTAACAGTTTTCTTGAAGAATAAACTGCTTTATAGCGATAAAGTTACATAATATTATACAAGAATTGCTCTTTTATGTAATTGTAAATAAAAAATTCACATGAATATTATAAAAGTGAACACAATGAGTTATTACGAATAAATTGACTGTGAATACAGTCTATTACAAGCCTGGTACTAAATATGGCTCAAACGAGCAAAAGTCGTTTCTCTTATTAGAGAAAAAAATTTGGAATTTTGGTATATACGACGTTTTATGAAGAGTTACGAATTAGCTGCTTAAATGAACGCTAGAACTTTTTGGCTTTTAGCTTTAGAAGTTGAGTTCATCACTCGCCCTTACCCTAAGTGGGGTCGGCACATTTTTAAAAACATGTTGTTACTTGTTTTGGCTTGTTATTTTACATCGTCGTCAACGTACCCTTGTCGCCTTTTACGACACTACGATAAGACGTGAGGGTCGTCTATTCTACTCAATCGGTTACCACACGGCGGGTCTACTTTTCTCAGTCGCCTTAAACGACACCTCGGTAAGGGATGAGGGTGGTCTATTCAACTGTACCGGATACCCCACGGCGGGCCAACTTAACTTAGTCACCTTTTACGACATCTCGGCAAGAAATGAGGGTGATTTATTCTACTCAGCTGGATACCACACGGCGGCATTTTCGTAAAAAACTGCCTTGTTAATTATCATGTATACAATTTTCTCCCAATAACTTGGAACTCTATCTACTTGGAAATAATTATGTGAGCCTCGCTGTTTCAATGCCGTATGGATGTTATCACATATCCCAGGCAAAGGACGAGCTTTCTTCTTACACTCATTTTAACCGGCATTAGTTAAATATAAAATTAAAAAATCATCAAATAAGTAAAATTACAATTTTATTACTATAACTTTATGGCCAGTTATCTTTAAGGCATGGTAAAAGAATAAACTAAGCAAAATTTTAATTTTGAAAGCTTATTTAAATATATAAATTTCACAGCGCCCTCAAAATGCAAGTTTTATTTTTTAAAGAACACACGAATTTTCATAAATATCAAAATTTATGTTATTTTACGGCTGCACAAATTTTGAATTTCAGAAATGAAACCAATCAAGCGATTGGATTACAGTAAAAGGTTCCGTAGTTACGTTGTTGTAATTTACATATGCACAACATGACAAAAAAATAGTTTATAACGAAAAACGTAAAATATATTTTATAACGGTTTTTTACTTCCTTTAGTATAGAAGAAAAAGTTATTTTAAACATATTTAAAATTGTAATCTAAAAACATATCTCAAACAATGGTCATAACTTATGATTAATGACGGTGTGGAAAATATAATTTTGAATAATTAGTATGCAAATTAATATAAATATATTTTGGTTGTGAAAATATATAATCATATTACACAAAGTAAGTGTAATTTAAAAATAAAGTATAAGATGTGAGTTTACCGTGAATTTTACTGTTGATTTTTTTTAGAATTCACAATTGTTTACAGTAGTCAATAGTGACAAAAGCAATATTTAATGATTATTGTATGTCTGTAAGGAACAAGTAAAGAAATATAGTCTTCTATGAACAAATCAATTATTTTACAAATATTTTTTTTAATAATCATTAATATGCGTGATATCGGTGTTAGTATATAATATTAATTTCCAGAAAAATGATAAATATTTTTAAATGAACTTTTGAATCTATCTAAATTCTAAATGATGTTCTAAAGATGAAGATATTCGAATTAGTTAGGTATGTATGTCAATCAAACCTCATTAACAGTTTATACCTAAATTCAAATTCTAACTAATTTAATTTTAAATATTATTTATTTATAATGACTTATTGTTCAGAAAGGTCATTCTAGACTTGAGATGACTACTTATAGTTTTTATAAATTCTAGTTTTACCAAAATATTCCGTTTTAATAGTTTGACTACGGAACTCTAAATCCGTTACAGTTAGAAGTTCTCTTGACTTGAGCAGATAGTAAAATTATAAATTCTAATTACCTCTATGAAGATTAAGGATCATCTTAAGCTAAAGCTGAGAATTGAAAAATAAATTCAAATTTGCACATCGCTGCGACCAGGGTATAACTTAGATAGCAGTACTAGGTTCGTTTTCGAATTATTTTTACAAGACAGGAATGATTGATTACACTCTTACATTCTAAGAGAGATAAGAATAGAGTGTAAGATGACACACACCTCTCTAGAATTTTCCAATGGTTTACACGCCCTGTAGCTAGCATAAAAAAAACAGGCGCTGTAAAAAAGTTCTTTCATCTGTTATGTGAAATATCAATTTCTGTATCGATATATGTATATTTTTGTACTTAAACCACGTCTCCTATATTTTAATGGAACAAGGACACGGAAACTCTTTGAAAGGATCTATTGCTGGCTTGGATTAAACTATTGTTGATGGAAAAAAGGAATTGCATTTATATAGAATTCATCAATTCAATCACCAAATCCCGTTCACAGAAAATAGCCTTAGACTTTAATACTCGTTTATAATAAGTTGCTGGGTGTCTGGTTATTTCTTTAAAAGTTATAAAAAATACTATTTAAAAAAAAACGAAAAAGACCTGGTGATATCTGTGACTTAATCCTTAATATTTTCACTTCTTTAGTCCACCCGTTCCCAACTGAACAAACAAAATTTACAAATATTAGTAAATATTAGTAAAGTAAATAGTATTACAAAATTTACAAATGACAGCAAAATTAACCTTTGGATTCTATTTATATTTTTAGCAATTTTTCAATGCAGATGTAAATGTATGCAATTAATACAGATATAATCATTTATAGTAATAATTTTTTTTAAACGTAAACGGCGAATAAAATCAAACTTCTTACCTAGTATCAATCATTTAATAAAATGAAAAACTTAAAGAACTAAATCTGTGTAGTTTATCTTATACTACTTAAAATTACAATATTAATAATGTTTTTGTATTTTAATTGTTCTTACTTATCGTTCTACATATCTAAGTTAAAAATAAGATGAGGGATCAAAGAATGAGATTATAATTATGACTTAGAACTAAAGAGGTATTTAAATAATGCACATGCTAGGACATGTGTTGCCCAATATTCAACGGGCGTTGAGTATGCGATACGCCATTCTTGGTTACACGTGCCTAACTTCAGTCACGTTTTTCTCACGTTACTGGTCTTAAAATTGACCATTCGCAGTAACGCTTTTTTTTTTGGAATTAAGGATAATTAAAATATTTTATAATTACGTACAGAAAAAATTCTCGTAAAAGGCGACTAAGGTAAGTCGACCCGCCGTGTGGTATCCGGCTGAGTAGAATAGACCTCCCTCATTTCTTACCGAGGTGTCATAAAAGGCGACTAAGGTAAGTTGACCCACCGTGCGGTATCCGGTTTAGTAGAATAGACTACCCTCTTTCTTACCAAGGTGTCATAAAATACGACAGAGGAAAGTTGACGTCAGGCAGGCGGCCAGTTCGAAAAAACGCAGCCAAATCATATGACAGCATGTTTATAACATGTTGTGCCGCCCCACTTAGAGTGGGATAAGGGAAGGAAGAAGATGATGATGATTATTTAAAAGCTTTTATTTAACTTGCCGTGTATGTATGTGAAGGTGGGATTTTGCAAATTCAATTTAATCCACTTCCCGGTATCCTATTAAGCTAAATTTACCATCACCACCAGACTACACTTGCATTGCACACATACACTACCACAATCTCAACGATCATTACGCCCAGAACCCAAGCTTCGTTAGATAAATTCCAGAACAAAACCGTATAACATAAAATAACCTCAATTATGTACTGTATTTTTGTTCTGTCCCAAACCTACTTCTTTGCCTACTTCCATAGCATTATGTCTTATGGAATATTGCAATGGGGTAAATGCGTGGATAGTGAAAATAGTTTTACAGAAAAGAGTCATACGTGGCATTTATAATTTAAGTCCGCCCGATTCCCTGCGAAAGAAGTTTGAGGAAACAGGTATTCTTACATTTGCTTCACAGTATATTTTAAGCAATTTAATTTATGTACAAAAAAATATAAAGAATTATAAAAGGATAAGTGATGTATATAATAGACAAAGCAGGAATCGACATAAGCTTGCGGCTCCTGCTTTCCACATTGCAAAAGTGCGTAAGTCGTTTGTGGGTTTTGGTATAAGATTCTATAATAAAATTCCGCAATCAATTTCAGCTTTGCCATTACAGCAGTTTAAAAACATTGTTAAAATGAGGCTGATACAGAAAGCCTACCATACTCTTGAAGATTATTTTGAAGATAAGAACTCGTGGATACTCTCTTTTAACCTGTACGAGACAGTAATGACTTAATGTAAATAGTATTAAGAATTATATTTTTAAAAGAGCAACCGCCGAGTTTCTTGCTGGCTCTTCTCGGTAGGAACAGCTTTCTGAACCAGCAGTAGAAAAGCACTTGTTTACAAGTTTATTTGAATAAAGAATATTTTGAATTTGAATTAAACATAAAACGGGATATTTAAATCTTTTTTTAAATGTTTACAGGGTACATAAATCGTAACAGACAGACATACAGAATTTCGCATTTATGACAATATCCGTATATCAACATATGTTGTGTAATTTTGTTTAGAAACAAATTTGCAAACTTGCATTCCTGACTTTTCCGATACCGAACATAAACGCTATATTTTTTTAATAAATTTAATTTCCATACAAATCTCATATGCAGTAACATAAATCAGTATTACTGTAATGAGCTAATAACAGATTCTAATGTTAACCAGACGATTGTTAATTTTTATAGACATTAGATATCTGCTTGAGGTATCAAGTTTTCGTTCAGAAAATGGTAGGTTTAATTTGCTAACTGCTGTTCGGGAGAGATGTAGTAACATTTCTATCGAATACTTTATTAAAATAGACCTTTATAAGTACTTAGAATCATCAAGTATATAATTTAATTCTTTTAAAATATTCTAACTGCTGAGAAGAGCCAGAAAGTAATTATATTTTAAAATATATGTAAGAATAAATTACCTATAGTGCCTGGTAGAACGATCCTTACTCGGAAATTTTTTGCAAAATAAAAAACTTTATAAAAAGAAAAAATAATAGGGTAGGTGGGGTTCGATCTTAGGTATTTTCATTTCTCGCGGCCACCCGTTCTCCGAATAAGCTACGGTGATTTGACAATTAAGGGCAAAAATAGTGTTTTCTATATTCAATGTAAATTTAAGTATTTTTTTAATGCCCAAATACCTAGCCAGATCGATTTTTCTCCCTGCTGAATTTCAGGAAAATTATTGGAGCCTTTTTCAAGATTCAGAAAATTTATTTATATACATGTACATAAAAGATTAACTCATTTAAATATTAAAGATATTTTCGGTACCAAATGACCTAAGTGGCGAAGGCAGTTGGATTATCGAAGTAATAAGTTTAGCATTCGTTTTATTGATTAGATGACTCATCATAATTCTGCTGCCCTTATCCCACTCTACATGGGATCGGCACAACATGTTTTAAAAATGTTACATAATTTGGCTAAGTAGTTTATTAGGACAGGCTACTGCCTTTTACGACACCTCGGTGAGAAATGAGGGTGGTCTATTCAACTCAGCCGGATACCACTTAGGCTACAATTAATGTCACTTACATTTTAGGTTAACACTAGTGTTGTATCGCGGTTGCCTCCGTGTGCATTTTTTTTTAATTTTTAAAAAGTTTTTTTTTTCAATTACTCACACGAGGATCCGTCCTTAATGTCAATTTTAGAATTGTTTTATGTTTGACTGACTTCTGGTAAATATAGTACTTATATAATTTTTAAAACATATACGCAGGCCCCAAAAACCAACATTTGTTGTATTTAGTAAATATTAGCCCTGAGCGGGAATCGAATCTGCGACCCGCAGAACTGAAGCCGGGGTCATTACCACCTGCCTCAACGTGCCAGTCAAATCAAAGATTATGCAAAAAAAGATGGTTAAGTAAAGTATGTAGTTAAAAACCAAAATAAAGTTTTTGTTTCCTTATGACCATATAATTATACCGGAAAATTAAAGAAAACATATCATTAAAATTCCTTTAAGTGTTGGAGATTCACAGCGGAACAAACACACACTGAACCTCTATATCCGTAGAATTCAATTTTGGAATCTTGAAAAAAGTTACTTTTGTTCTATTCATGGATTCTTTGTCATCAACCCTTATACTCTATGCAAACGATTTTTGCAATAGAATTTAACCTACAAATTAAATATATTAGAGGCATGCCTAAAATAGTTAAAATCCCAAAAAACTTAAGGCTATGAATATATAGCAAAGAAGCTAAACATATACATACATTTTAAAAAATCCTAAAAAGACATTTTGTACAATAAAATACATATACTAATAAAATACACATAATAAAAAAATAAAATACATTCTAAAACAGGCAAATCAACTAATTATTTTATTATAATTATTGGTAAAATAATTTAGCTTCAATCACAATATTTATGGTCATAAAACGGATGATAGGTGAAGTTTATATTAGCACGATAAAGCCACATCTAGGGACTTTTACTCGTTAGCAAAGAATATCATAAACGTTTTATTTTGTTTTTACCCGAAAATTTATTATCTTTTTTTTCTTAGTAATGTTTATTTGAGACAATTTTATGTTAAGTTATAAGTTTTCTTATTGTTTAGCACGCTCCTACATGCAAAAAATTGTACTTACTTAAGTTTTAGTTTTAAGTCATTTAAGTGAATGTAAATTCTTATGAGAATAAATTTTTTTTAAACCGTAGATTTTGAACGTGAAACTTAACCCAAAACTCCTAGATCCTTGGAGGCTCGGCCCTTACAATAAAAACAATCCTTGAAACAAAAGGTCACACTAATGAAAAGATCCTTCACGAAACATTCAATCTATTTCCCTTTTTAAGAAACATCGCATGATGTGAATAGAATTTTATAGCAAGCGTACTACATCGTCCCATCCGAATAATATAGTTACATGTTCATCTAAGGTAAGGGCACAAGTAATTGACCATGTACTAGTGGTTGACCGTTTTGTATGAAATTTTAAATAATAAGCGTTTTGTTTGTTGTAGCTAATAAAATTGTTTATGTAATAATATTAAATTTTTACCTTTAATAATTTGGGTTACCATTCGATAATAAGTATTGTTTAGTCTTTTAAGCATATTGTGTTATTAGATGTTAGAAAACTCAAATAATCCTTTTTTTAATATATAAATAGTAGTATAATATTCCGTATTTAAACTTTTCTGTAGGTAAGTATAATATGTATTGGGGTATTTTATTGTAGAAGCGTATAACGAGATCATCGAACGAATTGCTAACTCTTTTGGGTAGCGGCGCGGGAAACTTTAAAAACTTTTTTATTTATTTATTTATACTTTATTGTACACCACATTTTATAAATATAAACATTTGATTAAAGCTAAACAAAAATAAAAAATTTGTACTGCACAAAAGGCGGCCTTATCGCTTATAAGCGATTTCTTCCAGACAACCTTTAGATTAGGAAAACTGTAAAGCACAGAGCAGGTAGGCGGTGTATAATAATAAACTTAAATACTAATAAGTACAAACTAATACATAAACAAATTACACACATGATAATATTATAATACATATTATATACAAACTAATAAATAGATAAATAAATATAGACACATACATGTATGTTACATATATACATAAAAACATAAGACTATTTAATATATATCGTCGCAGTATTAGGACACAGAAAGACAATTTCTAACACGGGTTTTAAAAATGTCTAGCGAACTGGAATTGCGTACGTGTAAAGGAAGTGCATTCCACAATTTAATAGCTCCAACGGTAAATGATTGGCCGAAAAATTTGGTTTTGTGAGCAGGCATCTTAAGTAACATTTTTCTTGTGTTACGCAATTCAGTTTGCACTCCAAGGAATTCGAAGTTTTCCTTTAAGTATGTAGGAGTTTTTGGATCGAACAACACACAGTACAGAAGTGAAAGTATGTGTATTTTTTACTTTACTTTACTCGTTTAGTATGTTATACTCGTTACATAATAATAGTAACAATAGTTTATATTTATATTTTAACTAAAACAATATCAAACAAAAGCGATAAAACGTTACTCATTGAAACATTACGTGACATAAGAACAAAATAGCGAAAAGAGGAAACGTATAATCTGTCACGTATACTAACTCCGTAATATGCCTACCTATTTATTGTTTTGGGGTAATTAGTACGATAAAGGTATCTTCACCGGCAGAAGTAAAATCTATAAGTAAGTAGCGACCTGTTATTATCCCACTGCTGAGAATAGGCCTCTTCTCTCCGTTTTTGGAGAGAAGATTTGGAGCTAAGACCTACCACGCTGCTTGCCGGATTGGTAGGTTTCACATATCTCCAGAATTCTCTAGAGATGTGCAGGTTTCCTCACGATGTTTTCCTTCACCGAAAAGCGTGTGATAAATTGCAATTATTAGACACATAAGTTTAACAGAAAAACTCATTGGTGTCTGCCCGGGTTTGAACCCGCGACCTCCCCGAAAGAGTCGCACGGTATTACCGCTGGGCTACCACAGCTTCAATCTATATTAAAATATAAAGCTGAAGAGTTTGTTTGAACGCGCTGTAATCTCAAGAACTACTGGGTCAATTAAAAAAAATCTTTGAATGTAAGGTAGTCCAGTCCATTCATCGAGGAAAGCTATAGGCTATATAACATTACGAGAAAAAGAATTGGAGAGGAAGGAGCAGCAATAAAAAATATTACAAAACGGCAACTTTTTAAGCTTTCCTTGCGTGCGCTAAGTATACGGTGAAAGTTATTAATAAATTATGTGTTACAATATTGTTCCCCTCTAAAGTTCTAAATAAAAGTACACGACAGCATATGTCTAGCTTTTAAGGTTATCCCAAAACTAAAGCTATTAAGGTGTGATGGCCTAGCGGTGCGACCGTGTGAATCTCTAGAGACGATCATGGGTTCAAACCCGGGCAAACACCAATGAGTTTTTCTATTAAAAAAAAACTTATGTGTCTAATTGATAATTGCAATTTATCACACGCTTTTCGGTGAAGGAAAACATCGCGAGGAAACCTGCATATCTCTAGAGAATTCTGGAGATATGTGTAACCTACCAATCCGCATTGGAGCAGCGTGGTAGGTCTTAGCTCCAATCCTTCTCTCTTATAACGGAGAGAAGAGGCCTATTCCCAGCAGTGGGATAATAACAGGCCGCTACTTTTAAAGCTATTAAGCTAAAACCATTTTTATGGTTATCAAAATACTACGGTTTTAATTAAAACTATTACGGTTTCAATCTTTCCACGCGGGCGGAGCCGCTGGCGATTGGTAAAAGGTAATAATACTTTAACATTTCCTCGGATCAAATTAGGTTTACTTGTTTCTGACTGTTTTATTGTTTGTCTAGTTACATCATCATTCTCTTACCCTTATCGTGGGAAAAGAGAGTCGGCGGAACATGTTTTAGCATGTTGTAAAATTAATTTGAGTAGGTTCTTACTACCAGCCGCCTGCCTGACGTCAACTTAACTAGGTCGCGTTTTCTAGAGATTAACAGGTTTCCTCACGATATTTTCCTTTCCGAACTGCGATAAATTGTAATTACTAATTAAACACAATTTTTTTTTAATAAAAAACTCATAGATGCCTGCCCCGGGGTTTGAACCCGTGACCTTTGAATTCGATATCTTATAGAATTAGGCGTTACTTTGCGGAGATCCATAATACAAAAGTAATAATAGAATTATTTTGCTATAATCCGCGAAGAATTTCTTCGCGGATTATAGCAAAATAATTCTATTATTACTTTTGTAATTCGATATCATTGAACTTAATGAATTTAATATAGCACTAATCACAATAATCTAGAGTTATTGCCTTATGGTAGCCTAGATCAACTTTAGACGTGTTTAATTAATATACACAAGATACTCGTGCTTAGTTGCGAAACTCATCACATTACTCGAGAACACGTGTGTTTATATATTGTGGTAAAGAAACATCGATCGACAGCTGGTTGAAGGCATAAGAGAATATTCACGATACACAATTTAAGATTACTTGGTTAAAAATTGATAAATCGATTATATAAGCGCAGATACTTGGGTCAAAAAATCTTACCGTGTCTTGTGTTTTGGGGACTATAAAAGAATTTATAGAATTAGGCGTTACTTTGCGGAGGTCCATAATACAAAAGTAATGAGAATATTACTTTTGTATTATGGACAAAATTACTACTACTAATTATGGAGAATATTACTTTTGTATTATGGACAAAATTACTACTACTAATTATGGAGAATATTACTTTTGTATTATGGATAAAATTTTATCGCAAAATAATATTCTCATTACTTTCGGACTATAAAAGATGTGTATGCATTTCGGATTTTACTATGGAAGATATATAGTAGAAACAAATAATAATTCTGACCCATAGACGCAGGGGCAGTGACCCCTTTAGTTACGTGGGTCAACATTTATTATAAAATGTTTGTTCTTTGAGTCGAATTCTATAAACATATAAATCCAGTATATATTTATTCAAAATTATATATGTATATATTTACCATTTGTCTGTCACCCATAACACAAGTTTTACCTTGGGTACGAACGACCCTGCGTGTGTAATTGTCCTATATTCATTATAATGTTTTTCATATATTTGTATTTCATGTATTTATGTCATACATAAAGCTCAATTTTAATCCTCCAAACTGCAGTTTACGATCCACTTATAAAAAAACTAGTTATTTTACGACCGGCCGCCTGCCTGACGCCAACTTACCCTAGTCGTCTTTTACAACACCTTAGTAAGAAATGCCTTAATCGTCCTTGCGACACCTTACCTTAATCGTCTCTTGCGACACCTCGGTAAGAAATGAGAGTGTCTATTCTACTCAGCCGGATACCACACAGGGGTTCACGATTCACTTACATAAGTTACAAACAATGTCTGCAATTTAGTCCCTAATTCGAGTGACAGCAGTTAACAGTAAAACCTAGACATATGCTCTCGCGGTCTTTTATTTAGAACTTTTAAAAGGGGAACAACTTTGTAATACATGATTTTAAAATAACTATTACCGTTTACTCAGCGCACGCAAGGAAAACTGCCGTTTTCGCATTATTTTTTATTGCTGCTCCTCTCCAATTCATCCTATCGTGCTGTTATATAGTAGCTGTATATATTAGAATATAGATAAAGCTGAAGAGTTTGTTTGCTTGATTGTTTGAACGCGCTAATCTCAGGAACTTCTGGATCGATTTTAAAAATTCTTTCAATGTAAGACAGTCCATTTATCGAGAAAGGCTGTAGACTATATAACATCACGCTTAGATAAATAGGAGCAATAAAAAAAAATTTCAAAAACGGCAAAATTTAAAGCTTTCCTTGCGTACGCTAAGTAAACGGTGAAAGTTATTCAAAAATCTCTTATAACTAACTCTTATAATTAACTCACGATAACAACTTTTATGTTCAAACTTTCGGAAAAAAAAGTGTGACACACTGATTTCCACGCGAGAGAAGCTGCAGGAACTGCTAGTCTCTTATAACTTGCATCGCTTTCATTGGCAGACAACCTTCTTTACCGATAATTATAAATTCATTCGGAGCGCGTCACACTGAGTTCTTTGTTTGTTGCTATGTCGGTGTAATTATTATTCGTTTATATGTTTTGTAATGCATTGCGGTCTTAACGCATTTTGAGTATTTATACGTCTCGACACGGAAAAATGTGCAGCGGGATTCCTTTTGAAAAACACTCAGGGAATGTGTAAAGTATAGCAGTGTTGTTGTTTATATTCTTATTCATATTATTAAAAGACAATATAGCTCTGTTCTTATAATATGTTCAGGTGATATATCGATAAAAAACTTTAGCTATGTTAGATGTCAAGTTATAGCCGTGTGGTATCCAGCTGAGTAGAATAGACACCCTCATTTCTTACCGAGGTGTCGCAAGAGGCGATTAAGGTAAGTCTTTGACGGGCCCGTTGGCGCAGTGGGTAGTGACCCTCCCTTCAGCTTCAGGTCGTAAAATACGAAGCCAAATCACGTGACAACATGTTTATGACATGTTATGCCGACTCCACTTAGAGCGGGATAAGGGCAGGAGAATGATAAAGTTACATGTCATGTTTCTTTTAATAAAATTTTCATTTTACATTCTAAGTGCCACCGCGCATGTAGTGTTTGTTGTCTTCTTCTTCTTCTTCATCAACCGATGGACGTCCACTGCTGGACATAGGTCTCTTCATGGGATCTCCACCATACACGATCTTGTGCCACTTGGACCCAGCGGCTCCCCGCGACCTTTTTGAGATCGTCAGTCCATCTCGTGGGGGGTCTGCCGACACTGCGCTTTCCGGTGCGGGGTCGCCATTCCAGCACCTTGAGACCCCAACGCCCATCGGTTCTACGCACTATGTGCCCCGCCCATCGCTACTTCAGCCTCGCGACACGCTGAGCTACGTCGGTGACTCTGGTTCTTCTACGGATCTCCTCATTTCTGATTTGATCACGTAGAGAAACTCCGAGCATAGCTCGCTCCATCGCCCGCTGAGCAACTCTGAGCTTTCTTATGAGGCCCATAGTCAGCGACCAAGATTCAGAGCCATAGGTCATCACTGGCAACACGCACTGTTCGAAGACTTTAGTCTTCGAACAGTGCGGCCGTTTAGTGTTTAGTGTTTAGTGTTTAGTGTTTGTTGATTCCTTCAATATTTTATCTATTATCTTTAATATTCTGCGATTGATTACAATCTCGACTAATGCCAGTTTTAATGTCTATCATTTGTTAAAATAAATCCTATTTGTTTTCATAAAATCGAATCCTTAAAGGATTATACAAAATTATTCAAAACATAATTTGTCTGGACATAATGTAGAGAGAATTAAATAAAGTAATAGCGTAATATTGTACAAGTAAAACTTAACAGTAAAAATATATGTACTTTATCGTTGATGGAATCGTAGATATTATTAGTTTGACGATAATCGTTGAACTCTTATCTTATCTTATCATTAAAGCTTAGTGATAAATCAAATTTAAATATATCGATTGCAATGTTTATCTTCGTAATCTCTATTAAATAATTAATTGAAGATATAATGCGTGCCATTGACATTGTGGTTATCTAATTTTATAATCAAGGAATAGATCCCTTCAGCTTCATACCGGACTGTGGTTTAATAATGTAAAATTGAATATGTTTAAAAGATTGATCGCCGAGTTTCTTTTTGGTTCTTCAAAGTAAGAGCAACATTCGGAACCAGTTGTAGCTTCATTAATCATATTGATCCTTGACGATTCAAAAGTGCTTGAAATTTTTTTGAAAAGATTTGATCCGTAGAAAAATAAAAACTACAGATATAGCTCAATACTATACACACACAATTATTTAGTACATCCATATCATCCTCCTGCCCTTATCCCGCTCTAAGTGGGGTTGGTACAACATGTTGTCACATGATTTGGCTGCGTATTTTACAACGGGCCGCCTGCCTAACCTCAACTTACCTTAGTCGTATTTTACGACACCTCGGTAAGAAAGAGGGAGGTTTATATTACTTAACCGGATACCACACGGTGGGTCAACTTACCTTAGTCGCCTTTTACGAGATATCGGTAAGAAATGAGTGTGGTCTATTATACCCAGCCGGATACCACATGAATTAATTATGCTTTTATTGTACATCACAAAAATAAAAATAAAAGGCAAAATATAAATTTTAAAATATGCACAATCTGGCGGTATTATCGCTATATAGCGATTTCTTGCAGAAAAAAGTTATTTGATGAGAGGTAATTTTACAGTATTCAACACTAACGTTAAAAACGTGACAAAACAGGGAAACCGAACCTTTGTAAGGAAAAACCTTAAAACATTTTTTTTATCCTCCTTAGATAACGATGAAACAAGTAAAGATCGAATGGATCTGTATTCATTTCCTTGTATCATTAGAAATTATCACGCTATAGATATTGAAATTTAATGTAAAAACAGTCCCCGAGGCGTTCGATGCATCCGGTGCTCCCGATGCATCGTCCAGCGGAGGGAGGGGCCACTTTCAGAGAGGCCCCGACCCAGAGGTGGGGCACTCTGGACTACAGAGTTGCTGCTGGCGGGAATGGGGGGCAATGTCTTTATAGGTACCCTATCCCCGCCACCAGCAGCGTAGTGGAGCACACAGGTTATTTTAGTCGGTGCGAGTCCGACATTACCGTCGCCTGTCCCCGTCGGGCGGCGGTACCCATAAGGGGTTTTTTCCTGTTTAAAAAAAAAAAGATTCCACCTTCACATACACAAACGTCAAGTTAAATAAAAGCTTTTAATAATTAACCTCTACAGCAAACTAATGTACAGTAGCTCTTTCATTCATTCACGTTTTCACTATTCGCTTACTGAAAAATAGCGACTCAATTCCTATATTCGCGGTCTTTCTTTATTATTTTAAAGAATGTATTTTTATTATTCGCGGATCGAATGGGTACAGCGGTACCCATATACATATATATTTATATGTACCTAAATAAAAGCATGCAGTATCCTTTGTCAACGCCTCGTCAAGTGGACTAATAAAAAAAAAATAGATTTTTTACAACTATGCCTAGATTACGTTTTCAAAAGCTATCGGCGTTGTTTATTTCGTTCGGCGGTTCAATTGAGGTAAGCCGCCTCCACCGCGGTCGTTGTTTTTGTAAGCAAACAGAGTATTTAGATAAAACAAACTTATTACTCAAAACATTACGAAATTACTAAGTTTTTTAAGCCATTGCATAAATCTAAAGATAATATGTAACATATCAAAATGTTAAATCAAAAACTTCTTTTTATTTCGTCGCTTAGGAACCTATCCCGTATAACCCTATATAAATTACCATTCCATATTCACGGTTTCCGTAATCAATTCATTCATTCGTATATTAACGGAACGTATACCCCGCGAATAAAGAGCTTCTACTGTATTAAAATAAAGGTTTAATACTTAGCTTTATCTATTGCTCCACTGCAAGGTACAGTAATTTAGTCGTAAGATTAAACCTATACATGCACTAGGTATTAAATATTTAGTAATTACTTCATACGACAGGCTTATGTGTCATAGTGTTTAATTTTACGAGACTAATATAAAGTTCATTGAGATAATAAACATGAAATACATGATGAACTGTGATACTTGTTAAGTGAAACCGAGTCACATGAACCGTCATGGGTTCTTCCCGGAGAGTCACCATGAGTTTTTGTTAATTACTAGTTATGTTCTATTTGTTTTTACAATTTATCACGGGATTTTCTATAAAAGTAAACGTGAGGAAATCTACAAGTTGCTTAAGTTCCTGAAATATGTGTAATAAGTCAATTACTAAGCGCAGCTTAGTAAAATTAAAGGTCAACTCATCTCTCCCAAAAAGAGAGTCCAATTTTTTTACCCAATTAAAAAAGCATATACTTTAGAGAACAAATTTTATATAGAGTAATGGCCTATCTATTGTATCTCTTAAGTTTCCCATAATTCACGTTCATTAATAAGGTACTCATTTAATCTTACACATTTTACTATGACTTCCGATCAGTTTATAATATTTTTTATATAATAAGATATAACATTGCTACTAAAAACTCTTATCTGTAATTGGAATTCTCTTATCGGATATGAATTTTTAACGATAACAATGTTTAATTAATATGCCAGAATTTTACATAGACGCGTGTTTCGACACAAAAATAGTAGCTCTTGCAATCTTGCAATTGTAAATGACGTCCTTAGAGAATTAGCGGTCACAAATTATGTTCCTATTTTATCCAACTGGAGACAAAATATACTCTTAAATATATCGCACGCTCAGTATTAAAGTGTCCAAATTCAAAATTAGGCTTAATTAATTTAGATTTTTTTATTACATTTTTTTGAACATGTTGTAATATGTTTTAGCTAGTTGTTTTAGGACCGGCTGCCTGCCTGACGACAACTTAACGTCTGCCTTTTACGACACCTTGGTTAAAAAAGGGTCATCTATTCTACTTAGCTGGATACCACACGGCAGTATGAAATATCTAAAAATATGTAAAATTTAATTAAATAAATTTTAAAGATAAATAATATTGTATTATATCGCATAATCGCAATATTAAATTTCATAATCATTATATAATAGTCAAAAATTCAAATGATGACGATAAATAATTTAGTCGCAATGGCAACGTAGAGTGGCAAAACGAAAAGAGGCACCAAAAATATTACGTAAATTAGGAAAGACATCTCTAATGGGAATATCATTTCCTCAATAAAATGTTTAGGTAAAAGGTAGGAAATTACTTCGATGTTTGTTGTAGCTAGCAACAAAATATTCAAGTTTTAGATAATTTAATTTGTGAAGATTATTCGGGTTAATAGGACGGAACTAAATTTTGCGAAGTTTGATATTGCTTTAACTTTCGCCTAATCACTAAATTTGAAATGGCTGTTACAATTACTAAACTGTTAAAACTTAAATTTGGTTTGGTAATATTCAGTCGAATTTAGTTCAAGGATAATTTAATGTACTCTTCAAAAGATAACTAATTGTTTGATATGTTCTTATTTACTCAGAAATATATGAGAGTTTTCCAATTTAAAAAAATCGTTATGGATATATTTGATGATATTTTACCGGCCTATTAACGCAGTTGGTAGTGACCCTGCCTTCCGCTCTGGAGGTCGCGGGTTCGATTCCGCTGAAGACAAACATTTTTTAAAAACAATTTGTTGGTTTCTCGAAGAATATATTTGTGAATTTATTTAAAATTATGTAAGTATTATTTACCTGTTGCTTGTCACCCATAACACAAGTATGACATTACTTACTTTGGGGACGGACGTGTGTGTAATTCTCCCATATATAAAAAAGGATGTAAGGTTAAATGAAAATAATTTATACAATATAGGATTAAGAACTTAACCTTACCCGCATTTTTGTAATCTCAGAGATTTACTTACAAGAGTTTTATTAAACATTGGCTTATTTGGCGAAATAATGTAACTATAAAATAGTAGTAATTACTATATTTTTTTGCTATCATCCGCGATAAAAGAAAATTATCCGGTTGATCGAGCTTTACACAGTATTTTTAAGAGATATATTTATATTATATGAATTACATGTGGTCATGTACATATATGTACGTGGTTATTTTTTTTTTTTAATTATTGATAAAAGGGCATAAAACATAGCATTAGCGAAACCTGGATTTGAACTGGGGCTTTCTAATTTTAAGACCGCCCGATTATCCAACTGAGCTATAAAAATTTTGCATAACATAGCAAAATTAACCTTCGTAATCTAATAATATTGTATCAGGTTTTCATTGCCTGAAACAGGGATAAAATGTTATTTTGAAAATAATACCTACTTAGATCGATTTATCGTAAACAAAAACCTATACGTACTAAATTTTATGAAAATCTTTAGAGCAGTTTCCAAAACTCTGATTATATCGTTATATTTTAATATCGCGTGTGACTAGTGCCTATATAATATATAATATCTGGGTAAAAAAAGAAACTTAAAAAAAATATTAATACGGTAGGTTGGGCTCGATCCTAGGTATTTTCATTTCTCGCGACAGTTAATGGCAACAATTCAATTCAATATAAATTTTAGTATTTTTGAATGCCCAAAAATAGGAATAAACAATTTTTTAAATAAAATCTAGTTAGATCGATGCTAAAAGCTGAGTTTCAGGAAAATCGTTGTAGCCGTTTCCGAGATTCCGAATATATATATACATACAAGATTAACTCATTTTAAATATTAAAGATTAAATACAAGATATCTCGTTTATAGGTATATATTGCGTATATTGACTGGCTCGTTGGAGCAGTGGGTAGTGACCCTGCCTTCAGCTCCGCGGGTCGCGGGTTCGATTCCCGCCGAGGGCCAACATTTTCTATAAATGAATTTGTTGGTCTTTGAGCCTGGGTGTATATTTATATTTAAGTATGTATTTAACAATTATATATGTATATATTCACCAGTTGTCTGTCACCCATAACACAAGTATTAAGTTACTTACTTTGGGGACGAACGACCGTGTGTGTAAGTGTCCCATATATTTATTTTATTTATATCTATACGCAATGCTAAATGTAGAGTATATAGAGTATAATATATAGAGTATACTGTGCGTTATCACATACATACGACTATAGTCGTAAAAACGCACCATTAACAAACCTGTAACAACACCATAATACACTAGCAGTGCACATAATCACTACAACAATTTCAGCAATAATCAATTTCGTTGTCAACAATCAATGTCGACGAACATGCGTTTTCTTCGTATTCAAGATGTAATAAAATCTTTGTTTTTGATTTAAGGTGATTTAACGATTGTTTTCAGGTGGATTGAGACAGATTCATGTGTGCATCTGTTACTTATCTCAAGAGATTTCCGTATTATTCTGAGAATAATAAACAGACGGGCTCTTTGTAAGTTTGGTAATAATCATCGAAATTAATTAGCCTTGTTAAAACAAATATTGAAAGATCTTAAATTTTCGGTACACTCATAATTAAGGAATCGCCGTGTGGTATCGGGCTGAATAGAATAGTACCACCCTCATTTCTTACCGAGGTGTCGTTAAAGGCGACTAAGGTAAGTCAACCCGCCGTGTGGTATCCGGTTTAGTAGAAGAGACCACCTTCTTTCTTACCGAGGTGTCGTAAAATACGACTAAGGTAAGTTGACGTCCGGCAGGCGGCTGATCGTAAAAACGCAGCCAAATCATGTGACAGCATGTTTATAACATGTTGTGCCGACCCCACTTAGAGTGGGATAAGGGCAGGAGGATGATGACTCATAATTAAGGAAATCTGTGTGTCAGTGGCACATAACGAGTAGGTCGTGGGTTCATACTCCGGGACAGGTGACAGAGGGATTTGTATACAAATTTTTATACTTCGACCATGGTTCTGCGCTCGCCCGTCCCTACCGTCGACCCTATAGAAGCCGTTAGTGCGGACGACTATTTAATTTTTTTTAATTTAATTTCTTTTTTTTTTAATTAGACATTTAAAAATGTAAAAAAAAATTATAAATAAATGAAATAATATTAATATGGTAATATTATAATTATTTTCACTTTTCCGTATAGTTTTTTTTATATATATCTTAATGTGATTTGAATTTCCTATGTAGCAGTAAACTTTTTTTTGCAATTTCGAAATAGTATAAGGGCTTACTCATCCAAATAATATAATTTTGATTGAGTTAAATATAACCTGATTACAGAGAGTGAATAATACCTCTACAATTCAACGCAATTATATGTCAATGAATAAATAAATCACTTATTTTATCAACACAAATAACATAGTGTGAACACGAATAACGAATTTAGAAAATCTTGGCTCTAATTGATGTGAATGTATTATAAATATATACGCACGTTCATACTTAAACTACGTGGATACTGACATAATGTAGATTTTATCAAATAATTTAATAAATTAGGCGTTACTTTGCGGAGAGAATACAAAAGTAATAATAAAATTATTTTACTCTAATCCGCTATTAAGTATAATAGAAAATATAGATAATGATAAATGTAGAGTCGACAATCCGTTTTCATCTGATACATGCAGGATTCGTAAAAACATAAAAACAAATGCACAATTCTCCACCACCGCCACCACAATACACAAGCACTACATACGTTCACTATCACAAACTCAACAACCGTTTCGCCCCATTATCGAAGCATCATAAGGAGATAGACTCCACGACTAAGCTATGTGATTTTGTCCACTCTTCATTTAGCATTACATATATTTTCTATTTTACTTTATCGCGGATTATTGCAAAATAATTTTATTATTATTTTATAATAGTATTATGGATCTCCGCAAAGTAACGCCTAGTTCTATAAATTAAATTCAAATACAAAATATTCTTTATTCAAATAAACTTGTAAACGAGTGCTTTTGAAACGTCAACTCTACTGCTGGTTCTGAAAGCTGTTCCTACCGAGAAGAGCAAGCAAGAAACTCGGTGGTTGCTCTTTTAAAAATATAGTTCTTAACACTATTTACATTTAGTACTTACTGTCTTGTACAGGTTCAAAGAGAGCTTTATCCACACATTCTTCTTATCTTCTAAGTAATCTTCATTAGTATAGTAGGCTTTCTGTATCAGCCTCTTTTTTCAACATTATTTTCGTACTGTAATTATAGCCCAGTCATATTAGGGCTTTCACCTCGGAATGAAAGATAATAAGCTGCAAATTGGTATGAACCTCTGTTTTGCCATTCTAAATGTTGTCTCAAAAGTCACAATCGTTATCGTGTCCGCGTCTCAAGATATTCAAGGTCAAAGGTCACAAAAATCGGTTTTTCGCGAATATCTGGCTTCCTATCGGTTAAATGAGATTTGCATTTATTATAAAAGTTGTAGGCTATAAAATTCCCTACAACTTTTGTTTAAACTTTTTTTTATACGACCAACCGTTTTGAAGGTAGAGAGCGAAGAGTGCACATCGTACAGTCATATACGGCCTAATGCAAGGTCAAGCGTGAGTTATGCTTATCAGTACGTTATAAAGTCAATTATTTACTTGGAAATTATAAATATTAAACAATGCCTATTATTTATGTACTAACTATTAATTATTTATATTTAATTAAAGTAAGTAACTTGATTATTTATATATAATTATTCATATTTAACTATTTAAGTATAAAATATTATTAATTCTGGATTATATATTTTAGTTTTATTTTAAGTTAAAATGATAGTAGTTGCAACGGTACAATTTCAAACTAACGAATAATCTTGACTCATACAAAGTGGAGAGAGTGGCCTTGAATACTATACAACATCTGTCCCGGCAATGAATAGAAAAGGGCATAGGGTAGGGACAAGTATTTCCAGGTATATAAGTATTGAGAAATTTACGCGTTTTAAAGAAAAGATATATAATGTCGTGTTAACTTAAAATAAAACTAAAATATATAATCCAGAATTAATAATATTTTATACTTAAATAGTTAAATATGAATAGTTATATATAAATAATCAAGTTACTTACTTTAATTAAATATAAATAATTAATAGTTAGTACATAAATAATAGGCATTGTTTAATATTTATAATTTCCAAGTAAATAATTGACTTTATAACGTACTGATAAGCATAACTCACGCTTGACCTTGCATTAGGCCGTATATGACTGTACGATGTGCACTCTTCGCGCTCTACCTTCAAAACGGTTGGTCGTATGAAAAAAAAGTTTAAACAAAAGTTGTAGGGAATTTTATAGCCTACAACTTTTATAATAAATGCAAATCTCATTTAACCGATAGGAAGCCAGATATTCGCGAAAAACCGATTTTTGTGACCTTTGACCTTGAATATCTTGAGACGCGGACACGATAACGATTGTGACTTTTGAGACAACATTTAGAATGACAAAACAAAGGTTCATACCAATTTGCAGCTTATTATCTTTCATTCCGAGGTTGACCCCTTTTTTTACCTAATATGACTGGGCTATTAGTTCACATTACACTTGAAGTTCAAAAAATTATCGTTGCCGATGTCCTGCATATAAATAGACAAACACGTAAATGACATTGAAACAAAAAAATTACTCAGTTCTGATTGTATTGGCAGCCAATGAAATATGAAAGCGCTGAGTGATACCTTTTTTTAGCATATTAAAAATAAATAGACTTTAGACGAGACTAAAATGTTTAGAGCCAATATTAGAATCATCCGTAAATTTAATCTGAGGACTCACGTACCACAAGACGCCGCCAATATCAACACTCCATACAAGTACTACACACACTCACTGCAACAATCTCCACGGTCGTTTCGCCCCGAAACCGAAGCATCGTCAGGAGGAAAAGACTCCAGGAACAAAATCGCAATGCAATTTTATTATTACTTTTGTGTAATGTTAACATTGTTTTGCTATAATTCGCGTCGAAAGAATATTAATGTCTATATGTCGCCTTCAGCTCCTGGGGTCGCAAGTTCGTTTCTCGCCAAGGGCTAACATTAACAATTTGTGGGTTCTTCGAGTCTGGGTGTAAATATGTGTATAAAAATATATACATATATAAATACCAGTTGTCTTTTATTCCACTCTAAGTGGGGTCGGCACAACATGCTATAAACATGTTGGAGCATGATTTTAGAGATGACATCTGACTACTCATCAGAAACGGCCTGACAACAATAGTAATACTTTATCAATAAATAAATATATGGGACACTTACACACACGGTCGTCCGTTCTCAAAGTAAGTAACTTAATACTTGTATCATGGTAGACAGACAACTGGTGAATATATACTTATATATTTTTTAAATACATACTTAAATACAAATATACACCCAGACTCGCTCATTTTATTCTCTTACCCTTATCCCACTCTAAGTGGGGGCGGCACGATATCTCTTCTTCTTCTATCATTCGTCAACTCTGGTGCCACTCCTTTAACATGCATATCATTTTTCACACAACCCATCCATCCTTTTTCCGGCCTCCCCCTAGCCATACATCCATCCACAACACCCAGACTCGCTCAACAAATTGATTTATAGAAAAATGTTGGCCCTCGGCAGGAATCGAACCCGCGACCCTCGGAGCTGAAGGCAGGGTCACTACCTGATCCAACGGGCCAGTCGGTAGTAATAATATCTAACATACTCGTATATTTTTAGATTTAAACTATCGTGAGTAGTATTCATAGTTAATGTACAGAACCGGCTATACTCACGTGTTATTCTATCGGGTTAGCCCGACTAGTTTCGAACCCATCCGGGGCACTTATTCATGAGCTCTTTACACGACGTTACTAACCTAACTAGTCGGGCTAACCCGATAGAATAAGACGTGAGTATAGCCGGTTCTATACATTAACTATACTCGTATATGTGTAGAGTGAGATGATATAATATCTATGACACCACAAACAAAGTTATGAAACTCGCAATAATTTTGTGCAAATGCGATGCAGTAGTACACGTTTTTGCATTTACGTTACGTTATTAAGCATAATTGACGGCATCAATAATCATTTTCCGTCAGAGCAAACTCTGCGTCGTGTACTGACGCTTTATAAGGTTTTATCTTAAGAGCAAGGATTTTTCTTTGTACTTTGTACCTGTAAGAGCCGCGAATTGGTTGATTCGAACAATTTCTACAGTATTTTTAATGCAGCGTTAAAAAAAGATCATTAAAACGGTATTTTTTTCAAATTAACGATACCTTTTCAACAAAAAGGTTTTTTGAAAGTCATTGCTGGGTTTTGGACGGTGTTTTGAAAAATTAGTTTTATCAAATTTATATAGCACTTTTCGATACGGAACGAATATTAATGACATTTAAAGATTCCACTGCTTTGCAAAATATCTATTTTTAGAGACTGCCGCTAAAGACCAAGCTGAGAGTCTATTATACTGCGTATGTCAGATCGTGACTTATATACGCAGCGCCAGCTTGGCACGCCTTATGTACAAGTTGTCAAAAACGCCGACTCCAAACTCTATAAAACCGCTGTCTCAAGGTGATAGTAGGAGCGCAGAGAAACGTCCGAAATGATGTGGACGAGTATGTCCGAAAATTCGCGCGCACCATGTTCACTTGTACGGACAACAGTGCGTGCGCGCACCTCCTCGGTATAGCACCATCACAATCAAGACCGTCAGAAGGACTACCTCTGCCCAGAGAGCTCCTCATTTCCTCCCCGGAGGGAGAGTTTGAGGATGCTGAAGCCCGACTATAACTCAAACATAAGGCGTCCGATTCAACAAGCGTTGAAACCTGACCTTTTGGTCGAACCAATTATCCGGACGATATAAACATTGCCCGAGAGGAAAAGCCCGGGTAAAGAGGCGAAAAACCTAGAGGCCCGTAGGCCCACGAGTCTTGGCTGGTGAGATGACCCAGAAGAGATAAGCATTTTGGACTTATGTCTTGAGGTATGTTGCTCTCAGTTCTGAGTGATTTGGCTCCTTATCCAGTTAAAAACCCCGGGTAAAATAGGTGTAGTGCAAAATGCGGTAATTAAAGATCAAAACCTCTACTAGCGTCCAGTTACATGATTTTAAGACTTGAATTTAGCCCTTATGGCTTTCACGTTGGTTTCTGGAACAGTGGAAGTAATAATAAAATTATTTTGATTGATACAATCCGCGATAAATAAATAAAAAATATATAAAGCTAAATGTAGAGTGGACTATCCGTTTTCATATCTGATACATTTATTACATCTTGGTTTAGTAAGATTTATACATCCATCTATCTATCTAATTTCGGGGACGCCTGTCGGTGCAGGGCGGGTGGTCAGCTCCTATTCCGGACTATTCCACCCATTTCCCCATGTTGGGACAAGGGTTTCACTGCTGTCCCGACAGTGTCACCTGCTCTAATCTACCCGTGGCTTTTACGAACCTGATAATATCCCTGAAGGAGATATTTGTCAGATCCTCAACTTCAATTTCATCCTTACCTAGTATCTCCCATCTTACCAGCGAGTACATAGGGCACTCAGCCATAAGGTGAAGACTCGTTTCTTCCTCTCCACACTCTGGGCACGCAGCATCTTCTGTTATTCTCATTATTGACAGGTGTCTGTTTAACAGGCAGTGCCCAGTTGTAATGCCTGTTACAATTGCTACATTTTCCCTGCTCTGAGACATCAGCTGTTTAGACTTCCTTGTATCAAACGATTTGAGAAACAGCTTTGCTTGTCTGAGCATTGTGTCTCTCCATCTTTTGTTCGATTCTGTTTCTATTCTTTTTTCTATCACACACTTTATTATCTTATGTGCAATTGGGAGAAAGGGTTCTGGGCCTACGAATGTTTGACTAGCTCCCTTTCTTGCCAATTCGTCAGCTTGTTCGTTCCCTGCATGGCCGCGATGCCCCGGAATCCATGCAATCGTTACTTCCCCCTTCTCAGCTAATTCGTTTAGTACACGTTTACATTCCTTCACGATAGCTGAGGTTGTTTCTATGCGGTCAAGTGCTTTTAAAGCTGCTTGACTGTCGCTATATATAACTATATTATGTTCTAATGCTATTTCACTTTCTTTAAGTTTCCTGGCACACTCCATGATAGCCATCATTTCGGCCTGGAAGACACTTGTATATTTACCCAGATTTAGAACCTGGTGTAAATCTGACGAGGTGCTGTAGATAATGCCAGCTCCTGCCAGCTTCGTGGATTCTCGTCTTGAACCGTCCGTGTAGCAGATGGTCTGACTCATCTCACTATATTCCACTTTCCAGTCTTCTTTTACTCCTATGTGTATCCTATATTTTTTGTCGAAGATTTTCTGTCTCTTGATCAGGTCACTTCTCCTGACTACCATAGACAGATTTTCTCCGTAAATCTTTTCTATATCTGTATGACCTTTATCTGTAAAGTTTCCTTTCCATTGTTGGAACACTTTCATCTTATACCATTGTTCTATAGCTTTTCTTTTAGCTGCTAGGTCCAGAGGATAAAGTCCCACCAGAACTTCTAGTGCAGCAGATGGGGTTGTTCTCACTGCACCTGTGATCATTAGTGTTGCCATCCTCTGTATCTTCGTTAAGTCCTTACTATTGACTCCGATGTTGGCTCTGTGCCACCAAATCGAAGCGCCGTACAGTAATCTGGGTAATATGATAGCCGTATATATCCACTTGATAATTTTTGGCTTCATACCCCAGGTTCTGCCCACCGCTCTTCTACATTGCATGAGTGCAATTTTTGCTTTGTTACATTGATCTTTGATATGACTTCTAAACCTTAGGGTTTTATCTAGCGTTATACCTAAGTATTTTATTTCCTTTATCAACTGTATCTCTACTCCCTTTATACTGAGAGGGTTAAAGTTGGCTATTTTCCTTTTGTTTGTAAAAAGGACTAGTTTGGTTTTTGTAGGATTAAGGTTTAATCCCCTTTCCTGACACCATCTTAGTGTTGCTCTAATGCTATTACTCATTATGTTCCTTATAGTGCTCAGGTCTTTACCTGTAACTAAAAGGACTCCGTCGTCTGAGTATGCTTGCATGTATGTCTTTCTATCATTAATCTTCCTAACTAATGGATCTAGTAGGAGACACCATAAAAGAGGAGAGAGACACCCTCCCTGAGGAAATCCTCTCGTTGATTTTATTGTGTGTGTAACTCCACTTAGCTCCGCCACGATTGAACGATGCTCTAGCATGTTCATTATCCAGCGTCCCACTTCATTTGTTATTCCTTCCCTACAAATTGAGTTTCTTATAGCATTGCGATTTGCTTTGTCAAAAGCACCCTCTACATCAAAGAAGCAACCTAATGCTATTTCTTTGTTACATAAGGTTCTTTCTATTCTTACCACTAAGTTATGGAGTGCTGTTTCTGTTGATTTGCCCCCCATATATGCATGTTGGTTTTCATGCAGTGGAAGATTGCTTTGTTCTAGCTTAGTTCTTATATGTCCCTCTATCACTTTTTCTAGTGTTTTTAGAATGAACGAGGACAAACTTATACACCGAAATGACTTCGGTTCCTGATAGGTTTTCTTTCCAGGTTTTGGAATGAACACCGCCTTTACCTTTCTCCAGCTCGTCGGGACATAGCCCCACGCCAAACTCGCATTAAAAAGTGCTAACATGTTTCCTTTAATATGTTCATATGCTACCTGTAGCATTTTAGGAAGTATTTCATCTGGACCAGCTGCTTTGTATGGTGCAAATGACATGATACTCCACTTAATCTGCTCTGCTGTTATGATATTTCCCGGGTCTGACCAGTAGTAATCGGTACTTGGTGATATCATTTCTTCTTTAATTACTTTACATTCTGGAAAATGTGCTTCTGCCATTTTGGTTAGTATTATTTTGGGATCCGTAACTATTGTTTCCTCCACTTTAATACTACCCAGTCTGCATGTTCTGTCCTTTGCCAGTATACGCATAAGGCGTGCTGCTTCAGGGTATTCTGTGACCCCATTACAATACACCTGCCAGCCGTTTCTGGACTCTTTCCTGCACCTTTTTCGGAATTCCGTCCTATACTTCCTATATTCCGCCCAGCTCAATTCATCCCCTTTCTTAAGGGCAATTCTTTGAGATTTGCGTACTTTCTTCCTAAGTTTTTTCAGTTCGTTGTTCCACCATGGTTGGCCCGTGCCTTGTGTAACCTCACGTAGTGGACACGTACTGACAAAGGCATCTTTTAATGCTGTGCTTAGTTCCAATGCGCCTTCCTCTAACTCCTTTATCGTGTTGTAGGAAGTGTATTTGGATCTCCATTCGCTCATTAAGGACCCAAAGTTGTCCCAGTTGGTCTTCTTAACATTTCTAATGCGCAATTTGCCAATTTTGCTGTTTATATGGAAGGTGATTCTGCGATGATCTGATAACGAGTCGTTTAGATCCACCTTCCAATCTTTGATGTATTTGGCCACGTCTTCTGATGCTAGAGTAATATCTAATACTTCTTTTCTCGTGCTTGTAACGAACGTTGGTTCATTACCAATGTTCATTATCTCGAGATTGTTACTTATGATAAATTCTAACAGTGCTTCTCCTTTCCTATTTGTGTCTGTACTACCCCACACCTCATTGTGCGAGTTAGCGTCACATCCTATTATAAAAGAAATTTTCTTACCTCTGTATTTGTTGACAGTTTCTTCCAGTTCTCTAGTTGGTGGCGTGAAGTCGGTCTCACTGGGAATGTAGGCCGACATAAACGCCATCCTTAGTTTCTTTTCTTCATCTAGTGGAATCATGGCTTCCACCACTACTAAATCTCTGTAACATTCTATTTCAATTAGACCTAAGTTTCTGATCCTGCTACTGGTATAGATACATGTTCTGGGGTTCGACTCACCGTTGTTGTGATAGGTTAGGTCTCCCCCTAAACAACCCATACCGACCACACGTCCATTCACAACGTATGGTTCCTGTAGCAGGGCCACATCTATTTGCTTGCTGATCACATAGTCGCAGAGTTCGCTCATGGCTTCTCTGCAGTGGTGCAAGTTTATCTGAAGAATCTTTAGTGTGTGTGTAGAGTGTTTTTGTATGTGTTTATGTCTTTTGGGCGTGCCTCCCATTAAGTGTGTAGTGTGTGTTTATTTGTTCTTTTCCCAATACATAATGATGCCCTGCACGACTTCGATCACCAGCTGTGAGGCAAGACGCTCAAGAAGTGTACAAGGCATCAGTTATGTATCAGTACCTTTGATCGTTAGTGTGCCGTGGCGGTACCGGCATCTCCGACTATTCCCTGCACGGATGTCTTGGCGGGGGGGTACTAGGGGCCCCACCTGACGCTCCGATTGCTGGTTTCGTCGTGTCCGCTGGTTCCAGCACACGAGCAACACTGTTCTGTGCGGAGTTTGAGTCGGTATCGACTTGACTTTGTGCTTGTGTGGGTTTAAGTTTTGGTTTCCAGTTTAAAAACCTAACCTGCACTTGTGTGGCTTGGTAAAAGAGCCACACAAGACCCCCCCTAAAAAGTTCGTTTATTTCCCGAGGGACCCCCACAATCAGACGCTCCCCCAGAGGGAGGGGCTCTCTGACGATGAGGCTCCACTCGGGAAGTCTTAATTCCGATCTATTTCTATTTTGACCCCTAAGCAGAAGGAGAGGGTCAGCTGCTCTCCTCGTGCCTGGGATCCAAATTGCCACTCTCCCTCTATCCCTTCTCATGGCCTTGATCGAGACGCCGTTGTAGAGACCGAAGTCGCACCCCAGCAACCAATCCCTCGACTGCTCAGTGGCTGGTGTCACAAGGAAGAACCCTTCTGCCACCAGCCCCGAGGTCGCGAAGTTTAGCTTGGAGCTGTCGACCTCCTCCACGACGGCTGCCTCGATAAGGTCAGCTATTTTATCTCTAATATGTGTTGCTAGATCCCCATCGACCGGCAAACCATCTGCACGATGGATGGCCACAGCGAGATCACTCTGCTCCTTTGCGGTGCAACGTGGTCCCGCTGTAGCCATCCAATTGCGACGCTTTGCCGGTCGCTGTTCGCTCGGTCCTTCCTCAGGGTCAGTACCCTGCCTCTTCTTCTTCAGCGGTCTGGAGGTCTTCGCCTCCCCAACCCCCGAAGAGGTGTCCCCCTCCACGGGTTGGGAAGTCAAAGGCGCGTCCGACACAGCCGACTGCCTTTTCAGTTTTTTGGCCCTATTCTTGCGTTTTTTAGACGCCACCATCTTGAAATCGCCCTCACCCGTACCCGAAGGCCCAGGCGTCGGCGACTTCAATAGGTCCTCTTCTTCCCTCAGATGGAGGGTTCTCGTAAGCTCATCGTGGAGATTCGCTGCTGAACCTCCAGGATGCTCTAAACCCGAATGCGAAAAATTGCCCCCCCCAGAATACGAGGGGCAGCCTGAGACTGATGCTTGGGCCGTAGCCCGAGCATCAGTCTCAGGGAGGGATTCTCCAGCTAAGCTGGTACCCTCCTGGGGTAAATGTTGATTATTTTCCGCGTCCATGTTACGTTTGCAGGTGAGAAGGATATTTTAGGGGGGAAGGAGTGGAATTGAAGGGATTAGGGGGTAGAGGAAGGGGATAGCGGACGTGCGATATTACGTGGGAAACCATAATCCCGCACCGCCAGATCATACTTGCTATTGCAGCCTGAGGAATAGAAAAGTGTGAGCTCATTAGTGACTGCAACATTGCCCAGGGTGCACGGCGTGGACATGTATGATTCGACTTATGACAGTGCCCTGTAGCTCAGCTCACATACCTGGGCGTGGCAACTGTCATCTACACCCCTTATACATCCATAAACGAACTTCGATTAAATTTTCTACATGGCAATAGGATAGTTTCTTGACGTTTGTACCGTAATTTAGAAAATTATGTATCCTAATTTGGATATTAAGACTGCTGAGTGATGTTTTTAAAAGCTTTTATTTATCTTGCCTTGTATGTGTTTGTATGTGAAGCTGGAATTTTGCTGGTTAAATTTGACTAACTTCCCGGAATCTGATTGGGCTGAAATTTAAAACATGTTACTAAACTATTTATATTAATAAAAGAAGTATTCTAAATCAGTTTTATTCTTTTAATAAAAAATGCTAAAATGAAATCAAAGCAAACTCTCATTCGCTATCCGCGAGCTAGCTTCTAATGACAGCGGCTGTCACATCTCCCACGTCAAAATGGCGCGAAAGGCTGTGGCAAGATGTGACGTCATGGCTTGCTTGCTTGCTTGCAGTAGCGACACGGCGGCGTTGTTACAAATATTTGACTAATAGATTAGACAATACGTGTTTATGATAAGCATGACTTGATACTGCTGTCAGGATTGCCCTAAGCCAAATTGGCTCTTCGACAGTTAAAAGCAGGGACTAGAAATTTTGCTTTCATTAAAACTTATTGTATAGTCGTTTCTATCAATAGACGTTTATCTGTGCTGTGACTTCGCCTAAATCCGGCATAAATCTTTTCACTTTATTCTGAATTTAAATTATAAATGAAACCAAAATGGATTTTGATTTAAAGGAATTTTAATTGAATTTTTGAACATAAAAATAGATATTGTGAGTTAACCAGAAGAAACAGATGTCATCAGAACATGTTGTCGTCGATTTTGAGAAAATCGAACACATGCAGATAAAAAGCTTTTGGGGACTTTGTCTTATAATATGTATAAAAGTTTTAGTGCATAAAAACCTTGCTTTGCAGACGGGTCGATGATTATAGCAGTGATCGCAACTGCTACCTATTTGTAAGTTTGAATCTATATTGTCAATGGAGAGTTACTGTTGGCATTAGAACTTCCGTATACAATGTTCATATTTAGTTATATGGGCCAACAATCACCATGTGACTAGATGATTCGGAAATTGGAACAGTGACTCTACCGCGCCCGTGACATTAACAGTAGCGTAGGGTGTTGGAAAAAAAGCTGGGGCGGGCTCAATCCCGGGCAGACACCAATAAGTTTTTCTGTTAAAACCTATATCTCTAATTGGCAATTTCAGTTTATCACACGCATTTCGGTGAAGGAAAAACATCATGAGGAAACCTGCATATCTGTAGAGAATTCTGGAGATATGTGTAACCTACCAATCTGGAGCAGCGTGATAGGTCTTAGCTCCAATACTACAAAACGGAGAGAAGAGGCCTATTCCCAGCAGTGGGAGAGTAACAGGCCCCTACTTACTTACTATGGTGTTGGGTTAGCTAGTGGAAATTGTTAAACTATCATTACTTGGTTGCCAATTTCTTGTCACTAATAGCTCGCTGGAAGCCAGGACCTCGAAGTATTAGCGTCAGCTAATAAGAATAATACCACCAATAGTCGGTCGCATAAAACTCGTCAATCACCAGTACCACAATTCGGTATTTAAATATAGATTAGAGCATAAAATAATCCATACCAGAGAGTTATTGTTTGTTTTACGATTGTAGAACTTATTGCTGGCGTAGGAGGATAAAATAAAGGATCCCTATGTAGTGAATAGCTGCTATAAACATATCCTGTCGTTATTTGGACAAATTTAAATATTTTAGAAATAGTTTGCGCGATAATATTTACAATCCGTATTACTATGTACATATGTGCCGTGTATTTATAAAAAAAATTGAAACTTGCAAGTCACTAGAACTAAGAAACTTCTTAAAAATTAAAATATTCGATTAAAAGAACTGTAAAGCGCAAAAAAAATGTGGCCACAGCGCAATCTATTTTGACTCGGCAAGACACGCCATCACCCCACCACGCATTAGCCCAGCACACGATACGTTAGCTTAGTTCACGACCTAGATATCAGCATCTCATAGTCGCTCGAGTCTCGGCAAGAGACTGACTTTGTGACAACCTACTGAAAAGCGTACAAGTGAATAAAAGGTCAGTTAATGCAACCGTACATTCGTTAGAATAATCTACAGAGGCTCGAACATACACCCATGGCTCGAAGAACCAAAGCATTATTATTAGAAAATGTAGGTCCTCGGTTTAATCGATCCCGCGACTAGCGGGGCTGAAGGCAGGGTCACTGCCAACTGCGCTTGCAGGCCAGTCAAAGTTAAGGTTTTAGATATAACACCATTGACCAAAATATCATGACATTCTAGAGTCAATTTCCTCTAGTTTTCATTTTCAGAAAATCGCATTACTTACGGTAGGTAAGATAAGTAAGGTTGGGGTTTGAACTTGTGACTTCCTGATGACTCTCCAATGGACTTTCACAGCCCCTTTTTACCTAGAACAGTTGTATTACTGTATGTTAAAAGCTGTATATTTCTTTAGTAAACTCTTACCAAGGGCCTTTGGATATAGCACAACGCTTCCGGGCAGAAAAGGTAAATGCGATAAGCGAAATGTTACACGCGCAAAGATGTAGGCGATGGGCGATAATACATATATCACTTGTAACAACTCGTGAATTACAACATCCTACACATCTACTTCACACTTTATACCAGTTGTATTACTTTTATATTCTCACCAAGATAATAAATAACACATTTATCACCATATAGGACGTGTAACTGAAAGTTCACCGGCTCTTATATTGGGCGACAATTTACTAATGCATGGGTTAGTAGAGTAAACCTTTATTTATGTAAATATGTACCTCTATAAATAGGAGGTTAAAAATGACCCTTTGTTATATACAAGTAAAAATTAAAACAATAATAAAGTTCCAATTTCATGACAATTATATTATTAAAAGATCGTATGGTTTGGAAGCTCTATAAAGAAGGAGTAAAGGTCACAAAAAGCTTTCGATTCCTGTGTCGCGGTTCAACAGAGTTAGCTACTTAATTGTTGGTCTCGGTATTTGCTAGACCTAGATGTTTAAAAGATTTACCGCTGATTTTCTTGCTGGTTCTTCACGGTAAGACCAACATTCCGAACCAGTTGTAGCTTTATTAAACATATTAATCCTTGACGATTCAAAAATGCTGGAAAGAGTTTATTTCTATCAAGATTCTTTTGATTTGTGTTGATTTGATAGCGGATATCGAACTTTTTAAAAAGTAGAAGGCAGTTCATAACATTTTTATTGCGTTTTCTATGAATATTGCCAGTGAGTTGATCAGAAAATTGGTCAGAATCCTTCAGTGGGCGAACGAAGGCTATTTAAAAAAAATTATTGGTTCTTCATGTCTGTCCCATATTTAAGTATGTATTTAAAAACTATATATGTATATATTCACTAGTTGTCTCTCACCCATAACATTATTTTCATTACTTTCTTTGGGGACGGACGACCGTGTGTGTAAGTGTAAAAAAAAATTTTCACCTGTCAATTAGTAGTTATTTATTTGTAAAAAATACTCGCGTTGTCTTCCGCTCTAGTTTCCGGTAAAATAATTTCACGACTTACGCACAAACTCAAAGCGATTTAGTTTATTACTTATATAAATAATAGAAAATGCAAAATATAATTTTAATCCAGTATTTATTTAGTACTACGTCGGAAATTTATCTGGCCACATTTTATGAAGCGGAACATTTAATTTTTGGGTTATTGCCAAAACCCTAAATTACTACGTCTCGTTATCATTAAGACTTTTTAAGCAAATCTGTTAAATAGAATAGATTTTCTTTGGCAAGGACGCAAGTTTAATATCATAAATGGATATCATATGGAGGGAAAACAACTTCTAAAAACAATTTATTTGTTCTTTGAGTCATCATCATTTTCCTGCCCTTATCCCACTCTTTGTTGGCTAGTTATTTTAAGACCGGCCGCCTGACTGACGTCAACTTACCTTAGTCGCTTTTTACTACATCTCGGTAAAAAATGACGGTGGTCTAGTCTATTCTAGTCAGTCTATTCTAGTTATATTTTTAAGTATTTAAAAAAGTAATGGACTGTTACTGTTCACCTTCTGGGCATAGGCCATCTGTCTCCGTTTGTGGAGAGAATGGTTGGAGCTAAGACCTACCACGCTGCTCCAATGCTGATTGGTAGGTTACACATATCCCCAGAATTCTCTCACGATTCAGGTTTCCTCACGATGTTTTCCTTCACCGAAAAGCGTGTGATAAATTGTAATTATCAATTAGATATAAGTATTTTAATACGCCGTGTGGTATCCGGCTGAATAGAATAGTACTACCCTCATTTCTTACCGAGGTGTCGTAAAAGGCGACTAAGGTAAGTTGACCCGCCGTGTGGTACCGGGCTGAGTAGAATAGACAACCCTCTTTCTTATCGATTTGTCGTTAAATACGAATAAGGTAAGTTGATATCAGACAGGCGGCCGGTCGTAAAATACGTAGCCAAATCATGTGACAACATGTTTATAACATGTTGTGCCTACCCAACTTAGAGTGGGATAAGAGCAGGAATAACGACATAAGTATTTTATTAGAAAAACTCATTGGAACCGGTCCGTGATTTGAACTCGTGACCGCTCTCGAGCGAGTAACACGGTACCTAACACGGCTGGGCTATCAAATATATTTTATTTAAAGTATTATATGTATATATTTACCAATGGCCTGTCAACCAAGTAAGTAACTAAATACACAAGTATTCAGTTACTTTGGAGACAAAACGATAGTGTATAATTGTTCCATAAAAACAGCCTATTAAAGAAACAGAAGAACAGAATAGCATAGCATAGCAAAGCATAGGATTATGACAATGTGAAATTTGATCATTTACTTTTAAGAGCTTTAAAGTTCGATTGTCGTTACTCCAGTTATCACTAACATGTTATATATCGCGTTCGTGTTGCTCGTTAACATTAAGTGGAAATCATTTTAAGTCCACGCCCCTAATACATTTTTAATAGGTTCCAGCGATTAGTAACAGCCTCCGTATGTAGAGTAACCTGTTCCGAAATCCTTATTTTATTTATTTATTTATTAATGCCGTGTGGTATCCGGCTGAATAGAATAGTACCACCCTCATTTCTTACTGAGGTGTCGTAAAAGGCGACTAAGGTAAGTCGACCGCCGTGTGGTATCCGGCTGAGTAGAATTGACCTACCTCAGTTCTTACCGAGGTGTCGTAAAAGGCGACTAAGGTAAGTTGACCCACCGTGTGGTATCCGGTTTAGTAAAATAGACCACCCTCTTTCTTACCGAGATGTCCTAACATGCGACTAAGGTGAGTTGAAGTCAGGCAGGCGGCCGGTCGTAAAAACACAGTCAAATCATGTGACAACATGTTATAAACATGTTGTCACCTTTCTCATCTTCTTCATCTTTCTGCACTTCCCACTCTAAGTGGGAAGTGCAGAAAGATGAAGATGATGATTTATGATGATGATTTGATGATGATTTATTTATTCTTATTGCACTTTACAGACGTACATTGGTTTATAAGAAATTAGGTTAGGAGAAGCGTGCAAAGGCGGTCTTATCGTTAAAGCGATCTCTCACAGACAACCTTTGGTGAGAGGAGAATACTATGTGATCGGGTATAGTGCATAATAAACTATAAAACATACAATTAAATACTAATATTACACAGATATTTACAATTATATAATACATGTATATTACATTACACAATAAACTACATTCAACGATAAATAAATAACTTATTTTATATAGTTTATAGAAATATATTATTATATATACTATTATATTGTATTAGTTATTTTTTTTAGCTTTGTATATAAGCTTCAATTGTACTAATGTTTATCAATATTGCCACAACGATGTATTATCCGTAAATACCGTAACAGACACGTTTATTATATCAGTATATACATATAAAAAAGTTTAAGTCTAAGCTTTCAGCAGCTTAGTCGTAATGTTGTATGTAAAAGGAACAGAGAGAATGAATCATTTATAATATTGATATGAACGTTATATAAACCCTTGCATAAATACGAATTATTGTCGAATAATTTACGAGTACAAGTTTAACCGTGTTCCAATTCCAAGTTTAAATCATAACGGCGGGTTTTCTGAACGGCGATGGCACAAAGCTCGTGTGCGCTACACGGTTCAAAGTGAATTGTGAACGCGCACGGAGTGGGGATGCCGTGCCACGCGTTTCAATTTCAAGTCGACTTGCCCCACACTCGCCTAACCGCCACTTCAGTTGTCAACTGACAGCGGAACGAGAAAGACGCGGCCGCTACGACCAGCGTGTTCTCAATAACTTCACGCAACTTTACTGCAGTTGCGAGCGAACTAAGTGTTAGATTGCGTGCAAAGTGCTATTTGTGTTAGTGATGACCATTGTATGGAACCGTCGGCTCCCTTGTCTCCTGGACGAGCGTTGATGTCAGAGGGGATGGAAGCTAAAGACCGGCTAGTTGAGGAGGTTGTACTCCTTGCGCTGTTTATTGTCTCGACGGCGGCCAATTCGTTGGCTCTCCTGGTTTTCTGTCGAAGACCCGGGCTGAGGACCATATCAAATAGGTAAGTTTGACTCATAACACTTGAATCCGTTTATATTTTTAATGAGGTAAACAATAATGAAACAGGATGTATTTGAAATTCAGTTATCAAGGCGGACAAGTTGGTAATGTGTAACGCAAAATTTGTAACATCCTTCAAACGTGCGAACAATCCAATGTTCGCCGCTACATATTAAAATTAACTAGTAAGAGAGAGTGGTCTATCTACAACTCAGAATTCATAAAAAGTTACGGACAGCGTGCGAATGTTATTCAAGTAAAAGCAATAAAACGAATTTTAACCACGAACCAAATGTTGATTTATGTTCCAAACTAGGGTTGTGTCACTATAACGTGAAAATTTAACTTATTACTATCGAAAAAAAAGTAAAAGAAAATGAGGTTTCTGATTTGCTGAAATGTAGATATATTACATACACTAACTACATCACGCCGTGTAGTATCCGGCTGAATAGAATAGTACCACCCTCATTTCTTACCGAGGTGTCGTAAAAGGCGACTAAGGTAAGTTGACCCACCGTGTGGTATCCAGTTGAGTAAAATAGACCTCCCTCTTTCTTACCGAGGAGTTGTAAAATACGACTAAGGTGAGTTGTCAGGCAGGCGGCCAGTCGTAAAATACGTAGCCAAATCATATGACAACATGTTTGTAATATGTTGTGCCGATCCCACTTAGAGTGGGATAAGGGCAGGAGGATGATTACATACACTACATCAAGACAAAAAATTAAGAACGGTTACTAAGAGCAAGTAAAATATATGCATCAGAAGTATATATCCCGTATTAGTTTCTAATTTTTTGTCTACAAGCATCCATAGTGCTTGGGCCCTAGCCAAACCACATATTATTATTAGATCATTAATGTCGGTCCGTTCGTCTACCTGCTCTTTTCATGTTTGTTTTACATGCGTCTCTAATACATGATTTATGTTTTTAGTAACTTGAGTAGTATTGTAATAAAGCTGAAGCATAAGGTAAAATATTTCTGTAGTTTGGTTCATTACAGCAGGCGGTCATTTAACCTTTAATTCGAGGGTAACATAAATGTAATCAAAATTTAGGCTTCAAATAAACTTTGCAATTAACTTAATACGTAACGAGAATCCGTTCAAAAATTGTTGACATAAATTAAAAAATAATAATTTATAGAATTATAATATTTATATAATTTATAAACTTATGAAAATATTATTTTGCTATAACAATAAATAACAATAATCCGCGATACATTCGCGATATTATAGCAAAATGATATTTTCATTAGTTTTGTAAAAAATAATAATTAAAATGAAACTATTTAAATCGACTATATTTTATTTACACACAAATACAAAAACACAGAAAATTTAACTGAAAAACAAATATTTGTTTTGTTAGAATCAAAAAAGAGTTGCAACACAAATAATAAAAAGTTATGAATAACATTGTTTCAAAGTAAAAACAAAATGAAATAATGTGAAATAGGTTTCAATAAAAAAGTTTAATGGTTCTAGAATTTCTGATTCACAGATACAGTAATTTCAATTAAGATTTGCCGATAAACTAAAAGCGTAAGATTTTAATCGCATACTCTAACATAGCGAAAAGCCCTATCTATGTTTAGGAATTTAAATATAGTAATCACTTTATAAAATCATTTAAACTGATTACTATATTTAAATTATGAGAATGTTAAGGTGGATGTGTGGTGTAACAATAAGGGGAACACAATAAGGGGGTGTATATAAGGGGAAGTCTGAAAGTTGCACCCATTATAGAAAAAACGAGAAGTGCAAGATTAAGATGGTATGGACATGTAATGAAGAGGGATGAAAATTATGTGACCAAACGAGTGTTAAACTTGAATGTGGATGGATATGTGCCTGGAGGGAGGCCTAAATAAATAAATATATGGGACACTTACACACACGTTCCTCCGTCCCCAAAGTAAGTAACTTAATACTTGTGTTATGGTAGACTGACAACTGGTGAATATATATATGTACACCCAGGCTCACAGACCAACAAATTCATTTATAGAAAATGTTGGCCCTCGGCGGGATTTGAACCCGAAACCCGCGGAGCTGAAGGCATGGTCACTACCCACTGCGCCAACGGGCCAGTCAAAAAAGAAATCTAGTCTCAAAAGAGATGGTTGGATTGTGTGAAGTATGACTTGCACGTAAAAGGACTGGCGCCACAGTTGACGAATGATGGGACAGAATGGAAGAGAAAAACATATAGTGCCGACCCCACTTAGAGTGGGATAACGAGAGGAAGATATATAATCTATAAAATCATTAAACCATAAAATCATCGTAATCATCATCATTTAATGATAGAACAGTAGTAATCGGTAAAAAGACGTTAAAAACTAAAACATATCATTTTGTACGTATGTTGCAACATCTAAATAATAAAATTTAGTTATAATAGAACAGTAGTAGTCAATAAAAAGACGTTAAAACTAAAACATTTTGTACGTATCTCGCAACATCAAAATAATAAAATTTAATTATAATAGAACAGTAGTAGTCGATAAAAAGACGTTAAAAACTAAAACATATCATTTTGTACGTATGTTGCAACATCAAAATAATAAAATTTAATTATAATAGAACAGTAGTAGTTAATAGAAATACGTTAAAAACTAAAACATATCATTTTGTACGTATCTTGCAACATTAAAATAATTAAATTTAATTATAATAGAACAGTAGTATTAGATAAAAAGACGTTAAACACTAAAATATATAATTTAGTACGCATGTTGCATAATCAAAATATTAAAATTTAATTATAATAGAACAGTAGTTAATAGAAATACGTTAAAAACTAAAATATATAATTTAGTACGCATGTTGCAAAATCAAAATAATAAAATTTAATTGTAATAAAACAGTAGTATTCTATATAAAACGATAAAAACTAAAACATATCATTTTGTACGTATCTTGCAACATCAAAATAATAAAATTTAATTATAATAGAACAGAAGTATTCGATAAAAAGACGTAAAAACTAAAACATATCAATTTGTACGCACCTTGCAACATCAAAATAATAAAATTTAATTATAATAGAACAGTAGTAGTCGATAAGAAGACGTTAAAAACTAAAACATATCATTTTGTACGTATCTTGCAAGATCAAACGATTTAAATTGGTTAAATGAAAGCCTGGCGAATAACGCTTAGGTTATTCTATCTTTTGCAACTTCAATTTATAGTTGCGGTAAAGATCACAGGAGAGGAGAGCGATGTCCCACATTCTAACCGTCGCTATTCGATTGCGAGTCGTAAAATAAAATACGTTTGAACCAATTAGTTCGAAAAATTACTTCGTTTCCTAAGAAATTGCAAGCAGCGAGCTAGTTAGTAGTAGATATAGGCCTCATCTGTCTGCCATTATCCCACTCTAAGCGCGGTCAGCTTAACATGTTGTCACATGCCTTGTTTTTTACGACCGGCCGCCTGCCTGACGACAACTTACCTTAGTAGTATTTTTAGACACCTCGGTAAGAAAGAGGATGGTCTATTCTACTTAACAACACGGCGGGTTAACTTAGTCGCCTTTTACACCTTGGTCAGAAATGAAGGAGATCTATTCTACTCAGTCAGATACTACACTGCGGGTCAACTTACCTTAGTCGCCTTTTACGACACCTGAGTAAGAAATGACGTTGGTCTATTCTACTCTAATCAAATAGTAAATGATTCTTTCATACTAACGTGTTAATGTTATGGTTATCGGTTTTATACATATAATAAAAGTACAATATGTAACAAACACCATAAAACAAATAGGTATGTACCATATGAGCCGTGGTTAATCAAACGCGACGTAATAAACTTAACTTAGGCGTCTATCATTGTGGAAAATAACATCGATGAAAGGCCTTTGCCCTGCATTGAACTGAATATAGATTATTTTATATAAACACTTGCAAAAAATTAAGCACTTAAGTACTTGACCAATGCACACCACTGGCCCTGGTGACATAATATTATTATCGCATAATGAATATATGTAATGAGCGGCATTGTTGCTCTTTACTTTCTATGCCACGGGTCTTTGAACTGTTGATTATATGTTTGTTTAAATTTTTCTATTCCTACGTTTTTATCATAGGGTAATATATAGTTATCGTGAACAATGAGGTCTATGTTAGTGATAAGAAAGCTTGGATGTAAGTTGCGACCAGATACGCACTAGATATTGTAAATTTTTAGTTTGTTAATAATTAAAAATACATTGAAATACTTAATTTTGAAAAGAGTGACCGCCGAGTTTCTTACTGGTTCTTCTCGGTATCAACCTTTCCTAACCAGTCGTAGCTTCAATGTAATTTGACGATTCAAAAGTGCTTGTTAAAGCCAATTTGATTTATTTGAATTTGATGTTTACACGACTATCAGTTCCACACCAATTGAACACGCTCTGATAGCTGTGGGAGACTATTTTAAAATACATCCGTCCTCTATTGATCTTTAAACGAGTATAAATACAATTAAGCTGTTTAAATTCAAGTTTCCTTTTCACAACTATAATGACGATTGTCGGCCCAATAAAAAGTTATTCGTCTGAGAGATTAAGATCATATAACTGCCAAAAACATAGTAAATTGACGTATATTTCTTTTTATAAAAAATAATTTTGCTGGTATAATTGTATCATAACTATCGTAATCATTAGTCATTATAGGAAGTTAAGTGTTAGGTGTATTGTAATTCAAAATATTCTTTATTCTAGTAGGTTTGTACACATGTTCTTTTGAATCGTCAACTCTACTGCTGGTTCGGAAAGCTGTTCTTAAGCCAGAAGAGCCAGTAAGAAATTCGGTGTATGCTATTTTCAAAAAATTCTTATTACTAGTTCCATTCAGTTTTTATCATCTATCTATTGACAATTTCTGAACGGGTTCACACTTACAGATTTGTGGACTTCGAATATGTTTATTGTGAAGTCACGATTTACTACAATTGTTGGCTCAATATATTAGTATCCAGAAATAGATTGATGTAACTCTCTTTAGTTTCATAACATTTCACTTAAAAAGCTTCTGTTACTCTGGATTACTAGCAATTACGAAAGTTTCAATGCAATGTCAAACTATTAACATTTTCGAACAATTGTCCGTTGCAACAGCACGAGTTGGATACAGCGTTGACCCGTTTTATTCTATTGCTAAATACAGTTAAGATAAGTGTTAATGTGTACAATGCATTACGATACCTTTCGTTTCATAATTAGGCACTGATCACGTCGGTACGTATTAGGATATGCTTGATTATTGATCAATGATCTCAGTAATTTAAAATTTTGTATAACAGGACTGGAAAAATAACTTCTCTTTATGTTAAATCAGTAGACATATAATTTATTTTATAACTTAGGTATTCACAATTTAATAGATAAAATAAGTGTCAATAAAGTTTAAATTTAAAAAGCATTTTGAGGTAGTTTTTTTTAATTATGTTAGAAATTTTTTATTATTTATTTATACGTGGGATATAATTTCTAAGATTCTATTGGAAACTATTATTTTATTCTTGAGAGATAAGGCTCCAACATTGTTATTAGTTTAAATTATGAGTTAGTTATAATAATGATAATGTAATTTTTCCTTAATAACATCATTCATTGTGACTGCATCAGTTATTTTTGTGGATATTTGTTTTTTTAAGACACATACCTATGTAACTAACTTAAGATTATTCTGTAATGTAATAGTTTCTTGTATATGCCGGTCATAATCTCATCCAGGTATTAAATATGAAGTGTAAATATACGCAATGTTATTTATGGTAGCAAACATTAGTATTTTCACACCTAGAGTTTTTATTTTGGAAGTGTCAATGGATTTTTAGCGTTTTAATATTTCCAAGAAATGATGGGATATAGAAAAATTCCATTCATATAATTATTTGGTTAAAAGGTAAGGGAAATAAACCTTTAGTCTGCTATATTAATTAAACTAACAATGTTGGCGACTGAGATATAATTTTATAAGTATGATGGAAGAAACCGTTAGATTAACAACAACTATTCACGGTTGACGCCTTCAAGTTAATCCTGCGACCGTGTTTATCAGCTTTTCAAGGCATTAACTCGTAAACATGTCAAGACTTTCCAGAAATTGGGTGAACAATGTGTACTAATACGTTATAACATTTTAGTGACTAAACATTTCTTGTGGCTGGAGTATTCCATAAATATGATTATTTATTCTTCAGTACAGTTTATCTATACACTAGCGGCCTGCCCCTGCTTCGCACGGGTATAAAATATATATCCCATGTCAGTCAGTGTAAAAAAATGACTAAAATCGATCCAGTAGTTTTGATTTATTCATTACTGCCCGTGGCCCGCAAGCGTTAAATTTGGAGAAAAACAATTTCCTTTCCCTATACCAAGAAGATTTCCTGCTATCTTTGTAATATCTAAATTCATATAATACATTTTTACTTATTAACTTTTACATTTTCCCTATGTATTTTATTTTTACAATTAATTACAGAATGTCTTTAAACAAACTCTTGAAAGAGCGACATAGCTGCTAAAGTCGAAGTGTTATAGGGCGAAACGCGGCGTCCTCACGGCATTTTAAATCTGTAATATCTTCGAAACTGTTTATTTAAATTACATGCTGTAAAGGGTCATATTGATCAATATTAAATCAACAATTTATTTAAGGTACTCAATTGGATAAGGATTAATACTGTATTGTATAAAAATTGCTTTGAAAATAAGGCATCATTTTTCGTAAAAAGTAAATGAAAAAAACTGCTATTGTGGGTTATCCATAAGAGATAGACATATACCATCGCGGACTTTTCTGTAGACCTTTTTAAGGTGTACAAATACTTAGTAAATCATTTTGATAAATCTCGTAGGGTTTAGCCTGCGTTTGCAATGTAAGCGGAAAAAAATGTAATTATTTACAGAAACCTCAAAAATTACAGTATTTCTCTACTTCGTATTGAATGTTATTATACGTACAAACCTTCCTTTTGAATCACTCTATCTATTAAAAAAACCGCATCAAAATCGGTTGCGTAGTTTTAAAGTTTTATGCGTACATACGGAAATATGGACTTTGTTTTATAATATGTAGTGATTAACACGTGAGGGAAAACTTTGTACTGTATATATTTTTGAGCTTATTACGCGTTATTTGGGATTATTAAAGTTAACCTGGAACACTCAGAAATTACATTGATTTATATCATATGTTACTAACACGCTAAGTATTATAAGATATTAACTGTTTACATTTCTTTGCCAATGTCAAGTACTAAATAGATTGTTTATTATATCTTGACGTAGAAATATTGAAGCCTCGCTTAATACAGAAATAATATAATTCCCGTGGTGGACTTCATTTTTCATTTGAATATTTTTATTGATGAAATACTAAACTTACTTTTTTGTAATCTAATGTCACTTTGCATGAAAGAAATGCATGCACATCTTATTTGTTAATTGACTATCGGGCAATCACTATATAAAATTAAAACAATTGTTTTTAATTAAGAAGCGAATTTGATAATGTGATGATTTTTATCTTTATATGAACACTGTATATTATAAGAAGATGACGTTCTTTTGGGGTTTTCCACAGAACCGAATAAACAAAACAAATAGGAATTTTTTTATACTTGACCGTATATAAATAGGTATAGGTTTTTGATCTGTATGGAGAGAACACGAATAATAAGTAAATAGCGATAGATGGATTTTTATTGTCGGACCTAAGTCCGACATCCCTAAAAGGATATTTCCACACTTATCTTATGATGAAAGGTCATTCCACACTATATTTTTGTACTAATCATAAAGTTAGATGATGCGTTTTTCAGTTTACATTTTTCTCTAAAACGAAAGCCGGTAGAGTACAATAGACTATCCTCATTTCTTACCAAGGTGTTAACACCTCTAAGGTGACTAAGGTAAGTTGACCTACCGTGTGGTATCCAGTTGAGTAGAACAGACAATCCTCATTTCTTAACGAGGAGTCGTAAAAGGTGACTAAGGTAGATTGACCTACCGCGTGGTATCCAGTTGAGTAGAACAGACAATCCTCATTTCTTACCGAGGAGTCGTAAAAGGTGACTAAGGTAGATTGACCTACCGCGTGGTATCCGATTAAGTTGTATAGACCAGCCACATTTCTTACCGAGGTGTAAAAGGCGACTACGGTAAGTTAACCTGCCGCGTGGTATATGGTTGAGTGGAATAGTCCACCCTCTTTCTTACCGAAGTGTCGTAAAAGGCGACTAAGGTAAGTTAACCTGCCGTGTGGTATCCGGTTGAGTTGAAAAGGCCACCCTCTTTTTTGCCGAAGTATCGTAAAATACGACAAAAAGTAAGTTGCCGTCAGGTAGACCGGTATTAAAATACGTAGCCAAATCATGTTACAACATGTGCTGATCGTTAAAGTGGGATAAGGGAAGAAGGGTGATGATTTTTCTCTAAAAAAACCATCGTTTCGATGATTATTTTTATTTAGTGATCATTTTTTTATTGCTACATTTCGTTATATTAGTGACCGACTAGCTTAATGCCACTGAACATGTCAAAAATCTTGGCCATTAGATAGATTATTAACAAAGCGATTAGTGTTTTAGTCGATCGTTCATTACTTTATCGGACATATCAATGGGACCTTAATACTTTGTTAATTGCTTTGCTTTACTGGGAACGGTTTATGTGACCTTTTGCATCGGTTTTAAAGTTAATATGTTGCTAGTACAATATATTTGTGTGGTAAAACATGACATTATACATCATTCTCCTGCCCTTATTAGTCCGTACAACATGTAAAAAACATGTTACTAATGTAACATAGATTGGCCCATTGGCGCAGTGGGTATTGATAGTGGTAGTAATAGTGGACTTACGCTCCGCGGGTCGCGGGTTCGATTCCCGCTGAAGACCAATATTTTCTATAAACAATTTGTTGGTTCTTCGAGTCTGGATCTATATTTTGTATTTAAGTATGTATTTAATAATTATATAAGTATATTCACCAGTTGTCTGTCACCCCTAACATAAGTAGTGGTCCAAATATTTATTTATGTTGTTATATACTAGCTACTAGCCAAAACTAGTTAGTTTACGACCGGCCCCTTGCCTAACGTCAACTTACCTTATTCGCCTTTTACGTAACCTCTGTAAGAAATGAGGGTGGTCTGTTTTATCTACCAGCCGGATACCATACGGCGGGTCAACTTAACTAAGTCGCCTTTTACGATACGTCGGTTAGAAATGAGGGTGGTCTATTCCATTTAACCAGACACCATACGGCGGAAATTATCGTGGTAAAATTACAAAACCAGTGTTTATGTTTGTTACACTGATTAATACAGTAATAATGGAATTTTATAAGCAATTAAGAACATAAAAATAAACATTTTTTACAATTATTTATAGCGCAATATCTTTTATTTATTTGAATTTAATTAAACGTTTAATGATGGTCGTTTATTTTACCACACAAATTATAAAATAGATTTTTTTATCTATATTTGTTTTAGTATTTTTCGAGAATAAAAAGGTAAAAATTTCAATTTATTGTTGTGTTGATATAAAACACTCGTCAATCATCAATCACTAAGGGAAAGTAATCAGAAGTTGCCATTTTGAATTTTTAAGAGTTTCTATTTCACCGATTATACTGTTGTAAAAGATTAATGTACACCTTGAAAAGGTCTACAGAAAACTCCGCGATATTTTTTTTTTTTTTTTTTTTTTTTTTTTTTTTTTTTTTTTTTTTTTTTTTTTTTTTTTTTTTTTTCGAATTGACAATATGCTGTTAGCCCTAACGGCTTTTACAGCGTCACCGGGCGGGACGGGCGAGCGCAGAAGCATCGCCGAGGTTGCGAAATGCGTAGAGTAGAGCGCAGAAGCTCTACTAGCGTCGGGGAACGTCGTCCTAAGGGTGCCTCCTGTGAGGCCGGACCACGGCTTAGGGCGACGTGTAGTGGAGGGCTGATAGTATGACTTTGATTAGTCAATACGACGACGGAAGGGTGGCAAGAAGCCACGACCAACCGATGTCAGAAATCTGGGACCTCGTCTTCGCCGGCGAAGACGCTGTGTGTGTGTATTACGTGTTTCTGTGTTTGCGATCGTTATTTGATCGTCAGGGTCATATAGGACGCTTTTTGGACGCCTATATTTTCGGTGGTCAGACCTAACTGGGATGTAAGTGGCAGCAACTGAAATGAGAGGGTTTGGGTGTACCTCGGATTTCTCGAAGTAAGACTTCGAAAAACGTTTAAAGAGGTGAGTAATGGTAGGGAGGTCGAGGTCTCTATGGAGGTCAACGTTCCGCATGAACCACGGGCAACCAGTGGCTGTCCGCATAAATCGGTTTTGTATTCTTTGAAGCGTGAGCAATCTGACCTTTGAAACGTGCGCGAACGCAACGCTCGCATAGGACATTATTGGTCTTATGCAAGTTTTGTAGAGTGTCACTTTGTTGCGGAGTGACATTTTACTTTTCTTGCATAACATCGGATAAAGTCGTCCCATGACATACGCAGCCTTATTGCAGACTATGCGTATGTGCTCGTGGAAGGTCATGGAAGGTTGGAAGGTGACACCTAGGTACTTGACTTTCTGTTGCCAGTGAATTGGTGTATCGTAAAGGGAAATTTCCGTAGGTGTGTCTATGTGAGATCGGAAGCGATTACCGATAAAGTGCATAGCTGCACTTTTATCAGGGTTTATTTCGATTCTCCATCGGCGGAACCAGCGTCCGAGGCTGTCTACCGCTTTCTGGAGACGTCTAGTGATAACTTGAGACTCCGCGATAGTATATGTCTATCTCTTATGGATAACCCACAATAGCATTTTTTTGTCATTTTCTTTTTACGAAAAATGATGCCGTACTATCGAAGCAATTTTAAACAATACATCATTAATCCTTATCCAATTAGGTACCTTAAATACATTGTTTATTTAATATAGATCAATATGGCTGTTTACAGCATATAATTTAAATGAACATTTTCGAAGATATTACAGATTTAAAATGCCGCGAGGAGGGCATTGAGTGACTGAGTTCACTGAGTGACATGGGCTATATATTTTATACCCGTGCGAAGCTGGAGCGGTCCGCTAGTAATTGATAATATTAATTTATGTCCTAAAATTGAAAACCAGTTTGAATGGGCATCGTGTATTTTTTGTCATTTTATCACTGGTTTTTAATCCGACGCCCCCGTTTAATGCGACCTCAACTATTATGAATGCGGGTGGAAAATTTTCAAACAAATGATCGTGGCCATTGGTTTTGCGCGTAACTTTCTCCTTTAAGTCTACTTTGCCATGCCATGGTCGATGTATTGTTCCTAACTCAGAAACAAAGCAGCCATTCCGCTTTCTTTATTTAAACTATTTGTTACTGTTTGGATATATTACAGTTGGACGTATCCAACTGTAATAACTCTTATTTATACATGTATTTACTTCTGTTCTGTTAGTTCTGCGTTAGCTATATTTTCTTTAGTCTTAGTTTATTTAAGCTTGAGCCGTGTGGTATCCGGCAGAATAGAATAGACCACCCACATTGCTTACCGAGTGTCGGAAAAGACGACTAAAGTATGTCGACCTGTCGTGTGGCATCCTGCTGAGTAGAATAGATAACCCTCAATTCTGATCGAGGTGTCGTAGAAGGCGACTAAAGTAAGTCAACCCACCGTGAGGTATCTGGTTAAGTAAAATAGACCACCCTCTTTCTTATCGAGGTGTCGTAAAATACGACTAAGGTAACTTGACGTTATGCGCCCGGTCATAAAATACGTAGCCAAATCATGAGGCATGTTTATAACATGTTGTACCGACCCCACTTAGAGTGGGATAAGGGCAGGAGGATAATGAATTATTCATACTAATGTTCTAAATGCGACTAATTTTACAGATAATTCACTCGAATGTTTCTTAACTAAAATTGCCATAGACCAATAATCTTATACTATTTCCTGTTTGCTTATAACATGTTGTACCGACCCCCCTTAGAGTGGGATATGGGCAGGAGGATAATGAATTATTCATACTAATATTCTAAATGCGACTAATTTTACAGATGATTCACTCGAATGTTTCTTAACTAAAATTGCCATAGACCAATAATCTTATACTATTTCCTGTTTGTTTTTCGTTATGACGTGGACGTACATTTCTGTACTAATTGCTGTATACAAATAGCTGGGCCTTTTAAATACCTTGACAGAGACACTGACCAGACGTCGGTTTGTTTAAACTGTGTCAAGAATTATTGTATATATCGGGTTAGACCACTTGAGACTGTTTATTGAACCGCAATATATTATCTTTATATACTAATAGGTTCTAGCGAATATAGGTCATGATATTAATTTGATAAATTGCTTAATTGCGGGTAATTAAACTATGAACTAGTAAACATTGCTAGTATTTATTACTAGCTACAATACCCGCTTCTTTTGTGTCGGTTTAAAGTTATGACCGATTTCTTTAAGATTAATGGGATTTTCTTAATATTATATTGTAATAATTAAACAACGCCGTGTAGTATCCGACTGAATAGAATAGTACCACCCTCATTTCTTACCAAGGTGTCGTAAAAGGTGACTAAGGTAAGTCGACCCGCCGTGTGGTATCCGGCTAAGTAGAATAGTACCACCCTCATTTCTTACCGAGGTGTCGTAAAAGGCGACTAAGGTAAGTCGACCCGTAGTGTGGTATCCGGCTGAGTAGAATAGTCTACCCTCATTTCTTACCGAGGTGTCGTAAAAGGCGACTAAGGTAAGTTGACCCACCGTGTGGTATCCGGTTTAGTAGAATAGACCACCCTCCTTCTTACCAAGGTGTCGAAAATACGACTAAGGTAAGCTGACGTCAGGCAGGCGGCCGGTCGTAAAAACGCAGCAAAATCATGTTACAGCATGTTTATAAGATGTTGTGCCGACCCCACTTAGAGTGGGATAAGGGCAGGAAGATGATTTAATAATTAAACAATTAATGAGTTTTGTAACTAAATTTATATAGCTTAATACGATTCAATATTCTCGATTAGTTACTATGTATTTTATTTTTATTCTTCATGTTATATAAGGTACAACTGTAAATAAAAATGTATATAAATTTCATCAATGTTGGTCTAGCAAATGGCCTCAATATCGTAACAGACAGACTTATTTTAGTCATAGGTATGTATGAATAAGTGATAGCCCGTGATTTTACATCGTATGAATATCAACAGATATACACTTTTATTATATTTTAGCCGTGTGGTATACGCCTAAGTAGAATAGTACCACCCTCATTTCTTACCGAGGTGTCGTAAAAGGTGACTAAGGTAAGTTGACCTACCTGTGGTATCCCGTTAAGTAGAATAGACCACCTTCTTTCTTACCGAGGTGTTGTAATATGTGACTAAGTTAAGTTGATGTCAGGCAGGCGGCAGGTCGTAAAATACGTAGCCAAATCATGGGACATGTTTAAAACATGTTGTGCCGACCCCACTTAGAGTGGGATAAGGGCAGGAAGATGATGTAATAATTAAACAATTAATGAGTTTTGTAACTAAATTTATATAGCTTAAATACGATTCAATATTCTCGATAAGTTACTACGTATTTTATTTTTATTCTTCATCATCACTACATATTATAAAACAAAGTCCATATTTCCGTATGTACGCATAAAACTTTAAAACTACGCAACCGATTTTGATGCGGTTTTTTTTAATAGATAGAGTGATTCAAAAGGAAGGTTTGTACGTATAATAACATTCAATACGGAGTAGAGAAATACTGTAATTTTTGAGGTTTCTGTAAATAATTACATTTTTGTCCGCTTACATAGCAAACGCAGGCTAAACCCTACGAGATTTATCAAAATGATGTACTAAGTATTTGTACGCCTTGAAAAGGTCTACAGAAAAGTCCGCGATGGTATATGTCTATCTCTTATGGATAACCCACAAAAGCATTTTTTGTCATATACTTTTTACGAAAAATAATGCCTTATGTTCAAAGCAATTTTTATACAATACAACATTAATCCTTATGCAATTAAGTACCTTAAATAAATTGTTGATTTAATATAGATCAATATGGCCGTTTACAGCATGTAATTTAAGTGAACATTTTCGGAGATATTACAGATTTAAAATGCCGTGAGGACGCCGCGCTTCACCCTATAGCACTTCGAATCTTTTAAGAGTTTGTTTAAAGACATTCTGTAATTAATTGTAAAAATAAAATACATAGGTAAAATGTAAAAGTAAATAAGTAAAAATGTACTATATGAATTTAGATATTCCAAAGATAGCAGGAAATCGTCTTGGTATAGGGAGAGGAAATTGTTTTTATCCAGATTTAACGCTTGCGGGCCACGGGCAGTAATGAATAAATCAAAACTACTGGATCGATTTTAATCATTTTTTTACACTGAGTGACATGGGATATATATTTTATACCCGTGCGAAGCATGGGCAGGCCGCTAGTGTTATATAAGGTACAACTGTATATAAAAATGTATATAAATTTCATTAATGTTGGTTCTAGCAAATGGCCTCAATATCGTAACAGACAGACTAATTTTAGTTATAAGTATCTATGGATTAGTGAAAGACCGTGTTTTCATATATGAATATCAACAGATATACATTTTTATTTTATGTACATTTGCGGTAGGTTTTATTTCATATTCGCGGAAAACTTCTACTTGTCGAGGTTTTTTTGTTATCAATTTACTAAGAAACAAACCCGGAAATATTGTAAGAAACAAAACAGGTCAAGTAAGCCAAGTCTAAGTAAAGGATAAATGTATATGATTACAGTTTTGTGACGTTTCTAACATGTTTCCTACTGATATTATAAGCTATTTACGTTCGTTGAACTATTATCTGTGAACTACACCGGAACGCTTGTACTGTATCAGGGATCGTCAACCATTGGCTCTTTCCATGTAAAATTGCGACTCCAGTTTCGCAACCAAAAAATTAGAGGGTGGTTTATTCCACTCAGCCTGATACTACACCGCGGATCAACTTACCTTAGTCGCTTTTTACCACACCTATGTAAGAAATGATGGTGGTCTATTCTACTCAGCCGGATACCACACAGCAGGTCATTTTACCTTAGTTGCCTTTTACGACATTTCGCAAAAAATGACGGTGGTGTATTCTACTCAGCCGGATACTACACAGCGGGTTAACTTTCCTTAATCGCCTTTACGTCACATTGACATGAAATAAGGGTGGTCTATTCTACCACAAGGAATTCAAGTAAACAAAAAAAATGAGGGTGGTCTATTATACTCAGCAGGATACCACAACGCGGGTCAATTTACCTTAGTCGCCTTTTACGACATCTCGGCAAAAAATGAGGGTGGTCTAGTCTATTCAGCCGAATACTACACGGCGGTTTTACTTACCTTAGTCGCCTTTTACCACACATTGCTAAGAAATAAGGGTGGTCTATTCTACTCAGTCGGATACCACAAGGAATTCAAGTAAACACATAAATATTAAAGATTTTTTGCACATAAAAAAATAATACTTTAACTTTTTTGAATTTAAACTATCGTGAGTAGTATTCATAGTTAATGTATAGAACCGGCTATACTCACGTCTTATTTTATCGGGTTAGCCCGACTAGTTTCGAACCCAACCGGGGTTCTTATTCATGAGCTCTTCCCGCTTCTTCTCAGTTCCCGCCGCGATAACATCGTGTAAAGAGCTCATGAATAAGAACCCCGGTTGGGTTCGAAACTAGTCGGGCTAACCCGATAAAATAAGACGTGAGTATAGCCGGTTCTATACATTAACTACTTTAACTTTTTTGTGTATATATTAATTATCACTAAGCGAGTCCTAGCATATGATTCTAATATATAATGAAAGTCCAACTGTCGCATTCATGGTAATTTGAAATTTAAATTTTAACATTTGACTTATTGGATGGTCTCATTTGTAAAATATTTAATACCTACTTGATACTGACAAAGTAGTGAACGAAAGTTAACGCTTTTATATTTTTCGACGACGGGAAATCGATTGGGAATGATATATATTACTAGCAATTGCCAGCTGCTCCGTCCGCATAGAAAGATTACAATATAGTATTTGGATAATCATAAAAATGGTTAAATTGGGTTTATCTTAATAGCTAGACATATGCTGTCGCGGACTTTTAGTTAGAACTTTTAGAGCGGAACAATTTTGTAATACATCATTTTTGAATAACTTACATCGTTTACTTAGCGCACGCAAGGAAAGTTTTTAAATTTTGCCGTTTTCGAAATATTTTTTATTGCTGCTTCTCCTATTCGTAGCGTGATGTTATACAGCCTATAGCCTGCCTTGATAAATGAATTATCGTACATTTAAATAATTTTTCGAATCGGTCCAGTAGTTCTTGAGATTAGCGCGTTCAAACAATCAATCCAACAACAGACAAACTCTTCAGCTTTATATATTAGTATAGATATACATTTTAAAATTAATCATCATTTTCTTTCCCTCATCCCACTCTAAGTGGGTTCGGCATGTTATAAACATGTTGTCACGTGATTTGGCTAGGTATTTTAAGACCGGCGTTCAGGCGACCGGCGACAGGAAAGCGTTCTTGACGTCAAGTTACCTTAGTAGTATTTAAGGACACCTCGGTAACAAAGAGGGTGGTCTATTCTTCTCAGCCGGATGCCATTTGCGGATTTTGTTAACAAAATAAAGATTATAGATTCACCTATACAATTGACACAGAATTATCTCAAACTAATCTCAATAGCAGTTTCTGGAATGACTTATAAAGATAAAAATAACTGCCATATTCTAAAGCTTCATTGAATATTAATTTCGTAAAGGTTATCAGCTCCAGACGAAACGTTTTTGTAATATTAGCATTTGAACGTTGATATTTTTGAATCATTAGCATTTGAACGCAGCGGAAACGGGCGTGATCTGATCTTGACTCGGATTTTTAGAACGCTGTAACACGAGAGATTTGGGAGATGTTTTGTGAATCCACCTATATATACCTTTATTTTTAACTAGTAATCGCCAGCGGCTCTGCCCGCGTGGAAAGATCAAAACCGTAATATAGTATTTTAAAAATGGTTAAAGTGCGTTAACTTAAAAAGTTAGACATATGCTGTCGCGGACTTTTATTTAGAACTTTTAGAGGGGAACAATTTTGTAGTACATGATTTTTTAATAACTTTCACCGTTTACTTAGCGCACGCAAGGAAATGGAGTGTCTTATACTCAAAGTATTTTTCAAATTGGTCTAGTAGTTCCTGAGATACAATCATTTCGCGTTCAAACAAACAAACAAACTCTTCAGCTGTATATATTAGTATAGATTGTAGCTATTTCTGTTTGGTAGAAGGCCATGTTCATCAGTCATAGACAAATGTAAACGTGAAAGAAGTATGAAATAAGTCGAATTATTTGTCTTTAAAACATAGTACTTACATGTCAAATTGTCGTATTTTTTATCTATTTATTCCAAAAAACTACCACAAAATTATATGCGGAATACTAGGTTCACATTTTTAAGACGTGTGGTATCCCGATGGTTAGAATAAGCAACCCAGAGGTGTTGTAAAAGAAGACTAAGGTAAGTTGACACGCCGCGTGGTATCGGGCTGAATAGAATAGACCACCGTGATTTATTCCCGAGGTGTAAAAGGCGACTAAGGTAAGTTAACGTTAGGCAGGCGACCAGTCGTAAAACACCCTCCAAAACACATACATGAAGATAGAGAAATATAAGGGATACGTGCCACAATGATTTAATTATATTTCTTGGCTCGTGGGTGACAAATATTGGCAGGATTATTTAGCAATATTTAAAATGCTACCATTGCAAATATAATAAAGAACTTGTTTACACGGACGTACTTTCCCATCGGAAGTGGCTGTCAAACGCAAGGCTCTTTATAATGAGCGATAATCGAACCGAATCCCTCTCACATGCAACGCCTTCGCACCAACATGCTAAAAAGTCATTATGAACTGAAAAAGAAGGGAAACGAGTGTGTTAAAAAAGGTCACGTTATGTTAAAATTAAATTGATTTACAATTACTTTTTGTTTTATTATTACTGGATATAAATATTTTGGTTCATACGGCCTTCCACTAGAGGTTGTATTTGTTATACAATCACTTATTTTCATCCAAACTTATATTATACTAGTAATATACCGCGGTTTCACCCGCTTAATTTTTATTTTTTTACACCTTATTATTATTTTTTTTTACGGAACCCTATTTTTTTGAAAATGTCATATAGCCTATGTTGCTCAGTAAAGATGCAGCTTTCCAATGGTGCAAGAATTTTTGAAATCGGTCCAAAACTTTTGTGTGAAAACATTACAAACATATTTACAAATTTTTCCTCTTATATTAGTATAGAAAAGCGAAAGGTTATCTTTCTGTTTGTCTGTAACGCTTTCACAGTTAATCCAATTCAGCAATATTGAATTTTAGTATAATTGAAGCTTATATTATACTAGGATTGCCTGCGGCTTCACCCGCATAGAAATCATTGTATTTAATTGAAATTTTGAATATAAAAGTAGTTATTGTGAGTGAACCATAAGAGATAGAGACATGCTGTCAACGAACTTTTTTGTAGTATTTTTGTAGATCTACAATTCTCTAGTACATTACTTTAGTTTATCTCTGATGGTCTATGTATAAAATGTCTATTCACTTTTGCTTTGAAAATACACATATAAGAATTGGGATCTTCTTTACGTAGAGTAAATTAAATTTGGTGTAAAGTAAAGTACATTTCTTTTTAAATTTTAACACTTTGGTAAAAGCAGATAGACAAATAGCACCTGTTTTCTAAACTCGTATAAACTGGATTTTAGAATATAAAGAATAGAATTTATTAGCACACGCCGAGCATGTTTATTTAGTTATTTCACTTTTTTAAGTTAATTAGACATATTTTGCCTTCGTCAGTTTGTTTTTCGTTCCGGATCTTAAACGTGTTTACTTTAATAAGTAATCTTACAAGTGTTATAATTAGTTAATTTCTTCGTTGTAGTCGTTGTAAATAAGAAAACAAAAAGAAAGATTTCGCTTTCTAAAGTTTGTTGCACGAACAGTCATACATTTTAATGTGTTCATTATATTTATGTTCATTTTATAATCCTATCCCATCCTACTAATATTATAAACACTAATAAAAAAACTGCTAAAATAAAAATAGAATAAAAAGTTTTTTTATTGCATTTTTTATATCTTACTAATATAATAAATGCGTAAGTTTGTGAGTATGGATGTATATTTGTTACTCTTTCACGGCGAATCAACTGAACCGATATCGATGAAATTTGGCACAATTTTTCCTTATATGCCGGGGTAACATATAGGCTATAGAAATCCTGTTAATTCTACAGGAATAGTATGACATTGAAAAGCGCCGTCTATTATCGACCTATTACGCGACAACAGTCCACGCAAACGAAGTTGCGGGTAAAAGCTAGTTTCATATATCTATACTAATATTATAGAGAGGAAAAATTTGTATGAATGTTTGTAATGTTTTCACAGAAAAACTACTGGATCGATTTCAAAAATTCTTTCACCATTGGAAAGCTGCAACTTTACTGAGCAACAAAGGCTACATTACATTTTGATTAAAAAATAGTGATCCGTTACAAAAATTTTATAAGGTGTAAAAAATAAAAATTTCGCGGGTGAAATCGCGGGATATTACTAGTATTTTATATTAATAATTGTCTTATCACACATAAATAAGAGAGACAGATGGATTCTCTTTCTTTCTTTTTATTGAAATAGGTCACGTTTTAGTCTGGCTTCCCTACTCTAGGATAATAGCTCTATAATAAGAAACCATAGGAGAAAATTAGCATCAATCAATATTTCAAAGTTGTCAAAAACATTTCCGAATATCGGAGAAAATAAATTATTAGCGCAATTAATCATACTTACTGTCTTTTTTATTTTAAACGGAAGTAATATGTTTTTCTAATAGCCCACGTATTTTGCTGGAACGTTCCATTATTGAAAAATAAATTTTGATAATAAAAAACCAACGGTCATTTGTGAGTTATTGCCAAAGTATATTTAGCGGTGTGTGTCGAAAGATGAATCCGCTTGAAATCTTTACAAATTACTTTTTACGTTTTGGCATTTCTCAAATTACGTACAATGAGGAAAATATATATGTCCTTATGAATATATTCATGATAATGCATATTATTATATCCAAAATAAATATTGACATTAAATTTATTTTCAATAAATTTTAATAGGAATTTTGAAAATCACTAAATAATATCTGCAATTCGCTTTCCTATGACTTTATTAATAAATTCGGGTTCCTACATTTTTTTTTTGTAATAAAAAGGATTTTAAAATATATGTAATGAAGTTTAAAATAAGAGACATTATAGACTAGAGAAATTCATAGACTATATACAATATAGACGTTTTCTAATATTTGTGAATTATAAAAATATTGAAAAAAGTAAACTTTTGTCCATAATATTTTTTGCATAAATGGATTTTAAATCATTACTTATTAGCCAACGTCATATACAATTTGATTTAATTAACACTCATTTAGTTATTAAGTACAGTTTTCTTTTGTATATCCCACTTAAAGGTTACCTCATCATGTAACATAAAAAAAAGCTAAATAACGTGCTTACTATATCACAAAGAAAAACAATCATGTAACCGTCACGCGACATTGTCGCAACTGAAACTAACATTGCGGTGACATGTTTGAAACCGACCGCGAGCCCACGATATCACTACGTGAATAAGCCGTTATATTTAATTGCGAATATGATTCACGAAAGTCTAAACACAAAGAAAAATACAATATGAACCTTTGAAAAGTTTTTTATTCATATAAGCTATAACGGATGATATTTTAATGAGGTCTATTGTCTGTTATTCCCATGCAGAAATAAACTCAGATTATGAGATAACTCCGCACAATTACGAAACAAGTGAACCATACATAGTTAAAACTGGTCTAACAATAGTTGTCTCAGAATGATTTATCTAGAAGTATTAATAACTCGCATCTGTCCGTGACTTCTTTTGTGTCAAAGATATCACTGGCAGGTAAAAACTTTGTATAACTGAAAAGACTACACGTCTAACACTTTCGCATTTATAATATTTTTTCTATAAATAAGTTGTCTATAGGTAATGTGCGAAGTATAATGTACGATTCCGAATCAATGTTTAGAAAATCCCGTGTAAAACTTTGTTATTGTTATGTTATGTTATTGTAACTAGTTTTTGCTTTTTGCTATTGGTATACTACTGATTTTGCTACCTGGATCTGGATGTTTGTTATTATTGTACAAGTTGTTGCCATATTTAATTAATATAGCATTTAGTTTCAATTTTTTAATGTATCATGTTCTGAACAATTATTTAATGTATATATTGTTGATGGCTTAATGAAAAAGATAAAAAATTATATAATCCTTACGGTCTTTGCTAAAAAATATAACTTTGAAACGCATAAAGAGATATGCCATAGGCCATTGCCTGTATTAAAATTACCTCATAAAAATCAATAATTTTTCTCTCGCGTAACATTTACTGAGAGGACACGCCGTGTTTTCAAATTTTTAACATGCCTAATTTTCGTATAGTTATCTGCTAAATAACATTTTTGTTACATATTCATAATAATTTATAATAGTTGGAAAATTTAATGGACTTAAAATATATTCTGTTTTTTGAAAAAAGCATCATGATTTTAGCAATCTCTGTGTCGATTATTGTGTCCAAAAAAGCAATGTTTTAATTGTTTATGACTAGGTATATGAAAATAATTCGTTAATATATTGTTTTAATTTTTAGGTAGTTTGAGTATAAGCCCATTAACAATTGGCAATTGCTATAAAATATATATAACAATTTTAGTATAGTATGACGATAATTATGTCATTGTTCAAAAAATATTTCAAGGTTTTTTTACCCAACTACCGTTCGCTAATGAGCTATAAATATTTGTGAAAACAAACAAAAATAAAACATTTCGCAAAATGCAAACATTTAATATTATTTTCTGTCAAAGGCGGATTTAAAAAATTAATGCGCCTAGTCTATCTATATAGACGACCTCAAAAAGATCACAGGGAATTGCTGGATCTAAGGGGCACGAGGTCTTTTTACGAGTTAATAAATCTCTTGAATAGTTCATTGTCTCAGTGGATTTCTTTTGGTTGGAAAAAAATCCTATATATAAGATGCTATTTAATTTTATGTGATTTGTTTTCCATAATTGTCAGCAGCTAGCTTCTAGAGAGACGTTTGTTTATTTAAATTAATGTATTCATTTCAATTAATTCAAAAGTTCTATAGTCTTTGAAAGATTTAATTCAAAATAAGGCCTTTCTTTTTGAAAAGGAAATGGTCTGGCTGGTTTCACAAATCCCATGTTTTCTATATGCAGATCACAATATTATCATAATGCTTTCCGTTGTATATATCAATTTCATTTTAAAGTAAACTAACCTAAGCAAACAAACAAAAGGTGCCTACACGGGTTTACACCAACTTTTGCCTGGTAAGGATTTCCCTTTGTTATGCCAACAGGGTTCTTTTTAGATTCTTATGTATCGTATATTGAAAAGGTAAGTTACCCTAGATTTTTTTACGTATAATTTATTATGAAATTCTCCGAAACTGAATGAAAACTAGGTATTAATGTCGCGAAAAGCGCTTTATTTTCCCCGTGAAGTAATGTAAATCGCTCGTTGTATAAAGTGGGACAACGTCAGTTCCTATTAAATAAAGTTGCAAGTAGGTCGAAGCGTTGAGTTATTTGTATATTTTATCTTAATCAGAATGAAACGTTGATGTTTTTTAACGGGACTATAAAGTAAAAAGGTATAAAAAACTGGATCACTTTTTAAGTAGCGACACGAGGAAAATCTATGCGATTTATAATATTGAAGTAGGTGAACGGGTTAGCAATATACTAGTATATTTTTTATATTTTGGCGTAGTATAATAAAAAAATATAAAGACTTTACTAGTGTGAATTTTCTACTAACTTATGTTTAAGTATCTTGAAATATGAAATTAGGAAAAATATTGATTTGTTCCCAATCTATATTCAGTTATTGCTTGACAATTTATAAGGAAGAAATCTTATGCCATTTCAATGTATATATTTCGTGTATATATAGGGTCTGCCACTCAGATACAATTTCAGCACCAGGTTATCATTCCATGATAACCATAAAAATGGTTAGAGTGGGTTAACCTTAAAAGCTAGACATATGCTGTTGCGGACTTTTATTTAGAACTTTTAGAGGGGAACAATTTTGTAATACATGATTTTTTAATAACTTACCGATTACTCAGCGCACACAAGGAAAACTTTAAATTTTGCCGTTTTCGTAATATTTTTAAATGCTACTCCTCTCGTATTCATCTTAACGTGATGTTATATAGCCTATTATAGTCTTCCTCGATAAATGGATTATCTTACATAACAAGAATTTTTCAAATCGATTTAGTAGTTCCTGAGATTAGCGCGTTCAAACAATCAAACAAACTAAATCTTCAACTTCATATATTAGTAGATATGTTTAAAAAATAAAAATCATCATCATTTTGCGAGGTTGGCATTGCGATAGTATAACTTATATTTTAACTTATCTTATTTTATTTTATAAAATAAATAGTTGTTAATGTAAATAAGAAAATTCTTTGAATAAAGCATTTTATTCGGAGCTTTTACCTGAAGTTTTAAACTACAAGAAACATTAAAGAAACAGAGCGTGAAATGTCGTTTCCCTGAAAGCATCCCCTCGTATTGTTTAGGGTTTTCACTACTACTGAAACTTTTATTATTTTTTTTACTATATAAATTTTATCATTGTCATATTTTTTTAAACAAGTTTTATTATTGAGAAGTTTGTTGATTTCCTACCGACGAAGAGAATAATTGTTAGTTATTAATTTTTTTGTTGTTGTAAATATTATTAATAATCTGCCATCAAGAGAGGTTTACTAATCGTACATATATATTTAAAATATACTTTACTATAATTACGGTTTGAAGGATTTTTATTGTCATTAAAGTAGTATTTTGAAATTTGCATAAAAAGATATCTCCACTCATCTATATATAAATAACTAAATACACATAAGTTGAGGCGGCGGTAGCGGAATGGTTAGAGTAACGAATTTGGGATCGAGAGGTCGTGGGTTCAAACCCGGCCATAATGCTACCGACGTGAACCCACTCCTAACACAAGCATTTAGCTTAGCTGGAGGGGTTACCAAGTTTACTAGTTATTTGTAACCCAAATTAATAGTAACCTTTTTTTTAAATAAAGAAAACCAAAAAAAATGTAATGTATTAGAAAATTGTATATCTACAAAAATATTACATAAGAAAGTCCACGACAGAATTTCTTATGGTTACTAATTTTTTGTTCAAAATTTCAATTATATACACTGATTTCCAATCTGACAAAGCCGCTGGCATAGCTAGTATGTTCACAATTAATTAACCGAGCCACAGGCTCTAAATCCGTGCAGGCTTTGAGACTAATGAGAAAAAATCGACTTGCCCTTGACTGTAGTCGATTTTATTCGACTCTATTTTGAATATGCCTCTGCCTTAAATCGGCCCTTAATCGAATAAATGAATGTCTGATAAGGGGTAACCCTATCCATATGTATGCAGCTTAGATGCATTAACCTTAACCTGAAAACACTAGTACGGCAGGTGTATATAGTGACTGGGTTGACCTAATTTCGTAACACCATAGCTATCTAAACAAAAGATATCTGATATTAAAAAATTTATAATTTCATTACACTTCATATAATCATACAGCTGTAATAATAAGCTGTGGTTGCGCAGCGGTAACACCGCGCGACTCTTTCGAGGAGGTCGCGGGTTCAAACCCGGGCAGACACCAATGAGTTTTTCTGTTAAAAACTTAGTGTCTAATTGATAGTTGCAATCTATCACACGCTTTTCGATGAAGGAAAACATCGTGAGGAAACCTGGTAACTTTTTACAAAATAAAAAAGAAACTAAAAAAAAATGAAAAAATAATAGGGTAGGTGGGGCTCGATCCTAGGTATTTTCGTTTTTCGAGACCACCTGTTACCCGAATAAGCTACGCTGACTTGACATTTAACGGCAAAAATAGTGTTTTATATATTAAATAATGAATATGCACAAGTTTACTAGACGGAAAACTAAATGCCAATGACATACAAAGAGTCGCTGTCTAGCGCCTCCCGCCATGTCCGGTGAAAAGGGGGAAAAAGGAAGGAGACCGAGATATTTGGGTAGAAAGAGAGGTAAAATACGACGGAAAACCAGGTGTACCTATCTCATATTTAAGCTTCTAATAACGGTCAAGCATTTAATAATTAAAAGTATATTTTAGTATTTTCTAGAGAACAAGATTCGAGTCACAATCTGTTACCTTAATTCATTCGGTTTTATTCCTCTACCCACCAAATGACAGAGCATATTATTGTTGTATATAACATAGTATTGTAGCTTATTTGAATAAAGATTGTTTTGATTTGATTTGATTTGAATATGAGATAACAGTGAAGCCCAAACCTGTACTTAAAAAAAATTGCAAAACGTTCATATTTTGCGCTTATAATTATAAGTAGAGCCTATCTGGTTGCGCACGCGCAGAACAATGGCGCTTCCTCGACAATGGGGATTGTGACATGCTTACATAGAGTTATTGTAAAGTGTTTGCAAACTTAAGTAGCTAATAAAACCTGTTTTTTTCCATCTTAAGAATTATATGATTTGCAATAATTATTTTCCTGCCCTTATCCCACTCTAAGTGGGGTCGGCACAACATGCTATAAACATGTTGTCAAATGATTTGGCTATGTATTTTACAACCGCCCGCCTGACTGACGTCAAGTTGCCTTAGGCGCATTTTACGAAACCTCGGTAAGAAATAGGGTTGTCTATTCTACTCAGCCTGATACTACACGGTGGGTTGACTTACCTTAGTCGCGTTTTACGACGCCTCGGTAAGTAAGAGGGTGGTCTATTCTACTCAAGCGAATACCACACGGTGGGTCAACTTACTTAGTCGCCTTTTCACCTCGGTAAGAAATGAGGGGGGTCCATTCTACTTAGCCGGATACCACACGGCGATTTCAGATAACTAATATAAAATATAAATGTATCTAACATTTATCGTTTATACACTATAAATATGGAAAACAATCCAAAATTGAATACAAAAACGGAAAAGGTACATCGTCTGAATATTCCTTTATAAGAATACTTGTTCACTTTTAGTTAAGTATATTATAAAAATAATGAAGGATAATAGTTATCTGTAATTTTTGGTTGGCTGGAAATAACATTGGCCACAATTATCAAAGGCCGCATATGTTTAAATAAACACACATGTTCAGTGACGTTTAAATAAATTCATTAGTCGCGCAAATGCAGGTACTTTATGAATGACAAGTCATTATTCTTCTTTTAATTATGAGTTTTCAATACAATTTCGTCTACTAAGACGACACATGGTCCACGTCTCATTCTCTTTTCTTCGACTTTTGACTTCAAAACGATAGGATTTGAAACTGATGGGATCATTCTGGCGTCAGGTAAGAGTTGTCTCAACTCCTTGACATCCTAAGTTCGACAAAGTTATTCGAACTATGTAAACGCTCTTCATACAACTTTAGCATCGCTATCTGGGCCATGTCAATCAACTTACTTCTACAGATCTCATTTCTTTGTTTTATCGAAAACATCCGGTGACTTTGATTCTTCTACAGATCTCCTCATTTCTGATTTGATCAGGTAGACATACTCCAAGCATAGCTCGCTCCATTTCCCACTGAGCGACTCTGAGCCTTCTTATGAGGCCCAAACATAGTCAGCAACCACGTCTCGGATCCGTATGTCATCACTGGCAATACGCACAGTTTGCATTCAGGCGCTAAGGTATCTTGGACGAAAAGATCTCACGTAGCTTCCAAAATACTGCCCATCCGAGTTGTATTCGGCGACTGACCTATTTCTCAAAATTGGACATTCCTAGATGGACCATATGTCTCAGTTATATATGCCGGACTAACGTAAGTACAACATATTTGAAGATATTTCAATACTGTAATTAGTAGTTTTAGGACTATGATATATCCCCAATAGATAACTTTCATGGACAGTAAACATTCATAGAAGATACAATTTACGAGTCTTGTTTTGAAATTCTGTCTATAATAACCACTTAAAAGCTGTAAAACAGTTATCCTTATGGACGATGTACAAAGCTATTTTAATTGTTACGTTATCACGAGGAAGGAGTATAAAATTTGATGGCACAATGTGTCAAGTATAATCACGCAAACAAAACACAGTTGACCGCTATGTCGTCATCCTGAGTCACGCAATATTTCATATGCACTGTAACGACACGCACTATTATAGAAGATTTCAAACTTTATTATACTAATTATAAAAGAATTACTCGGGTCATATCTCGATATAACCTCGATACCTTTGTGTAAGTAACGATATTTCGGCAGAGTTGCGAAGTTTTCTTTGTTCCTTAGTGATACGGTTATCATTTTATTTTTTATATCCTCAATTTTCTTATATATTTATTTTTTCCTTTTATCAAGATTTTCCTTATATAAAGGTAACTCGGATATATTGACTTGGCTGTTGGTTATTATTTGTCTAATGACTATACTCGTGTTTTAATGGTAACCAAGTTGTAGCGCGCAATGCTTTCTTGCGAAAAATATTTTCATATTTTCTAAAAACAATTTACTTGTTTATAGAAACAGGTGTTATTTTGCGGAATTCCGTAGTACAGAAGTTACAATAAAATTTTCTATTGCAACTGTAATTTGTAATCTGCTGGTTTTTCGAGTCTGCGTGTATTTAAGTATTTATTTAAAATTAACCAGTTTTCTTTGACACATCGCATACGTATTAAGTTACTTTGGAGACGCACGACTGTGTCCCATATATTTATTATTTTTGCGATATAAAGCGTACGATTTTATCATAATACAAAACGTATCGTTATCGTGTCGTGTGATATGAAAACTATCTGATTCTTAAGGACGTTTTGCTCATAAAATATAACGTTTTAGGCGTTTGCATTCGGACGCCTGTATGCTAAGCTACGTTTTTAGTGCAATAAAAACATCAAGGTATTTCCCTCATCACATTGAATGGACGCTTACGATATTGTTAATTGTTATGAATGAGAATCATGTCCTGTTATTGTATAATGACAGAGATGTCGTCACAGATGATGCGTTGACGTCATTGACATTTTGTTGCATATAGAAAATACAATGATTTATCCGCAATAAGTAATTTAGCACAGTCATGTTTGTTTTCTTGTCAAACATATCTTTTTTTGTAAAGAGGTCGAGGTAACGGCCTATTGACAGCTCTTAAGTTACAGATTATAAAATAATTATAAATCAAAATTAATACCCGATTCAAGCCTTAGCAGATTTAAAATCAAATCAATATTTTCTAAATTAAAATTAAAATGATTATTTATTCAATAAGACTGTTTCCAGTACTTATGAATTGTTCAGTGATTTCGAATCGTTAAATGCTTTTTAAGATGCATAAATCATACAATAGAAAACAATTAAAAAAATATTTGTAGCAGTGACCACACGTTATTTTTGAAATCATCATTTTGTAAAGCTTGTTTAATATATTTTTAAAGAATCTTAAAAAAAGGAAATATATAAAAAATGCAATATTTGTATCACCGGAAATAACCTAGATGGGACGCGTATAATCCGATTGTATATTAATACAAACAAAATAAAGTTATTCGCACAAAGATGATATATAAGCGGAGAAATATATATTATTTTAAAGATTGCTTGTTATATTTTGTTCTTGATGGTGTAATCAAAAGCGTAAATTACATTATCAAATTAATTATCACTCAGTCAAAAAGAGTTACTTCGTGTTGGAGTATACTTTTAATTGAAATCATTGTCAAATTGTTACATTATTCAACACAGACTGTCATGGAAGGTCAGTGTATCGTACAATAATGATTTGTATTCAAAAATTGTTGTGTGTTAAAAAAAACGTGAGATACAAGTCAGTAGAATCCAGTGACTAGACAAATGGTTGATATATATAAAAAAGTAACGGTCTGTTACTATCCCACTATTGGGCATAGGCTCTAGGTTTTTCTAGATAAGGTTTAAAGCTAAAATCCACCACGATCATCTAATATGGATTGGTAGGTTACACATATCCCTAGAATTCTCCAGAGATATGCACATTTCCTCACGGTGTTTTCCTTTACCGAAAAGTGTGTGATAAATTGCAAATATGAATAAGATTAAGTGTAATAAAACTCATTGGTGCCTGTCCGGAGTTGAGCCTGGGACTTCCACTTACGATGTTACCGCTATCACAGATCAACTTAACAGCTCTTAATATATAGTTTACATTAAATCGCAATTATACAAGATTTAACACCAGTTTACAAACTTAACGCCTGTTTAACGTGTCGCACTTATGTCATTGAAAATTCGACGTGTTTCCAATGACCTCCAAAATGTGGTAATAATCGTTATAATAGACAAAAATCGACCCAAAAACAAACTAATACCATAATATTAACATAACCTCTGGTTTGATATATTGTTCCAATAAAACTGGTTCGGCCTTATTTTACATTTTATTTTTAAAGCATAAACCTACTTCGAAAGAACAAAAACAGGAAAGTTAGAGAAACTCTAGAGCTCGTTCACGCATTACACTAACAAATACCGTTTAGTATGGGCATTAAAGATTCGGTAAAGTCCCGCATATATAATAGTATTTTAACTTATATGTTATATTTATGCGCAATCAACTATATTATAATAACATCTATATCTTTACTAATATATAAAGCTGACGAGTTTGTTTGAATGTGCTAATCTCAGGAACTACCGGACCGATTTGAAACATTCTTTAAGTGTACGATAGTTCATTTATCAAGGATAAATATCATATATATAGCCTATATATAGGCTATGTAACGTCACGCTACGAATAGGAGGAGCAGCAATAAAAAATCTGACGAAAACGGCATAATTTAAAACTTTTCTTGCGTGCGCTAAGTAAACGGTGAAAGTTATTGAAAATTTCATACTCACTCACGAAACTCACGTTAACTTCTTTTATGTTCAAAATATGAATTCCGAAAAAAATTGGGACACCCTGATTTACATGCTGGCGAAGCTGCTGGCACAGCTAGTAAATTTATAAAAGGTATAACGTTTTAAAAAATTTAAGGTATAGATTTCATTAAGTGATAGGCAATATATTGGGTTAAGGAACTAGAGACAGCGAACAAAAGGCAACTCGGAGTTGTATCGAATCAGTTTATTGGTGAGCTAAGCTAAAGGGTTAGACATACATATAATTTTTTAGTCGATTCTTCTCCGGAAAAATCTACTACAAAACATGATAATTGCATAAAACCAAGTTAAAGTTCTGGTTATTATAATAGTTGGTAACTAAGTTGTACATAATCTATGGAATACGGCGTTGCCTTCTTGTTAGAAATTCTTTGTCAAATTGTATACGTCAACAGTATTGTTTGACGGATTGATTGCTCGAAATGGTGGTAAGGAACAAAGTCGCCACATTTACAATGCTTGCACGATGATTAAACGATTCTTATCAGCCTTGATCATTTCAATTTTCACATTATTGTTATTAAGGGATAAGGCTGTCAATTAATAATAATTTTTTTTTTTTTAATTAACCTGTCAAAAATTTCATATTTATTAAATTTTCCTTATAATATTTTTGTTAGTTTCGTAAATGTATCAACAACTCAATTTCATTTGAAGATCATAAATAGTAATTGGTTTTTTATATCATCAATATTAATTTCGTCAAGTATCCTCAATAAAACTGTATGTATAATTCAATTCATTAATACAAATTATACATTTTGGAAGCACCACGACCGCACAGTAATTATAATAGATAACGGAAATTATAAGAGCCGAAAATAATTCAAAGTCGCACCAAAAGTGCTAACCTCGGCCACCGCAATCCAGTAGCCTTTGAAGCCCCATTAAGAGAGGCCTCCAAAAATTTAGACATCATTAAATACAAAAGGACGGTCAGAGACTCCGTCGTGACCAATTTTGCACTAATGATCCATTATTTAAAAAAAACATACTCTTGTCCACGGCATTGTGCTTAAGGACACGTCATTGGTTACGACCAATTATGCCATAATTACGGTATAGTACTATTTTTATGGGACATATTACAGGTGATGATGTCCTAAGATGTTAGCAATTACTTAGTACAAATACTTGACCTACAAGGTGGACAAACGATTTCATAATCTTTTTAAAGGGTGGTCGGGCTCAATCGGCTAAACATCTAAAGTGAACGAGTCGATGGATTAGCTCTTAGACATAAGCTGTTGTAGAGGATAAGGTTAAAGATATATTACCTATTAAATTAACCATCGGTCAGTGACCACGGTGAACACAACTGTGGATCTGTGTCAAACTTTATATAAAGGTAACTCAATTAATTTCATCGCGATGTGACCTTTTTATAGAATTTCTTTTTTTTAAAAGAAGTTTGGAATAACAAACAATAAAGATCCTAATTGGTGGAAAAAAAATGCATGGTCGTCTGTACCTGATAGTGACTCAAAAAATTGTTTCAGTTAAAAATTTTAAATGCTTAATGATTTGTCTTCCGTTATTGCTATCGATGGAGCATTCCATAATTTTACAGCATCTACATTGAAGGAATCTGCTTAGGGTAGTTCAATAAATAACAATAGTTTGGTGTGCTATCTATCATTGGACTGGAATTGCGCTTAATAGGAAGTATTCCTAAGCGCATTTTGTTTAAATTGGCTTGGTTTTTACATTTTCTTTAAAGATACATATTATATGAAGGGAGAAATGCGTTTACCGGAAGAAGATTCCACGCCTTACCTGGGCGTATGAAAACCGAGGAAACAAAGCCACTTCCTACGCATACGTGGGATTTAGATTACGTAGAGTAAGATTCTATGATCTCAGAAGCATTGATAAAAACAGTGTCACTATTTTATGTAAGTCTTGTTATTGTTAAAATATATCTGTCTTACTGAGGAAACTCCAATTGTTTAATTTTGTTCGAGATTAGTGATCACAAGCTTGTTAAGAATATATAGCTTGGTAAAAAATGAGGGTGGTCTATTCCACTTAGCCGGATACCACACGGCGGCACGTTAGAAATAAAATAATATTCGTATATATTTTATACTCACTTTCTAAACATATGACTCATAACTTATATTTTGGCACATCAATGTAGAATTGTTCCGAAAAGAATAAACTGGCTAATACAAAATTTATCACATGAAGAAAAAACAATGTAATATCAATCAAACAGAAGATTTTGACTGCCAATTTTAACAGATACTAATGAAGTTTCCGTCTAGCCATTTTAATTTATCTTTTGGATAGTCGTGGCGGGTTAACGACAACCGGAAGTCAACTCTCCTTTATGATGAATTGTAATAAATTATTTAGCTAGTGACGCGCCAACGCAAACATCGTTTATAAATATTCAATAAACTTCGCAAGTGAATTTAAGAACTATCTACTTGGAACTGAATCTGTAGTTAATACGTCTTTAATGATGTTTTGATTAAACACCAAACGTTGCCTCTATTCGTAGGGTTAAAATTTTGGCGATCATAGAGTATCGTAGTCTACCTTTATGCCCTATATATCATCACTTGATTCGTATGGATGGAATCAACGACAGCGACATAGTTTGGTTTCACTTTTTACATAAAAATTTAATTACACTATTTCGAAAAACCTTTTACTAAATAAACGAACTATGGCTGCAATGAGAAATAAAGAAAATTACTTTACAATATATTTTTAAACAGCTGTTTAATCTAGTTCTTGCATTAATAACGGTTGAATGTTATACCTGTTTCTATATAATGTAGACCTTATTGGTTCACACGAAACCTGTTTGGATTCTTACAAGGTTTGGAATGTAACTTCCTAATTATATCTTTCTAGAAAACCATTAGTTATAACAGTTCATTAATGTTTCAAACTTTGCCCTTTTTTCGTGAAATTATTCTCATGTAAGTGTAAAATAAAAAAGCACAAGTGACTATATTAGTAAATTTTACAAACGGAGATGTTTTATATGAGAGCAAAGCTACAATGCAACTTTGTAATAGCTAGAACATAGATATGATCATCACCTCAACCTGGTCCTCATACATAGGTCTCTCCCATAGCACGCCACTGAGCTCTGTCTTCAACACTTCATTCTCAACTCCACCTATCCGGAGGACGTCCTACACTGCGTTTGCCAAGGCGCGACCTCCACTCCAGAACAGGTCTACCCCATCAGTTATCAGTTCTGTGACAAATGTGACCAGCCCACTGCCAATTATGCTTGCTAAGTCTTTGAGCTACGCCGATTAGTTAGATTCTCTGTCAGATCAGTTCGTTCCAGATAGAATCCTTTAAAGAAACTCCGAGCATAGCCCTCTCCATAGATCGCTTTAAATTGGTAGACCAATGACATTGTCAGTGTCCACGTTTATAGTTTAAATAATTCGATATCATATAAGTAACCAATTGGTGTTACTGTAATTTGAAATATTTAACTTATAGTCCTTGTGAAAAGGATTTGATTGTTAGGGCAATGACCCTTCCACTCACTTCTTGTAAATTTATAATAGCAGCAAAAACATTATTGTATAGCGCTTAATACCCCAATTAACAACACAATAGCCTTTATTAGGTCACGTTCAATTAAGAATTAATGTTTGTCGTCATATGTAGGTGTAGGTTTTTCCATACGTCCGTTATTTTTTACTGTTGTTCGTATTTGGTATTAGTCCAATACTAGTTCGTTTTATGGAACATTCCCTAGTATGGTCTCTATGTAAATGGATATAAACTCAGGGAACTATTAACAAATATAATTACAATCTACTACGTTGTTATAATCAGTATATTTAATTAAATATATACATTAATATATTTAAATATAAATCATGACCAAATATTATTTTCTACGTAAAGCTTTAGGACGTTTGTATTTCTTTTTTCTTGCCTTTCTTTATTCTAAAGCATCAAATTTGTAATATGTATGTTCAGCTCTACGATAACACCGACTTAGCTCATCCAAAAGGGCAAGAAAGACTTAATAATTTTATTTTCTTCTATAAAAACTATTTCTTATATCATAATGTAGAATAATATTTTTATATGCGAACTTCTTGCTTATCTTCTTATTTAAATTTATTAACAATGTCGAAAGCTTGTCTGAGGTCACTAAGGCGCATTATTGGGTAACTTTAAGGTTGAATGCTATGACTAAGGTTGTATTTACCTCTTATCGCTCATAAATTTAGCTTATAAAGTGTGTTTTCAAGATTAACTCTGTTAGTGTAGTTTTAATCATTGTGTTTTCACACCTAAACAAATTAACCTAAACAAACTCGTAAACTTTGAGAGATTTTCGTACTAAATGCCGATTTACGATTAATGCAGAACGATCATTACGAGTTAGTTTATAAAGAAACTGTTAACGGCTATTATGATTAAGTAAACAAATACAAATACCCTCTTTGAGTAATTTGTGAATCAGGAAAACAGGAGAATAACTGGTAAAAATTACGTGATTAAGTAACTAACGGAATAATTAGATGTTTATGGTGAGAAGTGTACAGAATATTTAAATACAAATATTCTACAACCAATGCACGACCACTCCTAGCTATAGGCGTGTTCCAGGGATATCTACGCCATTTAATCAAATGCAACTGGATCCAGCTTTTCCCAGCGAACTTCTTCACATTTTCTGTCCTCCTAGTGAAGATCAACTAGTACTATATTATATAGCTGAAATCATTAAAAAACATTAAGTATCTGTAAACAGAAACTAAATACACTGGAACTATTAAATAAACTGTCCTAATTCTTAACTGTAAATACGTTTTTAACGTAGAAAGATAAGGTATCGGTTTGTAATGAGTCGTATAGATATTAATCTCTTACGTGGACATTATAGGTAATATTAGTAACAAACGGAATTCTTTAGAAACATATGTTTACAAGATCCATTATGTGAGTCAGTTTAGTGCTTCGAATGATCAATTGTTGAATATAAATAGATAGAATATTCAGACTAAATATGATAATGAATGTGGAAAATTACGAATTACGATAAAGGGAAAATTTTAATTACCTACATGATAAGTTTTGAGTAATCTTTTAGGTTTGACATATCTTTAAATAATTGCCACTGTATTTATAAATAGCATATCATAATGCCACTTTTCTGCTTCGGTCTATTTCTGACACAATATTTTCCTTACGTCCGTGTCCTATATCATCCATTGTTGTCCTTCATAATGTTATCATAACTAATTAATTACTTGCGATGCTATATTTTGACTGTTCAGTATTAATTGTCATTGATACACATGTTAATAAAAGATAATTGATAAATAAAAAAAAATCTTTGACGCCATATGACTTGAAATTAAGAATAGGTGTTTAAAGAATGTATGAACGACGCTTAAAAATGTATGGGCCGAGTTTAACACTATGAAAGTCATATACTCCATGATATAAAACAGTCCTGCAAAAATCAGGTGCTGATGGCGATTTATTTATTATTATTCTTTACTAATATTTCATGCCTAAATCTTCCTCTTATTATAATATCTACCATTTTATTTATATGATTCACAATTTTGTTCCCTCAATATAAATCTTATACAAACATTAACCCATTTGAAACTGCATTAGCTAATCTGAATGTCTTAAAAATATTTTTAGTGTAGAATATACTAATTCCTTGCTTTATACTTAAATAAACGTTATTGACTCTAATGGGTGTTGCAAAATTTATCGAGTATTTGAAATCGGCATAAAGTCAAGATTTTAACGAAAAAATCAATTAATTACGCCATTTTATTAAAACGGGTTTCCCCGACCTTGTAGATTTATTTTGATTCAACTCGCGCCAATCGTAAACGCTGTATTGTTTATAATATTCTTAAAATATTGACACGATCTATCTCTGTAATATATTGCAATCATAAACATTTATAAGCACATGAAAATGGCCTCGTCCGACGTGATTTATTCGTAATTCAATTAACCACATGAAATTGTGGGCAAGATTTATGTGCTATATGGAAAAATGGAATGCGGCATTGATTTAAATAGTGATTTGAATAATTTGAATCATCGTAAATTTTTAAATTATGAGAGGAAGCTGGGCATATATTATATTTATTTGACATAATTAACTGGATTGCTGACGTTAAATCTTTTTTTTTTATTCCAGCTGTGATTTGCAATAGACGTCAATTCCGAGTTGGTAAAAAGTTAAATACATCATCATTCTCCAGCCATTATCCCACTCTAAGTGGGACACATGTGTGGCACAACATGTTACTTTACTATAAATTGTCTCACGTAGGTTAGCTGGAAAAGATCTTTGTCATAGTGATAAATTGACCTTTGTACACTTTTTTTATTAATAATGATTGCTAACGTTTTTTATGATACATAAATAAATAAATAAATAATATGTTATAAAATTGTCGTCAAATTATTTGGCTAGGTATTAGGACCGCCTGCCTAGCGTCAACTTACCTTAGTTGACGCCCCACATTCAAATTCAAAATAATTCTTTATCCAAATTGGCTTTTACAAGCACTTTTGAATCGTCAAATTACAATGAAGCTACGATTGGTGGGAAAGATGCTCTTACCGAGGAGAACCAGCAAGAAACTCGGTGGTCACTCTTTTCACAATTAAGTATTACAATAACTTAATTTTTACAATTAAGTATTGTAATGTGTTTGAACAAAGATCGCAATTTAAATCCAATTTTTCTTATCATTAACATTAACAGCGTAAGCGTAACGCAATTTGTACGGCGCTGGAAAAGCCGTCACTAGATGTCGCTGTTGTAGCGTCATACAAATCGTCGTTACGCTAACGCGATCGAGTAGGTTAAAAACCTCGCATATAATTGCCTAAGGCTCTCCTAATCTAGTATTAAATAAATCTATGGAAATAAATACAGAAAATTAAGAAGAAACAAATGACTGCAAGTTAATTTCAAATAATACTTGCGTGCAACATTGTGGGAGTTTTGTTTGTCCTCGACACACATTTGCAAAACTCCTTGTAAGTAGTATGGTGACTTATGGTTTGTCAATTATGAAGTTACTTGAAAAACAAACATTTCTAAACTTTAATAACACATTGGGTTGCATAATGAGTGACTATTTTATGATTTAATGTTTGTTACATAACACTTGCAAATAACAAAATGATTTATTACATGTACATTACAGTCTTTTCACTCGGCGTATTCTATTAGATTTGTAATCGACTTTTATTTTACATTTCAATAAAAAAAATGATTTATTAGTAGATGGTGTTTATAAAATCACTTAATATGAAGTTAATTAAGTAACTAAATTTTTGTGTAAAAAGAAAGTAAAGTAACGGCCTGTTACTATGTCACTGCTGGGTATAAACCTCCTTTCTCCGTTTTTGGAGAGAAGGGTTGGAGGTTAGACTCACCACGCTGCTTTTATGCGGATTAGTATGTTCCACATCATCATTCCTTCATCCCACTCTAAGTGGGGTCGGTACAACGTGTTTTAAAGATGTTTTGGCAATTATCAATTACATACATAAGTTTATATATAAAAACTCATTGGTGCCTGCTCGGGGTTTGAACTCGTGACCACCTTGAAAGAGTGGCACGGTCTCACCGCTGTGCGAACACACTTTTTTTTGTGTAAACTCTAATAATTCGAGTATCAATACTTACATACCACCTTACGCGCAACGTGCTTTAAAAATTGATTCATAATGTTTTTATCATGTAAACGTATAAAGATAAGTTACATAACCTCTGATTTCAAGGTATCTCTTTATTGATAAAGGATTATATGCCTGGTAACAGATTTATTCATCTATTCGCGCCGCGATTCCGCATATATACGAGATGTATACATGCATATATGCGGGTTTAAATGTGATTTGTTTTTCAAATACTTCTCCTGTGTTCAAGGATTTGGGGTTGGCAATGTCATCATATCAAGGGCAGTTTATCATGCATTAAGATTCTATAATATGTGTATAATATTCTATAATAAAATTCCGCAATCAATTTTAGCTTTGCCATTACAGTAAGTTTAAAAACTTTTAAAATGAAGCTGATACAGAAAGTCTACTTTCTACCTATATACCTATACCTACTATACCGTCTACGTAGATGATAAGAATGTGTGGATATTATATATAGTGATGACTAAATGAAATTAGTAATAAGTGTTATATTTTCAAGAGAGCAACCGTCGAGTTTCTTGCTGGCTGTTCTCGGTAGGAACAGCTTTCCAAACCAGCAGTAGAGTTGACTGTTAAATGCACTGGATTACAAGTTTACTTGAATGAAGAATATTCTTAATTTGAATATTTATATTAACAGAAAACATTCAATATTGCATTGAGTACAAGCGAAGTCTATTATCCAAAGAATATGTTGTCATTGCCAGAAAAATGTCGGAAGTACTTAAGATTAAACGTCTAAAAGTAATTAATTCTGACATCTAAATTGAATTGAGATGATTTTTCACATAGACACTATGATGATGCCAAAAAGGGCCAAAAAAAAAAATTTGCCACAAAATTCTTGTCTGAATGATTGATGGATTTATAAGTTAACTATATATGTAAATGTATCTAAATGTAATTAATATCTATGTTGACAGTACCATTACGTTAATATGAGTTTTTGTCTATAATTATACGTGTAAACACTATTTTTGTCCTTTTAGGCCAGAGCTACTGTTCTTTGTAATGTTTTATGAAATAGCGACGATCGGATATATCTTGCGAATCTTTTATTTGGCGAAGTCTACGCAGACAAAAGTCGCGTTCAGAACTAGTTGATAAAAAAGTTTTGGAAACAAATATATTCGGATCAGTTCTTTGTCACTCTACACTCTAAAGGTTATGTTTGTTTATTTCAGTTTTCAGAACAACCTTACCTTGAGTCAGTAATATAAAAACATTCAATAAATTGGCGTGATATTTTTAAACATATTAGAAAATAAACTAGTCACTATCTTCCGACATAATTTGGTAATTCAATCAAATTTCCTTATATCAACCTTGGGTGTATTACGAAAATACTCGCGAGTGTGCGAATAAAGTATAATTTTAATAGACATTTGCTTTGAGCCACAATTTTAATGAACTATATCCGGAACATTACTTTTTATTAAATTCTGAGTAGTAGAATAATTTAAATGGTGTTTATGAAATTTTATTCATTTTCATTCTCCTGCCCTTATCCCGTTCTAATTGGGTCGACACAACACGTTGTAACATGTTGAAATACCTAGTCAAATGATTTGACTAGGTATTTTACGACCGGTCGCCTGCCTGATTTCTAATTATCTTAGTCGAATTTTACTACACTTCGGTAAGAAAGAGGGTGGTCTAATCTACTCAGCCGAATACCATACGTCAAAAAAAAAGATTATGAGCAAATAATTATAAGGAAACAGAAACAATAAGCAATACCTACTGCTTTGATGGACAATGTTGTTGGCCTTAATTTAGGATAAATATATTCCCATTTGTTATATGTTTTTTTATACATATACGTGATAAAATATAATGGCTTACGTAACAATTATTATATATAAATACATTTTAAAATGAAACTGAATGTTATGTAATAATATGTAATCCTAACACCGAATTAATATTATAAATGAAAAACCAAAATTCTGCACGGAAATTAGAATAACGACCTTAATAATTCTTAATTAAAGTGTCGAGAATGGATAATACTAGTTACGTTAAAATACATAATTTAATAAAATTCAGTGAGTGAAATATGTAATACACAAAAGTTTAATTTTCCAAATAAAGTTAAAGTCTTTAAAAAATTCTAATCGCTATGAACTGTCGAAAGTATTGAATCGAGCACTTTCTGCCGTTTGCAATCTATTGTTATCGTCACACTTAATTGTGGCATTGTTACAGTACAATCCATTGTCTTAATTCATGTACTTGGTTACTATGCACATATTACTCCAGTGAGAAAGTATTGCCTTCTTGACCTGCACGCATTATTAGGACAACATTCGTAGTAATTGAGAACAGAATAGGTAATAACAGCACGTGAACACAACTCGGCCATGCTGCAAGAGTTTACGAAAGTCCTTCGTACGGTCAAATGTTTAACAATCGACGGCCATATCTAAGTTACGCCATTAAAAACAACAGGACAATGAAATAGTTTGCGCAACAATATAGACCTTATTTCTCCCATGAGAAAGCATAAAGGTGTGTCGGCAAACGCCCTCATCGCCCGTCAAAGGTCGTAGGTAAACCATGGTGCATTCTTATTTGTTCCATGTTACACGGGCTCTATTTTCGGTATATTGATTTAGGTTGGGAATGTTTACAAACATGTCAGTTGACATACGTTTTGGACAAGGCTTGTGGAAATGATTTCACCGTTTTGAATTTCCGTCGTATACCGTTATTAAGAATTAAACATGTCTAAGTGTATTATGTATTTAGCAATAATTTATAGCATAAACTTGGAACTGTTTTAGAAATATGTTTATTGACGAATGGTTTCTATTGTTCCAGGTTCGTGATTAACCTACTTGCGACGAATTTGGTGACGACCTCCCTGCTAGCGCCCGCGCTGTTTGGCGAGCACTTGGCGAGGGAGGAGGCCGTGTGGATCGAAGCAGGCGACGCTGCGGCCTCGGCGTGCAGCCTGGCTGCTTTGTTGGCAGTTGCACTCATCGCCTTGGATCAGCATCACGCAGTCACCGATCCGCTTCGCTGCCATACACGGCTGCTTCAACGTCGTCCGGCGACGCTCTGTGCTGCAACTTGGTTCGTTGCTGGTTTAGCGGCGGCTGTGCGCGCAACTATTGCTGTATTCCGCCACTGCTACCCTCAAGGACCCGCGATTCAGAGAATCGAGCTCGCCTACTACGTCTTCTACTTAGTCGTCGGTGTCCTCGCACCAGTGACAACAGTTTGCGTCATGTATGCAAGAATTTACCGTGCGGCGCGTTCGTCTGGATTGCGAGCGCGAGCACACGGAGCAAGTGCTCTTCAGCTACATGAACCTCAAATAATTTTACCTGAATTAGTGGAAGAGGAAGGGCTTACTTTGAAAATTGATGTACCAGATAACGTCGCTGAAAACGATAACAAATTTGGACCGTTCTTATTACCACCAGAACGACCTGTGCGATGCCCGTCTGTTGCAAGTTTACGGAACGCGCGAAGAGAGGGCAAATCGACAGAGGACATACGGAAAGGCCTACCAGCAGTAAGCTCAGCGCCATTGCTCGCAGCGCCACTGCTCACTGTTCAACCTCAAACATCAGCACCGGCGAATGGCGGATCTAAGATGAATTCTATCCGTTGTCGGATATCGAATGCTTCATTGTTTCGGTATAGGGAAGAATCTCGTGCAGCCAGAGTTGGACTATTGACTGGTGCATTAGTGTTGTTACACGTGCCACATGCGGTGGCTGCGGTCATGTCTGCTGCGGTGCCTGGATTAGCGGTGAGCGCACGGACTCCCGCAATAGCCTTGCTACTACTCGCTTCAGCGGCGTCACCATTCTTGTTTGCGCTGCGTTCGAGACGAGTGCAACGTGAGGCTAGGCGGCTTCTACTACCGGAGAAGAGCGTGTGGGATCGGCCATCAGGTGCTGCATCTAGTGCGGCTGCGGACGGGCAACGTGCTCGTGCCGCTTTAGATCTATTGAGAACATTATCACGGGGGGCCGACGGAGGTGAGGGCGGGGAAGGTGGTGTTCCCTGCTCAGGAAACGAGCCCGAGGGAGTATGTCGTAGCTCCTTCAGCTCTGGCGGTAGCACACAGATCTCAACCGCTTCGGAAGAGTGACCCCCGGCCCCGCGCGCCCCGCTTAACGCGCGGGTGCGCTTCGCCCGACCCACCGCTCTACTCATCTGTGATACTAGTATAAGAAGAAAAGCGCTCGGCGCGTCCGTTAGACTGATTTAGCATAAGTTAATTTATTATTGTGTCAATGTACCTTTCCGCTGAGCGGACAACTTTTATAACCTGATATGAATGTATTAAATATTTGTATTAAAATGATTTCTTGTGGTTTTATTCGATTTACCCGTAGAGATGATTCAAATAACAAACCGCAGTTACAATATAGAAATAGCTGCCATTAAATTACTTTGTTACGAAAATAAGTGTTTCATGAATTGCTGCACATAAATTTTCATAGCCCATGATAATTCATTTTGAGGTACCTTAAGTACAAATTAAACTATTGCATAAAGAAAATTTAACTGCGAAAGATATTTGTCAGACCATAGCTTTGAATTAAAATTAATATGCAGTGCTTCTCTTGCGTTGCCATTAGATACTTCAAGCTAAAATCAAAGGCTTTTGAAGAGAGAAATTTGCGTATATGCAAGTAACATTGTAACTTCATTATATAAATTTATATGAATTATAAGTTGCTATTTTAAAAATTATAAGAGATACGCATAGCATCCGAATTTCAGTATAAAGCAATTCTAAAAAACTTAATATCTTTGAAACAACTGCATCAAGCATGTTACATATGATGATAATAAACAAAATAAAATAGTAGAAATATATTCTCAACATAAATATTATTAAAATAATAAAAATATCAAATAATAAGGAAAATATAACTAAATTAGAAAATATTCTTTACTTGAAACAAGAAACTAGTTTTAACTAATAAAGTTAAGATATTCTGAAATTTCTATTATCTATCGGAATAGTTGATTACGACGAAGTTGTTATAGATAAAAGTCTAAATCATACTAGAGTAGCCTAAACTGCGTCCATTGAAAAAAAGAGAAAGCAAGTGAAGCTATCTGTCTCTCTTTTTTATATGTGATTAGACAAGGATTAGTATGGGTCTCTCATATCTTTCCTCTCTTATCATTTGCTTGACACTAAGACCTGTCTATAGCACCACTAATCTATGTTTAATATCTCTATAGTAATTTACCTGTACAATATCTATTAAAAAGTATTTGCTTAGTAAAAGTATCGAATACAAAGTATCGAGTACAAAAGTATGGAAAGGAAAAGTACTCGATACCAAGTATCGATACATTTTTGGTGTCCCTACCAATGTCTACTCTATGTATAACTCTATGATCAGAACCTGTTAAAGATAAAAAATATTTGTCTATTCTCTCTAATATATCCAGTTTATACCGGTAATAGTGGACAATAAAAATAAAACATACAACAAGGAAATTAGCACTGTCATCGCTTGTCAGGGCGATCGATCATGACTTTATCTTGTAATGAATTGATATAAAATTTGGAAAAACAATGGAGATTATTACACTTTCAACACTATAGACTCTTGCTTTAGCTTCAGAGGCCGCGGGTTCGATTCCTGACGTGCGAAAACATTATCGAAAAACAATTTGTTACGCATTTAACATTAATATAATGTATATACATATATACCAGTTGTCTGTCACCCATAACACAAGTATTAAGTTATTTACTTCGTAGGATCGACCTTGTGTGTATAAATAAATAAATATATGGGACACTTACACACACGGTCGTCTGTCCCCAAAGTAACTTAATACTTGTGTTATGGTAGACAGACAACTGGTGAATATATACTTATATATTTTCTCAATGCATACTTAAATACAAATAATCAGCCAGGCTCAAAGACCAACAAATTCATTTTTTATAGAAAATATTGGCCCTCGGCAGGAATCGAACCCGCGACCCGTGGAGCTGAAGGCAGGATCACTACCCACTACGCCAGCGGGCCAGTCAGTATAGTATATCCTATATATGTATTTAGTTATTATTGTGACATATTTAAATTTGATGGTTTCGAAATTATGGTTTACCGATGCTATGGCGGTCTTGATTTATTTGAAGTATTAATAACTGAATTTTGAAATATTATATATATATATATATATATATATATATATATATATATATATATATATATATATATATATATATATATATATATATATATATATATATATAATACACAAAATCTAAAGATACGCAAATCTTAAAAGTTAACATAAGTTCATGAAAAATTTCAATTCATATAAACATAACATCATTGTTTGCTGTGAGTATCTAGATCGCCGGGCGTATTAACTTTCATTGTATTCTCTTGTATTATGTAAACATATATAGAACAATAGCTACTGGTGTTCTTCGTAAGCAATTGTTACTAAGTAAGGAATTCAATGTTGTCTTTTATAAGTAACTGTGCCTGCGGCTATGCCCGTGTGGAAATTACTGTAATTGCAATTTTGAACATCAAAATAGTTATTGTGAGTTAGCCATAACAGATAGAGACATTCTGTCGCGCACTTTATGTAGTATTTTTGTAGATCTACAATTCTCTACTACATTACTTTAGTGTAGCTATGTTGGTTTACGAGGCGCACGCGACTAAAGTTTCCAAGCACGCGTTTTTTTTTACTACGCCTATGCGATTGTCCGACCTCACAGGAGGCACCCTTAGGACGACGTTCTCCCGACGCAAGTAGAGCTTCTGCGCTCTACTCTCCGCATTTCGCAACCTCGACGATGCTTGACGATGCTTCTGCGCTCGCCCGTCCCGCCCGCTGACGCAAAAAGACGTAAAAGCCGTTAGGGCTAACAGCATACAGTCAATTCGAAAAAAAAAATTACAACTAGGTACGCGATCTTTAACACAATTGACATAAAACCGTAATGTACTAATAAGCTATACCTTTTGGAAAAATGACGCAACCTTTTAGTAAAAACTGTACAAAAATCCTTACACTAGATTTCGAGATTAGTAGATTGATCACGTACAGACAGACAGATTTAAGGGAATTTGTTTTATGTATATTTTATAACATTTAAAAAAGGCACTCCGCCGTGTGGTACCGGCTGAGTAGCATAGACCACCCCATTCCTTACCGAGGTGTCGTAAAAGGCGACTGAGGTAAGTTGACCCACCGTGCGGTATCCGGTTGAGTAGATTAGCCCACTCTTTTTCTTACCGAGGTATCGTAAAATACAACTAGGGTAAGTTGATGTCAGGCAGGCGGCCGGTTCTAAAATACCTCAAATCATGTGACAACATGTTTATAACATGTTGTGCCGATCCCACTTAGACCCAACCTAGTCTACAGTAAGATTAGAGCGTTAGATACACTGCCCAGCTTGGGCAGTTCAGCGGGCAGAGCTCGTGGCACAGGTGGGGCACGATCTCTCCTTGCCCACTGTTGTTCGTGCCATGGTGGACAGGGAGAGATCGTGGGTAGCGATGGCCTCCTTCTGCGAGGACGTAATCTCGCGGAAGGAGGCGGCGGGGCGGATCCGGGAAGTCGAGTCCTTGGATCCGATCCGCCGCAGGCGAGCGGGCGCAGGCGACTCGCCGAAGTCCGTCGCATGCCGCCCTAACGGGGACCTCCGAGCGGTCCGAACGGGGTATCGGACGCTCGCTGGAGTTAGGTCCCCGAAGCGGTCGATGCATCTGGTGCTCCCGATGCATCGATTAGCGGAGGGAGGGGCAACTGTTAAGAGAGGCCCCGACCCGGAGGTGGCGCTCTCCGGGCTGCTGCTGGCGGGGATGGGGGCAATGTCTTCATAGGTACCCTGTCCCCGCCACCAGCAGCACGGTGGAGCACTGTTAGGTTTTTAGTCGGTGCGAGTCCGACATACCCGCCGCTCGTCCCCGTCGGGCGGTGATGACCCATAATGGGTTTTCCTGACATAAAAAAAGAGCGTTAGATACACTTTATCATATCTTTTTATCAAGAAATCTGTACAAAAGCATATCTTTATTTTCGATAAGTAAGATGTCTATAAACCTTGTGTACGATAAATTTCTATTCACACATTCAGGTTCATTGCAAGGATTTGGCAATGAGATCGTTTTAAGCTTTTAAATAGATTTCATACTATCTAATCCGCTAACAAGAATGAATATTTCATAATTTAATCGAGTTGCTCTATTCATTTTCAGTGTGATTCGATATTTATGATTGATTTGTTTTATGTACGACTACGCCGTGTGATATCCGGCTTGATAGAATAGTACCAACCTCATTTCTTACCGAGGTGTGGTAAAAGGCGACTAAGGTAAGTTGACCCACCGTGTGGCATCCGGTTAAGTAGAATAGACCACCCTCTTTCCTACCGAGGTGTCGTAAAATACGACTAGGGTAAGTTAATGTCAGGCAGGCGGCTGATCGTAAAATACGTAGCCAAATCATCTGACAACATGTTTATAACATGATGTGCCGTCCCCACTTAAAGTGGGATAAGGGCAGGAGGATGAATGATAAAGTTCAATTAGATTTGTATCAAATTGATATTTGCAATTTATCATATCAAAACTCTGCTGTGATAGCCCAGCGGTGCAATCGTGAGGAAACCTGCATATTTCTAGAGAATCCTAGGGATATGTGAAACCTACCAATCCGCATTGGAGCAACGTGGTAGGTCTTAGCTCCAATCCTTCTTTCCAAAAACGGAGAGAGGAGGCCTATGCCCAGCTGTGGGATAGTAACAGGCCATTAATTACCTACTTACTTATATCAAAACTCATTGGTGCCTGAGGGTTTGAAGCCGTGACCATTTCGAAATAGTCGCACGCTGTCACTACTGTATAGCACATCATATCTGTATCACAGTCCTATATTTAGAACAAAATGCTAGTTTTATTAACACTCAACTAATTGCATGGTTACATACATTAAAATATTAGTGATGATAAGCACTACATCTTTAGGAAACAAACAATTTTATTTAAATATATTGGCTAGGTATAAATATTTGTTTATCAAATCAGTTTACATAATGACATAATGAAATCAATGCATTTGATAAATCGAGTGACTAGTCAAAAAATACCTGTTGATATCAGCTAAATAGATAAGGGAAAAAGGTAAATCCCCGATTGCGTAAAAAATATAAGGACAGCGTGTCTTAGTCTGTTACCTAAATAGACAAGCTCACCTGTGCATAGAGCACAATGGACTACAATTCCCAAAAGGTATGGTCCAACCCTAGTAAGTATTCTAGTTGTTAAAAACAGAATATTATTAATAGTTTACTTGTTATTCATCATCCTCCTGCCCTTATCCCACTCTAAGTGGGGTCGGCACAACATGTTATAAACATGCTGTCACATAATTTGGCTGCGTTACTACGACCGGCCGCCTGCCTGACGTTAACTTACCTCAGTCGTATTTTTCGATACCTCGGTAAGAAAGAGGGTGGTCTATTCTACTAAACCGGATACCACACGATGGGTCAACTTACCTTAGTCGCCTTTTACGACACCTCGGTAAGAAATGAGGTTCGTCTATTCTACTAAACCGGATACCACACGATGGGTCAACTTACCTTAGTCGCCTTTTACGACACCTCGGTAAGAAATGAGGTTGGTCTATTCTACTCAGCCGGATACCACACGGCGGGTCGACTTACCTTAGTCGCCTTTACGACACCTCGGTAAGAAAGAGGGTGGTACTATTCTATTCAGCCGGATACCACACGGCGGGTCGACTTACCTTAGTCGCCTTTACGACACCTCGGTAAGAAAGAGGGTGGTACTATTCTATTCAGCCGGATACCACACGGCGGGTCGACTTACCTTAGTCGCCTTTACGACACCTCGGTAAGAAAAGAGGGTGGTACTATTATATTCAGCCGGATACCACACGGCGTAATAGTTTACTCGTTATTAGTTTACTTTATTATGACAAGCCAATAGCAGTTTACACATACTTATTAATGCATTTTAACAAGCTAGTTCTACGTAAAACACTTTTTAAAGTGCGTATAGCGTTATCATAAAAAGTTAGATAAAAAGAATTTATATTAATTAAAGAAGAAAATTATATTAATATCAAAATAATTTTTTTATATAAAAACTATACTTCGACAATATTTACTGTCACTAATAACAATCACAACTAAAAGCAGGCGAGCAAGTTTATTTTTGTATTTGTGTACTTTAAAGTAGGGTCTACACGACAGCGACTTTAATGGCTGGCGAGTCGATGGCGACTGGAAAATTGGGGCTTGGACGTGAATATTAACAGCGACTTAACATCGGTACAATCGCCGCAATTCTATAAAGTCGCTGGTCGCCAGCGATATCGCTAAGTGGTCGTTGCCATACATATATGGTACGCCGCTACTTAATGTCAATTTAAAAAAAAACATATGGAAGACTATCGTAATTATTAACATGAGTTTGTAGCGGAGTTTATTGAACTTCACGGAAATTTTACGTCAGGTTGATGATTAAAAGCAAAATTGCTAAAGACATTACAAATAACGAAGCACACTAGAACAGGAAAATTTAATAGAAAATTCTCAGAGGTCCATTAACATGTACTTAATACATCTAATATTAAATGGAAAATGAACGATCACTTTAATGTGGACACAAAAGCTGAAAATTCGCCAACGAGTCGACGGCGATAAAAGTCGCGGCGTGACTACCTAGTATAAGTAAAAGTGTTTTAGCGCGACACAATCTACTAGTGACGCCATCTAGATGTGTCATATGCTATTACTATGTAAAATAATTTAAACTGAGTATCATGCCTGACTGGCAATCATTACTTAAATGCGATTAATATTACTCAATCTGATAATGCAAAACGTCGCCGTACTGGTTTAATGTAAATTCTCCATTAGATACTATTGTAAAACGTGACTAATCTTATAATATATCGATACTATATTAATTGCAAAAGTCATTCTCTCTGCCTGTCTGTTACGTTTTGATAGCTAACTCACTAGTTTAATAGTGATGAAATTTTATACAGAACACATAATTATGCTTATACTGGGCGAACAGTAGAATTGTCTATTCAAAAATACTCGTTTACAAGTTTACTTGAATAAAGAATATCTTGAATTTGAATGTAATTTAGTTACAACAAATAATGTTCAAGTTATATCTAGCTTAGATTACCTACACGCTATGACTATACAAATCATGCCGTTTCCGCGTTGAATGGCTGAGCTGATTTTTTGTGCAAAAACGAGGACCTCTTGTCACTTGAAGAGGCAATTAACCGAGGTGTTAAAACGATTTTTTTTACTTTGCACTGTGTCTCAATGGCCCTAAGGCTGAACTGCAAATGGCATAAATATATAACTCTAAATGAGATATGCATACTTTCGCCACTTGCCGGCCATTTCCGACGCAACTCCAGGTCTTGACGCCATTTCCTGGATATGGGACGAGGCTAACTATTAAAATAAGTAATTTGAGTCACTCCAATGGCTTCCAAAGTTGTTAGTTTAATTCAAAACAATTGTTAATTTTTTTCCTGGTGGTCCTAAGGTACTTAGGTTTATCCAGTAATTCGCAACCTGTTAATAGCCTAAAATACTCCCATCGCCAAATCATTGCTTTAACACGATGCGTTGAAGTGATCGTGCATATTGTATTCAAGGTTTAGACATCATAATAACTACTATTTTAGTATTTTACATGTCGGAACTGCCGATATGGTGAAATGATAAATCCAGAGCACTTAGCAAGTTACTAGCAGTACAGGATATCCTCAATTACATTCAATTACTGTTGGAATGCAATTCGCGATTGAAAGCTGAGACCGTGTGATTTTTCCTAGGGGTTTACTGGTTCGAACCTCCGGCATGCACCTGTGAATCTATAGTATATCTATGCATCTATGCTAATATTATAAAGAGGAAAAAATTGTATGTATGTTTGTAATTTCACACAAAAACTACTGGACCGATTTCAAAAATTCTTTCACTATTGGAAAGCTGCATCTTTACTGAGCTACATAGGCTATATTACATTAAAAAAAATAGATATCCCTAATAAGGTGTAAAAATGAGTCATAAAAATCTGTATATTCATTATGAATGTTAGTGTAATTAAAATAAGAAATAAAACTTTTATGTTAACAAAAATAAATCTATAGTCCGACTTAGTAGACATTGCACTGACATGAGATCGGTATGTACGCGAGTGAAACCGCGGGATATTACTAGTATATTATGAAGCTGTTGTCTGAACGCTTTCACGGTTTAGGAAATATTGGTGAAAATTAGCACAATCAAAGGTTAACAAAATAAAATTCTGATGTACTACTGTTAACAGTTGTGGAGTTCCATTCCCTGGAGCCAATCATAGCTGCAGCATCAGGTTATGCTTATCATAAAAATGTATTGTCATCTGAACTGGATCAGTATGCAAAATTTCATCTCAATGGGACACCGGGAAGTTGGTCAAATTTAACTTGCAAGATTCCACCATCACATACACACACGGCGAGTTAAATAAAAGCTTTTATACTTATTACTAAACTGGTTATATTAATGATTATTAACTCTGTTGTTATTTAACTTTATTCATCTTCCTGCCCTTATCCCACTCTAAGTGGAGTCGGCACAACATATTATAAACATGTTGTCACATGATTTGGCTACGTTTTTTAGACCGGCCGCCTGCCTGACATCAACTTACCATAGTCGTATTTTACGACACCTCGGTAAGAAAGAGGGTGGTCTATTCTACTTAACCGGATACCACACGGTGGGTCAACTTACCTTAGTCGCCTTTTACGACACCTCGGTAAGAAACGAGGGTGATACTATTATATTCCGCCGGATACCACACGGCGTTGTTATTTAACTTTATTATATGCAAAAATAGAATGAGTAGTTATTATACAAGTTGTTTGTATGTAATAAAAGAAAAGTAACAGAAGTTTTATTATCTGTCAAAATAAACAATAACAATGAATATTTAATTGTAGAAAAATACAACATATGTTTGTGTGAAAGATGATGGAGTGCTCATGTGATCCTATCACTAAGATCGATCTTGACAAGGAACCTAAGAGCCAATTTATACTTAATGTTTATCTATACTAATTGTAGTGTTCATAAACTAATGTTGTATGAATGTAGCACAGGCTCAAACACGCACTAACAAGTAACAACATGTTCCTTCACGACCACTCTCACCAAGGGCTCTCGTGTCACTGTCGTGGTGCGTCATGAGACTAGTGTGAGTTAGTGTGACTATGTTCATGTATGTGTCACATATATGTGTTTTGTATATAAATGTACAAAGTACGTTACACACGTCAATCAGCATACACTACACTAATGTAAAAAGCTGAAGAGTTTGAGTGAACGCGCTAATCTCAGGAACTACTGGACCAATTTGAAAAATTATTTGAGTGTAAGATAGTCCATTTATCGAGGAAGACTATAGACTATATAACATCAAGCTAGGATGAAAAGGAGAGAAGCAGCTATAAAAAATATTGCGAAACATTTAAAGCTTTACTTGCGTGCGCTAATGGAACGGTGAAATTTATTAAAAAAATCTCTTGTAATTAACTCACAATAACTTTAATGTCCAAAATTTCAGTTCGGAAAAAAATGTGACAAATATTTACATGCGAGCGAAGTTGCTGGCACAGTTAATACTTAATAAATTCTAATATTCATTAATAATTTTTATACAATTATAGCTCAAATAACCCCTTGAAGACCTCTAAAACATTATTGACGTCATACTTTTTCAAGGAAGACACGAGAAAAAATTCTATAAAATATGCATATTTGATATATTAGCTACATATTTAATATATTTGTTAGTTTAGAACAATATTTTTAAATTTTATAACATTAACGAAAATAGGTAATGTCTGATAATTATTTAAAATCTACAATAGGTATATCATGCAAGATGTAAAATTGTTATTGTCAATAAATTTAATTTACTTTTTAATTTTTTTAATGTTTTAAATTTTATTGTTATCAATAGATTTAAAGCGTCGATTTGAACGGCAGTTTTCGTTTTTGATATATTTTGATAGTCCATTCAAATAACAAATTGTTCTATTAATTCGAGGAAACAGGTCATAATTTTATACGTTACAATTTCTAGGAAATAGAATTAATTTTAAATTTCATTGAAAAATGAATTATTTATTTTATACTTAGATATAATATACAATAAATATTAAATATATTTTGTTTTTGTGATTATTGCCCATGAAAAAGAAAAGTTATATAGTGGTGTATTAGTATATGTATATTATAACTTTCATAATATTTATTATTTATTTTGAGTTATTTATTTATTGCATTTAATAAATTTAAATTGTTGATTACCTATATAAACATTGACATGATAAAATTTTGTATAATGTTAGACGTGTGTACAAAATATTTTGCAACGCCCCTAACTGGGCAAATATGTAACATATTTAAATGCAAATAAATGACTAAATGAATAAAAGAAATAAATACTTAAAAACAAGATTTTATAATTCGAGAGACTTTCAATTCGAACATTTTATTTAAAACATTTTGAAATGGCACTGTGCGAAGAAACTGTGCCCAGGCTTAAAGCCCAATAGTAAAAGATGGGACACTTAAGGACCTTAATAAATCCGGGTACAAAAAGCCCGCAAGGCCCGTCTTGATAAGGAGTTATGTCTCAAGGCCCATATCCCAATCGACGCTCGAAATGGGACTACAATATAAGATGGACTACGATAACATGGCGCGCCCCTTCAAAATTCAAAACATTTGAAAGTATTTACAAAGCGTTACCAAAATACGCAACGCATGTGTGCGTGAGACGGCTGTCAAACAAGAACAAATCCATGAATTTGTTGCTCAGCTAGTTGCACGACTAGGGTTGACAATAATTGTTCATTATTACAGTATGGCGCTGCACTGATATACTCTATGAAAAAGACACGAGCGTTTGCGATGTGCCTATAATCCAAAGGTTTAGGTACTTAAGTAAATATAAAAAAAAACCATATGACTCAGGTGTGCCAAACATTTTATTGCAAAAACATGATCTACAAATAAATAAATTGAAGCAAAACTGCACATGTCAAAATAATTTCTTTAATGAAATATTTCTTTTATAAAATACATTAATCACATGCAGATTAAAACCAATTAAACTACTTTAATACGCTATTCTGGCAATAGCAATTATATTAGATTATCTGATGGAACACAATATCAATCTTTTATAAAGTCAGTCTATAATAATGTAGTATTATAGTATATTTAATATTTTCCATTGTTTTCTAGAAAAGGTTTAAAATACCTGTGTTTATCATAGCGCATATTAAAAAAAGAACGTTTGTTTGACATGTTTACCTTTAATTAAGTACCTAAATCTACGGAGTATAGCTATGATACTAGTTCACCAACAAATCTGGTAATAAGAGAATGTAGTATGTAGAGGGTTAAAAGGAGTACATACTGATTACTATAATACGTGCAAAATCAGTTTTATGTGACTACACTCATTGAAACAATAATTTGGTGGGGCGAGCCTTGTTATCACGTTTCATCTATGCTAGATTGTGCAAATCGCAGTAACGTTTTATCCAATGATCTCTACGAATAATGTTTCTTTTTTGCAACGCTACATATTGTGGGTAATAAAAACAATCGTGATCCGCGAGAAGGCTAATAGCCTTTGTCGTAAACTTTACGCTGTAATATATCCTTTTGTTGTTACATTTATAGCCCCTTTTTTACCTTCATAGCTCAACCATAAGGCTAACCTGAAATGTCGCACTTTGTTGATGTAAGTTTACCTTTCTAACGTGTACATGTTTTATTTCAATTGAAAACATAGGGGTCTTCAAAACGCCTCATGAAGTCATCCTACTTAATATTATAAATGCGATAGTTTTTGAGTATGGATGTATGTTTGTTACTCTTTCACGGCGAATCCGATGATCCAATATTGATAAAATTTAGCACAATTATTCCTTATACCCCGGTATAACATATAGGCTATAAAAATCCCGTTAATTCTACAGCAATAGGACACCATTGAAGAGCGCCATCTATTATCGACCTATCACACCACAACAGTCCACGCGAACGAAGTCACGGGTAAAAGCTAGTTAGTATATATTATACTATGTGTGCCTGAGGCTTCGCCCGCGTGGAAATCAGTGTATTTACATATAAGTAGTTATTGTGAGTTAACCATGAGAGATAGAGACATGCTGTCGCAAACTTTTTTATAGGATTTTTGTAGATCTATAACTGTCTAGTACATTATTTTTGTGTATCTCTGTTGGTTTTCGTGATGCATGCTACTAAAGCTCTTAGCTTTTTTTTACAACTGCGCGATGCTTTAACACAATTTACATTAAACCTTATCAACTTAAACCTTCCAGAAAAATTGCACTACTTTTTAATAAAATCCGTTTAGTAGTTTTTGAGAAAATCGACCATATACAGATAGACAGCTTTTAGAGGACTTTGTTTTATAATAACTATAGATAGATACGTCCTTTGTGTATGGTAGGAGCCAGATTAAATTTTACATTCATTCCGTGAAAACTAATACTCATTATTAATTTATTTTCAAAAATATTTATACATACCAAATAAATAAATATAATATATGGGACACTTACACACACGGTCGCTGGTCCCCAAAGTAAGTAACATAAATACTTGTGTTATGACAGACAACTGGTGAATATATACATATATAATTTTTAAATACATACTAAAATACACACCCAGGTTCTAAGAACCAACAAATTGTTTTATAGAGAATGTTGGCCCTCAGCGGGAATCGAACCCACGGCCCGCGGAGCTGAAGGCAGGATCACTACCCTCTGCGCCAACGGCAGGACTAAAATATACAAAATATTCATTATCCAAAAATATTGTGAAGTTATTTGGAAAATGAACGAACTAAATTAATACAAAACAATAGCACCATTTTAAATGTATGTTTTAAATTAAAACAAAGAGTTATTTTTCGTATAGAATAATTAAATGTTTCATTAAAGTTTCACGGCTTACGATTATTGCTGTCAATAAATAAAACAATAAAATTGAAATTATTGATGGCTGTACTGTAAAAACAATTATTATTCTGTATAGAATAATACTTTGATCTTTTATTCTTGACCAAGGGCCAATTTATAATTAAAATAATGAATTAAAATCTATTGAGTTGTTTATTTTAACAGCAATTTACTTTAACATTAATGGATATTATATGAAGTGATTTGAAGTCTGGTATCCGGCTGATTAGAATAGACTACCCTCATTTCTTATCGAGGTGTAGCAAAAGGCGACTCGCCATGTGGTATCCGTCTGAGTAGAATAGACAACCCTCTTTATTACCAAGGTGTCGTAAAAGGCGACTAAGGCAAGTTGATCCACCTTGTGGTATCCGGTTGAGTAGAATAGGCAACCCTTATTTGTTACCGAGGTGTTGTAAAAGGCGACTATGGTAAGTTGACGTCAAGCAGGCGGCCGGTCGTAAAATACGTAGCCAAATCATGTAGTAACATGTTTATATGTGGTGCCGAACCCACTTAGAGTGGGATAAGGTGAGGAGGATGATAAAACACTGTATATAGAGATCACTGACCGTACCCTAACACTTCATTCCAAACAACGTTATACGACACATGACCTTGACCTAAAACTTAATAGTAAGGTGAGACAAAACAAGAATGTCATTGTTTTCTCATTTTATGGGAAATATTAATAACAACATGTTATGCCGACTCCACTTAGAGTGGGATGAGGGCAGGAGGATAAGAATGATGGATGTAATATGAACTGATATTTATCTTATTTAGATAATTAGTTAATTCTTATTTTTTACTACTTGCCCACGGCTGTAACCCGTGCTAACACCATAAAAATGATTAAACTCCATATTAGATGTTTATTACCGTAATAAAAACTATAATATCTATTGTTTTGTTGTCCTTAAATGGCGTAAATTATATTCAAACATGGTTTTTGTCCCATATTTTACGACTTTCTAATGTAGCTGTTGAATACTCTGCGGTAATTCTGTGTCTGTTACTTTTTTGTCTGTGACACTTCCCTTTTCCGTGTTTCCATTTGTCATAGCATAGCATCTTAAACGTTTATTCTATAAGTACGAGCCACGCTCAGTAATTTTTTTAATTATACACAATTAACAAATAAAAAAGAAGCAGGTGATAACTGGGAGTTGATCCCGGTTATATCTATCTCTTTAATCCGCCCGTTCCCCACTGAGCTCTTACAACTTTATAAATGACAGCTAAAATAGTCTTTTGTACTCAATGTCAATTTTAGCAATCCAGCTGTGTGATATGTGCTGAGTAGAATAAACCACCCTATTTCTAACCGAGGTGTAAATTATGTAAATTGTCTAATATTTTCTAAAATTTTCCGTCTGTATTTTTGTTACAGGTGTTTTTATTATTAGTTAAATTAAAATCATAGATCATCATCATCCTCCTGCCCTTATCCCACTCTAAGTGGAGTCGGCACAACATGTTCAAACATGTTGTCATGTGATTTGGCTACGTATTTTACGACTGGCCGCCTGCCTGACTTCAATTTACCTTAGTCGTATTTTACGACTCCTCGGTAAAAAAGAGGGTGGTACTATTCTACTCAGCCGAATACCACACGGCGGGTCGACTTACCTTAGTCGCCTTTTACGACACCTCGGTAAGAAATAAGGTTGGTCTATTCTACTCAGCCGGATACCACACGGCGGATCGACTTACCTTAGTCGCCTTTTACGACACCTCGGTAAGAAATGAGGGTGGTCTATTCTACTCAGCCGCATACCACACGGTTAGAAGAGAAATTAGAAAGTCGCTGGTATTTTCAGTAATTCGTATAACTACCCCTCAATCATTATCAAGACATTACTCCTCACCGAAAAGCACATATTTAATTCATAGACTTCATAGAATGCATAGACTAATAAGTTTCAATAGAAAAACTCAAATGTCACCCGTTCATAGATAAAAGAGTCATTGTCGATTTGAATCATCTATCTCACGGTTTTAGGTTTTTTTTATTTTACAGTATCTTACATTCTAATTTTTGTTATTTAAACAATATTCTAACAACTTGGGTAATGCATTAGTTCTAACACTATGCTTTAGGGTTTAGCTGTGTGGTATCCGACCAAGTAAAATATACCACCCTCATTTCTTACAGAGGTGTCGTAAAAGGCTTCTAAGGTAAGTCGACCTGCCGTGTGTTATCAGGTTGAGTAGAGTAAACCACCTTCATTTCTTTCTGAGGTGTCGTGAAAGGCGACTAAGGCAAGTTGACCCAACGTGTGGTATCCGGTTGAGTAGAATAAACCACCACCACTTAGAGTGGGATAAGGGCAAGAGGATGATGATGACTACGCTTTGAGATTATTACTATGAATTTTTAGTAATTTACGTATGACCATATAGGGTTATATTATATACATTACATTACAAGCATTAATTAATTGGTAATTTGTGAAGAACAATGTGATTTAATTAAAGATATGAAACCGCAATGACACGTTTTAATTGACAAGGAATTTTATTTAATTCTTCTTAATATGGTGTTATTATTTATTTATTTTATATTATTACAGAAAAATGTAAAAATGTGGAGAGAAAAGCGAAATGAATTACTTACGATTTTTCTGAATCCGTTCTTTTTAGTTTTAACTTTTATCACGTGTTTTAACGCTAGTTAATAATTCTTAGATACTAAACCATATAGCTGGAATTGATTGTTTTGATTGTTTTTTTAATACAGGAAAAAACCCCTTATGGATACCGCCGCCCGACGGGGACAGGCGGCGGTTATGTCGGACTCGCACCGACTTAAACGACCTGTGTGCTCCACCACGCTGCCGATGGCAAGGACAGGGTATCGTTGTACACATTGTCCCCATCCTGCCGACAGCTCTGATCCCAGAGAACAAACACCTTCTCCGGGTAGGGGCCCCTCGAAAGAGAAGCCCCCCTCGGATAACCGGTGCATCGGGAGCACCAGATGCACCGACCGCCTCGGGGACCTGTAAGCCAGACGTCCGATATACCCCGTTCGCAACGTCCGTAGTTCCCCTGACAGGGCGGCAGACGATGGACTTACCTTAGTCGCCTTTTACGACACCTCGGTAAGAAATGAAGGTAGTACTATTCTATTCAGCCGGATACCAGACGGCGTAAATTCAAATCATAGATATAAATTTTATTAAGTTTAGGTATAATTATAATAAAAGAAAATTAAATTCTTATAAAAACCTCTTCAAAATATCCATTTGTTAGTTGTTTATTGGACTTTAAAAATTTAGTTTAAACATATTGTTTAAGCATAAAGTCCGCCTTGTATGTAATTAGGAAATCAACGTTTATATTTGTAGTAATATAAAAAACTATTTACTCAGAGTTAACAAATAGTTTGTACGTATGTAAATAATTTGACTACTAATATACTATAAACATATTGTCACATGATTTGACTTCGTATATTACGACCGGCCGCCTGCCTGACGTCAACTTACCTTAGTCGTATTATACGACACCTCGGTAAGAACCTCGGGTGGTCTATTTTATTCAACCGGATACCACACGGAGGGCCGACTTACATTAGTCGCCTTTTACGAAACCTCGAAAAGAAATGAGGGTGGTATATTCTACACTGCCGGATACCACACGGAGGGTAGACTTACCTTAGTCGCCTTTTACGACGCCTCGGTTAGAAATGAGGGTGGTCTATTCTACTCAGCCGGGTACCACACGGTGGGTCAACTTACCTTAGTCGCCTTTTACGACACCTCGGTAAGAAATGAGGGTGATCTATTCTACTCAGCTGGATACCACACGGCTATTATTTGACTACAAATATTATTTTAAAATGTGAGGTAATGTACCGCACCGTACGATTTAGTGTCATTTTGTAAACATAAAACAACTCATAATGCGTAAAATAGCGGTTGTCTCATATAGTAAACAGATATTGCATAATGTTACATATACAAATAACATTTAGATAGAATTAATTGCATTGTTTAACAAACAACATTTAGCATGTCAGTTATAACACGTACGGAACTCGTTAAGATTAGGTAAATTTATTAATATTCCAATAAATTGATATTAACCGCCGAGTTTCTTGCTGGTTATTGTCGGTAGGAGCCAACTTCCGAATCAGTGGTAACTTCTTTAAAACATTTGACGATTCAAAATTACTGTAAACAGTCCACTTGAATATAGAATATTTTGAATTTATTGATTTAGACTAATATACAGACATAATATAAAATAATGCCATATGGTCGGTACCATACCGATCATATGGCATTATTTTTAATTTTATGTACCATCATACACATCTCAAGACCCTACATAAAAATCAGTTAATTTATTGAAGTATCATAGCCACAGGAATTATTTTACGCTTTTAAAAATGATACACTGTATTTGTTTCTTACCGTGTGATATCCGGTGGAGTAGAATAGACCTACCTTTTTTCTTACTTAAGTGTCGTGAAATACGACTAAGGTAAGTTGATGTCAGGCAGGCGGCCGTTCGTAAAATACGTAACCAAATCATGTGACAACATGTTTATAACATGTTGTGCCGACCCCACTAAGAGTGAGATAAGGTGAGAAGGATGATACAAAACTATATATAGAGATCACTGACCGTACCCTAACACGTCATTCCAAACAACATTATACGACACATTACCTTGACCTACAACTAAATAGTAAGGTGCGAGTGAGATAAAACAAGAATGTCTTTTATATATCCTATTATAGGAAATATTAAGTTAACACATAAGTTATTATAGAACTCACATTAGTAAAAGTAACGGCCTGTTACTATCATACTGCTAGGCATAGGCCTCCACTCTCCGTTTTTGAAGAGAAGGCTCCTATGCGGATTGGTAGATTACACATATTCCTAGGATTCTCTAGAGATATGCAGGTTTCCTCACGGTGTTTTCCTTCACCGAAAAGCGTGTGATAAATTGCAATTATCAAGTAGACACATAAGTTAAAAAAAATCATTGGTGTCTGCCCGGGTTTGAATCCGTGATCGTTTCTAGAGATATGGTCGCACAGCTGTTCTATCACATTAGAGGCTACCCGAAATTTGAACCAGCAGCCCTTAGTAAGGATCACGCGCTTTCGGCAATTATTTCAACATAATTGCATCATTGCCCAAAAAGTCACCTCTCAGTATCTAACCGGAAATAACCGAATAACAGTGATGAGACAAATATCATTAACCTCGCAAATTTGTTATATATTACACACGTGGTGATAAGATAAGGTGCGATGGAGACTTAGTAACTAGTATTTATATCAATACATAATATAAAACAAACTCCCCCACAGCTTCTATCTGTCCGCGATAAACAAAAAATTACTGAACGGATTTTCATGTGGATTTTACCAATAGGTAAAGCGATTTCCTACGAAAGTTAAGGTTTTGTACAAATTAGTTGAAATATTTCAGAAAAATTCAAACTTTCATCAAAACACTGCCTAATCCATTTGGGATTAGGCATATCATTAACAAGTCAAGTAAACAAAGCTTTTAAAAAGCTTTTCAACAACATTTTATGTCCCTACTGTTATCCGTTGAGGAGTTCTCTGGTCTGGAGTCAATCCTAGCAGCATCAGTTCATGCTTATTATAAACATTCATTGTCATTAGAACTGGACCAGTACGTAAAATTTCAGCTCAATCGGACACCGGGAAGTGGGTCAAATTTAACTTTTAAGATTCCACCTTCACATACATAAGTTAAATAAAAGCTTTAAAAAATAATCACATACAATGTGGTATGTGGAAAGCTACGTAGCTAGACAATCATTCCTGACATAAAAGCGTAACAAACAGACTTTCGCTGTAATATTAGTATAGATATGTTACCATGAAGTCTATCAGATCACCTGAATATTGGCCCTACCGTCCAACTTAGTAAAATAACCGCAATGTTATTACTTATTTCCGTTGCATTTCATTATCTCATTAGAGTTAATTATTATTGTAAAACGTGACGTATCTGTGTACATAATATGGCTCGATCTAAATATTTCCATTGACACAGTAAATTGTGGAGTTACTTAAGGTTATCTGTTGTTATATTATTGTTAAGGTCTCGCTACTATATGATGCGAAATTTGTAGTGTGTTGCAAATGAGTACGGTTTTTGAATTTAAGCGTGGGTGGTAAATAAGTAAGTAAGTAGCGACCAGTTACTTTCTCACTGCTGAGAATAGACCTCTTCTCTACGTTTTTGGAGAGGATTGGAGCTAAGACCTACCACGCTGCTCCAATGCGAATTGGTAGATTACACATATCTCCAGAATTCTCAAGAGATATGCAGGTTTCCGGCGGTAGGCTAACGGACTTGCGATAACTTTTTTTTAAAAGTTCTTACTAATAATAATAGTAGATAAAATAAAAATCAGTGCCACATAAATAATCATACTAATATTATAAATGCGAAAGTTTGTGAGTAAGGATATATGTTTTTTACTCTTTCACGGCGAATCCGCTGAACCAATATCGATTAAATTTGGCACAATTATTCCTTATACACCGGGGTAATATATTGGCTATAGAAATCCTGTTAATTCTACAGGAATAGGATATTGAAAAGTGCTATTTATTATCAACGTATCACGCGACAACAGTTCATGCAAACTAAGTTGCTGGTAAAAACTAGTATTAAATAAATTATACAAATAATAATTTTGTATGTATATTTTTTATTCCTAATTTATCTATCTCTTATATTGTTATTTCTGTTCAAAATTACTTTATCATAATTTAGTATTTAATTTATTGTAAATTATTCTTCTCAAATTTTAAATTTCAAATAAATGGTAATTGATTAAAATTATTATTGTGTGTATATGAATAATAATTTTTAATTATAATAATGATGTCATAATAGAATTGTTAATAAATCAAGGATTGAAATAACTGATCAAAAAGATAACTAAGAATTTTGTAGAAATATTAGAATATTAAGAAAATGAATTGAGCATTATTATTTTATAGTTAGGTAGTAATTCTAGTAAGCCGATAAAACCTTTATGATAACAAAAATAAATCTATAACGATTTATTTTTGTTATCATAAAGGTTTTATTTCCATTTAAGTTTGAAAATGTAATATAGCCTATGTTGCTCAGTAAATGCAGCTTTCCAATGGTGAAAGAATTTTTTAAATCAGTCCAGTAGTTTTTGTGTGAGAACATTACAAACATACATACAAATTTTTCCTCTTTATAATATTAGTATAGAATAATTGATTTAAGTTTTTTTTATTGTGATTAATTTTATTGTAAGTGTTCGTTGAAATATTTACGAGTGTTGATAGCATGTAAAAAATTACTACTGTCGATTGATAAGAAATGGGCGCGGTCTCGCGTCACCCATTGATGCCTCGGTCGCATCGTAAATACTGATAAGACTGTGTACAGTACAGTTATTACACACTATATTGCTGGTATTAAATTTTTTTAAATATCCTTATTTATTTTTACAATTTACAGGGAAGAAAACCAACGGTAAATTTTTTGTTCATATATCAAATATGCAATTAAAGTAAGTTAACCCGCCGCGTGGTATCTGGCTGAGTAGAATAGACCACCCACATTTCTTACCGAGGTGTCGTTAAAGGCGACAAAGGTAAGTCGACCCGCCGTGTGGTATCCGGCTGAGTAGAATAGACCACCCTCATTTCTTACCGAGGTGTCGTAATAGGCGACTAAGGTAAGTCGACCCGCCGTGTGGTATCCGGCTGAGTAGAATAGACCAGGGTTTCTTAAACTGTGGATCGCGACCCCCAGGGTCACACTCATTTCTTACCGATATATCAAACCAAACAAATCATGTGACAACATGTTTATAACATGTTGTGCCGACCCACTTGGAGTGGGAGAAGGGCAGGAGAATGATGATGATTAATTAAGATTGCGGTATACGCAAAGTAAAAATACATATTCCTATTACTTTGGAACGCCTTAGTTATTTTTATTTAACAATAACCTCAATTCAAATATTTTTATTAAGAATTCTTAAAGCACTTAATCATCATTACATATTCGTCTTTGTCCAAAAAAATGTGGAATATTGTAAAACTAAGAAAATGTGGAATATTGTAATAGAAACGGATATATAAATTTTATTTCATAACAGAATATCTAATTACAATATTTCCGGACGAAAACCGGAGTAAAATTAACAAGGATCTTTACTCAATTAACGAAGACGAAATCTTTACGTGTGGGTCATTTGGAAATTTCGTAAATACATATGGTGTCAACGACTTGTGAGTCAATGGCGGGTGTGTTTGTCAAAGATGGATTTAAATTTGTAGACGGGACAACAATAAGGTACTCTTTATTTTACAGTAAAAATTATGTATTGTAAAATATATTAACTTTACACTTTTTAATAACTAGGTACAGAAAGAAAACAAATAAAAGTAATATTTAATATGAAGTTATGTATATGTTGTAACCCCAAACAGTTATACAATGGTCAATGTGCATCCTATCTCATTCTAGTAACAAAAGTAGAAGCTAAAGCCAATCAAGCTGCTCTATTGTAGATTGAGAGATTACGTTTAGGCCATACCAGGAAAAGTACATGAGTGGCCGAACCTTGCTCGGTAATTTTTTTTTCAATCTAAAAAAAATACAAATGTAATACGGGTACTAGACGGCGGACGTACTACCGGGGGCGAGAATGCGTGTTATTCACGAAAGCATCGCGGACAGCCGACGGGTCCCTCACGGCATTCCGAGTATGGACGTGTCGGAAGATGCATCGTTTCAGACGCGCTAAGCGGTAGTGTTCCAGTAGGATGCAATTTAGAGCCCTAGAATCTTATAGCGATGTCGATCTAAGTACATTATGTATGGGGACTTCTTATATTACTACGAAAGCACTTCTATAGCGCGGAGCAAACGACGAGTGGCGCCATCTAGTTTTGAGTGCGGAATCACGTGTTCCTAGTACGTTGTGTTACACAATTAAAAAAAGAAAAAAAGGCGCCGGTTACATGTGGGACTCGATCCCGGGCTACGAACTTTTTTGGTTCGCTCGTTAACCATTAGAGTTAGCATTATGTTTGAGAGTCAAAAATTTCATTTAGTTTCAACATTTTAGCATTTTTTCAGTGTCTGAAAACAGGAATAAAACGACTTTTTTATATGAAACCTAGTTAGATCATAGTTAAAAAAATTGTAATGAAGTGAAAGCTACGTAAATACCTATAAGGATACCATACAATCATAATAAATCTTCTGTATCAATAGATTTAAATGTGTCACGGCTTAACCAATTTGGTTATAACATATTTAAAATTCGAAAGAAATCAAAAGAAAGCAAAAACAGACTTATTTACCCAACACTGATAGGTACTGAAACCTAAAAAAATTAAAACCGGTACGAATTCAACTAGAATATAAATAAGTAATAAGGCATGATGTGTCTTAAAAAATAAAGACTAAATAACTATTCTTTGAACATTATTATGATTTACCAGAGCGCGGCGAGCCTACCTGCGCGTCACCTTGAAACCAAGTGCAAGCAAATCTGCCCACATTCAGCGGGATATTCTCATGATATATTACCGTGCTATTTTAATCTTGAAACTGTAGACTGTAGAGGTCAATTTAGCATGAACGATATATGCACATAGGTCTCAAGAAATTGGGATGTTTGTATTAATGTGAACTGATATCGCATTAAGTGTTGGCAACGAAATTGGATCCGTATTCATTACACGTATCGGATTCAATTTAAAGTAACGTGAGAAGTTGGGCAACTTTTAAACAGATCTGGATGTGCAAGAATCATGAATTATTATTTACGAGTTTGTTCTCGATATTCTCAAACATAAAGCTTGTATTATGGCTGCTCTTCATAGCCGTGTGGCATCAGGCTGAATAGATTAGACCACCCTCATTTCTGGTAAGAAATGTGTCGTAAGGGCTGATTAAGGTAAGTCGACCCGCCGTGTGGTATCCAGTTGAGTGTATGACCACCCTCATTTCTCACCAAGGTGTCGTAAAAGGCGACTAAGGTAAGTCGACCTGCCGTGTGGTATCCGGTAGAGTAGAATAAACCACACTCTTTCTAAATTCTTACCGAGGTGTCGTAAACGCCGACTAAGGTATCATTATATTATATAATAAGGTTCATCTTTCCTCTCATTATTTATTGTGACACTCTTACTTACAAGCCTATGGCTCACCTATTCTTTTTTTTTTAATCAAGAAATTGATCCTGTTGGACCAGGATTTTTTTCGCCCAACGGGACATACGGCAGGTATGTCGGACTTGCTTCGCCGAAAACAACCTTAGTGCTCCACTACGTTTTTGGCGGGGACAGGGTACTGTTGTAGAAATAGCCCTCATCCCCGCCAGCAGCAACTTTGGACCCTAGAGTGCCCCACCTTTGGTTCAGAGCCTCTCTATAAGAGACACCCCCTCCAAGTGCCTTGGGGTCTTTTAAAGGCGTCCGATAGACTGTTCGGAACGCCTAAAGATCCTCGTTAGGGCGGCAAATGGTCTTGAGCAAGTCGCCTACGTCACGCTAGCCTGCGGTGGATAGGATCCTCAGATCCCCTACTCGTAGATAATCTCTGGCTAGGACTACTAACAGGATATTGACAGGGTCACTTGCAGCATATTGTTATTTTGGAAAAAAATACTAGCATTACCTCGCAATATTACCATATATTTATAGATTAAATTCTACATTTAACCTTAATCTAGATTTGACAGTAAATATTTTGAAGCTAATGACGCATATCGCTGAACCACGCGACAGACTTTTGACCTGCATTGGCGGTCATATTTAAATTACGATTCTATCTTGTTTTGGTCACGTCATTACTACGTCACTTGGGCACGGGTTTTTGATCGAGGTTTTATTTGGTAACCACTTATCGTTTTGGCCCGAATGACGAACAAAACCAGTGTAACTGTTTCTAAAATCGGTAAAGTTCCAGCCCTTTAAGCTATGTAAAAAGTATTTTAAGCTTTCCTTATACCAAAAACTATATTTAAAGGCTTTAATCTTTATATCAAAAATCATATCTGTGTTTTGGACGGAAATTAGGACCAACAAGTCAAGTTCAAAAACCTTTTAACATAATGTCCCTACTGTTATCTGTTGACGTGTTCGCTCGTCTGGTGCCAATTATACCAGCAGCATGAAGTCATGCTTATCATAAACATGCATTGTCACCGGGACTTGACCAGTATCTAAAATTTCAACTCAATCGGACAGCGGGAAGTTGCAAATTGAACTTGCAAGATTCCACCGTCATATACATACATGTCAAGTTATATAAAAAAATTTATAATTAGGCAAAGTTTATACTGAAGTAGTTCCTTTGCAAAATTTAAAAGTACAGAAGTAATAGTTTTATTTAAATTATTGGTGTAGTTAGCAATTTCATCATAATCTTTGTAATAATATACAAGCCGTCAGTGGTAAAAAATATTTTAAGTGTTGTTTTATCAATGATGACTCGAGAGTATAAAAATTTAGTTTCTCGGAATTCGCACTCAGATTTTTTGCTTTGTAATGATCTCACCATGAAATAAATGCGTATATGATTTTACTACTACTATTTAGTTTTTTCTTCTTCTAGAATAACGGCTATGTCAGGCCTCAAGGCCGAGTATCAATTTGATCTATTGTGATCGCCACTGATAGGTGTTCGCTCCTGTCCGTCTGAAAGCTCGAGTACTTTGGCCACATCATGAGAAACCCTAAATATGAATTGCTGCGGTTTATCATACAAGGCAAAATTCAAGGAAAAGGGAGTGTGGGATATCTTGGCTAGAAAATCTAAGCCATTGGTTCGGCAAAAGTACTCGTTCCCTATTCAGAGCAGCGGTATCGAAAGTTAAAATTGCCTTAATGATCGCCGAACTTCGCGAGAAGATGACACGTTAAGAAGAAGTCTGTCCTCCGATAATTCCAGGCATCTTCTTGGGAGTGTTATGTTTCACCTGGGTGAAAGATGGGTCACAACCCAAGTATGGGGATAGTGTGACCCAAGGAGAGAGTGTCGATTATAAATAAGCGCAGGGCACTCACATGCCATCAAATACCGTCCTAACGGGGACCTCCGGATATTCCGAACATTCCGAATATCAGTTGAAGTAAGTCCCTGAGGCGGGCGATGCATCTGATGTTCCCGATACTTCGTCCAGCGGAGTTAGGGGCCACTTTTAGGGTGGTCCCGACACGAAGGTGGCATTCTACGGTGTACACGAGCTACTGCTGGCGAGGATGGAGGTAATGCGCACAACATTACATTGACCTCGCCACCAGCAGTATCGTGAAGCAAGGTTTTTAGAAAAGCAATTTTAAAATTATTTTGCTGTTATTTTATTATTAACAAAATAATTTTATTATTACTTTTTTATTACTATTTATTGTCTCAGATAAGCCGTGTGGTATCCAGCGGAGTAGAATACATTACCCTCATTTGTTACCGAGGTGTCTAAAAAGCGACTAAGGTAAGTTGACGTTAGGCAGGTGTCCGGCCGTAAAATACGTAGCCGCATCATGTGACATGTTTATAACATGTTGTGCCCAATTCACTTAGAGTGGGATAAGGACAGGAGAATGTGAATGTGTATTTATGTCTTAGTTGAAATTTTTTTTCTTTATATTAGGTACATAATTTATACCGAAATATACTTCAGTTATCGTACCATAGTAATGAATTCATGGATTTAAGTTAGCTCATAACTAATATCGTTACTAAGAAAAAATTATATGGCGTGTTTAATCTAATATTAACTTAAAACGACAATATGACGTTTCTCGGAACGTCCAGCAATGTTTAACTCTCGGTAATTTTATATTTAACCGATGACCTCACGTTAAAAACGACACCACGAAATATTCCCATAACTCTTTCACGGTTATCAAGCTGTGGAATGCAGTATCATCAGATACCTGGAAGTGCAAGGGGTCAGGATTTTTTGTCGTTTACAGGTTTCTGCCGATCTCGCAGTGCATAGCAACGGTATTTTATACGTCTGCTGATGCTGCGTGATCTCTGATGGAGATTTTTGATATTTCTATTTCTCTCTGTATACATAAATGTACATAAGCTTGCGACTCCTGCTTTTCGCCTTGTACGTAAATCGTTTGTGGTTTTGGATGTAAGATTCTATTGTATAATAAAATTCTGCAAGCAGTTTTAGCAATTTAATAAATGTTTAAGGGAGGGTGATACAGAAAGCTTACCATACAGTTGAGGATTATAGATAATAAGATTGCATGGATATAGCTACTTTTCGACTGTGCTACTACAAAAAAGTCCGCGACAGCATATCTCTATCTAGTAAAAGTAAAGTAACGCCCTCTACCTATCCCACAGCTGGGAATAGGCCTCTTCTCTCCGTTTTTGGAGAGAAAGATTGGAGCTAAGACCTATCACGCTGCTCCAATGCGGATTGGTAGATTACACATATCTCCAGAATTGTCTAGAGATATGTAGGTTTCCTCACGATGTTTTCCGTCACCGAAAAGCGTGTGATAAATTTGAATATTTTGAATTTGAAATATTTTTATTTTCCATATCGTCTGTTCTTATATTTTATAGCTTAAATATAAAAAGAATACATGTATATTTGTACCTGTATTACCTATGCACGTGCTTAACGCATACATAAAATAAAGATTACACACGTTTTAACTGTATAAGGTTTGTAGAACGTGTGGTTATTAATATTTTACACCGTATCTATAAAGGGGAGATCAAAAACCTTTCTTCATTTAAAGTTTTCTTGAAGTTTGAACTCTCTCCACGCCAGTTATAATAGACCTAAGACTTTACAAACAAATTGTATATATGCTCATATCTTTAATCTTTAACATTTAAATGAATTAATCTTGCACCATGTGGTATCTTGCTGAATAGAAGAGACCACTCTCATTTCTTACCGAGGTGTCGTACAAGGCGACTAAGGTTAGTTGACCCACCCTGTAGTAACCGTCTGAGTAGAATAGACCACTCACTTTCTTAGTGAGGTGTAGTAAAATACAACAAAAGTAATGTCATGCAGGCAGTTGGCCGTAAAACACGTAGCCAAATCACAACATGTTTATAACATGCCGACCCCACTAGAGTAGGATAAGGGCAGTTGAATGATGTAAGTAAACCGTGTAAGTTCTTTTGAAATTTTCATTAACCGGAATTTAATTTAGTAATTTAAAATGACCTGGGTGACCGATCCTTGCTCCGTAATTTTTTAAAAGATATAAAAAAATGCAGTAAAAATAAAAAAAAGGAAAAAGTGCCGGGAAAAGGAAAAGCGTGGGAATCGATCCCAGGTTTTGAACTTTTTAGGTTCGTGCGTTACCATTAGGCTATCACAGCTTTGCATTTGACAGGTCAAATATCATTTGCTATGTATTAATTATTATTTCAGCAATTTTTTTAGTGCCAAAAAACAGGGGTAAAGACATTTTTTAAAATGAAACATAGCTCAATCGATTTTCCCCCTCAAAACGCCCTACATGCTGAATTTCATTAAAATCGTTGGAGCCGTTTTCGAGATTCAGAAAAAATATATATACAAGATTAACTCATTTAAATATTAAAGATATTCTTATTTCAGCATTTTTTTAGTGTCCAAAAACAGGGATAAAAAGACATTTTTTAAAATGAAACATAGCTCAATCGATTTTCCCTCTCAAAACGCCCTACATGCTGAATTTCATTAAAATCGTTGGAGGCGTTTCAGAGATTCAGAAAATATATAGGTATATACAATATTAACTCATTTAAATATTAAAGATAAAATAAATAAAAATAAAAATACACTCACTAAAAGAATTACTTCCCACTTATGTAACAAATGACCCATTTCCATATCTGAACGCTACAAGGACTGAAGAGATGTTTTCCATTATTATCAATTTACGATCATTTTCTGGTTAACCTTGACATTTTATTACTCGGAACATCCGTCTTAGTGCCGAGACAAAGTGCTCTTGCGATTAATTTAAGCTCCGACGAAATGTGTAGGGCGTCGAAAGTTTATGGAGTTAATATTGCAGATGCTTTTAAATGATTATTGACGTTGGTGGTATACGGGTCTTATGACAGGCAGGAATAAAGAAAAAATACAACAAAGAATTTATGGAATTAGGCGTTAATTTGCGGAGATCTATAATACAAAAGTAATAAAATTATTTTGCTATAATCGTAGAAAATATATATAATGTTAAAAGTAGAGTGGACTATCCGTTTTCATACCATACATGCAGGATTCGTAAAAACACAAGCACAATCCTACGCCACCGCCACCACAATACACAACACAAATACAATTTAAAAAATTAAATGAAGAAAAAGGTTGGTGATACCTGGATTTGGGAGCTTGACCCCAACCCCTGGTTGGAGTACACCGTTGTAGAAACAAATAATTTTATATAGTTTAGATGAGGCACTCGTTTATTTTCCCCCCCAGAGCCTTACATAACCTAGGAACGCCACTGCCTTTTAATTTATTAATTAGGAAGATACAAAGTTATACCATGCATAATTATGAGAGAAACAATACATAAACCAATAAAGTCACAAGAAAGAAAAAACTTAAAGAAAAAATGGAACATACATACAGATGAAAAGTTAAATTACATGTTAATGAATAAAAAAAATAAGTGAAAAATAAATATTAAACTACTGTATGAAAACCATTATTTGAATTCAACCGGGATGCAAATATGAGTACAGAATGAACTGTTCATCACTAGCAATATCTAGAGTATTGCTTGATAATCTATTAGGATTTGAGATAATCATATTGACTTTCCAGATAGAAATTGCTTCTGAGCTTGGTGCTTTAAGGCTTACAGTATAGTGTTATAATTATACGCTATCGAGATATCTCGAAGGCCGCCTTGAAAATGAGGTATCAGATATTATATAACAAACATCATTGTAAGTGGTCTTCCACACTAATTGACTGAATAAATTTCGAATTACAAATTAAGTACATGAATTTTAAAACAGCCATGAAGTAGTAAAAACAAGATAAGAACTAAATATATGTGTTCAAATAGCGGAAACTTTATAATATTAATTATTTAATGAATTAAAATCTAAATGTTTATCTGAAAATATATACGGTGAAATACAAAAATCTCAGTTGGGTTACCTTGTCGGAATGATTCGATATTTTATGACTTGATATTCTCACGCCATAAAATATCGACTTATCCCGGATTTTTGTTACCATAAAGTTCGGCCGCGTATAAATATCACCATCCTCCTGTACTTATACCATTCTATGTAGTGTCGGCACAACATGTTTTAAACATATTGTAACATGTTGTAGTTATTAAAAAAAATAAAGAGTAAGTAACGGCCTGTTACTCTCCCACTGCTGGGAATAGGCCTCTTGTCTCCGTTTTTGGAGAGAAGGATTGGAGCTAAGACCTACCACGCTGCTCCAATGAGGATTGGTAGTTTACACATATCTCCAGAATTCTCTAGAGATATGAAGGTTTCACGATATTTCTTTCACCGAAAAGCGTGTGATAAATTGCAATTATTAATTAGACTCATAACTTTTAACAGAAAAATTCATTGTTGTCTGCACGGGTTTGAACCCGTTACCTCCTCGAAAGAGTCGCACGGTGTTACCGCTGGGCTATCACAGCTTATTGTTATTTTACTCGTATTATTTTATTATTTACCTTATTTGACCGTTATTTTACCTTAGTCGCTTTTTACGACACCTCGGTAAGAAATAAAGATGGTATATTCTACTCAACCGGATACCACACAGCGGGTTTACTTACCTTAGTCATCTTTTATGACACCTCGGTAAGAAATGAGTGTGGTCTATTCTGCTCAGCCGGATTCCACACGGCGGGTTAACTTACCTTAGTCGCATATTTGATATATGAACAAAAAATCAGCCGCTAAGTTACCGCTGTTTTCCTTCTATGTAAATTGTAGAAATAAATAAGGATATTTAAAAAATATAATACCAGTAATGTAGTGTGTAATAACTGTACTGTACACAGTATAGTATGTATAGTATAGTATGTAGTAGTTAACCTCAGTCGTCTTTTACGACACCTCGGTAAGACACGACGAAATTATCCAAAGTTATTCATGAAAAGTAGCTAATTAAAAAACTTATAACAACATCGTAAAAGTTCGAAACATTTGAACCAATCCGTCCCATCTGGCTTATTTAGTACCAAAGGTCGGCGGAGATCAAGAGCCGTATAAAAATGGGAGATTACCCTTAAGAAGGCTGTAAACAACCCGGTCTATCTTGCGAAAATATTTCCAGATGGTTGGGAACGCTTCCGCTCAACGAGGTTTTTGGCGCAACATACGAGTGTCAACTTTGTACAGGGTTGACCACTAACTTTTTATTAGGTATAAATTAACCTATAATATGGTAAGATATTTTAATATTATTTGATATCTGTTTATTTTAAATATGTAATATTTGTATGTTTTTTTCTTGCACCACCTTGTTTCCTAGAGTTGATAAGTGACCAAAGGTTGCCTGGAACAGATCGCTTATTAGCGATAAGGCCGCCTCACTGTATCACGCAGTTTATTTGGGATTTTTATTGTGATTCGATTTTTTATATTGTAATTTTAGTACTGTTGTAAATTCTATGGCGTACAATAGTGTTCTATTCTATATTTTTTTAAACTAAGTCACTTGTAAAGTCACATAATTATTAAATACTTCATGTGAAACATACTTCAATCATTCATTCGCCTTTATGGGTTCTATGGGTTTCACCTTCAGGTGAAACCCAGGTGAAACCCCACGTAAGCTATCTTGCGCATTGTATGCAAATTAGCTGCACTCAAAAATCACGTGTCTGGGGGTACCTTCCTCACCGCAGAAGCAACATTTCTCAATACTCGATTTCCCAATAGCAAAGAGGTATGTATTAAAGACTCCATGTCTAGTCAGCTCCTGTGTGATCCAGCGATCAACTTCTCCATGCTTTCTCGTCCTTGCTTTATCATTCCTTTAGGTTTTTGATTAACTCCCTAGTCCAAGCTGTTTCACCTCTTTCTCATTATTCCTTTGCCTATTCTTTGTTTGTTTTATTTTATTTATATTATTTAAAAAAAAAAACAAAGTAAATCCTGTCAAAGTGTTTTCTCGCTTTCAATTTTATAATAAATCGTGATGTAATTCTTCTTAAAACTTAAGGTCGGCAAATTTGTGGCAACCCTAACATTAAAGGGTATTGCTCCAAAGTTCCGGCTTTTATTGTCTTTTTATATAGAATGTTTTTATATGAAATGAAGGGTATTAAAAAATTTATATTTACATTTCTTTGAGGGAAGTTAACTTAAGTTTGTTATAGACAAATGCCATAAGTTCTAACAAAAGTTAGAGTTACCATTCAGCAAAATTGAATACTCAGTTCTCATGATAGTGAGTTTCCATTAAAAACATTATAATACCAACTATTTGGAAACTGTTTGGAATTTTGTTCCTTTGTTTGAGAGAATGTTTGTGTTTAAACATTCTCACCCTATTGCCGGAGCTTTGGAAGTTTTATAAATACGAAAGTCTACTACCCATCTCTATCAGTATATACCTATCAGTCAGTCTGTCACGAGTTAACGCTTAATTCACAAGAGCTTTGCCGATGAAATATGGGACAATTGCGTGCCTGAAACTTACCTTTGTAGTATTTTGCGACACCTCGGTAAGAAAGAGAGTGATCTATTCTACTCAACTGGATGACACACGGTGTGTCAATTTACTTTAGTCGCCTTCTAGGACACCTCGGTAAGAAATGAGGGTGGTTTATTCTGCTTAGCTGAACACCACATGGCAGGTCGACATATCTTAGTCGCCTTTTACGACACCTCGGTAAGAAATAAGAGTGGTCTATTCCACTCAGCCGGATACCATATGTCGGTCCGCTTAGCTTAGTTACCTTTTACGACACCTCGGTTAGAAATGAGGATGGTCAATTCTACTCAGCCGGATACTACATGCATATGAAAGGAGTAGCGCCGGATTTCCCGAAGGATGAATGGAAGAGAAAAACATGTTGTGCCGCCTTATTATGCCGATTAATAAGTATGTATTCCCGTTTTAATTACAAATTAAAGTTCATTGGCTTCGCGGCACAATCACGACCTCTGGAAAATTCCAATTAAATTTCGGCTGTTAACAGTAAACATTGCTAAGGTTCAATTTACTTAAGTTGAAATACTGAGCCTACAGCCTAACGAGATCTAGATTTTAAATCCCTGATGAGTTTGGAGCGCAGTTTGATTAAAATTTAATGGAATAATTAAATTTTGGATTTAGAGCTTAGGATGAATCGGTCTTTGAAGCACCTTGACCTCAAGATGTTAGTTTTTATAGCTAGAAGTGCGTGAAGAGCATTATACCAAATACATCTTTCTGCCCTTATCCATTATAAACATGTTGTCACATGATTTGGCTACGTATTTACGATCGACCGCCTGACATCAACTTACCTTTGTCGTATTTAACGACACCTCGGTAAGAAAGAGGGCGGTCTATTTACTTAACCGGATACCACACGGTGGGTCAACTTACCTTAGTCGCCTTTTACGACACCTTGGTAAGAAATGAAGGTGGTACTATTCTACTCAGCCGGATACCACACGGTGGGTCAACTTACCTTAGTCGCCTTTTACGACACCTTGGTAAGAAATGAAGGTGGTACTATTCTACTCAGCCGGATACCACACGGCGGGTTGACTTACCTTAGTCGCCTTTTACGACACCTCGGTAAGAAATGAGGGTGGTACTATTCTACTCAGCCGAATACCACACGGCGGGTCGACTTACCTTAGTCGCCTTTTACGACACCTTGGTAAGAAATGAGGGTGGTACTATTCTACTCAGCCGGATACCACACGGCGGGTTGACTTACCTTAGTCGCCTTTTACGACACCTCGGTAAAAAATGAGGGTGGTACTATTCTACTCAGCCGAATACCACACGGTGGGTCGACTTACCTTAATCGCCTTTTACGACACCTCGGTAAGAAGAAGAAGAAGAAGATGACCTGTCGTATTGTATGGATCAGAATGTTAGGCAATGAAAAAGACGGATGAAGGAAGAGTACATGCAAATGAGGTGAGAATGTTAAGGTAGGTGTGTGGTTTACAAAACTGGATAAAATACGAAACGAGTATAACGGGAAGTCTAAAAGTTGCGCCCATTATAGAAAAAACGAGAAGTGCAAGATTAAGATTAGTTTGTGAGGTGGGATGAAAATTATGTGACCAAACGAGTGTAACTTTGTGAGAAGGTAAATAATTTCGCTGTCAATTACAAAGCCATGTTAGCTCGATTGGGTAACAGGCGGTCTCGAATTCAGAATACTAGGATCGTTCCCAGATAAAATCTTTTTTATTATTTTATGGGTTTGAAACTAGTCGCGCTAACCCGATAGAATAACACATGATTATAGCAGGTTTCTATACATTAACTCATTATAAATAAATGGGACAATTACACAAACGGTACCATCCCTCCCCAAAGTATCTAAATATTTGCGAATTCGTAGTTTACACTGCTGAGCATAATTTACACATATCCCAAGAATTCCCTTAAAATATCCAAGCATTCCACACGTATTTATCCTTCACAAAAGTTTTTAATAAAAAAAACTCATTAGTACCTACTAGGGGTTTGAACCTGTGACCTCTGGTAAGGGGTCGCGTCGCCCCTAGCGGCTATATTGGCTAAACAATTTAAATTTACTTTGTAGAACTGCGATATTCTAAGCTTTTATTTATTAGATCCATAGTCAGTGCTAAGTTTCGGAATTCTTATAGGTTAATATTTTTATATTTACATAACCTCCTCGCGATATATTTGTTTTATAATATTATTTATTGCGAAAGATTAAAAAATCTATGCCTTTTAGAAACACGTTCAAGTGGTCAATTTCGCAAGCAAGCCTTGAACGAATCCAGAAATATTTAAGTACGTGTAATTATTGAATTGAATTCTTTATTATAGATAAAAAATATATTTGCCACATTTTTATAACTAGCTGTATTACGAAATATAGTATATATTAATTAAAAAATGCTTTTTTAACTGAACAATTTACAAGGTATATATATATATATATATATATATATATATATATATATATATATATATATATATATATATATATATATATATATATATATATACAATGGAACATATGACCACTTGTCAGGTAGTCTGTAAACACAAATCAAAAATATTATCAAAGCACTTTTAAATCGTTACCTAAGTATCAAAATGATTAATGAATCTACAACTGGTTCGGAAAGTTGATCTTACCGAGAAGAACCAACATTTTTAATTTTACATCATTAAACCGCAGTCTTGTATGAAGCTGAAAGGAATTTCAAATTCAGGCATTTTTATCATCCAAACAAAACCTCCAATCTTGTAATAGCCTTTACGTATAAGCATATCTATTACACTTAATTTTAGAAGACAGAATACATGATTACGTGACAAGTCCGACTGCCTAGCAACCGGTAGCCTTGTATCGATTACATAACCAGTAAATCGCCTTATCATCAAATTCGAGCACGTGTAACAGTATTATCCCGGATTTCAATTGATGCTTAGTGGACTGAAATTACCACCTGCAATAAATTAGGGTTGCCATCTTCAAAGTTTAAGAACGGGACACTGAAGTGTCGAGATCACCATAATAAATCTTTTGTTCTATTGCAGTGATTCTCAACCTTTTTTGTTGCGGCACATATTTAACGATTTCAAAATTTGGCGGTACACAAAGAAAAAGATAAAAATTATTTATTTACTATATCACACTGCTTAAATAGTTTATGACAAAAATTTTAAATATACGAAATAAACTAGTATATACTACAATAATAACTAAACGTTTATTAAGGGTTTAATTACAAGCTAAAAATAAAAATATTTTTCTTTTTAAATGATATAATTTAATAATATTAACATTATTATATATTTGCAAAATTTGGCGGCACACTTTTGAAATTTGGCGGCACCCAAAAGTGCCGCGGCACAGTGGTTGAGAATCACTGTTCTAGTGTATATGTTTTATATCACAAATCGATACTAATATTACGTCAAATCTGTAATTAACAAAATTTGTGTTTATGCGGGCATCTGTGTTTTAGTGTGTGTGTTTGGTTGTGTGCTGTATGTGTTATGTGTGTATATGTGAGTGGGTGTGTGTTGTAATGATCTGTTAGTCTATAATCATCTTTGTTACTGATTATGTGACACGTGATCTATATTCGCTAACTAAAGGTAGGCACAACATGTTTATAACATGTTGTGCCGACCCCACTTAGAGTGGGATAGGGCAGGAGAATTATTACTTAAATAAACATATACATACAGACTCGAAAAAACAACATATTGTTTATAGAACCTGTTAGCCCTCATCTGAAATCAACCTGAGCTAGCAAGTTTAATAATAAAATATATAAATAAAAATATAATAAGTCCTCTAAATATAAAATTGTGGTTTACCCTAACTGTAATAGACGTTTACTCAGCTAATACAGGCGCCTAACCGCTTATAATTTCATTGCGTCATTGTAATCTGATTTAATTTATAACTATTATTGCTTACCATAAAGCTATGCCTTATATACAGTTTATGCAACGTTTCAATACTGTCATACTGTCAGATTGATGATAAGCACGATTTATTGATAATGTTATAACTAAGTGTAAACCGAGGTGACTTATAAGCTCAAAAGTATCGGAAATCATCATCTTCCTGCCCTTATCCTGCTCTAAGTGCGGTCGGCACAACATGCTATAAACATGCTGTCACATTATTTGGCGACGTATTTTACGACCGGCCACCTGCCTGACGTCAACTTATCTTAGTCGTATTTTTCGACACCTCGATAAGAAAGAGGGTGGTATATTCTACTTAACCAGATACCACACGGTGAGTCAACTTACCTGAGTCGTCTTTTACGACACCTCGGTAAGACACGGCGGTGGTCTATTCTACTCAGCCGGATACAACACGGCGTGTTGACTTACCTTAGTCACCTTTTACGACACCTCGGTAAGAAAAGAGGGTGGTACCATTCTATTCAGTCGGATACCACACGGCGTTCAAAAGTATCGGAAATCGTAGTATGCAAATTTTGAACAAAGTCACATACGTGAAGAAATTAATTCGCAACCAGATAACTTGTGAGATAAGTGAACTTACAAGCCGTGTGGTATCCGGCTGAGTAAAATAGACCACCCTCATTTTTATCGAGATCACGTAAAAGGTGACTGAGGTTAGTTGAACCGCCGTGTGGTATCCGACTGAGTATAATAGACCACCCTTATTTTTACCAAGACATCGTAAAAGGTGAATGAGGTAAGTTGAACCGCCGTGTGGTATCCGGCTGAGTATAATAGACCACCCTCTTCCTTACCTAGTTGTCTTAAAATTCGACTAAGATAAGTTGACGTCAGGCAAGCGGCGGTCGTAAAATTACGTATTTTCAATATGCCAAATCATGTGAGAACATGTTTGTTATATACATGTGCCGACCCCACTTAGAGTGGGATAAGGGCAGGAGCATAATGGATGAATAATTATAGTCATACAACCAGCCCTCTCGTAGACATCGTCTTCAGTAAATTGCGGCCTCACAAAAGACTCTGTAAGGACTTTTCCTGACAATTAATTTACAGAAATAGGCGTTACTTTGCAGAGATGCGCAATAGAAATAATATTATTATTACTTTTGTACAGCATAATTACAAAAGTAATATTCTATATTACCCGTATTATCTTTCTTCTTCAATTCTTGTCCTTTTCTTCTGTTACAAAAAAGTTGACTGGAAGAAATCCTTTTTCGGGATAAGTCCGCCTTTATACATGTGCTTCTTTTACTTTTTCTTTCTCTTTTCTAACTATATGTATAAAAAGAAATAAATAAATAAAGTAATAATAAAATTATTACATATTATATATCCTCCTGCCCATATCCCACTCTAAGTGGGGTCAGCACAACATGTTATTAACATGCTGTCACATGATTTGGCTGCGTTTTTACGACCGGTCGCCTGCCTGACGTCAACTTACCTTAGACATATTTTACGACACCTCGGTAAGAAGGAGGGTGGTCTATTGTACTAAACCGGATACCACACGGTGGGTCAACTTACCTTAGTCGCCTTTTACGACACCGCGGTAAGAAATGAGGGTGGTCTATTCTACTCAACCGGACACCACACGGCGGGTCGTCTTACCTTAGTCGCCTTTTACGACACCTCGGTAAGAAATGAGGGTGGTACTATTCTACTTAGCCGGATACCACACGGAATAAAATTATTACATACTGTAATTATAATTTTATTATTACGTTTCCTGACGCTAAACGAGTTTCTACGCTTCTAGTCTGCTCATCACACGTTGTGTATTGTCCACCCGTTGACTATATAAAAACTTATTAAGGCTAAAAGTATATAGTTAGTTTACGGTTTAATAAAAAGCAAAGATTATTTTAAGACCAGATGTTGCATGCGAATAAATAAATTGGATTAAATCATTTCAATCTCAATAAGGCAGTGACCTATTTACGATATTGTACATGATTTGTGGCGAATTGCAGTATGATTTACCACTTACAACTGACCTCTCCAATTCGGAAGTAAGGACCAATTTCATGCAAATTTTAGTATAACTATTCGCTCTATTTAGCTATTTTGGTTGAATTTGTGGTTATTGCTTTCGCCTTGATTTTGTTGTTATAAATTCTTTAGAATTGGACATAAATTAATGCAATTATATCCGCAATATAAGCAGTTATTTAGAGTTATATGATTTTTATTTGATTTCCTTAAATAATCTATCACAACTTCTTGAGAGACCAACTATAGTTAACTATAGTTACCTAAATATGAAAAAGAAAGATATATAGGTATTTATAATACTTTATTTACAGCAAAAATGTACAAGTTACATCTATCTTAAATTACTTACATGCTAGGACTATACAAATCATGCCCACGTGGAATGGTCCCAAGAATGCTGGCAGTGTTTTATATATTAAACCATTATTAATCAAAAGTATACAAACTCTAATAATATAGGTATCCCTTTTAAAGGTTTTTCTATTCCTTAAATCTCATATTCGGTATATGTCCATTTCCTATTGTAAAAATTATAATTTCATTTTCGGTCAAAAATATTGACGTGATTAAATGATAACGGTAGATCTCTTTGTTCTTATAATATGATAGACAAAATTCCTATTTGTCCTTCAGGAGTGTAACAAAACAATAAGTAAATTCACGGTTTTTCAACACTAAAGTGAAAACAGACGAAGTCTGTACAAAAAGTATAGATATCTAATAGTTTTTAACAAACTCGAGAAAAACCATCCATGATACTACTAAAATCTAAAAATCTCAATAAATAAAATCTCTCTCTCTTTATTTGTTCGTTGAGGTCTGTAACCTGTTGCGTAACAAACACAATGCCTACCAGGGCAACATAAACAGCGAAGCGTTGATTTAACTCAGTTACTTTCAAACAAGGAATGTGGAGCTCTACATCTTTCTCCTAGTAGATTGTAACATTTCACTAGGATATAAAAAATCGATAGGAGATTTATTTTACATAGGTATATTCTAGCAATCAATTATGAAACTTATAGAGACCATTCATACAATTTATTATTACTTAAAGACGGACTTAGTTGCCCTTTATTAATTAACTACTGGTAGCCAGCGACTTTCTTCGTATTGACTTTATTGCTCAATTATCGCCAATTAGGATGTAGTACATCGTTTTTATAAGCTGTGGTAGTCCAGCGGTAACACCGTGCGCCTCTTCCGAGGAGGTCTAGGGTTCAAACCCCGGGCAGGCACCAATGAGTTTTCTAGTAAAACTTATGTGTCAAATTGATAATTGCAATTTATCACACGCTTTTCGGTGAAGGAAAACATCGTGAGGAAACCTGCATATCTCTAGAGAATTCTGGGGATATGTGTAACCTACCAATCCGCATTGGAGCAGCGTGGTAGGTCTCAGCTCCAATCCTTCTCTCTAAAAACGGAGAGAAGAGGCCTATGCCCAGCAGTGGGATAATAACAGGCCGTTACTTACTTACTTACTTACATCGTTTTTTCCTATTCACTAAGGATGAGCGGGATTTTTAATTTATATATGTTAGCTCTGTATATAAGCATCAGTTGTACCAAATTTTATTTATAATATAGCTAATGACATTGATTTGTGAATGTGTTACAGACAGACAGAAAAGATACATAGACTGACAGACTTACGCATATATAATACTAGCGGTCGCCAGCGGTTCCGCATACGTGGAAAGATTAAATCAGTAATATAGTATTTTGATAACCATTAAAATGGCTAAAGTGGGTTAACCTTAATAGCTAGATATATGCTGTCGCGGACTTTTATTTAGGACTTTTAGAGGGGAACAATTTTGCAATACGTTATAGGTCTTGTAAAAAGCGACTAAGGTAAGTTAACCAGCCGAGTGGTATCCGGCTGAGTAAAATAGACCACCCTTATTTATTACCGAGATGTCGTAAAAGGCGACTAAGATAATTTTACGTCATGTGGCCACAGTAAGATCACTAGCCAAAACATGTTTAAACATGTTGTGTCGACCTCACATAAAGTGGGATAATGGCAAAAAGATGAAGATTAAGACTAGTTCGAAAATATAAAACAGTGTATTTTTATCTGTATACACGTTCTGTAACGTTTCGTTCAGGCACTAATTATATACAAAAAGAATCATTTCAAAGTAAAACAACAATTAGACCTTAATACCGACGCTCATTAAAATATAATTATTTCCAAATCACGCCTGAATGGATTATGAAGGTCTATAAAGTCATTTCCGCGCAAAGTGTTGAAATCCTTTATTCATAACATTTACATTTTAATGTCAATAATTAGATTTTATTATAAAAAATAAAATAAAACGTATTGTTTATTTTAGTAATATTGTTACGGCATCGAGCTGCTTATGCTTTGCTTTAGTAAACAATTAAAAAAATATAACTCCAATTCTACCAAATGCTAAATTTAATGGCACTTGTAACGGTCTCATACTTAAAATTATTATGTTGGCTCCCCTGTTCTATTATAAATGTGACGAAAGTAGAGGAAGCAAATGAGACGTCTGAATGAAAGGAAAGCAAATCTGTCTCTCTTTTTTATATGTGATTAGACAAAGATAAATATATATTATGTAAGTATTAGTATTATTTGCTGCAACACTCACTTACAGGTTTGTCTATGTATCTATAATCTATTGTCGGTCTATAACATTGTCGGTGTCTGAAGTTAGGGAATGATTTGGTCCACGAGGCTTAATTACCGGGGCTGATCTATACATATTATAAAAACAAAACACAAACTGTCTGGTGTAATTGTGTTAAAGGGGTATTAAGGTTGTCAAAAATCTCGCCTGCTGGGAGCTATAGTCGCGTTCGCCGCGTAAACCAGAGATACATTAAAGTTATATACTAGAGAATTGTAGATTTACATAAATACTACAAAAAGTGCGCAACAGCATGTCACAATCTTTTATGGTTAACTCACAATAACTACTTTTATGTTCAGATTTCCACGCGGGCAAAACCGCAGGCACAGCTAGTAGCCTTAGAAGATATAGCAACATGGGCATTCAGTTACAACAAAACGGATTTTTAATATTTATTTTTGTAAATTTTTTTTAGTAAAAAGTAAAAAATATTATAGATAGCAAAGCAACGTCTAATTCTATAACTCATTTAATCTTGTGTAATAAATCTTGCAACACACATCTTCTATCATCATAATTAACCACAGATACCTAATTAAAAATGTTTTTTTTTCAAGCAGAACTCGCGCGAGAAAAAATGAAAAAAAGGTGTGGAAAATATATAAAAACAATTACATTTAACCTACAATACAATTCTTACAATATAAGTACGTCATAGACATATTGACGTAGATATCTAAATAGTGTTTTCGATTCTAGCGACTCTAAAACACCTTTGTGATTATCTGTATAATAACCACAGAATATAAAAATTAGAACAATGCACTTAAACGGGCTTGAAATATACTGCTTTGTGTTTATTTTTTATTGTAACAATACTGTAACTAAGGTCAGAGATCGTTGTACGGTCATTTAGCGACTACCTTGTCACGCGCGTTCATGACTTTGTTGTGGATACCAGAAATTGATATTATATTATATAGTTCTTGGAGTTTACTTCTTTTCAATCTATTGTGGAAGTTTGTAACGGTTGAAATTATAAAAAAAGATAAACACTTTAATTGACAATCGTTATATTTCATCTTTCTAACATATAAAAGAGATATTTGAGTAGTCATGTATGATAATGATGGTAACGGTTTAAATAAGGCAAGGACGATACCTTCATACAATTTAAGGTCCAAAATGTAATAAGATGAAAATTGAACTAATTAATAGCTTTTTTATTAATTAACTATTATTCAAAATTTGGCTGATTTTGTTAATCTAATAGCAAAGTTATAAAATAGTTTATAAAAGTGAGGTCATTTTACTTCTTAAATGTTAGACGGCTGATTTTTGAAGTGTGATAGAGAAGCATAGATAAATGTAAACACAATAGTGATGGAACAAACCATTAATTTACTTTCATCAAGCATCTAGATTAACTTTGATTTCTTTATTATTTAAAATATTTTACAATAAAACATTTAAACTGTTAAATCTTTTTTAATAATTATTTATGTTGAAATAGTCGTGTAATTAACGCCATCTTTGTTGTATTTTTAACTATAGGTACGTTTACATTAATCGATTATTGTAATCGATAACTTATTTTATTTGTGCCAAACACATTTTTGAAAGATTTTCCTAATTCATCATAGCAACTTGCGCTATTTTTTAAATATTATGAAACACAAAAATATACCTTTATTTTTACTTTAACCTTTTACAATTGGGCCAAGAAATCCTTGTCTCCTTTTTCATTGTAACATAATTTTCAGCAAATATGATAAGTCAAAGATTTACTGTACCTCTTTATTAAATTTAAACAAAATTTTTAGGAGTAAAATACTGTTTGTATCGAGGCTGACAACGAACATTTGTTTTTTAACGTAATATTTTGGAGGAAACATTTGTTAAACTTGACGTCACGTTACGGAAATGAACGTGTGTTGAGTTTGCATTCAAATTATAAGATAAATGAAATGTATGACCGACATTTCAAAACTTAACTTTGTATTGAAATTTAAATACGCCTTTTTAGATTTTTTTCTTTTGAATCTACAAATGCCGTGTCGGTTGACAATTAAGCTACCACTGTTTCAGTACGTTGCTTCTAACGAGAATTACCTTCGAGTCAGTGTTGTTCATTACAAAAATTATTTGTGCTCCTAAATTTTGTATGCAGTCTGAACGTGTGTTTGTTTGTCAAAGCATCATTCATGTCAGAGCGGATCTATGTGATTTACGCTATAGATATTGTTGAATTTTTAAATTCAATTACAAAATATTATTATTTAAGTAAACTTGTTAATTTACTTAAAAACTTGCTTTTGAATCGTCAACTCTACTGTCTGTTCGGAAAGCTGGTACTACCGAGAAGAGCCAGCAAGAAACTCGGCGTTTGCTTTATTCAAAATATTATTCTTATTGTTAGTTACAATTAGTCATACATACGTTAAAAGCAAGGACTTTGTCTTCGCTGGCTGTATGTGTTAAGAATTATTCACGGAAATATAATTTTTATAATTGGAGCATTTTTTAAATAAATACATCCTACATACCAAATACGAGTTACATCATAAAAATAATTAAATAGAGAAAGCATGTGTGCGTGTGTGTGGTTTTTGTGTATATATGGGTGTATTTTGTACAAATTTGGAACTCCGTCACAAAAACGGGTATGTACGAAATTTTGCGTACAGTTAGGTCTAAAACTAAAATCCTAGTAATCCTAGTAATATTATAAATGCAAAAGTTTGCGAGTACGGATGTATGTTTGGTACTCTTTCACGGCGAATCCCCCTAACCAATATCAATGAAATTTGGCACAATTATGTCTTATACACCGGTATAACATATAGGCTATAGACATCCTGTTAACTCTACAAGAATAGGATGATATTGGAAAGCGTCATATATTATCGACCTATCACACGGCAACAGTCCACGCGAACGAAGTCGCAGGTAAAAGCTAGTAATCCATATGTTCCTTTTTAAAATTTCTGTTTCCAAAAGAACAACTTTTAATATGTATAACTTTTGTGCTGTAGCCAGTAAATAATAAATGACGCCAAACAATATAGTTTTAGCTGTCAAATATAATACCTCGACGGAAAACAAATCAAAATACACGTGGTTGTGTTATTAGTTTTTGCAACATCGTAGCTAAAATAGACATTGTATGAAGTCCCTAATTTGAATCTAGTGCGTCATAGTTACGTCTTGGTTAAGATTTTCCACGTTTAAACTCTTTTTCAAGCAACTTGTCCAGAAATTCTCCCAATTTAAGAGGAATCAACACTACATGTTTGTAGCTTCCATACTTTGCTCTTTTTTGACCTCTCTCTAGTCACATATCTTTTTTCATCCTTCCTCATCGTTTATATATTTTTTATAATATTGCAGTTCTAGTTTTTCTATAATTTATTCTTTAGTATTTTAATGAGTATATTTTAGCGAATGAGGTATATAAACTGTGATACCCCTTACCTAGCAGTAAGATCGTTCGACTCTTTCGAGGTGCCACGGGTTCGAACCCCGGGCCGGCACCAATAAGTTTTTCTGTTCAAACTTATGTGTCTAATTGATAATTGCGATCTATCACAAGTTCGGCGAAGGAAACATCGTGAAGAAACCTACATATCTAACGAATAACGAATTTTAGTGATTTTTTACTTAAAACCTTTTACCTGCATAAAAGTCTCTTTAAGAGCTTAACATAAGGTTCTCAGTAATTTATATTAATTGTTCACAGATGTTCTCTAAAGATTACACGTAACACGACCAATGTTTTGAAATACTTCACGCGTTACAATGAGTGTTATTTTAATACAATTGTTTGAGTTAACCGGAATCTCGTGTACGTTACAGAATCTCATTGCGCCGGATATACATCCGTAGTGTTTGGTAACAAAAATAACTAAGTGTTTAAATTATTGTTAAATAGCTAGCGGGCTTTAAAACGAAAATTGGTGACCAAGCCTATTAATAAAATAATACTTTTTAAAAGCTTTTATTGTTGCAATGTATGTATGTGAAGGTGAAATATTAATAATAATAATAAATAATAAATATATGGGACACTTACACACATGGTCGTCCGTCCCCAAAGTAAGTAACTTAATACTTGTGTTATGGTAGACAGACAACTGGTGAATATATACTTATATATTTTTTAAATACATACTTAGATACAAATATACACCCAGGCTCAAAGACCAACAAATTCATTTTTTTTATAGAAAATGTTGGCCCTCGGCGGGAATCGAACCCGCGACCCGCGATCAGGATTGGCTCCATACGAGGGAACTCCTTAACGGTTAACAGCAAAGACATAAGTCTTTTTAAAAACGTTTTCCACTAGATTTGTTTTATTGGTATTTTCATGCTCCAAGATTAAAAATAAATTTTCTTCTATAACTGGATATTCATCACACTTTCAATGATCTTGTAAATTTTTGTAATAACTATATCGCACGATTAGTATTAAAGTGACCGAATGGAACTTGGAAGAGCAAGAAAATTAGCTTTATTCAATAGTTAGTAGCGTGATGTCATAAATAGCATTGAAATCCTACCAATATTATAAATGCGAAAGTATGGATGTATGTTTGTTACTCTTTCACGGCATATCCGCTGAATCAAAATCGATGAAATTTGACACAATTATTCTTTATACACCAGGGTAACATACAGACTATAGAAATCCCGTTAATTCTACAGTAACAGGGTGTCATTGAAAAGCACCATCTATTATCAACCTATCACGCGACAACAGTCCACGCAAACGAAGTTGCGGGTAAAATCTAGTAAGGTTTATAATTTATCTAACTTAATCAAACCAATTTTTAATTTGGTCAGTTTAATACTAAGCGTGCGATATGTATTATCATGCATTTTCGGAACCGAATTCAGGTAAAGGTAAGTATAATGGCTTAAAAAACTCCTAGGGTCTTAGTGTAAACTTTACAATACAAAACTTATCTACAAATGGCCATGACACGTAAAAACTTATACTCGGCCATGATATTTACTGCAGTAGTTTTCCAACAGTTTTACCATAACGATTTAATGGGTGTCCCCGATGGAAAATTAATGGAAACTTTCACATCCATGGTGCCGCTGTCAATTTAAGTTAGCTCTCTATAAACTGGAGGCATCTCACACCGAACACAAGAAATAATGTCCTTAACAGATATTTTTCTTTTCTTTCTTTTATATTACTACAATATAAATCATATCTTTTTATTATTGTAATACAGAGCATCCATAGTGCTTAACACAGTATAGCTAAACAAACAAGTCTACAGAATTAATGATAATCCTAAACACACGTTTCTTACTTAGGAGTCAGATGTTCTCCGACTCCAACGTCCAAATTATTACTTTTTTTTAAAAACCATCTTGTAAATACAATAGTTAGTAATAAAAAATAAATAAATAAATATAATTTAAAATGCATGAAATTTCCAATTACATGTGACAAAGTCGTTTATATTTCTATTTTCAAAATTCTAGCGTTGAAAATAGATTCTTTTATTTCAAAATTGTTTTAAAGCTATTTCAAAATCGCTCAGACATGAAAAAAGATTGCTTGGAATAACGTGTAGAAAATATTTTTTAATACACGATAATATTAGGTCCTTACATAAGTAAGACTAAGGTAAGTTGACCCACCGTGTGGTATCCGGTTGAGTAAAATAGACCATCCTCTTTCTTACAGAGGAGTCGTAAAACGCGACTAAGGTAAGTTGACGTCAGGCAGGCGGCCGGTCGTAAAATACGTAGCCAAATCATATGACAGCATGTTTGTATCATGTTGTGCCGACCCCACTTAGAATGGGATAAGGGCAGGAGGATGATGATCAAATTTAATATGCATAATTCGGTGTGATTGACGGTCATTTGTATTAATTTGACCCTCGGATGTAATTCTTGCCATAATTCTCAATGAAATATTCTGATGACAGTCAATATTCCCATTTTATCATTACAAAAATCAGAGTATAATTCGGTGTGAGTGTGTCGCTTGGTGTACGTTTACCCTCAGATGTGACTCGTGTTGACCGACCTCGCCGCGCTTCAGGGGCTCTCTCCAAGGTGTATTTGACACTATGAACTTTGTTTTCTTTCCAAACAATTTGTAACCTTCGTAATAATGTGGGTATTGTAAAAAAATATTCTTGACCTATATTGTACTTTCTAGTTTGCTAACGCACATATTACGTTTATAGGTAGCATAACTACATAATCTTCAGGAGGATATCTTTTTTTATCAACTAAAGGTTTCTCTCGAGCAATTTTCTTTTAATATCTTTAATATTTAAAGATATTAAAAGAATCTTGGAAACGGCTCCAACGATTTTCCTGAAATTCAGCAAGTAGGGGAGAAAAATCGATAGAGATAAATTTTATTTTAAAAAAATGTCGTTTTATCCCTGTTTTCGGGCTCTAAATTTTTTTTTAATTTTACGTTAAATACAATAACAATTTTTCGCTGTCGAACTTAAAGTCATCATCCTGCAGCCCTTATCCCACTCTAAGTGGGGTCGGCACAACATATTATAAACATGTTGTTACATAATTTGGCTGCGTTATTACGACCGGCCGCCTGCCTGACGTCAACTTACCTTAATCGTATTTTACACCTCGGTAAGAAAGAGGGTGGTCTATTCTTCTCAACCGGATACCACACGATGGGTTAACTTACCTTAGTCGCCTTTTAAGACACCTCGCTAAGAAATGAGGTTGGTTTATTCTACTCAGCCGGATACTACACGGTGGGTCGTCTCACCTTAGTCGCCTTTACGACACCTCGGTAAGAAACGAGGGTGGTACTATTCTATTCAGCCGGATACCACACGGCACGATCTCATAAATATAAAAAAAAACAAGAGCTCTTAATTAACTTTTAGATGCTTTCATTTGACTTGATCCCGTGAGCTTATAAAGGATTTATAAACATTAGTGAACTCTGATTAAAAGTGTAACGAGAAGTGATATCTGAGATAATTTTGAAACAAAGTGACGCTATAAATTATTCCTATTTATTATCATCCCTTCTCCTTTGAGAGTAATGTCCGGATGAACGTTTAAATAAACACGAATTATAATAAATCTTGCCTTTATTAACGTTCAAGCTATTCTAAGAACATTCGCAGGTTCAATTGTAAATCATATTTAGTATAACATTAAATGTCTGTAAAATCGATGTGTGATTTCAAAGCGGTATTTCAAGAACATGAGGGCTAATAATTGCAAATTTCTTTTGTTATTTTATCATTGTCTATATTGTTTATATTTTATTTTATAAACATGTGTACCTCAACTAAAGTTGTTAAAATAATCTCAAATATGTACAAGTATAGAATTTTTTTTTGTTATTGGCACAGGTCCATGGAAGTAACAGTTAAAGGGTTACAGACAGATAGAAATAAAGAGAGACTTTCGAACTCATAATAGTATAAAATGGTACCTGGGTGACCGAGCTTTGCTCGGTACTTCTTAGAATATATAAAAAAATGGAATAAAAAAAGAAAAAGATAATGTTCTCTGGAATCGATCCTGGTATTGTGAATTTGAGACAGCCCGTTACCTAAATAAACTATAGTGACTTTAAAATTGATAGCGCAATTAACGTTTGCTTTCTCATACAATTGTAGCAGTTTTTTCAGTGCCCGAAAACAGGGATAAACCAAATTGTATATCCTTGTGATCGTGTAAAAAATAATGTATATAAAACGTCGAACCTTATACAAAGGTAACTCGAGGTTATCGCGATGTGACCCGTTTGTTTATATATTAATAATGTATATAAATTTATATTTAAAATAATAAGTCAAGTTAAAGAGGCTTTTAAAATAGCTTTTAACAAAATTTCGTGACCGTACTGTTAACTGTTGAGGAGTTTCCTTATCTGGAGCCAATCCTGGCAGGTATCAGGTCATGTTTATCATAAACATGCATTGTCATCGGGACTATACCAGTATGTAAAATACCCGCTCAATCGGATACCGGAAAGTGGGTCAACTTTAACTTGCAAGATTCCACCTTCACGTACATACATTTCAAATTCTATACAAGCTTTTAAAAAATGAAGGATCTATAGTAATCTTTTTCAAGGAAGCTTATTAGGTTTTATATGCCATAATAAAGTAAATCCAAATGTATCTTTTTCTTCAATATTTTTACGCCCGGAAGAAACAACGTGTCTTTTTGATGTTTGTTATGGAGTTGGGGGACAGTCTCATCGACTTTTAAATTAGTAATGAAATTCACGCAAATGAAGTCGCGGGCTTAATTTATTTTGATTTCGGAGGATAATAGAGGTTCTTAGAGATTTTATCCATTTTAGTACATTTTTGTAACATTTTTGGTATTGTTTTTATTATTAAGAGCCTTAGAGCCGCTATTTTATCCTATACATCATGTCATAATTACCTTATGTACAATTTATTTGTACATAAGGTAATTATGTACAAATAAATTGTAATAATAAAATGGAAATATAATTTTAAGATTTTAAGTATTGTAACCATTGTTGGTAGTTGAAATAAATAAATAAGTACCTACGGAAAAAGTATATATTGCTTTTTAACTAAAATTTGTTACTGTGTACCGCTTTATACACGTTTATATGTAATGGCGTTTGCGAACAGAAAAATAGTTTTTATTTACAAGTAAGTTGAGTTGAAAGGATATTAAATATAAGAGGTTGGGCAAGTTAAGTGACCAAAAATCCTCAATATTGTTAATATTGAGGATTTTTGGTCACCCTCATTTCTTACCGAGTGGTCGCAAAAGGCGACTAAGGTAAGTTGTACCCACCGTGTGGTATCCGGCCGAGTAGAATAGACCACCCTCATATCTTACCGAGGTGTCGTAAAAGGCGACTAAGGTCAGTTGACGTCAGGCAAGCGGCCGGTCGTAAAATACCTAGCTAAATCTTGTAACAACATGGTTATTACATGTTGTGCCGATCTCACTGAAAGTGGGAGAAGGGCAGGAGAATGATTTTAAGGGTTTTAATCATCATCGAGCGACAACAAATCGACCAACAAATAATCCATGCGTTACGTTAGAACATTTTGTCTACAGAAGTATTTCAGCATCTATGAGTCAAACTTGCTATAACCTAAATAAGATACGGAAAACCAACAAATTTTATTGGATATTTTAACAGAAACGTGACTTATTCCTCTTTGTTGTAAGGGCATTTAACTCTACTTAAGAAAATAGGACGCCGTAAAACCAATATTGGACTTTAACCCGTTCTGACCTAAATGTTGGGGTAATTAGGCAGCTAAATACAAATGATCATTGACCCTATTTACTTCCGTCTTTATTTGTTGTTAAAACGGTCAAGTACGTTGACTTTTGAATGCATAGAAACCATAGTTATTATACTACCAAATGGCCATACGGGCCATCTATTATATGAAGCAACGTGAGTCTCTTCGCGATAAGTTTAAAGAAATAGGCATACTTCCTGTAGCATCACATCAAAGAAAATGTTTATTACCTATTTAAAATGTCATACAAAACGGTCAACTACTAACTAGCGCATGGTCAATTACTAGTGCCCTTACATAATAATATTCGCCCTTATATATAATATATAATCCGTATTCTATTCGTACCGAAAAATATCCATATGTATAAGACGAAATTTTATGTATATCATAGACATACAAGAGGTCACAAAAAGCTTATGATAACGGTGTCGCGACTCAGTAAAGGTAGGAACTCATTCGATGGTCTCGGTATTCGTTTCGACAATAAAATTCCACAACCCTTACTAGATCAGTCTACAGAATGGTTTAAATTAAGTGTAAGAGCGTACTTATATATTATAAAATTGAAGAATATTTGCATGATAAAAATGACTAGATTTATTTATTTATTTATTTGGACAGCTAGTTGTTGTTACATATAAAACTTACATATAATAAAAATAGATACAAAAAATTATTTAACATGTACAACATATGAAGGTGGTAGAAAAAAAACAAATAATATTTACTGTGAACGAAACAAGTAACCAAAAAATTAAATTAAATTAAATTCTAAGAAGATATGGATTGCATTTAGTTAATCGCCTCTTAACAATCTTACTGTCTTTTTTTTTAATTTTTGTAAATTGTCATCAAAAATATCAACTTCTCCGCAGATGGAATTAAATAATTTAGGCAACCTAGACATGGGCGATAACTGTTTTAGATTGGTTTTGGATTTGAAATCCTTTCAGCTTCACACAAGACTGGGGTTTAGTAATATAAAATTGAAAATGTTATTCTTCTTGACATTGTGTTGTGTTCTTACTTGACTTGAATAGCTCTATTCGTTTATGACTGCCTGGTAAATTCAGGGAATGCGTTGGGATACTAAGGACACAAAGATGTATAAAAATCGCGTTCATGTCCGTACGTTTGCCGTTATTCTCGCTCATTATTGTTTCCGTCCGTTTGTTGCAAAGGAATGCAATCTTTTATCGACTGTAAAGGATAATATTATAAGATAGATAAAAGATAGACAAAGATAATAAAGGATTACAAGCATATTATTAATTTATAAAATATCAAACAATATTTTGGCATACGGTCTAAAAATTTCCCTGAGTGTGGTTTTTTTTGTATTGTTCCAGGGTTATTTGGAACACTCCAGGTAAGCGTGATTTGTGTAGTTATATCCTGTAAGTGATTTAAGATAGATAATATAACTTTAGCCTTCGAAAAAATTAACACTCAAAATTCTATAAAAGATCAGAGAGGGAGAGGCAGAGATCTGTCTTAGGGATAGTTGACCTTTGTACACTTTTTTTATTACTAATGTTTTTTATGGTACATGAATAAATAAACAAAACTTCATAAATACGTATAATTGATCGTTTGTTTATACTAGGAAAATCTGATTTATACCATAACAACTTAAAAGCAAATCCTTGCAAATAAGTAACCAGTATAATAAAAATTGATGATAAAAGATTGCATACATTTTAGACATAGATAGTAAATATGTTAATTAAAAAAATATTATCAATTTTATTAGGAGAGAACCACAAAATCACAGACAAAAAATTCAATACAAAATCCATCATCCAACAAACAAAAAAAGTGTCAAACCGTTAATGACTACGGGACGAAATTACATAACAATGTACTAGGAGACAAGAAGCGAATAGAAGTTTTCTGGCAGGCACAAAATCGTGAACGAACTGTACTCTTCAGAATTTAGTCCTTATTGTAATGGAAAAGGATCTACGCCACTTATTGGTCGAGTATTCCGCTTTATGTTTGATTGAAAATAGTACGTACGCTATTATAATAAGATCTAATATCCCAAGTTCATCAGAAACGACCCGCGCGCATTGGTGTTTATCTATTTTACTGCATAGTCCTATTTGTTTATGACTGCCTGGTAATTCCAGGGAACGCGTCGGGATACCAAGGAAAGAAAGATGTGTCCAAAATCGCTCCGTGTCCCCGTTCGTTGGCCGTTAATTCTCGCCAATCATGATCGTTTTTTGCAAAAAACTGCAATCTTCTTATTCTTTTGGTTATAAAAGGTTAACAACAGAATATTAATAATTTAAAAATATGAAATAATATTTCGGTATACGGTCCACATAAACACTATGTGTATTTTTTGGTATTTAAGGGTGAATCACGAATTCACTATACAAAAAAAATTCTGTCGTCTGCGAATTCTTCGAACTCCCTGCATCCTAACAGCGATTTGGAGCAAAAGTAATCGGGAGAGATCATCCAAATCTCTGTCTTTTCTTGTGCCAAACTACTCACGAAACGACTAATCAAATGAAATCAAATCAAATTACAAATTATTTGCGATATTATCAAACTTTAGGTAGGTAGGTAGTAGTAAAATATCACTTATTTTGTTTTTCCAACACTTTTTATGGTACATAAATAAAATAAATAATTAAAAAAAACTTATTGGCAAGAAAATTGAGATTACTAACTAACTGCTTGCTAAATTTGGTGGTTAACATACAGCAAAAAAATAAACGGTTTAAAAGTAATTCGCAAAAGTTTAAGACTAGGCTAGATTTTAAATTAATAAAATAATAAATAACTAATTTTTTTAACCAGTTGTTAGACATAAAATCGTGATTGTCATATCTTAAGAGCTTAAGAAGGGCTTTGAATATTTTTTTAAATATACAGTCATATTTTTTATCCATGATTGATGAATGATGATGTAATAAGTCAACATTTCGTTTTAATGATTTGTTTTCAAATGACTTTATTATATTAGATGAAATGCATTACTAAAGTGTGCGCATACTATTAGTATATTATTTACTATTATGGGACACTACAGCAATCTAGATTACATAAACACCTTATCAAACTGTTTGAGTAAATATTTTTATCTCTGTTGCTATCGCGGAGTCAAACAAGTAAACACACACATCCAAAGTTCGTACTAATTTATTTAACAATCGCTTATTTGCATATTATGGCTACTGAAATATAAGCATTAAATGTTAAGTAACAGAAAGGTATGAAGAATATGAACACATATGCTGGAATAGACTATCTTACCGAGGTCTCGTAAAATATTACTAAGGTAAGTTGATGTCAGGCAGGCGGCCGGTCGTGAAATACAAACCAAATCATGTGACAACATGTTTATAAAATGCTGTGCCGATCCCAATTAGAGCGGAATAAGGGCAGGAGAATGATGAACGTCCGATATTGGACATAGGTCTAGGGGGTTTTTTGGCATTCAGTTTTGTACTCCTTATATTAAAATATTATTCTTATTAATTCATAAATATATAATATAAATATATACGGTCGATCGTCATCAATGTAACGTAACTTAGTACTTGTTTAAAGGTGACAGACAAGTGGTTAATATATACATATATAATTTTAAATTAATACATAAATACATCCAGGCTCGAAGAGTCAACAAATATTTTGTACCAAATGGTGGCCTTCTGTTGGAATTGTACCCGCTGACCTCAAAAATATTCAAGTCACTAATCAGCAAAAATAACTTACTTAACTTAAACTTATATTATTGTATATGGTTAGCCGATTATTAAACCGAATAAATTTGACGATTCTCTATTCAACGCTATATGTAAATTAGTTTCGTTCCCCTATTTTGTGATACGATACCTCATTGTAGGTATATTTATTACTGATTGTGTACTATTGCATATTTTCTTTTATCACGCTATCACGACGTTCGTTACTATGAAGGTTATTGAGTTGAACGACCTCTGACGTAATCGATGACGTATGCGCGGGGTCTGCGCGGCATTGTATGACCTATTTTAACACGAGTTATAGAGACCGTGTGGCCTAATGGATAAGGCGTCGGACTTCGGATCCGAAGATTGCAGGTTCGAGTCCTGTCACGGTCGATGAATTAATTAGTTTTTTACTTTTTTATCTTTACAAAATTGTTTATATAAATTTTTATTTTAACTTTTTTAATCATATATTAATTCTACAACTTTAAATGTATGGGATGCTGTCAAAGGTTTCCTCTTCTCTTCGTAGAAAAGGATATAAAGTCCAATCCACATGTTTTATATGAAATTAACATTTAGGGCCCGTTCAAGTAATACGTGAGTACTATGGGGGGACGGGGGGGGGGAGGTCTTAGTTTTGCTTATTTTGGATGATTTGGGGGGTAGTTAATTTGAATTTAATATGTGTACCAAAAGTTACAGTACAGATATACTCCAAGCATAACTTAAATGCGGAAAACAGCTTGCTAAGAAGAAGTAAGGCATATACCATCGCGGACTTGCTTTAGATCTAAAGAAGAGGTATTTTCCTACTATATATTTCTAGGGATTAAGTAGCATTTACAAAGAAAGCTTCGAAGTGTAAAGTTCGATCCATGCGGTTTTTGCGTCCTATATGCAGAAGGTATGATCACTACTTTTTGCATTAAATATTGTCTTTAAACTATTGTGAGTGTTATTCAAAATTAATGTATAGAAACTGGCTATACTCGCGTTTTATTTTATCCGATAAGCCCAACCGACGAAAATAAGAAATGAGTATAGCCGGTTTCTATACATCAATATTGTCTTTAATTGCGAATTATATAGCAGAGTAATGTTATTATCTTCATCATTCCTCGGACATCCCACTCTAAATGGGGTCGGCACAACAAGTTGGGAACATGTAGTTATATGTTTCGGCTAGTTATTTTACGCCTGGCCGCCTGTCTGGTCTCAACTTACCTTAGTCGCTTTTAACGACACCTTGGAAAGAAATGAGAGAGGTCTATTCTACTAAACCTGATCGACTTACTTTAGTCGCCTTTTATGACACCTCGGTAAGAAATGAAGGTAGTCTTTTCTTCTCACCCGGATACCACACGGCGGTATTATACCATTTTTTCATATAATTCCTATTTTGAATACAACATCCGTGCTGGTTAACCGCAAGAATACGTCACAAATGTACATAACCAAATTCTATTGTCAGAGATAATAACCATAGATTTATACGTGGTCTTCATTGTGATTCGAGTAATGCATTGTTTATGGTCGTTTTTAAACCATAAGGTTATTTTTCCTTATAACTTTTCTGAGAAATTAAAACCAAATGAGGATAATCAGATAGTCAACACATTAATGAGCAAAGGATTGACAAGAATATTTTGTGTTTAGACCCACCACACTGATACAAAGCGGATTGGTAGGTTACACATAGGAACTAGCCTTGAATATGCATATTATGTTACAATGTTTTATTTTACCATCTAGACATAATGTTGTGTATAATAAAATAAATTAGCTTTAATAAGCTACAAATCAAATTTCTATTTATTATAATAACTCTTTCTTCTTCTTTCTTTTACTATTTTTATTTTATTTTATTTAGTGAGCAGAACGTTATTTAGCTTTTTTTATTTAATTATACATGCTTTAAGCGAGATTTATACATGCTGAGTTAGCCTTTAAGTGAGATATGTAATAGAAAACTATAATTTTGAAATTTATATAAGTTTTAAAACCTTATTGTATATCACGTTGGCTTCCTAATAAATAAATAAATAAAATCATCTTTATTTAAATAAGTTTTTTTCGCTGCTGTATGATATCCGGCTATGACAATATCCGGTATCACGATAATTACTTTTATGTTCAAAATTTCAATTCGGGACAAGTTTTGTGACACATCGATATCCACATGGGCAAAGCTGGTGGCAGAGCTGATGTTATATAGTGACAAGCGAGTAGTATATATTAATAATATATTTACATACAGAGTAGTATATATTAATAATAAATTTCTTCAGTCCCCGAGAAAATCAATTTCATGTTTAACATAAATTTGCCGCTAAAACGAAATATATTTCGGTTTAGCATACTTTCTCCGCCTTGTAACGTTTTTGCGTTCGAAGAAAAGTAACGCGTCTAATTGAATCTTAACAACAGTTACAGACAATATGAGTAATAGTCCAAAAAAAGAACTATGCCAATATATACTGTATATTGTTTTAGATAAGTATTATATTTGTGTGCATAATTTTTCATTATAAAACCATAATTGTGTCGGTTGCAATATTGCTTACGAGTAAGTCTAATTCTGATTGATATACATTTCAAATGGCAAACCCACGCTTTTCTTTGTTTTAGAGGTACGCAGCGAAGTTTTGTAAACGGAAGCAGTTTTTCAGTCAGTCCAACATAAGCAATATAAGCAACATAAGCAAACAGTCAGACCACCATAAGCAATCAATAATACATTAGACACAGACAGAAATTTTAAATATTGTATTTCCCTACTTAAAAAATTACAGAACTCAATAGTATTCTATTAGTTTATTCTATTAGAGTAAATAATTCAATGAATTTTCTACAATCTGAATTTTTTATAAATGGAATGTTTGATACAGAGCACAATACGTGATTTATGCCCTTTTCTACAAGCAAAACTAAGTAATTCCCCAAGTTTTCAAGCCAACAAAATCACACACAATTTTAACGTAACGTAAGTTTACTGCCATAAAACAATTAATTTACGATCATTGTTAGTCTGGTTATCAACTTTACAACGATCCGCGGTAGCGATTGAAAGAAAGAATAATCCATAATCCCAATAGGAAACCTCAATGTTACACAATCACATGATAAACAAGGAGATAAGTAGAAGAAAGAACTAGCAAATCTCAGGTTTAAGTACTGATACTGATTTATCACACGCTTTTCGGTGAAGGAAAACGTCGCGAGGAAACCTGCGTATCTCTAGAGATTTCTGGAGATATGTGTAATCTACCAATCCGCATTGGAGCAGCGTGGTAGGTCTAAGCTCCAACCCTTCTCTCCAAAAAATGGAGAGAAGATGCATATTTGTCGCAGTGGGAGAGTAATAGGCCGCTACTCTTTTTTTTACTGGCATCCGATAGAGTTGGTACATCTCATTGCAAAAAAGTCTTAAAAATTAGCAACGGAAAACGCCGTATGTCCAACAGACGAGGACGAGAGAAATGGTTAAAAGAAACAAATGATGACGTAATGACATTTTAATCAGCTTTAGCTTTTTCCACGCAACTTATGATAAAGAATTTAAAACTGTACAGAACCTATTAAAATCTAGGTCACTCACAACGCATCTTATGTTTTGACCCAGTGACACGTTGAGTCATCGATGGACACGCCCTCTTACACGCTTCTGACTCGTGCGAACAAGATATCAGGCTAATCTTCTAATTGTTTCTTTACATTGTTGACACGTTTAACATTTAAAATTTATTTTTTTGTAATGCACTTTATTGATATAAATGCGATAGTCCATAAGTCTCTTTCACTTGCACGGCTTATCCGCTGGACTGATTTTGATGGAATTTGGCAGAATTTAATATAACCTATTTAATACAATCTTATGTACCAGGTTTACAATTAAATAATTTTTGGTAAATATTAGTGTCCTTACTAATTATTTAAACTTATAACCATATTTAAATTTTGTAACATATATATATATGTATATATATATATATATATATATATATATATGTGTGTGTGTGTGTGTGTGTGTGTGTGTGTGTGTGTATTTTCGGAATCTAGGAAACTTTTCATGCCTGTTTTTGAGCATTAAAATATACAAAAATTGAAATTGAATATAATATAAAACTCTATTTTTGCCGAAAACTGTCACGTCAGCGTAGCTTATTCAGGGAACGGGTGGTTTCTAGAAATGAAAATACCTAGGTTCAAGCCCCTCTTACCCAATTATTATTTTTTATTTTTGTAAAAAATTACTGAGCAAGGCTCGGTCAAGCACGTACTCTTATTTATGTGTGTTTAGTATTCGTATTAATAATATTATAACTATATATTTCAAACAAATATGGAAAATATTTAAGTAGTTATTGCATGCTACATTTGTAATTTTAAAATTACGAGTACGGTAGTAGTAATAGTATGTGACAAAATAACAAAGATTATGTTAACCATAACAAACATAATAGTCAAATGTCTTTCTATTATCTCCGATAAATTTAGCATGTAATATGAGATTATTTGTTATCATCATTTCGAGATCACTTTCAATATGCTGTTTGTATATATTAAAGAATAATGCATACGAAAATGCATATCACTGGCAGCTGCTTTTTCCACTTTTAAGATTAAGTTTCGTTAGAACAAATCACACTAGCGAAAACACCGTCTTATGTTTTAGAATTTTCAGCATCTCAAGTTTAAATTTTTAAGTGCCAACCAATATCTAAAGCGATAAATATATTATGTGTGCGTATAAGTTAGTAAGTTAATAAGTAAAATTACAGCTGGAATTTTTTTAAATACTAAATAGTAATTTATTAATGCGGAACTTAGGAACTCCATAGAGAGACTTCGAACATGAAGTAATTGTGAAAAACTAAATAGAAATTGATTAATACGGCACTAAGGACCTCCATAAGGAAACTTCGATCATGAACCAATTGTGAAAAACTAAATAGAAATTTAATGCGGCACTATGGGCCCCCATAGAGAGATTTCGACTATGAAGGAATTGTGAAAAATTAAATGGAAATTTATTAATGCGGCACCAAGAATCTCCATAGAGAAATTTCGACCATTAAGTACCTTATTGTAAAAAACTAAATTGAAATTTATTAATGCGGCACTAAGGACCTCCTTAGAGACTTCAACCATGAATAAATTTTGAAAAACTTAATAGAAATAGGTCAATAGACTACCTACGCTTAAGGTTCTTCGTATCAAATCAGACAAGGTCTTCAGGTAATGTGGACGTTGACCACGAAGCGCTGGTGGTTGTAACTTTAGGTTCACATTTTTGTGCCGAGCTTAATTGAGTCAGATTGGTATAAAAATTGATCTATCAATATTTGAATTGTGTGAACAATCGGCACACAGAAACTGGAATAAGGAAAGTAAAATTTTCATCGAATCAAAGGGCTATCAACCACTTCGCATGTCCGAATTTTCTTAAGCAATTTCACCGGACAAGTACAAAATTCTCTCTTGGGAACATCGAGGTTACCTAATCGATATATTAAGTTAATGTAGGAATAAGCCGAAATGCTATATTCGGTATTATGTGGGTGAGACATTTACTAAATTATACGTAAACCGAATAACAAAATATTTAGGTTTCCAACAGTAGTTGAGTCTGGTACTTTGACGTTGATGTGAGTAGATGTTAAACAGACTGAAAACTTTCGTGTACAAAATTTACATGAATGTAATTTGATTTAGAGAGAAACACCAACAAGCCTATAAAAATAAACCTACAAAAAAATCTAATAAAATGGCGCTGGCTTAATCCTTTAATACAAATAGGACATTTAGGCTAGAACGGGCCCAAGAAAATTGAGCTTGCGAGGCAATTGCCGAAGCTCATATAGTTTTTAGTATTGTCTACTAGAAATCATTACTCTCTATAGAAATGAAAGAAATTTTATGTACGTTATGGATGTTATTTCCATGAGCTGTGATATCCATAATACAAAAGTAATAATAAAATTATTTTGCTATAATCCGCGATAAAGTAAAATAGAAAATATGTATAATGCTAAATGTAGAGTGGACTATCCGTTTTCATACTTGATACGTGGAGGATTCAAAATCGCAAGGACAAATTCACAAAGCATTGGCTTTGCGATTTTGTCGTGGAGTCTATCTCCTGATGATGCTTCGGTTGAGGGGCAAAACGATGAGTTTGTGATAGAAAATGTCTGAAGTGCTTGGTTATTGTGGTGGCGGTAGTGAAGGTTTGTGCTTTTGATTTCAATAACAAAATTATCTTATTGGTCTTCATCATGAGAAATGCTGTGTTCGGTATTCTAAAAATACTTCCGCTTTACATTAAGCTGATTTAGACAGGGTGAGATTACAACGGCTGCGGTACACGAGTCCATTCGTAAATTGCTAATTTCCATTTCAATTCAAGAATACACGTGTAAGGTCACACGTGGTGTTGTTAAAACGATTCATCCGATAAAGGTGGTACGTTTCCATAACTATAAACCTTTATTGGTGGTATAAAACGTTACAGTTTAAAAAATTAAAACGTAATGGATTAACAAAATATGCAATACTAATAACTGTATACTAGCTACTATTCATGACTTCATCTGCGAAGTTCAGTATTGTCATAAAAAGTAGCTGATGCAATATGACTCGTGATTTGGTTTGAAACATATTTAAAGGAATAGACGTCCTAACTGTAGCTTTACAATATGTAAGTATATACTATTCGTGTGGAAATAATTCACTTAAATTAAAGTCCTGTTGCTAGTCATTGCTGGGCCGTTTTTCTCCGTTTTTGGAGACAAGGGATGGAGGTAAGACCCACCACGCTGCTCCAATGCGGATTGATATGTTTTACATATCTTCAGAATTTTCTAACAAACTGCAGGTTTCCTCACGATGTTTTCCGTCAACGGAAAGCCTTAAAAATGGTTAAAGCGGGTTAACCTTAAAAGTTAGACTTATCCTGTCGCGGACTTTTATTTAGAACTTTTAGAGATAGACAATTTTGTAATACATGATTTTTGAATAACTTTCACCGTTTACTTAGCGTACGCAAAAAAAGCTTTTGCCGTTTTTGTAATATTTTGTATTGCTGCTCCTTTGCTTTTCATATTATCGTGATGTTATGTTATGTTATGTGATATATAGCCTACAACAGCCTTCCTCGATAAATGGACTATCTAACACTCATACAATAGAATTTTTCAAATCGGTCCAGTAGTTCCTGAGATTAACGCATTCAAACAATCAAACAAACTCTTTAGCTTAATATATTATTATAGATTTCTAGAACCAGATAACCCAAAATGTTATGAACCCCTTTCATTGCAAAGGTGCGAATGCCAAAAAATTCTATTATTCATGAATATCTATTCCGAGCAAAGGTTCTAAAAGGAAAGAGAACCTCTATGGTACGTGATGCGAAAACAAAAATATTCTAAATTAAAAAAATGTATACATTTGTCTGTTTTGCGTCAGTGAGCTCGAGTTCCAAATACTTCGCGTATAGAATTCTTAATCAAAAATTATACATTTAGGTTATACATATACGAAAGCGATAACGTACAATAATTATTGTATAATTAACTAGATTTCAATTTAGCAAAGTCGCAAGAAATTCATCTTCAATTTTATTTCAAAATACTTCATTTTATATCGTCCTGCCCGTATCCCACTTTAAGTGGGGTCGGCACATGTTAAAATATGTTGTCACATGATTTGGCTACGTATTTTTACGGCCTCTTGCCTGACGTAAATTTACCTTAGTCGTATTTTACGACACCTTGGTAAGAAAGATGATGGTCTATTTCTATTGAATTGCATACCACGCGGTGGGTCAACTTACCTTAGTCGCCATTGACTATAATTGTGCGAAAGGAAAAACTTGTTCGGTTAGAAACACAAATGTAAAGTCAAAGACCTGTTAGAAATATTAAAAAAAAACTTTTCATAGTTCCCTTTTGAAAATAATGTGATATTATTATTTTCGAATGAAGTCAAATGTTTCAATAGTTATGCCCAGTCCGTTTCAGTAATTTATCAGCATGTAGGGGTTTTAGGCGGCAAAAATCGATCAAGCTAAGTTTTATTTAAAAAAAATTGTTTTATCCCTGCTTTGCACTGAGAAAACTGCTTTAATTTTATGAGAAAGTAAGGTTAATTGCGCTGTCAATTTCAAAGTCACGAGCTATTCTGGTAACGAGCGGTCTCTTTTAAAATAAAAATTCAATATACCAGTATCTATTCCAAATAACATTTTCTTTTCTTTTTTGCATAAGTAACGGCCTGTTACTATCCCACTGCTGGGCATAGGCCTCCTCTCTCCATTTTTGAAGAGAAGGGTTGGAGCTAAGACCTACCACGCTGCTCCAATGCGGATTGGTAGGTTACACATATCCCCGGAATTCTCTAGAGATATGCAGGTTTCCTCACGATGTTTTCCTTCACCGAAAAGCGTGTGATAAATTGCAATTATCAATTTAAAAACAACTTTTTTGCATGTTTTTAATATATTAAAAAAAGTACCGTACAAGGCTTGGTCATCAAGGTACTTATATTTAAGTGATTTCGAGAATTCTGTTCAATAACTTATTATACCTAACAATATATTTGAGTGAAAGAATAAGAAATTATGTAAACACGACCTTGACTTTGATGATGGGCGTTTCTAGAAAAATTAGTTATCGATTGATCACTCGATTAATGCGCAAGGTGCGTGTCCACTGTTGAAGTACGATTTTGTTTATAACTTTATTTAATTTATAGAATTTCATCGTTAGTTTCTAGAAATATATCATTACACTACACTAGCTTTGTACATATTCACTACCGCAATCTTAACAATCGTTTCGTCATGTAACCGAAACCCTAACATAAGATACTAGATGTAATGTATTATCCGTTTTCCTAACTGATACATGCAGAATTTGTATAGCGCAGGGGTCGGCACAGTAGTATGAAATGACTATGAAATTTATTAAATTTCGAAGTTGTTAAGGAGCAATAAAACGAAATACATTTCGGAATTGAATTAAAACTAACATAGAAACATTCGACGACGGTGTCATTCAAAATCTTCCGCTGAACTGACGACACGTGTCCCAGATGACGTAATAATGCTTAATCCTCGTTAAACGATTTATAATGATTTTTAATTGTTTTTTTATAAAAGAAATATCTACATATTAAACTAATGAGCATGTGGTTCGCGGGCCGCAGGTTGTCGACCCCTAGTATATACTCGTAGCATGCATTCCAAATATTACCTTTTCGAAGGGGCTCTGCTCTGGGTTCCCGTGAAGAGTCGTAATTTACAACACCTTTATTTCCCCCCAATTGCCTCTAAGTGGTTTATAAACAAAAAATCGATTAACAATTCATATAATGGAAACGTACCCGAATTAGACATTTCTCCGAACCTTTATTTAGATTAATAGCCAGTAAGCATGGAATATATACAAGCTGGGCGCGACGCGTTTTGGCAAACAATACTGAAGTGCTTTAGCCAATCTGTAGTCATTTACTGGGATATTTATCATGAAAAGATAGATCTTAAATTCATTCTGCTACCATTATTCCAGTCTAAGTGGGGTACGGCACTATATGTACTGTGTTTTTTCTGTGTACCGCCCACCCTCCAGTGATTATATATTATTTGAGAGCGTCATGGAGGAAGTTCTTAAGAAGATCTCTAAATCTTCAAAACAAGTTTTAATATGTGGAGACTTTAATGTTGACATCTTAGTGGATACCTGTAATCGTTGTAGGTTACTTAATTTATTTCAATGTTTTGATATGATCAATGTATTTAACGAACCTACCAGGATAACTGCAACTTCGGCTACCGGTGTTGATAATATTTTTACTAACTACAGTTGTAATATCTTAGAAAAATCTATAATAAATCGCTTAAAGTCTGACCATAGTGGGCAAATTATATCTGTCCCTAACTATATGCAGGAAAAAAATGATTATATCAAGTACAGGCCTTTCACTTCGAATAAAATAAAGCGATTTCAATCAAAAATATCATCAAAGATATTGCAATTCGACAAAAGTCGCGGTAGCTCAGATGAACTTTTTAATGCCCTCTTTGGAATGATTGGTTGTGAGTTTAATAAGACTTTTAATATTATAGAAAAAAAAGTGTTCAAAAATCTTAGGTTTAGCGAATGGGCCACTAATGGCATCTATAAGAGTAGGAATAAGTTATTTGATCTGTATGCAGAAAAACAATATAATCAGTCCCCCACTTTTCTTGAATATGTAAAAAAATATTCAAAAACGTTTAGAAGTGTCTGCACACAGGCCAAATCTCTTCATATTAAAAGTAAAATAATTAATTCCAAAAATAAAATAAAAACAACCTGGAATGTTATTGGAAATGAAACAGGTAGACGTAAAATGCAAAATTCTTCCATAGAGCTTAAAATTGGGAATGAACTTATTAATTCTGATACAGCAGTAGCTAGTGCTTTTGAGCATTTCTTTCAGAATATACCCATTTCTACCACTGGCTCAATAAATTCATCCCCAATGGAAGCTTTTAATGTTTTGAAGGACAGCGTCACGGAGTGCAGTGTTAATTTTAACTTTGAACACATTTCCCCATACGATATCGTCAAAACTTTTAAAACATTAAATATTAAAAAAACAACTGATCTGTGGGGAATGTCCGTAAAATTAATTAATAATATTATTGATATTATCGCCCCGATTATGGCCAAGATCTTTAACAAATCTGTAGACACAGGGATATTTCCCAATTTAATGAAACATAGTAAATTGATCCCACTTTTTAAGTCCGGTGATAAGAGCGACCCTCAGAACTATAGACCCATTTCGGTCTTGCCAACTCTAAGCAAGATTTTTGAGAAAATCATTTTAAAGCAGCTGCTCCAGCATTTTAATTTAAATAATTTACTTCATCCTGAGCAGTATGGGTTTACTAAGGGTCGGTCTACAACGGATGCGGGTGTGAAGTTGTTGAAGCATGTCTACGATGCGTGGGAGAACTCACAAAATGCCATAGGGGTATTTTGTGACTTGTCCAAAGCATTTGATTGCGTTCAACACGAAATTTTATTGCTAAAGTTTGGCTATTATGGCATTAAAGACAATGCACTTCGTCTCGTTGCATCGTATCTTCACAGCCGGATTCAAAGAGTGTGCATTAATGATGTGCAGTCATCCGGAACGGCCTTAGTTATGGGTGTGCCTCAAGGATCAATCCTTGGTCCGTTTCTGTTTTTAGTTTATATAAATGATTTGCCATATTTTATTCATAATATTTGCGATATTGTACTGTTTGCGGATGATACATCATTAATTTTTAAAGTAAATAGGCATGACAATAATATTGACGAAGTAAACAGGGGTTTATCGCAAGTAGCTCATTGGTTCAGGCTAAATAACTTGGTACTGAACTCGAATAAAACTAAATGTATTGAATTTGCATTACCTAATGCTGCAAAAACAGCAAATGGACTCTCTTTAAATAATGTACCACTAAAAACAGAAAATTCAACTGTATTTTTGGGAGTATCCTTGGATACAAAACTCCAATGGAGCACACACATAACAACTCTTGCAGGGAAACTGAGTTCAGCGGCCTACGCTGTTCGAAAGATAAGACAATTCACAGACGTCGAAACAGCAAAACTTGTTTATTTTGCCTACTTCCATAGCATTATGTCTTATGGAATATTGCTATGGGGTAAATGCGCGGATAGTGAAAAAATTTTTGTTTTACAAAAAAGAGCTATACGTGGCATTTATAATTTAAGACCGCGTGATTCCCTGCGAGAGAAGTTTAAGGAAACAGGTATTCTTACATTTGCTTCACAGTATATTTTAAGCAATTTAATTTATGTACATAAAAATATAAAAAATTATAAAACGATAGGTGATGTATACAATAGACAAAGCAGGAACCGACATAAGCTTGCGGTTCCTGCTTTGCGCCTTGCAAAAGTGCGTAACTCGTTTGTGGGTTTTGGTATAAGATTCTATAATAAAATTCCGCAATCAATTTCAGCACTGCCATTACAGCAGTTTAAAAACACTGTTAAAAAGAGGCTGATACAGAAAGCCTACTATACTCTTGAGGATTATTTGGAAGATAAGAATGTGTGGATATAGCTCTCTTTGAACCTGTACAAGACAGTAACGACTTAATGTTAATAATATTAAGAATTATATTTTTTTAAAAGAGCAACCGCCGAGTTTCTTGCTGGCTCTTCTCGGTAGGAACAGCTTTCCGAACCAGCAGTAGAGTTGACGATTCAAAAGCACTTGTTTACAAGTTTATTTGAATAAAGAATATTTTGAATTTGAATTTGAATTTATGTTTTTATCTTCCATTCTTTTCTATCAATGGCTACCAAACTTTTTATTGTCTTCCTCTAGTCATATATTCACATTCATAATTAAAACTCTTTTGGTCACATGATTGTCATCCCTCCCCATTATATGTCCACCTTAATCTCCCACTTCTCGTCTTTTCTATAATGGCGCTACTTTCAGACTTCCCCTTATGTACTCATTTCGTATTCTATCAAATCTTGATACATCACACATCTTAACACTCTCATCTCATTTGCATGCACCTTCCTTTCTTTAGATCAAGAACAGTGATCGACAACCTGCGGTTCTTTCGAAGGACAGTACTGGCTTTCCAGTTCCGTAACCAAAAAATGTATATAACAAATTTTACACCAATAATGATGTAAGAATGCTAGAATATGATTTGTGATAAAAATATTTTTGTATTTACATAGGTACGAATAAATACTATTTCTTAAATTTATTTGTTCCAAATCAGATATCAATTTTATAATGTAAACCGATATTATATTATAACAAAAAAATATTTTTAAAATGTTGTTTTTTTTTAAATTGTCACATGTCGTAAAAGGTTGCGCCAACTCCTGATCTAGAAGAATGGTCTGGATTTTGTTGCGAAATATGTAAAACTAGCAATCGCCAGCGGCTCCGCCCGCGTAGAAAAATTAAAACCGTAATATAGTAGTTTGATAACCATAAAAATGGTTACAGTGAAAGCTTAAAAGCTAGACATATGCTATCGCTTTTATTTAGAACTTTAAGAGGGGAACAATTTTGTAATACATGATTTTTTTAATAACTTTCGCCGTTTACTCAGCGCACGCAAGGAAAGCTTTTAAATTTTGCCGTTTTCGTAATATTTTTTATTGCTGCGCCTCTCCTATTTATCCTAGCGTGATGTTATAAAATCTATAGCCTTCTTCGATAAATGGACTATCTTACACTCAAATAATTTTTCAAATCGGTCTAGTAGCTCCTGAGCGCGTTCAAACAATCAAACAAACCAACTCTTCAGCTTTATATACATATTAGTATGGATTACAAGTTTATTAGAGACTAGCGGCCTACCCTGCTTCGCACGGGTATAAAATATATAGCCTATGTCACTCAGTGAAAAAAATGATTAAAATCGATGCAGTAGTTTTAATTTATTCATTACTGCCCGTGGCCCGCACGCGTTAAATTTGAAGAAATACAATTCCCCTCTCCCTATACCAAGAAGATTTCCTGCTATATCTAATATCTAAATTCATATACTACATATTTACATTTTACATTTTTCCCTACATATTTTATGTTTACAATTAATTACAGAATGTCTTTATATACAACATTCATAGCTTTGTTATCATTAGACAATACAAACATGTTTTCTTTAGAGGTTACTCTTAAAAGAGCAACATTTAGTTGGGGGTCCGATCGCTGCTAAATTCGAAGTGCTATAGGGCGAAGCGCGGCCTCCTCTCGCGGGATTTTAAAACTGTGATATCTTCGAAAATGTTCATTTAAATTACATGCTGTAAACGGCCATATTGATTTATATTAAATCAACAATGTATTTAAGGTACTTAATTGGATAAGGATTCATGCTATATTGTATAAAAATTGCTTCGAAAATAAGGCATTATTTTTCGTAAAAAGTAAATGACAAAAAATGCTATTGTGGGTTATCCATAAGTAATAGACATATACCATCGCGGACTTTTCTGTAGACCTTTTCAATGTGTACAAATACTTAGTACATCATTTTGATAAATCTCGTAGGGATTAGCCTACGTTTGCAATGGGTGCGGAAAAAAAAGTAATTATTTACGACATCACATTAGAAATCTCAAAAATTACAATATTTCTCTACTCCATATTAAATGTTATTATACATATAAACCTTTCTCTTAAATCACTCTATCTATTAAAAAACCGCATCAAAATCTATTGCGTAGTTTTAAAGATTTAAGTAGTCATAGGGATACAGGGACAAACAAAGAATGTGATTTTGTTTTATACTATGTAGTGATAATCCTTATAGCATGATTCAGTATTCACGCGCGATGGCTTATTATTAGCGTATTTCATGTATAACTTTGGTGTTTCTATACCGATTTCAATGATTGTTTTTTTTATACAATGGTTAATACTATTCACTTTTTTATTTAGGGATGACTGAGAGTTATATAAACGTAAGAGTAGACAAATATAACCAGAAAGCTTCGAACTGCTAAGCTATCGGGGGTTACACGTGTTATTGTGAGTCAACCATAAAAGATAGGCATATGCTGTGGTGGGATATTTTTTATATAATTTTAAGGAGAACATTTCCGTCATACATGATTTCTGTGTAGCTTTCACCATCAAGGTTGCACACGCGACGGAAGCTTAAAAAATGGAGTAACTTCTCCCGTTTTACCGACATTTACCTTCACTGCTCTGCTCCTATTGATTGCAGCGTGATGAAAAGTATACTATAACCAGCCCAGGAGTATGAAAAAAAATTGTACCGAGTTTCGTTAAAATCCGTCGAGTAGTTTTTGTTTCTATAACGGTTATACAGACAGACAGACAGACAGACAGACAGACAGACAGACAAAATTTTTACTGATTGCATTTTTGGCATCAGTATCGATCCCTAATCACCCCCTGATAGTTATTTTGGAAATATATTCCAGTTACAGAATTGACCTCTCTACAGATTTATCTATCTATACTTATAATAAATCTGTAGAGAGGTCAATTCTGTAACTGGAATATATTTCCAAAATAACTATGAGGGGGTGATTAGGGATCGATACTGATGCCAAAAATGCAATCAGTAAAAGTTTTGTCTGTCTGTCTGTCTGTCTGTCTGTCTGTCTGTCTGTCTGTATAACCGTTATAGAAACAAAAACTACTCGACGGATTTTAACGAAACTCGGTACAATTTTTTTTCATACTCCTGAGCTGGTTATAGTATACTTTTCATCACGCTACAATCAATAGGAGCAGACCAGGAACGGAAATGTCGGGAAAACGGGAGAAGTTACTCCATTTTTTAAGCTTCCGTCGCGTGTGCAACCTTGATAGTTAAAGCTACACAGAAATCATGTATGACGGAAATGTTCTCCTTAAAATTATATAAAAAATATCCCACAACAGCATATGTCTATCTTTTATGGTTGACTCACAATAACACGTGTAACTCCCGATAGCTTAGCAGTTCGAAGCTTTCTGGTTATATTTGTCTACTCCTACGTTTATATCACTCTCAGTCATCCCTAAATAAAAAAGTGAATAGTATTAACCATTGTATAAAAAAAGAATCATTGAAATCGGTATAGAAACATTAAAGTTATACATGAAATACGCCAATAACAAGCCATCGCGTGTGAATACTGAATCAGGCTATAAGGATTATCACTACATAGTATAAAACTCCGCCATTTTTTTTCCTCCGCCAAATTTAACTCCGCCATTGCCGGTCCCAAGCCCGGATGAAAAAGGAGGAGGGTTGGTTAGGAAGTGACAAAGACCAACCGTAAAACAGTCAACGCCGAGCATCAGGCGGCGGGAAATAACCTGTTACTTCGCAACCTACCCATGGATGCGAGCGGCTTCCAGTGACCCTGAGGTACTAAATCGCCTCAAAAAGACTGGCGCAGAAGGATCTGGGAACCCACTGCGTCTATTTTCCCAAGAAAACCTCAACATGGAAAACGTAGATATGGATATGAGTATGTTTTGCGACCCGACTAACGCTCGGCGCCGCTCAGTTGCCAGGCTGAGCGATGTGAAATTGGCTACTGGTACTCCTGAAGGGGACAGCCACCAGGACCCTGACGGCAATAATGCTACTGGTGTGATAAACACAGACCTTAAGCAAGAGAAGATCTCAATACGAGCAAACCATCGTATTGCTACCTGGAATATCAGAGGAGCTCTAAAATCAGGGAAATTGAGCATAGTGGAACGAGAGATGACTAACCACCATATAACCATACTGGGTATTAGTGAGACTCATCTACGAGGAAATGGACACTTCAGGACCGCATCCGGCAACACTTTGTACTTCTCTGGCGCTGAAGACTCCAGTCATCATGGAGTAGGATTACTCGTACCAGCTGCTATCAACAAATTTGTACTTGGTTACGAGCCAGTGTCAGAACGAATTATCACCATGCGACTCAACACCAAACCTTGCCTCTTGAACATTATCCAAATATACGCCCCAACCCTGCAATCGTCGGAGGAGGAAATAGACAGTTTCTATGGTACTCTCGAATCTGTCTTAGATAAAATTCCCAACCGGGAAATCACAATGATACTTGGTGACTGGAACGCTAAAGTCGGCGAAACAGCTGCAGAGGATCATATCCGAGGAGTCGTAGGAAAATACGGCCTTGGTGTCCGTAATGAACGTGGCTCTAGACTCATCGAATTCTGCATCAGTAGAAAATTGACTTTACTGAACACCTGTTTCCAACATCACCCGAGACGACTTTATACTTGGAGATCGCCAGGCGATAGGCACCGTAATCAAATAGACTACATCATCATTAACACCCGCTGGCGATCTTCGGTGACAAACACCAAAACGTTTCCCGGTGCAGAATGCGGATCAGACCACAATCTCCTTCTTTCTAACTTCAACATCAAGCTGAAAGGACCAAAAAAGTCTCCCTTACAAAAACCACGGAACTTGGAACCCCAAGATAGAGAGGCTTTCAGAGACCTACTCGAAAACAAGCTGAGTACCACACCACTCTTGGACAACAAAGACTCAAATGCCCAGTGGGAATATCTCAAGAGCAACATAAATGTAACCTTGGATACTATAAGGCAGTCACGGCAAATTGTCCGAAAGAAAAGCATGTGGATCTCAGAAGAAACCTGGAAGCTGATTGAGCACAGTAAAATTGTTAAAGCACAAGGTGAAACAGATAAATATGCGAAGATCTGCAAAGATATTCAGAAAAAATGCCGCCAGGACAAGAACTGCTTTATTGAATCCATATGTACTGACATCGAAAAGCACGCCTTAAAGCTGCAGACATCAGATCTTTTTAAAAAGGTTCATCTGCTGTCTAAGAAGTTTAAACCTAAGACCTGGGTAATAGAGGATGCTAATGGGCAGGCACTAAATGACCTGATCGAGATCGCGGAAAGGTGGCGCCAATATTGCGAACAACTGTACACGAGCATAACAAATTCATCGCAACCCATTTTAAATCACATACAGCCTAAGAACGTAAATCATGAACCACCCATATTAAAATCTGAAGTCGAAGCAGCTCTGAACAGCCTCAAAACTAAGAAAGCTCCGGGTCCTGACCAAATAACAGCGGAAATATTAAGGACAATGGGTAATCGTGCCATCGATTTGCTACACAAAATTGTCAACACTATTTGGCAAACTGGAGTGTGGCCCAAAGACTGGACCGAATCGGTGATACTCCCACTTCACAAAAAGGGCTCAACGAGGAGGTGCGACAATTACAGAACCCTTGCCTTAGTATCCCATGCCAGCAAAGTACTGCTCTATATTTTAAATCACCGAATCCGCAATTATCTGGACTGGCAAATACCGCAAGAGCAGGCGGGTTTTGTAAAGGGTAGGGGAACCCGAGAGCAAATACTCAACGTCAGGCAAGTCACCGAGAAAGCCTACGAACACAACGTACCCGTCATTATGTGTTTTGTGGACTACTCAAAGGCATTCGACTGTGTAAACTGGAACTGGCTTTGGAAAGTTCTTACAGAGCTAGGAGTACCTGAACACCTGGTATTCCTTATACAAAGCCTTTACCAAAATAACCAAGGCACAGTTAGAGTAGATAACATAAACTCAAAACCATTTCATTTCAGACAGGGAGTACGTCAAGGCTGCATACTATCTCCCATCTTGTTCAATATATATGGTGAATACATCATGCGACGCACCTTAGAGGACTGGACAGGTGGCGTAAACATTGGTGGTGTCAAAATTACCAATTTGCGATACGCGGATGACACCACACTGTTTACAACGAGCGAAGCTGAGATGTCCGCTCTTTTGAATCACATGGAGGCCATCAGCAAGGAAATGGGCTTATGTATGAACAGGTCGAAAACTAAGATCATGGTTGTGGACAGAGCTCACAAATTAAATCTAACTGGCGTGCTTGATGTTGAACTAGTTGAGAATTTTATTTATCTGGGTTCCAGCATTACTAACAATGGCTCCACAGAGTTAGAAATCCGAAGACGCATTGGCATGGCAAAGTCAGCAATGTCACAGCTGCAGAAAATATGGCGGGACCGCAACATTTCGCGTAAAACCAAAATTCTTCTGGTACGCACACTCGTGTTCTCCATTTTTCTGTATGCTTCTGAGACATGGACTGTCAAGTCTGCTGACAGGAAACGCATTGATGCCTTTGAGATGTGGTGCTGGCGTAAAATGTTGGGCGTATCTTGGACTGAGCACCGGACCAATGCATCGATACTCAAAGCTATAGGAGTAACCACCAGGCTCTCAACTACGTGTCTCCGCAGAGTCCTTGAATTTTTCGGACATATCGCTAGGAAGACTGGAGACAACCTGGAAAAGCTAATGATCACTGGTTCGGTAGAAGGAAAAAGAGCAAGAGGCCGCAGTCCAACTCGATGGTCCGACCAGATCACTCATTCACTCTCCATTCAAGTCCACGAAGCCTTAAAAGCAGCAAGTGATCGCAAAACCTGGCGATCAGTGATCCGTAAAAAAGTGATCCTTGGAAAAGGTCACGACCCTCAGCACTGAGGAAAACGACGCAAGGAGGAGTATAAAACAAAGTCACATTCTTTGTTTGTCCCTATATCCCTATGTATGCTTAAATCTTTAAAACTACGCAACAGATTTTGATGCGGTTTTTTAATAGATAGAGTGATTCAAGAGGAAGGTTTATATGTATAATAACATTCAATATGGAGTAGAGAAATACTGTAATTTTTGAGGTTTCTAATGTGATGTCGTAAATAATTACTTTTTTTCCGCTTACATTGCGAATACAGGCTAAACCCTACGAGATTTATCAAAATGATGTACTAAGTATTTGTACACATTGAAAAGATCTGTTTTTATACAATATAGCATTAATCCTTATCCAATTAAGAACCTTAAATACATTATTGATTTAATATAGATCAATATGGCCGTTTACAGCATGTAATTTAAATGAACATTTTCGAAGATATCACAGATTTCAAATCCCGCGAGGAGGCCGCGCTTCGACCTATAGCACTTCGAATTTAGCAGCGATCGGACGCGCAACTAAATGTCGCTCTTTTAAGAGTAACCTCTAAAAAAAAACATGTATGTATTGTCTAATGATAACAAAGCTATGAATGTTGTATATAAAGACATTCTGTAATTAATTTTAAACATAAAATATATAGGGAAAAATGTAAAATGTAAATATGTAGTATATGAATTTAGATATTAGATATAGCAGGAAATCTTCTTGGTATAGGGAGAGGGGAATTGTTTTTCTTCAAATTTAACGCGTGCGGGCCACGGGCAGTAATGAATACCTAAATTAAAACTACTGGATCGATTTTAATCATTTTTTTCACTGAGTGACATAGGCTATATATTTTATACCCGTGCGAAGCAGGGTAGGCCGCTAGTTATAAGTATAGATGACTAGCTTCTTTCTGACGTGGGTTTCATTATCGATAGAAGTTGTGACATCACTAAGTTTTCAACTATAAAGTTCCTGCTTGCCTCACGCCAGTTGATTTCTGCTGTTAATAATTATTATGCATCTTATAATTAATGTTTTTTATTTCCTTTGTTATTTCTTAGAATTATTAAAACGTGCAGAAATTGCAGAATAAATTCTAAATGTTATACAATATAAGGTATATTCTTTACTTCGTATAACCTTTTCTAGAATAGAAGTATAAATGTGTTGTTTTAATCTTACGAGCACATATTTAAGTATTCCTGATTTACTTTTTAAATCCATATTAGCATTGTAAATGCGAAAGTCTGTCTGTGTATTGCGCTTTCAATGCTTATTCGCTGGAGCGTTTAAAAAAATTTCTTTATACCTATTTAAAGCTTATATACCGGGCGAACAACAGGCCGTTCTAGTTTTTTATATATTATATAAAAAACTAGCTCTCCGGTCACGCGTTGCTGTGGCTCAGTCTGGTTTCAAATTCCTCTGGAAACAGAACTTAACAGTTCAATAAAATGCTCCGATCGCCTCCAAACTTATCTTTCGTGGGTCGTTCTAAAGATTGTCTTAAAATACCATTAAAATCGGTCCAGCCTTTTCGTAGTCTATAAAGGACATACAGACAAACATTCATTTTTATACATTAATGATTTCTTGTTTTTATCTATGTAGATAGATATCATCTATGTATATTATGCTTTAGAGGCTAAGTCGCTAGAGAAATATTAATGAAATTTGATACAATCCAAACATTTTTACATACCCAACTATACATACGCGTACATACAAATAAATATTTATTCAAGTTGAGTTGAAGAGCGTATACAGTAACAGAAAACACCTACGCCTTTGAACTTAGTTCGTCACCGATCTTGCAACATTATTTTTCCCTCATACTGTAAACTAACTCAAAGGATATTTCTATTACAGGTTTAATTATCTACGTGTCAGTAAAATCAATATACCTATGTTTTGTTATTAACGTTATTGTATAATTTGTTACCTTACCAAAATTGTTAAAATATCACGAAGCCGAAGTGACCATTAAAAGAGCTCATAGAACGAAAAACTGATATGCGTTTGGTTTCTAGCGTTCATTGATAAGAAAGTATATTTTACATAGAAAAAAAAATTGTTTATTTATTATATGTATATATCTTCGTTTGATGCGTTCCTAGTAAAAGCAAAGTCGTTTACTAGAACTAAAAAGCACACAAGCGTTGCACTTATGCGAAGCACACTAATGCATGTATAGCGTTTCATGTTTGTATGAGTACTCCAAGGGGATGGGGTAGCTGACACATTTAAGTCCGTAGAAGACGCGAATATAACGCCTCTGCCGTTATGCTCTCCTGGTACCAGTTGTTATGATAAAAACGTGACGTAAAAGGGACATGTCATACTAAATCTTCCTGGTAGATGGATAGATAGATTGATCGTTTAGTCCATCCCATATATTAGGATAAGAATGAATCCAACATCACGTTACCGATAAACTCAGGAAAACTACTGACTGTAATCATCCTCCTGCCCTTATCTCAGTCTAAATGGGGTTGGCAGTTGGCATACGTTATAAAATATGTTGTTGTCACATGATTTGGCTTCGTAGGTATTTTGCGCCCGGCCGCCTGCTTGGAGTCAATTTACCTTAGTCGTCTTTTACGACACCTTGTTAAAAAGAGGGTGGTCTATTCTACTCAGCCGGATACCACACGGCGGTTCAACTTACCTTAGTCGCCTTTTACGACACCTCGGTAAGAAATGAGGGTAGTAAGTACTATTCTATTCAGCCGGATACCACACGGCGTTCACAAGTTTCTTTATGTAACATACATTTGTTGAGATGTTATTTACTTTACCTGGTTTCGTATGCATGCATTTAAGTACCATCAGTATGTGTACAACCAGAGAAAATGGCGAAAGGCAGATTTGAATCTCCTTCCCCATACAATTCAATTTTTTTGTCATTCACCTCCCACAACTATAAACATGGAGTACTAGGCGATCATAACATCCGAACAGCACTGGCAAAAAGTTACCAAGCGCTTAATGACAACAATGGACGACTAACTCAAAACACCCGTTACCAGGAAAATATGAACGGTGAGTCGGTTCGGTTATTCAAGGGAATAGGGAAAATACTGTCCTTTAAGTTATTCTACTATTGATACATATATAAAATTGATATTTTCAAGGATTGATGTTTGCGATGGAAACATCAAATACTGCAACCAAATTCAGATAAGAGTAGTAGTATTTTTTCATATTCACGCTTTTTTCTCATTTATTTTCATTTTTATTTTTAATTTATTATTTAGAATTATTTTTTATTTTTATCTGAAATGTGTTTATTTTTTGTTATGAAGTTTATGAATGTTGTTTCACTCCTTTTATTCGTAACTAGGCTAGCTTTAAAAAAAAAATTATTGACCTGTATTTTGTGTATGCTTTGCCTATTAACTGTTGGCGTGCCGATTAATAAATAAATAAATTGTTCGCGCTTATTGCGTGCCTTCGATAGCTGCGGTTGGTGAGCATAGGTAGGATAGGCAGATAACCGGCAATTTCTCCACCCCGAATAATCAAGGATACTGACCTTTGACTTACAGGCTTCTTCTTAAGTTATGGCGTCCACGCCGCTCCGGCCGGAGTATAACCACAAAAAACTTAATCCACCTATATTCCCCTCGGTGGAAAAAATTACCCGAACAACTATAATGCTAAAGGGGTTCACTAAATACAGTTCGGACAAAAGGTAATAACTATACGAAACCTAATGCTGAAAGATATTCAGTTATTTATTTACTCATGAGAATCTTTATGGAAATTAATAATAAGCCCTTTTTATAAATTATCTTTATTACTCTCACAGTAAAAATGAAAAACTAAACTATTTTTTTAAAGTTTACTAGTAATTTGGGTTACAAATTACTAGTAAACTTGTTAACCCCTACAGTTAAGCTTAATGCTTGTATTAGGAGTGGGTTCACGTCGGTAGTATATTGCCCGGGATTCGAACCCAATTTTTATCTATTTCATATCCTTATAATTATTTAATTTAATTTTTATAATTTAACAAACACAGTTGCTACTTACTAAGTTCATGCGTGTCAAAGAGACAGTAAAAATTAAAATTGCTATTATCAATTCCATACTTTGCGGGTATTATTCATTTATTGACTTTAAATAGTGTCTAAAGTTCCTAATAATATTTTAAATTTGAGATTTCAGTATTAAGTTGCGAGCAGAACCTAGTGTTATATAATTATTATTAAAAACCACCATGTCAGAGGCATATTTATTCTGGCAAAAGAAACATATTTTATTAATTATTTTATAAATCGTAATAAAACTTTTTAATTTTTTATTTTTGACCTGTACGTAATGTTTGTAATAAGAATTTTTTGGTTTCAGTTTTATAATCTTTATATTATAGTATCAGTCAGAGTAGATAAGTAGATAGAAGTAGGCTTTAGTTAGTTTTTTTTGTCAGTCATCTCCAACAACTATAAACATTGAGCACTAGGCCATCATGACATCCGAACAGCCTTCGCAGAAGTTGGCCAAGCTCTTGTCAATAATGGATGACTAAATCAAAACACCTGTTACCAGGAAAATATGAACAGTGAGCCGTTTTAAACTCGTATTGATTTAATATAATGAAATGGGAAAATACTGCCCCTACCACTTAATTCATTCTACGATATCGCTTCAAGAGCCAGATTAGGTATGTATTTAGTTTCATGTTATGGTAATTTAATCTAATTTTGAATTTCATATGATTTTTAATAACGTATTCTATAAAATGGCAAACCTAAACTAATTAGAGAAATCAGAATTGTAGTTTAAAAAGTTTATCAGTACTTAAAAGAAAATTTAGATACTATTAAAAACGTACCTGTTCGGGAAAGTTGTATAGTTTATGTCACTATACCTGTTGATAGTGAAATAAGAATGAAATTCTTTATTTCCAATATACTTATGGACATCTGGTACTCGCTGTTATGGTTATCGACAGGTGACTCAAACAACCAACAAATCCACCCCCTCCCTGGTTATTTACCGTACACACCACAGCCAAGCAATTTCAAACCTTAAGTTTCAAACAGCTAGCCTTTTCTGATTGAATTAGAGTGAGTGCGATAAATGGGTCTCTTAAATATTTATGATCTCCTATTACTCGTTGTTATGGTTACCTATCAGTGGTTTCCCAGAGTGAAAATGCCCTTAACTAAATTATAGTGCCCTAGTGAGCAACAAGGAGCCGTTGCTCACAAGCACACTCCTCGATGCTTTGATCCGTTCAATGTGCTTTATCATAGATATTTAGTGGCCCGCTCCGGCTTCGCACGGGTATAAAATATATAGCCTATGTCACTCAGTGAAAATCATTAAAATCTATCCAGTAGTTTTGTTTTATTAATTACTGCCCGTGGCCCGCACGCGTAAAATTTAGGGAAAAACAATCCCCATTTCCCTATACCATAAAGATTTCCTGCAATTTAATCTATGTAATTTGGAATATCTAAATTCATATACCACCATTTTACTTATTTACTTTTACATTTTTCCCTATGTATTTTATTTTTACAATTCATTACAGAATGTCTTCGTATAACATTCACAGCATTCTTGTCCATTACACAATACAAACATGTTTTCTTTAGAGGTTACTCTTGAAAGAGCGTATTCCATGTAATGTAATATGTATTCTATGTCATAGTCGTTTTTGTTATACCACGTTTTAGAGTGACTTGACGGAAACGCGATCGAATGGGATAAAAGGTATCCTACGTCTGTCTCCTGGTACTAAGCAACCTCTCCACTAATTTTAAAAAGCCAAAATCGTTCATACGTTCTTGAGTTATAAATAGTGTAACTAACACCAATTTCTTTTAATATATAGATATCGGTTACGCCATGCATATGGATGAGCAAATACATTAAAGTAGATAACTTTTTTTCTCAAACATTCATTCATTCAAATGGCATTTACTGAAAACAGTGTTAAAGAATTAGAAAGGAAAATAAACTTACTTAAACTATTTTTTTCCAAATTGCAAAACGGACCAACGATTTTTGTGTCGTATTCAAAACATGCGGTACCAGGAATACATAATCGAAACGAAACGGAAATCCATTTTCCAGTATCTTCGTTGTCAATCTGCAGGAATATCGTCGCGCGCATGGAGGTTGTCCCTAACAGGTTGTTGACTCCATTTTCCAGCCACGCCCAAATAGACCTCGTTGAACCCGAAGTACGTTTCACATCAGCCAAAAATATTTTTCTTCTTTATAGTTATTATAATTGTGGAATTTTATTAACTTAACCACAATTTTTCACCTTATATTAACCTACTCGTTTGAATTTGACCTTGCGAGGCCATATGACTATGCGTTCTTTCCTGCCATCGCAATTTTTTTTTACTTATTATGTCATTTCGTCTATATCTGAATTATAGATTTTTATGATGATCTGGAGTCTTTTTTACAGTTATTTCAAATACATGAGAATCGTTATATATTATCGAATATAGCCCTGTACGATATTTCACGATTTATGATTTACGTGTAGACCGATGTACGGGTTAGTATAGTATTTATTGTTTAGTGTAGAGTTTGGTGCGCGTAACGTACTCGTAACAGGTTCAGCTGAACAAGTGATCTAATAAAAATGACAAAATTGTGTGCCAGTTTATGTACAACTACCATATAAAAAATACTCAGCTTAGAATCTATGCAATCCTAGTAGCAGAGGTCGCGGTGCGGGGAGATTTTTCCGCGAAAACTGGAATTTGGTCAAGTGTGAGCTTATTTATTATTCCTACTAGCTTTTACCCGCGCAACTTCGTTCGCGTGGACTGTAGTCGTGAAATTAAAATTAGCTTCTGTAAATCTCCAACCAACCCTGCAAATATCTCCATCACAAAAATCAGATCACGATCCGGGAACAATCAGAGGGATTTACCGTTTTATCAAGAGCATAATTTGATAATTTTAGTGAATAACCCGTACTTACATAAAATATGTATTAAAATAGCACAGTAAAAGGAGTACAAAAACTTCATACACTTAAAAAAATTCATAATGTTTTTCTGGTATTAAATATCTCTATAAATATTATAAACTTTTAAAGCGAACGTGCTAGTAAACGTATTTAATAAAAACATTTATACGTAACATATCAATTGTCAAATTGTTTTTTTTAATTACCTACACGTACGGCGCTGGATTCCAAGTTAGTATAAATACGAAAACAGACAGACAGACAGACAGACAGACTTTCACATTTATAATATTAGTAAGGATTTCTGCTGATAACAGACGAGGAAATCTTTAACAACAATCAAAGGCATGTATGTTCACTGATTAAAGAAGGTCATGCCATATTTGCTCTAACGGATATTGTTTCTAAATAAAAGAACTAAATTCTATTTAGTAATTACTAGCGAACCGCCCCGACTTCACAAAATAGAGTTGTTATTATAATTAAAGTAGGGGAGCCAAAGGCAAGTTTTGTGATAAACATGGGAGACAGATAAAATCACCCTCATTTGCTTTCCCTTTATTGTAATTTGCCACATTTTAGGATGGCTTTTTTATTCTAAGTTAAAAACTCTATGCTTCTCTATGCTAACTTATGGCCCACTTTCAAGTGACTAAACAATATTTATTATTATATAAAAGACTTGTGGTACATGCGACTTGTTCGCGGCTACTTAAGCGTTTAAAAACCCTAAGCAATGCACTATTTTTACTCTGTCCCCTAAGAAAAACGGTTCTTTTTCCATTCTAGTAAATGTTATGCCCGCCGCGATGTATAAGTAAATGTACCAAATTGTACAGCGGATTAGCGAATTATAATCTTTCAGTACGGTGAAATTTAGGCGCCAAATATTCTGCTCATCATCTTGTAAAATGGCGATCTCATTGTAAACAAATATTGAATGATAAAGATAACGACGTTACTATCCCACTACTGGGCATAGGCCTTCTCTCTCCAGTTTTGAAGGTTTGGAGGTAAGACCTACCACGTACCTCAAGTGTACATTGTGCCTACCTACCATACCTACATCTCCCTAGAATTCTCTTGAGATATGCAGGTTTCCTCACGATGTTTTCAGCATGTTGGGAGTTTTTGGAGGGAAAAATCGATCTAGCTAGGTTTCATTTAAAAAAATATATTGTTTTATACCTGTTTTTGGGCATTAAAAACATGCTAAAATCTAAAGTTGAATGCAAATAATATTTAAGATGTCAAATGCAAATCTGTGAGAACCTTAATAGTAACGGGCAAACTAAAAAAGCTCAAAACCTGGGATCGATTCCAACATGTCACCCAGCGCTTTCTTTGTCTTTTTATTTTTTTACCTTCATTCTTTTCGAAAAAATTACCGCGCAAGGCTTTGTCACTCAGGTACTAAGTTTAGACAAAAAAATCTCATTGGTGCCTACTCTGGTCTTGAACCTGTGACCCTTCGAAAGAGTCGCACGGTCTCATCGTTAAGCTATTACAGCCTTGTGGAAAATAGAATAAATTATTGAACTACGTAAAACAATAAAAAAGTAAATTTAACTAGACAATAACACAAAAACTCAATAAAAACAAAAACAATTTTAAATTATTATCTACATGGACAAAACTTGATAATATTTAAGAAACTTGTTTTAAAATACCTCCTATATCTTGTAAATTCCAAAAATTCGCAGCGTGGCATTCATGGTAATGAAATAAATGAAGGACGTTCAATTTTTGAGTTCAATTGATGTCAGCGAGGTTAAATGGCTGGAATCGAATGAATGATAGAAAAAAAACAAGCAAATTACTTATTTCGGAATATTCTGGAATTGAATATTTATGAGTAAGCCTTTGTTTAATATTATTTTTTCTTTGCGACTATAATATTGTGGATCTCTGTATCGATATAAAAAAGACTATGCTGCTTTCCAGTCTGTATATCATCATTCTCCTGCTCTTATCCCACTCTAAGTGGGGTCGCTACAACATGTTATAAACATGCTGTCACATGATATGGCTAGGTATTACGGCCGCCTGCCTGACGTCAACTTACCTTAGTCGTATTTTACGACACCTCTGTAAAAAATGAGGGTGGTTTATTCTACTCAGCTGAATACCACGCAGCATATCTTTTATATCGATAATATATATATATATATTTTTTTTTTAAATACATACTTAAATACAAATATACACCCAGGCTCAAAGGCCAACAAATTCATTTATAGAAAATGTTGGCCCTCGGTGGGAATTAAACCCGCGACCCGCGGAGCTGAAGGCAGGATTACTATCCACTGCGCCAATGACCTAGTCATTATATTTTAAACTATTTATTTGATTCATATAACATAGCATAACATGCTATCGCAGACTTTATATCTCTGCATTGTTTACTTATATACTTTGTATCTCCGTGGGTTTAGGCGGCGCACGCAAGTGAAGCTATACAGCTATGCCACCTCTTCAACATAATTTACATTAAGCCGTAATGTATTATTAAATTATTAATCTAAATCATCCGGAAGTTTTGCACTATCTTTCAGCAAAAACTTTACAAAAATCCGTTTAGTAGATTTAGAAAAAATCGATCACATACAGACAGACGGCTTTTGGGGACTTTGTTTTATAATATGAATGTATAGGAGATTTATAGAGATATAGAGCACTTTAATTCGAAAATGTTCGTCCTTGGCGGGAATCGAACTCGCAACCTGCGGAGCTTAGGGCAGAGTCAGTCAACGCCAACGATTCTATTAACATAATAGTATAACTTATATTTCACAAAAAGAACACCAAAAAAATAATTATAAATTAAAATAATAATAATTTAAAGAATAACTTCAGTTAATTATATAAACATATCAAAATTAATTAAAATAAATTAAAATCTTGGTATATTATATCATACATATTCATTCCACTTTTTATTATATTTTATACAATTTTAAGTGGTAACAAAAAGACACCGAACCCATGTCTACGGCGTCATAAAATTATTCCGTCGGTTCCTATAAATAATGTATAGCACCGCTGGAAAATTTATGGAAACATATCTATGTGTGCATTCCGTGCACCTGTCAGAGTGTGGGTGGCCCGGGATATCGAGTATTGATCGGTTCGAAAGAGCTCTCACTAGTTCGTAATCTCCTAGTACTTTCCGATCGACTGTCCATTATCGATGATTGCCGATACCGTCTCAATAGGCCAACCAACGTATCCAGGCGTATCCGGAGATAGCCGTAGCCTTTCACTTTCGGTGTCATTCAACATTTACATCACTTTGTATACTGATCAATTTTAAGTTAATAAGTGCATATTTAAATTATATATTTCATGTTTTTAAACTTAATCATTACTTTAAAAAATTATATTTTAAGAGATTTTTTTTCGTATGTAATCCTTAATTTTTGGTCATACAAACGATGATTTAGAGGGTTTCATTAAATACCTTAAATATTTGAATTCCAGATATTAGCTTCTAAGCTTAAATCCTTATAAGCAATAAATTTTAATTAAAATTCTTGTGCTCCTAATAATTATCGGTAACAATAAAAGTTATTTTTTTATTGACTTAGTAACGTCACGTAACAAAACATAAAATAGTATCCCCTCAAGGTCCTTAGGTTATATCAAAGTTCAAATAACCAGAGTATTTTAAGAACAATGTATCGCTCTTAATTAATTTGACAATAAAGTAATTTCAGTGATTTGTAAGGCTTGATGAGGTAAATTCCATTACGTAACTAAAATATTTTGTTTTTGTTTTTTCTATCATATTATAGTCTAACCTAAAATACTACCTCTTATGGAAATCAGTTGAAATAGTCAGGATCCGTGTTCCATAATCAACGGTTGTTATGTTTCTAACCCAGGCAAGCACCACTTTTATCACATAAAAACTTTTGTTCGTGTTGCGATGAATAGGACGTGAAAGTAATCTGCATATTCTTACAATATTCCTGATCATACGTATAAACTCCCAATCAATTCCAATCCTCTTCAAGGAAGGAGGATCTAAGGTTGATATTGTAATAGTAATAAGACGTTAATTCATTTAAAAACTAAAATAAACCTTTACGTCAATAACAACACGTAGAAATAATACTAAAAGGCTAATTTAATAAAATTTCTTAAATTTTTCCTTAATAGGCATACTGTAACTCTCCAATTTTAAAAGTTTACACGTGGTTTAGTATCGGTTTGCATTTGATTACATGTTTTAGTTAGTTTTATTTCATGGCGACTGGTAATATTGTAGTCTTGAGACTAACCAAGATATGTAATGTTATAAATTTATTATGCCAAATAAAGAAGTTGTTTCTATGCGGCGTTGTACGTAATTCGCTTGGTGCTACGCCTTTGCCCTAATTAAGTGATATACTCGTACGTAAGCGGAAGAGATCTAGAAGAATGAATAATTAAAAAAATCTAATACACGTTATATATGAATATTAATATACAGTTAGTGTTAATTATATATGTGCATAGGAACTAAATTTAAATATGTTAATAAAAATGTACCCCGAATATTTCTTATAAGGTTTTACGAATTAACGTCAGAAACAAAAATGTGAACTACACCTGTAGTTTTTAGTGGATTAAAAAAAGTACAAGTTCAAATCATACTTGCGTCATAGTTTAGCATAAATAATGGTTATTACTTAAAGGAGTTTCCATTTGTTTGAGAAAAATATCAAAGGTAATTAATATATAGAAAAAACTATTTTTCTATTTAATTCGATTGGTGGATTGTTCGAGAAATGGAGATAGTATAAATATATTATTTAGGAGCCCTGAATTATAATGCTGTGGGCAAGACTATAAGAGACAAAAACTATAAGCCTTTTATAACGTATAATAAGCTATACATTTTAACTTTTTATAATAATAAATTACCTTAGTTCAAATTACCAAACCAAAAAGTGTATTTTTTGTTTTAATTGTAATTTATAGAAGTAGGTGTTGCTGTGCGGCGTTATATTAAATATTTATAGCTAAGCTTACATTTTTTATAGGTAACTATTATTACTTTTGTTTTAATTATATAAAAAACAATATTTTATACATGATTTTTTCACCGTTCTTTCTCATTAATTTTAACTGTTTTTTCCCTTACTATCTGGACAGGAAGACAATTAAGAGAGAAGGAATTTGGTAATCTGCAGTACGTTCCACCAAGAGTTTCAAGCCTCCACAAAGACTAGGAATACAGAAGTTTTTAGAGGGCAAACGCATTCCTGTCCTGGTCCTGGTTAAATTATCCATACTTCAGCGGATACGCTTACAGACATCGGAGTCAATGAACCATAAGTTAGACAAGGACAAAAACGGGATGCCTGTCTGACAATTTTTTGCATATTACGTCTAATCTACATAGGTATAGAGTCTATATTTGATTAAACGTTTTCAATCCGGATGCATAAATCGTAAAACATCTGATTCAGAAGCAGCAGGTGATTAAAAATACCTCTTTGCTTAAAATTTCCAAAAAAGGTAATTTCAATTTTATTATTTTAAACTTAAGAGTGAATTTGGTGAGATGTAGTTTAAATTTCAGGGTTTCGAGCGTGAGAAATTCGGGAAGAAACTTCTTCGATATTACCAGGAACACATAGATTCAAAAGAGACATGTTTCCCACAGCTTCGGCAAATATTTCTCACGCCTATTGGACTTAAGAAGTTAAGAACCAAACTTCCTTCCTAATTTTACTTTAACAATACCTATTATTATTATGACTACAACAATATTTTCACCACCAGAGTTCACAATTTATATAAACTGTAAAGGTGTCTTATGGAAAGTAAACAGCACTTTATTAAAACAAGTGAATATTAAACAATAAGTAGGTATAATAAGAATGTAATATAATATATTAATGTACAGGAATCAAGATAAGATATATAAATGATTCGTAGATCATGTAAATGTTAATTATAAAATATATTTAACAAGTGGTATGATAATATTAGCATTGTGCATTGTTGCAAGAAAATTGATTCATTAGTTTCATTCATATACCTTAAAATAAATAACTTTTCAAAACATTAATTACTTATAATTATTTAATAGAAGAAGACATATTAAAGTGGAAATTATTTAGTGTTACATATGTGTTTCGTTATTATCGATTAAATTTTATTAAAATAACCCTACAAATAAGTAAAGTAACCATTACCACCAATCAACCAACCCATGGGAAGAAGAGAGGTATCGGAAAACATCGATAATGGAGGAAGTATCGGAAAGTACTAGGAATGCATAGACAAGTGAGAGGTCTATCGAACAAATCAATAAACGATACCCCATGCCTATCAACATATACTCTTTATTATTTACATGCATTTTCACTCTTAGTGAGTTAGAAATAAAGTTTTAATTCCAATACAACATACGATACGAGGAGTTTAGTCGACCGTAGAGTAGGGACGCTAACAGGTGTGCATTCCACAAAGTGTTGGGATGCGTAACTTCAAGTTATTTTACTTTTTTGATAAAAGAATTTTGTAATGATAATAAAAATAGCAAACGTTCAAAGTCTCACAATAAAGGTATTTTTATTGAAATACTTAAATTGAAATAGATGTTGAAAATGAAATAAGCTTTAGGCATGTTAAATAATTAAATAAATTCATTATTATAGTATAGTATATAAGTAAGAATTTGTAAAGTTGCAAGCAAATTTAAATACAAGCATAGAAAAATCGTCTTCTATCTATCTATCTGTTTGTCTATATGTCCTTTGTAGACTCCGAAATGACTGGATCTATTTTAATGAAATTTTGAGACAATCTTTATAATGAACCAGTCTTATAAATTTTGGTGGTGTTCAAAGTATTTTTTTTTAATGTGGAGTTGTGTTTCGAAAGGGAATTTGAAACAAGACTGAGCCACAGCAACGCATGTTGCAACACATTTTACAGCAGCTATTACATATTGAAATTTCAAATTGAAATATTTTTTTCTTTGAAGACAGCTTAGAATCGGACGCTAATAAACTGAAATGTTTCCATCACCAGCAAGACTTGCTTCACCAATAAAGCCGTGATAACCGAATGGTAAGTGACCCTACGGAATACAGCCTACATACCCCGTCTAGGCACTCAACTATTATTCGGAATTCAATGACAAAATTTGCCTCTCTCTGGACTGAATAATAAAACCTGCATACTTTCTTTTTTACTTATCCCTGAGGATAATCCTTATGTGAACATTTCCTCTAGTAATTAGGATGTATTACATTAATAAAGCTAACCTTATTGTTATAGTCATGGGATCAGTGCTAATTTTTGTAATAGCATGCCAAAATCTACCGTATTTCTGAGTAGAAACTCCATGATATGTGTTTATAAAGATTTGTATAAACAAGTTATCTTGTATAGATTTTATATTCAGATATTCCTGAGGATCATAAGTAATCAAGACGGATTAAGCTATTGAGCTTAAAGCTCGCCGTAACGATAAAGTCGTGGGATAATTATTGGGGTACGATATTGTAGTATATCGATATCGTATTAGTAAATTCCAAAAGGCCTCTGGGTTCTTGCGGCACGATCTTATGGCCTGAAAATGCTTAGAAGAAACCAATTTTAGTGAAAAAAGTAAAGATTAATTTCTGAATTTGACTATTACACTCGTTACTCATGTAGTCCTGGTAGCAATGGCAGCTGATGATCAAGGATATTCAGTTTGTCCTGCAGTAGATCCCTTCATGTCTTGGATACCCTAATTGTCACCCTACTGGTACTGAGGGGTCAAAGCAATGTTGATTGACACACTTGTAATATTTATTACGTCGTAAATCAATTAAGCCTTTCTGGAACATCGTTATGGGGTCAGGCCATTGTGTAAGGTTGGATAATAGTGAACCGATGTAATTGCGAAGATAATGGCATTGTTGCTACTTCTGGACTAGGTTATGTTTCTATAGATATTAAACTGTATATTGCTACTAATTTTATGAAGGTGTAAGATTGTAATTGTTTGTGCCACTTCAACGCAACAACCTCTTAACGGATTATTATATTACATAATAACATAATTCACATCGTGTTAAAATCGAGTTACCTTCGTATAAGGTTCGACGTTCCGGCAGAGCATCCACCGTGGTCACGAACTGACTAGAGCGCCGCGTCGTTTCTGAGTACAACAGTCATTATTTTGTTCATCTACCTTTACTTGAGCCGCACAATCCACGTAAAGCCTCTCACTGGTCCCATATATGAAATTCTAGCTTTTCTCCACAACTTCGTTCGCGTGGACAGTTGTCGTGTATAGGTCGATAATAGATGGTGCTTCTCAATGTTATCCTATTCCTGTAGAATTAACTGGATTTCTATAGCCTATATGTTACCCTGGTGTATAATTGTGCCAAATTTCATCGATATTGTTTCAGTGGATTCGCCGTGAAATAGTAGTAAACATACATCCATACTCACAAACCTTCTCATTTATAATAATCTCATTTATAATCTAGCTTTTACCCGCGACCTCCTTCGCGTGAACTGTTGAAGCGTGATAGGTTGATAATAGATGGCGCTTTTCAATGTGATCCTATTAGAATCCTAGAATAAACAGGATTTCTATAGGTTATATGTTAACATTAGGATTAATTGTGCCAAATTTCATCGATATTGGTTCAGCGAATTCATTGTGACAAACAGACATCCATACTTACAAACTTTCGCAAATCAAATCCAAATAATCTTTATTACAATAAGCTCTTTCAAGCACTTTTGAATTGTCAAGGATCAATATGATTAATGAAACTACAACTGGTTTTGCTCTCACCGAGAAGAACCAGTAAGAAACTCGACTGTCAATCTTTTACCTAAACATTTTGAATTTTACATTATTAAACCGCAGTCTTGTATGAAGCTGAAAGGATTTTCAAATCTTTTTTTTAACATTCAAATAATCTTCAATTTTGTAATATACTTTACGTATAAATACATCTCTTATACTTAAATATATAATTTATGATATCGCATTTACATATAATATTAGTAGGATAGGATAGGATATGATAAAATAAATAAATATTCAATACAAAATTGTTTTACAGATCTCCATCGCGATAGAAAGAATCCTAATAAAGTCTTCGAGAAATCCAATTGCAAAAAATTAAACAATCGGTCTCGCGTCACGTGAATCCATTGTTACAGGACAATCGTTTAAAGTTAAATGATATAATAATACTTCATAGACAATAGAAGTTGGTCAGACATTGTTAGAGTTAATTGGTAATAATTTTTAATCTAGCTAACTCGCGAAATTATATTTTTTATTGCCCTTGCGCTTGACCAATATCTTTTTTTAATTGATAGATTAGTTTTTAATTCTTTCGCTTTAAACCTTTCGCTCCGAGCCATTTAAATGCAATGTTAGATTTTGGTGCCAAATATAACAAAAATGTGAATGCTTCTTTCTAAAACCTACTTTAAGTTTCTTAATTGAACGATTACAATTTTTAAATTCTACACAAACCAGCCGCCCATTCTACACAAAGCTCCACCTCCACCACTATAATGCACAAGCATTACACACGTTCACTATAAAAACACAACAATCGTTTCGCCCAGCAACCGAAGCATCATCAACAGATTGACTCCACGACAAAATGGCAAAGCCTTAGCGATTTTGTCCTGTGCTTTTGATGTGATAATTTTATTATTACTTTTGCGACTAAGGTAAGTTGACGTTAGGTAGGCGGCTGATCGTAAAATAACTAGCCAAATCATGACCCAACTTAGAGTCGGAAACGGGCAGGAGAATCATGATGATGAATAGAAATATTCACTTTTCCTTTAGCTATTAATTTTAATTTTAATAAAAAGATTTCTATAGACATGTTGATAAACAAACTTATTTAACGTCAATAAACAGTTGAAAATAAGATATAGTTCCGACAGCAAACGGTAGAGTTGCCAAATACAACAATTTTACGACTGAAAACTGTGATAAAAATCTACATTAAAAGCCAAGGATGAAACTAAATACAGACGCTTCCGCGTCTTATTTTGTATGTCACCATTTCAATAAGTCTCGTTTTCTTTACGGCGATTTTCCGGGGTTTTTCCAGTCCAAACTTATTGGCTATTAGAAAGAATTTGTGGAGCGAAACGCGTATTTTTATATTTTTCCATTGAGATTACTTTTGGCAATTTACCTTTGCTAATGTAAACAAATGGAGGTGCATTTTTTTTCAACCTAGCCCGTTTGAGATGAACAAAACAATATGTTGGAATATTCCTCTTTTATAATAAAAGAGGAATCTTTTATAGTTTTTATAGAGTTTCAATAGCATATCGCACGCTTAGTATTAAAGTGACCTAATTCAAAATTAGGCTTAATGGAGTTAGAGGCATTTTAATCCTTATTTCAATACCATCTATGACATCACGCTACGAACTATTAAAACAAACCAGTGTTTTCATGCTCTTCTAAGTTATGGGTCTCTTTAACACTCACGAATTTTGTAGGCTCTTCGCTAAACTTTATTGCCATTTGCCACAAAAGCGTGTTATATATCTCTTTTGTAAGGATAACTATACCTTATGACTTTTTGAAAATGGGAACGTCCAATGTAGTATTAGTAAAATTATTTAGCTGGATTCAGTTTTAGTCCTCATCAAAGTTAAATACTTTACCTCAAGTATTTAATGCTTAATATTTTTATCCTTTACACCATATAATTTGGAACGGAAAATGAGAAGCCTGGAATTTTGTAGCGTAGAGACGTGAAGTTAGCTGTGACGAGGTGTGCTGACGGACGGAGAGGAGCGGAGCGGAGAGGACAGTGGTACCGTCATTTGATGACTACATTATTTGTGCGCGGAGTTGACGAGTTGTTGAAAACATTAAATGGGTTGTATTTTGAGGAAATTACTTCATAATTTATTGAGTAACTCTTAAAAAAATAACGTTGTTATAAATTTATATTAATATTTTAGAACTTTTCTATCTATCAGACTTATACTATAGACTATAGAAACTTAATCGGTTTGGGCTGGTATGGGAAAAATTGAAACAACACGTTGCAATGTCGAGTACATATTTTCCTTTAAATCTTATAATAATTTTACAATAACGGATAAGGAAGACACGCAGAATACAAGTGTTACGATCTTCAAAGCTGTCATTAACCTGTAAGAACAAATATAATTTAACGATTTACTTTGTAAAGTAAAAAGTACAATAACGGCCTATTACTATCCCACTGCTGGGCAGAGGCCTCCTCTCAACGTTTTTGGACAGGAGTGGAGCTAAGATATCATATCCCTAGAATTCTCTAGAGATATGCAGGTTTTTACATATGTTGTGATAAATTGCAATTATCAATTAGACTCATAAGTTTTAACAGAAAAACTCATTGGTGCCTGCCAGGGTTTGAACCCGTGATCTCTCGAAAGAGTCACGCGGTCTCACCGCATGATTATCACAGCATTTACTTACTAACAACACAAAAAAACATTCAATTGTTTACCAAAAAAATGAGTTAATATTTTACTTGACCAACAAACCATTAATGAGTTGACTTATTTTCTTCATTCTTATCTTAATGAGTACCTACTTATATTTCCAATCATATATCTGTTCTATTTGTATTAATAAAATTTTAAAAATTATTAAGTTTTTAAAAAAGTACTACTAAAACTATATTACAAACAATAAACCAGATAATCTTGTACTATACACAAAACAATCTACGTAGTTCTTTATTTACTATTCGGCTGTTTATCCATCCAAAAGTATATTGATTGAGAGATAAAATAGTAAAAATCATATTCCAAATGATCTAGAGCAGGGGTGAGCAGCCTTTTTAATTAACGGGCTAATTTAAATTTTAAATAATTTATAAAATTAGGCGTTACTTTGTTGAGATCCATAATACGAAAGTAATAATAAAATTATTTTGCTATAATCCGAACAGAAGCATCATCAGGAGATGTACGCCACGACAAAGTCGCAAAGCATTGCGAAATGCTGATAATGCTTCGATTGTGGAGCGAAACGATTGTTTGTGATAGTGAACGTATGTAGTGTTTGTGTATTGTGGTGGCGGTGGCGGAGGATTTTGCATGTGTTTTTACGAATCTTGCATGTATCAGATATGAAAACGGATAGTCCACTCTACATTTAGCATTATATATATTTTCTATTTTACTTCATCGGGGATTATAGCAAAATAATTTTAGTATTACTTTTATTAAATTTTCAAATTTTTTAGCGGGCGGCACATTACACACACTTATTAATATTTTACAAAAGTTTCCAGAGTAATAATGCTCAAAATGGAGGCAATATCACGCTCAGTCACCCTTACAATATAGGTTCAATTATTACGCATAGCCAAATATTCCCAAGAGTTTATGATCAAACGTCTCTATGGTTATCATTTTAATTTATGTATAGTTTAATTAATATATAGAGGTATACGAACTATGTTTCTTAACGATTCGATGATTATAAATTAAATTTAGATTTGTCAATGGTTTTACAATGTCATGTTTCAAATGTGTTATTATGCCGTGTGGTATCCGGCTGAGTAGAATACACCACCCGCCTAATTTCTTACTGCGGTGTCGTCAAAGGCGACTAAGGTAAGTCGACCCGCCGTGTGGTATCCGGTTGAGTAGAATTAATCACACTCTTTCTTACCGAGGCGTCGTAAAGGCTACTAAGGTAAGTCGACACGCCGTATGGTATCCGGTTGAGTAGAATAGACAACCTTCTTTCTTACGGAGGTGTCGTAAAATACGACTAACGTAAGTTGACGTCAAGCAGGTCGGTCGTAAAATACATAGCCAAATCATGTGACACCATGCCTATAACGTTGTGCCTAGGTTACATATAAAACATTTACTAATTAAAAAATGCCTACAAGGTACCAAATACAAACGTGTTCTATTAAACGTGTGAAGTTTTCGTGTAGTGTTATGATAGTGCAGTTTTTTATCCCAGTTTCAATTGTGAAAACGGATATAGCATTTTACGATTAGCAAAATATTATCATAATTTTCACTCCTTAACGATATTATTAATCAATATATTTTTTGCAATATACAAATCCGCATAGTAACACCTACTTAAATAATTTATTTAAAAATGCTAATGCAAAATGGTAATACTGATGTATGGAAATTTATATGGAAACTCGGTAACCTTGAATGGGAGTAGTAGCAAAAACTATTGGTCGTGTATTTGAATGATTGACCGGAAAATTTAATGGTGAAAATTTGTAATAGCAGTTGCGTAAAGTATTATGCTTTAGCATAATTTAACATCATTTGACCTATACCGAAAACAAAATAGAAAATTTTTCCTTAACCCTTGGACCAATAATGTGAGGGGGGTGAACGAATTTTTGACATCTATTTTTTACAAGATATAAAAAAAAAGAAATGTTGAGGCTCGAACCTAGGTATTTTCATCTATCTAGAGCGCCCGTTCCCGAAATCAGCTATTGTGACTTGACGTTTAATGGCGAAAGTTATCTTTTGTATACAACATTAATTTTAGCATTAGCATTAGCATCTCGCAAACAGTGATAAAACGACATTCTTTTTAATGAAACCTAGCTAGATCGATTTTTCTCCCCCAAAATTCCCTACATGCATCCAATTTCAGGAAAATCATTAGAGCCGTTTCCGAGATTACGAATATATATATATATATATATATATATATATATATATATATATATATATATATATATATATATATTTATATATAAATTCCCTACATGCTAAATTTTAGGAAAATCATTTGAGCCGTTTCCGAGATTCCGAAAAAAAATATATATAATAATTATACCTATGATTTGTACAACATATTCTCCGTTATAAAATTTCACATTGAACACTATAAGTCATTTAATAATAACTTCAATTTATTAGTGGTTATGAAAACATTATGATTTTTCAAAATCGAATTTGTGTACATGGTACTCACTAGAAGTTTGAGAGGTTAAGAATGAACTGTAACATAAGTCAGATCAATTACTCGCTGTAAGTAAGTAAGTAGCGGCCTGTTACTATCCCACTGCTGGGCATAGGCCTCTTCTCTCCGTTATTGGAGAGAAGGATTGGAGCTAAGACCTACCACGCTGCTCCAATGCGGATTGGTAGGTTACACATATCTCCAGAATTCTCTAGAGATATGCAGGTTTCCTCACGATGTTTTCCTTCACCGAAAAGCGTGTGATAAATTGCAATTATCAATTAGACACATAAGTTTTAATAGAAAAACTTATTGGTGTCTGCCCGGGTTTGAACCCATGATCGTCTCTGGAGACTCACACGGTCGCACCGCTAGGCCATTACTCGCTGGTTTAGCGCATATTCATATAACCATTAGTTTAGTAGATGTTCCGAAAATCGATCACATACAGATAAACAGCTTTTTGGGGACTTTGTTTTATAATAAGAATAGATATACATATTATATTATACAGATTTAGGTTTTAAGCATAAAGTTCATTTACAGAGTTTACATTATCAGACATTCTTAAGTCATATCAGCTAACAGGACAATAACAAAAGCCAAAATTGACAAACAATCTTATTCTGACTCAATCCATACCTTTTTTTTGATTCGAAAAACTGGTTATACAATGAAACTTTTCGATAAAAAACATTTTTGGATTTCTAGAGTTTTCTAATGTAAAATTTTAGAATAATTACATTAAAACACAACGTTGATTTGATATCAAAAGGTCAAACGAAATATCTTAAAAACACTTAACTTTAAGTTTCGATACGTTCTTTTCCGTTATTTAGAAGCAATCGGTTTATCAGCGGATCTGGTTTAGGGTTGACATTTATAAAATTTAAATATAAATTTATGTACAATTTAAATATTTACAAATTGTAGAAAAACACATTTACGACTACTATAATATATGCATGCTTAGTATTAAAGTCACCTAAATTTTACCTTTATAGAAGGGTCTATCACAGTAACTGAATAATGTTGTTTTCTCAATAATGCGTTTTCTCTTGTTCTAAATGGAAAATTGGGTATGTTTTGTACCTACTAGGTACGTTACGTTACCCTGGTACATAAGTTTTAATTGTGCCAATTTTTATCAATACTGTATTATAAGTGAAGAAAGTACAGACAGACAGATATTTAGATTGGCATTTATAAAATTAGTATTACCTACACGTTGTCCTTACGGAATTAACCAGTTCGAACCCTGGGCATTTATGAGTTTTCCTACCATAAAATACTTATGATCAACATCATCCTACTCTTGTCCCACTCTAAGTGGGGTCGGCACAACATTCTATAAACATGCTGTCACATGATTTGGTTACGTATTTCACGACCGGCCGCCTGCCTGAGTTCAATTTACCTTAGTCGTATTTTACGACACCTCGGTAAGAAAAAGGGTGTTATATTCAACCGGATACCACACGGTGGGTCGACTTACCTTAGTCCCCTTTTACGACATCTCGGTAAAAAATGAGGGTGGTACTATTCTATTCGGCTGGATACCACACGGCGTTTTATTATGTAACCATTGCGCTTTTGATATGTTATATTAATATTCAAAACAAACAATAGATGCAATGGTCGTTGCAATTGAAAAATCATTCCTGCAGATACCCCTATAGTCAATTTCACAATTATTATTTGAGTTTTCAAATACAATAAAGAAACCTTTTATCGAACGAGTTGTCTTCAACAGCAATTAAGTGTACGGCAATTTGTCAAACGTTCACTGGAAAACCTACAAAATCTCTCTCGGTTCACGAGAAATTTAATTTTCAGGTTCTTCACCCTTTACAAGAAACGTTTACGTAGATTTAAGTAAACATGGAATAGACTATTGTGTGCAAACTAATCTATATGTAAAAATAAATGTTTGTCTGTATGTCCTTAATAGACTCCGAAACGGCTGTACCGATTTAAATAAAATTTTACCTGTTATTATTTTTTTAAATAAAAACAAAAATCTTCTATATACATATTTACTTGTACATTGCTTGCGTTTGCGTTAAGTCTATATAGGAGGCTTCGTGGATTAAAAGCCTTAAGAATACTGTGAACTATTATATTGCAAGTGAAAAGGAGTTCCAATCGATGCGTTATATTTTTTGCATTTATGCGTTTTTTTTTGCGTTTTTAGCTACCTGCTATTTTATATATAAATTAAGTTTCAAAAAAGGGTTTCTACTTGTAGAAAGTACAGCAAAGCTCGTATTTGAGACGCGCTTAAAGAAACAGAGAGATAAAAAAATTAAAAATAAAATATTTTATTGTTTGTTTTTTACAATATTGGCATATTGTACCAAACAAAATTTTATGCCGAGAGCTCCGAATTAAGTTTATGAAAACCTGTACCTCAGAGTCCCCGCCCTCTCCCAGATATTACAATAAATGAAATCCAGGCGAAAATACAAATATTATAGAAAAAATAAAATAAAAGAAGGAAAACAAAAAAAATAGTAAGTGTGTTTGTATGATTTGTCACACAGAATTTGAAAGTGAGTGAGTGAGTTTGTGTGTGCGTGTGCGTATGACAGCATACCTTGAAAGTGAGTGAGTGAGTTTGTGTGTGCGTGTGAGTGAGTGTGCGTATGATAGAATACCTATCCGTTTCAATTCACAACGAAAATCAAAAACAAAAAGATGTCTTCACCGGCAGCCCTGAAACCGCTAATACACGTGTTATCATGAAGTCATTAAGACTTTAAGACAAAGTAGAGGAAATGGATTCGGTGTTACGCTGGAAGCTTTTAAGCGATAACAGCTAATAGCTTCTAAGTGTGCCACCGTAGATATTGAATCCGTATACGCATTAGAAGCGCATTATAGGCCTACTGTTGTGAAACTCATTTGACTAAATAACGTATCTCTATACTGTTTCGCGTTTTCATTTATTTATTTTCCCACCTTTATCCCAATCTAAGTGAGTTTCGCACAATATGTCTTCATCTTCGAATCTCATCTATCAGTCGTCAACTCTGGTGCTTCTCTTTTTATATGTAGTCCATTCAATTTTTTTTTATCTCCTACGTTATTATGGACGTTAAATTCAAATTATTCTATATTCAAAGTGGGCTATACAATTACTTTCGACGCGTCAAATTATAATGAAGCCACCACAGCACACCACCAAGATCGGTCTATTCAACTCAATCGGATACCACACGGCGGGTCATCTTACCTCAGTCGTATTTTACGAAACCTCGGTAAGAAAATGGTGGTCTATTATACTAAGCCGGATAACACACGGCGGGTCGACTTACCTTAGTCGCCTTTTACGACACCTCGGTAAGAAATGGGAGTGTTTATTCTACTCAGCCGGCTACCACACGGCTAAAATAAATGATGAAAACACAGTAAATACATAAACTTTATATGCATGTGCAAAATTGACTTATTTAATGCTAAATTTGATTTTTCTATACTACGTGAATTAAAAAAAACTAAGTTGGCGACTACCTATAACTAAATGCAAAATTGAATTGCATTGCAACCTATAGATAAATGCCATATGTATGTATTTGATATGATATGTAAGTATAACTTTCCTCATTGAATATACAGGTGCTATTTGATTTCTTTACTTACGTGACTATACATCAAATCACTACATATTATAAAATAAAGTCCATATTTCCCTATGTACGCATAAAACTTTAAAACTACGCAACAGATTTTGATGCGTTTTTTTTAAATAGATAGAGTGATTCCAGAGGAAGGTTTGTACGTATAATAACATTTAATACGAAGTAAAGAAATACTGTAATTTTCGAGGTTTCTGTAAATAATTACATTTTTTTCCGCTTACATGGCAAACGCAGGCTAAACCCTACGAGATTTATCAAAATAATGTACTAAGTATTTGTACACCTTAAAAAGGTCTACAGAAAAGTCCGCGATGGTATATGTCTATCTCTTATGGATAACCCACTATAGCATTTTTTGTCATTTACTTTTTTACGAAAAATAATGCCTTATTTTTGAAGCAATTTTTATACAATACAGCATTAATCCTTATCCAATTAAGTACCTTAAATAAATAGTTGATTTAATATAGATCAATATGGCCGTTTACAGCATGTAATTTAAGTGAACATTTTCGGAGATATTACATATTTAAAATGCCGTGAGGACGTCGCGCTTCGCCCTATAACACTTCGACTTTAGCAGCGATGTCGCTCTTTCAAGAGTTTGTTTAAAGACATTCTGTAATTAATTGTAAAAATAAAATACATAGGGAAAAATGTTAAAATAAATACGCAAATATGTACTATATGAATTTAGATATTCAAAGATAGCAGGAAATCTTCTTGGAATAGGGAGAGGGAAATTGTTTTTCTCCAAATTTAACTCTTGCGGGCCACGGGCAGTAATGAATAAATCAAAACTACGGGATCGATTTTAATAATTTTTTTTTACTGAGTGACATGGGCTATATATTTTATACCCGTGCGAAGCAGGGGCAGGCCGCTAGTATTCTAATAAAATCATAAATAGTTTAATGATCTGTATAACTGATTGGACAACAAACGAGATCATTATGTTCGAGCACGACACTGATGGGGTATTTCGTTGACAAATGAACTTACTTGCACTATGGAATCGCGTTTCCATTGACTGTTACGGCAAGTTTTTTTTATTATTATCTATGCTAATATAGTCGCTGTGATGGCCTAGCGGTGCGACCGTGTGAATCTGTAGAGACGATCATGGGTTCAAACCCGGGCAGACACCAATGAGTTTTTCTATTAATAAACAAATAAAGTAATTCCTCAATGCTACAAATAAAGTAATTCCTCAATGCTATGAATCACTGCTGGACATGTCCGGCACATGCCAGGGATGTTGAAAAAATTATAAAATCATTAAATAGTAATAAATCACCTGGAGTCGACAAAATCCGAGCTATTGACATAAAGATGATATGCGAAAAAATCAAAACAGTAATTGCTAATTTAATAAACTTATGTATAATAACCGGTAAATATCCTACACCACTAAAAACAGGGATAGTTCGACCGTTGCATAAAAAAGGTAGTAGGACTGACTATGGCAACTATAGACCAATAACGATATTACCTACAAAATTATTGAAAAGTATATAAGCCGACATATTCACAACTTCTACGAAAGTAACAGGATACTAACGAAAAATCAGTACGGATTCCAATCTAATAAAAACACTGCCCAGTTACTTTCTGTGTTCACGGATAGTCTGTATAATCATATAGACAGCAAAAAGCATATCCTAGTTGTATTTATAGATTATTGTAAAGCCTTTGACACTTTAAGACACGATAAGTTAGTGCAGAGCTTAAACGATAGCGGGGTCAGAGGAAAATTACTGAAGTGGTGTGAAAACTACCTCAAGGATAGATCATATCGTGTTAGGGTATGCGATTCTGATGGCTTTAGTGTCAAAGTCACAGAGGGAACAGCTCAAGGCTCTGTCCTTGGACCTCTTTTCTATCTTACATATGTAAATAGTCTTTCTACCTTAATTAAACAGTGTGAAATTTATCAATTTGCAGACGACACTTGTCTGGTAGCTACCGGAAGCAATGTAAAGGATGCTCAACGTAAATTGCAATTAGAGTTTAATATTCTTATGAAATGGTCACATGACGTAGGTTTAGTGATTAACGCTGACAAAACCAAATTAATGTATATAACTACTAGCCACAATAGAAGTCCTCACATACCTAAATTAGTCGCACACTCACATAGCTGCCTTCATTTAAAGAGAGCCGATGATACCATCTCCTGTAACTGTGACGCCATAGACCTTGTAGACAAACATACTTACCTTGGTATAATCATTGATGATCGATTAAATTGGAAAGAACATATCGCACGTGTTTGTGATCGTCTCAGAGGGGTACTAGCTAAATTTTCGTTAGTAAAATATAAAGTGCCTTATAAAACACTACTGCTACTGTACAAATGTTTAGCTGAATCTATTATACAATATGGGCTATCAAGCTACGGAAGAACTTTTAAATCACACTAAGATAAAATATTTGCACTTCAGTTACGTATACTAAAACAAATAGTTCCTTGTAAATTAAAATTACAATTTAGAGATGATTACAGAAAACTCTTTGCATTTTGTAAAATAATACCTATTCATGAGAAAACTGAACTTACATTACTTAATGAAAATTACTTTGAAAAAAACTTACAACATATTCAAAAGGTTTACTCGGCTCGAAAAATTGATAATATAAAATTAAAATTACCGCGATATAAAAATTTATATGGAAAAAGAACACTAAAATATGTAGTTCCAAATTTAATTAATCAGCTTCCTAAGTCATTAAGGGACGAAATAACGCAAAAAAATTTAAAGTATAAACTAAAAACATTTTATGAACAAAAAACGATAATAAAATATTCGTGATTGAATTAAAATAAAATAATATAGTTCACTTCAAATAAGAAATCAGCCTGTATTATAATCACTCACACCATGCACAATAAGTGGGAACAATAGGTTTCTTGCCCTTGCGTCTTACCTACCCGCATGTTTCATTATCTTTACTTACTAATAAATAAATGTGTAACTACCTTATAGTTTTTTATACTTTTTAGTTATTAATACTCTTTAGTTATTAATTTTAGATATTAAGCAAATGTATAAACAAAAAAGAATTAAGTATTATAAGTGTGTAGTATATATATTATAAATGTAGTATATATGTTATGTCGACGGCTCTGGCGCACGGAAAAACTCTTATGAGTTTATGTTTGCGCTAACATTATGTAAACTTGAACTTATTGTAAAATAAATAAATAAATAAAAAAAAAAAAAAAAAAATATTAAAACTTATGTGTCTAATTGATAATTGCAATTTATCACACGCTTTTCGGTGACGGAAAACATCGTGAGGAAACCTGCATATCTCTAGAAAATTCTAGGGATATGTGTAACCTACCAATCCGCATTGGAGCAGTAGTAGGTCTTAGCACCAACCCTTCTCTCCAAAAATGGAGAGAGGAGGCCTATGCCCAGCAGTGGGATAGTAACAGGCCGTTACTTACTTACTTACTTATGCTAATATATAAAGCTGAACAGTTTGTTTGATTGTTTGAACGCGCTAATTTCAAGAACTACTGGACCGACTTGAAAAATTCTTTGAGTGCAAGATAGTTCATTTATCAAGGAACGCTATATAACATCACGCTAAGATGAATAGGAGAGAAGCAGCAATAGAAACTCCGTGCGCTGAGTAAACGGTAATAGTTATTCAAAAATCATGTATTGCAAAATTGTTCCCCTCTAAAAGTTCTAAATAAAAGTCCGCAACAGAATATGTCTAGATTTAAAGGTTATAATATATATTTATATATATAATTAATATAACGATTACTTTAATAAATGTCTATAAAAATATATATATAAAAAACCAGTCTAAAATTAAAAAAAGAAGTAGTTGTTCATATTATGGATTTGGTTGATTAATCAACTTTTGGACGATCTAGCAAGCAAATCTACCTTTCTGCGAGGTCAACGGATCGGATGATGGAGTCTCTCTCAGATCCGCTGCAAGCGAGTCGGTTAGAGAGACTCTACTGATCTAGACTACTAGACATCAGTAGAGTCTCCTCGGTAGAGTCTCGAACCTCAACGATCACAACACATACACATTCGTATTTCTAGATTTGTATGTTAGTAAAATAAAGGATTAAAAATAGAGAGCGTAAAAGTTATTAATCGATATACTCGAATGCTTTATTTTAAGAATGATAAAAGTTGTAATGGTAAAAGATGTTCTAATGTTATCTTAAAGATTTTGATTGTTTAAAAATTAGGTGTTACTTCGCGGAGATTGTGAATAGAAAAGTAAAAAATATACTATAATTAAATTATTTTGCTCATAATTCATGATTTAAAATTATAATTCGCAATTTATGGTTAATTTTATAATATTATCACGCAACCAACATAATAACTAAATTTATACGTATATAATGTTATATTGTATATAATGTTAGTATTGAGCTAAGATAATTAATTGTCAAACTTACTTTTTACCTATTACAGTAATATCTAATGGAAACAAGCTCACTTCAATAAGTCTATGTCCTTTTATAGAGCTCTATACCCTCTAGTAAAAGTCACTTTCATGAATAACTTAACGGATATACAAATTAACATTACAAATTGCATTTACATATTGCACGTATCGTGATATATGATAAAAAATAATGTCATTTAACAAGCCTGGGAACATTGATATTTTAATATTGAGCTTGAAAATGGCTTATTATTAATCCGAATCCTTTAAAACGAAATTAATAAATGTCCATAGCCTTATATTTAATAAAAATAATTACACACATGCACGCAATCACACACGCACGCACACACACACAACCATCTTTCTTTTCTGTTTATGTAAATCACATAATGTAATTTGCATTATTTATTTAAATCGTAGTCAATTTATCATTGTTCAATGTATTTTAACTGAGACAAAGAAGGCATATTGGTGTGCAGTAAATTACAATGTAAATCAGAAATATTTTGACATTTAAATTAGAATAAAAAGTCATGTAAGAAATTGCAGTAGTTATGATTGCAAAAAATATATAAAAATAATTATGAATACAGGATATTTCGATTCGAATTTTATGTTTATACAAAAAAGATGATACATCAATACACTATTTATTAAATAACATTTATCGCATAAATACATGAAACCAAAGCAACTAGATAAAGAGCAATAGAAATCGCCCAAATTAATGAAACAAGTAATTGACAGTGGGAAAGAGCTAAATAAATTACACCATATCAATGAACTAGGGCAGTTATCGCCAACCTGCGGATCATTTGATGTAATGTTGCACAAGTGGTTTTTCTAACATATGCTTCTTTTCTTTTTCTTTATGGGAATGGATAAAAATATATATTATGAAGCTCTTGTATCGAAAGCTATTTGAAACCAATCTTATGTTTTGTAAGAAAAATACTTGTACATTCATTTATAGAATTAGGCGTTACTTTGCGGAGATCCGTAATACAAAAGTAATAATAGGTAAAATTATTTTGCTATAATCCGCGATTAAGTAAAATAGAAAATATATATAATACTAAATGTAGAGTGGACAATCAGTTATCATACCTGATACATGCAGGATTCGTAAAAAACACATGCACAAACCTCCACCACCGCTACCACAATACACAAGCACTATATACGTTCACTATCACAAACTCAACAATCGTTTCGCCCCGCAACCGAAGCATCATCAGGAGATAGACTCCACGACCAAATCGCAAAGCGAAGCAATACCCAAATAAGCTTAGTTATATACTAATCGGTTCAACACCACCATTTATTTTATTTTGCCTGTAAACAAGTGTAACAAGCTTGTGTAAAAAGCTTGTAATTATAGCAAAATAACTTTATTATTACTTTTGTACTTTTACATTCTTATTTAAATAAATTATATTGCGAAAAATCGTTTATTCTAAATCGAAAATCTCATATATAAAAGCGAATGCTTTATCATAATCAAACTACAGATGTTAGATGTTTTTTAAAGATTAGGAAAATTCTGTAAATTGTCACTTATATATCTAGTATTAAAAGGTTGCTGAGCCCTGCACTAGGGGGTAGGCCTCTTAATGTGATCAGACACGAAGCGAAATAAACTATACCATATTAAGATTGATTAATGGTGCAGAGAAATTAATAGTATTTCATTCGTGATTTCATGATGATTCATGATGTGCAAACTATGTATTTGACTCCTTTCTAATAGTCTTCTTTCCTATCTTTCCCAGTGTATAATCGGAATTTGCTCACTTTTATTGAAAAAAAAAAGGTAAAGTTACTGCCTGTCTTTTTTGGGAGAGTTTACCAACTGTTTACGGATTTTCATGAACCTGCATACAAGAATATCTGGGTAACTTCTTTTACACACACGGTCTTCCGTTCGCAAAGTAACTTTATGTTCTTAAGTTCGCAAAGTAAAGTAACTTGTGTTATGGGTGACAGACAATTCGTACATACACAATTTTAAAATAAATACAGAATGAAAGAATCAACAAATTGTATTATAGAAAATGTGGGCCCTTGGCAGAAATCGAACTCGTGGCTCGCGGAACTGAGGACAGGATTACTGCCTTCCGCGCTAACAGACCAGTCACGCAAACTTTTTATCCAAATAAAATCGTTATTGCCATAGAAACCCAAAAAATACCATTTATTTTCGTCTATGCAACCATATTACTCAACTAGGCAATATTACCTTTTACATAACAGGTGAAACCGGGGTTCGCAATTAGTTGAATATTTAAAATGTACCCAAAGCCATTCTATATAATACCTAGATAAACATTGGTAACTTTAATATCAAGTGAAATGCAAACTAGAAAGGAGAAATGTACTCCGTAAATTACATCCCCAGATAGCACTTTAATATCCATTAGAAAATATCTCAAACGCTAAGATTCATTAGGAATTACAGGTGAGGTGCTTAACCTCTTAGTGAAGTTAATAAAAGGGCGAAGACATTTGAAAAATTAATTAAGACTAACGGGAAATTATGAACAACGGGTGTCAAACGGTCATTAGAATGAGATGAAGATTAATTAGCTTCCTCCATTCAAAGTTTAAAAAAAGTTCTATAGTTTTTTTCGTATTGTTTTAACCCTTGTGATTGTGCAAAAATGTCTAAAGCTAAGGATAAAATGGTAGGGAGCTTTGACCTCATGACATTTTATAGTAACCTTTATAACTTCGAAATTATGAAAATGGCCGATACTGTATAAATTTTGTATACAAACGAAATATTTTAAAATATAGATAATATTTTAAAATATTGAGAAAATATAAATAATCTAATGGCATTAGTCTTCATTATTAAATGTTGAATTAACTTTAATGTAGTCGGATATTGTTAATTCTAAACTGTACTTGATCACTTTAGAAATTCTAGCTATATAATCATAGAAAAAATAGCGCGCCCTGTAGTTTAGGGGAGGAATGCATGGGTGCCAGGATTATTTTTAAGTGGGTGCATTATTATCAGGGATGCATTGTGTTCAGGGGTGCATTATTTTCAGGGGTGCATTATTTCTAGAGGGTGCATTATATTCAGGGGGTGTATCTGCACTTACTATTAAACACTATAAAAAATAGTATTATATTCGTATTACATACATACATATATAGAAAACCTCGAAAAGCATACTTTCTTGCTATTTGAGCCGGCAGAAAATATCTACTTTCTTTCCGGACAGGGGGGTGCAATTGCACCTCCTTGCACCCTGCTACCGGCATCCATGGCAATAGGTATTAAAAGTGGGGAAGGTCGCTAGAGAGTCAATCTCCTAACAAGACTTGAGCGACTTTTAGATGCCTTTATATCTTCGTACTAAACTAATTAATTGAGATAAAAACTGAACTTTAATTAACTCTACTAAATTTGGTACGAGGTGTCGTAAAAGGCGACTAAAGTAAATCGTCCCGCCGTGTGGTATTCGGCTGAGTAGAATAGACCACCCTCATTTTTACCGAGGTGTCGTAAAAGGCGACTAAGGTAAGTTGATGTCAGACAGGCGGCCGGTCGTAAAATACGTAGCCAAATCATGTGACAACATGTTTATAACATGTTGTGCCGACCCCACTTAGAGTGGGATAAGGGCAGGAAGAAGAAGAGTCCGCAACTATATCATGGTGCTTTCCCAAGAATTGGCCCTCTTGGCCAGCTATACCCACTTACAAAATTATGATATTGGATAAGCATTTTTGAAACTAAGCTTAGAACATCGCGACATTTTTAACTTATGGGTTAAAAAAGTATCAGACTTAACTAAGTAACTTATGGCACATGGCTTCCTCTCGTTTTGAGATAATTTGTGATGAGATCCACTAGACACATTGGCACATATCTCAGAAATTCCCAAGAAAAATGCAATAAGTTACCATAATTATTTTGGTTTTTACATAAATATTTTTTCACATAAATTTCTACCCAGGGTTGAAGTCGCGACCATCTAAATTCCCGAACTGAATACCAACACAAAGATCTAAATGAAATAAAACTATATAGGTACTATTAAGGAAAATGAAACTATGTTACCGATCCATAATATCAGAATATATTTTACTCTTAAAATATCAAAATACATTAACAAACTAAAGTATAAATCAAATATTAAATAATATAAATAGGCGATTATAAACGGTAAATTTTATTGTATTTTCATAAAATAAATTAAATAATTAATGTAAATATTCGATACAAATGTTTTACTTTTTTGTACTGATTACTAACGTTAAAATACACAAATACATGAAGCATCTAGAATAGCTAATCTCATTATAATAGTACAATACTACATCAACATTACAGACGACAAATAGTTAAATTTTAATAACGTTTAAAATACACGGCGTAACGTGATTTTTATACACATACTAAACTTTTAGCATAAAATATTAATTATCTATGCCAATTTCATGGCGCCACTTTTCTGGCGCCACTTTTTTCACAATTCAAATGGCGCCACTACGTATTACGCATTAATTAACTAAACTAAAAAGATGATTTATTTAGAGGAACTGTAAAAAATATTAAATAATTCTTATATAAATTCTGTTAATAATTAATGTTGATACCAGTATAATCTCTTAAGTTTTTGTATAATCAAATCAGACTAACAACATAGTTCTATGTTGTCTATTATTTGTTTTTGTATTTACGTTGATAAATTCAATTGGTATTATGTGCGTTAAAAATTATATTAAAAAATGAGTTCTGATTTTTGTATTGTTTGTCTTTGTTTTTGTAGCATATACGTGTAGCGTTTAGTATGCGTGGTTAGCAACGAAAAGACCGGCATCTGCGCCCACACCTGTCACGGATCCAGCGACGTATTTGCCCTGGGACGCCTGGCCGTTACCCTGAAAATAAGAGCATAAAAATATATATTGTAACCCAAAACTTATCTTTAATATCCCTACTCTTCACTATTGGCGATGATCGTTGATTGTGTGATTGTCTATAATTGCCACGATCATCATGGAGATGTCCACACGATCGTCCGTATTATCGTATGATAATATACACAATCATACGTATCATCCACCTATTCCCTTTAGTGCGTGTCCGAAAAACCAACAAATTGTTATTGTTGTAGGTGATCATAGTTGATGATTAGGGAGCCTAGAATACCTTCTACTCGATCGTGCTTGCGATTAATTGTTTGCAATGGCCGACTTGGACGAGAAGCGACAATAGACAAGTTTGAGTAGTTTTTTCCTTGATTCCCGAAGTTCTCGAGAGGTTTTGGTGATTAGCAATATCCCAGTTCAAAAACTGGCGATGGCGTTATGTTTATTCTATTTCGACTGGCCCGTTGGCGCAGTTGGCAATGACTCTGCCTTCAGTTGGATAATCCGCGGGTTCGATTCCCGTCGAGGGCCAACATTTTACATTTAACAATTTGTTGGTTCTTCGAATGTGGGTGTATCTATGTATTAAAAATTATATATGTCAATATTTACTAGTTGTTACCCATAATACAAGTATTAAGTTACTTTGGGGACTGACGACGGGTCCCATATATTTATTTATTCAGGGCTGCGATAGTTTCAATCTTGGTAATATTAACTAAGGTGAGATATAAATTGACTTCCGTCATTTGAAATTGTAACAATCTATAATACATAATTCTTCGAACTTATTGACAATGGAACATTTGAAACAATGGTACTATATTTTTTTGGTAGATTTTATAACTACTGAGAAACAATCGTTGGTACATCGATTGTTTCTCAGAATCATTGTCAAATAATTCTATCGGTGTTCTAGAGGATATGTCCTTCACTTTTTTCTATCGAACTGAGAGGATAGCATTAGTATGGTCTATATTACAATTTAACGAAAAAGTTGTTTGCCTTATCATAGTACCTCAGCCAGTGAGTTTTGTCTGCATAGAGTTCAATACAAATAAAGAAGTCTTTGTCAATCTGTGCCTTTCTAATTTCAATATCAAAATCATATTGTTCCAATGCTCAAGTAGAACGACAAAGAAAAAATAAAGCACTTTCGGACTTACATTAGTCCAAGTTCCCTATATGTAAGCCGGACATATAAGTTTTAATTGTACCAAATGTACTCAATAGCGGTCTCACGGACAGACTTTCGCTTTTATAACATTGTGGAATATGGATATGATTATTCTTAGCCGTGTGGTATCCGGCTAAGTAGAATAGTACCACCCACATTTCTTAACGAGGTGTCGTAAAAGGCGACTAAGGTTAGTCGACCCGCCGTGTGGTATCCGGCTAAGTAGAATAGACCAATCTCATTTATTACCGAGGTGTCGTAAAAGGCGACTAAGGTAAGATGACCCACCGTGTGGTATCCGGTTTAGTAGAATAGACCACCCTCTTTCTTACCGAGGTATCGTAAAATACGACTTAGGTAAGTTGACGTCAGGCAGGCGGCCGGTCGTAAAAACGCGGCCAAATCATGTTATAGCATGTTTATAACATGTTGTGCCGACCCCACTTATAGTGGGACAAGGGCAGGAGGATGATGATGATGTACCATAAAGTATATTCGGCTATATTTTCAAATACGTACCTGTTGCAATCGAAACATGCATTTGGGTGAAAATAAAACAAAAAAATCGATGTAAATTTTATTGGAAAACTGTTAAACACAGCGTTAGCGTGATTATTACAATGTCATTATAATTGTGATCGTACTGTTAGTGCAACAAACATATAAAGCAACAACACAAATAACTAATAACTAAAGAAAAATATACAAGATTGTCTGCAGGTGTGTATTAGCTGAAGAGTCGATTTCCATATATTGTCGGTCAATGGGAATATCAAAAAAGCAGCAATTCAAATGATAACTTCAAAGAGGAAGCTGGTAAAGAAAACCTATACTATTGAGGATAATATAAATTTCAAGTATATCATTGACATACGAAAAGTCACAAAAAGCTTATGATATCTGTGTCGTGATTCAGCAGGTAGCAACTCATTCGTTGGTCTCGGTATTCGCTTTTACAATAAAATTCCGCAATCAATACTAGAGCAGTCTACATACAGAAAGGTTTAAATGTAAGAGATATGCTTATATGTAAAGCATATTACAAAATTAAAGATTATTTGGACGATAGAAATGCCTGGATTTGAAAATCCTTTCAGCTTCATATAAGACTGCGGTTTAATGATGTAAAATGTTTAAAAGATTGACCGCCGTGTTGCTTGCTGGTTCTTCTCGGTAAGAGCAACATTCGGAAACAGTTGTAGCTTTATTAGTCAAATTGATCCTTGACGATTAGAAAGTGCTTGAAAAGGCTTATTTAAATAAAGATAATTTTGATTTGATTTGATATAAAAATGTCTCGTTTTAGTAACTTGACCAATATTGATATGACGATTAACTAATCATAAGAATTAAATTTTGAAATCAGCAATGGCTTAGTTACTTGCAGATTGTTCAGGGTGGAAGCAATTATCGAAACTAGCAGTAGAGTTGACGATTCAAAATCACTTGTTTACATCTTCAAAAAAGAATATTTTGAGTTTAGGTATAAATATTTGTATGTGCTATCTTGTATATTTTATATAAAAAATGTAACTACATCAAATCAGCTATGCTAACTACAACACAAAACAACATGCAAAGAATTAACCGAAAAGTCGTCAACAAGCTAAAATCCATTCCACATAACAACTAAATGTTTTACGTATGTTATTTTATATCATATGACAAAACATATGAATGTTATAAACTACAGAATCACTATAATTTTGTTACAAAATAATTTTACCGCGCAATGGTTAATAATCTAGTGTTTTGTCATAACATAACATTTAAACATAACATTAAAATGTTATTACAAAAAACATGTTCAAAAGTGGAATGGTTTTTATTTCATACATGATTAATGCAATTTTTAGGGACAACTAAATAGCATTTTTTTTGAGAATTATTTTTAGAACACAGTGAATTTTCAAATTAAAAGTGTATTTATGCCAAAACAGCAATTTTTTTTTAAGTCATTTATTTTACTTTTAAGGTAAAATATAATAAAGTAGGAATAAAAGAAAAAAAATAGAAAAATTTAAAAATTACGTCATACGAGTTGCTATAATTCGAGGAAAACATATTGTTTACTTATTATCATAGATTTACATAACGTAAGTACAATTTAAGAAAGTATTTAAATACGTTTATTACAAATTGTCGAATAGGTTTTGCAAATGTAACATGTGTTATATTTATCATTAAAATAACATAGCTATTTCATATGAAATTAACATAGCTAACGGACAATCACAGACTAAGAAATGATGTTAGCGATTTTATCACCAAATAGCCTCACTAGGGTGGCAATTATTTGAAATAACTATAAAGATACTCAATAAAAAAAAAAATATGATATATAGATAGATCTCTGATTAGATAACGTTTAAGTCATATTTTAGCGACTTAATAAGCATGTGATTTTACAAAATTAGATTTGGCAGATGCGAGAGATGGGATCGAGCCAGCTTCGTATTTACCTCTAACAGCTAGACCGTTCGCCTAATATATTTAAAATGTATTATATTCAAATTTATTTAATTTGAATTAAAGCAACTCAAAAGTATAGATATAAAATATTAGTAATCAAATTTTTTTATTTAGAATTGTTTGTGGTAGCATTTCGAATGACGATGAGCCGCGATGCGTCGACATTGCGATGAGGACGTGCGTAAAATAAAAAAAAAAACAAATTAGCTACATTGCACAGATTATTTACAAGACTTATTAGTCAAAGAAGCTACTCAATGCTTTTATCTTATATGAAAATTGCAATGAAATTTAGTTTCCAAAAAAGATTAAAATCTGTATGACGTGAGAATAAAAAAATCACAGCCTATGATATTAATAAAATCAATATCAATGCTATATTTTCAGCTATTTATTACAAAACAATACAATTTTGTAATATTGAATAATATATTATCAAGTATGGCAACACGTATAATTTTTCGAATTAAAACAATTGAATTAATGTGATATGTACACACTAATTTTGTATGACAAAATTAAATTTAATTAAATTTTTGTTTGTTTGCCACAATTCGTAAGTGTATATTACCGAATTTAATAATATAAATTTTAATACTCTTAACTGTTGTTTAATTTGAGTAGCTACTTTGCATTATTAGACAAAGATCACCCATTTATTATGTAGTCATTAGTCATAATTAACGAGAGATCTCTAAGGTTATTTACTAATTTCTAATCTAAGGTTATATGGACAAACAAAATGCAATATTTTAGTCTACTTAGCATGCAATAACAAGTAATAAGTGGAAAAAATATTATAGGCCAACCGTTTAACTCAGACCTCGCCTGCGTCGTACAAAAGCGTTTTTATCCTGCCTCGGTGCCCTTGTACTCCGCAGGCAAGGTTTCAGTTAAACGATTAACTTATAGTATCTACCTTGAGATAAAGAGGATGAAGTTATAATGCATAATAAGGATAGTACAAACCTTTACTAGATACAAATTAACCAAGAACACACATTAACTAATACCTTAGTTTTAAAATTCAAGAAAACAGGACTAGACTATTATAACCCCTTTTAAAAGAAAGAAGGTAAAGAGTTGAACACATTTTTTCTATAATAAAGCTTCTATCCTATAATTTTTTTATAGGAACCTATTTTAATTTTGCCGGATTCAATTGATCCGAAGAGATCCTATATTTGCCAACTATACAATTTTAAGGGAAACATTGATTTTTCACTTTTCGTTTGGGTTATATAATTTATTTAACAAAAAGTGGATGCAAGAGTTTGATTATATTTAAATACCTGCATCTGTTATTCCCAAATATCTTACCAGGAACTCAAAGTTAGATAATTAATAATCAATTTTCTTATCCATTTTTATACTTTTCAGCAATATTTGGATGACTACTTGACTGGCTTCCGAAGAACCAGACTTTTTTGAGAAAAGTTAAAATCAAATCTAAAACATCTGGCATGTGAATTTAAAAATCGAACCACTGCACCATAGAGGTTGTAGGTAGGCGAGGTAGGCTCTTTATATCAAAATTTCAATTTTTTTGTCACTGTCATTGTAGATATATACAGTGTTATGAAATTGAATGTACTAGGAGCCCATGAATAGAAAGGATATTACCTTAGCGCGCTTCAACAATTCCTGTTGTCCGGCGAGCAAGTTCTCCTGTTTGCCGGCCCAGGCGCGGAGCACAGAGGCCTGGAGGGCCCGCCCGTAGCTGAAGGTAAGGGCCCACGGCCTCTTGAGGTCCACGGTGTTGATGGCGTTCAGGTTCACGGAGGCCTCTTCCTCGGACTGACCACCAGACAGGAATGTGACTCCTGGAAAATTTATACGTTGGTTAATTTAACCATTGTTATTTTTTTTTAGCTGTGCTTGCCGGTTTCGGCCGCGTGTAGACCAATGTATTTAATTGAAATTTTGAACATAAATATAGTTATTGTGAGTTAACGTTAAGAGATAGGGACATGCAGTCGCTGACTTTTTTTTGAGTATTTTTGTTGATAAACAATTCTCTAGTAATTTATAGAACTAGGCGTTACTTTGCGGAGGCCCATAATACAAAAGTAATGAGAATATTATTTTGCTATAATCCGCGATAAAAGGAAATATATGTAATGCTAAATGTAGAGTGTACTATTCGTTCTCATACCTGATACATGCGAGAATTTTTAAGAACTCGTGCACATCCTGACACCGATGGCATAACAATACACAAGCACTGCACACATTCACCACCACAATCTCAACAATTGTTTCGCCCCATATATGCACTTGTATACATTAAGTATATATATACCTAAATATATCTAGTATGAACTGATGACAATAATTACAATCCTGAACATTTAAAAAAATTTGAATTTTTATACTCGTTATAATTTTTTATAATAAACAATAATTTTTGATATATTAGAAAAATCGAAAAATATTCGAACTACGGCATAGAAGTTTCTTTCTTTTCTTTCGATATTTATTTCCTAAGTGGAGCAAAATAACTTCCGTGTTTCACATATCTACCAGGCGTCCAGCGACGGTAAGAGGTTTTTTTGTATAATATCCGGAGCTGATGAATAAAATTGTTCTAGTTTATACGCTAATTCTCAAAGTATTGTCGTTTGATTTAAGAGTCAGTATTTTTGGTGTAAAAAGATTTTTTTTATATTATACCGGGAACAGCAGCAGGTACAGTCCTAAGAAGAGCGGTGACGGTCGCACGGCCGATGTCCATTGGAGTATAGGTCTTCTTGCACGACTGGCCAGCGGTGACCTATAAAGATATATTATGGGGTGATGGACATATCCCATCGCGAAAGCCACTACTACCTACATCTAGGCAGAGTTTGACCATAGGAAGTTTTCGGCAGTGTCCAAAATAAACATTAGTGAAAGATTCAAAAAGGAAAAAAGTAACATAATATATTTCATATAAACAGCGCTTCACAATGAAAAAAAAATAGTTATTTCCTTGCAATATGTACATAGTAGGTCAGGGACGAATTGTATATGTTGCGACTAAGATTTTAAAATAAATTACATTATTTTTTTTCCAATCACTCCTGATTAAAACTGGTTTAAGGTAACATTCTGTTTGGACCGCTTTTTACAGTGAAAATTCTAAACTCGAACAGTTGTTGCTAGTAAAAGTCATGAAAGAATATAGTACATTTCAATTTGTAGTAATGATTAGAATGTCATGTCATGTCATTTTATAGAGGTAGTAAATTGGAGCTCGAAAGCTCCATTAGCTGAAAGCGATCTTTCTAATATAGACTAATTAAAGTTACATATAATTATTCATCGTTTGTTCATCACATTATGGGATACATGATTTAAATTTTATTCTTTGATTCAATATTTGTAGGAACTGTAAGGCTCCCATTGGATGCATCTCTAAAATTTGTTAATCCACATCAGAGCATTATGAGTTTAATAACTCATTTGTTCAATTCATAGAGAAAATGTTTAGCCTTATAAACTGCCGGCTACATTGAGTGGGAACATTCAAGAATTGTCGTGTAATAATGAGTAAAGTTCTCACCATGTTAGGCTTGAGGAGAGTACCCTCAAGGAATACGTGATGGTCGCTGAGTGCCTTGTAAACTGCGGCAAGAACTTGTTCGGTCACTTTTTGAGCGCGGTCTAGATCATGTTCACCTGAAAATAAATATTCATACAACTAAAAAAGGTCCTCAATTAAGCTCCTGGATATTCAGTGAGGAAAGGAAAGAAAAGAGACAAAAGAGGCAAACTAAATTGTGTTAAATAGATGGAAAGATATTTTGTTAATACCATAATAAACTGTTATAAATGAATACCCTAATAAAATAAAATAATCGTTATAATTCGCTCCACACTAAAAGTGCCTTATCACTAGAAATGGTTGAAAATATCGTGTTCTTGGGAGCGAATATGAACGATTTTGCGAAAAGGAGATCAGAAGGCGAATCGGTCATGACCACAATGTCATGACCCAGATACCCATAATTTGAAGAGATCGCAACATATCGCACAAGACGAAGATGAGACTGGTCCATTTGCGCATGATGAGATTTCGTGGTCAGCCAATAAACCAGTCTATCCTTCATGAATTCAAAATCTTATATAACTTGTATAAAGATCCTGATAACAAAAACTTACCGTCAGGCAGAACTTCAGGTTCCACAATGGGAACTATGCGCTGGCTCTGGCAGATAGACGCATAGCGCGCAAGAACATTGGCATTCTCGAGAATCGATTGGTATGAAGGTGTATTGCGACCAATCTTGAGCACACAACGCCATTTGGCGAAGTGGCAGCCATCTTTCTTGTATTGGGCACAACGTTGGGCCAAATCATCCAAACCTATTGACGAGGAAAAATTGTGATATTATATTTAGGGTTGCCAACTATCTTAAAAATAGTATTATACAATTTCTCACTAAACCATATTTTACAGTGTTGAACAAAAATAAAGTACACTAATTACTGTTTGCAGCATCAAAAACTCTACATCGGTCGCACATTTTTTTTTATTTAGTTACAAACAAATATCGATAATGGAGTTTTAGAAAGAATCTTATCAATGTTAAATATTCAAGATATTTAACATTCGAATTATTTAAATTAAATTAAGGTTAAGTTTTTGAAAAATACAAAAATTAAATGTAAATTAATAAGTCGTGCGAAAAGCTCTAAAAAATCTGTATTGAAAACATTAAATAAATAAATATTCTTCTCAGACTTTAATATACTTTATTTTTTGTTAACAAACCTAGTTGTATTCAAAAATACTATTGCTATAAAATGCCAGATGGTTAAAGTCTTTTAGCATTACAGGTAACTAAGAGAAAATCGTTATTAAAAACAGGCCCTAATTTATATTTGAACAGAAAATTTATTACAGAAAAAAATATAATAATATTGAGGTTTTATTTAAAATCAAGGGCTTTTATAAAAATCTATATATTTGTCTGTGGTACAAGAACGATGACGCAATTAAACTTTTATCTATTTTATGGGCTGTTGAAGTTTGTTATCATGTTTTTACATTCACTATCGTAAAATTCAAATATACTAACTTCAATCAACAATAATGATATATTTTTATAACTTTGATTTATTATCTGTACTGTTAATGATACTTTGACATTGGTATCAGTTGATAAGTCGACGAGCCCCTGTATAAAATACATATTTATAAATCTAGAATAAACTAAGTTCATGCGACATTTGACCATGATCTTTGGACGTTGAACGAATATACACACAATGTTGTCATACCGGTATTCTAGACGAATTATATCTTCTAATATTAAATTGTAATGTTTAATTAATTATCTCTTCTAATATATCAAATATTAACGATATAAAACTTTATTAAACGTTATAAAATTTTAGTAATTATTGAAAACTAATAAGCGCACTTATTTAACACCATAGAGCGTAAGTGCATGCTGAGTCGAATTTAAACATTTTTTAAACAGACGACTACCTTCATATAGACAGACATATTTTGTCACCTAAACATGTTTTAGAATACGGTCATAAAACCATTGTTTCCAAATTTTGCACATCTGTGCCAAATGTTGAAGACTTAATAATTGAGAGCAACTGTAAATAATAAAACATAACAATGCCATACAAATAAATAAACAGATAAACGTAACAAATTCCAGTTTGCTACACGTGTTCTAAGGCAAAGTAAATTTATTACTATATAACTCTGCTTGTTTGGGTAATATTTCGCTTTGCGATTTTGTGGTCTATCTCTCGACGTTGTCTCCGTTATGGGGGAAGTGACTGTTGAGATTGTGACGTTGAACATGTGCAGGGCTTGTGTATTGTTGTGTTATTGGTGGCGAGTACTGAATGAGTTTTTACAAATTCTGCATGTATGAGAACGGATAGTACATTTAGCATTATATTTGTTTTTACTTGTCATTACTTTTTGTATTATGAGTAATTCTGACACGCCTAATTCTGTGAATTATTCAAAGGAGTCGGTTACATACGTATAGGTGAAACTAATAAAAAGTGTGTAATATTTGTCACTCACCCTGCGTGGTGCATTCGTCTTCAGAGCCAAAGAGTGGCACTACACCCTTGTCGACCTTGATGCCGGGGATGATGCCGCGCTTCTCAAGGAGGGCCACCAACGGTGTGCCATCATCAGCTTTCTGGTACAGAGTCTCGTGGAACAGGATTACACCGGAGATATTTTCAGAGATTGCCTATAAACATTATTTTGTTCATTATTTTTTTTCACGACTGTTTATACCTCGGACCTTTCGTGGCTTAATATTAGCTATATACTCGCTGTATATTACCTATATACCAAAACAAGCATTACCCGAACCTTCGTTCGAGTCAACTTAAAGTATCCAAATAACAATTATGTGCTGTTTTTTAAATTAGGTATGTGTTTTTCCTGTTACCTTAAGAACAACGGATTTTTTTTTCTTATCTAAGATGTAATGTCCTATGTAACATACATAACTTCACTAAAAAAACGATAGGGATAAGGATAAGGAAGAAGATGTTGCTTTTATCCTTAGTTTTGGAACCAAAAGCATTAATCTTAAAAGGCCCAAAGCGAAATGGTTGAACTCGTGTCGAGTCCATTTTGAATTGCCCCCAAATTAGAATTGAATTGAAATAAAATTTTCCCCCTTAGGGATTGGTATAGTATTGCTTTATGTATACTCTATAAATAGATAGTATATATTCTCATTTAGGTGACATAACATATAGGTATTTAAACTTTATTAATACGTGTAAAAACATTGATTTGTAAAATTAAGATACAAACAAATATTTACTTGTTACATGACATCGCAATCTGGCGCAAGTATTCATTACCAGTGAAATATTACGTGACTGAAGTCACGACTCGACAGAGTCATGCTCTGAGAGAAACAGCATATGAAACAGCATACACTTTCGCTTTAGTTTATGAAGATAAAATTACTGTTTGATTATTTAAGTTTATAAAAATACATCTTCAGTGTTCGGGTAAGCTATAGCCTAAGTAGATACGAATACGTTGAATATTAGTTGTAAATGACATGATAACTTATATTTTAATAATCTGTAATTTACTTCAACCAAAATATCGAAACGACAATTGAGCCGTTGCATATGAAACAGGCATTAAGATTATAGCAAAGTTCCAAGGTTTATATTAAAGAGATTATATATTGACATTATATTGTACTAGCTGACCCGGTAAACGATATTTTGCCATTTAAATTATAACTTATTTATTTGGATAAGGATTAATATCATGTTGGTTAAAACACCTTCACAAATAATGTATTATTTTAGAACTATTTTGACAACCATTGAAATGGTTAAAGTGGGTTAACCTTAAAAGCTAGACAAATGTTGTCACCGACTTTTATTTAGAACTTTTAGAGGGGAACAATTTTGTAATACATGATTTTTGAATAACTTTCACTGTTTACTTAGCGCACGCTAGTTTAGCCTATAGCCTTCTTTGATAAATGGACTATCTTATACTGAAAGAATTTGTTCAAATCGGTTCAGTAGAGATTAGTAGGTTCAAACAATCAAACAAACAAACTCTTCAGCTTTATATATTAGTATAGATGTAGATAGAAACAGGCTATACTCACTAGTAGACAAAATTTGAACCCATCCGGAGCCCTTTTTCATGAGGTCCCTGTATGGAATTGAAACATATCGACCTGACCCGATAGAATAATACGTGAGTAAAGCTGGTTTCTATACATATATATAACTACTCTGTATTGAAAAGTATAATCCAAAATTACCGGGTCAGTGCTGAATAGAAGCTGGCGGTATTTGCGGCGATTTTCCTCGGTGTTCTCAACTCCAATGTCCTGGAGACGTTTTCCCATAGTACCTGTATTGGTAAAGGCGGTGTTAGAAAGCAGTTGCACAACAGTAAATTAAAGTAATATTGATGTAACTGAGCTAAAGCAATTTCTACGTAATATAGAAAGTTGTTTATTGCTGCGTGGTTTTGTGCAAGGGTTAGATTACGACTTTAAGGTCCATATTAATACTGTGAATGCGATAGCGTGATTGTTCGTTTTGTTGCAATTTCACATTCGATACAGTCAGCTATAGCCCGATGTTATTTTTAGTAAGGATGTCCTGTCTGACTGGGTTTATATATCCTTACTGTCCTGTAAAGATGTATAATGTGCTTTTCGCAAGTCTGCGTTGTTTTCGAAAGGTGTGTATATGTGTTTATTATATGCCATAGAAATTGTATTGGAAAATAAATTTAAAAAAACTTAAAGGGCTGGAGTTATAGAACAAAGATATTTAACTTACATTTATCACGCCGTACTTTGGTAGGTAATACAAGCATATTTATATTAATACTAGCTGTGCCAACGGCTTTGTACGCGAAGAAATCAAAGTAAAAAAAATTACATAGTTTTTATTCTCGAGCCCGCGATAATTCTAATTTTATTTACTTGATTGGATTTGTTTTGGATTTGTTGTGTATTTGTTATGTATTTAATGAATTAACTTGAACGTTCCTCGAGAATTGCACTATTTTTGAGTAAAAAGCGTTTAAAAATCCGTTGAGTAAATTTTGCGAAAATCGATCACATACTTATATAGATATATAGACACGTTGTCCATTGTTTTAAAATATGTATTAATTATAATAAGAGAAAAGCGCGCGAAATTATCAAATCTGCTACAGATTCCGACGTATCTTTTACCGCCACAAGCCAGCAAAAAGTTACACAATTATTAAATTTTCATAAGTTAATCTACAATCTTGTACAAAGATAATTGTGATTTCAGAATCCACGTGTTTTTATCAATACATAATCTTTAACCGTAAAACATGTTTTACGTATTAGCATTATCTCAATAATCTATGCAAGGAAATAGACAATTATCATATAGATTGCGTAATTTTATAACCAAAGTGCATTACTATTAACCATACCCATAAACTATCACTAATTAAACAACATTAGACAAAGTATTTGAATTATTGCTAAATACTTATTACTGAACAAAACGCCGTGTGATATCCGGCTGAATACATTAGTACCACTCTCATTTCTTACCAAGGTGTCGTAAAATGAGACTAAGGTAAGTCGACCCACCGTTAACACCGTGCAACTCTTTCGAGGAGGTCACGAGTCCAAACCCAGGCAGACCAATGATTTTCTCTGCTAAAACTTATGTGTCTAATTGATTGATAATTGCAATTTATCACACGCTTTTCGGTAAAGGAAAACATCGTGAGGAAACCTGCATATCCCTAGAGAATTCTGGAGATATGTGTAACCTAACCGCACTGGAGCAGCGTGGCAGGTCTTAGCTCCAAACCTTCTCTCCCAAAACGGAGAGAAGAGGCCTATTCTCAACAGTGGGATAGTAGCAGGCCGCTACTTACTTTACTTACTAAACGTGAAAAACTAAGCAAAAGTGCAACGATCATTGCTGAAAAGCTTTAATCTTGACAGCTGGTATAAGCTCGGATAGCTAAATAATGTAAATTCCTCAAGTTCCCATATTCTAATCGAAAATCAGCATTTTCACAAACAGTAAACTTTCCATCAGTTTAGATTATCAATTCGATTGTATATATAATCAGATTAGGAAACAAACTTTGAAAAACCGCCTTTGATATACCGTAAACAAACTAATACATTTAATCCTCAGCTGTTAAGATAAATTTATAATATCGCGAGAAGACGATGGATCAAAAATAAGTGATAACATTAAAAACTTGACTGGCCCGTTGGCGCAGTGTGTAGTGATACAGCGTTCAGCTCCGCAGGTCGCAGGTTCGATTCCCGCCGAGGGCTAACATTTTCTATAAATGAATTTGTATATATTTGTATGAATTTGTAATATGGGTGTATATTTGTATTTAAGTATGTATTTAAAAATTATATAAGTATATATTCACCAGTTTTCTGTCTACCATAACACAAGTATTAAGTTACTTACTTTGGGGACGGACGACCGTGTGTGTAAGCGTCCCATATATTTATTTATTTATTTATAGTATTTATTAAAAACTGAAATATATCATTAAAGAGTTTGTTGCACTTTTTTGTAGGTATCCTTATTTCGAGAACATTGAATGATACAACGTCGGATATAGAGTGAATAAATTGGTCACAATTCTGTTATAATTATACCATGTGGTGTCCGGTTGAGTAGAAGAGACTACCCTCATTTCTTACCGAGGTGTCGTAAAAGGCGACTAAGGTAAGTTGACTCGTCTTGGTGTAACCGGCTGAGTAAAATACACCACCCTCATTTCTTAACGAGGTGTCGTAAAAAGTGACTAAGGTAAGTTGACGTCAGGCAGGCGGCCGATGGTAAAAATTTAGCCAAATCATGTTTAAAGATGTTAAAAACATGTTGTGCCGACCACATTCAGAGTGAAGTGACATGTGTTACTTGTTAGTGCGTGTTTGAGCCCGTGCTATATTCATACAACATTAGTTTATATACACTAAACAGTTAAAAAAATTTTCCAAATAATATACAGCTTGAACGGAAAATTCAGGTAGGGAATGAGTTAAATAATTTTGTAGCTGAAGTAAACTGTAAGAAGTGAACTGAGGCGTGTAGTAAGTAGTACGTAACGGCCTGTCACTATCCCACTGCTGGGCATAGGCCTCCTCTCTCCATTTTTGGAGAGAAGGGTTGGAGCTAAGACCTACCACGCTGTTCCAATGCGGGTTGGTAGGTTACACATATCCCTAGAATTTTCTAGAGATATGCAGGTTTCCTCACGATGTTTTCCGTCACCGAAAAGCGTGTGATAAATTGCAATTATCAATAAGACACTTATTTTTTAATAGAAAAACTCATTGGTGTCTGCCCGGGTTTGAACCCATGATCGTCTCTAGAGATTCACACGGTCGCACCGCTAGGCCATCACAGCTGCACATACATGAACTGAGGCGCGTAAGAAGTTTATTTTCTTATCTTCTTCTTAGTTTATTTTCTTATTTTCTTCTTATAAAATTCTTAACTAAGAGTGGTTTTTTTAACGTTTTAATAAGAAAAATAAAAACGACATTGTGTTAATGCAGTTTTGTTATCGGATTATGTAGATATTTAAACGTTTCATCAAATCCATGTTTTACAGAAAAATTGTAAATTCAATTACATATCGCTTACCTAGTATTAAAGTGGCCTAATTGAAATAAGTTTTTTTGTGGTAAATTGCAATAAAGCGTAGCGCCTACAAAACTCGTCAGTGCTAAAGGTAGCCATGACTTGGAAAAGCTTCTTCTTGTAAACTCTTATTTTTTAATAGGTTGTAGCGTGATGTCATAGATGACATTGAAATGAGGATTACTAGTACTAGTTCAAATTCAAATTCAAAAATATTCTTTATTCAAATAAGCTTGTAAACAAGTGCTTTTCAATCGTCAACTCTACTGCTGGTTCGGAAAGCTGTTTCTACCGAGAAGAGCCAGCAAGAAACTCGGCGGTTGCTCTTTTAAAAATATAATTCTTAATACTATTTACATTAAGTCGTTACTGTTTTGTACAGGTTCAAAGAGAGCTATATCCACACTATAGTAGCTGAAGTAAACTGTAAGAAGTGATCTGAGGCGTGTAAGAAGTCTATTTTCTTATCATTAGATGATGTAGCACGTACCAGTGGATTCATCAGCAGCAAGGATACCCTTGCCTGGAGCGACGATCGCTTGGGCGATCTTCTTCAGCTCCTCCTGAAGCTCAGGGGTCGGGTACTGGAAGTAGGTGCTCATTGTGGCTGTAAAAGGAACTGAATTGAGAATACGTAAAGTAATAATGTGGTCCCACCTTAATAATATTACGAAAATCTTTTGTGTGAGTCAATAGTCAAATTTGAGAAATAGTTTTGATTAGTTTTGTATCAGTACGAAGATATTACTTTACGAGCTATTAAGGTTTGTTATCTTTGTATATAAAACAGAAACTATATTTGTTTCTTAGACTCTGCTGAACCGATTTTCATGGAATTTCAGACAATCTTTTGATTGTACCAGTGGTAAATCCTGTTTGTTAGATATGTTAGATAATAGTTTGGCAGATTGCAATCAAATTGTTTTTTAAGTTTTATTTCAAGGAGATGTTGAAACCAGCAACATGTGGGCAGACCGCTAGAATTATATAAAATATCTACACAAAAATTTTGATTCGATAACGTCAAAAAAAGTTTTTTATAGAAGATTTGAGAAAAAGCACAAGAATAGTCAATTCTATTCTTGCCCTTTTTTGTAAGCGCATATTATCTATCGCCATTAAAATTTACAAATTATGGGTCAATCTACAGACTGTCTGAAAATTTCATTAAAAACAGTTCAACCGTTTTTGGGCTATAAAAAAACATAGATACATAAAAGATAGATAGCTTCTCTTAGAATATTAACAGAAACAGGAAAATATGTACTTTTACAACAAACATTAGTAAAGTAAACGCAAGCACTGATTTAACTTGCGTATTTACCAAGAACTAACAAATGTTCTTATAACAGATAAAAACCTAACAAAAATTTATGGCCTTATCTTTGAACATGAACCCATTTATCTACTTGTACATTCAACACACTAAAATGAAACATATTAACATCATCATTCTCTTACCCTTATCCCACTCTAAGTGGGGTCGGCACAATATAGACATATTGTGATCATCCATCTTCTTCCATTCTCCTCTATCATTCGTCAACTCTGGTGGTACTCCTTTAACATGCATATCCTTTTTCACACGATCCATCTTTCTTTTTTTCGACCTCCCCAAGCCATACATCCATCCACATTCATATTAAAAACTCTTTTGGTCACGTGATTTAATTTTAATTTAAACAACAAGTTATGGCCTTATCTTAAAAAAACATGAACCTGTTTATCTACTTGTACATTCAACACACTAAAATAAAATATGTTAACATAAAGAATAAATTAAATACTGTTTAAAGACACACCTCCAGTTTCAAAAGTTGTTTGACTTGATTCCTTTGATACTCATATCACTGGTTCAACATTACAGACATTATTTAATTGATTATTAATGATCTATTGTACATTAATTAGGCATTACAAAATTTTAAGTTGAAATTTAAAATGTTATAACTACAAACTTAGAAAACTCTATAAACATTATATATTTAAAAATAAATCTACGATAATCCATAATTTTTTACTGTTATAAATTTAAAGACACTGTTAGGTTTGATGATTAAGCCTAGGAACAGATTTTGATAAATTTTAGTAAAGAGATATGTTATCTTTAACAAAGACAATACAATACTAAATAATAACATATGTATATAATTTATAATATTCTGGGATATCAGCTTGCAATATATTTTTTTTTTATTTGTTGTATACACAAAATTTGAAAATGGAACAATTGTGAAATTTTATACGCTAATAACACTTACAAGTTTTTAAATATTAATTATGTTTATATATGAATAAATTCCCTAAATTCATTAGTACCTATGTTTGGGTAAATGAGTATTTTGTGAATTAAATATAATTTTAACAACTTTTGTAATGAGTTAACCTTTAGTTCCAAATCCTGGCATCCATCCTGATTCTGGTGGGCCTTTTTTCCCTTTACCCTTACCTTTTGGTGGCATTTTGCATAAATTGAATAAAACTTACATGTAAAAATAATAAAAGGAAAATCTTATACCCGACATAACGCTTAAAAATATAATACAAAACTTACCAAATGACAGTGTCACAATCGTCTACAAAAAGTCTATCATTTGTTATTATTTTCAAAATTAGAATTGATATTTTACCGGTCTTTGCATACTCATGTCAATAACAAAATAGTGATGCCCATTTAAAAAAAGAGATAAAAAATGAAAATATTAATTTAAAAAATAAGTAGTAAAAATAAATATATATAAGTAAAAAGGGGATATGTATTTAAATTTATTACATATTAATTACAAATTTATATCATTAATTTTTTAACTTATATTAAGGTGACCGTGACCTTCAAAGGTCAGATTAGATACAGCGTCACTGCGTGATAGTTTTATTTATATTAGCTACCTAAAGAAATGTAAGTATTTCTTATGTACAAATTGGAACAGTACCAAACACTTTATCTACCTATCAATTAATTACGCATTTCAGACTAAATTAATTTAAAAGTATTTTTTTTACAAAAACACCCTTAAATTGTTTTGCCTTTAAGTGATGATTTAAAAAATAAATCAATTTTGTAAATTAATTTTATCAAATAACAATTAACAGTATTACATCACGTAGCCGACGAACTCACTACAAAAAGTAATAAAATGTCTTCGAACTAACATGGGTGAACTTGACTTTATTAAAAAAATAAACTAAATAGAAATGTAAAAATATGAAAAAAGTCACTTACATAGCTATAAGATTTTAATCAGAACTATCGCACGCCCTGACTGATGCTAAATTGAACTGTCAAAATAGTTATAGAAAGGAGAGGACACGAATAAAAGGTCATTTGAAGGTCTGATAATATTTTACGATATAGTTGCTGCTTTACCTTGAACAAAGAAGCGCCGTCTATTGTAATATTAGCAAACTCTTAGATAAAGTTTTGCTTCCACACTCCTAAACTGCTGATACTGAACAAAGTGCTTAGAAACGCCATCTGTGGCCTTGTCAACGAACTTTCTTAGTAAATCCAAATAGTTTTGCATTTTGCCACTAAGAGCGCTGTTATAACTCCAATAAATATAACCAAGTATCATAAAATAACAAAGTATTTAATATTTATGACAAATAATAAAGATGTTACTCTAGTCTATGTCATCAACTGATAAGAGCAAAGAACCGTTATGTCAGTACCAAGTTCTTATCTAAGGTCTTGAATGGGGCTATAAGATAGACTGATAGCGTGCCATACAAAAATAATAAGACGTAATCTTCATAATGTTATAATTTATGCTTATCTAAATTTGAAATGATTACGTTGTACTTTTATTATATAATCAGTCTTCTGCCTCTCGTCGTGTAAAGCAGGTCATTATTTTTATTTAATTTATGCATAATATTTTCAGTTTCCATTTTGTAAATTATTTTTTAAATATTACGTATTTTGTACTTAGGACAGTTTCGAATGTGGAATAAAAGTGTTTAATATAAACATTTTTATATACTTATTTATAAAAATGATATCGAGTAAACAAAATATTTAATTGTTAATGCGAAGAGGACAAGTCAATATAAAAAAATAAAATATTTAGACTGTTCATTGCAAAAAAACCTCTTGGGTCGAAATATTATTGCGCATTACACTTTCCACTATGTATTTGATTCAGGAATACATGTTTGATACAATAAAACATTTTGTACTTTGTAGAATTGTATGTAATCATCCAATTCTAAAAATTCTTATCTGGGAGTTGTTCTTTTAACGTTTAAATAAGAAAAATAAAAACGAAATTTTGTCTAAAACAGTTTTGTTATCGGGATCGGATTATGTGTATATTTTCACGTTTCATCAAATACACGTTTTACAGAAAAATCGTAAATTTAATTACATATCGCTTAGTATATTTTGTGGTAAATTACAATAAAGCGTAGCGTAGCGCCTACAAAACTCGTCACTGTTAAAGGGAGCCTAACTTGGAAAAGCTTCTTCTTCTTGAAAACTCCTAACATTTTTAATAGGTCATAGCGTTATGTCATAGATGACATTGAAAAAGGATTACAATGTATCTAAGTCAATTAGAACTAATTTTTAATTCGGTTACTTTAGTATTAAGCGTGTGAATATATAATTCTGCACATTGCGTCAACCCCTTTATCAAGTTTTCATTCACTCCATTGTTTATTTAAATAGCACAAACAATATATGACAAACACTGTCGAAGTGTTTGTAGTTCATTCATTAAACTGTAAATGATTATTATAATTATTTTTGTATATTTATCAATGTTTTTCCGAGCAGTAATCGAGTAGAATACAGAAATACAATATATTTCTGTGTAAATGTTGTAAACATGTTGTTCTAACAATACTCTGAATTTAATATTTACGTAACAATAATTATATAGTATTAGTTAATTACTTACGTAGATTTGATGTTTACATATACATGTATGTTGACATATAGGTATATACATATATTTTTATATTTTATACACGAAAGTATTTTTTATTCATTGTATTTGGTATTGTTAGACAACCTGTTTTACACACTTATGAACTTTACACTTTACTCACTTACATATTTAATAACTTTTTTTTCTTATCTTTTTTAAGCATATTACATATCTATTGTTTAATAATATTCTCATTAGTTTTGTATCTATTGTTTACATTAATAAAATTAAGATTTATTTTCACAATAATAAAATATTACGTTTTACGGGAAGGGTGCTGTATACGGAGATTAAGGGAAACCTAGTTCGGGTTACAGAGGGCTAAATTATGTAAAGATAAATTTGTAGATAATATTTTTCTGTTCATATATATTTATGTAAGAATGTTTTTGGTATAATAAAGATAACATTACCTATTATGTTTTATTAAACAAAATCATGACGCGTGGATGTTATAGGGTTACTGTTTAACTCAGACCTCGCCTGCGGGGTACAAGGGCACGGAGGTAGTTATGGATGATCACCTCTTGTATATCACGCCATGGGCGCTCGCCGCTAGCATCTACCTTAGTTTCCGTTCTCATTCTACCTCCGCGCCCTCGTACCCCGCAGGCGAAGACTGAGTTAAACGGTTAGCCTATAATAAAAACTCTGAATTCGAAATCTCCCTTACAGCACCATGCCAACATACTTTTCATATCCGGACCCGGAATTACAAGAGGAACTAAGGAAGACAGCCGAAGCGATCGTTGCTCCGGGAAAAGGAATTTTGGCTGTGGATGAATCAAATGGTATATATCAAATTCAAATAATTCTTTATTCAAATTGGCTCTTACAAGCACTTTGATTCGTCAAATACAATGAATCTACGACTGGTTCAGAAAGTTGCTCTTACCGAGAAGAACCAGAAAGAAACTCGGCGGTCGCTCTTTTCAAAATTAAGTATTACAATATTGTATTTTTAATTAATATCAAATTAAAAAATTATAATATAATCTAGTGCGTAGCTGGTCGCAATTTTCACACTTATTTATCCACATTCATGTGACCAAATGGGTGTTGAATATGAATGGATCTATGATATAGGCTATACGTGGTCACTGGTTGTATATTAATTACGTCACGGGGACTCGCCGCTCGCATCTACCTCAGTCCCCGTTCTCGTCCCGCGCCCTTGCACCCCGCAGGCGAAGTCTGAGTTAAACGGTTAGCCTATAGAAGGAGCTTGAAATGGCGATAGTTAGATTGTGTGAAGTATGACATGCAAATATTATTTAAAGTTATATGTGAATATATTTACCGGTTGTCTGTTACTCAAGCATTTAAGTTACTCGTGTGTGTAGTCCCATATATTAGTAATAAAGTTGAGTGTATGTGATATCATATTTTTTTTTAATAATTTTGTTGTTTTTATTTCCAGAGGGCATAGGAAAACTGCTTGCAGCGGTGAATTTGGAGAACACCGAAAATAATAGACGAAGATATCGACAGCTTCTATTTACCAGTGATAATGTAAGTTTTGTAAACTATGTACATACCTAAATATTACATTTTACAACACACAAAATCCAGTCAGTCTGTATCTGGAAATTTCAAAATGATTATGTCAATATCTCCAGGAATATCAGCTTAATAATATTGATTACATCTGAAATTTCAATATGACGAAGTGGATTTCTCGTTAAATATCAGCATGATCAACATTGATTGACGAGTGACGAATATATCTTGTAAGTGAAATTATTCGCCAGGAGTCGCTGCTGTATGCGTTTTCCTGTGCGTGTGTGTGAGAGAGAGAAAATGAGAGTGCGGGTGAAAGAGAAAGAAGGGGAGAGTACTATTTGTAAATTAAACATGAGAGGAAGCATGGTTGGAGATACAAATATGAGCGAGACAGAAAGATGATAAAGTATAGGTCATAGAAAAATCTCGTCATATATATAAAGATTTATCTTACAATGTATAAAATCTTAGAATTAATGTATTTAATAAAATACAATCCTTTTAAAATACAAGCGAGCAAAATTACAGCTTAAATTTATAGAAACGATATATCTACCTTATCTAATGAAAGCGGCAAATTAATCTCAACACCGGAGATATATTATGTGGGGATTTATAAGGATTAACTTGGAAGCCATAGTAATTAACTTATATTACCTTTGGGCATAACGTAGGTACGAGTAAATGGTCGTTTTCGAGATGTGTTTAATATCTCGCTACAGATTAATATCTCTATATATAAAAGAAAGTTGGTCTTAGTTACACTATTTATAACTCAAGAACGAATGAACCAATTCGCCTGAAAATTGGTGTAGACGTTGCTTAGAACCAGGAGACGGACATAGGATACTTTTTATCCCGTTCGTACGCATTTATTTTAGTATATGAGTTTAGATATTCCAAAGATAGCAGGGAATCTTCATGGTTTAGGGAAAGGGGGATTGTTTCACTCCAAATTTAGCGCATGCGGGCCACGGGCAGTAATGAATAAAATTAAACTATTGGATAGATGTTAATAATTGAGTGACATGGATATATATTTTATATCCGTGCGAAGTCGGAGCGGGCCACTAGTTAGATATAAAAGTAGCAGTTAAATTGCATAGATTCTTATCATACAGGACGTGAAGTTGAATTTTTTCAAGATATTGAATAGTAATAAGTGATTTTTCTGCTTTAGTTAAGTGTCGCATAAGTTGTTGTTTTAATATACGAAACATCGTGAAGAAACCTGCATATATCTACAGAATTTTAGGGTTATGTGGAACATACAAATCAGCATTGGAGCACCGTGGTAGGTCTTATCTCCAGCCCTTCTCTCCAAAAACGGAAAGCGGAGGCCTATACCCAGCAATGAGATAGTAACGACTTACCTTAGTCGCCGTTTACGACACCTCGTTAAGAAATGAGGGTGGTACTATTCTATTCAGCCGGATACCACAACGGCGTTGAAGTATGCCAAAGTTATTTTATACATTTAAGTGATTCATTTAATGTAGTATCGACGATTCCTCTCTGTATTAGTAAATTAATTGAATCGTTTCTTGTAAGCTATCTCATAAATTATGTAAGACGTAAGACATTTGCGCACGAAATGCGATATTGTGACAAGATTTTTCCTCCCCTTGTGGTCATTAATTTATAAATTAATAACTGTAGTCATAATGAGAAACGTGCTATGTATTAATTTATTATTAAAATTTCTATCGTCATACAAATGACGTCTGTAAGAGGGATATTCCGTTTATTTATAATATCTGAATTTCCGTCATCATAGTCTCAATATACGTCTAGTGTTGGTTATAGGTTAAAAATAATTTAGAGAAACAATCTGTTATATAACATTACTTACTTAATATACTAATGGGTGACCCAGCCTTGCTCGGTAATTTTTTTCTATCAGGGTATCAAGGTGAGTAAGAGGGCGTTACCTTTGCTTTCTTAAAACACCGTTTCCACGAACAAAAATTTGTTTTTTTTTAAAGGTGCTATCGGAAAATGTATCAGCGGTTATCCTCTTCGACGAGACTGTATACCAAAAAACAGATGATGGTATCTTATTCGTGGAGGTGTTAAAACAGAAGAATATCATACCTGGGATAAAGGTTGATAGGGATGTCGTCCCCCTATTTTTGTCCCAGGACGAGTTTACAACGCAAGGTACCCTATTCCTATAACATACATCAGAGGTATATTCTTAAAGTAATGGCCTGTTACTATTCCTCTGCAAGGCGTTGGCCTCCGCTCTTCGTTTTTAGAGAGAAGGATTGGAGCTAAGACCTACCACGCTGTTCCAATACGGATTTGTATGTTAGAAATATCCCTAGAATTCTGCAGGATATGCAGGTTTCGCGATGTTTTCCTTCACCAAAAAGCGTGTTTTAAATTGCAATTATCAATTACACACAAAAGTTTAACAGAAAAACTCATTGATGCCTGCCCGGGGTTTGAACTCGTGAACCCTTCAAAGAGTCGCACAAGGTATATCCTTAAAAATTGTAATATATGGTCCCCCGCAGCTTCTGTTCAAAATATTCAAGTAAGCTTTTGCAAGCAGTTTTGAATAGTCAAGAATCAATTAGGTTTAATGAAGCTACTTCTGATTTGCAACGTCGCTCATACTGAGAAGAACCAGCAATAACTCTGCGGTCAATCTTTTAAAAATTTTCAATTCGCATCATTCAAACCGTCTGTCTGTCCGTATGTGATAATCTCAATAACTACTTTCATACAGTTTTCATCAGAAAACAGTGTTTTTTTTGAATTTCGGTTTCAACGAATTTCAAGCGTATTTTGGTTATAAAGCTTAGGTGAATTTAATGTAGTTATGTATGTTGTTTTTGATATATGCATTTATGCAACATTAGTATTCAAGAATAATTAATTATATACCGCCTACATTTTGTCCAATTAATAAACAAGTCATGTTAACGTGGGATTTTTCCGAGTACTGTGTTTCAATATTAAAAAAACTAAATGGCGCGATAAACGAGTCAGCCCTCTTGTAACATTAAGAGGTATTTAGCGACTAAATCTGATAAGACTATTAAAATCTGAAGCTATGTAGAATTTGTTATTTTTACGAATTGTCAATATATTGTTAGTCCTAACGGCGTTTTCATTGGACGAACACAAAAAAGACACAGAGCAGATGCACAGTTGAGTTTGATATAATGTATAAAAAATTTGATATTATGTATAAATACTAGTACAGTAGTTGTATTTGTAATATTAGTACGCATATGTGCTATAAAACTACCTATGTACGATTTTCAGGCCTAGACGATTTGGGCCAAAGATGCGCTGCCTATAAGAAGCTTGGCTGCAGATTTGCAAAATGGCGATGTCCATTAAAGATTGGAGACAACACACCGTCGCCGCGTGCTATACAAGACACCGCTCAAATCCTCGCAAGATACGCGTCGATATGCCAGAGTCAAGGCCTTGTGCCCATTGTGGAACCTGATGTACTATTGGATGGTAGAGTATTAAATTTCCTCCATAAAGTCACTGTTAAGAATATTTTTTAAATGGCCTGTTGATATGTTTTTATCCTCTTCTATCCTTTTTGGAGAAAAAGGCCGTATCATGTTTTATATGTCATTGATTTATCACGCTGCAACATTGCGAATTGGTTGGTTAAAGTACCCCAAGAACTTTCTAAGATATGGATCCTAAAGACATGACCCCTCACTGAAAAGCACATGATAAATTCATAGAGTTCATAGACTAATAAGTTTAAATAGAAAAACTCAAATGTCGCCCGCTCATAGAGAAAAGAGTCTATGTCAATTCTAATCATCTATCTCAATTTTAGGTTTTTTTTAAATTTAACAGTATCTTATATTCTATTTTTTGTAATTTAAACTATATTGTCATATTCCAAGTGCAACTTGGGTAATGCATTAGTTCAAACACTACCCTTTGGGGTTTAGCTGTGTGGTAAAAATTCGGCCGAGTAAAATTTACCACCCTCATTTCTTACAGAGGTGTCGTAAAAGGCTACTAAGGTAAATCGACCTGCCGTGTGTTATCAGGTTGAGTAGAATAGATCACCCTCATTTCTTACTGAGGTGTCGTAAAAGGCGACTAAGGCAAGCTGACCCAACGTGTGGTATCCGGTTGAGTAAAATAAACCACTACCACTTAAGGGCAAGAGGATGATGATGACTATGCTTTGGGATTATTATAATTACTATAGATTTATAGTAATTTACGTATGACCATATAGGGTTATATTATATACATTATATTACAAGCATTAATTAATTGGTAATTTGTGAAGAACAATGTGATTTAATTAAAGATATGAAACCGCAATGACACGTTTTAATTGACAAGGAATTTTATTTAATTCTTCTTAATATGATGTTATTATTTATTTATTTTATATTATTACAGTAAAATGTAAAAATGTGGCAAGAAAAGCGAAATGAACTTACGATTTTTCTGAATCCGTTCTGTTTAGTTTTAACTTTTTTCACGTGTTTTAACGCTAGCTAATTAATTATTCTAAGATATTAAAACATGTAAAAATATACTGGAATTGATTGTTTTGATTAATCTGACTCTAGAAAGTTCTAAAATCAGATTCCAAAGCAAATTTTATTTCTTGCGTGTACCTTGTTACTTAATGCTGCTAACTTGATTGATTTAATCGTGGTGTTTGTTACCAGGCGACCATGATATCATAAGAGCTCAGAAAGTGACCGAAGTAGTGTTGGCAGCTGTGTACAAGGCATTAAATGATCACCACGTTTTCTTGGAAGGAACTTTGTTGAAGCCTAATATGGTAAACTTTGGTTCAATGTTTTGATTAATTGATTGTAGATTAAAATTTTGTTTTTGTTTGTGATATTTTGGCACTGAATGATTAACGTAATAATTTATTATTATTATTTTTAATTATCATCATTTTCCTACCTTTTTTTCCAATTTCAAAATATGTCACTTTATATGTAAAAATATATTTATATCTTTCATTTTGTTCTATCATTTGTCAATTCTGGCGCTAATCCTTTGCTATATCATATTTCCTCTATCACATAATTTAACCATATTTTTTTCGCACGCCCTCTAGGCATGTATCCGTCAATTGTTTAAAGCTCTTTTAGTCACGTGATAGGCATCCCTCCTCATTATAAAATAATTCACTTAAAATGATTAAAATATAATTAGTAACATAAATTATCCTTTAATATTTAATTAAATAATTAATTACATATTACTATAATAAATATTAAAAAAATGTATGTCTTTTTGTAACTGAAAATAAGGTTCAGGGTATTCAAACCTGCTACGCTTTGGTAAACATCTAGGGTATGTTGTAAAAGTGCCGTGTACTTGACATTCAGGTAACTCCAGGCCAAGGCCGTAAGAAAAATACACCCCAAGAAATAGCATATGCCACAGTCACTGCTCTGCTAAGGACTGTGCCAGCAGCGGTTCCAGGTTAGTTTTGTGTTATAAAATGGTTTATATTCATATACTAATTAAGGATATAATCGTATATCAAAAATGGTGAATGAAATGGGTATTTCAACCCCATTTCACCCCGAAATTCACATTTGTTTCACGTTTAAAAACAGCCTTATAGGTAAATCAAAACAAATGAGTACCAGGAAATCATAAATGTACAAGAGTAATTAATTTGTTTACCCAATTTATCCAGTTTAATACAAATGTTTGTAAACAAGCACTTATAATTTATATTAGGCAGTATGGGAGAGGAGGCGGGTGTTTATTGTGGGTTGTTAAACCAGCCGTCGATAACCATAACATTGGGTACCAGGATTCCATAAGCTTTTAAGAGATAAAATTTTTACTTCATATCCACGATCAATAGGCAAAAGTGGGTAAACTTCGTCTAAGTGTATATAATGTACCTATGTGTGTAACTTTGTGGAACTGTTTTTGGAAATGATCCCCTTGATGTTTCAAATGGTTAATATAATGAGTATAAGGTAGGCATTACATTCCTAAATTTAATAAATTGTACAAGACACGTAAGGCGCCTTTATATATTCATCATCATCTCCATCTTCCTGCCCTTATCCCACTCTAAGTGGGGACGGCACAACATGTTATAAACATGTTGTCACATGATTTGGCTGAGTTATTACGTCCGGCGGCCTGCCTGACGTCAACTTACCTCAGTCGTATTTTACAAGACCTCGGCAAAAAAGAGGGTGGTCTATTCTACTAAACCGGATACCACACGGTGGGTCAACTTACCTTAGTCGCCTTTTACAACACCTCGGTAAGAAATGAGGTTGGTTCATTCAGCCGGATACCACACAGCGGGTAGACTTACCTTAGTTGCCTTATACGACACCTCGGTAAGAAATGAGGGTGCTACTATTCTATTCAGCCGGATACCACACGGCTAATAAGGCGCCTTTCATATACACACTTAAAATTTCAAATATTAACAACACATATTTCGTAGTTTTTTTTTAAAAGCATGAAGGTTGATAAATTCAAATTCAAAATCATCATGTTAGTAGTAATTATTTCTTTTCAAGGTATCGCGTTCCTTTCCGGTGGCCAGTCTGAAGAGGAGGCTACATTAAACTTAAATTCTATTAACCAAGTTGAGGTAAAGAAACCTTGGGCTCTCACATTCAGCTATGGCAGGGCTTTGCAGGCGTCAGTATGGAAGGCATGGGCTGGAAAAGATGAGAATGTTCGAAAGGCGCAGGAAGAGTTATTAAAAAGGGCTAAGGTAAATCTTCAATATATACCGTGACTTAAGGGTCTCGTCTGAAAATCTGTAATGAATTCTGAAATTAGCGCTGTAGTCTATACTACAGCTTAATGCTGAGGCGACGACCTTTTCAGCAAAGTACAGTAGACAGTTTTTAATATTAAAAAGTTTGGGGAAAAAACAAATTAATGTAAATAGAATAGATATATTTAGGACTGTGTACTTTTGGATGAAATCCTATTATTATTATTTTATTGTGCAAAAGTTCTTTTAGCTATCACTAGTAAAGTTTTAATAGCTCAGTGAGGAATGGCATACTACAGAAATCGAAATACTCGGGATTAATTTCCAGATATTATCAGCACTTTTTTTCTTTTTTTATAAATTACCGAGTTTACTGCTAATTAATTAAATAAAAAATATGTTCATAGTACCGAAAGCCATCTCAGCCTGTAAAAAAAAGAGTAAAATATATATATTTATTTATTTTTTATTTAATTAGAACGAACATGATCCACTTATACTATTTAAAAACAATACATCACAAAAAAAGAATACATAATTTCAACTAAAACACAAAGAAAGATAATGAAATTGAATAAAATAAAACAATTAAAAATAAAAATAAAATAAGAGGTAAAGTAAAATAATGATAATAAATAATATAAATTGTTCTGCACATCCCATCATATCTATGCAGTCACAGATACTATGAAATCATACAAGAGGGTTCATCGAATGGTTTATTCGCATCTATAAAAATAGCAAAAATAGCGGTATATTGTGTGATTCATAATGCAAGTAAGCCGATGAACTTTCCGTTTAGTCAATGATGAAATTTAGTCAATTAATTGACATCACTGGGTGATTCATCTGACATCAAAATGACCGTTTTCGGTATAGGATTTAAATAAGTACCGGGATGACCAAGCCTGGCTCGATGATTTTATTAAAAAATATAAAAAAATGCAATTAAAAAAGAAAGATTAGGCTGGTTATATCTGGAACTCGATCCCGAATATTTTCACTTCTTTAATCCGCCCGTTCCACATCTTTACCAATGACACCACAATTAACCTTTGTATATCATTTCTATTTTAGTATTTTTTAATGCCCCAAAAGAGGTATAAAATTTCATTATTTTGAATAATAGATAGATCGATTTTTCTCCTCCGAAACCCCCTACATACTAAGTTTCATGAAAATCGTTGAAATTAAGTACGGAGTTTGAGGCGGGGACGGCGGTCTAGCTAGGTTTTATTTAAAAAAATAGTTTTATTCCTGTTTTTGGACTTAAAAAAAACAAAAGTTTACTTTTAATTTATTGAATATATTATACAACACAATTTTTGCCATGAAATGTCAAGTTAGCGTAGCTTATTCGGGAAACGGGTGGTCGCGCGAAATGAAAATACCTAGGATCGAGCCCCACCTACCCTATTGTTTTTTCATTTATTTTTTTGAAGTACCTTTTTTTATTTTGTAAAAAATAACCAAGCAAGGCTTGGTCACTCAAGTACTACACTTTTATAAATTTTTCGAGCTAATTAAGTTAGTGTTATTGGAAGAGACTAGTGTCTAAGATACAGGCTCCGCCTAGTTTAGACGCTAGTGCTCAAGTAATTTTAGTTTTGTTATAAGTTCGATTTAAATTGTATAGTTTAAAGTTGGAATGTTACATTTTTTGGAGTCAATAAAGATTTATTATTATTATTTATTATTAGTTTATGTAAACATTACATAGTAATTACAGAATTCTCAATAATATCATTGTTTATTTCAGGCCAACGGACTCGCTTCCCTTGGAAATTACGCGATTGGCTCCATAACATCGACCGCTGGTGACGCATCCAATTATAATAAAAACCATAAATATTGACTATATACAGAGAAACACATATAGAGACAAATATATTTGTTATGTTCTTCGTTATTTTATTCTCTATTTATTATACACTAATGTTATCCTATTCAAGGCACAGGGTTATTATACTAGAGTAGACTAGTTAGTAATAAATAAATAAATAAAAATATTTTTAATCATTAATTTATCGATAGTTCATCAACTATATATGGCGCGTTTTCGACCGGAAGTACCGGTTGTCCTGAAGTGATCCTGTGTCCGCGCACTCTCCGCCCTCTATCTTGAAAACGGTTCATCGTATAAATTTTTTTAAACAAAATTTGTAGAGAATTTTGTATTCTACAATATTGATAATAAATATAAATAGCAAAAAACCCAAAGGAAATGAGATATTACAAAAAAGCGCAAAAAAACGATTTTTGTGACCTTTGACCTTGACATTTAATAGTTGCGTACACCCTACCATATGTAGGTTTTGAGACAACTTTAAGGGTGTCAATATACAAATATTTACAGACTCTGGGTATCTCGAATTCCGAGGTGAACTTACTATAATGACTGGACTAAGTACAGTATACTAGAGTAGAGAAGACAGGCTAAAATGTTCATAGACAATAAAGAGAAAACACATGAAACTTATCTGTCTTTCTTTTTTATGTGTGATTGGCATAAAAAAAGTAAAGTTACGGCCAATCCCACTGCTGGGCATAGGCATTCTCTCTCCCGTTTTAAGAGAGAAGGTTAGGAGCTAAGACCTACCACGCTGCTCATATGCGGATTGGTAGTTTACACATATCCTTAGAACTCTTTAGAGATATGCAGGTTTCCTGAAGATGTTTTCCTTCACTGAAAAGTGTGTGATAAATTGCAATTATCAATTAGACACATAAGTTTTAACAAAAAACTCATTGGTGTCTGCCCGGGGTCTGAACCAGTGACCTCTCGAAAGAGTGGCACGGTTTCTCCTCTGGGCTATTACAGCTCTGTAAGCATAGAGTTATTGTATTTATTTTATAGAGTTATATATTAGAGCTATTCTAGTAGTATTGTAGTAGGGAAGCCAGTCTAAAAAGTTCCCTATTACAATAAACAGAAAGCAAATAAGAGGTAGGTATACAGAATCTATCTGTTTTTTATGTGTGACTAGACAAATAAAAATGTGTTAACCTGGTGTTAAAAATGTATTTGGTGTAAACATTGTCTATTTTAGCTGCCATTCCAAAGATTATTATTCGGCGACGGTCTTCTGCATTATATTTGATAAAGCATCTCTATTATCATGGGAAATGTTTAATCAAAGAAGCAATTAAAATCAGACGACGTAAAAAATTCAATAGGGACAATGGATGTTTTAGGCTTTCGATATGTAAATAATTTTTCTGTCATGTCAAAAATCTGAATAGACGGCCAAAATCGCAAAGTCATTGACATTCAAATGTTATATGCAATCATATCTGAGATTATATAAAGTTCATTAAAGTAAATTCCTGTTTTGTTTTTAAAATATAATTATATAAATATTGAAATAGATAACTGTAAATAATATATTTCTCATAGATTGATCGATATTTCTCTTTCAATGTATACCTTTAAAAGTCCGGGATGGCTATGTCTTTATTTTGCAGTATTTGCATTATTTACAATGGGGTATTTAGAAAACTTCTTAGACAGATACAACATCACAAACATTATCAATTATAAGATGTTTGTCATTTACTTCATGTTTAATGTTAAATTATATCAAATAAAAACAATCTTTATGCAAATAAATATCAAGCAGTTTTGAATCGTCAAGGACCAATATGATTAATGATCCTAGCTCTGGTTAGGAACTCGGCGGTCCATCATTTAAAATCATTTAAGCTATATCATTTTAATGAATCTATACTAATATTATAAAGAGGAAAAATTTGTATGTATTTTTGTAATATTTTCACACAAAAACTACTGGACCGATTTCAAAAATTCTTTCACCATTGTGAAGCTGCATCTTTACTGAGCAACTTAAGCTATATTACATTAAAAAGGGATCCGTAATAAAAATGTAATAAGGTGTAAAAAATTAGTCATAAAAATCTGTCATCGCATGCGCTGCGGAAACTATTGATGATATATTTACCAAAAATAAATCTATAGTCTGACTTACTAGACTTTCCAGTGCCATGAGATCGGTGTGTATGCGGGTGAAACCGCGAGCTATTAGTAGTAAGAGTATATTACAACTTATCGCAAAATTAAAACTGAAGCGCTCCAAAATATTAGAAGATAATCAAAAAAGAACCGTATAACAATATACGTGTATACAAACGCGTGGCTAATTGCTAATTGCAATGGTATTAACTTATAAATAACTGGGTCACGTATATAACTATTTAACCACAACGGGAAGTCCATAGACATAAAAATCACGAACATTTGGTACGATTGCTGATACCTCAAAACGGCCCAGTTATTTGATTACCGCGAGGTTTCCACACAATAGTAAACTATTGAACTATGTTTTACCAGAACTTGGTGCATGACTGTAGCTAAAAACTTTCCATTAACGTATATCGTAAAATACTTTTTGGTACATATGACTGGCCCGTTGGTGCAGTGGGTAGTGACCCTGCCTTCAGCTCCGTGGGTCGCGGGTTCGATTCCCGCCGAGGGCCAACAAATTTTATAAATGAATTTGTTGGTCTTTGAGCCTGGGTGTATATTTGTATTTAAGTATGTATTTAAAAAATATATAAGTATATATTTACCAGTCGTCTGTCACCCATAACACAAGTATTAAGTTACTTACTTTGGGGACGGATGACCGTGTGTGTAAGTGTCCCATATATTTATTTATATTTATTTATTTATTTATATTCACGGTACTTGACAGACATACTAATCATTTTAATTTATAGATGTGCCATCATCATGTTGTCGAAGCTGTGATTCAGGAGGAGGAGGACCTCTTAGAGGTCATGGGTCCAAACGCCGGGCACCTATTCATATTTTTGGAATCTTGGAAATGGGTTCAACGATTTTCCTGAAATTCAGCACGTAAGGGGTTTTGGGGGAGAAAAATCAATCTAGCTAGGTTTTATGTAAAAAGATCCCACTCTAAGTAGGGTCGGCACAATGTGTTATAAACATGTTGATTTGGCTACGTATTTTACGATCGGCTGCCTGCCTGACATCAACCTACCTTAGTCGTATTTTACGACACCTCGGTAAGAAAGAGGGTGGTCTATTCTTCTTAACCTGATACCATACGGCGGGTCGACTTACCTTAGTTGCCTTTTACGACATCTCGGTAAAAAATGAGGGTGGTACCATTCTATTCAGCCGGATACCACACGGCGTCAATTCTAAAAGTGACATGAAATCCCTTAACATGATTTCATTTAGTCTAATATGTATTTTTAGTAAATTTTGAGTATATTTTTCTTCCATATTCCACGCGTGAATATTAATTTCTGCGCATAATCAGAGCAGACACATTTCACTTATGACATATAGTTGACATTACACAGATGCCATAGTTTCGAGTTTGACGACTGGACAAGACTGGAGGTGTCGTATAAGGCGACTAAGATAAATCGATTCTTCGTTGTGGTATCTAGCTGAATATAATAGACCACTCTCATTTCTTACTGAGGTGTCGTAAAAGACGACTAAGGTAACACGACTCACCGTGTGGTATCTTTTTTTTTTTTTTTTTTTTTTTTTTTTTTTTTTTTTTTTCCTATTTTCAGTGACTCGCTGATGGTATTTTAATGAGTCACTGGCGAGAAACGAAAGACACCTCATTATATATTATATACATATTTTATTTTATTTGTATCCCCCAGTTTTGTTTGCCTCTATCCTAAATTACTCTTAACCCTAGACTTTAAACTAAATTAACATATATCTCGAAATTAACTATGCATGGCACGATGTAATATCTTATTCACACATTTTATTTAACTGTATCCTCTAAAGTTTAATTTTATTCCACTAACCACTACTGCTTAATCCTAACTTATTGACTATTGTGAATTTATTTACACTGGACTATTTACAATGTAACCAATGCCGCTAATTGATCATTTTATTTTATTTATTTATTTAGTTTTTATTACAGGTTCGCTACGGCTGTTCATCGCAATAGAGATCTTTTGATGCACTGGTTTTGTGTGTGAGTGTGTAAGTGTGTGACTGTGTATGTGTGTGACTGTGTATGTGTGTGACTGTGTATGTGTGTGACTGTGTATGTGTGTGACTGTGTATGTGTGTGACTGTGTAAGCGTGTGACTGTGTATGTGTGTGACTGTGTATGTGTGTGACTGAGTATGTGTGTTTGAATAGTGAGTTGCTTAGAGGGATACTATGTCTAACTAAGGCCCATTTTCTCTACTGCCCGCCTATAATCCGCTATCAAACCCATAGTCTATTCGGCTCTCGATGTACCTCTTCATGGCCAGCAAAGTCCGGCATTTATTTGAAGTCGCTTCATGGTCGACAAATGTAGGACGAGGAGTTTTATTTACACAATTGTAACACCTAGGTTTAAACTGCCCAGCCTTAGAGGGACAGTCTTCCGCCTTGTGACCTAGTTCGCTACAGTACCGGCAAGGTCTGGACGCAGGATCGGCCCTGCAGTGCCGCTGCGTGTGCCCGAATTTCAGGCAGGCGTAGCACTGCAGAAAGGGTGTGAAATATTGTACATGAACCCTCTGGTGGTCCACGTTGAGGCGCTCGCGTTCCATCGCAGACCTCCAGAAGGTTGGTTCAGCCTCATAAACTATGTTGTACAGCTCTGGGTTTTTATTTTTTCGGAAAAATTTAAATCTAAGGACGCTTGAACTCCTCCCTACTCCAGATCCCAAGTCAGGATTCTGTCGGGTTATGATGTCCGGCAGCTCGTGATGTGGTATATCCCGTGAGATCCCCTTGAGAATAAGCATCGGCCACGGCCTGCGCGCAGGTTGGGCCCGGAATCCCTCGGCTCCGCTGGCCATGGCCAATGCATCATCTCGCTGCTCGAGGGTGTGGAATTCAACTCTAACTTTATTGTTAGACATGAACTCCACATCCTCAGGACCATATGGACGGTCTCGGAAGCTGCACTTTTTCCGAAAGGCTGCCAACACTTCACCCCTGGTCTTGCCAGGCACGCTGGATCCTATTATGATAGCGTGCCTGGGTCTAGTCCTCGCGATCGGCCACCTCGGGTCCAAGACCTCAGGCTCTTGTGGGCGAGCCATCGAGGTTACACTGGAATCGACTTGGTTAAGAGAGCGCGCGGTCAGCGCGGCGTAGGTGGGCCGCGCCGTGGTCACCTCAGTCGCGACGGCGCGTTTCACCTCGCTCATTTCTTTCCGTACGCTCTCCCCGACACATTCTACCAAAGCTCGTTTCAGTTCCTCCAGTTGCTCCTGTGCTATGGTGTGTGCACCCTCTTTGTGTATGTGTGAGTGTTCAGTGTGTGTGTGAGTGCCCGTGATTAGGGTCTCTCTAATAGGGGAGGAGGAGGCCATCGCCAGTCCAGGCTGGTGAATAGTTTCCCCTATAAATTTCACCCCGTGTGCCCCGGGTGGAGACTTTAGGTTTCGAGTTAAATCGTCTTGGGTGCCTCGAGTCTCCCCCCGGACTCGCACCATTGTATAATCGTGAGGGGGTCTGTGCAGGTCCAAGTTAGTGTTGGTTGCCGCATCGGCTTTCACTATTTTCGTGTGCCGCGGCGCCTCTCGGGACGGGCCCGCGCAGATCCTCTCACGAGTATCTCGCTCGCTAAGTACGGCCTGGTCGTTGAACTCCGTGATAAGCTGCTGCGTGTAATTCTCCGCGAGCCCCCTTATAGCGCGAGCTTTGTCGATAACGGCCTCCTTGGCGAGGCGCGTTAACGACTTGCCGGATGTGATCCTCTCGACGATCGCGTAAGCTTTCTTCCCCATCTCCCGGCAGAAGTCCAGTGCCCTCTCCTGTTTCTCTTCAGCGACTGACTCCCTCATAGGCATAGGTCCACTGGCCATGGGGCTACCACCGACTTCAGCATGTACGTGAAGTGGTGGAGACCCCGCTGAACAGCTGGCCAGGTATGAGTCGAGTTGCCGGCGCACGGCTACGGCATACTTTCTAAGCTGTAGGGTAGTGTCACGCACCCCAACACGCCGAAAGTGGCCCAGCCTAGCGGGATCGTCGATGGAGAGACACAGGATTTGGAGGTGACTGTCCACCTCGGAAAAGAGATCCCGCAGGGTCTCTCTTCCGAGGTTGACAATGTCACAAGCGAACCCCTCCCGGGTATATGAGGACAGCTGTGACGCTCGCAGCTGTTCTGGAGAGGGTGTGCGGCTGAATTCCCCCGAAGATTCCCCTGTGAGTGACATGATGTTGAATATTGTGTTAGTGTATGTATGTGCGTATATGTGTAAATGAAAAGCCGCACTCTAACCCCCGTGTCCGTTTTATATAATATATTAAATAATATGCTAGATTAAATTATTATTGATGGCTTTAATTTGTTTAATCTAAAGTTTGTAATAGTAGTGTATCGCTAGATGGCGCTGTGGCGTATTAATTAAGTAATAAAAAGAAAAGTTTTTATCCGCAACACATTTAACTGTTAAAACTATGTCCACAAAAAAAAAAGATAAGGAGAGAGTACCCATTATACAATGCATTCAATAGAACAATTATAATACAAACAGTAAACTATAGTTTCGTTGGCGGACACTGCCATACTTTGCCGCTAGATGGTGCTGTATCACGTTCAGAACTGATGAGATAAATTACATGGAAGTCTTAATTACATTCAAAATAAATAAATTAAATTGTTAAATTGGTAAAATTTGTTGTTTGGTTGGAGATAAGTCTGGGCATGGGAGTTAGGTAAATCACGTGTAAATTGTTTATCACTGAGGTACATGGCGCTTGGTGCACAAAGATAATAATATTTAGAAAATCAAAAGTAATTTTTAATTCTTCACCGATAACTTATAAGGACAACTTATAAGAGCAGGGGAATTATGATGTATTCACTTTTACAAAATTCACAGCTCTTAATCTAATAACGCCGTGTGGTATCTAGCTGAGTAGAATAGACCACTCTCATTTCTTACTGATGTTCGTAAAAGACGACTAAGGTAAGTCGACGTCAGGCAGGCGGCCGGTCATAAAATACTTAGCCAAATCCTTTAAATATTTATAAATTGGTGTGCCGACCCCACTTAGAGTGTGATAGGGGCAGGGGCATATGATTGTTATATTCGACGCCTGGCTTACAGGTCCCCGAGGCGGTCGGTGCATCTGATGCTCCCGATGCATCGGTAAGCGGAGGGGACTTCTCTTTTGAGAGGTCCCTACCCGGAGGTGGTGTCTCTGGGATCAGAGCGGCTGTAGGCGGGGATGGGGGCAATGTGCACAACGCTACCCTGTCTTTGTCATCAGCAGCGTGGTGGAGCACACAGGTCGTTTTAGTCGGTGCGAGTCCGACATAACCGCCGCCTGTCCCCGTCGGACGGTGGTACCCATAAGGCGTTTTTTCCTGTATTAAAAAGGGGCATATGATTGCTAATTGAATTTACTGAGCCACAGAATCCTTTCCCAGGTTTAGTAACATTTAAGTGTGGTACACATAACGTGGTTACCAAAAAAAGGACCTAGCTTCAGAAGACCGGGCTAATATGCAAGTATTTGGTGTATCCCACAAACCGCAAACTGTCTCACGGGTCGCCTATTAAGGTCTAATTTAAATGTGGAATATATATACCGTCACGCATTATAAGCGTTTAGGAATGCATTTACACCACATGCTCGCCTGATATCACTTACCTAACCACATATTTTAAATTATATCACATGTCTCGGTATTGGACTCGTTGATTCTTGGTAAGTCATGTGAACCTACTCAATAGTGTTAGCGTTAAACCAATTTGTATGACGCGCAAGAGCACATCTAGTTATCGCTGTACCAGCATCATTCAAATTGACGTTACGCTAACGTGATCGAGTAAGCTAAAAATCTCACACTTAGCATACAGGTCTTCTTCAAAAGTTGGTCCTCGACTGCTGGATATAAGTGCCTAAAGATTTAATGGTTATTTGTAAAGCTTGTCCAAAAGTGGGAAGCAAGAGATTCCCTGCGAGAGAAGTTTAAGGAAATAGATATACATGTATATAGGTATTACATTGGCTTCACAGTATATAGCAATTTTTGTGCACAAGAATATACATAATTATAAAAAGATTGGCGATGTATATAATAGACAAAGTAGAAACCGAAAAAAGCTTGCGGCTCATGCTTTGTGCCCTACGAAAGTACGTAAGTCGTTTGTGGGTTTGAGTATAAGATTCTATAATAAAATTCCGTAATCAATTTTAGCTTTGCTATTAAAGCAATTTAAAAACACTATTAATAAAAAAGCTAACATAGAAAGCCTACTATACTATTCAGGAATCCTTGGATGATAAGAATGGCTAAGGGTCGTAACTCTTCGACTCTGTACAAGACAGTAATAACTAAATGTATCTAGTAATAAGAATTATATTTTTAAAAGAGCAACCGCCGAGTTTTTTTGCTGTCTCTTCTCGGTAGGAAGCTTTCCGAACCAACAGTAGAGTTGACAACTCAAAATCACTTGTTAACAAGTTTATTTCAATAAAAAATATTTCAATTTGAGTAACTTTACGACGAAAATGTTACAACCAAGTTTACGACGTATGTTTACGAAAATTTTGAACTTAATATGCGGCTACTTTAGTGGATTAGAAACGATAGTGTTAAGACTGTTACGTCTATACGTATACAAATAAAAGAAATGATAGAGAGAACGTCCTGTATTTTGCACTAATTAAGACAATAAAACACACTACCCTTTTATTCCCGAGGCGCAGCGGGGACGTAGTATTCTAGATGCTCAGCGGGGATCAGTACTCTGAAGGCTCAGGACACTGGCTACGGGTTCGTGTGGAGACGTAAGCAACTTCACAGTATTATTCAGCAGCTGTAGCCGTAAATATAAACCCTGGAATCCATAAGGGTAGTCAATGAGTAAATGCCTATATTCGCACCGTGACACATGACGACCATTGTCGAAAACGGACAGAGCGTGATTTTGTCTAGCGTAGCAAACAGCGATCTTAGATAATGCAGTCAGGGTTAACTTTTAGCGGAAGGACTCACAATAACACACATTTTAATAGTTTAATAACTACATACAATTACTAATAATTGGTATTAATATTAATAACAAAGGAAAATTAGAAAGCGCAATGATTACATTGTCGTTACTATAAATGTAATGATACAAATGCACAACTTACCCGATTACGGGATTAATAATTTCAACTTCCAATAAGTTATTTATATACTAGATTTCAGTTTATTGTTGATTATAAATCACTCACAATAGAAAAACTTTTAGATCAGTATTCAATCAAAAAGAAATAGGCGTTAGTGCTAAGTAAGAATCTGACTCTGTCAATTCAAACAGTCGTGAAGTTCAAAACAACTCTCAGCTGTTACCCTTCATATCAACTGCTGACTCATGTGCATGCGCTTGCGCAATGCAATTGCTCATTTATGTTGTCTCGTTTTACGCAAGACGCAAATGTAGATTGCAACTTTGTGGGATAGTTGCTTGAAAAGTATGTAGCTGTCTCTATAGAAATGAGTATCGCTGTGAATGATGAATCGATACGGCTTCTAGATGCTCTACAACTGCAGTTAAGATAAAGTAGTTAAATGATTGTTTTAATCAGACAACTAGGTTAGGTGTCATCGAATCGTTTCTCACCTGAAGAAACGATGTCATAATGATGTTCTAATTCGTTTGCCTGGTAAAGCCATGCTTACTAACATTTAGTAGTTTGAGTAAATGAAACTAACCCAATTCGTTAGTTAGATAGGTATTCTACATAACAGTAACAATTGAGTTTCTTTTTAATTCTTCTTATCTGACAGTTTTTCGAACTAGATGGCAAAGCCATTTCTAGATTTTCTATAACTTGACTACATCTCGGTCTCATGACAATTAAATTCATTATTTTTACTGCTCTATCTGACGTATCTTTGTTGAATGTCATATTTGCCAAATATAATTAACACAGACACAATCCCGAGTAATGGCGAATACTTTATAATTGAACACAGATATTTATCATGTCTATGCAGACTTGATAATTAAACTATTGTTGCACCATATGAAGGAACCAAACGTCGAGCCGCTGTTTCACAAAATTCAAATTCAAAACTGACAGATTAGCAAATTGTCGCAATACTATTTCATACACGTCTTTGATACTAAATTCAAATCAGCAATAAAAACTTCAACCAATTCTAGCGCGCATTTTACTTCAAGATTGGTCCTTCGAGCCGGATGCTATTTATTAAATAGAGGAAAGATTTCCGCAATTCTGCAATCGAAGTTTTACTGCAGATTATGATTTTTGTAAAATATAAAGGTTACACACACTATTAAAATGCAAATGCGATTTTATTGCCACATACATTGTCTAACAGGAAAACTATCGATCTGTGAGGTATAATTAAAGCATTAGTATAAATCAACTTTACTGATGCCTAAGTTTAACCTACTGAGGCCTAAGTTTGGGTTCTCTTTTACATATCAGAAAGGAGCAAAGTATTAAATTAAGTGTAAGAAATATGCTTTTACGTTAAGCATATTTATTATACAGTGAAGATTATTTGAATGATAAAAACGCTTGGAATTAAATATTCTTTCAGCTTCAAATTAGACTGCAATTAAATAATGTAAAATTAGTGTTTAAAAGATCGCCGAGTTTGTTGCTGGTTCTTCTCGGTAAGAGCAACATTCCGAACAAGTTGTAGCTTCATTAAATCTAATTGATCCTTGACGATTCAAAAGTGCTTGTAAAAAGCTTACTTGAATAAAGATTATTTAGATTTGATTTGAAATTTTTTGTATGGATTTATAGAGTTGGACAGTGATATAAGCTAATTCACATCTTGGTAATGAATGGTGGCACATTCTTGTACGTTAAAAAAACTATTTATAGACCTCCATATAGGACTGTGAACTGATATTTGCCCTCTCTTGGAATAAAACTCTGCGAATAATGTACGCAATGTATATGTATATTGCACCAAGCATTTATAATAGATACAATTATGTAACAGATGCCGTATTTAAATTGAGTTTTTACGGAGTTCCCTGGGACCCTGTTTGTTGAACACCCGTAGTAGACCCATCTAAACCAGGGATCTGCAACCTAGAACTGGAGAGCCGTACCCAACTCTTCCTGTATAAAAAAAAAAAAAAACCCCTTTCCATTAAAGCGTGCAACACATTTTTCTAGTGACTGTTTTAAGTTTTGCATATTGTCATTTTTGAGTCTTAAAATTTCAAAGGTTGTTAACTTTTCGCCTAGACCTAGGTAAGTCTAGTACTCAAAATTTTATAAATATCCATCAAACCTTTTGGTGTTTCAAAGCGATATATGCACACAAACTCAGAAACTGTGATATTAATAGTATAAGTAAGGTCACCTTCCTTAATTGATCAGGAAGTATCAATTTAAAATTACATTAGTATGCTTATTGAGTAATTTGTAATGTGCAGCTTGTAATTTCCTATGATATCATAGTAATTTTGTAAATTAAATTTACACCCACATTTACCCGTGCAGGTAGACAGTTGAAATATCAGATCTTATCCATGGGGTCATTATTAATAGCACATCATAAAACTTATCAAAGTATTTAAAATTAATTAAACGATGTAAATATAAATAAGTTAAATAGTCAAAAACTTTATTTTCACATCAGAAATATCTTGCGCATCAAATTAACTTGCGCATATGATATCTATTAGTATTTCCTATTAATCCGCAAATCTCGTTCCCTTTCGGTATTTAAGTTACAGACTAGAAAATTTTGTCTTAAGTAGTTATATATTAGTAGCATCTTCTCATCTATTTATTTTACCAAAATTAATTAATAGATTGAAAGTTAAATTTATATAAACTTTTTCTTTATTTTTATATTACTCGTATTCTCTTTCTTCTTCAGTTCTTGTTCTTTTCCTTCTGTTACTAAAAGGTTGACTGGAAGAGATTCCCTTAGGGAGGGAAAATATATGTATAAAGGCGAACTTATCCGTCTTTATATTATACATATATTTTGTTACTGTTTTGTTTCTCTTTTCTAACTATATGTATAAAAAGAAATAAATAAATAAAATAAATATGAAGGATCACTGGTTCAAACCTCGGACAGTCACTAATAAGTTTTTCTGTTGAAGCTCATGTGCCGAATTCATATTTGCAATTCATCACAGGATTTTCGATGAAGGAAAAAAGGAGGAAGGAAACTTTCATATCTCTAAAAAAATCAGGGTAAATGTGTAGCCTACCAATCCACAGCAACGTTGGAGCAACGTCTAACGTCTACGGCTCTAACCTTCAACCCTTCTCTTGAAAAAGGGAGAGAAGAGGTTTATCCCCAGTAGTAGGAAAGTAACAGACCGTTTTCTTTTCTTTCAGGAAATCTGTGTTGTTATTATGTTAAATTGTTATGTTTACATTTACAGTGTTGACTTATATTCTCTTAAATAACCGCCCGCAATACATTCGTTTAGAGAGTGTTTAGTTTTAAAGTTTTATCTTTTAACATGTTGATATGTAAAAAAAATCTCAATTTACTTAAGCCTTACAATGTCATTCATTCTCCCTTATCCCACTCTATATGGAGTCGGCATAATATTTTGTCACAAGATCTGGCAAAGTATTTGACGACTTTTCGCCTGCTTGAGATAGGTTTCTTAGAGAGATTTCCAATGACACAATCCTATGCCGCTCAAATCGACACTCCAAGTTAGCCTTCATTTCAGATTTTTAATTATGGTTAGGTTATTAAAAGTGGTTGTTGATATCCTTCAAATGTATTTATAGAGAATATATTAAACTTTGTATAAGTATAAAACGTCATGAATGTAACAATTACAATAACAAATTAAACTACAAAACATTTAAATGAAATTATTTATTCATTACGAACATTAAATAAATGGCTGTTAATAAACAAAAAACAACTTTTTAAGCAATTACAATTAAAAAAATATAAAGTTTAAAGAAGAATTAGCAACTATCCGTTGATTACAAAAAAGGGTTATGAAGAAAATACTTAAATTTAGTAAAGAAGTTATTAAATTCAGATTTCGATTAGGTAGCTGTTAAAATTATCTAAGCAATGCCTCCTGCTGCCATATATGGTTTTTTACGAGAAGATTTTTCAATGCTGCAGGCATTTATGGGCAGTGTGTCTTTGTCCGTAATTTTTTTTTTAAATGATGAGTGCCTACCAACTCCACCAAAAAAATAAAAAACCAAAAATTATGTTATTTTAGTAACATCATGTAAAAATAAAATTCCAGTTCTTGATCAGACACATAGAGGTCCTTGTCGTTTACGGCCAGCCCCACAGTTACCAAAACTTGTTATTGCAAATCTACTCTCTAATTCAGGTTTCACTTCTTCATTGGGTTTTGGTTTGTTCTCTTTATCACTGGCAAATACAATTGGACCCGAAAATTTCTCACTTTCTTCCACGGGTTGTTCTTGTTTTATAACTGCACAATCAATGTTTAGAATAACTACGAATAATAAAGCTAGAGATAAACACAGCTTTGTTGACGACATAATGCTTTATAGCACTTGATTAAAATTTTAATCGATACAGTCGACTCACTTCGTGGATATCTTGAGTCTGGTTTTGATATGCAAAGTGCGCCTTATATAAAGTGGTTCTTGTTGATATTTATGATGATGCCGATATTTCGCTTGCAAGTTTCCTTTTACGTTTGATTTGTTATTTTATCTTGTTATTCGTGTTTCGAATATATGTAAGGAAAACGGAGGTGTTAATTTCGAAAAGTCTTATGATCTGAATCTATATATACAGACACAATTAGACTTTTTTACGTGCAAAGCCTAGAAAGAGGGAAACCGAGATATTCGTATATCGAAGAACTAGGCGTTACTTTGCAAAGGTCCATTATACAAATTCACTCTCCTGCCCTTATCCTACTCTATGTGGAGTTGGCACAACATCTTGTAAACATGTTGTCACATGATTTGGCTAAGTATTTTATGATCGGGCGCCTGTCTGACGTCAACTTACCTTAGTCGTCTTTTACGACACCTCGGTAAGAAAGAGAGTGGTCTATTCTACTAAGCCGGATACCAGACGGCGGGTCAACTTATCTTAGTCGCCTTTCACGACACCGGAGGTGTAAGGTAAGAAATGAGCGGCTAGATTACACAAAATGATAATATTATTATTTATCGATAACCTAAACAGTAGTGTATCGACAAAAACCGCTAGAAAAAATTAGCTAGTAAATTTATTTTTTAAGCTTTTTTCCTGAAGACTATCTCCTGATGATGCTTTATGTTGGAGGGCGAAACGATTGTTGAAACGGGTATTTTATTTCAAAAATTATTAAAACATTATTTTATCTGTACGTTTATTAAGATAGCGCTACTTAATATGCTAGATAAGATCGTGTATTAAAATAATAATTAGTATGTAAAATATGCCCACATCATGGCCTGTTGCCAGCATACTATACCTTTGAGGCTTACTTAGACGTTAAGAATATGTGGACGTAGCTACTCTTCGACCCTGTTCAAGACAGTAACAACTAAATGTAACTAGTAATGAGAATTATATTTTTAAAACAGTGAGAGAGAGACTGCCGAATTTATTGCTGGCTCTTCTCGTTAGGAACTGCTTTCGGAAACAGCAGTAGAGTTGACGATTCAAAAGCACTTATTTACAAGTTTATAAAGAATATTTTGAATTTGAATTTGTTGTACGCCGGATTTTCGTTTATTTTGTAGATCAGGTCGGTTTTATTTAGTTTCGCCCTCACAAACGTATTGCAAATCGCTGCCTTTACCTAAGATAGTTTGACATAATGATGTGAAATAGAATATTTCGCATATGCAGCTATAACATTTGTCATAGATTCAATTCCCTTGTGACTCAATCACGGGGAATTAAAGTATACGTAGCAGGAAAATTAATCACTTGTATTGTTGAACAATAGGCAAAAATAATAAAGCACAAAACGGAGCATATATATATTCCTGTTAACGGTATTTAACTCAAAGTTAATTTACTTTGCAGCACTATAGACGTATTGGAAGTTAATTCTAAACAACACAATGTTTACAGTGAGCGTACTATTTCTTCTTGTATTAATATTTTATATAGAATGTTCTGTGATAAGGCTACAGGATATTCCACTACAGAAAGATATATCTATGGATGTTGTTGTAAAAGAAAACGCAAATGGAAGCCCAATAGTATCGATCAAGATTGGAACTGAGGACAAAGAAATTAAGAAACAATTTGTTCCTGAAATTGAAAGACATTTTCCACTGGATGATCTGTCAATTAATGAATCAGAAAAGGACAGAGGTGCTTCGCCAAGACTAATAGATCTATTCGTTAAACCATCAGGAATTCTTATACCGAATTTTGAAAATAAAGTAGGTATATTTAATGGGAATAATGGAAATTGTCCTGCTGGACGAGTGAGACGTGGACCAGTTTGCGTGAATGCCTAGAATATTCGATCAGATTGAATAGCAATACACATCCTATCAAGAGTAGCTAAACGGAGGAACCTAAACTTAGGATAAAGTTTGTCCCTGCGAAAACGTTTTGTATTAAAATCAAAATAACATTTGTTACATAACGTTACAGTTTACGCATGTATCGACGCTTCAACATTGAAATAACAGATAGCGCCACATGTATTTTACTTCGCACTATCGTGATAAAAAGAAATAAGAAGGCCCCATACAAAGTGTTCGACATCGATCCTGCCATAAGTCCCTCTGGTTTAAAGTGCATCCTACTGGAACAATCTTCTTCTCCGTCGATACGCTCTTGGCAGAGCGGTCGTGGCCGTCATGTAGTTGGGGCGCTTATCGCTTGCTTAACGATGTTTCGTCATTTTTCCCTGTTTGCCGTCTTCCTTGCGCATTCATGAAGAGGGCCACCAACAACAGATTTTATTTGATCGGTCCATCGCATAGGCGATCGACCACGAGGTCTGGTACCCTCGACCCTGCCTTTGGAACAGGAACAATAGCCGTAGCGAATCTGCAAGCGGATCATCTTCCAGTACATTCTCATCTGGAATGTAATATTAATAATATTTGTCTAAATTTTTTCCATCAAGATTTTAATTATTTAAGAATGTATTAGTAGTACCTGATTAAATGTATTTAGAAAAATACTTGTATGGCTGTTTGTTTATATACATATTTTAAGTTTGAAAATATATTATGTAGTTATTATTATGTTAATGGAAGAAAATGAATTTTCGTATAACTAATAAATATTTATTCAGATAGTTAACTATTTTTATTTCTATGCGATTATGTAAACTCGCAATATTTAAAGGCTATGCTGCACCACTTCAAGACTTTGTATCAACTTTTTTTTTATATTGCCTAATTTTTTTTTTCTAAACAAAAAGTCAGTTTACATGTTTTAAAATACTACATCATCATTCTCCTGCCCACCCCCACTCTAAGTGTGGTGGGCACAACATGTTTTGACTTGTTATTTTACTACCGGCTATTCTACTCAGGGCCGATTTTTCAATCGTCAGATAAGGAGCGAAATAGTATTTAACCGACAGATAACGCAAAATTCTATTTTTCAATGGTCAGATAGCCTTTATTCGTCAGATAAAGGTCCTATCTGAGGGTTAAAGTTATCTGCGTCTTTAAGGACCGAATAACGCGTTATCCGACTGATAAACACCAGATGTTGTGACTACTCTAAAATTGTAAGGACGACTTTTGTGTTGCTTTTTCGGTTACGTTATTAAACATTACTTTCAATACATAGAAATCTTATTTCTTATTATATCGCCTTTATTTTTATCGTCCAATTTGGATTTTATGAAATTAGAAATACATTTTTAACATCGATGTCATACTAATCGAAGAGAACTGTCATATAATTATTTGAATTAAATTAAATTGGATTGAAACAACAGAGATGAAAAGAATTTCATAGTTTGTTACGGTTTCTTTATTTTTATACTTATACTTTTTTCTTACGTAGCTCAACTTGGTCTTCTTCCTTGGTTGTAAACAAAAAAAAGGGTCGAAACAGTTTTACCTAGGCAAAATAAAATTAAAGTGAACCGTATGACGCATATAACAAAACAATTCTCTATCCCACTCTACACTGTTACATTTGTGATAGCTTTATTTCTTTCACACTCGTCGAGTGCGAAGTTAGTTACTTTAAACACTGCATCTGCCAATAGATTTGACGGATAACTATTCGTTGGTTATTTGACCATTGAAAAATACATTTTGTTTATTCCTCAGAATAAAGTATCCGATAACTTTATTCGTCAAATAGTTATTTGACGTTTTACCTGGCGATTGAAAAATCGGCCCTCAGCCATATACCACAAGGCGGGTCAACTTACCTTAGTAAGGTTTATATATGAGGATATTTTCTTTTAAATAATCTTACTGTCAATTGGAGTCAATGTTAACGACTAGTGACCTTTGTATAAAATTACATAATAATATTTGAATCATCGGGAACTTTGTCGGAACAACCAAGGATATCCTCAAAGAATCATCATATAGGTATGTATAAATATAAATTCGACGAGAAAATCACAAGCATGTTTATTTAAGAGGTTAATGTTTATCTTGTAATATTTAAATGAGTTAATATATTTATTTATATGTATATAAATATTTTTTCGGTATCTCGGAAACGGAAGGGGTTTTGGGGGAGAAAAGTCGATCTAGCTAAATTTCATTTAAAAAAACTAGTTTTATGCCTGTTTTTGGGCACTACCAAAACTACGAAAATAAGTGTAGATAGTAACTCATAATTTGAGTTGTTAAACGCATAGCTGTGACAGCCTAATGATAAAGCGCGAACCGAAAAGGGTTTCAAAACCCGGTTTCGAGTCCCACATGTAATCGGCGCCTTCTTTTTTATTAAAAAAAAATATATCTTTAAAAAAATTAACGATCAAGGCTCGGTCACCCGAGGTACTTATCTTTATAACACAGTAGCTGTCAAGACAGATGTTATCCTGTTTTAAACACTTCAGTAACAGAATTTTCTTAAATTTCCACTAAACTTCACGATATGCTCTATATATATATAAGTAGATATAAAAGTAGATTCTAAATCACGATATAAAACCTATTTCTTTAAGTTATAGACTTGACTTTGACTTTGCTCTTGATTAAAAAACCTTAATTCTTATACCGACATCTATCGAAAACTTATAGTACTTAGAAGTAAATAAGCCTTTTTGAAGAGGACGACGCGACGGGCGAGAGGGCGATACCACCGGACATGACACACCCACCTGATCAAGACACCACCACCGGACGAGACACCACCGAAATTGACCCCGAGGTCTGTGAGCTACCATTCCCAGACCTCCCTATCGAACACCACATCCCATAGGTTACCTACGTGACCTGGGCCTACGGCCCGAACATAGTCCAGGCCACAAAGCCTGCGAGGACCAGCCCGGGCAAAGAGGTTCGCCTCGAGGCCCGTACCCCGCCTACCCCTCAAGGGTATGCGAGAAGACCCCCCTGCAGCTGCTTTTCTGGGAGCTACCATTCCCAGTCCACCCTACCAAACACAATATCCCCTAGGTCTCCAATGTAACATGGGCCTACGACCCGAATACAATCCAGGCTACAAAGCCTCCGAGGACCAGCCCGGGCAAAGAAGTTTGCCTCAAGGCCCGTACCCCGGCTACCCCCCCAAAGTGTATGCGAGAAGACCCCCTGCTGCCTTTAAACAAAAAAAAACTAAAAGTACGATTATAAATCTAGATAAAAACTATCCTATCCTTTAAAATGGCCCAAAATATAACCTAGAAAAGTTAATTGAATTCGGTTTAGTCCTTTTGAAAGTCTTCCAAACAACTGTTGTCCATGTACACTAGTTACACACATCGTCTTCAAAACGACCACCATACCAAGGGATTTTTATATATTAATTAATAATTAAATATCAATAATTAATTAATATGTACAATTTATAATTAATTAACTATTAATTAATACGCAAGGCCAAAATTTCATAACCCTTGTGTGGTAAATTGAGTAGGAGTATTCGCATATATAAATATAAATATAATATAAATATAATATCAGTGTATTAATTGACAGTTTGAACATAAAAGTAGTTATTGTGAGTTAAGTAACCATAAGATATAAAAACATGCTGTTGCAGAATTTTTTGTAGTATTTTTGTAGATCTACAATTCTTAAGTACATTACTACGGTGTATCTCTGTTGGTCAACGATGCACACGCTAGTGAAGCTCGTAAAGTAAAGTAGTATCTAGATGGGACGAAATTGAATATTTTATCCTTCTTTTAGTTCAACTGCTGAAGAAGAGCTTCTCCTTCAAGGATCTAAGCATAATAATAAAGGCTGTTATGTAAAGTCATTGAGTTTACCGTTCAAAATAATCCCCTATTATGTGGTTGAATCCTCATTTTTAGTATTATAACAAAAGTTATGATAGAATTATTTTGCCATAATTTTTTTGTTAAGAAATTCTGTGTAATGCTAAGTGTAGGAAGCAAAACCGTTCTGATACATCGTACATGCAGGATTAATTAGCATACGTTTCACAAGACACCACCACCAATAGTAACTATATACAATCATAACGACAATCACAACAGTCGTTTCACCCCGTAACCAAAGCATCGTCAGGAGGTAGGCTCCACGACAAAATCGCAAAGCTTTTCTTTGGGGCGGTTACGAGGCACAATTCTGCAAAGTAACGCTTACTTCTGTAAATAATTTTAGTATTATTCTATATATCTTTAAGTTTACATCAGTTCTTATAACATATATTATTCAATAAAATATAGAAGCAGCGTTGTATTCAAATTCAAAATATTCTTTATTTAATTAAATTTGTAAACTAGTGTTTTTGAATCGTCAATTCTACTAAGTCTACTACTACGTCTGAACCAACGTTCGGAAAGCTGTTCCTACCAAGAAAAGCTAGCAAGAAACTTGGCGGTCGTTATTTTCAAAATACAATTCTTATATTATTAAGTTAAATTTAGTTATTATTATTTAGTATAGTGTCGAAGAGTAGCTATATACACGCATTCTTATCATCTATATAATCCTCAAGGCTAACCTAGGCTTTTTGCCTCCTTTTATCAGTGTTTTAAACTGATAAAAAGAGGCAAACAGCAAAAAATTAACATTGATTTTAAAATAGCATTTCTGAAAAATAAAGTATTTGTTAACGCACACTATATACAATAACACGATATAATAGGAATACCACAATTCCGTTCCGAGATGCACTTCTCTTGAATGACGAACAAAGACTGACTGTCACTGAAACGTTTTATTGATAGGAAGACTAAACCGGAAACAACAACGGCACAGTGCTGCCACTGTTTTAATCAAAAAGGGCGCGATACTCTTGTTTCATGACTTTGTTGCTATAAAATACAAAGCGGAAGTCAGTGGCGACAACATATTTATAAAAAACCCATTGCCATCATTCCATCCAGCATCATTTTAATATCTTCTATACTCGTACGTTGTTAAGATTTATTAGAAAGCAACAAGTAAAGTTAAAAATGCTTTTAAAAAGCTTTTAACATAATTTCATGTCCCTACTATTCACTGTTAAGGAGTTCGGTCGTTTTGAGCTAATCCTGGCAGCATCAGGTCATGCTCATCATAAACATGCATTATCATTGGGACTGGACCAGTACGAAAAATTCAGCTTAATCAGACAAATTTAACTTGCATGATTCCACCTTCACATACATACACAGCAATAGCCTTTAGAAATAATGTTTATCTGATTTATAGTCCATAGATTTTTTATTTTATTTAGTCGGATAATTTTTATATGTTTACTTTATTCGGACAACTAAACCAAAAGCTTTACAGGTCCCTACTATAAATCCAAATATATTTAAAAGCTGATAAGCAATATGTGATTACTCAATAATGTGTATTTTCATGCAATGAATATGGCTCGATAATTTTTACCCAATATTATGCAATTGATGATGGAAAACACTATGAAAGCATTAGCGGTAGCTTATATATATACCTATAAGCTACCGCTAATGCTAGCACTAATATTGTGTAACAAGTATAAACACTAAAATTAATTATAAAACATTATTTAGTAAAGGAAAGTATACCCCTCATCCTATTACCATACCGGGGACCTTATATGACAATTCTTCTTGAGAAATAATCTGCAATAATCATTAGTCATGTAAGTCTTATTTTTTAACTCAAAGCCTGTATTCATAAAGGCATTTCAATATTCATAACAAATGTTGAGTCACAAGAATATCAGTAGGTATGTAACAGGAAAATTGCTCCCTATAAATAATTCATTTAAGTACATTTGAGACATTATATTTCATTTTGCGAACAAATAAGGACGCGTCCAAGAAGAAAAATGTTTATAGTGAGCCTGTTGTCCTTATTAGCGATAATTTCAGTTGCGTATACAGAATCTTCTATGATAAAATTGCAAGACAAGATATTTTATCCAGGTTGGCATAAAGATGCAATTATTAGAGGAAATTATATACAAAGTCCAGAAGAATCAATACCATTTGAGAGGAAGGACAAAAATGACGATCAACTTGTCCCTGGAGTTAAGAAACATTTTCCTATGAAAGATCCGTTTGTTAAGACAGAGAAAAAGGATAAAGCCGTAACATCGAGACTTATAGATCAATTTGTAATGCCAACAGGAAATTTTATACCAAATTTTCACAATAATGATGGTATACGCAATGGGAGAAATCGCAACTGTCCTGCCGGACATGTGAGACGTGGTCCAATTTGTGTAAAACTATGTAAGCGCGCATTTCGTAAACAGTGTTAAAAATGTTATGTTAAATAGTGCATATTTAGTTTATCTAATCTTGACAACTGGTAATAAACATTTGTATTTGTTCCAGAACCTCTTTGTATCCAGAAAATGCTTCGAGGTTGAAAGAAGTTTGATGCATTTTCTGGAGCTCACGCCGGAAGAATTAATTTAACTTTTTCGAACTACATATATTCGCTTAAAATGGATTTCTTAGAAAAATTAAAATTTGTCTATAATAATGTATTATGATACTTTTATAAATAAAATGACCAATCGAACTGCGTTGTTACATCTTTAGGTTTATATCTGTCAGTTTGCAAAGGTCGTTAGTCTTAATTTTCTTTAGATTTTTTTGTTGTTTTCTTCAGAAGAATTTACTTTTTAACTGAAAATATCTGAACTGTTATATTTAGTTTAGATTTATCCATTTCAGATCATCTTTATAGATTGATATAGGGACATATCATAATGTACTCGTATATTTATAAAACCTATGACAAAATGTAATATTTATGACTCAAGCAGTTAGACTATAAGCTTAGACAAATCCAGAATATTGTGGTGCTTTTTTTATCCATAGATTTATTTGATTGCGTGTTGAATTTTAATTAAAGTTAAGTAGTTTTAAACTGACCCAAAGATACGAGATTTACGCTAACTCCTGTGGTCTTTAAAGTTTGATTGATACTCAAAATTTGTAAAATATGGAAACTGAAAATAAAACATCTGCAATAATGCTGCAACGTCTTAGCAGAAATCTCATGTACCTTTGCTCCAAGTATTTTTTAACATACTTCATCAACGTATACTTTAAAATGTATTGGGATATTAAAATATTATAGTTTTATTAAAAGATTTATTCAATATGAATTACTTTTATTACGACTTCTTTGTTATTATTTTAACTTTAAAATGATCGTTTGGTGTAATGTTGTTACATATCAGACAAGTATAATAGTATATCCAAAAATTTAACTTTTGACATATGAAGACACGCTCATGAAGTTCCGTGTTCAGTGAAGTTAAAACCCACGGTAAACAAATGTAATGTTTTGTGGGCAATTTATTTTTAAAAAGCCTTTTTTATCTTGCCGTATGTGAAGGTGGAATTTTGCAAGTTAAAATTGACCCGCTTCCCGGTGTCCGATTGCGCTGAAATTTTACATACTGATCCAGTGTTGATAATTCATGTTTATGATAAGCATGACCTGATGCTGCTGCCAGGATTTGCTCTAGACAAGGGAACTCCTCAACAGTTAACAGTAAGGACATGAAATGTTGTTAAAAGCTTTGTTAACTTGACTTGTTTATTTAAATTGTAATTTGCCGAGTTTCTTGCTGGCTCTTCTCGGTAGGAACAGCTTTCCGAACCAGCAGTAGAGTTGACGATTCAAAAGCACTTGTTTACAAGTTTATTTGAATAAAGAATATTTTGAATTTGAATTTGAATTTAAAGATAGTGACGTAATATGCTAAATATTACCGATATTTATTGAGCCCGTACATTATACTCATAATCGAAATTGTAGAATGATTTAAATTTCAATATCTTTGATATTTAAATGATTAATCTTGTATGTATATATATATTTGTATTGTATGTATGTATATGTATATTTTAGGAATTTTCGGGGAGATTCCGAAAATATACATGCTGATACATACATGAAAATATACAACAAACCAGCATGCTGAATTCAGAAAAATCATTGGTGATTTTCCTGAATTTAGCATGCTGGTTTGTTTAATCGATCTTTTTACAGCAATAAAAAAAATACAAAAATTTACATTGAATATATGTATATAAAACTCACAAAAAAAACACTATTTTTGCCGAAAATTGACAAGTTAGCGTAGCTTATTCAGAAAACGGGTGGTCTCTAGAAATAAAAATACCTAGTATAGAGCCCCACCAACCCAAGTATTTTTGTTTTTTTTATTTAGTAAAAAATTACCGAGCAAGGTTCGGTCAGGTAGGTATTTATTATTTATTAGTTATATGAAATAGTGAAAATGTTTTCATATTATTTTTTTATTAAGTACTGTCTTCTTTGGATTCTTCTCCATATGAACTTGAAGCATCATCTTCCTGCCCTTATCCCACTCTAAGTGGGGTCGGCACAACATGTTATAAACATGCTGTTACATGATTTGGCTACGTTTTTACGACCGGCCGCCTGCCTGACGTCAACTTACCTTAGTCGCATTTTACGACACCTCGGTAATAAATGAGGGTGGTCTATTCTACTCAGCCGGATACCACACGGCGGGTCGACTTACCTTAGTCGCCTTTTACGACACCTCGGTAAGAAAAGAGGGTGGTACTATTCTATTCAGTCGGATACCACACGACGTTCCATATGAACTTGAAGCATCACTTGAATTTGTTTTTATAGAATAGGATGGTAAACGAGCATGCGGTTCACATTATCACCACCGTCGATGACCTCTCGTAGAGCGAGTGTGTTGCCGACCTTTGAAAAGGTGGAAGATACTTATGTCGTACCGATCCGGAAACGTTGAAGGGAGACTTTTCCATAAAGAAGCCGTACGCGGAACAAAATTATTTGAGAACCGCACTGTAGTCGATTGCCACGAAACCAGATGGTGAGGTTGATATTTTAACTAGTGACGTACAGAGCGGTTATGGAATTAAGCGGCAGGAATCAGGTCGTGCAGTTCAGTGGAGCACTCCCTGTGAATGATGCGGTAGAAAACGCACAAACGTAATACAAATATTTGTAAACGTAATAAAACTATTAGATGATTCCATTATGAGCAGGTTGCCTGGAAGAGATCGCTGCTTTAGCGATAAGGCCGCCAGTTGTGCAACTGACAATATATAGGTTTTCTTTTAATCATGTCTCTTTAGTACATAATGTATTATTATTAACTTTTTTTTGTTTTTGTTGTACAATAAAGAATATTTGATTTGATTTTGATATTTGATTTAATTAATATTTAAGTATTGAAAAGGCAAATTTTCAAACATAACATCGTCCCAATCCGATAATATCTTATTTTTCGTTCGTCACACTTGACCACTTTTCACACGTCACATTGTTACGCATTATTTAGTAATTACAACACTTTGTTAGCAGTGAAAGGTTGAGTTATATTATTTCTTAACCCATAGACTTGTGTCCAAATGAGCTCAATAGCATTATTGGGAGTAGTACATTAAACGCCTTTTAATTTTAAAAAGCAATTACACATAAATTATTATTTGCTTGTTTGAAAACGACTATGATACTGACGTTGCCAAGACTATAAATTAAATAAATAAATAATAAATCAAAAAATTATAATTCAAAATAACTCTTTATATTTACCTAACTGTACTTATGTTTGTATTCATCAATATCATAAGGTTTAATATGTTTTTAGATATTAGATCATCGTCATTCTTCTTCCTTTATCCCACGGGATGAGCGGGGTCGGCACAATATATTTTGACTATTTTATATGATTTGGCTCGTTATTTTACAACCGGCAGTTATTTTACTCAGGCAGGAGGCCTGAGGTCAACTTATGCTGTCTGTCTATAAATGGATTTAGGTGTAAACTTGTATACCCTAAGCTTTTTCTGTTTTTATATTTAAATTACACATAATTCTGTTGGCGGACTTAATAAAATAAATAAACTTACCTTAGCCGCCTTTTGGGTAAGAGATGGGAGTATTCTAGTCTATTCTACTCAGCCGGATACTACACGGCGGGTCAACTTAGCCTAATTCGCCTTTTACGACACCTCGATAAAAAATTAGGGTGATCTATTCTACTCAGCCGGATACCACGCGGCATTTTAGTTATTACATATTATATAAAAAACATGATGATGAGATGTGATAGCCCAGCGGTGAGTACCGTGCCACTCTTTCGAGGGGGTCAGAGTTCAAACCTCGGGCAAGCACCAATGAGTTATTCTATTAAACCTTATGTGACTAATTGATAACTGCAATTTATCACATGCTTTTAGTAAAAAAGGACAATGTGAGGAGGGGAGAATTCTGGGGATATGTGTAAGCTACCAATCCGCTTTGCAGCAGAGTGGTAGCACTTAGCTCCAACTCTTCTCTCCTTAAACGGAAAGAGGAGACCTATGCTCAGCAGTAGGTAAGTAGCAGGCCGTTACTTTACCTATTATATAATTATACTATCTATACTAATATGTATATAAAGCTGAGGTGTTTTTTTTTGTTTGATTGATTGTTTGAACGCGCTAATCTCAAGAACTACTGGACCAATTTTTTTTTTTTTTTTTTCCCAGTTTTTAGTGATTCACTTGTGTTTTAGGATGATCACTGGGGAGAAACGCCAACCATGCGGCCAGACTCCACTCAGGTTGGGGTGACGGCTTCCGCTATTGTATACGTCTACCGCCCCCCCACCTGTCTTAGACTATTTACACAGCGAGGGCTTATCTAAAAATAGAAAATAGTAGGTTGGTATGGTGAGGAAGTGCTGCGCGGGCCGGCCAGACAGCTTCCGCTATTAGATACGTCTACTGTCGCCCGGGCCGCCCAGCACCTTCTCAACCCACAGGAGGGGGAATGGGATCAGCAGAGAGATAAGGGAAGGGGGGATCTACTCAGGCTGAGGCTTTGGCTTCCGCTATTTGATACGTCCGCCATCGCCTCAACCCGAGAGGGGAATTCTTTATCTATCCATCTTAATGATGGGGATATCAGGAATGTGGAGTAAAGTGTGGTAAAGTGGATTGCCGCTGAGCCGACACCGCGAAAGCAGGGTCGGTGTCTTCCGCAATTGGATACGTCCAACATCGCCCAGCCCTCCCCCTGCCGGCTCAACAGAATCCTAGAGGTGGTGTTTTAGGGGAAGCAAAAGAGAAATCTTAATCTAACAGCTTAAACTAATGTAAATACTGGACCAATTTGAAAAATTATTTCAGTGTAAAATAGTCCATTTATCGAGGAAGGCTAGGCTGTAACATCACGCTAAGATGAATAGGAGAGGAGCAGAAATTAAAAATAGTAAGCAAATATTAAATATATAGTGAACAACTTGAGATACATTTTGATCTCAAAAATCAGAAGCCTTGTTCCCAGAGTAATTTTTTTAATTTTTACTTAATGCCTGTCAGAAATGATTTTTCTCATACTCTGCTTAAAATTTTTCCTTATGAATGCTTACAATTAGAATATTAAATACTAGCAATCGTCAGCGGCTCCGCCCGCGTGGAAAGATTAAAACCGTGATATAGTCTTTTGATAACCATAAGAAATGGTTAAAGTGGATTAACCTTAAAAGCTACACATATGCTGTCGCGGACTTTTATTTAGAACTTTTAGAGGGGAACAATTTTGTAATACATGATTTTTAAATAACTATTACCGTTTGCTCTCCTTTTACTTTATTAAAATTTTGCCGTTTTCATACTTTTTTTATTGCTGCTCCTCTCCTATTCATGTTAGCGTGATGTTATCCAATTTCCTTGATAAATGAGCTATCTTACACTGAAAGAATTTTTCAAATCGGTCCAGCAGTTCCTGAGATTAGCGCGTTCAAACAAACAAACAAACTCTTCAGCTTTAAATATTAGTATAGATTATATTATTCACGCCTCTATGCTACAGAGACTTATTCTTCGATTATCCATATTACCTACATAATGAATCAACTGGCCCGTTATTATTTAGGTGTGGGCGTTAATTAATTAGGAAGTCCTTGGTATTTATTCAATTTGTTTTTCCCCTTACAGAATTCATGTAAGGAATTCAGTTTAAGCATATTTTGAGGAAAACAACTAGGTGATATTCCGCTGCCTGATAATAACATACTTTGTCACTTAACAGAGTGGCATAGAACTTAGACCCACAATTTATACGAGCTACGAATTATCACAATTGCAGAAAACTCGAAATATGCACAACAACTAAAGAAGTTAAGAAGAAGGAGATCCTTAATTAATACGATTAATTATTAAAAGCTTTTATTTAACTTGCCGTGTATGTATGTGAAGGTGGAATCTTGCATGTTAAATTTGAGCAATTTCCCGGTGTTCGATTGTGCTGAAAGTTTTATATACTGGTTCAGTCCAGAGGAAAATTGCATGTTTATGACAGACATTACCTAATTCTGCTGAAAAGATTGGCTATAAACTCCTCAGCAGTTAACAGTAAGGACATGATCTTTTGTTAAAAGATTTTATGTATTAAAAGTTTTTATTATGTTCAACTTAAAAATTATAACAGTAACAAGTTAGTTCGCAAAATGTCAACGTCTCAATATATTTCAATTAAAAGCAATAATCAAATTACTTTGCTATAATCCGCGATAAAATTGCGGACTTGTATAGCGGATTATAGCACAGTAATTGTATAATAACTTTTGTATTATGGGTCTCCGTAAAGTAACGCCTAATTTTAAAAATTATATTTTAATCAATTTTAAAAAGTTGGTGCAAGTGTAAGAATACCCTCCTGCATCCTGTTCCCTGAATACCTGTTAAGATCTTTTTTACTATCATTCTAGCCCGGTAAGCAAACCTTAATTATACCAAATTTATCAATTATTACTCCAGAGGATTAGCTGTTAAATCCCAAATTTATAACTATGCCGATGATTTGATTGAGTCACAGTTTTATTTTATTGCTCGCCGACCAAGTGGAAATAAGTGTGTCACAAAGTTTTTCCCAAGTAAATCCCAAACCGGCGGGAATTCTAGGATAAAAACTAGCCCACACGTTGCTTCACGGGTTGCAGGAAAAGACGTTCCGGAGGATATACTATTAAATTAATGTACTACTAAACTAGACCTTTCTCAAAAATTGGGTCTTTTAGTAAAAACAGTACAAAAATCCGTTCATTTTGAAAAAATCGATCACACGCAGACAGCTTTTGAAAGCTTTCATAATAGATATACTCGTAGATTCATATAGAGTATAACGACAAAGTTTAAACGTAGGTATTAATTTGATTGCCTTATTTTAATTTCATATAATGTCTATTGAATATGTTATAGCGACTTACGTGTGCTATGACGATATAACAAAGCATTGGTCGAACAAGCAAAATTGAGTTCTACTTATATTAAAATAGTTTATATAATAATTTAAATATAAATATTCTTGGCTACAGTCCAGAATAGATATAAATAACCAGAGGTTGGGTGAAAAACATTTTGTATTATTGAATGGAGTTGAATCATTCAGACGCTTTCTGAAGTCTGTTGCGTTTTTGAAATTTTATTTTATTTAAAGCTTCCTTTTATATAATCGTTTAAGTACTGAGTAAATGAGTAAATAAAAATTAAGTATAACTTTAACGAATAAATACGAAGCAATGGATACAAAAGAAATAACTGAATCGGTAAACATGGATGCCGAAGCTAATGGAGCAAATGTCGAACAAGTGGTTAATGTAGAAGTCGTTGAAGAAGTTATAGAGAAACCAGTGAAAGTGCCTGACTCGGAAAGTGTTATCAAACATGATGGATGCCCCGCAGGATACCATAGAGTTGGTCCAATTTGTGTGCCCGATAATTAATATTTGTATATATATATTTACTGTCTGTGATTATTATGTATCACGATTAGTATTAAAGTGACCTTTTTTACATGAAGAAAACCCTCATAGATACTGCTGGAGGCAGAAGCAGTTATGACGGGCTAAAACCTTATGGTGTTCCACCTAGTTGCTTAGTGGAGTTAGGTACAGGAATACTGAACACATCACTTCTCACATCATCACATTCTCGTCAGCTTAAAGTAAATTCAAAATTTGAGATATATTCAAAATTGAGATATATTTAATCCTTTTTCCAATACCATATTTTATGACATCACGTTATGAATTATTACAGAAATTAATGTATTTTTGCTCTTCAATGTTATGGACCTCTTTAACATACACAGTTTTGTAGGCGGTACAGTACAGGCAATTAGTCACAAAACAACTTTTTAAATTAGGTCACTTTAATCCTAAGCGTGTGATATATTTATTAGTATTACCTACAAATTCGTACGTGATTTAAGCGCGTAATTGCTCTTAATAATTCAATATATTTTCTCTTTACTCAAAAAAAATAATAATTTAAGATTCTGTATGCTACCCCTGTGTTTAAACTTTGTGTCAAATTTAACAAATATTGGTCTAGTAGATTTGCCTTGAAAACATAACAGACAGACTTTAGTATTTGTAATATGTATGTATTGAGTATGGATTTGTTGATTAATATTTATTCCATATTTTGATCTTCAAAAGTGCATTTAAAGCTTAAAAAGCTTTTATACATGTTTCGGTATTTACACATTTAATTATGATTAGACGAGAAATAATTGATCATAAAAATAGTTTTATATTTTAGAATATTATATCATATTTTATTATTATTCTTGCGAGTTTTATAACTTTTATGTAATTTTTATATAAAAGACTTCTATCTTGAACTGTTTTATACACAATTACTGTATTATATAAAAATGTCATGTAACAATAAAATTATTTTCAGAATATGTATATGTTTCGTTATTTAACTTTATCGACGTTGAAAATAAGTTACCATTGTGACTGAGGTGTGACAGAAGCCTGATTTCTGGGTTATTAAAAGAAACACCAGTTTATCCTTTTTAGATGACACAATATTTTTTGAAAATTCCTAAAGGCTTACCAATCCGGTACAAATTTAACATTTTTCGTTTTATTTTTTGTTTGGGTAGTGCAAATTTTGTAAAAATAGGAGTAGAATAGTACCCGCATTTCTTAACCGAGGTGTCGTAAAAGGCGACTAAGATAACTGCCATGTGGTATCCGGCTGAGTAGGCTAGATAATCCTCATTTCTTACCGAGGCGTCGTAAATGGCGACTAAGATAAATTGACGTTACGCAGATTGCCGGTCGTGATAAATAGCCAAATTATTTAACAACATGTTTATAACATGTTGTGCCAAGCCAACTTATAAGTGCAAGGGAATTATGATGTATTCACTTTTACAAAATTCACAGCTCCTAATCTAATAATTTACAAAGTATTAATCTATTTAGTACATACAGCCAATAACGGATTTTAATTTTGCTAACAATGCTATGACTATAGTAACTATATACTTGTATACTAAGTCTTATAAGAATGAATATCCAAGCATACAGCGAATAGATTCGGACTTATAAATGCTTAGCTTTTGAAAAAATCTCAATCAATCTCAACCTTTTCTAGTCCATAAATTGCTGTACTATTTTTATATTCTAAGAGGTGCATGACGAATCGTTTTTCTTTCATACAATTTCCCTGCGAGAGAGAAATTCGTCAGAGATGATTGCGATCTTTCTAAGGGTAGATTGTTTCTGACGCTCACATCGTTTCATACATTGGGTTTAAGTTAAAAGAGATTTGATGTTTTGAGTTAACGCCTAACACTGCCCTACCCTTATCAAAGCCGTGTGGTATTCGGCTGAGTAGAATAGACCACACTTATTTCTTATCGAGGTGTTGGTAATACGACTAAGGTAAATTGCAGTCAGGCAGTTTGTAAAATATGTAGCCAAATTATGTGACAACATGTTTATAACATGTTGTGCTGACCCCACTAATTTTTTTTTTCGATATGACTATGTTGCTATGCTGTTAGCCCTAACGGTTTTTACAGCGTCACCGGGCGGGACGGGTGAGTGCAGAAGCATCGTCGAAGTTGCGAAGACCCCACTTAGAGTGGGATAAGGGCAGGAGGATGATGACTAGGGTAGTCATCATCCTCCTTATCCCACTCTAAGTGCGGTCGGCTCATTTCTCTTTCATTCGTCAACTCTGGCGCTACTCCTTTAATGCGTATCATACTTCACACAAACCAACCATCTCTTTTTCGGCCTTTTTATATAAATAAAGCCTGTCGGTTACGCTTTCACGGTGAATCCGCTAGACCAATATAAGCTAAATTTGGCACAATTAATGCTAATACACTGGGGTAACATACAGGATCTTAATTTTTTTTGTACCCCCAAGTACAGGGAAAAATATATTGAATTATTAAGGGCAATTAGGCGCTTAAGTGACGTACGAAGTTACAGGTAATTCTAATAAATAAATCACACGCTTATTATTGACGTGACCTAATTAAAAACAGTTGTTTTGTGACTAATTGCAATAAACCGTAGCGCCTACAAAACTAGTGTGTCAAAATACAATGAGTTTCTTTAATAGAAAATAACGTGATGTCATAGATGGTATTTTAAAAGTTTTTTCCCTATAGGAAAATAAAAAAAATTAAACTTTGTGATGGGAACAGAGGAAAAAATTGCATTATTAAGTATACTTAAATACTTAATTTGGCGTAAGCGAAGTAGTAGTTAGTTTAATATAAAAAGGGAATCACATGCTCAAACCTCGGGCAATCATGAGTTTTTTTTATAAAGATGTAAGCGAAGTCAATTGTTACAATTCATCTCATATAATGTGAGAAGAAAGCTTAGGTATCTAATGGTAATTCCTGGAAGGTCTGTGACTTGCCAATCTTATCACGTGTTCAAATTTGTATTTCTAAAAGAAGGAAATGTATTTTATACCAAGCGCCATTTTTACTTTTATATCGGCTTCGGTAATCGAAGCACGACCTCACACAAGTTTGAAAGGTAGCCCGACGTGACTACAGAGATTCGTATCAGCTTATATCTGAAACAAGTTAAATAATAGACTGTATATCATTGGAAATATTTCAAGATATCTTGTATAGGCTTGGATAAAAAAGGAAATTGAAAATGTTTAAAAGATTGAACGCCGAGTTTCTTGCTGGTTCTTCTCGGTAAGAGCAACATTCCGAACTCAGTTCCGAATTCAGTTGTAGCTTCATAAATCATATTGATTGTTATTAAAAGTATTTTTTATCAAATATTTACTATTAAATATCAAATATTTAATATTTGCCGGCACGCCGTGTGGTATCTTACCAGAATAGTACCACCCTCTTTTCTTACCGAGGTGTCGTAAAAGGCGACTAAGGTAAGTTGACCCGCCGTGTGGTATCCGGCTGAGTAGAATAGAACAAACTCATTTCTTACCGAGGGGTCGAAAAATACGACAGGGGTAAGTTGACGTCAGGCAGACGGCCGGTCGTAAAAACGCAGCCAAATCATGTGATAACATGTTTAGAACATGTCGTGCCGACCCCACTTAGAGTGGGATTAGAGCAGGAATATGATTTAACATTTGCCGGTTTAGCTCGACTTCAACTAATTAATTCTAGCTGTGACACCAGCTTTGCGCGCACGGAAATCAGTGTGTCACAAACGGTTTCACGAATTGTAATTTTGAACAATAAACAATAATTACTATCGTGAGTTAATTATGAGATTTTTAAATAACTTTTACTTAGCGCACGCAAGGAACTCGTTAAATTTTGCCGTTTTCGCAATATTTTTTATTACTGCTCCTCTCCTATTCATCTTAGCGTGACGTCATATAGACTATAGACTTTCTCGATAGATGCACTATCTTATACTCTAAGAATTTTCCAAATCGGTCTAGTAGTTCCTGAGATTACCGCGTTCAAACAATCAAACAAACAAACTGTTCAACTTTATATGTTAGTATAGATTTATAAAGAGTTAATTCTTTTATACGATGCAAATAGTACCTATTACTTTAAAAAAATATTTTTGTAAGGAATGTTTGTCAGCTATTCAAAATTACTATATTTTTTGTGTGATCAGCAGTGTATGTCTTTCTCTTTCGCCTGCCCTTATCCCAATTTGTGTTACATGTTGTTACATGTTTTGGCTAGTTATTTTAGGACCGGCCTGCCTGTCAGAGTTGTTTAGTTAAAAATTTAATCCATCAATAAACCTCTAATGAGGAAAATTAGTGTATTATATTTTTAAATATTGAATTATTTTTTTCAAAAAATATAAATATCTTTGTTTTCAAAACAAATAGTTTTAAACTATTAAAATGTATTGATGGGATTCCAAGGCGGTAATATTTTCCATAATATATTATTTATATTTTACAACAGATTGCGTTTAGAGCGGATAGATCAAACAACGCTATAAATCATTTGATTTATGGGTAACGAAAGAATATGTATTAATAAAACATAGAGTTGTTATACACATATATTTTTAAACTAACAATCACCAGCGGCTCCGCCCGCGTGGAAAGATTTAAACCGTAATATAGTATTTTGATAACCATAAAAATGGTTAAAGTGGTTTAATCTTAAAAGCTAGATATATGTCTAGCTTTTATGCTGTCACGGACTTTTAATTAGAACTTTGAGAGGGGGAAAATTTTGTGATACATTTTTGAACAACTTTCACCGTTTTTTACTTAGGGCACGCAAGGAAAGCTTTAAATTAAGCCGCTTTCGTAATATTTTTTATTGCTGCTCCTCTCCTATTCATCTTAGCGTGATGTTATATAAAGCCTTCCTCGTTTAATGGACTATCTTACACTCAAGAAGTTTTTCAAATCGGTCCCGTAGTTCCTGAGATTAGCACGTTCAAACAAACTCTTCAGCTTTATACATTAGTATAGATAACACAACACATATAGCCGTTGTAACACTAATTGATTAATTGCCTCTTCAGGTGACAAAGAGGGCTGGATCCTTTTTCGTACAAATAATAATCAGCTTAGCGATTCAACGCGGTAAACGCTGCTATCATTCTTGAGACCATTCCATACACATAGCAATACAATACAAAACAAACAAACACACAAAACAATAAATAGTACATTTTTTTGTAAATAAACAATAGTACTTTTTTGATAACATATAATATCTGACTTGGTAATTTTTTGAAAATATATAAAAAAATGCATATGAAAAATAAATTTAAAAAAAGAAGAAGAAGAAAGAAAGTAGAAGGGCAGGTGACAACTGGTATTCGACCTGGTGTATTTTCACTTCTTTCGTTCTCTTGTTCTCCATTGACCTATTTTACGACCATTACAAATGACAGTAAAATTATCTTTTACATTCTATTTAGATTATTGCAATTTTTTAATGCCTGAAAATGATTTTTTTAAATAAAACCTAGCTAGATCAATTTATAACCCCTAAAATCCCCTTCATATTGAATTTCATGAAAATTGATTACAAGATTAACTTATTTAAATATTAAAGATACATCGTCTCGATCAAGACTCATTCAAAACAAATGTCTTAAAAAAGTCTCCGCCGCGAGAACGCCGAATCAAGAGCTCATGACTAAGGGCCACGGAAGCCCTGATCCTAGATGAGATCACCCAATAGAATAAGACCCGATAGAAAAAGAATTTACCGGTTTCATCATCCCAGCCTTTATCCCACTCTAGGTGGGGTCGGCACAACATATTGTCACATGATTCGGCTTGGTATTTTACCGGCCGCCTGCTTGAATTCAACTTTCCTTAGTCGCCTTTTCCAACACCTCTGTAAGAAACAGGATGGTATTCTATTCAGCCGGATACTCGCGATAGACTAAATTAAAAATCTTTTTAACTTAAAAACCATAGATTTTTTGATTAATCGATTACAAACAGAGCAGGCTTTTGGCGCTTCAGACGAGTTGCCAATTTAACGGATAATGAACAAACACGATCCAATCTGTGAACCTTTCAACGCACAATTTTGTGTACGTTAGTCGAAAATGTAAACTAAATTGACACTTGCTTGTATCAACCCGTTTTAAACTTTATCAGAGTGTTTTAAAGCTTTCTTTTCATTGAGAAATCTATGCTAACGAATTCATTTGAACCAGACAGCCTTGTGAAGCGGGTAAAAACAAACTCTGGCTTGATTGGTTGTTATAATGGGTAAATGATTTTATAAATTAATGAGACAAACAGCTTGTAGATGTCAAGATGAAGCAAAGAACTTAGCAGATCATGCAAAGACGCGCAAACACCAAAACTTAGACAGAAGTAAAATTTTTATGGCTTTTCGGGTAGAGACCTTACTTAGGTTCATAGAGCATTCCGGGGACCCGGTAGAGCTCGTAGAGCTTGTCTAATTTGAAATTAGACACGCTCTATTTAACTAGTTGATATAAATGTGTGAGTGCTAATGTTTATACGTAAGTCGTTTGTGGTTTTGGGTTTAGGATTCAATAATAAAATTCCGCACTAAAATTTTTAATTTTAAAAGCATATTGAATAAACTTCTATTTAATGAAAAACTGACATATCTATATAATAATAATGAATGCATATACGCATTGCAAAGCGATTCAGAGAATCATACATTATGTATAAATTAGGAATAATTGTAACTAAAGTAGCTTGATTCAAATTATACTTACTTTTTTTACTTCAAATTATTAGATTTATATTGTTTTTTAGTTTTTTTCACTTTTAAGTTTTTTTTATATATGTAAGCTTCTTATATGATAATGCGGTGTTTACTTTTTAATAACTATTACATTTATAAAGAAATTCTAGTAAATAAGAAATTGTAAATGCTTCAATGTATGTAGTTGTAAGTAAACCTTTTTAAATAAATAAATAAATACTGTCATATACTGTTTAATACAGTGTAAATAGTACATAGATCTATTGTATATTCCAGTTCCAGGTGTGACACTGTACGTTAAGCACGCCAACGAAGTTGCGAGTAAAAGCTAGCAAGCCATAAAGCAAGTTAGCTTAAAACATTTATGAAACAATAATTTAGGAAAGCCCATTAAATATTAAATGAATTCCTGTTTTAATAAATTCCTTTATAAAATTAATCAGGGTCTCAGAAATCTCATTACGCCATCTTCAATTAAAATTCCTCTGTTCTTAGTAAAATCTTATTCTGATTTATATTTATTTTGGGACGTGACATTTATCTGTGAAATGATGAATTTCGGATTCAGTCCTTAATGGAAATAATTTGATTAATCCTTAAAAAAGAACGTCTTCATAAATAATTTTAAAAGATTTTGTTTTAGAATAAAAATATACCTTTCGCCATTCATACTAAATATTATATAAACTTACACTTCAATTATTATGTAAACTTAAAACTTCCTACAATATTATTTTGGCGAAAAAACCTTACAACCATTTGTAAAATCCGTCTAGTATTATTCGAGAAAATACTATCACACACACATACAGTTTTTGGGGACTTTGTTTTTAAATAATTATAGATATTTCTTTAAATTGCATATAAATTACAAATATTACAAAAACACAGTACGTAATTAAATGTATTTTAGTCGCGATAATTTAGTATAAAATATACGATGAAGCTATTTGTGAAATTACAATGGACAGATTTCTTCTGCTATTCAATTATTCTTACCATGATAACTTTTTGTGTAGCCAACCAACCAACCAACCAACCAACTTTAGTAAAGGAAGATTTCTTTTTTGTCCATAGAGATAATAAGCTTTAACCTCTACATATGTGCGATCATGACATGATCTACAAAGTCATGTGAAGATGCTTTCCAGGCTTTATTGTCTTTGGGTTGTTGGTATAACTCCTATAATAATATTCCAAACGTCCTATAATAATATAATCTCTTCTAATGTAGATTATCTTCACAAATTTTAGTTCGAATAATTAGTTAAAGATTAGTAATCCTGTATCATAATTTACGTAAAAGCTTTTAAATTGATGATAAAAGAATAAGTAAGTAAGTGTGTAAAGTAATCATAAGCAACCTTTTGTCTAAAAACATAACGGAAAATAGTTTTTTATGATAGACGGATTTGGGAGTAAATATAATATTGTATTACTTAGAGACTTTCGGATTGAGCCGTCACCTGTCCTTATTGTGGCAATATTGAAAAAGATTTATATTTATCAATCATTTTATTTTTTATCTCTCTGTGTTGTGATTTAATTTAATCATTTTTTACGACATTATTATTATATTTTTCGATTATTATTATTATTATTTATCCTTTTTTTTTTCTCTCGTCAAACGAGGGAGTTTATCAGAATTATCGCGGGCTTTTGACCAAACGAAAAACTGAGCAATATGAGGTTATTGATTTAAAGAAAGGAATTTCCGAACAATACGGCATGTATTTAAAATGACTGCTTTTTGTAGTTTTATGTATGTGTTTCTGTTAATGTTGAGTGTTTCAAGACTGTTAAAGAGAGCATGAGGTATGACGCCTGTAGTGGATAATGTAATTGGGACAGTTCTAACTGTATCTGCCTTCCATTGAGTTTTAAGCTCTATTGCTAGATCAGTGTATTTAGTGATTTTATCACTGTATGTAGAAATAAGGTTATGTGTGTTAGGAATAGCAATATCTATGAGGTAAATTATTTTATTTTGTTTGTCATGTAGAGTGATGTCGGGTCGATTACAATGTATAGTTTTGTCGGTAATTATGGTTCTGTCCCAATAAAGTTTGTATGTAGAAGAGTCGTGTATTATTTCAGGTTTATATTTGTAATAAGGTATTTTCTCTTCTATAAATTTGTATTTGTGTGCTAGATACTGGTGAATTATAGCCGCAACTTGGTCGTGGCGGTGTTTGTAATCAGTCTGTGTTATAGCTCTACAAGCTCCGGTTATATGTTGGATTGTTTCAGAATTAGACTGACAATGCCGACATAAATCTGACTGAAGGGTGCTATCACGAATTATATACTTCCTATAATTGCGTGTATCAATTATTTGATCTTGGACATGCGGGCGTGGGGCCCGGTGCAAAGTATTACTCCCGAGCCTTAATAAAGTGGACTGTATTTTTTATTATTGCTGGTTCGCGGAAACCCCTAAAATACTTGCAAATAACAAGGTAGGATATGGCAGCCGTCTGGTACTGGGCGGGAATAAAATAACTGCCAAGAGGGATGGAGGCACTTACTTGTGATGTCGGATCCAACACTTTGTCCATTCACTGCTGTTAACACTATTTACACTACACAAACGTGCTAGCGGTGCGGTGCGAACTTATAGCCAAAATTATGCGCGTGCGGCGATAGATCACATACGGCGTTGATGTGCGACGTGCGACGACCGTCTTGCGACTGAAGTGCGTGCGGAAGGAAACGGGAAGGATGCTATTGCAAGTATGATATCAAACATCCCCCCGGCCATGAAGTATCCCTTCATAAAAGCGGTATAAAAACAAACAAAAATTAATCTACAGAAGAACCTAAAACTACTTATTCATATAATTTGTGCGTAATATATAAAACTAAACCTAAACAAATTATAAATAACTATTGCATTGGCAACGGGCAGAGTTTAACGACGGGTCTATCATAAGTACCACTCTTGGTCTTAACTTGAGCGACTCGAATTACTCCATTTTTACCCGGGAAAACCTTAGTTATAATGCCTAAGGGCCACTGCAACGGCGGTGCGTTTTCTACGTTAAGAATAACAACGGTTCCTACTGTAAGCGGATGAGACGGTGTATTCCACTTTTCTCGCATTTGCAAATTATGCAAATACTCCGTCTTAAAGCGTTTCCAAAACGATTGGACAAGAGAGTCCATTAACGAATGTCTAGTTAAAAGACTAGTGCGTTCACTAATGTTAGGTGCGGGAATGAACTCTAGAGGTATAGCGGAAAGAAAATGTGAAGGTGTAAGCGCGGTTGGCTCAGAAGGGTCTGAACTTAAAGCGTACAAGGGGCGGCTATTAAGTAGCGCCTCTATTTGATTAAGTACAGTGAGCATTTCCTCATATGACAATATTTGTTTTCCTATAACACGGAATAACAAAGTTTTGACGCTCTTAATATTGGATTCCCAAATTCCTCCGAAATGACTTGCGCTGGGTGGATTTAGTTGCCACGTGATGCGATTTTTCGTCAGTTCAAGATTAAACATTTTATAATAGTCATCTGACTGCAAAAAGTTATGTAACTCATTAAAGTAAGCCTTAGAGGCAATAAAGTTCCTTCCGTTGTCACTGTAAAGAAACTTACAGGGACCACGGCGAGATATAAACCGTTTGAAAACGTCTAAAAAGGTAGCAGAACTCAGATCAGATGCTAATTCTACATGAACTGCCTTGGTGACTAAGCACACAAACAGACAAATGTATGCCTTTTGGCTACGTATTCCACGTCCTCTACTTGGCGTTACATATAAAGGTCCTGCATAATCCAGGCCTGTATGTAGAAAGGCTTTACATTGCTCCAGCCTACAAGGAGGAAGATCTGACATAAGAGGAAATGTCGGTTTCGGATTAAGTCTGAAACAAGTATTGCACTTATGAATGCGTTGACGCACTAAGCGTCGTGCAGACAAAATCCAATATTTTTGTCGTAATATTGACAGTAATAATTGCGGACCTGCGTGTAAATGATTGCGGTGATAATAATCAATTAAAATATCTAATATGTGCCCCTTTTTGGGCAATAAAGCGGGATGCTTATGTGAAAAATCTAAAGAAGAATAGGACAGACGTCCACCTACGCGTAATATGCCGTTAGAAACGAAAGGGAATAACTTTCTCAATGCGGGCGAACAGGATTTATTATTTTTAATATTATTGAGATCGTCACTAAAGGCTTCGCGTTGTATCGCTTGAATTATAGCTAATTCTGCCGTATCCATATCCTCAGCTGCTATTGTTTTATTACGCGGAAGTTTTCGCAAAAACCGAAGGATATAAACGGTGCAGCGAATAAATTTGGTCCAAGAAGAAAACTTGGAACCAAGCGTTACGATAATATTTTCATCGTGCGGTCTTGTTACATAAGAAACGGTTTTCTTCTCAGGCACTGCGGTTTTATCATTAGGTGAAAAGGTATTTAAACACCATTCTTCAGAGCGAAAAGAGAGCCAAGATGGACCTCTAAACCAAAGCGTGTGCTCTAAAAGTTGTGTAGGCAAAAGCCCGCGTGAAACACAATCCGCAGGGTTTTGAGTTCCTGCGATGTGATAAAAGTCAACCTTTAGAGTTGATAAATGCGTCTGGATTTCTGATATCCTATCAGCTACGTAAGTGTTAAATTTGTGCGGTGAAGAAAGTGCCCAGCACAGAGCAACTTCTGAATCAGAGAATACAAGTACCTCATTTATAGTTATGCGCGTAGACAAAGTGTCATAAACCGATCGAACTAAACGAGCGAGCAGAACTAAGGCATTTAGTTCGAGTCGAGCGAGTGTTATCTTTGGCTTTAAAGGTGCCACGCGAGACTTAGAACAGACTAACGTAACTATAGGCGAGAGATTTGCAGTTTCAGTGTGTAAATATAGCATACAACCATAAGCCTTCTCACTAGCATCTGCAAAAGCAAGAAGTGTAACTTTAGAAGTTTTCTCAATTCCCATATAGCGGTTAAATTTAAGTGAAGCGATAAGTGGCAACTCTGAAATATAGTTTTGCCATTTATGAACAAAATGTACAGGAAGAGAGTCATCCCAACCTATATCAAGTAGCCACAATTCTTGTATAATCAATTTAGCGTATAGAATGACAGGACCAATAAGGCCTAAAACGTCATAAAGACGAGCGGTAGTGGAGAGAATAGCTCGCTTAGTACAAGCTGTCGGCGGTGCGTTACGGTAAATACAAAATCATCAGATGCAGGTAGCCAGTGCAGACCAAGAATTTTAAAAGTGCTATTAGGGTCAAAAGATATAACCTCAGATTGGCGGTGAGATTCTGGTACGTGTTCCAACAATTCATGGGAATTGCTGGTCCACTTCACCAGTTCAAATCCACCTGCCTTGAAGAGATGGATCAATTCATCCGCTACCTTAACTGCTTCATCGAGCGTTGAAGCAGAAGAAGCCAAATCGTCCATGTATACATCTCTCTCGAGCACGGCGGCTGCAAGAGGCCATCTTTGCCTTTCGTCACTGGCTAACTGGCGTAAGGTGCGTAATGCCAGAAATGGCGAAGAGCGGAGACCGAATGTCACTCGATTAAATTGATATATTTCGAGCGGTTCATCGGGAGAAAAGCGGTATATAATTTGTTGATATTTGCGGTGCGGGGGATTCACATTAATGCACAAGTACATTTGTTTTACGTCGGCGAAGAATGCTATGCGGAAAATGCGAACATTTAATAAAATATTAAAAATATCTGTTTGCAAAATGCAACCAGTATACAAAATGTCGTTAAGTGACAACTCTGTATCGGTACTAGCGCTGCCATCTAATACGACGTGTAATTTTGTAGTCGATTTATCGTTGCGTACTACAGGATGATGCGGGAGAAAGTAGCCGGGCAAAATACAATTGTCAGGTGACACGCGTGATAAAATACCCTTAGCAAGATAGTCGCGGATGACGTCATTATATTTTTCGTGAAGCTCAGGTTCTCTAGAAAACTTCTTTTCTAAATTAAAAAACCTTCGCCGAGCGGTGATGTAGGAATTACCTCAATTATTAGGGTCCTGTTTAAAAGGAAGATCAACAGAATAAATACCATCCGGACTACGTGCGGTTGTTGAAATATATATTTCTTCACACCGTTGTTCGTCAGGGCTCAAGAATTTGCGAACAGGTGTTTCTTCAAGTGACCAAAATTTTTCTATTAATTTATCTAATGGTTCACTTGTGAGCGAACACATAGTGCGTGTCTGACAGCCCTTAGAAATTATAGGGGCGTCACCCATTACGATATAACCCAAAGAGGTTTCAAAAGCGGAAGGCATATTATTCTTACCTATTATTTTATCATATAATAATATCCTGCAGTAAATATTCACACCGAGTAAAACATCTATTGGACCCGGTTCAGAGAACGCGTCGTCCGCGAGCGGTAAGTTGCGAATATAATCTATCGATGTTAAATCGACGTTCGCGTCAGGTAAGTGTGACGTAATGCGTTCTACAACCATAGGCTGTATACAATATTCTGACAAACTGTCAAAGCGGGAGTTAAACTTGAGGTCAGTATAACCCAAAATTTTCTGAGAGGTTCCACCGAACCCCTGAACCTCAGAGTAGCGGTTTTGCGGAGAAATATGAAGTGAGAGTCGTTTACAACAGTCGAAAGAAATATAATCACTTTGCGACCCTGGGTCTATAAGACATCTCAAATAATGCGTGCGGTTATATTTATCTGTGACCCTTATCTTGGCTGTGCCAAGCAAGGTAGTGGTTGCGGTGCGGTTTAAGCGGTCATAATGACAGACAAGAGCATTACTTGTATTTAAATTGGCGAGCGCAGAAGCATCGTTAGTGCGTTCTATACGCTCGGCCGACTCATTGCGAGGCGAGTCGTAAGCGCGCGAGTGAGTCATACGAGACGGCGAGTTACTACGCTGTGCGGGCGGTTGTATCGCGGCAGGCTCCTTAGCTTTGTTTTTAATATTAAAATGTAATAAAGAATGATGTCTTGCAGAACAAAAATTACAAGTATGCTTTGATGCACAAGACATAATTCTATGACTAACACTCAAACAATTGCTACAAAAAGAATTATTTTTAACGTAATTGTATCTTTGTTGCGGATTTAATTTCATGAAGGAAGAACACGAATACATATGAGAATGTTGAATATTCTTACATAAACTACAGTTAATTTTATTACTTGAATTAAATACCGAGTCCGTATTAACAAAGGTTTTCGTTGACGGGACTTTAGCGGGCGAAGGAATATTTTTATTACGATATTTAATCGGCTGCGGGTTAGCAAAAATATTAATAGAACGCGACAATACTTTGTTTTGTTCTTTAACAAATTCGATAAGATTTTTATATGATGGAATCTTATCTTGGCGGTTCAAAATTTCAAACATTCTTACTGTATCCGAATCTAACTTTTGCGTAGCCAAATGAAAAAATATAAAATCGGTTAAATCCAATTTTAATTGCTTAAGCGCTTCGACCGAAGAGTCGAAGGTGTTAATAAAATGATCTAATGCATTTATATTATTGCTAGCGAGCGGTTTAAATTGTAACAATTGATTGAGATAAGCGCTGGCGAGCGAGCGGGGGTCGTCATACTTCTGTATCAGGGCCTCCCATATAATAGAATAATTTTCAGCGGTGAGCGGTAAGCCCGAACAAACAGACGACGCCTTACCGGACAATTTACCGACTAAATAAAATATCCTTTCACTATCAGATAGATTAGAGTTGTCATGAATCATACTTTTAAACTGCTGGTAAAATAAAGGCCATTTACAGACATCTCCATCAAAAGATATTAAGTCTATAGGCGGGAGGTGCGGTTTTAACTTAGGTATATGCGAAGATGATTGCGGTTTAGTATTAGTAGTTTCGCTATTCAGCGCCAATATTTGCTTAACGAAACAAAACATTTCCTCAAATGAGATCCACGACTGGTAATTAATAGGCTTTTTAGGATATAATTTCAGATTTAGAACATTAAATGAATCTAAATTTTGCTCGAATTCCTTCCGCAAAGTATCGATATTAATAGTTTTCGAACTCAAAGTTGAAAACTTACTAGGATCTTTTTCGCATAAAACAGCTGTATCGTATATACTTTGCATCCGAGAAAACATGGCATCGCGTTTCGATTCCAATATTAAAAGCATATTAATATCGTCATTGTCAGATGAGGTTTTTGTATCACTTCTACTCATTTTGAAGTAACAAAAATATCGTTATTAGAACGCGCGAGAATATACCTTACACACAAGTAATACGAGTTAACCAGCGTTTGATAAATAATCCGAGCGGGTGGTTTGAACAAAATGCAACTAGCCAGCGGAACTGCACAGCGACGTCGTGACCTTCTAACTTAATATCGGTCGAACGAAATAATACGAAGTTAATAATTAACTAAGTACAAAGCGAAAAGAGTGGAATGCACGAATATGTATGCGATATATGATGATGTTATAGAACTAAAACAGTTGCCAATGCGGTTTAACAAAAATATAGTATAATTTTAACAACTATTTAGTATTACAGCACAAATTATCTGTATTAAATAAATAAGTAGTCAACTGCAGTATGCGGTTTATTTACGATAAGAACCGATTTAAAGTATAAGACAAATTTTAATGAATTTGAATGCGGTTTAACTATAATATGCGGTTAATAATTACGGTTCAAATCGAACAATAGACAAAATGGTGGACCGAATGAATATGAATATTAATAAATTCGGTTCGATGTGACCAAAAAATGGACATGCGGGCGTGGGGCCCGGTGCAAAGTATTACTCCCGAGCCTTAATAAAGTGGACTGTATTTTTTATTATTGCTGGTTCGCGGAAACCCCTAAAATACTTGCAAATAACAAGGTAGGATATGGCAGCCGTCTGGTACTGGGCGGGAATAAAATAACTGCCAAGAGGGATGGAGGCACTTACTTGTGATGTCGGATCCAACACTTTGTCCATTCACTGCTGTTAACACTATTTACACTACACAAACGTGCTAGCGGTGCGGTGCGAACTTATAGCCAAAATTATGCGCGATTATAGATCACATACGGCGTTGATGTGCGACGTGCGACGACCGTCTTGCGACTGAAGTGCGTGCGGAAGGAAACGGGAAGGATGCTATTGCAAGTATGATATCAAACAGATCTTGTATAGCTAGTATAAACCCTTCAGTTTCGGGAAACAGTTCACCTGATTTGAGCCATGCGTTCGACGCTATTTTGTCGACATTCGGGTCTATCAAATCACGGCGATGTCTACCATGAAGAGATTTCTGTAGCCAAGTACCGAGTTTTTCAGATTCTAATATAAAACCTTCATTGTTTTGAGTGTTGTGATCGTTTAAGTTTAGTGGTGTCAATTTTAAATCTGATCGAACGATTGCTTTGTGAAGTTCAGATCTCTCTGCTTTTTCATGGAAGTATTTACGTAAGGTTGTAATTTGTTTACTGTGTAAGTTAGTAATGTCTATGATGCCTCTGCCTCCCTCTGCATTCGGCAAAGTAAGTCTTTCAACGCACGCTCTCGGGTGGTGTTTTCGGTATTTGGTCATGTGGGTGTTAATCATGCGTTGTAAATTAATAAGATTTGTTTTTGACCACTGTATTATTCCGAACGAGTAGGTTAAAATAGGAATAGCGTATGTGTTAATAGCTTTTATAGTGTTTTTTGCATTAAGGTGTGTGTTAAATATTTTGTGTAATCGTGCTTTAAATTTTTGCTCTAAACTTGATTTTGTGTATTTCTGGTGTATCTGTCTGGATTGCTGGTATCCCAGGTATTTGTAGCCACAACCGACATCCATTGGTTCTACTTGTTCGTCATTATTAAGTTGGTAAGAATTTTTTTCTACCTTCCCATTTTTTATTGAAAGAATTTTACATTTATCCACGCCAAATTCCATATGGATGTCGGAAGAGAACGATTGAGTAATATCTGCAAGGTGTTGTATTTCCAAAAGATTGCTTCCATATAGCTTAATGTCGTCCATATACATCAAGTGCGAAAGTGTATAGTCTGTATTTCCGTAGGTGATTTTAAAACCATTTTTGCTGTTATTCAATAGATTAGAAAGAGGATTTAAAGCAAGACAGAACCAAAGTGGGCTTAAGGAATCTCCTTGGAAAATACCTCTGCCAATTGGTATAGATTCCGTTTCCAAGAAGGTATCCCCTACCCTTAGTTTCAGAACTGTCTTCCATTTGGTCATGGTATTTTCTAAAAATTGCGAGATTAAAGGGTGAACCTTGTAATGTTTGAGAATATATGTAAGCCAGGTGTGAGGTACTGAGTCGAAAGCTTTTTTAAAATCGATATACATTGTGTATATGTCATGCTTATTGACCAGTGCCTGTTTAGAAACTATCGAATCAATAGTAAGTTGTTCTTTACAACCTTGACTGTATCGCCTACATCCCTTTTGTTGTTCGGATAATATGTTATTGGTGTTAATATGTTTATAGATGAGTTCGTTTATACATGAAGTGATTATCTTGTATATATTTTGCAAACAGGTAATGGGTCTATATTTAGCGGGATTTTTAGGATCGGTTTTGTCTTTAGGCAACATGTAGGTGGTGCCTATAGTAACATAATCTGGCATGGATCCAGGCGCTCTGATGAAATTATTAATGTGCTTAAGTATAATTGGATGTAAATATGTGAACTTTTTGTACCAATAATTATGTATATTATCTGAACCTGTTGCTTTCCAATTGTGAAGTTTACCTATTACAAGTTCGAAAGTCTCTAAATCTACTTTATCAAATTCCATATCAGGTGTGTCTTGAAGTGTTTGCTTTTGGCTATCGATCCATTCAGATTGTGTGTGTTCTTTAGGCGTGCCCCAGATACCAGCCCAAAACTCCTTTAAATTCTCTGGGTCAGGGGTTTCCAGAGCAACCTTCCTATCCTGTTCTTCATTAAGAGATCGGTAGAAGAGCTTTTCATTGTTGCTAAACATTGAATTTTGAGTTTTTCTTTTTGTAGTTAATTTATAGCGCCGAAGACGACTTGCAAGAGCACTGAGTTTTTGTTTTAACGTATCTAAGAAATGTGATAAATTAATGTTTTGTCCTTCATGTTGTGAATGTATTTTATATTTTTGTCTTATTTCTTCTATTCTCTTTATCAGTTTATTACTTCTATTACCTTTAATAAATTCTGAGAGCCTAGCAATGTTTGCTCTAATATCTAGTACACGCCTTTCTAGACGTTTTTGCCAAGGAGGAGTTCGATCCCTAGAAGTATAATTTTGATTGAAAGATTTTGTTGTATCCATGTTATCAATGTCTTTAACTTTACCCCCGTTATGAATTACAGACGTATATGCCGCACAGTAAATTGCTGTCTGTGTCTCTTCAAAACTCGATTGCAATGTTATGTGTTTAGATAGTAACTTGTTATTGATGAATTGAACTATTTTAGCAAACTTCTGAGATGGTTTTTGTCTAGGTAATGAAGGACGTGACGTCGGTTCAGTAGTTTTAAAATACGCCATAGCTTTTTCAAAGGTTGTTTCTATTTCTTCTCGAGGCAAATTACTTTCACATTCTAAGACTGTATTTGGTTGTATTTCTGTAATCATATCTGTTTGTGTAAATGTAGTATTGGGTTCATCGTATCCTGTTTGTACATTTACATCTGTCAAATTGTTTTGAACATTATGACTTTTTGCTTGAATAGAGATTTCTGGCACATGAGTGTTATTACTCTCCAATTCAATAGAGATTTCTTGTTGTATTTGTTGTAACCTATCATCTGAAACTAGTTTATTATTTATTATAACACGGCGTTGATCAGCAATTCTTTGTTCGGAAATGTGTGAAAGGTGTGGATACTGGTCAATAAAAGCGGAATGCAACGGTTTTCTGTAAGCAGTCTTGTTCGTGTTTAAAAGAGTAATTTTGTAGTACGCCCGCATAATTGTCTCATTCATAGCATTTGACCACCTCATTCTTCGGTTTGTACTTTGTGTGTCAGTTGTTTGTGATGTGATAGTTTCAAGTGTTAATTGTTGTAATTCTGATTCGACATCTCTTCGTATCTCTTGAATTTTTTCAGGAGGTAATAAGTTTTTATTAATAATAGCCCTTCGTTGGTCACCTATTCGTTGCCGGCTAACCTGCACCTCTGGATATTGTTCGGAAAATCGTTTGTGTAGTTCTTCTAAATACGATCTAGTGTCAGTTTCGAGTGAAGTTATTATGAAATATTCGCGCAGAATGTAGGTGTTCATATCAATTGTCCATTTCATACGCTTACGAGGAACGGTTTTTGTGGGTACAGGAATATTGGCACTCGCCTCCTGTACAACATCATCAACCGTTGAAAAAGTGCTTAAATCAGAGTCCATTATGCCTGCATTGGTCGTCTGACAGTTAATGGATCCCACCCGGAGATTCATCTTGCCCCTAGTTACGCAAGGTTTCTGCCTACTGTCATCAGCATCCTCCCTGGAACTGCCGGGCACTTGGGGACAATGTAAAGTTTTTCTATTCATGGTTTTTTTTTTTTGACATATGTAAACTCACTACGCGAGTCCAAAACGTGTGAGTATGCAGTAAGCTATCTAACTAAGCCTATGGGCGCCGCCGTTGGTAATACATTTGCTAACCACTCATCCGCCGCCGCCCGTAACCCGCATCCTGCATTGATACTGGGTGTCCCACTCAAGCCTCAGCAAGACGTCCACGTCTTAGAGCCCTAATGTGGCCGTACAGATACACCGTTGACTTCAACCCCTCACCTTCACCCCATTCAACCCAATCAAATCTCCTCTCCCACGCCTCCCCTCACTTCCTATTTTCCCTTACACACCCATTCCAACTTCCCCCCAAACTTCTCACTTACCCCTTCCAACTCCCCTCCCCAACCCCCCTCTTACTTCTTCCAACTCCCTCCCTTATCCCTTCCCCTCCCCCCTTCAGAGCCACGTTAGCCGCACCAGTAATTTTTTAATTGCGTTGTCCGCCCCCTACGTGATCAGATGTTCGATCAGGACGTGTGGTTGTTTTAGGGGGCTTATTATTATTATTATTATATTTTCTATTATAATTTGAAAACTTTGTTTATTTTTTGTGAATATTATAGACGTAATCATTGGCCACTGAGAATTAAATTTTTAGAAGAATTTAAATTTTTAGGCGAGTATAATATACATATCATATATAGTTTTATTACATAAAACATTAAGACGTAAAAGCTCTATGAGCTTTATCTTTAAATAAGTTATTCGGAATTTCGGTAACAGTCCGACAATTTTTATGAAACTTAGTATGTAGGAGTTTTGGGGGCGATAAATCGATCTAGGTTTCATTTTAAAAAAATGTTTTATTTCAGTTTTCAGTTACAGAAAAACTGCTACAATATTATTAGAAAACAAAGGTTAATTACTCTGTCATTTGCAAAGTCATGATAGCTTAATTGGGAATGGGTAGTCTCGAATTCAGAATACCCGGATCCATTCTAGAAAACATTAGTCCTTTTAGCATTTTTTAAATGTAGTTTTATTTCTAATAAAATACCGCCTAAAGTTCACCTAGGTACTATATTTAAAGAAACTATGAAAGGAATAAAAAAGAATAGAATATTATAAAATCATTTATGCCTCAGTGAAGTTAACTGTGAGTGTAGTGTAATCGTGTTATTACTTGCAAACTTCTATCCAGGATATCCGATAGAACGCCCTTCACAAAGTTGTATTGGCTTTTTAACTAACTATAAGGAAGTTTCCAACTTTCCTCTTATAACCTTTTCTGGAAACTTCTGACAATAAGAGCTAGCGGCTTGGAGACCTGTCTTTTTGTTTCGTTAGATGTTCGCAGATTGACGGTTTTAAGAGTTCACTTAGACAGAAGATTGGCATGAAGTAATGCATATATGGGACATTTACACACACGGTTGTCCGTCCCCAAAGTAAGTACTTAATACTTGTGTTATGGAGGACAGAGAACTCGTAAATATATACATATTTAATACATACTTAAATACAAATACACACCCAGGCTCGAAGAACGAACAAATTTTTCTAGAAACTGTTGGCCCTCGGCGGGAATCGAACCCGCGACCCGTGGAGCTAAAGGCAGCCAATGGGCCAGTCAAAGCCAGTCATATGCTTTGTTAATGAGCATAATTTTTTTCCCTGTTTAGAGTAGTAATTTTGGGTAAAAAGTATTTAAAAAAGACAAACAGACAGAAATACTTTCACATTTATAATTTTAGTATGGACGAGAAGCAAAACTCATTCCGCGCCCGTATTCCTCTCAGCTCGATGAGAGCTTAAGACTTATAAAAATCGTGACTACCTACATTTATCCCATGTCACGTACACTCGGTCGCGCGACCGGAATTTAATTCGTTTCTTTTGTTAGAAAACGAAGTATTTCACGCTTCTTATTTTTTACAATCTGTACCTGCGACTTCGTGCAAGAATTAAGTGTTAAAATACCCTCATTTTTCTGCTGTAATCCGCGATGAAGTAAAATAGAAAATATATGTATATAATGCTAAGTGTAATGAGTGAACAATCCGTTTTCATACCTGATACATGCAGGATTCGTATAAACACATGCACAAACACACAGGCACTACACAAGCACTACATACATTCACTATTACAAACTCAACAATCGTTTCACCCCGCAACCGAAGCATCATCAGGTGATAGACTCCACGATAAAATCGCAAAGCAAATATAGCAAAATAATTTCATTATTACTTTTGTTATATGGATCTTGTAACTATCCCCTCCTCCGACTTATATAAATATTAATTTAAAATAATCAAACACCGCTAGAGCGTTCGCACTCCAACGGCGTTATGCATAAAAACCGCGCCGAAGGCGCTAGCACTTTCAATAGATATTGGCACATGATTCGTCTAAGTGGCTAGGACCCGTTCTGCGTTGTGTTTTGTAATAACTCAAATTCTTTTAGAGCGTCAGAGGCTATGTGTCCGTCAATCTATAGGAGTCAAATAAAACCTTAAATAGTATAAAATAATGTGATAATAATCACATTATAGTTTTATAATAATATTTCAATATATCATATTCCCTAACATAAAACGAACCGTCAGACCCTACATTCGTAGTTTATATTACATTGCTCAACAGAGAGGTTCATTATCGAATATCATTTGTTATAATATAAACAGTTGTTTGTCATCAGACTAGAGGCGTAAAGCAGACATTAATTAATATAAATTATTGAATATAAGTGTACGATACACGAACAGGTTTTATATTTATCTAATACAAGAACAGATTCTTATATGCCCAATACATGAACAGATTACTATAAAATTTGATAAAAAAAAATGTGAGACATTCAGATAGTTGAATGTCTCGCGAATGTCTTAAGTTATTACTTCAAAGGATATGTTAGCCAACAGAAAGATCACTCACTCGATCTTAATACCTAACCCTTAAACAACTCCGTAGAGAAGTTTAATCAATGTGGTATCTCTCTCCCATCCATTATATTCTTCCGATTTGGAAAAATATAAAAAGAGAGTGATAGTCAGTAGCTCCGCACCCGCTACCAACGGTGAGCTCCGTCCATAGGATATGAGCCCCCCCCCCCCAAGGGGTACCTGTTTATAGTGCGCCTGCGGCGTATGATTATGGGATAAACCCATTATTGTCGGGAGTCAACAAAACCACAGTTGACGTATTAGGCATGAGTGCCTGGGTGTATAATAGAGGACCGAAGCCCATATAATAAATAGCCGGAGCTATAAAATATGGCATTAGCCAAAGGCACAAGGCCTGGTAAACTTTGATAATAAATTACCAATTCTTATATTCAGTAAGGCGCATGTCGCCTGCACACGTCGTAACGGTGCGTTCTATGGTAAAAACCACATACAGTATAATACGTATAATACGTATAAAGTCCACAAAGTGGAAACCCATCGAGATGGCAAACATGTTGCAAAGCAACTTGATTAGTTATAATATATATACACCATATAGGTGTGTGTCCACCGAAGTGGATAGTGTGTGTCCACCGAAGTGGAATATGCGTATTGCAGAGCATTACATGAATGCCAATCACCCCCTATTCACCCAATACCATAAAATGGAGTCACACACAGTGCACTCGCTTACGGTATGCGCCAAGCTCAACACGCCACCTCATACAACAAAAGGTAATTTATGTTTAACGCGGCAAGCCACGTAAGATATATGATAAGGGAAATGCAGGCCACACTGTCTAAAGCTAGTCCGCAGTCTTATTAACAAAGACCCGACCAGCGGCTCTTATGCAATAATGCCATGCTATAATGGTCATTCGTGGTATCATTAACTAAGCTAAAGGGACGTCCTGAAAAGGACGGAACACCACACCCATCCGTTACTATGAACAGAGTCCATAGCGATCCATCACTGCTGCGGCGTATCACTTCAGCAACATAAAGTTAACTTCCGCAACGCCCAGCAACATTCAGCTGTGGTACCGTCACTATTGAGAGACTACGAACAACGTATAGATGTCCGTTCGTTAAACAATAACATTTCAGCCACCACTGTACCGGCACTACTCCAAGCGGCCTATGCGTCCAAAGGTCGAGCAAGGCACACGGCAACGACCGAAATCATCACCGGCCTAACCAAACCCGTATCACAAAGGCACACGCCCAAAGTAACTCTGGTTGCGTCAAACCAAAGCCGAATAAAGGCACGCCGCAGCAACCGAAGTCAACTACGGGCCTATGTCCAGCCCTAATAAGATGCAGCCTAGTGTAGCCTTTTGGGCCAGGCACACAGCAATGACCGAAATCACTGCCGACCTAAACCTCAAGTCTCCCACCAGTACCCGCCAGAGCATGTTCGGTAGAGTGCCAACCACTACTCAGCAAAGTTGCCTTTACCAAGTATCATTCTGACACTTTAATCGTTCGAGGTGAGCTCAGCGATGTAAACATCGCTTACACTCTTAATGGTCAAGTCACAATCACAGCCTTTCCGAAGATCGACACGATCTTGCATCTTGCAACCATTATACGAGAGCGGGCCTAGATGTGTATTTATTATCAAATCTTAAAAATAGTCAAGTTAAAACTCAACTAATATCTTGTATCGCCCCAGTACACATCTACAATATCATTATAACAACATTTCATAAGCGACCTAACAGATCACTTCTGCGCTCTGCCCTCCGCCCGCTCTCTCATACTGTAGTACGGCGGATAACGTGACATTCGGTCAATATGACGAAAATTTGACTTTTCTGGATTTGATGTTATATGAATAGAGCATCAATTATAGATGCGAAAAAACATTACTGCGTGACAAACAAACATTTATTTTTATACTTATAGATTTTTCTAAAATATTGAAATTTTAATAATTATTTATTTTTTAAAACTCGAATGTAGGGATGAGACTGTTACATTCAACCCCCTAAATTCTATGGAGTCCTATCGGAAGAGAATTTACAAAAGGAAATACTTACAGCATATGCTTACTTTTGAAATTGAATACTAAATTTGATTCTATGTTATTTAGAATCTCTGATTTGCCAAACTCCGTATGTTTATTTTATTAATCTTTTCAACAATTAGTTCAAATGTGAACTTTGCACTTAATCTATTTATACATCAACCCCCCGCTTTTAAGACCATTCGATCGCTTTTATATTTCTACAATTTTATAAATTCGAACTATCTACAACCCCCAGGCTACTGATGTCTGCCTACTAGTGCTGCCATTTTGAATTTAACTTTATTTGTTTTTGTTCCCTATTTGATTAATATTTATCTATACCTCGTTCATCGTTATGATTAGAAATGCTCAACCCCCGGACTCCACAACCCCCAAACCTCAAGGATTTATTACTTGTAATGGACACATAAGCCTCGTCAGTCTCTCTCCATTTCACGGACAACAAATTGTAGGCTTGCGCCTACTTAGTAAGTTTACTCAAGCCGTTGACCATCCTGGTCACGGCACCAAATTGTAACTATCCCCTCCTCCGACTTATATAAATATTAATTTAAAATAATCAAACACCGCTAGAGCGTTCGCACTCCAACGGCGTTATGCATAAAAACCGCGCCGAAGGCGCTAGCACTTTCAATAGATATTGGCACATGATTCGTCTAAGTGGCTAGGACCCGTTCTACGTTGTGTTTTGTAATAACTCAAATTCTTTTAGAGCGTCAGAGGCTATGTGTCCGTCAATCTATAGGAGTCAAATAAAACCTTAAATAGTATAAAATAATGTGATAATAATCACATTATAGTTTTATAATAATATTTCAATATATCATATTCCCTAACATAAAACGAACCGTCAGACCCTACATTCGTAGTTTATATTACATTGCTCAACAGAGAGGTTCATTATCGAATATCATTTGTTATAATATAAACAGTTGTTTGTCATCAGACTAGAGGCGTAAAGCAGACATTAATTAATATAAATTATTGAATATAAGTGTACGATACACGAACAGGTTTTATATTTATCTAATACAAGAACAGATTCTTATATGCCCAATACATGAACAGATTACTATAAAATTTGATAAAAAAAAATGCGAGACATTCAGATAGTTGAATGTCTCGCGAATGTCTTAAGTTATTACTTCAAAGGATATGTTAGCCAACAGAAAGATCACTCACTCGATCTTAATACCTAACCCTTAAACAACTCCGTAGAGAAGTTTAATCAATGTGGTATCTCTCTCCCATCCATTATATTCTTCCGATTTGGAAAAATATAAAAAGAGAGTGATAGTCAGTAGCTCCGCACCCGCTACCAACGGTGAGCTCCGTCCATAGGATATGAGCCCCCCCCCCCCAAGGGGTACCTGTTTATAGTGCGCCTGCGGCGTATGATTATGGGATAAACCCATTATTGTCGGGAGTCAACAAAACCACAGTTGACGTATTAGGCATGAGTGCCTGGGTGTATAATAGAGGACCGAAGCCCATATAATAAATAGCCGGAGCTATAAAATATGGCATTAGCCAAAGGCACAAGGCCTGGTAAACTTTGATAATAAATTACCAATTCTTATATTCAGTAAGGCGCATGTCGCCTGCACACGTCGTAACGGTGCGTTCTATGGTAAAAACCACATACAGTATAATACGTATAATACGTATAAAGTCCACAAAGTGGAAACCCATCGAGATGGCAAACATGTTGCAAAGCAACTTGATTAGTTATAATATATATACACCATATAGGTGTGTGTCCACCGAAGTGGATAGTGTGTGTCCACCGAAGTGGAATATGCGTATTGCAGAGCATTACATGAATGCCAATCACCCCCTATTCACCCAATACCATAAAATGGAGTCACACACAGTGCACTCGCTTACGGTATGCGCCAAGCTCAACACGCCACCTCATACAACAAAAGGTAATTTATGTTTAACGCGGCAAGCCACGTAAGATATATGATAAGGGAAATGCAGGCCACACTGTCTAAAGCTAGTCCGCAGTCTTATTAACAAAGACCCGACCAGCGGCTCTTATGCAATAATGCCATGCTATAATGGTCATTCGTGGTATCATTAACTAAGCTAAAGGGACGTCCTGAAAAGGACGGAACACCACACCCATCCGTTACTATGAACAGAGTCCATAGCGATCCATCACTGCTGCGGCGTATCACTTCAGCAACATAAAGTTAACTTCCGCAACGCCCAGCAACATTCAGCTGTGGTACCGTCACTATTGAGAGACTACGAACAACGTATAGATGTCCGTTCGTTAAACAATAACATTTCAGCCACCACTGTACCGGCACTACTCCAAGCGGCCTATGCGTCCAAAGGTCGAGCAAGGCACACGGCAACGACCGAAATCATCACCGGCCTAACCAAACCCGTATCACAAAGGCACACGCCCAAAGTAACTCTGGTTGCGTCAAACCAAAGCCGAATAAAGGCACGCCGCAGCAACCGAAGTCAACTACGGGCCTATGTCCAGCCCTAATAAGATGCAGCCTAGTGTAGCCTTTTGGGCCAGGCACACAGCAATGACCGAAATCACTGCCGGCCTAAACCTCAAGTCTCCCACCAGTACCCGCCAGAGCATGTTCGGTAGAGTGCCAACCACTACTCAGCAAAGTTGCCTTTACCAAGTATCATTCTGACACTTTAATCGTTCGAGGTGAGCTCAGCGATGTAAACATCGCTTACACTCTTAATGGTCAAGTCACAATCACAGCCTTTCCAAAGATCGACACGATCTTGCATCTTGCAACCATTATACGAGAGCGGGCCTAGATGTGTATTTATTATCAAATCTTAAAAATAGTCAAGTTAAAACTCAACTAATATCTTGTATCGCCCCAGTACACATCTACAATATCATTATAACAACATTTCATAAGCGACCTAACAGATCACTTCTGCGCTCTGCCCTCCGCCCGCTCTCTCATACTGTAGTACGGCGGATAACGTGACATTCGGTCAATATGACGAAAATTTGACTTTTCTGGATTTGATGTTATATAAATAGAGCATCAATTATAGATGCGAAAAAACATTACTGCGTGACAAACAAACATTTATTTTTATACTTATAGATTTTTCTAAAATATTGAAATTTTAATAATTATTTATTTTTTAAAACTCGAATGTAGGGATGAGACTGTTACAATCTCCGCAAACTAACGCCTAATTCTCTAAATTATTTTTATTTTTTTTCATTTAATTTTATCCCGGTATAAACGCCATGTAAGTAATCCCGCCGAATAGAATAGTAACACCCTCATTTCTTACTGAGGTGTCGTAAAAGGCGACTAAGGTAAGTTGACCCACCGTGTGGTATCCGGTTAAGTAGAATAGACCACCATCTTTCATACAGAGGTGTCGTAAAATACGACTAAGGTAAGTTGAGGTCAGGCAGGTGGCGGTAAAATACCTAGCCAAATAATGAGACAACATGCTTATAATATTTTGTGTTGACCCCACTAAGAGTGGGATAAGTGTAGAACAATGATATAATTTATTATGTAGATACAGTTCATCATTGTTTAGCAAGTTAATCTAGTCAAAGTTAACTACTAAACCAATTATTGTATATCTAATGTAATTTTATTCTTACTTGGAATATAGTTCTTAAGAAAAAAAAAATTAGACCTCAAAGGCTTTCAAAGCCGTCATTGCCAATCATTCTCCTGCCCTTATTCCTCTCTAAGTAGGGTCAGCACAACATGTTGTAAACATGCTGTCACATGATTTGGCTAGGTTTTACTATCAGCCGCCTGCCTGACGTCAACTTACCTTAGTCGCCACTTACGACACCACAATAAGAAAGTGGATGATTCTACTCAATCGGATACCATAAGGTAAGTGAACTTACCTTAGTCGCCATTTGCGATACCTCGGTAAGAAATGGGGGTAGTCTTTTCTAATTAGCCGCATATCACACGGTGAATGATTTGTTAGTTACAATATTTATGCAAAAGATGAAGCCCATTACTTTGGTACTCACCATTGGTACTTAGCCAAGAAAGCACTTAAGAAATGAATTCCATATAAAAATGAACGAGAACAAGCTTGTAAAGATTCTTTATTATCCAATATAATGCTCTGTTGTATTTCTGTCATTTAGATGTACCAAGTCAAAATATTGTTATTAACTTATATTTGTTCGAGACAAAGAGCGAAACAATTTTCTCTTGATATACGCTGGTGCCATTTCGGGAAATTGGTTTTGTAGATTTGCGACAAAACTCGACACAGTAGAGTATAAATTATAATCGGATTTATATTTGTCGTAATAAACATGCACGAAGAAAATTTATTGATAAGGCAAAATTGTTAAAATTAAATATACCTAGTTTTCACGGCAGCAAAACCAATAGGTTATAATTAGTTCAGAACAAAGCTGCTTTTTAAAATTCTGATGTTACGAGTAGGCACAAATGCTGTCACCTAAAGAGAAACTTGGAAAAATCTAATGTTAATATGGTGAAAGATTGTTATCGTAAATTGTTAATTGCGGGTAAACATGGATGAACCCAATAAAAAAATTAAATAAAGATATAATAATAATGTCTCCAATTATACGAGCAAGCTCGTAAAGCATTTGGACATCATACATCACGCATTAAATTTTTATAAATTGGGCGAACTCGTATTAAAGTTATCTCAAAGAAAGTTCACTTTAAGCATAATAAATCATATTGTTTGGTAATTAACTTTATACAATATTCATCGATAGCGGCAATAATTGAAGGATTCATTAATCATTTTAAAGCAATTTATATTTTTAGGGTAAATGATTTTCATTTTGCATGCGAGTTATACGATTGATTACATTTCGTGACTGATTCAGTAAACATGCCTTTACATTAATATCGTAGGTGACTAAAAACAAACAAAAAGCGAATTGAAAACTAAACACAAACATTGAAAGCTACAAAACAAACAACAAAATAAACATAAAGCAAACTAACATTGAACTGCGATATCAATCGATCCAGTAATGAATTTACTTGGAGGACATAAAAATTATAAATAAGTACAGGGTTTCCTAGATAGGGGAGGGTCATTCATATTTAAGGAGAAGACACGGCCGGCTGTTAAAGAACATATGGATTCTCCCATGGAAACTTATTCCCATTGGTCCGCATGACTGGAATTGAAACACGTCATTGCGAAACTTGGAATATGACAGTGAAATAAAAATCGATCATTGAGTAAAATAGTCGCGTTAATACCACACGTATTGCCAGATTAATTATAAACAGTAATTATAAAGAATTTGTTTAATAAAAAGAATATAATAACAAATGACATGAAACAAAATAAGGAGATAGAATTGAAAATATAAAAGCAAACACACATTTATAAAGAAAGACCCGTAAAGAAACCTTTCAAGGTTAGTATTACTGGAAAATTTCTATTGCTGATAAATTAAATGATATTAAAGCTCCTTTCAATCTTAAGTAAGACGATCATGATAGAAATTAAAATTAGGATATAATTTAAATTGATAATATATCTTTGATTTTCTAGATGATGACAAAAATAAAGACTCAGGGCCTTGTGTCCGATTTAATGCCGAATATTAAATTAATGCAAGCAGCAGGACATTTTTTATTTAATTATCATTCTGGTAAGCGATTTTTTACATTGAAGGCATACGATATAAATGGTGTCTATATTTAGTTCCACTTTATTATTGTAATTGAGGTCCAGTTTTGTAAATTTTGAAACGTATTTTTGTCAATATTCTTTAAACGATTGATCCTAAATACCAATAATATCAAATTTTACGTTTCAAATAAGAGTCTATAGTTTTTTAATTTTTGTGTATTAACTTCGCTTATATACTCAAATACATTTTGTGTGACGCTTTTCAAACACAGAACTTTCTCTCAAAACTTGATTTTTTTTGTGTTAATTGATACTAATTTTTCGCAGATAATGCGGGGATGTCCGTTCTTCTTCGCAAGGTCTATGCTTGTGTTCATGCAGTGCTAATTATTGTTCAATATCTCTGCATGGCTGCAAACATGGCAAAATATTCGGACGAAGTCAACGAATTAACTGCTAATACCATTACTATCCTCTTCTTCGCCCATTCAATTATTAAATTAGCATTTTTTGCAATTACTTCGAAGAACTTTTACAGGTAGGTGATATCGTATTTTTTTGTTATTAAATTATTTGCTTAGGGCATACGTTCTCCTTGACATTTCTTATGCGTATAATGTAATATTACTTCGCTCTGTTTAGCATTATTCGCATTACTTCGCAGATACAAAATGATATTAAATCTTTTTTATTTTTACTGAACAATATGCTCATATGAATCGGATCCTTATTTCCCAACTCCTGCTACAATCATAATCTAAGTTTATTTAAAGACTTTTCTGTATTTTTATTCACTGTATTTTTTATTGTAGTCGTCGAAATTAATAATGAAGTTTTCATATCTTGCGACATTTTTTTGTTAATTTTTTAACTTCGCAGTAGAATATATATCACTTATATTGCTATCCGTTACTGTATCGATATTTATGATTTATATCTTTAGTAATCAGCAGCCATGGTCTAAACGAGTTTCTTTTAAGGTGCATCAAAACAAAGAGACAAATCACTTACATCGCATTCGTCATAGTTAACGTCTTTACCGAGATTAGACCATTAATCTCTATTGTGCATACTTAAGATTGGAAATATCTATGCAATTAGAAGCAATCTGTAAATTAATTAGTTGTGCTATTGGTTTAATCACATCGGTGGATCGCTCTTTATCTAACGTAGATATTTGCCAGAAGATAAAGATTTGGTGATATTTTATCGATTCGGTAGTAAAGTCCATGATCATTTCCGTCAGCCTTTATTCCACTCTAAGTGGGGTCGACATAACTTGTTATAATGTTTATAACATGTTGTATTGTGTAACTATCCCCTCCTCCATCAAATATAAATATTAATTTATACATATTCAACCACCGCTAGAGCGCCCGCACTCTAACGGCGTAATGCATAAAACCGCGCCGAAGGCGCTAGCACTCTTAGTATATATTGGCTCGTGATTCGTCTAAGTGGCTAGGACCCGTACTACGTTGTGTTTTGTAATAACTCAAATTCTTTTAGAGCGTCGGAGGCCTTATGTCCATCAATCTAAAGGAGTCAAATAAAACCTTAAATAGAATAAAATAATGTGATAATAATCACATTATAGTTTTATAATAATATTTCAATATATCATATTCTTTAATATAGAACGAGCCGTCAGACCCTACATTCGTAGTTTGTATCGTTTTGCTCAACAGAGAGGTTCATTATCAAATATCATTTGTTATAATATAAATAGTTGTTTGTCATCAGATTAGAGGCGTAAAGCAGACATAAATTAATATAAATTATTGAATATAAGTGTACGATTCATGAACAGGTTTTATATTTATCTAATACAAGAACAGGTTTTACATGTACTCTACATGAACAGACTTTATATGTCCAACAGATTCGTTACACGAACAGATTCTTGAATGTCCAATACATGAACGGGTTACTATAAAATTTAATAAAAAAATGCGAGACATTCAGATAGTTGAATGTCTCGCGAAATGTCTTTTGTTATTACTTCATAGGATATGTTAGCCAACAGAAAGATCACTCACTCGATCTTAATACCTAGCCCTTAAACAACTCCGTAGAGAAGTTTAATCAAAGTGGTATCTCTCTCCTATCTATTATATTCTTCCGATTTGGAAAAATATAAAAAGAGAGTGATAGTCAGTAGCTCCGCACCCGCTACCAACGGTGAGCTCCGTCCATAGGATATGAGCCCCCCCCCCAAGGGGTACCTGTTTATAGTGCGCCTGCGGCGTATGATTATGGGATAAACCCATTATTGTCGGGAGTCAACAAAACCACAGTTGACGTATTAGGCATGAGTGCCTGGGTGTATAATAGAGGACCGAAGCCCATATAATAAATAGCCGGAGCTATAAAATATGGCATTAGCCAAAGGCACAAGGCCTGGTAAACTTTGATAATAAATTACCAATTCTTATATTCAGTAAGGCGCATGTCGCCTGCACACGTCGTAACGGTGCGTTCTATGGTAAAAACCACATACAGTATAATACGTATAATACGTATAAAGTCCACAAAGTGGAAACCCATCGAGATGGCAAACATGTTGCAAAGCAACTTGATTAGTTATAATATATACACCATATAGGTGTGTGTCCACCGAGGTGGATAGTGTGTGTCCACCGAAGTGGAAGATGTGTATTGCAGAGCATTACATGAATGCCAATCACCCCCTATTCACCCAATACCATATAATGGAGTCACACATAGTGCACTCGCTTACGGTATGCGCCAAGCTCAACACGCCACCTCATACAACAAAAGGTAATTTATGTTTAACGCGGCAAGCCACGTAAGATGTAAATATGAAGATAAGGGAAATGCAGGCCACACTGTCTAAAGCTAGTCCGCAGTCTTATTAACAAAGACCCGACCAGCGGCTCTTATGCAATAATGCCATGCTATAATGGTCATTCGTGGTATCATTAACTAAGCTAAGGGGACGTCCTGAAAAGGACGGAACACCTCACCCATCCGTTACTATGAACAGAGTCCATAGCGATCCATCACTGCTGCGGCGTATCACTTCAGCAACATAAAGTTAACTTCCGCAACGCCCAGCAACATTCAGCTGTGGTTCCGTCACTATTGAGAGACTCAGGACAACGTTTAGATGTCCGTTCATCAAACAATAACATTTCAGCCACCACTGTACCGGCACTACTTCAAGCGGCCTAAGCGTCCAAAGGTCGAGCAAGGCACACGGCAATGACCGAAATCACCACCGGCCTAACTAAACCCGTATCACAAAGGCACACGCCAAAGTAACTCTGGTTGCGTCAAACCAAAGCCGAATAAAGGCACGCCGCAGCAACCGAAGTTAACTACGGGCCTAGACCCAGCCCTAATAAGATGCAGCCTAGTGTAGCCTTTTGGGCCAGGCACACAGCAATGACCGAAATCACTGCCGGCCTAAACCTCAAGTCTCCCACCAGTACCCGCCAGAGCATGTTCGGTAGAGTGCCAACCACTACTCAGCAAAGTTGCCTTTACCAAGTATCATTCTGACACTTTAATCGTTCGAGGTGAGCTAAGCGATGTAACCATCGCTACACTCTTAATGGTCAAGTCACATTCACAGCCTTTCCAAAGATCGGCACGATCTTGCATCTTGAACCATTATACGAGAGCGGGCCTAGATGTGTATTTATTATTAATTATTATTAAAAATATTCGAGTTAAAACTCAACTAATATCATGTATCGCCCCAGTACACATCTATAATATCATTATAACAACATTTCATAAGCGACCTAACAGATCACTTCTGCGCTCTGCGCTCCGCCCGCTCTCTCCATACTGTAGTACGGCGGATAACGTGACATTCGGTCAATATGACGAAAATTATACTTTTCTGAATTTGATGTTTTATGAATAGAGCATCAATTATAGATGCGAAAAAACATTACTGCGTGACAAACAAACATTTATTTTTATACTTATAGATTTTTCTAAAATATTGAAATTTTAATAATTATTTATTTTTAAAACTCGAATGTATGAATGTATGAATGGTATTTTACGACCAGCTACTTGCCTGACGTCAGCTTACCTAAGTCGCCCTTAACAACATCTCGGTAAGAAAGAGTAGGTAGTCTATTCTAATCAGCCGGATAGCATACGGCGAGTCAACTTACCTTAGTCGCTTTTTACGACACCTCGGTAAGAAATGAGGGTGGTCTATTCTATTCAGCCGGATACCACACGGCTTCGGTAGTAAAGTCCAATATTTGCAATGAACTTAACACGGAGGCGGACTGATTTGTATTACCTTTTTCCAAGAAGTTCCTTCAGATATATATTTCACAACTAAATAAATAAAACTTAAAAAATCTCATAGTAAAATATTGAAAAAGTTAGTATAATGTTCACAAAACCTGTCACGATTCTGACATTCTGAGTAGAAAAGTAACCGAGTTTTCGTAGAGAATTAATTTTTCGTCCAATTTTCTTTTAGCAAAAGCGTACAAAGGGGCTGTGAATGAAAATTATTTTCTCGCTGGAAGCTTTTTCGTTTCTTTTATCTCGCCACTTAGATCAGACTGGGGTACTAAAAGCATAGATTAAAAGCTCTACGCTACGCTTAATAAGAGAACGTTAATTAAAATGCAGAATTATGTAAGCGCTACATAGCACAGTACTTTTTCCTGAGCTTTCTAGTATCACCAATTATTTTGGGATTAGTGAAATCAGTGTTGTGACCTATGTATTCATCATCATCCTCCTGCTCTTATCCCACTCTAAGTGGGGTCGGCACAACATGTTAAAACATGCTGTCACATGATTTGTCTGCGTTTTTACGACCGGCCGCCTGCCTAACATTAACTTACCCTAGTCGTATTTTGCTACACCTCGGTAAGAAAGATGGTGGTCTATTTTACTAAACCGGATACCACACGGTGGGTCAACTTACCTTAGTCGCCTTTTACGACACCTCGGTAAGAAAAGAGGTTGGTCAATTCTACTCAGCCGGATACCACACGGCGGATCGACTCACCTTAGTCGCCTTTTACGACACCTCAGTAAGAAATGAGGGTGGTACTATTCTATTCAGCCGGATACCACACGGCGTGTGGTCTATGTATTCATCATTCAACGTTAAAACTACTTTTGTATAAATATACGCATGTATAATCAAATGTACCCGCTGTGACTACGAGATTTAGAAGCTTTTCGACGTCCGTGTCCACCATGCCGAATCTGAGTCCAAATGATCCGAAATCTAACGTCCAAATCAACCGAAATCAAACCAACCCTCTGGCTTTACCAACCTCGACCCCACTCCCTACTTTTTTAAATTAAATTCCATTAAATCCTCTCATGTAGGGGTTTCGGGGGCGATAAATTGATCTTGTTAGGTTTTATTTAAAAATCGTTTTATTCCGTTTTATGCCTAAAGGCATTGAAAAACTGCTACAATATTATAAGAAAACTAAGGTTAATTACGCTGTCACTTGTAAAGTTATATTAGCTCAGTTTGGAACGGGCGGAAGTGATATTACTCCGGATCACCGATCACCATATCACATTAGTCATTTTTTACTCATTTAACACAAATTTACTGCAAAATTAATGAAAATATTATTGTGCTATAATCCGCGATAAAAGAAAATATATGTAATGCTAAATGTAGAGTATACTATTTGTACTCATACCATGCAGAATTTTTTAAACGCTCATGCACTTCCCGCCACCGATAACACAACATACACAAGCACTGCACACATTCACCACCTCAATCTCAACAATTACTACTAGTGGGCTGGTGGCTGACGACCTCAAAAAGGTCGCGGGGAGCCGCTAGATCTAAGCGGCCCAACATCGTGTGGTGTGGAGATCCCCTGAAGAGACCTACGTCCAGCTGTGGACGTCCATCGGTTGACAAAGAAGAAGAATATGGTGATGAATAATTAATTATCAATTTAAAGAAATTTGTCATTATGGTACAACTAGTACAGATCGTAATTATTGTAAGCAAATCGACAAGTGACAATTTAGAATATAAATACACGGATTTTTCAGTTTGTACGCATATTTTAAGCTTTTACATGTATTCATAGGACTTTAGCAGTATGGAACCAGTCGAATAGTCATCCACTATTCAGCGAATCCGATGCTAGGTATCACCAACTCGCACTTACTAAGATGAGGAGACTTCTTTATTTCATTTGCGGAACGACCATATTCTCCGTTATTTGTAAGTACAATACAATATATAAGCTGATTAATTCTGCCGTGTGCACTCCGCCAGAAAAGCTACGCAAACCGTTTTACATTTTGGTATTCGTTTAATTTAATTTAACTGTTTAAAATAAATATTAAATGCATGTTTATGTAAAAACCTATTACATTATACAATTCATCATTATTCTTTTGCCCTTATCCCACTCTAAGTAGGTTCGGCACACAATATTAAAGTACTATACATATATAACTTTAATTAATACCCTATGGTATTGCGACGTGGGAAAATAACAGGTTGATTGTAATAATACCTTCTCATTCTACATCATATACGAGTACTATTAAGTATAGACCGCCTAAGAAAGCTCAAGGGCAATGTGAAAGACAGTGGCCGAGGACAGTTAGTCATGAAATGAAATGAAATGATTATGTTTTAAAGTTATATTTTAATTTGTAGAAACACTATGGTAATTACGGGTACTAATAAAAGAACTCGCCAAAGCGCGCCTTAGCATTCACAATCTTTAAACTCGTGACAGAAATAAATTGTCGGATGAACGAGGGGGATAAGTGTTTAAAGGAGTCTAAAAATTTGCTACATTTTCGTAAAAACTAATTTCTGTATTTGTTTACTTCTTGAACAATTTGTTTTACGTTAAAATCTCGAATAGCCCACTACAGTGGCACTTCTTTCGATGGTTTCTTTTAGTTGGACTTCGAGAAAGCCGGCGGATCGAATATAAATGTTTTATTTATTTTATACTAGCTGTACCGATGGCATCGCTTCTGTAGAACTCAGTGTGCCACAAAGTTTTTCCCGACTGCGCGGGAATATTAATATGATGTATGATACTATTAAATTAAACTTGTCTTAAGATTTGCACTATCTTTTACTAAACACCGTTCAAGAATCCGTGCAGTAGATTTTGAGAAAATCGATCACATACAGACAGACAGCTTTTAGACTCCTTGTTTTATAATATGTATAGACAAAAACACACTTTATTATTGATTATTGAATGCCAAAAAATCTTAGTGCCATCTAGCATAGCATAGCATAGTCACTTCAGTGACAAAAGCGAGACAGAGTTAAGGGGTCTAAATGTTTTTAGGTTGGGTAACACTGACTTTCTTCGGAGATTCCGTGCGACTGTTGGTGGACAAGGAGACTAATGAAACCATCAGTGAACCTGCACCACGGTTGCCTTTAAAGGCCTGGTATCCATTTGATACTATGAGCGGAACTATGTACGTCATAACATTTGTTTTCCAGGTAAATATATTCAGGTAAAAAATATTTTCGTTTAGGAAAAAACTAATACACGTAGGCTAGATTAATGCTAAGATATAACTAAATGTTTTTCAGACAAGATCAATCGGGACATACATCTTATTTATTGCACACTAGCTTTTACCTGCAACTTCGTTGGGGGGGTCTTCTCGCATACCCTTGAGGGGTAGGCGGGGTACGGGCCTCGAGGCGAACCTCTTTGCCCGGGCTGGTCCTCGCAGGCTTTGTGGCCTGGACTGTGTTTGGGCCGTAGGCCCAGGTCACCTAGGTGACCTACGGGATTTGATGTTCGGTAGGGAGGTCTGGGAATGGTAGTTCCCAGACCTCGGAGTCAGTTTCGGTGGTGTCTCGTCCGGTGGTGTCTTGATCGGGTGGGTGTGTAAAAAGTCGACCTAGCTTATTCGGGTGATGGGCAGACTCGAGCAACTTCGTTCGCGTGACTTGTTGTAGCATGATAGGTAAATAATAGATGCCGCTTTTTATTGTGATTAATATTTCTATAATCTGTATATATATTATTCCGGTGTATAAAAAATAATTGTGTCAAATTTCATCGATATTGGTTCAGTGGATTCGCCATGAAAGAGTAACAAACATATTAGGTCCTTACATATGAAATTGGCGTTTTCTATGGGAGGAACATAAAGTTGTTTTTTTTTAATGAAATATATTTAATTAATCAAAGTATATACCATTGCTATGTATGCACTTTTGTCATCTCATAGGTAGTTCATTGATCCCCTTACTAAAAAACCATTCGGGCGGGAATCAATAAAATCTTTGAAGGCGGTTTGGACTGCCCCATCGGAGTTGAATTTTTTCCTTGCAAGTAGTTATCCAAATTGCGAAAAAAATGGTAATCTGTTGGAGCAAGGTCCGGAGAGTACGGTGGATGTCTAAGACATTCTAATTGAAGGTCCTCTGATTTGGTAGCCGTCTGTTGTGCAGTGTGTGGTCTAGCGTTGTCCTGAAGCAGCAGTGGCCTAGAGCGATTGACCAGCCTCGGTTGTTTAGCAGCTAGCTTTTCCATCATGGTTTGCAGTTGCTGACAATAGATATCTGCTGTAATCGTCTGGCCAGATTTAAGAAAGCTGTAGTGAACGACACCGGCACTAGTCCACCAAACACTTACAAGCAACTTTTTTAGTCAATTTTCGCTTAGGGCAGGATTTGGCTGGTTCGCCAGGGTTCAGCCATTGCGATAAGCGCTTCCGATTATCGTAGAGGATCCACTTTTCATCACAGGTAATGATTCGATTTAAAATTCCTTCATTATTGTGCCGGTTAAGTAACGTAACGCAGCAGTCGACGCGCGTTTGTCGGTTTGTTTCACTCAATTCATGAGGTACCCACCTTTCAAGCTTTTTCACCTTCCCAATTTGCTTCAAGTGGATTAGAATAGTTTTATCACTAACACCGGAGCCTGCAGCTAACTCGGACGTGGTTTGCGATGGATCCGCTTCCACAATAGCCTTCAATTCTTCATTATCAACTTTGCATGTCGAAATTTCCAGAACGAAAACGTTGGAACCAAAAACGCACTGTGTTTTCTTTTGCGACTCCGTCACCATACACATCATTAATCCTTCGAGCCGTTTCTGCAGCACTGGTGCCACGGTGAAACTCATACTCGTAAATAACGCGATATTTCATGATTTCCATTTTGTAAACAGAGTGACACAAAGAAAAAAACAAAAGAAGAAAAAACGAATGAATTAGGGGTTTTGAAACACAAATGTATGAGTAAATAGCTGTATGAATTTGAATTTGGAATTCCTAACCATAAAGGTAATATTTGAGATCAAAGTGGCCAGTACGACAAAACGCCAATTTCATATGTAAGGACCTAATACATAAATACTCACAAACTTTCCCATTAATAATATTAGTACGATATGAGCCAGTCTGAAAATTTCTTTTAATATCATCAGAAAAGAAATTTATTTTTTCGTACTGAAGGAAAAAAAAACGTCTAGCGGCTTTGCCGCGAAAGCATTATAGACAGACAGAGTAACGCATTTATAATTTTTATATCAATACACGAAGCAAGTAACCGAAGTTTCTTAGATAAGGAGCGAACACAAGATATTTAAACTAGTAATAAATTTGTTTTTAATAGATATACTGGCTACTCTTCGCGATGTCAATTGCAAATCTGCTAGACGTTATATTCTGCTCATGGTTGATCTTCGCCTGCGAACAGTTGCAGCATCTTAAGGCGATCATGAAGCCGTTGATGGAACTCAGTGCTTCTTTGGACACTTATAGACCTAATACTGCTGAGCTATTTCGAGTTTCCTCGACTGGTAAAACGTCTCATTCTCTACTAGGATAAGACTGCGTAGATTAAGTTAAATTAACGGCTTGTGACTAGCCCATTGTTGGGCATTGGCTTCCTTTCTCTTTAATTTAGTGGGAAAAGTTGGAGCTTAGTTGCATCATGCCACTCCATTGCAGATTGATAGGCTACACACATCCCCAGAGTTCTCTAAAAATATACAGGTTTCATGGCGATATTTTCCTTCATCTGATCGCTTTCATACCTTATGTAAACAGGATTCATAAACCACAATCAACACCGTACTATACTACTAGCACTGCACATATTCACTACCACAATCTCATCTATCATTTCGCCCTGTTTCAAGGCGGATTCGCTTTACTTGTAGCATAATATAGATTTCCTCTAATAGCGGATTATAGTAAAATATCATTACTTATTATCATTACTTTTGTTTAAAATATTACAGAAAAGTCAGAAAAGGTCCCAGATCCAGTTGATATGGACATCAGAGGGATATACTCCACTCAACAAGACTTCGGAATGACGTTGCGCGGTGCTGGGGGTAGATTACAAACGTTTGGTCAAAACATTAATAATCCTAACGGTTTGACGCAGAAACAGGAGATGTTAGCACGATCAGCAATTAAGTACTGGGTTGAAAGACACAAACATATTGTAAGGTAAGAGTTTTTTTTTTCAATAAATTATCACACGATTATTGGCGAAAGAAAACATCGTGAGGAAACCTGTATATCTCTAAAAAACCTGGTGAAATGTGTAACCAACCCACCAATCCGCATTGGAGCAGCGTGGTAAGTTTTAGCTCCGATCCTTCTCTCCAAAAAAAAGAGAAAGAAGGCCTATGTCCAGCAAGTAGGACAGTAACAGGTCGTCACTTTAAGCAGCATATGCCAGTAAAAATGGATACAAAAAGATTAACTAAATCCGTATGTGAAGTGATTGCTGTAAAAACTAGTGACTTACTAAGCAACTATTGTATGAGGCCTTCTCCCTCCTTTGTAGAAGGATTACAACTTGCACCTACCGCAGTATTATTTTGCTTATTATTAGGTTATATATTCAAGGAATGCACCACATATGATATACAGGTCCTCTCAGGATACTTTCCTTTATCTTTAAGCGCATGTTGAGTTCAATTTCATCAATTTTTGTACCAAATCCCCTGGCAAGAGTTACGCGCTCTTACCGACTCGTCATTACAGCTTTCTAAATAAATATTGATAATCATGTATTTCAGATTAGTCTCTTCTATAGGAGATACATATGGAGCAGCTTTGTTGTTCCATATGCTGGTGTCTACTATCACCCTGACATTATTGGCGTATCAAGCAACGAAGGTAAATCAATTAGTTTTATAGCAGAGTACCTCTCAGCGCATCATTGCATCCAAATTCACTCCACACCAAATATATCGCAGGTGTAGCTAAATTTCCAAAAATTGAATATTACATTACAGTCTTCTAACAGATGATTGCTGAGATCAGCCAGTTTTAAATCCAACTTAGAGAAATTGAACTGCAAAATGCATTTAGGAAAATTCTACACCCGGGGCTCTTTGGAGTTCAAGAGACGATCATTGGCAAAGCTACGGACTGATCAAAAAATAGGATTCTAAAATATTCTTTCCTATAAAAAACGAGCAGATTCATAAGGCAATATTCTATTCTGAAAATAATGTCTATGGCATATTAAAATTTCATCAATATTGCGCTGGCGAATTAGCCGTGAAAGCGTAACAGATCTACAGACTTAATAATATCAGTATGAATTTGTTAATATAACTTTAACATAACATTTAACCAATTCATACTAGATCAGTCTACTGAATTAACTGTAACAGATATGCTTATACGTAAAGCATATTATAAAATTGAAAATTATTTGGATGATAAAAATTCCTTGATTTGAAAATCCTTTCAGCTTCATACAAGACTGCGGTTAAATTATGTAAAATTGAAAATGTTTAAAAGATTGACCGCCGAGTTTCTTTCTGGTTCTTCTCGGTAAGAGCAACATTCCAAACCAGTTATATCTTCATTAATCATATTGATCCTTGGCGATTCAAAAGTGCTTGAAAGCGCTTATTTGAATAAAGATTATTTTGATTTGATTTGATTTAATGGGCTAATTTGTTTTTCCAGATCAACGGACTGAACGTCTACGCTTTCAGTACCATTGGTTATTTAAGCTACACGCTCGGACAAGTGTTTCATTTCTGCATCTTTGGTAACAGGCTTATTGAAGAGGTGAAATATTTTACTTTCTATGAAAGTCTGTTCCTCCTTCATTTTACTAACATAATCACAAAGTCCTACGACTTTGGAAATCATGAAATTTGATATTGCCAGTTGATTTTTGAATTAATAAGTATCTAGTAACACTGTAGAAGAAAATTAAGACTAAAGATCATCGAGGTAAAGATATTATTGATCGTTGCTTTTAATTTTGGGATTGCAATAAATCCTTGTAAATATCATGTAAATGGAACATAAAATTATTTTCTTTAAGTTACCCGGTAATGATGTTAAATTAGTCCTTTATAATAAAACATGTTATTTTTTTATTCATAAAAAAAATATTAACACTCTCTCTTTACTGAATAAACATAAGAATATAATTTAGAAAATACTATAACCAAACCAAAAATGTTGAGAAATATTTACATTTTTGAACTTTAATAATTTTACACAAACTTTATTATTATGTACTATAACTTTCTACAAGCGTTAAACAAATTAAAAGGAGGCCGCGAAAAACATTTTAAGACATATTCGAGTAGCAGAAAAGTCTACAGAAAAATATGGTCGACGCTTTGTTTGCTTAACAATAATTAATTGCGCGTATATTTCATTCCGCAGAGCTCATCTGTCATGGAAGCTGCCTACTCATGCCAGTGGTACGACGGGTCTGAGGAGGCGAAAACATTTGTGCAAATCGTTTGTCAGCAGTGTCAGAAAGCGATGAGTATCTCAGGCGCTAAGTTCTTCACTGTCTCTTTAGATTTGTTTGCATCTGTGAGTATGAAATTACACAGAGTAGGGATATTATCTCGCTACATCTGATATGGGATATCAAAACTGAGCTAAGAAAGTGTATATCATATCTATCTTCAAATTCGTATTTAAGATTTAAGATATTCAATGTTATCTTAACTATAATTAATTTAAAATATTGCCCGAACTAGTCTATCACCAGTTTCAAATTCCGTCATCCACTAATATATATTCTAGGGACAAGAGACCTAGTTAACCAAAATTTATAGAAACGTCAATGGATCACTAACGACCCCAAATACACATCTAACGGCAAAGACTTTAACTTTTTACTTAGGTGACACAGCTGTTAAGATCGCCCTTTACGATAAGTCATCTTATAGTCGTATTGATTTTACGTTTCGAATACGGCAAAACGCGGTTCCTGTATTTAACTTCTACATATGTCAGCCGGTTTATTGTAAAGTTACAATTTTTTTTTATTGTCCTATTTAAAATTGCATCGTCGTAACCATTAGTTATGTTATATTAGATTTTGAGTGCACATAAAATTATAATTGTTCGAAATTTCATTAAGAAGATATCGAAGATACCTCGGTAAGAAATGAGGGTGGTCTGTTCTCTCAGCTGGATACCACACGGCTTACCGTTTTGATATTGAACGTTGCTACTGTAAAGTAATGTAGTAGAAATGTCTCGTTGAGGTTTGCTAAGGCAGCTAAATTTATTGTTTTAAACAATGTAGAACACAGATAGTTTCCTTGTCTACACCAGTTGATTGATTGTTTCGTGGCTTCTGAAATATTTGTTCCGATTTCAAGAGACTAACAAGATCTGAAACAGATTCCTCCAATGCTAATAGCATCAGAGGAATCTGTTGCATTCCCTTGTTTGTGAAGTTTTGAAACTAAGCTTCTGGATGTACTTTTAAAATATCAATTCTTTAAAGAGTTTAATAACAAATAAAATGATAACAAAGTTATTTGTTTTTCGATAAAATTAACGATTTGGCGCTTCCGCTTTATGAATTTAGTAAGTAAGTTATACTTACTATACAATTGTTGATTATTTGAGTGATAGTAGCATATCTTAACTGCAGGCAGCTACGCATCCAGCTGCAACGATTATCTTGTAACCATCAATGAAATTGTAATTATTATTTTAAAAGATTATCCGCCTAGTTTCTTGTTAGTTCTTCTCGATAGGAACAAACTTCCGAATCAGAAGTAGCTTATTTAAAAACATTTGACGATTCAAAAGTAAACTACTAGCGGCCTATTACTTTCCCACTGCTGGGAATAGGCCTCCTCTCTCCGTTTTTAGAGAGAAGGATTGGAGCTAAGACCTACCACGCTGCTCCAATGCGGATTGGTAGGTTTCATATACCTCCAGGATTCCCTAGAGAAGGTTTCCTCACGATGTTTTCCTTCACCGAAAAGCGTGTAATAAATTGCAATTATCAATTAGACACAACTTTTTACTGAAAAACTCATTGGTGTCTGCCTGGGTTCTCGAACCCCTGGCGTCTTCGAAAGAGTCGCACGGTGTTACCACTGGACTATCACAGCTCGCAAAAGTAAATAGTAAAGTTGAATAAAGAATATTTTGAATTTGAATTTGTATGATTTCTGGGCAAAAGCCTTTCTTCGGAAATAAAAATGTGTTCTGGACTCATTTTGAAATGGTAATGTATATTTGTATAGATTTTCAAAATTATTGAATTTTTAAAAGTATTTTGATTACAGGTACTGGGTGCAGTCGTGACATACTTCATGGTCTTAGTACAACTAAAGTAATCTCAGATATTATATATTAAAATATCTACATTAAGTTCATACTATTATATAAAGTTGTATGAGATGTAAGCGAATGTTTAAATAAATAATAATTTTATTTCTAAACTACGACTAATTTGTCTTTTATTTGAACATATTTCAAAGCTATGACTTAGATAATAATTAATAATTTCACATTATAATTACCTCATTTGGTGTTTATCAAAACAATTTAATCAACAACAGTATCATATAAATATAATAATTATTAAATGATTATAATATTTAATTTGTGTGATAAATCGTAAATAAACTAGTTTTTGTTGTCCATTCAGAAATGGACAACAAAAACTAGTTTACCAGATTTAGTTCAGAAACTAAATCTGGTAAAAAATAGGCTATTCCATCCGGGATACTAACTAGATGCTATACAGTCTGAAAATCAGTCATATGTCACACTGTGTCGTCGCGCGACACGTTCACTTTTATTCATTCATTCATTTATTTTTATTATTCATTCATATAGGTCATTTTTAAATAAAAACGCAGGGTCTCTACGGACCCATATTTACAGGTTTAAAATTAATAGTAAATATTTGTCAGTGAATTAAATTTAAACCCCCTACAAGTTCGACTCAACATCCTCCTGCTCTTATCCCACTCTAAGTGGGTCGGTACACCATATTACAAACATGATGTCACATGATTTGGCTACGTATTTTACGACCAGCTGCCTGCCTGACGTCAACTTACCTTAATCGTATTTTACGACACCTCGGTAACAAAGAGGGTAGTCTATTTTACTCAACCGGATACCAATTTTACGCTGGGTCAACTTATCTTAGTCGCCTTTTACAACACCTCGGTAGGAAATGGTGGTGGTCTATTTCGACTGACGAGATGAAAAAGTTCGTTATATCAAATCGGCACAACATGTTGTGTATAACCAAGTAATCTTTCCTTCAGAAAGACAACTCAACCAATTTTTCATTAGGTAGTTTATCATGGAATATACCTTAGGTAATAGAAGTTAACAATTCGCTAATAATTCGTACCTATCTGTACAATACTTTATTAACATCATAATATTGTACGACTTAAGCATATCGCTGTAAAAAAACTGGTATAACAAGAAATTGAGGATAAAAGACTAGACTTGCCTTTACACACGTTTAGATAATATTTTAAAACGATGTTGCTACATAAAGCTTACTATACAATTGAGGATTATTTGAGTGATAGTAGCATATCTTAACTGCAGTCAACTGCGCATTCAGCTGCAACGATTGCCTTGTAACCATCGATCAAATTGTAATAATTTTTTAAAAGATTATCCGCAAAGTTTCTTGCGGGTTCTTCTCTGTAGGAGCAAACTTCCGAATCAGTGGTAGCTTCTTTAAACACATTTGACGATTGAAAAGTACTGTAAACAGTCCACTTGAATAAAGAATATTTTGAATTTGAATTCATGTTCTATTTACGTTTTTTTATTGATCATCAAATTATTATCAAATAATGACAATCAAATTCGATTTTGTCAAAGGATTAGAAGTTATTTTATCTTATGATTAAAGTGATGATAAATATATTTAAATATACTAATTAGTTTCCAAAAGGTTATTAATGATTATTCAGATATTAACGATTAATTGTATATTATTATTGGAATCTGTATCTATGCTTTAGTAAGTTAGCCAGGTCTATTTGGGCTGCATATAGCTATACACCAACAATAAATGAAGCTAGTATGTTGCTTTGTTCTCTAGTTTAAGTGTAAAATGTACTTGCATAGCTGTTCAAATAAAATAAATAAATAAAAAAGTATAATTATATTCTATGCAGAACATTTGCTACGATGGTAATACATTTTTTTTTCAAATTGTCAATACGTTAATATCCTTATTATAACTTTAACAATTTTTTTTACCTATAATCACTTTAATTACAATACTAAACGAGTGAAGAAGCATCGACGAGGGCGCAAAGTGTGAAGAGAATGCAAAAGCTTCGGAGAACGAGTAGTGGTGGACTGCTATAAGTCAATTCCAGCATGAGTTTTATAAAGTAGTTGTAAAAAAATATTTCTTACGTCATATTTTACCATGATCATATCAAAACATAACTTGTCAATATCAAGATCAAAATTATCTGTATTGATTGATTATTACGTGACTACTAGTTATCTTTCACTAATCTTAACACACCTTTAGATTTTTGGTACATATCTTTTTTACAATTCGTTCAAAAGTAAACAAAATTTTTGTGGGTCAATTAAATTTCTACAAATGTAACTACTTTCCAAAAGGGTACATTTTATTTTTGAATTAGCAATATCCTGGTAGTTCTAGCAGATAATACAGATGCGGGCTGGGAGTAGAAGAAACATCGTCGAGGGTGCAAATATGATTGACTGCAATTATCGCCTCTATAAACACTGGTGTTAATATCATTATTGCCAATATAAGCGACCACAGTACATACCACTAATTATACTATTTTTTTTAAATACTAGACTGGTTTGCTAGAAGAGATTTTGATTCTGGCCTAAATCCGCCATTGCACATTATGTTGTTTTCATTATTATTTTTATATTAATTAATGCAATAATGCGATTAAAAACAAAACAAACATCACCTATTTGCAAATAGCACGTGTTAAAGTAAATTGTGTTCATCAGAATTCACATTAAAAAGTTTTAAATGTGTGTATATTAATTTTCGTTCAGATTAGAAGTTTAAACAAAAACATTAAAAAAAACATGATGCCCGCCTGGCGTTAACTTACCTTAACTGCCTCGTACGACAGTTTGGTGAGATATGAGGGTGGTTAATTCTACTCAGCCGGATATCACACGGCGGGTCGACTTACTTTAGTCTCATTTTACGACACTTCGGCAAGATATGAGGGTAATCTGTTCTACTCAGCCGGACACCACACGGAGGGTCACCCTACCGTAGTCGCCTTTTACGAAACTTCGGTAACGAATGAGGGTGGTCTATTCTATTCAGCCGGATACAACGCGTTTGATATGTTGTTACAACAATTACTTTCTAACAATAGATTTTGTTTTGATGTGAAGCATTGGATCATCATCATCATAAAAAATTTAATTTTCTTATGTATATTATGAATTGGAAAACATTTTTTTGTTTTTAAAGACAAATACAACACCTTTTTTGACTTTTAAACGAGAAAACAACATTTTGAAACATAAGTTCATATTTGGAATATTTATTTTATAGAACAATGAATTCCAGACTTGATAGGAATTCCTTTGTAGTACATTATACGAAGAATATGTTTAACAAAGCGTATCATATTACTTGGCACTCAGAATGGAGTACGATCCCTTTTATTAGCCCTGACACTCTTCAAACTTGTCAGAATGTACCCTATTTTAGTTCTAACTCCCTATTGTTAATATATCCGGATTTCTAATACAAGTCTCCACAACATATACATATTCCTATATTTCACCTTTTCAATGTCCCTATTATAAATAGTATTAATATTTATTATCATCATCTTCCTGCCGTTATCCCACTCTTAGTGGGGTCGGCACAACATGTTATAAACATGCTGTCACATGATTTGGCTACGTATTTTACAACCAGCCGCCTGCCTGGCATCAACTTACCTTAGTCGTACTTTGCGACACCTCAGTAAGAAAGAGGGTGGTATATTCTACTCAACCGGATACCATACGGTGGGTCAATTTACCTTAGTCGCCTTTTACGACACCTCGGTAAGAAATTAGGGAGGTCTATTCTACTCAGCCGAATACCACACGGCGGGTAGACTTACCTTAGTCGCCTTTTACGACACCTCGGTAAGAAATGAGGGTGGTACTATTCTATGCAGCCGGATACCACACGTTAATTATATTGTTACAATAATTAGTTTCTAACAAATTTCATTTCGTAATGCTGTGAATAATTAGATCTAGTTTTCTTCATTGCTAAATAACGAATTTATTTTGTTTTAACCATTTTTAAAAGCTTTTATTTAATTTGCGTACGTGTATGTAATGGTGGAATCTTGTAAGTTAAATTTAACGCACTTCCCGGTGTCCGATTGGGCTGAAATTTTACATACTATTAGTATAGTAATATAGTATCGTAGTGTAGTAGTATATAGTAGCTTTTTACTACATAACTATTACTAGTGTAGTAGTTATGTAGTGAAAAGCTGAATTAAGTTTTTTAGGTTTATTTTATCCAAGTAAACGAACCCCGTACGTAACAATATAGCTACTAATACATAATAATTAGATTTACAAATAGAATTAATTTGTTCGTTAAGTGCTTAAGTATACTTACAACGTTAAGTTAATTAATAACAAAATTATTTATTACATAATTGTTGGGTTTTTATCCGCAAGAGGATTTGAGACTTCAAATGGGTATTAACGTGTCCATGCTTTAATTAATACTGTTCTTACATTATCACAATAAATTATCGTTTGTTATTAACCTAAAGATTCGTTGATCGATTATCGGAGTGTAAAAAATTTGATACCCATATATACTTGTAATAAGTAATATTAAAAAATAAATTTGTCTTAAAATAAATCTGTACTTTCTGGCTGATTTTAATTTGTACTTTATGGCTGAACGGTGAAAAGCTTCTTACAGATTGAGTCATAGCGAGCTTGGACTGGTTTCTCTAATCACAGAATTGTCTAAATACTTAGTTCATAAAAACGTATAAGACGCATGAGTAAATAGTTTTGTTCAACACTTCATTTATGAAAGTATCTGTTTGCCTGGAGCAACATTCATGAAATTTAGTACAATTTCATTTCTATGAAAATGGCCTGGTGTGAAGTGTCCGATGAGTGCCACGAATGCAGCGCTTGTACTGCAGAGATTTATACGGCGCTGCACAAGCTTGCAGAATTTCCAGCTTGAGCGTTTCCGCGGGCGAAGCTCATGGCACAGGTGGGCACAATCTTTCCTTGTCCACCATGATTTGCGCCATGATGGACAGAGAGAGATCGTGGGCTGCGATAGCCTCCTTCTGCAAGGACGTAATCTTGCAGAAAGAGGAAAGGGTCCAGGATTTAGAGTCCTTGGATCCAATCCGTCGCATTTATAGGTACTTCGACGATAATTATACGTGCATTTAGGTTAATATGATTATCTTTTAAACCTCTTTTTATTTGTTAATCCGCGTACACACGGATTAATACGCGACGTTTGTTATCGGATATATATTTTTTAATATCTTTTTATATAGAGATTACCTAGCTTTGTTCTGAGTTATGTATTGTTTTCATATTTTTTACCGTATAGTATGAGTTTACTGCACACTCACTTGGTGTTAATTAAAGATGTGGTCTAAACTGTAGACTATATCTTTACACTGTAAAGGGCTTAAGTAAATATAAATTTTAGTTTCACCATTACGCTACTAATGACTAGCAATCGCCATCGGCTCCGCCCGCGTGGAAAGATTAAAACCGTAATATAGTCTTTTGATAACCATAAAAAATAGTTAAAGTGGGTTAACCTTAAAAGCTAGACATATGCTGTCGCGGATTTTTATTTAGTACTTTTAGAGGCAAACAATTTTGTGATACATGATTTTTAATATCTATGATTATATCTAATAACTATTTAATAAATACCTACTCAGCGCATGCAAGGAAAGCTTTAAATGTTGCCATTTTCGTAATATCTTTTATTGCTGTTCCTCTCCTAATCATTTTAGCGTAATGTTATCCTATTCATATGCGCCTATAGCCTTCTTTGATAACTGGGCTATCTTACACTGAAATAATTTTTCAAATTGGTCCAGTAGTTGCTGAGATTAGCGCGATCAAACAATCAATCAAACAAACTCTTCAGCTTTATATATTAGTATACATAGATACAGCTCTTTTTTTTGCCAAACAAGTAGTAAACAACGACAAGTGTGTTTACCTCAAGTTTTTGACTTTCTGTGTATAAGGGAAACGAATAACCGATAAAGGTTGCTCTAAAAATAGGGCGTTCGCCGAGGTCATTCATCTTCGCCAAGATTTATGGCAAAGCCTTCTTTCATGAAAACTTTATGTACTCTTTGTTCTGTTGTTACGAAAGTATTAGTAATATTAATATCTGCGAGTTTTGCGTGAAGGATTTTTCTTTCGTTATTAATTTTGCTCTTAGGCAAAAACTTATTTTTAAGGCGACATACTTTGTATCGTTTGCTGTAAGGTATTGGATTAATCATTTACTAAAAAGTTTTCTTTAGTCCACCTTCAAGGGAATCTAAAAGTATTATTCAAAAATAAGTAATAATAATAACGAATGAAATGATAGGCAGCATATATGCTTATGGTATAATGACTAATGCATTATGAAGTGAAGAAAAACTGTAAACATTGAGTCAATTTACGTCACGAGTTAACGACCGTAATACTAAGCTGTGTTTAGACTACCGCTAGATGTCAACGAACAGCAGGTTAAGAAACCTAAATTTTTTTTAAAAGTCACTCCTTATCCTAAGGATATAAAGACAAAAGTACAAAAACATTCACATTTATTGAAATTAGATTACAAAAATTTTATAAAATAACTTGATAGCTATAGTTCTAAGAGAAGCCCAATAAAATATTCACTCAAAATTTTGGCTGTGAAATTAATTTACTATGTTAATTCGAAACAATGACAAGCCGAGTGCCATTATAGAAGAAGTTAATTCATATTATTCTTTAAGATAGATTATTTTAAAACTTTATAAAATCAGTGTTGCGCAATAATTATATTTTTCTGATACTATACTATTTGATTTTGCCGCAAATAAATGCTCGACAAGGATATATGACAAACAAAGTAGGCAAAAAATGTTCGCACTTAGGCACTTACCACAAGTTTTTGCCTAAATAAAAATGTCCTTCAATATCCTAAGCATGTTAGGAAACTTTTTTAACAATCTAACTCTGGAGAAAGAGCTAAATTACATATATGGCTTAGTTGACTCTGTTTTGCAGAAGGAATTCTTACTTCTGGTTATCATCATTCATTAATCATTCAAGTACATATCAAGTAACTTTTTCAAAATCTACACTCTGTTCTCTATAACACACGACGTGAGAATATTTATCGTCTTAAAGTATATAAAAGGCTATAAACCAAGAAGTAAACAGCATATTCTGAGCAACTATAACTAATGACTCCTCTTTTGTATAAGGGGAATATCTAAGACAAATTTCGGTTAATTTGGAATATATTAAACTGTTCGTCGCAATCTATTTAGGGAGGTACCTGATTACACTCATTAATTATTCAACCTGCGATGGTTCTGTTTTAATTAAAACCGGGAGCGTTCCTTTATTGAAATTCATTTATCTGAGTACTTAATTGTATATTTATCTCCTGCCTTTCCCCTTACATTTTCTTCCTTCTTGAACTTTCAGATTCCAGTTTAATGAATTTCGAAAGATCTTGTTATTAAAAATCGTGTACCATTTAATTATTTTTTTGTTATTTGAATGAAACCTTTGTATTAAGATTTTATGTCTGTCTTTACAGATGTTACAGCTAATCAAGCTAATGCTAAGAAAACATGCCAAAGTATCTTGATGCGAACTTCTTTCCAGAAGTTTATTTATTCAACTTTTTAAATTGTCTATACCAGGGCGTTATGAAAAAGTTTTTAGTTTTTAGCTGTAGACTCCATACTCTGAAATTTTAATGATTCGCTTAATTCTTGTGAAAGATATTTATTTTTCACTTAAAATAAGACTTTAATAAATTAAGTTTTGATTTTAATTCCAATAGCTGAAGCTATAATTTGTCTCAGTAAATAAGTAGATACGCTTATTATTTTCAATTGCGCAAATTTATGAAACAAACGGGATTGATAATATCGAAACGATTTAAAGGGATTTTGTGCCTCTAATCAAATCGCTTATTTTTTAGACAACGCTATGATTTGATAAAAGTATCATATCTATAAATATTACATTTACGCTGTGATTGTAACGAATAGGTGATCAATGATATTGCCAGATTGCAAACATGACATACTGAGTTCACACGTTTAAGGAAAGTGTTGAAATTAAGTCTTTATACATTTAGTGACTAAAATGCTGTGAATCATTCGGTCAATAGCAACCTCGCTTTGAACCGTTATTAAAACGTAAACAATGGCAGTTGATACTCAGCCCGACTCTGTGACCGACGACATGATCGACAAAGGAAATAAAGGGAACTCTTCAACGAACGACGGCTCTTGGTGGACCAATAATTGGAGAGCAATTATTTCTGAGCTAATATCAACAATATTTCTGTTATTCCTGGGATGTATGGCATGTATACCAATAGATGGTTTTACTGTTAATCCGCCTATATACGGCACACTTGGATTTGGATTGATTGTGCTCATTAACATTCAAACATTTGGACACATATCTGGTGCTCATATGAACCCCGCAGTAACTTTCGCAGCTGTGATTTGGGGTAAGATGTCTGTAGTTCTTGGTATAGCGTATTTTATAGCACAAGTTGCCGGCGCCTTAATAGGCTACGGGCTGCTTATGGGAATGTCTCCAATAGAATTATATTCAGACGGCATTTGTACCACTCAACCTCATGCCAGACATAATATATTCCAAGCTTTTGGTATTGAGATATTGCTGACTGCATCTTTGGTGTTAATTAATTGTGCGGTATGGGATCCAGTTAACGAAGAGAAGAATGAGTCTAATTCAATTAAATTTGGTTTGACTATTGCTGGTCTCTCAGTGGCAGGAGGTCCATTGACCGGAGCTAGTATGAATCCAGCGAGATCTTTTGCCCCTGCTGTTTGGACGAACACTTGGAATGGGCATTGGATATATTGGCTCGGGCCTTTCGTTGGATCTGCGTTAGCCACTATATTTTACAAATATGTCTGGCTGAACACGGAAAAAATCAAATTACCTGAAGCGATTCCTTTGACCAACAATAATATTGAAGTATAGAGAGTCTCTACTTGATTTATTTGGTCAACCTCGAATAATGTTTACATTTTTACACGAAAAATGTTGGCTTAATATTTTTCTTTGTAACTATATAATAAGTATCACGAAACAGGTTTAAAATAAGCATTATTATAAGTATGTTTTAATAAAATTCTACTTTACGATGTGATTCTAAGGATAAGTTAAATATTGTAATAGGTTTAATAACTATATTTTTTTATGATATTATAGTTTAGTATAAAATTTTAATGACAATTTTTCTGACAACAGATGAGATGAAGCCGAGACGAAAATCGTATTTACATATTTTATGAATTTTTCCTTGTGTGATTTAATGTTTAGTATAAAACAAATTTTCCTTGTTTTCGGATGGTTAAAACCCACCCACTGTTGGTCTGAATTTTCCCGTTCTCGCAGGAATTTGCGATTAAACACGTTGAAAAACTTTTGCATGCAAATTAAAATTTGTGTAGTTTTTTCAATTCTTCCCTTTGTGTAGTTTTTTCACCTTTAACGTCTGCGTCTTACTGCCACCTTTAACGCCGAATGATAATGAACCTCCTCATGACGCCTGAATAGATTTTTCTTCAATCCTTTTAGCTTCAATTTTTTTAACGATTTAAATAGAGAAGGATGCCGAACCCTCTAATGGATGAAGAAAGTCTACATTGGACAAAACAGGTTTTAATTTTTCCATCAATGTCTACACTACTACTAATCAACTTTATAAAACCACCACTCAATTTATTATACGGATAAAATAATTATTAAAGACGAAACTATTGGAAATATTATTTTGCTATAATGCGCGATAAAAGAAAATGTATGTAATGCTAAATGTAGAGTGTACTATTCGTCCTCATACCCATTACCGGGCGAAACAATTGTTGAGATTGTGGTGGTCAATGTGTGCAATGCTTATGTATTGTTAGAAATTAGAAATTATTTATTTTTTGCTCAAAACAGTTTTGGTAAACACTATTTGACAAAAGCTTATCTAGTTTACATTCTAAAAGTCACCACTAGCAACCAAACTAAGCCTAGCTTGTATTCTTGGTTACTAGTGCCTTCCATTGTCATACCAACTTAAAACGTGTATAAACAAAACATAAAATAATGTTAACTAATATTGTGTATGCGTATGTGTGTGCAAGAATATTGTGTATGTATGTGGATGTGAGTGTGTGTGTGAGTGAGTTATAGTGTATGTATATGGATGTGACTGTGTGTGTGCGTGAGTGTTAGTGTATGTATGTGGTTGTGAGTGAGTGTGTATTGTTGTGTTATCGGTGGCGGGTAGTGAATGAGTTGTTACAAGTTCTGCACGTATCAGGTATGAGAACGAATAGTACACTCTACATTTAGCATTACATATATTTTATTTTGTCGCGGATTATAGCAAAATAATATTTTCATTAGTTTTGTATTATGGACCTTCGCAAAGTAACGCCTAATTCTATAAATTATTACGAAACTATTAAGTATTTTTTATTATATTATCACTTTAAAAAATATTATTACAGATACACTGAAAAAAATCCATTAACACTAAAAATAAAACATTACACAGTCGGACATCGTTATCAATGCATATCTGTCTAAAACATCGTTTTTAAATATCGATATTTGTTATCTTGATGTATCGATTTGTTTTGGACCGGACGCTATAAGTACAGTAAGAAGTTAATTGCAGAGAACCAGTAATTTTGTTCTGTAGTATTGCAGACCATAAATAAGATTGGTTAGAAATAATACATTTATTTAATCGGCTGAATAGAATGGACCACCCACATTCCTTACCAAGGTGTCTTAAAAGGCGACTAAGGTAAGTCGACCCGCCGTGTGGTATCCGGTTGAGTAGAATAGACCACCCTCTTTCTTATCGAGGTGTCGTAAAATACGACTACGGTAAGTTGATTTAAGGCAGGTGGCCGGTCGTAAAATACGTAGCCAAATCATGTGACATCTTTATGACATGTTGTACCGATCCAACTTAGAGTGGGATAAGGGCATGAGGATGATGAGTATGGTATATATAGATTATGTTTTCAAGTTAAATGGAGAAAACTTAGAGAAACGTGTATTCACATAAATCCACTACATATGATAAATACATTATATACACAGTCCAATATATTAACTTAATATCTTGTACTAATGCATAGCATAAGATGTAGGTACTTTAGTAGTTACACATATCATCATAGCTAAGTTCGTTTCACTATCTTCGAGTTTACTTGCGAGTATTATAAAACAAAGTCCCCAAAAGTTGTCTGTCGGTGTGTGATCGTTTTCTCCAAATTTACTTAACGGATTTTTGTTCGGTTTCTACTAAAAGGTAGTGTATATCTTTCGAAAGATTTAGGTTAACACTACGTTACGGTTTTAAGTAAATTGTGTTGAAAAGGTCGCTGTGTAAAGGTTAAGGTACCAGTGTAGCTGATGGATAACGAACTCGCCGCGATTCCCTGTCACCGAGCGTCCTACGAACACAGCCGAATGCCCGGCGTAATGCGCAATAACAAATAGGAGTTGCTGTGGCAACGGAATAGCAAGTCATCTTGTATGATGTGACGTTTGATTTGGGATATGGTATTGATGGTATGGTAATGACCAGTGTGGTAATACAAGTTGAATTATAGTTTAAGGTTTCAATAATACTCACTTCTGGACCTTCGTTAACACTAAATAAACACTACAAAAAGTCTTTATCTCTTATTGTTAATTTACAAACACTATTTGCTAAATGGTTATGCAATTTTCGAGGAAGGTTTAGGTTAATAATAATTTATCTTGAACAGCTAAACTGATTTTGATAGATCTTTTACTGGACGATAGAGGAGGCTGTGGATCCATATATAGGCTACTTTATGTGACACAGATTACCACGCGGGCGAATCCGCGGGCACATCAGTAATAAATACCTATAAACATGGTAATTGTAACAAATATTGACTTCCAACAACATATTCAATTATTATACAACATTTACAGCTTTATCAACATACACAACATCAATACAAAATTATTAAATCAGATTTTGCAAACAATTCAATCAATGAAAACACCATTAAAAGAAACTTACCTCGATTTTATTTTGCTGTACTGTATTTTAGTAATTGGGTTATTCAATCAAGTGCCCAGACAAATGTATTAACGTCTACGTTAATTGATTTTGTGATTGGTGCGCCCTTTAAAGAAGCAAGTGAGCTAATGATCACAAAAACGTAACGGAATTCATCTTATTCTGAACGTCTTGGGATCGCTTAATCAGACATCTTTTCTTTGCCATCTTCTTATTAATCAATCTTATTCTTATTATCAATCGTTGAAACATATTTTTTGTTACAAATGAAGGTTTATACGTTTGGTACGCCGTGTGGTATCCGGCTGAATAGAATAGTACCACTCACTCTCTTTTCTTACCGATGTGTCGTAAAAGGCGACTAAGGTAAGACGACCCGCCGTGTGTTATCCGTCTGAGTATAATAGACCATCCTCATTTCTTACCGAGGTGTCGTAAAAGGCGACTAAGGTAAGTTGACTCATCGTGTGGTATCCGGTTAAGTAAAATAGACCACCCTCTTTCTTATCGAGGTGTCGTAAAATATCTTTATAACATGTTGTGTCGACCCCACTTATAGTGGGATAAGGGCAGGAAGATGATGAAATAAAGGTTTATAAAGATTATGTTCTAATTTTATTGATGCATAAAAATGTTTTAATTTCATTGAGGCATAGAAAAAAGCTGCGGTAACCCAGCGGTAACACCATGCGACTCTTTCGAGGAGGTCATGGATTCAAACCGGGCAGGCACCAATGAGTTTTTCTGTTAAAACTTATGTGTCTAATTGATAATTGCAATTTATCACACGCTTTTCGGTGAAGGAAAACATCGTGAGGAAACCTGTGTCTCTAGAGAATTCTTGATATGTGTAACCTACCAATCCGCACTGGAGCAGCGTGGTAGGTCTTAGCTCCAACCCTTCTCTGCAAAAACGGAGAGAAGAGGTCTATTCTCAGCAGTGGGATAGTAACAGGCCGCTACTTACATATAGAAATCGATTTTCTCAAAATCTAAGGAACGGATTTTGTACAGGTTTTTCTTAAAGAAGGTTAAAGTTAATAGGACATTGCGGGTTTATATATATTCACTGAAATAGTTACTTGATTTGGCTTGGTATTTTAAGACCGGCCGCCTGCCTGATGTCAACTTACCTTAGTCACCTTTCACGAAACCTGGGTAAGAAATAAGTGTGGTCTATTCAGCTTATCTGAATACCACACAGCGGGTCAACTTACCTTAGTCGTATTTTACGACAACTCGGTAAGAAATGACGTTGGTATATTTTATACAGCCGGATACCACACGGCGTTAATATAATATTTAAATATTTGTCCCACAAATTCAAATTTAAATTCAAATAATTCTTTATTCAAATTGGCCTTTACAAGCACTTTCGAATCGTCAAATTACAATGAAGCTGAAGCTACCACTGGTTCGGAAAGGTGCTCTTACCGAGAAGAACCAGCAAGAAACTCGGCGGTCACTCTTTTCAAATTGTACAAACATTGTATAAACACATTGTATTGTATTGTATAAACACATGTTATTAATAAATGAGGAACCCTAATTATTATATCATTTAGCCTTCGGTCAAGAGTATTATTATTGTATTATAATAGTTCTGATATCACTAACATTTGAACTTTATATATTAAAGCTATATTAATAAAGCTACGTACAGACAAACCTTTTTTTAATTACACATGTATATTTTATGCACACCGTATATACATAGATAGTGATAACGGAATATGAAATATTTTGTTTCAATTTTAATACTAAATAATAGTTTCATGATAAAACCATCAATTGAAATTTAATATTTACTCATTAATAAATTAAAAATTCATATCATCATCCTCTTGTCCTTAGCCCACTCTAGGTGGGGTTGGCACACCATGTTATAAACATGTTGTCACACGATTTGGTTACGTGTTTTACGACCGGCCGCCTGCCTGACGTAAATTTACTTTAGTCGTATTTTACTACACCACGGTAAGAAAGAGGGTAGTCTATTCTACGCAACCATACGATGGGTCAACTTACCTTAGTCGCGTTTTATGACACCTTGGTAAGAAATGAGGGTGATCTATTCCACGCAACCGGATAACGTCATCTTAACTTAGTCGTCTTTTACGACTCCTAGCTAAAAAATAAGGGTGGAGTATTATACATAGCCGTATACCACAAGACGGGTCAACTTACTTTCGTCACCTTTTGCGTCAACTTGGTAAGAAATGAGGGCGATCAATTCCACTCAGCCGGATACCACACGGCAAGAGATATAATATGTAAAATATAAAACCAAAAATATAGAAGGAGGATAAATTTTGATAACCGCGTACAGTTTAGATTGTAAGCAGCCTTTAAAATAATAAATATATAACATTTTTGTAATTGTTATGTAATGTCAAAGTAGCGATTTCTCAGTTTATATATTTTAATAAGTTAGTTTAAAACATAGCATATAGTGCTTATTTCACAACTTTCCGAAATAGATAGAAAATTATCTTGGTTATTTTCTATGCTATGTATTTATTGATTCAGAAAAGGTAGTAATAATTCATAGTGCAAATAGTTAGTTTTTAAGAAATAAATTATTTAAAATCAAATCAAAACGGTAAGCCGTGTGGTATCCGGCTGAGTACAATAGACCACCCTCTTTCTTACTGAGGTGTCGGAAAAGGTGGATAAGGTAAGTCGATCCGCCGTGTGGTAGCCCGGTGAGTAGAATAGACCACCCTCTTCCTTACTGAGGTGTCGTAGAAGGTGACTGAGTTGACCCGCCGTGTGGTATCTGGTTGACTAAAATAGACCACTCTATTTCTTACCGAGGTGTCGTCAGGTAGGCGGCTGGTCGTAAAATACGTAGCCATATTCTGTGACAATGTGTTTATAGCATCTTGTGCCGACCCTACTTACAGTGGGATAAGTCCAGGAGGATGACAAGATAATAGGCCTCCTACCCTTACTTATTTTTGTCTAATTACACATAACAAAGAGACACAAATAGCTCATTTGCTTTCTCATTTTTCGATGGACAAATTTCAGACAGGCGTCCATATAAAAACTTTATTCTAGTCGTTCGTTTACTTCAACCCTGATACGCGTTTCACCAGTAACGAAGGCAACTATCAAATTAAAACTTTTAACAGTTTAATTTTGCAGTTAATGCGCGCAGAAGAATTTCATATTGCAAAATCATCTCCAGATCTATCAATTATGTTTATTTACAAGCTGATATTTTATGTTGGAACATTGATGTATATTTACACTCACACCACTACATTATGTATGGATAGCTAGCGATGACGCAGTAATAAACGAGCGATCAAAGTGCACGGTCTTTCATTTACATCACTGGCGACGAGCGTCAAGTACCCGCGTTTCAAACTATATAAAAAAAAAAAAACGTTTAAAATGACTTTTATCGGAAATTTAACTGTTTTTGACTATAAAACAAGTGAGTGGTCAATATTTAAAGGACGTTTAAATGAATTTTTCATTATTAATGACGTTGACGAAACTAAGCAAAAAGCAATTCTGTTGACCCACCTGTCAGATGACTCATATTGTTTGTTACGTAATCTTGCGTTTCCAAAGGACTTTAGTGCATATAAATTTGATGAGCTCGTTGCATTACTCGACGCGCACTTCAAGACACGCCAGTGCTCATACGTAGAAAGAGCAAAATTTTACGGAGCTACGAAGCACTCGGAGGAAACGTTAGCCGAATGGGCGGCTCGATTAAGAGGATTAGCGAGCTATTGTGGCTTTGGCAATTCTCTGGAACAGAACCTCACGGATCGCTTCGTTCTGGGCATGGATGCAGGGCCCGTCCGTGACAAATTATTTGAACACGACGCTTATAATTTTAAACTGGCAGAGGCGTTAGAAATAGCGCAAAAAGCAGATACTGCAAGGGAAGCGAAGACCTTGATGAGCGCGATGAGCGCAGTTTCTATCAAAGAGGAACCGGTTTACCGGGCGGCCTACACGAGTAGAAGCGGCGGCGGCGCAGGCTCGCGGCGAGGCGGCGGCGGCGGCCCGGGAGGCCGCGCGTTCGTGAGTCCCTCGAGTGAAAGTCAAGTGTTCCCAGTTTGCGTTGTTTGTGGTATGCAAAACCATGCCTCGGCTAAGTGTCGTTTCAAAGGATATCGGTGTCAAAAGTGTGGTGAAAAAGGGCATTTAAAAAAAGTGTGCAAAAATTCACATTCACGTGTGAATAATATAGAATGTGATGCGGCTAAAACCGAGACGATGTGTTGCGATGAATGTCATAACTTTAACCTAAGGTACGTTACAGATAAGCCGATTCAACTAAATGTAACATTAGATAACATAAATATAACCATGGAACTCGATTCTGGTTCTGGCTCTTCAGTGATTTCACATAATTTGTATCATGAGAAATTTTTAGGATATAAATTGAATGCTTGTGATGTTAAAATGTGTTTATATAACGGGCATAAAATCTCGCCGTTAGGTTATTTTAGCGCTAATATCACATATAATTGTAATACGAAGCCTATTAAAATTTTTGTGGTCAAAAATGGAGGCCCGCCATTGTTAGGCCGCGATTTTATGTCCGCCTTTAATTTAGTATTAACGGTTCAAATAAATAAGTTATCTAATGATATAGACGTACTATCGCTGTTGGAACAATTTCCGGCCATATGGCGTGACGAGTTAGGCACGTTTACTAAGTTTAAAGTCGAATTAAAACTTAAAGAAAATTCGCTCCCGAAATTTTTTAAGGCGCGCCCGGTGCCCTTTGCCCTAAAAGAAAAAGTAGAAAAAGAATTAGAACGATTAGTAGATTTAGGCATTTTGGTTTCCGTTAATAACTCCGAATATGCGACACCTATAGTACCTGTACTGAAGGAAAACGGGAAAGTTAGGATAGCGGGTGATTTTTCAGTGACGTTAAATAAAGACCTTGTGATTGATAAATACCCTTTACCACGTATAGAGGAGGTATTTGCCAAATTAGGGGGAGGCGAGTTTTATTCAAAATTAGATTTAAAAAACGCCTATAATCAATTTTTGTTAAATGACTCATCCCAGCAGCTAACCACAATAAATACTTCAAAAGGCTTATTTAAATATACTAGATTAGTGTATGGTTTGGCAAACGCGCCAGCCATTTTTCAAAGGTCAATGGAAACACTCCTTTCAGGTATCGATGGGGTGAGCTGCTGGCTTGATGATATTTGTGTTACTGGACCGAACAAAAAAATCCACTTAGAACGACTCAAGGAAGTTCTTAGTAGACTAAGTGAGGCCGGGTTACGTCTTCAGAGAGATAAATGTGATTTCTTTAAGCCAAGTGTAACATATCTAGGTTTTACTATAAATAAATGCGGCCTACAGACGAATCCAGACAAAGTTAATGCAATATTAAACGCCCCCGAACCGACAAACGTTACTGAAGTCAAAAGATTCCTGGGTGTAGTAAATTACTATAGGAACTTTATACCGAATGCATCCGCCCTAATGAGGCCACTTCATGAATTATTACAAGTTGGCATGGAGTGGAAGTGGGAGGACGACCATCGAGAGGCGGTACGCAAAGTAAAAAGGGAGTTGGCTTCAGAGCGCGTCCTGGCGCACTTTGAACCCGGAGCGCAACTCGTATTGAGTGTGGACGCGGGCCCCTCGGGGCTGGGGGCAGTGCTCGCGCAGCGCGACACTCAGGGCCACGAACGGCCTTTAGCTTATGCATCGCGATCGCTAGCGGCTAGCGAACGTAATTATAGTCAAATACAAAAGGAAGCAACAGCTATAATATTCGGGGTGAAAAAATTTCATCAGTATTTGTACGGTAACAACAAACCCTTCATATTAAAAACCGACCATCGCCCGTTAGTGTCAATATTTAAAAATCAAAAGGGCATCTCGGTCACTACAGCCCTTCGACTTCAAAGATATGCTATCATACTATCCGCATATAATTACGTCGTACAATATACGCCTAGCGAAAACAATCTTGTCGCAGACTATTTCTCGCGAGCTTCGCTACCTAATACAGTGTGCGAAAGCGACAAAGAATACGATACGTACACATCGTTAAAATTTGTTGAAGCCGTCATTCCCGCGGTACGCTCAGATGAGCTCCTATTGGCTACTCGAGAAGATAAAATTCTTAAAATGGTAAAAAAGTACATGTTAAATGGATGGCCTAGAAAAATAATTTGTAAATCAATTTTGCCATTTTTTCAATGTAAAACCGATTTACAATGGGAAAATGGAATCCTTTTACGCGGTCATAGGGTCGTTATCCCGACCATTTTACGAGAACGCTTGTTACGTGAATTGCACGGGACGCATCTCGGTATCACTAAAACTAAAAACAACGCGCGCAGTAGGATGTGGTGGCCCGGCATCGACGCGGACATAGAACGATGGATAGGCGCGTGCGACACTTGCAGTAGCCTGCGCCCCTCACCGCCGCGCGAGCCGCCGGCAGCGTGGCCGCGCGCGCCCCGGCCTTGGCACCGCGTTCACATAGATTATATGACGATCCGCCAGCGTGTTTATTTAGTGGTAGTTGATTCGCACAGCAAGTGGTTGGAATGTTTATATATGCAGAACGGGACTACTACGGGTGCTCTAATAGCTAAGTTAAAATTTATATTTTCAATATTCGGTTTACCGGAGGTGTTAGTCTCGGATAATGATGTAAAAATTAATTCGAAAGAATTTAGAGAGTTTTGTTCCAACAACGGGATAAAGTATATGACTTCACCCATTTATCACCCGGCGAGTAATGGGCAAGCCGAAAATTCAGTCCGTACGTGTAAAAAAATGATAAAATGTATTGTGGAAGATAATTCAGCGTCCCAACAAATCATACATGATAAGTTATTAGAATATTTGTTCGTTTATAGAAATACCATACACTGTACTACAGGAGAAACCCCGGCTAAGTCTATGTTCGGCCGCGCGCTACGAACGCGATTAGATCTTATTTTTCCAAAAGAAACAGTCAAAAGCGACCTGGAAACGTGTAAAAATAGTAGAATTTTTAAGATAGGTGACTTGGTCTGGGCGAAATGGTATGGTGGCCATAAAGAATGTTGGGAATTGTGTACAGTGCAAGATAAAATAGGTAATAGAATGTACAAACTGCAACCGGTAAACTTAGATACTAATACTATTATTAGACATGTAGACCAAATAATAAAGTACAAGGGATCTTTTCGTCAAAGGCCTAAAGATATAATATCAACACGGAGATTTCATACCATTCCACCCACACCTAAGTCTCCATACCCTCCAGTATGTCAGAGCCAGACCTCAAATGAGATCCGGCACGATCTACCGTCTCCGGTTGCAGAGATAGTAGATTCAGAGGTGGTGTCTGTGGACAGAGATGATCAGGGTCAGAATTCTGATGTGGAATGGAACGACTGTGAGGAGGAGAGTGAGCAAGGGCAAACTGAGATGACTTCAACTGTAGATCAGTACAAATCCCCTGTCATTCCGGAGGCTTGTGTGCCTCAGATCATTGAGGTTGTCCCCTCACCCTCACTCGAACCTCGATCTCGACGACCCCGGAAGAAAATAGATTATAAAAATTTTTGTTTAGAATTTAAGCGGTAATGTTATATAATTTAACTTATTTCTTATATTGTTCAAGGTCGAAAAATAGTGGGGAGGAATGATGTATATTTACACTCACACCACTACATTATGTATGGATAGCTAGCGATGACGCAGTAATAAACGAGCGATCAAAGTGCACGGTCTTTCATTTACATCAAACATGTTTAGTACTAGTGAAAGGAAACAAGTCAAGACTTGTGACAATAAAACAGGGACCCGTAAAAGGGTATATGGCACCTGAAAGTGAAGTGTATGTTTTTTATGGAATACCATATGCCACGACACCAACGGGTACCCAAAAATTTCAAGTATGTCTAATTCTATGAATGTATTTCTATTGTTAAGATAATAATATACTATCCTATATTTTAGCCGCCTCTACCTCCTCCGTCTTGGAATGAAACATTTGAAGCTGTACATTCTAATATAATTTGCCCACAAAATACCGCTTTTCGAAACTATGAAGGTTATATAATGCAAGAAGATTGCCTTGTCGCTAATATATACGTGCCAGACACACAAGAAATAAATCTTCCAGTATATGTATATGTTCACGGTGGTGCTTATCAATTTGGACATGGTACACTGAAAACGCCTCTAAACTTAGTCAAGAGTAAAAAGATAATAGGCGTTAATTTCAACTATCGTCTTGGGGCACATGGTTTTCTTTGTCTTGGAACGAAAGATATACCTGGAAATGCTGGAATGAAGGATCAAGTAGCATTGCTGAAATGGGTGCAAACTAACATTGCACGTTTTGGTGGTAATCCAAATGATATTACTATTGGTGGTTGTAGTGCCGGAGGAGCAGCAGTTGACTTATTGATGATTTCAAAAATGGCAAGAGGACTATTTCATAAAGTAATACCAGAAAGTGGTTGTAATATGGCTTCATTCACGGTGCAAATAGATCCTATAGCAAATGCAAAATATATTGCAAGAGAATTAAATTTTACTAACATTGATGATTTTGATGCACTAGAAACATTTTATAAAACAGCGCCTTTTGAATTGTTGTATAAAACAGATTTAGATAATAGGCGAGACAGCTCTGTAGTTTTTGCTCCCTGTGTAGAAAGCAATATTGTTGGAGAAATCTTTTTAGATAATTATCCATTGAGTATATTGAAGAGTGGAGATTACGCTAAATTACCGATGTTAATTGGCATAAGTGATATGGAAGGTAGATACAGAGAGAATAATTTTGAAACCTGAAAAATGAAATGAATGCAAATATTCTTCATTTCTTGCCGCAAGATTTAAAATTTACGAATAAAAGAATAACACAAGATCTGGCTAAAAAAGTTAAACATTATTATTTCAGAAATGAGCATGTAAATGAAAATAATATTTTAAATTATACTAATTATTTCACGGATATTATGTTTGCATATGGGGTGGCAAAAACGGTAAAATTGCAACTGGAAGCAGGAAACAAGCAAATCTTTTTATATATATATGCTTTTGTTGATGAAAGTACCAATTATATCCGTCATACAAATATACGCGGAAATTATCATTGTGCACAAACTGATGCAGTAATGGATTTAAACGACGAAAGTAAACTTTCACAAGAATATCAAAACATAAAATCGATTATGAGAGATCTTTGGTTGAATTTTATTACAACTGGGTAAGCATTAATGCAAATATTATGTCACACTTTTAATGAAAATTTTAAGTGGTATGGTATATTCTTCTTAGCCGCATACCATTATAAAAATAAAAAAATCATGACGCTCTTTTCATCAAAAGAAAACCTGCACGTATTAAAAATATAATTTAATTTCTTAAGAATCTCAGGGATATGCTTAATCTCCTATTTCGTTTTGTATCAGCGTGGTGGTTGGAAACTTTAGTTTTCCCCTCCAAAGGAATTCAAACTTATGTGCTTAATTGATATTTACAATTTATCACAAGATTTTTAGAAATAACGTTTGGAAATCTGAATATCTCTGGAGAATTCCTGGGATATGTAGTAGCTACACATCCGCATTGGAGTAGCGTGGTGGGTCTAAGATCCAAAAAATACAGAGACAATGTAGTGACATAGTAACAGACCATTAATTTATTTAATTATAAGTAAAATCTTTTACAGAAAACCAGTTCCAGACGACTCAATATATTCCAATTGGCCACCAGTGGGGCACAATCGATCTCCTTACATGTTGATAAATAGAACACTTGAATTGAAAAATCAATTTCTTGGCCATCGTGCAATTTTCTGGGACGAAATTTACGAGAAACACTACAGATTTCCTATTAAGCCCAAACCCTAACTAGTAACAAAAAACTCTTTAATGAATATAACTTTAATTTATGTCAAAATGTTTATTATTTCTATATCAATTAAAATAATTCCAATATAAATTCAAACAGATACTTCTTAGTTAATTTATAGAATTAGGCGTTACTTTGCGGAGATCCATAATACAAAAGTAATAATAATTTTTTTTTACTATAATCCGCGATGAAGTAAAATAGAAAATATATATAATGCTAAATGTAGAGTGGACAATCGGTTATCATACCTGATACATGCAGGATTCGTAAAAAACACATGCACAAACCTCCACCACCGCCACCACAATACAGAAGCACTATATACGCTCACTATCACAAACTCAACAATCGTTTCGCCTCGCAACCGAAGCATCATCAGGAGATAGACTCCTTGCTTGAAATGGTGCTGGTCCGACGGCCATTCTCCGCCCGTCGGCGCCCCGTTCCACGCGCACCACTGCTATCCTCGAAGTTCTGGTGCTGCCAGCCGTACCACCCTCCCGCGCCGTACTGACCGCCCTTGTCCTGGTACATGGCGAGCGGATTGACGTAGTTCACCATGCTTCAATCACAGTCCGAGCCTCGCACACACACTCGCCGTCACAACCGCCGCGTGCCGGGTATGTAACGCGTACCACACGCGGGATGTGTCTCGACTTCTTAGTTAATCGGGTACTGTTTTCTTGATTATACTTCACATTTCAATCTTCCAAATCGTTTATGTCCATTTTAATTCAAGTTTTAATGCCGTGTGGTATCCGGCTGAGTAGAATAGACCACCCTCATTTCTTACAGAGATTTCGTAAAATGCTACTATAAGGGCAGGAGAATGTATGTTTAATTCGAGTTTTAAAAGCAGAGTCATCACAAATCGTACACGGATCATGATGTCATCATCTTCATCATCTTCCTGCCCTTATCCCACTCTAAGTGGGGTCGGCACAACATGTTATAAACATGTTGTCACATGATTTGGCTACGTATTTTACGACCGGCCGCCTGCCTGACGTCAACTTATCTTAATCGTATTTTACGACACCTCGATAAGAAAGAGGGTGGTCTATTCTACTTAACCGGATACCACACGGTGAGTCGACTTACCTTAGTCGCCTTTTACGACACCTCGGTAAGAAATGAGGGTGGTACTATTCTATTCTGCCGGATACCACACGGCGTACACGGATCATGATGTATTTTTTCTTATCAAGTCGGGGTCATATTTGGAATGTATACGAAAAGATCATGACGTTATATTTGATAACTCCAGATTACTTCTCTGTAAGTTATGTAACATTTTATTGCTAAACCTAGTACATTGATAAAACTGCGACTTTTTACTAACAATGTTTGAAACGTATTTATCCCTATTTTACACACAACATATATACACCCGTATGCATATATATGCATACACACATACAGGCACATGCACACACATGCACAACAATTGCTTTTTACCTTTTGCTAATTATGTGAATTAATTTTCTTACTTTTTATTTCTTTTGTTTGTCTCTATATTGCTTAATTGTAATTAAGGGAAGATCCCAGGCAACCCTACTACAATTATCGGCTTATTTATATATCTATGTTACATATATATAAGCTTGTTGATGTTTTCTATTTTACTTTATCGCGAATTACAGCAAATAATTATTATTACTTTTGTATTATGGCTCTCCGCAAAATAACGCCTAATTCTATAAATTATTTAAAAATGAAACGTCATCGAAATGCTACAATACTTCAAAGTCCCTAAAATACATACTTAATCATTCGTAAAATCTTTACGTATTATCGAACTTTCTTATCATTTCTTTTTTCAACTATCTGATTAATAGCGTGATAATCAAATCAATTAAAATTACTTTTACTATCATCATTAATCAAACATCTATTTTAAAATACCACAATCTTGACTATTTCGATATCTTGATTGTTTCGGTAACATCTTTTTTATCATATCATACGAGACTCGGATCAAATTGCAACCAAACGTGTGTGGTAAGTAGATTTACCTAAATAATGATTATATAAAATCTAGCTGAGCTTGCGGCTTCACCCCCTTGGAAATCAGTGTGTCACAAAAGTACAAATGTAATAAAAATATTATTTTGCTATAATCCGCGATAAAAGAAAATATAAAATAAGTAAAGTAAAGTAGCGGCCTGTTATTATCCCACTGCTGGGAATAGGCCTCTTCTCTCCGTTATTGGAGAGAAGGATTGGAGCCAAGACCTACCACGCTGCTCCAATGCGGATTGGTAGGTTACACATATGTATCTCAAGAATTCTCTAGAGATATGCAGGTTTCCTCACGATGTTTTCCTTCACCGAAAAGCGTGTGATAAATTGCAATGATTAATTAGACACATAAGTTTTAATAGAAAAACTCATTGGTGTCTGCCCGGGTTTGAACCCGTGACCTTCTCGAAAGAGTCGCACGGTGCTACCACTGGGCTACCACAGCTCAAAGAAAATATATGTAATACTAAATGTAGAGTCTACGTTCTCATATTTACGTGCAGAATTTGTAAAAACTCATCCACTAACCGCAATTACACAACAACACACAAGCACTGCACACATTCACCACCATAATATTAATAATCGTTTCGCCCATTTATTTCGGATTATAGCAATATTTTTGATAATATTGTATTATGGACCTCCGCGAAGTAACGCCTAATTCTATAGACGACACAAAAGTAGGTTTTGTGAACTAACCATTAGATAAAGAGACATGCTTCCCCGGACTTCAGTTCGTTTCTTCAGTAAATTTTGAGAATTTTGATCACTACGGACAGTTTTTGAGACTTTTTTAATAATAATTATAAATAGAAAATCAACTAAACAATTAGATATTCCTTTAGATATTAACACTTTGAGCGGCGAATATGGGCTTACAAATGTTTGTTGTATAATATTGGCTAATGATTATAGGCTGATAATATAAGATTTATATATATTTATATAGCAAATATATATAACTAGCGTCAGTTTTAACTGATGTATGTTATACTCGTAGTTCTAGTACTCATTTCGCTAACGGCTTCGGCTGCGTGGAAATTAGTGTCACAAAGAAAAAGTAATTTTGATTTATAATATCTGCTAAATGTACATATTTAGTACATAATTGATACATAGGGTGTAGAGGATAATTTTGGTCTATATTAAAAAGCAAAACGAAACATAAAATTACAATTTCTTTTGGTAAAAACCGTACAAAGATCCGTATATTAGATTTTCATAAAATCGATCACATACAGACAAACAGCTTTTGGGGACTTTGTTTTATAATTAGTATAAAATAATGCAGGCACCATAAACGTAAAAGCTCACACTTTTGTAATAAAAGTAAAATAACAAAGATTTTTTTTTGCTTTTTTAAGAATTTGAAGACGTAGCTACCATTCTAATTTCCATTTTTTTATTTTAGGTTATAAAACAATTATGATATGGCAAGGATTTATAGTATGTGCCTTGATACTCCTAGTATCGGGGGGAACCATACCAGCGTCTCGTCTCATTAATATAGCTCAAGGGCCTGTGCGAGGATATAAAGAAAAAGGAGATGTTTATGTATTTTATGGTATACCCTATGCAACAGGACCAACGGGAATAGACAAATTTCGGGTAAGAAAAGGCTTGTATGAATATTAAATATCAATATGACAATTTTTATATTTTACGCAATTGATACTTAGTTGTATGGATTATTTTCAGGCTCCTCTCCCACCGCCAACATGGACTGAACCCCTTGAAGCAGTTCAAAACAACATAATAGTATGTCCCCAAAATATAGATGGAACAGGAATAAGTGTTGTTGATCAACAACGTGCTATAATGAAAGAGGATTGCCTAATAGCTAATGTGTATGTACCTGATACAGAAGAAACAAATCTTCCTGTAGTTGTCTATGTTCATGGAGGAGCTTATCAACGTGGACATAGTACAAGAAGGACACCTCTTAACTTGGTGAAGACTAAAAAAATTATTGCAGTCAATTTCAATTACCGGCTTGGTGCACACGGTTTACTATGTCTTGGTACAAAAGGTATACCTGGTAATGCTGGTATGAAAGATCAAATAGCATTACTTCGATGGGTACAAAAGAATATCGCACACTTTGGTGGTAACCCGAATGACGTTACGATTGATGGATGGAGTGCAGGCGCTTCGTCGGTTGATTTAATTATGCTGTCAAAAAGTGCCAGTGGTCTATTTCATAAAGTGATACCTGAAAGTGGTTCTAACACTGCTTCATTTAGTGTGCAAGTTGATCCCCTACAAAATGCTAAGAATGTGGCAAAAGAATTAAATTTTAATAACTTTGATGATGTAAATGCGCTAGAAGAATTCTTCCAGAATGTGCCTATTTCTTCACTTTGGTCTGTAGACGTTTTACGCAGTAAAAATAGTTCTGTCGTGTTTAGCCCGTGTATTGAAAGGGATCTAGGTGAGGAAATATTTCTTGACGAACATCCAGTAAATATACTAAAAAGTGGTAACTATCCTAAAGTGCCTATGTTATATGGAATATGCGAACATGAAGGTATTTATCGAACTGGTCTTTTTAGTACGTGGAAAGATTCGATGAATGATAGATTTTCAGATTTTTTCCCAGAAGACTTACAGTTTTCAACAGACAATGACAGAGATGAGGTCGCAAGAAAAGTCAAGCAATATTATTTTGGTGATGAACCCGTAAGCGAAAAATCTACTTTAGCTTATGTGGGTTATTTCACGGATGTCATGTTTGGGTATGGAACAGCAAAAGCTGTACAGTTACAAGTAGAAGCGGGTAATAATAATATTTACCTATACATATATGGATATGCCGATGAGAGAGAAGACTACATTATTCATACAAATGTTCGTGGAGCCACTCACACCGATCAGACAAAAATAGTAATGGATGAAGAAAATGAAAGCGAACTCTCTGAGGAGCATCAAAATATGAAAGCAATAATGAGAGAAATGTGGTTAAACTTCATTACGACTGGGTAAGATAGTAACTATTTATGCAAAAAATAGAACTAACAAGATTATTTTATATAAGTAGTATTTACGTGGTTACGAATTACGAATTAATTACGTTCACGTAAATATTTTGTTTTTTTTACATAGTATTTAATAAGTTTCATAAAGTTCTAATTTTAAAGCTATTTTTTGTAATTTTTTGAACTATATATAACACTAGGTTTTACCCGCAACTTCGTTCGCGTGGACTATAGTCGCGTGATAGGTTGATAATAGATGGCGCTTTTCAATGTCATCCTATTTCTATAGAATTAACAGAATTTCTATAGCTTATTACTACTCCGGTGTATAAGGAATAATTATGCCAAATTTCATTTTACAAACATACATCGAAACTTACAAATTTTTGCATTAGTAGGATTTAAAATATAGCAGTCTCACTAATTTTTGAAATACAATGCTTTTTTTGCAGAAAACCAATTCATGATGACTCTACGCAACCATCTTGGCCACCGGTGGGTGCTAACCGATCGCCTTATATGTACTTGAACACCGCTCTTGAGCTAAGAAATTCATTCCTCGGCGATCGTTTTAGCTTCTGGGATGATATTTACAGCAAATACTTTAGAATGCCTATACCTCCAACAGCCTGATTTCAATCACTCAAACCAAAATGGCGCAACCACAAAATATAAAATGTATTAAAGAATTTGTTTATTATTGAAAACTTATTTTTATTTATGAAATCTTTTTAGTTATACTTTTGCTAAAGCTGTGATAGCAAAACGGTGTAACCATGTGACTCTTTCCAGGGGTGTTACTGGTTCGAACCACGGGCAGGTATGAATGAGTTTTTCTAATAAAACTTATGTGTCTAATTGATAGGGCAGATGCACGGGCAATGAGTTTTTTTACTGAAACTTATGTGCCTAATTTACACTTGCAATTTATCACACACTTTCCGCTGAAGCAAAACATCGTATGGAGGAAACCTAGCTCTAAAGAGTTATGGGGGTGTGAGTAACCTACACTAAAATACAGCACGACATAAACGATATCTAATTCCCATGATCCAGCCAATCCAGACGTCGAGTTCTTAAGAACTCGGCACTTGAAATTGACTGTGTTCATAATAACCTTGAATCGAGAATACTTGCCTACTTTTGCTTGAGTTAATCTACATTTATACTGAATCGTTTTGTTTTAAAAAATAATTCTAATAGATATAAAACCTAATTTAAGGATTTCTTTTGCAAAATATATTTAAAAAAAAACTAAAGTCTGTAATATTCAACATCATATTACCTTTTCCTGATTGAATTAAAACAAATTAAAAACGCAGTGTACTTCGATCCATCGCTAGGTTGAAAGGCGGATGTAGAAGTAAGAACTTTTTGAAAAAACCATAATTCAACATCAACCTTTGATTGGTTTTAAATAACAATATAGAATGTAGAATTAACAGGATTTCTAGAGACGATATGTTATTCCGGTGTATAAGGAATTATTGTGTCAAATTTCATTGATATTGGTTCAGCGGATTTCAGCTAATTCGCCGTGAAAGATGTAACGATCTCATCCCTACATTCGAGTTTAAAAAAAAAAAAATAATTATTAAAATTTCAATATTTTAGAAAAATCTATAAGTATAAAAATAAATGTTTGTTTGTCACGCAGTAATGTTTTTTCGCATCTATAATTGATGCTCTATTCATAAAACATCAAATTCAGAAAAGTATAATTTTCGTCATATTGACCGAATGTCACGTTATCCGCCGTACTACAGCATGGAGAGAGCGGGCGGAGGGCAGAGCGCAGAAGTGATCTGTTAGGTCGCTTATGAAATGTTGTTATAATGATATTGTAGCTGTGTACTGGGGCGATACAAGATATTAATTGAGTTTTAACGCGACCATTTTTAAGAATTGATAATAAATACACATCTAGGCCCGCTCTCGTATAATGATTCAAGATGCAAGATCGTGTCGATCTTTGGAAAGGCAGTGATGGAACGCTATGGACTCTGTTCATAGTAACGGATGGGTGTGGTGTTTCGTCCTTTTTAGGACGTCCCCTTAGCTTAGTTAATGATACCACGAATGACCATTATAGCATGGCATTATTGCATAAGAGCGGCTGGTCGGGTCTTTATTAACAAGACTGCGGACTAGCTTTAGACAGTGTGGCCTGCATATCCCTTTATTTTACATCTTACGTGGCTTGCCGCGTTAAACATAAATTACCTTTTGTTGTATGAGGTGGCGTGTTGAGCTTGGCGCATACCGTAAGCGAGTGCACTATGTGTGACTCCATTATATGGTATTGGGTGAATAGGGGGTGATTGGCATTCATGTAATGCTCTGCATACACATCTTCCACTTCGGTGGACACACACTATCCACTTCGGTGGACACACACCTATATGGTGTATATATTATAACTAATCAAGTTGCTTTGCAACATGTTTGCCATCTCGATGGGTTTCCACTTTGTGGACTTTATACGTATTATACGTATTATACTGTATGTGGTTTTTACCATAGAACGCACCGTTACGACGTGTGCAGGCGACATGCGCCTTACTGAATATAAGAATTGGTAATTTATTATCAAAGTTTACCAGGCCTTGTGCCTTTGGCTAATGCCATATTTTATAGCTCCGGCTATTTATTATATGGGCTTCGATCCTCTATTATACACCAAGGCACTCATGCCTAATATGTCAACTGTGGTTTTGTTGACTCCCGACAATAATGGGTTTATCCCACGATCATACGCCGCAGGCGCACTATAAACAGGTACCCCTTGGGGGGGAGGGCTCATATCCTATGGACGGAGCTCACCGTTGGTAGCGGGTGCGGAGCTACTGACTATCACTCTCTTTTTATATTTTTCCAAATCGGAAGAATATAATAGATGGGAGAGGGATACCACATTGAATAAACTTCTCTACGGAGTTGTTTAAGGGCTAGGTATTAAGATCGAGTGAGTGATCTTTCTGTTGGCTAACATATCCTATAAAGTAATAACATAAGACATTCGCGAGACATTCAACTATCTGAATGTCTCGCATTTTTTTATCAAATTTTATAGTAACCTGTTCATGTATTGGGCATATAAGAATCTGTTCGTGTAACGAATTTATATCTGTTGGACATATAAAGTCTGTTCATGTAGAGTCTGTTCTTGTAATAGATGAATATAAAACCTGTTCGTGTATCGTACACTTATATTCAATAATTTATATTAATTTATGTCTGCTTTACGCCTCCAAACTGATGACAAACAACTGTTTTATATTATAACAAATGATATTTGATAATGAACCTCTCTGTTGAGCAAAGCGATACAAACTACGAATGTAGGGCCTGACGGCTCGTTCTATATTAAAGAATATGATATATTGAAATATTATTTTAAAACTATAATGTGATTATTATCACATTATTTTATTCTATTTATGGGTTTATTTGACTCCTTTAGATTGATGGACACATAGCCTCTGACGCTCTAAAAGAATTTGAGTTATTACAAAACACAACGTAGAACGGGTCCTAGCCACTTAGACGAATCACGAGCCAATATATATTAAGAGTGCTAGCGCCTTCGGGTGTATTTTACACATATCGCCGTTGGAGTGCGAGCGCTCTAGCGGTGGTTGATTATTATAAATTATATTTTATAGACGAGTAAGGTGGAGTTAGTTACAAAGAGTAACAAACATATATCCATACTCACAAACTTTCGCATTTATATTAGTAGGATTTTAGGCTGGCTTTCCTACTGTAAGTGTTATATCTATGAGATTGAATCATTAACTTTGATGATGACTTTTTAACGTTTTGTTATATCCCGATCGCATGTAAAGAATTCAACCAGAGTTCTTAATTTTCATAAAAATCTAAGATTCATGACAAACAAGCCAAAAAGCTAGGCTCTTGCTTTATATTGGTGACTAATTATGAACTTGAAAATGTTAGTGTTTTATCTTTTGATAGTATTGACGGGTTCAGAGATAAGATATAATATGTCTTATGTAATGCGCAGGTAGCATCTATTCTTATCCCTATTCGAAATAACCTATCAATTGTTATTGGATTTTCAAATTCCAATTCAAATTGAAAATATTTTTTATTTAAGTGAACTTGTTCAAGTGCTTTGAATCATCAATTCTAGCGCTGTTTCGAAAAGCTGTTCCTACCTAGAAAAATTAGCAAAAAAATTGGTTGCTCTTTAAAATAATTTTTATAACTAGTTACATTAAGTCATTACTATCTCGTAGAAGATCGAAGACGATCTATGTACGCATTCTTAACACATATGTAATCATCAACAGTACAGTACAGTACAGTAGGCATTACCAGTTTATCAGTTTTTTAAACTGACGTAATGTCAAAGCTACAATTAATTGATTGATTCAAAAATTTATTGAAAAATTGAATTTCATTGTAGAATCTTATACCCAAATCCACAAATGACTTACGTACTTTTACAACGCGCTAAGCAGAAGCGTCAAGCTTATTTAGATATCAATCTGTCCTAATAGACAGATTGATATGTATAATATATATATATCAACCTATCAATTTGTCAATCAATAATATCCGTCACCAATTTTTTAATATTTCTGTATATTTTAATGTACGAAAATTATAAAAATATAATGTGAAGCAAATAATATTAGCGCTAGAGTAAACTGATATACTACATAATGTTGTAACAATGCAAAAGTAAAACAGAATGAAACAATGAATAGAATTTTGAAACTGATAAAAATCCGTTGACACATAAACCTTAACACAACAAATTATATAATAATATATGAAATCATCTTATTCGTGATATATTAACATCATGAGTAATCCAGATCTGCTTATCGCTACTCAAAATTTTAGATACAGTCTTGATTATTTATATATCTGGCAGATAAAATCATCGTTGCATCAAGGAAGTTTTTATTTCTACAGTTAGGTTCAGCACGCCGAGTTTAAAGTAAGGGAGGAGGTGTACCGAAAATTGTGCGGTAAGCAGATTTCCGAAGACGACTTAGCCCAATAGTCCCATTGTCAATACACGTAAGGAAAATGCGATTTGGTGTCTTTCTGTTCAATATATGCAATTTTTGCTTTCTTCCTGTCTCTTGCATATAATATAAGATTTATAAATGTCTGCTTATTACTAAATTTACTGAATTTTCCGAAATTATGTTATTGAATACACTAACTCGGTATTTTATTCCGCTTCTGTCCAAATTTTACTGATTTACCAATGTATATAATTAAATCGTTGTATAATTATTAGTTGAGCTTTCGTAATTAGAAATTAAATTTCGTATTACAGCAACTAGTCATTAGGTATATGGTTTATTTTTACGCTGTACATGATAACTCGTTTCAATTTATTCTATTAGAGAAAACAATCGTGATGTGGCAAGGGTTGGTGTTATACGCGTGCGCACTGTTAGCGTCAGGAGATACAACATTGGACTCTCGAGTAGTTAATATAGAGCAAGGACCAGTCCGAGGATATAAAGAACCAAATGCAGATGTCTATACATTCCGTAGTATACCCTATGCAACGGCACCAACTGGACAAGATAAGTTTAGGGTAAGAATATATGTAACGAAAATAAATCAATCAATTTTGATATACATAAATAAAATAAAGTTTTATTTCAGCCTCCCCTTCCACCTCCAACATGGACTGAACCCCTTGAAACAGTTACTGATAAGGAAATAATATGTCCTCAAGGGCCCTTTGAAATGAAAAGACAAAATATAAATGCTCAACTTACTATAATGAAGGAGGACTGCCTTATAGCTAATGTATATATGCCTGATACAGAAGAAACAAATCTTCCTGTAGTTGTTTATTTCCATGGAGGAGGATTCCAAATAGGATTTAGTAGAGAGCTGACTCCTGTTAATATGGTAAACAGCAAAAAAATTGTAGCTGTTGACTTTAATTACCGGCTTGGTGCACATGGTTTTCTTTGCCTTGGTACAAAAGGTATACCTGGTAACGCTGGAATGAAAGATCAATTAGCACTTCTTCGATGGGTGCAAAATAATATAGCACACTTCGGTGGCAATCCAAACGACGTTACAATTAGTGGGTGGAGTGCAGGCGCTTCATCAGTGGATTTAATTATGCTGTCAAAAAGTGCCAGTGGCCTATTCCATAAAGTGGTACCTGAAAGTGGTTCTAACACTGCTTCATTTAGTGTTCAAATTGATCCCCTGCAAAACGCTAAGCATGTGGCAAAGGAATTAAATTTTAATAACGTTGATGATTTGAATGCATTAGAAGAATTCTTTCAGAATCTGCCAATTTCTTCATTTTGGACTCTAGATGTTGTAAGCACTAAAAATTCATCTGTCGTTTTTGGTCCATGCATTGAAAGGGATTTAGGGGAGGAAATGATTATTGACGATCATCCAGTAAATATACTAAAAAGTGGCAACTATCCAAAAGTACCCATGTTATATGGGATAGGCGAACACGAGGGTTTATTCAGAATAGGTTTTTTCAATATTTGGAAAGATTCAATGAACGAAAGATTTTCAGATTTTTTCCCAGAAGACTTACAGTTTTCAACCGACAATGAAAGAGAAGAAGTGGTTAAAAAGGTCAAAGAATATTATTTTGGTGATGAACTTGTTAGTGAAAAAACTGTTTTAGCGTATGTGGATTATTTCACAGATGTCATGTTTGGGTACGGAGCAGCAAAATCTATACAGTTACAAGTAGAAGCGGGTAATGATAAAATTTACTTATACGAATATGGTTATACCGATGAAAGACAGGACTATATTATTTATACCAACATTCGTGGTGCCTCTCATATGTCTCAGGCTGAAGCAGTATTGGACGATCAAAATGAAAGCGAATTATCCGAAAATTACCAAAATATGAAGGCAGTGATGAGAGAACTGTGGCTAAACTTCATAACAACAGGGTAAGGAAAAAGAATTATTTATATAAAAATATACATTTATGTATATCTAGGCGCGATAAGTTTGTAAAGTAATAACCAAATTCTTTTTATTTCAAGTGATGTTATAATCATAATGTTAACAATTAGAATACCGGTTGTTGCTTGCAATTCTTGATAATAACGTTACCTTAATTACAGATATATAAAAAAATGAATAGCTTAGTGTTATACTGAACAATAAAATGACTTACTTATAGATAGTTATATAAATAAAATACGTCTTAAAACCAGTTTCAACAAAAGTTTGATGAATATACTTCAAAAATAAATTCACTTTATTAATTACATCCGCCGTGTGGTATCCGGCTAAATCGAATAGACCGACTAAGTTAAGCGAAGCGACTAAGTTAAGTTGACGTCATACAGGCGGTTGTGCCAACCCCACTTAGGGATAAGGGTAGGAGATTGACGATTTTACACAGCTATATATTTTTGTATAATAAATAGTTGTACTTTTAATTTTAGAAAATATTTTACTATTTTATAACTGAACTTTAATTCATATTTATGTAGTAAATTCGGAAGTCCGTGTGTTTGCGTGTTTTTCTGTTACACTTACACGCCGCACCAATATTAATGAAATTGGCGCAAATGAAGTCTCGGATACCACAAGCATAAAAAAATATTAAATTTTTTAATAATATTTAAAATGAGATGGTTATTGTTAATGAATAGTAGCACTTTTTATATTTCATGTGCAATTTTGTTTATTAATTATATCTTTTTACAGTAAATCAATGATGACTCTCTACCTTACCTATACCTTCTATACCATCGTCTTCATATTTCGTCTTATGATTTTCAATTTTAATACAATTTTAAATATAAATATTTGTGCATTTCTAATATTTTGAAATTGATAGATGGAGTATATAGTAAGAACAAATTTGAGTGCAAAAATGTTTGCATTTTAAAAGAAATATTCTCCTTTGTTCTCAGTAAACCAATTCCCGATGACTCTCAGTATCCTGCGTGGCCACCGGTGGGTGCTAACCGATCGCCTTATATGTACTTGAACACCGCTCTTGAGCTAAGAAATTCATTCCTCGGCGATCGTGCTCGCTTCTGGGATGATATTTACAGCAAATACTTTAGAATGCCTATACCTCCAACACACGGAGTTTAAAAATTAAATCAAAGTGTAACTCATGTTGATTAAACTACTTAAAGCCTAACTCTAATCTTTTCTTAATTCAACTCATTATGGTTCAGAATTACTTCTTATGTTATGAGTACCTGGTTGACTGAGCCTTGCTCGGTAATTTTTTACAAAAAAAGGAAAAAACTATTAGGTAGGTGGGGCACGATCCTAGGTATTTTAATTTCTCGAGACCACCCGTTCCCCGAATAAGCTACGCTAATACGCTGATAAGCTACGAAGATTAACTCATTTAAATACTAAAGATATGGTGTACACTGTGGCGCCCTCCTGCAGCGTAGTGAAATTCGCTGTTCCTACTGTAGTGTTGCAAACAATGTAACAAACGCACGCAGCAATAACATAGGGCATCTAAAAGTAAAGTACCTTTGATACAGCTTCTGAATATTGCGTTACAGCTTCTGATGGCATTCAAACAACGAAATAAGCAGCCACACTTTTTAATTACTGAACGATTTATGTCTACATAGAAAAGTATCAGGAACACTGGTTGCATACAAAAGTAATAATAGTATAAACTTTAAACCACTCAATGATTCATTCATTAAAATAGTCAAACATGCATGTCTATTTTCTGCTGGATAGTTTGCCTTTTTGTCAGCAATCTGAACTGATGCTTTCCTTTTCTTTAATAATTAGAAATAAATTGGTTTAATGTTGACTATCATAAGAGCTAATTTAAGTGTTTTCGTTAAAAAGCCTACCAGTTATCAGTTACTTCCTAATATAAGTCGTTTCACCATTTTGAATAATTGACTAGAAACTTTTGTTAACTACTGACAATACGTGATTTCGGTTCTTCTAAAACATTTTTTTTATTTTAATCCGTTTTCAAATGATAATCTTACATCTTTTATTTATATAGATTAATAGTCATGATACTGTAGGAACGATAAAGTTATTGGCATATTAATCGCGATAGAAAGATAATTTAAGTACTTAATGTTGAATGTAAAATTCCCTGTCCACTACTTCCACTCCTTACCTTGTTCTACTTTGTCAACCAATGGACGTCCATTGCTGGGCCTAGGTCTCTTCATGGGATCTCTACACCACACGATCATGTGTCGTTTGAATCCAAAAACTCCTACCTTTATGAGGTTATCAGTCCATCTCGTAGGGGGTCTATCGACACTACGTTTTTACGTATCCTTGCCTAATAATTGTTACTCTTAATATGAACTCATTAGTGAGTGATAGCGTTGTAGTCACTGGGCCAATCTGACAGCCGCACTACAACTGCTATTGCGTTATCGCCACGCCGAACAGTTTTGTTTTGACAGCCGGTCGCTACACTCTCACGCTCGCAAGTCTTTCATGGAATCCAAACTGAATCTTTTTCTGGGTTACCTTAAGTAGCTGAACCGGCTTTACAATCAACTGCTGCTTTAAGGTAAGTGGCTTGTCTATTCTTGTCTATTATTCTTATCTATTATTGTCTATTCTTGTCTATTATTGTCTAGCTTTACCCGTACTGTTCACGACTAGGCAGAAACATCTCTTGATGATGGTTTTTAATCAGGAAGCGAAACGTGTGTGAAATTGTATAGTATTAGTACAGTATAGCGTCAGAAAATGCAATGTGTTTTTTATTCAAATTTTGTATCAAAAAAGTTATCGCAGATAGCGTATATCGTGTTTAAAATTCAACACTAAATTGATCTAATTAACAACGTAATAAAAATTCTTTGGTGATGGGATATTCAAAGAGAGTATTTTGCTGTTAAGTAATAATTGAAGTAATGAAGCGGTAGTAGCGGAATGGTTGACAGAGTTGCGATCGAGAGATCGTGGGTTCGAATCGCGGATATTATAGTAGTATAATCGTGAATACACTCCTAACTCAAGCATTTTAGCTTAACTGGAGCTTGGTTAGTTTACTAGTAATTAGTAGCCCAAATGGATAGTAACCTTTTTAAAACAATTATGTTAATAAACACACATTCACTACTAAAAGCTCAACAATGATTTCGCCACGTAACCGAAGCATCATCAGGAGATACACTGCACTGACATACAAAATCGCAAATCCTTTCGCGGATAGTGCTGGGTTTTTACGTATTTTGCATCAGGCATGAGAACGGATAGTAAAGTATATATTAAGCACTAGCGGCCTACCCTGCTTCGCACGGGTATAAAATATATAACCTATGTCACTCAGTGAAAAAAATGATTAAAATCGGTCCAGTAGTTTTGATTAATTCATTACTGCCTGTGGCCCGCAAGCGTTAAATTTGGAGAAAAACAATTCCCTCTCCCTATACCAAGAAGATTTCCTGCTATCTTTGGAATGTCTAAATTCATATACTACACATTTACATTTTACATTTTTCCCTATATATTTTATGTTTAAAATTAATAACAGAATGTCTTTATATACAACATTCATAGCTTTATTATCATTAGACAATACAAAACATGTTTTTTTTAGAGGTTACTCTTAAAAGAGCGACATTTAGCTGCGCGTCCGATCGCTGCTAAATTCGAAGTGCAACAGGGCGAAGCCCTAGACATATACCATCGCGGACTTTACTTAGTACATCATTTTGATAAATCTCGTAGGGTTTAGCCTGCGTTTGCAATGTAAGCGGGAAAAAAAGTAATTATTTACGACATCACATTAGAAACCTCAAAAATTACAGTATTTCTCTACCCCGTATTGAATGTTATTATACATTCCTCTTGATACACTCTATCTATTAAAAAAACCGCATCAAAATCTGTTGCGTAGTTTTAAAGATTTAAGCAGTCATAGGGATATAGGGACAAACAAAGAATGTGACTTTGTTTTATACTATGTAGTGATAATCCCTATATCATGATTCAGTATTCACGCGCGATGGCTTATTATTAGCGTATTTCATGTATAACTTTGGTGTTTCTATACCGATTTCAATGATTCTTTTTTTATACAATGGTTAATACTATTCATTTTTATATTTAGGGATGACTGAGAGTGATATAAACGTAGGAGTAGACAAATATAACCAGAAAGTTTCGAACTGCTAAGCTATCGGGAGTTACACGTGTTATTGTGAGTCAACCATAAAAGATAGACATATGCTGTTGTGGGATATTTTTTATATAATTTTAAGGAGAACATTTCCGTCATACATGATTTCTGTGTAGCTTTAACCGTCAAGGTTGCACACTCGACGGAAGCTTGAAAAATGGAGTAACTTTTCCCGTTTTCCCGACATTTCCCTTCACTGCTCTGCTTCTATTGATTGTAGCGTGATGAAAAGTATACTATAACCAGCCCAGGAGTATGAAAAAAAATTGTACCGAGTTTCGTTAAAATCCGTCGAGTAGTTTTTGTTTCTATAACGGTTATACAGACAGACAGACAGACAGACAGACAGACAGACAGACAGACAGACAGACAAAATTTTTACTGATTGCATTTTTGGCATCAGTATCGATCCCTAATCACCCCCTGATAGTTATTTTGGAAATATATTCCAGTTACAGAATTGACCTCTCTACAGATTTATTATAAGTATAGAAGATTACATATATTTTGTTTTATCGCCGATTATACCAAAATAATATTTTCATTACATTCCAAATATGAATTTTGAAAAGATCTGTACCACGTTCATTAAAAGCGGTACAAAGTTAGTCGGGTCAGCTTGTAATACATATATATATTTATTACAAGTATATTTATACAGCTTGTAATAAATATTTTACAAATATTATATAAAAAATTAGAGGATTCTGCACCTACAAGATAAGTGCGATATCTTTTACTACAGGAAACGTTAGCTTTATCTGAAAACTACTGGTTTTGCTAACCTTTATACAGTCACTAGTAATATCCCGCGGTTTCACCCGCGTAATTTTTATTTTTTAACACCTTATTACATTTTTATAAGGGATCCCTATTTTTTTTTTAATGTAACGTAGCCAATGTTGCTCAGTAAAAATGCAGCTATCCAATGGTGAAAGAATTTATGAAATCAGTCCAGTAGTCTTTGTAAGAATACATTATAAACATACATACAAATTTTCCCTCTTTATAATATTAGTATAGTATTTGATTCTTGGGTATAGTACTATTGGGTATAGTACTATCTTGTGTATAATACTATAATACTATAAAAAGGAAAAGGTGCTCTTAATATTAATCTTAATATTTAAGTAAAATTAATTAAGAAAAAAAAGAATATGAAAACTAAACTAGTTTTTTGCAACTTTCGGTTTTTATAATTGTATAATTTTATTTATGTATTTTGTAATAATTTACGTATGGTACCTCTTGTGAGCATGCTAGGCTCACATCAAGAAGACAACAATTATTGTAAGAGAATTATTATGTTGAATTTTGATATCCTCAATTTTATGTCAATTTTGTGAACTAAATAAAAAAAAATTGCAACAGTATCATAATCTACTATTATGCGATTTCTTACATTTAAACCTTTCTGTATTTTTATTACATTTTATTCATAAAATCTCCAAAATATTATAAAAAATATATATTTCTTGTTATTTCTATTAAACTTTTTGCCTATTATTTGAAGTCGTTAAAGTTTTATGAGAGAAGTTCATATTAATATCATATTTCTCGGAGTTAGATAAAGTTGTAAAGGTTTACTCGTCTTCGGCAGAGAATTTCTTGCTCACCCAATGAGTTTTGTAACTTTAACCACTCCAAGTGGAGTCGGCATAACATGTTTTAAACGTATTGTTACATGATTTGGTATTTTACCTGCTTGACGTCAACTTACCTTAGTCGCCTTTTACGACTCTTCATTAAGAAATGAGGGTGGCCTATTCTACTCAGTCGTATACCACAGGACGTGTTAACCTACCTTAGCCGCCGTTTACGACGCCTCGGTGATAAATGCGGCTGGTCTATTCTACTCAGCCGAATACCACACGGCTCTTTTCTCAGAAGCCATTTACGACACCTCGGTAAGAAATGAGGGCGGTTTGTTCTACTGAGCCGGGTAGCAGACGGCACTTACTTTTGAATTAATGTTAATTTTTTTAAGTATCAATGACTTTTTCTCTTTAACCACCATTTGATTATCTTTCATCAAATTGATTTTATTTAACGATCGCTATCTTGATTATTTTGAGATTGAGATAATAAAGCTTTAAAACATGCTTATCATTGTTTTCGCCTCATTGATGTCGTAAACATTGCCGCATAACGTTTCTGGTGAGTTGATTTTTGGAGAGAAAGAATTTTGGAGAAATAAGCTCTTTCAAGCACTTTTGAATCTTACCGAGAAGAACCAGCAAGAAACTTGTCGGTCAATCCTTTAAATATAAACCGCAGTCTTGTATGAAGCTGAAAGGATTTTCAAATGCAAGCATTTTTATCATCCAAATAATATTAAATTTTGTAATATGCTTTGTGTATAAGCATATTTTTGTAAGTTAAAAAAAATCTATGAATTCTACTCGAACCACTGCGAATGAGAGAGTATTGCTTACTGACAACCAAAGCCTTATCATCCTAAAGTATTTTAAATACTTTTCTCTTTGTTTCAATTGTGCTGTTTTACAAAAATAAATTGATGTTTATTACTATACTTGATTTCTAACGTTTCCATTTTAGGTAGAAACAGTCATGTTTTACCAAGAGCTGGGTATATTTGTTTGGGCACTCGCAGCAGTGTTAGGGAAAACAACACCAGAATCTCGTCTCGTGAATATAGAGCAAGGACCTGTGCGTGGATATAAGGAACCAGACACAGAGATTTTTGTATTCTATGGTATACCATATGCAACAGGTCCAACGGGACAAGATAAATTCAGAGTAAGAAAAGATGATTATTAATTAAAATGATTTAACTCTTTCAGTTAAATCATGAAAAAATGTATTTATTTTAGACATCACATTAGAAACTTCAAAAATTACAGTATTTCTCTACTCCATCTTGAATGTTATTATAAATATAAACTTTCCTCTTTAATCACTCTATCTATAAAAAAATAATCGCATCGAAATCCGTTGCGTAGTTTTAAATATTTAAGCATACATAGGGATATATAGGGACATAGAGACAGAGAAAGCGACTTTGTTTTATACTATGTAGCTATTAATAAAGTAGTTTGTATAGATTAAGACGTTCTTTAATAATTTCCTTATTTTAAAAATACTAAAGTGTTTTAGTAATAGCCACTAAATAACTTTTGCTGTATTTACTCAGGTTTTTAGTAGACAATTACTGTTAAATTGTTAAAGAACGCATTCCAAATTCCAATTATAATCATTAGACATAATTTGTGCTATTTTTAAGTTATTAAGATAACTTGTACTTCGATTTTTCCAGCCACCTCTCCCACCGCCAACATGGACTGAACCTCTTGAAGCAGTTCAAAACACAATAATAAAATGTCCTCAAGGAATGCCTCGAATGGATATAAGTAATGTTGGAACACGACGTATCGTTATGCAGGAAGACTGTCTGATAGCCAATGTGTATGTACCTGAAACAGAGGAAACAAATCTTCCTGTAGTTGTATATGTCCACGGAGGAGCATATCAACTTGGCTCTGGTACAGACATGACACCTTTCAATATGGTAAAGAGTAAAAAAATTATCGCTGTGAACTTTAACTACCGTCTTGGTGCACACGGATTACTTTGCCTTGGTACAAAGGGTATACCAGGAAATGCTGGTATGAAAGATCAAGTAGCATTACTTCGTTGGGTGCAAAAGAATATTGCACACTTTGGTGGTAATCCGAATGACGTTACAATTGATGGATGGAGTGCAGGTGCTTCATCAGTGGATTTAATTATGCTGTCGAAAAGTGCCAGTGGATTATTCCATAAAGTGATACCTGAAAGTGGTTCTAACACTGCTTCATTTAGTGTTCAAATTGATCCGCTACAAAATGCTAAGAATGTGGCAAAGGAATTAAATTTCAATAACGTAGATGATTTGAATGCCTTAGAGGATTTTTTTCAGAATGTGCCTATCTCTGCACTTTGGTCTGTAAATGTTATGCAAAGTAAGAATAGTTCTGTAGTGTTTAGCCCATGTATTGAAAGGGATTTAGGAGAGGAAATGTTTCTTGATGAGCATCCAGTAAATATACTAAAAAGCGGCAATTATCCAAAAGTGCCTATGTTATATGGGATATGCGAACATGAAGGTATTTTTCGAACGGGCTTCTTTAACATGTGGAAAGATCCAATGAACGAAAGGTTTTCAGATTTTTTCCCAGAAGATTTACAATTTTCATCAGACGATGAAAGGGAAGAGGTGACTAGAAAAGTTAAACAATACTACTTTGGTGATGAACCTGTAAGTGAAAAAACTATATTAGCTTATGTAGATTATTTCACGGATGTCATGTTTGGGTATGGAACAGCAAAAGCTGTTCAGTTGCAAGTGGAAGCCGGTAATGATAAAATTTACTTATATGAATATGGTTATGCCGACGAAAGACAAGATTATATTATTCACACAAATGTTCGAGGGGCCACTCACACGGCCCAGACAGCAGCGGTAATGGATGAAGCTGACGAAGGAAATCTCGCTGAACAGTATCAAAAAATGAAGACAATGATGAGAGAAATGTGGTTAAACTTTATTACTACTGGGTAAGAAATTTAAATATTATTAAACAATTCAAAGCAAAGCACTATTATATCATAGGTCTCCTCACTTCATTTTACTAGAAAATAGTTCGAGCAAAGACCTACCACGTTGCTCCAATGTGGATTGGTAAGTTACACATATTTTCTGTCTCAACTCTCTAAAGACATGAAGGTTTTCTCACGATGTTTTCTTCACCGAAAAGCGTTCGATAAATTACATATGTCAATTAAACACATAAGTTTTAACAGAAAAACTCATTGGATCTGCCGTTTCAATTCGTGACCCTATTATACTCATGTTTCAAAAATTTCGAATAAAAAACCAATCATCAAAATTTGGAGCTATTATATTCGTCTTATGATTTTCAATTTTAATAATATTTTAATTATATAATAAAATAATTGTATATTTTGAATATTTTAAAATCGATAGATGGTTTATTTGCGCGTATTAAAAGTAAAAGTGTTAATGAGGGTGATTTTTTTTAATTACTATTTTTTTGTTCTCAGTAAACCAATTCCCGATGAATCTTCGTATCCAGCGTGGCCACCAGTGGGTGCTAACCGATCACCTTATATGTACTTGAACACCGCTCTTGAGTTAAGAAATTCGTTCCTCGGCGATCGTGCTCGCTTCTGGGATGATATTTACAGCAAATACTTCAGAATGCCAATACCTCCAACAAGTTGAAACCTACAAATTGAAACCATATAGAAACTTCGCAACTATAACTATGACTTTATTAAATATTTGAACAATTTATTATTGAAGTTTTATTTCTGTAGATTACTATGACACAGGTTTGCTAGCTATTTTTCACTTTATTACAGCTATATCTTTGTATTTCAATTTTATTTCTTTCATAATATGATAAGAATGAAACCTACTGCTGACTTTTCAATTCCTGACAAGACCTACCCTTGAATTTGATGACTGTTATGTAACTTTAAAGTATAGTTTTGACAATATTATTTCAATTTACAAAAACCTAAATACATGTTCCCTCTCAGGTTATACAAGCCTTTAAATATATTTAAGGTTAAATTTATTGATGCGTTGATTGAATTTATCTCTCATATCAATAACATATGGATAACAACCATACTTTTATCGTACTTGAAACATTTTATAAAAGGCGGTATCCTCTTCAACGTTTATCTAAAGATTTATCTCATCAGATGCTAATCTTATTTCTTGATTTGTAAATTTAATTTTGCATTGTTTCTGATTATTGTTTTTCATTACTGATATAAGAATTGTAAATTGGATGTGTTGTGTTCTCTTATAATTGGGGTTACACTAATTTATTCAGCCATATTTTTTTTGTATGTACTTACGGCACAACATATTATAAACATGTCACATGATTTGGCTAGGTATTTTAGGATCGGCCGCCTGCCTGACGTTAACTTACCTTACCTATACGTCAACTTACCTTACCTCGTTAAGAAAGATTGTGGTCTATTCTACTCAGCTGGATACCACACGGCGAGTCAACTTACCTTAGTCCCCATTTACGTCACCTCGGTAAGAAATAAGTTTGGTCTATTCTACTCAGCCGGAAACCACTAGGTATTAAAATATTATATAGTGAGAAATTCTCTTGAAAAAAAACCGGTAGAGGAAGAGGAAACTTTGGACCAAAACACTCGGCATCAATTAAAAGTATCAAATTTCGGTATTGTGGTGTTATTTTTGTAAGAATATAGTGATTGTTTGGTCGTCAAAAGTGACTTGACGAGAAGCATTTCGTCATTTCACTTTTGACGAGAGCAAGTCAAATTCCATTCTGAACTAGCCCTCCCTTATATATCTCCGTAGCTCCGTGGACCTTTCTAAGGTTGGCCTTCTAAGTACTGCTCTTCCATTAAGCATCATTGTTATTGCTTCTGCACGCATCATGGACGTTAGAGTTGGGGTTTCCAGTAATTGTAATTTCACAATATTAATCACGAATATAACAATAACGAGAACATAACGTTAAAATTTACGACACAATATTTTGTGTTGGTTATTTATTAACGCGGCTTTATGATTAAATAACATTATTTTTTTAATAAAATCCACGACGCATAATGTCTCCATTCATATAAATTATAACGATATCTATTCTAATGTTGTAACTTTTCGTCCATTCGAAGCCGTTCAAGTTTTACGTAATAAGTTCATATTAAAGTCACATTTCTCGGAGTAAGATGAAGTCATACGTATATTCGTCTTTGGTCGAGAATATTTTTAAATCCGGGATTTCAATGAAACGAATTTTAAAAAAACGTAATTTTAATGCCGAATAAACACATATTTATATAAAAAAAAACTTATGCCTGTCCCTAGTTGCCGAACCTGATTAGGATATAAAAGTAATGCTATGATAAAGAATCTACGAAAAATTTATTAATGTGAGCGGATTATGGCAAATAATATTATCACTACATTTGTATTTTGGAACAAAATAAGGCCTAATTCTATAAATTACTGTTGAGTATTTTGTGTGGCTATCAAAGTCACACAGTTAAGTGCTATTATATAAATATTTCTAACTAGAAGTATACATATTTTTTTATTTACAACTTACACGCTAGGACTATACAAATCATGCCCACGTGGAATGGTCCCAAGAATGTTGGCAGCGTTTCCGCGCTGAATCGCTAAGCTGATTCTTTGTGCGAAAAAGGTGCCAGCCCTCGTGTCATCTGAAAAGGCAATTCATCGTGTTAAAACGGATAAAAAAATTGCGCTTTGACTCCATGGCCCTAGGGTCTCAACTGCAAACGGCACAAATATATAATTCTCGATGAGAGATCCATACTTCTGCCGTTTGCCGGATTCGGTCGTTTCCGCCGCAGCTCCAGGTCTTGACGCTGTTTCCGTGATATGGGACGAGGCTAACTTATCAACGCATGTTGCGTTCCACATTAGGGCCCGTCTCCGTTCCCAAGAAGTCTCATCTCCGTTCCAGCGTCAAGCCATCTTGTCTCTTTCTATAAATCCGACTTATCCCCATAAACTCAAGAAGAACGGGAATGTCGATGGTGGCAAGAGCTCTTTTGATGGTATGGTAAGAAGTACACTATATTTATATGATACTGAAAATTAATTTCGCCTAAGTACTTTCCGGATACTGACGCCCCTCGGGGGAAGATTATCTTCTAAAGTTATTATCGTCAACTTATCCCTTCCGTCGCTTTGAAGCACTTAATTTAATTAATCTTGCCAGTATCTTTAATTATCTTTTATCAGTAAATTTAAGGACACAATTGTTCTACAAAGTACTGTTGTGTTTGATTAGAGGCTTAGAAATATGGCACAAATGAAATCCTCTGGTCATCTTGCTATTTTTGGCCATAGATTAACTTGCTTTATTGGTCTTAATTAATAAAACCTATTAACCAACAATATATTAATCAAGAACCTAACCTAACTGCATATTTTAGTTTCATCCCCTTCGCTACACAATTAGAAAATTCTAAAACACTTCATTTTTATTTCTGTTGAGTTTTTATTAACCAACTTATATTTATTATTTTAATATGTACGCCTAATCTAGGATTGTAATCTAATAATTTGTCGTTAATGCTTCAATACTTATGCTGATCAAGAATTTGTTCGATGTGGCCTTTAAAATTTAGTTAAGCATACGTTTTGAACTTCTCTTATGCCAGATCTAAAAGATTTAGTTTACTTATTAAGTACATATACTTTTGTGCTTTGTGGGAGTTTCTTTAACCTCCTTGATCGCATTAGCGTAACGCCAATTTGTATGACGCTGAAACAAAGGTTACTAGATGTCGCTATTGTCGCACTAAGTACGTTGTGTTATAGCAAACATATAGTCCTTAATATCGTCACATTTCCTATACTTATACATGGGACATGTAAAATTATATTTCAGATAGGCCGATATATCGTTCTTACATTTTACCCTCCGGCGCAGGAACGATGGGTATTTAAGTTCAATATATGTGTATTCATATTTGTGTATATCATAGCTTGCAAATAGCCGTCTCCAAAATAATCAGCTTTCATTGGAACTAGTGACAGAATATTTAGAAATTTTGAAACCATTTTTTTATTTAAAAGTTATTTTGGTATATAATTCTAGAATCGCGTTTTAACAATTAACAGAGAGCGGTTTAACAATCTTCCAATATTGGTTAAGCTGACTACACTGAAAGGCAGAATTTACTAAGGACGAGGCCTTAGATCGAATATACGAGTGATTCGATTTGTAAAATATACATTGCTTGGTTTACGTGAATTCTATTTAAATATAGAAATTTAAATGTTACACATGGAATGTACAATTTAATTAAATAGTTGTTGACTGGGACTTGTGACAGAAATAACATCAGATCTAAATATACATAAAAGACCATTGTTGTGTTCACCCACACACACCTCACACAAATACGCTGTAATTTAAAAGCTATTTAGGATATTTTATGTTACTTTACGCTATAAATGTAATACATACAATTCTGACACAACTATCCATAACACAACTAGATCTATCCATATTTCTTGTAATGATTTATGAAAATGAAATAAATATTTTTGTATTTACATGTTCTTTCTATTATAACAGTAATTATATTGACACGTGAAGCATAAATTTATCATACACTGAGTTATTTTGAACTTTCTTCAGGGCAAGTTTCAAAATGAAATAATTCTTTATCAAATTGGGTTTTTCAAACATTGTTGAGTTGCCAAATTAAAATGAAGCTAGACTGGTACGGAAAGACGCTCTTAATGAAATGAACGAGCAAGAAACTCGGCGGTCACTCTTTTCAAAAATAAATACATATCATTATCATTAGGATAGTCCTCAACAGTTTAATAATCTTTTACAATAATATATATTATTTGATCAATTTATTACCAGCAATGTAAATGCAACAAACGATAAAACAATAGCGAGGAGAGAATTTGAAGTTATGGTTAACTCCAGTTTCCAACTTCCAATGGTCCGCAGGTAATTCGGTTTGTACCGCAAACATGGCGACGTCGCAATTCAATTCTAGAATTTCTTGAAGAGAATTACAATGTATCGTTTTACTGGCACATAGTAATAGATTGTAGATGTTATACACTTTAAATTCTTTACAATTTTACCTTGAATAAATGTCTAAAATATATATGATGTGTAATCATACAAATCAAACCACATTAATATTAAAAAGATTTTTTGTACGTCCAAATAAATAAGAAAAAAATTTTCATAATTATATTTAAAGGACTAAATTTTTTATGGTAGTAGGTCCCGAATTTCTCGAATACAGATTCGCTGGAATATGTTACTTTGCTGTATGTATGTGAAGGTGGAATCTTGCAAGTTAAAATTACCCGCCTTCCTGTGTCCGATTGAGCTGAAATTTTACGAACTGATCCAGACCCAATGACAATGCATGTTTATGATAAATATGATCTGCTGCCAGGATTGGCTCTAGACGTGGGATCTTCTCAACGTATAACAGTAGAGATATGAATTTTTGTTAAAATCTTTTGTTATGTTTAACTTATTAAATTGTACACTCCTAATAACTTTACTATAACTTTATATCAGTTGATATGAAAATTTGGCGAAAATTTGGTGTCATCGGTGTCGGGTAGTACATGAGTTCTTAGAAATTCTGCATGTATCAGGTATGAGAATGAATAGTACACTCTACATTTAGCATTACATATATTTTGTTTTATCGCGGATTATAGCAAAATAATATTCTTATTACTTTTGTATTATGGACCTCCGCAAAGTAACGCCTAATTCTATAAATTATAGCAATTTTTTTATTTATTTAAAATATTATTTAGAGAATTTCATACGTCATTAGATTTATTACTATAATTCTATAAATAAAAGCCTAGTTAAAATACATAAAACCTATACCATTATTACTTCATGAATATACTAATATAATCTTTGACCGTCCGTGTTTCAGCCTTATCTCTCCCACAGCCTCCCTACTCTCAGCCTGTCACCCCCTGTCAAATACAGCCCTTAAAATTAATGACGGTTCCGTTTCACCGTGATATTTGAGCGGTCTTTATATTTCATTATAATACCTGTCCTCTTATAATACCTACTTTAATTGAAAATGATAGAATATGGACATTTATACGCAATAGTTGATATATACTGTAAAGGGATATTAAAAGAGGTCACTGGTATTGTGCAGCTGATGGTTAACGAACTCGCCGTGAGGCCAGAAAGCAATTATAGAGTTCCCTATCACCGAGTGTCCTACGAACACAGCCGATGACGTGTTCGGTGTAATGCGCAACAACAAATGGAGGTTTTCATGGCAACGGAAAAACAAGCTATCTTGTGTTATATGAAGTTTGCTTTGGGATATAGTATTAGTTAGTAGTAATCACGAGTGTGGTAATACAAGTTTTATTATAGTTTAGGGTTGAATTCATACGCACTTCTTGCCCTTCTTAAACAATACATATCACATACTCGTAGAACGGTGAGACCAAGTGCCTCTGTCTAGGAGTCATGGGTTGAAGCCCCGGGCAGGCACCAATCAGTTTTTATTTGTTACAATTTGTCCTATTGAGATTTGCAATTTATCAAAGGCTTTTCAGTGAAGAAAAATATCTTGAGGAAACACGCTTATCCATTTAGAATTCCAAAGATATGTGTAACCTATCAATCAGCAATGAAGCAGCGTGATGGGTTAAAGTATTAAACATTCTCTCTAAAACAGTAGAAAAAGGCTTATGCTCAGCTGTGATGTAATAACAGGCCTAGAATGTTGCACGAGCCGCGAGCCGTTATAAACGTTTAATTACTTTATTTTTACTACTCATTTAAATGAAAAAAAAAAATCAATACTGATTAAACAGATTTACATCAATGTGTCAGAATCTAAGATTTAGTTAACGTACCTCAAACCTTCCTGAGGACAGTTTCCGTTATGAGACTTGTAACAGTCTCATCCCTACATTCGAGTTTTAAAAATAAATAATTATTAAAATTTCAATATTTTAGAAAAATCTATAAATATAAAAATAAATGTTTGTTTGTCACGCAGTAATGTTTTTTCGCATCTATAATTGATGCTCTATTCATAAAACATCAAATTCAGAAAAGTATAATTTTCGTCATATTGACCGAATGTCACGTTATCCGCCGTACTACAGTATGGAGAGAGCGGGCGGAGCGTAGAGCGCAGAAGTGATCTGTTAGGTCGCTTATGAAATGTTGTTATAATGATATTGTAGATGTGTACTGGGGCGATACAAGATATTAGTTGAGTTTTAACTCGACTATTTTTAAGAATTAATAATAAATACACATCTAGGCCCGCTCTCGTATAATGGTTCAAGATGCAAAATCGTGTCGATCTTTGGAAAGGCTGTGATTGTGACTTGACCATTAGGAGTGTAGCGATGGTTACATCGCTTAGCTCACCTCGAACGATTAAAGTGTCTGAATGTTACTTGGTAAAGGCAACTTTGCTGAGTAGTGGTTGGCACTCTACCGAACATGCTCTGGCGGGTACTGGTGGGAGACTTGAGGTTTAGGCCGGCAGTGATTTCGGTCATTGCTGTGTGCCTGGCCCAAAAGGCTACACTAGGCTGCATCTTATTAGGGCTGGGTCTAGGCCCGTAGTTGACTTCGGTTGCTGCGGCGTGCCTTTATTCGGCTTTGGTTTGACGCAACCAGAGTTACTTTGGGCGTGTGCCTTTGTGATACGGGTTTGGTTAGGCCGGTGGTGATTTCGGTCGTTGCCGTGTGCCTTGCTCGACCTTTGGACGCATAGGCCGCTTGAAGTAGTGCCGGTACAGTGGTGGCTGAAATGTTATTGTTTGACGAACGGACATCTATACGTTGTTCGTAGTCTCTCAATAGTGACGGTACCACAGCTGAATGTTGCTGGGCGTTGCGGAAGTTAACTTAATGTTGCTGAAGTGATACGCCGCAGCAGTGATGGATCGCTATGGACTCTGTTCATAGTAACGGATGGGTGAGGTGTTCCGTCCTTTTCAGGACGTCCCCTTAGCTTAGTTAATGATACCACGAATGACCATTATAGCATGGCATTATTGCATAAGAGCCGCTGGTCGGGTCTTTGTTAATAAGACTGCGGACTAGCTTTAGACAGTGTGGCCTGCATTTCCCTTATCTTCACATTTACATCTTACGTGGCTTGCCGCGTTAAACATAAATTACCTTTTGTTGTATGAGGTGGCGTGTTGAGCTTGGCGCATACCGTAAGCGAGTGCACTATGTGTGACTCCATTATATGGTATTGGGTGAATAGGGGGTGATTGGCATTCATGTAATGCTCTGCAATACACATCTTCCACTTCGGTGGACACACACTATCCACCTCGGTGGACACACGCCTATATGGTGTATATATTATAACTAATCAAGTTGCTTTGCAACATGTTTGCCATCTCGATGGGTTTCCACTTTGTGGACTTTATACGTATTATACGTATTATACTGTATGTGGTTTTTACCATAGAACGCGCCGTTACGACGTGTGCAGGCGACATGCGCCTTACTGAATATAAGAATTGGTAATTTATTATCAAAGTTTACCAGGCCTTGTGCCTTTGGCTAATGCCATATTTTATAGCTCCGGCTATTTATTATATGGGCTTCGGTCCTCTATTATACACCCAGGCACTCATGCCTAATACGTCAACTGTGGTTTTGTTGACTCCCGACAATAAAGGGTTTATCCCATAATCATACGCCGCAGGCGCACTATAAACAGGTACCCCTTGGGGGGGGGGGCTCATATCCTATGGACGGAGCTCACCGTTGGTAGCGGGTGCGGAGCTACTGACTATCACTCTCTTTTTATATTTTTCCAAATCGGAAGAATATAATAGATGGGAGAGAGATACCACATTGATTAAACTTCTCTGCAGAGTTGTTTAAGGGTTAGGTATTTGGATCGAGTGAGTGATCTTTCTGTTGGCTATAACATATCCTATGAAGTAACATAAGACATTCGCGAGACATTCAACTATCTGAATGTCTCGCATTTTTTTATCAAATTTTATAGTAACCCGTTCATGTATTGACCATATAAGAATCTGTTCGTGTAACGAATATATATCTGTTGGACATATAAAGTCTGTTCATGTAGAGTACATGTAAAATCTGTTCTTGTATTAGATAAATATAAAACCTGTTCGTGAATCGTACACTTATATTTAATAATTTATATTAATTTATGCCTGCTTTACGCCTCTAAACTGATGACAAACAACTGTTTTATATTATAACAAATGATATTTGATAATGAACCTCTCTATTGAGCAAAGCGATACAAACTACGAATGTAGGGTCTGACGGCTCGTTCTATATTAAAGAATATGATATATTGAAATATTATTATAAAACTATAATGTGATTATTATCACATTATTTTATTCTATTTAGGGTTTTATTTGACTCCTTTAGATTGACGGACACATGGCCTCTGACGCTCTAAAAGAATTTGAGTTATTACAAATCACAACGTAGTACGGGTCCTAGCCACTTAGACGAATCACGAGCCAATATATATTAAGAGTGTTAGCGCCTTCGGCGCGGTTTAAAGCTTTTCGCTGCTTGGGTGCGAGCGCTCTAGCGTTGTTTTAATATATTAAATAATATTTTATAGCCGAGTAAAGTGGAGTTAGTTACAGACTTCGTAATATCCGGTAGGGCGGAAATTGAACAGCCTTGAGGTGAAGACGGACCTTTTGAAAAATATTGACGTGTTTCGGTGTAAGTTATAGGTATATAGGTTTGCCAATATGTATAAGGTATACATATGGGAAAACAAGTTAAACTCGTGACATCGCTTGCCTTAAGTTATGTGTCGCTAGCTTATACCCGCAACTTCGTTTGCGTGGATTGTTGTCGCGTGATAGGTTGATAATAGATGGCGCTTTTCAATGTCATCATATTCTTGTAAAAATAACAGGATTTCTATAGCCTGTATGTTATTTCGGTGTATAAGGAATAATTGTGCCAAATTTCATCGACATCGGTTCCGGATTCAAGAAAAAGAGAAGAAGAACCATTATTATATATTATAGATAGAGACATGCTGTCGCTGACTTTTCTGTAGTATTTTTTTGGAAAATTTCTTTTTTATTTTTTGCCGGGTTTATAGGCCTGAATTTTACTAAACTTATACATATTGGCTCTAAAATTAAGCCATGTTTCCGTAACAGAGAGACAGACAGACAAATTTTCGCATTTATATTATTAGCAATTATTTATATTTTCGTTGTAAATAAATGTTAAAAAGTAAATAAATCATTTTATTACCTTTATTTTCTGATGATTTTAGAATGACGGGTTTACACCACACATTAGCACTTATGAGTTTGAAAAAAAAATATGTATTTTAATATTGAGTTTATATTTAACTGTAATTTCCAGTACTAAGATTATTATTTTTCTATTAACAATTATTGATGATTATGAAAATAGTTTCGGTAATAAAAAACTCAGATAAAAGTGTTCACAACATTTTATTGCACCGTGTAACATTTGTATAACGATTTGTTACAACTACACATAAAGATTATTTACAATACATACATCTTATAAAAAAAATTGAAACTTCGTTTTAACGCAAACATTTGACCAAATATTGGCATTCATTTAGCTTGAAGAGTTTTATTCATAATTATACTACTAACCCTTAAGAAGAATTGTGTTTTAACTGATATAATATTAAAAAATCACGTTCCTTATTACAAATTTCCATTAACATTTAAAAACATCGTGCTTTATTTAATTTTATCTAACAAGGAAGCTTATCTGAGTTACAGAAATAATAAAATTGAGTTATTTTATTATGATTTAAATATCGCCTTGTGGTATCCGGCTTAGTAGATTAGACCACTGTCATTTCTAACCAAGATGACGTAAAAGGCGACTTAGGTAAGTTAAGCAGCCGTGTCGTATCCGGCTTAGTAGAATATAACACCCTCATTCCTTACCGAGGTATTGTAAAAGGCAACTAAGCTAAGTTGATCTGCCGTGTGGTATTCGGTTGAGTAGAAATAGACCACCCTCATTTCTTTCAGAGGTGTCATAAAAGGTGACTAAGGTAAGTTGACGCCAGACAGGCGGCCAGTCATAAAATAACTAGTCAAAACATGTTAAAACATGTTTATTACATATGCTGCTGACCCACTTTTAGTGGAATAGGGGCAGAAGAATGATGATGATTATTATTTGATTTAAATAAAAAAAACACACATTTTGGATCAAAGTAAAAGCTCCCTTAAATTCATATCAATAATGTTGTTTTCTTTATAGCGATTACAAACAAACCAACAAATATATTTTTAAATTATTATATTGACTGTTACTGATACTGCCGTCAAAATAAATAACAAAGTGTAATGAGGAAGTTACAAAATAGAATTATCTCTCAAGTGATAATATGTCCGAAGTACTTAAAGAAGAAAACGCGATTAAAAGTAACGTTATAATTACTATATCTAAAAGGGGAAGCACTAGGGTACAGTAAGCACAACACAGAGTTCAATTGACGGTAAATATCATATTTTTACAATTTTTACTACTATGAGATGCCTTCAACATTATAACAACATCAATAACATCGAAACTTATCGCTAAATTTGTCACGGTTGGCTTACGAAATTAATAAAGGACATATTTTTATATATAAAAGAGAAAGTATGTATGTTCCTTATAGACTTCGAAATGGCTGGACCGATTTTTATGTAATTTTCAGACAAACTTTAGATTTACCGAGTGGATTATCCCGGCCATTATACTACCAACGTGAACCCACTTCTAACACAAGCATTTAGCTTAGCTGGAGGGGTTAACAAGTTTACTAGTAATTTGTAACCCAAATGGCTAGTAGTCTTTTAAAATAAAAAAATATTCTGTTAATTTTGGTGGTGATAGGGGAATTTTTTGAACTGTTAGACTGAGACTCAGCAACGCGTAGCCGGACAGCTATATAAAAATTTCACTTATAAATAAATAGGCAGAATCTAAAAATTAATTTAATATATTTTTAGTAGGTTAATTCACTTTTATTATAACAAAGCACTGTATTTTTAATCGAATCATATATATTTCGCGTAATTATAAAAAAATTAGAAAATTTTAGGGGTGGAGCACCTTTATCACTTAGGGTATGAAAAAAAGATAGTAGCCGATTCCCAGACCTACTGAATATGCATATAAAATTTAATAAAAATCGGTCAAGCCATTTCGGAGTACTATGCTAACTAAAATGAAAATTTTATATATAACGTTGCCAAATAATAACTGTTTTTACTGCTTATTACTATAACAATTATTATATACAACTATTAAAAACATTGCGAATTTACATAACATAATAAGTTTTAAGATATCGAGAGATGTTTAATATTTTTGTAGAAACCGGGTGTACTCGCGTCATAAATCGCGTTTGTCCGTAAAGTTTCTTTAAGGAGCGTCTACCCGGATAGACGCACTAGACGGGTAGAGAACGATACTTATGGCGTATATACGACCGGATAAATGCGTATATACAAAAAGTATAACCGGTTTATACATACAAACATATTAATGTTTACAAATATTATAACAATTGTTACCAACCTTTTAAAGTATAAAGGATGATTCGACCATATTGAAATAGAGTTTAAAAACATTTTATAAAACTAAACTATTATCCCAAATTCGAGTGCGATAACTTTTAGGTTTATAACACGTTATTATTAATTAGTTTAATTACTAAATAATGTCTCTCGTCCAATTTATTGTGATTTAGTCCTAATTCGGATTTACCAAGTAGAAAAGTGTAAAAGTACCCTGTTCCAATGTTCTGTTTCTTTTAGCCGTAAACTGTAATAGCAATTTCACAATACCCAAACAACAGACAAAAGTAATAATGAAATTATTTTTCTATAATCCGCGATTAAGATTCCAATTTGCGCTATCCCTAGTATCTCTCACGACTTATAAATGTTATGTTTATTTTTTTTTCTGGAGCGATTACTTGGGTTCGATAATCGCCGATGGCTAACATTTTCTTTAAACAATTTGTTGGTTCTTCAACTCTGGTTGTATATTTGTATTTAAGTACGTATTTTAAATAATATATGTATGTATATATTAACCAGTTGTCTGTCAATCATGTGTCCCATATATTCTTAAAGATTCAACACTGTTGGTTTTTATTTGTTTTTGACAAGGAATAGAAGTTTTAATTGTACCAAATTTCATTAATATCTCTTTAGTGGTATAGCCATGAAAGCATTTATAATATTAGCCAAGTAAATAAGCAACTGAGCGCTTAGTACCATTTACATCGAGGTAAAGTTGTACAGAAACAGAACATCGGTATTTCATAAGTAGATGAAACATTCAAAGCTTTTTTGAAAATATTACTTAATTATTATTATTAGTTAAAAATAATTATATGATTACAAAACACATTCGAATACCATTTTTAAAATCTTATTATTCTAGTATGAGTTCTAAGGCCGGTTATTTGTCTAGTCATTAAACAGATACAAAAGTTATTATATTTCTTTGCTCCTTACACGTCCATAACTAAAAGTTAATAAAAGTTTTTAAAAAGAAAAGCTTTTAACAAAATATCTTGTTCCTACCGTTGAGGAGCCAAATTCCTCGTCTGGAGCTAATCCTGGGAGCAGTGGTTATCATAAACATGCATTGTCTTCGGGACTGGACCAGTATGTAAATTTTATCTCAATCGGACACCGGGAAGAGCGGCAAATGTAACTTGTAAGATTCCACCTTTACATACATACACGGCAAGTTAAATAAAAGCTTTTAATCTTAAGCTTCGATTAAAGAACATATGATGTGGAAACCTGCATATCTCTGGAGCATACCTACAAAATTGTAATCTACAAAACCGCATACCAGCATGGTAGGGCTAAGCTAAAACTCTTTCCTCGTAAAGGAGACAGAAACCCTTTACCCAGCAAGTACTCGTAGTTATAATCCGCTAATTTACTTTTTCGAAAAATTAAATATCTTAAAACCAGAACAAATAACCGCACCTTTGTACAAAAATATTTAATACCCATGTGTGATATGACAAATCTTATTTTAGTTCAAACTTTTAATTTAAAACATTAATTAGTTCAACAAACAACATTTCACAGTTCAAAATTCAGCGAGCAAACTATCTACCAGTGCACCACAAAGTTGTGGTAAATTAGTTAACAGCGTTAAGTTTAATAAGTTTAGTTTGTCTAAACATATAACGATTTTGTATGACACTTCTAATTAAGACTTGTGATGATTTTTATCAGATATCCCTTTTATATCCTATTGAACAGTGATGATTTACAAATGTAAGTGTTCGGAACACAAATTTCAATAATCAAAAGTGTTAAGCAACAGTACAACGATTCTCATGTGACGATCCAGCGCCTGTTGTTGCATCTGGCGGAGGCTCTGTACTCCTTCCACCACCACTCCACTCTAGAGCGTCTATCATTTCCATTAACTCTTTGAACACAGCAATAACCCGCCAATTGTATTTAGCAGAACATTCAACGTAACTGTACTTCCAATGCTTACGAACAACATTAACAATATTGCGCCTCTTCTCTCTGGAATCACCACAAGCACTTTCAGCCATAGCCAATTGCTGCAAACCGCTTGCAGCTGATGGAGTTGTACTGCACAAAAGATCCTGTTTATTACCAACAACTAGAACCGGCACATTCCTCATGTCACGGCTTTCGACCATTTGATCTCTCAGTGTCCGTATGTATTGAAATGTTTCTACATTTGACAGATCGAAGACTAAGATATATGCTGTAGCATTTCTGAGTCCGTAAAATCGATAATGTGCCCATTCATAGTAGGAGTTGATTGGAAAGTAAGGTATTACAGGAACATCAGTAATTTTTACTTCGTATAAGTGCTCGTTGATGATGACTGATGGGTAAAATGTGTGTTTCCGGTCTGTAGGAACGTAATCTTCGGAGAAGTCGCTCCAGACAAATTGCTGTAACAAAAAATGCAGATTAATGATGCGATAAAATTTTGTCTTTATCTATTCTAAAACATAAAAATATCTTGATTAGAATTATTATCAACCAATCGACCCCGCCGTGACGTATCTGGTTGAGTAGAATAGAATACCTTCATATATTACTGAGGTGTTGTAAAAGACGACTAAGGTAAGTTGAGTCGTCGTGTAGTATCCGGCTGAGTAGAATAGACCCCCCTCATTTCTGACTGAGGTGTCGTAAAAGGTGACTAAGGTAAGTTGACCCGCCGTGTTGTATCCGGCTAAGTAGAAAAGACCACTCTCTTTCTTACCGAGGTTTCGTAAAAGGCGTCTAAGGTAAGTTGAAGTCAGGCGGCCGGTCGTAAATAACTAGCCAAAACATGTAACAACATCTTTAAAACATGTTGAGCCAACCCAACTTAGAGTGGGATAAGGCCAGAAGAATGAATGAATCGATTATAATACCATTAATCAGATGCTGTTTACACATTTTTATTTTGGAAACGTTCTACAAAATTAGATTTTATAATAACAACATGTACTACAAAGTCCTTGTATAAGACTTGCTGTAACACTTCAGCCTTTTACGCTTGTTATAAAAGTAAATCAGAAAATTATAACGAGGCAATCACATGGAGTCACGTATCGCAATAATGCATCATAAAACCGAATATAACGTGCCTAAGCGGTACGTGAGGCACTCGACGCATGTCCATAAGCTCGCGTAATATTTGATCCAATGTTGGCATATTGGCTTGTGATAAACGCGAAAGCTATTGTATTAAATAGCACATCATCCCACTGCCTTTATCCTACTCTAAGTGGGGTCGGCACAATATGTTATTAACATGTTGTCACTTGATTTGTCTAGCTATTTTACGAGCGGCCGCCTGCCTGACGTCAACTTACCTTAGGGATCTTTTGCGACACTTCGGTAAAATGGAGGTGGTCTATTCTACTCAGCCCGATAACACACGGCGGGTCAACTTACCTTAGTGATCTTTTGCGACACTTCGGTAAAAAGGAGGTGGTCTATTCTACTCAGCCGGATACCACACGGTGGGTCAACTTACCTTAGTCGGCTTTTTCAACACCTCGGTAAGAAATGAGGGTGGTCTATTTTCAAATTCATGCTCTTTTAACATTTATGTAATCTTCGACAGCGTACGAAATATGAAAATATACGAATGCATATTCAAAATTAGTAATTTTAGACAGTATGTGATCAAAATTTTATTATAAAGCTTATTACAAATTTCAAATCGGATTTAACTTTAAGTTCAGTAAGTAAGCTTCAGTAAGGAAGATGTAATAACAACAGTGAGACCGTACGCTTTTTTTTAAATGGTCTCTTTTTTTTTCTGTTAAAATTTTAAATCGCAAATTGTCACATGCTTATCGGTGAAGGAAAACATCGTGAGGTAACATGCATATTTATAAAGAAACGGAAAGAGGCCTTTTTTATACGGGGGGAAATCTTCAAAAAGAAACCGGAACTCTTGGGGGTGAGATCCGGTTATGTGGGATTTTTGCCCACTAAAACCCCCTCGATGGACAGTCTCCGCAGTAGCAGAGAAGCCCCGGGATCTCTGACAAACTGCACCGGAGTCTCTCTAATGCCGTACACATCGTGCTCTTCAAAATATAGTACGGAACTTGTGTCCGTAACAAGCTCCGTTTTCTCTCGGGGTCGAAAGGAACGGCCACAGCGCCCACTCTGACCGATCGAGACCCCCAGAGGTCCCATTGGCCGGGACTATCAATTAGAGCGGTTCTTCTGAAACGGAAAGAGGCCTATGCGCAGCAATGGGATATGAACAATCCTTTATATTTAGTAAGTTAAAAAATCAGTTTTTTTTTCAATTTAGTGAGTTAAAAAAAGTTTATTAAATTTACTAACTTAAATAAAAGTACAGAACATTTATAAAGGCACACGACAATAAATAAGTGTTTGAATAAGGTGAAGGATGTTTTATTTGTTGTTCGGTAACAAAAGGTAAATTAAAGGGATAAATAGGGGTCCGGAAACCGTAGCTCCTTCCCTCGGGAGAGTGTTGCCTGGGTACGTGTTTCGACTATAAAGTGTCCTAACGACCGAACATGTTTCCGGTATAACTAAGTTTAGCTCTAACATATACAGAAGTTACTTGTTTCGTAATAGACGACGGAATATACCACCTTCCCATACCCTATATCTATACTTATTATAAGAAACAGTCTCCTAAAGCTTTGTGTATGCGATCGATTTCCTCAAAATGTATATTTCGGTTCCGGAACATCCTCCTAGACCAACCTCTTTCTTACCAAGGTGTCGTAAAATGCAACTGAAGTAAGTTGACGTCAGGCAGGCGGCTGCTCGTAAAATATGTAGCCAAAAATGTGACAACATGTTTGTAACATGTGCTGACCCCAGGTTATTAAGAAGCCGTAAAAAGCCTACAAAAAATTGAACACGTTTTAAAGAAAAAAGAAAAATAGAATGTTAAGATATTTAATGTATTGTTTTCTTTTCTCGTTCATGTTAATTCCCCTTCTAATTTTCTATAAGGTCTCCATGGACGTGTATTACGAAATACAAATTCGTACCAAAACAACACACCCTCGGTCCCAAAAGCAATTTACGTTCAACCAAATACATCAACACGTTCCTTAACGCCATTTATATGCATAAAGCCCATCTGAATGTGATATTACTCGAAAATGTACGAGATTATTTGCATACTGAATGCCAACATTTGGTCAAATATTCCAATCAATATGTTTACTCGAGTAGTTAGACGAGATACATACATACATTTGTATTTTAATTTTAGCAATTTAAGTTTTGTGCATAAGATATACAATATTATAAAAAAATGGCGATAATAGACAAAATAGGAACCAACATAAGCTTGTGGCTCCTGCAAAAGCAAACCTGAATGTTCCACTAAGCTTTGGGTGGCGGGGACAGGGTACCGTTTTACACATTTCCCCCATATCCGCCAGCATCAGAATATCATATCTGAACTCTCCCAGAGTGCACCACCTCGGGGTCAGGGCGGAAAATTAGAACATTAGAATTCAAAAACTAAACTAAAGTTGATTGAGAAAAAATATATAAAAGGACTAAATTGATGGACCTATTTAGGGTTAAATTATAATAGGTAGAATATGGATTTCATTAGCAAAAATATGGCTTATTTAAAAATATAACTTGGATCGTTATATCACAAACTTTTATTACTTATTCAATTATTTCTAAGAACTAAGAAAAGTTACCTTTTTCATTTTCATTTTGGGTACTTAATTCTTTCTATACTGCTTTAGTTTTTTTTAGTTTAATACAAATTCCTGTATCGGTATATAGACTTGCTTTATAAGTATATTAATACGTAAAACATAACAGAAGTATTTAAAAGTTGACAAATAGCGTAGATTTATAATTTATCGACATACTAACATTAATTATGTCGTCCAATAAAAATATTATTCGCATACTATATTAGAAGTATATCAATATACTCGTATGAAAATAAGAAAGCTTTTTGTATTAGGTGGCTAAGTTGATAACCCAAAATAGAATAATCGTCATCTTCCTGCCCTTATCCCACTCTAAGTGGGGTCGGCACAACATGTTATAAACATGTCGTCACATGATTTGGCTACGTATTTTACGACCGGCCGCCTGCCTGACATCAACTTACTATAGTCGTATTTTACGACACCTCGGTAAGTAAGAGGGTGGTCTATTCTATTTAACCGGATACCAACTTACCTTAGTCGCCTTTTACGACACCTCGGTAAGAAATGAGGGTGGGCTATTCTACTCAGCCGGACACCACACGGCGGGTCGATTTACCTTAGTCGCCTTTTATGACACCTCGGTAAGAAATGAGGGTGGTACTATTTTATTCCGCCGGATACCGCACGGCGTATTAGGTGGCTAAGTTGATAACCCAAAATAGAATAATGTAACAGAAAATTGAAATTCTAAAAGTAAATTTTCCTTACCCTGTAGGTACTTCAATTTAATTAATCTTTTCTAATTTCGAAATTTCATAATCGGGTAAGCCCGAAAGCGTAAAATTATTGTTCGTATATTTTTGCTGCTCTGATGTACAAATTTACTTTTATTAGATTGATTAATAGACGGGATAGCTTCGGTTAAAATTTGGTTTTCTGAGGTATTAAATAACACAGAAAAAATTATTTAACGTAAAATATTGACGACACACTGGATATTTGAATAGTAGTCATGTGGTATTGGCCTAGCGGTGCGACCGTGTGAATCTCTAGAGACAATCATGGGTTCAAACCCGGGCAGACACCAATGAGTTTTTCTATTAAAACTTATGTGTCTAATTGATAATTGCAATTTATCACACGCTTTTCGGTGACGGAAAACATCGTAAGGAAACCTGTATATCTCTAGAAAATTCTAGGGATATGTGTAACCTACCAATCCGCATTGGAGCAGCGTGGTAGGTCTTAGCTCCAACCCTTCTCTCCAAAAAATGGAGAGAAGAGGCCTATGCCCAGCAGTGGGATAGTAACAGGCTGTTACTTACTTACTACTTACATGTGGTATTCGGCTGAGTAATAGAAGCTGGTTTAGAATGTTGCTCTGACCGAGTAGAACCAGAATGAAACTCGGCGGTCAATCTTTTAAACATTTTCTATTTTACATTATTAAACCGCAGTCTTGTATGAAGCTGACGCCGTGTGGTATCCGGCTGAATAGAATAGTGCCACCCTCATTTCTTACCGAGGTGTCGTAAAAGGCGACTAAGGTAAGTTGACCCACCGTGTGGTATCCGGTATAGTAGAATAGACCACCCTCTTTCTTACCGAGGTGTCGTAAAATACGACAGGGGTAAGTTGACGTCAGGCAGGCGACCGGTCGTAAAAACGCAGCCAAATCATGTAACAGCATGTTTATAACATTGTGCCGACCCCACTTAGAGTGGGATAAGGGCAGGAAGATGATGATGAGTCTTGTATGAAGCTGAAGGGATTTCCAAATAAATACTTTTTTTTCATCCAAATAATCTTCAATTTTGTAATATACTTTACGTATAAGCATATCTCGATATACCGTAAAAAACGCGACAAAATATAATTAGATGGGCGCATAAGTTCTTATACACACCTCATAGATGCCTGTCATAGATGGGGATGCCCGTCAGTGCGTTCTTTATAATCAGACGCTTCACTGATTTTCAATATTTGTTACCTGAATAATGCTTGTTTTTCCCACAGCAGGCGCTCCAAGGAGAACAACCTTGATGAGATCCAGACTATCCGGACTGGGTTCTACGCTTGGAGCTCCACCAACAGTCAGGTTGCCGACACCACCTCGCTCCAAGTAATCCAGGTCCAATTCTGTAGACAAAAAATAAAGTATACACATTTTATTACAAATATCCTAATTCTTACCTTCCTAGCGCTATATTCTTATTTTACAAAAAACTATTCGATTTTCAAAATGTAGTTTCAATTTTTCACCGTCACCATCGTTCTCAAGTTTAAGTTTAAAGTTTGTATTAAGAATGTTATTTCTAATTCTTAATTCAAACCTTAACGACATTCGATTTTCAAACTATTTTTGTAATGTTTCAATTTTATCTTACGTTCAGTAATCGTTGTATTTTAGAAATATTAGGAAACCAAAGCCAAGCCAAAACTACAACTACATACAGCTATCGTATTACAATTGCATATTGTTTCCACGATTCAAAATAAATGCAATCAGCGCTAGAGAATCGGCCAATATTCCGTATCTGTTTGGTATACGGCATATTTAGCGTGTTCTTTCAAATTTAATGTATCTAAAAATATATCGACAAAAAACCTGTAAAAATAAAAAAAAAATTGCTTTCACGTTAAAGCTAAAATTAAAAAGAGCCGAATTTTATCTTAAATCCTAATAATACGAGAATTATAAATGTGAAAGTTTGTGAGTATTGCATGGCTGTTACTCTTTCACGGTAAATCCGCTGAACCAATATCGATGAAATTTGGTACAATTATTCCTTATATACCGGAATAACATATAGAAATCCTGTTAATTCTACAGAAATAGTATGACATTGAAAAGCGCATCTGTTATCGACCTATCACACGACAACAGTCCACGCGAACGAAGTCGCAGGTAAAAGCTAGTATAACAAATGTTGTTTATATAGTTATTGAATATTAATGATGAAATGGCAGAACCTATTTACTTGTTAGTGATTACAGAATTATTCCACTAGAACACAGATTGTATGTCAAGTCACACGATGCAGTTTGTTTAGGCTGACCACTAATTAACCCAGTTTGTAGTTGTCTTGGCAACTATTGTACTGCAGATAATGTTTATACATTTTTCACTTCTTCTATTTAAAATAATTTCAATTCTAAATATAAAAATATAGTAACGGCCTACTATCTTACACTTGGATAAAGATCGTCTTATCCTGGGGAGAAGAGCTAAAGCATACCCGACTGTGAATACATGTATACTGAAATGTGAATTGTGTGGGGTTATTGATATTTCAGAATATCTTCAGAAATATTTAGATTTTCTCATGATGTTTCCTTTAACCAGAAAGCGCGTGCTAAATTGTACACCTTGTTTAGGCATATAAGTTTCTATAGAAAATTAGGGCCGGTCAGGGGTTTGAACCTTTATTGGACGCTCACCTGAAAAGGTCCCCAAACCGGTCGATGCATCTGGTGCTTCTGATGTATTGATTAGCGGAGGAAGCGGCACTTTTAGAGAGGCCTCGACCCAGAGGTGGCGCTTTCGGGTCAGAGTTGCTGCTTGCGAGGTTGGGGGTAATGTGTTCAACGGTACCCTGACCTTGCCCACAGCAGCGTGTTGGTGCACTCATGTTTTTAATCGGCACGAATCTGACACACTGACAAACTGTCTTGTGCTATTGAGATATACGAAAACAATGAATATCCAAATATTCCCTTTAATAGGTTCACAGGGCACTATCGGAGAGTTTACAACTATCTTTCAAGGATTGCTCACTATATTCCACCTTTAAAAACATTTAGTATGATCCCTAATATTCGAACTATACTCGTACGTCTCGCCTAATGCCATTTTAGCATCGGTACATTTTAGATATTGCAATTAACTTTAGGCTATCTACAGATCTCCGAGAAATAGTATTTTCCGTTGCGAAACGACCAACACTTCCTTTTGAGGCTTATAGTTTGCCAAATATGACTAAAGACCAAATTTCATATCCATATGTCATCACTTACAAACGCCGTGTGGTATCCAGCTAAATAGAATAGTACCACCCTCATTTCTTACCGAGGTGTCGTAAAAGGCGACTAAGGTAAGACGACCCGTCGTGTGGTATCCGGCTGAGTGGAATAGACCAACCTCATTTCTTACCGAGGTGTCGTAAAAGGCGAGTAAGGTGAGTTGACGTCAGGCAGGCGGCCGGTCGTAAAAACGCAGCCAAATCATGTAACAGCATGTTTATAAAATGTTGTGCCGATCCCACTTAAAGTGGGATAAGGGCAGGAGGATGATAATGTCATCACTTACAACCCGCATAATTCGAATTCTTTGTTCTTCAAACACTTTGGTTGAAAAAATTGATATAGCTAAGTCTCTCATATTGACATTATTCGTTTCGATGACGTCATTACCTTCACATCTTATACCTTTGATGTAATTCACAGAGTACTTCATAAAAACATTAAACAGAGAAACATCTAAAAGCTAGTATGACCAGTACACTAAAAAGCACTCAGCGGAGTTGTTATCGGTAATTAGATTGTTAACATTATGGCTAAGAGGATACACGAGATTCCATTACAGTTAATGCCTCATGAACATACAGACTAATATGAGATCCAAACTGTATTTAGAATTAAAGCAAAAACTCTGAAGCATAATTTTGTACATAATTATATGGAACCTTATTTCACTCAGTTTTTAGTTTTGATTATTACAGACTCAACAGATTTGGGCTAAAAGCTAGCACTCCCTTAAGAAAATATGGATGCAAAAGTAATGAAAATAATTTCATTACTTTTGTATTATAGACCTCCGCAAAGTAACGGCCTATTATATAAATTATTTGAAAACATAGATGTTGTGAAAATATAATATCTAAAAAATTTTGTAAATCCTTTAAAGACCAAAAAGAAAGTATTAGTGGTACTCATAGATTAAGCTTTTTAAACCAAAATCCATCCATCCATCCATCCATCAGCCTTTCGCAGTCCACTGCTGGACATAGGCCTCCACATGTCTGCGCCAGACATCCCGGTTCTCCGCAATGCGCATCCACCTGGCCCCGACAACCTTCCGGATATCGTCGGTCCAGCGAGACGGTGGGCGCCCTACACTGCGTTTGCCCAGACGCGGTCTCCACTCCAGGACTCTTTTGCTCCAACGGCCATCAGTCCTGCGACAGACGTGACCGGCCCACTGCCACTTCAGCTTGCATATGCTGCTAGCTATGTCGGTTACTCTGGTTCTCTCGCGGATAATCTCATTCCTGATTTTATCCTTGAGAGACACTCCGAGCATAGCTCGCTCCATGGCACGCTGAGCGACTTTAAACTTGTGGACTAGTCCCGCCGTCAGTGTCCACGTCTCGGCGCCATAAGTTAACACAGGTAGGACGCATTGGTTAAACAAAAATATAAAACTGAAATGCTCTGTTTAAAACTTACATGATATTACTTCACTAAGATAACTAATCCTTTGTAAGTGTGTAGCTAAGGTATAACGCAAACGAATAAACGTTCATGCAAAATGCTCCTTAGTTAATAAATCCCATATATTATCAACTGGAGACAGTAATTATTATTTAAAAAGAAGAGGACATGCTATTAACATCAAACGTACAATTGAATTGTCCCAATTCACGTCCATTATCCAAAGAAAATCAGTTTTCACAGAGAATATAATTTAATTTGTGTTTCCAAGATTTAATTTGGATCAGAAAATTCGCGGTAAGTCATTTAAATTGTCAATATTTGGCATAATAGGGAGTGGCCATCCATTTCTTTGTTTCAAACGAAAAGAAACCACATTTCTTTCATTAATTCTATAAATAATTTCATTTTATATTTCGGTCACATTCAAGTTTTTGAAGATTAATTAAACGTACAAATAATTGTTTTACAAAAACTTTTCTAATAATGTTCGGCGAACTTGAATTATGTTATGAGAATTCATAAACTTCATCTCATTTTATCTACTAATTTATTAAAAGTAAGAACTTTATTGTTCATAAAGATTTATTTTTCTTTTTGATAACGATGTCTTCAAGTAAAATCTTATTTTTTCTCCTGCCCTTATCCCACTCTTATTGGGATCGGCACATGTTTATCTTTTCCTTTCTCTCCTACAACACATAATGGCCGCATAATGCGTATTAATAAGTATCAGATCCTAAAACTCATTATGCAAGGGAAGATCTAGGAGAGATAAAAACCCGGCAGAAGAAGAATATCCTGGCTTAAAAATTTGAAACAGCGGTACAGCAAGAGTTCCCCGTTCACAATTTTGGACTGCAGCTTCCAAAGTACAAATAGTCATGATGGTGGCCAACATTCTATAGGAGATGGTACGGGACGAAGAAGATTCTCTTCTATCACTCGTCAACTCTGGCGTTACTCCTTTTATACGCATGTCATACTTCAAACAATCCAACCATCTCTTTTTAGGCCTCCCTCTAGTCACATATCCATCCACATTCATATTTAACACTCGTTTTGTCACATGATTTCATCCCTCCTCATTACATATCCTTACCACCCTAATCTTGCACCTCTCGTCTTTTCTATAATGTGCGCAACTTTCAGATTTCCCCTTACATACTCATTTCATATTTTATATAATCTTGTCATACCACACACCCAACTTAACATTCTCATCTCATTTGCATGCACTATTCTTTCATCTGTCTTTTTCATGGATCTCTGATCCATACAATACGGCAGGTTTTATGACCGGTTTATAAATTTTATTCCTTAACTTTATGTGGCATTCGGGGATCATATATTTAAGTGAAATCTTCATAATAAATAAAGAATTTATTTAAGGACTTGCAATTTTACGGTACATAATTCAAATAATTGCTTTAAAGTGTTGATCTTCCAGGCGGCCGAGAGAAAATAGTTAAGGCGTGTTCACTTAAAACCGATAATTAAGATCCTTAGTCTACTGCAGAACTTAATTATCTTCATAAATTGAGGCGAGCAGTATAAGCTTCTTATATTGAAATCTACCTATATCTGAAGAAAAACATTCTTTCCCCTAATTAATATAATTAGTGGAAAAAGAATTATCAGGCACAGAAAAATCTAGAACTCGGTAGACTTTCTTCTTTTTGTTCTTAATCTTTGAATAAAATGTTCTCTCACAAACTCTAGAAGTTATAACTGTTTGTTGTAACCTCTAGAACTTTATTGGCTTAGGTGGATAATCATCTATACTAATATATAAAGCTGAAGAGTTTGTTTGAACAATCTCTGGAACTACTGGAACGATTTGAAAAATTCTTTGACTGTAAGATAGTCCATTTATCGAGAAAGGCTATAGACTATATAAACTCACGCTAAGATGAATAGTAGAGGAGCAGCAAAAAAAAAATTACGAGAATGGCAAAATTTAAAGCTTTTATTACGTATGAGTAAACAGTAAAACTTATTCAAAAATCATGTATTACAAAATTGTTCCTCTCTAAAAGTTCTAAATAAATATCCGCAAGAGCATATGTCTAGCTTTTAAGGTTAGCCCACTTTAACCATTTTTTTTGTAATCAAAATACTTTAATCTTTCCACGCGGGCGGAGCCGCTGGCGATTGCTAGTCAGACATATAATAGAATCAACAACACTTTAGGAAGAGTCAAAAGCTTGATCTTAAGGTTATTTTCGAGTTCTATAATTCATTTTTTTTGTTTTTGTTGTTATAATAATTTCAATTCTGATTTCAATTTAGGCTTGGCATTTATAAGGATAATAAAAGTATGCGTGGCAGAATTTTATATCCCTCAATCATTTCTTTTGTAGTTTCCCTTCCTTTGACGAGTTCCTTAAGGAATTTTGATTAATATTTCGTTCGGAGAACACCGAGATTTTTTTATCACAGTATTATTACAGTACAGGGAATCAATTCGTATTTTTTTTTGGTATGCCTAAGTCATTGTTAATTAACACGTTAAAGTTATATGTCCTCTAAGTTAGCTTAACTATGTAACCTAAATAAAGCCCTACTTGTCACAGGATTAAATGGTTTTCTGCAATTATAACTTAAACAACTTTATCCAAATTCAAAATATTCTTTATTCAAATAAACTTGTAAACAAGTGCTTTTGAATCGTCAACTCTACTGCTGGTTCGGAAAGCTGTTCCTACCGAGAAGAGCCAGCAAGAAACTCGGCGGTTGCTCTTTTAAAAAAATATAATTCTTAATATTATTTACATTAAGTCGTTACTGTCTTGTACAGGTTCAAAGAGAGCTATATCCACACATTCTTATCTTCCAAATAATCCTCAAGAGTATAGTAGGCTTTCTGTATCAGCCTCTTTTTAACAGTGTTTTTAAACTGCTGTAATGTATGCTGTATCTATGTGTTTCTATACTTCTTATAAAACAAAAGCTGTCTGTCTGAATGTGATCGATTTTCTCAAAATCGAATGCATGGATTTTATTCGGTTTTTACTAAACTATGGTGCAAAATAGATATAGAATATTCTTTTTCATTCTTGTTTCTAAGGCTTATCAATTAGCCGACATGTTTTCCGAGATGATATATCCCATGTATCAAATATCCCACTGAAATATTATTGTTATTTCCCTCTAAGTATCAACATGACATGCTATTCATTAAGCTTGAAACAAGAAACTATTTTTTCTTGCCAATCCCAATTTATATACGGTATATGTGTTTGATATTAATAAGTTCACTTAATTAATCAAATACCGCCGTGTGGTATCCGGTTGAGTAGAATAGATTACCCTTATTTCTTACCGAGGTGTCGTAAAAGGCGAGTAAGGTAAGTCGACCAGCCGTGTGGTATCTGGTTGAGTAGAATGGATTACCCTCATTTCTTACCGAGGTGTCGTAAAAGACGAGTAAGGTAAGTCGACCAGTCGTGTGGTATCCGGTTGAGTAGAACAGACAACCGTCATTTCTTACCGAGGTGTCGTAACATGCGTTGTAAGTTGACCCGCCCGAGTGGTATCGGACTAAGTAAAATAGAACACCTTCATTACTTACCGCGGTGTCGCAAATGGCGATTAAGGTAAGTTGACATCAGGCAGGCGGCCAGTCGTAGAATATTTAGCCAAATCGTGTGACAGCATGTTTAAAACATGTTTTGCCAACCCCACTTAGAGTGGTATAAGGACAAGAGAACGATGACGACTTTTATGTAAAAAAAATACACGGAAAATGGAAAATGACAATAAAGGGAAAGCTTCGTCAATTTAATTTAAAAAAACATTTATTTAACCCTATAGCTTTTCCCCTATCCCTCTAAAAAGATATTCGTATTAGGCCTAAGGGTATTAACACGCCTAAGTCTGCTAAAGTACACATTGGACCTAAGACTTACCCAATATTTTGTTTTGCTTAGTACAATTTCCTCGGACATTATTCTCCTCATCATTTCCCTGTTTTGAAGTATTATCCAATCTATTCATTTCAGTCAATCACTCGAAATTACTCTCCACACGTATTTAATAACAAACATAGCGCGCATTTCAGGTAGAAGATTTAGAAACCTTATAGCGTATTTATAGCACTTTCCTATTGAAAATCGTAATTTTCAATAAAAACCAAGTAAAATAAAATATCCCTTTGACCTAAATATTTTAAAATCCACAAATAATAAATCACTTATCAGTTTCATTGAAATCACAAAACAGTATAAATATTCGTCCAAAAACAATGGTCAATTCAATTCTTTGTCATTTTAATATTTGGTACTTGAATAAAACTTAATTATTCCATTTTATTTAAATCATTTTATGCAGTAGCTTTTATACATTAAATTTCAAATTTCGAACCTTTATTTATTAAGACGTAACTTAACAACGTTAGTAAACAAATTATGATGGTCCTTTTCAAATCAATCGTAATTTTGGCGGCAAAATTGCATAGCAAGAACACGACCGTTCTACGAGAGGAGAACTCATCTACTACCGGATTCGGTGCTCACGTTAAATTGGACATCTCACCGTGAGTGCTTACAGTATTATACATCTTATACTGTAAGGTAAAAGGTCGAACAAAAACATATTCGTAAGGGGCGTGATCTTGTATTTCATGCAGTTTCATTAAAATAGGGAATCCGATATTTACAGGCGCTGGATTTATGCTTTCGTAGATATATCGTTGGTTTAAACTAGTTATTATATATAGGAAGCCAGCCGAAATTGAGACATCTATACTATATTCCTCCCACCAAAAACAAATCTCTAAGGATGGATTTTTTTAAAAATGAATAGTCCACTGGGCGTATGCCATGCACGCCCATATAAAATCACTTGACCAGCAGCTAAATGCCTAGACGAGGCAGATTGCAAGGTTTATGGGAAATAAAAAAAAAATCTATACTATAATATAAAGCTGAAGATTTCTTCAGAAAGGACGAACTTCGAAAGGACGAACTTCGAAAGGACGATTTTCTTGCCCTTATCCCACTCTAAGTGGGGTCGGCACATGTTATAAACATGTTGTAACATGATTTGGGTAAGTATTTTACGACCAGTCGCCTGCCTAACGTCAACTTACCTTAGTCGCTTTTAAGGATAACAAATGAGAAGAAATGAGGGTGGTCTATTCTACTCTGCTGCATACCACATGGGGGGTCAACTTACTTTAGTCGCCTTTTAAGATACCTCGGTAAGAAATTAAGGTGATCTTTTCTATACAGCCGGATACCACACGGCGGTTTAGTTTTGAATACATACTAAGGTGATTCATTAAGATTTATTATGGGAAAGTAAACAAATTTAATTGCATTCAACTGCATTACTTATCAAAAAATAAATATTATTGAATGAATTATTTTTCTATAATCCACGTTTATAATTTAATTTAATTATTTTATCAACATAACCTTACGTATAGTTAACTTTAAACAAATCGTTTAAAAAACAAAAGAGTATGCACAATGCTATGCTAATGACGTTCAATTAATCTTAATGGTCTCTGAAAAATGTAAAAGAGGAAATGGCGGAAAATGAACATCAGGAAACGCTTTGTGCGCTAATGGTTTCAACGATTTTCAATATATTTAAACACTAGCTTTTAACCGCAACTTCGTTCGCGTGGAAAGTAATCCTGGAATAAACAGTAGTTTCAGATACTTTCCAACCTTGCTTAAAAACGCTTATTATTTAAAATTTCATACAAAACTACTAGTACATGGTCCCCTTACCTTACTAGTGCCCTTGCCTTAATTAAGTAACCCGTATGACTTACTTGAATTATATATTAGAATATAATATCTGGGTGACCGAGCCTTGCTCGGTAATTTTTTTCAAAATAAAAAAAAGAAATTTTCAAAAAAAAATAAAAAAATAAAAGGGTATGTGGGGCTTAATCCCTAGGATAATTTTCAATTCTCGCGACCACCCGTTCCCCGAATAAGCTACGCTGACTTGAATAAAACCTAGGTAGATAAGTATATTAAATGAAACTTCCGAATCAATGGTAGCTTCTTTATAACATTTGACGATTCAAAAGTACTGTAAACAGTCCACTTGAATAAAGACTACTTGAATTTGAATTTAATTATATTTCTATATATAAATTTACTAGTTTTTGCCTACGGTTTTCACTCTGTTTGAAGTCCATGTTGTCTTCAGTGCGAAGATAAAGACATTTCTCTATCAATAACCAATTAATTGAACTGGTTATTGATAAAGAAATGTCTTTATACCAAACTATATTTATACCAAAAATCAGACGAAATGTCAGGATCAATAGCGCAGACTTGAAGAAAAAGAAAATGCCACATTTGTACATTTTTTTTATTAATAATGTGTTTCTAACGTTTTTTAATGACCATAAAGAATAAAAATAAAGGAACTTTTATTTATAATATTAATAAGTATGAATCATCAAAATTATTAACGTTCTATCGGAGCAAAAACAACAAAATAACAGAAGAAATTTTGATATTTTGGTATTTGACACTGTAAAAAACAATATTGTTTTATTAAAAAATATATTGTTTACGCTCAGTATTCTGTATAAAGTTGGTAATTACTAAAATTAAACGCCGCTGTAAACTTTAGGCAACACAATTTTGTAATGAGCCAAGTTCCCAATCAGAACTTTAAGCTTTCCCAATTTGCCAATATCAGAAGTTTAACTAATTACCAAAGTACGCGTATATAAGTGTATAAACTTATTCCAATTATTATATATTCTCACGATGAATCCAAGGTTATTTGTGAAGCGCTCGTTAATTATCCCTTTTTATTGCGATAATAAGATAAAAATAGATCCCTTAAAATGTCTGCCCTCTGTCTGTATGGAATTGATTTTCTTAAAAACGACTATAGCAAGTTTTGTATGTGTTCGACCAAAAATATTCTAGAAATTCTTGCGAAAAGTTAAGGTTTATAATACATTATGTAAATTGTGGTTTTGGTTGCGTTATGGTAATTGGTTGCACGCTTGTAAAAAAACTCGACTGCTGAAAGCACGTCGCTACAAATTCAAATTCAAAATATTCTTTATTCAGATAAACTTGTAAACAAGTGCAGTTCATTGATTTTCATTTCTCAATTATTTACGCCTATTGTTACTTCTCTTTTTTATTTGTTTGCTTGATGCACCTATTTAAATTTTCCGTTGGCACCTTAAGGTTGACTGGTAGAGAACGCTTAATTTAGTGTTCCGCCTTTTGTGTTTTAATGTCCTAATAATGCAATAAAGATTTTAAAAAAAGGTTTACTCGTATTCCTTGCGAAAACCAAAAATGGTACACTAAAGTAATGTGCTTCGGATAGAGCGATATTTTCATTCATCGCGGATTATATCAAAATAATATCGTCAGCACTTATGTAGTGTGGATAGGGTATGGTTTATCTCAGATAAACTTAATATTACGTAAACACAACCTAGTATTGTATAAACTATCAAAACTATACATGGCTTCACCTATTTCAACAACCACAAAGTTTACCAGTACTGGTGCCAACAATGTACGAACGACATAAGTGTGAGTAATATGTAAACTTTCTACTGAAATCTGAATACTGCGAAAGTTTGGTTGCAAAATTTAACTGTAAACATAGTTTCCTCATATTTGTTTAATCATTGTATGCTTATCTGCGTAAGTTAAATAATTAATGCTGTTTGTATTTAGCGTGATTAATATACGCAATTGCATTTAGTAACACAATAATTGTCTTCTTCTTCCTAGCGTTTAATCCCGGCTTGTGCCAGGGTCCGCTTTCCGGCTAAACTGCTTCCACTTTGCACGATCTAGCGCTTCCTTTTTTCGAAGTCCGTTGGAACGCATGGTAGACTCCGCAATATCAAGCCAACGTTTTTTCGGTCGGCCACGTGGTCTATGGCCAGAAAAAGGCATGTTGACACCTGTGACCCACATAGCTCTGGGGGCGTCGAAGGACATGACCAAACCAGCGAAGACGCGCTTCTCCGACTTTGTCCGCAATATCTCTCACGCCAAGGCTTCCGCGAATGTACTGGTTGCGTATTTTGTCCAGACACGTAACACCACACATCCATCTTAACATTTTCATTTCATTGGCGTGGAGTTCACGAATATGCTTTGTCAGCGCTGGCTAGGTTTCGCTCCCATAGAGCATTACGGGTGTTATAATGCTCTTGTATACTAGTCCCTTTAAGCGGGGGGGAACCTTTGGATCACAGGTTACAGCCGTCAATTCTCTTCATTTAGTAACATAATAATTATGTCATATAATATTCTTCTTTTGAAAATGTTTAATTTCGTTGAATTTTTTCCTTTGTTATAATAAGTTTGTCTTTGGTTAACTAAAAAGTAACTAATTTATTTGTATAGACTTTTCAGCGTAAAAAAGAAATAGATTACTAACTGGGTTCAGTAATATTATCACAATTAAAAGAAACCACGATGCATGATAAAATGTATTAACTTCAAAAATAAAACCCACGATAAAAATTATTAAACAAAACAGTGCAACGATGCAAGAACGTACCAATATTTTATATTTAGAAATGGCGGCTTTTTAAAAATGAAAATAAAACAGAGTTTTTCCGCTAGTCACTAATTGAATCTATCGATAAATTTTCTATTCATATTCAATTAGAACTCCGCGGGCATTGAAATCGAGTTTCTAACGACTTTCGCTAACAAAATTTATTAAGTGAATTTACGACGCGATCGGAGATTCTGTTTGGAACAAAATTGCGGACTCGCCTCAAAGATACCTTGGGCTTCAATTTGGCAAGCTTCCAATATAAGTTACAGTTGCCTACGTATTTTTTATTTCACTTTATGAGGTCACCATCTATTGTCTCTGGTCGGACTGTCAGTGGGGGTGATAAAAATGGAAGAAGATATTTTTTTCATTTATTCTAATATGAGATGTGCCAGCGTCTTTGGCTGCGGGGAAATCAGTGTATCAGAATTTTTTCCACAATTGAAACCTATACTAATATATGTATAAAGCTAAAGAATTTGTTTGTTTGAACGCGCTAACCTTAGGAACTACTAGACCGATTAGAAAAATTGTTAGAATGTAAGATAGTCCATTCATTTATCGAGAAAGGCTATAGGCTATATAACATCACGCTAAAGAAATCACGAATAGGAAAGAAGTAGCAATAGAAAATTTAAAGGTTTCCTTGCGTGCGCTAAGTAAACGGTAAAAGTTATAAATTATTATAAAACGGTAATGTACTAACCTTAACTAATAATAATATATGTATATTAAGTTGAAGTGGTTGTTAATATTTTGCGCTCTTGCAGAACATCCTACTAATATTATAAATGCGAAAGTTTGTGAGTATGGATGTATGTTTGTTACTCTTTCACGGCGAATCCGCTGGATATCGATGGAATTTAGCACAATTATTCCTTATATACACTGTAACATATAGGCTATAGAAATCTTGTTAATTCTACAGGAATAGGATGACATTAAAAGGCGTCATCTATTATCAACCTATAACGCGACAACAGTCCACGCGAACGAAGTTTCGGGTAAAAGCTAGTCTTTATATATGTTATACAATTTTGCAGGATATAGGCAAAATAAAATACATAGTTTCATCAGATAAGAGATGATCTTGAGGCAATTTTTTTAATTTTAAAAACTAAAACGTAATTGATACTTCAAATTCATCATATTCTTCATGATCAAGAAGGGTGGCACAATGGCGGATCGTTGCCGTTAATCAATCAAAATAATCCACCGAGATTTACGATCGGATACTCTCACAGGTTCTTAGACAGGCTCTATCTTGTTATTTATTGAAATTTTGGAAAAACACTTAGGTAAATTAATGATGTTATTTTTTGCAAACATGTTAAAAAAAAAATTGCAATTAGAATATATAGTATTTGGCTTTAGATTTTGAATAAGTTAATTATTATAAATTAATCGTCTTTGTGATTTAATCTCCTAACGGTTACGGGGCGAAACTATTGAGATCGTCGTAGTAAATGTGTGTAGTACTTATTTAGTGTGCTGTTTGGTAGTGGTGTCTTGTGATACGTGTGGTTTAGCATAGTATAGAATTTCTTAACAAACGCTTATAGCAAAATAATTCATCTACTTATGTCATAGCTCTAATATCATATTAGAATTCTATCATAACTTTTGTCTAAATTAATGGTTATTCATCTATTTCAAAAATTCTATTGTCCTGTAAAGTATTTTAATTTCAAGCCGCGAAAAGAACTCATGATGAAGGACCCTGGGTTCGAAATTCATCGGGCTAACCCTATATTTACGACGTGAGATAATCCGGTTTTTTAAACAAAAATATTTCAAATTTAGAATCCTCAAACAGAGATTGAATTAATTTTCAAATTTCAAAAATAAAATATTAAGAGAACAGTTAAAATAAACTTTATACCCTCCTAAAATAATGTACCAGATGGTAACATTTTCGTTTACAAGCAATTGCACTTACAAAGTTTTTACGCCCGGAGGCTGTATAGGATGGATAAAGCCTTACTGGGAAAAAGTTTTTCCTAGGGCATGTCTGTAATGGACTAAACATTTACAAGGCTTCGTCCATATTAACATCAATTTTCTTTGTTTATAATTACAGTTAAGTAGTTTTGCGTATATAAAAACTATACAAATTTTAAGCCAAGCATCACCTCCATGGGTATGTCATGAGAGTATGTCACAAGCTTAATATTAAAGTAACCTAATTCGAAAAAATTGTTCTGTACCAAATTGCGATTATAATTGCTTAATGAGATCAATAACATGGAAAATAAGAAAATACTAGTTTTTTTAATAGTTTCTAGCAAAATGTCTATTTTTTTCTTTTTCTATTCTATATTTAAAAAATAAATAATAATAAAAAAGATGTCATAGGTGGTGTTGAAATAAGGATTAAAATGTCTTTTTAATACTGAGCGTGCGATGTATTCAATAATTTCTTGTTCATCAAGGATAAAAGGTTTCAATATCATTTCAATATTTCTTCAGCAGATTGGCCGTGATTGTGTAACAGATAGACAGACTGACAGACTCAGAGTCAGGCAGACTGACAGACTTTCGCATTTACAATATTAGTATGGACAAAATATCAGCGCTGAAAGTGATAAGAAATAATGTTCAATAGAAGCATAAGAGTGTCAAGAACCCTCCATCTTGTAGAGATCAAGCCACCTTGCTTGACAAACTCTTCTCACAAGAGTTCTTGTGAATGATGAGTACTTTATTTTATAAAACAAATATTTTATCCATCTGATATTATTTAAAAAAATCTTAAATATATACATATATGTTCGAAATCCTGAAAACGGCTCCAGCGATTTTCCTTTAGTATGCAGGAGGTTTTGAGTGAGAAAAATCGATCTAGCTAGGTTTTATTTTAAAAAAATCGTTACCCCTGTTTTTGGCATTAAAAAAATACTAAAATTTACATTGAATATATCAAACACTATTTTTGCCGTTAAATGTCAAGTCAGCGTAGCGTAGGTACTAATAATTAAATGATTTATAAAAGCAGGCGTTACTTTGCGGAACTCCATAGTACAGAAATTACAATAGAACTATTTTGCTGTAATCCGCGTTAGTTAAGAGAATCTATGTAATGCTATGTGTATGAAGCAGGCAACATTCACATACCTTATACATGCAGGACAAGTCACCACACGTATCACAAAACGCCGCCAATACTAACACTCCACACAAACACTACATACACTCACTACCACAATCTACACGATCGTTGCGCCCTGAAACAGAAGTACCTATGTAGTATGTAACAGACGTATGTTATTGCGGTGTCAAAGGAATAATTGTGCCAAATTTCATCGATATGGTTCATCGGATCGCCCTGAAAGAGTAACAAACATAAATCCATACTCACAAACTTTCGCATTTATAATATAAGTAGGATATTTAACCGCTTATGTTAGCGCAAAGAAATCACGAATAATACTAGTATTTATAAATTGGTCTTTCAAAATAATTATTTATTTGTTTCCCAATGAAAATTTTCAATCATCCGCTTGACCAGTTTCTCGAGTCATCCTAATATAACTCACACAAAAGCATTAATCCCCTTGTTTGCGACGGGAAAAGAAACTCCCGAACCAAACGAAACTGCCTGCGATCAGCAAAAGTAAATTCCCTAGTGACAAAAAAGGTTCCCCAAACGGTGACTAGGCGAATAGAAATACATTTACTTGATAAACCTTTATACTGGACTCGACAAAACGAAAGCACTCATTCTGTATGTAATTTATAAGGAATGTGTTCAGTTGATAAAAAACTAAAATAACGCCTTCGGCTATTCAATTTTGTCGAATTCAAATTCAAATTGTTGACGCCATTGACTTCCTCTTTGTATTTTATAGCAACACAGTAATGAAACAAGAGTATCGCGCCCTTTTGATTAAAATGGTGGCAACACTGTGCCGTTGTTGTTTCCGGTAGAGTCTTCCTATTGATAAAACGTTTCAGTGACTGTCAGTCTTTGTTCGTCATTCAAAAGAAGTACATCTCGGAAGGGAATTGTGGTATTCCCATTATATCGTGTTATTGGATATAGTGTGCGCTAACAAAATTCAAAATATTTTTTATTTAAATAAACTTGTGAACAAGTGCTTTTGAATCGTCATCTCTACTGCTGGTTCGGAAAGCTGTTCCTATTGAGAAGAGCCAGCAAAAAAGTCGTCAATTGCTCTTTTAAAAATATAATTTTTATTACTTATTACTTACTTATAATTATTATCGATTTGTATTACTTACTTATTTCAACAAGATGTTGTCGTTAATTATTTTGTTGTTTGTTGCAAAAAAAACAGATTCAGTCAAATTCAAAATTCATAATTATTATATTAATGTATCAGTTTCCTCACCAGTTTCCTCACTATATTATGTGTGTATGCAAAATATGTCGTTTTAAAGTTTTGCGGTCCAGTACTATATGAACCTTGATTATATTCGAAACATATAGTTTCGTTTTGCATTGTTATACAACGCGGGCTTAAACCACAAGATAAAACAGATCCGAGTTGTCCCACGTAATGTAGTAAACATCTATTTTCTAGATTTAATATTGCTTACAGCAACTACCTTCCGAATGTTGGGAAATTGCCAAATGTTCACAGACAGGCTTAGTGGCGCCTCGGGGGACTCTGAAAAATAACACGCTTATACTCAATGTTTTGTACAATTTCATCTAATGTACAAGGTGTAATGAATGAAATTTTTCCATAATTCATCATTCTCCTGCCCTTATCCCACTCTAAATAGGCACAACATGTTATAGCCATTTTGTTACATGATTTGCTTAGGTATTTTGCGACTGGTCACCTGTCAAGTTACCTTAATTAATGTAATGCCTTACTTAATGTAATATAAGTAGATCCCAACGTATTTATATTAGTACCTGGTTGACCGAGCCTTGCTATTTTTTTTTTGCAAAATAAAGGTACTTCGAAAAAAATTTGAAAAAAATTATGTTAGATTAGGTGATCCTAGGTATTTTGATTTCTCGCTACCACCTGTTCCCTGAATAAGCTACGCTGACTTGACATTTAATATATATATAAACATACAAGATTAACTCATTTAAACATTAAAAGACATTAATAAGAAAAGACAGAAGTATGGTCCTGCAAAAATCATAGTTTACTTCAAAATTTGATAGAGATTGGCCTGTACTTTTCATTTCTGTCTGACTAATTTGTAGACTTCACTTTTACTCTATAAACAATATTGGTTATGTTAACATAAGCCGCATATAAAGTAATATAGAAGCCTAGAAGCGTGATAGGCCTTAGCTCCAATCCTTCTCTCCAAAACAGAGAAAAGAGGCCAATTCCTAGCAGTGGGATAGTAACAGGCCGCTACTTTTATCACAGTTTAATATGTGGTAAGAACCGCTAGACTATCACAAATTCATATTCATATTCATAAGCTCATATCCACACATTCGCTCCAAATATTATATTTTACCTACAGAAATTCAGCAATATTTTACTTACACGATAAATCTCACTGTATTTATTACGCAGCCTCTCGTTAAATATTCAGAAGGGACATTTATTTTCTTACAAGGCCATATTTTCAATGCTGAAGGCCTATAAGTTATCCTTCTCTAGGTTTGTTTGACAATAAGCTTTGCCTGTTTGTAATAAATTCACGGGAATTTATGCTGCACTAAATAAACCAGAATGGGCATGAGGTTTAACGAAAAATCTCTTTTTTCCTCTTTGTGGTTCACAGATTTGCGGTACATGATAAGTGATAATGTTGTTTTTTTGGACATTGTACAATGTAACCTTGGCAAACGATGTATTATGATTCTTTTGCCATTTTTTTAGTTAATTCAATATTATTTAGTGTGGTATCCGGCTGAATAGAATAGTACCACCCTCAATTCTTACCGAGGGGTCGTAAAAGGTAACTTAACGTCAGGCAGGCGGCCGGTCGTAAAAACGCAGACAAATCAAGTGACAGCATGTTTATAATATGTTGTGCCGACCTCACTTAGAGTGGGATAAGGGCAGGAGAATGATGACTTCAATATTATTTAGGTAGGTACTTTAGAAAGGTCACTAAGTCACGCTCGACCATGCATCATACGAATAAAATAAAATATCTTAATACGAAAAAACATCCTTACATCTCGTAAGGAAAAAAAACCCAAAAAATTATACGCGCAAAAATAAAATACACTATTCAATATTATTATGGATATAATAGCTGATTTCAGTTGTTTCAAAACGAACATTTTGACTATTTATTTTGATACTTAAATAGAAAAGCTTCGAAAAAAATTCTAATAACACCTTGTATTGGAGTTAAGTTGGGCAAAAACTTTAGTCGAACGCAGTATATTTTTAAATTTAAGTTAAAGTTATAGTTTTACGACTTAAAAAAATAGACGAAGATATTATTCCATCTTTTTTTTTAAATTTTAAATTTCATCACAATAGTCAATTATCAGAAAATATATATTCACACGTTGTCACAAATATAGTAATTTACAAATGATAACCAATTAACAAAGAATAGGCTCTAGAGAAAACTCCTCGAGCGTGTTTCAATTAATAATGCCTCCTGAATTCAGCTCTTTGACCAACAAAGCGAAAATCTATAGACGTTGAATAAGGAGACTCTCTGAATACCTACAGAAACTACTATATGTATCATAACTCTTAAGCGAATATTCAAAATTTGCGACAATTATGTAAATAAAATTTATTAGTGTTACAATAGCGAATGTATCGATTTGCGTTACTTGTTTCATGTCGGTATTATCGAATCAAATCTAAACAATCTTTATTTAAGTTAGCTTTTTAAAAGCACGTTTGAATCATCAAGGATATTATAAAATAAATAAATTAGTATTAATTTACTCGTATAACAAAAAAACAATGTAAGATAAATGTAACAAATTTCCTGCCCTTATCCCACTCTAAGTGGGATCGGCACAACATGTTAAAAACATGCTGTCACATGATTTAGCTGCGTTTTTACGATCGGCCGCGCGCCTGACGTCAACTTACCTTAGTCGTATTTGACGACAACTCGGTAAGAAATGAGGTTGGTCTATTCTACTCAGCCGGATACCACACGGCGGGTCGACTTACCTTAATCGCCTTTCACGACACCTCGGTAAGAATTGAGGGTGGTACTATTTAGCCGGATACCACACGGCGTAAATGTAACAAATATCCTGTTAAGCATAAATTATTACGAAACAGATAGCCGCCTAAAATCTATATTAAACTAAACCTAATAAAAAAAATAGTTTAGCTCATAAATTAACAATAATAAAATAGCCATACCACATACATAGGATTGATATCACAAACACTCACTCACACACGTACTCACATCCACATACATACACAAATTCACAAAAAAAATCACGCACACACATACGCATACACAATATGAGTTAATATTATTTTATATTTTGTTTATACGTTATAAGTACGTATGACAATGGAAGGCACTTGTAACCAAGAATATAAGCTAGGCTTAGTTTGTTTGCTAGTGGTGACATTTAGAGTTTAATTAAGATATTACTCGTAAGCTTTCGTGAAAAATTGTATATCAAAACTGTATTGAACAAATAAATAATTTCTAATTTCTAAAGGATCAATTAGATTTGATGAAGCTACAACTGGTTCGGAATGTTATTCTTACCTAGAAGAACCAGCAAGAAACTAGGCGGTCTTTTAAACATTTTAAATATACATTATTTAACCGCAGTTTTGCTTGAAGCTAAAAGGATTTCCAAATCGAAGCATTTGAATGAAAAGTACTAAAAGTCAGTATTAGAAAGTCACTACACATAATAGATAATAATAAACATACATAATTTCATTTATTGAATTTATTATAACTTTAAAAAAAATTTAGGACCATATCATTTTATTCCATGCTACTTTTCCTAAAATTATACATCAGTCCATTTATAAAATAGGTTTGTATAGAGATTTACATACATTTTTTAATAGCAACATCACTGCATTAACGTAGTTAAAATAGTATTATTTAATAATCCGTGCATTATTTTCTTTTCTTATATGATTCTACTTTCATAAAGACTGGAGCAAGCGGAAATGAGGGCTTAATTGTCTTTGTGAAACGAATGCAGCTTAACTAAGCTATTTTCACGGAAATATTCCGTAATGATGTCGAATAATGCGCGCGAAAAAATTATACATTATAGAGAATTTTTAATATTATAAAAATATTCGTGGTTTAAAAACATAATTATACATTGTTTAGTTTTGACTACATCCTACTAATATTATAAATGCGAAATTTTGTGAGTATGGATGTATGTTTGTTACTCTTTTACGGCGAATACGCTAAACAAATATCCATGAAATTTGGCAAAATTATTACTTATACACCGGAATAACACCGGCTACAGAAATCCTGTTAATTCTGCAGGAATAGGATGACATGAAAAAGAGTCATCTATTTTATCAACCTAACATGCAAAAACAGTCCACACAACCGAAGTTGCGGGTAAAAGCTAATATGTAATTTATTGGGACTTATTGTTGAAAAAGTAAACAATTTTTTAACATAACATAAACACTTTATTTATGGTCATTTGTCACACTTAGTAAAAAATTGCATGTCTTCTCAAATTTTACTTTTTCAATAAGCTATCTATACTAATATATAAAACTGAAGAGTTTGTTTGTTTGATTGTTTGATTGCACAAATCTCAAGAACTACGTTACCGATTTGAAAAATTAGTTTTAGTGTAAGACAGTCCATTTATCGACTTTATATGTTAGTATCTGGATGACCGAGCCTTGCTCGGTAATTTTAAAATGATGTAAAAAAAAATTAAAAAATAATAGGGGGCAGCAGGTGGGGCTCTATCCTAGGTATTTTCACCTTTCTAGACCGCCCGTTCCCCAAACGAACTACCATGACTTTACGTTTGACAGCGAAAAATTGTGATTGCATTAAACGTAAATTTCAAAAAAAAGCCCGAAAACATTGATAAAACGACATTTTTTTTAAATAAAACTTATCTAGATCGATTAATCTCCCCCAAAAACCCTACTTGCTGAAATTCAGGAAATTGTTGGAGCCCTTTTCGAGATTTGGAAAATATATATATATACATACAAGATTAACTCATTTAAATATTAAAGATATAGTCTATAGTCTTCCTCAGTCTCAGTATTCACGCTAAGATTAATAGGAGAGGAGCAGCAATAAAAATATTGCGAAAACAAATTTAAAGCTTTCCTTGCATGCGCTAAGTAGACGGTGAAAGATATTCAAAAATCTCTTATAATAAACTCACGATAACTAATTTTATGTTCAAAATTTCAATTTGGGAAAAAAATTGAGACACATTTCCATGTGGGCAAAACTGCTGGCACAATTAGTTAAACATAAATGCTTATTATTGACGCGTTAAGTAAATTGAGTAATTTTCAATGTCAATGTAATTTACTAACTATGAATAACTTACCTAAAATGTCTACTCTAACAAGACATAATGAGAACCAACATAGTTGAGAAATTTAGGAACGTTGCGTGTGAATAGATGCGGGTATTTCAAAGGTTCACATAAACCTTAGCTAAGCGAGAATCATTAAGGCTGTATATAAGGTACACGGGTAAGGGATTTAATACGATACACTGCTATAGTTCTCTCCAGCCAGTTCTTATATTATAAGAATGAACATTTTTTGATATACTACTAATATTATAAATGCGAAAGTTTGTTAGTATGGATGTTTGTCTGTTGCTCTTTCACGGCGAATCTGCTGAACCAATATCGATAAAATTTAGCACAATAATTATTCCTTATACCCGGGTAACATATAGGCTCTAGAAATCCCGTTAATTCTATAGGAATAGGATGACATTGAAAAGCGCCATCTATTATCAACATACCACGCGACAACATTATATGCAAACGAAGTTGCGGGTAAAAGCTAGTTATGATATAAATGGCTTAAGGAAAATGCGAGAATCTTGTTACATGTTTCAAATATAACCTGCTTAAAAAAATTAGGTCAATAATATAAAAAAAAACATTGTACCGAATTGTGCCATGTAGTACCCGGTTGAGCAGAATAGCCCACTCTAAGTTCTTATCGAGGTATCGTAAAAGGTAACTAAGGTAAGTTGACTTCAGGCAGGCGGCCGGTCGTAAAACACGTAGGCAAATTATGTGATAACATGTTTATGACATGTTGTGCCGACCTCACTTAGAGTGGGATAAGGGCGTGAGAATGATGAATATGTCTTAATGATTGTTTTCACGTTATATGGATAAAACTAAGAGAAACGTGTATTAACACAAATACATCACACATGATACATACATTCTATACACAGTCCAATATATTAACTAAATATCATGTATTATGTACAAATGTATGTGTATTATATACATACATAATATGTACTTTATAGTAGTAGGCCGCCTCTATGACCATGTAGGTCAGGCAGGCGGCCTGTCGTAGAATACGTAGCCAAATCATGTGACAACATTTTTATACCGACCCTACTTAGAATGGGATAAGGGCAGGAGGAAAACATAAGGTCATACGTATCACCCAGCGATCCCTTTGGATACGTGTCCAAAAAAGCGATAATTCGCGGGTTAAAGGCGATCATAGGCGATGATTGGTAAGTACAGCAAAGTATGCCCTCTAAACGATGTTTGTAACCGCCAAATATGAAAAGGCGTCATCAAATACAAAAGCCCATAGATTCGCTCGCTGCAGTGTGGAAGCGAAACTAACACTTTTTAAAGCGTACTGCCAGACCTTCTACACAGGCAATCTGTGGTTCAAATACTCTAAAGCTCCATTGATATACTAAGAGTGCAATACAATAACGGGTTTAGGATACTGTTGGGTCTGCCGAGGTTTTGCTCGGCTTCTAGCATGTTTGCTGAAGCGCGAATAGACTATTTTTACTCTATTATAAGGAAGAAGACCGGATCTTGCTAGCAAGACTTCGTTCGAGCCCTAACAGTATCCTAAACACGTTAGTGTGCAAGATGGAGTCGCCCATATATGCACGTTTCATGAATGTCTTGGTGCGACATTAGGCTGACTTAAAATCGTCTAATTATTTTTTCTGATAATGTATTTTCTGTTTATTTTGTGATTATTTTGTGTTTATTTTTAGTAGATAATAAGTTACTAACATAGTTATAAGTCTGTACTAACAAAATGAGCCCTTGTTGCTTTTAAATAAATACATTTATTTATTTATTTAAAAGCATAAAAAATTAAGACCTTGGTTTAGTAATTTCGAAATTCGAACAGTTTGAGACTCATACTTTCGTGTTTTGATTGAATATTTAAATGAGTTTTTCTTGTGTTTATTTTTTTTTTTGACCTAGTAAATATTTTTTTACCTAGTAAAGTTCATAATCAAAATTATAATTTTAAACAAATAACCTCTATAGAGGCTATTTGTTCATCATCTTCCTGCTCTTATCCCACTCTAAGTGGGGTCGGGTCAGAACATGATATAAACATGCTGTCATATGATTTGGATACGTATTTTACGACCGGCCGCCTGCCTGACATCAACTTGCCTTTGTCGCCTTTTACGACACCTCGGTAAAAAATGAGGTTGGTCTATTCTACTCAGCTGGATACGACACGGTGTGTCAACTTACCTTAGTCGCCTTTTACACCTCGGTAAGAAATGAGGGTGGTACTTGTCTATTCAGCCGGATACCACACGGCGTAACGTGTTAACGTGGATGCTTATCGCGGTGTTTGAAAATCACGAGTATGTGATAGTTATATGTCTACCCTCATTTATGGTTTGTTCACGTAAAGTTAGCAAGCAGTGTTGTTGCGTTATCATCAACAATATTGCACTCAGGAATATTACACAGAGATATCAACGTTCCGGGGTAAATTTCCCAAGCGGAATAGTTTTCAGCTCGAGTGCCCCATCTCGCTGGCAAGTCTGTTATATAAAATTGCTAACGTGATATTCATTCGTACCGCAATAATGAAATTTATATATTTTGATATATAAGTTAACATTTACTCATAAATTCATACAGACGTAAAACAGAAATAGAAATTTTCTTACAAAAATAAGTAAGTTCCTAACAATAATAGAGACTTTTAAGCAAACAAAGACGAATAGGAGAGGAGTAGCAATAAAAAATATTACGAAAACGGCAAAATTTAAAGCTTTCCTTGCGTGCGCTGAGAAAACGGTGATAGTTATTCAAAAATCATGTATTACAAAATTATTCCTCTAAAAAGTTCTACATATCCGCATATAAAGAAAAAATTCAAAAATGCCCGAACCAAAACCAACCAACTATCAAATTTTCCTATAATTATTATAAGCCCAAATATGTACATAGATATTTTTCTCCGAAAATGTAAACGAAAATACATCAAGACGTGGATTTCTTGGGCGATCTTATTTTCAGCTTCAGTGCCCGCACTCGGTTATAAGAGATCGCTCATGCGATTTTCCCGTATCATACGATTTAAAAGGATCGTGTTTTAATAATTTCTTCAATTTAAAATTAAAGAAATGATAAATAAAATAAATATTTATTCACCACAGGAACAAAACTAAAAAGAGATAATATAATACTAATTTCTAATTATTTATCTTGCATTCATCTTACAAATGCCGTGTGGTATCCGCCTGAGTAGCATAAACCACCGTCATTTCTTACCGAAGTGTCGTAAAAGGTGAGTAAGGTAAGTTGAACCGCCGTGTGATAGATATCCGACTGAGTAGAATAGACCACACTCATTTCCTACCGAGGTGTCGTAAAAGGCGACTAAGGTAAGTTGACATTAGGCAGGCGGTCAGTTATAAAATAACAAGCCAAAACATATAACAACATGTTTCAAACATGTTCTTACCGAGGTGTCGTAAAAGGTGACTAAGGTAAGTTGATCCGCCGTGTCGTATCTGGCTCGATATAATAGATCATCTTCATTTCTTACCGACGTGTCGTAAAAGACGACTGTGATAAGTTGACATTAGGCAGGCGGTCGGTAATAAAATAACAAGCCTAAAACATGTAACAACATAATTAAAACATGTTGTGTCAACCCCACTTAGAGTGGGATAAGGACGAGAGACTGACGATTGCGTTCGATAGATACAGAAATAATTATGCTAAAAAAATACTACACTTTTACAAATGGTAAACGGATGACTTTAAAAATGTAAAAAGCAAAAAAGGTATAAAGGAATTCCTCCCAAGAAAATAGTAGTATAGTATGATGTTGGAAAACTACTCCAACATTAAAGGTTTATCGATTGAAAAGGGAGAAAAAGTATACTTACTTACTATACATATTTATGCGTTATTTATGAGGTTGTTTTAGTCCCAGAAAAGTTACGAAGGGTGTGTAAAAGTTTGTTCTAGTTTCGAACAGTCGTAACAATCTTTGGAATGGCGAAGCTTTTTTTCCTATCGGCGCCATTTTTCCGTTACTAGTGAGTGATAAAGTGTTGTTTATTTTTCTAGCAATTTGTAAAATATTTTATAAAACTAAATAAGTATACATTTGCGATTTTGTCGTGGAGTCTATCTCCTGATGATTCTTCGGTTGCGAGGCGAGACGATTGTTGAGTTTATGACAGTGAACGTACGTAGTGCTTGTGTATTGTGATGGCTGTGGTGGAGGTTTGTGCATGTGTTTTTACGAATCCTGCATGTATCAGATATGAAAACGAATTGTCAACTCAACATTTAGCATTATATATATTTTCTATTTTACTTCATTGCTATAGCAAAATAATTTAGTATTACTTTATGGATCTCCGCAAAGTAACGCCAAATTTTATAAATTATTTAAGCATACATTTTTTATTCTTTCCGTTCGTTCGTGTGACATTTTCCAGGGTGTCACGGGTTCAACCCCGGGCAGGCACCAATGATATTTTCTATTTAAACTTATGTGCCTGATTTATAAAAGCAATTTATCACAAGATATCTCTAGAGAATACTAGAAATATGTGTACAAATTCGCATTGGAGCAGCGTTGTAGGTCTTAGCTCCAATCCCTTTCTTCAAAAACGGCGAGAGGAGGCCAGTGCTCAGCAGTGGAATAGTAACAGGTCGTTACTTTACTTTTTTTACGTCTTTTTCTCTCTCTCTTCCGAACATAATCGGTAACGTAAAATCACCAGCAAAAAGTTAGTAGTAATGCAACATTAAAAACATTGAACACCTCTGAAATTATAAAATACTAAGCAATAAAGACGTTACGGCTTTCCGTACATTGCAGTGCATATGTCGGTAACATTTGGCAATGTTCCAATAGGCAAAAGGTAGACATTGCGATAAATATTTATCACCCCACTTAATCTGGATATAAAGCTCATTAAGGGGTAGACAGAGTAATGTAATTAGGGCGGTATTCGTAATTATGTTCAAGGGTATTAAAGTACCAAGTTTTTCATAATAAATTTTATACTAGCTTTTATAGGTTGATAACAGATAGCACTTTTCAATGTCATCCTATTCCTATAGAATTAACAGGATTTCTATAGTCTATATATTAACCCCGGTGTATTAGAAATAATTGTGCCAAGTTTTATCGATATAGCCGTGAAAGAGTAACAAACATCCATATTCACAAACTTTCGCATTTATAATATTAGTAGGATAGGATTCATGATTTTAAGAACCAAATTTATTATTCAGAAACAGTATTTTACGGTCTTTCTTTTTCACTTACTAATTCTTGTAAATGAACTCAACAAATAGCTCAAATTTGATGCAATCTGAATGTACAATTTTCATAAATTTTCTGACATAGCTTAGTTATTTGATTTTTTGGTTTCATTTTTGAGCTTTTTGCTTGATAAAGAAACATCAATTATCGCGTGACATATTAAGGAGTAATGGTCAGTGGAGATTATTCTACACCCTTATCCGTTTGATTGATTTACATTTTTTAAAAGCTTTTTACTTAACTTGCCGTGTATGTACATGATGGTGGAATCTTGCAAGTTAAATTTGACATACTTTCCGGTTTTCAATTGAGCTGAATTTTTACATATTGGTCCAGTCCCAATGAAAATGCATGTTAATGATAACTATGACCTGATGCTGACGCCAGGATTGGATCCAGTGGAGGGAAATTCTCAACAGTTAACAGAAGAGACATGAAATTTTTTTAAAAGCTGTTTTTAAAAACTTTTTTAACTTGACTTGTTTCGGTTAAGGAAGATATTAAAACCTGTTTATCTCTCGCGAACGTCTGAAGTGGGGCTGCCCAAATTAGAGCAGTTTGGTACTCTTTAGCTCTAGAGAAAGAGAAGACCTTTGCCCAGCAGTGGGATAGCTTTAAAAGGCCGCTGCTTTGCACACATTTTACTATATGTACATATTACGTGTTCATAAAAATTATATCTAAATAGGGATATAGAAATATTATAAATCGAATTATATCTGTAACATTAATGGTTCATAAATAATATTAAGTCGTAACAAACACAAAATATGGATGCTACGGGAAGTTGAAACAGCCGTGATTTCCTATAAGCTCAAAAGTTTTAATAGTCAAAGTTTCAAATAGCCGCATCCCAGATCTCATTTGCAAACAACCGATATTAGTTTCTAGTGCCAAACTTCGATTGAATATCTAAATCTATACTAATATATAAAGCTTGTTTGTTTGTTTAAACGCGTTTGTTGATTGATTCTCAGGAACTAATGGACTGATTTGAAAAATTCTTTGTGTGTAAGATAGTCTGTTTATCGAGGAAGGCTATAAACTATATACATTCACGCTTAGACAAATAGGAGAGGAGCAGTAATAAAAAATATTACGAAAACGGCAAATTTTAAAGCTTTCTTTGAGTGCGCTAAGTAAACGGTCAAAGTTATTAAAAATCATTTATTACAAAATTGTTCCCCTCTAAAAGTTCTAAATAAAAGTCCGCGACAGTATATGTATAAATATATGATAGTATAGCTTTTAAGGTTAACCCACTTTAAACATTTTTTTGGTTATCAAAATACTTTCTTACGATTTTTATCTATTCACGCGGGTAGAGCCGCTGGCTAGCCTTCATCGATAAATGGACTGACTATCTTACACTTAAAGAATTTTTCAAATCGGTCCTGTGGTTCCTGAGATTAGTGTGTTTAAACAATCAAACAAACAAATGCATCAGCTTTATATATTAGTATAGATACACCGGGTAACATATAGACAATAGAAATGCTGTTAATTCTACAGGAATAGGATGACATTGAAAAGCGCCTTCTTATATCAAACCTATCAAGCGACAACAGTCCACGCGAACGAAGTTCCGGGTAAAAGCTAGTAAAGACATAAACTTAAAACTTACGAATGGTATATTTCTTGTCGGAGTGACGTGACGCTCTCGTGGTCTGAGATGTTCGCCGCTTGTACCGCATTATATATTCTGGAACAATGTTTAAAAATAAGTGCGATTTATAATATGAAACTACGTGACTAGCTTCGGCGCAAATTTAAACAAATAGGTATTCTTACTGTAGCTTCACAATACCTTTTTAATAATATAGTCTGTAAGACAATATACAAGTAATGATATACACCTTTTTAATAAAAATAAAGCGATATTAGTAATAGGCAAACCGTGAACCAAAATAAATTAATAATATCAAAGATCCGGCTTCAGACAGTTCATAAAATAGTTTATGGGGTTCATATACATTTTTATAATAAAATTTCACAATTTATTTGGGACTTGCCTTTACACAAGTTCAAAAAAGGAATTCAAAATACACTTATTTAAGCTTATTATATAGTTGAAGACTATTGTTGATGATAAGAATGCATGAATTTAAGTTGCGAACAGCTACGTACTAGATTATATTATAATTTTTGATTTGGAAACAATTATAATTATATTATGACCGCCGAGTTTCTTGCTGGTTTTTCTTGTAAGATCACATTTCTGAAGCAGTCGTACCTTCATTAAGGGCCTGTTTCGCAAGTTACCAATAAACTGTCAGTTAGCTTATTCGGAACATATCTGACATATATCTGGGAATTTTGCGTTTTTCAGGTTTCTGATAGGCTTATTCACAACTTAAAGTCCCTAATAAGTTAACAGGTAGATCATGTGGCTATTATTTTGTTTATATGCTGGATAGCAAATACTTATTTCAAAATGGCCTCGATTTTATTTTAAATTTTATGTTTTTCAGTCTCTTTTTAGAGACATTTATCTGCTACTTAGTTTATTTCTCAGTTAACTATCCGACACTTTATCAGTAACTTGTGAAATAGGCATTAAATCTAATTGATCCTTGACGATTCAAAAGTGTTTGCAAAAGCTTATTTAAATAAATATTATTTTCATTTGATTTGGAATAAATTATGTTGATTTGACATACGATTTGGCGTAGCCGTAAAAAAAACAAATATCACAAAAAGGAGTGTATTCTTTGAAACAAATTAACTCTGTCAATAGGAGTAACTAAATTAGAGTTAATTCAGTTTATTGATCTTTAGAATACGAGAACTTTGCAAACTCTTAATTCAAACAGTAACTGGCAACACGGCATTTGTAAAGCAAACACCCCTTTGGCTAAAACAAATTACTTATTTTCTAAACTACAGCGTTCATTAAATGTTTTAAGTGGTTAGTCTTCATTTTTTTTATTCACCAATTTGAATTTGGAAATTCATACTAATCCATACCGAAAGTTTACCTTGCATATATCGCACGCTTAGTATTACAGTGACTTAATTCAAAAAAGTATTGTGACAAATTGCTATAAAGCGTATTGTAGCGTCTACATAACTTGTGGATGTTAAAGAGACCCATAACTTGGTAGAGCAAGAAAACACTAGATTTTTTTAACAAGCACGTATTGTAGCATGATAATTATATCATTACTTGTGTACTATAAAACCCCGCAAAGTGAACGCCTACTTCTATAAATTACCATTTAGGTAGTTTACAGTAAGATACCATTTACCACCTGGTGGTATCCGGCTGAAAACTGATAGATGGTAAAAAACCGGCTGACTAGAATTGACCACCCTCATTTCTTACCGAGGTGTCGTAAAGGCGACTAAGTTAAGTTGACTCGCCGTGTGATATCCGACTGAGTAGAATAGATCAGCCTCATTTCTTGCCGAGGGTTCGTAAAATGTGACTAAGGTAAGTTGACTCGCCGTGTGGTATCCGGCTGAATAGAATAGTCCACTCTCTTTCTTACCGAGGTGTCGCAAAAGGCGACTATGGTATGTTGAGTTCAGGCAGACGGGCGGTCTGTGCCGACACTACTTACTGTGGGATAAGGGCAGAAGAATGATGATGGTGTCATACTATAGTAGGTGGGGGGGGGTCTAAAATGTTTCCATCGACAAGGCAAAAGATTTATTATGTCTTTTTTACGTGTGATTAGTATTAAGTGTATTTAAGTTTCATCATTTGTTTCGTTTCGTTATTATTTGTTGAGGCATGTGATTTGGAGTGGAAAACATCGATTAATAAATAATCTATTTTTACCCTTTAAAATAAATCTATTTAAAAAAACATATTAATTCGTATCAAAATAATGCATTAATATTAATCGATTTTTCTGAATATTTGAAAGTTGCCTTTTTTAATATTAATAATTGACATCAAATGGCTTATTAAAGAAGACAACTATCAATAAATAATAACAGATGCGCTGTTTGTGAAATTCGATCCGAAAAGAATGCATACTAATCCTAAACAACTAGAAGAAACAGTAAAAAAAAAGGATAATTTAAATAATCGATTATTAAAAATCGATTTTTGAAAATAATCAATTATTATAAAACTCGATTATGTTTGTCACATCCCTAAATACAGTAGGCTGTATTTAGGGATGTGACAAAGGCTGCTGTCAACGTTTAATTACGCATATGAATTAAATTTAATAATTACCTTTTACAGACAATGAAATTTCTTCGGACTTAAAACCACAACCTTGTGCACAACACTGATAAATATTCAACAACAGATATGAACAACAAGGAAGACTTAATTTAACAACACTACAACAACGTAGAAACTACTAAAAATAAACATATCCAAGTATCAAACACGCAACAATTAACACAATTTATCGATTCATTTTATTATCAGACTAATCATTGTAAAATATATTATTAATAATCTATTCTTTTATGCAAATTTGAATGCAATACTTGTATATTTTCATTCATAATTAAAAGAAATAAAATGCTCGCAGCGAATTTCGCTCCACTTCGGATTTTTGACGTTTGTTATTTGTATTGCCATGTTAGTTTCCCTCATTTCAACAATAGGCAATTAAATAACCGTTGATCATTATATTAATAATAGTTATTATTACAGGAAAAAACGTTAATTATTGTGTTCAAATCATATTGCAATATTAATAGGGTTCTCTGTCTCTAAGACTATTCTATTATTCTCTTAGCGTTTGATACAAACAAGGGAAACTATTTCTATTAATGTTTTTATTACAGTAATCAAATACTGGAAATATTTTTGACTGGAAACCATTGTTATATTTTATTTATTTAATAAGGCTATTTTGTAAGCTTCATAGATTTATCAAAACAGAACGACAACAAACAGAGAGGGTAATTGTTTCTGCAAAAAGGATGCTTAAATTATTTAATTTAGCAGTGTAGCACCTAACATGATGTATAAAATAAGATAATCTGTTAATTACTATTACTTTTAGCATTATCATTGACATAATGAACAAAATTGTTTAAAACTAAACGAATGTCACCTTATCACATAAGCATGATTTCTTAATTCAATAACTACAATGAAAAGTTGCTACACATTTTCTTGGATATTTTACCTAAAATAGGGGAAAAACATTGTCCATTAATGACAACATTACCTTGCGCATGTGCATAGCAATCGCACATTCGCGCCAGATGCTAACAGTTTTGGCAGTTTTATTGATTTCAGGCGTAACCCGTGCTTATGAAAAGCGTTTCATAAGCACTTGACCTATTGACTTGATAAACTACGGAAAAAAATGTAAAAAAAGATACATTGCGTATTTTTTATTCATATGAAAAGTATTGATTAACGCCGTGTGGTATCCGGCTGAATAGAATAGTATAAACCCTCATTTCTTACCGAGGTGTCGTAAAAGACGACTAAGGTAAGTCGACCCGTCGTGTGGTATCCGGCTGAGTAGAATAGACCACCCTCTTTCTTACCGAGGAGTCGTAAAATATGACAAAGGTAAGTTGACTTCAGACGGGCGGCCGGTCGTAAAATACGTAGCCGAATCATATGACAACATGTTTATAACATGTTGTGCCGACCCCACTTATAGTGGGATAAGGGCAGGAGGATGATGATTGATACTACATTCCGTATTTGGTTTTTTCCATATGAACAGTATTGATTACTTTAAGTAAGTTTATGATGTATTAGGCAATAATAAAAAGGCATATTTCCAGACTTATTTTTAGAGTAGGAGTAAGTAAACAATTAAGGTGGAGCAAGTCAATCAATGACGCTGAAATTAATTAGCTCTATTCCAATTATAGCTACAGCTATTAGGAAGCAATGAAGTGATTAACAGCGATTTTGTAATTAATAATCGTTGCGTCTTAGTACATAAAAAAATAAGTCTTTCAACAGGGAATATTGCCAGTGATATCATATGGATTTTAAAACCTGAGGGCTTTAAGAAGAGTTATAGTCGATCAGCCAGCGATGGGACGAGTTATGCTTGGAGTACCTTACATTATTAAATCAGGATCGAAAATATTAGTATAAGAATCAAAATTACCGATAAAGTTCAGCGTGTCTCGAAGTAGATGTGGAAATGAGCATTGGAGTTGATATTGGAATGGCGATCCGTAACCTGAAAAAACAGCGTTCTAAGATCTTTCCAATTTACCGCCGCTACAAGATAGCTTTTATTATACATGTGTATCAAAAGCAAAGCAAGGACAAAAAATCTGATTTATTTTGTGATCTGATTTATATAGCGACCCGCTCCGGCTTCGCACGGGTATAAAATATATAATAGCCTATGAGACTCAGTGAAAAAAATGATTAAAATTGATCCAGTAGTTTTGATTGATTCATTACTGCCCGTGGCCCGCACGCGTTAAATTTTGAGTAAAACAAAACCACTATGCCCCTGCATTTTACATCTGTAATATCTTCTTAAATGTTTATTTAAATTACATGCTGTAAACAGTCATATTGAATTTCAAAAAAACCGCATCAAATTCTGTTGCGTAGATTTAAAGATTTATGCATACATAGGGATATAGGGACATAGGGACAGACAGGGAAAGCGACTTTGTTTTATACTATGTAGAACAACAAAAATTTGAAAACCATATACGCCGGCAAAGTTTTAAATGTATTAAACTATTACAAGAATGATATAATAATAGCTAGACAATTTAAAATAGTTCATTCGCGTCTAAAATCAGGTCTACCCCACTTTTTGCACACAGTCTCCGGTCACCAAAACAATTCACTGAGTTCAAGGCAATGGGGAAGACGGCTGAGTGAGTCAGTCAGTTGTGTGTTAACGTGAGGCGCAGACGCAGTGCTGTGTAGCGGTATGTTGTATTTTTGTCGATTATATGGTGCGGCGAGGTTAACTTGTTTGGCTTTATAAAATGTGCTTACGAATATTTATTATATTAGCTATGCGTCATTTATATACAATTACTATATTTAGGTTCGCAAAAATTATCTTTAAAATAAATCTTTAAGTTGCAAAAAAATTAGTTTCTTGTTGTAAATAACAAAACTTAGATCTAGTTTAAATTATATAATGACTTTTTTCTATATAAACTTATGTACTTACTTATAACTTAGCTTCGGTCCATAGAGTCTTTTAATTCGTTCTAGCATTTGAATTATCAATTAAGAAACTGACTTTATGAATTTGTTTTTTAATATTAATATTTGTATAGAAAATATAAGTGGATAATAATAAATTGAATACAATTAACTTTGCTTGCAACGCGGTGTGCTATAACCGTATCTATATAACAATAAGCTATATAAACAATTCTAATAATGATAGTTGATAGTTAATTTTTCTTTTTTTAAATTTCGATAAAAATTTTGTTTAAAAATTTGTTGTAAATAATTACGTATTTTATAACAAATTTTTATATTAGCCAGTAGCTCATTCTTAAATCCTACTTTTCTTTTTAGCAAAAAAATGTTAATAGTATATCTATATATTTCAAAAGGAATGTTTGTATGTATGTTATAGATTATTATAGACTCTGAAAAAGCTGGACCAATTTTGATAAAATCATCAGACATTCTTTAGAATGACCCAGCGGTTGTTCTGCAAGGTTTGGTGGCGATCGGAGCATTTTTTAAACTGAAATTCTTAATACTTATATATCTATGAATTAAGCTGTGCGAAGCGGGCTGGACATACTAGTTGTATATAACTTTTATGTCATGAGATTCGACTAATTCAATTTTTATCATCCTACATAAGTTTCGCATTTATACTATAAAGTATAAATGCGAAACTTTGTGTGTATGTTTGTTAGAACGAATGTATGTTTGTAACTATTTCACGGCGAATCCGCTGATCCAATAAAAATGATATTTGGCACAATTATTCCTTACACACCGGAAAAACATACTAATATTATAAATGTGAAAGTCTGTCTGTATGTCTGTTACGTTTTGACGACGAATCCGCTGATCCAATATAAATGAAATTTGGCACACTTATTCCTTATCTACTGGTATAACATATAGGCTATAGAAATCCTATTAATTCTACAGGTATAGGATGACATTGAAAAGCGCCATCTATTATCACACGACAATAGTCCACGCGAACAGAAGTCGTGGGTAAAATCTAGTCTTCTATAAAAACGACAAAGAGAAATTAAATTTATATGTATATCAGTCTGAGCTAATACTCATATATGATAATAAGTAAGAGGGTACTTCTTCTTCTTTCTTAACCGATGGACATCCACTGCTAGACATAGGTCCCCTTAAGAGATCTCCACACTCCACGATTTTGTGCCGCTTGGAACCAGCGGCTCTCCTCTTTTTGAGGTCGTCAGTCCATCTCGTTGGGGGTCTACCAACGCTATATTTTCCGGTGCGAGGTCGCCATTCCAGCACCTTAGGACCCCAACGCCCATCGGTTCTACGTGCTACGTTCCCCGACCATTGCCACTTCGCGACACGATGAGCTATGCCGGTTACTCTAGTTCTTCTACGGATCTCCTCATTCTTAATTTGATCGCGTAGAGATACACCAAGCATAGCTCTCTCCATCGCCCGCTGAGTGACTCTGAGCTTTTTTATGAGGCCCATAGTCAGCCACAACGTAACAACACGAAAAATTTAAATATTTCATAACCGTTTGTATTGTAACCGTTTGGTTTGTATATTACAAAAATTCGTTTAAAATATGTTTTTACGGCCATAGGTCAAAATTTTGAAATTAGAAACAGGTCAACGATCAGCAGATGTAATATCGATGTCGATATCGTAATATATTAAGAAAACATTATTCAAATTAAATTAATATAATATTCGCAATACAATATTTAATATTCCGTACGATTGCTTCCGTCAACACGCACTTAGTCATATTTTACGTTTTTAAGGCCGAGGCGGTTCGTTCGGTTAACAAAGAAAATAGTTGAAAAGCGCGGTAAACATTAATTTACATATTATTTACGATAAATACTTTATGAAAATGAACTATTTTTGTACCGCAATTAATTGATCCACTTTCTATGACAGTGTTAAATTCTCAATAATCTCAGTATCAATCTCAATAGTATGAATTTTGTATTTTTTATCCTCCTGTCCTTATCACCGCCACTCTAAGTGGGGGCGGCACAACATGTTATAAACATTTTGTCATTATTATTTTATTTTTTGTTGTTGCAAAAATAATATAATTAGTCAATGGATTTATTAGAGTGACTACTATTATTTAAGCCGAAAGTTTCCTTTGTAACGTAACTTCGTTAGTTAATTTGCTTATGTAAATTATTCCTTTCTTCGTTTTCCGTGTTACCAAATTATCATTTTTATATTGGTTATTTGGTACCACTTTATCACTTTATGTCATCATTACTATTTTAGGTTACATATGAATTAAATTGTTATCTATATATCAACTTATTATAAAACAAAGTCCTCAAATGCTGTCTGTATGTGATCGATTTTCTCAAAATTTACTGAACGTATTTTTGTACGGTTTTCACTAAAAGATAGTGCATATCTTTCCGAAAGGTTTAAATAAATAGAACATTATGGTTTTATGTAAAATATGTTGAAGAGTTCGTGCGCCTCTGAGCTGAAGAAATCTCGCCTCCTGAGAGCTTAAGTCGCGTGCGCCGCGTAAACCAGCATAGATACACAAAAGTAATGTACTAGAGAATTGCACATCTACAAAAATACTACAAAAAAGTCCGCGACAGTATGTCTCTGTCTCTTATGGTTAACTCACAATAAGTAATTTTATGTTTCAATTAAAACATTACGTTGTTTACGGGGAAAAAATTTGACACTCATTCCCACGCGGGCATAGGTAGTTATATAATAAAAAAGAATCTCTATTTTCTTTAGACTTTATATTCTAGAGATTTATAACTGTTAGAAAACGTAAAAAAAAACTATATTTTCGTGTATAATCTTCATGTCAAAATTACTTTTATTGTCGATTAACTACCTTTTCGCAACGTAAGGCCCATAAAAGACGAACAGACAGTTTTTCGCATTTATAATAATAGTAGTATAGATGCGACATATTTTACAGTTAAGGTCTCCCTTTCGCTTTGTTAAAGCGTTAGTGTTGTCTCAACAAGCTAACAAGGTTGTATTCAAACCTGCGACCTTGCAATCTATAATCTGTATTTTTAACTGTTAAATCACTATGACTATGTCAATGACTTTGAAATTTGTCATAATTCGTGACACAAAACTGTAGATATGAAATAAATAGACTTGGCACATGTAAAAAAAAAAATGTATAATTGTATGAAAATGTTAATGGTCTCTTATCATCCCACTGCTGGGCATAGGTCTCTTTTCTCCGTTTTTTGGAGAGAAGTATTGGAGCTAAGACCTACCACGCTGATCCAATGTAGATTGGTAGATTACACATATCTCCGGAATTCTTTAGAGATATGTAGGTTTCCTCACGATGTTTTCCTTCACCGTAAAGCGTGTGATAAATTGCAATTATTAATTAGACATATAATTTTTAACAGAAAAACTCCTCGGTGCCTACCCGGCTTTTGAACCCGTGACCTCCTCGAAAGAGTCCATCAGATCAGAGCAGATTTCCTCACGATGTTTTCCTTCACTAAAAATCGTGTGATAAATTGTTATTATCAAATAGACACATAAGTTAAAATAGATAAACACGGGGTTCGAACCCTTGACCCCTTGACTTGTATAATAATAGATTGTAATATTGTGAGCAAAAAAGAAAATTCTACAGTTTTATTTTTATTATTATCTTTTTTTGTATATAAAATATTGCTATTTCTATAGTCATTTTTTTTTCTTAGGACAAACATGTCAAGTCTTTTCTTTTCTTTGTCTATTGACTTAACGGAACACATATTTACTGTTATTAGCACTTTACAAATTTGACTTATTTGTTATGTGTTACGAACTATATTGCACAGATTTAAAAGCGTACATTAACTTATATTTTGTTTTAATTTAAACTTTAAAAAGGTCTATAGTTATAAATTACACAAAATTCGATTTGCTATGAAGCAAGCTTTTTTCAATTTAATTTTATATGCTTAAAAATAATTAATGATTGTTCTTTTTTACATTTTCATGTTTGTCTTTTAATTATGGCATATATTTTCCTATGTTTATTGTCATTCTCCTGCCCTTATCCCATTCTAAGTGGGGTCGGCACAACACGCTTTAAACATGGCTGGTTATTTTACGACCGCCTGCCTGACGTCAACTTATCTAAGTCGGCTTTTACGACACCTGGGTAATAAATGAGGTTGGTCTATTTTACTCATCCCGATACCGCAGGGTGGGTCAACTTACCCCAGCGTACTTGTCTTATATTTTCTTTATAAATATAATAAACAAATAAATATAAATATTCATTTTTATAATGTGATCAGTAAATATCTATATTATTCATTCCTGTAGACGGGTAGAAGGGATAAAATAAAAAGTTAACGTATTTGTTGCAAATTAACTCAAACAATATTACACATGTTGATACAGAGTACTTGGTTCAACCAAATTGCTTGTTAATGAAGATAAAACAAAATGTTCCGAAATACACTTTAGTGACGTCATGGAACAATTAGGCTGTTAGAATTTCCTGAGCAAACGATTCTCCCAATTAGGTTCAATTAGGGTGTTATTGTGTGTTCGTTATCAATGTCGTAATGACCAAAACATACGTAAAAATACAATGTTTTTATACACTACGTACATTTAGGGAAACAAGATATCACTAATAAAGATTTCATAATAAAAAAATATAGTAAAAGTAATGTAACGGCCTGTTACTTATCTCACACCTGGGCATAACTTTTTCCCTCCGTTATTTTGGGAAAGTAGGTGCGAAGCTAAAATCCATCACGCTGCTCCAATGCGGATTGATAGGTTACACATATCCCCAGAATTGTCTTGATACATGCAGGTTTAAAGTTGTGATAGCTCAGCGATGAGACCATGCGAGTCTTTCGAGGACACGAAACCCCGGGCACCAATGACGGCACGATTTGGCTACGTATTCTACGTCCAGCCGCCTGCCTGACATCAACTTACCTTAGTCGTCTTTAAAGACATATCTGTAACAAAGAGGGTGGTATTCTGCTCAACCAGATACCACACGGCGGATCAACTTACCTTAGTCGCCTTTTATGACGCCTGGGTAAGTTGGGTAAGTTGTGTCTAATTGCTAATTGCAATTTATCACAACTTATATGTCTAATTGATAATTGCAATTTATCACTCGCATTTCGGTGAAGGAAAACATCAGGTTAGTGTCAATATTGCTGTGGGAAAGACATGACAAAAATAACCCCTCACCTTTCCTACATCTTTCAATCGATTCCTTCAATCTTACATTTCTAATGAGTTCAAAGACTTGCCAAAGTGACGGACAAATGTACATGAACCCAAGAAGATCTTTCAATACGAATATGTAACTTCTAGCAATAATTCCGTTTTAGAAATTCATCACGCGCTCTACAATTGTATTGGCCATATTTAAAATGTGAAGAACAAAGCCGTATCTCACAAATATAATAAACGCCTTTTACGAGATGTAAAATTTTATGCGTCGCGCACTTGTTTTTATATTGGAAAATAAATATTTCATGAGTCTTTCATCAAAAATTCTTATGCTCGGATGGCCCATAAAAGTTGCTTGCCACATAGTCGGTGTTGTTTTTAGTTTATTATATATTATAACAACGGTATTTTTCCTTTACACTTATTACACAATTAATAACGCAATTTTCTTAAATGTCAACCCATTTATTTTCTAAGCCATTTGTCATTTATTTAACGGTGGCACTGTTTTTTTTTATGTTATTGACCCAACTATCTAAGGAGGTCGTCTTTAAAACATGTTGTAAGAATATTATTAAGAACAAAACGTTGTTAAGAGGCCTACCGAACGTTGTACTTTGAATTCGATGATTGACGATATAGGCGCTTTCCATAAAATAGATGCAACGAAATATTGCGTCAAACCCAAAGACTGAGTCTTCTCTCTTTGTAACTTTGAGTCTTATTGCGACCGTTAAATTTTATCACATTTAAATCAGTTGCATCAATCGATAGAATGCTAATATTTAAGTGTTGTATATGCTAAAACAATAATACAAATGTCGTACCGTCTCCATCCGAAGAGGACCGATTTAGTCGTATAGGGCTTTTCAAATATACAACATTTGGTACTAAATATAAAAACCATATTTGTGTTATTGCCATTAACCGTTATTGGTAAATCTTTAAAAAACTCATGGCCATTAGAGGATAAAACAAATATACAGTCACTAATTAGTATCAGTAATTAGATGACTAGGTGGAAAAGAGTGGGGCTAACCCGCAGGGCCTTTACATTTTACTTTTATCCTTTTAACGAATTTTACATTGTACATCTGACAGTACCCCAGATCCGTGACTACACGATTTCAGCTCACTTGACCTAAAGTCATTCTAACCCTAAACTTAATTAAACTAGCCGAAAATAAAACGATGAAAATAAGACAGTACAGGAAACCTTAACAATAAAAACAGTGCAGCAGTTTAAAAAAACTATTAAAAATAATCTGATACAGTATTACTACAAACCTACTATGCTATTAAGGAATAAATAAATAATGAAAATACGAGGATTTAGCTGCTCTTGCACAACACGCCAACGACAATATGTAACTAGTTATTAGAATTTTTTAGAATTATGTTGATTTATATGTTACAATTATATTTTGAAAAGATTTCCACCGCCATGTTTTTGGAAAGCAGTAGAGTTGACGATTAATTAAAAAGCACTCGTTTACAAGTTTACTTGAATAAATAATATTTCGAATTTGAATTTGTATTGTGAATACCAAATTGTTACTTAATGATAAATATTCAACAACTTCTCGTTTAATAGTGGCAGAATCAGAATTAAACTTTGCTACGTATTGAGGATATAGTCTTGAATCAAGGAAGGAATTTCAACCGATGGACGTCTACTGCTGGACGTAGGTCCCTTTAAGGGATCTCCACACCACACGATCTTGTGCCGCTTGAATGGATAGAGTCCACCTCATTGGAGGTCTACCGACGTTGCGTTTTCCAGTGCGAGGTCACCATGCCAGCACCTTAGTTCCCAAACACCCATCGGTTTTACGTTCTATGTGCTTCACCCATTACTACTTCAGCTTGATGAGCAACGATGAGTTCGGAGATGGTTTTCCTACGGATCTCCTCATTCTTGACTTGTTCACCAACCAAGCACAGCTCGCTTCATCTCCTGCTGAGCGACTCTGAGCTTTCCTATGAGAGAAACAGACCTTGTTAGGATTTCTCCATTAATCTAGTTAACGGCATTGTCGAATGCTGTTAAATTCAGGTAACTGTATTGTTCCCAGGGTTCTTGTAGTACAACAACAATTAAAAAGGCAACTATAAATGGGTGATTAACTTAAGGAATAGTAGAAATATCACGAATATAATATGAATCGTGGTAATCAAATGCGTGAGTTGTAATTGCGCATATACAGTTTTGGTCTTGCAATTAATTGAAGTGTCGTGGCGACTAGCAATCACCAACTAAGGTCGCGTGCAAGGCGATTTCCTGCAATGAGAAATAATATTTTATTATATAGGCATAATCACCCAGCTTTGGTTGGGACTTTTGTAGACAGGGTAATACACAAATTGGCTTGAGAAGGTTATGTAGAAACCAGTTACTGGTTCATTACAGCCATTGGTTGTCCGTGGTTCATGAACGTTGACCTCCATAGAGTCCTTGATTTCCCCATCATTACTCATCTCTTTAAGCATTTTTTGACATCTTACTTCGAGAAATCTGAGGTACACCCGAATTTTCTTATTTCAGTTGCTTTCACCTACATTCCAGTTAGGTCTGACCACCAATCCAAAATGCGTCGTGTATGATCCTGACGATCAAAACCGATCGCAAACACAGAAACACGTAACACACGCATACACACAGCGTCTTCGCCAGCGAAGATAAGGTCCCAATTTTCTGATGTCGGTTGGTCGTGGCTTCTCGCCACCCTTCCGACGTCGTAATGACTAATCACGGATATACCATCAGCCCTCCTCTACGCGTCACCCTAAGTTGTGGTTCAACCTGACAGCAGGCACCCTTAGGATGCCGTTACCCAACGCTAGTAGAGCTTCTGCGCTCTACTCTCCGCATGTCGCAACCTCGACGATGCTTCGGCGCTCATCAGTTACGTCCGGTGACACTGTAAAAGCCGTAAGAGCTAACAGCATATAACTAGGAGATGAACTGATGATGATGATTTAATTAGCTCGCTGGCGGAGGTGGCAGTAAGTAAAACTGCCTTCAAGTCTGAAGAGCGTGATAGATTCCCACCTAGGGGGTTGCCCCTACCACCAATTTGTTGGTTCCTCGAGTCTGGTTGTATTTATGTATTTAATTATTTATTTAAAATTATAGATGTATATATTTACCAGTTGTCTGTCATCCATAGCACAAGTATGAAGTTACTTTAGGAAAGATGACCGTGTGTGTAATTTTCCTATATATTAAAAAAAATATTTAGAAGATGATATATTCTTCATCTTCTAAATATTTTTTTTAATATATAATAATATATAATATTTTTCATAATATAACGTGTACAAATTTAATCCCTAATTACAACTTGTCTAACCATCGCAGCTTAATCTTTAGCTCGTCAGAGAAGCTTATCATTTCATATTCAGGTCGTAGATAATAAGGCAGTAAAAAGATTAGGTGGGCTAATGTACTTAATACTAAACTGTCCAAAATAGGTTGTTTATAGTCGTTGTGAAATGACCGCAGCGAGGCTAAGCTTAATCGTTTTATGACACGAATATTATGCAACTTATGTAGTGCGAAATACCAACGTTATATATGAATATTTAATATTTAAATGAGTTAATCTTGTAAGTAGGGACCTGTTACTATCCCACTGCTGAGAATAGCCTCTTCTCTCCGTTTTTGGAGATAAGGTTTGGAGCTAAGACCTACCACGTCGCTCCAGTGCGGATTGGTAGGTTACACATATCTCCAGAATTCTCTAGAGATATGCAGGTTTCCTCACGATGTTTTCCTTCACCGAAAAGCGTGTGATAAATTGCAATTATCAATTAGATATTTATGTATGTATGTAATCGGAAACGGCTTAAACGATTTTCATGACATTTAGCATGTAGGGTTTTGGGGGCGATCGATCTTGCTAGGTTTTTTTTTTAAACTATGTTTTTACCCTATTTTTGGGAATTAAAAAACTGCTTAAATAGAAATAGAATGCTACGGTTAATTGTGATGTCATTTGTGAAGTTGTCATAGCTCAATGGGAACTAGGGTTAATTACGGGGAAAAACTACGGATAATTCGCCGTGTATAGACACGGCCATCAGTTTTGTTAAGTACAATGAGACTATGTTAATAGAGTGCATACTGCTTGTTTACATACCTTCAAAGAAGTTCCAGAAGTAAGTACTAATGAAACTCAAAACTATATTCCAACTTGTAATCACACACACGTAATTAATATCCCAAAGCTCACGTCACATCACACTAGATGACTTGTCTCGGAAACCTCCATATCATATATAGTTTATTATCTTTGCCTCCATTTGTTGTTGAACATTGCGCCGAGAACGCTATCGGCTGTGTTCGTTAGACGACCGGTGACGGGGAACTCTATAACTGCTTTCTGGCGTTGCAGCGAGTTCTTTACCCATCGGCCTCTACCTCTACCCTTACCTCTGTCTCGACCTCTTGTAATTGTCGGTAAGTAGTTGATTTTACGTGCGTAAACACGGTTACCATTACTATATGAAACAAATAATGACTATTTTAACAAAGTCCGTAAGGCACCAGGCCATAGTTCCACCGTTTCACGGCTAAAAAAGTATTTGACGAGGTCTAAAGAGGATGTATACGAACCTAATCGGGAAATCCTAATATTTATATCGTGAGTAATGTCAGTTTCTGTACATAAAATATGACACAATATCGTAGTACCTATGATGTAAGATTATCTCCTTATTAGATTGTATGGTAATATAATATTAACAATTGGATTTGGTATTTTGGAAACAATCGATTCTGTATGTCAAGGCAACATTTTAAGTTATAACTATTTTAATTTATAACAAAAATATATTTGTAAATTGTGACATTCTGGTCTAAATATGTTATAATTTTTTACGTAAAACGAAACGAAATTTAATATAAAATTGTAAATTAAGATATAACGAAACATTTCGTTACTTCTACGAATTTCTTTATAGCAGACTTCAAATTCATATTTAAATTTGCTAAATCGACGATGCAGAAATAATGGCTATATTATGTATTTTAAGCTATTCAAGATAAAAAAACATAAAGAATAATAAGGAAATTCTTAAAATGTAAGTGCCAAATGCTATGGTACTTGCATCGAAATCACTTAGCTTGTACTGCAAATATGGTTATTCTACAACCGTTGATCTTCCTTGAAGTCATGGAATGATGTGTGGAATTTAAAATACAATCTATAAAAAGAACTCCAAAGACACACATAAATTAAAGCATAAAAATACATCCATATACCCAGAGAAACAATAAATAAAAAGTAAACCCCAAAAAATTATAGCAAACGAAGAAAATGCGTACTAAAAACGTGCTAAGGAAGTCTGAAATCAATATCTCCTATTTTCATGATTTAACTGAATGCGTTTTAAAAATGTTTTTTTTACTAATATTGTATAGAGGCAATATTCTACATATTCCATCACTTAAAAGCCAAATATTTAATATTACCTCGGAAATGTTGCGTGAAATATTTAAGTGTCCACATTTTATTAACACAGATGTTTCTTTGTCCACTGACTGAGACTCATGAACAGTTCTATAAAACTTATTTAAAGAACCTTGCCTTAAAACCTAAATCTTTTTGTTTTAATTGTATGCATATATCGATTTTGATTCGACAGTTTTATATAATTCAGAATTTCAAACTGATTCGCAATGGATCTCCAAGATCTTTAGAGATTATTTTTTATAGATTTTTTTTTATTTACAACATTTTTTTATTATTAACTAGTTGACCTGTTGAATTACGTTCCACTTTAAAACAACTGGTTTTCCTTAATGGTCAGATCGTAAGGAAAAAATACATTTTTTTTCCATTTTTTTGCAATTTTTGCCGTTTCATCTCCTTAGAATCTTCATTGGGATTCGCCGAGTATTAAAAAATATTTATTTACCGAAACGATCTGTTTTCGAGTTAGCGCTTAGCATGACGTTAAAAGATTCAGTTTTAGTCAAGTAGAATATAAAACCCAGATAGGATCTTAACTAATCAACTTAAGCGTATAATTATTATATAGTGAAATTTGCTTACTATCTGTTTATAAACAAATTATTTATTTAAAAACGGATTTACATCATCCTCCTGCCCTTATCCCACTCTAAGTGGGATGTGATATATGTTGCCACATGGTTTGGCTATGTATTTTACGACCAGCCGCATGCCTGACGTCAACTTAGTCGTATTTTACATCGTGGTAAGAAAGAGAGTGATCTATCTTACTCAGCCGGATACCACACGGTGGATCAACTTACCTTAGTCGCTTTTTACGACACCTCGGTAAGAAATGTGAGTGGTCTATTCTACTCATCCGGATACCACACGGCGGGTTGACTTACCTTACTCGCCATTTACGACACCTCGGTAAGAAATGAGAGTGGTCTATCCTACTCAACCGGATACCACACGGCGGGTTGACTTACCTTAATCGCCTTTTGCGACACTTCGGTAAGAAATAAGGGTGGTATATTCAACTCAGATACCACTTGGCTTTCAAACATTTTTTTTAATCGGCATTAGGTATAATGGTTTGCTCGTAGAAATAGTCAAGATAGACAACCTTTGACATATATCTTTAATATTTAAATGAGTTAATCTTGTATGTATATTTATATTTTCGGAATCTCAGAAACGGCTCCAACGATGTTCCTGAAATTCAGCATGTAGGGGTTTTGGGGGAGAATAATCGATATAGCTAGGTTTTATTTTAAAAAAAATCGCTTTATCCCTGTTTTTGGGCGTTAAAAAATATTAAAATTTAAATTGAACTGAATTTTTGGCATTAACTGTCAGGTCAGCGTAGCTTATTCGGGGAATGGGTGGTCGCGAGAAATGGAAATACCTACGATCGAGCGCCACCTACCCTATTATTTTTCATTTTTTTTTTTTCTAAAAATTTACTGAGCAAGGCTTGATTATCCAGATATTATACAGTGATACATGTTTAATTTATGTACCTATATACATTTGTGTACCTACGTATACATGTATATACCGTTATACAGGTAAAGTTCGACTGGTTTTCCTCACGGGTCTTGGGCTGCAGAATGTAGAGGTGTGTCACGATACGAAACAATGAGACTCAAATATCAATAAGCGTTACCACTTTATCCTATCACGTTGTTGCCTTGACATTACACGTAACAATTTTTACATTATGCATTGGGTAACGAAAATATATAATTTTAAATACCATTCCATGCATTTTTGTAAATGCCAAAGACCGTAACACACGCCATCGTAACATATTTAAATAAAAATTAATCGTAATTATAATGTAAAAGTGTTGCTTAGCGAAATTTGAAAACCGTTTGACCATTCAAGACATTTTGTTTAATACTCGTTAAAACCCGAAAAATATTTCATAAAGAGACTTAAAACTAGGCAAATTAATAGTAAAATTACGAACCATTTCTTACCAAGGTGTCGTAAAAGGCGACTGAGGTAAGGTGACATCAGACAACCGGTCGCTCGTAAAATACCTAGCCAAATCATGCTACAGCATGTTTATAATATGTTTATACATGTTGTTTTTTTAAACGCTATTTTCAAGTATTGTTAATTTAATATTTTAACAACACAATTCCATAAAAAAAACTGCCGAGTACGTAACGACCTAACTCGCCATCTCGTTCGCACCTACCCGTATATGTACCTCCCGCTCTTTTCAAATGCAACCTTTTATGCTTGTCTGGCTGGGGTAGGAACTATGGAAAATGTCTGGCTAAAGGAGAAACATCATCTTATTCTTATCCAAGTAATATATATTAAAATCAGCTTTTATACTATGACGTAAATAGAAGTCAAATTTCATGAACTTTAAGGGTGTCTGGCAGGGGGTTTCCACTAAGCTAAGTGTCTGGCATTGACTGACGTGATTTTTAATATTATTCTAAAGGTAATATCAAAAGATCAAGCTTTATACTATGACGAAATTAATTCGGAATTTTGCAGCCTTGAGTACCTCGTATCTCCCAAAGCAACTATGATCCAAATTCCATAATCTACCATCGTTCTTACCTGTGTTGGGAGCATGCACTGACAAAGTTTCAGCTTTTATAAAATGGCGAAGGTCTGGCGCTCACGGGATCTTGGGCCATAACATAATATATACATATACCAAAAACTCTCAAGAGATGTGCTCCTTAAGATTTATTACGCCGTAAAGCTCATAACGAATTTTAAACATCAATCAAGCAGATTGTATATAATAAATTAAAAAGTTCCTGGTTTAGACTTAAATCTATTAACTACTTTAATATCTAACTCTCACCATTTAGCAAGAAATTTTATTACAATGCATAAGTAATGATAATATTATTTTTCTATATTCTGCAGTAAACATTAAATATATTTTTAGATACAAAAAGACTATAATATAAAAGTCCATGGAATTTCATTGTCAAGTTCATGCGCTAGTAAACAAACACGATTTAAATAAAAACTCAATGTAAATTTAAAATATAAATGCTTGAAATACTCAACTTAAATCTCGATCTTAAATTATAGTATCAATTTCGTACATATAAATATTTTGTTTTTTAATATTGCTTAAAAGTAACGACCAGTTGCTATCCTACAGCTGGGTATAGGCCCCTTCTCACCGTTTTTGGAGAGGATTGAAGATAAGACTTACCACGCTGCTCCAATGGATTGGTTACACATTTCCCCAAAATTCTCTAGGGATATGAAGGTTTCTTTACGATGTTTTCCTTCACCGAAAAGCTTGTGATAAATAATAATTATCAAATGGCCACATAAGTTTTAAGAGAAAGACCTGTGCCAGCTTGGGATTTGAACTCATGATCCTCCGAAAGCTCAGCTCGAAACCCAGGTCGCTGGTTTGACGATTTACATGAACAAATTAGTTGCGCGCGTACCAGAGTTATTGGTTGTATATGCGATTCGAATATGTAACGACGATTGATTGACGTTTATTGACGACTAATATGACGTGACGTTTAAATCTGGATTCTTGCGTTAACAAGTAGCACGGTCTCACCACCGGGCTATCTAACACAACTTTAAGTATATAATATTGGTTATTAATAAATAATTCTTTATTTTAATTTATATATAAAGATATATCTGTTACCCTGTTCGCTTACGCTAATGTCCAAGTCATTATAAGACCCAATATTACTACCTCCTAAGAGACACACTCAACACGGCTATTTATAAATTTGGAAATGAAAGTATTACTCTCAGTGAAGGAATAAGAAGTCAAGGTCCTAAGTTATATAGATATATTTTCTTTATAAGATTCTTAACTATCAATTTTCATCGATATCATTTGAGTAGTAAATATTATAAAAATTAAACTCAACCAGTTAGACCACAAGTTATTTGAAGATTCCATTACCACTAACATGAAAAAGCTTTTACTTGCGAAAAACTTTGTGCGAAGCATACCGGATAATAATTGTGTATAATTTTCCAGGGGTCCGCTGTGTTATGGTATTAATTTGTACATATTTTATTTCACAATGTTTCTTTTTTTGTACATAGAAAGGTTTTGGCTTTCTCGTATAGATATATTAGTCGTAATTAGTTAAATTATTACTTAATTATTATAAAATTATTATTTATAAATTAATCCTCTTTGAACTGGAGGTATATATTAACCAGAAGATTAAGCTAGCGATTGCCGCTTTGGACATTACAAAAGTACGTTAATCGTTTGTGGGTATGCGATTTTATCATAAAGTCTACAAAAAATTTCATCTTTGTCATTTCAACAGTTTAAATTATTATTAGAAGGCGGCTGAAACAACGCGCCTGCTATGCAATTGAGGATTTTTATAAATGATAAGAATGCATGGATTTAATTAATCTTCAATTGAAATATTACTAGTTATAATAATTATATTTTGAAAAGAGCATCCGCCGACTATTTCTGGATTTATTGGTAGAGTTAATTTAAACTAGCCGGCAGTAGAGTTGACGACTGAAAAGCACATTTTCACAATTTTCTGGAATATAGAACAATAATTGCCGTGGTATCCGGCTAAGTAGAATAGACCACCCTCATTTTTCACCAAGGACTCGTAGTAAGCGACTAAGGTCAGTTAACATCAGGTCGGCGGCCGGTCATAAAATACCTAGCCAAATCATATTACATGTTTATAACATGTTGTGCCTACCCCGTTAAGGGCAGGACCATAATGACTTAAATTAAGAATATTTTGGATTATAAAAGAGGTGTTATATATGTTTCAGGTTGAGGATGTCTCCGGCAGCGTCGTTTGGCGAACGATGGGCCCAAGACAACTTGTGCAGAGAAGCTTCAGTTGAAGAAATTCAAATTCTTGACATATTCCTGCATACTTGCGACGGAGATGAGCTAGAAGCGGCTAAAAGGGCAAGGAGATATTATTCAGCGCGTAGCTCTAGTGGCCTAACTGAGCTATGGCACAAAAGTCATCCGGACGACGAAGACATTCTCTCCAGTTGTCAAGATGTGTAAGTACTTCCTTCATGATATTTACAACTAGCAATGCCCTGTAATTTCACCCACTTAGATACCGATTTCGTGCTATTGGAAAGTCTTAAGTGTTAAAATCATTAATACCTGGGTAACTGAATTGATAATTATTTTAATTAAAAAAAGAAAGAAGGCGCCTATGATATGTAGGATTCGAACTTGGGTTGTGCACATTTTCGGTCTGCGCGTTATCCATCGGCTATTGCAACATTGTGTTTGACAGCTAAAAAAATCCTTTGTTTTCAATTCTACATTTTAAAAAAATTTTAATGCCCAAACACTGGGATAAAACGATTTTTTTTTAAATAAAACCTAGCTAGATCGATTTTTCTCCCCCAAAATCCTCTACATGTTGAATTTCATGAAAATCGTTGGACCCATTCCGAGATTCAGAAAATACAATATATAAATTTTCCGCAATACACGCGATAAAAGTCTTCATTTTAATTTGGTGATTTGAAAGTGCCTGTAAAATTTGAACTTCAAATTAAAATGACCTTACCTTATGACAGTATTAAAATGACCTTATTCTAAAAAAATATTTTGTGGCAAATAGTTACCAAACGTAGCATATCGTCCACAAAACTCGTGAATGTTAAAGAGACCCATAACTCGGAAGAACAAGAAAACGCTAGCTTTTTAATAGTTCGTAGCGTGATGTCAGCATTGAAATATGGATTATAATGTTTCTAAGTCAATTAAGCCTAATTTTGAATTATGCCACTTTAAACGTGAGAAAGCTGTGGTAGCCCAGCGGTAGCGCCATGCGATCACGGGTTCGAAGCCGGACAGAAATCAATGAGTTTTTCTGTTTAAACTTATGTGTCTAATTGATAATTGCAGTTTATCACACGCTTTTCGGTAAAGGAAAACATCGTGAGGAAACCTGCATATCTCTAGAGATTTCTGGAGATATTTGTAACCTATCAATCCGCATCGGAGCAGCGCGGTAAGACTTAGCTCTATCCAAAAACGGAGAGAAAAGGCCTATTCCCAGCAGTGGGAGAGTAATAGGCCGCTACTTTACAACTTTACTTTAAACGTGAGAAATATTCTTGTTAAGTCTGCGCTTAGCGTTAATTTTATAAACTAAAGGAATAAATTAAAGAAATACTTGATAAATTTAATTTTATTGTAAGGGAACACGTATCGCTAGTTGAAAGCCGGTATGCGAAAAAGAGCTGTGAAACATGACAGTTGTCATAGATTAATTATAGCATAGAGTAACTTTTTATGTCTCTAACAATTCTATACATAAATTTTGTACATGTAATTTCAGATACATTGTACCATTGCGCACAAAGAGTGTAGGCGGGCGTAGAATGACACTAGTTCGCCTTCCAGCACCTACAGCATTAAACCGACCTTTATCTGCGAGAGCGTTCCTTTCAAGATGGCTGATGATATTGGATCTAAGGTAATTCACAAGGCATCTTTTTGCAATTTTTTATTTATAAAAATACTAGCTTTTACCCGACTTTGTTCGCGTGGACTGTTGTTGCGTGGTAGGTTGATAATAGATGGCCCTTTGCAATGTCTTCCTATTTCTGTTGATTTAACAGGATTTCTATAGCCTATATGCAACCCGGTATATAAGGAATAATTGTGCCAAATTTCATCAATATTGGTTCAGCAGATTCGCCGTGGAAGAGTAACAAACGCATACTCCATATTCACAATCTTTCGCATTTATAATACTAACTTTTACCCGACTTCGTTTGCGTGGATTGTTGTCGTATGATAGGTCGATAATGGCGCTTTTCAATGTCATTTTATTTCTGCAAAAATAACGGGATTTCCATATCCTATGTTACCCCGGTGTATAAGGAATAATTGTGCCAAATTTCATAGATATTGGTTCAGCGAATTCGGCGTGAAAGAGTAATAAACATACATCCATACTCACAATCTTTCGCATTTATAATATTAGTAGAATAGGAGTAGCTGTCCTGTAGCTGAGGTATATTTTATTTGAATTTTGGATGTAAATGAAAGATATGAACTCCAACTATTTACTTATTATGTTTTGAATGGATTCTTTTAATTGCCATTTACAAATCACCTTAAAACTGAGATGTAAAGTTAAAAACGAAGAGTTAAGACTTTAAGAGTAACTTCGTTAAACATTATTGTACAAACTTTTAACAGCAAAAGTTGAAGGGAGAAAGTTTGAACACCTACCTATGAATGCGAATGCTTTTAAAGCTAAAAGCTTTTAAAACGATCCCTAAAACTTTAAAACAGATGGGCAAGTTATGAGAGATTTATATTTAACAATTATAAATTTTACAATGGGACTTTTTAGTTAATTATTTCTTGTAAAAAACACCTAATTTAATTTCGTCGCCAGTGACGGTTTTAAAAATAAATAAATAAATAAATAAATATATGGGACACTTACACACACGGTCGTCCGTCCCCAAAGTAAGTAACTTAATACTTGTGTTATGGGTGACAGACAACTGGCGAATATATAGTTATAAAATTTTTAAATACATACTTAAATACAAATATACACCCAGGCTCAAAGACCAACAAATTCATTTATAGAAAATGTTGGCCCTCGGCGGGAATCGAACCCGCGACCCGCGGAGCTGAAGGCAGGGTAACTACCCACTACGCCAACGGGCCAGTCAAAATATACATATACTCAAATACATAGCAAAATAACAATAAATGAAATGCAATATTGAAATAAATACCACTGTAATGAAATTCCATTATTTTGATGTAGACTAAGAAAGGTTTTATTGTGTGTTATTGTGTATTTACCATATCATCGTACTGCCCTTATCCCACTCTAAGTGGGGTCGGCACAAAATGTTATCAACATGTCGTTACATGATTTTGCTACGTATTTTACGACCGGCCGACTCCCTAACATTAACTTACCTTAGTCGTATTTTACGACACCTTGATAAGAAAGAGGGTGGTCTATTTTACTTAACAGGATACCACATTGTTGATCAACTTACCTTAGTCACCTTTTACGGCTACTCGGTAAAAAATGAGTGTGGTCTATTCTACTCAGCCGGATACCATACGGCTCGTCGACTTACCTTAGTCGCCTTTTACGACACCTCGGTAGGAAATAAGGGTGGTACTATTCTATTCAGCCGGATACCAAACGGCGTATATACTCAAATGTAACAAATTGTCTCACCTCGTAGGTTAGCTGGCAGAGATCTCTGTCATAGGGATAAGTTGACCTTTGTACACTTTTTTTACCAATTATGTTTTTTTTCCAACATTTTTTGTGGTACATAAATAAATAAATAAATAAAATCTAAATTGGAGCAGTGTAATAGATATAAGCCCAATTATTTATCTCCTTTAATGTTTATAAGTAGTAACTTAAAATATCTTATTGCTACTTGCGAAACATAGAAAGTAGTACATCCAAAATTTACCGCTATGTCACCGATGTGAACTTTCAAACTTGTTTAAATTTTTAGGTTTAAAAATGTGAAAATGGAAACATGCACGTTTAAAAATTTATAAATAATATTATGTTAAACAAAAATTTTTTTTATTTTTTTTTAATAAATATATATTTATTTACAGCAAAAATGTACAAGTTATATATATCTTAAATTACTTACACGCTAGGACTATACAAATCATGCCCACGTGGAATGGTCCCAAGAATGCTGGCAGCGTTTCCGCGCTGAATCGCTAAGCTGATTCTTTGGGATAAGGACAGGATGATATATAATGCCATCATTATAATAATCATCATTCTCCTGCCCTTTCCCCACTCTAAGTGGGTTCGGCACAACATATTATAAACATGTTGCTTGACATGCCTGACGTCAATTTACCTTAGTCGTATTTTACGACACACGGTTAAGAAAGAGGGTGGTCTATTTTACTTAACCGGATACCACACGGTGGTTCAAATTACCTTATTCGCCTTTTACGACAACTCGGTAAGAAATGAGGGTGGTCTATTCTACTCAGCCGCATACAGCACGGCTTAAAAAAATCCTATCAATATCATAAATGTTAAAGTTTGTAAGTATGTTTGTTACTCTTTCATGGCGAATCCGCTAAACCAATATCGATGAAATTTGGCACAATTATTTCTTATACACCGGAGTAACATATATATCCTGCCTACACATATATATAAAGCTATATATCCTGTTAATTCTACAGAAACAGAATGACACTAAAAAGCGCCATCTATTATCACCCGACAACAGTCCACGCAAACGAATTTGCGTGTAAGGGTTAGTACATTATATTATTAATATAGTGTTTATTATAAAACTTCAGTTCTTTTTTATTTTAGATTACGTGAAGATCCAACACCTGGCGAAGAAATTGTTTTTATAGACGTCTGTGACTTGCAGCCATCCCATCTGAAAAATCATTTTAGAGGCAACTACTGGAAATACTTCGTTTGGTTTATGAAGGTATTATACCTTCATATTAAAACTAGAAAAATTAAGGTTAAAAATGTTTTAATCATATAACAACATAGTACCTGGGTGAACGAACCTTGCTCGGTAATTGTATTAAAAGATAATTTATAGAATTAGGCGTTACTTTGCGGAGATCCATAATACAAAAGTAATAATAAAATTATTTTGCTATAATCCGCGATGAAGTAAAATAGAAATACGGTTTTATAAGAATCCTGCATGTATCAGGTATGATAACCGATTGTCCACTCTACATTTAGCGTTATATATATTTTCTATTTTACTTCATCGCGGATTATAGCAAAATAATTTTATTATTACTTTTGTATTAAAAGATATAAAAAAATGTAATAAAAACATAAAAAAGAAAGTAAAGGGTCGATCACATTGAACTTGACCCCAGGTGTTTTGACATATTTAATCTGCCCGTTTACTATAGCGCTATTACAACTTGACAAATGACCTAAAATTTAAGCTTTACAATCTATTTTTACTTTAACAGTATTTTCAGTGCCCGAAAAGAGGGATAAAAACAATATATTTTTTTAATAAAACCTGGATTAATTAAACAAATTGATCGGTTTTTACGTGCTGAATTTCATGGAAATCGTTGGAACCGTTTCCAAATTTCAGAAAAATATATATATGCAAGATTAACTCATTTAAATATTAAAAATATGCATGAAAAAATTAATTTATTTATATCCATACGTATTATAAAAATAAAGATCCCCGACGCGAATTTCATTTTTTCAAAAGCCCGTGAGATATACATCATTGAAAATCTATGAATAAATAAAACAACATTTTAATATAGACCCAAAAAAAATCCTTAATGAGCCAATATCTGAGTATTTCTTTTTTTCATATTTTTATTTCTGTTCCCAACATACGAATATTTTTCTTTTGATAAAAGTAAATTTATTACAGGCAACTTTAATAAATTTGTAGTCTCACAGGATCCACAATAAAGCAGAAACGTTCTGTTTTCCTATGAGATCAAAATTTGTTTTATTTCAGAACAAAGAGGATTATTTTTCTTTGTTCTTTATCCTTGACTTTGAGTTTGGCCGTAATTCGGAAGCTAATTTTCCAGACCACAAAACAGCCATTTAAATTTAGAAAACATTAATATGCACTGGTTTTTTCACCTTAAGAAACAATAAATTTCTTTTTAAGGAATACGATCTCTCAGATAATAGTTATTTAAATCTTTTTTATTTTAAACAAAGTAAGTTTTTTTCATTTTGAATAAATAGATTTTTCACATAATTTTACCATATTCATTTTTATGTACTACTAGCTTTTAACCGTGACTTCGTTGGACTGTTGTTGTGTGATAGCTAGATAATAGATGGCACTTTCCAATGGCATCCTATTCCTGTAGAATTAACAGGATTTCTATATGTTTGTTATTTCCGTGTATAAGGAATAATTGTGCCAAATTTCATCGATATTTGTTCGACGGATTCGCTGTGTAACAGTAATAAACATACATCCATAATTACAAACTTTCGCGTTTATGATATAGTGATTTACTTCCTAATATTAGGAAATAAATCACTATTGCTAGAACACTATTATTATTAACTATTGCTATTTTAAGGTCTGGTTGTGTAAAATTTAAATATCAAACGCAAAGCTTTTCACATGTGACGCCAAAGGCTTCATTAATCTCAATACCAATGAAGCCTTAGCTTTAGGCCTTACTGCGGCCATGAAATATCAATTTTACATTTTTATATATTTTGCTTGAATTATTGTGAAATAAACGCTGGAATAATACAATTTGCGATTGCTGAGTGCTGCTACGCGCGTGATCATTACCAGTAAATCAGGGATTTCAAAAAATCAGTCAATTCAGTATAGTATTTAAGCCACAGGAATTACTTTACGTTTAAAAAAATAGACACGATTAATAAAGATCAATGATCGTACACGCTATTTGAACCTTGGCCTAAATACAGTACAACTAAACAGAACTATAATTTTATTGTTTTCTCCTGTTCTTTGAACAAGCGCGCCGCGCCATGTCCGTCGTCCATTACTAAGAAACCCAGATCTCAATTATATTGTATTTATTTGCGTCGAAAATATATTTTGTATACGATATTAAAGAAGACTGAATTATGCTAAAGCATAAATAGTACGTGTAAGATACGTTTAAGAGATCAGTAGATTCATTTAATGCTGATATACCACCTTGTATAAGTCTTAATAATGTTTACTCATTCGCACCCATTATTTATGTTACAGTCAGCTTACCCAGTCCGGTTCTCAGAAGTCCACATAATCAATACTCAAAGGCTGAAGACTGTTTCGCTTCTACTTTTGCACATCGGCCTGTACCCCTGGCGACGCAAAATCCTACATTTGCACGCTAATGCAGAACAAATTAACAACGTTATTGGTGCCGACCACTTTCCTGTTGAAGGTCTACCTTACGAGTATGGTGGAAAAGCTGGAGCAATGAAGGATCTCAACGGTAAACAAATAACAACATACTTTATGATACTTTGCAGAGCTAAATAAAAATGTGGGATGAGTCAATTAATATAAAGAGAGTAAAAAAATATTTTGTCGTAATTCGTGATAAATATATCCTCCTGCCCTTTTTTACCTCCTTTCTTACCGAGGTGTCGTAAAAGGCGACTAAGGTAAGCTGACCCGTCGTGTGGTATCCAGCTGAGTAGAATAGAACAACCTCATTTCTTACCGAGGTGTTGTAAAATACGACTAAGGTAAGTTGACGTCAGACAGGCGGCGGGTCGTAAAATACGTAGCCAAATCATGTGATAACCTGTTTATAACATGTTGTGCCGAACCCACTTAGAGTGGAATAAGGGCAGGAGGATGATGAATATTATTAATATTATTATTTTTACAGATGAATGGACAAAGAAACTCTTACTCAATTCAAAATGGATACATTTAGAGAATCAAAAATTCTTTCAAACGGAACTCAAACCAGAAGTAAAGCGCACACGCAACAAGAGCGCAGTCCGGAATCTGCGGAACACTAATGCATCTTATGACATGCTGACACGCACACATTCTTGCAGATCACTCCACAAACGAGATGATTTTGATGAGGGGACGAACGGTTCTTACAGGACTTTGAAAGTGACGGATAGAAACTTCTACATTTGAATATTGTACATTGTATCATTCATAGAGTTATTACACTAGCTATGCGGCTTTTTTCGCGTGGTATGAATAATAAAGTTTTTCCCGCTTAAATCCCGACCCCATCGAAATTTAACCAATGTGCTGTAAACACTTTTTCCGTAATCTGTGAGTAACAAAGCTTTTCCCGCGTAAATACTGACCCTGCGGTAATTTTACCAATGTGTTATTAACATAAACCTTCCTCAAGAATTGCACTATCTTTAAATGTTAACCGCAAATAAATCCGTTAAGTAGATTTTGAGAAAATCGATCACATGCAGACAGATTTTGGAGACTTTGCTTTATAATAAGTACTAGCTGTGCCACACACATCAGTGTGACACAAAGTTTTCTATCTCAATTAACTATAATTAATTATCAACCTAAACTTTCCGGACGAATTGCACTATTTTTTAGTAAAAACTGTACAAAAATACGTTAATTAGATTTTGAGAAAATCATATACAAACAGACAAATCTTCGGACTTTGTTTTATAATAAATAAAAAAATTTACTAATACTATAAATGCGAAAGTTTTTGAATATGGATGTATGTTTGTTACTTATTTCACGGCGAATCCGCTGAACTATTATCGATAAAATTTGCTACAATTATTCTTTATAGACCGGGGTAACATATAGGCTATAGAGATTCTGTTAATTCTACTGAAATTAGATGACATTGAAAAGCGCCATCCAACTTATCAACCTATCACGTGACAACAGTCCACGCAAACGAAGTTGTGGGTAAAAGCTAGTATAAATATAAATAGAGAAGGGAGCCAAGGGGAATAGACAAGCCAGTGAGTGCCAGTATACAACAAATAATATGAGATAGAAGTAAGAGACCCATCCTTATCTTTGTCTAATTGGAATTAAAAAAAGAAAGATAGGTAGGAGTTTCTTTTGGTTTTTTTCTTCGATAGACACATTTGAAGCTGACTGTTCTAGTATAATAACTCTATGGTATCATTGCCTAAGTTCCTAGCTGCGTAATGTTTTATACACTTTGTAATATAAAAAAGCAAATAAAATGTGTACAGATTTGCCATTTTTTATTATTTGTATAACCTCTATCTGTTTTTATATAGAAATTTAAAAAGATTTTACTATGAAAGTATTGTTTTTTATTATTTTAAAATCCATATATAGATATATATATGATATATATATCCATATATAGATATAACCTTTTAGTAAAATCTCTCTCTCAAGAGGGAGGGATGGGGTTAAATTTATGTAGCTGACTACTAACCTTCGCTAGTCGGAGAGGCACTCGAAGAAGAAGAAAAACATAAACGGCCATTTACTATCGCAGTACTCCTGTTATACTTTGGAAAGAAGGGTTGATTTTTAGACCACGCTGCTCAAATGCGGATTAGTAGGTTACACATATCCCAGGAATTCTCCAGAGATGTGTAAATTTCCTCGCGATGTTTTCCTTCAAAGAAAAGCAGATGATATATTGCAATTATCAATTAGACACATTAAGTAATGTTTGATATAGAAAAACTCATTGATCAAACACACACGCATAACAGCCTCATTTTTTTATTATGTACGTTTAATTAAGGCTGGCGCTTCAGATTCAGCAACAATGCCTGTGCCAACGGTATTGCTTGCCCTGGAGACATTCAAGTTCAGACTGGATATTTGTATTCAATTTTAAACCCTAAACCTTGGTGAATAAAATATAAACTCCCTTGTACCTATTAACACATTCTCATAAACATCACGTACAATATCCTTATGTGGATTGTGAACGTTATGGTATCATATAAAGACGCCAGGCGTTACGTATTCGTGTATTGCATTAGAACAATGTGCCTTCAGGGAATGAGGACTTAAGTATTGTGACAAATGAAGGTTACGTAAAAATAAAATCGTCATTAGATTACACATTAATTTAATCGTTTATTGGTGTGGGTATAAGATTCTATAATAAAAATTTGGGAAACGGGCGGTCTAGAGAGAGAGATAATATACTTTATTTATAAAGTGTAAGGAAAATTTCAATAATTTAGCTTTATATATTTTGATTATAATTTACTAGCCAAAATTCATATATTTGTTTCTACAAACAATGATTTTTGTCCACCTCACCTACAGCTAAAGCATTGTTTATTTGACTCAAGTTAGCTTAGTATGACAACCCTATAAATAAAAAACAGCATGGTAACACACATAGTAATGTAACTAGAGAACATAAAAATGATGCAACTGTAGAGTAATTTGAAAATGATGAAGGACTTATAATTCACTACACCATGTTGACTAATCAGCGAAATAAGCTGATATGTGAATCAGACCGAATACCGGATTTAATTTTTAGAAGCAATTATAAAATGCATATAAAACTTGATTTTATCCAATTTTTCAGTTAGAACAGGATGAAGGCATTAGAATGTAGCAACATTGGTAGTTTATTGCTATCAGAAAACATGCAACAGTACCTAATAACAGTTGAATATGATTTGCAGTTACATGAAACAGCGAGGTTTAATTTTAGCATTCTTGAGCAACTACGTTATACTCATTAACGTGAGCTGACGTAACTTTTGATAGCAATAAAAATAAAAACTCCTGAACATAAAAGTAAAGTAAAGTGTCAAAAGTATCACTAATGAGCTGTAAAAAAATTGTGATAATTTAAATGTGGATGATTGAACTTGATGATTCAACTTAACGATGCAATTTATTGAAGTATGAACTGTTGCTAGAGCTAAAAGATTAAATAATACACGTTTTAGTGTAAACCAGCTCGATGTCTCTATTCTCGGTGATAGATTCATTCTTCTCCTCATTTCTTCTTCCATTCTTCTTCAGAGGATACATTCTAGCAGATGACTGTAATTTTACCGTTGTAAAACATTTAAATTACGTTCAATTCCGAAGATAATTAATTTAATTAAATTAGAACACAAGAACGAAGTGTCGCCTATAGTAAGAAAGACTACGATAAGTCATTGGGACCTGTTCTTAGATATAAGTTAATTTATAAGTTTAGATTAAAATTAGATTGCTTAATAGCCTTAAGGCGAGATCTTGACTACTAAAAAGTACCTCATTGTGATGTACTATAATATATTATATAGTATAATAAGTAAAAGAAATAAATTAGATATCAAGGATATGGCATTCACACTTTTAAAAGCCTTACTACACAAAGACAAAGACAAGAGAAATCAAGATCAATCATGTATCATTTGGTATATCTATAGGTTTAATTTAATCATTAAAACAGTTCACATATGAGTAAAACTTTTAAATTTCCGTTCCGCCAGCTTCTTTTGCTTTATCTTTAACTCGTTATTGTAATATATGGTGTGTTTTTTGTAATCATAATTAAATTACCTTACCTTTATCTTACTATTATCTTACCTTACGGTAAGAGTTGTTGAGTGTTAAGTTATTTTTTAAATTTTTTATTCAACTTGCAATGTTTCCACCTTCACAAAATTTAGTTGTATGTGAATCGTACAAGTTTTTACCCACTTCCCGGTGTCAGCTTGAGCATGAGCTTCTGCAAGAATTGGCTCCAGATGAGAGAAATCCTGAACGGTTAACAGCAATGACATGAAATGTCGTTAAAAGCTTTTTTAACTTGACTTGTTAAAATTTAAATGTTATCTAATAAATACGGTCATATAATAAATGTCCATATTTTTTTTAAATTTTGCTTTTCATGATATAATTTTAATAATTTCATTACGCAATGCATATTCACTAAGTATTAATTTATTTAAATGCAGCGTCATGCAGTTAGAAATTCTCGCCGTTTCTCCGCTTGTCCAACATAACTTTTCACTCGGTTTAAGCACATCAGTTATTCTCGAGTTTCCGTTTAGCTGACGAACTTAACTTTGAGTTACACGAGTTCTGACACAAGGTGACACACAAAATTCAACACGTTTTAGTTTCACTAAATTAAGGTAAATGTTATGTAGTTTATCTTAGCTTACCTTTAGATTTTCTGTATAATGGGTGCATGTAATGTCAATCGTCCAGAAATAACAATTGTCATGATCATTAATGGGGCAGCAACTAAATTCGAAATCACACTTTCAATTACAGATCAGCCTACCAAAACAATAGTTACACAACAAAAAAATTACATATTTACTCACAAGGGCTTGTTGTAGACGCAACTATAAATGCTAAATACACTTAAGTTGTTAAAATAGACCTTGCTACTATTAATAGTAAAGAAGTTTTTGCAACTAAAGAACCTTTTGTATGGTAATGCAAACAAACTTCGCTGTTTAGAAATAAAGGCGACTTTAGAAAATAGTCGGTATGATATGATATACGTGCATGCAATACGATATGCACTAGTAAATTAATAAAAAAGTTTGTGTAAAAGGTGAATTAAAAGTATATAAAATTTACCATGTATTTACATGTTTTACCGAAGCAACAAGATTTCATACCAATAATAACTGTTATGAATTTTACTGCTTTTAACTACGCAGATTTGCATTTAAAAAACATCCAGTGAGCATGTATTTACAATGATGGATTCTTAAATTTGAAATTTTAAAATAAATTAGAAAAAAAAAGTTGGTTCATATCAAACCTTAAACTGGCAGTAAAAAAGCAGCTAGCAGCATACGCTTTCTATGTGACAGGGTGATACTAAAAGAAGGTAGGTAAGGTAATTTCTTTACGTCAATCCTAATAGATAGTAGATACCCATGCATAATGTTTACTAAGATAAGCCAACGATCAAAGCAAACATTTATATGAGCAACTTATCTATAAATTTTAATGAATTCTTAGATAAATAGTTAGAACTGCGTTCCTATTGAGCACACTCCTATTGAACAGACACTCATTCATGTATTTGGCTTACTTATAATGTGTAAAGTGTCCACAAAATCGCCTCTGAAGCCTTCTCAACGGTATTAGGCAATGTGATGATCAGGTGCAAACTAAACAGAAACAGCTTACTTTTAAACAGATGGTAAGATAAAAAAAGAACATGCTGATAACTTGCAAGACTGCTATATCTAAATTTTTCGAAAAATAACTACACTTTTGTAGCGGTATCTCAATTAAATACAAAAGAAACAAAAAAGTAAATGCAGTCAACTCCGTGAATGCTGAAAATAGATTTGCAAAGAAATTACTTATCTTTATAACCAAGATAAATGAAATAGATAGAAAAACAACAAAAAGAATAAGTAAAATCTAAGAATTCTGTCAGCAATACAACATTAAAGTAAAATCGCATTATCTTTTTCGTCATACCACGATTCGTGCGAGAGCCCGAATTCATTTTTTATTATTTCGCGCGTGCTCTTTGCAATGTCTGGAGGAAGAATCACAACACGCAATATTACGAAAAACATGTTACACCTACCCGTAACACGTTAAAGGAACTGTAACGTTTTACTGTTTTCATTATGATACGGAACTTTCGGCTAGATAATTTCAAGCCAAGGTTTTATATCAATTCTTACATTAAATACATTTTTTAAAGTTGGTTACTGCTTAATAAAAAAGATAATGTGGTATCTATAGATTTATTATACTTAAGTACGAAAGCCAGACTATAATGTGCCCTATTACAATAAAGACAAATATAGAGAAAGCGACCAAAGATTTATCTGTCTCTCTTTTTCATGTGTCAGCGGCTTCGGCTGCGTGGAAATTAGTTTCACAACTTTTCCAGAATCGAAATTTTCGACAAGAAAATAGTTATGGTTAACATAAGAGATAGAGACATGTTATCGTGGAATTTTTTGTAGACCTACAATTCTCTGGTACATTATTTTTGTGTATAGATATACATATAGCTGGTATACGCGGCGCACGAGACTAAACCTCCTAGCAGGCACTTTTTTTTCAAATCAAATCAAATCAAATCAAAATCCTTTTATTTACTCTTATCACACTTAACTACAAACAAAAATAGAGTAACATCAACCACGCAACGCCCTCAACACAATTACATAAAAGCAACTGTTATGTTTGACTCAACCTCTTAATTACTTTATATTCTTCTTTATTGTACTTTTATTTATACATCATTCTCCTGCTCTTATCCCCCTCGAAGTGGGGTCAGCAAGACATGTTACAAACATGTTGTCACATGATTGGCTTCGTATTTTACGACCGGCCGCCTGCTTGACGCCTGCCTAAACTTACCTTAGTAGTACTTTACGACACCTCGGTAAGAAAGAGGGTGGTATATTCTACTCAACCGGATACCACACAGTGGGTCAAGTTACCTTAGTCGCCTTTTACGACACTTGGTAGGGAATGAGGATGCTCTATTCTACTCAGCCGGATACCACACGGCGGGTCAACTTACTTTAGTCACCTTTTACGACACCTCGGTAAGAAATAAAGGTGGTCTTTTCTACTCAGCCGGATACCTCACGGCTACGTATTTTCCTTTATACATATATTAAAAATTATTTGTCTAGATACACAAATAATATACAATTTAATATTGTTTTTTATTGTAGTATAGATGTATAATGGAAACAGTTCATGATCTACGATGACTCATGGTCGTAAACATTTTCTAAGACCATTGGTCGCTGCTATTACCATTCTCGTTGCATACACCGCAAAACTATACTTACGTATAACTACGAGTATCTTATATTTTCGGATATAACATCTATTTTGCCATAAGCTTAAAAATAAACGAAATAGAAAGCAGTCTTATGCAACAGTCAATAAGGTCTATATTTCAATCGTACAGTATCGAATAACGATGATTTGGCAATCAAAATGTATTGTCGTAGATTAAAATGTATTTTTAGAAGGTTTATTTTTACTTAATGGTATAAAAGTAATAATAAAATTATTTTGCTATAATCCGCGATGAAGTAAAATAGAAAATATATATAATGCTAAATGTAGAGTGGACAATCGGTTATCATACCTGATACATGCAGGAGTCGTAAAAAACACATGCACAAACCTCCACCTCCGCCACCACAATACACAAGCACTATATACGTTCACTATCACAAACTCAACAATCGTTTCGCCCCGCAACCGAAGCATCATCAGGAGATAGACTCCACGACCAAAATCGCAAAGCAATTTTATTATTACTTTTGTATTATGGATCTTCGCAAAGTAACGCCGAATTCTATAAATTACTTAATGGTATATTTATGGCTTTGTTTTCAAATTTAGCAATTAAAAAATTAATCGAATTCCCGTTGAGATAAATATATAAAATATTCACATATTCTGAAGTTCTGTAATTTGATTCGGCGTGTGGTATCCGGCTGAGTAGGATAGACCATCCTCATTTCTTACCGATGTGTCGAAAAAGCGACTAAAGTAAGTTAACCCGCCGTGTGTATCCGGCTGAGTAAAATAGACCACCCTCTATCTTACGGAGGTGTCATAAAATACGACTAAGGTAAGTTGACATCAGGAAGCCGGTCAGTCGTAAGATACGCAGCCAAATCATGTGAAAACATGTTTAAAACATGTTGTGCCGACCCAACTTAGAGTGGGATAAGGGCAGGAGGATGATCATATGTTTTCTATTTACTTTATCGCGGATTGAACTAACTTTATTCAGGGATTATAGCAAAATACTTTTGTTATTTTTGTATTATGGATCTCCGAAAAGTTGTGCCTAATTCTACAAATTATTTTTTGCGTTATTTTTATTCACTTGTAAATAATACCATTTAAAAGACCATAAACCTTGCTTTAAGATGATAAGTGCCGCCATTATGTGTCAGAGGTGCAAAATAATAACTAATAAGTATGGATATATTTAGCCATGAATAATAATAATAAGTATCTATATATCTCTTTATCGAGAATTAACAGTGAATCATTAATTTCACTTTACTTAAAGTAAAGTATAAGTCTATCTCCGTTTTTGGAGAGAAGCGTTGGAGCTAAGACCTACCACGCTGCTCCAATGCGAATTGGTAGGTTACACATATCCCCAGATTTCTCTAGAGATATGCAGGTTTCCTCACGATGTTTTTCTTCATCGAAAAACATGTAATAAATTGCAATTAAATAAATATATGGGACGCTTACAGACACGATCGTCTATCCCCAAAGTGTTATGGTAGACAGACAACTGGTGAATATATACTTATATATTTTTAATACTTACTTTAATACAAATATACACCCACTCGAAGACCAACAAATTCATTATTCAAAAATGTTGGCGCTCGGCGGGAATCGAACCCGCGACTCGCGTAGGTAAAGGCAGGGTCACTACGCCAATGAGTAAGTCGTTATTATCAATGATGTTATCATTATGTGTCTAACACATAAGTTTTTAATAGAAAAACTCATTGGTGCCTACCCGGGATTTGAACTCGTGACCCCCTCGAAAGAGTCGCATGGTATCACCGTTAGGCTAAGTGAGTTTGATTTATTTACATTGGATATACTATAGTCATTAGATGATCTCTTATGACTACAGTATTGTTGGCTATTCCAATATTTGTCTATTCCAATCTTTATATATTTGTCTATAACTACACCCAAAATAATAGAGGAGACTATGGAAAAGCCGAGAGGCGGCCATGCTTGCGCGAGCTGTCAAAAGGAATATACGTAAAAGCGAGAGAACGATATTGTATTAAATTAAATTGTATGTATTATAAAGTTAAATAAAATGAATAATACAAAGCTGGCCGTATTTCACTATTAGTACTTATTATCAAGAGAGAAGATAAACTTCTAACAGTATATCCAATGTAACGCAATCAAACTCACTTTATTTATCTTACTTATTAAAATACTAGAAAGTTTAAAATTCTTTCGCAATCAGTTGTCATGCTAATTAACCAAATTCTTAATTAATACCCGTCTTATATCTTATTACAGCATATATTTGAATTATCATTACTATACTGTAATGATATTCTGTATATAAACTTAAATAAAATAAAATATATAAATTCATTTTTCACGATGTTTTCAAAATAAAAAATACAGTCATGTAGTAATAAAGTAATACAAAGAGATTAGATTCACAAATCTTCCCCAGAATAATAACTTAACTGTGTTGTAAGTATGAAAGTGCAATCTTACAAAATTAATACTGTATAATAAGCTAAAAAAGCATAAAGTTTTCGAAATAAGTTGAACAGCATATGACTCGACAGAAGCACATTTTCATATTTTAAAATTATATTTGGATGTTTTTTTTTTTACTTGTTGGACCGAAAGCCTTAATAGAATTTAATATTTATTTAATTTAAATGGTGGAATCAATCTTTATACCAAAAATGTTCGCCAATAGCGGCTCTAAATAATTTCCAAAATGTTGTAAGTTTACTTGTTTATATTGTCATAACTTAGCCTGCAAAGTAATCAATACAAATTGAGAAATTAAAAATATTTAAAGAAATTAGGAACCTGTTAAAAACAAAAATATATAAAGAACCTTTTAAATTAAAAATCGCGATAATCTTGCCATGTTCGTTTCTTACTTCAATTGTTTCTCAAATTAGAATGCAATTAATTATTGCAAAAAATTGCTTAGAAAAAATTGCCTTTAAAATTTTATGCAAACAAGAGAATGTAGGAGAATAATATTTTTTTGTTTTTTTTATAGTTTGTGTAATATTTGGTGTAAATTAAATGCAAGACACCAGGAGAACAGGAACAAGAACGTTAAGGCGGTTCCAAAGGCCGCTATATGCAAGAGGTAGAGGATCGTCTTGCATGGAATATCAGAAGACGTTAATATTCACTTCTGCCAGCTATTCCGAAGTACAATTCGTTTTTTTTTTCTGCAAAACCAATGTAATATCGTATATTGATAATATTTTAAATGGCATTTTCTACGCCGGTACAGCGTGCAAACTTCGTGGCGGTATTCAGATGAGTATAATCAAGATTCTAAGCCCACTTATCTAAATCGGCTCATCCGTTGACTCTAGACTGTCCATGATATCCGGATGTACTTATATAATTGGATAGACTGGTGGATTATTTACTAAGGGCGCCACCCGGTTTCACACGCTTTGCAAAGTAAGTTGGTTTTATATGAGACTAGTAATCGCCAGCGGCTCCGCCCGCGTACTGATTACAACCGTAATATTATAGTATTTTTATAACCGTAAAAATGGTTAAAGTGGGTTAACCTTAAAAGCTAGACATATGCTGTCGCGGACTTTTATTTAGAACTTTTAGAGGAAAACAAATTTGTAGTACATGATTTTTGAATAACCATCACCGTTGACTCAGCGCACGCAAGGAAAGCTTTAAATTATTCCATTTTCGTACTATTTTTTATTGCTGCTCCTCTCCTTTTCATCTTAGCCTATATCCTTCCTGTTCGATGTTGGCCTATATCCTTCGTCGATAAATGGAAAATCTTGCACTGAAAGAATTTTTCGAATCGGTCCAGTAGTTCCTGAGATTAGCGCTTTCAAACAATCAAACAAACAAATTCTTCTTATTTTTTTAAATCAGGAAACCACCCTCTATGGGTTCCACCGCCCGACAAGGACAAACGACGGATATACTCGCTTCGAATAAAACAACCTGAGTACTCCACCACACACATTACAACAATCCCCGCCAGCAGCAACATTGAACCCCATAGTGCGCTACCTCTGGTGCCTCTCTAAAAGTGGCACCTGCAAATACCAGACGATGCATCGGGAGCACCAGATGCATCGGCCGCCTCGAGGAGCCTTTGAAATAGGCGTCCGACAAATCCCGTTCGGATAGCCCTAAGGTCCAAAAGGTGTTAGGGCAGCAAAAATGGTCTAGAACGAGTCGCCTGCGCCCGGCTCATCTCGGACTATTTGAGAATATGGATTTACTCGGCATCAAGGGTATCTTAAGCCTATATGTATTATAGGTATCCGTATCCGTTAAACATGTGACACATAAGCTGTACAAACACCACATATGCGCAATTCGCATTTCAGGTTGGTATTTTTATTTTATTTACTGAGAATTACCAACAACTTGCATTATTAATACAATAAAACACTCTTCTTTTTCTTAATAACAATATTATTAACTTATTTATAGAGCTATTGTAGTTCCATTATTTATTTTCTGGATCCGGCTTTTCGAATTAATTGTCATCATTCTTCTGCCTCCCTCATTTCTTACCGATATGTCATAAAAGGCGACTAAGGTAAGTCGACCCGCCGTTTGGTATCCGTCTGAGTAGAACAGACCACCCTCATTCCTTACCGAGGTATTGTAAAAGGCGACTAAGATAAGTTGACACGCCATGTTGAATCCGGCTGAATAGAATAGACCACCTTCTTTTGTTCCCGAGGTATCGTAAAATACGACTAAGGTAAGTTGACGTCAGGCAAACCGCCGCTCGTAAAATAACTAGCCAAAAGATGTAACAAGTTTAACTGCCCTTATCCCAAACTAAGTGGGATAAGGGCAGGAGAATGATAGTGAGTTAAGGAAGTATAATGTTTTGAAAATAATATACTTCCCCCTCAACAATAATTGCATGCAAACCGCGTAACGAAATCATAAAAAGCGGCTCGCACACAGTCGCGTCGCATTCTGTACGGCGCAGCTGAAGCGCCCAAGCAATATCAGTGCAAAAAAATATATAATTTTTTTTTTCAAAGTTTTTTCATAATCTGCAAACACGTTGCGTTCAAGTGAAAGTGTGTCCATCGTTGAAAGTTTGGCGTGTGACTTGATATTTCATTACCAAGGTGATTATTTCTTTTATTACTCTAACGGCCCGTTTCACTACTTACTGATAAAGTGTCGGACAATTAACTGACTAATAAACTAAGTAGCAGATAAATGACTTAAAAGAGACTCTAAAATGTGAAAAAACAAATAAAATTGCTGCCATTTTGAAATTGGTATTTGCTATCCAGCAGATAAACAAAATAACAGCCACATGATCTGTTAAATTATTAGGGACTTTAAGTGCTGAATAAGTCTATCAGAAATCTGAGAAACGCAAAATTCCAAGATATGTGTCAGATATGTTCTAATAAGCTAACTGACAGTTTATTGGTTACTTGTGAAACAGGCCCTAAGTGTTGTATTGTGATATCTGCGGTCGTTATTTTTTAAATTGCAACAGTGTCCTAAACCTTATGTAAATTTCTTTGGACACTGTTACGGCATACACTTGATTTCCTAATATATATCCCCTTGTTTCTGCCATTGTTAGACATTATAGCTCTTGCAAATAATCACTGCGCTTGTTGGGCGGTTTGGTTATCGCATTGGTGAATCTATCACACTGACATAGTGCTATATACTTATGTAGTTAATTTATTTTAGTTAAAACACTATATCACAATTGATTACAATAACCACTGCCTTGTATTTTCACTGACAAAGTATGTTGGAATTTGATAATGTTAACACTTTTTAGAAGTAAGGAATAAATGCTAAGTTAACGTTAATAATTTGATACTTTCAATTTTTTTTAAGTATATCAAGTAGTATAAATACAAAACTTATAATTTTATGTACAACTCTACCATATTTAAAACAAAAATGTATTCAAAGATGCTTACGTATTAATTAAATTATTTTATTTTATATTGCTAGTGATTAATAATTAAATTATTAATTAATTTTGACTCGGTGCTTTTTGAGTAACCAATAGATAAATTAATCTAAATTTACAATATGTAGTTACGAGAAATAAAATATATAAAAGAGCTGTATCAGAATTTAGTTAAAGCTTACTTAGATGTGTATAATATGACTCTATGACGCAAGGAAGGAATATTATATATGAAAAGAAATTTATTCAATTTTCAACGTAACAAGCTCGTTACATATAAGCTTGTTGCGTTGGAAATTAAATCATAAATTTGAATATAACAGAGTTTCAGTACGATTCAGTACGCAGTCATACGTAACTGTATAAAAGTAAATTGCACGTTAAATTCTCTGATAATATCCAATTAGAAAATGTTTAAGTATACTCAAGGAATGCAACGTGCTCAGCTTATTTTTTATCACCTTTAGTTACCTTAAATATTATATTTGCCCAGATTAATTTCGATGAAAAATATTGCAGCCAATACTTAGGTATTTTCACCGTGTGGTATCCGGTTTAGTAGAATAGACCACCTTCTTTCTTACCGAGGTATCTTAAGGTTAGTTGACGTCAGACAATCGGCCGGTCGTAACAACGCAGCGAAATCATGTGACAGCACGTTTGTAACATGTTGTGCCGACCCCACATAGAGTAGGATAAGGGCAAGAGGATGATAATGACTCATCCTTAGGATAACTTTTCCCAACTTTAATAGAGCTTTTACTATTCCATAATTCAATTAGAAAACAAAATGTCTTTTTTGTGATTTTTTGTGAATAAATTATAATAAAAAAAATCGGTTATAACAGTAAAATATGATTGTTCTTTGACGATATAGATGTTATAATAATAAATCGACCTAGCTAGGTTTCATTTTGAGATAATGTTATGATATTTTATTGCAGTTTTCAGACAATAAAAAACTGATACATTATAATTAGAATACGAAGGTTAATTTCGCTATCATTTGCAAAGTTGTGAAAATTCGCAATTACACTTGGCTTTATTATGAAACTAGCTGTCCACCCACACGGTGGCTCAGCCTGGTTTCGACTGGTTTAAAAAAAATGCTCCAACCGCCACAGAACTTTGCAGGATCATCCGCTCATTTTCCGCGGACATTTTAAAGATTGTCTGAAAATTTCATTTAAATCGGTCCAGCGGTTTCGGTGTCTATAAAGGACAAGCAGACAAGCATTTATTTTATATATTAGAAGATTATGTATTTATGTTATATTTATAAAAATGTTTACAATTTACACTAATATATGCTATAATATATATAAAATAACAACGTTTTATGGGAGATGTAATGCATAATATATATTTTAAGCTCAATCCAAAAGTTAAATATCCTACAGAAAAAGTCAAGTTAAAGAAGCTTTTAACAAATTTAATGTCCCTACTGTTAACCCTCATTATAAACATGCATTCTTATCTGGACTGGACTGGACTAGATTCGGGACTGGACCAGAATATAAAATTTCATCTCATTCGGGCTCTGAGAAGTAGATCAAATTTAACTTGCAAGATTCCACCTTCACATACATGCAAGTTGAAAAAATTCTAATTCATAATATTCTTTATTTAAGTAAACTTGTAAACAAGTGCTTTTGAAGCGTCAACTCTACTGCTGGTTCGGAAAGCTGTTCCTAGCGAGAAGAGCCAGCAAGAATCTCGGCGGTTGCTCTTCTAGAAATATAATTCTTATTACTAGTTACATTTCGTCATTCCTGTCTTGTACAGGTTCGAAGAGAGCTATATCCACACATTCTAATCATCCAAATAATCCTCAATAGTACGAGTATAGTAGGCTTTCTGTACCAGCCTTTTTTAAACAATGTTTTTAAACTGCTGTAATGAAAAAGCTAAAATTGATTGCGAAATTTTATTATAGAATCTCATACCCAAACCCACAAACGACTTACGTACTTTTGCAAGGTGCAAAGCAGGAGCAAGCTTATGTCGGTTCCTACTTTGTCTATTATATACATCATCTATCGTTTTTTAATTCTTTATATTTTTATGTACATAAATTAAATTAAATTGAATTGAACATGATCTATATGAGGCTGCAAACTCTTCACATATTCTTTACACGTTCTTCATTCATCATCGACTACAAGAAAGTATATGAAAAAGTTTGTTCAATATTAATATTTATTAGCGCGTTGACTTGCGATATTAATCGGATGATTCAGTGGTCGTTAACCTGCGGCGGAGAAACTGCACGAGATCGCAGATTCCAGTTATTATACGGTATGCAACGATGACAGCGTGCGGTTAGCCAGAATTGTGTTTAATACGAAACGAAAACCTAAAAGCCTTGGACTGAAACTTGAGAAAATTAAGGTGACAATAGAGATTAAATATGAACCTGAACGAACTTTGCTCGAATTTTTTTGGAAGACATAAAAAAAGAGTGAACGTTGTCGCGGGAAAAGCTAACGTAATAAACGAGCTCCAAATATTGTACCCTTATCTTGGTCTCCTTAACCAATAATTTGCGGTTTGTCCCTTAGAATGTCGTACCAAAGCTATAATGTTACATAAAAGGAATCAGAAAACCACATAGTCTGTCGGTAAACCACTACAACTTTGTGACCACGTTGTTTTCACAGGAATATATAAGATTTTATAATATAGACTTATAGCAAAATATCTTAAGAAAGACTAACTAATATCCAACATATTACTTATATACTTTTCTTTCAAGATTACATATAGAATCATGCAATTAGGATTAATGCATTTAACCCTCTATCTTACCGAGGTGTCGTAAAATACGACAAAGGTAAATTGATGTCAGACAGGCGGCCGGTCGTAAATTACGTAGCTAAATCATGTGACAACATGTTTGTAACATTTTTTGCCAACCCCACTTAGAGTGGGATAAGGGCAGGAGGATGATCTCGGTTATAAAATATTTTGGGAAACTGTTTTGATAGTGATTTTTATTAGTTATTTTTTTTTAAATACGACCCAATAGGTCATAAATCCGAATAAAGCGTGGTATCTGGTTGATAATCCACGATGCTAATTTAGCATCGTGGATTATCAACCAGATACCACGCGGTGAGTCATCTTACCTTAGTCGCCTTTTACGACACCTCGATAAGAAAGAGGGTGGTCTATTTTACTCAGCCGGATACAACACGGCGGGCGACTTACCTTAGTCAACTTTTACGACACTTCGGTAAGAAAGAGTGTGGTCTACTCTACACAGCCGGATACCACACGGCGGATCGACTAACCTTAGTCAACTTTTACGACACGTCGGTAAGAAAGAGGGTGGTCTATTCTACTCATCCGGATACCACACGGCGGGTCGACTTACCTTAATCAACTTTTACGACACTTCGGTAAGAAAGAGTGTGGTCTATTCTAATCAGCCGGATACCACACGGCGGATCGACTTACCTTAGTCAACTTTTACGACACCTCGGTAAGAAAGAGGGTGGTCCATTCTACTCAGCCGGATACACACAGCTAAAAATAACTAATAATAATTACTAAGAAAATAGTTTCTCAAAACATTTAATAACCATTTTACCCAACAAAAACAAATATTAAGTTTACGCTTAACATTTGAATTTTACTCAAATATCTCAGACATCATTTCCGCACTCCCCGATCATTAAAGCGAGGATGTACAACCGAAGACTGCATGTATCACAAATATATCCAATCTATTGTAGCCTCTAAACCAATACTTACAAGTATGAATATTATTTGAGCTTTAGAAATGCTTATAAAAATTCTACACCGTACATAACGGTGAAGCATGCCTATACTCATCCTGTACTCAATACAAAATTATAGGTACTGCAATTGAAAACGTGATTCCGTAAAAAGTGTTGCGATTGTCTGAAACGTTCTCAAATGAGATTTTTTATAAAGTCTGAGTGACTCGCTGTCTGGTAATTTTGTTTTTGTTTAGATAATTGCCTAGGTATTTATTCTGATTTTCGAACGTAAACTAGAGTTTGCCATTGGACCAAGCAAATTCTCGGACATATGATTTGTCTACGTGAATTTTCCGACTTACTACTAATAACTACTTCAAAATTTCAATTAAAAACTATGATTTCTACGCGGGCGAAACCGCAAACCCCTCTAATCTATACTAATATATAAAGCTGAAGAGTTTGTTTGATTGTTTGAACGCCGCTAATCTTAGGAACTACTGGACTGAATTGAAAAATTCTTTTAGTGTTATATAGTCCATTTACCGAAGAAGGCTATATAACATCACGCTTAGATGAATAGGAGAGGAGCAGCAATAAAAAATAGTACGAAAACGACAAAATTTAAAGCTTTCTTTGCGTGCGCTGAGTAAACGGTAATAGTTATTCCAAAATCATGTATTACAAAATTATTCCCATCTAAAAGTTCTAAATAAAAATTACCGCGGTAGCTATGTCTAGCTTTTAAGGTTAACCCACTTTAACCATTTATATGGTTATAAAAATACCATATTACGGTTTTAATCTGTAAACGCGGGCGCAGCCGCTGGCGATTGCTAGTACGTAATAAAGTAAGAAAATATCCTGTTCAAATTTGGAACCAGACAGAAAAGATTCAACTGCGGTCTATGGTAAATACATTGTCTATATATGATGACATATATGGCATATGTAATGTTTATATACCATAGATAATGTTAAACGTTAACAAGGTTAACTGATCTATATCGTCGATGATACAGATCAGTTTTCTCGCAATTATTTTCTCGCGCAGCACTTTCTTACAAGCTCTCTCTTTACGTTCAACGCTCGTTTGCATGAATCATGTTATAAATTTATAAATTGATATGAAAATATAAAATTGGATAGCAAAAATATTAGGTATATTATCTACGTTTAATCATATATAAGAACGTCGTGTGGTATCCGGCTGAATAGAATAGACCAACCTTATCCCTTACCGAGGTGTCGTAAAAGGCGACTAAGTTAAGTCGACCCGCAGTGGGACCCGGCTGAGTAGAATAGACCAACCTTATCCCTTACCGAGGTGTCGTAAAAGGCGACTAAGTTAAGTCGACCCGCCGTGTGGTATCCGGCTGAGTAGAATAGACCAACCTTATCCCTTACCGAGGTGTCGTAAAAGGCGAATAAGGTAAGTCGACCCGCCGTGTGGTATCCGGTTTAGTAGAATAGAACACCCTCTTGCTTACAGAGGTGTCGTAAAATACGACAGAGGTAAGTTGACGTCAGGCAGGCGGCCGGGCGTAAAAACGCAGCAAATCATGTGACAGCATGTTTATAACATGTTGTGCCGACCACACTTAGAGTGGGATAAGGTCAGGAAGATGATGATGATGTAAAGTGTTGGAACATATAATCTTTCTCTCTGCCATAATGCGTAAGCAACATTGTGTTTCAAAATGACAATGCCCTGCCATAATGCGTAAGCACGCTTGTTTCTACATTACAATGCAAAAATCTGTCTGTCTGTCTTCGTTATGCTTTCACACCTAATCTGCTGAACCTATGTTGATGAAATTTGACACAATTAAAGCTAATCTTGGTGTGTATATACATAGAATATGTAACTTTATTCATCGGATGGGGTGATGTATTCAAATTCACTGGTGAGATTATTGTATTACATGTAATTGACAAAAACAATTGTTCTATGTTAAAGGTAATTTATAGAATTAGGCGTTACTTTGCGGAGATCCATAATACAAAAGTAATAATAAAATTATTTTGCTATAATATTTTCTATTTTGCTTCATCGCGGATTATAGCAAAATAATTTTATTATTACTTTTGTTCTATGTTAAAGGGTTAATAAATTTTATCATTAGCATTACTTTCTTAAACACGAAACTCATTACACAATTAAAGATTATATAAATCTTATTAGAGCATGCATTTAAATATCCAGTTATGTGATAGACTGTAATGATAATTAGCTAACTGTATATAGTCACGGTTTGTTGAATAATTATATAACAAACAAAGAGGATGAAATAAAATAATTGATTCAGAACTGAACAGTCTATAAAGCTTGTGCAAAAATTTCAGTCGAATTAGATAGAAATTATATTGGAGCCTTGCTCAGTAATTTTTTAAAATATATAATAAAGGTACTTCAAAAAAAGATAAAAACAATGGGGTAGGTGGTGCTCGATCCTAGGAGTCAGCGCAGCTTATTCCGTTCCGCGAATAAGCTACGCTGACTTGACAATTTAATAATTTTTAAAACGATTTTTTTAAATAAAACCTAGCTAGATCGATTTTTCTCCCCTAAAACTCCTACATACTGAATTTCAGAAATATATATACATACAAGATTAACTCATTTAAATATTAAATATAATTCAAACAAATATAATAGTCCTTTTTATTTTTTATTCAAAACTGTAAATTAATGTATCCTCAAAATAATTGTATTCTTATAAACAACGCCATGTATTTTGGAGAGGCTAAAACACATATTTCAGCTAAGCAAGTTGAATCAAAGTAACCCACAAGGTGTCTTAGATTTACTTTGTTATATTGACAGCAGGTAGCACCAGTATTGAATAAACACTCAACAACACGTATATTAAATTTTATCTGGGATCATTCCTAGTATTCTGAATTCGAATCATGACTTCGAATCATTCGAATTCAATTCGAATCATGACTTCGTAATTGACAGCGTAATTATCCTTCTCTTAGTCATAAAATTATAGCAGGTATATAAGTACTTTTTTTTATTAAAAACTAGCTAAATCGATTTTTTCCATCCAAAACCCCCTAATTCATAAAAATCGTTGGAACCGTTGCTTTTTGCAGCTGTTGCAGCTGTTGCTCGGTAATATTTTACAAAATAAAAAAAGCAACTTAAAAAAAGGAAATAATAATTTGGTAGTTGGGATCGATGATCCTAGGTATTTACATTTCGAGACTGCCCGTTCGCCGAATAAGCTACGCTGACTTGACAGTTTATGGCAAAAATAGTGTTTTATATTCAATACAACTTTTAGTATTTTTGAATGCCCAAAAACAGGAATAAAACGAGATTTACATTAAATCTAGCTAGATCGATTTTTTCCCCCCCCAAAACCTGCTGAATTACAGGAAAATCGTTGGAGCCGTTTCCAAGATTCCGAAAAAAAATATATACCTACAAGATTAACTCATTTAAATATTAAAGAAAAGATAAAGAACAAAGCGTCCTAACCACTGCGCTATGACGACCTGAGCGATCGCGTAATTACTGGGTTATCAGAGCGCTTCTCGTGACCACAGACACGAATTAACTAACACCGGTGAAAGCCAACCTATAAAACAATTTTTGCACGAACCGTTCCGCGGCATAAACCGCAAATTTAGTTTTTTTAAGAAAGCGAATTGTTTCGGATTTGATGATCGTAATAACAGTTACGGTATCCATCCTTTCATCATGTCGAGGACATGTCCGTTTTTAAGTCACTGAATAACGATGACATATGATATTTAAGAAGTTACTTTAAGTTCTTAGTTCTAAAGTCGTTCAGATAAAGGTGGACGTGGACGTTGGCGTGACGAAAAAAAATGGGCACTCACAATTCATAATGCATTTTTTTCGTAGAGTTTCTGGACTACAGTAAAAATTTTGCTTCAGGAAATCTATAATATAAGAAAAAAAGTCTGGAAACCTCTGCTTTACATTAAGGTGCTAGAACACTTCCCATTAGAGGTTAATATTCGAGATTCTAAGATACGTTCGGGATACAGTATACCCGTAGTTCTCAGCAGTATCACGCTAAAATAGCTAATCACGCCAACAAAGCAAACTTCAGTTACTAATTTTAAAATAAGTATATCCAGTTTCTGTAGATCACATACTAACGCTTCATCCGATATTATATGATGGCAAGAGTTTATATAGTCTAAATAAAAGCGCACAAACCAGAAAGACCACAGTATCACACTGAATAGATGGAAACCTTAACCACTGACGCGAATGTAATATTATTAGATATTATAATTTTTACCATACTATCTGTATAACAATCACAACAAAGATATGTCACTGCTGGTTCTTTTACCATTTTGTAATACTATCATAAAGATAACCATATGTAACTAGGATGTTATCTAAGTAGTCTAAGTTCCCTTCTAAAAACATTACCACGTTCATCTATGCTTTTAAAAATTATTCATGAAAGCACTAATCATATATTGGCGCGTGAACGTTGTTTAATTAATAATCTTAATGCTAAACACACCAAATTAAAAAAAAATAAAGAACAGAAGCAAATACAGAAATCGTGTATTCTCACAATTAACATGTAACTCATTAGCATGTTAATTATGAGAATCAAAAATAACCTAACCTGATTTATGAACCTATTTTATAGATTTTTTGTCGATCGTGAGGTCGATTTTGCTAGCAGTAGGGCTGTGAAACTAACCGCCTTTGTTTCTTAAAATTATATACATTATTTAAGCCGGTAGTACTTATCTGTGAAGGTTAAGAGGAGTAAGTTACGAGAGAAGTTTAAGGAAACAGGTATTCTTACATTTGCTTCACAGTATATTTTAAGCAATTTAATTTATGTACATAAAAATATAAAGAATTATAAAACGATAGGTGATGTATACAATAGACAAAGCAGGAACCGACATAAGCTTGCGGTTCCTGCTTTGCGCCTTGCAAAAGTGCGTAACTCGTTTGTGGGTTTTGGTATAAGATTCTATAATAAAATTCCGCAATCAATTTCAGCACTGCCATTACAGCAGTTTAAAAACACTGTTAAAAAGAGGCTGATACAGAAAGCCTACTATACTCTTGAGGATTATTTGGAAGATAAGAATGTGTGGATATAGCTCTCTTTGAACCTGTACAAGACAGTAACGTAAATAATATTAAGAATTATATTTTTTTAAAAGAGCAACCGCCGAGTTTCTTGCTGGCTCTTCTCGGTAGGAACAGCTTTCCGAACCAGCAGTAGAGTTGACGATTCAAAAGCACTTGTTTACAAGTTTATTTGAATAAAGAATATTTTGAATTTGAATTTGAAAATTTAAGCACTATGCTTAGCAGGTGGCCGATGGTTGCACCACTTTCTCCCCAATTGGTTCGATGGAAGTAGGGATGTTTTACATTCATGAAGGCGTATGGTATAAATCACCGCTTTTGGCGTTGACACATCGGAGGGTTGGTATTAAATGGATCTGCTACTGTTCACTCTCTTGCGTCAGTAATTCAGCCGTCCATTTTAGGTATTAATATAATGTGAGTGCGGTCTAACTTTGTATATAAATATTGCGCTCCAAGATAGTTGTGATACAAAAATTGTGAAAGAATGACCAAAATTCTGTTAGCCCGAATCGTTTTCACAGCGTTATCAGAAGACTTCGACGTGATGCATCATCAAGAGAGAAAGACGATGATCATGGGAACACAAAATTTTAACGCGTCTTTCACATTTATCATTTTTACATATTTTTATTAATTAAATTTATTTTAAAGAATGATTTATATGTTCAAATTTTCAAAAAGATGATTTCATTCTTTCCAGAACCCAAGATGACGCTCGAACAGCCAACAGGAGAGATGTGGCAGAAGATCCGAGAGGAGTTGAATGAGAACCCCGACACTCGAGAACAGGATCTCGCCCATATTAAGGAGTGGTTGAAGAAGGAGCCTCATCTACCTGACGAATTTGGTAATTAAAACTTTTATAAATAATAAATAAATATATGGGACACTAACACACACGGTCGTTCGTCCACAAAGTAAGTAACTTAATACTTGTGTTATTGTGGGCAGACAACTGGTGAATATATACTTATATAACTTTTAAATACATACTTAAATACAAATATACACCCAGACTCAAAGACCGACAAATTCATTTAAAGAAAATGTTGGCCCTCAGTGGGAATCGAACCTAAGACCCGCAGAGCTGAAGGCAGGGTCACCCACTGCGCACATGGCACAGTCAAGTTTTGTTTCAGGAAAGTCCTTTCAACTGATGATGACCACTGCAGCGCATAAATCTCTTCTAAGGGATTTTTCCTGCATCACTTATTGTCTTTGTCAGGTGTCGTTTGGAGAACCATCGACTCCTGGCAAACTTTTTTCGACTGTCCGCCAAAAATTATGTTTTGGACAAAGTTCACAATTCATCAGTAAATTTAGACTATGGTTTAATAGTTCATAATATTGCATACAACGTTGCCATTAATGATAATTTCTCTATTCCAGATGACCAACGCATCATGACCTTCCTTCGTGGTTGCAAATTTTCTTTAGAGAAGTGCAAGCGTAAACTGGACATGTATTACACCATGCGCTCTGCTGTGCCCGAGTTCTTCAGCGATCGAGACATCACCCGCCCCGAGCTACAGGAAATCACTAAAATTGTGTAAGTTTGAAACTATTCCTTAGGTAATGCTTTGACGTAAGAATCGGAGAAATTCGCTAAAACGAAGATCGAGATGGCCTTAGTGAAGAGCATCAATTAACTGGGGCATTTTTTTAAATTCAGGTTATCTTAAAAACAGATAAAACAAGGTCCCCAAAACCTATCTGTATGTATGATTTTCTCAAAATCTACTGAACGGTTTTAGTACGGATTTCAATAAAAGATATAGGTTTAGGTTAAGGTTAATAGTATATTCTTCGGAACGGCTAAGCCGATCGTTCATGCTTCTCTAACTGGAAGTTAGAGAAGGTTGTGGGGCAACATAAAGACTACTTTTATCCAAAAATTCCCTCAGGGACGGATTTACGCGGGAAAAACTTTGTGACACATTGATTTCCACACGGGCTAAGCTGTGCTCGCACAGGTAGTATACAGATAAAATAGTAGTGTTACGACCTTTTTCAAGAAAATTATCATCTTTCTCTACCTCTCTCTCTCTCTCTGAATGTCTCTCATTTTCATCCTACTGCTGAATAAAAGCAAATTTTAGACCCTGTCACGCTGTTCCAATGTCAGGTAGTCAGGTATATTATACATATCCTACAAATTCTTTTAGAAGAATTTTTAGGATATGTATAATGATCATCAGTACGATCATGACGAATCAGTAAGAGTTTATTACGATGTTTCCCCTCATCGCTTTGCGTATGGGAAGTTGTGAAAGTCACTTGGGCACATAACTTTTTACAAGAAAACTCATAAATGTCTGCTGTTTGCGTTGGACCCACAAATCCACGAAAAACTTTAGTGGATTAGAAAGTGACTGGTACTTAGCTTTACTTTTATAATGAATTTTATATTTCAGCCAAATGCCGCCACTGCCCGGACTTACTCCAGATGGCCGGCGAGTTATACTAATGAGAGGTATGCATCTGTAAGAATTTGCGGAATTCCATAGAACAAAATTATTTCTCTGTAGCCCCCGTGTATTTAAAATAATTTGAATAATATTTTTGTCGTATAAATTCATTTATTAGTGTATTCTATAAAAATATTTGAAATTCTTTGAAAATTGTTTTATTAGCAGCTAAATGTTATTAAATTTTATGCAGGTGTCGAAAAGGAGGTACAAACTCCCAATGTAGCAAACGCGTTCAAATTAGCGCTTATGCTTGGTGATGTCAGACTGATGGAGGAAAAGGAGGGTGTCGCAGGAGATATTTATGTCTTGGACGCTTCCGCAGCCACTCCAAACCACTTCGCTAAATTTACTCCGACGTTGGTCAAGAAATTCCTAGTTTGTGTTCAGGTAAACAAAATCTTTAATATTTAAATGAGTTAATATAAATATTTAATATTTATATTAATATACTGAATACATACTAATACACTAAACTAATACACTAAACATAAATATTTAATGATAAGTTTTTTTGGTTTGTAGATAAAAATTGAAAGAAATTTTAATTTCCATTGACACATTTATTTACATAAATGTTTCTGAAAAACATACTGTCAATATTTAACTAGATTTACAATATAAATGCCCCCACATACTTTGAAATTTGTGTCTACGATCATTCTGTGGGATATCACAAATAATATGGTCTCCTCTCCACCGTGTGGTATACGGCTGAGTAGAATAGACCGCCCTCATTTCTTACCGAGGTATCGTAAAAGGCGACTAAGGTAAGTTGACCCGCCGTGTGGTATCCGGCTGAGTAGAATAGATCACGCTCATTTTATATTTTTATTTTATTTATTTTTACAAGATGTCGTAAAAGGCGACTAAGTCATGTTGATCCACCGTGTGGTATCCGGTTGAGTGGAATAGACCACCTTCATTCTTAACAATGTGTCGTAAAATACGACTAAGGTAAGTTGGCGTAAGGCAGGCGCCCGGTAGTAAAATACGTAGTCAGATCATGTAACAGCATGTTTAAAACATGTTGTGCCGACCCCACTTAGAGTGGGATAAAGGCAGAAAGATGATGTTTATCTAATATCTAAAATTGTATCTCCAGGAGGCGTACCCAGTGAAACTGAAGCAAGTACACGTAATAAACATATCGCCATTGGTGGACAAAATTGTGAATTTCGTGAAGCCATTCCTGAAAGAAAAGATCAGAGACAGAGTAATTATTTACTTTAAATGTTTAAGTATTTAAATATTTATACAAAAATATTAACGTTTCAAATATTGACGTTAATTTGGAGCTATTACAGAATAATATCACTGTAAATTTATGGTCTTTATTATTCTTTTCGACTATCGCTCTTCACAAAATGTCTTTCAAATTTTTAAGCTATATTCCGTTCTTCTTATTCTTTCTTATTTGACCTATAGACTTTCTAGTCATAGGTATCGTCAAGGGATCTCCACACCATTCGATCTTGTATCGCTTGGGAGCAGAAGCTCTCAGCTTTTTGAAGTTACTAATGTACCTCCTAGAATCTATGACGCTGCCCAGCAACGCTGCATTTTCTATGATAATTAAACAACAATAAACAATATAACTATTATCAAATTTAACTTAATTTTTTACAAAGTTAACAACTTTTGTTTGTTATTAGTTTATTATTTTATTACTGGACCCGTTTTATTTGCAGATCTTCATCCACAGCGATGTCAACGACCTTTACAAACATATTCCACAACAAATGATGCCGACTGAATATGGTGGAGAGGCTGGGCCTATGAATGACATTCATGGTAAAATATTTTTTTATAGTCATTTTGTTAATAATCAAGCAACTAAAATAAAGCAAACTTCCCGATTTTGTCGTGGAGTCTTATTTCCTGTTGATACTCCGGTTATCGGACGACACGATCGTTGAGATTGTCATAGTGAATGTTGTGCAGTCCTTGCGTAGTGTGGTGGTGGCTCGTGGTACGTGCAAATACTATTCCTGCCTATATACGGTGTGAGAGCGGATTTTGCTCCCTACACTTAGAATAACATAGATTTCCTAAACATACTCGTATTATAGCAAATTAATTTAATCATTACTTTACAGTTTACAGTAGAAATAAAAATGTTTTGTTTCTATATTACTCCTAGTTGTGCCTTATCTAAATGGGAATAAATTTAAATTAATAATAATTACAGATAGTATTGCTATCCAAAATATTATATTTCGCTGTGAACATAAAATAGCAGTTATAATTTTTTTAGATAATTATATTTTTAATATACTTATCACTAACAATTAATAGTGCTATTTTAATAGACAATGAATTGAAATATAAAAATAGGCCGTGTGGTATCCGGCTGAATAGAATAGTACCACCCTCATTTCTTACTGAGGTGTCGTGAAAGGCGACTAAGGTAAGTCAACCCGCCGTGTGGTATCCGGCTTAGTAGAATAGACCAACCTCATTTCTTACTGAGGTGTCGTAAAATACGACTGAGGTAAGTTGTCGTCAGGCAGGTGGTCGGTCGTAAAAACGCAGCCAAATTATGTGACAGCATGTTTATAACATGTTGTGCCGACCCCACTTAGAGTGGGATAAGGGCAGGAAGATGATGAGATGATGATGATGAATTGAAATATAAAAATCTTAAATATATGGAAAACTTACACACACGGTCGTCCGTCCCCAAATTAATTTAATACTTGTGTTATTGGTGACAGACAACTGATAAATATATACATCATCATTCTCCTGCCTAAGTGGAGTCGGCACATGTTTATCTTCCATTCTCTCCTGTCGATCGCCAACTCTGGTGCTACTCCTTTTACATGCATAGTTCACACAATCCAACAACCTCTGTATGTAAATAACTAGTTAGTTAAATGGTAATTATATACATACATAAGTAGCGGCCTGTTACTCTCCCACTGCAGGGAATTGGCCTCTTCTCTCCGTTTCTAGAGAGAAGTGTCGGAGCTAAGGCCTACCACGCTGCTCCAATGTGGATTGACAGGTTACACATCTCTCCAGAATTCTCTAGAGATATGCAGATTTCCTCACGATGTTTTCCTTCACCGAAAAGCGTGTGAAAAATTGCGATTATCAATTAGACACATAAGTTTTAACAGAAAACTCATTGGTGCCTGCTTGGTTTGAACTCGTGACCTCCTCGAAAGAGCCGCACGGTGTTACCGCTGGGCTACCACAGCTTGTTTATTCATTATTCTATTTCGCTTTCATTTAGATGCATGGGTCAAAAAGCTAGAAGAATACAAGGATTGGTTCCTGGAACAAGAACAATTTAAGGCAGATGAAGCCCTTAGACCTGGAACTCCAACTAACTACGACGAACTCTTCGGCATCGACGGGTCGTTCCGTCAATTAGTCATAGATTAAATTAACTCCACGTATCACTTTAGAAAGTATTATCCTTAATACATAAATAAATTATCATTTCATCCTCATTACGGTTTTAGCGACCTTTGTTCACATCCTATGTTGAATACTCGGTTTACATTTTCAACCAAAGTAGTACGATCATTATATTTAAATGTTATGTCATGTTTAACTCGTTTATTAAATAAACAGTATTCTTTATTGTACTCCGTGTTTTTATTTATATCTGAGGAGTATTACAGTAAATATATAATATATGTGACGATTACACACAAGGCTGTCTTTCCCCGAAGTAATGTTATTGCTTTTGTTATGGGTGACAGAGAACTGGTAAATATAATGTATAATTTTAAATAAATACATAACACTAAAACTTGAAGAACCAACGAATTGTATATAGAAAATGTTGTCCCTCGGTGGGAATCGAACCCACAACCCGCGAAGCTGAAGGCAGGGTCACTGCCAACTGCGCCAACTGACCAATCAAATGTTATAAATATTGGTAATATACTCTTACTTAATAATCAGTCATCATCATCCCTTATCCCACTCTAAGTGGGGTCGGCACAACATGTCACATGATTTGGATAGGTATTTTACGACCGGCCGCGTGCCAGACGCTAATTTACCTTAGTCGCCTTTTACGACACCTCGGTAAGAAATGAGAGTGATCTGGCTGAGTAAAATACTCAGCCGGATATCACACGGCATATTTAAGAGCTACTTATTGTCGGTACAAAACCAATTTATTTGAAAAACGTATACATTTTGGCAACAAAATACCCAAACCTGAAACTAAAATACAAAAATTACATTTATGTGAAATACATCCAAGTTTTAAGGAAAATTTATATTTTCCAACATTAGAACGGAAATTGATTTCAGTATCGAATGAATCAGAGCGAGGAAGTGGATCAAAGTGCAAGATGGTATTGCGAATCGATTATGACATAGATTCATTGAACTGGTTCTAGCTTAACGATTTAAGTTTATTACGGAGAATTACTTTCTCCACTTTAAAGTACAGTTCTTAGTGAGTTATATAACAGTTAAAGGTTTCTATCAATTAAACAAGATTGTAGGCTTTAGTTTCCCACGAATTTTAGATTTACAAAACATTGAAGAATATTTATGATACTGAATTCTGTAACTTTATTATTGAAAACACTTGGCACATTTTCGTTTTTATAATAAGATTCTCCCTGAATTATAGAAGTTACCAGAATAAACATTAAAATCCCATTAATTGAGTTAATTAGGAAAGTATGGGGAAAAAAAGGATAAAATTTACAATTAAAAATTACAAAAACAGTTGCTGTTTTATAATCTTCAAATTCATAATGTCATACTTCATATATTCATAAATTTATATCATACTTCGGCGAAAACTTAGCTTTTTTTTCAAAATCCAAAATTCAAGACATCATTTATTTAAACTGGTTGAACTCTACCGCATGTACAGAAAATTACCAGTGGGAGTTGCTCTTTAAAATATAATTTTTATAAGTTTCGTTTTATTCCACGTAAATCGATTCATTTATATCCATTATATAATCCTAACCATTATAAAATCTATTATAGCATAAAATACTTCCTGTATCGGCCTCCTTTTCATAAATACGTTTTGCTATCATAATTAAATCAACCCGCTATCAGTTAAATGTAACTGAAGCGGAGTCAACAAAGCGAGTCGAAATTTCCTTATATTATATTAATCATACAAGTGCAAAAACTTGCGTGGGAAGAACACAATTCAGAGTTATTGTCCAATCTGCTGCCTAATCGTTGGATACCACTGTTGGACATAGGATAACAGTATAAGTAGTGGCACATAGTAGAACGTTGGACTCGATAAGGTCTTAATGTGCTGGTACCCCACACCGGAAAATATGACGTCAGTAAACCCCTACCTCAAAAAGATTAATATTCCTTAAACGCACAAAGTGCTTTGGTTGATCTTTTTTTATGCATACGATTTAAGTAACAAGTAACACAGGCGGAAACATGGACTGTTAGTATATTTATAAAATTTGAATATCGCGCAATTAATTACCGTGAAATATACCTTCTATGTTAGATATTTGTGTTTTATCCTTATCTTCAAAAACCTGTCGCCAGTAATTTCCCTTGAAGCAACATTCTTAGTTTTTATATATTGTTTCAAGAAAACTTGTAGTAGGACAAAGTATAAACGCTAACAATTTTATAAATATTTAATCATCAATATTGGATTTGTTCCCCTTCCTCTTAGTAAAAGTTGCTTAAACTTACATGCCACGACCGGAGCATTTTTTTTTATTGCTTCGTTCTTCTTCGTGGGGAATCCGAAACCAGATCGAGCCACAGCAACGCACGGACGGGCAGCTAGTAAGTTATAAATAAAGAGTTAGAGTAAGTAAGTAGCGGCCTGTTACTATCCCACTGCTGAGAATAGGCCTCTTCTCTCCGTTTTTGGAGAGAAGGTTTGGAGCTAAGACCTACCACGCTGCTCCAGTGCGGATTGGTAGGTTACACATATCTCCAGAATTCTCTAGAGATATGCAGGTTTCCTCACGATGTTTTCCTTCACCGAAAAGCGTGTGATAAATTGAAATTATCAATTAGACACATAAGTTTTTAACAGAAAAACTCATTGGTGTCTGCCCGGATTTGAACCCGCGACCTCCTCGAAAGAGTCGAACGGTGTTACCACTGGGCCATCACAGCTTTAAAGAGTTAGAGTACTTCCTCCTAAAATTAAAAAAACCTTCTCCTTCTCCGAGGTGACGAGCAAAATTGACTACGACTGTGACTACTCATCAAGCTGACTGGATCGTTGTGGGAGACCTCAGTAAATATACAAAAAACATATTTTATAGCTCGACGTTCCGCATGAGCCGTGGCCAACATGAGGCTATATGCTTGGTTCGGTTTTGCAGTCATTGAACCGTAAACGATATCTAACTGAAACATAAGTAATTGTAATACTTGTAAAGGCCAAGGTGTATTTTTTTTTATTTATATAAGGGAAACAAACAATATATTAAATCATAAAAATTAAGTTTAAAAATAATACAAAAACCAGCACTTTCCACAAATTACTAAACACAATTATGTGTAGAATAGTTAACCATTTAACTTTAATGTAAAACTTAAAGCAGAAATTACATAAAAAAATACAAATATCATATGATGTATTACTAAAGATATCCCTATAAAATATTTAAATGTAATTTTTTCCCGATATACTTTTTTAAATATAATTTGTTGTGTGTTGTTAATAAGTGATGCGGCAAAATATGTAATGTTGTATGATTTCCCTTGTAGCAGAATGAAATAATCAATCACTGCAAAATTCAGAAAGGAATCGAAATCGAAACAAATTTTTTGACAAATTGAAAAGCATTTTAGCTGATTCAGATATGTTTTACCTTAAATAGTTATATCGTAAATTACATAGTTGCATTGGAAGTTTTTTTCGTCCTTCCATTGCCCATATTCAAATCTGTATTGATATGCTTATGGACTTAATTTCTAAGCTTACTTTTAGGGCATGGGATTAGCGGCAATTTCACAAATCTGTTGTCCCTTTTTACCACGTAAGTGTACTTAGGACCTAAGCACCTAACGTCGTCGTTTAATAATTATATTTTTTTGTTTTAGGTAAAGTTATAAATTTATAAACAAATAAGCTAGTAAAAGTATTTTCATAATTATTAAATTGTAAGTGGCGTCTAATATTAAATCACTACAGGAAAAACAGAATAATGATGTTAAATCATCAGATAATAGTATAGACAAAAGAACACCAATGTCTCAACCTCCTCAAGGTTCAAATAATATTGAGTATGAACTTAAGCCATTTAATGTACTCAGTAGGGTTTGATGCCTTGAAGTGTTCGCGTCGCTCGCGCAGAAACGGTGCGATCAACATTTAAGTTCTAACTTATTATTTACAAAGTAAGTAATCATTTTAATAATATTAGCTGTAAATTCATTTAAACAAAATATATTCTTGAAGATTAATTACTTTTTAATAATTAAGAGATATTTTCAATTAAAAACTTATACCTAATAAAAAACAATAAAAAAACTGTTCGATTTTCAAATTATTTTAAAAATATTTTCTTCTTAATTAAGTCTATAATTTTAAATTAGAATTTTTTAGACTATAAAATGATTAATGATCATTGTTGATCTTAATAATATTTTATAAATAGGTATATATTTAAATATTGTGAGAGTTCTACTTTATAAGACTTTTTGTTTGATCCAACTCCTGTAACCCACTTTTCCAACGTTTTTACATATTTCTAAATAATTTATGTATAAATAGAAAAAATATATATAATTTGAATATATTATCATATATTTTTATAGAAAACAATGGTTTTAGCCACTGCACAAACAGTGATAACTAGTAAAGCTTTTGTATATAAATATTACTCCCTGAATCAATATTCTATTTATCGATTCAAATAAGAATACCCATCACTATAATATAGACAAAATTAACACAATAGAATGAATATTTGTTACTAAAATAAAAAAAAAATCAAATATTTAACGTTTTCTTTGTTGGAAATATTGCATATTTTGATTATCAGTTTATTAAGCAGTCAATTTTAATATTATTCTATTATAGAATGAAAATAGTAATTTTATAAATAGATAATAAGTAGATCTATAATTCTGTAGTGTAGTGTACATTACTATATGTATGCCTGCAGGTTTACGCGGCGCACGCGATTATAGCGTCCTTTTCCTTCTATTACTCAAAGGTTGACTGGAAGAGATCACTTTTAGAGATAAGTCCGCCTTTATACATGTGTTTTTTTCTCTTTTCTAAATGTATGTATTAAAGGAAATAAATAAATAAAGCTTCCATCAGGCGAGTTTTTGCCACAATTTAGATAAATTCGTAATTAAGTAATTTATAGAGTTAGGCGTTACTTTGCGGAGATCCATAATACAAAAGTAATAATAAAATTATTTTGCTATAATCCGCGATGAAGGATTATATATTTATTATTTATAAAGATTATATATTTAAGGATTATATAAGGATTCATCGCGAATTATAGCAAAATAATTTTATTATTACTTTTCGTAATTAAGGTTAAACCTTCCGAAAGAATCGCACTACCTTTTGGTAAAATATTTCAAAAATCTATTCAGTATATTTTGAGACAACCAATCACATACAGACAGACAGGTTTTGACATTGTTTTATAATAAGTATAGATAATACAGATATATTAATAGTTGTTGAGGCCAAATCAGGCACCATTATCATTCTTACCACATCACTACCGAACGTTCAAACCCGCTCATTGTTTATATTACAAAACACGTTATCTTTGCAATTATTCATGACGACATGTTTGGGACGGTGACGACAATAATGGACCCACTTAAATATGCCATAGTACTTTATTAAAACAGGAAATCCTTGATGGCTGAGTAGTGATAGCGCTTTACCGCGTGGTCGCAGATTCAAATCGCGAAGCCCTTAAATTTTTGTTAAAAACCTTTGTTATTAATTTATATGTACAATTCATTATGCTCTTTAGCATCATCATTCTCCTGCCTTTATCCCACTCAAAGTGGGGTTGGCACAACATTTTATAAACGTGTTGTTACATATTTTGGCTAGTTTATGACCGGCAGCCAGCCCGACGTCAACTTACCTTAGACGCCTTTTAGGACACCTCGGTAAGAAAGAGGGTGGTCTATTTTATCCAACCGGATACCACACGGTGGGTCAATTTGCCTTAGTCGCCTTTTTCGACACCTCGGTAAGATATGAGGATGGTCTATTCTACTCAGCCGAATACCACACGGCGGGTCAACTTGTTATTAACTTACTGATATGCTCCATGTATATGAAAATCTTCGTCGCCTAGATTATATTAGTTCTTATTAACTTACTAATATGCTCTATGTGAGCAAAAATCTTCGTTGCTTAGATAATACTAGTTGTTATTAACTTACTAATATGCTCCATGTAAGTGAAAATCTTCGCCTAGATAGTAATAGTTATGATGGGTACATTGTTTTTCTAGTGAGTGACCTTGCACAATGACCTCGGAGTTTCCTGTGAGAATATACCTACAATACATCTGAAATATCATTATACCTTATCACTCAATATATATTTTCATTGTTATTAAAATTAATACTATACAATAGACATACTTTTATGCTAGACAGAACATATCAAAAGAACATTTTAAAAGGAATTAATTAAAATAAGTTATGATATAATTAGTGATGCTGCAAAGTAACGACTATTAATATAAATTATTTAGAATCAATTTTGATTCTAATGTACCAAGCGATAAGATGTGATAGTCAAGGGGTGAGGCCGTTAGATTCTTTCGAGTCACGAGTTCAAACCCCGGGTAGGAACTTATGAGTTTTCCAGTTAAAACTTATGTGTTGAAATCACACACACTTCGGTGAAGGAAACATCATGAGGAAACCTGCATTTCTCTGAGGCTATCTGTAACTGACCCATCCGCATTGGAGCATTGGTGGGTTAAGACCTTTCTCTCAAAAATTGAGAGAAGAGGCCTATACTCAGCAGTGGGATAGTCACAGGCCGTTACTTTACTTTTTTCCTTTATGTCAAGTGGTAAACGACATTCATGTCTACGGAAAACCGGATAGGTAACAGAGAATCAGATCAGAGAAAAGATCTATGTGGACTGATTTATGCATAGTTTTAATATCAGTTATAAAAAGAACTTTAATCAAGCGTTAAAACTAAAAAGTAAAAGTGCAGTATAGCAAACGGTTAGCTGCACCAAATAGCGGAATGTCGTCCGTTGGTTGCAAAACTAATTGCGCTAGAATCGATTGCCAATATGTACCTTCCTGCTTGGGAAACCTGTACAAATACACTTGCGTTGTTTTTTTGCTTAAAGGAGTTCCAATAATGGGTTGAGAAATATTTATTTAGTAATGGAATTCTGTCTAATATGTAAGCAGATTCAGCGGGTGCTGAAAAGTGCTTGGTTAGTAAGTCTTAGATTATCGCCGCGTGATCAAATAAGCAATAATAAGATTCGAATAAGAACCAAAGTGAATATTACTCAATGGAATGCGATGGGTGGGGGACAAAGTTTGAAGAACTGATCTTGGACATTTGAATGTTCAGATTCTATAATAGCTAACCCATAGATATAACTCTTTTCATATTGCTTGATGAGAAAGTGCTTAATAATGCATATTCCTTCATGCTTTAAAGACCCATATTATAATCAGTAGACAAGATGCCGGAAGTAATCTACTTGAGCTGTTTAAGTAAGGTGGAGTTTCTCTTGGCTTTCTCTTATGACACAAAGCATTTTTTAAGCTAATCGTTACAGATCTATGGTACCATAAAAAATAGAGGATCTTATTAAAAGCTTTTATTTACTACACTTACTTACATAACTTTACTTCCTGCGTTCCGATTAAGCTGAAATATTACATACTGGTCCAATTCCGATGATAATGTATATTTATGATAAGCATGAACTCATACTGGTTCCAGAATTAGCTTCAGATAAGAGAACTCCTCAACGGTTAACAGTAGAGACATAAAAATTTGTTAAAAGGTGTTTAAAATGTTTTTTTTAACTTGACCTGTTTACGGACGAAGACAACTATAGTAACGATAGTCAGTGGCCAAATTTTCGAGAATCATGTTAGCGTTAGATTGACGTAGGAGCAAAACTAAATGGAGCATTTCGCAACAACTACTTTACTATGTAAAATTGGGTAACTAAAATAAAGATAAATATAGAAAAAAATAGGGCACAGCAAGTTCTAATAATAATACAGTGTTTTTAAAAGACTAATTGTTCTGTAGCAGAATGGCATCAGCGGCGACTCTTGTGCAGCCATCAGGGGAGATGTGGAAGAAAATTCGAGTGGAACTCAACGAGGATGTGGACACTCGAGACAGAGATCTCGCTGCGATCAAGGAGTGGCTCAGAAAGCAGCCACATCTGCCTAGTGAATGGGGTGATCATCATATTAATAACAGATTTACGCTTAAGTAAAATCCTGTTACTAGGATATTTGTGACCTCCCGACCCAGAAGTGGCGCGCTCTGGGGTTCAGAGTTGCTGCTGGCAGGGATGGGGGCATTGTGTACAACGGTACCTTGTCCCCACCACCAGCAGCGTGGTGGAGCACTGTTAGGTTTTTAGTCGGTGAGAGTCCGCCGCTCGTCCCCGTTGGGCGGTGATGACCCATAATGGGTTTTCCTGACATAAAAAAAGGATATTTGTGACCTGCCATAAGCATTGGGAGTAATTATCTTAATCATCTAATCATCGAGAGCATTATCCAGCAGTAGCATAGTAATGGGCTGATAATCATGTGAAAAACGATTATTAAATATGATATGTAGAGGGAGGTCTAAAAAGCGATGTTAGTGATATGTATGATTACTGTATGTAGACGCATAAACGAGCGGTCGAGTTTTAATACATCTCAGTTGGATTGTGTGAAGTATGACATAAATGTAAAAGAAATAGCGCCAGAGTTGACAAATGATAGGAGAGAATGGAAGAGAAAAACATGTTGTGCCGACTCAATTTAAAGTGGGTCAAGGGCAGGAGATAGAACAAAGCTTATAAATTCATGGCCATTAAATATTATTATAATTTATTTGTAGATGACGGTCGCATCCTGACATTCCTGCGTGGCTGCAGTTTCTCTTTGGAAAAATGCAAACGAAAATTAGATATGTACTTTACAATGCGTACGGCGTGTCCGGAGTTCTTCAATAATAGGGACATAAATAACCCCGAACTTGCTGATGTGATGAACAAAGTGTAAGTATTAGTTTTTCTATCTCTATATCTTTAATATTTAAATGAGTAACGATTTTACTGAAATTCAGCGGTCTAGAGACGTGAAAATACCTAGGTTCGAGCCCCACCTCTTCAACTGTTTTTTTTTTTCATTTTTTTATATCTAATTAACTTACAATAATTATACAGTAAAATTATATGTATTTATTTATGTACGTGTCATTCCAAAATTCTGACGAAATCTTTAACGTGTGTCCAAGAGTAAATATTTTTTTAAACCGGGTGGGTATATCCTAAACATCCACCGTGTGGTATCCGGCTGAGTAGAATAGACCACCCTCATTTTTTACCGAGGTGTCGTAAAAGGCGACTAAGATAAATTGACGTCAGGTAGGCGGCCGGTCAGTAAATAATTAGATAAATCATGTAACAACATGTTGTGCCGACCCGATTTAAAGTGCGATAAGGGCAGGAGAATGCTATCTTAACTAAGCTATCTTAAACATCAGAATATAAGGAAGAACTTATTAGTCCATATAAAATTCGATTTTTTTCGTCACTATAACAACTGTCTTGAGGTGCGAATTGATGCTATTTCGGCACTAACTATTGCATCATACTAACATAATTTGTTTAAATAGATTGCCACATCCGTGAATGTGACTGAGACAATAAGTCTACGAAGAATGATAAAGTTGAGTACATTACTTTCATCAACTTCCTGCCCTTAACCCACTCTAAGTGGAAACGGCACAATATGTTACAAACATGTTGTCACATGATTTGGCTACGTATTTTATAACCGGCCGTCTGCCTGACTTCAACTTATCTTAGTCTTATTTTACGACACCTCGGTAAGAAAGAGGGTGTCTATTATTCAACCGGATACCACACGGTGGGTCAATTGACCTTAGTCGCCTTTTAAGACACCGCGGTAAGAAATGAGGGTGGTCTATTCAACTCATAAATTGCAATTATCAATTAGACATATAAGGTTTAACAGTTTTTCTGTTAAAACTTATGAGTCTAATTGATAATTGAAATTTATCACACACTTTTCGGTGAAGGAAAACATCGTGAGGAAACCTGCATATCTTTAGAGAATTCTGGAGATATGTGTAACCTACCAATCCGCATTGGAGCAGCGTGGTAGGTCTTAGCTCCAATCCTTCTCTCCAAAAACGGAGAGAAGAGGCCTATTCCCAGCAGTGGCAGAGTAATGGGCTGGCTGCTACTTACTTACTTACCCTCATTTGGTTGGAACGGCAACTTTGCATATTTCTTAAACGTCATACCCATTACTTTTTATGTCGCTGTTTGACCCGGCTGATCTGTAATAAGTGTAAATTGCGAAAATTTAAATATGTGAACGTAAATATTTACTTGTACGAAGCGACACCTAAAAGAAATCTTTGACCTTAGCATGACTTTAAACCTAAACAAATATATTGTGTAAATATGACCTGAATGTCAAGTCATTCTTTGTTTTTCTACAATTTGCTCCGGATGCTGGAAAATTAAGCTTATTATAACTTCAAATACTGATTTTTATTATTCATCATTCTCTCTCCCTTATCCTACTCTAAGTGGGGACGGCACGACAGGTTTTAAACATTTTGTTTCATGTTTTGGTTAGTTATTTCAACACCGGCCGCCTGCCGGAAGTCAAGTCACCTCAGTCACTTTTCACAACACCTCGGTAAGAAATGAGTGTGGTCTGTTCTATTAGGTCAGATACCACACGGCAGGTCAACTTACCGTAGTCGCCTTTTACGACAAGTCGGAAAAAAGGGGGTGGTTTATTCTATTCAGCCGGATACCGCACGGTGGATCAACTTACCTTAGTCGCCTTTTACGATACCTCTGTAAGAAATAAGTATGGTATATTCTATCCAGCCAGATACCACAGGACGGGTCAACTTACCTCAGTCCCATTTACAACAGCTCGGTAACAAATGAAGGTGATCTATTTGACTTAACCGGATACCACAGGGCGTGTTAACTTACCTTAGTCGCCATTTACGACACCTCGGTAAGAGATGAGAGTGGTTATTTTATTTAGCTAATACCGCACGGCGGACTGATTTTTATTACTATGATTTTAAATTTGTCGTAATATAAATCCGTCAAAGTACTTCAATCAATATAAATCGTACTATTTAAATAAATGAATACACTACTTATCCATCAAGCTTGTCTCTCATTCTTTCTTTTAATAATCATAGTCTTCCAAAGTTTCACATACATCTGTATGTGAAACTTTGGATGCAGTTGGCTAAGCCAAATAACTCACTTGGCGTTTCTATATATCTATATAGAAACGCCAAATGAATTATTTGGCTTAGCCAACTGCATAATAAATAAGCCATAAAAACTTCCGCCACAAAAAGATATCCAATCACGATATTTATTCATCTTTCAAATACTACCATGGTTTAATAGTTTTTATACCGTTCTATTGAGATGTCAATAAGATGCATTAGCGCAAAAAGTAACTAAAATTTATTGTTGAATTCACATTACCGAATGTTATATTATATCTGACATAAACCTAAAAATAATGGAAGTATTACTGAAAACCAAAGATTTCAATACATTTTCGTGACTTAATTCAGACGATTAACTTCAATAAGCTCATATATCAGCCTTAAAAAACTTAGTTTTGCTGCTTAAAATGTTAAAAAGATTTAACAATTAATAAATAAATATATGGGACACTTACACACACGGTCGTCCGTCCCCAAAGTAAGTAACTTAATACTTGTGTTATGTTAGACAGACAACTGGTGAATATACTGATATATTTTTTTAAAAACATACTTAAATACAAATATACACCCAGGCTCAAAGACCAACAAATTCATTTATGGAAAATGTGGGCCCTCGGCGGGAATCGAACCCGCGACCCGCGGAGCTGAAGGCAGGGTTACTGCGCCAACGGGCCAGTCCAATGTAACTTGTTTATTTTCAAAGTTTTCTGTCATATGGGATAATTCTGTAGGGTATAGCGGCTATTATCGGAAAGACATTTGTTGCTTTAAAGAGAACAGTCATACAATTGCTTTTTTTTCTGTTTCCGAAAGAAAAGTCGACTTTTTATCCTTTATATTAACCTGGTAAATAGTATTCAATGGTACAAACTTTCATTAATGTTGCTCTAGCGGATTAGCTGTGAAAATATAACAGATAAAAAAGACAGGCGGACAGATGGACAGACAGGTTTTTACATTTTAAATATTAGTATGGATGTTTAGTGTATATTTTAATTATCCAAAATGTTTTTTTTAGACAAGGATCTCCTTTATCCGGATTAACGCCCAACGGACGCCGTGTGACCATATGTCGAGGTAAATATTATTTTAAATGAAAGCTCCATCTTATCTGCAGGTGATAAGTGCACTGAGTGTTAGCTATCACTTTAAATCACTCAAAACATCAATCAAATATTATTTGGTTATTATGTTACTTTAAATTTATAATCATTGCGAACTTAATCGTTGACGTAGTAATTAAAACATATTAGCAATAGAGAAAATTGTCTAATAAAATAACAACAATATTCTAATTATTACAAATTTATCATAAAATTACCATTCTTATATATTCTTATATAAATAATATCTATGTTTTTATGTTACCTATTCATTGTAAGGACGTCATGGCGTTAACCCTAATCACTACTTAACTAATTTATAATTTCCATCATTTATCTTTAGTCTTCGAAAACTCTTGTGTTTTTAACAACGAAATTACGTACATATATTTTAATACAAATTGATGTAGTTTAACAATGGAACATCAATAAAAAGTTGGATGTCTAAATTTAAAAATAACATCAAACAATAACACGTCTGTATCATCTATAATGAGCAACCTTTACGTAATGAGAAACATCAGTGCGACAAAAAACAAACGAATAAACTATAAAGACTCGCTAATGAAGTTAATTACGTTTTAAATTAAGATGGTTACATATTAAAAATTATAAACTATTAAATAAATGATAAGCAACATCAAGCGAATCCTTCTTCTCCTGCCTTTATCCCACTGTAACTTAACTTACTTAAGTCATATTTAACGACACCTCTGTAAGAAAGAGGGTTTTTTATACAGGAAAAAACCCCTTATGGGTACCGCCGCCCCACGGGGACAGGCGGCGGTTATGTCGGATTCGCACCAACTAAAACGACCTGTGTGCTCCTCCATACTGCCAATGGCAAGGACGGCGTATCCTTATACACATTGCCCCCATCCCCGCCGACAGCAGCTCTGATCCCAGAGAACACCTCCTCCAGGTAGGGACCCCTCAAGGAGAAGTCCCCCTCCGCCAACCCCTTATGGGTACTAAATCGGTAACCTCGGACACCTCGGTAAGAAATGTAGGTACAGTAGACTGTACTCAGCCATATACTACACGGCTTGTCAGGCGAATCCTTATTAACTTAATTACTCTGAACGGATATCTCTAAACGCATCACGCATGTCTATATGACTCCATCTAGCGATATAAAAAATAACTTCAATCCAATTTTCCATTTCTCATTTTCAGGTCTTGACAAGAACATAGATGCAGATCAACTGACTAATATTTTCAAGCTGGCACTGATGATAGGTGATGTAAGACTGAAGGAAGAACTAGAAGGTGTCGGCGGAGATATTTATATACTGGACGCGTCAGTAGTATCGCCGAGTCATCTAGCGAAATTATCGCCATCGACAATTAAGAAGTTTTTAATATGTGTACAGGTTAGTATATTTTTTTCAATACTTTAATGTTAATTAATGTTGACCAGCGAATCGGAAATAAAAATGGCAAATACTGAGTGATACGAGAGGCCGCTTAAGTAAATATATTGAGATTAGAATCGGGAATAAAGGTTGGAGTTTTCCCACGAGAACGAGTTTTTACTTAAAGGGAAATATTTATAAATGAGGGAAAAAAATATAAAATATAGACATATGTAACTATTGGTAAATTATTTTAGTATGTACTATTTTATTGTCATGTCGTGTGGTATCCGGCTAAGTACCACCATTTCTTATCGAGGTGTCGTAAAAGTTAACCACGATAAGTGGACGTCAGGTAGGCGGCCGGACATAAAATACATAGGCAAATCACATTACATTTTTATAACAAGTTGTGCCGACCCCACTTAGAGTGGGATAAGGGCAGGTAAATGATGTATTTAATAAGCATTATTTACAGCGAGAATCAATCCTACCTACCCTATGCTTCTATACGGAAATGTCTCGCGGAGCTTATATCCGAAATATTCCGTGTAATTTATTTTAGATTTATATTAAGGGAACACGAAATGAATTTATATATATATATATATATATATATATATATATATATATATATATATATATATATATATATATATATATATATATATATATATATATATATATATATATATATATATATAAAAGAAAACATGTTTATATGTTTACAAAAAGTGCCAATAGTACAAATATAATTTAAAATATTTATAAGGAAATCCCCGGAGTGGTTTTCTTACACTGTTAAGGGTTACTTAGACCGTGAAAAGAGTTAACGAAACAAAATCTACTGAAATGTATTTTTTGCTGTTTTTAATTAGAGTTTTTCATATACTTGCTGTATTTAACAATGGGAATCCCCTAGAGATGTTTTTCTATTAAAAGTATAAAGGTAAACAAACTAAGATTATATATAGATTACAAAACATTACCGCACATCCGTGGGAATATAGCGTGAATTTAAATTGGTCTATCATTACACTTTGTGAGAAAATGTTTTTAATTTGCATTTACGAGGGTATTACCAAAATAGCTAGTAGCTTTTTTAAAAAAAGCATCATTACATTACAAACCCGCCATGTAGTATCCGGCTGAGTAGAATAGACCAACCTCATTTCTTACTTGATTTTGTAATAATATTTTTAGTTTAATTAGTCGCATCAGAGACCTCGAAAAGACCTCATCATGTCAACTTATATATACAATATAGTATATTCTTAGTAAAACGCTACAACTAAAAGTTTGAAGAAATAAGTCTTATCGAAAAATATTGGCGTCCAAAATGGGTGTTTCAAAATCCATTTTATAGTTTTAACATAATATAGTATAAATAATGCCTTCTTGCCTTGTGTAAGATATAAAGTATATAGTCAAAACTTAGATTATCTTCCTTTCCTTGTATTTTTCAGGAGGCGTACCCAGTTAAACTGAAAGAAGTACATGTGATAAATACGTCGCCTATTATTGAGAAAGTAATAAACTTTATAAAGCCTTTCCTTAAGGATAAGATTAAGAACAGAGTAAGTAATATTTCCAATCGTTTTTGTTATGAAAATTGAAATTTTTAATCGGCCCAATTTTTTTTTTATTTAGTTTTTCGAATCGATTTTATTATAAAAACACATGGTTACTCAATAATTTACTTTGAATATATACGATGTTTTGGAACTAAAATATTTTAAACTGATGATTAAAACCTTACCATGAGTTTTAAGATTTTCTGTTTACTCCTTAAGAGTATATATATTTTTTTACAAGTGGTAGCAAATTGTTTACAAATTCGCCTTTTCCAAAACATCGAGTACCAGAAAATCATAAATTGACAACAGTTTTTATATCAAAAGCTGGAGTCTGCCTCAATCACGTGTCACAATCAAAACCAACGCTACCAGGCAAACATAACGGTAAAGGTGCTCTGAATAAACAGTCCTCCCTATTAAGCCCCTACCTCCACACGGTAGATGGGCGGTTTTGTGTGGGCGGTTCAGAGATTAAAATATCACTCAATTTGTTTATTGTCTATTGTGCAAGCTACAAACAATCAAATGAGGATATTATAAAGCTTTGAAAACCAAAAAAATTTTTTAAATAACTTAGCACTTTCCCATACTATACTATAGTACCATACTATTCACCGAATATTGAATTTCTAAATACATTTATATGAAATTATTCTTACAGATATTCGTTCACTCAGACATCAGTGCGCTTTATAACTATGTACCAAAAGATATGCTGCCGGAAGAATACGGCGGTGAAGGCGGTTCACTAGATGAAGTGAATAGTAAGTGATTTAAAATCTTATGAATGAGTTAAGTATAAAATGCTAGAAGTCTAAAGCAGTCTTATTAAAGCATATCGTAATAAAGCAGACTGACTGTTAATTATAAAAAGTGGGAATATGTTAATATAAACTAGTTTTTTGCTGCGGCTCACCACCTCTATGTGAATTTTACAGTAAAGCAATAGTTTACTATTTCTACTGCTAGGAAAAAAGTTCTGTTCTGGAAAAAAGTTTTGGAGAAAAGGTTTGGAACTACTACAGTGCGAATTGTAAGGTTACACAAATACACAATGATTCTCACGAGATATGTAGGTTTTATCACGATTTATTCCTTCACCGAAAAGGGTGTTAATAATTGTTTATTAATTAGGCACAAAAGTATTAGTGTCAACTTTGGGGCTCTTTCGCAGGATTTGAAAATGTGATCCCATGGCAAAAATCATAAAGTCTCATCGTTTAGTTTACACTACTACGAAGAGTATAACTCTTCGTAAACGTATTTATAAACGTATTTATACTTTACTAGTAATATCCCGCAGTTTCACCCGCGTAGCTTTTATTTTTTACTCCTTATTACTTTTCATAACGGATCCCCATTTTTTGTTGTTCATGTATAACACCCTATGTTGTACAGTAAAGATGCAGCTTTCAAATGGTGAAAGAATTTGAAATCGGTCCAGTAGTTTTTGTGTGAAAACATTACAAATATTCATACAAATTTTTCCTTTTTATAATATTTAGTATAGATTGAATATTTCTTCCGAGACATATTAGTCCGAATAAGATCTGAAGATTCAAATAAAGGCAGGCAAAGACTCATCTTAAAATTCATACTATTTTATTATGTCATTACAGGTGCATGGATGAAGAAGCTAGAAGAGTACACTCAGTGGTTCAAAGATCAAGAGTCAATCAAAGTCAACGAAGCACTGAGGCCTGGTAATCCTACCAATTACGACGAACTCTTTGGAATAGACGGATCCTTCAGACAACTATCCATAGATTAAAAAGTATTTTTTTTATTTTAGAGCACTTTATGTGAACGTCTTCAAATGTGTCAAATAGTTAGGCAGCTTTACTTATACTGGTATCATTATAATGGTAATTACTGTTAAACGATTTATGCTATTATTGTCCCGTTAGTAATTAAAACGTGTTACATTAAATAGCCACGGGTGTAGATTACTAAATATTTTATTTACATACAACTATATTATATTTGAATTTTTGCAGTTAATTAATGATACAGTCAGTTAGATTACTGTTTCTACATTTACAGTTAAGTTCACCAATTTTAATGTCAATTTGAAATAAAACTACGGGCACATGTTTACAAATTCCAACTTATTCAAAACAACAGCTACCAGGGCAGCAAACATTTGCAGGAGTTGTCTTTATATCTGGGAATATAAATTTGGCTTTTAAGGGCGGATTTCACCATTCGATACGAAAACTAAGTTTTATTTAACTGTGTTATTTTTTTTATTTAATCTCAGCTTAAGCAAAAATCGATTTTACCATATAATTTGCGATCGTGTTTGCGTCATCATCATTTCCGTTAAAAGCCAGTGTTAATGCACATTTCATTTCTTAACTTATTATGATATGTTAAAATTAATATCAAGTTTAGACTATATTCTTTGGAGGTTGTATATAATAGATAATAGGGTTTAATATAGACATATTATAGAATTATATTTTCAATTTCATATTCACTCAAACATTATGGGGGCAAAATTTAATTCACAGAGTAATAATATTATGCGTAAATATATTTCTTATAAATAATATATGCTGTTTAATTTTACCCCTCAAAATAAAAAATAAATAAAGGTCATGTAGAAAAGCAGCAAGTTGAGATAATCCTTCTGCCAAGCACTACACTCCTATATAATTTTTTTAAGAGTAATCCATAAAATAAATCCCAGATTCCCCATATCCCATAATCCAAAAAATAAAGTCTTTTACTTTTTGACATATGTAGTAGTCATTTAATAAATATTATAAATAATTTTAAACAAAATACATATTAAATACACAATGAAAAAGAAAACTATAGAATATAAAATAATTTTCTTTAAATGAAAAGTTCTACCCTTTTCCACTCTAAGTGGGGTAGGCACAACTTGTATTAGCCATGTTGTTACACAATTTGGCTCAAGGTATTTTCACTGCCTGCCGCTTGCCTGGCGTCATGTTACCTTAGTCGCCTTTTACCTGCCGTAAAGAAGTACCTCATAACTCGGTAAGAATGAGGGTGATCTATTCTACGCAGCCGGATACCACACGGCGGATGAACATACCTCAGTCGCCTTTATGACATCTCGGTAAGAAATTAAGGTGGTCTATTCTTCTCTTCTCTAGATGTTTAAACATTAAAATAATGAACGAATCAAAAACAAAACACGTCTTATTATGGATCAATCTAACCTCGAAATATTAATACAGCTATCTACTTTTATAAGAAAGATGGTATTATTAGTTCTATTTCGAAATATTGCTCGGCCTTGACAAATAATGCTGTTGTGCATAACATTGGATAGCTGCGATCAATATAAAAAATATGATTATAATAGACCAAATAGACAAAGTAGGAACCGACATAAGCTTGCGGCTACTGCTTTGCGCCTTGCAAAAGTAATTAAATCGTTTGTAGGTTTGGGTATGAAATTCATAATAAAATTCCGCAATCAATTCTAGCTTTGCCACTACAGCAGTTAAATAGAGCAGCACTGTTAAATAGAGGCTGATACAGAATGCCTACTATACTGCTGAGGATTACTTAGATGATAAGAATATCCACAACTATATTCGAACCTGTACAAGACAGTAATGACTAAATGTAACTAGTATGAAGAATTATATTTTTAAAGAACAACTGCCGAGTTTCTTGCTGGCTCTTCTAGGTAGGAAAAGCTTTCCGAACCAGCGATTCAAAATCACTTGTTTACAAGTTTATTAGAATATTTTGAATTGATCATAATTTTAAAGTTAGTTATATAAGGGCTTGTTGTAAAATAGTCGTAAAGACATATCACAACAAGCTCTTTTAAAGTCGTATAGACTAAATATTACTAATAACCGCGACTTTGCACAAACTTATATCACATAATACCCTAAATTATCTTTTATCCTATATGTTGGAAGGTATATAAGCTTCAAATGTACAACATTTTGTCCATATTGGGCGAACGGATTAACCGTGAAATACAGTTTCACTGTTAGGTAGACTCACCGAACATATAGACCAAAAAGTCCTTTATGACATTGACGATCAAATCGCGCTATCCGAAGAATAAAGTTACATGTCCCATGTATAAGCATAGGAAATGTGACTGTATTCTTCGGATATAATGATTGCAAACACAGGCACATATTATACAAGCACACAGCGTCTTCGCCGGCGAATGCGAGGTTTCTGACGTAATGTTTAATCACAGTCATACCACCAGCCCTCCACTTCACGTGTCCTGAGGCGCATTCCAGCCTCACAGGAGGCACCCTTAGGAAGACGTAACTACGACGCCGTCGACATAGTAGCCCGTCCAACCCGGTGACACTGTAAAAATCGTTTGGGCTAACAACATACAGTCAATTCTAAAAAAAGAGAACCGTGAAAGAGCAACATGCAGACAGATATCATCTGGTTATTACTGAAAGGCGCGTCGCAGAACTTAAAATTATCTTCTGACCACACCTCAGTCCCCATGTGGTCAATATAACACATACGTTTTTTTACCTGATATCCATGTCCATCCATGTTCAAGATTTTAAACGTAACTGGCACTAAAAACAGCCTTTTGTCTGAACACAGCCTTACTTATATTTTATAAATCACAAAAAGAAACATCACAATACATCAAATTTAGTTAAGTACCTTCAAAATAAATAGCATCTTAGAAGTTAGCAAATCTTATTTATGGTAATTGTGCATTAATCACACGGGTGAGTTTACTTACACGTGCGAATCAAGTGATCAAGCACTCACTTTACTCAGTATGATTAAATAAAACAAACATAAACCATCATCTAATTTCTTTTTATGTCAGCAAGAAGAAGCAAGCAAAGTACAAAATCGTATGTGTCTGGAAATTGAAATTGAAAAATTAGCAACAAGTAAGGTAAGGGCACTAGTAATTGACCATGCACTAGAAGTTGACCGTTTTGTATGAAATTTTAAAAATTAAGCGTTTTGTTTGTTGTAGCTAATAAAAAATATTAATTAATAATATACAATTTGAAATATTAAAAATGAGCTACAGCCCTAAGATTTTGGGCAGTTGTGAATAGATTGCAACAGGTAATTACAAATTTGTTTTTTCATAACTACACTAACCGCTAACTCAGACTTCGCCTGCGGGTTACAAAGGCGCGCAGGTAGAACGAGAACGTGGACTATGATTATAAAGTGGTCTATAACTTTATTGAAGAAAAAAATACTACACGTACAAAGGTGGACTTATCCTCCCAGTCAAACTTTACTAAAATCCTAACAATAAGAAAGCCTAAAATGAAGCAAAGTTGTTTTCTATCACAACACTTATAATAATGAAATATTATATATCTATAAATGACATGGAAGTTGTAGATATTAGCAAAAGTGATTCGTTTGTCATAGTCGATTCATCTTTGTCTACCTGTGCAAGTAGTGAATGCTGTGTAAACGCAGCATCAGGTCAAGCAAGCAAAGTGTTGCATTTCTCAACATATAGAGAGAGGCTGTGCGAGGTCAGTAACAGCCGTCTGTTGCAGTGGTGTGGACGTGCGACATTTGTTTGTTATTTGCGAAAATTATTAATGTAAGTAATATTGACTAATTTATTTAGAACACTATATAAAACTGATATTCTAATAATACCTTTTACAGCTATGTTAAGTAAAATGTATTTACGATTATTTTTAAATTAATAATATACCACCATACAGTTATGATCCGTTATAATTTTTATCCCGAATATATAATTTAAAAAATATTTTTCTTATGGAAGTCATTTTGGCTAAAATATATATGTTTTGTACGTATTTGGTACTTATTTAATTTGTCAGGTAGCAATTATATTTAGGGTACATTAAACGTTAACGAATTTATTCGATTATTACTTAATTATTCCGCGTATAATTCTACCCTCTGAGAAGAATAAAGTTGTCTCACTATTTAAATATGTTCATATTTGTATCTTAAGTTTGAATAATGATTTAAATATATACAAACTATGTGTGATATACTTATTATTAACGACGATGTCATTAAAATTGGGAAATTTGGGTAATTTTTGGGGAAAATTGGTTTATTGTATTGGGTTAAATTAATTAACATTACTTAATATTTGTTTTTGGACGTATTTGATTTGTTCGGTATCAATTATAAACAACAAAAATTAGGCGTTTATTAAACGACAATATTGCGTTATAGATTTATAAATTATTTCTTTTATAATTCTACCCTCAGAGAAGGTTGCCTTGTTTTGTGTCATATTTGTAAATTAAGTTTGAAGAATGATTTAAATATTAACTAACTTTCTGTGATATTATTTGTCATCAACAACGCCATTAAAGTTGGATAAAAAACTAGGTATTCTTCTATATTAAATTCTAACTTCGTTTGGTTGTTGATTTGAAATATGTATAAATTAATGTTTATAATATTATGAGAAAAATTTCTTTTCCTATATTTAATTCGAACTTCGTTTAGTTGTTGATTTGAAATATGTATAAATTAATGTTTATAATGTTATAAAAAATTCTATTCTTCTATATTTAATTCGAATTTACTTTAGTGGTTGATTTGAAATACGTATAAATTAATGTTTATCCTACTAATATTACAAATGCGAAAGTCTGTGAGAGGATGTATGTTTGTTACTTCCACGAAAAAACTATTGGACGGATTTAGATGAAACTTACAATAATGTAGGTTATACATGAGAATAACATATAGGCTGCAATTTGTAATGATTTTATATAATATAACGATACATGTCAATTAAGTCGGAAAAAATCTGGCGTCTGAGAGTTATCTTGGCGTACGTTGCCTAAACCATTGAGTTATGCAAAGATGATGTACTGTGGGATTGTTCTAAAAAAAAAGTCCGCGACAGCATATATCTGCCTTTTATGTAGAAGCCTCAAGCCTCTTTGACCAAAATAGTAAACCATAAATTTAGTAAAATTAGATACTATTTTACAATATACATTTTAGTATATTAAATATATATTATTAAAATGAATGAAAATATTATTAAGGATTCACTGTTAGTGAAATTGTATTAGTAGCGATTTACCGATTTATTTTGCTATATTTTGCGTTTTTTTTTTGAATTAATTATTTCCATACTTGTACATAACATGTACTATGGTATTCCAAAATTTAATGATTTCTTCTCTAAATAATTTATATTGTGCTTTACTGTAAAAACAAGTATTCATATTTTCATGCTTCATATTTCTAATGAAAGAAGAGAAAGCCTTTTTCCAGCTTTTGGACTATCACTTCACGCTTACAAACTCACTTTTTTTAATTTAGCTATTTTACTTTTGGGTACCAACAATAAAATGCCGTATATTTTCTGACGTTCTTATCAGATGTTTACTCTCCTATATAGTGTATTATCTATGGTCACTCTCATAATAAATCATAAACAATACAGTATTTTTTTACAAAAATTGTCACATGCTTATCTAGAGGATAAAATTAGCAAAAAGTTCGAATATAAATTAATAAAAAGTTATTTAAAGATACATACGTAAAAAATTAAACGCAATAAAAAAAAAAAATAGCAGTTGAATTTTAATAACGTTTTAAATATAAGGAATTAAACAAGAAGCAAAATTGAAAAAACGGTCTTATTTTCATATATTTATGAATTATAATTTCATATACCTATCATAAATATATTAAAATACAATTGTAAATAAATTGTAATGAAATATAAAGATTGATATTGTTATCTGTAATATTTATCTTTTCAGTGAGTTATTTCAAAATAATTAATACAGTAAGCATACATATGTGTAATGCATTAATTTTGTTTTAATATATTTATTTTTAAATAAAATAAAAAAATTAACCAACATTAACCAATAAGCGTTCAACCAACATCAACAACACGACTATTCTTAATGTGTGATGGTGATCATTTTTAAATTATCATTTGAACAGACAAATTTGCTGTTACCCATATATAACAAATATTGTTATGCGTCAAAGTTATTACTAATTTGTAAAACTTTACATGGATTAAGTTGGTAGAAAAAGTTTTCATTATTCAATTACCTATCATTATCCTCCAGCCCTTATCCCACTCTAAGTGGGACGGCACAATATGTTATAAACATGTTGTCACATAATTTTGCTACGTATTTTACGACAGGCCGCCTGCCTCAACTTACTTCAGTCGTATTTTTTGTCACATTACATTCAATAATACGGTATAATAAAAATAACTATCCCTAAAACAGTGGACTACTTAATTTTTTTTTATTGGGAACATTTTAATCCGAAAATTGTTTACATTATCCCTACTTAACTAAAACAATTTACCAGGCAAGCAGCATTGAATAGGAGTTTAAATTAAAATATTCGCGTCAATAGAACTCACGTGTCACTATCAAAACAAACGGTATTAGGCAAACATAGCAATAACGGTGCTTGGAATCTCTCCCTCTCATGTTCCTATAGTACACCTACCCCTCTGAAAAGCGTGGAATCGAGGTGTTTTTAGATCCTTCAGAAAGTTCCTTTCTTCGTACAAACAGTAAACAGTTGTATTACCTTTGACTTTATCTTTATTTGTATTGTGTTATAAATCTTAATGAAAACGTTCTGGGTAGTTAGTTCTGGTGGTCTCTGATGCGTGAAATGATATCTTTGTTTATAGAGTCACATATTAAATTAAATAAAGCAAACCATATATCCTTTAACTGGTGCTGCCCAAGGTCATCTTTGAAAAGGCTGATGATTAAAAAAAATTAAAATAAACAATAATATTGCACAAATTATGTTAATCTTTTATTTATTACTAATAGTTGACTGACCCAAGCCATGCTATTTTAAACATATTTTTTGGCATGCATTTCTGTTATTTTCACGATTAATTCTAAGATACTTTTAGATACGACAGATCTACTATTACGATGACGTATTACGATCTTAGGGAGTATTTTGAATTTCAGAATGTCTATGTAAGTTATTCTTAATCCTACTAATATTATAAATGCGAAAGTTTGTGGGTATGGGTGTATGTTTGTTACTCTTTCAATGTGAATCCGCTGAGCCAATATTGATGAGATTTCGCGCTTTTATTCCTTATACACCGGGGTAACATATTGGCTACAGAAATCCTTGTAATTCTACTGAAAAATATCCCATCCATACTTTTTTTGTTATCTCAAAAGGAATTAATGTTTTTGACAAAAACACAAAAAACTATAAACCTACTAAACCAAAACATTGACTACTAGGAAAGTAGCATTTAATACGAGCTTAAAACATTTTCGCGTCAATGAAACTCACCTGCTTCTACCAAGCAAACGGTACCAGGCGACCATAAAAATACGGTGTTTCGAATAAAGCCACCCTCTTTAAAATCCTTTCCTACACCTCCCTCCCTGCAAGGCATGGTATGAGGCTATAATTGACAGCTTTAAATAGACATCTTTATTATAAATTTTGTATACCGACCGTATAACGATTGTTTGTTTGTGATAGTGAGCGTGTGTAGTGCTTGTGTGTTGTAGTGGTGGCGGTGGAGATTTGTGCATGTGTTTTTAAGAATCCTGCATGTATCAGGTATGAAACCGAATTGTCCACTCTATATTTAGCATTATATATATTTTCTATTTTACATCGCGGACTATAGCAAAATGATTTTATTATTACTTCTGTAAAATCCATTCAGTAGTTTTTTGACTTTATCCCCAACAAACAGACGCGACGGGCTAACATTGTTTTAAAATATATTAGTATACTTTTCAGTTGTCTTTTTGTATAAATTACATTTAAAATAAAAGAAAGAACTAATAAAATTCGGATTCAATTTCCGCCGAGGGCTAACTAACATTTTCAATAAATGAATTTGTTGATCTTCAAGTCTAGGTGTATATTTGTATTTAAGTATGTATTTAAAAATAATATAAGCATATATTCACCAGTTGTCTGTCTACCATAGCACAAGTATTAAGTTACTTACGGTAGTTAAAGTTACTTAAGTTTATTAAGTTACTTAAGGTAGGGTAGGGAAAATCCCTAAATTCATCAGAAAAATGTCATGGCCATTTGCATGGTACTGGCCCTGACTAAAGACCTTGAGACTTCTAATTAGTGATCTGTCGTTATAATATATGCTACTAAATTATAAACTGCAATGTACGAGTATTATCTGTGACATTAAACAAAGACAACTATAACCTGCTTTCAGTATCGAGCCCTTGAACTACCAGTTTGGCGGGAATCGCTTGACATCGGTCGAAGCCCTTTACTATTAGTCCATTGACCGAGCAACTATAATAAAATGCTTGTTAAAACAATGTTCTACTAGGTAATTCAATAAACAAGTTCCTCTTTACTTATTATTTCCTATTTTAGTTTAACAAGCTGGTTGTTCGAATTATTAGACGACATTTCAGTAATTATCAGCAACTATAGCTATGTTAATAAATAAATAACAAAATACCGCCAAACACAAAACGCAAAATAATTCTATTGTAACTTCTGTATTATGGAATTCCGCAAAGTGACACCTGCTTCTAAAAATCATTTAAATGTTTTATAATTACCCCATTAATATCGTCACAAAAGTCCATTCGAGCATGATGTGGGGGTATTAATAAATAAATAAAAAAATATATGGGACACTTACACACACGGTCGTCCGTCCAAAGTAAGTATCTATGGTAGACAGATAACTGGTGAATAAATATGGGCTTATATAATTTTTAAATACATACTTAAATACAAATTACACCCAGACTCGAAGACCAACAAATTCATTTATAAAAAATGTTGGTCCTCGACGGGAATCGAACCTGTGACGCGCGGAGCTAAACGCAGTTACTACCCACTGCACCAACGGGCCTTTTCGAAACCATTAAAAAAACCTTATCGCCAATAATTTTTTACTACTACTATTTTTCTTGATTTTTTGGCTTCGTTAACATTCGTTGTCGTGCGATTATGACCTAATCGCCACTTATGTAGAAATATGTATCAAAATCGCAAATCAGACGGCAACTTTTTTGAGGTCAAGGCATGAAGGCACCGCAATACATTTCTTTGACACGTATGGCTCTAAATTTGGCAACATCGTTTTGACTCTCAGATTATTATCTCTACGTGACTAAATGTTCGTATCTAACTTAATTATTAATCGATTTGTGGACGTTTTGACGTGGATCTATATCTATACTAAGATATAAAGCTTAAGAGTTTGTCAGTTTGATTGTTTGAACGCGCTGATCTCAGGAACTACCTACTGAACCGATTTGAAAAGTTCTTTGAATATAAGATAGTCCATTTATCAAGGACGGTTATAGGCTATATCACGCTAAGATGAACAGGAGAGGAGCACCAATAAAAAATAGTACGAAAACGGCAAAGTATAAATATTTCCTTGCGTGTGATTCTTGATTTTGTAATGCATGATTCAAAAATCATATATTACAAAATTGTTCCCCTCTAAAAGTTCTAAATAAAAGTCCGCGATAGCATATCTGTAGCTCTGAAGGTTAACTCACTTTAACCATTTTTATGTTAATCAAAATATTATATTACGGTTTTATTCTTTCCACGCGGGTGGAACCGCTGGCGATTGATAATCTTCTAATATCAATCCAAATTCATCTCTATCAATTTAAATGATAACTCTTTCCGCCTGCGTAACTACTCCACATATATACTCCTTTTGCAAGCCTAAATATGTGTGTTCATTTGTACCGCTATGGTGCCCCAATAACTTTTTGTTAGGAGCACAATATATTTATTATGACTTTAAATTGTTGTATAAAAAAATCTTTAAGCAATTTGAGCAATAAAATATACTATATGTATGTTAACCCGTAAAAGGCGAGTAAGGTAAGTTGGCCCGGCGCATGGTATCCGGCGGAGTGGAATAGACCACCCTCATTTCTTAACGAGGTCTTTTAAAAGGCGACTAAGATTGGCCTGCCGCGTATAATCCAGCTAAGTAGAATAGTCCACCCTTTGTTACAGAGGTGTCGTATAATACGACTAAAAGGTAAGTTGACGTCAGACAGACGGCCGGTAAAGACCGGCCGTCTGCCAAACAATGTTGTGCCGACCCCACCTTAAGTGGGATAAAGATGATGTATACTTAAATGTGGGATAAAGATGATGTAGGTATATTAAATTTACTTTTAAATGGAATTATTTGTATGTACTTGTTTTTTTACAAATAAATAAAGATTGAACATTCTAAGTGGTATAGACAATGTAACTATTTAATTAACAATATACTAATTGCACTGTACAAATATATTTACTTTGTTATTTCCTATTTTACACAGCTTATACGTTACGTTATACGTTAGTTTATACTTTAAATACGCTGCCTAGTTTATTATAGGAAGACGCAATATTAGTTAAACATACTTGGACAGAAGTCCTTAATAAGGTAATCGTCAAGGACCGTTGAGCCCAAGCGGCCCGAGATTCTATGTCCTTGCAATTTCTTAAAGAGATATTAGAGGTTTTAAAATCACCGTAGAACTTGAAGATTTAAAAAAATACATTCACCTGTACAAAAGTAATAATAAAATTATTTTGCTATAATCTGCGATGAAGTAAAATAGAAAATATATATAATGCTAAATGTAGAGTGGACAATCCGTTTTCATAGCTGATACATGCAGGATTCGTAAAAACACATGCAGAAACCTCGACCTCCGCCACCATAATACACAAGCACTACATACGTTCACTATCACAAACTCAACAATCTTTTCGCCTCGCAAACGAAGCATCATCAGGATAAAGACTCCACGACAAATTTGCAAAGCTTTGTGCATGTGTTTTTACGAATCCTGCATGTATTAGGTATGAAAACGAATTATCCACCTCTACATTTAGTATTATATATGTTTTCTATTTTACTTCATCGGATTATAGCAAAATAATTTTATTATTACTTTTGTATTATGGATCTCGCCAAAGTAACTCCTAATTCTATAAACATTCACCTGTATTCTTTCTTCATCTTTTCAGTCAAAATGAAGTTGAAAACAGATCTACTTGAACATCCTACGGAGGAAATGTCCGTGAAAATTCGTGAGGAACTCAAAGAAGACATCACAACCAGGGACAGAGATTTAGCTGCGATTAAAGAGTGGTTGAAAAAGGAACCGCATCTACCTAATGAGTGGGGTATGAGCTACTTTTATATATTTTGACCTAGCAATATTTAAGAATATTGATATCTGACATTTTGTTGAAGTTTGAAATTCGTGATAAACTCGATTACTAAAGTGACAACGTAATAAAAAGACCTAATGATTAAGAAATCCGGACGTAGTTACGAAAAAAAAGGAGGCAATTTTTATGTCACTAATTGTTTCTTAGCCGATCTTTATATCATTAAAAGAAACTAAAAACACTTAAACTTATTAAAACTAATATTATATGAATCTTTAGGGTAATCTTAAATATATTAAAATGAGTTAACCTTCTATATATATTTCGGAGAACGGGTCGTCATGAGAAATGAAAATACTTAGGATCGAACCCCATCTACCCAATAGTTTTTAGTTAAATGTCAAGTTATAATCACAACTGGAAAATAGTAACAAAAGAATTCATCGTCCTCCTGCCCTTATCCCACTCTAAGTGAGGTCGGCACAACATGTTACAAACATATTGTCACATGATTTGGCTACGTATTTTATGACCGGCCGCCTGCCTGACGTCAACTTATCTTAGTCGTATTTTACGACTCCTCGGTAAGAACGAGGGTGGTCTATTTTACTCAACCGGATAACACACGGTGGGTCAACTTACCTTAGTCGCCTTTTACGATACCTCGGTAAGAAGAGGTTAGTCTATTCTACTCAGCCGAATACCACACGGAGGGGCGACTTACCTTAGTCGCCTGTTACGACACGTCGGTAAGAAATGTGAGTGGTACTATTTTATTCAGCGGGATACCACACGGCGTAATAACAAAAGAATTAAATAAATTTAAAAAATAACCATCATTTTAATCAAACTAGCAATACTTTGATAATTAATCCAAACTTTAAAAAGCCCACAGCTTTTTAAATAAGACACGTTTTGCAGAAGACAATCCTCTAATGACTTTTCTGAGAGGCTGCAGCTTTTCCATGGAGAAATGCAAACGAAAGCTAGATATGTACTTCACTATGAGGGCTGCTTGTCCAGAATTTTTTGCTAATCGCGATGCTACCAGCCCTGAGCTGAAAGAAGTCTTGAAATCGAAACTGTAAGTAACATACATACCATTTCATTATAGATATTATATAATAGTCTGTATGAACGAATATATGTATATAAAATATATATGTATTATAATTAATAGACTTATCTAAATATATGTATATCTTTAATATTTAATGAGTTAATCTTGTATGCATATATGTATAGAATAACAGAAAAAAATATATATTTATTTATTTTATTTTTTTCTGAACCTCGGAAACGGGTCAAACGATTTTCCTGAAAATCAGCATTTAAGGGGGTAAAAAAACTGTTTTATCCCTGTTTTCGAGCATTAAAATATACTAAATAAACTGTCAAGTCAGCGTAGCTTACCAACTAGGTACTTATTATAAATATGCGAGTTTTCCTTTTACACAACCGTCACGCTCTTTTTGTTAATATTGTACGAAAGGTTGCCTGGAAGAGATCTCTACTCAGTGATAAGGCCGCCCTTTGTACATATAGATAAGTTTAATTTAAGTTTGCATGTATTTTTATGTGTTTTATGTCTTTGTGCAATAAAGTTTTATCTATGTATCTATCCATTTCTCTTATATCATTATTGTACCATAAATAAAGCGCATCCGAAAAAAATATATCAATACTTATTCTCGAAATAACATATTGATGAATGATTCTATTCAATTCTACTAATATTATTAATGTTAAAGTTTGTGAATATGGATGTATATTTGTTTTCTCTGTCACGGCAAATCTGCTGAAACAAAATCGATGAAATTTGGCACAATTATTCCTTATACACCGGAATAACATAATAGAAATCCTGTTAATTCTACAGGAATAGAATGACGCTAAAAATCGCCATCTACGAGTATTATCAACCTATCACGCGACAACAGTCCGCTAGAACGAAGTCGCGTGTAAAAGCTAGTAACTAATAAAACTTAGTCTAAAACTTAAAGGTAGCAAAATGCTTGGCCGCCTTAGATTTTTCGACATTATTACATTCAGTAATATAATTTACATTTAGCCGTCTACCTACAAGTTATAGCACTGAATATATAAAAAAGGGAAATCAAACAAAAACAGAATCCGAATATATACGTGTATTAATTAAACAAATTGGGGCCTCGCCCCCGCGGAAATTTCGAGCATTAAAGTAGTTATTGTGAGTTAACCATAAGAGATAGAGACATGCTGTCATAAACTTTTTTGTAGTACTTTTATAAATCTACAAATCTCTTATACATTACTTTAGTGTATCTCTATTGATGTACGAAGCGCACGCGACCAAAGCTCCCAATAGGCGATTTTTATTACAACAATACGAAACCTTAAACACAATTTACAAAAAACCGCAATGTCCTGTTAATCTAAACCTTCCGAAAGAACTGCACTAATTTTTAGTAAAACCCGTATAAAATTCTATTCAGTAGATTTTGAGAAAATCGATCACATACAGACAGCCTTTGAGGACTTTATTTTATAATATGTAAAGATTATAAGAACTATGGATTATGATATATAGTTATTAATTGTGAAACTTTTCATTGTTGTATTTTCATCACAATAACTTAAAAGCACTCTAATTAGTGATGTGAAATGCAGACAATAGTGAACATTCTATGGGGATAATGCGGTTGCGACAACAGTTGCGGCAAAGTTTCTTAATACAACCGCAATTTTTTTAATTCGAAACCCTAAAGAAGAATCGATGTTACTTGTGACATTACGACAAAAGTCCCAAGTGCGTGAATAGGCATAAAATCAACGGCAATTTAGTTCTTAAGTAACTTGTGTTAGGATTCATATTCAAATGACACTTTGAAGGCCTTGATATGTCAAGGGCATGTGTTAGCGCTCGCTCAATGACTGCGTAACCCTACTAAGCAATAGAGATTACGTAACCCTTAAAAATCACATTTTGAAATGTTTCTGTCAACTTTACTATGAGCGATGATCGTTGATCGTGTGATCGTTTATAACGATCACGATCATCGCGCTAGTGTCCTCACGTTCATCATACAATATATACGATCATAAGTATCACCTAGTGATTCCCTTTGATGGGTGTCCGACCCGACAATTGCCTGGTTTTAGACGATCATAGACGACCATTGGCAAATACAGCTCAGTATGCACGATCTTAGTCTTTTGTGATCGTCGATTATGAAGAGAAGCTACTACACTAGTTGAAACCGATCGAGCTTTTCTGTGACTCGTTTTCGACTTCCCCTTTCCCATATGCGAACTATATCTATATGATAAATTTATATTTTTTTTACAAATTTCTCAATTTGTTTTGGTAATTTCAGACAAGGCCCTCCTCTACCAGGACTAACACCAAATGGAAGACGGGTTACAATTTGCAGAGGTGAGAATAAACTAATAATATTTTTGTCATTGATGATAGCTTATTTATGATTTGTTCGTCAGTTCGTCATTAGACCTTGTGTTACTATAATAAGTGATATTCATAGTGAATGTATAGAAACCGGTTATACTCTCACATAATCTCGACTAGTTTTAAGCCCATCTGGAACCCTATGCTTTTTATACGGCGTTACAGGCGAGGTACTATAATTTCCTAATATTTTCTGAGATAAAGGCAAATTGGTTTGTGCTACATTAGTTGCGTACAAGTTTTCGGCCATAATCACCACGCTAGGCAGATGTGTTGATGATTGCAGGGCGCAGTTCATCGCACCGGTGACGAGGTTACCCGTCACTGGTTTGTGGTATTTAACTACGTATAAATGTAATAGTTATGCTGGTTTAACTGTGATAGCCCAGCGGTAAGACCGTGAAACTCTTTTAAGAGGGTCACGAGTTCAAACTCCCGGGCAATGAGTTTTTCTACTAAAAACTTGTCTTGATATTTCCAATTAATTGCACACTTTTCGGTGAAGGAAAACATCGTGAGAATTCTAGGGCTATGTGTAACATATCAATTCAAAAGCACTGGTTTACAAGTTTATTGAATAAAGAATATTTTGAATTGAATTGAATTGAATGCGCATTGGAGCAACGTGGCAGATCTTAGCTAAAATCCAAAAACGGAAAGGGGATGTCTATGCCCAGCAGTGGAATAGTAACAGGCCGTTAATGTAAATGGAATGGGTATACTGTCATTTATCGGTTGTCACAACCTCGTTCGCTGGTCGGCAGGATGCACTACGGGCAAGTGAGGCTGACTGGGAGTATTTAAATGGAATTTTACTTGCTCATTGACGAGTTTAATGGTGTGCTATCAGAAGAAACTTATGTCCAAAAGAGGACAAGAACAGGTTGATGATGAAAGGCCAATTACCTAACTAAGAATAACGGTTTGACAATAAATTGCTTTTGTCTGAATATGCCTCATTCTTTTTTCAAAACTTATAACAACAACGTTATGAAAAGACGCGCAGTTTGCGGACAATAACAAACAAACTTAAAACATATCCATTATGTAAATAGAGTTCGTTTTGTTGTCCCATCACAGCTAAGTGTATGCTTGTTATGCTTGAATAGTAACACAGCCTTGTCACTTACGTGATTTGCGAACAAACATCCTTATTGGTAAGATCATTTATAGGAAATAAGATAAACAGACGACGTGTTCACATGTTATGTGCTATTGTCGGTCGTCTACATTATGTCGCAAATCTTTAAAAAGATCAACAAGTGACTTTAAAAAATCCTTACACTTTTAGTTTATTAAACGTTCAAACAACTCGTAGGTACATATGAGATTTTCAATTAATTTTTTTTGTGCTTAATTGATTGTTACACTTCGTTAAAGATAAAGTAAATAATAATTAAATTTGTCACATGAAAATTAGGTAGAACACACACTCACTATGAAGTTTTTCTCTCATTTACTTTAATATAATACAAGTGTGTAAATAGATGCCGCATGGTATCGGGTTGAGTAGAATAAACCACCCTCTTTCTTACCGCGATGTCGTAAAATACGACTAAGATAAGTTGACCTCAAGCAGGCAGCGGGTCCAAAAATATGTAGCCGAATCATGTGACAATATGTTTATAACATGTTGTGCCTACCCCATTTAGTATGGGGTAAGGGCAGGAGGATGAGTAAAAATGTAAGAATGGAACGTAAAATGAATACATAAAACGGAATGCAGGTGAGTGTGAGCGAGACAGTATGACAGGAGAGAGAGAAGGGAGAAAGGAAGGACATATGACGGAGGACGGATGGGAAAGTGTTACGAGTTTTACTTTGCCTCAAGTAGCCCGTATACTATACAAACTAAATTACCTGTTTCAATATTTTCTATAAACACATAACAAAATTGATTCAAAATATTAACCATCGGAACTCTTTATCAATGACTTAACAATCATCGTAATTTTTATTTTATTGTTTTTTATTTTTTATTTCAGGTCTCTTCCCAGGACTCGACTCCCGACAGATCACGGACACATTCAAGCTTGCTCTGATGATTGGTGACATCCGGTTGGTTGAAGAAATTGTTGGTGTCGCTGGAGATATATACGTGCTGGATGGAGCTGTGATCGCACCGAGCTTGCTCGCAAAGTTATCTCCATCTGTGATGAAGAAATTCATGATCTGTGTGCAGGTATTTAAGTATTCTAAAAGGAGAATGCCAGAATTTCATACACCTTTGGGCCCAGACGTTACAGCAATAATTGTTGTGCTCTTAAATAGAAAAATATTTCTTATCGTAATACCAATTATTATTTTATTTAATTTCTATGGGGAAACCGTAAAAAAAAGAATTGTAGTTTGAGGATACGAGGTGTGTTCAAAAAGTATCGCGAATTTTGAATTTTCTCGGGTTACGTATATTCGAATTTTGTTTTTTTTGTAGCGTTATGTTGGTACATTTGTCCCTCACTTATGCTGACAAGTTTGGCCTATTTGAATTTTCAGTTAATTGTTGACAGCTGCTTTGCTTGCACGTGTTTTGGTTCGTCTTCGATTTTTACTTATTCAAAAAAATGGACCACGATAACGCCTCTGCTCACACATCGCTGCTTGTACGCGACTTCTTGGCCAAAAACAACACACTAATGATACCGCAGCCACCTTATTCCCCAGATCTGGCCCCCTGTGACTTTTTCTTGTTCCCGAAATCGAAAAGGCCCATGAAAGGACGACGCTACGCCACGACAGACGAGATAAAGACGGCATCGAAGGAGGAGCTGAACAAGATACAAAAAAATGATTTTTTGAAGTGCTTCGAAGATTGGAAAAAACGTTGGCACAAGTGTATAATATCCCTGGGGGACTACTTTGAAGGGGACAAAATAAATATTCACGAATAAATAAATAGTTTTTCAAAATACACAAAATTCGCGATACTTTTTGAACACACCTCGTATGTATAAGTAAACGTACAAGCTAAACACTATTAATAACATTCAAAACGATAGGATTTGTAATAAAATATAACAATAAGGTATCATCATTGAAGTAAAAGTTAATATTTTTTTTCGACTTTAGAAAATCAGATGACTCGAAGAAACATTCACAAGCGCAACAAGTACGAATCAATTAATGACTTATAATTGACATGTATTGTGAAATGTTTTTTATTTGATCGCACAGAAATTAAGATCGTAAGAAATACAACATATTTTATTTTTAAACATCTTTTTAATATCTGAAAAGTCATTATTTTTATTAAAACGAAGCTAATATATAATAAGAGACCTATATTAAAGTTTTATATTCACAAAAATGTAATTTAACAATAGGTAAACGTTTTTTTTCGTAGTTATACTAAAAACTTTAAAATCCAGCGTTGCATGGGTAATTAAAAAAGTAACAAGTTGACAATTGATACGTTCCGTTTTAAGCATCAACTACTTTAATACCATTATAAATATTATTATTAAATAAGTTTTCTATCATATTCCCATTGAAAGTTTATAATATTTATAGCGATATTTGATTAGAAAAAGTTAAGAATTTTTTTTATTTATGTGTGGTTTCTGTTACAGTTAGGCCCAATTTTGGCAGTCTCTTTTACTTATATTTACATCCGATATTTAAACAGATAAGGTTGTCAATTAAAGGATTTTTGTAATAGTAAATTTCGAATTTACTTTATTCTAGGAAGCCTATCCAGTAAAATTGAAGGAAGTACATATAATTAACACTTCGCCTGTCGTTGAAAGATTCATCAACTTTGTGAAGCCATTCCTTAAGGATAAAATAAGGAAAAGGGTGAGTTAATATTTTAAGAAATACAATTGTGCGGTAAAGTATAAAACCTTCCATTTTAATGATAGAGTAAAAGTAAAAGATGAATAAAGTCTCTCTCAAAAGTTTCCAGTGAATTTTTAACACAAATTTTCCGGAATTTTTTTATAAGCTGAATTTTATGAAAATCTATAGAGCCGTTTCCGAAATTCAGAAAATATATCTATATATATATATATATATACAAGAATTTATTTGAATATTAAACATATTCATTTAATCGCCGTGTGGTATACGGCTGAGTAGAATAGACCAACCTCATTTCTTACCGAGGTGTCGTAAATGTCTACTAAGGTAAGTTGACCCACCGTGTGGTATCCGGTTTAGTAGAATAGACCACCCTCTTTCTTACCGAGGTGTCGTAAAATACGACAGAGGTAAGTTGACGTCAGGCAGGCGGCCGGTCGTACAGACGCAGCCAAATCATGTGACAGCATGTTTATAACATGTTGTGCCGATCCCACTTAGAGTGAGATAAGGGCAGGAAGATGATGATTAAACATATTCATTTAAGTATAACTTTTGTCATATTTCAGATTTTTATCCACAAAGAATTAAAGGATTTGTACAAATACATACCGCAAGAAATGTTGCCAAATGAGTACGGTGGTCAAATCGGAACTATGGATGAACTTCAAGGTACGTAAGTTAAAATACAAGATAATTTTTGCCAAAGAGTCCTACAATCGTTCTTATAAATATAAAGATTTAAATTAATTTGTTTGAATACATTTGTATTTAAATACATAATGGGTAAATGTGCGGACAAAAAAAAATATTACAAAAAAGAGTCATACGTGGCATTTACAATTTAAGTCCGTGTGATTTAGATTAGGTATTCTTACATTGGCTTCACAGTATATTTTTAGCAAATTAATTTTTGTGCATAAGAATATACACTTTTAAAAAAGTATTTGACTAAAACTAATAAAAGAGTAACCCCTGTGTGGAAAATTAATTAAAGACCGACGGAAATATTATAACTCAGCGTATATTGCGCAATAATTATTACAGGAAGTACAGAGTAGGAAGAAGTACCACAGACAATATAATATGTAGATAATTAATATGCTGGCGTTGTGTTTAGTATTTTCCAACATCCTCCCTTAAACACAACCCCATCTTCGACAAACAAAAAAACAATTTAGAGTATGAAGTTGCTTTAGTAAGGGCATCTGCGACCATCAAGTTGGTTTGTATATATCGGACATCAATTGCTCCTTCAAGGACTTTGTCACGAACAAAATGGTGCCTCACATCTATATGCTTGGTCCTAGAGTGGTAATTGTCAGAACCTGAAAGTTTTATAGAGCTTTGATTATCACTGTATATAATCATGGCCTCCCCTTTTATGTGTGGCCAGAAACTTTGTTGAAATTGCTTTAACCATAAAGCTTCTTGTACACACGAGGACAAAGACATATATTCAGCCTCTGCTGTAGATAGAGCAACAGTAGGCTGACGCCTTGAGTTCCAGCTGATTGTTCCTCCCTGAAACAAGAATGTGTAACCAGTACAGGAGCGTCTGTCGTCTTGTGAGCTGGCCCAGTCAGCATCACAGTACCCGTGACTCATGCTTTCATTTAGGTTTCGTTTATAGCTGAGTCTGTAATCTTGAGTGCCTTTTAAATAGCGCATTACTCTCTTAAGTGCAATCCAATGTTGCATTTCAGGCTTGTTATTGTGTGTACTCAACATATTAATAACAAAACTTATGTCAGGTCTAGTAACTTGAGATATATATAATAGACATCCAATTATTTCCTGATAAGGAATATCCTGTAAAATGTTTGTTTCTTCTGACTTTTTTAACTTTGTATTTAAATCTAGTGGTGTTTGCACTGCTTTACAATCTGACATTCCATATTTTTGTAATACTTGTTGTATATACTTCTTTTGGTCTAGATAAATTATTCCTTTCTCTCTATCTCGTTCTACATGTATTCCTAAACAGTAACATAATTCTCCTAGGTCCTTCATTTTAAATTTTTTATGCAATTCTTCTCTTATATAATATTTTGACTCTTGATTATTAGTAAATAAAATTAAATCATCTACATATATTGCCAAAAAAATCATGTTGTCCTTATCTACAATTTTATAGTAAATACATAGATCTTGCTTCGATTGTATTAATCCCATTTGTTTTAATGTAAAATCAAGCTTTTTATTCCATTGCCTGCTAGCTTGTTTTAAACCATACAATGCTTTCTTTAATCGACATACTTGTTTACCATTGCTATACATAGGTGGCTGCATCATATAAATCTCCTCTTCTATGTCACCTTGAAGAAAGGCAGATACAGCATCCATTTGCCATATATCCAAATCATATTTCACTGTTAAGGCAAATAAATATCTTAAGGATGCAAGTCTTACAACAGGTGAAAATACTTCAGTGTAATCAATCCCAAATTTTTGTGAACATCCTTTTATCACAAGTCGAGCTTTATATTTAACTGTCTGACCATTCTCATTTGTTTTAGTTTTATAAACCCATTTGCATGGTATTAAATGCTTTTCCGGTGGTAGATTAGTCAACTCCCATGTATCATTTTCTATTAAACATCTGTATTCTTCATCCATTGCTTCTTTCCATTGTTTAGCTTCTGTACTTGATAGTGCTTCTTTTACAGTTAGAGGATCTGAAATTTGTGAGAGACACATAAAATTATTTCCTTGCATATTATGTCTTCTTAAAGTGATATTTCTCTGAAAATCATCATTGCTATTGCTGTCATCATAATCACTTGTATTTGGATAATATGTATAGTCATCAGAATTATTACAGCTATCAAATGATGCATTACTTGTGGGTGTTAATGTGTCATTTTGCGAAATATTTTGTGGGCTATCTACATCAGTAGTTCTCTCCTCACACTCTAATGTATCATTAGTAGAACTAAGAGTAATAGAAGTAAGTTGTGGCTCTGAAACAGGTTCCTGTGTGATATTTTGTGTATTTTCTGTTTTCTCAATGAAAATCACATCCCTGCTAATTACCATCTTTTTACTAACTGGGTCGTACATCCTGTACCCCTTTGTATTTTCGCAATAGCCTACAAAAATTAGTTCTTTTGATTTGCGGTCCCATTTCAAACGATTTTGCTTAGGAACATGAACCATGGCCTTAGAACCAAATATCTTTAGATGCGAAATGTTCGGTTTCTTACCAGTCCACTTTTCATATGGAGTTACCTCATTTAATACTCGTGATGGTGACCGATTGATAACATAGGCTGCTGTGACAACTGCTTCAGCCCAATATGTTTTGTTCAAATTAGCTTCAAATAGCATACATTTGGCACGCTTGACCAATGTTCTATTCATCCGTTCTGCTAGCCCATTTTGCTCAGGCGTGTACGGAGCGCTGGTTTGATGCTTGATACCAGAGGTTACTAGAAAATCAGAAAAATCTTTATTACAATATTCTCTTCCATTATCGCTCCTCAAGATTTTTATTTTCTTTCCTAATTCATTTTCTACCTCTTCCTTAAACTTTATAAACACAGATTTTATATCCAACTTATTCTTTAGAATATACACATATATTTTTCTAGAAAAATCATCAATGAAAGTTATGAAGTACTTCCCTCCTCCTGCAGAAGGTGTCTCCATCGGACCACAAAGATCAGTGTGTATTATCTCTAGCAATCCATTTGCTCTAGAATTAGACGGTGGAAACGGAAATCTATTTTGTTTCGCTTCACAGCAAGGTATACATACAGAATCAATTTCTTTATTTGATATTTTTATACCCTCAGCGCATATCTCTAACTTTTTAACATCTGCAATATTCAAATGACCCATTCTTCTATGCCATGTAATTAAATCTGTATTACTATCAAATGCTGTTGCATATGCATTATGAGTTGCTATATTGAGTTTGTACATGTTATTAGTTAATATTGCTGTTGCAATGAGTATTCTATTGGCATTATAAATGTTACAGCCTTCATTAGTGAATTCAACTTTACAACCATTTTTGGTTAATTGACTGACTGATATCAAATTAGCACTCAACTGAGGAATAAATAAAACATTTCTCACCTGGATCTGATGTACATCATTAAACACTTTTGTTTGAATGTTTAATTTACCTGTACTATGCACTGAGACTACATCATTATTTGCCACCATTATTGTTTTGATCGGAGGTGACTGTATGTCATACATCCAATCCGAGCGTCTTGACATATGCATTGTTGCTCCAGAGTCTATATACCAGTCATCTGGATGTAAAGTGCTATAAGCTGCTGAAAAAATGGCTGAAAAATTATTATTTTGATTTTTCTTTGTTCGGCATTGACTTTTAAAGTGGCCATATTTGTTACAACCAAAGCATCGTGGGCCTTTTCCTTTTGATTTATTTTGAGAGATTGAATAATTCTTGTGCTTTGTAAGGAATGCTGAGGATTCAGATGTCTGAACCTCTTGCAACAGTTTTGTCTTTACAAAATCTGATGAAATATTTATGCTTGAACTTTCTAATCCCATTATCATCGGCTTATAATTATCCGGTAAGCCTGCTAGCATGAGAGTTCCAAGCCATTCGTCTCCGACTTCGAAACCAATATTTCGTAATTTATAAGCCGTGCTCATTATTTTATTAACGTACTCCTCGACACTGGCACAATTATCTAACGTTGTGTTAATTAGGTCCTTCAATAAGCCAACTTTTCTTGAAAGCCCGGAGTCTTCAAACGCATTTTGCAGGTTCCGCCATACTTCTCGAGATGACGTTGCATTTTCGATATGTACAAAGTTGATTGGTTCGACCAACAAAATTATCTTAGTCTTGGCTTTTAAGTCTTTTTTGGCATCTTGACCTCCAGGATCAACACAATCCCATAATTCCTCGTGTTCTAAGTATGATTTTACCGCAAACTTCCATGTCGAATAATTTTCTCGGCCGGCGAGTTTCATTATTTGGAGGTTAGACATGCTCATAGTGAAAATTATTACGGTTCACTATTATATTTACTTTAAACTGCAATACGGTACGATAATATTTATTACGGTTACTATTTTTAATTAAATGACGGCCCATAACCTGTGGGAAATTAATTAAAGACCGACGGAAATATTATAACTCAGCGTATATTGCGCAATAATTATTACAGGAAGTACAGAGTAGGAAGAAGTACCACAGACAATATAATATGTAGATAATTAATATGCTGGCGTTGTGTTTAGTATTTTCCAACACCCTGAGTTACTTACTGGCTCTTCTGGGTAGGAACAGCTTTTTCGAAGCAGCAGTAGAGTTCAAGATTCAAAAGCAACTGTTTACAATTTTACTTGAATAAAGAATATTTTTAATTTGAATTTGAACGTAGCCAAAATTAGTAATTATTCTGACAGTTGAGACCTTTTCATGTAATGAAAAAAAAATTTTTTTTTCAGCAAAGTGGACTCAAAAACTTATAGAGTACAGGGACTGGTTTAAAGCACAAGATGCTTTGATCGCCAACGAATCACTGAGACCAGGAAAGCCCACAAACTATGATGAGTTATTTGGCATCGATGGTTCTTTTAGACAATTAGCTATAGATTGATATTGTATGTACTGTCTAGTATAAAATGAACTGCTATACAACTTTAAATCTAATTTTAACACTGATATAACATTAATAATAAACAATATTGCTGTATACAGAAATAAGGTAAGAAAACGTTAGCATTTATTAATAAGGTAAAATATAACTTCAGACAAGATATTTGTTTGTTGAGTTTTGTAAAAAATGTAAATTTCAATTGATATTTTTTAATCAAATCATTAAAAACTCATATATTAGTAATACTAAAATGAAGTTTAACATCTGAGTAATGTTAATTTTTTTTGAAAATGTATCAAAGAAACATGAGTTACGGTACAGTTAATGCAATATAACTTTATCTATCTTAAAAAGCAAATTAACGATTTTTTAAAGTAATTCGCTAAATTTAAAAATCCTTTTCTGTTGTATTTAATATAAGAATCGATTCAGTTGTTAACCAAGTTCATTTTTTGTTAGACATTTTAAGCAAGTTTTTAGAAATATTTTTCAATGTGATTTAGTATTAATTTTAATGTGATATTTTTATGTACCTTTCAAGTGTCGATATAATGTGAGTTTAGCAATTAATGGGGTGCTTTTAAAAATATCTCTGAATAATTAAGCTAACGGTATATTTGGTAATAATTAGATTTTTAGTGGAAAGTCTCTGGTTTCTAATGTATTATTAAGTTTTTATGAAATGGTCATAGTCACACACATATAGATATTCTGTGCATTTAAATAATATAATTCATAAAATACAATCAAGTTGTTATTTTTCAAAATGAACACTCCACAAGATGTTGCAATTTGCAAAGTTATAGACTTAAGACGTTAATAATTACAGTACCTTTCTTCATGAAATATTTGCTAAATTCCATAAATTATATTTTTCTATAAGTTTTTTTGTAATAAACAAAATAACTCACAATTTTTAAAACAGGTTTTCAAAAATATTGATGGACGTAATTTGTTTTAAAATATTTTATTCCTAGACATAAATAAATAAAAATATAATTGGGAAAAAAGGGAATGAATAGGGTAGGTAAATGTACCATAAATTTAAAAAAATTGTAATTTCTAATTCTATAGTAAATTGGTCACATATGGTATAAGTTGTTGGGTTTTTATAATTAAGAAAGGTAAAAAAACATGGGATCTGAAATATTTTTACCACACAATTCAATTATTATTGTAATAGAAGTATTATTTTTTAATATTGATTAATTTAATATCTAAGCCATATCATACATCCATATTGAAGATATAAAACTATGATATGGCGCTCAATAACATAAATTTATAACGAAACAATTTAACATCAACTTGTGATACTTTTTGCCCAGTCCACTTCCGTTCTGTACTTTATAGCGATATTTTAATTATTAATATAAATGACGAGGAATAATAATTACATTATTAGTCCCTCATTTCACTTTATATTCTGGTGCGATGTATTTTATAATTCTAATATTATTTCCAAATATGTGGTTGGAATAAAATTTCTGGTCGTAAAAAATATTAAATACGTAATGGAAAATTAAAATTTGTAAGGTGGTAATAGAAAATATTCTTAATAATACAAATAAAACAATAATAAAAATAAAATGTATTTTATTTTAAAAATTCACACAAAATAATTTATTGATTTTGATCTGGGTTTACAAGCCTTAATATCATCATTCTCCTGCCCTTATCCCGCTCTCAGTGGGGTCGGCATAACGAAATTTTACATTCGTTAATCCACTTCTTCTATGAAATTCTTTATTACTGATATTAATAGAGTATACTATCAAACACTAATTAAGCTCGTTTTATGTTTTGCTAAGGATCTCATTTATTTTTATAAAGCAACAGTAATCTGTTGATTATTGGCACACAAAATTAATCTTATAAAGTAAAAGACTATAATTATTTTTGTGGATTTATTAAACATACAAAATTATACATAATTATCCCAGAATGGATAATTTGGGTAATCCTTCATTTCAATTGAATCGAAAATGCGAATATTTTTGTTGAATTTATTAATCAATTGCACTTCTTCTGCGGTCAGACTGAAGTCGAAGAGATCTATGTTTTGTGCTATTCTCTTTCGGTTGACCGATTTTGGAATTGGAACGAGACCGCGTTCGATCTGTAAAAATAATAATAATATGTATTAGAAAAAATATATTAAATAATAAAATTAATCTCTAAATAAATAAGTAAATAAAATAAATACGACTTAATAAATTAATATTTATTAAAATATAATAATATCAGTGAGATTTGTTTTTAATGTAGTTATTAAATATAATTCATTTTTATTACTACTTGCATCTTTAAAAAAATAATTAACTTTGAAATTGTAATGTAATTTTTTTAATCAATATTTTTTGGTGTTATCGAATGTTCGTTATTGCATATAATCTATCATCAATTGATATGATATAAACTTAAATATGATATAAATATAAATATAGTTAACACATAAGCGTACATAGTTTATGTATAAATTCAACTAATACAAAGATTTAAAAAAATATGGCAAAAGATTAACATAGTAAAAGTAGCGGCCTACTACTGTCTCACTCTTCTCTCCGTTAATGGAGAGAAGGATTGGAGCTAAGACCTACCACGCTGCTCCAATGCGAATTGGTAGGTTACACGCATCTCTAGATTTCTCTAGAGATATGCAGGTTTGCTCACGATGTTTTCCTTAACCGAAAAGCGTATGATAAATTGCAATTATCAATTAGACTCATAAGTTTTAACAGAAAAACTCATTCGAACCCTCCTCGAAAGTGTTACCACTTGTCTATCACAGCTATTAACATAGAAAATTCTACTAATTATCAAAAATACTTACCAAATAACGTAGAACAACCTGACTTGTACTCTTGTTATATTTCTTGGCTATTTTTAATAGTGCTGGATCATCCACACGGGGAGGTGGCGCATTAGGACGATCTCTAGATACAAGAAAACCGAATGGACTGTACGCCATTACTGCTACACCCCGTTGTTGGCAGTGATTCACGAGAGGCTCTTGGGTTAGAGTTGGGTTGACCTGTAAATAATTTAAAAAAGACATTAGGCCTCCGTTGTTATTATACAGGTCGACCTAATAAGATAATAATATAAGACCTATCTTTGGAAATAATTGAATATTATGGGCTATCCGTTTAACTTAGTCCTCGCGTGGCGAGCGCTGGTTGCGTGATATATAAGAGATGACCGCCCGCATCCACCTCAGTTTCGTTCTCGTCCCACCTTCGCACCCTTGTATACCGCAGGCGAGGACTGAGCTAAACGGTTTACTTATAGCCAAATGTAGATCACCCATATCCCAAGAATTATCTAGAGATAAGTAGCTTTTGTTTCGTCGTTAAACAAAAGCCGTATAATTTAATATACAATAAAATAAATATTCATTAATTTAAACTATATTTACCTATGATATTTTTTGTGCAAATACTATCAAACAAATTTTCAGTTCTCAGAGAACTCAGAATCTAATAAAATAAATCTGTTTCTTAAAGTCCTAACTTAGAATTAATTATTTAAAGTAATATAAAATATTTAAAAAAATAATATAAAAATAAATTTAATTATTGAAACAAAAAACAGCTTACCTCAATCTCGTTGACAGTCGGCTTAACCTTGCTGTTCGCAATTAACCGATCGAGTTGCGTGGCGTTAAAGTTGGACACCCCGATGGACCTTACCAAGCCCAGTGCCTGAGCCTCTTCCATTCCCTTCCAGGTTTCCAAATAATCGACATTATCTGGGCCAAAGTCCGGCTAAACATAAAGAAGTAATTAGAAACACGACACCAGTCGAAATTCCGATATAAACTCCCCAAACCATAATTTATAGAATTAGCCGTTACTTTGCGGAGGTCCATAATACAAAAATAATGAGAATATTATTTGATATAATCCGCGATAAAAGAAAATATATGTAATGCTAAATGTAGAGTCACAAAATCGCGAAGCTTTGCGATTTTGTCATGGAGTCAATCTCCTGACGATGCTTCGGTTACGAGGCGAAACAATTGTTGAGATTGTGGTGGTGAATGCAGTGCTTGTGTATTATTGTATTATCGGTGTCGAGTAGTGCATGAGTTCTTAAAAATTCTGCATGTATCAGGTATGAGAACGATTAGTACACTCCACATTTAGCATAACATATATTTTCTTTTATCGCGGATTATAGCAAAATAATATTCTCATTACTTTTCCCAATCCATATTAGACTTATCTAAAAGCTTAAATTAAGTGTACGCACTATGATTAAAGCTTTGATAGCCCAGCGAAGAGACTGTGTCTGTGAATCGATTTATCACCCTCGAAACCTACATATTAAGTTTCATGAAAATCGTTGGAAGTAAAAAAAGTAGGTATTGTCATTAAGCTCATTTAAAAAGCAGTACCTGGGTGACCGAGCCTTGCTCGGAATTTTTAAGAGAAAAAAAATGCAATAAAAAAAAGAAAAAAAAAAAAAGGAAAGTAAGAAAGTGCCGGCGGCGTGTGTGTCACGAACCCGGTGTTTTAAACTATTTTGATCTGTATGTTACCATTAGGCTGTTGTGTTAGTTTTTTTTTATTTAGCAGTTTTTCTAGTGCCCAAAAGCAAAGATAAAACAATATTTTTTTTTAAATAAAACCTAACTTGATCGATTTTTCTCCCCTAAAACCTACATGCTAAATCTCACAAATCGTTGGAGCCGATTACGAGATTCCAAAAATATATTTATATACATATATACATACAAGATTAACTCGTTTAAATATTTAAAAACGTTAAGCTATTACCGTTAGAGCAAATGGGAAATGAACTAAGTATAGATCAACATAGTCCAAGCCGAGTTTCTGGAGTGACTCCTTAAGAGCTGGTACCACTTGATATTGCCGGTGTTTGTCGCTCCATAACTGAAAAAAATAAACAGATATAAATAATATTATCATCATTCTCCCTTATCCCTTATCACTCTACGTGTCGGCACAACATGTTATAAACATGTCACAAAATTTGTCTACGTATTTTACGAACGGCCGGCTTCCTGACGTCTACCTCAGTCGCCTTTTACGAAACCTCGGTAAGAAATGAGGGTCTGGCATTATTCTCAACCTTTCATTATCTATACTAATATATAAAGCAGAAGAGTTTGTTTGTATCATTGTTTAAACGCGCTAATCTCAGGATCTACTGGACCGATTTGAAAAAATTCTTTAAGTGTAAGATAGTCCATATATCGAGGACGGCTATAGGCTATATAACATCACGCTAAGATGAATAGGAGAGGAGCAGCAATAAAATAATAAGACTTTCCTTGCGTGCTCTAAGTTTTAAGCTAACAGGGGAAGTTGTTCAAAAATCATGTATTACAAAATTGTTCCCCTCTAAAAGTTCTAAATAAAAGTCCGCGACAGCATATGTCTAGCTTTTAAGGTTAACCTAATATAACCATTTTTCTGGTTATCAAAATATATATTACGGTTTTAATCTTTCCACGCGAGCGGAGCCGCTGGAGATTGCTAGTGTCCTTATTAAACTTACCTTGGTGGTGACAAACAGTTCTTCTCTTTTGACAAGTTTGTCATCTATGGCTTCCCTTATTCCCTGACCGACCTCGGGTTCGTCTTCGTAGATAGCGGCAGTGTCAATGTGTCTATATCCCGCCTCTATAGCCCAATATGCTGCTTGGCGTACTTCGTCAAGCGATGCCGACTTAAAACAGCAAAATACAAAAGATTAGACACAACGCCGTGTGGTATCCGGCTGAATAGAATAGTACCACTCTCAATACTTACTGAGGTGTCGTAAAAGGCGACTAAGGTAAGTCGACCCGCCGTGTGGTATCCGGCTGAGTAAAATTGACCAACCTCATTTCTTAACGAGGTGTCGTAAAAGGCGGCTAAAGTAGGTTGACCCACACTGTGGTATCCGGTTGAGTAAAATAGACCACCCTCTTTCTTACCGAGGAGTCGTAAAATATGACTAAGGTAAGTTAATCACAGGGTTGGGGTGTGTCGGCATAACATGTTTACAACATGTTATGCCGACCCCACTTAGAGTGAGATAAGGGCAGGAAGATGAGTGGATGTATTGTTGATGGCCCTTTTTCAAATAAATAAATCAATAATTATGAATCAAACTACATTATTAAATATTTCAACGTGGACGCGAAATAGGCGGGAACATTCAAATGCTCTTAATAAATTCGTTAGGCCAACGTACATAACAACTAATTCCAAGATATAGTACATATAACTAACAGTTCATTTCTAACATTTGAAATAAGAATGATATTTATAAAATAGATAATATAATATGGTATTTACTGCACTGGATGTCGCTCTGCCTGTCCCAAGGGCGACAATTGGCATTTTATTGCCATCGTTCAGTTGGATACACGGCGCTTGAGTTGCTGCTGCCAACTGTAAACAATCAATCAATTAGAAACCATACTAATATTATAAACTAGCAATCGCGAACGGCTCTGCCCGCGTGGCAAGATTAAAACCCTAATATAGTATTTTTTATAACCATAAAAATGGTTAAAGTGGGTTAACCTTAAAAGCTAGACATATGCTGTCGTGTACTTTTATTTAGCACTTTTAGAGGAGAACAATTTTGTAATACATGATTTTTTAATAACTTGCACCAAACTTGCTGAGTAAACTCAGTGCACGCAAGGAAAGCTTTAAATTTTGCCGTTTTCGTAATATATTTTAATGCTGCTCCTCTCCTATTCATCTTAGCGTGATGTTAAATAACTGGACTATCTTACATTCAAAGAAATTTTCAAATCGGTCTGAAAGGTTTTCAAAAGTTGTCAAAGTTAAGGATGGTCTATTCTACTCAGCGGGATACCACATGGCGGGTCAACTTACTTTAGTCGCCTTTTACGAAACCTCAGTAAGAAATGAGGGTGGTCTATTCTACTCAGCCCGATACCACAAGGCAAAATTTGGAATAACTAATTTATTAATTTCAACTATTTATAATATAATTTAATTAATTTAAGTTTAAGTTCAGAAATATACCGTAATTAGTAAGGTATTTTATAATTAGAAAATATTTAGTAATTACTGTTTATCGTTAGTAAATAATGAATATTTATAGCGTATTATATTATAGTTCTTTTTGTTTATGTTTTTGTTGATGTTTTATATAATGATATCGTTAAGATGATATAATCATGGCTTTTCAGTAACGGTTAGCTGATAGTCTATATGTTGATTTTGAAATGATAATATTATATGATAAGATTAATTGCAATTAGCTACACCAAATTAAATAATATTAAAAGCATATTTGTTATGTAAAGATATGCCATGTTGTATCTGGCTAAGTAGAATAGACCACCTTCATTTCTTAACGAGATGTCGTAAAAGGCAACTAAGGTAAGTTGTACCGCCGTGTGGTATCCAGCTGAGTAGAATCGACCACCCTCTTTCTTATGGAGCTGTCGCAAGGGGCGTCTAAGATAAGTTGACTCCAGGCAGGCGGCCGGCGACAACATGTTTATAAAATGTTGCGCCGACCCCACTTAAAGTGGGATAAGGGCAGGAGAATGTACTTTTTTTACGTTTTTACGACTGGCCGCCTGCGTGACGTCAACTTACCTTGTACCTTAACTTACTGTGCACAATAAAGAGTATTTATTATTATTATTACCTTAGGCATATTTTAGGACACCTCGTTAAGAAAGAGGGTGGTCTATTTTACTACCGGATACTACACCGTGACTCAACTTACCTTAGTCGCCTTTTACGAGACCTCGGTAAGAAATGAGATTGGTCTATTCTACTCAGCCGGATACCACACAGCGGGTTGACTTACCTTAGTCGCCTTTTACGACACTTCGGTAAGAAATGAGGTTGGTCTATTCTACTCAGCCGAATAGCTATTATTGAATTTTAATTTTTATTTTATTAGCTATTTATTATTGAAAGTATATTACGCGTATAATACGAATCTTAGTATAACAAAAATTAATTGAAGCATAGCTATTGTATAAAGGAGAAAAAATATGTTAATAATACCACCAAGCAAAGTTCACCTTAAGGAGCATCGGTCACTTACGAACAAGTTTGCGAGAAAAAAACACCTTGGAGTAAACACGTCTAGCAGCTATTGACAATTCAATTATTATTACAACCTGTATCGTCTACAAACTAGTTATGACTAGTTATTAGTTCCAGAGCAATGAACGTCAGTGACCTGTCAACTAGCTTATAGTAAACATATTTTATTTTATTTTTATTTGGGAAACAAACAGTACAAATAGAACATAAATATAGTAAATTAATGCTAATTCACATACCAAAATTAATTTCCACTTATTACTAATACAATGAAGCTGTGATGGCCTAGCGGTGCGACCGTGTGAATCTCTAGAGACGATCATGGGTTCAAACCCGGGCAGACACCAATGAGATTTTCTATTAAAACTTATGTGTCTAATTGATAATTGCAATTCATCACACGCTTTTCGGTGAAGGAAAACATCGTGAGGAAACCTGCATATCTCTAGAGAATTCTGGTGATATGTGTAACCTACCAATCCGCATTGGAGCAGCGTGGTAGGTCTTAGCCCCAATCCTTCTCTCCAATAACGGAGAGAAGAGGCCTATGCCCAGCAGTGGGATAGTAACAGGCCGCTACTTACTACTAATACACAGACAGTGAAAAAGTATATATAGTGTGAAATAAAAAAAGGATTATAAAAATTAACTACAACATAACACAATCAAAAATTTAGTTTATCAACTTAATATTCATTAAGTTGTCGTCACTCCGCACACACAATTGCAGAGAATTAAAAAATATACAGTGGGTAAATATTTGAGAGTTCAGAATTATAACTCAACTTAAAGTTTAACTTACTTTAAAAAATTACTTGAATTTGAATTACTGGTTCTGTACTACTAATTCGGAAAACTGCTTCTAACGACAAGAGCCAGCATGAAACTAGACGCGAAAAGTAGCTATTCGGACTCTAAGTGTGGACCCAATACGATTTGGCTAGGTATTTTACAACAGGCCTGGTCAACTTACCTTAGTCGCCTTTTACGACTCCTCGAAAATGGGGGTGGTCTATTCTACTTAGCCGAAAACCAAACTGTTTTTACTGTTTACCTCGATAATGCTTCTGCTTCTTCGCCCGTCCTGCCCAATGACGCTGTAAAAGCTGTTAAAGCTAACAGCATACAGTCAATTCGAAAAATAACTTTCTGTACATGATTTAATCATAAATAAAAGACTGAGAGACACCAAAATATAAAAAGGTGTTATCCAAGAGTTCAAAAAGAAGAGACAGACCTCTCAAGGCGTCAGATAATACAAAAGTAACTTTTGTAATCTTACGCCACTGAAAATTATATTGGACAGCAAAAAAAGACCTTCAAGAATTATAAAATATTCATCAAAAACATTTCGTATCATTAAAATTCTACCTTCGGAAATATATTCATATAATATGTCAACAAATATGTAAAAAATTCAAGGTTAAAACAATATGTTCACTTAAGATATAATTTAATGATCTTAAATTTAATTGACCATTTGTTTTTTTGCTAATCACATTACGCTCAGTGTGCCAATGTCTTATATTCATAATAGCTTTAACTATATTGCTTTGGTTGTTTCAATAGCCGGTATTAAAATTGCTATTACGTTTGCTCAAAAGAGTGAAATATAGCACTCTTTAACTCACTTTCTCTTTTTCTCTTGCTATCTCTCTCACACACACATACTCTTTAGCTCTCTTTTTCTTCCTCTCTTGCGCTCTCTACCTTTCTATCCTAGATCCATTGATCCAATCGGACATAGTTGTTGTCAAGGGATTCTTACGCCATGCTTGTGCCCCAACTTGTGTATCCAGTGCCGTGCAAGTTTTTTGATGTCATTTGTCAATTAAAACTGCGTCTTTCACTGAAATGTTGCCATCTCAATACCTTAGGACCCTAACTTCCATCACTTCCTCGAAGTATTTGCCCCTGTCATCATCACTTTAGCTTCTCGATTTGTTAGCCACATGGGTTACTTTGTTTTTTTTTTAAATATCGTCACATCTGATCTGATCATATTGAAACTCTAAGGAATCTAGACCAAAGAAAGTTTGCATTAAGGGCAATCTAGTAGGGCCAAACAGGGACAAACATTATTTTTTAAATTGTTTATCAAGTATTTGTTATTTTATAATTAGAACTACTTTAAAATATTATTAATATTGAAAAAAAAACTAATGACCGCTTTCGAGAAACAACAAAAGAATTATTCAGTCATTATAAAGTTGCTCCATACTATTGTATTTCAATATACAATGATAATGTCTACTTTGACTTGCGAACTCTTAGTATGAATCACGAATTCGAACGCTCCATCTTATGGCCGATTTATAGAATATAAAGAATCATAAGAAACTGCATAAGATAATTTAAATGAATCACGATTTCGAACACTCCATCTTATGACCGATTTATAGAATATAAAGAATCATAAGAAACTGCATAAGATAATTTAAATGAATCACGATTTCGAACACTCCATCTTATGGCCGATTTATAGAATATAAAGAATCATCAGATACTGCATAAGATAATTTAAATGAATCAGGATTTCGAACACTCCATCTTATGGCCGATTTATAGAATATAAAGAATCATAAGAAACTGCATAAGATAATTTAAATGAATCACGATTTCGAACACTCCATCTTATGGCCGATTTATAGAATATAAAGAATCATCAGAAACTGCATAAGTTAATTTAAATGAATCACGATTTCGAACACTCCATCTTATGGCCGATTTATAGAATATAAAGAATCATCAGAAACTACATAAGATAATTTAAATGAATCACGATTTCGAACACTCCATCTTATGGCCGATTTATAGAATATAAAGAATCATCAGATACTGCATAAGATAATTTAAATGAATCAGGATTTCGAACACTCCATCTTATGGCCGATTTATAGAATATAAAGAATCATCAGAAACTCCTTAAGATAATTTAAATGAATCACGATTTCGAACACTCCATCTTATGGCCGATTTATAGAATATAAAGAATCATCAGAAACTGCATAAGTTAATTTAAATGAATCACGATTTCGAACACTCCATCTTATGGCCGATTTATAGAATATAAAGAATCATCAGAAACTGCATAAGTTAATTTAAATGAATCACGATTTCGAACACTCCATCTTATGGCCGATTTATAGAATATAAAGAATCATCAGAAACTGCATAAGATAATTTAAAGTTTCCTTGGATAAAACGAGTTATAGATTTCGGAGAAAATAGGACAATTTTGGGAAATAATAATGATTGTTAGGAAGCATGTAGATAGTGTTTATGAATCTTGATGAGCATGAAGGACATTTAAGACAAGAGAGCATATCAATATTTTTAATTTAATCACACACAAATATATTTTACCTTAAACAAAAAACTATTTAATTAACTTTTTTGACTTTGACTGGCCCGTTGGCGCAGCGGATAGTAATACTACCTTCAGCTCTGCGGGTCGAGGGTTCGATTCCCGCCGAGGGCCAATATTTTTTTTATATTTTTTCTATAAATCAATTTGTTGGTCTTCGAGTCTGGGTGTATATTTGTATTTAAATATGTATTTAAAACATATATGTATATTCACCAGTTGTCTGTCATAACACAAGTTTTAGGTTACTTTGTGGACGGACGTCCGTGTGTGTAAGTGTCCCATATATGTTTATATTTTTATACATCCCATCCTACGAGATCCTAATCAAATGGTAACCCTACTCAACAGTGCAATATAGGTCAATTTACATCACGTATGTGGGCAAAAAATGAACTAATCTGGTAATGTTGGCCGATCGCATTAGTTCAATTGCAAAATGTTATTGCCAATTGCAGATATATTGTGCAATTTCGAATAGATTTAACGCCGAACAGTCACTAACGAGCGACATTGTGTTTTTGAACTATACATTAATGAAAATAAACTTTAATAAGAATAATTTTAATACATTTAGCGTTTAAGAACGTGCATTTGAGCATAGAGTTATTATAGAGTAGAGTAAGTGAGAGTGTCACAATAGCTCTTTATTTCTCTTTATGTTCCCAATTACATAATTGGGAACATTTTAATTTGACTTTCTTACTCTACTATTTATTTATTTAAATAGCAATTTATTTATTTAAATATGTACAGAGTATACAATATAAATACAATCATCTTAGTATTACTACCCCTACATCAAAGTTATAGGCTTACTATATCTGTATTTAAAATGTTAAATTAACAAAAAATCCTTATTGGTACAAAATAAAACATATATACTATCAACTAGAAAAAAAAGTATGTTTTAAAATTCAGTAAATTTTAGAATTTACCTAACCGGTTTATTTCCTATGTTATTAAAAGAAAATATATATATCCTGTATTAAAATTTATTGCCAGTCATTATCAAGTCTCTAAATATATCAACATTGGTTTATTTTAAAATACTATTATAGTATTATAACTCTATGCATTTAAGCCCCCACATATTATAAGTATGGTAACACTTTTTGCTATGTGAATTTATTCAATAAATTTATTTAAGAAATTTTCCTCCACATCTTTGCACTCGAGGTTCAAGTATGGCGCTCTACCATAAATAATACGCAAACGCGATAATAGGTGTTCTCAGAATATAATTTATTATCTAAGATCCTATCTCGTTATGTAAATTTGAATCGCTTTAACAGACGAGTCATATATAATACACTATATAGGATAAGACAGGTGCTAGTCTGACAACTTCGGATGTACCACGTCAATGTGCAATGAGTAGCTTGTCTTTGTTCAACTTTAAAAAAAGAACGAATTTAAAAGTATATATATCCCATAGAGTGGGAGAAACAGAAATGTGTCCAACGAAAAAAGAGAAAGCAAATGAGGCTACCTGTCTTTCTTTTTTATGTCTGATTAGACAAAGATAACTCTTTGTCTCTCATCTTCGCTCTCTAATTATTTATTGGTCATTCGCACTCACAGAATCGCCAATGGCCCCCCTACTCTATTTACTCTTCGATATAATCGCCGCTTAGTAGAACCCAAAAAAGCTATATTAACCAATTTGCTTTGAAAGTATGATAGTGTGATGTTTTTCTTATAACTACTAAAACGCTTACTTGGTATTTTTTACAAAATAATAAAAAATAATTATTTAGTTGGGGATCGATCCTAGGTATTTTTATTTCTCGCGACCACCCGTTCCCCGAATAAGCTACGCTGACTTGACAGCTAATGGCAAAAATTCAATTCAATATAAATTTTAGTATTTTTTACTTCCCAAAAACAGGGATAGAATGAATTTTTTAAAATAAAACCTAGCTAGATCGATTTTTCTCCCCCAAAACCCCATACATGCTGAATTTTAGGAAAATCGTTGGAGCCGTTTCCGAGATTCCCAAAATATATATACATATAAGATTAACTCATTTAAATATTAAAGATATGTTACAGTAATGCAAACCTCCGATACATCAATGAGGCTTACATTGATGTATCGGATCCAATTTAAGATTATATCCAATTTAAGATTAGTTAGTTCATGAGTTTATCATGAAAGATAAATCAATGCGACTTATAGATACATCTGTTATTGCATTCATAACCTATTAATTGATGACTCAAAATTATATTTTCCTCAACATATATTTTCTTAGTTGAAAAAATTCCACATTCGTCATGAAAATTAGATAAATATATATAAACATATATATACGTATTTTCTAATTTAGAGACCATAATTTATAATTAGAGCTTTAGAGCATTATACTTCATTGTGTATCTATGGACATAAATCTTTTTTCTTTGGATGGAGTGAAATGATATTTTTGTAATGAATCAATCATTCGAGTTGCAGCTGTTAATATTAGCCTTTAAGTTCCAATACAAAACAATAAGTGATAACTAATAGTAATTAAGCAACTATTGAGTCCAAATTTATTCTGTACTAATAAGCATAATATGCTAATATTTTTTTTATTAAAAATAATTCATTATTCCCCTGCCCTTATCCCGGTCTCAGTGGGGTCGGTAGAACATATTATAAACATGTTGTCACATGACCGACTGCCTGCCTGCGTCAACTTACCTTAGACGCCTTATGCGATACCTCGGTAATTAAGAGGGTGGTATATTCTACTCAGCCGGATACCACACGGATAATTAAATTGATTAACTAATTATAATAATAATTTCGTTAAATAAATTTTGTAGTAGTAGTTCGTAACGTGACTCTAAATGACAAAATAAGCGATCGCAATGTACGTTGTAAGTCCCTGTTGTTAAAATAAATAAACTGGTAGCGTCGCAAATGGCGTCGGTAAGATTATAATCAAATGGCTAAATAACAGGAATATGTTAAAGTTATAACAAAACAACATTTCCAACTCACGTAAACAAGATGAACGCGGTCATAAACCCTTAAAATACTTTAGTAAAGCATTGAAAATAAAAACTTAACAAATTTATACTAAACTAAACAAAACAATAACAACTATAGTACAGAACTATAACTAACTAAAAGAAAATTAAAAATTAGAATGAAAACTAGAAGGAAAATCAAATATAACTTTATATCCAATAGAATAAAATACTGACGTCTTATAATCTAATAAAAGTCACCAATAATAATACGGCATAAGATATATTTAAAATCTATACTAATATATAAAGCTAAAGAGTTTGTTTGTTGGATTGTTTGAACGCGCTAATCTCAGTAACTACTGGACCGATTTGAAAAATTCTTTGAGTGCAAGATAGTTCATTTATCGCGGAAGGAATATAACAACACGCTAAGATGAATAGGAGAGGAACAGCAATAAAGAATATTACGAAAACGGCAACATTTAAAAGTATGCTTACGTACGCTAGGTGAACGGTTATTCAAAAATCATGTATTACAAAATTGTTCCCCTCTAAAAGATCAAAATAAAAGTCCGCGACAGCATATGTCTAGCTTTTAAGGTAAACCCGCTTTAACCATTTTTATAGTTATCAAAATACTATATTACGATTGTAATCTTTCCACGCGGCCAAAGCCGCTGGCGATTGTTAGTAATCTCAAGTCACCAATAATAATATTCTAATTTGTTGACAATTTTATAATGATCATAATGTACTGTATTTTTGAGCATGCTGTGTCCGCTTATAAATAGGGTAGCATTAGACTTTTAAAATGTAAATTAATAATTTAGCTAATAAAAAATGTATAATCTGTTGGCGGACCTAATAAAATAAATAAGTAAATAAATAAATAATAATACGGTATAAGAAATAATTAAATTAATAAAATTAAAAAGAAGTATATTCTTTTTAATTTTATTCTTCAAGCATGGAAATTATATAAAAAGATACAAAATAGTTTTCCTCAAACGTTTAAGTCGAGTTCTAATTAAGCTTGTACTCACGTTGGATCCAAACAGCAATACGGTATAAATCGATAGATGCCACATGTTGACCGAACTAACGTCTCCAGCGCACTGAGCGGAGTCATCTTAAATATTCACATATAACATGTTTTTGTAAACCTTTGCAAGTCCAAGGACTAGCTGGGTGTATTTGTATTTTTTTCGTTTAAAATAAAACAAGAACACCTTTAAAAACAATATTGTTTTCAAATAATTTATAGAATTAGGCGTTACTTTGCGGAGATCCGTAATACAAAAGTAATAATAAAATTATTTTGCTATAAACCGCGAAGAAGTAAAATAGAAAATATATATAATGCTAAATGTAGAGTGGAAAATCGGTTATCATACTTGATACATGCAGGATTCGTAAAAACACATGCACAAACCTCTACAACCACAATACCTTTTCTTCTTTATCGCAGCAGTCGGATAATTACAGATTGCTTATTTACTTTTATAGTATTAGGCACTATAAGTATAAAGTTTTTGGAATTCCAGACTATAACTATCATTGTCTCAAAGAACAAAGTCCTTGCAAGCAGAAGCCATACTTGACAATGCCCCGAGGGCCTCAATCTTAGTGAGGCCCCTGAGCTTTGGCTCCTTGGAATACGTCGAATACAACACAGAAAATACTAAACAAACAAGACCTTGGTAAATTTAACTGGACCCTTGATCACCAAAACTGTTCAAATATTTTAGTTTAGTCAAAAAATCAACAACACTACTTGGCCACTAATAAGAATTGCATTCCTAGAATGTTCTCAATTCTAGAAATTGGACGTGAGAAGACTATATTCCCAAGGCATGTCTTGCTTATTCTATTGTGTATAACAATGCTATATTTCACTGACAAATTACCAATTTTAATACAATAGTCCTCGAGTCTTTGATCGGCTTTTTCTTTAGAAGCAAATATTTCGACTCGTTAAATAAAGTGACAATATGAAAGTTCTCGTGAAAGTTTATTTGACTAAAGCATTCGAACTTATAGTTTCATTTTTGAACCTCACAAAGCAAAACCGACCTATCCTACGAAGTAATCCATATAATATAAGAAAAGCTTACGAAGTCTAAGTAAAAAATAGCTATACTTTCGCTATATTGTGTCCAAGTATTTCAGGTATCTAAGTTCCTCTAATTTTATATAACTATCCTGTGACATTAAGTAAGTAGAATAGACCACCCTCCTTTCTTTGTGCGGTGTTGTAAACGGCGACTACGGTAAGTAGACCCGTGTGTGGTATCGGACTGAGTAGATTAGACCACCCTCATAACTTACCAAGGTGTCGTAAAAGGCGACTAAGGTAAGTTGAAATCAGGCAGGTGGCCAGTCGTAAAATAACTAGCCAAAACATGTAATAACATTTTTATAACTTAGACCACTTAGAACCACTTAGAAGTGGGGTCGCACAACATGGGATAAGGGCAGGAGAATGAATGATGTATATTCCACTATCTAATTTTTAAAATGTTATTGCGTTTGTGTGCTGATATTATAGACAAAAAAAAATTTAGACGTGTCGTTCCTTTTCTATTGATGACATTACTATATTATTAGTAAGCGACTATTTAAATGAGTTAATGTTGTATGTATATATATATATATATATATATATATATATTTTCGGAATCTCGGAAACGGCTTCAACGATTGTCTTGAAATTCAGCATGTAGGGGATTTTGGGGGAGAAAAATCGTTTAAAAAATACTAAAATTTATATTGAATCGAATTTTTGTCATAAACTGTCAAGTCAGAGTAGCTTATTCGGGGAACGGGCAGTCTCGAGAAATGTAAATACCTAGGATCGATCCTAACTAAATGATTAGTTTTTCTTTTTTTTAAAGTTTTTTTTTTAAATACCGAGCAAGGCTCGGTCACCCAGATATTTATTAGTAAGCGACTATAACAATGGACTTTGACTAATTAAATGCTTTCTGGTACGCGTCTAATCATCGGACCTAACATAATTGATCGAATCATATAATAAGTAGAATTCCGATCACGCATTTGCTTTTACAGATTTATTGATATATATATGAGGAAAATTATATTTCTGGTTGAAAGATACTTTAAATATACTAATAAATATCTATAATACTCTGAAACTTAATACATATCTAGACTTTAGATGTTAAGGATTTTTACAATAGAACTTCTGACAGGATAGCACTAATAGCACGTGAATAAAAAACTTCTGCATTACTAGCCACCAATAACACAACAATACCCGAGCACTGCACACATTCACTAGCAACAATCAAAAGGAGAAAAAACAGGAGCTAACAACAACAGTTTTGTCTCCCTCGTACCTGTGTAGTTGTACCGCATATGGTTTTAGGCCAAGGTTGGAATAGCGTGTACAGTCATTGATCTCTATAAACGGTGTTTATTTTATAAAAAAGGTAAAAAAAATCCTAAGATACTTCACCGAATTTTTTTTTTTTAATGTAGAGTGCTGATGTGTGTAGATACTTAAAATTAAAATTAATGTTGTATGATCAGCACCATCCTGTATATGCGTCTATAAAAAAAAAAAATAAAATAAAGTCGTAAAGAAATAAAATTCCGCCTTCAGTTATAGCTTTGCCATTTGCATACAAAAAGCCTACTATACTATTGAGGATTATTTGGTTATTAAAAATGCGTGGACGTACTACTCTTCGACGCTGTACATGTCAATAATAACTTAATGTAATAATAAGAATTATAATATTAATAAGAATTATATTTTTAAAAGAGCAACCGCCGAGTTGCTTGCTGGCTCTTCTCAGTAGGAACAACTTTCCGAACCAGCAGTAAAGTTGACGATTAAAAAGCATTTGTTTACAAGTTTACTTGAATATTTTAAATTAGAATTTGAAAATAAACATCGCAGTGCACTTTTAAAGTGATCTAAGATAAAGAAAAATTCTTAGAATAATAGAGCTGTGGTAAGCAACATTGTTTTAAGTTTTCCTTCTATTACGCATTACGACATTTATAAAAAGTGGGCATCAATAAAAAAAAACTTGATCAAGTCCTCATTAATATTCAACGAAGCTTCGCCCAAACTTTGGTATTATTATTGGCAGTAATGCCAATACTAAGAGAGTTGAACAAACTTTAGTACTCGCTAAAATGGAACCATTTTATTTTGATCCCGTCCGTCTGTACGTAACAATAATTTTATTCAAAGTCTTTGACGTTATATAGTTTATAGGCATAATTAAAAATATCTGTGAGTTCTGTGAATCGATGTATTGTAATGGTATAAAATCAACAAAATAACTTGACTAATAATGCGACTCTTTTGAGGAGTTCACGAGTTCCAACTTATTAATATATATATATTTGCAATTTATCACACTTTTCGGTGAAAGAAAACATCGTGATGAAACCTGCATATCTAAAGATATGTGTAATCTCTAACCCTTCTCTCTGAAAACAGAGGAGAATCGCCTATGCCCAGCAGTGGGATAGTAACAGGGCGTTACTTTATTTTTACTTTACAATAACTAAATGTGGTTGTTTACAATTGAAAAATAAAGAAATCCCAGTTGAGATCAGCATACCATTAGATGAGCTATAATTGCAAAAGCCTGTCTGTCTATATTTCTGAATGTCGGTCTGTTATATATACTATGGTAAGTATTTTTTTATAAATAATAAACTGCGCTTATCTTTGCCACACAACAAAACAATTTTTCTGAATTGGGTGTTTGGTTTATGGGATGATCATTTGGGATTCGGTTGGAAGAATTATGATTTAAACGACTGCAAAAATAACTTGTTCCAAATTAATATGTATGCATAATTTTATTTTGCTCTCATCCCAACGAAATATCATCTAAATACATGTAAAGCTATTGTTATGAAAGGTCAAACTTATAAGGAAAATGAATATAGCCGTGGAATTTGTGATTATGATTTTGAGTAGTTTTAAAAATTAAAATAAAGAAATATAATAGCTTATTGCTAGTGAATAAGTTAAGAAATAAGAAAATGTTTTTAATAAAATAAAATAAGAAAGAATGGGCTAGTGACATCTGGGATTATTCCGGGGTATTTTCATATGTTTAGTCCGCCCGTTACCAACTGAGCTATTACAACTTTACAGATGACAGTAAAATTAACCTTTCTATGTATTTCTTCTATCTTAATATCTATTTCTTCTACCTTACTATTTATACTTTAGCAGTTTTTCAATATCTGGAAACAGGAATAAATACATTATTTAAAAAAAAAAACCTAGCTAGATCGATTTATCGCCCTCGAAACGCCGTACGTACCAATTTCATGAAAATCGTTGGAGCCGTTTCTGAAATTCAGGTTATAATATACCTATACATATATTTAAGATTAGCTCTGAAATGACTTTTTCTCCTTACAGATAAAGTTTGGAATCCAGAACCATTACCACGATAAGAAGGACTGGATTTTATAAACTACGATGTCATTGTCGTGATCGGAAATTTTTATTAATCAATCTGAAATGAAACGTTGGAAATATAAAAGTAATAATGAAAGTTTTGGTGTAATCCGTGATTAAGAAAATACAAAATATATATAAATCTTTAATATAAACAAAAAAATCAATCTAGCTAGGTTTCATTTAAAAAAAAACTTTTATAAATGTTTTCGGTCATTTAAAAAATGCTAAAATGTAGAATTCAATGCAAATTATATTTTAGCTGTCAATTGTAAAGCTGTGATAGACCAATTTAGAGTGGACTATTCATTTTTGTACCTGATAAAATCGTAAAGCAATCGCTATGCGATTTTGTCGTTGAATCTATCTTCTGATGATGCTTCACTGGCGGGGCTAAATACAATACGTAACGTATGTAATAGTATATTCAATATGTATAGTGAATTAGTAAGTAAGTAAGTAGCGGCCAGTTACTATTCCACTGCTGAGAATAGGCCTCTTCTTTCTGTTGTTGGAGAGGATTGGAGCTAAGACCTACCACGCTGCTCCAATGCGAATTGGTAGGTTACATATATCTCCAGAATTCTCTAGAGATATGCAGGTTTCCTTAAATTGTTTTCCTTCACCGAAAAGCGTGTGATAAATTGCAATTATCAATTAGACACAAGATTTTAACAGAAAAAGTCATTGGTGTCTGCCCGGGTTTGAACCCGTGACCTCTTCGAAAGAGTCGCACGGTCGCACCGCTGGGCTACCACAGCTTATATAGTATAGTGAATTAATAATACATTAATCAGTAAGAACTATATGACGTACTGACAATATCTTGTATATAGAATATGTATAAACCATAAATTTATTTAATTATAATTTTAAAACGATTTGCAATTAAGTATAATGTAAATTTAAATGATTTATAGGTAGGGTTTACAACAGACTTGATATTGGTATTTTCCTTTATTGAGTTCTCTGTCCTGATAAGGGCTAAAATTAAAATATATATAAATTGCTATATGAATGACAATCTTTAGTTATTTTAATTTATCGCGTTGTGCAAAAGCTAGTCACCGTTTGGGGCATGGTGGAAGGGACGTAAGAGGGAATGAGGATATTCAATATAATCATCATCATCGTTATCCCACTCTAAGTGGGGTCGGCACAATATGCTATTACATGATTTGGCTGGTTTTTTACGACCGGCCGCCTGCCTGACATCAACTTGGTGGGTCAACTTACCTTAGTCGTCTTTTACGACACCTCGGTAAGTAATGAGTGTGGTACTATTCTATTCAGCCGGATACCACACGGCTGTGACGTAAGAGGGAATGAGGGTGGTTATTCAATATAATGTAAAATGTAATTAATAGAAATACATTTTATGACATAAAAATAAAAAGAGTTTTATATGTATATTGTCGCGACGCAATCCTATCCAGATATGGTAACTCTAACTACGTTCCAAGTTCAATAACTTTTTAAGCATGGTTTATTTTTTTTTAGTTTTATTATTTTTACCTGAATACATACATCTGCGTATTAGCGTTAGTGTGGTCACCACTTTAAGTGAGGTCGGCACAAAATGTCTTCCATTCTCTTTTATCACTCTAGGAGCTTCTTCTTTTTCTCAACCTATAGAAGTTCACTGCTGAATAGGTATCTTCCCATGATCCCCATAAAGCACGCTCTTGTGATCACGAATTAATCAAAAACGTCAAAAAATCTGCAAATTACTATTTTGATAATAATAAATAAATCACCTCGACGACTTGTGCCTTATTTAATTATATTAAATAATGTCATTAAACCAGGCTGCGTCCTACATTCAATACTTTCACCTTGCTTAAGGTTGCCCCTACGCGACTTTACGTCAAATATATATTTACGGTATCAGTAATATTGATAGGCGTTACTTTACGGAATGATAATATTTTTTAATTTTTTTATTATTATACTAGTGATATCCACGACTTCGTTCACGTCAAATTAATCGTTTAAGTACCCTTAATACAGCAGTGTGTTTTTCCCTGTTCCTGAAAGAAAAACGGGATTTTTATACATTAAATTCAAATTCAAAATATTCTTTATTCAAGTATAGCCTACTTTTTATTATTTACAGCAAAAATGTACAAGTCATCTTAAATTACTTACACGCTAGGACTATACAAATCATGCCCACGTGGAATGGTCCCAAGAATGCTAGCTGTGTTTCTGCTGATTCTTTGTGCGAAAAGAAACCAGCCCACTTGTCACCTGAAGAAGCAATTAACCGTGGTGTTAAAACGGATTTTTTTTTTTGCACACTCCCTGGCCCTAGGGCTAAACTGCAAACTGCTCAAATATATAACTCTCAATGAGAGATGCATACTTCCGCCGTTTGCCGGATTCGGCCATTTCCGCCGCAGCTCCAGGTCTTGACGCTGCTAGTCTACTTGAATTTTTCAGTGCTTTTGAATCGTCGAGTGTTTGTAAAATAACCAACCACTGATTCCGCAATTTACTTCAACTAGAACCAGCAAAAAAATCGGCGGATAATCTTTTTTCAAAATTATACAATTGATTAATTGATTATTATGTTACCTTGGTGTATAAGCTATAATTGTCATACATTTCATCGCTATTTGTTCAGCATATTAGTAAAATCGTAACGTCTATAAACAAAAATATAGTAATTTTCCAAGGTATTTTACTTTCAATACTAATTCTTTGATAAGTATATCACCCCAAACTCACATACCCAGTTGTAAAAACATATTGATATTATAATAATAAAAAAACACTTAAGTTCAAGTATATTCTAAAAGTTCAATGTAGTTAAGTCATTAACCTCGAAATCAGTTAGATGCATTTGCTGACTATATAAAATTTGAATTTTATTTCACCTTGTAACCACTGCTGGGCATAGTAAAGTAACGGCCTGTTACAATCCCACTGCTGGGCATAGGCCTCCTCTCTCCGTTCCTGGAGAGAAGGAATTGGAGCTAAGACCTACCACGCTGCTCCAATGCGGATTGGTAGGTTACACATATCCCCAGAATCCTGTAGACATATGCAGGTTTCCTCACAATGTTTTCCTTCACCGAAAAGCGTGTGATAAATTGCAATTATTAATTAGACACATAAGTTTTAATCGTAAAAACTCATTGGTGCCTGCCGGGGTTTGAACTCGAACCCTCTCGAAAGAGTCGCACGGTCACATCTTCTTGTAACCATGTTTGTATTTAATTTCGAGTAATTTGATCACTTTGGTCACTTTTTCTTCAATATAACAGCTTTATCATCTGTAATACTAGTACCAACTAGATAAAAAAAACATGAGCAGTGACACTTCATTCAGTTCAAAGGGTCGCGGATTCGATTCCCGCTGGCTAAAATTTTTCTAAAAAAATAATTGGTTCATCGTGGGTATAAAAAAGTAGGAAAGTGACGCCGTGTTATTATCCTGCTGGGCATAGGCCACCTCTTTCCGTTGTTGGAGAGGATTGGAGCTAAGACCTACCACGCTGCTCCAATGCAGATTGGTAGGTTACACATATCCCTAGAATCACTCACGATGTTTTCCTTCACCGAAAAATGTGCAATAAATTGTCAATTAGACACATCAGTGTTAATAGAAAAACTCATTGGTGCCTGCTCGGGGTTTGAACCCGTAATCGTCTCTACAGAGCTATCACAGCTATGGGTCAACAATCAAACAGACCCGGCCCCCTACATAAATAACTATTTCAATAATATTCTCTATTGATTTGGGATTAAGTATTTTCAAAAATATGCGTTTTGCAAACCCCAACGTCTGTCTTCCATACATACATCTAGAAAGTTTAAATTGGCAATAAGTTACGTGCTTAGAATCGAACCTAACATAATACGATAATCGATTAGAAATCTCGTGTACTAAAATGAAAGCAATAATTTTAAACATTTGAATGCTAAATACAGTGTACGATTTACAATATTCATCGACTTTTATGACTGTAGTCTTTCAATTATTATTATTCCGGCAATTTAAATAAACATTAAATAGTCATTCGGCTGAGAATTTTTTGAATATGAGGTTTTTTTAATCAAATTTTATTGCTTGTTTTCGTTCTTTTGTATATTATATTAAATAATTAAACCTAATAAAAACAATAATGAAACGGAACGATAAAATATTTTAATTTGAATAATAAAAACATACCTATGGTGCATTATATTGTGTTCCAAATTTTAAAAAAACTTTTTGTTCTTTTTCTTTATTCATTCAAAAAATCCAATAAAATTTACTTCTGAGAGTTTCGTTACAATTAAATATTCGTTCAGGTCACATCGTCAATTAAATAAAAATCTACTCTTGGAATCAGGACGCAGTTATATTATGATTTATTTCATTCCATAATTATATGCATTTTGTACTATTTTAGTTAGTTAGTTCATTTGGTACATTCTCTTCGGGGCAAATTCTAAATTCGATTACTCGTGTTTGCTATTTTACATAACACTGGCAGAGTGATTTGCGCCTAATTTGCGCTGTACAGACCATAAAGCAAGATCATATTAATAATAAGAACCGCAGATGACTGTGGTATAGTGTTATGGTGTGGAGATATGACGATAATAATGCCATCGATAACATAGTTGCATAATCGTTAATATGTATTTTAAAATTAATAACATTAAAACCTAGTATATTTTGGTATATATAGTATTCTGCAGATTTAAATGTTAATGCAGATTTTCCGGCACTGAGTTTCTAGAACGCATACGATTAGCCTAGATAGAGTCAACACAATGTCAAGGCTTAAAATTTAGGTTTGTATAGCCTAATCTCGTTACATTTTAATAAAAACAGTAAACAAATTAAAAGAACAAAGATGAACATTATATAGCTTCCAAATATTTGCTTAAAGACGTTTTATTTGTATTATTGAATTGAAAGTTTGGAAGTTCGGCCCAGTTAATTTCAAACAAACTCTTTGATCACCAATGAGTTTTTCTGTTAAAACTTATGTGTCTAATTGATAATTGCAATTTATCACACGGAAACCTGCATAACTCTAGAGAATTCTAGGGATATGAATAACCTACCGCAATAAAGCAGCGTGGTAGGTCTTAATAATAATAATAATAATAAAATACTTTATTGCACAAACAAATAAAATGAATACAGAAAAATCTTAATGATAGCTATGAATAGTGCAAAGGCGGCCTTATTACTAATAGTAATCTCTTACAGGCAACCTTAAGAGTTAAACTAAGACTAGGAGTATGAAGGACGGCGCACAAAGTATTTATTGATAAACATACATACATTCAAATAATTACACAATAATACACTTTTAAATAATTATACACTAATACATACGTCAATATTTCTAAATATATATATACATACATCATAAATAGATACATACAGTATTTAAAATCGTAACCAATATTAACTTACATATTTATAAGGATAAATAATGACTCTTGAGTCGATGCTTAAAAATGCCCACGGATTTTGCGTGCCTGATATTCCGAGGAAGCATATTCCACAGATTTACTGCTCTTACAGTGAATGACTTACTGTAGCAATAAGAGCGACAAAAGGGAAAGTGAAGCTTATTATCACTCAGTGAGCGAAGGTTTTGGGAAAGGAGGGAGTTGGTTCCAAGGAAAGTAAAACGGTCTTTAAGATAAGTGGGAGTCTGAGGATGGAAAAGAAGAGTGTAGAGAAGACTAAGAATATGAAAATTTCGACGCTGTCGAATTGTGAGCCATTTAAGCCGTACGCGATACTGGGTGATATGGTCGTATTTTTTTAATCCGAAAATAAACCGTATAATAAGATTCTGTAGGCGCTCAAGCTTATTAAGCAATTGTTGTGACAAATCTGGGTAGCATGAGTCGGCATAATCAAGAATAGGAAGTAGGAGAGAATGTGCCAGTGAGATTTTAGTCTTTATGGGTAGGAGATTCTTCCATCTTCTTAATCTGCCAACAACTCCAAAAATTTTACGACTTAAGTCCGAGATTTGAGGAGCCCAGGAAAGAGTCTTATCAATGGTTATACCCAGATTCTTCACAGTGCCGCTAACTTCCAATATAGTACCGTTGAAGACAATAGGGGAAAGTTGACTTAGATTTAATTTAGAAATTTGTTTAATGCTACCTATGATAGCGACCTGTGACTTGACAGGATTTACAGACAACCCGTAAGAGTCACTCCAGGTAGCAATTGCCTGAAGGTTGGAATTTATAAGGTCAATACCCTGACCAATATTTTCTACGGTTGTTGTCGTGTAAATCTGCAAGTCATCAGCATATAAATGATAGGATAAGGAAAGAAGATCAGTAACAGTGTTGACATATATAGAAAAGAGAAGAGGGGAGAGAACGCCACCTTGAGGGACACCAGCACTAAGACGGCAAGTCGACGAGCATTTATCATTAGTACGTATGCACTGTTCACGATAAGATACGTAGGACCGAAACCATTCAATAGCGTTGGACGATATATTTATAGATCTCAGGATGGCAAAAAGAATCTCAAAATCAACAGTATTGAAGGCGTTGGAAAAGTCGAGCAAGGCGAGAATAGTAACCTGTTGATTATCACATCCGTTTCTTATATCATCGCACACCTTTATAAGAGCCGTAGTAGTGCTGTGTCCTGGGCGGAAACCGGACTGATATGGGTCTAGGATCTTATTTTTACAAATATGGGAATAAAGTTGGTTATGTACTATACGCTCAAGAACTTTGGATAGAAAAGGAAGGATAGAGATTGGTCGGTACTGTGAGAAATTCGTGGGATTAGTAGTTTTTGGGATGGGAATTATATGTGCTAGGCGCCAAAGATCGGGAAAGGTGACAGAGGAAAGTGAATAATTAAACATATGAGTAAGAATTGGAAGTAAGCAATCGAGCACCAACAGAACCATCTTACGACTGATTCCATCACTACCAGTTGCGTCAGACTTAATGGCCACAATATGTTTTTTTACTTCCGCGTCAGTAACAGGTGTAAAAGTGAACATTTCGAAATTGGGTAAAATACGTGCCGACAGGGTGCTTAACGTACTGGCTTTAGTAATGTGGTCTAGTAGCTTAACATTAGTGAAATGTGCATTGAGTGCGTCGAGATCAATATGTGTGTTCAACGATGTTAATTTCCGCTGTCGTCCAATGCCCATAGTATCCAGAAATTTCCATACTTTAGCAGAATCATTGCCATTAATGGATGTGTGTATGTAATTGCGTTGAGCATCTCTACAGATTTTGCTGCAATGATTCCGCAGTTTTTTATAGTTTTCCAAATTTCTGTCCGTAGGATTTATCTTATATTTGGACTTGGCATTATTGCGTTTCACCATAGATGCTTTAATAGAATCTGTGAGCCAAGGTGCAGGAAGATGCTTAAGCTTGATAGGACGGAGCGGAGCGTGAGTGTCAAACAATTGTAAAAGCAATGAATTAAAAATTGTAAGCTTGTCATTGATCGTCGAGGCACTCAGTACAACATTCCAATCAATGCTATTCAAATCAGCCATAAATTTTTCGCTATTGAAATTACCAAAGCTTCTTCGCATCACTATTGTTGGTTTTATTTTAGGTGGTCTAATTTTATATGATAAATAGATGAGATCGTGATACGAAAAAGCTTCGGCAGCAAGCTGTCCATACGTATCAACACTATCAAGCGAAGAAACTATCATTAGATCCAATAAAGATGGAGAACAGTTAGGAAAAAAAATGTGTAGGATTTGAAGGAAGAAGGTTGAGATTAGTACTCTCTATAATAGATTTTAATCTTCTGGCACGCGCATCATCCTTAATTAGACAGGTGTTGAAATCACCCATTATGATTGTATGATTAACCCTGGGGACGAACTGTTCCAAAAGACTTTCAAATTTATCAAAATAATTAATGTGTAAGGAAGGACTATAAAATACCCCCATAAGAACTTTCATCGTTCCAAAGAGAACTTCTATGAATATGTGTTCAGATGATCCAACATATTGAGAGGGTGATTTGTCTAGTATCGAGAAAGGGATATGGCTTCGGAGATATATGGCAACTCCACCACCACCAATCCCAGTACGATCATTCCTTATCAAATGGAACCCTGGTAACGCATATGATGTTGAGGGTAAACTTGGCTTTAGAAATGTTTCGGAAACAAGGATGGCATGAATGTTTTTAACGTCAAAGGAAGTCAGAAGGTCGGCGTAGTGTGCAGGTATACTTTGAGCGTTAATATGTATAACGTTAAAGTGTTTAAAAGAGTTTGAAAATGTAGTATCAAGTAAAGTGTTGAGTGGAACAGACGTACTGTGGAACGTGTCTTCATCAGTCATGTCGAAAGATTGATTGTAAGACTGATCCATGCTAGCATTGCCGAAACCATTAACAAGATTCATTTTTACTGTATAATAATATATACTATAAACTTATAAAAATATAAATATATAAGACTAATAATAAATATTAATAAATAAATATAAATGCTATTTATGTACTTCTGTCTTAATTACATAATCTACCAGCAAAATTTAAAGAAATTACAATTTATTATTACTAATTATTCATTTTAAGATCTATTAAAATAACTTAATGAGTATATTGAAGTTATATAAAACTATAGGCTAGTCAACCAATAGCAAAAAAATATATAAAAATACAAATACAGAAATACGCTTTACCGAATATCTGTAAAACGTAAAAATAACGCTATCAAATGAGTTGACATTAAGTAAGTATTTTTAAGTAATGTATTTTTCCTTTGTTTATATTCACTGTCATAATGTAGCTTAAAAGACTTGATTCCAGGCCGTGAATGAAACTAATTATATGTCAGGTGAAAAGTTGGAACTGACAAGTGACAACTGACAAGTTTATATTTACAAAGCAAAAGTATGTAGGTAAATAATAATAAACACTACGACCAGAAACAACAAAACAAAAACAGTATAAATATATATGTATAAGTACATTTAGCACGGTATACAAACAGTGAACAATTTACGAGCTTGGAATAGAAAAGAAATCATTTTCTAATCTTACTAACGTGCCTCTTTGTTCGAGAGAATTGGCCAATATTTTTGCGTCTGTTGTCTCTGATGGCTTCTTTGGCACAAGAGGCAGTTGCAGCAGTAACAGATTCAGATGGTCTCTGTGCTTCATCGTCACCAGCGATATTATTAAGTTCGGCCACTGTAGTGATACTATGGCGCTTACCATCTGGCCCAATCACAGTTATATGGCCATCTTTCGTCCAGCACTTAGAGACTCCAAAGCGCTGCCTCGCAGCCATGAAAACAAGGCGCCTATGAGGTGTTAGGAATTCAGACACTGTGATACCTGTATTTTTTAAATTGGTCTTGGAGAACCATACTTGATTTTTCACCGAAAGATCTTTGAATTTGAGTAATATGGCTCTTGGTTTCTCTGAGACTATAGTACCTAACCGATGGCAACGGCTAACATCATCTGAGGATAAATTAGACATTTGAAGATGTTCAGTCAAAACCTTAATCACCTTTGAAGATATATTTTCTTTTTTTTCTTCTGGGACACCATGAACGAGTAACATCTTCCGTCTGCTTCTTGTTTCAATGTAATCAATCTGGCTAGTCAGTAATTCCACTTGTTTCTGGAGACCTTCAAGAGCAGCCAATACAAATGACCGAAATGCACTGAATTGTGCTGTAATATTCGACATTGGACTTGTAGCTGGTATAGAAGAGCTTAAGTTTTGCTGAAACTCAGCCATTTTAGTGTTAAAATGTGAGTTGAGTTCCTGTATCGATTGCTTAATAGCCTCCATACTTAATATACACAGATCAATAAAGTGTAATACTCACAGTGAGGTTAGTTTCACAGTTTAAGAACTATTTGTAATATTTTACAGGATTTTTTATAGGAATAACTGCTGGCAGGTATGTTTATGTTTACAGCATCAAAATTTTATAAAAACAATCACTTTTACTAAATTAAAACTAATAAGTAAGAAGAGAACACTAAAAACATGTGTTAACTGTTGTGCACCTACCCACAGGAAAAAAAAAAAAAAAAAAAAAAAAAAAAAAAAAAAAAAAAAAAAAAAAAAAAAAAAAAAAAAAAAAAAAAATCTTAGCTAGTCATTCTCTTAGCTAATCATTCTCTCCAAAAAATGGATGCAGAAAACCCAGTAGTGAGATAATAACAGGTTTTTTGGCACTTTGGTATTGAAGTGCATTTGACTTTGGAGGAGGACGTAAGCTATTCAAATTAAGTCATGGAGACGGGGGTCCCGCTAGCCATTTATAAATAATACATGTATTATGATTTTGCTAACCTTGTGCTGCTAGACTAAGCGATATACAACGAATTAATAATAGGTATTAAATAGATTTTTCTTTATATTTATAAAAAATGCAATACCACGTAATCAACGTCAATTGATTGAAGTAAAATTAAATATAGAATGTGTTGACGCAAGAATACTTAGAACTCTATAATAGGTAGTTATTTTTTATAAAATAATATCTTAACATCTTTATAATTTAAAAATATATAAAGGATCCCTGCAAGATCTCTCTTAGCTTCTACCCCTAACCTTCAATGTATGATATTTATTATTCAAATTGAAATTCAAAATATTCTTCATTCAAAAGTAAAATCGTCAAATGTTTTTAACCAAGCTACCACTGATTCAGTAGTTTGCTCCTACCGAGAAGAACCAGCGAGAAAACTCGGCGGATAATCTTGTCAAATATGTTTTTTTACAATTTGATTAATGGTTACAAGTTATTCGTTGAGCTTCTTACGTAGCTGACTGCAGTTAAGATATGCTGCTATCATTCAAATAATATTCAATTGTATAGTAAGCTTTATGTAGCACTAATAAGGCAAGAGTAGTAATAATAGTGTATATTACATATAAACTATCAAATTCTAGCGTATATATACTTTGTTAAATGGTGTCAAGGTTCCTTAACATCAATGACGAAAGGCATTTAACCGAGATTCGAACGAGTGTCTTCGTTTTCACGCCTGTGGCTAAGTAACTGTAAAATATGCGGCCAAAGTTGCACGTCTCAAGACAGTTATCCATATACTTATTGGAATGACAGCGAGTGACGACAGTCCAGCTTGCACGCTTCTCAGTTCTGACTCTTCATTCGTGCGCCAACATTCTGTTGGCTCGGGCTTATGTCTTTACTAAATTGCAAATTTAAATATAACGGTTATTTAGAACATTTAAAAATAAAAACGTTCAACGGGTTATAAAGGAAAAAATGTGCCGCCATATTGTATTCTTGTTTGTTCTATTATGTGTGTTTAATCTGTGCGAGATGAAGAAAAGAAAAATGGACTACCCTACTGAAAAGCAACTCGTTTTACAAAGGAAAGAGACCACGCCTGTGGACTTCACGAGACTTTTAGTGATGAGGCTGGTTTATGGTATGGCGAAAGTGATGGGTTTTGAAGAGCCCGTCAGTGAGGTGCTGAACGGAGCCCTTATTCCACCTGGAGCTGATGATGATGACGACTTCGATGATGACGATGATGGTGGTTTATTCGATGATTATTAATTATTTTTAAAAATAATTATAGAATTTTCACAAATTTTCGATATTGTTGCATTTATTTTCGTTATTTATTTTTGTGTTTTAAGTATAGGAAATGATACCAAATGTAACATTTAACTGCATTTAACTTATTTCGAGAATTTTTAGTAACGTTTTATACACTAAGATATCTCTCAATAAATAATTATAATAAACACATCGTTAATAAGCTGTAAAATATATTACGAGTCTACTAATGTAAACTTAATTTATTGACACATAATTTTAACGCAACAGTTAAAGTCACTCATAAATATGTTATATTTCATTTAATACTTTGCTCAATGTTATTTCATTAAAAATTTATTTTTAAGTTTTCTTAGAATTAAGATATCGAATAACAATGTACCTGGTAGATATAATATTTATATTAACTTAATAAATATACAATATTGTTGTAAATATAAAAGATTTCACACTATGTTGTGTACTTATTGTCCATTTTAATTGAGAAAGGATAGCGGTTTCGACATTTGCATTATGATTGCAAGCACCCAAAATAACTCTAAATTTTTAAAATTAAAAGATTTGCATGTCTCTTTATTTAGTAGAGAAAAATATTTTTAAAATAAGTAATCGTCTGAAAGTTATCATTAAACTTATTAGTACCATTCAGCAGAATTCATATTATGCAATCAGAAAAGTATAAAAATAATTGTATAGAAGAATTGCTACCTCTGTTTTGTAAATTTCTCATAATTAATTGTTCTAATAATGTAAAAAGAACGATTAGTACTTTATCAAACGTGTAAGAGTATAATGTTAATGAGTAGTGAATTAATTATTAGATGATAGGCCGTTTCTGAACGATATAGATCAGGGCCGCCAAACGATATTTCATTAAATAACGATGGGTAAAATTTTATTTTTATTGTTTTCTCTTTTTCTGTTTAGAGTATATCAGCATAAATCTAGTTTTTGGCTACGTCTAGTAAGAAACTATTTTTTCAATTAATAATATATTTTTACTTGTATATTTCTCTAACTATTAATTGATAGTAGGTTTTATGCCTAAGGTTGGTACATAAACTATCAGAGATTTTTTTCTTCCTTTCACCAATGCTTAAACCAGCAGGCTAAGGTCGTTGACCATACTGCCTTGTTCATTGAACATCACATTGATTGATGGTTCACCAAAAACGTGACCTGTTAAAATAGACAAAAGCTTGTCAAATATATATATTTATAAATTTCTATGCATTTAAATAATAGGAATACGTTATTTTATAGATTAAATTTCACTATTTTTATATAAAATTTTATGATATGATATAAAATTATATATTATTTAACAACCCTATCGTACAGTGAAAGTAAAGCCATCTATTCATGCGGATCGTGACTTTATGTTCACCAAGTTATTTAGAACGGTCTCGAAGATAAAAACTGTGGATAATTTGTATCAAATTGAGTGTGAAATAAAAAAGACACCAACATTTGCATAGTGGTTACGCTCGGTAAACAACGCTGAATTTCTGAATTTAAAAAAACTGCATAGAAGACGAGCAAATGGGTCATTCGACTAGAGATGTATAGGGGCTAAAAACTTGATATGCTAAGATTTTCTACATTTTATTTTAATGTTTATTCTATTAATTTGAATGTGGATGGATATGTGCCTAGAGGGAGGCCTAAAAAGAGATGGTTGGATTGTGTGAAGTATGATATGCATATAAAAGGAGTGGCGCCAGAGTTGACGAAAGATAGGACAGAATGGAAGAGAAAAACATGTTATAGCCCACTTAGAGTGGGATAAGGACAGGAAGATATATTTATTAATAGCTATTAATAGCTGAGTGGGCAAACGTTGTATTACCATGTAAATTCTATCTAGCTAATTTCTAGTGTATATTATAAAAAAAAAGGAAATTAAAATTTTGACAAATAAATAAGGGATGGACAACCCTTATCAGTTAGGAGTATGCAAAATGCTTAGATAGTAGCCGATTCTCAAACCAATAAATATGCATATAAAATTCAAGTCAAGCCGTTTCGAAGGATTATAAATATAAGATTTTTTTTTTCAAAAGCTATTTAAGCAGTAGGACTATGTGTTCGAATATTAATGTATTCATTATCTTCCTGCCCTTATCCTACTCTAAGTGGGGTCGGCACAACATGTTATAAACATGCTGACACTTGATTTTGCTGCGTTTTTACGACCGCCTGCCTGACGTCAACTTACCTCTGTCATATTTTACGACACGTCGGTAAGAAAGAGGGTGGTCTATTCTACAAAACCGGATACCACACGGTGGGTCAACTTACCTTAGTCGCCTTTTACAACACCTCGGTAAGAAATGAGGTTGGTCTATTGTACTTAATGTATTATGAAAATAATACATTAATATTCGAAGAACAGATGCATGGGTCGATACTAATTTGGTCTAATGACATGGTGAAAGGAAATCTCAATAAGGCGTTGCGATATTGCTACCGAACAGTTCAAGAGAGAAAGTAATAAGGAAAAGATTGTATTTAAACAACATAAGAGATCACGTATGACCTAATTGCGCACACAAATGTCAAAAAGTGGTTTTAAAAAATTTCAGAGTACCTACTTCGTGATCATTTTCGAAAACGTTCACACAAAATAAGGAGTGTTAGGACGCTTAGAGAATACGTTTACTTTCCTATATTTAAATAATCCCATAATGGTTCATGATATATTTTATTATTTCTCAAAGAAAAGTACTTAATTGTCTGTAACTGTATCACTATTAGGCAAAGGTTTTTATTAGATGTACTTCGCTTAAAAGCAAAATAGCTGTGGTAGGCCAGCAGTAACACCGTGCGACTCTTTCGAGAAGGTGACGGGTTTAAACCCGGGTAGACACTAATGAGTTTGTCTGTTAAAACTTATGTGTCCAATTTATAATTGCAATTTATCACACGCTTTTCGGTGAAGGAAAACACCATGAGGAAACCTGCATATCTCTAGAGAATTTTGGAGATATATGTAGGTACTTATAGAAAAAAGTAGAAATTCATTACATTTTACCAAACAATCGGGCAATGTTGTGATGTTTTACAGTAACCTACCAATCCGCATTGGAGCAGCGTGGTAGGTCTAAGCTCCAATCCTTCTCTCCAAAAACGGAGAGAAGAGACCTATTCTCAGCAGTAGGATAGTAACAGGCCGCTACTTACTACTTCGCTTAAAAGTAAATATAAATTAATTAGTTTATATAATAGTATAATTCACAGGTGCCTATTTTTTACAAAATGATTCAATTGCAATGCAACTCAAAATCTGTACCTAAACTGAATCATTTTATCGTAAATCTTTTTATTCGCACCTAATATAGTTTATATAACATGCACATAGCATGGCCACAACATGCCAATTTCAATATCTTTAATAGTAGGTATAATATAATTACAGTTATTCATTATCATTATCATCTTTCTGCCCTTATCCCACTCTGAGTGGGGTCGGCACAACATGTTATAAACAGGCTGTCACACGATTTTGGCTGCGTTTTTACGACCGGCCGCCTCCCTAACGTCAACTTACCTGTATCGTATTTTACGACACCTCGGTAAGAAAGCGGGTGGTCTATTCTACTAAACCGAATACCACACGGTGGGTCAACTTTATTTTTTCATTTATTTATTTACTTACCTTAGTCGCCTTTTACGACACCTCGGTAAGAAATGAGGTTGGTCTATTCTACTCAGCCGAATACCACACGGCCGGTCGACTTGCCTTAGTCGCCTTTTACGACACCTCGGTAATAAATGAGGGTGGTACTATTTCTATTCAGCCGGATACCACACGGCGTTACAGTTATTCATTATAAATGAAAGATATTTACTGACACTCGAATAAGAAATCATTGCCAAAGATTACAGTGTACATAATGATCATTGCTCACTTCAGCATAATAAAACAACGTCATTTCAATCAAAATCGTTTTTAATAAATTTTAATAAAAATAATAAATGTACAATTAAGCTTTTAGATTTATAACACTTATTGCCTAGAAACCAGTCTGTAATAGTTATTAATAACAAAGTCAGTAATACTAAACTTAAAGTTTAATCATATCACATAAAGTATAATGTAAAAAGCTTTAAAAAACGCTTTAATAGCACATTAAACTTAAATATGAATTAGGAATTATTGTGAATAAAGCGTGGGGTGCTCGATATTTATAAAAAGAATTCCACAAAGCACTTTTTGGTTGTTTAAACTATTGTTGAAATGTTATTGTTCCACATTTTAGGGCAATATATTGTTCAAAAAAAGAAAAAAATAGAAATTTATATATTACCCGTTCTTTATAAATGTACAAAGTTCAAATTAAACTATCCATCCAAAGTGAATCAAAGTTGAGTACAAAGCAGTCTATTATATACATGGTGACACTAATACCAAGTATGTCACATAATATTTATCACAGTTAATTTCTTTACCACAAACCTGTTCATATTATTTTGCATGTCAAATACACCACTATGCATCATAAATCTTCATTGCAATCAAGAAACCAAGATGGCTGATCATCGCACATTTCACCTTTATTAAATACCACTTCATCATCAGTATCAACATCCTTAATATCTTGAGTACATATAACATCATTTTCATCATCAACATTATCAACGAATACTCCATCCTGTGTACAAACTACATCATCATTTTCATCTTGATGATCATCATCACATTTAATATCGCCATGATTGTATCCATTCATTTTTCGTATCAACTGACCCCAGATCAATTTGGTATTGCAAAACGGACAATGACCATCTATTGGTATGTATTCACCAGGTGATAGAAACAAATCTGCCAAACAGGTCATATGGGAAACTAGAACACAATTTGCATTTGTGCAACTAAGCTTTTCAGTTTCCTTTAAATATCCAGAGCATAATAGGCATTCTATAGTGGGTATATATGCTGTTTCTTTAACTTTTTTGATATTGTAACTCTTTACTGGGCCTTGACAAATCGACATATGATCTGGTGGTTTCCTTTCTATCTAAAATCAATGATAAAATCACTGAGGAGTAGAGGCAATAAAATTTTAATCATATAATATAAACATTCAGAAAAACCTGTACACAAATATTTGTGATATAGCTGTAAACAATAATATTACAATTCCTGAAGCATTTGACCATAATCATGAAAAATATGAATAAAAATGTGCATATTCCTAGAGAATTCCTGAGATATGTGTAACCTGCCATTCAGTGTTGGAGCATCATAAACCTAAAAACCAATGTTTTGGACAAAGAGATAGAGATTTGCTGACCAGTAGGATAGTTTCAGGACACTAGAAAGAAAGAAAGAAAAAACATTTATTTCTGCTTCCTGTGTTACACAGCACACTTATATAATAACCTAATACAAACATTAATACCTTAAAATCTTGTTAAAATCAAAAACCTTGAAAATGGCAAACAGCTCAGTATGAATTGAGTGACTATTATGTGGATTGTCCATTATTATGTGTTTTGTAGTAGATTCAAATCACAAACACTTACTGGAAATTCTTGCCTAAAATCATGTTCCAACCATCTTATTACCAAAGGAAGTCTACACCAAGGTCCAACTCTTAGCATCTCGCTCAAAACACGAAGTTTGAACTGAAATATAGTTTCCTTCCGAACGACTTTTTTCAAGTTTAAATGTTGTAGCCTTGTAGTTTTGTCAGGATTTTGCCAGGCCCATTCAAACTATAAGAAAATGTTCACATGAATTGTTCCTTTATAATTAAGGTTTGATCACAATCCTTCATCGACAAAATTATGGAATGTAGGTGAGCTTTATAAAGATGTCTCACTTAAAAAAAACTTTTTTTAAATTGTTGATATGTTTATCACATGCTTTTGGTTTATAATAATATTTTATTTTTATGCAGATGGATGAAGAAAGAATACACAAATTTCACTTACTCGTAATGCTGAAATATTGTTAGGAAATCCATGAATAATCAGAACCATTTTCCTGAAATATAATTTCAGAATAAACTATATATAGTTTACTTTCATTAAAAAAATTGTTCCCTAATAAAGTATTTTATTGTAGAATTGTATTTTAGAAGTTAATAATGATATATAATTATATTAATAATGTTTTAAAGATTTAAATTACTTTAATTTTACAATAATATTAAATATTATATCCTATACTGGAACTATAATGTTTATTTAGTCCTTATATTTTTAATATTATATTTCTTGCATTTTATACATCTATTTTATTTGTATTTAAACTTACACACATGGTCGTTTATCCCCAAAGTAAGTAACTTAATACTCGTGTTATTGTAGACAGATAACTGGAGAATATTTACTTATATATTGTTTTAAATACATACTTAAATACAAATATACATCCAGGCTCAAAGACCAACAAATTCATTTATAGAAAATGTTGGCCCTCGGCGGGAATCGAACCTGCGACCCGTGGAGCTGAAGGTAGAGTCACTACCCACTACTCCATCAGGCCAGTCAATAGATGTCTTTTATTTTTATTTAAACTAAATACAGTTAATACTTTACTGTAATATTTATTCGGCAAGTCAGGTTCGATTGTAAATCAAGTTTAAATTTCTAACGTAGAAATTCTATCTTACCACGGCCCTCGATTACTAGTTCGATAGGCACCACCAGCCCAAGTTCCTCTGTTGTGTTGCATTATTCTTCTATTTGGATCGCGAGTATATCCTATATATGTACGGCCTTTATATTTTGGATTTATATTGTATAGAAGATAAACTCCGTGAAAGTCTTCTACTATATCAGGTTCTGCCATAATCAATATATTACGATATATTTCGTTTTTGTAACAGTTGATAATGGTTTATGTACAAACAAATGTATAATGAAACCATCCAAACGTTAAATGAAAGTTTTGTTTGTTTTTAAGTCCAAAATATTAGGTTAAATTTAATATTTGTAAACAATAAACACAGACTAAAAAAATAAACACAGACATAAAATAGTCTATGACTTAAGCTACCGCTTACCAAAAGAAAAAGAATTGTTTGATAACTAGTCTGTGATCACATATTTTGATTTTAGTGCAAAAATATGTCAACAATTTGTTTACACTTGGAATTCCAGTAATATTATAACTATGTTATAGTTTGCCCGCCTGATTATTCTCTATAATTTAGTTGTTACAATTACATTACTGAGTGAGAAATATATTATATCATAAATATTAATTGAAATAATAACCTTCACGATGTCGGACGACACATCGAAGTCATCGGATAGGTTATGCGGTTTGTAAGTCAATATATAAATTCCATTGTACAGTTAATTTACGAAGTAAATTTCAATTCTAGAAAAAAAATGTATTTAATATTCTGTTGTAGTAGTATCAAACGACATTTTAGTCTAATAACTCCAATATAAAAAAAAGTACTACAGATTTTACTATTTCAAATTGATTAGTCTAAACAAAGCTGGTTGAAGCACTATTGTTGTGACATAAATTATATAATTATTAATATGAACATATTGATGAAAATTTTTAGGTGTAATGAAAATCAAAGCAAATATTGCTGCCCACGATGTGAAATATACTACTGTTCACTTACATGCTACAAATCAGGCAAACATTCTGAATGCTCTGAGAGTTTCTACAAGGAATGCGTTAACGCTGAACTGGCATCTTACCATGTTGATGATGATTCTAAAAAGAAAATGATTGATATTCTCAAAAGAATGCATGAAGAAAATGATGATGAGGAAACAGAGCTTGTTGAAGACGAAGAAATTGATTCAGACGATGGTTCTGATATTGATTTGCATACAAGAATTAAAGATCTCAACTTAGATGATCCTAATGTACTCTGGAATGTGTTAACCGAGGATGAGAAGAATGAATTTGAGGCCATGCTCAATACAGGTGATGTAGGCACTGTTATACCACAATGGGAGCCATGGTGGTCTTATAGAAAGAAGAAGAAACTTGTAGCAGATGTTAAGGAACTAGACATGGAAGATGACTCTTTAAAGAGATGTCCTCAAGTTAAAGCAGTGCCAAAGTTTGATTCTCTTACAGTAAGATGTATTAATTATTTCTGCTGCAATATAAGTATTTTTAATTTTACTTATACTTATGACTGGTCTGATTCAGGCTATTTACAAAAAGAAAAACAAAGACTTTCTTATTCCATTAGTACATGTAGATGACATGACAATCTACATGTTTTTCACCAATCTACAACCACATCCACTACAATCCATTAGTACATGAGGTTTTTGAGTGACAAATTTCTGAGTAGACAGTATTTAATCCCAATTGATGAAATAGTCTTTAGGCACCAAAGACTAATTTACAGTTTGATAGATATTTTAATTGAAAGTATTTTAACTAATAATTTTATTAACCAAGTTACTAATTATTCTTTTAATTATTAACTAAGTATTCTTCATTTGATGATTGAAAGCAAGTAATTACAGATGGGTTTAAAATTGAGCTTATACTTCAAGGTATAAAATCTAAAGTTTCTAAAAGTAAACATTTGTTCAACAATAAGAGCATATAATAAACAGTGTTAAACAGATTTTGTTTTTATCAGATTATACAAAATTAATTTAATTGTTATTAAGGAAGATAAGCCTTCTTATTACAACTATTAAACTTATGAAGTTGAATACTATATATTTATTAACTTAACACTTTATTCAAATTCAAATTCAAAATATTCTTTATTCAAATAAACTTGTAAACAAGTGCTTTTGAATCGTCAACTCTACTGCTGGTTCGGAAAGCTGTTCCTACCGAGAAGAGCCAGCAAGAAACTCGGCGGTTGCTCTTTTTAAAAAAATACAATTCTTAATGCTAGTTACATTTAATGTTTCTATCTTGTACAGGGTCGAACAATATTTATATCCACGCATTTTTATCGTCTAAATAATCCTCAACAGTATAGTAGGCTTTCTGTATCAGCCTCTCCTTAATAGTGTTTTTAAACTGCTGTAATGGCAAAGTTAAAATTGATTGTGGAATTTTATTATAGAATCTTATACCCAAACCCACAAACGACTTACGTACTTTTTCAAGGCGCAAAGCAGGGGCCGCTAGCTTATGTCGGTTCCTACTTTGTCTATTATATACATCGCCTATTGTTTTATAATTTTTTATATTTTTATATACAAAAATTAAATTACTTAAAATATACTGTGAAGCAAATGTAAGAATACCTATTTCCTTAAACTTCTCTCGCAGGGAATCCCGCGGTCTTAAATTGTAAATGCCACGTACGGCTCTTTTTTGTAATACAAAGATTTTTTCATTATCCGCGCATTTACCCCATAGCAATATTCCATAGGACATAACACTATGGAAGTAAGCAAAATAAACAAGTTTTGCCGTTTCGACGTCAGTAAACTGTCTAATCTTTCGAACGGCATAGGCCGCTGAACTGAGTTTCCCTGCAAGAGTTGTTATGTGTGTGCTCCATTGGAGTTTTGTATCCAAAGTCATTCCCAAAAATACAGTTGCATTATCTGTTTTTAGTGAAACATTATTTATAAAAAGTCTATTTGCTGTTTTAGCAGCATTAGGTAATACAAATTCTATCCATTTTGTTTTATTTGAGTTCAGTACTAAATTATTTTGTCTGAACCAATGAGCAACCTGCGACATATATTATACTTATGCTTTCAGAGTGTCAAGCCATCAGAAGCCATTAGGTACAACATGGCAAATGTGCTAGCATCATATGCTTTTGTTGCAAGATATTTTAATGGAGATATTGAACCTTTTGAAGCTGCATCTTATATATTTGAAATTTCTTCTAATTTAAGCTCCAACACAAATTTTGGAGATGTTGATTTAGCAGTGGAATCTGTTGTACAAAGATGTCTGCAAGTAAGTTAAAAAATTTGCTATATTAAAGTATTACATTGTTGTTTTAAGAAACAAATTTAAATTTGCAATAGATAAAAGTTATGATTGTATTTGATAAAATTGTACTTAATTTCTATTTCTCCATTCTATTCTCCACCAATATAATGCTGAATTATAAGGTTAATCTAGTAAGCTTTTTTGTTGATCTAATGAGTACCAGAAGTAAAAATTTAAGGTGTAATTTTTTTATATTTTCATAAATTGAACTGTCAACCATTTTGCTGTATTTAAAGAAAAGCCACATTTCCTATACTTATATAATATGGAAGATGTGACTTTGTTCTTCAGATAGGGTAATTTGTATAACACAATCCAAAGAATTTGTCCTTTATCAATCATTGCATCAACAGACATACAAAACCTATCTATTGATGAGTTCAAAAAATTTAATCTATAAATATTTTCATATACCTAAGTTAAGTTTAAGGTTTTAATTTTAACTTATGTATATTTCAGAGTGAATACATTCATACTGACAAAGATAGTTTGGACGTTATGAAAAACGATTTATGCCATATTTTAGAAGGGCCGTCAGATACTAATAATCTATATTATAGTCAAGCAGCCTTTTCACATCTCATACAAATATTTTCGGCAGCAAAATCCAAAGGCAATAAGTCAAACACTAAATCAGCTTCGAAAAATGATGGAGAATTCTCGAAAAAGTTTCCTGAACATAACAACTGTCATTTACCAGAACTGGATCTAAGTAAAGTAAAGAAAGTTATAAAAAAATTAGAATATTATTTATCATTTTTAAGTAATAAAGATATATAGAATATACACAAGTGTTTTAATAAAAATGAGTTTAGATATAAAAGTGAAATTTGCAAAATGCTTTTAACAGCTAATGCTCGCGCTAACCACCAGGGGGTGAAATCTCTTAAAAGCACTTTTCAGGTCGCTAGCGTCATCTATTAGTAGGTAGAAAAATAAAATAAGTTCTAATATTATTCGAAATTAAAGGCTATTTACGCTATTAAATGTAATATCATATTAGCTCAGCCGGGAACGGGTTGGCTTGAAAATTAGAATTCCTGGATCGAATCCATCTACCTTGATAATAGCCTAAGTATCTATTTTTTTATATTTTCGAAATAAAAATACCGATCAAAAATCGGTCACCCATATACTTTATTAAATGAGTCACTATAAGAATGCAGTACAGCGCCATCTAGTGGATTATTACGGTAACGTTGCAGTGACATCTCTAAAACGGAGCGTAAAATAATTTCCTCTCACTACTCGACTAAAATGAAGGAGTTTTTCATCTATATATCGTATATAATGTATTATCTATGGCAGTATCTTGTGTTCTATAATTGGCTGGTTTCGTATATTATGAAGGTCCGTAACATTTTTTTTTCAGAAATTTATAATCATTAGATATCTTGTATTTATTTTTTAATACATTAATATTTCCCATTTAATCACTACATATTATAAAACAAAGTCCATATTTCCGTATGTACGCATAAAACTTTAAAACTACGCAACCGATTTTGATGCGGTTTTTTTTAACAGATAGAGTAATTCCAGAGGAAGGTTTGTACGTATAATAACATTCAATACGAAGTAGAAAAATAATTTAATTTTTGAGGTTTCTGTAAATAATTACATTTTTTTCCGCTTACATTGCAAACGCAGGCTAAACCCTACGAGATTTATCAAAATGATGTACTAAGTATTTGTACACCTTAAAAAGGTCTACAGAAAAGTCCGCGATGGTATATATCTATCTCTTATGGATAACCCACAATAGCAGTTTTTTTCATTTACTTTTTACGAAAAATGATGCCTTATGTTCAAAGCAATTTTTATACAATACAGCATTAATCCTTATCCAATTGAGTACCTTAAATAAATTGTTGATTTAATATAGATCAATATTGCCGTTTACAGAATGTAATTTAAGTGAACATTTTCGGAGATATTACAGATTTAAAATCCCGCGAGGAGGCCGCGCTTCGACCTATAAGCACTTAGAATTTAGCAGCGACCGGAGGCGCAACTAAATGTCCTTCTTTCAAGTTTATATTGTCCAATGATAAGAAAGCTATGAATGTTGTATGTAAAGACATTGTCTAATCAATTGTAAAAATAAATAATATCACTACATAGTATAAAACAAAGTCGCATTCTCTGTCTGTCCCTATGTCCGTATATCCCTATGTATGCTTCAATCTTTAAAACTATGCAACAGATTTTGATGCGGTTTTTTTTAAATAGATAGAGTGATTTTAGAGGAAGGTTTACATGTCTAATAACATTCAATATGGAGTAGAGAAATACTGTAATTTTTGAGGTTTCTAATGTGATGTCGTAAATAATTACATTTTTTTCCGCTTACATTGCAAACGCAGGCTAAACCCTACGAGATTTATCAAAATGATGTACTAAGTATTTGTACACCATGAGAAGGTCTACAGAAAAGTCCGCGATAGTATATGTCTATCTCTTATGGATAACCCACAATAGCAGTTTTTGTCATTTACTTTTTACGAAAAATGATGCCTTATGTTCAAAGCAATTTTTATAAAATACAGCATTAATCCTTATTCAACTAAGAACCTTAAATATATTGTTTATTTAATATTGATCAGTATGACCCTTTACAGCATGTAATTTAAATAAACAGTTTCGAAGATATTACAGATTTAAAATGCAGGGGCCGCGCCGCGAGCCTATAAATAGCGCGTCGGAGGTCGCGGTTCGCCTCTCGGCGATGCTTCCGCGCTCGCCCGTCTTATCAGTGACGCTGTCAAAGCCATTAGGGCTAACAGCATTAGTCAAATTCGAAAAAAAAACGCGGTTCGCCCTTTAACCATTTGAATTTAGCAGCGATCGGACGCATTTATAATCGGAGCTCTCTAGCAAGAAAAATAACAATCACTACATATTATAATATAAAACAAAGTCCATATTTCCCTATGTATGCATAAAACTTTAAAACTACGCAACAGATTTTGATGCGGTTTATTTTAATAGATAGAGTGATTCCAGAGGAAGGTTTGTACGTATAATAACATTCAATACGGAGTAGATAAATACTGTTAATCCTTATCCAATTAAGTACCTTAAATAAATAGTTGATTTAATATAGATCAATATGGCCGTTTACAGCATGTAATTTAAGTGAAAAATTTTCGGAGATATTACAGATTTAAAATGCCGTGAGGAGGCCGCGCTTCGCTCTATAACACTTCGACTTTAGCAGCGATGTCGCTCTTTCAAGAGTTTGTTTAAAGACATTCTGTAATTAATTGTAAAAATAAAATACATAGGGAAAATATAAAAGTAAATAAGTAATAATGTACTATATGAATTTAGATATTCCAAAGATAGCAGGAAATCTTCTTGGTATAGGGAAAGGAATTTTTTTTTCTCCAAATTTGACACTAGCGGGCCACGGGCAGTAATGAATAAATCAAAACAACTGGATCAATTTTAATAATTTTTTTTACACTGACTGGCATGGGATATATATTTTATACCCGTGCGAAGCAAGGGCAGGCCGCTAGTTAATAAATAAAAGCCAGATCATATATATCAGATATTTTAATTCCAACAACATACAACTACAGAAGGAATGTCCATATAAATACTCTATACCCAAAATGTTACGAGCACATTACAATTCAAGTAACATTACAATTATTTTGATTTATTATATTTTTGTTGGCAAATCGTTTTTCGACTTAACCTTATTGAAATTAGTAGTTTTATTTGCATAAACACTTATTGCTCATAGAATTTGACATCTACACCACAGATTGCTTTATGAACTGTATTGTATATTTAGTAAATTGATTAAGATTTTTTATAAAAATTATAAATTACAAAGATAATATATTCTACTTACAAAATACTTAAACCAACAAATTTTCTATAAATTTATTCTTAATATCCACAATGTTTTTCCGCATAAAATAAAAATATAGTTGTTTATCTGTAAAAAATATGAAATTTAACATTGCCAGTACATCACTTCTAAGCAATATGTGATGTATAAATGTATACACATAATCTTATGTACTGTAATAAATTTAAATTATTAAATAATAGAATATGAACACTATCAACAATATGAACGGATATAGAACTAACAACTTCTATTAGATATTATAAAACACACGACACAATAAATTTAATAAATTACGTATATAGGAATTATCAAATATCATTTATAAATTATTATCATATTATTTTTAACTTCTTGACCAGCTTTAGCCTGCGTCTTATTGTTTTCGTTATATTAAAAAAACTCAAATATACTAATAAATAATCGAGAAGTAATTTGTTATATTATTATTCCATGTAGTAAATAACTTATACTGTAGCTCATTCAGTAATCAAATAGTTTAATGGCTTAACGACTTTTCCTGACTATAGACAACATTTTTGCCCACATAAAACCAGTCAACATAGTACAAGTTTATAATCTATGGGAAGTACGCAGGAAAAAGTCAGTGTGTAAATAATTTTTGACACAACGACAAATGTAGATAAAATATAAGTATCCAACGTACATAAAAACTTTTTTGCGTAACTATCGTTATCACTGAGTTCCATCAACACATGTGGGCCTATATTATTTCGCACTTTATTATATTTTAGTAAAAAAGCACATTATTGATTTTAATAAATGTTCAAACATTTAGATTGATCCAACAGCTAATCCTGTAACGTTTAATATGGGAGCATTTTTTTTACTGTCTATAACAGTTTTCTTACTTCTGATCTCTGAGCTGGGTATGCTAGTATATAATAAAGCTCGAACATATTTGAAATTGCAACAACGGCGGTAACATTAAAACCATTATAATTTTATAATCTAAGACTAAAGATACCTTTAGATAATACAAGTAGGTAATCTTGGATATAAATTTTACAACACCATTCAATATAATATACATGATATACATTTTCTACAGGAATAAAGCCATATTTGATATATAAATTTATATGATAATTTTGGCTACACTTACATCATCTAAAACATCGAAATACAATTAAAAATATTATATTATAAAAAGCTTTAAATTAAGAATTATATTTGTTGTCGATTCACATAGACCGACTCAGAGTAGAGTAGCGGATAGAGATGTGAAAAAATAATATTAAAAACGGCAACTTTCCAAATAGAAAAAAACGATTATTACTATTCGATTTTTTTAATCGATTAAGAAATAATAGTTTTTTTCGACTCCAATTCATATCCCTAGTAGTGGACACAGGGCGTTTTAACACAGACCAATAATATTATGAAATTCAAAGTTTTAAGAGCTTCCTGGCCAGTCTATGTGAACAGACACGTATAGAAACTGAAATTCAGAAGACATTGGTAATTGATAACAAATCTCCTTGAATTTGTTAGAAAACAAAAAATATGTATTGGATACATAACTGTATATGTATTATAATATCGAAAATCGTCAAGTCAGAGTTTCATTGTTTACAGGTATTCTTGTATGATATACTTAATAATGTGTTTTCTCTTATTTTGCAATCTATAAATTTTCTCATTGAATTAATAATAATTATTGATTGTTTAATAATTTATACTCATTATATTTTGAATAATTTTATTTATTATGAATAATAAATAATTTATTCAATGATTTAGTAGTAGTAAGTATTTTTAAAGAAATAGGAATCCTTAATGAGACCAATACCATGATTATATAGGAAACCATAACCTTGTGCACACCATTACCTAAGTGCAATTGAAATTAGGTCGATTTATTGAATCCGCTAAACTAAAAGTGCGCGGGGGGGGGGATAAATGGGGGTTTTATTCCGAATAACATATAGAAATCGGGGCCCGTAATCTTTCGTCGCATAGCTAACTATATGCGCACTGTAATGTAATCCTAATTAGCAATCCGGTGACCAGAGTGCTTAGTGCGTGTTTCTTAAACCTATTCTGTCGGGTTAGCGTAACGTCAATATGTATGGCGTTGGAACAGCGGTCACTAGATGTCACTGTGGCAGCGACATACGAATTGGTGTAACGCTAACACGGTTAAAAAAACTCGCCCTAAGCACTCTGATATGAAGCAAATCCTCTTCTACCAATACAAATTGCTTGGAAAAAAGGATTGCTTGGAGTGTATAAATCCAAATTATTTCTTCGCATTGTATGCTATTTACAGTATTTAAAAATGGTCTCATAATTATGATTATTCATTATAATATAGGTTTATATTATTGTATTAGTATTATTTACGGCCTGGAAGCTGTTTGACATACAGTAAGAGTACAGACAAATAACTCTTTACAGTTTGACTATAAAAAAAATATATATTTGTTTGTAAATGTAAAAAATAAATGTTACGGTGTGTTATGATTTAGTATATATTTTTTATGCATTATTTAAAGAATAATAATTATGCACCTTTTCTCTAAATCCAGACGCCAGTTCACGTGGAATACTCGGAAAATATTGTCTTGTGGAGAAGAGAGTAAATTTAAGGCATATATATGACTAGCTTGTCTTAAAACAAATAGAAAAGACTATATTAAACAGTGTACATAAAAAATATTTGCTAGTTGTCATTAGAGGTCTATCGTTTGGTAGTAATGAAAATATTTGTCGAAGAATTCAGTAAAAAACAGAATTAAAATAAAAATTATCTTTTCCATTTTTCTTAAGTACTTTCCAAGAATATTTATATATAAATATATATTTAAAACAGGTTGAATTTACGAATAAAGAATGTAAAATAAAATTCCTAATGAAAGTAGAAAGTCCTAAAAAGAAATTTACGTAACGGCAAAATAAAATTTACACCAAATATTTGAGACTCAATGTTGGCTTTGAGTTAAGAACGGTGAAAGTCTAATAAAGTATTCTTTATGACAACAAATTCGTAATATTTATGAGTCAATAAACTTTTTAAATTTAAATAAACATGACATATGACATGAGTAAAAAAGTTTATGAAAGCCTCAAAGATATTTTTTATATAGAAACAATCACCTTAATTAAATAAATATAAGCGAAATTCCAACATATATTAAAAACTTTTTGTGAGTACCAGAGACAATAGAAAACTTTGAATATTATAATTTAAACCGATAACTTAATAAGGTATTTGGTTCTGATAATACTGTATCATATCATACGTTCGTGTTCTGAAATTAAGGAATGAATTTCTAATAACCGAGAGCATGTACGCCGCAGCTTCCTTTTCCGTGGAGTTAGGGGCAAATCTGGAACGAAGCTGGCGGATTGTTTGACCCCGAAAACAGGGCAATCCTGTGTCTAACATCAGGGATACCATGGAGATTATCGCCTCTTGATATGGCCTGAATGGAAATTTATTATAACAAAATATTAACATCTTTGTTAAATCATACTAATCATAATTTAAAAACGGATTATTTTTGAGCGAAAAGGAGGCTAAGCAATATTAAATGTCAAAGCCTAAATGTAGGCACCCTAAAGCCTCTGTTTCGAATAATTTATAGAATTAGGCGTTACTTTGCGGAGGTCCATAATACAAAACTAATGAGAAAATTATTTTGCTATTATCCGCGATATAATCACATTGCGTCGTAATCGTTTATCGCGGATTATAGCAAAATAATTTTCTCATTAGTTTTGCCTGTTTCACATACTGGTTTTGCTGTAAAAAAAACTGTGGTTGATTCGTTTGATATTGACAAATTCGGGGTAAGAAATGCCATAACTGGCCAAATACCTCTCTATGAAAAGAGGGATATTATGGACTAACTACCTTGTACCTGTGCAGATGGGCAGATTACTCATATATTAGAATTTTTCTAAAGACATTAAGCAAAACCCACACGATAAGTTTTAAATATCAGTTGAGCACAATTATTTTAAAGAAAATACGCCCATATTTGTTTCAAACTATTTTTTATTAATTTATTTCTTTTTATACATATAGTTAGAAAAGGGAAAGAAAAGTAAAAAAGCACATGTATAAAGGCGGACTTATCCCTTAAAGGGATCTCTTCCACTCAACCTTTGAGAAATTATAAATCCTCGACAAATGCTTTATTTGTAAGGGTTCGAAGAATGAATAAAAGTCGGTTGTAACATACCTAACAGCTAAGAAGGCCTGCACGCACAACTCGCAGAACCATCTGAACGGTGGTGCCTCCATCTTGCCTCCCATTACCATCACCATTTCATCAGTCAACTTAATATCCGGCTCGAAGCCTAGATTACCTCCCGGTGATGACTCGAACATGAAGCCGAAATCTGTAATTAATGGATACATAGTTTTAGTAAAGAATTTAAAGGCCTGGTACTTTCCTGCTACAAGGCATCTTTATCTCTGAGGAAAATATTTGTGATAAGTTAACACATATACCCGAAGAATTTACCCGAAGAAGATATGCAGATATAAGCATTGAATTATGTGTAGTGATTCCTTAAGAAGGGATCGCATGCTCAAGCCATCAGTCCCTACGTAATGTTATGACTTCCAATCCTTAATGGGTATAAGATTCTATAATAAAATTCCGCAATCAATATTAGCTTTGCCATTACATCAGTTTAAAAACACTGTTAAAAAGAGGCTGATCCAGAAAGGCTACCATACTGTTGAGGATTACTTGGAAGATAAGAATGTGTGGATATAGCTCGCTTAGACCCTGTACAAGACAGTAATGACTAAATGTAACTAATAAGAATTATATTTATAGCAACCGCCGAGTTTCTTGCTGGCTCTTCTCGGTAGGAACGGCTTTTCGAACCAGTAGAGTTGACGATTCAAAAGCACTTGTTTACAAGTTTATTTGAATAAAGAATATTTTAAATGCACTGAGTATAGATATAGCCAAATCCGTACTCCGTACAGTACGAATAATAGCTTGGTGTAAGTCCATAAAGTAAATCTATCATTTGTGTTTAAATATAATTGCAATACATGAAGAACTCCGGCTTATGTCCTTACATTCACAGTAACTACAAACCATTTAACGCAGCCAACGCACTCAAAAAGATAGCGATGTATTCCGATTCTTATTTAGCCAAGCTTTAAAGGTATAATGTAGCTAATTTACTAGGCACCTTTAAGACACAAATCATGCAAGTCTTTAAATTTTCATTAATTTGTGTAATTATTGTTCTATTGTAGGATACGTATCTAATTATACGATGATTTAAAATATGTAAAGCTAATATGGCATTTCTAACTGCACATTTACACTAAATACTGCTAAATAATAATTTATTGAATGACTATCATAATTTATCACCTACTCTTCAGAATTTTTTGTTACTTTTTTCTGGTAGAAGTAACACGGAACCAATAATAGAGTTTGAGTTAGAAATGAAATTTACGGCTTCCTCAAAGGAAGCCGTAAATTTCATTTATTGTCGCATCGGTACCTACCTATATGGATAATATGTCCATCGGTGTCCAACATAATGTTGCCGTTGTGCCGATCTTTGATTTGCAACAGAAACCCAATCACGCTGTAAGCTGCCATTGATGTGACGAAACATCTACGCGCAGCCTAAGTAAAGAGTGCACTTTGTTATTTTTATAGCCGTGTATTATTAACCGTATATTGAAAGGCAATACTAAGTAATAAAGTAAAAAGTCAGACTCTGAACTTTATCTCCTTGGTAACACACCTAATAGCTTTCGCTAGTGTAGTGCAGTGATTAATTATAGTGTTATCCTCTTTCAAAAGAAACAGTATAACGAAATCTGCGTCGTCCATTGGGTCTTTAGTTCAGGTTTTTGGTCAAAAACTAGTTTTTTTTCTTTTTCTTTCTTCTTCTTCAACCGATGGACGTCCCCTGCTGGACAACGGTCACTTCTCAAGATGTCTACGCAACAAAATTCGATGTCGATTGGCTCTAGCGGCTTCCAGCACCTTAGGATCCCGATGCCCATCGGCTCTTTGCACTACATGCCCCACCAATTGTCACTTCAACAGTGCGACACGCTGAGCTATATCGATAATTTAAGTTATACTACAGATCTCCTCATTCCTTATTTGATCTCGTAAAGATACTCCAAGCATAACTATCACGTGGGACACTCGGAAAATAATGTCCGGTGGAGAAGAGAGTAAATTTAAGGCATATATATATGACTAGCTTGTCTTAAAACAAAAAGAAAAGACTATATTAAACAGTATACATAAAAAAATTTGCTAGTTGTCATTAGAGGTCTATCGATTGGTAGCAATGAAAATATTTGTAGAAGATTTCGGTAAAAAACAATAAAAATAAAAATTATCTTTTCCATTTTTCTTAAGTACTTCCCAAGAAATATATATTTGAAACAACAACAAATTGACCATTTTAATGTCGTCAAAAGATCGAGATGAGAAGATCCATTGGAGTAGATTGAGATCATCCACTCCAAGCCATCAGTATGTTAGAAAATACATTACCTGGAACTCTCGAGTAGTTTCGTCGCCGTACTTTTTGATGAAATATTCGTACATGCCAATGTCAGTTTGTCTGCCCAACTGATCTCGTGATTTTGCGTTTGGTACGCACTCTATTACACCGCACTGAAAATTATTTTTTAAATAATGTCACACTACTCTGCGAAACTGACAATGCCTAATTAGAGTGTGATATAATAATGACATAATTTAACTAGTAAACGAGCGCACAATAATACTAATATTGTTGGTTATTTTTACCTTTTTTAGGTCACAAATGTGGTTTTTAGTTTTTTGAAACTATATTTCATTTTTTAGTGCGGTTGATTGCAATTTTTTATGATTTTATTTTATACCCGCTTTTACCCGTAACTTCATTTGCGTGGACTGTTAATGCGTGATAGGTTGATAATAGATGGCACTTTTCAATGTCATGCTGGATTTCTATAGCCTATATGTTACTCCGGTGTATAAGGAATAATTGTGCGAAATTTCATCGATGTTGGTTCAGCGGATTCGCTGTCAAAGAGTAACAAACATACATCCATACTCACAAAACTTTCGCATTTATAATATTAAGTAGGATTTTATTGTATTATCACCGGTTCTTAATAAGTGTTTGGTTTGAATGAAATATATCGGCTAAAAGTGGGTCAAAATTGAGTTTAAAGGAGTGGGTTATATATATACAGGTGAAACTAATACATAAAACATGTAATTAGGTACATATTGGCGAAACAAATTTGCGTTTTTTAAAGAATTATAGACACAAAATTATTAGAAACTCACCCCGGGTGCAGTAGCGACAACTTTATACGGAAACAAATACAGATCCAACCCAACTTGTTGGAATATGTTCTTGAAGAGTGAGATCACTTGTAGCGCGAGCATATCCTGACGTACATCGTCACCAACTTTAAAGATGGCCGCTTGCCATGTTTCTGCTGCTATCGACGTGTATCGATCTTTACCTTCCTCCTATTGAAAAATAATTATAATTTAACGACGCGAGTTTCTAGGCGTTGTTTAATGTGGATTAATTTGGTTTAAGTTGGGCAATGTATATAATAGACAAAGCAAAAACCGACATGAGCTTGCAGTTTCTACTTTGCGTATTACAGAATCAACAACATTTTGGACTAGTTGTAGTTTCATTAATCATATTGGTCCTAGACGATTAAGTGCTATTAAGAGCTTGTTTGTTTGATTATTTTAATTTGATTTGAGAAGTACGTAAGTCGTTTGTGGATTTTGGTATAAGATTCTATTATAAAATTCGCCTAGCTATTGCAAAATTTTAAAATAACTATCAAACGGAGGCTGATGCAGAGTTTCATTTTTATAACAGTAGATTTTATGAAAAATCCTCTTTGATAAGTTAGTTTATGTTTTTTTTTATATAAACCCTATTTAAATGGTACAGCTTATAAAAAGTTTGTTTTTAGAGAATGATCTAATTTTTTGACACAAATATTTATTTTCACCTTAGGGATATTTGAATAATAAACTTACAGAAGGTAGTTCTTCCCCGGATGCGATCGCCATAGCTACAGCCTCCATTTCCGAGATACCGTATTTTCTAACCCGGAATCTAGCTAAATATGGCGCTTTAGCAGCACTCTGCATTGGTGTCCCTAAAATTAAGACAAGACCAAACAAAATGTCAAATGCGTTATTGAACAGGGATACCTAGAGAGAGAAAGCAATATCGATATCTTAAAATAAACTTACCGCTTTTATAGTCTATGTCGATAACCATTGAATCCGGATTTGATGGTAAATAACAACCTGGTTGGACCTACGAGTTTAAACAATTATATTAACTTTTAATATACTACTGGGAAAAATCTAATTATATGAAGCTTTTAACTACAAGGCAAATATACACACAAGACACAATTTTTGTATATATCTACAATTGTCGAACTCATTGGCTTACTATGGAAATTGATCAGCATTATTAAACCAAACCGCTTTTCAGGCGTAGTATCATTATTCTGTAACTATCCTGATTCACGGGAAAATCTACTCTTTTACTAAACTATGTCAGGAATTCTATAAGGTTTATCAAGATTGTAAAAAGGAAATGAGTACCTTAACGCCCTTAAGAGCTTCTAAACACGCTCGCTTCCTCTCAGCTCCTTTCGGATAGGGTCTAATTATGCCACTGATATTGGTGATTTGGCTGAAAAAATCGAACTCCCTCTCGTAAAAGGCCTTAGCCGGACCCGAGAGTGTGTCCACGATGTTCTTTGTAAGATTATCTAGTATGTCGAATAGAGCAACTGAAAGAAATATGCATATGAATAAATAATTGTTTACGATATTGATAAAATTAAAAATACATATAACGAATTGAGCTAAAATAGTTACGCAAATTATTAGTTCTAACTAACCTGTTATAAACATGTTGTCACATGATTGGCTACGTATTTTACGACCGGCCGCCTGCCTAACGTCAACTTACCTTAGTCGCCTTTTACGACATCTCGGTAAGGAATAAGGATGGTATATTCTACTCAGGCGGAAACCACACGCCGGATCAACTTACCTTAGTAGCCTCTTGCGACACGTCGGTAAGAAATCAGGGTGGTCTATTTTACTCAGCCGGATACTACACGGCTTAACCTTTACATTTATAAGTTACAGTATAGTTAAGTTACAGTATAGTTGCACACATTATGGATGTGGATGGTTTGATTAGAGATAAACCGAAAAGAAGATGAATGGATTGTGTGAAAAATGATATATGCATATAAAAGGAGTGATGATATGAAGGATGAATGATAAAAGAAAATGGAAAATGAAGGCGTATTGTGCCCATAACTTGCGAGTAGGATAAGCAAAATAATGATGACTAATATCCCGAGTTTTTGTGTTTTGTTAAAAAAAAAAGACTACGGAGGCTGTAAAGCGGTACATACCGTCTTTATTATGCATCTCCTCATCTGTATACATATTGGTGTGCATGTTCCAGATCAACTGATGAGCTACCACTTGAGATTTCTTTGCAAGTGATTTTATTAGTTCTGCTACGTAGCCCATCTGAAAGTTCATTAGTAAACGTACTATAAAGTACAATACACGTGAACGTTTATTAGATTTATCGCTATCATGATTAGTTTAAACGTAAAATTAATGCAAGCAAATAAAAAATGACAGACCAAATTTTATACTGATCACTAGCGGCCTGCCCCTGCTTCGCACAGGTATAAAATATATATCCCATGTCAGTCAGTGTAAAAAAAATGATTAAAATCGATCCAATAGTTTTGATTTATTCATTACTGCCCGTGGCCCGCAAGCGTTAAATGTGGAGAAAAACAATTTCCGTTCCCTATACCAAGAAGTTTTTTCTGGTATCTTTGGAATATCTAAACTCATATAGTACATTTTTACTTATTTACTTTTACATTTTACCTATGTATTTTATTTTTACAATTAATTACAGAATGTCTTTAAACAAACTCTTAAAAGATTCGAAGTGCTATAGGGTGAAGCGCGGCGTCCTCACGGCATTTTAAATCTGTAATATCTCCGAAAATGTTCACTTAAATTACATGCTGTAAACGGCCATATTGATCTATATTAAATCAACAATTTATTTAAGGTACTTAATTGGATAAGCATTAATGCCGTATTGTATAAAAATTGCTTTGAACATAAGGCATTATTTTTCGTAAAAAGTAAATGACAAAAAGTGCTATTGTGGGTTATCCATAAGAGATAGACATATACCATCGCGGACTTTTCTGTAGACCTTTTCAAGGTGTACAAATACGTACATCATTTTGATAAATCTCGTAGGGTTTAGCCTGCGTTTGCAATGTAAGCGGAAAAAAATTTAATTATTTACAGAAACCTCAAAAATTACAGTATTTCTCTACTCCGTATTGAATGTTATTATACGTACAAACCTTCCTCTGGAATCACTCTATCTATTTAAAAAAAACCGCATCAAAATCTGTTGCGTAGTTTTAAAGTTTTATGCTTACATAGGGATATATGGACTTTGTTTTATAATATGTAGTGATAACCAATAGTACACTCAGACTACTTAGCTGTCAGAAGCTAGTTTAATTATAAATTAATGATGAATTATTTAAAACTTATTAAGCCAGTGGTGAATTCACGTCGTTTATTTCCCCTATTTGCTTTGATTCACTGAAATTAAATTAATTAATTTATTAATAGTGGTAAGTTAAACGCCTGAAAATCACTGAAGCCTTGAGCTTGGACTCATTACAGGATCGGGTGGCAGTTTCCTTCATAGGTACGCCCTCCACCGTCTTAAAACTAACTATTGATATATTCTTATGTTACTTACCTATATTATTTTTTTTGGCGCGGTTTTAACCCCGATACCCTATACTCGTGAAACATTTAAGCTTGTAAAAGGTCCTACAGTCTCGCAAGTCGTCTTTCAACTTATAATCCAAAAGGACAAATAACTCATACGTACAGTGTCGTGCCGCAACGCCTGCACAAGTTGCGGTATGTAAAGCAGCACAGCAGAAGATGGATACGAGGTAAGAGTGGCCACAGCTGTTTGAGCTGACAATGGATGCGGCGGGTACTGGCGACTGAAGTAGGATAGAGCTTCCACTGGACTCACGCGAGCCCACGTTACCATATGAACTAACTGTTAAGAAATCTTTTGTTATCAGTGGACTCACTAAATTTAAAGTAACTGCTTACTACAATTCCACAGTTACATAAATCTGTATAAATAGGTACAGTAAAAATTTGTCTCGTGCCTATTTGTATTATTGTTCTCTAGACTAGTGATGGCGAACCAATAACATCAAAATATTTTAGGCACGTTACCGAGAAACAGAATTAAGTAGGTATTTTATAAAGTGCGAACACGGGTTACACTTTGAAATAATCGCAAAGTCAAATCTTTTGATGCAACGCCTATGTCCTCATTCAACATTTGTTTTAATATAAATTGCACATTGATACATAAAGGTGTGTTTATCGTGCTCTAGACCCTTAATTCCCAAAGACATCAGACCTTAGAAATCAAAGGAACACGGGAAATCGATGGGAGTATACGTTGGCGTGCAATAAATGGGGGGTTCACAATTTGTAATATAGTTTTTGACCAGTTATCGGAATAGCATAGTAATATAGCAAGGGGTTCACCAAAACTTTTGATTCTTTTTTGCTGAAAGACTACCGCCATTTGGGATTTTCATTAATTGTGGTGGATAGTAGTACTACTTAAGTTGCAGATACAACAAAAAAAACAAAAATATTCCATAGAATTACAAAATTGTTATAATTATATAAAATAATTTCTTTTTTGTTTTTAGAGCAGTAATAAGCAGGTCCGTCTTCTGTTGCCGTTTTATCCTTGATTTTTTGGGACACCTGTATACCGCCTGTTATTTTTGGGAAACAGGAAAAAACATTGTGAGTATATAACTAAAGCTTTACGTGTTGTGCTAAATAAATTTAATAATTTACCTCGTGTGCATCATTTAGCAGTGTTTCTGTCGTGACTAGATATTTCAATGCCTGCGGTACGTGACACACGGACGTCGGATGAAGGAGGACCTTTCGCTTAATCTCTGCTATTATACCTTCGTTTTTTAACCTGCAAATATAAAAATAATGTATTTGTTATCAGTTTATATTAAAACAAAAGTTTCCCGCCGCATCTGTTTGTCTGTTTGCCATAAATGTAAAAAGTACTTAGCAAAAGATAACAGTGTATATCGATATTCTTCCTCTTTTATAGGTCTATCAAAAATCTCTTTTAGGAATAACATGCCACTGCGTTTCAAAATCAGTCATGAATATGCGTTAAGGTAAAGAATTAATCCCTATTAACTTAAAACTATAGTAACAGCATTAGATTTAGCTTAACATTATGATCATATATGGTAATAAACTCAAGAATCAATATTCCTTGAAGATTGATGGAAAACGTCGTGATAAAATTATGTCGCTATAAAATCTTTGAATATCTATAATTTATCGGCATTAAAGAAACACGGTATGTCTAAGCTCCGATACTTCGCTCTAAAGAAAAGAGCTCAGTAGTAACTTACTGCTACGCTACTTTACTAAGGGCCTATTTCACAAGTTACTGATAAAGTGTCGGATAGATAACCGACAAATAGATTAAGTAGCAGATAAATGTATCTAAAAAGAGACTCTTAAGAAGTGAAAAATTAAAAAAATAATTGCGGGCATTTTGAAATAGGTATTTGCTATCCAGCAGATAAACAAAATAACAGCCACATGATCTACCTGTTAACTTATGAGGGACTTTAAGTGCTGAATAAGCCTATCAGAAACCTGAGAAACGCAAAATTCCAAGATATGTGACAGATATGTTCCGAATAGGCTAACTGACAGTTTATTGATAACTTGTGAAATAGGCCCTTAACATTATAAAGAACAAACATACAGTGAAGTTCTCGGGTTTATGTTTAGCTACCTCTCTGGCAAAAACACAGCCAAAGTTGGGCTAATGTCCCAAGCTAGCTTCGTGTAATCTCGCCAAGTTCTCTCAGTGTTGGGTTTCGAACGCCAAGTTGCTATATTGTCTTCACCCGGGACCGCTTGCTCAGGTCTTCCGTGTGGGTTGTGCCAAGTCACCAGAAATTCGATCTCTACAGCCTGTCAAAAAAATTAGATATATTAGTTCTAAGTAATTTAGTAGAAATTCAGAAAAAAACATCATTTTATACAGTTTTTATTTAAAAAAGGGAATGAATTTTTTTTATGATATTTACACAAGTTAGTGAGATAAATTTAAAAAAAATTAGAACTTTTTTTCAGATTATTACAGGAGTCAATTAGTCCTATCCAACATAAAATAGTTTGGTTCATACTTTTCTGCAATATCGATAATTAACTCATGGTTATGATAACAAATTCTTTTTACCCTTTCAAATACCCTATCGAATTTATATGAATATTGAACATAACAATCGCTAAACCATAACAATCGTCTAAATCACCAAGCTTTTGCTCTAGAATACCCTGATAATGGGCATGAGAAGCATATAGTTTTTATAGAGTAAATAGCAGGTTTAAAAATCTCAACATTTACATACCATCAGTTCCAATATAAGATTTCTTTTTCGCACGTAATCCTTGACAAACGGATCTTGGGACTTAGCGGGTGGTTTGACGCTGCGTATCGACCGTTTCCCCGCTATACTACCAGCTCCACTTGATAACGTTGTTGTTGACATAGGTACCTAATTTTTATGTAATATTGTTAAGGTACTAGGTATTAGATCTTATACTTTGTATTATAAATACATAGTTATATTATATTCAAAAAGTTTATCTGAGCTTAAAACAACTTTTTTTAATATTAAAATTTTTTATCTAATCCAGTGCTATTTATGTTAAAATTAATTCGCAAATCAGAAAAATATGCAATTGCAATATGCAAAAATTATTCATTGCCACTGCGTCGTCTCAAATAATCTTTATTAATTATTTACTTTTTCTTTATTAAGTTTTTAGCCAATTATAAAAACATATTTATTACTAATTTTGAACAAAAGTAATAATGTAATTATTTTACTTTTGTATTATGGATCTCCGCAAAGTAACGCCTAATTCTATAATTTAACTAATTTTCAATAAAAGTGTTAAATAATATCAAAATAAGTATTAACCGTGTTAATCCAGCCCGTAGTCTGTCGATTTCCAATGTCGCTGCTATTAACTGAGGATCGATTATCAGTTGGCGAGTTGGACGTGTATATACTTTGGTTACTGCTTGGGCCCATAAGCTCAAAGTCAGCTGTAACAAATAAACGGTACATACAAACGCTTATTAGGGCAATTTTCAATCAGATTATATATATTTCCGCGACCATTTTCATGTTTAGGTATCCTATAGTGTCACATTGTTAGGAGTTTAAATTCTTAATGTCGTAAAGAACTATGATATTAGGGTACAAATTGTAAAAATTTAGAAAATGTTAGATGGTAAAAAGTTAGGAGTTTGACAAGTTTTGGCCCTATTCTATTATTTGTTCATATTATCGAAACCATTTTAATATATTAATTACTATTCATCAAAAGTACGCTATAAAGCGTGCTTTACACAACTAAATATACTTCGTGTAATTTAAAAATTTTGATAACCTCCTACTTTCCTTTATTTACTCGATTTACTCAGCCCTAATAAAACATATAATTTCAAGATTCATTTTCTATTGAATACTCTACTACGTTCCTTCGTAATGTTATCTTACAGCTTATTAGTTATTTTTATGCAATATATATTTAAATTTAAATTAAGTTAGAAACGTCTGTGATTCATATTTATGCCTGTAATAGACTTACATACTGATTGTTGAACAAACTTGTATGTAAGTTGTTGGCGTAATAAAGAAATAAATAAATAAATACTCACCACCTATATCACTACTCTTCAAATACTTCTTATCCGAATGCATCAGTTGCCAGAATTTGATTAACGAGATGATATCCTCCCTTAGAGTACCAGAGGTTTTTGCGGGACACTGTGGCCCCCTGCAGAAATAGTCCAGACACACGCTGTAGACCCGTTCACGGAGGATGTTGCGAGCGAGAGATCGCGGTAAAATATCTCCTTGTAGAAGGGATAGACCACAGGACAAAAGTCTGCATGAGAAAATGGTAATTTACTATTTTACTCATTAATTTTTTGGTTCCATTAGTTGTATTTCGAATCAAAGTTGCCGCTTTGCAATACAGCGTCTCTATGCCCTAAAGTCCTAATGTCGCTTTCCAATAGAAATTTAGAGCTCAAATAGGTTGATGTTAGAATGATCGGCTTATGGCTGGATACACTCAAAAGTCATACTGAGGCCTCAATGTTGGTAAATCGAGGGATTCTAAAGGATTGCAGTGATTAAACATCCTTTAAAGTAAGTCGCCAGTAAGTCGATCACTTATTATAAATATGTTATATAAATCATAAGTCCCCAATGCTATTATGTAACAAATATAGCACATAGCTAACTGACCGAAGTATGAAACTAACTATGGATCGAACAATCGGGCTAGACTGATATTAACGAGTTGAGCAAAACCGGTTTAAAACCTAAATAACAGTACTATACATTTCATTTTTTGTTGATGATTTTTTGATGATTTTTGTTTTATAAATTGTGACTATGATGAAAAACCCTTATCGCATCAAGAATGGTGGATCAAAGTTATACATTAAACTAGCTGTGCCAGCAGCTAGTGTGTCACAATTTTATTCCCGAATTTTTGAGAATGAAAGTAGTTATCATGAGTTAATTATAAGAGATTTTTTAATAACTTTCATCATTTACTTAGCGCACGCAAGGAAAGCTTTAAATTTTGCCGTTTTCGCAATATTTTTTATTGCTGCTCCTCTCCAATTCATCTTAACGTATTGTTATATAGTCTATAGCCTTCCTCGATAAATGGACTATCTTACACTTAAAAAAAAATTCGAATCGGTCTAATAGTTCCTGAGATTAGCGCGTTCAAACAATAAAACAAACTCTTCAGCTTTATATATTAGTATAAATATATACACTTACTTAAATCTTACTCCCGCAGCTTCGACGTGTCTGTTTATATGATCACGAACATCACCCACTGTTATTGGAAGGGACCTGAACATAAAATATTAAAGCTTCTAAATGAATACTGTTATTATATATTAAGTATAAATCTATACAAGATATCATGTAAATAACAATGATCTTATAAGAAACAATATTTTAAAATCTAAACATAAAATGGTAGAATAACTTACCTATGCAATAAACTAGCTAACATTTCGACCTTTTCCAGGCTATTATATTTTGCGGTCTCAGCAACTTCGCATAAATATCGAATCCATACTGCATGGGGAGCCACGAAAGGTGGTCGAGGTTCTAGTTTGGCACCTAAAACAATGGGCTAGATATGACTAGAACTATACTTCCGAACATATTTGAATATGAGTGAATTTGAATTTGAATTGAATAAGTCCAGTATTGGCGGGATGTAAGACCGAAGTGCTTACAAATTTGTTTAGCTAATATGCAACTTAGCCTACACATTGTTTACAGTTATAAAGCTTAGGTTAAATTATTTGTTTCAAAATTTACAAGCAATCCGTTACAAACGCAATCCTTAGTAATATTATGAATGCGAAATCTATCTTTCGCTTTCATGCCCAATCCACTGGATGAATGAAATTGGACTATTATTATTATTATGGTTATTGATGAAATTTGGTACAATTAAAATACAGAGACAAATACAGAGCTAACGTAATATACCAAAAATTCCCTTTTAGCAAAATTTTCTTTTTGGATTTGGTTTTAGGTTTATTTTAAAACTAAATTCGTCGCAAACTTAGTCACGTGTATTGGTTATAAACAAATTCACAAGTACCTTCGTAAGCAGCCAAAGGGCTGATCTCGTCAGTTTGTTTAGAGAACAGTCCCATTTTCCTGTCCACAGTGCATTGCCAGGCCATAAATATTTCCTGTAATAGTCTCAATTCTAAATCCGGACGCGCCGTACTCAGCCATTGCCAGCATTCCACTGCAGTTGTTACCGCGTCCTCCGTGAATATATCTACTTGGGACCACGCTGAAAAATAAGTCATATATAGAAAATTAGATAACAATTTAGAATTAGATAATATAATAGAACTAAAACTTTACTTAATTATTCCATATTCATCATGTATTGTGCCAAATATTAATAGTTATTTGATAGATCTACGACATAAAGTTTTGTTTGACACAATAATTCCCAGTCTTGTATTAATATTTAAAGATCTGCGTTGCATTTAAAAGGGAAACATAACGATCGAACGTTTATTCTTTCAATATGCTATAATTTCATATTTTTTATAGTGTTCGTATATTCTATAAATATTTATTTATAAGGTATTTGGTAACGTTTATTAATGGTATACGCAACGTTTGTTCGCGTCAACTTTAGTATTAAAACACACCTAATTATGCACTATATTTTTCCCGGATTTTTATGTAATGTTCCGATAAAGCTTTAATTGTAACGAATTTTGTCAATATTCAACGGATTAATATACACAACAACAGACCGAAAGATTTTCATGGACGCAATGAATGAATAAAGTTAATTGTCCAACAAACTTTTATACTTCATTTTACCTATACTGTGAAGAACAGCGCGTGCCGTAGGCGAAGTTCCGCTCGAAGTTGACCTTGCGTGTACTAAAAGCGCTGTACAGCGCCATAAAGCGGCTCGATGCGCAGTTTCACTGCCACTCGTACAAGCGTCTCTAAGCGCTGTATGCAGACGTAAACCAACCCGCCATATCGCTGCTTCTCCACCGCCTTCCGCATTAACTGCACCTGCTACCTGATTTTCATAAATTACTCAATATGCCGTTCTCTCTACCATACTTTTATAAATTTTCCTAATGGCAATAAGTCGTTTAGAGAAGCAGATGTTCTATTCCATTACACGGTGTTTATATGATTTTGTTGGTTTAGGAAAGATTGGGCACTTTTTTGCCCATCGTTTCTTGTGAACGATTTAAGAACGAGGCCTAGACATTTTTGTTTGAAAAGTGTGTGCATTCTGACATATTCTTTCTTATACATCAGACCAACCTCTTCAACTATCTTTTAGCATGTGTTTATACTTTCACCATAACCTAAATATGAATGCTTTCATATTTGAACGTGCTTGAGATAAGACTACAGATTCATTGTATCTGCTTCGAACGAAGCAAAAACCAATAAAAATAAAATAGGTTAATAGAAACAAATCCATTTTTTTTAACTTACTTCTCCAGCATATCGGCTCCTCTGAGAGACGATAGCCAATAGAGCTGCAGAATCCTGAGTGACACATGGGGGACGCTTGTCAAGAGCTGAACGTGGCAATGGTGCTGACATACGATTTAAGCCCGCTGCACCTAGCAGGGCACCTGTCGCAAGGGCTAAGCCACAGTGATGCCACAAAGTAGAATTTGGGACCTGGTAATTAATATATTAAACGTAGGATTAAATATTGTAATCAGTTTAAAAACGAAAGAATGTATATGTAAAATGATGAATGTTTTTGAAAGAAAGCGTGTACGAGTGAGAGAAGTAGCGTGAAAGCGAGAATTATGAATGCAGGATGGCGCGCTTTTGGCTGTCGCTCCTATAAAAGGAAGGAAGCTAAAGCTTTACTAAAAATATTAACGAAGTTATATATTTTCATCATATGCCAATCCCGGATTAATAAACTCTTAAATCATAAGTAACTAATTGAGAAATTACAGTTTAAGATATAAATTAATGATATATAGACTGAAATTTTAGTTCAAGAATTTGCCTTTAATAAAAATTAAAAAAAGTAATTTGTGAATTTAATTGAAAATAGTTCATTTGTCATCGTAATTAATGTATTTTCTATTACGCTGTAAGATTAATTTAAATTTAAGAAATACTGAGAATAATAATTACAATTATTAATAATAGTAGGTGTCACTTTGCAAATTCTTCAGGACAAAGACAATAATAGAATTATTTAGCTATCCGAAAAATAATTCTAATATTACTTTTGAATAATTAAATCATAAAACGACAGGACATGATCAAAGAATGAGGTTAGGTAGTCTGGAATATTTTACCTGATTGAGATATTCCTGTAAATGTGATCGAGTGGACTGCGGGGCCCATTTCATAGCTTCTTGCACTATGCCGTGACAACGGTCTGCGAAATCTTTCACTATACTCTACAAAGTTGAAAAATCGGGATTTTTTAAAAAAGCACATCTATTTGGATACTAAATATTATTAACAAGCATGTAAAACTAAAGTTTTTAATTTGTTTATACTGGTATCGTTTAAAACTATTCGTTTCGTTTATTGTCGATTCTCAATATGTTTTAATGAGGATGGATAAACAATAAAACCATATATCGCATATACTTTGACCCATCAAGCCTAGATATTGCACCAATCTATTGAATTGGCGTCAACTATTGATCCTTGGGTTTTAATTATTAATTCAGACAGATACAGATAATTTTATTTAATCTTATCCATTACAGAATCTATCATTATTAAATTATATTTATATTTGATTGATTTTGTTTACCTCTCGTCCTTCTAAAGTATCCTGTAGTTGCAAAGTAAAATCTGTACCCGGTACTTTCAATAGCGGCGTCTCCTGATTTGCGTCTAGTTCCAGACTAAAACTCAATACTTGTAGAATGTCTAACATAGACCATAACACCTGAAACAAGCGAATCGTACGTGGAGTCTATATACAGACTTAATTTTTAAAAGCAATTTTTTGCCTTGACAATTTTTTTAATGTCATTTGCCGACTATAATGGCTTAAAAGCCAAAAGAGGCACTTTTGAAGACTAATTTCTAAAAAAGGTGGATAAATATGCATTTATTAATTGTTAATTATCGAGCACGTAATTATTTAAAAAAAACAATAAAATGCTATGCTTGACAATCTTTTAAGATATTTCCATATAAAAATCTTGGTGATTATTATAACAAATTATTGTACAAAAAACCTATATAAAATAAAAAAATAAAGGTCAAAAATATGGATCCACACAAAACACAAGATCGCAGCAAAGGTAAACCTACTGTGATGTAATAGACATGCTTAAAGCGCTAACTATTTAACAACCATAACTATTCATTATAGCAGAACTAGCGGCCTGCCCCTGCTTCGCACGGGTATAAAATATATATCCCATGTCAGTCAGTGTAAAAAAAATGATTAAAATCGATAGAGTAGTTTACTTATTTACTTTTACATTTTCCCTATTTTTACAATTAATTACAGAATGTCTTTAAACAAACTCTTGAAAGAGGGACAAAGCTGCTAAAGTCGAAGTGTTATAGGGCGAAGCGCGGCGTCCTCACGGCATTTTAAATCTGTAATATCTCCGAAAATGTTCACTTAAATTACATGCTGTAAACGGCCATATTGATCTATATTAAATCAACTATTTATTTAAGGTACTTAATTGAATAAGGATTAATGCTGTATTGTATAAAAATTGCTTCAAATATATGGCATTATTTTTCGTAAAAAGTAAATGACAAAAAATGCTATAGTGGGTTATCCATAAGAGATAGACATATACCATCGCGGACTTTTCTGTAGACCTTTTCAAGATGTACAAATACTTAGTACATTATTTTGATAAATCTCGTAGGGTTTAGCCTGCGTTTGCAATGTAAGCGGAAAAAATGTAATTATTTACAGAAACCTCAAAAATTACAGTATTTCTCTCTATCAAAATCTGTTGCGTAGTTTTAAAGTTTTATGCGTACATAGGGATATAGGGACTTTGTTTTATAATATGTAGTGATTTAGCAATCTATTTAATATTTGATAACTTAAGTAACAGGTTTTTTGTGTAAAAAAGTTTCTTACGCGGCAATTCCATAAAAGATGCGGAAACCTATCAACCAGGCCTGCCAACCATTTGTCAGCTACTCTCCTTATCTGTTTGTGAATATGGTTGAAATTCACTAGCAGGAATTGCGCGTGACCTTCCAACTCTCTCTCTCGACATTCGTCCTTGAGTTTCTCGGACATTACGTCAAGGAACTTTTGGAAGACCTTATCACCAACACTGTGAAGAAGTTAATGAATTATTTATATAGAATTATTTTATCATTTAATATAGAAAATATAAAATTCAATTGTTTAAAAAAAAATAGAAGTTTTTCTCCTAAAACTTTTGTATACAAATAATGCATAAGCGAGGCAATAAATATATATAACTCATCATCCTCCGGCCCTTATCCCACTCTAAGTGGGGTTGGCACAACATGTTATCACATGATTTGGCTACGTGTTTTACGACCGGCCGCCTGCCTGACGTCAATTTACCTTAGCCGTATTTTACGACACCTTGGTAAGAAATGAGGATGGTCTATTTTACTTAGCCATACCACACGGCCGCCAATGATATATATAACTAGGAAATAATAATCATATTACGTTCAATTACTAACTATTCAAATTGTTTTTTCAAACGCACGAATACATTATTGAACGTTTATTTGTAAACCTTACACTGTCAAATATAAATAGACTGTTTAAGAGTTTGTAAATCATAGGATTTGATATGTTTGAAATAAATACTGCCAAATTTTTTTATTTCATTCGTCTAAAAGTATTTAGGGCCAACATATAATATATATAGACTGTATTGACTTACCTGGCAACACATTGCCACATACCACTCTTATCTTTCTGCAGCGCTGTATCACTCAAATACTCTATTATGTGCTGCAAACTCGGTTCAGGTGAATTGCATACTCTGTTCATAAAATGACAAGATAATACAAATTAAATATGGAATAACCACGTAACAATTTAACTTATGCAGGCAACGTCATAAGATAAATTATTACGTTTGGCAATTTTCTTGATCGCCTTTGTTAGCTGCGTGTAAAATCCAAAACCTTGAAATTAGGCCATAGATGTTACGTTTAAGATTTCAACGATAATGCCTCTTATAAAAATAATTACATATAAAATTGGTAACCAGGGAATTAGAACAAATTTCTTGTTTCAAAATAAACCATGTGTAAAACAAATAAAATCCTGTATTATATGTTATGTCTTGGCCGAATTATATCATTATATGCTATCGTCCCATGGTCATTTCCAAATGGTGTAAACTTATTTTAGCTTAATTAGCTGCAATTGTTGTTTCATATCCCTAATCCTTTAGAAATAAGGGACAAATATTCAAACTTTTTTGTGTGTTGATTATTGTTTAAATTTATTATGGAAGCGAAATCTATAATCTTGGAGAATTATACAGTATTATTACGAATTGTAATTTAAAATAACACCTCAAAGCTGTTAACAGTAATTTTCTTACCTCAAAGTCTCCAACCAATAAACACTCAACAAGTACATACACGGTGCAAAAGTTAATTTATTAACGATTACAGTGACATCGGGCTGATGGTCCAATAAATTCAATATCTGTGTTTTTAATTCCTGTAGTTCGTTTATTGATACTGAATCGTTTCTAACCGCTGAAGTGTATTGTAATTCTCTCATTTCTGAACGTAATGACGTTTGGGATACTAGGAAAGGCGATTTTACGGCTATTTCCTTTACACCCGCGTACCATTCTTGGGGCCATAATCCTGGGAAAATGAAATCTATATTATACGTTCGGAAAGATAGTAATTGATTTCTGATTGAGATTAGATTGTTAGCGAAAACGGGAAAATTGCAACCAAATCCACATCGTCAAGTAAAAGTTTATAAACAATATTTTCCATAGACCTTGTCTCTACAAATAGCAACAATTGGTAAAAACTAGAAATTTTACGATATTCAAGAATTCAAAATAATTGATTATTTTGTATGGATTTCATCGGAATATTAAATTATTTGATCTATGGCAAAAGTCTTATATTAATGTGGATATTTATATACTTATTGAAAATTAAAAAGGAAAAGATAGGTACTTAGGTCAGGGTTTTTTAACTGTTTTTAGACAGCGTTTAGATAAGAAATACACGACTTTATATTTAAGCTTTCAATTCACACAAAAATAAAACTATCTAACCAGCAAATCCAAAATTTTCTGTACATTTTAATTTATTCACAAAAAACAGCGCAATTTAAAATGAAACATTGCAGCATCATCATATTAACTTCACAAAAACTCGCTTAAAAAAGCAAAACCAATTTGTATCAGTCCTACATAAACGATAATCTAACAACGCATTCTAAAATTGACAAAACCGAAAACATCGATAGAAAATTAAAAAGATACTACACACTCAGAACAAAATGTAAAATCGCTGTACATATATGCGATATGAATTTGAAATAATGAAATACACAGTGTTTAGTTATAGATAGTCCGAATAAGATAGTAATATGTTTCAAAAATCAATGTAGGCATTATAGTAAATATTGTTAGTCAAACAAATATTAAACCCATTTCTTAGAAAAATTTAAATGTTTAATTAATAAATGCTTGAAAAAACTTCGATATTTTATTTACTAATTTACTTATTACTAATTTATCTATGGATATATAAAAAGATGGAAACAAAAAATTATATTCTGGCTAAATGTACTATAGTAAATATTATTAGTCAAACAAATGTCACTCGATTCTTTAGAAAAATTGAAATGTAGAGAAATAATTAATCTTTGGAAAAACATTGATATTTTATTTACTAATTTACTCATTATATAAAAAACCAGGTACAGGAATATCTAATTTAAATACAAATATAAATGACCGTTAAAGACTATTATTGCATTAGTTATAGATAATGCAATTGTCTAAAAATCATGTATATGTCATTATATCAAACATCGTTACTAATAGTAAGTAGTTAGTAATCAGAAAACCAAACGACATACATCTAAGAACTTTCTATAAGCATCTTTACTCACGCTTTCGCATTGCTACAGGCGTGGCCATAGAAGAAGAGACAATAAGATGTTTTAAATACTATATTAATAGCACAGTTTTGGGGGTCATCAATAAATTGCGTATAAGTCAAATCAAACTAAATATTTCTAACTGTATATTTGATGTGATGATACTGGCTAAGATTTGCTGACACTGTGTAAACAGAAGTTTGTTGATAACCTCCGAAATAACGGATATAAACTCAAAATCATTCAATTTTTATTCATATTAATAACATTATCTTCAATGTTGTGATTTTAATCTCCGACAGACCAAAAATTATTGAATATATAGAAGAACACATTGGATCAAACTTAAATTACATTGAGATGTTTTTATTTACAGCGCTCCGCTAAACCATCAATTTACTAACTGCTTAAGTAAAAGAATATTGGGAAAAAATACATTTTGATTACTTTTCAGATATCGAGTAGATAAGACTAAAAATTTGAAATGTATGTCTTATTTCATATTAACATATTTTTGTCACGTAATTTATAGACGACCCCTTATAAATGTAAAGTATTTAGGAAATAGAGATAGTGCTAAATTGAATTGTAAATTGAATTAGATTCAATATTCGAGCAAGTTTAAATTGTGGGTACATAGAAATACGAAGATTGTGGCTAAAAAAGCATGGTAGATAATATACCTGATTCAGCCGCTGTGAATCCCATCACGACGCAATATAACCAAAAGTCTTTGAATAGTTTGTGAAGTCGCGGTTTAGGATTTTTTATTGGAGGTAACCTTTTCACTAATACCTGTAAAGTAGAACTTAGTATAAATAGGTTAGAAAGGTAGAGGTGAATTATTGAAACCAATTAAACAAAAACAGAGCCCAGAGAATAAATTGGACTGCTAAAGGGATAAATATACAGAATTGTGTATTTAATGTAACTTGTGTAACATTTAACTGTAAAAAGCTATTAAACAGATATCTGACTTTAAACAGGTTATTGTCAGGTAAATAAGCAGAGGAACTTAAAGACAATACTAAAGTAATTGTTATAAATTGTAATTTCTTCAAGAGCTTAATATGATTTACAGAATTAGGCGTTATTTTCTTGGCCAAAAGAGTTTTAAATATGAATGTGGATGGATGTATGACTAGGGGGAGCCCGAAAAAAAAGATGGGTAGATTGTGTAAAAAGTGATATACATGTTAAAAGAGTGGCACCAGAGTTGACGAATGATAGAGGAGAATGGAAGAAGAAGAGATATTGTGCCGACCCCACTTAGAGTGGGATAAGGGTAAGAGAATGATGAGGCGTTATTTTGTTGATTTCTATATTACAAAAATTATGAATTATTTTGCTATAGTCAGAATAAAAATAAAAAATAATATATTAGAGAAGTGTTGTCCCAACATGGGGCAATTTAAGTGTTTAAGGGAAAACTTCAAAAATTTACTGGCCACGAGTTTAACTCTCGCTCTTGATCATTTAAATGCAATGTTAAATTACGGCGTCAAATTTAACGAAAAATGCAAATCTCAATTCCTAATACCTATCATTTAAGTGAATACCTTATTTTTTATATTATGTATGTTACATAGAGGGGCAAAAGAATTATTTCGGACAATGCATCCATAGTGTTAGTAAGAAAATTACTTAACCAAGGTTAGTACTTAAAATATATATTAACAAAATTTGTCAAGATGGATTTCATTCCATTAAGAATCATCATCTATTTTTAAGATGGGGTATAGGACAACAATGGTTGGGAATGGTTGGGACAAAAAACTCACCGCAATAACAGGTATCAGTACACCCAAATTTCCGGCGCTTCCCGAAGCCTTCAGTACTGGAGCAGGTGACCTATCGGTGGCACGTTCCCCTCCCAGACCGAGTTGGACAAACAGTTCTAGCAAACGTGTTAGCAGATCCAGTCGGGCGACCGTTCCGCGAACGTTAGCAGCTATATTCGCGAGCGCGTTGAGGACTGCACCGGATACGTGCCTGACATTTAAGATTTATATAAAAAAAATATAAAAAAGTAAAGTAGCGGCCTGTTACTCTCCCACTGCTGGGAATAGGCCGTTTCTCCGTTTCTGGAGGGAAGGTTTGGGGCTAAGGCCTACCACGCTGCTCCAGTGCGGAATGGTAGGTTACACATATCTCCAGAATTCTCTAGAGATATGAAGGTTTCCATCACCGAAAAGCGTGTGATAAATTGCAATTATCAATTAGACACATAAGTTATAACAGAAAAACTCATTGGTTTCTGCCCGAGTTTGAACCCGTGACCTCCTCGAAAGAGTCGCACGGTGTTACCGCTGGGCTACCACAGCTTAACATTAATATTAAAAAATAAATATTAAATACTAATATTTTATAAGCTGTGATATGTGTATTTTAAAAACGGTCAAGTTACCATAGTCGCCTTTTACGACACCTCGGTAAGAAATGAGGGTGGTCTATTCTACACAGCCGAATACCACACGGTGGATCGACTTACCTTAGTCGCCTATTACGGCAACGACGTACTCGGTAAGAAATGAGAGTGGTCTATTCTATTTAGCCGGTTACCACACGTCAACTTACCTTAGTCGCCTTTTACGACACCACGATAAGAAATGTGGGTGTTTTATTCAACTCATTCGGATAGCACACGGCACTGAAAGAAAAAAATATAATGTGTAAACAAACTTACCTATACTGCTTCCTATCATCAGTATGTTGGTAAGCGGCGCTGGCGGCCTCGACGGTGATGACGGTGAACATGCGCATGATTTCATCATGAGCTGGACCCTCAGGACTTGCTAACGCCATGCATCCAAGTTGATCGACGATAAGGGTGTCTAAAGAGGACGGGGCACGGCATAGCCTTAAATAGGAAATACCTCTTTAGTGATTACAATCATTGGGCGCATTGCATAAATTCAAATTCAAAATATTCTTTATTCAAGTGGACTGTTTACAGTACTTTTGAATCGTCAAATGTTTTAAAGAAGCTACCACTGATTCTAAGACTGATCACTGATGAGAACCAGCAAGAAATTTGTCGGCTAATATTTTAAACACCAATATACATTGAGGCAGTGGCTAACACTGATTTTCAATCGCCAATCTAAACAAAAATAATTAAGTCACAAACGCCAGTCAAAAGTGATCGCTACATAATGAAATGGTACATTTAATTTATCACGTTAGATGTTTACGTCATGTACACGTGTGAACATAAATTTAAACATCATGTTTAAATTAATTACGTTAAATGTTTCCATAATGTACACTTGTATTGTGTTAGTGTGGTATCCGACTGATTAGAATAGACCACCCTCATATGTTGCCGAGGCGTCGTAAAAGGCGACCAAGGTAACTTGACCCATCGTTAATGTGCGCGCCGCGCACACACGCACAAACAAATTACATTTATTTTTCTTTACGGTTACATACATACATTACTTAAGATATGAAAGAGCGGTACATTCCAACTTGACTTACTTACTAGGTTTCAACGTTTATGTAGCCACAAAAAAGTTGAAAAATAAATGAATTTATTTTTTTCCTCAATTTTGAATTGGTCGCTTTGATACTAACTACCATCAGACTAGTATTAAATTGATCAATTCTTACCTCTGTTGAAAAAACTGTAGTATAGTATCAGTAGTTTTTGGCGTATCTTTTAAAGCTACTGCAACATGTCCCAACATGATCACTATGTTTGTGCTGATTAAGGACGACTCACTGAAACAATTATAACAAAAAATTATGTATAAATAGACAGTTAAAAAAAAGATTAAATAATTTTAAACAAAATAGTAAAATAAGTAACTCTAATGTAATAATTTTCTTACAATAATATAACTTATCGAATCGTCGCATAATAACATCGCTAATTAGGGATTACGCAATAGAATCTCAAAATGGCTTTATCTGTTAAGAAAGAACTATATAATCCTTGAATAATTACGTGGTTTACTCAATTTTTTTAATAGGGAAGTAAGTTAACATTACAAATACTATATGACTACTAAGATATTTGCTTGGGTGATGCGTCGTTTTGCGATATTATCGTGGAGTCTATCTCCTGATGATGCTTCGGTTACGGAGTGAAGCGATTGTTGAGTTTGTGATAATGGATGTGTGTAGTGTTTGTGTATTGTGGTGGTTGTGGAGGTTAGGAGAACATGCGTACTAAAGATGTTTCTATTTGTTTTATTGCAGATAACAGCAAAATAGTATTATTAACTAGATGTGACAACGGCTTCGCCCGCATGGATATCAGTGTGTCAAAATAATTTAATTGAGATTTTGTATATAAAAGTAGTTATTATGAATTAACTATAAGAAATAGAGATAAGCTATCGCAGACTTTCTTGTAGTGTTTTTTTAGATCTACAATTCTCTAGTATATTACTTTAGTGTAACTCTGTTGTTTTGCGCGGCACATGCGACTAAAGGTCCCAATAGGCGAGTTTGTTTGCAACCAAGCGATCTCTTCCAACACAATTTACATTCATCCTTCCGGAAGAATTGCACTATCTTTTAGTGTAAACCGTACAAAAATCAGTTCAGTAGATTTTGAGAAAATCGATCACATGCAGACAGACAGCTTTTGTTACTTTGTTTTACAATAAGAATAGATATAGATTTGGGGAAGGAAGTGTAAGGTATTGCTTACCTATCGCTTGTCTCAGCGGTGAAAAGCCTGTTGCTAACGGATCCTACCAAAGCAGGCACACAAAATGGATCCACAGTCAGCGCAGCCTCCAGAGCAACGCAAAGATTTTCAATAGCCGCATCTCGAAGTTTCTCGAATGGTGTCGATTTTAAAGGCGCCCCAGTTTCTGTTAGTCCTTGATGCTCTTTACCTTGAACTAGACATTGTGCCTATTTAAAAATCAATTTAACTATATGAAGGTATATTCATAGAACCATTTTTATATATTTTAGATGGTTCGAATTTAATCCATCACGATAAATAAGATTTACAGAATTTCTTTCAGATTTATCGATACATTGTCTTATAATTTACTAACTGTACTTGAAGCTATAATAATCTACAATATATCGGTCCAATAAACTCAACTCAGACCTAATTTAGCTTAGCTAGATCTATATTAATGTACGATATATTGAAGTAGTAAAATAATTAATAAATTAGAATAATGTTTTACAAGAAAGCTGGAGCCTCTACAAGAACAAATGAAAATAAAGGTAATTCGTCCAAAAACACAGCACAAGTCTCAAGATTTTGGAAGAGCACCCTTGTAATGAAAGAGAATTAATTTACATTTCCTACAAAAGTGGACTGGCGATATCAAAAGCGCTATAGAGACTTCTTAGACCTTTGTATATATTTATTTGGTGTGTATCACAATAAACTGCAAGATACCAACCAGCCATCCATACACAATCCATACCACATCATTCTTAGCAGAATAAGATCATAATAAGTAGTCAAGTTTTTTTTAAAGGGATGAAGAATGGCAATGATGGGAAGAAGGGAAAAAATATTCATCTGATTTATTGACTTACGCGTTGCTTTCATATGTTCCTTCCCAGTTTTTTCTAGTTCCAATTTGTGTAATTTAAAGAGAACAGGCGATGGGGTCACTAAGAAATCCCGTAAACAATATATCGATGTATTTGCTATCGTTGGAAACTTTGTAGCTAGTTTTCCGAGGCCCTGAAATTTTTTCCATGTCTCATATTTGTCTTTAAAGGTCCCAGAATTTTTTTAGTTTAAGCATCTCATCATAATATACTTTTATTATTTTAGGCAAAACTATTTTTGATTAGTGCTACTCTTGGTCGTTTCAATTTCTAAACGTTCCTTAACTTATTTCAAGATCAAACATATTTTTAAACAAAATTTCCCTAAATCATGACTATACATGAAATAGACCTGACGAAAAAAACTGGCCTCACTACAGACACATTAATCTAACGCATTAGACTGTTTGTGAATATTGGTATAACAAATAGTTTACAGACATAGAAACAGGTAATAAACAACATCTACATTTGGGATCTCTGTTTAAATATTTCCCACATTGGATAATATAGACTTTTATTGAATATACTTACTTCCAAACTAACCATCAGCAACGGCATATGTGCCAACAACAGTTTATGATTGTGATTTGAGTTAATCTTCTCAGTTAATCGTCCGCAAAGCGAATCAGCACCTGTCACATTAAAGCTTATTTAATAAGTTAAGGTATAATAGATATAATAAGATAAGTTTTAAGAAGATTTAGGTTTAAGATAAGTAATTTAGTAAGTTAAGTACATACTTGGATAAAAATGTAATACAGCCTGCTAAACTTGAATACAAATTCTTTATGGCCAATCACAAAAATTTTGGATAAAGTACTATCCGTTATTATAAGTGATTCAATAAAAACATCCAAATCTGCTCAAAGAATTCTAGAAAAGTTTGCCCTAGATACTTATTGTCTTACTCTGGACATTTTTACGTTTGTTTCGTTATATTCCAAAAATAAATATAAGCTCTTAATATGTTTATAATCATTTAGAATTACAAATATACTTGAGTAATTATTATGAAAACGTAGTTTGAGATGAATTAATGCATTGATCGTTAGTATAAACCATTTTAAGTACCTGGGAATAAGTTATTACAGTTAGATATGGATCATATATAGACGAATATGTGTGAACAATGACAAATTAGACTCTGAAATTCAAATAAACACGAAATCACTTCTCAAATTTGAGATTGGTTAGTATTTTTTACTACCACCTATAATGTCAACAAAATAAACACACTAAAATATCAACATTGGGTAAATAGTAGTTTAAATAATCAGTTTTATCAGATGTTAGTAACAAGGTGCACCCTCAAACCTTACGTAAATACCTATTAATATAGTTAAAGCGTTTAATAGAGCTGGCACGTCATATTCGTCATCAACTGGAAAATCATTATAAACACAACTCAGTATAAACAAAATAATAAGTAGGTAAGGAATAATTTACGACAATTTATTCGTTGTTGTATAAGTTGTATTAAGTATTTCTTGAATTTAGCTTTGTAAATGTTTTTAAATACAAGGCAAAATTTAAGACGACATGACGGAGGAAAACATCCTGGCAAAAAAACCTACGACAGTGGCATAATAAAAGCATTCCATTTTTACACAAGAGTTACGGCATCAAAATTTCAGGTTCCCTTAATGATGGAAGAATTTCGTAAAAAGATGGCACCCTAGCAAGAATACGAAGTATAACTTTGTAGTTGTTTTGTTATTTATTAGTATCTAACTTCTCATTAGTTAATTGATAAACTAATTGAAAATGTAGAAATGCGCTAAGTTTCATAAAGAGATAACAAAAGACTAATCATTAAATTGCAGATAGAGAGACTAAACTTAATACGGTTTATTATAACACTACAAAGAAATTACAGCTTTAAGTGTATAAAAAATTGATTTATTAATAATACAACAACAAGAAGTTTATGAATATCTTATATATAAAATTCTAGTGTCCCAATGTTAGTTACCATAATCCTTCGAAACGGCTTGACCGATTTTTATTAAATTTTTTATGCATATTCAGTAGGTCGGTGAATCGGCTTCTATTTATTTTTCATACCTCTAAGTGATATGGGGTTGTCCACCACTAAATTTTTTTTTTTTTTTTTGGACAAATAATGTTCTAAATTAGAACACTAGATTTTAATGTACACAAAAAATTCCCTAGAAATAATTTATATGGCAAAATATTTGCCCGGTCAGCTAGTAATGTTTATAAAAAGTTAATTGGTTGTTAATTGTTACTAGAATTATTAGAATATGCTAATCTACACTAATATATAAAGCTGAAGAGTTTGTTTGTTTGTTGGATTGTTTGAACGCGCTAATCTCAGGAACTACTGGACCGATTTGAAAAATTCTTTGAGTGTATAGTCCATTTATCGAGGTAGGCTATAGACTATAACACGGTAAGATGGATAGGAGAGGAGCAACAATAAAAAATATTTTGAAAACGGTAAAAATAAACGCTATTACATACAAAATTGTTCACCTCTAAAAGTTTTAAATAAAAGTCCGCGTCACCATAAGTCTAGTTTTTAAGGTTAACCCACTTTAATCATTTTTAATGGTTATCAAAATACGTCCCAATACGGTTTTAATCTTTACACGCGGGCGGAGCCACTGGCAATTGCTAGTAATTAATAAACTAAAATGTGTAAAATGAAAATTTTTAAAATGAAATCTTATATCACCTACCTGTTTCATCGCCAACAGCCCACACAAGCAGATCGACACAGGCAGAATTTGCCATAACGTTTACTTTAAACTTATTAACAATGGCGAAGTTACTTTCTCTATCTTCTTTTTCTGACGCATCATGATGTCGGCTCTGTAGTTCTGTTTGTCCACTCAAGAACAGGCATTTGACGAATTCCTACCAATATTATAGAAATATTTAACATTATAATGAATAAAAAAATTAAAATTGAAAAAATTAAAAATAGTTAAGGTGGCTCGAACCTAGGTATTTTCACCTCTTTAGACCGCCCGTTGTTCCTCAAATGAGCTAATGACTTGACATTTGATAGCGAAAAATATCTTTTGTCTTTAACATAAATTTTAGCATTTTCCCGAAAACAGGGATAAAACGAGATTTTTTTTTAAATAAAACCTAGCTAGATCAATTTTTCTTCCCCTTAAACCCCCTACATACTGAATATCAGGAAAATCGTTGGAGCCGTTTCCGAGATTCCATTCCGAGATATATACATACATATAAAATTGACTCATTTAAATATTAAAGATACAGTACATCTACATATTATATACATACAAAAGAACAAGTAGATATGTTTCTTATAAATACCGAAACGGCTAGACCGATTTTCATGAAATTTGCAGACAATCTAGATAAACCCAGCGATTGTAACAGGAGTATTTCCTTTAAGTTTTGCATTTCTCGCAGTTCTCAAGTTACAATCAATCAATTAAGTAAAGTTTGTTACAATCATCAACTAAGTTATATGACTTACATTTTAGCGTTACTTAATACTTAATCTTAACTGGGCTAATACATTAATCTAAGGAGCTTATGGGAATTTTAATTTAAAATTTACTGAAATTAGCTTTATTAAAATTCCTAAATCAACATAATATCCAACAGGGAATCTATTCGGAATGGTTTCATTAACAGACAAACACAACTATTTAACATGTAATAAATATATGGAAACATGTACTACATAGGTTTTTTCAAACTTCAGATCTATACACACTTGGCATTACTACCGTCTTTACCTGCACTATTTTAGGTCCCTCAAGTTGATCGTACAACAAAATAAAATAACTGCATTAAAATTAAAACAAGTTGGGCAGTGTTGATAGTTAAACTTTAATATAGTATTTTTGAATTTAAAATAACGTGAGATGTATTTATAGTAAAAGTTTAAGTAAAAGGCAATTATGAGTTTTTTAATTGTGGTATTACTAAGTAATTCATACAAAATTAGTAAATATAAATGAACTAAACATAAGAAATATGTGACTTTAAGTATTAGAATAAAATAAAACTTAACCAAACTATTACGGTAGCTTACATTAACTGGATGATTGAATGTTTAGAAATTACTTATGTGTGTTTATCATAGAGCTATGATACTAGAGTAGAAGAGTTCTTCTAATTTTAGTTATAATAGTTATTGTACGTTTGTTACCTTTTAAGCACCTTTAATTAGATTCATATGTTATTAGCAACCCTAGGAAATAAAACCATGTTACTTTACTTACACATGTAATTCTGTTGGTAGTTCTATGGAATAAATAAATAAAAAAATAAGAGAAGGCCTAAAATATGTCCATATGAAAACAAGAGAAGAGGCTACCTATCTTTCTTTTTTATGTGAGATTAGACGAAGATAGGTATAGGTCTCCCTGTCTTATTATTTGTTGGACAATCGCACTCACAGGCCTGCATGGTTTTCCTACTCTATGTACAATAACTCTATGGTGATCATTGACCAATTTTGATTGAACTATCAGCATGTAAATAGATTTATAGGCAACTTACTTGTACATCTTTAGTAAACGGTCCGGGTAAATCTTTCTGATGTTGTAATATATCTCTTAGCAAAGTTACCATAACTAAATTGAGGGTCTCAGAGAATGATTTGTACGGAAAGACCTGTAAATAAAAGGTTAAATTAAATATTAACGATAAATTTCTTATATCATATTTGTTTTTAAATAAACTTAATAACAAAGTTTCTGACACTCCAACTGACTAACGAGGCGAGAATAGTTAATAAACATGTGGACCCTATTTAAAGCGGATAAAGGTAGGATAATGCATTAGATGCATTCTATCAAGCTATTATCATCATTCTTTTACCCTTATCCCACTATTAGTGGAGTCAGCACAATATGTCTCCATCTTCCATTCTCTTCTATCATTCGTCAAATCTGGTGTTACTCCTTTTACATGCATATCATTCTTCACGCAACACATCAATTTTTTTCGACCTCCCTCTTGTCATATGTCCATTATATCTATCTACCGTTGAAGAAAAATTATAAATGTCTATGATAAATCATCATTGAGGAAATAATCTTTAATTAGATAAAAATAATCAGCAATAACAAATCATACCTGGATCTGTCCGGAAGCGAAAATATCTTCCGCCTCCTCGTCCAAAAACGCTAAAATATCTTTGGTCAATAACTTCTTCGCCTGTGACAAAATCGACTGAAGATACGTCACATAAAATTGAACGCTAATCCTTTTTTCCGGAGACTCCGAATACCTCATATACGGAAACTGGTTGAAACTTGATCCGAATTTGTGAAAGAAATATGTTGTCGGATCGTACGGAACCGAGTTGTAACTATGGAAGGAACCTCTTTTTAGAGTACCACTCGAACTGTCGACGGTATCGTTACCATTTTCTACTATATTCTCGTTATTTGGATTGAGATTTCCGGATAAAGATCTGGGTATGATCGGACGGAATTGATTGAATTTCCTTTTCTTGTCTAACGTGGAATATTCAAAGCTGGGTTCTGGCTCTTTCGTTTTTACTGGACTGCTCGGCTGTGGGAATAAACGGCATAATAACGGTGGTTCGACGGTTGCGTAGCGTCCCATAGACCTTGACAGTCCTATCAAGATAGGTATTGCACTCTTGCATAGTTGAAGTTTAGATATGGCATGGTAATCTCTGCTCTCGTGGCAATTGATTATTAGCTTCGTCAAATTTGACATGAGCTCGATTTGTGCTGTGATGATCTCTTCGCGTAGGTTTGGTTGTTTTTTTGCGACATCTGATAGTAAAGTATTGAGGCAAAAGCTGAATTTCTCGGACATAGGAATGCCTGAAATAAAAAATTAAAAATATCAATTAATCCTATCACATCTTATGATGATGTTCGTGATAATATCTGTTATGGCCAACCAACCCATTTTCCAATCCCACGTAAGAATTAATGGGTTTTATATAAAAAGCTATTGATAAATACAACTCATTGCATCGTTTATGAGTTAAATCCTTATAAAATCTGCATATGAAAAAAGAATTTTTGAAATATACAATCTTTTAATCCAAGTAGATACTATCTGAGGGATTTTTGTCATAATTATTTCTATTATTCTACATAATATTTTTAATAGGTTTTTTTCAATTTTAGCTGGTGTCACCACCACAGCAGACCAGACCAACTTATCAGCTAGATTAATAGGTATGACGTATAGACATTTTTAAATATGCAAATTAAATCGAGATATCATGAAGATTATTCTAAATTACCGAGAAAACAGAGAAATTATGGTTTCTAGAAATATGTAGATAAACATTAAACTTAATGGTACAATAATAGCTATAAAAATATAATTTACAGAATCGCGTGACGGAAAATACCTCATCTGGTGTTAATGACAAAATATATCTACACCACCATCAACCATGTAATAATTTTGATGTCCATAATTGTTTATAATAATTGTCATCTACAATATAACTGCTTTACAGTCTTGTCTGTTGCCCTACGACTAAAATTTAAGTCGTTACCCGATTTGCGGGATCAATTTGCAACAAGGGCCATCATTTTCTAAATACAATTTGTTAGTTATTTGATTCAGGGTGTACATACGTCATCATCCTCCTGCCCTTATCCCACTCTAAGTGGGGTCGGCACAACATGTTATAAACACGCTGTTACATGATTTGGCTGCGTTTTTACGACCGGCCGCCTGCCTGACGTCAACTTACCTCTGTCGTATTTTACGACACCTCGGTAAGAATGAGGGTGGTCTATTCTACTAAACCGGATACCACACGGTGGGTCAACTTACCTTAGTCGCCTTTTACGACACCTCGGTAAGAAATGAGGTTGGTCTATTCTACTCAGCCGGATACCAAACGGCGGGTCGACTTACCTTAGTCGCCTTTTACGACACCTCGGTAAGAAAAGAGGGTGATACTATTCTATTCAGCCGGATACCACACGGCGTTCAGGGTGTACATACGTATTTAAAATAAATAATATGTATATATATTCGTAAGTAGTTACAATTAGTACACTTTATTTTTTTTTTCTTATATTATATATTTTTTTCTTATCTTGTTTCTCTTCTCTCTGTGCTGTAATGTGCCACATAAATAAAGTCATTCTTATTCTTTTAGTCATTACTGTCCTGTTTCACGGCTAATTAGCTGTAAAAAATATTGATACTATTTTGTGGTACACATGAGCTTTCATTGCGTCACGAAAGTTACTTTTCAATAAAGATAACTACTATACAATAAAATGACGAAATAAATAAAAACCCCGATAAAGTCACGGAACTAAGCCAGTTACTCTATAAAAGTGTTAAATTGTCCATGTAATAATACTTTACACGACGTCATTCTGAAATGACCGTGCGATATAAATGTTATTAAATCACCCCTTCCATACATCACTTCTGTGTCCAGGCAAACTATATAACATCCAAGACATATTTTCTATGATAGTTTCCTTCTACACGAGTGAGACAACAGTAAAAATGTTCAATTTACTATCTGTGATGACTTTAGCTTTAATGCTAGTTAGTAATGTAAGTAATTCATTTCTTTTATAAATAAATTTTATTTTTCTGCCAATTTTGAGTGATGCTCAGTTATTTATTTTAAACACTTCCAAGAAATACCTAACTGTGTGGCCAAACTCAGCACAAGTTAGGGCCGTCCACTCTATACAAAATGTAGTTCATCTGATTTGTTACTTAATAGTATTTATTTTGCGACAATTCATTTGTGATCTAAAATTCACATTTGAATTGGTAACTAATATTTTGAATTTCATAATATTTTATATTAATATTTCATAATCATCTCACCTATGAATTTCCTCCATGACGATAATATATGGTATAACAACTGGGAATTGCCTTTTAAATATACACATGTCAATGATAAGTAAAAGAAAATTCAGCTTATCCAAAATGTGGAGAAGAAACAAGTGACTGAGTTCTGTGTTTTCGCTGTTAAGATGGGAGATGCTAGGTAAAGACGAATTTGAAGTTAAGGACCTTAAACGTTGGACAGTTGGACATAAGGGCTGTTATATGAACTGGTAGATTAGACCAGGTGATACTGTATAGACAACTGTGAATTGTGACCTCAGGTTCGTCCACAGATATGTAAACTTAGAATGAGGAGACTGGGATAAGAGTTTCCGCTACCGCCCTTAATTTTAAAATAAAATTTGTAATATTATTATTTTCAGATTGGACATGCCACAGCACAAGGAGCTGACAGTAAGATTTTAACAGTATTATTTTGAATTAGCTAATTTAGCACGGCCTTTTTTAATCTAGTCTTACGCCCAAGTATGGCTTCATCAATGATTGAGACGGTTATTGATTAATTCGTTTTAATCAGTACGTGAGATTATGGCTTTACTATTGAAAATTCTTTAGTACTCTTGAGTATTTTATAGACATTAGACCAATTGATTTATAGATTTTTTCTTCTATAGGTGGCGCTGGAGGCAGCGCTGGTGGTAAGCTTAAAAAAATTAGTAGAATATCTATTTAGAATAATAAACAAACAAAAACTCCTACGCCTAATAAAAATATAAAATTTGAGGAAATTAGACCTTACACATATGCAACATTACAGGAATGTTGATTCAAGAACTGTTGTTCTTTCTACATCTAGAGACGAACTTGGAATTGGATCTAATATCTAACTTTCTGGTTCTGATGCCCTGACCATCGTTAGTTTATGTTCGGGTTCAGGTGGACTTTTTAATTTTTTTTAAATAAATAAATATTTTAGTTTTATGTAACTTTTAATATGATTCATGACGTGTTAGTTTTACTAATGATTTGAGATTATTTTAATTAGTCTAATGTAATATAATCGACACCATAATATGATTCACAAATTGTTCTAGTAAGATGAAATGAAATGTGATTTTATTTTGTATGTGTTATAGCCAGCGCGGACTTCCAACTTGGTATGTATTAACAGATAAGAATAGTTCTAATAATCTATGAGTTATTGTAACTTAAAAAAAACAGACTCACAATAAAATAACACATAGTTAAAAATATCTGGGTGACCAAGCTTCGCTCGGTAATTTTTTACAAAAAAAAAAAACTTAAAAAATAAAGAAGAAACAATTATTTAGTTGGGGATCGATCCTTGGCATTCACATTTCTCGAGGCTGCCCGTTACCCGAATAAGCTACGCCGACTTGACAGTTGATGGCGAAAATTCAATTCAATATAAATGTTAGTGTTTTTTAATGCCCAAAAACAGGGATAAAACAATTTTTTTTTCATAAAACCTAGCTAGGTCAATTTTTCTCCCCCAAAACCTCCTACATGCTGAATTTCAAGAAACTCGTTGGAGCCGTTTCCGAGATTCGGAAAATATATATATATACAAGATTAACTCATTTAAATATTAAAGATAAGAAACAAACTGAAAGCTTACAAAGAACCACGTATATACACAAGTTTTCGTGCTTAGTTACTTATTTAAAGAAATCATTTCCATATGCTTTAAAGCGAACACAAAGAATACTTTAATTGTATTGCAAGAGCCAATAATCGAAGTATATTCTCTAGACTACAGACGATGATAAAGATTTTAATATTTTACGATGTAGAAATAAGATTATACATCATCAAAATTAGAGTGTAGTTTGGAAATTAAATATCCAATTCATTCGAGTTTTATTAAATTAAAAGCTGTCTGCATCACTTATCAACATTGCGCCATGAATTCACAATAGAAGATTTTATTTCTGTTTTTTCTTTTCTGTATTTTTTCTCTGTGGTGTATAATAAAGTATATAAATAAATAAGATTCTACTATATCGAAAAGCTTATACTATTAAGCTGCTATACTGTAAAGCATACTTCATATTATTCAATTTGTCAAACAATTTTTATATATATAGCTTAAGTTATTCATATCGTTTAAAGTTGTTACTTAATATATTTTTTTTTAGGTAGCGCTGGCGGAGGTGGACAAGGTGGTGGTGAGTAAAGCTAAGGAAAAGAATATCGCCTTTTTTACTCGAGTATATAAAAAATTTACATAATAATTTATTTCACTAATAACTTCTAATATTATAATGTTGCCAGATTTAAACAAAACATGTGAAACTATTTTTACAAAGAAGAAGTTATTCAGTTTGTTGAGGTTGACTTAAATTGATGTCTCTCTCTATCTTCTCGCTCACTCCTGTCTCCTGTATATCCCTCTCTTCTCTCTCTGTCTATATTTAACATTTCACTGAATAAACTATTAAATATAAATTCAGGAGATTTCTAGTCTATGCCGTCTTTCGTTACTTAAGCCGATTGGCTCCCTGCGAAATTTTTGATGTCATTTCTCCGCCCGGTTGGGGATAACCCAAATATTTTCCAATGCAGGGTTTAATTATAAGAGGGCTAAATTATCATCGACGTCAACAGACGCAACGACTAACGATTTTAAGAAATTATGTGCCCTTCCCTTCGCCGCTTAACACTTAACCCGTTTAGTTTCAATTCCCTATTTTATTCTACGGATTTGCTCATTTCTCTTTTGATCTTTAATTTCATTTATACAAAATAAAACTGTATTTTTCAGGTTCTGCTGGGGCCAGTGGTGGTTTCAGCGCAGGCGGTAATTAAAATAACTGATAACTATTATATAATTTATATATTATATATATTAGATATATTTTATATATTAGATAACGCGGCCATTTTGAAATATGTATTTGCTATACAGCAGATAAACATAATTACAACAGCCACATGATCTACCTGTTCTAACTTATTAGGGACTTTAAAGTGCTGAATAAGCCTATCAGAAACCTCAGAAACGCAAAATTCCGAGATATGTGTCAGATATGTTCCGAATAAGCTAACTGACATTTTATTGGTAATTTGTTCTAACTTCTACTTGATTACCTTTTTGTTATTCATCTCTAACCCCTCTCACACACTTTAATTATTGTTAATATCACGTGTTTTGTGATAGACTCAATGAAAGTAGGATTAAACTTATGAGGACAGAAATATTAATTTTTTACTTCGATTTAATTACAGTTGGAGCAAATGGGCAGGCCGGAGGTGGCGGAGGAAAGTAATTTCATGTCCACACAATAAGATTTTATTGATACAGAGTGAGTATTTTGTTTTTATATAAAGGAAACACGTCTTATGTATTAGTCAGCCACTTTCAAATCACATCAAACATATGAATAAAATTACTTTTACTAGCAGACCGCACGTTGTTTTGACTTATAGATTATTTTTAGGAAATTTCTAGTGTATTATAAAAAATGAAAAAAATTTCTCAAAAGAAAAATGTTTTCGCTGGGCAACCCTTGTCACTTAGGGGTATGAAAAATAGATAGTAGCTGATTCTCAGACATATTAGTGCATTTAAAATTTTATAAAAATCGTTCAAGCCGTTCGGTGGAGTAAGATAACTACTATACTGACTCAAGAATTTTATATATAACATTAAGGTCCATACCATGGATTTTTACAGTGTGATATCGCATTATGTTTATCACTTATTAAATATGCGTTATGCAAGTCAGCGATATATAACGCACATTCAGAAGAATGATAAAACATTTAGAGATAATAAAATTATTTAGGAAAAAGTATGAGTATCGTCTATTTAAAAAAGAGAAACTAAAGATTTAAACACTTTATTTATCAAAATACTTAATAGCCATGAGGTATCCGGCTGAGTAGAATAGACCACCCTCATTTCTTACCGAAGTGTCGTAAAAGGCGTCTCAGGTAAGTCGAACCGCCTTGTGGTATCCGGTTGACTAGAATAGACTAACCTCATTTCTTACCGAGGTGTCGTAGAAGGCGACTGTGGTAAGTTGACCCACCGTGTGGTGTCCGGTTTAGTAGAATAGACCACCCTCTTTCTTACCGAGGTGTCGTAAAATACGACATGGTAAGTTGACGCCAGGCAGGCGGCCGGGTTTTAAAAACGCAGCCAAAACATGTGACAGCATGTTTATAACATGTTGTGCTGATCCCACTTAGAGTAGAATAAGGGCAGCAGGATGATGATTTATCCAAATACTTAAAAGTATTTGATGCAAATAAAATATGTACATGCTCACCTAATATATGTGTATATCAATTATTTTCAAGCATATCAAAATCATCTATACACCTCTCTATAATTCACATTAATTTTTTTAAAACATTTTATTCATCTCAAAAAATTCAATTAATTATTATTTAATTTCAAAGTTCTTTTTTTACAGATAAAATATGATGGCCATTGCTGACCTTTTTTGAAAATATCTATCATTATTATGAAATTATGCAAAATCATATTACTGTGAGGTTATTGGTTACAAAATAAAAACTTTGCCTGTTACATTTGTTTTATTGTTAGTTAGTATGCTATCATGTAGTATCTGTCTCAAGTAGAATAGACCACCCTTTACCCTGCTGAAGTGTAACATAAGGCGACTAAGGTAAATTGACGTAAGGCAGGCGGCTGGTCGTAAAATACCCAGATAAATCATGTGACAACATATTTAAACATGTTGTGCTGAACTTATAAATACTATAAATTACATACCTAGAGCAAAATGCAACAGACAGCAGAAGATAATAATAATAATTTAGTTATCACATATTGCATTGTTGATAATTAAATGCAGAATTGATTCTTCCACTATAATCATTCCTATGTAACATACAATATTAAAATCTTAAATACTTACGGTCTCCATTTTTAACTCTATACATTGGTTCTTCAAACTGTGCATTTGTAAGACACTTCAGCACTTTAAGGAAGTATGGTAACAGCTTATCTTGATGCTGGAGACCACTTTGTAGAAAGTACAGTCCTAGGGCGATACTGGCTTCCTGACTTCGTGGTGTGACAACGAAGCAAGAGCTGACTTGTGGACATAGCATGAATAGTGTGTTCACCTATAATGATTACATTATCTTGTAATATCTGGGTAATTTTTTCCAAAATAAAAAAAAAAACTTCTAAAAAAAATAATAGTGTAGGTAGGGTTTGATTCTAGGTATTGTCATTTTGTGAGACCACCCGTTTCCCAAATAGACTATGCTGACTTGACATTTCACAGACAAAAGACAAAATTGTGTTGTATATATTCAATAAATTACAAGTAAACTTTTGTTTTTTTTTTATGCCCAAATACAGGGATATAGCTAGATCGATTTTTCTACCCCAAAACCCCCTACACGAAAATCGTTTGAGCTGTTTCCGAGATCCCGAAAATATATATATATCTATATATACAAAATTAACTCATTTAAATATAATCTTGTATATACAATAACAAAATATCCATCACTACAAAGGAAAGTGATAATGGACAAAGGAATTTTACAATGTTTTTTACATCCTTGGTTGTTATAGGAATCTGTCTGTAATATAAAGACGCTATGAATTGTCATTTTATTTATTACATTATAAGCTGTGTTGTATCCAGATAGAATAGACCACTCTCATTTCTTACCAAGGTGTTGTAAAAGTCAGCTAAAACACATTGATGTCAGGCAGACTGCCAGTAGTAAAATAACAAGCTAAAACATGTTGTTCTCAACCCACTTAGAGTGATAAATTTTATCTAGTTTTAGAACGTTGCACATATATATCGCCCACTTAAGAATAAAGTCACATTTCCTATGCTTACATGGGACATGTATTTTCGGGAAGGCCTAGGAACTTTCTGAAAAAGGGTTTTTTACCTGAAGATTTGATATGACCACAAAGCTGTGTGGTATCAGGCAGAGTAGAATAGATCACCCTCACTTAATACCAAGGTATTGTAAAAGGCTAAAGTAGAATAGATCACACACTTTCTAACCAAGGTGTAGTAAAATACGACTAAGGTAAGTTGACATCAGGCAGGCGGCCGGCCTTAAAATACGTAGCCAAATTATATGACAACATGTTTATAACATGTTGTGCCGATCCCACTTCGAGTGTGGTAGGGGCAGGAGTATCATATATACATCTTGTGATAATTTTATATGATGATAATTGATATACGTTTCAAATTCCTTCAGTATGTATCTGACCCTGAACCTTGGAATGACAATAGAACCTTATGTCATTGATGATATCATACCTTAATATTCTTCGTTCAAAAGAAATACGCGTTGACTTAATTCCCCAAGTAATGATACGCTTAGCTTCCTTTAGTCTTTATCTTTCGTAACACAAAATAATAAACATTATAATCAATGTTTTGCAACTCACCTTTTCCCATGGGGTGGGATTTATACAGGACAGACATCGCGCTAAATGTTGCACGGTCTGCCTGAAGAAATCGTTTTCGTCCATTTCTCGATAAATTTTCTTTCAATAATGTATCATTTTCTAAAGGAAAATTAGAAAAACATTTAGTTCCCAAAAAACATATGCTGTCAATTGTCAAACTGTCACTGACATAACGAATGACGTTTGATGTATCAGTGATGTATCTCAGAACTAAACTAAAAGGTCCTTATTCGGTTTTTAGCGACATCCAGGAGAGAACCTTTGAAACTATGCAACAGTGTTTACATATTTTTTATTAAAGAGTGTAGTGTTAACATATTAAAAAAATAAAAAATTATAAATTTTATATTTCTAAATATTTTTTTTAATATTATGTTCGTCCCGTCTATTTCATTATGTACACTGTAATCTTTGGATCAGGATCGAAGATTAAGATGTTCTCAAAAAAGAAGGCACAGAGCTGTTCTATTTCAACTTTGATTCAGAATAAGTACCTTATACTCGAAACTATACCCGAATAAAAGTAATTTGTACTTTATACACTGTCCATTATATTAACCATCTTTTGACAGATTGACGATTTACATATTTAGTGATGTCCTAAAGATTCTCGTATGCGATACCATTCCGATTATAGTACCTACTATCATTAATCGAATTACGTACCTAAGTAATTCGATTAATGATAACCTACGTAAACTAATAACAGATATAGAAATCAACATTTTGATTTAATATTGCCTTAGTTTTTTGAAAATAAATGTTAATCCGTGTGTATTTATTATAATCATAAAAAATATATTATACATCAACTGGCAACATCAACAGACCTTCCGCTCGGCCGCCATTTTGACGTGATCTGTCACTCTCAACGAAACGCCCGTGATAGTCACACGCATTTACGTTCGCTGAGTGTTCTCTCGCATCTGTTACACCTTGAGTTAAGTAGCTTTATTCCTCGGAAAAACTTTTGTGAAACTTATATTAATTGATCGTGAAAATGCCGAAAGGACGTGTGTTGAAAGCACAATCGAGACAGTAAGGCTGGATTCAGACTATGATGCCGTTCTCGGTACGATCTCGCTCCGTTCTCGGTCCGGTAAAATATTGTTAAACAACAAACAGTCAGAGTGTTCACACTATCGTATCGCTCCGGTCCCGGTCCGATATCGCTCCAGCACCGGTTCGTCAAAAAGAATATTTTGACTGGAGCGAGATCGAACCGGTCTCGGCGTTGTACCGACATCGACAATATGAACACGCTTCTGTTTTAACTCCAGACTTTCATCAGTCGTGCCGCTAGTGTGTTTTAATTAAATCAAATTAAGTTAAAGGTAATAAATAGTGGGAATCTGAATTAGGTAAGTATTTATCATGTACTTTATAAAATTTGTTATAAGTGATTGTATTATTATAATTTTTTATCAGCTTTTCTTTCTTTCTTATTCCTTTTCTTCTATTCTTTTGAATCTTCTTTTCTGTCATTCTTTTTCTTTTTGTGCTATTCTTTTGATTTTTCTTGACTTTTCTTTTAATTTTCTTTTAGCCTTTTTTATTATTCGGTTATTCTTTCTTTTTATTTTTTCTTGCTTTTCTTTTCTGATTTTTATATTGAAATACTAAATGCTGTTGAATTAAATTTATATAGTTACTAGCGGCCTGCCCCTGCTTCGCACGGGTATAAAATATATATCCCATGTCAGTCAGTGTAAAAAAAATGATTAAAATCGATCGAGTAGTTTTGATTTATTCATTACTACCCGTGACCCGCACGCGTTAAATTTGGAGAAAAACAATTTCCTTTCCCTATACCAAGAAGATTTCCTGCTATTTTTTGAATATCTAAATTCATATAGTACATTTTTAATTATTTACTTTTACATTTTCCCTATGTATTTTATTTTTACAATTAATTACAGAATGTCTTCAAACAAACTCTTGAAAGAGGGACATAGCTGCTAAAGTCGAAGTGCTTATAGGTCGAAGCGCGCCCTCCTCGCGCGATTTTAAATCTGTAATATCTCCGAAAATGTTTACTTAAATTACATGCTGTAAACGGCAATATTGATCTATATTAAATCAACAATTTATTTAAGGTACTCAATTGGATAAGGATTTATGCTGTATTGTATAAAAATTGCTTTGAACATAAGGCATCATTTTTCGTAAAAAGTAAATGAAAAAAACTGCTATTGTGGGTTATCCATAAGAGATAGACATATACCATCGCGGACTTTTCTGTAGAAATTTTTAAGGTGTACAAATACTTAGTACATCATTTTGATGAATCTCGTAGGGTTTAGCCTGCGTTTGCAATGTAAGCGGAAAAAAATGTAATTATTTACAGAAACCTCAAAAATTACAGTATTTCTCTACTTCGTATTGAATGTTATTATACGTACAAACCTTCCTTTTGAATCACTCTATCTATTAAAAAAAGTTTTAAAGTTTTATGCGTACATACGTAAATATGGACTTTGTTTTATAATATGTAGTGATTTTCCAAAACGTCTTATGTCAACTACAAAGCGAGAACGAACCGCGAACGACATCATAGTCTGAATTGAACTTTTGGCATGATTCAGACTATGATGCCGTTCTCGGTTCGATCTCGCTCCGCTCTCGGTCCGGTAAAATATTCTTAAATAAAAAAGAATCAGAGTATTCACACTATAGTATCGGGCCAGTACCGATCCGATATTGGTCGAGCGTCGGTTCGTCGACAAGAAAATTTGACTGAAGTGAGATCGGACCTGTCTCGACCTGAACTCGCTTCTTTTGTTTCAACTGCAGTCTTTCATCAGTCGCGCCGCATGTGTTTAGCATTTATGTTAAATAAAATTAATTAAATAATTATGTCTGGTAATAAATCCGCCGAGTGGTATCCGGCTGAATAGAATAGTACCACCCTCTTTTCTTACCGAGGTGTCGTAAGAGGCGACTAAGGTAAATCGACCCGCCGTGTGGTATCCGGCTGAGTAGAATAGACCACCCTCATTTCTTACCGAGGTGTCGTAAAAGGCGACTAAGGTAAGTCGACCCGCCGTGTGGTATCCGGCTGAGTAGAATAGACCACCCTCATTTCTTACCGAGACGTCGTAAAAGGCGACTAAGGTAAGTTGACTCACCGTGTGGTATCCGGTTAAGTAGAATAGACCACCCTTTTTCTTATCGAGGTGTCGTAAAATACGACTAAGATAAGTTGACGTCAGGCAGGCGGCCGGTCGTAAAATACGTAGCCATATCATGTGACAACAAGTTTATAACATGTTGTGCCAACCCCACTTAGAGTGGGATAAGGGCAGGAAGATGATGATATGTCTGGTAATAAATCGTAGAGTTCAGAAAAAGTTAACTATTTCTTATGTGGTTTATAACATTTGTTATAAATAAAGAATAATTCTGCTATAATTATTTTACCAGTCTTTCTATGTGCCTTTTTTTTGAGAAAAGTGCATAGAGTTAAATTAATAAATAAATGGTCGACTGTTTTACAAAAAATAAAAAATAAATTGAATATTTATTATTTGCAGATGAAAGACACATTGAATTTGTGAAAAGTAGACGCAGCCTGTATGATTTGCAGTCACACTACTACAGTGACAATATTTACAAAATAAAAATATGGAACGAGATTGAAGACGCAATAGGATTACCTGGTGGGTAAAACACAAACGTAACAAAGTGATATTCATTTAATTGCTTTATTGTAATTATATCGCAAGTTTTTCTTGCCATGGCACTGATACTTCAGGAGAGTTGATTTTTATTTCACTTATGCCTATAGGCCTATGCATTTCCTCTTTGTCTTTTTAGATTTTGCACGTGATTATTATTAATGTAATACAAATTACCCTCGAAATTCATCGAATTCCAGAATTTCTAATAATATTATGCAGAATGCATGTTGTTACATATCCTTATTGATAAACGTTATATTTCTATTATAGGAGCAAGGAATCGATGGGAGCGACTAAGAGCTCAATATCGAAAATACCTCTCTAAATTAAAAAGTGGCCAAAAGTTGCCAAGCAGCTTACAAAGTTTGCAAATGGCGATATCACGACCAAATGTAATTTATTAATGAGTACATAACTGTAATAGACTACGAATATCCATTATTGCCGATGATGAAGTTAACAATTACAATATTCGTGATATGGATATTGAAGAGACAGATGAACCAACAACTATGATAAGATAAATTGATGTCAATGAAGGAGATTAATTAGAAATTTATTCCGTCAATACGTTCGCTAGTAATGTACCACTGGAATAAACAAAAAAATATAAACAGAAAAAAACAGGACCTCAACAGGAAAATGCATTATCAACCAACACCATCACCGGTATATACATATTATGTAATTCATGCATGTAAATGATTGTTATAATTTAAATATACAAATTTTATAGAATATGATATTTTATTACTTACCTTATCCAAACCATTAGTAACCTGACGAAAAGAGGTGTTTCTTTTTAAAATTTGCGCTCAATTATTTTTAAAATCATTTCAAATATTCCTGAATACAATCCTAAACCAATATAATGAACATTATTCTTCATTATTTACCAAATGACGAAATAAAGTATAATATTCGCCTTCCTCTTTTCTCGGTAATAAACTTTTACTTTTACTAAAACCTATATTTTCTTGTCCCCTTTTTTTCTTTTCTTTTTGTTGTAATTTTTTTTTAATTTATATCTTGTTTATCCAAAATGCTATTGTTGCTAATTCTTCAATAGAAAAATTGAATTCCATTTTCTGGCGAATAAAATTAATATGATTCTTTTTTTAAACATCGTATGTCGACCATGAATCGAGATCGAACCGAGAACGGCATCGAGTAGTGTAGACACAGTGAGATTTGACCGGACCGAGAACGAAGCGAGATCGTACCGAGAACGGCATCATAGTATGAATCCAGCCTTATACACTGTCCATTATATTAACCATCTTTTGACAGATTGACGATAGTGATGTCCTAAAGATTCTCGTATGCGATACCATTCCGATTATAGTACCTACTATCATTAATCGAATTACGTACCTAAGTAATTCGATTAATGATAACCTACGTAAACTAGATTACTACTTGAGAAAAGAAATTCCAACTTTGAGAAAACTTATTGTTTCTTTGAAAAGAAGTGGTCTATTTCATGGTGAAAAATCTTCTTTGGTCAAAGTTTTGAACACAATTGGCTTTTCATATAAAAAGTTAAATAAAAGAAAATTATTAATGGAACGCACAGATATAGCTATAGCACGTTGTGATTTTTTAAGAGAGGCAAAGAAAATACAAGATTGGGCAAATATTGTTTTCACGGATGAAACATGGCTCAACGCTAACCACACACTATCTCGTTTCTGGACTGATGATACTGCTGATTCCACTTCCTCAGTACCAATGGGAAAAGGTGAGCGCCTAATCATTTGCCATGCAGGTACAGCAAAAGGATTTGTACAAGACGCACTGTTGGCATTTAAATCGAAGAAATCAAATGACTACCACGAAGAGATGAATGCAAATGTGTATGAAGAGTGGTTCAAAAAAATGCTCATTTCATTGGAAGAACCATCAATAATTTTTATTGATAATGCGCCCTACCACTCCCGTCAAATTGACAAAATGCCAACACAGGCTAATAAAAAGCATGAAATAATTAATTGGCTTCGGGACAATGGAGAAAATGTGGACGACTCAATGTTAAAAGTTGAATTAATAAAAATATTAAAAACCAAAAAGAGAGCAAAACGCTATGTAATCAATGAAATGGCAGCAGAATATGGCCATACTGTTCTTCGGATTCCTCCATACCACTGCCAGTACAACGCAATAGAACTTATATGGGCACAAGTAAAAGGGCATGCTGCGAGATGCAATACAAGCCCCCCATTCACAGCGAATAAAATGTTGCAATTGCTAAAAAATGCTTGCACCCACGTAACGGCCGAGAACTGGGCAAGTGTGGTGGAAAGAACTAAAAGAGTAATATTCTCTGATTGGGAACGTGATATTGCGTTTGATAATATATTATCTACACAAGAGCTAATAATAACTGCTACTGAAGACTCCTCATCGGAGGAGTCTAGTGTTGATTATCATTCCGACGACTCGTGCTAATAAAATAAATTAAAATATCCTGATTGTTTTATTTGTATTCATGTATTAACTAAGAAGAAAGTAAAACTTTATATAATGTTATTAAATGTCTTTTAATACTCGTAACATCGATTTCTACCGATTATTTTTAATCTGTGGCATAATCGTAGTAACCATTATGTGTGACATCATTAAGTGGGCGGTACCCATCCATAAAGTACAAATATTATTTGTATGATATTTGTACGTAAGCAATACAAAACTTAATGAGCGTGAGCTGTCAAAAGACTGATAATAATATGATGGACGCAGTATAATTCAAATTCGCTTAACATGTAATATCATTTATTTCACGGTTTTTTAAAAGATTAAATAACTTTTGGTAGGTACCAAAAATTATTATTAGAATAATTTGTGAGTTGGAAAATAATATTTCTTGACATAAGACCGTACAGGATTATTATATATTTCTAGCTGACCCTACAAACGTTGTTTTGCTATATACCTAAATTATTTCTAGAGAATTTCTAGTTAATTTTTAAATAGTCCAAAATTAAAAAAAAATGTTATGGGTAAACAACCCTTATCAGTTAAGGGTATGAAAAATAGATACAAGCCGATTAGCAGACCAAGTGAAGATGCATATAAAATATATTATAATTTTTTTCCATTTTTACTCCAAATATATTTATAAAATCATCATCATCTTCCTGCCCTTACCCCACTCTAAGTGGGGTCGGCTCAACATGTTATAAAAATGCTGTCACATGATTTGGCTACGTTTTTACGACCGGCCGCCTGCCTGTCGTATTTTACGACACATCGATAAGAAAGAGGGTGGTCTATTCTACTTAACCGGTGAGTCACTTACCTTAGTCGCCTTTTACGACACCTCGGTTAGAAATGAGGGTGGTACTATTTATTCTATTCAGCCGGATAGCACATGGCGAAAATATATTTATAAAATACCATATATAAATGAAACAACAAATTATTTAAAACATCTATTTTCTTACCAAATTATATAGAAAACATTAAATCGAAACAATATAATACACCTTAACAATTTCATTTTATATCATTTTGTAAAACAATGACGTCAACAAATGAGAAACAAAAATACTAACTAACACAATCAGTACATTTTACAGATACGCTAGTTTCACTTTTATGTCAAATTTTTATCACAGTGCTATAGTTTGATATATTTACGGTGCCATGAAGAGTTTTCTTTTGAAGATTCTGAAAAGAAAAGACAGTGTTTATTTATTAGATGTCACTATTAAGTATTATAAACTTTGATAATATTGTAGTAATCATCCGCCTGCCTGCCCTTATACCACTCTAAGTGGGGTCGGCACAACATGTTATAACTATGTTGTCCCATGATTTGGCTACATATTTTACGACCGACCGCCTGCCTGACCAACCTACCTTAGTCGCCTTTTAAGACATCTCGGTAAGAAATGAGGGTTGTCTATTCTACTCAGACCGATACTACCCAGTGGGTTAACTTAACTTAGTCGCCTTTTACGACATCTCGGTAAGAAATGAGGGTGGTATGTTCTATTCAGCCGGATACCACACGGTGTTTTGATAATATTGTAGTAAATTTATTTAACAACGATTGTACATCTTCTTCTTCTTCTTATAGCTTGAAAGATATATAGAAGATTGTATATCATTTAGTTAGATAAACTTGGTTTTACATATATATACCCAAAGCATGTTTTCCTTTGGACAGTGACAACCACTAAATAAATAAATTAATTTTTAAAATAAATTAATAATAAAATTTTTCATATGTGTTTACCTTTTTAAAAATATTTGCCATCAGTAAATTTGTTTTCTTGAGATTCTCCTTTTTTAAATCCTCCTTTTTACTTACAACTTCTGGCAGTGATTTGTAAATTTTCTCTGAATGTTTCTTCATTTCACGCTCATTTATAAATTTTGGTGCAACTGAAACAATATAACTTACGTCAAAACTCAAATATATCGAATATAATGATATAATTTTTGAAAATTTTCGAGAACTGATTTCAGGTTATTAAAGTTATTCATTTAATATTTTATTGCGTTAGTTAGTTATAATTATAATCTTTCCGTATGGTATCCGGCAGATTAAAATAGACCCCCCTCATTTCTTACCGTGGTGTCGTAAAAGGAGACTAAGGTAAGTTAACCCACTGTGTGGTATCCGGCTGAGTAGAATAGACCGCCCTCATTTCTTACTGAGGTGTCTTAAAAGACGACTAATTTATTTTTGAATTTAAAGATACAAGAGCTCATGAATAAAAACCCCGTTTGGGCTTGAAACTAGTCGGGCTCCGATAAAATAACAAATGAGTATATCCGGTTTCTATACATTAATTATACATTTATTACGAATAAGGTAAGTTGACGTTAAGCAGGCGGCCGGTCGTAAAATACGTAGCCAAATCGTGTGAAACATGTTTATTATATGACGATAATGAATATGAGATGGTGTAATACCTTTTTTTCTTCTTAGTTCCTTGCCTAATTCTCTAGCCAAATCGTTCAAATCTGATTGGCTAAGAGCATTTAATGCTTGTTGCCGGTCCAGTTGCAATGACAGCAATTGCCGTTTGGTAGCGCGTTCGCTTGCTCTAAAAATATAACAATTGCACCGTTAGACTTTTTGTATCAATTTTATTGCATTTAAAAAAAATAATTTACCCTTCGACTATGTACGTGTTCACAAATTACTATGCCAAAGTAAATAAATGTTATACTAGATGTTCTGTTTCGGGAGGTATCTGTGGAAGGTGGCTTGCCGCGAAGCGACCGGTGAGTGCCACGAGTAAGTAACGGCCTGTTACTATCCCACTGCTGAGAATAAGCCTCTTCTCTCCGTTTTTTTTTGTGAGAAGGATTGAAGCTAAGACCTACCACGCTGCTCCAATGCGGATTGGTAGGTTACACATATCCCCAGAATTCTCTAGAGATATGCAGGTTTCCTCACGACGTTTTCCTTCACCGAAAAGCGTGTGATAAATTGCAATTATCAATTAGACACATAAGTTTACTAGAAAACTCATTGGTGTCTGCCCGGGGTTCGAACCCTAGACCTCCTCGAAAGAGGCGCACGGTGTTACCGCTACCACAGCCACGAGTGCGGCGCCGAATTTGATACGGCGCTGCACACGCTCGCAGACTGCCTGCACAGCTTGGGCAGTTCAGCGGGCGGAACTCGTGGCAAAGTGGGGCACGATTTCTCCCTGCCCACTGTGGTTCGCGCCATAGTGGACAGGGAGGAATCGTGGGCAACGATGACCTCCTTCTGCGAGGACGTTATCTCGCGGAAGAAGGCGGCGGAGCGGATCCGGGAAGTCGAGTCCTTGGATCTGATCCGCCGCAAACGAGCGGGGCGCAGGCGACTCGCCGAAGCCCGTCGCATGGCACCCTAGCGGAGAACTTAGAGCCCTCCGAACGGGGTTTATCGGACGCTCGCTAAAGTTAGGTCCCTGAGGCGGTCGATGCATCTGGTGCACAGAATGGTTGATGCATCTGGTGCACAGATTGGTCGATGCATCTGGTGCACAGATTGGTCGATGTATCTGGTGCACAGAATGGTTGATGCATCTGGTGCACAGATTGGTCGATGCATCTGGTGCACAGATTGGTCGATGCATCTGGTGCACAGATTGGTCGATGCATCTGGTGCACAGATTGGTCGATGCATCTGATGGACAGACTTGCTACAAACATATGTATGTCTACATTTTATGCTAATTCGAACATCTTAACTTCCTACTAATATTATAAATGCTAAAGTTTGTAAGTATGGATGCATATTTACTCTTTCACGGCGAATCCGCTAAACCAATATTGATAAAATTTGGTACAATTATTCCTTATACACTGGGGTAACATGTATGTTATAAAAATCCTGTTAATTCTACAGGAATAGGACGACATTGAAAAGCGCTATGTATTATCAACTAATCAACAAAATCCACACAAACGATGTTACGGGTATAAGCTAGTTAATTATAAATAGGTCCATAAATTTAAAATATCCTTTATATTCTAAGCTTAGCAAACTCACCAATTCTTATTACTTCATTCTGAATGCAATTATAAGGGCAGGCGATACAGTTATTTATGGGTACACCTAAAAGAAATCTAAAAATGTATAAATCTATTTGACTATTTTAGTAATATCCAAACTGTACTAATAAAATCAAAAATACCTCCACAATACATGTTGCAAGTATCCATGCAAGTACCATTGCATGTAGGAGGGTGGACAACGATCATATTCAATCGAGGAGTGTCACAATCTCTCGTTCTGGAGTAAGAAAAATTGGTGAATTCTACTTAGCATTAATATATGATTTGCTAAACTATATAATGTCTTTTAAACTACCTTGCTTTAAAACTCCCTAAGAAGCAATAACTTTGTCTATTTCAATGCTAAGGCACAAACTAAAAATATAAGGCCAAGGATTAAAACTTGCCATTTCTACTGATAATTGGCCAATGATTGCCCAATAATATTTGCTGATGAATATAATCTGGCAGCATTTCTGCTACAAAATTTTACATATACAGAAAGTTATGTTGGAAATCATAAAATTATTTTTATGACCAAAGCATTCTTATCCTATCCTACTAATTATAAATGCGAAAGTTTGTGAGTATGGATGTTTTTGATGAAATTTGGCAAAATTATTCCTTATACACCGGATTTTTATGCCTAACATATGACTATAAAATCCTCTTAACTCTATAGAAATATTGATATGAAAGCGCCATCTATTATTACCTATCACACGACAAAAGTCCACACGAATGAAGTCGCGGGTAAAAGCTTGTATTTGACTAAGGAACTAGATTCTGACGTTATAAGTAAAAGTTGAAGAAGATTTACAGGTTAAAATAAATTTGACTAAGAATAAAGATTATGAATAGATCTATGATGATTGAAAAATATTTTAATATGTTACCTAGATTCGTTAATCACTTTTAAGCACTGTTGGCGATCGGAGCATTTTTCCACAAAATCAGGTCGATTTTTTTCCAAATATTCTCTGACAGTATATGCTTGGGCTTTTTTGAGAAATTCATCAGTACTAGATATTCCACTCTCGTTTGGAAAACTTTTCGAACGATGGACCCGGCTGTCACAACGAGGACTATAATGGGGCATGTCTCTCTCAATTTTTTCAGAAACTTCTTTGAAAGGCACTTTTTCTACATTTCGCTTGGAAGGTACTTTAACTATTATATTTTGCAGAGGTCTATGATTTTTACCGCAGTTTATTTCTTCACTGACAATACTGTCAGAGGTTTGTATGATCAAGTTGTAAGCTACGCTTTTTTTCTTAGCCTTTTCAACAGTTGTTTTCATCCTGTGATTTTTACATCTATGTCCCCGACAAGTGCAGTGGTGGACGCGTCTACATTGATCGCAGTTTACGGAAGTACTGCTTGAAACTTCACATTTCTTACCACCTGTATGCTGTTTGCATCGCTTTTGATGGTATTTTTCGCATTCCCTTTTAATTTTATTCAGGACTTTACAAGTTGCTGAGTCAGAAGAGGTATTTGGCATATCAGTTGAAATAGGAAGATCTGACGATTCCGTACATGTTTTCTGCGATTTAGACTTCTTCGTAGATAATTGTATACCCTTATCTACTAGAGTCTTTGTTGGAATGTAATCAACACTTTCTTTTTCTGGTAAATTTCTAACTTCACAATTATTATTGCGATTGGAAGAGCAAGATGCTGTATTACGGTCATGGTCTGTGCTTTCCTCTGTATCTAACAAATAGTTGAGAACTGTGATAATTTCTTTAAAACATTTTTTTCTTTTGCTCTTTTCGATGTTTTTTTTAGAAAAGCGTTTTGTTATATCTTGTATTACATCAAGCAAAGGATCATTAGAAGAACGCAATTTTGGGTCACTATCACTTTCACTGCTGGATGCTTTTGAATGAGATTGTTTATCTGGATCTGAAATTACGTTACCTTTATCTATTATCTCCAAGGATTTTAATGTTTTTGAACAAGAAGCAGTCTTCTCATTTTTAGGGTTTTCATTGTATTCTTTTTGATGTGTTGATTTATCAACTGTTTGATTGTCTAATTCTTTAAAGGTTTGCTGATTTGTTGTAACATGTGAAGCATTCTCTATTTTACTAGGGTCTGTATTAGAACGCAATAGAGGTTTCTGTATATGGCTTTGAGTTCCTGTCGGATAAGTATTGAATTTAAAATCTGTAGTCATGCAGGTATTTACATTACACAATTTTGATCCAAAATTAATTGTTTCACTTTTATTATTATCACAATTAGCCAATGTAGCCATGTCTGTACTTTGAATTGGACAAGATTCAGAGCTTACTTTTCGATGTAACATCTCTAAAATATTAGTGTTACTACATTGTGCTTCTTTTGAACATTCTTCTTGTAATGATGTAAAATTTTCGACACCAGAGTATTTTACAGTCTCTGTTCCTTTAGATGCAACGCAGGCATTATTTTTAATATTACTTGCACATCTATCATCACCATGTAACACATCATTAACATCAGACCCTAAAGTCACTTTAAGCGTCATATTTGTGCCTTGAATAGGTATAGAAAAATTATTTGGCGATTTATCAAATTTGTCTGAAATATTACTGGTGGTATGATTAAATTGAACTTCTTTATCAATTTTTTTTGCATTATTAGCAGTACTAATAAATCTGTCCTCAACACTTGCACAAGTACATTCAGTCTTTTTATTTTCAGGTAAACTATTACTTATTTGTTTCAAACGATTTATATTAGGCTCAGTATTTTTATTAGCTTCTAAAATAGGCTGTGATAGTTTTTTGAATTGTTCATTAATTAATTTTACACAATTTGAATCATTTACAATATTAATATCTGATAAGGAAGGATCAGATTTCTTTGGATCGATACTGATCTCAGTTTGTATACATCTCGTAGCCTCATGTACATATACATTTGGTTTTGTTCTTTGACTATCAAAGATTTTTTTGTTATTGTCCATTTCTGATAATGAAGAGGGTAAATTTTGTAGACTGTTTGGATCTTTGAGATTAATTGGTAAAATAAGACTGGTTTGTGATGATTTGGATGTTAGATTGTTTGAGCTATTACTATCCTTTATAACTAAACATTTTTTTTCACAATCTTGACTTTTAAATGAAGATTTACTGGAACAAACACTTGGAGTATTTGTCACTTTTGATACTCTTCCACCTAGTTTGATACATTTAGTAGGTAATCGAGAACATTTATAAATTAAAAAGTTTTCTGGTATTTCCTCTGTTACCACACCTTCTTCAGTACAAAGACAAACATATTTAATATTATCTGCTGTATACTCAGAAATTATTTCTTGTTTTTTTGTAAGAGTTTCAGACTTCAGTGATTGCATTTCAGATGTATTTGGTTGCTGGTGAGGTTTTGAATTTATTTTACAGTCAGAAGTAACAAAATCTTTAGGAAATTCCATAGTGACCTGAACAGAACTATCTGCTACTCCAATTTTAGGGTGTACTGAATGATGTGGGCAGCAACAATAATGTTTGACACTTTTGTTAATCCCTGAACCACCCGCTTCATTTTTATGTTTGTATGTGATTTCATTTTTATAATTAGTTTCAGAGTTACCTGATGATAGAGTAAATACAGAATGACTCTGTTGTTTTCTTATAGAATTATATCTTTCAATATTCAAATTAGCACTTGATCCACCTTCTAACTTACTTGCATCACCAGATCCATCATCATAGTTGTTTCTAACTAAGTCTTTCATTAGGTGTTTTATTCTATTTTTAGTTTCAGAGTCCACTTGTCTAACAACATTAAAATTACAGTCAGAATTACCTAACTTTTGTTTTAAAAATATCTCTTTTTCTTTTAAATGTCTTTTGTGAGCTTGTTCTCTTTTCAATGCTTCTAAGTATTTTTTATACAATTCTTCAGAAGAAGTCTTATTTACAGCTGTATCAGATAAGTTTTTTGTTTTAATTGAATAATCAGAATCAGTATTAGATATATCTTTCAACTTTGAAATGTTTGCAGAATCACAAGTTTCATTTCTTGTAAAAATAGGTATATTAGGAACACTTTGTGATGTTGAAGCTAAAGCTGAGGTTGTATTAAATTTGTCCATACGCAAAATAGATTTTTTTGGTTTGGATATTACAGCTTTTTTAGCCAATGTGTTTACATCTGAGGTACTTGTACTAGTACTATAAGTAGGATCTCTTAAATCAATTTTTTTACTGTTAAAACTCAGTCCAGATAAAAATTCAGTAGAGCTTTTGTCACCAGAATACTTTGAATCAACAATTTTTTGGACTATTTCTTTTATGAGTTCTTTTCGTAGGTTCACATCTTCATATTTACCATCAAATGTAGATTTCAGAATATCTATACTCCTTTCTAAGTCTTTGGTGAATGAAAACTTTTTATTGCTAGAATCTGTAGTTATTCCACTTGATTCTAGACTTGATTTGTTACCAGTAACATTTTTCTTTTGTTGATTATTTTTCATACGATTTTCATTATAAATATGTCCTGGCATATATTCAAAACTCTCAGCTTCTGATAACTGGTCTCCACATTTGTCTAATGGTAAATTTTCTTTGTCAGACATTTTTTTTTTTTTACTTTGATACTTATGATTCCTTGTTACTTTCTTTTTTCTTGTTTTTTTCTTGAGAGTATTCAAATTTATCAGCACTGGGTATCTTTTAATATGAAGTGCTGAAGTTGCTCTTTTATTAGGACTAACTGATTCATCTTTATGTTTATTTAATGTAGTCTGAATTTCTTTGTCCACTTTAATTTGTGGGGTAATTTCAGTTTCAACTGATACTTTTTCAGGACTCAAAGAAACATTTTTCGACATATTTTCAACAACAACACTACCATTTCTATCAACATTAAAAGATATATGTTTAGTTAAATTTAAATTGATAGCTTGTGGTTTAGCATCGAAAATTGGTGGTACAGATAATTCAAGAGAATCAATATCTCTATTATATATTTTGGTTGTTTTCTTGATCACACTTTTTTTAAATTTTGATTTATTTTCATTCACATCAAAAGGTGTAGACTGAGCAGTGGGTTGCCCTAAGTCAGAGTTTTTTGTCTCATTTGAATATTGCTGTTGCAAGGCCATCCTTTCCAAAGTACTTAAGCTAGATGCTGAGTTTTTTCTGTCACTTTCATTAGCATAACCAACATCTGCTAAAGAATCCCATTCAAGTTTCCGTTGAGAATTAATACTGCTTGTTGGTGAATGTGGTTTGTTTATTGAAGAGTCCAATATCCCATCAATAGCTGAAAAAGTTTTGATTATTACATATTTTTTTACAAATAATTTTTAATTTTTTTTATTTAAAATTAGAACTTCAAAACAGACATGACACATGTTCAAAACATTTGATTTACCAGCAAAAACGATTACATCCTGAAATCAGTTAATTATAAATGCACAATACCATCTAAAATTGGTTGTGCTATTGTTATGTTTGTTTGATTATTATGTTTTACATGTATTGCATTTTACTTTATATATAATATATATTTTATTCAAATGTAACTAAAATAGAATGTTGATATAAAAAATTAAATTAATTTTAATATAACTATATAAATAGTTATTAATACATACATTTCTGTGACTGTAAGTCATCAGACTTAACAGATTCGTCATCTGAGTTTCTAGTGGGCTCTGTAATTACTTCTTCACTGATTATTGGAGGGGATTCAGTGTCACTTTTAACTCTGGACTGGTTACCCTGAAAATAAGTTTATTGACAAAAGTTAATAAAAAAGTTTTAGAAATAGATGATATTAGAATTATTAATAAACCTACAGTATTCCATGTATGACATGCTGAAAACAATATTTAAGCTGAGGGGTCATCAAGAGTTTTTCAGAAAAGTATAAAGCATCAGCACTGTTTATTCTGGCTATTGTGAATGAAATCTGTGGTTTACCAGACGTATATTATGTTACAATAACAGATAAAGTGTGATACACCATGTATTATCTGGCTGGATAGGACAGTACCACCCTCCCAGATACCAGATAGTGAGATGTAATATTGTTTTAACTTAAACTTGAAGCCTCTTAATGATTTCGCTTCCTTTATTGCTATAAATACAGAATCTTTTGATTTTATTTGAATAAGCACATTTCATAAAACTACATTAAAAAATCAATACAATTTTTTTTGTATTTTTTAGTAGAAGAGTTAAAAAGTAAAAGAGATGTTACATACCTGGGAACTGGGTCGTTCTGGAACAGAGCATTTAATAGAAATTCTACAAAGTTCTGTTGAAGATTCACTTTTTTTGCCGCCCGAATCCGATGATTCGTCTTGAGACTTCATTCTTCTCCAAAATAAACTAGACGGGTCTCTGATTTCACTTTGGGCAGTTGATAGAGAAAAAAATTGTTCTAAATCTCTTTTCTTTCCAAACTTTTTATAGTAATCCAATATTAAATTGTTAACAGCCGAATGGGAATCCACACAATTTGAACCATCTTTTATTTCGGTTTCTTCTATTTCCATATCTCAATTATCAAAATATTTTAAAACAAAATAATGTGTACATAGCGATTAATTTTCTTTTTATCAATTGATTGATATGAACATTGAAAATAATAACATTAGAAACAATCTATGTTAGAAACAATTTCATGAAGGCCTCTTGTGACGTTTAACTTAACGACATTTCAGTTGACAGTTAGTTCTAAAACTATTTAAAAAAAATACGTCAAATGTAATGTTTTAATGTACAAAATCACGATAATATATTATTTATTTAATATCGTTATTTAAACGCATAGCAATATTTCAACGATACATACGATATTACAACGTACATACAAGAGTATTTTTAGTAGATTTAGCTAAATCTTGTAATTTGCATCCGTAGATTTGAATATTTCATATAACAAAAAAAAATGGGTGCCAAATGATACTTTTGACTTACATAACCAAATAATAATTAATTTATAATTATTTCATGTTAGTATTTTGTATTCTAGGTTATTTATCGGGGAATCTGAAACAATTAACCATAGACCACAGCCGAAAAATCGATGAATCGATCGATCGATCGAATCGATTTTTTTCCGTTTAGCATAAATCGATTAAAAAATCGGTTAATTCGTATCAAAATAATCGATTACTAATAATAGTTTGAACAGTTGTTTTTTTTATATAATTAATTAGAATAAAGGCTAATTAAAGTGGACAACTACCATTAAAGAAATTTTATTAAAATGTATTATTTAGCTACATTTGTTTCATCATCATGTAATCTTAAAAAACTAGAAAAGAGTGAAACGAGAAAGAGGATGATTAAAATAATTGATAAAAAAAATCGATGTTTAATAAAAAAATAATCGATTATTAAAAATCGATTATTTTTTCATATCTCTATTGTTGGGTGGTGAAACCAAGCAGATAATTTTAAATAGTATTTAAATGATTTCTACCTATTAATTACTTCCAAAATGTCTCGTCAAACTTCTCGCCTTGATGCTAAAAAAGTGGTATGATAAATCCTTGTCGGTTTAGAATTACTTCAATTAAAACATTTATAAAATTAAAATTAATTTTTAGAATTCTGAACTTCTCACTCTTACGTATGGTGCTTTGGTGTCTCAAATGCTAAAAGAAATTGAGAATCCCGATGATGTTAACAAGCAACTTGAAAGAATTGGATACAATATGGGTGTGAGACTCATTGAGGATTTTCTGGCACGAACTACATCTAATCGATGCTTAGAAATGAGGGAAACTGCTGATAAAATACAGCAGGCTTTCAGGTATTTACATTTATTGAAGAAAAATTATTTTACAGACTAGGTTATTTCGATAAATAGTATATATTTTTTATTTCTCTTTAACTCCTTCATTTCATCCTACCAATCATTTTCTTGCTATAAAACTTGTCTCAAAAAGTCTTATTAAAAAGTTTCACAATATTCACAATTTTTTATATATTACCATTAGTTTTTTCTGATTGTTCATTAAACTTTTACTTTGTACTTTAATCTTAACTTTAAATCATCTTTAGTGTCAAGTATGATTTTACTTTCATTTGAAATATAATTTATCTAATTTTTTTGTAACATTGTTGCAGACTATATTTAAACATGCAACCCACAGTCACAAGCTGGAGTAGTTCTGGAGATGAATTCTCACTTGTTTGGGATCAGTGTCCTTTAAGTGAATGGGTGGAAATGCCAAATAATGGATTGAAGTACTGTGCTTTAATACCTGGAGCTATTCGTGGTGCACTCCAAATGGTGCAACTAGATGTCCAGTGCTGGTTTGTGCAGGTGATTTTAATACACTTATAGAGTAGGTAGTAGGAGTATAGTATAGGAGTATTACATTGGAAAAGTAATAATAAAATTATTTTGCTAAAATCCATGATGAAGTAAAATAGAAAAAATATATAAAGCTAAATGTAGAGTGGACAATTCATTTTCATACCTGATACATGCAGGATTCGTAAAAACACATGCACAAACCTCCACCACCGCCACCACAATACACAAGCTCTACATACTAGCTCTGTTCACTATCACAAAATCAACAATTGTTTCCCCCTGTAACCCCGCCCGACCTGCTTTGCGATTTTGTTGTGGAGTCTACCTCCTAATGACGCTTTGGTTGCGGTTGCCCGTGAAAGTTGAGTTGTTTATTAGGCTGTCCCGATACTTATATATAAAGTTGTTTATACTGTCAACATCATTCTCCTGCCCTTATTCCACTCCAAGTGGGATCCACACAATATGTTTTTAACATGTTACATGATTTGGCTAGGTATTTTATGACTGGCCTGCCTGTTGTCAACCCACTTTAGTTGCCTTTTATAACACTTCGTTAAGAAATGAGGTTAGGTTTTTTCTATACTATATGATAATGTTTGTACTGTCAAAGATTATATAATTAAATATTAAGTATACACAGATTTCGTGTAAAATATCATTGATGAGTGTTTTTATATTCAAAAAGAATATAATTTTTCATAATATAATATGGAATGTAGTTATGTATAAGCATAATTTAATCTATTTTGTACTAACGCCGTGTGGTATCCTGCTAAGTAGAATAGTACCACCCTCAATTCTTACCGAGGTGTCGTAAAAGGCGACTAAGGTAAGTCGACCCGCCGTGTGGTATCCGGCTGAGTAGAATAGACCAACCTCAATTCTTACCGAGGTGTCGTAAAAGGCGACTAAGGTAAGTTGACCCACCGTGTGGTATCCGGTTCAGTAGAATAGACCACCCTCCTTCTTATCGAGGTGTCGTAAAATACGACTAAGGTAAGTTGACGTCAGGCAGGCGGCCGGTCGTAAAAACGCAGCCAAATCATGTTACAGCATGTTTATAACATGTTGTGCCGACCCCACTTAGAGTGGGATAAGGGCAGGAGGATATATAATCTATTTTGTACTATTCACATATATAAATTTGGCATTTGTTTTAAGGGAATCCATATTTTTATTCAAAACATGCAATTATATGTAATTACAGTTAATTATAATTCTACTTACAGGTAGAATAGAACATTATTTATTGCACTGCATAAACTTTCAATATACAATATAAAGAAAACAATATAATAAGGTGGCCTTTTTGCTAACTAGTGATTTCCAGGCAACCTTTAGGTAACTTATATCTACAATTCATCATGGACTGTATAGAAAAACAATAATTCCTGCATCTAGAAATTTCCTGAATCACCTCTATTTTTGCATTAGAATTGAATTTAAGCTAATAAACACACATGGAGTTATTTTAGATAATTACACTGTAACTTAAGATTATAAATATTGTATTTGCAGGATCAGTTAAAAGGTGATGCCGTGACAGAACTTAGAATTAAATACATAAAGCGGTTAGAAGATGCAGTGCCAGCTGGGGAAGATTAGATGAAAAATATTTTTAGTGCTACCTATTTTATTTGTTACTGTTAAAAATATTCACTCGGTCTTTACAAGTTTAAGGAAGGAACTTTGAAAGTACTCTTATAGGTTGAGGAACTTTTATAACAATTTAGAAAGTGCTTTATGGTTAAGGCAAATAAATTGAGGATCTATCTATCTATAAATAGAGAGATATTGAGGATGCCTGCATATCCTTGTAGGATTTCTGGGATATATATTTGCTGTGTGGTATCCGGGTAAGTAGAATAGACCACCCTCGTTTCTTGCCGAGGTGTCGTAAAAGGTGACTAAGGTAAGTCGACCCGCCGTGTGGTATCCGGCTGAGTAGAATAGACCAACCTCATTTCTTACCGAGGTGTCGTAAAATACGACAAAGGTAAGTTGACCGTGTGGTATCCGGTATAGTAGAATAGATCACTGTCTTTTGTGGTAATGACAACACTCCAAGTTCTTAGTATCTGGTTCATTTAATTTGAGCAGGCTTGTAATGTATATAAGACTTTGTGTTGTATTGTTGTTTAAAATCAATTCTTTTTATTAAAATGTTTAAGAAAATTTAAAAGCTATATTAAATTATAAGTATTTAAAAAATGGTGTATTTTATATTAAACATGCCTGTTATCGGTCACACATATATCATACTAGTGAAGAAAACAGAATATAACAAGACATTTTCATTGATTCATTGTTGGCTTAAGTTTTTTCCTTGTATTTAAAATCGAATCTAGAAGAATTTAGTGCCCTGAAGGGCCCATCTGAGCTTAAATATGATGATACCATTACCCGCAACTTCGTTTTCGTGGACTATTATCGAGTAATTAGTCGGTTGATAATAGATGGCGCTTTTCAATGTCATCCTATTCCTGTAGAATTAACAGAATTTCTATAGCCTATATGTTATAGTGTGTAAGTAATAATTGTGCAAAATTTCATCGATGTTCGTTTAGCGGATTCGCCGTGAAAGTAAAACAAACATACGTCAAATCATAAAATCATACTCATAAACTGTCGCATTTATAATCATCATCCTCCTGCCCTTATTCCACTCTAAGTAGGATCGGCACAATATGTTATAAACATGATTTGGCTGCGTTTTTACGACCGGCCGCATGCCTGACGTCAACTTACCTTAGTCGTATTTTACGACACCTCGGTAAGAAAGAGGGTGGTCTATTCTACTAAACCGGATACCACACGGTGGGTCAACTTACCTTAGTCGCCTTTATAATATTAGTACGATTGAATAATATGGGTTTTCAGTACGCAATACGGGTTTTCTAATTAAATTGAAAACAAAACACGTCTTTGCGCCGATATTAAATCATAAATTTAATGTGGGATTTTCTAACGAAGCAGTTACATCAATTCCAGATAATCTTATATGGGTGTTATATAAGGTTATGTATACATATTATTATGTTCAGGATATATTTTATCATTACTTGTAGCAAAAGTGTCTGTTTAACTTTTTGACTCTGGAAAAGCTTTCACTCTTATTCTGCCTAAGCAATATTAATGAAATATGTGTGATTGAAGCATACTCGTATCATCATCTGTCCTTGTCCTACTCTAAGTGGGGTAGGCACAACATGTTATAAACATGATGTCACATGATTCGGCTACGTATTTTACGACCGGCCACCTGCCTGACATTAACTTACATTAGTCGTATTTTACGACACCTCGGTAAAATAGACTTTAAGAAACCTTAACCTTAACCTTTAAGAAAGGGGGTAGTCTATTTTACTCAACCGGATACTACACGGTGGGTCAACTTACCTTAGTCGCCTTTTACGACACCTCGGTAAGAAATGAGGGTAGTCTATTCTACTCAGGCGGAAACACGGCTATTAGTATGATAAAAAATATTTTTAGTTAAATTTACGTATTCGCTTTTATAAAAAATGAATAAATTAGCTGCACTGTTGAGATTAATTAAAAAAAATCGAATGACGTCTGTCCCTGAATAAAAAAGAAACAATCACAATAGACTCGCGTCTCTATGGCGTTGAGAGCTAATCGAGTATCAATAGCAAGGTATTGATAACTGTTCAATTAGGAGCGCGTTGAATAGACAACAATAGAACTCGATTGAATCCATCCTCACTAATGATCGAATGGACTGAAGTTCGCGTGTTTGCAATATTCCACAATCCATAGACAAACACTTCAGTATCAGATCATTAAAATAGACGACAATAAAAAGTTGATCAAATATATTTCTAGCTACTTTTGAATCTAATCAGATTTATTATACATAGAGTATGGAGCTATTGAATATCTATACTAATTTATAAAGCTGAAGAGTTTGATTGTTTGAGCGCGCTAATCTCAGAAACTACTGGACCGATTTAAAAAATTCTTTGAGTGTATGATAGTCTTTTTACCGAGAAAGGCTATAGGCTTTATAACATTACGCTAAGATGAATAGGAGAGGAGCAGCAATAAAAAATATTAAGATAACGGCAAAATTTATAGCTTTCTTTGAGTGCGCTAAGTAAACGGTGAAATTTATTCGAAAAGCGTGTACTACAAAATTGTTCCCCTCTAAAAGATCTAAATAAGAGTCCGCGACAGCTTATGTCTAGCTTTTAAGGTTTACCCACTTTAACCATTATTATGGTAATCATAATACAATATTACGGTGTTAATTTTTCCACGCAGGCGGAGCCGCAGCTTATTGCTAGTTTTAAATAAAGGAGGGAGCTATTGACAATCGTGTTAGTACTAGTGTCAAACTTAGAGTTATTAACTTGAGTAAAGGAGTCATAGGCATAGGCTCTAAGTGAGGATGTCGCAACAAATGACAAGAGAGGGAAAATGAAACTCATATGCTTATCTTTGTCTATTCACACATAAAAAAGAGAGACGGTCAGTAGGTCTCATTATCATCTCCTCATTTTTAGACTGGCTTCTGAACTCTGGTATATTAACTGTAATATCAAGTAGAAACTAAGAGACGAAATTACTAGAAACCCATACTTATCTTTATCCAAACACATAAAAGAGAGACAGGTAGGTACCTTTATTTGATTAATTTGTTTTTTCGATGGAAACATTTTATTCTAGCTTCCCTGCTAGAGTTAGTATAATAACTCTATGAATTTACAGAATGGATGTTGTATTCTTAATTTAAAAAATATAATTCTTATTACACTTATTCTTATTCTTATTTCACTTCACGTGTTTGAGGAAAATATTGTAACTATTGGTCTAAGACAGTAGTGTAGCGCTATCATTATATTATAAACTAGCAATCGCCAGCGGCTCCGCCCGCGTAGAAAGAATAAAACCGTAATATAGTCTTTTGATAACCATAAAAATGGTTAAAGTGGGTCAACCTCAAAAGCTAGATATATGCTGTCGCGGACTTTTATTTAAAACTTTATTTAGACTTTTTATTTAATTATTTAACGCTTACTTGCTTAGCTTTAAATTTTGCCGTTTTCATAAATTTTTTATTCCTGCTCCTCTCCAATTCATCTTATCGTGATGTTTTATGGCGTCCTAAATAAATGGACAATCTATTTATGTTCCTCAATAAATAGACTATTTTACACTGGAATAATTTTTCAAATTGGTCCAGTAGTTCCTGAGATTAGCGCGTTAAAACAATCAAACAAACAAGCAAACAAACTCTTCAGCTTTATATATTAGTATACATTTAAAGAAACCTACAACGCAGTTGTTCCGATTACTAAGTGGCTTAAAAATTCCATAAATATTCCACTTTGTCTGTATTCGGTATACGAAGAACAATGCGGAAATAATTATATTTTTATTATGTCAGAGTTACATACTTAAGCGCTGCCATAGACAAAAGAAATGAAGCAAACAATGTATTCGTTAGTGTAAGGACTGCTACTGAGTGTCACTCTACATGGGTGTAATCTAGCCGCACACAAATCATCCCTATAGGTACATATACAATCATACTAATATTATAAATATGATATCTGTTTGTATATTAAAATAGTAATATCCCGCGGTTTCACCCGCGTACATACCGATCCCATCCCAAAGTCTATTAAGTCGAACTATACATTTATTTTTGTTAAACATATCATCAATAGTTTCAGCAGATGACAGATTTTTATGACAAATTTTTTACACCTTATTACATTTTTAGTACGATCCCTATATGTTTTTAATGTAATATAGCCTATGTTGCTCAGTAAAGCAGCAGCTTTCCAATGGTGAAAGAATTTTTGAAATCGGTCCAGTAGTTTTTGTGTGAATACATTACAAACATTCACACAAATTTTTCCTCTTTATAATATTAGTATAGATATGTTATATTTTTTTTACGCTTTCACCTTTAATACGATGCAGCAATATTGGTAAAATTTCAGAAATGAACACATAGCACATAAGAATATTTTAATATTTAAGATAACGCGAAAAAAGTCGCGGGTAGAATTTGTGCTATTATAAATACGAAATTCTCTAGAGATATGCAGGTTTCCTTATGTTTTCCTTCACAGAAAAGCGTGTGACACAACGTTTATCAATTGGACACATAAGTTTTAATAGAAAAACTCAGGTTGCCCATAGGTAGCCTGCTCGGGGATTGAACTCGTGACCCCCTCGAAACAGTCGCACAGTCACACTGGGCTATTACAGCTTTGTTTATAACAATTGGTTAATTAGTGTAAACGAAACCAATGAGCAGATAACAGAATCCAGTTACATATGTTTTTTGATAAGCGTCAAGTAACATAAATCAATTATTTATATCTATATTAAATATATATTACGGTATACAATTCTTTTAATATTATCTTTAAACAGATATTTGCTTTTACAGTGTTTCGTTAAAACAGATATTATTAAAAGAAGAATGCGTCACTTTACGGACAAAAGACAATATCTCCTTATCTACCTAACAGAAACATAATATGGATAAATAAATATAAAAAATATGTACGAGACAGTTACACATATCTATCTTATACAATAATAATTAAAATAAAAGATTATTAATTGCTCTGTTCTGCTATTCGCAGATTTATTGAGTTCATTTGATACTATCTTACGTACGCGTCATTTAATGAATTTTCTACATTATAATATATTTATTTACTTAAGATTATAAAAATATTTAGTATTTAAAACAATCAAAATGCATTATAAATGAGTCCCAACGTTGTCTAAACTTAGCCATAGCATCCTTTTTGGAAACTTCGCTTAAAGCGCTGTATTTTAAAGAATTGACCGCAAGTTGTTTTAGAAGTCTCAAATCTGATAAGCGACTAGCTACTCCTACAAAAGCTACATAAAAATCGTCAGATAAAGGATCGGCTTCCCATATTCCAGGGTCGTCGCTGGAAAGCACTACAGGCATCCCAGTAGCTAGGAAACTGCTTAATGGATGATTACGCACATCACGCACTAACGATAACACAGCATTTGATATGACATTGACTTCTAAGCCGATATCCCTTTCAATCACTTCTTTTATTAGTAAAGGATGTTTTGGCAACGCGTAAGCGTGACCCAATCTTTTTGCTCCTAATAAAATTGCATCTATCAAGTTCCCATCTGTAAGAGTTCCATACCAATCAGTTTCCCCGGCGTGAAAGAAATAATTTAACTCTTCGGATGCATTAATCAGCTGAGGTAGAAATTTTATTAGAGGGTTTCCTAAATCTTCTTGACCCACTAAATCGAATCCAGCAAATAAGTCAGGCATGTCAGCTTTTACAGCTCGAGCTATGTGCAAATATTCGTCCAATTTGTCTCGATTAATTCTCCTGTTCGGTGCATATATTAGCTTTGCGCCAATAAAATCAGGATAATCTTTCTTGAATCTATGGATTATTTTCTTGTAAGATTTTGCGGTAACTAGTGAATTATATACTGTACCATCTAATTCATATAAATTGGGAAGTATACTTCGGATTTCCACATACATTATATTGTCCTCCCGAAATTTTTGCAAGGCATCGTAAAAATATTGTTCCCATACGGGTCTGTACGTTATAATTTTATTAATTCTTCCAAAATACTTCATAAAAGTTTCCCAGGATTCTTTTATACTTGGGTATACAACTTCGGGATTATCCACATACATAGTAAAATATTTACGCAATTCCGCATCAAACTTAGCCGTATTATTCGAGGACTGTCGTGCGTGACTGATAAGGTCCCATTTATTTGAACACGGTAATTTAGGGACACTATCAGAAAACTGAAACCGTACGTCACTTTCATCGAAACATATATAGAGGTGGTTAGAATATGTTATATTTATGATGTAATCGGGCCCTAACAATCCCATGTCGTGAACGTGTAACGCTGCACCTTTCGGAAGATCTTTTATGATTTGATATACTTTAGACTTCTGTATGTTTTTCTTATACGAAAAAAAATGTCGAGAAAAGTTGAAGAATTGTGGATTATCAAAGCCGTAGTCCACTTCACTGAACTTATGTTGCATGAGACAGTTGTTGACGTTTGATTCTTTGTCTGTGAGCGTGGAGCTTCCCCCAATAGTTAAGAGGGCTTCATCTAGTACGATCTTTGCTCGTTTCGCTTTATAGTCGTCAATACTTGAGGCGTAGGCAACGGCTACTAGGAATATACAGGAAAATATTGAACGCATGTTTAAGAGGTGCGCTTTGTGTAGCGCGGACGGACACCGATATGACACTGGCCGTCGAGTTATGAATTAGGGCGATGACCTCGCACAATATATCATTTATCCGGCGTTTAGACAAGTGGTAACTTTGTCATAGAATAATTTGTAATTGAATTCTAGGGTATTTAATTTCGAAACTTGAGACAGCGTTTGTTTAAATAATGACATTAAGTACTATCTAGGGTTAAGATCATTAAAAAGATGCTTAATTGATAACTATTAACAATTTAGGTAAGTATATGAACCTTACGGTTTAATTAGCAGTAGTTTCTAAAATTTAATTTCCTCTCACTCCCATAGGTCAAGGTGCGTTGTTTTTTTATTTATAAAATTATATTATTAAGAATGTAATGAGAAAACAGTGATAGACCGTTCGCGGTATGTAGCAAATTGTATCACTTCTATAGTAACATGTAATATTTTTATCTGTGCACGCGCGGGCGAGTTTTTTCCAATACGCGGCATTTTCGTTTACATAAAACTGTTATTTACTTTTAACCTTAACCTAATCTTTTACTAAAAACCATACAAAAATTCGTTTATTAGATTTCGAGAAAATCGATCAAATACAGACAGACAGCTTTTGAGGACTTTGTTTATAATAAGTATAGATAACTTAGGGATTTGTTTTTAAATTAAACGGAGCAGATCATATAATACAAGTAAAAACAATTTAATACTAAGTAAATTATAATTATAATGATGAAACACCAAATAAATATACCTAATACATTAAGTATATGGTACTGGGTAGGTCTTGAAAAGTATGTATTGAAAATTATTGATGTTAACATTTTGTTATTCTTCAGACTATATCTATCTTTATGAATAACTTTATCGATATTATCGTTTAATCAGCACATTAATTAGTCAATTTAGCAATATTGATTTTTTATCAATATTGTTATCTATGCACGTCACACGTCGGTTTTTCGTATTCACGTTGCCATGCGCCGAACTATAAACATATAAATAAAAATATAAATATTTATTACCGTATACTGGAATTTTTCAATATAACTGTATTTTATACAAAGGGGAGCAAAAGCTTTATTTCCACTATATTTTGGGTTACCGAAGAGAATACTATTAATGTGGCCAAACTCTGTTCAGGTTGGGGTCGCGCCTTCCGCTATTAGATTTATTTATTTTTATTTATTAAAAGATGGCAGCACTTTTGTTTCTAATTGCGTTCCAATTCCATCAAAACTCGGGAATTTCCTTTCTAAAAAAGTCAACGCAATACAGTTTTATTTTCGCTTTGTTTTGCTAATTTTAAAGTTTAGTTTCAATCACGTCTTGTAATTTTAAATTGCGTAGATGAATAACCGTTTCTGATTCAAATCATTTATAGAAGCAGACGTTAGCTTTGCGGAATTAAAAAGCAAGAAATTTACAATAGAATTATTTCGCTATAATTCGCGTTTAGATCAGGAGGAGGATAGGCTCCACTAAGATTACGATAATCGTGGAGCCTATCCTCCTGATGATGGTTTTGGGGCAAAACGATCGTAGAGATTGTGGTAGTGAGTGTGTCTAGTGCTTTGGAGGCGGCGTTTTGTGATACGTGTGTTGACTTGTCCTGTATGTATAAGGTATGAATGTTGCCTGCTACACTAAGCATTAAATAGATTTTCTTGAACGCGGATTATATCAAAATAAATCTATTGTAACTTCTGTTTCTGATTTTAATATTCTGTGACTATTTGCTTACACAACGTGATAAAAATATGCGTATGGAGTTTCCTTATAATTATTGGCTTTGTTATTTGCTTTATAAATTATAAAATGGACACGAACTAGCTGACTACAGAATTTTTTTTTGTTGCTATAATAAATGTAACTATCGAAGTTCTTAAATTGCCTTATTAGCTTAATATAATAGTAGTTATAGATTTTAGAATCAAACGCCGAGTGGTATCCGGATGAATAGAATAGTACCACCCTCATTTCTTACCGAGGTGTCGTAAAAGGCGACTAAGGTAAGTCGACCCTCCGTGTGGTATCCGGCTGAGTAGAATAGTCCACCCTCTTACCGAGGTGTCGTAAAATACGACTAAGGTAAGTTGATGTCAGGCAGGCGGCCGGTCGTAAAATATGTAGCCAAATCATGTGACAACATGTTTATAACATGTTGTGCCGACCCTTGGAGCAGGATAGGGGCGGAAGATGATGATGAGATTTTAGAATTAAGTATTATATAGTAATTAGACGTGAGACAAAATCTTAAATCGTTTAATCCTACGCAGTTTTAACAAATTTGGCTTTGAAATGAATGGCTTTACAAAGCAATCATCACCAGCCCTTATCCCACTCTTAGTGGGGTCGGCACCAAATGTTATAAACATGCTGTGACATGATTTGGCTAGGTATTTTACGATCAGCCGCCTATTTGACGTCAACTTACTTTAGGTAGTTGTATTTCACGACAACTCGATAAAAAAGAGGATGGTCGATACCGCATAGCGGGTCATTTTGCCTTAGTCGCCTTTTACGACACCTTGATAAGAAATGAGTGTGGTCTATTCTACTCAGCCAGATACCACACGGCAGATCGACTTACCTTACCTCGGTGAGAAATGAGGGCGGTCTATTCTACTTAGCCAGATACCGCACGGTTCAACTAAGCAATAAATTAACAATTTAGTTCTCTGAGTTTTGATCTAAAGATCGCTAAATTGTTGCATATCTCACCCTTATTATATAAAACCTATTGAATTTTTTCATTTAAATATAAACAGTTTCTAACGTTTACTTCGCGTGTTCTTGATTAAAGAAAACAATTCATTAAAATGAACCTTCAAGAATCAAGAACTTTGCTCACTTAACTTTGTACTACCTTATAGTAATTCGCACAAGAAAAACGACAAAAACGGCAACGAACTACGCAGGTAAGTACCCACATAATAAGAAGTAAAAAAGACTTGCAAAGCACCGAAACGATCTCGGATAAACCGCGATTTGTATAGACGTTTTAAACGATAAAATTTACTAAAACTCATTTCGTGCTGGTGTAAATTACAGCCAGCGGCGTCCTAAAGGGTTCGTTTTCAAAGCGAACGCTTTAAAGAAACTAAAAAAAAAATAATCTGAAAAGAAATAAAGGCCGTCTCATCCGCCATGCTGATTTTATGCAGCAAAGGGTTGGGGATTATTTTAAGTGGCACTTTAGCATGGTACCGCCCCGCGTACACACTCGTTCGCGAAAAAGAAAAAAAAATGGCCGACACTACGACATGCATGATACTGAGATGTTACTGCACCCGCCACCTCTCCTTTAATCTTCTAATTACTGCACCGGAGTCTGTAGATGACACTTTCCGGGATGATTTGGGAACAAAGAATGTTCTCAGTGCGTACGATACGTATGTACAGGGGTGTGTGCATAGGGAGAGTGTCATTGCTATTTACGAAGTTGCTTTTAGATTTTGTGTATATAAATTCTCTTGAGTATATATGACTTTTTCGTTCATCATTCTCCTGCCCTTATCCCACTCTAAGTGGGGTCGGCACACGATATAAACATATTATCACATAATTTGGATACGTTTTTACGTAACGTCGACTTACTTTAGCCCTATTTTACGATACTTCGATAATCGGTCTATTCTACTCAGCCGGATTTAAAACAACCTATTAAATGGTGTGGTGTACAATGGTGTAGAAATCTGTTTAAAAAAACGCATTGTGTACGTAGATTATTGTTAAAAAAAACCCGTTTCACATAAAATATTTTAACTTGTATAGTTTTTTTTAAATTTTTGCTATTTAAATTCGCTTATGCTAGCATTGACGCGAGACTTAGAAAACAAAGCCAAAAGTATGCTCCATGGCCTTACAAAAATTTGAATGTTTACAATTGAAATCCGAGTGCAGATGTGCACTTTAATTTAAAAAAAACATATCATGAACACATTGTACATTTTGATTCCTAGAAAATTCTGAAGAGAAGAAAGACCCTTCAGAATTACCTAGCTATATATATATTATATGTTTGCAAAATATGTCAAAAAGCAAAAATATATCCAATTAAGTAACCTTACATCAAAGAACGAGTAATATCAGCAATATATCTCTTATCTGTGTAGCTTATGATTATTATCTAATGATAAAAAGCCACCGAATACTATACATACCACACAATAATTTTTCAGTCTTCATTGACGAAATTAACATATATTTTACAGCATTGTAATTGATTGATTCTGTTGATTCTGGCTTAAAGTTATTGTCGAGTGTTGATCTGTATTTTATAACAAACAGGACGGTAAGTTAATTTTTTCTGCAATCGTTATTGACTCACAGGTCAACAGCCTTGTACTCAATAGTAGTAATTTATAATTTGTGAGATTTGTGTAGCAATTTCAATTATGGTGAAAACGTTGACAGTTGCACTTTGGACTTTAATAAGTGTAGTGAGCCAAGTTTCTAGCGATGCTTTCGACAGAGCATTGGAAGAAAGAAATTATCTTATACATAAAGAACTTGGTGTTATGTTAGGCAATGACATTGTGTTGAGTGACAATGAAGAGCAAGCTAACAGAATAATAATGAATTTAAAGGAGAAAGAAATTGATAATGGATTCCTCATGCCACAGTATTTCAACTTTTCAAAACACTTTTTCGAGTATAAAGAAGAAGTAAAGAAGTCGGAACTTTTTAAAATAATCCAGAAAATGCCAAAAGGTGGACTACTGCACGCTCACGACACTGGTATGCTGAGTCCTGATTATGTTCTATCTCTGACATATTGGGACAATTTGTTTGTATGCTTCGAGGAAAATGATGTTCAGTTCCTATTTTCCTTAGAAATACCAACTTCTCCATGTACTACAATGTGGCAAATGATGAGAGACGCTCGATTTTCATCTGGCAACATCAAAAAATTTGATGCTAATCTTAGAAAACATTTTACTCTTGTTATAGACAATTTTCGAGAAATCTATACCGATGTTAATGCTGTGTGGTCATATTTCCAACAATACTTTATTACAACCAATTCTCTTTTCACTTACAAGCCAGTTTGGGAACAGTATTTCTACGATTCTCTCTTAGAATTCAGAAAGGATAATATTATGTACGTCGAAATACGAAGCGTACTTCCGGAACTGTATGACTTAGAAGGAACTAAATATGATATCATAGACACGGTTGCTTCTTACAAAAAAGTTGTAGATCAATTCATGAATGATTACCCTGATTTCTTTGGAGCCAAAGTTATATACGCTCCGTTAAGAAGCGTTGATATTGAAACTGTAAAGGAATATATAAATATTGCTAAGGATCTGAAGCGGGAATTTCCTGATTTTTTTGCAGGATTCGACTTAGTAGGACAGGAAGATTTAGGGAAGCCTACAAAAGAATTTCTACGTGTTCTTGCAGAATCTAGCGAAGATATTAATTATTTCTTTCATTCAGGGGAAACTAACTGGTTTGGTACAACTTCTGATGAAAACTTAGTAGATGCTATAGTCCTGAATGCTCGACGAATAGGTCATGGTTATGCTATTATTAAACATCCTTTGCTTATTGAGGAGGTTAAGAAACGGGATATAGCATTAGAGGTGAATGTAATTTCAAATGCCGTGCTATGTTTGGTAGAAGATGCAAGAAACCATCCATTAGCTGCGTTTCTAGCACACGACTTGCCGGTTGTGATTTCAAGCGATGATCCAGGAGTATGGGAGGCTGAACAACTTACTCATGACTTTTACGTTACTTTCGTGGGTGTGGCTAGTCGGCATGCTGATTTAAAACTACTTAAAAAATTAGCTTTGAATTCTTTATATTACAGTATGTATCCTAATAAAGATAAAATTGTACACGAATTTGAAATTAGGTGGACACGATTTATAGAAGCGGTTATCAAAGGCGTATGATAATTTAAAAACAGATTCTAACAAATTATCTATGGTGTGAAGTTTCACAATTTTTTAAAAAAAAAGTATAATAGAAAAACTTTGTTTCATATTTAGTTAAAAAGTGTTACGTTAAAATCAATAAATTGTTTGTCAAAGTTCACCAAAACAAATTGTGTTCGGCTGATAATTATTAAGCATTTCTTAGTTTTGAAAAATAAATTCTTAAAAATTATATTTTGTTATTACAACGTTATGTTATGACCTTTAAAATAAACGAAAAAAACGGCTTAAGTTTAGAACAATAATAGTATTAATTAAAAAATAAATAAGATTATGACATTTTATGAACTTTCAATGACAATAATATGCATGATATTCTGTGTTATTTAAATATTGGTGAAATAAGTTCTATAACAAAATATGTGCTATTATAATTTCAAACTTTTACAAATAAAGAAATTGAGAAAAAAATAAATTTTGTTTTTAATCCATTATTTGTTAAACATCGTGAAATTTAAAAATCCATTTATTTCTGTATTTTTTTCAATCAATCGATGTTTTAAGGTCGCCTCTCCACTTAGTAGGGGGTCTGCCGATATCGCTTTTTTCGGTGCGGATTCGCCACTCCACTCCACTCTCCACTCCATCGCCTTGACACCCCAAATTCCTTCAATTTATGTGCCCATTGCCACTTTAGCTCTGCAACTCGATGAGCTATGTCCGTTAATTTAGTTTTTTTTCTAATATTCATTTCTGATTCCATCACGCAAAGATACTCTCCTACACCCGCTGAACGATTCTGAGCTTTATTATGAGGCGGATGGTTAGTTACCATATTTATAATATTAAAAAAAGTAGTTTATCAATCAAATAATATTCAGTTGTGTAATATGCTTTACGTATTAGCATAGTAAAAGTAAAGTAAAGTAACGGCCTGTTATAATCCCACTGCTGGGCATAGGCCTCCTCTCTCCGTTCCTGGAGAGAAGGGAGCTAAGACCTACCACGCTGCTCCAATGCGGATTTGGTAGGTTACACATATCCCCAGAATTCTCTAGAGATATGCAGGTTGTCTCACAATGTTTTCCTACACCGCGTATGCGATAAATTGCGATTATCAATTAGACATACCTACCTATGTTTTAATAGAAAACTCATTGGTGCCCGATTTGATCCTATGATCGTCTCTAGAGAGTCGCACGGTCTCACTGCTGCATTATCACAGCGCTCATAATATTAGCTATCAGCTCTTATAATATTAGCTACTAGCTGTGCCAGTAGCTTCACCCGCATGGAAATCAGTGTGTCATCAATTTTTCCCGAATTGAAATTTTGAATATAAAAATAGTTATCGTGAGTTAATTATAAGAGATTTTTGAATAAAAATAAAATTTTGCTTCTTATCCTTTTTGATCTAAGCGTGATGTTATATAGCCTATATATAGCCTTCCTCGATAAATGGACTATCTTACACTCAACAAATTTTTCAAATCAGTGTAGTACTTCCTGAGCTTAGCGCGTTCAAACAAACAAACTCTTCAGCTTTATATATTAGTATAGATTTATTTATTAGTATTATTTCAAGCAAAATTTATTTTCTACACAAACATTAACGTCGACGCCACGTCGTCATCCTACATTAATTGTCATCGCATCGTTTGACATCTGAGGCGTAGCGTCTCTGTGCAGTGAAACGCTTAAACCAAACGCTAATAACTGATTAGTGGCACTAATTATTACGGTCGAACACCGTAGTTAGTGGTTAGCTATTAGGAACAGATGTTACCAAAACATGTGTACCTTTATAATATACTAGGTTTACCCGTGATTTCGTTCGTTCAAACTAATATGTTAAAAAAAACCCCTTAATTATTAAATTATGCCCTTCACCTGCTTGGAAATCAGTGTCACAGTTAATGTCGCGTAAATCCCGAACCCGCGGGAAATTTAAGACAAAAATATAATAAATGTATTATATATTTTTTACCGCTCCCAAAGAAAAAACTAGATTTTTTTTCTATATGTTGGCTCTGTATATAATCTTTAGTGTTACCAAATTTCATAATTGCAATCTATTTCTTCTGCAGATTAACCGTGAAAGTGTAACAGACTTTAATATGTAATATTAATATGGATTCTATATTAATATTACATACTAAATATATTTTTTATATTTGCATATTTGTGTAGTAATAACTTAAAATTTATCAAATAAGTTTCTTATATTATGTAAGAGTCCAGCACAACCTAATTAACGTAACGTATTTTAAATTTTAATTATTACCAATTCACAAATCCTCATAACAAAAAGCACACTGACTTCAAATGAATTATTGAGATAAATATTTTAACGCTGAACTAATATCCGGCTGAGTAGAATAGACCACCCGCATTTCTTATCGAGGTGTCGTAAAAGGCGACTAAGGTAAGTCGACCCGCCGTGTGATTTATCGCAGAGTAGAATATACCACCATTATTCCTTACCGAGGTGTCGTAAAAGGCGCCTAAGGTAAGTTGACCCATCGTGTGGTATCGAATAGACCACCCTAATTCGTTACCGAGGTGTCGTAAAAGGTGTCTAAGTTAAGTTGACGTCAGGCAAACGGCAGGAGAATGATGTTAACGCTGAACTAAGTAATCTAGATCTGTTTACAAAAATAGAACAATCAGTCGAATTGGCTGCCTACGTAACAGCAATTCTCGTACAGTCAGCAAAAAGTATAAATCTTTAAAGATAATAAGAAAATGTATTTTTACAATGCGTTCTAAAAGAGTCATTTCATTTAAGTTAGAAACAAAGAGAATTTGTTTTAGTATCGTGATAAACTGACTGAATAAGTTTTTTTATTTAGCCTCGACTTTTTAGAAAAAACAAAAGAATTTTTTTCATATCGGTGTAGTCTGATAAAGAGTCATTTGATTTAGGCATATTTTCTGTAAAAAAAATAAAAAGTTTTTTTTATTATAGTGCAGTCTGACAAAAGGTTGTTGATCACGATTAAGACTAGGAAAAAAGTCATTTTATTTAGGCTCGACTTTTGAGAGTAAATCAAAAGAAAGATTTTTTATTACTGTTTATTTTATTAGTCTGAAAAAAGTAAGTTTATCACAGTCTGGGAGGTCATATTGTTAAGGCTTAACTTTTTAGGACAAAAGCCACGCCGTGTGGCATCCGGCTGAATAGAATAGTACCACCCTCATTTCTTACCGAAGTGTCGTAAAAGGCGACTTAGGTAAGTCGACCCGCCGTGTTGTATCTAGTTGAGTAGATAGACCACCCTCATTTATTACCGAAGTGTCGTAAAAGGCGTCGAAGATAAAGTCGACCCGCCCTTTTTTGTCAGTGTGTTGTCAAAATTTAAGGAAATTATTTTATTATTTAAACTCGTTTCAACTGCGGCCGGAGATATATACGGAAGCTGAATATATAGTTCAGATTCGGCTTTGACCGGAATACGATACGCTCGCATTGGTTTAATGAATGAATAATTAATGATTGTTTTTGTACAGTAAAGAAATTTTTTAATCTGTGGTAGTGTAGTTCTACATTGAGCGATAGTACGGTTAAAGATAGGGATTTTTTAAGCGCTTTCTTTTTTAGGAAGAAAGAGAGTGGTCTAATACTCAGCCGGATACCACACGTTGGGTCGACTTACCTTAGTCGCCTTTTACGACATCTCGGTAAGAAATGAGGGTGGTCTATTCTACTCAGCCGGATACCACACGGTGGGTCGACTTACCTTAGTCGCCAATACGACACCACGGTAAGAAATAAGGGTGGTACTATTCTATTCAGCCGGATACCCTACGGATGTTAAAATTGTAGGTAGAAGATAATCTTAAGTATTTCAAAAAAACACTCACGAATTTTACCGAACGTGCTATAAAAAAGTAATAAAACTGGAAGCGTGTTCTATTGTTACCGATTATTTAAAAACTATACGGTAATCGGCTGACTAGAATAGACCAACCTCATTTCTTGCCGTGGTCTCGTAAAAGGCGATTGGGGTAAGTTGACGTCAGGCAGAAGGCGAGTCGTAATATAACTAGCCGAATCATGTAAGTGCCGACCCCACTTAAAGTGGGATAAGAACAGGAGATTGATGTACCTTATATACTAGGATATAATATAACAAAAACTGTTTATCTTAGGAAACTGGATAATGTATTTAGCTGCTCTGAGCTGGCCTTTTTGGTCTATTCAACAAAAATTAACGCGAAATCCCGGGTAAAGTAATTAGTCAGTATATAAAAATGTTCAACTTGATAGTCCGGAAAGACTTTCTTTCGTTGTTGATCACAGACTGCAACAAAGTATGTCAAAAGTTAGCTAATAAAGATGATCGATTCAAGGTAAACTACATTATTTTATCATAAATTCCTATACAATATATTCTGGTAAATACGCAACTATACGTTGCGTTATTACCAGAACAAAATAAAATAAAAATTATTGTCTATTAGGTCACGTGTTCTCAGACATCGATTATCACTCACTTTGAGAATCGATTAATATTAAACATTTCAATTCTTTTGTCTGTTTTTAGCACAATACATTGAGCAAATGTGAGATATGACTTAATAACGTAACGTATCTTCAGATAATAATCGTTTACCTTGTATATTAATTATATTTTTTTCCTGATATTGCTTCATTTTTAACGAGTTTTAAATTTTTCTGTAGACAAGTGAAATAAAAATCAAACGTTAGTTTAAATTGCTGACGTTACGATATATTTGTTTATTGGTTGGTACTTCTGTTTTTAAATTTTGATTGTACTTACTACTGATTGCGTTAAACTTTTTGCTAAACTATGTGAAGAGTTTTGGCTCAGTGTTAAAAAAATATTCAAATTCAAATTCAAAATATTCATTATTCAAATAAACAAGTGCTTTTGTCGTCAACTCTACTGCTATCTAATATTCCCAGATCTAATACAAAAGAAAGATGAATTGACATGACCAAAACAAATTGAAAAAAAAAAATTTTGCTGTGTTACCAGATACAAAAAACTTATACAGACACAATACTAAGCTGAAGTTATCATAAGCAAATGAAAAATTGGACCATACCATGAAATTTACCACCCATAATAGGAATACCATAAGCGAGAATCGAGTCTGACTATATTTTATATCAAACCAGATCACAGATAAGGTTCTTTATAGATAAAAAGGTAATCAGTATGGTATGCTGTGAATTATGCAAGGTGTGCAAATCACGATAATATTTGTAGATTATGAATAATGTAGTTTTATACTAATCGTAGACGTCCGCGAATTTACTTCATAATTTAAATATTCATTCTAAAGGTTTGAGTATATTTTTTGGTTTAGCTACTTAAGGAGTTCTATATAGAACATAGACAATTGACAAACAATAAAATGGACATGTATGCAATGACCTTGACTCCGATAGACGTTGGATCTTATTATAAATGTAAAAGTGAATTGATGATTGAAAGTACAGTAAGAGTCGTAGGAAATCCGTTTTCAACAGTACATTCTAGTATATATTGCAGAAAACACAGAGATATCAGTTTCTAAATTCAAACAAAGTAATTTTATAGGATGGCTTTGATCCCATTGTTGTAGTAACGGCCATTAATTCGTGAAGGTATAAATCAAAAATATTAAAATTACAATATTGCAGCAAATCTATATTCTTTTATTCTTCTATAAATATGAAATTACTTTTATTAGTCTCTCAAAACTAGAACTATTTTTCTTAAGTTACTTTCGAAATATTCGTAGAAGTTTAAGGAAAAGGTTTATATAATGCAAAAAATATCATGAAATTGTGAAGACAAATAACAGTTATATTTTCGCATACTGTTTGTACCTGACAAATAGTGCTTCGGTAATTAATTATTAAACAAAGAATATACATAGCTCAAACAATGGACTATTAAAAAACTTGGTCTTGTAATTGTTTAATCTGTAATTCCCTCTTTTTTTGTGTTGGTATTTTAACAAGACGAACCTATTTCAATGTAACCTATTTCAACTGTAGGTATAAGAAAATTTCTAAACGCACCATTAATATCACCCAGTAAACAAATATGTCATTAATTTATTTATAACATGGAAAGTACTGCGATTAACGTTTGATTTTAATAGTTTAAAATTTCCCTAGCCATTAGGTTTTGCAATGCAAATAAAATATAATAATCTTTTGATGTTTGCAGAATCAACGGCAGAATGAAAAAGCCCAAAAATTTTGTTTCTCAGTAAGCATTGAACTGATGGAACTTTCGTAACAATAACATTTTTAAGAGTTTTGTTTTTGTTGTCTTTTATTCTGTTATTGAACTTTGACAATTTTTTTAATTTGTTGGAAGTTTGCGGAATTCACTTGGAATTTCCATGGTTCACGTTTGGTCTTCGTTATATTATATTTTTCTCCGTCGATACGCTCTTGGCAGAGCGGTCGTGGCCGTCACGTAGTTGGGGCGCTTATCGCTTGCTTAACGATGTTTCGCTATTTTTCCCTGTTTGCCGTCTTCCTGGCCCATTCATGAAGAGGGCCACCAACAACAGATTTTATTTGATCGGTCCACCGCATAGGCGATCGACCGCGAGGTCTGGTACCCTCGACCCTGCCTTCGATTACAAGGCGTTCTATGGACTCTTCGTTTCTGCGCAAGACGTGGCCAAAGTATTTTAAAATGCGTGCTCGGACTGTAGTCGATAGACGCTGTCTGATGCCTAACTCTTCGAGTATCGATATATTGGTCCTAAATTCAGTCCAAGATACTCGAAGCATCCTTCGCCAGCACCTTGCTTTATTTGCGGCTTGGTAGGTCACACATATCAAAGGAATTCTCCTGAGATATGCAGATTTCTTCACGTCCCCCACGTATGTCCTTGAAAAGCCTGTGATAAATTGTTAATATCATGTACGCACAAGATTTAATACAAAGCTCATTAGTGCCTACCCGGGGATATACCCGTGATCCCTGATAAGGGACACACTTGGCCCCAATAATCTAATGACTGAATTTCTTAAAATACTCACATGTTATCGACTTGTTTACTCAGAATTCTATTAGAATGATGTATTGGACTCATTAAGATATGAGTATAACTACGGGTGACAGCAATTTCTTATTTTAGACTACATTATTACAGTACATTATTAGTAATTTGAACGAGCCGTCACCGTTAAAAATTATGAACCTTGCGTTTGATCCTGTGATCTTTTCTAATTCTTGGGCTTTAATTACTTACATGTATCTATAATTATCAAGCATTATCCTTGACGCAACATTGAGTAATTCGTTTCCTTTAAATATTTGAGCAAATGTGTTTAAAAATCTAAGATTTTTGTTTATCATCTACTATTTGTTTATTCTTCAACAGCTTAAATGATTTATATACTTACAATACTGCTATATAAGCTGTATACGCGGTAGTAATATTTAATCTTTTACAAGAAATAGTGTTAATGGCGTCTTATCTGTATGAGAATTTTAAATTACATACTTAACTTGCATTTACAAAATCTATACGGAAATATTAATAAAATCAAGATAAACCTAATGTGTCAGAGCAAATCAGATGTAAAACTTTGTAACGTGTCATAGGTAGGAATTCTAAAAAGACCCTGGTTAAATATCGGAACTATGCTAGGTCGAAGAAGATAAGATAAGACCTAAAAGTGCGGTTATGTTGATAATATCAAATTGTGAATGCTTGAATACAAATGACATTTTCTGATTTTTTTATGGTCATTATTTAAATAAGTAATAGTTTTAGTTGGTTTTAAATCATTTATTATTAATCCACTATCCAAATGTTCTTATAACGTCTTTAACAAATTCATTCCACTTGTAATGCAATTGCCTATAAACATCTACTTTTTCTCTATTATTTAATGCACTGTACCTAATAGAGTTAATTACTAATTGTTTTAACATGTGCAAATCTGCTTTTTTGCTGGCAATAGCAACAAATGCTATGTAGTAATCGTGGGATAGTGGATCTGCTCCCCAAGCACCAGGATCATCGCTTGACAGAACGACAGGCAAGCCTAGTGCTAAATAAGAAGCCAACGGATGATTCCTCACATCACAAACCAGTGATAGCACCACATTCGAAATCACATTCACTTCAATCGCAATGTCTCTATTCCTCACAGCTGCCATAAGTGAAGGATGTTTAATGAGGGCATATCCATGACCTATTCTTTTGGATCCTAATAGAACTGCATCCACTAAATTCTCGTCGGTTGCCGTACCGAACCAATTAGTTTCACCTCCGTGAAAATAATAGTTTATATCATCTTTCGCTTCCGAAAGTGTCGGTAAAAAGTCTATTAACGGTTTTCCAGAGTCTTCTTGACCCACCAAGTCGAAGCCGGCAAACATATCCGGTAGTTCTTCCTTTAGTCTTCTTGCGTTTCCTAGAGCCTCTCTGATTGTCTCAATCTCTGTTGAACGATGTTTTGTCATGATAAATTTGACGCCTACGAAATCTGGGTGGTCTTGTTTAAATCTCTTCACTACTCTGTCATATACATGCGGCATGGACATAATATCGTTTTGAGTACCGTCAAGTTCATATAACAATGACATTCCACTTCTTATTTCAATATACATAACGTTATCTTTGTAAAACTCTTCCAGAACCTTATAGAAGAATTTCTCTCGAACTGGTCGGTACGAAATTAAATCATGTAATGTACTGACTACTTTTTCGAAACCGTTCCAAACGGTTGTGATATCTTTGTTACATCCTTCTTCATGGTCGTATTGCAAGGCGAAGTGTCTTTTCAAGGTCTCATCAAACAAGGGTACATTATCAATATTATTCCTTAGTTCGCTAAGAAGTTGCCATTTTGAAGAGCAAGGTCGCTGGGGGACCGCGTCGGCAAAGTGTAATTTCAAATTGCTGCCCTCGAAACAAACATATAAGTGGTCTTCGTACGTCAGCTCGAGTAACCCGTCGGCACTTAGCATTAATGAGTTGTGAACATGGAGAGCCGCGCCTTTAGGCATTCTTCTTATTATCTGGTACACCTTAGAGTTGTTAATTTCATTTTTGTATGCAAGATAGTTTCTGGAAAAGTTGAAGTGTTTAGGATTTTGAAAAGATTCGTCCACTTCTTCATTTTTGTATTTCATTAAAATTTTATTCGCTGTGTATTCTTCACTGCTCAGTTTAAGATTACCACCCACTTGCAGTTCGGATTCTTGCTCTAGTAAATTGGATCTCTCGATCAAGTAGTCGGAAATTGTCTTTGTTGAGATAATTTGTACGGTTAACAAAAACAGTGCACTTGTTATTTTCGCGTACATACTTTCGACTATCTACAAGGCCATCGGGTCATTAACTAACATTCTTCGGTCACTGTTTCGAACGACTGAACTATGATTACGGACATCGCTTGTTTATATAGACTCGGCTAATGTGTGCAACATAATGTATTACTTGAAATAAAAAGTTCAAGTTCATTGAAAAGAAAAATATTATCTTATAGATAAAACAAAAATATTTTTTTAAGGTGTAATAAAGGTAAGTAGCGAAGAATATTCAAAAAAATTACATTCTTAAAAAAATGAGTGTTGATCGCTATTACATTATTCATATTATAAGCAATTTATTACATTACTAAATTAATAAAATAAACAATCCATCTTTTTTTTAATTTAAAGACACAAAAACAAATTTTATATTTATAACCTGTTATACAATAATATTATATTTACTCACAGTTGCACAAAATAATAAATTCAAAAACATTTCGTACGTTTTACGGCAAAATAATACAACTTATTATTTGAGGTGATTAATAAATACAATTATTATAAGAATTTTTAGAATTTTCCGATTCTCCAAAAAATTTCAACGAAATTCTTCCATTGAGTATTTTGTATTTGATTATACGAATTTTTCAAAAATTTTTATACTTAAAATGTCGCTGTTATAATGTCCAACATCCAATCCTCTTAATTACACTTTATGTATTAAAATAAACTGATAACCACTATCCTACAGTATTTTTTAATGATATCATACTACAGAAGAAAGGCATAATGGAGATATTAAGCTTATTACATCAAAAAATTAAATAGAAAATTCAATATTTATTTATACGTATTCTTCAGCGCCATCTATTAAGATTTACAGATACTACGATGAAGTCTATACATAGCCAAAGACAAGCAAGCGTATGCGCACGCCGTCCGCTAAAATGTACAGAAGTTTTTAATCATATATACTGTGTGGCGCTAGTGCCGAGACGGTTAAAATTAAGCCTCGCTTATGTAATTTTTTAATATTGATAATAAGTCAAAAGCCATACTTTTCTTTTTATTATTCGATTTATATAGCTTATTTAAGCTTAATTTAATAATTTTTCGCAGATTTAAGTTTCAAGGTCATCGAAATCCTTTGACAATTTAAAAATTTGTAAATAATAGTTTATTTATAAATTTTACCTATATTTAAAATCGCATTTCTTTGTATACTACTTGTATTAATTACGATCCTTAAAATTTTTATTTATGTCATTGTTTTTATCGCACATACCTAGATGGCACTATGTACTTACTAATTTAAAAAGAAAGTAGCCATCCTTTTTTTTTAAATATGAGATGATTTAGTCATCTCCATATCTTTGCAAAAAGCAACTACAGTTTGATTATTATTATACATTGTATTATTATTTAATTGTTGTATACGATATACCTAACACATAAATAAAATATATTAGACAAAATTCTAACCATTTTATTCTACGGCAGTTATGTTATATTACTTTATAGTTTCATTTATTTTTTAAAATTCACTCAAGAGGATTTATATAGGATATTAAAATTTTAAGGGAATCTTTTTTGAATAGAGGTAAAAAATTTGGATTAGTAAACACAATGTGATTTACATGTACGAAATTTAGCGTAACAAAAACCTTAGTATTCATTAGAAATAAAACTGGGTGAAATGGGTGTATGTATTTTCAGTATTCTCAGTTTATATCACCGTAATATATATTGAGATACAAAAAATACATTTTCTTACATGAGTAACTGCTTAATTAAATGGTATGTTTGAGAAGTTTCAAGAACTCTGAGCTAGTAACCTTGTTCTTACGTTTGCGATTTAAATTCAGAAAAAAGAAAATCATTTTAATTGTATATGTTGAGTATGTTCTAATATTTCATGGCTTTTGGTTGGTTACAATTTTTTTTTAATATTAGCAATATTTAGATCGGCTTCAAATTCCGAGTTTTGTTTTTTTTGAGTTATGAGTTTTTTAATGACAATAAATGTATAGTAGAATAGACCACCCTCATTTCTTACCGAGGTGTCGTATAAGACGACTAAGGTTAGTTGATCCAGAGTGTGGTATTCGGTTGAGTAAAATAGACCACACTTTCTTACCGAGTTGTCGTAAAATACAAGGAAGGTAAGTTGATGTGAGGCAGGCGGCCGGTCGTAAAATATGTAGCCAAATCATGTGGCAACATGTTTCTAACATGTGCCGACCCCACTTAGAGTGGGATAAGAGCAGGAAGATAATGAGATGCATAAGTTTTATGAAAAATGTTTACATTGAGACTGGGGTTTGAACCCATACCTGAGGAGAAATAATTTTTAAAAGATGAGAGAAAAATATACCTTCTTTATCTACATGTCCTGTTAAAAGCTCACCATAATAACAAAGTTCACATTTAAGTATCAAAGAAACAATGTTACAGTATTTTTATGTTAAAATACTATTTAAAAGTCGCCGCTCGTTTCCTAGTCACGATTTGTTACATCTATAACTCACGGTAGCGGTAAACTACATAATACATTTAAAAAAATCCTCCGTCTATATGTTAAAATGTAGAATAGTATAGTTATTTGCGATTTTCTTTTACCTTGTGGCTTCTTAGCAAGAATTTAACAGTTTTAGCCTCTTTATTACCTTGTTTCTGCTGTTGAATTTGTGTTGTTTCTGCTGTTGAAATGTTCTTGTACTTATTTATGTGAAAATTAATTTCGAAAAATTTCAGTTATTATGTTGTTCCCTAATTTCTTTTACTTGTGTTTTACTGTAGACAATTATTTTTGAGAATTTGAGTAGTTTAGTAATTATATTTTTTCAAACTTTCTTTTACGCTGTCTTGCTGTATATAAATATTTGAATTTCAGTAATTATATTCTTTCCGAGTTTCTTTTACTTTGTGTCTTGCTCTAGACACTTATTTCGTAGTGATTTTCTTCTAACTCTTAACAAGAAAGAAACCCAAAATATTTTAGCATTAAATTTTTTTTGTAGAGCAATACTACGGTATTTAACAAGCGTGGAACATATTAAAAAACAGCTTTAGGGCAAATCGTGATGATGACATGCCATTACGTAAATGTGCGTGCTTTTTTATAGCTTGCCAGAGGAATGTAGTCTTTTTTACAAGAGATTAAGGATATAGTGCTTACTACTAAAATGGGTGACACGCGGCGATAGGAAAGACGTGACTGTTAGTTTTATCTTGTGCTATTTAGATTTATCTATTATAAAAGTCTATTCGTAATATCTTCCATACGAGAAGGCTTCTTATTGTTTTACAGTTACATAATTAGATAATAATTATTGTATAGTAAGAAAAATAAGCTGTGATGGCCCAGCTGTAACACCGTGCGACTCTTTCGAGGAGGTCGCGGGTTCAAACCCGGGCAGACAGCCTTGGGTTTTTCTGTTAAAACTTATGTGTTTAATTAATAATTTCAATATATCACACGCTTTTTGGTGAAGATAGAGAATTCCAGAGATATGTGTAACCTACCAATCATCCTTTTGATGATGCTTCAGTTACGGTGCAAAACGATCGTAGAGATTGTCGTGGTAAATGTGTATAGTGCATGAGTGTTGCTGGTAGCGGCGTCTTGTGATATGTATGGTGACTGGTCCTACGTGTATAAGGTATGTGAACGTGTCCTGCTTCATACACTTAGAAGTACATAGATTCTTTTAACAAACGCGGATTCTAGCAAAATAATTCTATCATAACTTTTGTATTATAGAATTCCGCAAAATAACGCCTGCTGCTATAAATTATTTAAAATTTGTCGTGATAAAAGAATAAAGATCGGGAGCATCAGATTCATCGATCGTCTCGTTGATCTACTTCAAATACTTTAAATACTTCATAAACTTCCGTTCAGAAAGCTCGGAGGTCTCCGAGTCGCCTTGACTCCGCTCGTCTGCGACGGATCGGATCAAAGGACCTACCTTTTTTATGTTAGGAAAACCCTTTATGGGTCGTCACCGGCCGACGGGGATGAGTGACGGGAATGTCGGACTCGCACCGACTTAGAACCTGTCAGTACTCCACTACGCTGCTAGTGGCGGGGACAGGGTACCGTTGTACACATTACCCTCATCCCCGTCAGCAACAACTCTGAACCCCAGAGTGCGCCACCTCTGGGTCGGGGCCTCTCTAAAACCCACCAGATCGGGGCCGGATGTATCGACCACCTCGGGGACTTTTTCAGATGGGCGTCTGGTGGACTACTGTGGCTTAAAGTCGCCGGCAGCTTGCGTTCGCTCCTCCCCCTCCATTCGGGAGGAGCCTGACCCAATCCTACTATCTGATCTGATGATACCTAATACATTGTTATCCTAATATCAAGGCTGTCGTATCAGATCTAAAACATTCGGCAAATAATTGTGGTTAGGAAGCGGATTTAATAAATATCTTATCCAGAAGAGACACATGACCCATAATTTTTTCGAGTACCCATATTTTATTTAAAAATTAGATACCCAAATCTGGAACAAAAGAATGAAACGCATTGAAGAACGGCACGCATTAACAATAATGGCCGTGACAGGATGCATTATTCAATTGAAAATATTTTCGGGGGACCACTCATGGAATTGCTTGGTCCGGTCCGGCAAATATTTTCAAAACAGGGGCCCGTATTGTCAAATTGACCGGATGATTGTAGGGAGCGAGTGACATGCGGCAGTTTGGGGTAATTACTGACTTTGGAGCATTTGGGAAACTTGTTTCTAGAGTTTGATAAACATTCTCAATAAAGGCAGGCGTTTAGGAAAACTAAACTACAAAATGGTAAAAATAATTATGTATAAGTCATGATAATAGATAAATATCCAAGAAATAATGAGATAAGAGACTCACACTTATCAAGCCTTTTTTAATAGAGGTAAAACCCCTTATGGATACCACCCGTCGGAGACAAGCGACGGTTATGTCAGACTCGCACCGACTAAAACAACCTGTATGCTTCACTACGCTGCTGAAGGCAAGGACAGGGTACCGTTGTACACATTGCCCCCATCCGCACTGACAGCTGCTCTGATCCCAGAGACCTTCTCCGGGTAGGGACCTCTCAAAAGAGAAGCCCCCTTCCAAAAATCGATGCATCGGGAGCATTAAATTCGTCGACCACCTCGAGGTCCTTTTCGTCAGAGGGCGTCCGGTAAATGCAGTTCGGAACCCCTAAAGGTTTCCTTTCAGGGCGGTTAATAATGGGTTTAGGCAATTCCCTACAACCTGGACTCGCCAGCAGCAGATTGGCCCAGAACACGAAATCCCGAAATTGCTCCGCTGCCTACTTTTACAGAGCATAAGGAGGCCATCGCTGCTCACGATCTACTTATTTAGACTTACTTGCCTTTACACAAGTTCAGAAATTATCTTAAAATGAAACTGCTACATAAAGCTTACTACACAATTGAAGAATATTTGAGTGATAATAGAATTGCATATTTTAAGTGCAGTCAACTACGCATCAAGCGGTAACAATTAACTTGTTATCAATCTAATTATATAATTTTATTTTTTAAAAGATTATCCAATGAGTTTCTTAGTGGTTTTACTTGGTAGAAGCAAACTTCGAAATCAGTGGTAAACACTAAAACACTAGCATGGAACACATTTACTACCACAATCTCAAATCAAATCAAATCAATCACAATCGTGACTATTTTCATTTGATAATATGAAAGTGAATAGAATAGAACACCCTCTGTCTTACCGAGGTGTCCTGAAAGGCGGCTAAGGTGAATTGAAGCACCGTGTGGTATCCGGCTGTGTAGAATAGACCACCCCCATTCCTTACCGAGGTATTGTGAAAGGCGACTAAGGTAAGTTTACCCGTCGTGTAATATCTGGCTGAGTAGTATAGACCGTCCGCTTTCTTACTAAGGTGTCGTAAAAGGCGACTAACGAAAGTTGATATCAGGCAGGCGGCCGGTCGTAAAATACTTGGCCGAATCATTTGACAACATGTTTGGGTATAACATGTTGTTCTGACCCCTCTTAGAGTGGAATAAGGACAGGAGAATGATGATTTCTCGCTGGTTCACATTCATAATAGCGTTAATATGATCATTTTCATGATTTTCGTAATTATTTTAATTTGGTTATATAAAAGTAAAAAAAACGGCCTCTTATCACTGCTGGCTATAGGTCTCCCCTCTTCTCTTTTTCACAGAGAAGAATTTGAAAACAAATTCGCAGGTAGATACCATTAGTTATAATGTATCCCGATTAATTTTAATACACCTTTTGGTTCTACTACGATATTTGTGCCTCGAATCACATATTCGCAGCCGGTTAATACCATACGCCATATTTACCGAGCACTTAATTACCTACGTAACATAATGCGACCCGAGAAATCCATTCAGGGCGGTTTTTGCCCTCATTAAAGACGGATGCAATCCGGGACAATGCGAGAGCCGGTCTTAAATCTATCATGGGCCATGGTGTCGAAGGCTTCAAAGGCCGCCGCCACCATTGTATCCCCCCTTAAGAGGGGGTTGTATTTGCATATTAAAGAGCCGCTTAACGTATTGTGTCGATTGAGACGTTATAATTCATGTTTAATTCGGTTTGGAAGATATCTTGTCGGTGCTTATTTCATTAAGGCTATATGTTTGTTTGTTCCATATTTATTATTTAAGTACATACATTGGCACTTTTTTAACAGTTTATATACGTGAATATGTTGATAAGTCGTCTTACCTCTTTTTTATATCATTCTTATTCTTCTGATTCTTCTCACTCTAAGCGGGTTCGTCAGAACATGTTATAAACATGATTTGGGTACGTATTATACGACCGGCCGCTTGCCTTATTTTTATCTTAACAGGTACACAACCGATACTCAATCGGATACCACACCGTAGGTCAACTTAATTTAATCGCCTTTTAAGACACCTCGGTTAGAAATGAGGGTGGTCTAATCTACTCAGCCGTATACCACACGGCTAGAAATTGAAATAACAAAAAGGAACAAATGTTACGAAAAATAAATTGTTTATGTGTGTGAATGAGTGTGCGTGGTCATGTGCTATTTTGTTGAATGTGTGAGTGTGGTTTGTGATGGAACGGAAAATACAGTTTGTTTGTATTTACATTTAAGCTTCAGTTAAAGCCTTCTCTTAATCTTTGATATTTAAATGAGTTAACTTGTATGTATACATATATATTTTCAGAATCTCTGAAACCGCTCCAACGATTTTCCTGAAATTCAATATGTAGGGGGTTTTGGAGGGGAAAAATCGATCTAGATAAGTTTTATTTAAAGAAAAGTCGTGTTATCCCTGTTTCCGGGGTCTAAATTTTTTTTGAAATTTACGTTGAAAACAATGACAATTATTCGCTGTCAAACGTAAAGTCATGGTGGTTCATTTGGGGAACGGGCGGTCTAGAGAGGTGAAAATACCTACGATCGAGCCCCACCTGCCCTATTCTTTTTTAATTTTTCTATTCAATTTTAATTTTAATTTTTTATTTTTTACATAATTTTAAAAAATTACCGAGCAAGGCTCTGTCACCCAGGTACTATGTAATGTAAGAGCAAATCAAGCCTTCAGATACACTTTTGTATTGGCTCAATAATCCCAAGTTAAACCCCGTGCACCGTTAGACACCATGTGTCGTACTAATTGGTCTAAAAACCGCAATGCGTATGCGCAGAACCTAACCACAGACGTTCCACTAATTATTCCTTATTACCCACAAAAACACCTCACCCATACTTTTTTTTTAGGATTCCGTAACTCTATAGCCAAAACCAGAGACAAAAAAAAATATTTTTGAAGGAACATATTGTTATTTTAGACCACCCTTTTTCTTGCCGAGGTGTCGTAAAATACGACTAAGGTAAGTCGACGTCAGGCAGGCGGCCGGTTGTAAAATACGTAGCCAAATCATGTAACAGCATGTTTATAGCCTAACATGTTTATAACGTGTTGTGCCGACCCCACTTAGAGTGGGATTAGGGCCGGAGGCCGAACTTTCATTCACTTATCAATGACGAATTAGTTTTTTACATAATTCTTTCGTATTTGCAGAAAAATACGTTAATCGATATAAAATCGGTAATAAAAGATATTAAACAGTCGTTAGTTAAGTAATTAGTTTGTTTAGTTACATACTAAAATGGCGTTAAGTGTTAATAGATATTTATTGGGCGTTAAATAATATCACGCTAAGATGAATAGGAGAGGAGCAGCGATAAAAAATATAACGAAAACGGCAAAATTTAAAGCTTTCCTTGCGTGCGCTGAGTAAACAGTGATAATTATTCAAAAATTATGTATTACAAAGTTGTAGATATAAAAAAGGCGTTTATTTATATTTCACACATACGGAACACTGAAACTTTGCGTTCTGGACACATTTTTTTACACTAATAGCGGATCGCGTGCTACATTTTTTTGCGTATTGATGGATTAGGTTTTTCAAAAGAGGCGCTTGCGCATCCTGTTACAACAAATTGGTGTAAAAATTAGACGAAATTAGTCAGTTCCGCGGTAATCAATTTGCTAAAAGCATTTTAATGGAGTTGAGCGGAGGTAAAGCTGTGATAGCCCAGCGGTAACACCGTGCGACTCTTACGAGGAGGTCACGGGTTCACATCCTGGGCAGGCACCAATGAGTTTTCATATTAAAACTTGTGTCTAATTGGATAACTGCAATTTATCACACGCTATTCGGTGAAGGAAAACTTCGTGAGGAAACCTGCATATCCCTAGAGAATTTAGGGTATATGTGCATTACTACCAATCTGCATTAGAGCATCGTAGGTCTTAGCTCCAATCCTTCTCTTCAAAAAGAGAGAGGAGGCTTATGCCGAGTGGGATGACAACAGGCCGTTACTTTAAGCAGAGGTATACCAAAGTCACGGAGGTATATCAAAATGGGGCACGACCTCTTCTTGTCCGCCGTGGTTCGTACATTAGTGGACAGGGAGAGGTCGTGGGCATCTTTGGCCTCCTTCTACGAGGACGTTATCTCGCGGAAGGAGGCGGCGGGGTGGATACGGGAAATCGAATCTCTGGATCCGATACAGGCGATTCGCTCAAGTCCATCGTTTACCGCCCTAACGGGGGTCTTTGGGTATTCCAATCGGGGTTTATTGGACGCCCACCTAAAAAGGTCCCCGAGGCGGTCGATGCATCTGGTGCTCCCGATGCATCGTCTAGCGGAGTGAGGGGCCACTTTTAGAGAGGCCTCAACCCAGAGGTGGCGCACTCTGGGATTCAGAGTTGCTGCTCGCGGGGATGGGGGCAATGTATACAACGGTACCCTGTCCCCGTCACCAGCACTGTACTGGAGCACACAGGGTTTTAGTCGTTGAGAGTCCGACATACCCGCCGCTTATCCCCGTCGGGTGGTGATGACACATAATAGGTTTATCTGCCACAAAATAAAATACTAAAGTCTTCGAGGTTTTTCTCGAGGTCAATTGCTACCTATTCTCTTATTACATTAAATGTAATAAGAGAATGTCAATGTGACTGTTCCCGGATTACAATGGGACATTAGTAATTAACGTCTTATTGTCAATGACGACATATGATAAAAGACAGTTGCGAATCCAATTATTGTTGTCTTGTAAAAAACACCCCTAATTTGAGGAATTAATAGGTCGATGGCAAATTGCAGTTAACTATGTCAGGACAATGTTTTTCTATACTGATTATTAAAGGACCGGATTCCAGACATCATTAGTTTGTTACGTAGTTTTCCATAGTGTATTAATATTAGATTTTAATATAAATTAAGTTGTACTATATCATCGCATTGGCTAGCTGTTAAGTAATGGTATGTTGTTCTATAAATAAATAAAATAAATTAGTGTTCGGGAGCCATAGGTAGCCTTTAAGTAATACCTGACATAATAATTTTTACACACCATTTTTTTAATTTGTGATAGTGAACGTGTGTAGTGCTTGTGTGTTGTGGTGGCGGTGGTGGAGGTTTGTGCGTGTGTTTTTACGACTAAGTAGCACAACATGTTTAAACATGTTGTTACATGATTTGGCTACGTATTTAATACTTAATAATTTCATTATTACTTTTGTATTATAGATCTTCGCAAAGTAAGCCTAATTAAATAAATAAATAAATATATGGGACACTTACTTACACGGTCGCCCGTCCCCAAAGTAAGTGATTTTAATACTTGTGTTATGGGTGAGAGATAACTAGAGTTTTCGAGTCTGGGTGAATATATACATATACACCCAGACTCGAAAAGCCAACAAATTATTTTAATGAAAATGTTGGCCCTCGTCGGGAATCAAACCCGCGGCTGCGCTGAAGGCAGGATCACTACCCACTGCGCCAACGGGCCAGTCACTATCATCTCAATAGTCAATTCTAATTATTATTTAAAATACAAGTTTTTAAAAACACTGATGCAAATTAAGACCTATGAAAAGAATATACTGCCAAATGAGTTGATTCTTTCGCCTCACGTCCTGTATCGAACGGGGCTGATTGCAATCAAGCGAATCAGCCCTGATTGGGTTTGGTTGGGGCATATTGTATTTGTTCGGATTAAGCTGTTTGCGCTAGCCATTTACTGTAACGGAGATGTATCTGTGCTATCGAAAAATTAACATAGAGATTGACGGATGCTAGATGGAAGAATATACATGGAGCTATATATTATGGAGAGTGCGTCATTGTAATAGTAGATAACTAGCGGCCTGCCCCTGCTTCGCACGTGTATAAAATATATATCCCATGTCAGTCAGTGTAAACAAAATTATTAAAATCATTCCAGTAGTTTTGATTTATTCATTACTGCCCGCAAGCGTTAAATTTGGAGAAAAACAATTTCCTCTCCCTATACTCCGTATTGAATGTTAATATACATACAAACCTTCCTCTGGAATCATATTTAAAAAAAACCGCATCAAAATCTGTTGCGTAGTTTTAAAGTTTTATGCATACATAGGGATATATGGACAAACAAAGAATGCGACTTTGTTTTATAATATGTAGTGATGATACTGTTGCATAATAAGGGTTACGTTACGTCTTATACGAGTGTTATAAGACCAAGTTATGTAGTGTCATACACTACTTTATCTACTCTCATACTATAATACGTAAAACAATATTAATAAAAACTAAACTTTGTTTAAATATTGAAAAGATTTTTTAAATGTCAAATGTTAGAGCCAAGGCGCAAACATCCATTGCGCATGCGTGATGCGTCGCCGCGGACTGGTTCATTGAAACCTTTTTTTTTAAGGTAGAGCTTTAATCTCCTTGGTCTAGCTGGAGGTTGTATAGGTATATCGTTATGCTTAAAAAGTTATATTATGATACAGGTGTCCATACAAGATCTTTATCGTACCTAATAAAACTTTTTAATTTTTTATTTTTGGCCTGTACGTAATGTTTGTCATAAGAGTTTTGGTTTCAGTTTTATAATCTTTGTATTATAGTATCAGAGTAGATAAAAGATTTTATTTAACTTGCTCTTTATGTATGTGATGGTGGAATCTGGCAAGTTCAATTTGATCTACTTCCCGGTGTCCGATTGAGTTTTAATTTTAGATAGGTACTGGTTGAATCCCTATGCAATGCAAGTTTAATATAAAAAAAAGTACCGGTCTGTTACAATCCCACTGCTGGGCATAGGCCTCCTCTCTCCGTTGCCGGAGAAAGGTGTTGGAGCTAAAACCTACCACGCTGCTCTAATACGGATTAGTAGGTTCCACATATCCCCAGAATTCTCTAGAGATATGCAGGTAGTCTCATGACGTTTTCCTTCACCGAAAAGCGTGTGATAAATTGCAATTACCAATTAGACACATAAGTTTTATTGGAAAATTCATTGTCTGCCCAGGGTTTGAACCAGTGACCCTAACGAAAGAGTTGCACGGTCTCACCGCTGGGCTATCACAGAAGATAAGCATGACCTGATAATAATCATATCCTACTATTATTATAAATGCGAAATTTTGTGAGTATTGATGTACGTTGGTTACTATTTCCAATCCACTAAACCAATATCGACGAAATTTAGCACAATTATTTCTTATACACCGGGGTAACATATAGACTATGGAAATCCTGTTAATTCTACAGGAAAAGGATGACATTGAAAAGCCCCGTCTATTAACACCGCGACAACAGTTCATGCAAACGAAGTTGCGGATGAAAGCTAGTGTTGTATATATGTTTGATTTAATTCGGTATACCTATATCTATAAATATGAAAGCGTCACAGTGTAATATATAAATTATTTATAGATTTAGATATAGTTTCGCTAGAACTGAACAAGTGCCTTTATATTTATCGATTTCAAGCCAAATTAAGTGATTGCGTATACGTAACGAGTGTATCGTTTCCGATGTAATTCAGTTTGCACAAATCAGACTATTTAATAAAGGCTGCCAAATCACTTTTACCGCACTCGCTCTTAAACAAAAAGCTACCTTGGTATTCAATAAATACGGTCGAATTTCGCTCAATATCGGCATATGTTTGGTGAACGTACGATTCATCAATTTGTACATGAAAAACAGAATTGATGTGTTCAATGTAGATTTGTTTAAGGATATCAGATCGTTAGCTTCGTTTATCGTGTTTTGGTTTAAGGGCCGGAAACCAGCGTTGACATTTGGTAGCGTATATCCAAACTACAGGATATAAGCGCCAACGTATATAGCTTAATTAATTTATAGAAGTAAGCGCTGCTTTGCGCGTTTCTATAAATAGAAAAATAAAACTGCTTTAATTCAACTGAAACGATAAACAGTTGATTGTAGTAATAAAATTTTATAAAATTATCTTACAAGTTCCTTTTATGTACAACATGACATGTTCTTGACGGGAAATCGTTTATTTTTATATGTGATGATTTGTAACCACAGTTTACGAGAAGAACCACGTTTATATCAAGCTTAAGAATCACAGAGAGTTAAATACTGATCTTTATGAGAACATAATAAACGTTAGTTCAAAATATTGTAATTCTTTGAGAGTAAAATAAGTTTGTTTAGTTAAATAAAATTAATCTGTCGAAGCTCCCGTTTGCAATCTGGCGTCATTGTCGGTTTCAAAAGACTGCGGTTTGCTTTGCTTTTATAAATGCTTCCGTTTAATACGCAATTTTGTAACGTTTAAGGACGATTTTTTCGTGTATTTTTCTCGTGGTTTGTGAGTTTAGATGAATTTTAACTATAAGAATGTGATTAAGCGCACAGATTGAAAAAATTTAAATTCAAAATATTGACAAATCGTTAAACGTTACCGGGGCACACTTTTTTTTCATATAGCTTAAGCTTTAGGTACCCTTTTAAGATTTTACCAATTTTCCTCTTTCTTGACACTATAATTTTTTTGACACTAGCAATTGCCAGCGGCTCCGCCTGCGTGGATAGAATAAAACAGTAATATAGTATTATGATAACCACAAAAATGGTTAAAGTGGGTCAACCTTAAAAGCTAGACATGCTGTCGCGGACTTTTATTTAGAACTTTTAGAGGAGAACAATTTTGTTATACATTATTTTTAATAACTCTCACCGTTTGCTTAGCGCACGCAAGGAAAGCTTTAAATTTTGCCGTTTCCGTAATATTTTTTATTGCTGCTCCTCTCCTATTCATCTTAGCGTGGTGTTATAGCCTATACACTTCCTCGATAAATGGATTATCTTACGTCCAAAGAATTTTGCAAATCGGTCCAGTATTTCCTGATATTGGCGCGTTCAAACAATCAAACAAACAAACTCTTCAGCTTTATATATTAGTATAGATAAGCCACTCCTACCGTGAAAACTCGTTCCTTGCGCCAAGAAAAACACCTCATTAACCATCAAAAACCATAGCGGCCCTTCCAAGAACTTCTCGATAACAATGGGCGGGCGTAATATTTTACACACACTAACGTAACAACCTACTCTGTGTTATACTGAATAAGTGTCAATTTTAATCTTCTCTTTGCACCTGTTTAGCAATTGTACATTATCATTAAAATACGCGAAAGTACAAAAATTCGCGCCGACCTCTCTGTCTTTTTCCATTAGCCTATTGTACAAGTTTTATTTTATTATATAAGAATACGTTAAATTCTTTGTACATTTCATTTATTTCCTCCATAAATGAAGTTGTCCCTTACTATGAAATACATAAATGTATAATATTTAAATAAATATTTATGTGTAATTCTGTTCTTAAAATATAATTGAAACTTTTTGTAATCAACAATAGATTTACAAGGTCATATGTATTTTTCAAAACTCATAAAATGTAAGCGAATCTCGCAATCGCTTTCAGCGCGAACAGGTTATATGACACTGCAAAAAGCGACATCTAGTGATCACTGTTCCTGCTCCATACAAATGTAGGTTACGCTAACGTAGGCTCTCTAAGGCTCAAAAAGGTTGGTTGTAGATAGAAAACTACTTCTTAAATATCGCAAGAAGCCGCTAGGATCCAAGTATCCAAAATCGTTTACAAGTATAATTGTATTAAAATTGTATATTAATTATTGTAAAAGTAGCAGTATCCAACTATCCAAAATCATTTACGAGTATAATTGTAATTTTTTCTTTAATCACGTATTAAATGAAATTGTCTTATTTAATTGTATATAATTGAATAATGAATTGAATATATTGTATGATAAAACAAGTTGTCAAGGTACATACAGTTAGAACAATTTTTTAAAGGATTTTAACTTTGTTATTTTAATGCCCAATTATGTTTGATTTTGAATCGAAATCTGACTACATAACATTACCATGTCATTCGCCTGCCCTTATCTCACCATAAGTGGGTCGGCACAACATGTTATAAACATGTTGTTACATAATTTGGTTAGGTATTTTACGAAAACATAACATTACCGAATACTAATATTTAATCATGCTTCATAAAACTTTAAGCATTGGCAGTATAAATGTAAACAGTCATATATTTTTGATGCGTATTGTATAACTATTTTACCTTTTTTGCAAACCTCTGTATAAACATTAATTATAAAAAGCTTACAATTAATGCGCGCAATTACCTAAGAAAGCAGTATTAAATTTTCCCAATCGATTAACACATTTTGAATTTATTATCATTAAGTTATCCATAGGAATTTATAGTTATTAATAAATTATACGTAGTAGGGGCTATCTCAATGTAGGTCCTATGCCACACACATTGCCTACGTGAGCTTGTGAACATTCCTACAAACGCAATTAGTGTCATTATCTGCCATTAAAGTCGTAAGTCGATACATTAAGCACATTCTTTGTGCAGCTGTAAAATATTATATACCTGTGGAAATTTTAACATGATGCTTCAAACGGTGATCGATGTTTTTTTAAATATTTTGTCTTATTATTTACATATAGTGTGGTGTTGTCATATGTAAAAATTAGTTTAATGAATAGGGAAAAATATTATATTTCAAATATCACTAATATTTTAAAATAAAGTAAATATAAGTTAAATACAATTATATCATTTAAGTCTTTGTTGATATTATTCTATTTTTATTTATTATATTTATAGTTACTATTTTTAGCAGTTACAATTATTGTTATAAAACTTCATTAGTCATTTATTTTAATTTCGGATATTATGAACCTGGTATATACGTGATGGTATCCTTACCTTATAATCCTATACCTTCATAATTAGTATAAAAATAAAGTTAATTATGGTACGAAGTTCATAAAATATTAGAAATAAAATACGATACCTATATGGTCGTAAACAATTATGTAGAACATAGATAGAACATATGATGTTGTATTTAAAAGTTGTCATCAACAAAACTGAATATTCCAACAAACCCCTAACTGTTACGCGTGTAAAAAGTGCGTAAAATGTTCTAAATAAATAAACAGCATACATCTCGGACACGTATTTGCAACCCCTAAGAATGTGCCCCGGTGCATGAATAATGAAAACTCATAAACACTCTACCAACTCGAGTAAGACCGTATTACTTGAGAGGTTGGGAGAGAATATCGATAAAATGCAAACTGAGCTTAGTTTGTGATAAGTTTTTGATTGTGGTGAATTTTCAGATGGTGTTTTTTAATCTGTAACTGACTATAGGATGGTAAATGAGACAATTGGGAAGCCAGTGAAATTATTTAATTAAATTGATTTAATTTTCAATGGTTTATTGGCTGGCATGGTTTGAATTGTCATCTTTTCAAGTTATGGAGGTATCGCAATGAGGAATGGCGTGTGACGTTTTGGGCTGGCAAAAAAAAGAAACAAGCCCTTTAGTCAACACAAAAAAAGGAAATATTTATTATAGTTTTAAGAACCGTAAATTGGGTCTTTGGCCCGCCTAATTTATACTTCGCGCAGTTTCGGTACTCTCCTGTGGGGCGATGAGATGGCTGGAGCGAGGCGCGATGCCCAGGTATGACAGATACGGAGCGACGTCCAGGTAGGCAGGAAGTTCTCAACCACGGTGACGTCACGGGTATTACTCCGAGATACTTCTCGTATACTTTCAGCCTGGCATTAAAACCCTGGAATGTACGTCCAGTAGGTCAACAATTGTTCTTATTTCATTCCTCTCTATTGTGAACACCACAAGCAAAGCCACGTGGGAAAGCCGAAAGAGTAGAATTGAGGCGGCCGTGTTGACAATCAGAAAGGAGTGAAACACAATAGCAATACAAAAAAAACATTATGAAACAATAATTAGCAATATCTAGAAATATAGGCAAAGTAAAAAGTATATAATATAGATGAAATCTTAAGAAAACAAAATGACAGCCATCTATGATAAAACAATATTAAGTATAAAAAACAAACATTTAACTAATGAATAACAATATCATGAATACTGAGACATTAAGGCGTTAATAGTTATTATTACGCATTATCGCTGCTAAGCGTAACTAAAATAAAGTAAATATGCAATATTGTTGATCATTAAAAATAAGAAAAAGATGGTGGCAGTGAACTTATATACAATGAGGAAATGGTAGAAATTAGTTTCAACACTTACCCAATATAAGGGGGCAATTAATCTTTAAATTATGTTTATCAGATTAGTCGAAACAGTAACTTTAATTGTCTCACGAGTTCAGTTTAAAGAACGAACTAATTTGTATTGCTTCGTCTACAGCGACACGTCGCATAATGGTGAACGCAATTAGACGTGCGCGGGCGCCGGTTATAGTATTCGGTCGTATAATATGTACAATTTTATAGGGCGGGATAATAATGCCAGCCAATGAACGTTGTATTTTAATGCAACGTTACAGGCGGACGCAGATCGAGCGTAGCGAATCGGTGTTGCTATTATCTACATGATTATATTCCACTGCTCTACACCTAGACATCCATTTATTCTTTTTAAAATTACATCGCAAGTGTATATAACACATTTTAAATAAGGATTGGAAAAATTGAAATATCAATTAAAAATAAAACATTAATTAAATAAAATAGAATATCCAGGAGTCGCAGTGTGGATCATATTCATATGGTCATGAATCTAGGTCATATATTGTTTGAGCAGAATATTCAAAATATAGAGTGTATTAACGAACGTTATTATTAGTGAAAATCTCAGATTCATTTCTTAAAAAATGTTTAATATTGTTGATTACTTCCCGATACATTTTCTAAAGTTGTTTCGTTATTTTAATCGTACCGCTGTTCTTAATGTAAACGATATGAAATAGTAAAAATATATCCCTCAAACGTATTTACTCGTTCAATTCATCCAATCAAACTGTCTATGCGATGGTATATGTAAATAAAATTTGTTTCAATACCGATACTTCACATCCCTGCGTTCGCTGAAAAAAGCGACTCAATACCGCGAAAACTTACAAAATGGCGTCCTGTCAGTTCAGTTGGCGCCAAATTAAACCGCGTATGTATCATATCGCTCTTTGATCTCCGGCCCGCAGGAGTGTTTGTTTAGAGCCACGTCTGTCTGTTTTTCCGCGTTGAAAAGATCCTCGTGAATGGTTGAGAGAGGCCTGTTTCAATAGAAGATTTATATCGACGGCCGGTGCTATTGCGCGGCAATTTGTGGATATAGATACAGATAAACTACCGTGTTTGAAGAGGGGTTTTGTAAAGATACAGATAAAATAGCGTGCTCGGAAAGTGGTTCTATGGTAGTTTGTATGGAGATTTTAATTTATTACAAAAAATTTACTACAGTACATTTATAACTGCAAATATGGTTAATATGTTCATATATAATGTATGCACCTCTTAGTTTTATCCTTGGTGTAGTAATTGATGGTAGGCACATAGTTATAGATGTAAATCAAGTTTCAATTATTTTTTTTTAGAATCATGGATTTTCCTTTATTATTCGAGACGTACAACATTTCATGCGAAAAAATGTAGTAACTTGTGATTTTCCTTTGGTTAAAATGTTTTTATTTTAGTAAATTTTATGATTTTCCTAAAACTTCATTGTAGATGTATTTATAAATCAGTGACTAATTTAAGTTCACTGCTAAAAATATATAACCGGATTTTGAGTCTTTAATATATTACAATCGATTAAGAAAAATTAAAACGGTATTACTTATGAATAATTATTTATGAAGCTGCCACAATCCTGGAATTTTATTTTTATAGTTGATGCCGTGCAGAATGATTTTACGAAGATTGATTTTATACCGCTCGCTGTGGATTAAATTTAGGTTCTCTACATAAACGTATTAGTCATTTTTAAATTGATTATTATTTGATTAGAAGTTTACGTTATAAGTTCGAAGTTTAGATTATTTAAAAGCAATAACAGCCACCTGTTTGTCTTTGACGTAACATATTTAACAACTTTTAATTTATATTCTATGGTTTCAATATAAACCACAGTTAATTTTTATTTCGATAAAAACGATTATTAAATTGATTGTTATTCGTTGGGAAGTTTAAGTTATAAGATTGATGGAAAAGAATAACATCAAAATCTGTTTATCCATAGATAACTTTTGGAATATAGCATCCGTACAATATAAGCTGGAACAACGTTGATGATTTATGTTCTCTTTAATTATTGACAATAAAGCTTTTGTGAATGTTTGATTTGCTATTATTTTTCTTACATTTACAAAGACATCTAAAAATGCACCTCTGTGATGTATCTAGTAACCACAAACTAACTTAACAAACATTCAATATTAATATCCCTTTTACATACACGTATACACATGCACACACTTTTACTATTGCTCACACTTATACACACACACGCACACACACACGCGCACACACACACACACTCACACACACATACACACACTCACACACTTATATACATTAATGATCACACATCTTAATATTATTAATTCTAGTTTAATTATTACATATGTATATCTTATAATTATTATATATATTAAGTTTAGTTAAATTGTTTTTTTTCCTCTTATTTTGTGCATTTATACAGTGTATTACTCTTATGATGTTCGAGGGTGGGAGCCTGGTTGTCTGTAACACAGGTCACCTAGTACAGGGATCAGTCTCTCACACCACTTCTATTTGTACCCTTGAGAATAGCACCATTACTATTGCTATTTTGTGTGAAGAGAAACAATAAAAAAATATTATTATTATTATTATAAACTAGATGCAGTTTATATCACGTAAGTCAGTAACAATCAAACACAATGACACTTCAAAAGTGACACCCTAAACACCATAAATTTTAACACCTAATCAACCGTTACAATTCACGGAATCCTACAAAATATTTTCTCTAAACTATCCTAGTGACGACCTAACCGGAAGTGACATTGCGTTGCGCGTGCGCCAGCTTCCTGCCGCGTGCTTCCAAAATGGCGGCGGCGAGTTTCCGGTGGAATAGGATGCGCCGCCGAGGGTGATTTCTCGTATAAATTACGGCGGGGGATGCTGTTCATTGTTTGCATTTGTGTAGTCACTCTAAGACGATTTCCCACGAAACGAATTGGTTTTTTCCTATTACATTGATCTAAAGCTTTCAATGTTGTAACCAATTGGTTAGATTGCGCAGTTCTTATCATAACTTCTCATCTAAGTCCCGGCACCTGTAAAGTAGTCTATATAAAGTTATATATATTTATATTTATTAATAGAAAAATGGATTTTATACAAAATACTACGAGATGCTATTTATATTTCAAACGCCCGAACTGCACAATAAATATGAATAAATTTTTTGTTCTATGCGAAGATCAGTAGTTTAAGTACATTTTTTTATTCTTAAATTTTCTTTATTGACAACTTTAAGGCAGTATTGTCTTTAAAATAAATAGTAAACTACTGTTGGGCGATGTCTGAAAGTTGCGCCCATTATACAAAAGATGAGAAATACGAGATTATTGGTATGGTTTGTGTGAGAAGAGATGAAAATCATTTGACCAAAAGTGTTTAAATATGAATGTTGATGGATATATGAAAAATGGTGGTCGAAGGAAAAACGGATGGATTGTGTGAAGATTTATATGCATATAAAAGGAGTATCACTACAGTTTATTTATTTATTTAGTAAGATGTGCCAACAGTATTATTAACATACATTTTTGTTTTTGACATGTAATTCATACAGCCTTAATCTATTTAAAATTCTATTACAGGTATATACAACATTCATTTTATTTTTATTTTATTATTAGACCAACTAATAGCATTTTACAATACTTAATTACAAAAACATTGTTGATAATATACTCTAAATCTATGTCAAACACCTTTAAAAGTTAGTACAACATTTGCATGAGTGAACAATTACCACTATCCTTGCCTAATACCTCGTTACAATACGAAGTAATTAGATCAAAAATAGTAAAAATAAACATTGGTTACGGTACACAGTAAAAGTAAAAAAGTAAAATTTCTTCCACCACCCCCTCATGCCACCTCAGTGTGGGATAAGGGCAGGAAAATGATGATGAAATAGTATAGTAATTGAGTTTACATGCCGCCACTATAATAAGGTAAATTAATAATTATTATAAGGTGTAGAATGTCCTTTAAAATGAAATCTTTATGATGAATAATTAAGATTGATATGTTATTTATCTGAGGGTAAATGTATGCTGGTCCGATCTGATTACTTGTTTAATTATCTGTGTGATAAGGTCTTTATATCCAATTATACTTACTCATCATCATCATTCTCCTGCCCTTAATCCACTCTAAAGGGGATCGGCACAACAGGTTATAAACATGTTGTAATATGATTTGGCTATCTATTTTCCGGTCGCCGCCTGACATCAACTTACCAACTATACTCATCCAATTATACTTACTATGGTTTAAAAAAATATTTTTTTTTACAATAAATAATTTTTTTCCCGCCGTGTGGTATCCGGCTGAGTAGAATAGACCACCCTCATTTCTACCTGAAGTGTCGTAAATACGACTAAGGTCAGTTGACCCGCCGTGTGGTATCCGGCTGAATAGAATAGACCATCCTCTTTCTTACCGAGGTGTCTAAGGCGACTAAGGTAAGTTGACCTACCGTGTGGTGTCCGGTTAAGTAGAATAGACCATCCTCTTTCTTGCCGAGTTGTCTAAGGCGACTAAGGTAAGTTGACCCACCGTGTAGTATCTGGTTGAGTAGAATAGACCACTCTTATTTCTTGCCGAGTTATTGTTGTGACTAAGGTAAGTTGACGTCAGGCAAGCCGCCGGTCGTAAAACACCTAGCCAAATCATTTAACAACATTTTTAATACATAAATTTACACAGCATATTTTCATGTTAAACATGTTTGTGTCAACATGTTCAACTTACCTTAGTCGCCTTTTGCGTCATCTTGGTAAGAAATTAGGAAAGTCTATTCTACTTAGCTGGACACCACAGGGCGATTCAACCTTAGCCGTTTTTTACGTCATCTCGGTAAGAAATGTGGTCGGTCTACTTTACTCAGCCGGATACGAAACGGCAAATAATAATTTATTTGCCGTTAAATCTTAAACTACTTTGTTATATTTTCTTTAAATTGTATGTAAAGTTTTAGTTTCACGTATTACCATATATTAATGTGTTGCGTGGCCGTTACTCTATTTTATGTTTTCATAGATATTATTTGAACGAATAGAATGTTAACGAAATACCTATACAATCTTAAGGCAACATTAATTAAGCGCATTGAAAAGCGTTTAGTATCCATTATTCATTCTCACAACGCAACTACATGACCATTTTAACACGTTTCGAGGAAAAATTACCTAGCGCGTAGAACTAAATTCATTGAAATGTCCGTAATGGATGAAAGTATACTGCAAAAAAATCTCCCGTAAAGGCAATTTATTCATTTAAAAGCAATAACAGCCACCTGCTTGTCTTTGGCGTAACATATTTAACAACTTTTATTTTATACTCTATGGTTCACACATTATGAACCATAGATTAATAATATAACCGTGTGCACAGAGTAAATAAATTAGTTCCGCGTGGAAGCGTAGACTGTGGATAATTTATCGCTAGAAAAACAAAAGCAAATTATGCTTAACTATGCTATAATTTCAGATAATTAATTCTTTTAGTGCTAAGGCGTTGTTAATTATAGCTTATAGTTAATTCTATTGCATGTAATGATATGCATATTCACGGACGTACATTTTAATATAATGTTGCTAGTTTAAAAGGTAAGTTATGGTCTATATTCGAATAATTTCAAAAAATTTATTATTATCATTTAACATTACCATTAATCATTATCATTAACATTATTTAAACATGATTATGAACTCAGTGTAAGTTTAAGGTTTATGAAATAGTGCCAAAACAAACATAAAATTTGAATCTAGCTTAAAATGTAATACACTCGTTATCAACAAATCGAAATCTGTTTTACGCTGTCACGGCATTTACTGGAACAATTTTGATAAATTATTGATACAATTGATCCTCATATAGGTATTGTGTGATATGTATAGTCAACAGGGAGCTTATAAAGAAAATCGATAGACCTTCTGAATATACAAGTTTTAATTATGACTAAATTTTTTTCTTTATTTTTACAGTTTATTCGCTTAAGCGAATATGCCACTCCGTAAATAAACATGCAATTGTAAATTATAATATAACAACGTCATCTATTTTCTAAGCCAATTTGAGCTGATATTTAGTTGTTCTGGGTAATATGAATTCCAAAATACTATTACAATATCCAATCAATAGTTTCTGACGGGTTTATTTTTCTAATATTTTGATCCCGGGCAGATTCTATTAGGTATTTGATTTTACATTAGCTCGTCTAATTGCGGCACACCACATCTTCCAACACAATCTATCTCAGGTCAAAGGGACAAGCGGGACTCTAGCTTATGAAGGGTTCCTTGAGGTGACCCATACATTAAAGTGTTCAAGAGTAGCAAGAGTAGGCTGCTTACGAGGGTAAAGACTTAATGATTTCAGTATTCTGTGCCCTCGTCACCAAACAGCAGAAGACCATGAGGTTTTAGTCGATAAAATCATTAGCAATCAATAGAACCGGCAACAAAATTGTGAATTTAAATATGGATCCACAGAACCAACTCGCGCTTACCCAATCAAAGCTCTGTATTGAGTTTATATTTCAATTGCCCCAGTGTTCACTGAACACAAATTAGACAACAAAGAAGCAAAGAAAAAGGACATCCTGATTACCATAATTAAAATCCACTAAACTGATTTATGCCTCTCGAGACCCCCATCACTTAAGCCTTTCTCTTTATTTAATTGGAAGGATCCTTAAAGACCAATTTCCTTTTTTTTCTGTCCGATGAATCCCAACCGGATATACGCGGTCCATTGAAAAGACTGTTTTTAGGCTCGGTTGCATGGTGGCTCAAAAGGTATACGATATGACATATTTTATTATAGGCAAATTAGGCGGATATATCAATCTCGTTGGTTTTTGCGTGGGATCCTTTGGTGTACCGCTCCCATGAATAGTTAATAGGGATTTGTTGAATGTATTTGCAATTGGACTCGAGTAATTTTTTTATTGGCAACGATATACTGGTATGGGAATATGTTCGACATGTATTCGATCGTTGGCATCCTTAATTGGAAGTTCAATACAAAGAAGCTGGAAAGTTTATAATTTTTTTTATTACTTACTTATACTTACTTACTAATATTACAAATACGAACGTCTGCCCGTCTGTAACGCTTTCACCGATCAACTTCTAGAGCATTGCTGATGTTATTTAGTACAATAGATTTTTTTTTTAAATTATATAAGATATTTTTCATTTTGCATATCTAATCTTAAAAATAAGAAAAAAAAAGTAAAAAAGAAAAGAGAACATTTAAAATAATTTATGTATTTAAAAAAATCGATTTTTAATGTTAAAAAAATTCCTGATGAATAGAAGCAGCCGTTACTTTGCGGAATTCCATAGTACAGAAGTTACATTAAAATTTTGCTGTTATCCGCGTTTGTTAAGAGAATATATGTAATGCTAGGTGTATGAAGTAGGCAACAATCACATGCATGCAGGACAAGTCGCCATACGTATGACAAAACGACGCCAACACCAACACACCACACAAGCATTACACACACTCACTACCACAACCTCTACGATCGTCAGGAGGATCGGTACCACGAACGAAATCGTAACGCATTTTTTTATACTTTTTTTTTAGTTGTTTTTTCTCAAATGAAAATGCCACCCCAATAGTAACTACAAACTAACCTTACTTCCTGTCTCCCGCCCGGTGACGCTGGAAAAGCCGTTAGGGCTAACAGCATATAGTCAATTCGCAAAAAAACCCTTACTTTCTACGAGTTATGCCTACTTTAACCACATTGTAAAGCAATTTCGCTTCTCCCGAATCTGGAACCCAAAATGCTATTACAAGTGGCAAAATCAAATATTAATCCTAATTTAAGTCTAAAATAACTTCTAAGCTTATCGTTCCCCACACATTCCTTCAAAATATAAAATGTGTGCGGAACGAGGACGTTTTTTAAAAAATAATCGATTTTTATAAAAATCGATTTTTTTCACATCCCTACTAGTAACTTGGCCCATTGGTTACAAAAATCGTAAAGCAAAACTCGAATTGTTGCAATCGCGTAATTAAAACTTGGAATCGCAAATTGCAACGCAAACAGAACTATATCAGGGTTGAACAAACACGCAACCCCAAACTGGCGGTATTGTTTGCGATGTTAGCGGTCAAACAAACAAAAATGTTGGATCGTAACGAACCGGTAATCCGATTCCGAGTGGTCAGTTGTGAAGTTTCGATAGCAATCAACTGAGCCAACAGATATGTTTCGTGTGCAAACACCGCCAACCCTACTGTTTGCGATTGTTACTTAAGATGTTTGAGGTTTGTGCGGGTGATTTTATCTTATCTTTAATATTTTAATGAGTTAATCTTGTATGTATGTATATATATATTTTCGGAATCTCGGAAACGGCTCAAACGATTTTTCAGAAATTCAGCATGCAGGTCATTGTATGTAAAGAAATTCGTTATATCCCTGTTTTCGGGCATCAAAAAATACTGAAATTTATATTGAATGGAATATTTGCCATAAACTGTCAAGTCAGCGTAGCTTATTCGGGGAACGGATAGTCTCAAGAAATTTAAATACTTAGGATCAATCCCCAACTACATAATTATTTTTTCTTTTTTTTAATTTTCTTTTCTTTATTTTGTTAAAAATTAACAACATGTTTATACAGACTGCGGATACCAATAAACTATTTTACTAACTCTTATATAATGTTACTTTGTATACTGGCTTAGAAGAATAGGCCACCCTCATTTCTTACTGAGGTGTCGTAAGAGACGACTAAGGTAAGTCGAACCGTCGTGTCATATCCGGCTGTGTAGAATAGACCACCCTCATTTCTTACCAAGGTGTCGTAAAAGGCGACTAAGGGCAATCGTCCCACCATGTGGTATCTGGTTTAGGAGAATAGAACACCCTCTTTCTTACCGAGGTGTCGTAAAATACGACTAAGGTAAGTTGACGTCAGGCAGGCGGCCGGTCGTAAAAACGCAGCCAAATCATATAACGGCATGTTTTTAACATGTTGTGCGTACACTTAGAGTGGGATAAGGGCAGGAGGATGATGACTGTTGTTTTAAATCAACAATGTATCTAACTGTTATATGACAAAAAATTACAGTTAACTAAGACACAGTTTAAGCATGTAGGTTATACTGTCTTTTTACCTACATTAAAAGTCACTCTGTTTACCCCCGCAGTAAAGTGGGGTAATTCAGGCCTTTTCAACGGAAGGCCTTTACGCATGGGATGCTAATGGGTTCGTTTCTGTGCTCTTATGAACTGTTCCTCCAACTGTTACGGTATTTTAATACTTTGTCTATTAATACGGAAAAATATCCATATGTATATAAGAGAAAATTCGATGTATATCATAGATAATTTATAGAATCAGGCGTTACTTTGCGGAGATCCATAATACAAAAGTAATAATAAAATTATTTTGCTATAATCCGCGATGAAGTAAAATAGAAAATATATATAATGCTAAATGTAGAACCGATTGTCCACTCTACATTTAGCATTGTATATATTTTCTATTTTACTTCATCGCGGATTATCTATCTATACTTATAATAAATCTGTAGAGAGGTCAATTCTGTAACTGGAATATATTTCCAAAATAACTATCAGGGGGTGATTAGGGATCGATACTGATGCCAAAAATGCAATCAGTAAAAATTTTGTCTGTCTGTCTGTCTGTCTGTCTGTCTGTCTGTCTGTCTGTCTGTCTGTCTGTCTGTATAACCGTTATAGAAACAAAAACTACTCGACGGATTTTAACGAAACTCGGTACAATTATTTTTCATACTCCTGAGCTGGTTATAGTATACTTTTCATCACGCTACAATCAATAGGAGCAGAGCAGTGAAGGGAAATGTCGGGAAAACGGGAGAAGTTACTCCATTTTTTAAGCTTCCGTCGCGTGTGCAACCTTGATGGTTAAAGCTACACAGAAATCATGTATGACGGAAATGTTCTCCTTAAAATTATATAAAAAATATCCCACGACAGCATATGTCTATCTTTTATGGTTGACTCACAATAACACGTGTAACTCCCGAGAGCTTAGCAGTTCGAAGCTTTCTGGTTATATTTGTCTACTCCTACGTTTATATCACTCTCAGTCATCCCTAAATAAAAAAGTGAATAGTATTAACCATTGTATAAAAAAAGAATCATTGAAATCGGTATAAAAACACCAAAGTTATACATGAAATACGCTAATAATAAGCCATCGTGCGTGAATACTGAATCATGCTATAGGGATTATCACTACATAGTATAAAACAAAGTCACATTCTTTGTTTGTCCCTATATCCCTATGACTGCTTAAATCTTTAAAACTACGCAACAGATTATGATGCGGTTTTTTAATAGATAGAGTGATTCAAGAGGAATGTATAATAACATTCAATATGGAGTAGAGAAATACAGTAATTTTTGAGGTTTCTAATGTGATGTCGTAAATAATTACTTTTTTTCCGCTTACATTGCAAACGCAGGCTAAAGCCTACGAGATTTATTCAAATGATGTACTAAGTATTTGGACACATTGAAAAGGTCTACAGAAAAGTCCGCGATGTCCGCGATATGTCTATCTCTTATGGAATGACCCGCACTAGCATTTTTTGTCATTTACTTTTATACGAAAAATAATGCCTTATTTTCGAAGCAATTTTTATACAATACTAGCGGCCTGCCCCTGCTTCGCACGGGTATAAAATATGTATCCCATGTCAGTCAGTGTAAAAAAAATGATTAAAATTGATCCAGTAGTTTTGATATGGCGCTGTATTTAAAAAATGATTTTCCCTATTTTCCCGCTTTTCTATTGAAATTTTTCCTAGATTTTCGTTGCTATAAACCTCACGGAGCCCGAGACCTTTCCAACGAATGCAAAACCGTGGAAATCGGTTCGTGCGTTCTGGAGTTATATCGTCAGGAAGGAAAACCCGACTTATTTTTATATAGTAGATAGCATTAATTCTTATCCAATTAAGTACGTTAAATACATTGTTGATTTAATATAGATCAATATGGCGTTTACAGCATGTAATTTAAATGAAAATTTTCGAAGATATCACAGATTTAAAATCCCACGAGGAGGCCGCGCTTCGCCCTATAGCACTTAGAATTTAGCAGCGATCGGACGCGCAACTAAATGTCGCTCTTTTAAGAGTAACCTCTAAAGAAAACATGTTTGTATTGTCTAATGATAACAAAGCTATGAATGTTGTATATAAAGACATTCTGTAATTAATTTTAAACATAAAATATATCGGGAAAAATGTAAAATGTAAATATGTAGTATATGAATTTAAACATTCCAAAGATAGCAGGAAATCTTCTTGGTATAGGGAGAGGGAATTGTTTTTATCCAAATTTAACGCTTGCGGGCCACGGGCAGTAATGAATAAATCAAAACTACTGGATCGATTTTAATCATTTTTTTCACTGAGTGACATAGGCTATATATTTTATACCCGTGCGAAGCAGGGTAGGCCGCTAGTAGCAAAATAATTTTATTTTTACTTTTGTATATCATAGACTTAAGAGAGGTCACAAAAAGCTTGTGATACCTGTGTCGCGAACTCTCAGCAGAGTTGGCAACTCATTCGATGGTCTCTGTATTCGCTTCTACAATAAAATTCCGCAATCCATACCAGTCTAAAGAAAAGTTTAAATTAACTATAAAGGATATCCTTATATGTAAACCATATTACAAAATCAAAGATTATTTGGATGATAAAAAAGCCTGGATTTGAAAGTCCTTTTAGTTTCATACAAGATTTAATAATGTGAAATTGAAAATGTTTAAAAGATTGACCGCCGAGTTTCTTTCTTGTTCTTCTCGGTAAGAGCAACATTCCGAACCAGTTGTAGCTTAATTAATCATATTGATCCTTGACGATTCATAAGTGCTTGAAAGAGCTTATTTGAATAAAGATTATTTTGATTTGTGTATCAGTTATTAGTACCTGGATGATCGAGCTTTGTTTGGCATTTTTTTTATAAATTTAAAAAAATAAAAAAAGAAGGAACGCCCCTGTGACATGTGGGATTCGATCCCGGATTATATACATTTTTGGTCCGCCCGTTACCCATTAACTATCACAGCATTTCGTTTGACAACTAAAATATCTTTTAATTTCAATTCTATATTTTAGCATTTTTTAACTCATTTAAATATTAAAGATAACAGAATACTATTGTCCAACAAATAATAAGAAAGGGAAGATGATAGACATATACTCATCTGTCGTATCACACAGAAAAATATTTATGACGCATTCTATAGTTAAATACTTGAATTGCGCAAAAAAGAGACAGATAAGTATTTGCTTTCTCTTTTTGTCGATTTTGGCTCCCTACTCAAATATAATAACTCTGCAACTTTCACGTACTTAGACATAGCCGATAGAGTCATACTATAAACGTATGTTTCTTTTCATAATTCGATTACAAACGATTAACTGTGAGGATTATCGTGTATAGGGCATACTCAGCTATACCGAGAGTGAAGCACAGACATACTCGTAATGTACTTCACTATAAGCGATGATCGTTCACCGTGTGATCATCTATAATCGTCACAATCATCAAATTCGAATTCAAAATATTCTTTATTTAAGTGGACTGTCTTCATTACTTTTGAATCGTTAAATATTTTTAAAAAGCTACCACTGATTCGGAAGTTTGCTCCTACCGAGAAAAACCAGCAAGTAACTCAATGGATAATCTTTAAAAAAATAAAATTATACAATTAGATGGATAACAAGTTAATTGTTACCGCTTGGTGCGTAGTTTTTTGTAGGTAAAATATGCTACTACCACTCAAATAATCTTCAATTCTATAGTGAGCTTTATGCAGTAGCATCGTTTTCAGATAAATTCTAAACTTTTGTAAAGGCAAGTCTAGATAATGTGGTGCAAATGATTTTCGGAGCTTTTGGAGGCGCAACCTATGTATCGTGCAAGTGTTCACACGATCATCCGTATTATCATGCGATACATACGATCATACGTATCACCTAGCGATTCCCATTGATGCGTGTCTGAAGAACAGACGATTGCCGAGTTATAGGAGATAATACAGCCGAACTTGCTCTTTACAAGATTGTTCTTAATCGTTTGTAATCGCTGATTATTAAGAAGACTCATTTTAAAAAGGTCCAAACATAATTTAGTTTTGCCCTGCGCCGGCGCCGGTACAGTAGCGACCATAAATAATATCCCACTCATGGCGCATGCCGATTCCCATATTGATTTTGCATTCATAGTCGTTTTATTGTTTTATAGATTTTGCATACCAAAGGTCATGGATTTTGCATACCAAAGTGCATGTGGTGATCGCATTCGTATAAATATTAATATTATATATGCGATATCGGTCTATCTACTCATCTTTTATATTCGGATACGGCTCCAACGATTTTCATGATATTCAGCATGTTGAGGTTTTGGCTGGAAAAACGATCTACCTAGGTTTCATTAAAAAAAATGTTTATCCCTGTTGTCGGGCATTGAAAATATGCTAAAATTTGCTTTGAAGACTGAAAGACTATTTTTACTGTCAATTGTAAAGTCATGGTAGCTCGTTTGGGAAATGGGCGGTATAGAAAAGTGAAGATACTTGGGATCGAATTCCACCTGCCCAATTATTTTTTCTTGTTTTTTTAAGTTTCATTTTTCTTTATCTAGTAAAAAAGGCACCCAGGTCCTTATACCTAAAACAGGCAGGCTAGGCAAATACCTTCTTTGAACAAAGCATTCGTGGACCTACTATGCTCCTGAAGTGTGAATTGTGGGAGGTCATACATATCCTTAGATATTTTTTAGGTTTATTTTTTTTAGGTGTCCTTTCGATGATTTCTGTCGCAGTAAAGGTTCTGATGAGTTATCAAAATCAATTAAGTTTTATGAGTTTAAATGGAAACATTTGCGAAATACATTACCGAGCCCCTGCGTAATTAAATCGACAGAGAAATTTAAGTAAACATTATAAAAGTAAAACGTTCGCAGTACGATAAATGAAGGGCGAACAGGGGAGAATAAAGAAAAGCTAGACGGCCGAATATCTGTACGTCATTATGGATTTAGGCGGAAGTGACGTCGGCCGTTGCGGCGCGTGCGTTACAAATCACTACTTTACAACTTCCGAAGTTCCTATATTCCCCAGTCGATCACCAACAATAGAGATAGACGGACGTGTAAAAAAATATCATAAAATGCGTCCTCTAATAGTTTTCGGTCACGCGTCGTTGCGAACTTGTAATAGCCGGGATGATGTTATGAAATTAATAATTTGTCTTCCCGACGGAGGGTGAGACCCTTTGAGTTTTTGCGCAATAAACGAATATTGGTTTGTATAAAATTTGTTTAATGAAATTTTGTTTTTCCTACGTTGTTGGAAGAATTCTTTGTTTCTGAGTCAGGCATGCAGAAACGTGTTCAATTCATTTGGATCTTAGGTCTTCATATTAACTAAAACTTAATTCTTATTAACATTTATTAATTTATCTCATCGAAAATGAAAAGTATTAAAAAACCACCAACTGCGATAATCAAAACACAACATACACAAAAAAACAAACTCAAAGTCTATTTGCCGCCGAAGACAAGATATCCATCTTTTATGACAACTCGCTTAGAAATGAGGGTGGTTTATTTTACTCAGTCGGGTACCACACGGCAGGTCAGTTAACTTAGTCGCACTTTACGAGAACTCTATAAGAAATGAGGGTGGTCTATTCTATTCGGCCAGATACATCTTATGCGAAAGCAAAAATGTACACGTTATATCTATCTTAAATTACTTACATGCTAGGACTATACAAATCATGCCCATGTGGAATGGTTCCAAGAATGGCAGCGTTTCCGCGCTGAATCGCTAAGCTAATTCTTTGTGCGAAAAAGGAGACAGCCCTCTTGTCACCTGAAGAGGCAATTAACCGGGGTGTTAAAACGGATAAAAAACAATTTCGCATTTTGACTCCATGGCCCTAGGGTCTCAACTGCAAACGGCACAAATATATAACGAAAGTAAAACAAACTAATATACTAACTTAATATTGCTATATCTATTTACCTATATATCTTATTCCATCGTAAAACTTACAATTGATTACTTTTCTGTTACCGTCTGTTATAAAATTTCGTGTTTTTTTGAGATTGACACAATTCCTAGCTAGCAAGTTTATGACTATTAATGATACAATAAACTTTATTACTAGAAAATAAAGAGCACTTCATATCCCAAATCAAATTTGACCCACAAACAGAAGCGTAATAAATTTAAACGTATTAAATCGGCTTTTGTTGCTTAACTTTACCAAATTATCTAGGACCGTCGATACTTTTCACATCACCCTGAATTTATCCTGTCGTTTATAGATGTTGGAGGGAGGTTGTGGGTCTAGTTAAATTGGTAATACGGCACCCTAACTTCCCATGCACGTGTCAAGACACCCTTCCGAAGATCGCTAGGTTACGTGAAATACAATAAATATTTGGACGACACCGAAATAAATTTTATTTAAATAGATTTGTTTTGAAGGGACGATGTGTTACACAACGGGTAAATGTGTCGGGAGACCTAGTTAAAGGGATGATTTGACAAATGGATAATAAACGACGGCGCTCGTGGGATCTGAATTGTTATAAACTTTTGAAGATTTAAATACAAGCTTTACCCGCGCCTTCTTTCGCTACAACTAAATTCTTGAAATATGTTCAATTATATGCTTTTTTGTTGTAAAGTAGTGATGGCCTAGCGATGCGACCGTGTGAATCTCTAAAGACGATCATGGGTTCAAACCCGGGCAGACACCAATGAGTTTTTCTATTAAAACTTATGTGTCTAATTGATAATTGCAATTTATCACACGCTTTTCTCTATAGAATGCATATCTCTAGAGAATTCTGGAGATATGTGTAACCTACCAATCCGCATTGGAGCAGCGTGGTAGGTCGTAGCTCCAATCCTTCTCTCTTATAACGGAGAGAAGAGGCCTATTCCCAGCTGTGGGATAATAACAGGCCGCTACTTTACTTTTATATGCTTTTTTCATATCACCCAATCCAAAGTATAAAGTCACATATCCCATGTATAAACATAAAAAAAGAAAATAATTTCCTTTTTTCCAAAGAAAAAAGTTACAAGTAACTTATAATGTAACTTTTTTCTTCAGATGTCGCGGTATGTTCATTTAATTTCATTCTCCTGTCCTTATCTTGCTCTAAGTGAGGTCGACAACAACATATTTAACCATCTTGTGATATTATTTGGCTAGGTATTTGACTGGCCGCCTGCCTAACGGTGACTTACCTTGGTCACCTTTTACGACACCTCGGTTAGCAATTAGGGTGGTATATTCTACTGAGCCAGATACCACACGGCACTTACCTTAGCAGCCTTTTACGACACCTCGGCAAGAAATGAGGGTTGTCTATTCTACTGAGCCGGATACCACAAGGCACATGCTTTTTCATATGTCTGAAGGAACAGAAGACGTTTTTTAACCGGTATATCGCACGCTTAGTATTAAAGTGACCTAATTCCAAAAAGTTGTTTTGTGCTAAATTGCAATAAAGCGTAGCGTAACGCCTACAAAACTCGTGAGTGTGATCCATTACTTGGAATTTTACTTGGAATTACAAGAAAAAACTAGTTCATTTTATAATTCAAAGCGTGATGGCATTGAAATAATACTTACAATGCATTTAACTTAATTAACATAATTTTGAATTAGGTCTCTTTAATACTAAGGCTGCGATATGAGTATTAAAGTAATTACGAACTTTGACTTTCACTAGCGATTTATGAAGTAAAGAATAAGTTTATTTTACTCCATTTTGTCTCTACCCATAATAATAATCGTAACTCAGCATTAAATGTGAACTGCGATGTAACTCCGTCTCAGATTTGTAGTAATAAATAAAAGGATTGCAGGTTTCAAGATCAAAGTTTGCACTGAACGTGCATCTAGTAGAATATCTAAAAAAAATCCAATCACCTAAGTGGGGTGGCCAAAGGGATGGAGACATCACGCGAGCGTCCACATATTTCATTTATACTATCCTACACTAAACTAATGTAAGTGAAAATAGGCGGCGATTGTTTGGTACCGATTGCAAAATAAATATATCTTCCAAAAAATATACAAAGCATAATTTACTACAAGATATTTGCTACTTAGAAAAAGAACAGGCTCTTGTTAGTTTGTTTAATTTCTTTATTGTACAAAAGTATAAAAAACGTACATGGCACAGAAATATATATAAAATAAAAATTGTACAAAGGCGGACTTATCCCAATAAGAGATCTCTTCCAGCCAACCTTTGAGCTCTGAAAGGACAAAATAACAATGCGATAAGCGGGGATTGCCACGAAAGGACAACAAAATATAAATAAAATAAATATTACATACTTAAGACATATACTCGAATAGTCAGTATTTTCAATGATAATATCTAATATAGCTTCTTCTTATTTTTCATGAAGCTACGCAATGAAATAAAAGTTCTTTGAACTATTAATTCATTTTATGTCAATGATAAACTGTTTAAGACTATAGTATAGAATATAAAAAACCAAACCAATAACAAATAAATGATGCTTTATTCACTCAAACATTATCATAATCATTATTCTCCTGCCCTATCCCATTCTAAGCGGGGTCGGCAAAACATGTTGAAACATGTTACATGATTTGGCTAGGTATTTTACGATCGGCCGCCCGCCTTATGTCCCCTTACCTTAGTCGCCTTTTGCGACACCTTGGTAAGAAAGAGATTGGTCTTTTCTACTCAGCCGGATACCACACGGCGGGTCAACTTACCTTAGTCGCCTTTTACGACACCTCGATAAAAATGAGGGTGGTCTATTCTACGAGTACTCAGCCGGCTATTAAAATAAAAAATATTTTTGAATTAAAATCAAATCAAATCAAGCAAGCAAGCCATGACCTCACATCTTGCCACAGCCGTTCGCGCCATTTGACGTGGTAAATGTGACAGCCGCTGTCATTAGCAGCCCGCGGTTAGCGAGAGAGTCTGCTTTCGATTTGATGGTTGACTTTGCATTTTTAATTAAAAGACAACAACTGATTTTAAATACTTTTTTTATTAATACGAGTAGTGTTGGTAATAAAAAGTTCTTTTTTTGCGTTCCGTACATACACATTCGTCGTCTAATGGTCCGGTCACGGTGCGTGGCAGCCAAACAATTCTTTCACCCCCAATCTTGTCGTGAGACACCAATACAACATTATTTACCTACGAGCATCGTCACGAACTTTATATCGTCTATATAAATAAAATGATAGACATCTGTCGTTGTTCATATCTAAGTTTGATTAAGGTCTTTTCATTTTCTACGTCATACAGTCTTGTGCAAAGGCTCTCCACACTTCTTTAAGGTAATCTGTCAACCAATATTTTTTTAAAGCGGGTTGACTCTTCTAGCATCTTATCTATACTAAGATATAAAGCTGAAGACTTTGGTTGTTTCAACGCACTAATCTCAAGAACTAAAAATATTGGACCGATTTGACAAATTCTTTAAGTGTAAGATGGTCCATTTATCGAGGAAGGCTATAGACTATATAACATCACGTTAATGAATAGGAGAGGAGCAGCAAAAAAAAGATTGCGAAAACGGCAAAATTCAAAGCTGTCATTGCATGGGATAAGTAAATGGTGAGCTATAGCCAAATCATGTGACAATATGTTTATAACAAGTTGTGCCGACCCCACTTAGAGTGGGATTTATTTATATCTTTTTATATATATATTGAGAAAGGAAAGAAAAAGTAATAAAGCCCATGTATAAAGGCGGACTTATCCCTAAAAGGAACCTCTTCCAGTCAACCTTTGAGTAATAGAAAGAAAAGGACAAGAATTGAAGAAGAAAGAGAGTACGGGTCATATAGAGAAAAAGAAAAAGTTTATATAAATTTAACTATTTAATCTATTGATTAATTGGTAAAATAAATAGATGAAAAGATTCTTCTAATATATAATTACTTAAGATAAATATGTAAGATAAATATTTTGTAGTCTGTAACTTAAATACCGAAAGGGAAGAAGATTTGCGGTTTGATTGGGATAAGGGTAGGAAGTTTTTTATCCTCAACATATCGTATTAAAAAGGGTAATTCAACCCGCCGTGTGGTATCCGGCTGACTAGAATAGACCACCCTCTTTCTTACCGAAATATCGTAAAATACGACTAAGGTAAGTTGACCCACCGTGTGTCCGTTGTCCCCGTCGGGCGGCGGTACCCATAAGGGGTTTTTTCCTGTATAAAAAAAAAAGTTGATGTCAGGCCGGTCGTAAAATACGTAGCCAAATCATGTGACATGTGTATAACATGTTATGCCGACCCCACTTAGAGTGGGATAAGGGCAGGAAGATGATGATTTATCCTCAACATACGATATGTTATCAAAAAGGATATGTTTCAATTTAAGTCCTAATCTACAATTCTCGTCCGATCCAGTCCTAACAAGTGTGTCATCGGGTCCATTAAGCCACCCACGGTGCGCTCTCGACACATAATATCTACATTTAGGTCTAATCACTGTAACACTATGATTATACGTCAATTTGCCGCGGCCCTAACATTATTTATACTTTTTAAATCGGACCGAACCCGATAATGAGACCCAATTGGAGTCACGAACGAGAGTTTGTTTAGCGGCACAGAGTAATGCAGGTGTAGAGTTAAAATAACCGGAAATACTATTTACGGGAGCTTGTGAGCTTTTTCTCTAAACCCTCTTACATTTGCGAATGTGTGCGCTTTAAAGGGACCAATGGCTTGTCGAACTTGTTCAAGCTTTTGCATATACGTCGTTCTGAACCTGGACATATGGGCTACTTTTAATTACGAATAAAAATCATTCTAGTGAAATTAAAAATTACAATTTTCGTACAAATACATATTAATACATAAACCTATTGCTTTTTACATATATTTTGTACCGCGCGTGAAACTAAAGAATATTAAATAATTTTTCTTATTGTTTTATTTTACCACGGTGACATAGATAAACATATATTCACAGTTTAGTTTTAAGTTACAAAACTGTATGGCGTAAAAATATTTTGAAACTGAACAAATGTTCACAATCACAGGATAAATAGACATTATAAATAATAATTAGTGCTTATTAGTGTAATAAAAGAAATTAAAGATCCGAGACAAGATAGAAAGACGTAGGTAGTAGTGAGTCACTTTTTTTTTGACAGGAAAAACCTCTTATGGATGGGTAGCGCCACCCGACGGGGACAGGGAAGGGTTATTCCGGACTCGCACCGACTAAAATATTATTCCGGTTCCTATGTTATTCCGGTGTATAAGGAATAATTGTGCCAAACTTCATCGATATTGATTCAGCGGAACGCCGCGAAAGAGTAACAAACATACACCCATATCCACAAACTTTCGCTTTTACCCGAATATAACAACTATAACCGCGAATAATAGCCATTTCCATAAATATTCGACCGATCCGAGACAAGATAGAAAGACGTAGTGCTAAAGGGTAAGAGTATGTGCAAAATCACTGACGACGATGTCCATGACCGAGTGAAGTGAAGTAAAGAAGGCTGACCCCACCACCATGTTGGATTCGTAGATGGGAATAGAGAGAGTGCCTCTATGGGTCAAGCTACTCTATGTGAAATGTTCTGAGCTCAGGTGATAATGCCCGGTCGCCCTAAGCCACTACCGCGAGCCACGTCTATCAACGCTTGCCTCTATCTGTGATTTATAAGCTTAAATTACACGTCTATTAGTCATTACAATATAGTTCATTGCTCAACATGGGCTGATGATTATATTTACAGTATGGCGAGGTAGTTTTCTGTAAGATAAATCATTAGGAACACCAACGGACTTTACTATACGCCCACTTTCGAATTGGAAGATTTTGTATAAAATATAGTGCATACTGTGTACATTAAGAAATCTGTCTGATGTCCGTCGGGCCGTGCGTCTGTCTGTCTAATGAAATATGGCGCATTTATGTCCCTGAAAGTCTTATCTTAGTCGCCTTTTAAGACACTTCGGTAAGAAATGAGGGTGGTCTATTCTATTCAGTCGGGTACCACACGTCATAATACAATATCATCGTCCTCCTGCCCTTATTCTACTCTAAGTGGGGCCGGCACATGTTATAAACATGCTGTCATATGATTTGGATACGTATTTTACGTGGCCGCCTGCCTGATGTCAATTTAACTTATTCGATTTTTACGACAGCTCGGTACGAAATGAGGGTGGTATATTCTACTCAGCCGGATACCACGCGGCGGGTTGACTTACCTTAGTCGCCTTTTACGACACCTCGGCAAGAAATGAGGGTGGTCTATTCTACTCAGCCGGATACCACACGACATAATACAATAGTATAATATTTCAAGCAATAAAAAATACCTATTAGATTTTACACGGTCAGAATTTATGATTTGCGTTTATGTCTGTCTCACGAGCATTGAACCGTCGGTCCGGGCTATAATGACTAACACTTTGAGATAAACGTATGCCTTAGGTAGTAAATTATACTAAATTGTGTATTAATAAGGCCGTCCTTGAATACATGAGAGGTCAGGCTTTAATGGCATGTGAAAAACTGGTCAAACCTTTGGCTAAAATACGCATATACCTACTACAGCAAAATTCAAAAAACCAAGAGAGTTTTAAATATGAATGTGGATGGATATATGACTAGAGAGAGAGGCCGACAAAAAGATGAAAGAAGAAGAAAAAGATTTGTGAAGTGAATATGTATATGAATGAAAAATGAAATGCTAAAAGGTACTCCTTTTAGCATTTAGCGCCAGAGTTGATAATTGGTAGAGGAGGTGGAAGATCAAAATATATTGTGCCGACCCAACTTAGAGTGCGATAAGGGTAAGTGAATGACTTACTTCCACCAACTAAATAACTGGATCGAATTAAATTTGTTAAGGTAATAAAATATTTTTAAACTTACATTTACCAGTGGGCTGCAAATATAATGCAGCTCTACTAAAGCTGGATATTATTATATGACGTGCTTAACATTATACATTTTCGATCTTCAATCAATTCAAATTTTGCATATTTGTAAAATAATTGTGGAAAAATGCTTAAACAAAATTAGTAGGAATAATGTAAAATAGTAAATGATTGTAGCGTTCACTTTGTATGCTGATATTCTCTAACATACCACCATCGTTAAAACTAGGCAACTCTCTCTATCTCTCTCGCTCTCTATTGGACACTAGCACCTTGACACCCGCAACCGCGATCAGTTCTTCGAACTACCTTCCCCGTCCACTGCCCGTAGCGTAATTACAGCTTAAAAGCTGAAAATATGCTACTAAATTGCTAAATTACATTGGGCAATATTCCAGTCCCATAACTTAGTAGTCCGAGTGATAATTGCACGCTAAGCGAGTCTCGTGGGTGGCATGATACACAATCTATCGGTACCATTGTCGATGACTATCAAATTGCCAATTCGTGACCGCGCTTTCTGAGATAATGTCTCTCTTTGTGAGTTGCGAAACTGGCTGACAATGTTGTGGTGGGACCGATTTAGCTGTTTGGAATTTCAGGCTATGTTATGATTATGGCATAATGCTGGAATCTATTTTAAAATTACTAAGTATTTTTTTAAATATAGCAAATAGGACCATTACATACACGGTCGTCTGTCCGCAAAGTAACTAAATACTTGTGTTATGGGTGATAAAACAACTGTTAGTTATACTACGTATATGTTGTTCAAAAATCTTTAATATTTAAATGTCTTGTAAAAATCTTATATATATATATATATATATATATATATATATATATATATATATATATATATATATATATATATATATATATATATATATATCCGAATAATACCGAATCTCAGAAACAGTTCCAACGATTTATTGAAATTCGGCGTGTGGGGAAAAATTCGATCTAGCTAGGTTTCATTACAAAAAATGTCTTTTTATCCCTGTTTTCAGGAAAATGCTAAAATTTACGTTGAATTCACATGAACGTAAAGTAATGGTAGTCAGAAATTCATTCGCTAATAAGAAAAAAACCATTACTAATTGTTAGAAAATACAGTTCATATTTGATGGTATTAAACCTAATTTAACGCGAACGAAGTTACGAGTTACGGATATCGTTTATATTTAAATTTTAGTTAAGAAGTATCTAAGTATTTCTTATGCATGTTACCATATCGATACCAGTTTAAAGTTTTCCTTAATTAAAAACAAAGTCATCAATCGTAATTAAAAATAAATTTGATAACCAACCTAAACATACGACACCTACCGCCTGGAGCTTAGAGGCACTAAATCATATATTTTATCCTGTTATGACAACTGGATATGCGTTATAGAGTGTTCTCAGCGATACAAAAATAAAAATTATTAGTGATAATTTTTATATATATATGTATGTCGGAGTTTTAATAATTTATTATTCCAAGAGCTTTTTTATGGTCAATATTTGAGAATAAGTTCAGTTAATTAGGCGACGTCTCTGATAAAACTCATTAAATCTATTTGAGAACTAAGCATTACTGATAGACAATATTAATCCAAATCTTAAAGTTTTACCAGTTGCAAATCATTTATCGCCAGTATTAACTTGGTATCGGCACTACATTAATTTGATCGTAAATATTTGCTCAAAGCGTCTGACATATATATTTTAACATATAGATTACGGATTATAGTTATAAAAATATTTTTATAATTTTTTTATTTTATTTATGGTATATGTTAATGTTTTATATTGTCTACTTAACGAACGATCATTTGTAAAAAAACACTAATTGTGTAATTTTCATTTGTCCTTAGTTTAAGGTGTTGATATTAATATGTTTTGAATAAGAACTTTCTTACGCTGTAGGATTAAATATTTAACCAATAAAATTAAAAAAATAAGTATATTTAGCCTAAAACTTTAAGCGTTTATAGTTGGTTTGCTCAGTACAAGTAATTTTCGGAACCCATTGTAGAATTCACGATTCCAAAGTAAGCAATTTTCATCTTTACTATCGACAAGGAATATTTTTTTGTAGAATTTACAAAACTGTAAGTTTCAGGTAATGATAAATATAAATGATAGTCAGCAAAAGTAAAATCAAACTTTGTCAATTCATATATGTTGATGCCGAGTAAATATATTGTTTACGTATTTAAAATTCTCTCCTACAAAATAATTCCACTAGTAACAAGTCAATGTATAAAAAAGGCTTTTAACAAAAATTTCATGTACCTACTGTAATTGTTTCGGAGTTCCTAAAGCCAATCCCGGCAGCAGAATCAGGACATGCTTATAATAAACATCCATTGTCATTGTGACCGTATGTAAAATTTCAACTCAATCGGACTCCGGGACGTGGGTCAAATTTAACTTGCAAGATTTCATCTTCACATACATATTCAAATTCAAAATATTCTTTATTCAAATAAACTTGTAAACAAGTGCTTTTGAATCGTGGACTCTACTGCTGGTTCGGAAAGCTGTTCCTACCGAGAAGAGCCTGCAAGAAACTCGGCGGTTGCTCTTTTTTAAAAAATACAATTCCTAATACTAGTTACATTTAATCGTTTCTATCTTGTACAGGGTCGAACAATATCTATATCCACGCATTCTTATCGTCTAAATAATCCTCAACGGTATAGTAGACTTTCTGTATCGCCCTCTCCTTAACAGTGTTTTTAAACTGCTGTAATGGCAAAGCTAAAATTGATTGTGGAATTTTATTATAGAATCTTATACCCAAACCCACAAACGGCTTACGTACTTTTTCAAGGCGCAAAGCAGGAGCCGTAAGCTTATGTCGGTTCCTACTTTGTCTTTTATATATAAAAGAGATGATACATCACCTATTGTTTTATAATCCATTATATTTTTATGTACAAAAATTAAATTACTTAAAATATACTGTGAAGCAAATGTAAGAATACCTATTTCCTTAAACATGCACAAGATAAATAAAGGCTTTCAATAAAGTATAATCACACGGAACCCTGAGCAGTTTAATATGAAGTGTAAATCTTGTCGTTACAAAATCTCATTAACCGTATTAGTTAAGCTTCAAACAGAGTTATCTCAAACACAAGATCTCTTAAGAGATAATTGCGAGCCACTGAATCAAGGCTTAATACGTTAAACGCCAGTTTTTGCCGACACCGACAAGTATAACGCGTTTAAGATGAATAAGTAAGGCTGTTTTGCAAAAAAGAAGTGTCTTTGCACGTAGACTAAGTTAGGATGTAATAGGTATGGTCAAGAGTGAGTGTTGCTAATTGAGGGTTTCGTGAGGATTTTATATGGTTGTTTTAGCTTGGAGATGGTATTTTTCTCTATAGTTTTCTATCAAGATTAAAGCACTTAACATTATCTATCTATATTTATTATAAATCAAGGCCGCTAAAGTAAGTAGCGGCCTGTTACTATCCCACTGTTGCGAATAGGCTGTCTCTCCGTTTTTGGAGAGAAGGTTTGGAGCTACCACGCTGCTCCAGTGCGGATTGATAGGTTACACATATCTCCAGAATTCTCTAGAGATATGCAGGTTTGCTCATAATGTTTTCCTTCACTGAAAAGCGTGTGATAAATTGTAATTACCAATTATACACATAAGTTTTATCAGAAAAATCCATTGGTGTCAGGTTTGAACCCGAGACCTCCTCGAAAGAGTCGCGCGGTGTTACCGCTGTGCTACCACAGGAAGTCCTCAAAAGCTGTAGGTATATAATCGATTTTCTCAAAATCTACTAAACAAATTTATATATGGTTTTTACTAAAAGGTAGTGTAAATCTTTTGGAAGGTTTAGGTATAGGTTTATATAAGTTGTATTGAAGAGGCCGCAGTGGTAAAAGAAACTCGCGTGCTGGGAGCTTGAGTCGCGTGGACCGCGTAAACCAACAGAGATACACTAAACTAATGTACTAGAGAATTGTAGGTCCATAAAAATGCTACAAAAAAGTTAACGACAGCATGTCTCTATCTCTTATGGTTAACTCACAATATATTTTTTAATACTGTTAGAAGAAAATAAAGGGAATTACGCGCAAAAAAATTGTTACACACTGATATACATGCGGGTAAAATGACTATTTTTAAATATTCTTCTTAATAAAAATTCTTTACCAAAAAACTCCCAAGGATACCACAATACAGGTCTTCGAATTTTCTAGAATATTTGTAACCTCTCATCCGCACTGTGTTTACAAAGTAACAGCGTTACTTTACTTCTTACTATATAACATCGTACCGCGGAATTCCACATCGAGATATCCATCTACAACATGCAATGAAAAATAATGTAGCATGTGTAATTATTTGTAATTAACGAAAAAACTAGTAGTTTTACTACATTAAAAACTATACATTGATACGTGTAATTTCTATTGGAATATGGAAAAAGGTCACATTGCAAGAAAGCGATAGTCGTTCTTTTTATTAGTAGTTGTATGTTTGCATTTATTATTGCAGACTGGCCCGTTAGCGGAGTTGGTATTGACTCTACCTTCAGGTCTCGAGTCGCGGGTTCGATTCCCGCCGAGTGCCAACATTTTCAATAAACTATTTGTTGGTTCTTCGAGCCCGGGTATATATTTTTATTTAAGTATGTATTTAAATTATATTTGTATATCCACCAGTCGTCTGTCACCCTTAACACGAGTGTAGGAAACAAAAGCGTCCTCATACCTTATACTTGTACGATTAGTTCACATATTAAAGGCAGTGGGATTTAGCGTTAACCTATCTCCTGATGATGCTTCGGTTACGGAGCGAAATGATCATTGAGATTGTCGCAGTGAATCTGTGTAATGTGTTTTATGGTAATAATGTATGAGAACGGGTTTTGCTTCCACACTTAGCATTACGTAGATTTTCTTAACAAACGCCTATTATAGCAAAACAATACTTTATTATTTTTGAATGTCTAAAAAATTTCATTAAAATTGATCCAGCCGCTACGGAGTCTATAAGAAACATACATACATACTTTTTTATATGTATAGATATATATAGACTTGTTAGTTATTTATTAAATAAAATAAAGGCGATAAAGGTACCTTGATGAAAAAAAACCGTTGCAAAATCCGTATCAAACATCAATCTAACGCAATGGTAGTAATAAAAGTTCGATTTCGGAGCAATCTGTATATTTCTGTATAATTTATATCTTATGCTCGCCCAGTATAATTAGAACTGGCCTGACCCACGTTGATTGCTTATTATATTGATGTTTCAATTTTATACTCATTTTTATGGTCATCGGCCAACCATGGGGGGTGGCCACCCAAGAGCATTACCTCCCTTTCACACCCATTCCATACCATATAAGTCCAGCTCAGTCTACATTCGTCTTGCTCGAGACTGGTATTTTTCTCTCGCTCTAGTATATACTGAAACTTATCGTTGTCCCTTTCACCTGGTTAGTTTGGTTGTTTATGGCTGGTGATGAAAATTGCTCCTTTTCGTGTCGTGTATGAATGGTTAGTAATCAGTGTAGTTTTGATTTTCGATCGAATCCGTTATTATTGACAGATGTCTGACGTAAGATCATTTCGATACGGTTTCCTGTGGGATCACCTGCTTTTAAATACAATATTGGACGAACGGATATCCCTTGTAACCTTCAAACGTCATTGACATCCATGAATACGGTAATTTCTGGTTGTAAATATTATCATATTCAATGTCTCAACACCTTTCCCGTACTTATTTAGCATAAAATACTCGGGTATATAAAAACAGTTAAGTCCTTTAGCTCTTACAGCAATTTAATTACAATTATTTTCGCTATTAAACACGCTTACCTATTATTAATTAAAACATTCTGTTCAAGTATTAAAATACAAATAGTAAAACTTCCTAGAAGAACAACAAACTCTCAAAGAATGTGGAAAAAGGGTTTAAAACTAAATGTAACTAAAGCGAAAGTCTAGTTACCCCTAGGATATATAGCCGAAAGTAAAACTTAGCGACATACGGCATCTATTAAACAATTTTTTTTTAAACGCCAAGGAATTGAAGTGAATCATGGTATCCGTCATATCTTCCAATGAACCAAGCTAAGAAGGCAATAAAGTTTCATCAAATAATTTTACCACATATAGTGTAAATGGCTTTATTTTTTTATTTCTTTTAAAAAAAATTAATTTATGACTCATTTATTATTTTTATTTAGTAGTTCAACATTTTTGTTTTTGTTTTTTATTAATAAGAGCTTAGAGCCGCTGTTTTATCCTATAAATCATGTCATAATCTTTAATATTAAATGAGTTAATCTTGTATATATCATAAAAAAAATCTACTGGATACTGTAAGATTAAAATAATAATATATATTAAGAATCTCGGAAACAGCTCCAACGATTTTCCTGAAATTAAGCATGTAGGGGTTTTGGGGGAGAAAAATCGATCTAGATAAGTTTTATTTTAAAAAAATGTCGTTTTATCCCTATTTTCGGGCTCTAAAATTTTTTTTAAATTTACGTTGAGTATAATCACAATTTTTCGCTGTCAAACGTAAAGTCATGGTAGTTCATTTGGGGAACGGGCGGTCTAGAGAGGTGAAAATACCTAGCCCCGCCTGCCCTATTATTTTTTCATTTTTCTTTTAAATTCTTTTTGTTAATTTTAATTTTTTTTACATTAGTTTAAAAATTACCAAGCAAGGCTCGGTCACCCAGGTACTTACCTATTATAAGTGGTGCAATTGTTATAAGAAAATGGAATTATAATATTAAGATTTTAAGTATTATAACCATTTTTGGTAATTGAAATAAATAAATAAAAATGGCAGAAGGTCATTTAAAGGATTGAGGAAAGGATATTCCATCCCCATTGAGAATACGATTGAAAGAAAAGGAGCATTTTCAAAAGGATAGTTCACACGTAGAGCTAGAAAGGATTTTCATTTAAGGCTTTCTAAAAGGTTCTACTAATGTCACTGTAAGATTAAAATAATTAACAAAACGTTAAGCAGAAAGCCATCTTTGAACATTTAAAGGAATCGGCCCTAACAAAAACGGGTCGGTGGGTTGTCAAGAAAAATTCCAGCTTCCAAGAATTTTAAAATCACATAAACAGCTTAAAAGGCATTTTTTGATTTCCTTAGATATTCACCTGACAAATTCGTTGTTTCTAATGAATTTGTCCCACATATCGGAGTTTTGTAGGAATGTGTTTTGGGTGTGTTCGCGTTTTATTTTTGGACCTTTGATCGTTCGCCTAATTTGATGCAGCAGCTATCCACAGATTGTGATCGTATTTTATCTAGCCAACGGTTCCCAAACTGACGTAACCTTTATTTCTTCTTTTTTCATTTCATATATCGCGATGTGACCCGGTTGTTTATATAATAATAGGTACCTGGGTGACCGAGCCTTGCTTGGTAATTTTTTAAAAGATATAAAAAAATGCAATAACGCCGTGTGGTATCCGGCTGAATAGAATAGTACCACCCTCATTTTCTTACCGAGGTGTCGTAAAAGGCGACTAAGGTAAGTCGACCCGCCGTGTGGTATCCGGCTGAGTAGAATAGACCAACCTCAATTCTTACCGAGGTGTCGTAAAAGGCGACTAAGGTAAGTTGACCCACCGTGTGGTATCCGGTTTAGTAGAATAGACCACCCTCTTTCTTACCGAGGTGTCGTAAAATACGACAGAGGTAAGTTGACGGTCAGGCAGGCGGCCGGTCGTAAAAACGCAGCCAAATCATGTGACAGCATGTTTATAGCATGTTGTGCCGACCCCACTTAGAGTGGGATAAGGGCAGGAAGATGATGATAAAAAAATGCAATAATAAAATATAAAAAAAAGAACGTGACGGGTGATAGTTTTAGTCTGCCTGTTACCATCAATCAGGCTATCACAACTTTGCATTTGGCAACCCAAATATCATTTGCATTCAATTCTACATTTTAGTATTTTTTTAATACCCGAAAACCAGTATAAAATAGCTTTTTTAATGAAACCTACATGTTGACATTTACATGCCGGATTTCATAAAAATCTTTATAAAAAATTTCATAAAAAAAGATTAACTCATTTTAATAACTTTTATCTTTCATTTTAACTTTCAATATTAAAAATTTCTGAATCTCAGAAACGGCTCCAACGATTTTCATGAAATTCAGCATATAGAGGGTTTTGAGGGCAACGTCTAATTTAGCTAAGTTTCATTTAAAAAAAAAATGATTTCATACCTGTTTTCGGGCACTGAAAAATGGTAAACTGTAAAATTTATTGTATTTTGATATGATAATTTACTTGTCAAACGTAATGCTGTAATAGCCAAGGGGTAACAGACAAAACAAAAAAGTTTGGAACCCAGGATAGCATATATTATCGGCGTTTTTTTTTATCGTATTTTTTTTGACATGTTTTTAAAAATTACCAAGCAAGGCTCTATTACCCAGGAACTATATATATACAAGATTAACTCTTTTTAATATTAAAGATTTATCATGTTTATCAAACTTTAGCAACCATTGTGCCCGGCGGTCGGCGCCTGCGCCTGATTTATAATTCACGTCGGCCGCCGTGCTGTTGATTATCCGATTAACAAATCAAGCCAACGTTTGTTTGGACCTTTTCTTCTACTCTTGTATCCTTTAGTTTGAACATGGTTCAAGCATTTTCGATTTTGAATCGTGATATTAATTAAAATATTTACTAAATGTAAAGTTTAATGACTTGTAACATAATAGCGCTTGATCATATCATCCGATTGTATGGATAAAGGATTTACGCTAAAGAAAGTTTGTTAGTACGTATATAAGAAAGTACTGGCTTATAATAATTACTTCTGGGCAAAAGCAGAGTTTATTTTATTTATTTATTTATTTATTTATTATTTATATATACACATGCTACATTTGCAAGGATGGCATTGCGATAGTATAAAACTGTGTGCATATGCCATCCTTACAGTCTAAATTATTAAAAGAACATTAGATATTAAATTTAAAAAAATTATATAATATATATTTAAAATAAGTAAAAGAAAATACTACTACTATTAAATAAATATTATAAAATGATAGTGCGCGAGGTGGGTAATTGAGTGTGACTATTGTGTGGAATTGTATGTGTTGATTTGTGGAATTATATGGGTTGATAAGGTAGGTTTCAGGTATTAAGCATTAAATCTTCTGTTTTATGATAGTTGAGTTGCTGTAACCAAGATATAATTTTATCTTTGGTTGCACCTTTTGTTAGGGGATAAATTAGACGTTGCCCTCAAAACCCTCTATATGCTGAATTTCATGAAAATCGTTGGAGCCGTTTCTGAGATTCAGAAATTTTTAATATTGAAAGTTAAAATGAAAGATAAAAGTTACCACGATTTTCTAATATAATTCGTGCCAGCTTGGGATTAGGAAACATGCTAAGGATTACGGCATCATTTTTTTACGACACCTCGGAACGAAATGAGGATGGTCTATTCCACTTACTTAGTTACGGCGCCTTACGTTACCTTAGTCGCCTTTTACGACATTTCGGTAAAAAATGAGGGTGGTCTACTTTACTTAGCAGGATACCACACGGCGGGTGAACTTACCTTAGTTGCCTTTTACGACACCTCGGTAAGAAATGTGGGTGGTTTAATCTACTTAGCTGAATACCACACGGTGGTTCAATTTAACTTATTTTATGAATATAATTAATCTGAATTGAAGATATATCTATAATTATCTTATTTTTTTACACAATTTTACTTCCGCTTAAATGTACCGTTATAGGTTAAATTTCGTAGATCCAACCTAAAAATTCCTGAGAAAATTACTTCCGTAGTTTTTGATTGACGCTCGAGCGCGCATTTCCTCGGAAATTATTTTACTATAAGTTAAACAGATTACCTCGAGGCAGCTGGAATATTAGAAATTAGAAAACCCTTCCGGATTTAACAAGGGTTGTTGATGCGAACTACAACAGTTGGTTGAGAAGGGTCTTAAAATGTTAAGTTATGATTAATATTAACTTAGAAGTCGTTGGCGGCATGATTGACATTTTCTCTCTCTTTAAGTTTAGAAAGAACAACACAGGTCGAAAAGTAAGGATCTTACGCACTGTGGTGTAAGACTAATTAAAAAAAAAAAAAACATTCCCTCCCAAAGTATTTAAGTAACTAAATTTATATTTTATACTCGTGTTATGGATGATAGAGACCTGGTAAATAAACATATATAATGTTAAATAAATACAGAAATATACCCAGAATCGAAAAAATCAACAAAAAATGGTGATCTTCGATGGAAATTGACCAAAGATTTTCATTCTCTGTTTTAGAAAACGTTGACACGTACATAAGATTTTTTAATTATTCTGCACATGATTAATGTGTATTTAAATCAATGGAAAAATACATTCATAGTGTAGATACAAATATAAGAGATTGATGTTTTTGGGACACGGCTATCATGTTGTTTAAAATTAAGCTGAATAAATTTGCTTCGTACAGAAAAATACGACGAACAAGACTAACGTGAGTCACGTATAAAGGATATGACAAACACATGTATTTTTAAAACTGTACTCCACTCCACTACAAAATCGCAAAGCCATTGTGTCTTTTTTTGAGATGGTGGTGGTGAATGTGTGCAGTGCTTGTGTATTGTTGTTTTATCGGTGTCGGGTAATGCATGAATTTTTACAAATTTTGCATATATTAGATATGAGAACGAATAATACACTCTACATTTAGCATTACATTTTCTCTTATCGCGGATTATAGCAAAATAATATTTTCATTAGTTTTATATTAAGGACCTGCACCTCCAGTAACGCCTAATTCTATTAATGATTACTACTTAAGCAATTATTATATTCTAGCATCGTGTTGTTTAACGTTATTCTGTCTGTCGCACCGCTAAAACTTTGTTGCGTTTCGCGAACCGTCATGCGAGTAAACCTCACAGTGTTTTGACGTCAGTAATCATCACGGGCCGGTGGGTGGTCTGTTAAGTAGGAAGCGAAGTCATTTGACCCGTTAATCGTACTTGACTGGCACAATTAACAGGTCAAATGGATCTGTGTGAATTGTATCGGATGGTATTTAATATTTCTGTCAGCCGATGGGAAATGGCGAACAGTATATCTCTAGGGTGGTCGATGTGTGCCCCTGAGTGTTGAATAAGAATAAGAATAAGAAAGACTTTATGTATGTGGCACATTACAACACAGAGAGAAGATTAAACAAGATGACAAAAAAGTAAAATAAAAATAAAATATATACTAAAGAATCTTAAACAATATTAATACCTAAAATTACCTTAAATTACTTCACCAACAACTCCCAGCGAGATAATGCGCCTTCACAAATTGGAGAACCACAACCAAGCAAGAACATTGTTCATTGCATTGCCATTCCTATTATAATTACAATATGTGATGTATCAGTTAGTTGTTCATCAGTTAGATTTTATGATTCTTACACTGGTCAGCAATGCCTTGTCGGTTCGTAGAATATATAAGGCTAAATGAGATTATCTTTTTATTTATACTTAAAAATAGGGATAGCTGAAAACTTCGTAGCAAGATAGAGAAAATGTCAGTTCAAATGCGGATGTAATAAAATAAGTAAAAAAGGTAGTAATTTTATTTAGATTGGGATATTGTCTATATGGTTTATTCTGATAAAAAAAAATTTAATTCAATCTTCTATTTTTTTGAAACATTAAATGATTTTTAAAAAAAAATTAAGTATAGAGCGCACTATCTGTTCTCATACATAAAACATGAAAAACTCGGCACTATCCACCACCAATAGCACAATAATACACAAGATTTGCGCACATTCTCTACCATAATATCAACAATCGTTTCGCACCGAAGAATCAGGAGATAGACTCCACGACAAAATCGCAAAGTCTTAAGATTGAAAGTAATTAACATTTCGATTATAAACTTAAAGAAAAGAAAACACCGTGTGGTATCCGGAATAGAAATATCCGGAATAGAAATAGTAGAATAAACAACCCTCATTTCTTACCGAGGTGTCGTAAAAGGCGACTAAGGTAATTTGACGTCAGGTAGGCGGCTGACCGTAAAATACCATGTTACAACATGTTTATAATATGTTTTGCCGATCCCACTTAGAGTGAGATAAGGGGAGGAGAATGAAGGAACTTAAAAAAAGGAAAATTATATTCAAAATATAATACCGCAATCCAGCAGTCGAAATGTTATACTGAAATTTCCCGTTTCAACTAAGCAACATTATCATTCAGAACGTTTTTATGAAAAACCGCCGACAAAATATTACTAATTATAATTCAGCATTCGCTACTCCACTCGTAAAGCCAGCAAGTTAAAGGAAGTTATACCGGTATTAAGGCCATACAATTCCAATAAAATCCAAAGCTGCAGCATTGCGGACTGTCAAAAGCCGGCGCTCGGGTCACAGTTCACCCCTCAAGTGTCCGTAGCACTCTCCATTACTCCCACCCCACTTGCCCCCCCTTTACGTTCCTGACAAGAGACTGACCCTTTCGAAATACCGCTACTATTGTTAACTCGAAATTGTCACATAAAATATCGATTTCATTTAACGCTGTGTGGTATCAGGCTGAATAGAATAGTACCACCCTCATTTCTTACCGAGGTGTCGTAAAAGGCCACTAAGGTAAGTCGGACCGCCGTGTGGTATCCGGCTGAGTAGAATAGACCAGCCTCATTTCTTACCGAGGTGTCGTAAAAGGCGACTAAGGTAAGTCGACCCGCTGTGTGGTATCCGGTTAAGTAGAATAACCACCCTCTTTCTTACCGAGGTGTCGTAAAATACGACTAAAAAATCCAACCGCTGGGCTATCACAGCTTAATATTAACTTCAAAGATTTAATATTAACTTTAAATTTAGTTCCAAACTTATTTCGATCGTTGTTAGAATTTGGTTCCATTGGATGCAGACCAGTGGTAGCGCTCCGGACTGGACATCAAAGGTGCTATGGTAGCTTACGGGAGGCAGTTGAAGGTAACTAACTCAGGATATAACCCACCCTTAAGTGGCCGCTTGAGCTCAAATTAGCACTCGAAACCTTTTGAGATGATCCAACGAGTAAGATTTAGTTCAACGTAACTACGCACAGGTACAAATTGCTCGTGTAAATGCAGTGGCTAATAGGGGATAATCTATACTAATATATAAAGCTGAAGAGTTTGTTTGTTTGATTGATTGAACGCGCTAATCTCAGGAACTACTGGACCGATTTGGAAAATTCTTTGAGTAAGATAGTCCAGTCTAGCTGTGATAGCCCAAAGGTAAAACCGTGTGACTATTTCGGGGAGGTCGTGGGTTCGAACCCGGGCAGACACCAACGAGTTTATCTGTTAAAACTGTGTCTAATTGATAATTGCAATTTATCACATGCTTTTCGATGAAGGAAAACATCGTGAGGCAACCTGGATATCTCTAGAGAATTCTGTATAACCAACCAATCCGCATTGGAGCAGCGTGGTAGGTCTTAGCTCCATTCCTTCTCTCCAAAAACGGAGAGAGAAGACCTAGTCTCAGCAGTAGGATAGTAACAGGCCGGTACTTTAGGGTAGTCCATTTATCGAGGAGGGCTATATACAACACTGAGATGAATAGTCAGCACGCAAGGAAAGCTTTAAATTTTTTTTGATTAAAAAAATTTCAAACTTTCCTTGCGTGCGCTGAGTAAACGGCGAATCCGCTGTCACAGCTAGTTATAAAATATTAGGTGGGGATTTTTTTGTATTTGGTGGAATGATTTATTACATTTGTCAAATAAAAAAAAACGACAAAAATCACGAACAATCGTGACGTTAAATTAATGTAGGTCGTACATTAAACAATTAGATTAGATTACATTTCCACTAAAAAATTTATAAACTTAAAAAAAAATTTAAGTCGTCTGGGCGCTTTCATGGAATAAACTGCCTCATACGTTTGAGATATGGTACAAGAATGTATAGCGGAGTCCGCTTTTATAAGGGTAAAAAGATTGCATATATTACAAGTATCACTTTAGTATCGAGATGAAAAGTAGTCAGTCACTCCAGACCTTAATATAACTCTATACAAAAAACTCAAATCAATCCGACGTTTAATAAGAATAAATTTCTACGTTTACAATATGATTATATTTAGGAAAAAAGTGGCTTTGGAAACTTCCTTCACTCATACATCAATTAGTTATAACTTTTCGAAAAAGGTACGTTCTACACTAGAATTATAGTTCCAAAGAAAATAACATTATAGTTTACTTCAAACAAATTTCAAGTGTCCAATATATATGACATCGAACCTCCCCTAATTATACACCAATCCGCTAAACCGTGAAAGAACACCAAACTTAGCCGGCTTCTTGAATAAACCACGCGATATCGATCCCCCATATTAAGTTTTAGTTCGAAGCCAATTAAACTGGTATAAACCTTATGAGACACCCCACAGCCCCCACCTCCCCACTAAACCAACATGGCGTCATGATTGTCACCTACGGTTAGGCAATTTTTCTTTAATTCCCAGCAAAAAGACCTAAACCTTATTCCCTAGTATTACAGCTTATATTACCCACAAAGTGAAAATGCACCTGAGGATTAATTCTTTAAACGCGTGTGCGATATTACCCCGTTCTACTCTCGCATAACCTCAATTAAATTTGAACCTTAAAAAAATCTATAATAGAGTTTATTTTCCATATTCCTTCTATAATGAATGTAAGCACTGTTGTTCTAAATACGTGGTAGAGGCGTGACATTAACGCCCGCGGGGTTTGAGAATTATACGTGAAGGGTTGCCGCGGTAGGGTTAAGTGTTCTAGAAAGCCGGGTTCATCAGGGTGTTGTAGTATTGATGAAAAAAATGGCCGGTTTAAAAAAATTTATAGAAACACCGCCTAGTAAAGAACTACTAAGGCTACAAAGAAAATAGGCTTTCACCAAATTCACGTCAGGTAGGTATGCTGTTGTGAACGTCGTGTGGTATCCGGCTGAATAGAATAGTACCACCCTCATTTCTTACTGAGGTGTCGTAAAAGGCGACTAAGGTAAGTCGACACGCCGTGTGGTATCCGGCTGAGTAGAATAGACGAAACTCTTTTCTTACCGAGGTGTCGTAAAAGGCGACTAAGCTAAGTTGACGAGTTGGTATCCGATTTAGTAGAATAGACCACCCTTTTTCTTACCGAGGTGTCGAAAAATACGACTGAGGTAAGTTGACGTCAGGCAGGCGGCCGGTCGTAAAAACGCAGCCAAATCATGTGACAACATGTTTATAACATGTTGTGCCGACCCCATTTAGAGTGTGATAAGGGCAGGAAGATGATGAGGTATGCTGTTGTGATAAACAGTGGTCCATCTTGCTTTAAATTACTTATAGATTATGAACTAGTTTGTAAACCTAGATCAAAATATTGTTACACATACATATATACTTACTATATAAAACAACGTCCCCAATACCTGTCTCTCTGTATGTGATCGATTTTTTCAAAATCTACTTAACAGATTTTCATACTGTTTTTACTATAAGATTGTGCAATTGTACCGAAAGGTGTAAGGTAATAGTACATTAAGGTTTTTTGTAAATTGTGTTCAAAATCGCGCGGAATTAAAAAATAACTTGCCTGCTGGGAGCTTTATTCACCTGCGCCTGTAAACCAGCAGAGATACACTAAAGTAATGTACTAGAGAATTGTAGATTAACAAAAATACTAAATTAAAGTCCTGAATAGCATGTCTCTATCTCTTATGGTTAACTAACAATAAGTACCTATTTTCATCTGTCTACCTATATTTTTAGTAAAGCTGAACATATAAAACAAAGTCGCCAAAAGCTTTCTCTATTTGTGATCGATTTTATAAAAATGTACTGAACGGATTTTCATACGGTTTTTATTAAAAGATAGTATAATTTTTGAGGGACTTGAAGGCTTAGGTTACTAGAACATCACCCGCATGGTTGAGAGATTCACGCGAGAAAAACTTTCTGACACACTGATTTCGACTCGGACGAAGCCGCATGGTCATCTAGTATACTCGTGCCAATATATCGAAGTTAATAGAAGTTAACGTAAATTTAAATTTGTCGTATTTTTGTAGATCTACAATTCTCTAGAACATTACTTTATTGTATCTCTGTTGCTCTACGCGACGAACGCGACTTTAATTAACAATTACCTTAATTGAGTTTTTATACAGCTACGCTACCTCTTCAACACACTTCTATATAAAAGCGTTATGTATTAACTTAAACCTTTCAGAGGAATTGCAGATTTAAAGAAAAACAGTAAGAAAATGCTTTCACTAGATTTTCTAAAAATCGTTCACATACATATAGACAGCTTTTAGGGGCTTTGTTTAATAGTAATTATGGACAAATTACACAGATATTGCAAGTACTTTGTTGCATAGTTATAGGATATTAGATCTACAGAGAACCAAATTCCATCCATGGCATGCCGGCCAGTGCGTACGGACGGTCGGAATTCAAATATTACATTCAGAACAGAACTGAAATAGTTTAAATCCATAATTTCAGAGATAGCTTATTTATTTATAGAATTAATATGATGGCTTCTTCGAGTGTACCATAAAAGTCATCGACGTCTTCTGAAGATCAAATATAATTACCTGTTTCCGAAAGAAAAATGATTTTTTTTAGTCTAGCTAGCTTGGTCAAATGGCAAATCAAAAATAGACTTAGCCACATACTAGATTTTTGTTAGTTATGTGTTGGCACTGTTTTCTGAAGTTGGTTACAAGAATTCGCTTGAACCGTAGTTTTTAGAGTGAGTCAACAAAATAAAGCAAATAATCGCTGTCTACACGACTCAACCAATAATAAGGCTATTGTTTTAATACAAATACAATATTGCGTGTATAAATCGGACGAGCCTACAGACAGTGGTGGCTGTGGAGTCGAAATGATAATAATGTTTTTTATTATTCCCGTGTCAGTAGAGTTAGGAAGTCCTTCGTGGGTCAAGGTAATAATAATAATAATAAAGCCGAAAAAGAAAAATTAACTAAATATTTAGACCTTTCTTATGAGATAACCGCCATGTGGAATGTTGACTCAACAATAATTGTTCCTATTGTTGTGTCGGTTAACGGTCTGATTGCGAAGAGCCTCGACCAACATCTTCAGAGGCTTTCGCTAAACAGTTGGATCAAGTGTCGGATACAGAAGGCAGTATTGCTCGAAACGGCGCGCATTGTGAGGAAGTTCCTCACTCTGGATCCCTGACCACCGGCAACTCGGGATATTTCCCCGTTCCCGGCGGACGACAATTTTTTATATTTTTAAATGTTTTTTTTTTTTTATTACTTTTTTAATTAGAAATATTTAAAAATGTAAAAAGTTAGGTTTATGAAAAATAAATGATAATAATAATAATAAAACGTTTATTTCGCACCACAAACCATACAAAAAAAAATTCGGTTCTATAGTAAAATTCCTTATTAATTATATTATATTATATTAATTAATTCGTATTAGCCGTATGGTATCCTAAGTAGAACAGACTACCCTCATTTCTTACCGATGTGTCGTAAATATCGACTAAGGTAAGTCGACCCGCCGTGTGGTATCCGGTTTAGTAGACCAGCCTCTTTCTTAACGAGGTGTCGTAAAATATGACTAAGGTAAGTTGATGTCAGGCAGGCGGCCGGTCGTAAAATACGTAAATCATGTGACAAAATTTTTATAACATGTTGTGCCGACCCCCCTCAGTGTGGAATAAGGGCAGGAATATGATGATACAGAATATATTCAAAATACAGATGAAAACAAATTATTTACCAAAATAATAAGCTATCATCTTAGTGCTTAGATACTCGTACTTAACTACGAATTACTTTTGCTACGAATGTCTATTGCAATTTCTGGATTTGGATTGGATTGTTTTTGTTAATAAGGGGTTACAATTTGACTAATTTTGGCAAAGCGAATTTATTTCGTTTATAGAATAGAAAAATTGATTTCTGAAAATTATACTTACGTGAATGGAAGCCATGTCCATATTCTAATCTTTCAACGGTTAACCACCTCTTTAAATAAACCTCTGCCAACATCAATAATCTTTTAAGAAGTTTCCTTTATAAACTTTTTTTGTCTGCCATCCAAATCTATTATTTGACTGTCATCCAAAATTATTTACTCACGAGTCGTGCCCAGCGAGCTGCTGTACGCAGTTCCCGCCGCGATCGTCGTGTAAAGAGCTCACGAATATTTTCCCCGGATGGGTTCCAAACTAGTCGGGCTAACCCGATAAAAAAAGACGTGAGTATAGCCCGATTCTATACATTAACTATGAATAAAAGTAACGACCTGTTACTATCCCACTGCTGGGCATAGGCCTCCTCTCTCCGGTTTGGGAGGGAGAGAAGGGTTGGAGTTAAGACCTTCCACGCTGCTCTAATGCGGATTGCTTGGTTACACATATCTGTAGAATTCTCTAGTGATATGCAGGTTTCGTCACGATGTTTACCTTCACCGAAAAGCATGTGATAAATTGCAATTATGAATTAGACACAAGTTTTAGAAAAACTCATTGGTGCCCGGGGTTTGAAGACACGATCGTCTCTAGAGGGTTGCAGTCTTACGACTATCACAGCTTATGCTTAACTATGAATACTACTCACTATAGTTTAAATTTAAAAATTATTTAGTTTTATGGCTACTCCAAATATTGCCTCGTTCACCTTTCGGACAGGAGATCTGCGGCGAGCGTGGCGCCAGTAGCCGCCATTTGTATTTATTTATACCTCGTTATTTATGTATATATACAAGGATACTATTTTCACTTTCTCGTTTGACAATCTTTTATTCCCTTTACGTATGTATGTGATCAGGAATTAATATTAACTGATGTTGGTACTATTTATTATAACTTAATAATTACAAAATTACCTAAATCATTATTCTTCTGCCCTTTAAGTGGGGTCGGCATAACATGTTATAAATATGTTGTAACATGTTTTGGATAATTATTTAACAACCGGCAGATCCCTGACATCAACTTACTTTAGTCGCCTTTTACGACATCTCAGTAAGTAATGAGGATGGTCTATTCAATTTAGCCGGATACCACACAGCAGTACAAAATAATCTTAATCAATTTCGTAATTACTTTAACGGAAATTAACGAAAATTATTTGCAGTATTATTTCATTGAATTAATTGATGTTATTTAAATAATGACTTAGCTCAAGATAAAATGTAAAACGAGTAGATCCGTAAAAGAACCAAAATTTCCGATATATGTTAAATAATAAACCTGGCTAATAAACCATCCCAGTGTTGGGCGTATAGAGTATACAGTTAGTAGCATGGTAGATCTCCCGGAATTCTTTGAGACATCCATGGATGAAGATCAGGAAGAAATATCAAATAAGTATATCAGATGTCATATAATCAACTTGAACCACCGTATGGTATCCGGCTGAATAGAATAGACCCCCTCATTTCTTAACGAGGTGTCGTAAAATACGACTAAGGTAAGTTGACAGGCAAGCGGCCGGTGTGTGTCATCAAATCATGTGACAACATGTTTATAACATGTTGTGCCGACCCCTCTTGGAGTTTGATAAGGGCAGGATGTCGTATAAGTCACGTACAATTGCAGTGTCGGGATACAGAAATGTAATTTTTGGAACATGAAAAAGTGCCACGGATGGTCTCGAAACTTGTCGGGCTAACCCGATAGAATAAGACGTGAGAATAGTAACATCGGAGTAATTCCTTTTTAATTAATTACCATGACTCTGATCCAATCCTATGTTTAATACAGCCTCATTACTTAACCATCAAGATACTGTCAAGAGCAACCTCTTTAATAAAAAAACATTAAACTAAATATAAGGAAATATTTTATGTACAAAATATGCACTGTCTAAAACCTTAATTACGATTAGTACCCTGTGGTCTATACGTCAAAGATGAAAATGTAGAGGGTCCAGGGCGTTTATATTTAACAGAACATTTAAAAAAATTATAACGGTATTGTATTATGAGGGAACTGTGTGTAAAAATAATAATTTACTAGGATTTAGAGAACTTTAAAAGGTAAATATAACATTAAAACAAATCATATCGACAAGTCATTTCGACTGACTCGTTGGCGTAGTGGCCTACCTTCAGCTCCGCGGGTCGAGGGTTCGATTTCCCGCCGAGGGCCAACATGTTCTATAAATGAATTTGTTGGTCTTTGAGCCTGGGTGTATATTTGTATTTAAGTATGTGTTTAAAAATTATATTAGTATATATTCACCAGTTGTCTGTCTACCATAACACAAGTATTAAGTTACTTACTTTGGGGACGGACGACCGTGTCTGTAAGTGTCCCATATATTTATTTATATTTATATTAAAAAAGCTTTTAAAATAATTTCATGTTCCTAGTGATAACTCTTGAGGAGTTCCCTCGTTTGAAGCGATCCTGGCAGCAACAGCAGGTCATGCTTATTATAAACATGCATTGTCACCGGCACTGGACCAGTATATAAAATTCCAGCTTAAGTAGACCACGGCAAGTAGGTCAAATTTAACTTGCGTGATTCCCTCTTCACATACCTTCGAAGTAATAAAAATATTATGTGGGTATAATCCGCAATTATAAGAAAGATATAAGAAAAACGGGATTTTTTATTCTATATTACCATGGTGTATAAGCCGTGTGGTATCCGGCTGAATAGAATAGTACCACCCTCATTTCTTACCGAGATGTCGTAAAAGGAAAACCCCGCTTACCCCCCACCCGGGGAGTCAGCGAGAAGACCCTGTTGCGATAACTATAACAGTGGTTAAAGTGGGTCAACCTTAAAAGAGACATATGCTATCGCGGACTTTTATTTAGAACTCTTAGGGGGAAACAATTTTGTAATACATGATTTTTGAATAAATATTACCGTTTACTCAGCACACGCAAGGAAAGCTTTAAATTTTGCCGTTTTTGTACTATTTGTTAATTGCTGCTCCTCTCCTATTCATCTTAGCGTGATGTTATATATATAGCCTTCCTCGATAAATGGACTATCTTACACTGAAAGAATTTTTCAGATCGGTCCAGTAGTTACTGAGATTCGCGCGTTCAAACAAACAAACAAACAAACAAACAAACAAACAAACAAACAAACAAACAAACAAACAATCAATCAAACAAATAATCTCTTCAGCTTTATACATTAGTATAGATTGATAATAATTTTTTAAAAATTACTTAGCATAGCTCGGTCACCCAGATACTAATGTAAGTAAGGATTAAAGTTCGGTCTAGTCGACTCATACACGTGGGTACCCCAGGCAGCGGGCTCCCATGGCGGTGCCGCTTTGTCGGTACATCAAACACGCGGCGCGCGCAAGCGCCACCACATACCGAGAAATCATTTCTCGCTCCGGTACCAGAACGCACGATTTAAATTTACGACGAATTCAGGACTTTTAGGGATTCTTGGTTTTTTATGTCGTGTTTTGGTAGGAGGATGATAAAGTATTAACCTGTAAAAATAGCCTGTGGAGTACTTGGCAGTGACCCTATTTTCAGCTACACTGGTCGCGGATTCCCAACCTTAGTTTCTAATAACAATTTGTGGGTTCTCGGAGTAGACAACCTTCATTTCCGAGGTGTCGTAAAAGGCGACTAAGGTAAGGTCACCTGCTGTGTGGTATCCGGGTGAGTGGAATAATGCCTCATTTCTTACCGACGTGTCGTAAAAGACGACTAAGTTAAGTTGACCCACCGTGTGGTATCCGGTCGAGTAGAATAGACCACCCTCATTTCTTACCGAGGTGTCGTATAATACGACTAAGGTAAGTTGACGTCAGGCGACCGGTCGTAAAAAACGTAGCCAAATCATGTGAGAACATGCTTATAACATGTTGTGCCGACCTTACTCAGAGTGGGATAAAGGCAGGAGGATGATTATATATCAACCAACTTAAGCTAATCTGATATTATAGCATAGCAATCATTAATTTATAGGTACATATATAAGATGTCCAGCCACGCGTTGCTGTGGTTTAGTCTGGTTTCTATTTCCCCTTCGAAACAGAATTTAAACATTACAACAAAACAACAAACAGTTTAAAAAAATGCTCCAATCGCCACCAAATTTTACAGGGTCATCCACTACTTCATTCTAAAGAGTGTCTGATAATTTTATTAAAATCAGTCCGTTTCGGAGTCTATAAAGGACGTACAAACATTCATTTTTATATATTAGAAGATTTATTATAATAACGTATGATGTTAACGAAAATGCTCTAAATACTCGAAGTCATCACAACATCATTGCGCCAAAGATACCATCAATTGGGATTTAAAATGCTTATTAGTTTATTGATTATTCTTTACAAGCCGAAACCGACAGGTTACGTGTACAGATGTAACTTATATTCCAAATCGTATGTAATTTAATTTTGCTTTCGCATTAAAATAAAGCAAAAAGTAGCCGATACAATCGCAAGCGCCATCATGGAATCATGAATTGATCTGAAACAAATTGAATCGTGGTCCTTTCGAAATTTGAAAAAAATAAACCGAAGGAACGTTGGCGCCAACGCGCCCACGAAGTTCTTTATTTGAATGTCTGCTGGCATTCCTTTGGCTTCTTCTTTTTTGATGATTTAGATTTTTATATTAATAGTCTATTTAACTATTAATACATTTAGTTAGAAAACATAGACAACATTGTATTCATATAGAAAATATATAAACAAAATAAAGTAAAATATGAACCTATAAAAAAATAGGAATTAAAATATAGAGAAATTTAATTTAAGAAAAAAAAAATATTAGGCTTTTAATCATTCGATATAAATCATTATTTTTAAATTTTTATAATGGTCATTTATTAAATAACTAGGTTCCATTTTTTTTTTACGTAGAAAATTGGGACATTAATTCTAATGTGTTGTTTGTCTTTCTGCGTATTTTTTCTGGTAGTTACGGTTTTATGACAATATTGAATTTTATACAATTGAAACTTATATACCAGGTTAACCATTAGGTTAGAAAAAATCTCAGTTTTCCTTCAGGCACTGGAAAAAACACATAGTTCATAATGCAGGGTACTTTAACACTAAAGTTTACGCGAACGTAGTCGCACATATAACTAGTAATACATAAAAGGTGAATCGTTATTATAAAAAATAAATATGCTGTACGCATCACAATTGCGCATCCCGTAATGTAACAAAAGGTTTTATCCAACTTTAAATGGCTGTATAATTGTAATCCCGTGCCCACTTGAAGCTCGGCATTCGAAAATAAATGCGTTCCGAAATTGTCACAGAATGCGAATTTGTGAATCGGCGCGGAATAGGAACGCAACCGTTTTGCAATTCTTTCATCTAGAATTGGATTGTTGTAATCCTTGCAAAAAATACAAAGGCGACATTTGGACGGAATTGGCACTAAACGTTTCTTAAATATTTGTTTGTTCGGTTGTACAGGAGGCTTCTATGCAGCTTAACAATTGTCAATGGCTTGAAATTTTTTTTTTAATTTTTTGCTGAAGTATGGAGCGGAAACAGAAAAACTTTTCCAATACCTATTTGTTTTTGCTATATTAATATATAAAGCTGAAAAGTTTGTTTGAACGCGTTAATCTCACGAACTCCTAGACCGATTTGAAAAACTCTTTGAGTCTCAGATAGTCCATTTATCGCGGAAGGCGCGGAAGACTATATAAAATCACGCTAATATGAATAGGAGAGGAATAGCAATAAAAAATATTATGAAAACGGCAAAATTTAAAGCTTTCCTTGCGTGCGCTAAGTAAACGATAAAATTTATTTAAAAATCATGAATTACAAAATTGTTGTTGTCCTACCCGATTCTTTATAATATAATTTCTTTCACCGAGGTTGTCTGGTAAAACCGCCTCTTTGTACAAGTCTTCTAGGTATAAGTTTATTTTCTATATTCTGAAATTTTTTTATGCAATAAAGTATATTGAATAAAAATAAAATAAATAAAAATCACTACTAAAGGTAAAATAATTATCTATAATAGTGATTGCTCTTTCATTCTTCAATCATTACAGAATACATCCACCTTTTTTGGCCTTCTAGTCATATATTCATCAATATTCATTTAAAACCCTTTTGGTCACATGATACGTCATCATATATTATTAGCGTTATTTTTCATAGATAAAAACTTTCTAGAGATACCTATGTCTATGAACACATCGTTTAAGATAACGCCATAAATATTAATAACAAAACTGCTGCTTCATTGAAATTCATCATATGCTCGTGCATGTACAGCGCAAAACATGGAGATATCTGCGTTTTATGGGAGAATTCGTGGAATATATCGGGGCTAATAAAACAATATGGCGTTGAATTTTATAAGTTTATATCTGCTGATATTAAAAAATTTATTTTCTTATTAAATACTTCAGAAATTGGTCATGTATTATTAATAGGTTTACTTAAGCTTTACTTATAGTCCCAGTTAAAATAATGAAATGAAAATTTTTTATTCCACAGAAGTGCTAACAGGACATAATAATAATAAGAAATAATTCGACTCTGATTAAAAAATATCTATCCATTTAAGTAGATACATTTTATGGTGATGGACTTTGACAATATCCATATTAATGCGATAAAATGCGGTTTAGAAAACCAAAAACAACCCCGAAGAAAACTCAAAAAAGTTTTATCCTCTAAATGCGATATCTAAGGCTATTAAACTATACCTAAAATAACTGTTGACATAGAGGTCTTAAGTTATTTACATGTTAGGTATGTATAGATTATATAGTTTTTGTCTATGGTATGACGTTTGGTGTAAACTAAGCTTTATGTTCAGAAATAGGCGGTGTTTCACAATGAGACAGAAAAACTTAATTTAATTAAAACCAATTTAAAATCAAACAAAAACTACTAGACGCCGTCGCCACAGTCCCGCCTTAAAGAAACTACCGAAATGACATTTAAATTTGTTTCAGCTCGTTGCTTCCCAATTGGTTAAAAAAAAACTGCTTTCAACAGATTAATTTGTCATTTGGAAGGGAACTTGCTTGGAACTAGTTTGGCGGACGACTTGAAAAAAACCGGACCCGGTTTGTGGACTTACCGTACTTATACGCTTGACATATTTTGCATGGTTTTGTTAAGCTGCAGCTTGCAGAGAATCAAAAATTAAGTTAAAACTTGCACTGAAAATACAGAGGACAAAGCATCTTTCACAAGACTCATGAACAAGCGGGTTTGCTAATCTGTAGTCTACCTTGACTTCATGTCAAAATCTTCAAAGGCATAATGACTATAAATTAACAGAAATATTTACTTTGTTCTTAACGCCGTGTGGTATCCGGCTAAATAGAATAGTACCACCCTCATTTCTTACCGAGGTGTTATAAATGGCGACTAAGGTAAGTCGACCCGCCGTGTGGTATCCGGCTGAGTAGAATAGACCACCCTTATTTCGTACCGAGGTGTCGTAAAAGGCGACTAAGGTAAGTTGCCCCACCGTGTGGTATCCGGTTTAGTAGAATAAACCAGCCTCTTTCTTACCGAGGTGTCGTAAAATACTACTAAGGTAAATTGACGTCAGGCAGGCGGCCGGTCGTTATAACGCAGCCAAATCATGTGACAGCGTGTTTATAACATGTTGTGCCGACCCCACTTAGAGTGGGATATGGGCAGGAAGAAGATTTACTTTGCTCTTACTCGTATATGCGTTGCCCTACTAAGGACAATGTTTAAGCTACGAGTATAGCTACTATTTCATATCCTGAACTTTGTTTTGGGCTCACACTTTACTCTAATAATGTTAAAACTAACATTATTAACAATTGAAAATACCTTAATAAAACCGAGTAGTAGATTACAGAAAGAATTGATTGCTTGCAGAAATTAAGGGGAAGTACCGTGGAGATTTGCCACAAAGTAGTCTAGATTTAGGGGATTTTAAAAATCCTGAATCCTCAGTAGATTGATAACGATCTACTATTCTCCATTTTCTTGATAATTATACTTCTTTAAAGACAATTGAGGGAGAGTTTGTGTACTTGAAGCTGAGATAGCCCAGCGGTGCGACCGTGTGAATCTTTAGAGACGATTATGGGTTCAAACCCAGGCAGACACCAATGAGTTTTTCTATTAAAAAATAACCAAAAAACCTGTGTCTAATTGATAATTGCAATTTATCACACGCTCTTCGGTGAATGAAAACATTGTGAGGAAACCTCTCACGATCATCGTGAGGAAAGGAAGAATCTCTAGAGAATCCTAGGGATATGTGAAACCTATCAATCCGCATTTTAGCAGCGTGGTAGGTCTTAGCTCTAACCCTTCTCTCCAAAAACGGAGAGAGGAGGCCTATGCCTAGCAGTGGGATAGTAACAGGCCGTTACTTTCTTGTGTGTGTGTATTTCAATAAGAATTACGCGAAAGCAGTGATGATAACCTAGATCAAATTATGCGCTCGTCTGACCACATAATTCTTTTGTCGTGTCTGAATTTTGCGACGTTAGGACAACATTCAGAGTATCATTCATAACATATGCTGTTAAAATTTATATAATAAATTAAAACTCACAACTATTTCAATAAATATAATTTACGATGATAAACAGATTGAGAGAAAACTCTCGAAAGGTAAATAAACTTTTCGAGAGGTTGTGGGATACATGATCTCTACCGTAGAGGGTAGTTCATAGAACTGGTTGTTGATTCCATGAAATAAGATCCGTACCAAAAGAGTTAGTGATACTAAAGATTTATCGAAGGGAGAATAGATGGATGAAAGGTAACAAAGAGCTAAATTAAAGTAGCACAAGATTGTCTATTACTGGAATCTCTTCCAGCGATATTTCCAACAGTAACTTAGATCCATTGGTTACCTTTGCCCAAATAATCATCATCTTCCCGCCCTTATCCCACTCTAAGTGGGGTCGGCACAACGTGTTATAAAAATGTTTTCACATGATTTGGCTACGTATTTTACAATCGGCCGCCTGCCTGACTTTGGTAAGAAATGAAGGTGGTTAATTCTACTCAAACGGATACTACACGGTGGGTCTACTTACCTTAGTCGCCTGTTACGACAACTTTGTAAGAAAGAGGGTGATCTATTCTACTCAACCGGATGCCACACGGTGGATTAATTTACCTTAGTCGCCTGTTACGATACCTCGGTAAGAAATGAGGGTGGTGTATTCTACTTAGCCGCATACCACACGCATTTACATTTTCCCAAATAATGAACGCAAATTATAAAAGAGAATGGTAAATATTTTTTTTTTTTTTTTTTAATGTCAAATATAAAGCAACTGTAGAGTTTTTGCTGTAAAACTATAGCAGCCGTTTGTTGGATACCTAAGCGTTAAGATGTCTTTGTTTTGCGGAAAAGTGCCTACGTGTCGCTAAGAACGTTCCTACTTATTTGGGGTAACTGATGCGAATAAGAGCAGCCTCTAGTCTTCCTTTCGTACATAGACCACTAAAAAAAAAAAAAGAGAGGTGTTAATTTTTATTTCTTCCACTTTTAAAATAAATTTTTATATTAATGAGATGCTATTTGTACGCCGTGTGGTATCCAGCTGAATAGAATAGTACCACCTTCATTTCTTACCGAGGTGTCGTAAAAGGCGACTAAGGTAAGTCGACCCGCCGTGTGGTATCCGGCTGAGTAGAATAGACCAACCTCATTTCTAACCGAGGTGTCGTAAAAGGCGACTAAGGTAAGTTGACCCACCGTGTGGTATCCTGTTTAGTAGAATAAACCACCCTCTTTCTTACCGAGAAGTCTTAAAATACGACTAAGGTAAGTTGACGTCAGGCATGCGGCCGGCCGTAAAATACGTAGCCACATCATATCACAACATGTTTGTAACATGTTGTGCCGACCCCACTTAGAGTGGGATAAGGGCAGGAGGATAAAGAATGAGATGCTATTAGTCTGTGAAAACGTTGGAAAATAGGATTTGATAGCACTGCACTCGTAGCACTGCTAGCCTTTCGGTACATGTTTCTAAAGGCTATTCTTGTAAGGTCAGATTTCGCCACATTATTATATTAGAACTGAATGTGTCTGTAAGCTTTAATATTTAAATAAGTTAATCTCGTATGTGTATATATTTTCGGAATCTCGGAAACGGCTCTTTCGGAAAGTATTTAGCAATACTTTAGTATGTATTATTATAAGAATATAAAATTTTTAACTACTGGTAAACCAAACAAAAAAAAATTAAAATAAAACCTCTATAATATCCTACTCTGTGGCAGTCATGACGTCAAGAGTCAGAAAGAGGCACATACGTTAGACACATTCGCTTAAGCCTCCGTCTTTAACACGCTCTCTTGACCCGTGAGGAGAGAAATTGTTCGGAAAATAGACGCGCGATGTCGCTACGTGCTTACAACTATTACCTAAGATATAAGGATCATGTTTTATTTAAATACTAACAATCGCCAGCGACTCCGCCCGCGTGGTAAGATTAAAACTGCAATATAGTATTTTTATAACCATAAAAATGGTTAAAGTGGGTTAAACCTTAAAAGTTAGACATATGTATGCTGTCGTGGACATTTATTTAGAATTTTTAGAGGGGAACAATTTTGTAATACATGATTTTTGAATAACTGTTACCGTCTACTCAACGCACGCAAGGAAATTTTGCCATTTTCGTACAATTTTTTATTACTGCTCCCCTCCTATTCATCTTAGTGTGATTTGTAGCATATAGCCTTCCTTGATAAATGGACTATCTTACACTGAAAGAATTTTTCATATAGGTCTTGTAGTTCCTGAGATAAACGCGTTCAAACAATCAAAGAAACAAACATACTCTTCAGCTTTATATATTAGTATGATTAGTATAGATATAGATAAAATACGGTATACATTTTCTTACATTAGAATATAAGTACATAAAATAATTGTATAATTAGTTATATCTGAGCGATGATTGTACGTAATCAAATTGCAAAGTAAATCTATCGATGATGAAGACAATAGTTATCACCATTACCACTATAGGTTCACCATTGAACAAGTTCATTAAGGGCTTCAATGATGTAAATTCTAATAGTGATATTTTCCATCCTTATTAGAATTATAAGTTCAGTCATTTTCTTTGAATTTTTGCATGTTATTTTGTTAATATTATTTTATTTTGTTTGAATTTTTTTATGTTATTTACTATGTATGTTATGTTATTGTTATTTTGTTATTTTGTTCTTTTAAGTTTACAAATTCTTAACATGTTCTTTATATTTTCTTCCCACTGTCTTTAATGTTTAATTTTTATGAATGTGGTATATGCGTATAATAATATATTGAAAAGTTTATAATGTTCTGTTTAAATTAAATATAAAAAGTCTAAGTACATTAAGAATATTATATAAATTTTGATCAAAAGATATGGCGAAATGGCCTTACCTAAGATTTGATTGCTGACTAATAAACGAAGTCATTGATTTAAACTTCGGGATTGCGAACGAATTTTTCTATTAGAGCCACGAAAAGAAAGGAAAGTGTATGATAATGTTTACAATTCATCATTAATTTTCGGTAAACAAAAACTTTGTGAGGATTCTGCGATTTAGGAACATTCCTAAGATTATTCCAGCCTTTCTTCAGAAGTGGGATAGCAAAAAGACGCTCTTTTTATTTTTACCATAGTGAGATTTCCGAAGGTGTGGTTCAAATTAATCAGGTTTATTATCACTCGGTGGAAAGGGAAAAGTGTATACGGAAGAGTGAAGCAATTACTTCTAACTGATAGCAACGATAAGGGATAAAGTGGGGAAACGTGCTAATTTAGTATGGATTTGGAATATTTTTTTACATTTATGTTAATAAAATTAATTGGATGAGGTCACTTACTAGATAATACTTATATTATAAATGTGAAAGTTTGTGAGTGTGGATAGACAACAGCCAAGCAGTTTAAAAACACTTTATCTTTATCTCACTTTATCTCTTTATTAAAGAGAGGCTGATACAAAAAGCCTACTATACTGTTGAGGATTATTTAGACGATAAGAATGCGTGGATATAGTTTCTGTCCGACCCTGTACAAGATAGTAATGACTTAATATAACTAGTTATAATGTTGAATTATAACTAGTATGTTGAAAAGAGCAAATGCTGAGTTTCTTGCTGGCTCTTCTCAGTAGGAACAGCTTGCCGAACCAGCAGTAGAATTGACGATTCAAAAGTACTTGTTTACAAGTTTATTTGAATAAAGAAAATTTAGAATTTCACGGTGCACAACATATAGGCTACAGAAATCCTGTTAATATCACAGAAATAGGATGACACTAAAAAGCGTCATCGGTTATCCACCTATCACATGACAATAGTCCACGCGAACAAAGTCGCGGGTAAAAGCTAGTAGGTAATACATAAATAAACAATTTTTTTATAGACAAATTATACAATTTACATCTGTCATAAATAACTCGAGCGTACGTGGAATGGTTCCAAGAATGCTGGCAGAATAAAATTAAATTAAAAGAGTGAATTATTTCGCTATAAAGACTTTTTTGGTGCAAATTTAAATGACCGAGACCGATAAACAATTGTAAACTAATAACTCACTCTCTTACTGAATCAACACACACACACAAAATACACATAGTCGCACACACTTACGCACGCATGCTCAAATACATATATACACAAACGTACATTGTTTAATAAATATTGTAAGTACCTGGGTACCTTTCTCGGTAATTTTTTTAAAAGATATAAAAATATAACAAATTAAAAATAGATGAGGCGGTGAGGCTCGAACCTAGGTATTTTCACCTCTCTAGACCGCCCGTATGAGCTACCGTGACTTGACGCGCAATGGCGAAAATTATCTTTTAAATTTATTTATTTATTTATTTTGTAAGACCATCAACGACAAATACATCATACACATTAAATAAACACATTATTAATATAGACAGTTTTTAGCTAAATGTATCGTCAATTACAGATGGTGACGACATGAGCATTACAGTTGACAAAGTATAACAATAAAAAAAACAAAGGAAAGACCAAATCATTTAACATAAGTTTTAGCATTTTTCTGAAAACAGGGATAGAACGACATTTAAAAAAAAATTAAATGAATGTCCCCGAGGCAGTCGATGCATCTGGTGCTCCCAATGCAATGTCTCATCGCAAGAGGTCACTTTTAGAGGGGCCCCGAAGCAGAGGTGTCGTTCAGAGTCACTCTGGAGTACAAACTTGTTGTTATCTGGTACAACGGTCGGCGCGAGTCTGACATACCTGCTTTTCGTAAGAATTTGTGGATATAGCTACTGTCCGACCCTATAAGATAGTAATAACTTAATGTAACTAGTTATAAGTATTATGTTGAAAAGAGCAACCGCCGAGTTTCTTGCTGGCTCTTCTCGGTAGGAACAGCTTTCCGAAGCAGCAGTAGAATTGACGCTTCAAAAGTACATGTTAACAAGTTTATTTGAATAAATACAATTTTGAATTAGAAATTTCAATTTCGTCCCCTTCGGACGGTGGAACAAATTAGGGATTTTTTCCTGATAAAAAATAGGGATTAAAATCAAGGTAACAATAAAAAAAAAATTGCGTCTCCCTTTAACCTTTTACGGTATCTGACTGTCAAATACTTCGAGTATCATCTGGTAGTAAGATTTACCACATCTCTAGGCAGCGGTCATTTAATGCCTATCACTCTTCGTATGAGATACAAATTACTTACAGTTTAAGTTTAAAAAAAAGCTGTGTGTCAGTACGACTCTTTCGAGAGAGTCACGAGTTCCAATTCCGGACCAATGAGTTTTTCTATTAAAACTTATGTCTAATTGATAATTGCAATTTATCACACCCTTTTCGGTGAAGAAAAACATCGTGAGGAAACCTGCATATCTCAAGAGAAATCTGGGGATACGTGTAACCTACCAATCCGCATTGGAGCAGCGTGGTAGGTCTTAGCTCTAACCATTCTCTCCAGGAACGGAGAGAGGAGGTCTATGCTCAGCAGTGGGATTGTAACAGACCGTTACTTTTCTTTTTTTTTTACTAAGTTAAAATGAGAAAAAAATATTTTTTAACTAGAGCTGCGTCTATACAAATCTACCGACACTTACCAAAAGCGTAGCAGGCCGTGTAATGGCATTGATGTCTACATTTTCTTGGCACTTTATATAAAACTTAATGTTTGTTTAGGTATATCAATGTTAGCTTTACCTTTACAGTTTAAATTACCTGTTAAAAGGATTCTTATATAACAACTTATTGAGAATCATATCAAAGATAAGAAATAAGAATTTTATTATGCTCTTATTCAAGAGAACAATACAAAATGTTATTAGTTATAACAATTATATTTTAAAAAGAGAAACCGCTATTTCTTACCTGCTTGGTAGATAACTTTTCCGAACCAGAAGTAGAATTGACGATTCAAAAGCACTTGTTAAAAAGTTTATTTAAATAAAGAATAATTTGAATTTATCTTCGCGAAATTATAAGCGTCATATACCTATACAACAATAGATATACCTATACAACAATAGATATACCTATACAACAATAGATATACCTTATACAACAATAAATAGATCTATATAATGATAGATATTAATATACAACAATAGATAAAGCTATAATACAATACATAGTAGGTACATTCATCGGTGAAGATGGTCCTAGTTTTCTGTCAGTCATGGCTAATTGTCACTCTAAACGCTATATTATTCATCAACAGCAAATTCATCTTTTAAAAATCAGCGGAAAGCTGCCCCTACCGAAAAGAGCCAGCAAGAAACTCGACGATTGATCTATTCATTTTCATTACAGTAGTAGAGTAAGGGCCTGTTTCACAAGTTACTGATAAAGTGTCGGATGGTTAACCGACAAATAAACTTAAGTAGCAGATAAATATCTCTAAAAAGGGACTCTAAAAAGTGAAAAATAAAATCGTGGCCATTTTGAAATAGGTATTAGCTATCCAGCAGAGAAACAAAATAACAGCCACATGATCTACCTGTTAACTTATTAGGGACTTTAAGTGCTGAATAAGCCTATCAGAAACCTGAAGGACGCAAAATTCCGAGATATGTGTCAGATATGTTCCGAATAAGCTGACAGGTTATTGGTAACATATGAAACAGGCCCTAAGAGTAAGAATAAAAAGATCTTTTTCGACGATTTTTCGAAGATTCGACTTTCACATTACAAATTATTATTTAAAGTTAAAAGTAATTTTTAATATACAACTAAATAATGAAAGTAACAAACAACAACAGCTGTGTGAGAGGTCGATAAGAATGGACACTAAGACTAAAACCTTTAGCCTCACTGCTCATTTTCAGTGGTATAAGAATTCACAAATACGGTAAGTAGTAAATAATCAATTATTGGTTCTTTTATTACATTACATATTCTGATATTTTCAAAGATCACTACGGTGCAGAAAAAAGTTTTAGTTTAAGGCCAATGTCACTTTATTTTTCAATGTCATTACCATCTTGAACTCTTTTTCCTCCCTTTAATGTTTGGCCGAGAAAGTTTTCAAGTACCCCGGTTTATTACGCAATCGACCTTAAAATAATTTTGACTATTTATTTGAAATTAAAAAAAGTGCAATTCATTTAATTTATTTTACACCATCTATTTGTAAGTGTAATAAAAAATTATTGTACAATAATGAAATTAGTAATTTTGAATTTTATTAATAATGTTAAGATAAGTTAAGTTTATATTAATAGTAATGTGTTGTTTTCACTTTAATAAATAGAAGTTACTGAGATTATTTTACGTTCTAAAAACAAGTCAAGTTAAAAAAGCTTGTTTATAAATAAATAAATAAATATATGGGACACTTACACACACGGTCGTCCGTCCCCAAAGTAAGTAACTTAATACTTGTGTTATGGGTGACAGACAACTGGTGAATATATACTTATATATTTTTTAAATACATACTTAAATACAAATATACACCCAGGCTCAAAGACCAACAAATTCATTTTATAGAAAATGTTGGCCCTCGGCGGGAATCGAACCCGCGACCCGCGGCGCTGAAGGCAGGGTCACTACCCACTGCTCCAACGGGCCAGTTTAAGAAAGCTTATAACAAAATTTCATGTCCCTGTTAACCGTTAAGGAGTTCCCTCGTTTGGAGCCAATCCTGGCAGCAGCATCAGGACATGCTTATTATAAACATGCATTGTCATACAGACTGAATCAGTATATAAAATTTACGCCGAGAATTGGTTTAAATTTTACTTGCAAGATTCTAGCTTCACATACATACATTGCAAGTTTATTAAAAGCTTTTAATAAATAAACGAATGTTTCATTGCATTATATTTAAATAAATAAAATGTTTGGTGGCAAAACACAAGATAGGAAGAATGCAATATATTAGCCTTATCTTGTCGTTGTCCGAGCAAAACTATTCAGAACTGAATTGAAATCGACAGCTAAGAATGATTGTTGTGTGTAAGAACGGTGTGTTGAAGAGATTCTTTTTTTTCTATATATGTATATGTGAATTTTTGCTTAAGAATATGTCTTAATGTTATATAATATATTTCACTCATTTGATAAGAGTTTCTGAAATATTTATCCTACCACGATAAAACTTTTATTAGGTAATCCACGCACGCTCCCTAAGGTTTCGGGTACTCAAAAATTCACAACCTTGTATTTTTATACAAGAGTAGTATTTACATATATCAAAAATTTTCCACGGAACGGGAAATTCTAGATTGAGTCATAGGAGTTGGTAAATAATGTATCTTGAAAATTAAAACCTCAGCGAGTGTGTAATCGCCGTACGTTTATCTGTAACAGTTAAGCTATTAGCGGGCCCTCTTAATTACCAGCTTCCTTAAGAAGTTAGTTAATGTTGTGTTAGTGAGTTTGTGGGGGTGTATTTTAGGGTGATTTTTCATTATATCTTCGTTTTGAGATTCAAACAGTTATTTACATGAACCATGTTTCTGTGTTTACTGTTCATCATCTTCCTGCCCTTATCCCACTCTAAGTGGGGTCGGCACAACATGTTAGAAACATGCTGTCACATGATTTGGCTGCGTTTTTACGACCGGCCGCCTGGCTGACGTCAACTTACCTTAGTCGTATTTTACGACACCTCGGTAAGCAGGAGGGTAGTCTATTCTACTAAAACGGATACCACACGGTGCGTCAACTTACATTAGTCGCCTTTTACGACACCTCGGTAAGAATGAGGGTGGTCTATTCTACTAAAACGAATATGACACGGCGGGTCAACTTACCTTAGTCGCCTTTTATGACACCTCGGTAAGAAATGAGTGTGGTACTATTCTATTCAGCCGGATACCACACGGCGGTTTGTGTATACTGTTATAACCTAAAAAATATTATTAGTATTTATTCAAGGTATGCTAATATACATATATCCTACATACATTTATTCACTAGGTGCACTTCGCGGTTTTATCTACACGCGGTGCCAAGGTTGTATAAGGAGTGGCTTAGGCTGACTCCTCACTTTAGTATAAAAGCTATGGTGTTACATGACAAATTTTTACCTTGTTTATGGACAATTCAGAACTTTCCGTGGTAAATAATTTAAAAACAGAACGAACTGGATATAGATATATAGTACAAGTTTTACCCGCGATTTCTTTTAAATTATGTTCCCGAAGGAGTAGCAAATTTTATTATCTTTTAATGGAGGTGTCATTGAATTGAATGGAGGTGTCGTAAAAGGTGACTATATAAATCGACGTTAGGCGGCCAGTCGAAAAATACCTAGCCAAATCATGTTACAACATGTTTCAAATATGTTGTGCCAACCCCACTTAGATAAGGTTAAAAGAATGATGATGATTTTTATTTTAGCCTGAAAGTCTTAAAAGCGTATTTGACAGATATACAGACTTTATAATTTAACTTTTTATGTAGTGGATTTAAATTTGTATCTTATAATTGTTCATTATCTTCCTGCCCTTATACCACTCTAAGTGGGGTCGGCACAACATGTTATAAACATGCTGATTTGGCTGCGTTTTTACGACCGGCCGCCTGCCTGACGTCAACTTACCTCAGTCATATTTTACGACACCTCGGTAAGAAAGAGGGTGGTCTATTCTACTAAACCGGATACCACACGGTGGGTCAACTTACATTAGTCACTTTTTACGACAGCTCGGTAAAAAATGAGGATAAATTTGTAATAATTGTTATATTTTTAAAATATTTTTTAGGGTGGTGCTTGCGGGGCGCTTCAAGCTTCGAATTAGGTAAGTAGACTTTTTTCTCATCAAATTTTTGGAATATTACCACGTTATGCTAAAGAATTCGTGTAATTTGTAATTTTTTTGCAACATTTTAACATGTTAAAAAAAATTACATCGAGCAATTCCTGCACTTAAACCTTGTAAGCAGAAGTAACGTGGTTTAACGAGTTTTCTGCTTCGCGGACGTGTTGGGGCTCTTTTGACCCACGGCGCCTTCCGATTGTTACGGAGCGAAACTCTGTAGGCTTATAAAAACCATAGAGTAGCGTCAATTCATACTAACATTATAAGTACAAAAGTTTATTTGTTTGCAACGCTTTCAAGCGTTAAAGACCAATATTGATGGAATTTGACACAATTAAAGCTTATATACCGGGGTAACTTACTATGATAAAAATCTTTATATTTCGGGAAAAAACACTTGTTGAGTTATTGAGGATATTTAATGGCGTGACAGACGTCGCGGATACATTATTTTTATAAGAAATTAGCTTTTACCCGCGCTACTTTGTTCGTTGGGACTGTAGTTCTCGAAATTAAGAGTAGTTTCTGTCACTCTCCAACCCTGCAAATATCTCCATCACAAAAATCAGATCGATGCGGGAAGAATCAGAGGGATTTATCGATAAATTGCGGATTATTACCGGTACTTACAGGAAATATATATTAAAATAGCTCAGTAAAAGGAGTACAAAAACTTAACCACTCGGCGGGTTGACTTACTTTAGTCGCCTTTTACGACACCTCGGTACGAAAAGAGGGTGGTACTATTCTATTCAGCCGGATACCACACGGCTTACTACAAAATAAAATAAATAACATAAGACCTCTTTACATTCTCTGTCCAAGTTGAAATCGCACAAAAGGATCGCGAGTTTCTTGCGTCCCGCGCCACTTTCATTTCATATTTCATTTTATATTTTTATTTATCCGATGTATTTTTATAACGTTGACTAGACTTGGGTGGTTTTTTAGGGTTCCGCGACTAATCTATAAGTTCATTTAGTGACACTTATTTAATACAAATGCTACGCCGTGTGGTATCCGGCTGAATAGAATAGTACCACTATCATTTCTTACCGAAGTGTCGTAAAAGGCGACTAAGGTAAGTCGACCCGCCGTGTGGTATCTGGCTGAGTAGAATAGACCACCCTCTTTTCTTACCGAAGTGTCGGCAGGCGGTCGGTCGTAAAATTGGTAGCCAAATCATGTGACAACATGTTTATAACATGTTGTGCCGACTCCACTTAGAGTGGGATAAGGACAAGAGGGTGATGTTTATTACATAATGCTATGAAAGGAAAAACAGCTGCAAATTCTTTGGTTACAATTTATTATAGCTAAAAAGATATGCAATTAAAAAGTCAATTGATTAGAGATACTGTTAAAAGGGGATACATTACAATGGTTAAGTAAATGAATTTTATTTCAATGAGAAAATATTCCGCAATATATGGTATCGTTGGAAATACTCATGAATAAGCATAATTATTAGAAGAGATCTTAGTCAAAAGGTCAAAAACTGTTTATAAAACAACAGAAGACAAAATGCTTTAGAATTAATAATTTAAAAAAAAATCTTCATTAAACTTAGCATATTTTAAATTATACAAAATACAATGATGAAGTGCTTTTATATTTAAAAAAAAATTGTTACAAAGAAAAAAATAATTACATATATTTTGAGTAACAGATGTATCTAATTTACATTTTCTAAAACTCATAATAATATGATAAGCTAATAGTAATTAAATATTGGATACTGTTTCAATATTGTTGGCACGGAACCCTTGCCATAGAAAAATATTATCACTATTGGCGAATTTTTATAGTAGGATTCAACAGTATTGGGATCAGCGATTTCTGATGTTATGGGCATCTTCATGTGGACACAAAATGTGAGAGTACCCTCGACTTTATATTAATGTATTGTTGTTAGATTTGAGTGCACATATTATATTCAGCACTTAGAAATTAAGTAAAAAAGTATTCGTCAACTTACCTTAGTCGCCTTTTACGACACCTCGGTAAGAAATGAGGTTGGTCTATTCTACTCAGCCGGATACCACACGGCGGGTCGACTTACCTTAGTCGCCTTTTACGACACCTCGGTAAGAAAAGAGGGTGGTACTATTCTATTCAGCCGGATACCACACGGCGTTAAGAGATGGAGAGTATAAGATAAAAAAATATAGTTTGGACCTAGTTTCGTTTACATTTATGTAAACATTCATCAATCTCCTGCCCTTATCCCACCTAAAGTGGGGTTGGCAAAACATATTTTACACATGTTTTTAAATGATTTGGTTAGGTACTCGTATTATATGACCGGCCGCCTGCCTGACATCAACTTACCTTAATCGCCTTTTATCTGTGGTATCTGGGTGAGTAGAATAGACTAACCTCATTTCTTACCGAGGTGTCGTAATAAGCGACTAAGGTAAGTCAACCCGCCGTGTGGTATCCGGCTGATTAGAATAGACCACCCACATTTCTTACCGAGGCGTCGTAAAAGGTGACTAAGATAAGTTGACGTCAGGCAGGCGCCCGGTCGTAAAACACCTAGCCAAATCATGTTACAACATGTTTATAATATGTTGTGCCGACCCCGCTTAGAGTGGGATAAGGGCAAAAGATTGATGTTAATATTTTATTGTGCCAAAAACAATAATCTTAACCTTTAAGTCGCAAATTCTGCGCGAGACGTTGAGTGATGTGGTAAAACATTAAGCCAAACGTCAGCCTATCAACTAGGCTTGAGGTGGCCGAGAAATAATAGCACAATTTACGAATATCTTTAATATTTAAATGAGTTAATCTTGTATGTATACAATATATATTTTCCGAATCTCGGAAACGGATCCAACGATTTTCCTGAAATTCAGCATGTAGGTTTTGGGGGAGATATCGATCTAGATAAGTTTTATTAAAAAAAATGTCGTGTTATCTCTGTTTTCGGGCTCTAAATTGTTTTTGAAATTTACGTTGAATACAATAACAATTTTTCGCTGTCGAACGTAAAGTCATTGTAGTTCATTTGGGGAACGGGCGGTTTAGAGATTTGAAAATACCTAGGATCGAGCCCCACCTGCCCTATTATTTTTTCATTTGTCTCTTCAATTTTTTTTTATTACATCATTTTAAAATTACCGAGCAAGGTCACCCAAGTACTACTCATTTAAACTATTCAATTGACAAGGCACAATTTCTTGACTTTTTGAAAAATATTGTTCCACACCGTGTGGTATCCGGTAGAATAGAATAGTACCACATTCATTTCTTACCGAGGTGTCGTAAAAGGCGACTAAGGTAAGTTAACCCACCGTGTGGTATCCGGTTTAGTAGAATAGACAACCCTCATTTCTTACCGAGATGTCGTAAAAGGCGACTAAGGTAAGTTGATGTCAGGCAGGCGGCCGGTAGTAAAATACGTAGCCAAATCATGTGGCAACATGTATATAACATGTTGTGCCGACCCCACTTAGAGTGGGATAAGGGCAGGAAGAAGTTATTGTTAGTCTCTCAACCCTGGGTGTATTTATGTATTTATTTTAAATTTTTATCGTTCACATACATAGAGATATTATACTCAGCTGGATACCACACGGCACGCACAATAAAATATTATATGGACATTATACGAGTAATGAATTATTACTTAGTTAAAACCGCTATATCCGAAGAATAAAGTCACATTTCTTATGCTTATACATGGGAGATGTAACTTTGTTCTTCGGATAGGGCGAAACTAACAGTCCGGCCACGCGTCACTGTAGCTGATTCTGCTTTCGACTTCCCCCTCAAAACAAAACTTTCATTGACAGTTGAAAATATACTCCCATCGCCAACAAACTTTACAGGATTATCTGCAGGGTCAATCTAAAGAATGTCAAAAAATTCCTTAAAATCGCTCCAATTTCGGAGTCTGTAAGGAACCTACATACACACTTTCTCCTTAATAATATGATATATACCTAAATAAATATATATACCTACTCGTTGAAAATTGAGGGTACTTCAACTATTAGTACCAAGTACAAATCATTTTAATTTTAAAATCAATCTTGTTTTCATAGCTTAATAGCGCAGAGCAAGAGCCCGTAGACCCCAGACCTTCGTCATTTTATAAAAGCTGAAAGTTTGTCAGTGCATGCTCCAAACACAGGTAAGAACGATGGTAGATTATGAAATCTGGATCATAGTGACTTTGGGAGATACGCGGTACTTAAGGTCGCAAAATACCGATCTAATTTCGTCAAATTATAAAGGCTGATTTTTTGGTATTACCTTCAGAATAATATTAAAAATCACGTCAGTCAATGCCAGACACTTAGCATAGTGGAAACCCCCTGCCAGAAACCCTTAAAGTTCATAAAAATTGATTTCTATTTCGAATTGAATTTTCTATTCTATTATTGAATTCATAAGTATTACGGGGTGGATTACTATATCATATAAACCAAAATGTTACCTTACCTTAAGCCAAAATTTATATCGAGTGACAAATACTAGATAGATGTTAAAGTATGTGGTCTATACCAAAATTTCCAATATCCATGGTGGGATAGGGGGGTGGTAGGGTGGTACGGGGATGGTGGCTCAGAGGCGATGTTCGCGGCGCCTGCAGCCAGCGCCCGAGATAAGCGACGACCGACGCCCGTCCTATGAAATTATAGCACCCTCCTAACTCGGCTCGCGGTCCGGTTAGGATGCTGCGAAAACAATTTTCATCGTATTTCTTGTCGTATATGAGGTTCTTAGTTTGAGAAATTGTTTGTATTTTACAGGCCAATGAGTATATGAAGGGTTCTAGCCCCCGATGGAAAAATATATATATGCAATCCAATATATATGCAATTAGAGAAAATCTTCTTCTTCTTGTGCCTCTCCGACTAGCGAAGGTTAGCCGTCAGTGCTCAAATCAAGTCAAATCAAAATAATCTTTACCCAAACAAGCTCTTTCAAGCACTTTTGAATCGTCAAGGATCAATGTGATTAAGGTAGCTGCAACTGGTTCGGAATGTTGCTCTTACCGAGAAGAACCAGCAAGTAAGTCAGCGGTCAATCTTTTTAACATTTTCAGTGACATTTTCAGTTCATTTACATTATTAAACTGCAGTTTTTTATGAATCTGAAAGGATTTTCAAACCAGGCTTTTTTATCATTTCAATAATCTACAATTTTGTTATATGCTTTACGTATAAGTATATCTCTTATAGTTAATTTAAACCTTTATGTAGACTGGTCTACATAAAGGTTTAAAGGTTTGGTCTGGTAGAGGCGAATACCGAGACCATCTATGAGTTGCTAATTTTGCTGAGTCGCGACACAGGCGTCACAAGTTTTTTGTAGCCTCTCGTATGTATATGATATACATCAAATTTCGTCTTGCTAGCGCTTGCTGCTGTGCTTGATAAGCCGTTCTATTTCTCGCGAGACTAAAAAGCTGAGCAGCACTCGCGACTCCAGTCCATTCCCGTATATTGCGCAACCATAACTTTCTCTTGCGGCCGATGCGTCTTTTCCCTGCAACGTTTAATAATAATAATAATAACTTTATTTAGCCAAACAATTACAAAAAATACAAAAAACAAGATTCAAAAATAGATAATAAAATACAAATTCACATTAACAAATATCGTAGACACTCGTACTAAGATAACTAATAAGATAAGATAACGTTGCCCATCATAATTAGTTTCCAAAGTCCATACTTTTAGTGTCTAAACACATGTCCCAGGTATCCAACTTTCTTCTTTTTGATGTTGGTTTATAGTTAAATAAATGTAAGATATACAAGAAAGTCACGTTACTACACCGCGAGCCTCAAGAGGGTGTTCGGGTCGAGCTCTCCTCCGGGCCATTTGTCAGTGACAGGACGTCACAGAGGGTGAGTCCCCCCCCTACATTCCTCCGCACGTTTGTGGTCTGTACGCGACGGTACATATAGCCTGACTTACATGGCCATTCAAAACGGACAGAATTAGATTTGAATTACGAACGGCGTATGCTTCTAAATTCAAATATTAAAAAAACGTGGGTATGTTTAAAGTTAAGCGTCTTTTTAAGACACGACTGGACAAAGGGTGTCGTCTTTTCTAGGAGAAATGAGACCTAAGGGTTCATACATTATTTTTTTTTTATTTTTAAAACAAATACAATTTAAATATTAACAAAAAATCATAGTAAAGTGAAAAAAAAGACTGCTGCCCAATGCTGGGCATAGCCCTCCTCTTTCCGTTTTAGGAGAGTAGGCTTGGAATTAAGACCTACCACGCTGCTCCTTTGCGGATTGGTAAGTTTCATGAATCTCTAGAATTTACATTTACCAAAAATGTACTAAACCAAAAGTGATAATAATGGACCTCCGCAAAGTAACGCTTAATTCTAGAAATTATGTTCCATTAACCTAAAACTTCCTCCAGAATTGCATCTTTTATCATCATCCGTACAAAAATCCGTATTATTTGAAAAGATCGATTCAAATTCAAAATATTCTTTATTCAAATAAACTTGTAAACAAGTGCTTCTGAATCGTCAACTCTACTGCTGGTTCGGAAAGCTGTTCCTACCGAGAAAAGCCAGCAAGAAACTCGGCGGATGCCCTTTTAAAAATATAATTCTTATTACTAGTTACATTTAGTCATTACTGTCTTATACAGGGTCGAAGAGTAGCTATATCCACATATTCTTATCTTCTAAATAATCTTCAACAGGCTTTCTGTATCAGCCTCTTTTTAACAGTGTTTGTAAACTGCTGTAATGGCAAAGCTAAAATTGATTGCGGGATTTTATTATAGAATCTTATACCCACAAACGATTTACGTATTTTTGCAAGGCGCAAAGCAAAGATCATAATAGAATTAGAAGTACGCAAAAACTTTACATATATAAAACCTTCTTTTAACAAAGATAACACCTGTAATCTGCAATTTATATATAAACGAGGACTAACTCCGGCACGTTCTAAAAATTTAAGAAATACCGTATCTCGTATACAAAGGCACTTACCTCGTTTGCATATTCAAATAATTTGGCAAGGCATGTAAGCTTTACGTTTCATACGCCACTGTTATTTGGCATCTATGTTTAACAGCACGATAAAATCCTCCTAAAAGATGCAATTCTTTTTTAATGTGTAAGTGTAATATTTTGAAAGATTATGATCGACGAACACTGGCAAAGGCCGAAGAGAGAAGGATGGAGAAAAAAGACACGTAAAGAAATAGGCGGAGAGGGGAGTGAGATGAGGGTAAAAGAGGTACAAAATAGCAATGCGAGAGTGAGAAAGAAAGTGAAAGAAGGAAAGGAAGGTTAATGAAGAAGCTAGGGGGAATAGAGATTAATTTCATATTTTTAATACTAACTGAACCGAAATCAAAAGTACCATAGTAATGTTAGTGAAAACTGAAAGTGTGTTAAGTGTCCTTTTTTGTCACGTCCGAACGTAACGATTAATATGATTATTGGGGCCAAGGTTCTTGAAAGGTTCAAGTATGAATTAGGGCGTAATCCTTATTTTTAATTAAGATTAAATAGGATATACATAAGACAGATAGCTTGCCTATATTAGCTTGACTATTTTAATTTGATTTGCTGATAGCAAATCAAATCAAAATAGTCTTTATTCAAATAAGCTCTTTTAAGCACTTTTGAATCGTCAAGTATCAATGTGATTAATGAAGCTACAACTAGTTCGGAAATGAACTAGTTGTAGCTTCATTTTAAATGAAACCTAGCTAGATCTATTTATCACCCGAAAGTCCCTACATACTAAATTTCGTGAAAATCATTGAAGCCGTTTCTGATTTAGTTAATTTAAATATTAAAAAGGATAAATATTTAAATATTAAAGAAGATAGGAACGACGTAAATTTAAAACGCATTATAATTCTTTATTTATATATTGATTGTATGTACAAAAGCTTTATTCGACTCCTCAAATAACAATTAGGTAAATTAAAACATTCAGAGTACCGAATAATAAGCTAGTTCACAACATAAATGTATATTTAGATTTATCGTTCCGCCATCATGGACAGCTTGAGAATTACGATATCCACTTTTATGTGTATCTGAGTATAATATTTCACGGAGCTCGCAGTGGACATTGGACTGTTTTATGAGAGAATTATCATAGTTAACTGGCTATTGAACTGCCGATCTTGATGTTTGTTATGTAGCTAGTTAAAGGGAATATTTTACTCAATGTGAGAATTAGTACTTTGTATATATCTTTAATATTTAAATGAGTTTATTCAGGTATAGCTGAAGATTGTTTGTTTGATTGTTTGAACACGTTAATCTCAGGAAATATTGGACCGATTTGAAAAATTCTGTGTGTGTAAGACAGTCCATTTATCGAGGCCATAGACTATATAACATCACGCTAAGAATAGAAGAGGAGCAGCAATAAAAAATATTATGAAAATGGCAAAATTTAAACCTTTTCTTGCGTGTGCTAAGTGAGCGGTGAAAGTTATTCAAACATCTCATAAAAAAAAAGAAAGCGCCGGGTGATATATGGGAATCGATTAAAGATGTTGAACTTTTAAGGTCCGCCCGTTTACATAAGGCTATCATCACAGGTTTGCATTTGACAACCAAAAGTAGCATTTGAATTCAATTCTACATTTTAGAATTTTTTCAATTCCCGAAAACAGGAATAAAACTATTTTTTTAAAATGAAACCTCACTAGATCGATTTTTCCTCCCAAAGCCCATACATGCTGTACTTCATGAAAAATCGTTGAAGCCGTTTCCGAGGAAAAAATATATATACAAAATTAACAAACTCATTTAAATATTATGTGTATGTTGTAATACTAACTAACTCTATAGTACTTAGTACAGAAAGTACTAGGCAATCATAAGTATGCAGAAAGTGTTTCAGTACCATACAACAAACTTGAGTGCCTATGAAACAATTATTAGACACACAATATCAAAGTAGCCGCACCAGAGTCCGGTAAGGCGATTACAGCACCCCGATTTTGTTACCCCTCCCTCCCTGCCGCCCTAACGTACTACTGAGATCTGCGAAAATGAAGCCAGTTTAGCCACACACAGCCCTTGTTTTTCTCGTATATTTTATTATTATATTTTGTATTATTTTATAGTACATAGTAGGTTGTTCTTTTAATGTCACATTAAACGGGACGATGGATTGATGTTTTTGAATAAAAAAAGCATTTCATTATTTTTCCAGTTTAATCAAAAATATAGACATAATATAAAACACATGATAACGAAGAGTTACCCGAGTTGAATTTAGCAGTTAAGAATTTCCAAATTGAAGTGAATGTTGAATCCTATGTTCGCAATTTAAGCGCACCTCCCTGATTGATTGATAGATTTCCTCCAACTTCAGTATTTTTCTTAGATATTCTAGTAATTTGTAAAGGATAAAAGGGATCATAAAATACTCATATTTTTGTAAAAATAGATGATACTGAAAGTTTTATTTAACTTAAATGAAAAAAAAATTAGGTTGTTGTCCACTGATTTGAGAAAAGTTATTTTAAAATCATTATTATTTTTAAAGTTCAGCAATGCAAGCATAATTTCACAAACTATCTTAGCTTAAAGTACTGTTTTAAATAAAATGAGCGAAGCGTATTTGTTTTTATACTATAAAATACATTTTATATAATAATGAATGTTTGTCTGTATGTCCTTCTTCATAGACTCTTTTCGCGGATCGATCGGAGCATACTTTTTTATTCTTGAGTGTTTCGAGGGGAATTCCAATAGAAACGAGACTGAGCCACAGCAACACGTGGCCGAACAGCTAAAAGTTGTTCGTTTCATTAAATAATTCAAACAAAATAATAAAGTAATCAAGTTTTTAATTTTTGCGATAAATATATATCAGGCAATCATAAATATTCAACAAGTATATTAATACAAATATATAAAAAAAGATCACAAAGAGTCAGGATGCTTCTTTACTCATAATTCTCCTGCCCTTATCCCACTCTACACAACGGCACAACATGTTATAAACGTGTTGTCACATGATTTGGCTAGGTATTTTAAGACTGGCCGCCTGCTTGACGTCAACATTTTACGACACCCCGATAGAAATGAGGGTGGTCTATTGTACTCAGCCGAATACTACACGGATTAATAACCCATAATTATAAATTACTCTAAAAATTGGGTTTAATTAATTAATATAATAAATATAGGTAGGGATTAATTTATTCTTCTGTATTTTAAGAACACAAAGAAATAAATTACCAGGCAATCAGAAGCTTCGGAGAGTTTTCAGTATATCAACTTACAAGTGTGCTGCGAACAAATCGTACCGTTACCCATTATAATTAGATACACAATACCCGAGTGGCCGCACTAGGGCCGTAAGACGATTACACCCTCTGAAATCGATCCCCCTGTTCCGGCCGGGCATGACTTACGACGGGGCTCTGTGGGAATTCGAGATGGGCGCTTTAGAAACGTATGCCTTACGGGTTGGGAACTGTTTGGGGAACTATAGTTGATGTCTTAGGTAGGATTTACAAGCGTTGCCTTAATCATACTATCTTATTTATATTATAAAGGCTAGAGTTTGTGGTGTGTGTGGTTTGAATTCATAGTATTGAAGAAATTTACCTATTTTAATTTTATTAATTAAGACCTCGATTATTGGACTCGTGCTCGTGAGACAGACATAAACTCAAATCATAAATTCTGACTGTGTAAAATCTAATAGGTATGTTTTATTGCTTGAAATATTAGACTATTGTATTATGCCGTGTGGTACCCGGCTGGGTAGGATAGACCACCCCTCATTTCTTACCGAGGTGTCGTGAAAGGTGACTAAGGTAAGTCGACCCGCCGTGTGGTATCCGGCTTAGTAGAATAGACCACCCTCATTACTTACCGAGGTGTCGTAAAGGCGACTAAGGTAAGTTGACCCACCGTGTGGTATCCGGTTTAGTAGAATAGACCACCCTCTTTCTTACCGAGGTGTCGTAAAATACGACTTAGGGTAAGTTGACGTCAGGCAGGCGGCCGGTTGTAAAAACGCAGCTAAATCATGTGACAGCATGTTTATAACATGTTGTGCTGACCCCACTTAGAGTGGGATAAAGGCAGGAGAATAACGATGATATTTGAAGCTTAATTAAAGCAGCAATGGAACATTTTATATTGTTTCTGCTAACAATAAGCAGCTATTGTAACTGTAAAGTAAAAGTAGTAAGTAAGAAGCGGCCTGTTACTATCCCACTGCTGGGCATAGGCCTCTTCTCTCCGTTATTGGAGAGAAGGATTGGAGCTAAGACCTACCACGCTGCTCCAATGCGGATTGGTGGGTTACACATATCTCCAGAATTCTCTAGAGATATGCAGGTTTCCTCACGATGTTTTCCTTCACCGAAAAGCGTGTGATAAATTGCAATTATCAATTAGACAGACACATAAGTTTTAATAGAAAAACTCATTGGTGTCTGCCCGGGTTTGAACCCATGATCGTCTCTAGAGATTCACACGGTCGCACCGCTAGGCCATCACAGCTTCAACTGTAAAGTATTTATCTGTAATTCTATGCGTGAACATGCAGTGTAAGTAGGGGAATGTCAAGTTTTAAATATTCCACGGTCACGTTTCCACTGTCTAAGATGGCGGCTTGGTGCAGATGAAACTTGTACTAAGCATATCTACGTAAATTCATCTCATTTTACTGTTAACGTATTAAACATAAGTTTTACAGATAGCTGTGAATAGGATACATAGAAGTATGGTGAAAAACTACTAAATGGTACATAAATATGGTAAATTTTAGAAAATGGAAATTTTTTAAATTAGAAAATGGAAAATTTTAAAATTAGAAAAGAGGAAAATTTTAAAATTAGAAAATGGAAAATTCTAAAATTAGAAAATGGAATAATTTCTACCATTTAGTAGTTTTTCACAATACAAACAACTAAATGGTAGAATTTTTTTTACCATAATTATAAATTGTTTTTGCATTAATTTATAGAATTAGGCGTTACTTTGCGGAGATCCATAATACAAAAGTAATAATAAAATTATTTTGCTGTTATCCGCAAAGAAGTAAAATAGAAAATATATATAATGCTAAATGTAAGTGGACAATCGGTTATCATACCTGATACATGCAGGTTTCGTAAAAACACATGCACAAACCTCCACCACCGCCACCACGATACACAAGCACTATATACGTTCAATATCACAAACTCAACAATCGTTTCGCCTCGCAACCGAAGCATCATCAGGAGATAGACTCCACGACCAAAATCGCAAAGCCTTTGTTTTTGCATTTTTAACAAGCTTTACTATAAAAGTCAGCACTTTTACAGCCAGCCTTACGATAGGAGCACGTGATCGCGTACTACAAGTATAAGAGTTCAGTTCTCCGGTTTAGCAATAAATACGTTTTATATAAACATCTATCTATGATTAATAATATCTATAATTCATCACGAAGCATTAATTGAAAAGAAAAATATCGTATTGAAATTTCTCGGATAGTATCTTTGTGTAACTTTCCAATGAACATTAAGTACTAATATATTCTTTACTAACTTTTACCCTCGACTTCGTTCGCATAGACCTTTGTCGTGTCGATAATAGATTTTCAATGTCATCCTATTCCTGAAGAATAAACATATTATAACCTATATATTATTCAGGTGTATAAGGAATAATTGTGCCAAATTTCATCGATATTGGCTCAGCGGATTCGCCGTGAAAGATTAACATACATACATCCATACTCACAAACTTTCGCATTTATTATATTTGAAGAATATTAGTAGGATAGGACTAGTGGTACCTGCAGACAAATAGACTTTTTCATGTGTTAAACTATAAATTAACGTCTTACTGAATATATTACTGAAGTTCGTAGTATAAATAGTTGTATGAGGTTCGATACGTAGACCAAATCTCTATTAATCAACACCAGGCCCCAGGGCTCGGCCAATCAGAGTCCGCCATTATGACCCTTCACACCAGAGGCGAGAAATACGACACCTTAATACAAACATAATAAAATGATACAACATGTATACATATGACAAACTAAAACTTACCTTAATTCAATTAAATTAAAGTCCAAAATAGATTGTGTATTCAAGGTGTGAAAATTGACGCCTATAAGCGTATTGCTATTCATAACCAAAATATCAAGAGATACGCTCTATTATGTTGTAATAAGGTACAATTTCGGTTGAACTTATATGTTGATTGTATTACTACGGTTATGTAAAAATATGTTCTATGTCAATGTGTTACAGTCAATTTTCAATTGTAAATAAGGGTGTTAAATTTAACACCTAGGTTTCTGTTCCCTGAACGCGTTTCCACTATTGGTGGATGCAGGATTACGAGATTATTGTGATATGATATACACTGTCCATTATATTAACCATCTTTTGACAGATTGACGATAGTGATGTCCTAAAGATTCTCGTATGCGATACCATTCCGATTATAGTACCTACTATCATTAATCGAATTACGTACCTAAGTAATTCGATTAATGATAACCTACGTAAACTAGATTACTACTTGAGAAAAGAAATTCCAACTTTGAGAAAACTTATTGTTTCTTTGAAAAGAAGTGGTCTATTTCATGGTGAAAAATCTTCTTTGGTCAAAGTTTTGAACACAATTGGCTTTTCATATAAAAAGTTAAATAAAAGAAAATTATTAATGGAACGCACAGATATAGCTATAGCACGTTGTGATTTTTTAAGAGAGGCAAAGAAAATACAAGATTGGGCAAATATTGTTTTCACGGATGAAACATGGCTCAACGCTAACCACACACTATCTCGTTTCTGGACTGATGATACTGCTGATTCCACTTCCTCAGTACCAATGGGAAAAGGTGAGCGCCTAATCATTTGCCATGCAGGTACAGCAAAAGGATTTGTACAAGACGCACTGTTGGCATTTAAATCGAAGAAATCAAATGACTACCACGAAGAGATGAATGCAAATGTGTATGAAGAGTGGTTCAAAAAAATGCTCATTTCATTGGAAGAACCATCAATAATTTTTATTGATAATGCGCCCTACCACTCCCGTCAAATTGACAAAATGCCAACACAGGCTAATAAAAAGCATGAAATAATTAATTGGCTTCGGGACAATGGAGAAAATGTGGACGACTCAATGTTAAAAGTTGAATTAATAAAAATATTAAAAACCAAAAAGAGAGCAAAACGCTATGTAATCAATGAAATGGCAGCAGAATATGGCCATACTGTTCTTCGGATTCCTCCATACCACTGCCAGTACAACGCAATAGAACTTATATGGGCACAAGTAAAAGGGCATGCTGCGAGATGCAATACAAGCCCCCCATTCACAGCGAATAAAATGTTGCAATTGCTAAAAAATGCTTGCACCCACGTAACGGCCGAGAACTGGGCAAGTGTGGTGGAAAGAACTAAAAGAGTAATATTCTCTGATTGGGAACGTGATATTGCGTTTGATAATATATTATCTACACAAGAGCTAATAATAACTGCTACTGAAGACTCCTCATCGGAGGAGTCTAGTGTTGATTATCATTCCGACGACTCGTGCTAATAAAATAAATTAAAATATCCTGATTGTTTTATTTGTATTCATGTATTAACTAAGAAGAAAGTAAAACTTTATATAATGTTATTAAATGTCTTTTAATACTCGTAACATCGATTTCTACCGATTATTTTTAATCTGTGGCATAATCGTAGTAACAACCATTATGTGTGACATCACTAAGTGGGCGGTACCCATCCATAAAGTACAAATATTATTTGTATGATATTTGTACGTAAGCAATACAAAACTTAATGAGCGTGAGCTGTCAAAAGACTGATAATATGATGGACGCAGTATAGTTCATCATTTGATTGACAGTCGAGGGCGTGGAATCGAAATATGTTTGAATATGGAACATATTTAAAAATATTTTCGATTTTTGAACTTGGCATCTTTTCCTTCAGAATAAAACTTGCATAAAATTAGTTCCAATTTCAAATTTATGTTCCAAATTAATTTTATTAAATTTGAATTTTACAAGTTTCCTTTACAATCCATAATACAATCAGAGAGCGTATGCCTCTTAGCAAGCATCCTATATAGTGTATTATCTATGCATGTGGTTATAGGTATGTCCATAGATGCTCACGTAAGGTTCCTTAAGTTAAAAAAACTTAAGTATTTAACTGACATTTAAAATTCTTCATCAGCTTTAACGTGAAAGTCATTCTTATCAAAAATAAAACCACGCCCATCATTCTGTTGAAGGTATTGAAAATTTTCAAAAATATTTCAAAAAATGATTTTATTACTTATTAATAAGACTTTTCTAAACTCTCTTATTTGTCTATTATTTTAATTCAAATTTAGATAACAATAGTTTTGAATTCTACTTTTTCAACTTCAGTAGGTATTTAAGTCAATAATTCAAGATATAATACCTACCTATAGTAAAGACAGATCCGATGAATCTAGTTTTCTATCGTCTATGGTGAAGAATTTAATTATTTTACGAAATTTGTCCTAATTATTTAGTACCTTTTTCACTGCGTTTATTCAGTTTACTTGTAAAAGCAACTACTAATTTTTATCTAAGATCGAATAAGTCAATCTTCTATCTGTACATAGTCTACTGCAATTAAAACAAATGTAACGAATAAATTTACTCCTCGATGAAAACATCCATTAAAAACTAATCGATTCTGATTAAAGACAGACATTTGAATTTGGAACGTTATATTTTTAATTAGCCCGCCTTTCTTTTCGACCGCCGCAAAGCTGTCGCGTTCACGCGTCGATGAGCGTATTACTTTTTTAATTTTTCTATCTAACCTCCATCGTCCGTAGATCGCATTACATTGTTTCGATTAGAAAACATGATTGTGACATGGGATCTGTTTTTTTTCATTGGGTTTCTTTTTTATAGCAATTTCGTCAGATATCGGTTTCGGTACATATGTATCTTGATCAGTAGTTGTTTGTCTGCGTCGATTGAAAGTGATCTTATAAACTTGGGTTAACTTGATTGATGTTTATGCCCATGGTTTGTTGTCGGTGACTCCATTAAAGCGTAGGTTAAGACGCTAACTGGTTAAGGGAAAAATTAAAAGGGCTTAATTTTTAGTTATAATATAGGTAGTATATATTAAATGCATGATTTTTAGTTTTTTGTGTACATTTTTGAGTTTAGATTATACGAGTACGCTTTGCTTTTAACCCACTGAACGTCAAGGTGAAGGGTTGAACGAATTTTAACATTCATTTTTAGATCATGTTATTTACTATATAATAAATATACCTATGATTTGTATAGCATTTCTTTGTTACAAAATTCCCCACTGAATACAATAAATTATTTTATAATAGTAACTTACATTTATTGTTGGAAACAAAAACATTGGATTTTTCTAAAATTTGTGCACATGGTGCTCACTAGATGTTGGATGGGTTAAGGAAAATCAGGATCAGATCTACCGACCTCTAGAAAATTCCCGGAATGTTTATAACCTACCGATCCCCATTGGAGCAGTATGGTGGGCCTAAGATCCAAACTTATTAACTTTATATTTCTAAAAAATAAAGTGTTTATTTAGAAGTAAATATTTAAAAATTCTTTATATGACTTTTCGGTAAAATAACATTCTTTTGTAATATATCGTAAATTAATGTATTGAATTAACTCATTAAAATTCGTTGTTTTAGTATCTATAGTCTGTATCTGCATTTTGGAAACAGCTGTAACAATTTTCATGAAATTCAGTATGTAGGGAGTTTCGGGAGCAATAAATCGATCTAGCTAGGTTTTATTTAAAAGAAATGTATTTATATCCCTGTTATCAGGCATTGAAAAACTGCCTAAATATAAATAGAATGTTTAGGTTAATTTTGCTGCCATTTATAAATTTGTAATGGCTGTTACAAACGGATTGACTAAAGAAGTGAAAATACCCGGGATCAAGTCACAGATATCACCAACCCTTGCTATCTTTTTGTAGTGTATTTTTTATATATGTAACAACGCCGCCTTGTCGTTATTGCAAGCAAGCAAGCAAGCAAGCCATGACGTCACATCTTGCCACAGCCTTTCGCGCCATTTTGACGTGGGAGATGTGACAGCCGCTGTCATTAGCAGCTAGCCCGCGGATAGCGAATGAGAGTTTGCTTTGATTTCATTTTAGCATTTTTTATGAAAAGAATAAAACTGTTTTAGAATACTTCTTTTATTAATACAAGTAGTTTAGTTACATATATTTAAAAAAAACATACAGATACATTAAAGTTGGCAAGACGATTGAAAGCTTTAAATAACGGTATATCTCTATTTAAATATCGGATAGCTTGCGTTGTCCTTTGTCGGTGTTCATGTAAAATACCGTTACTTCACGTCTCGTTGCCCTTTTAGTGATTATGCTATTTGCGGGTAGTTTTAAAATGTATACAAGCGTGAACGCAAATAAGCATAATTGACAGGACGGTACCTATGATTTGTAGTTTATGGAGTTTTACGTAATACGCCAAAACAATAAAAATTTTCATTTTTCTGCAATTTTTTTATTTTACATTTTTGTAGCTTCTCTTTTTTAATATTTTGGGGATGCGCAACTGCTCTGGGAAACGCAGTTTTAGTATACATGCCCCCCACTTTTTTTGTCCCACGGTTGCCTGTCCCGAAAGTAGGTAAGTATTTGTGTTATGGCTGACAGACAACTGATAAATTAATATACTTACATATATCATTTACATACATACTTAAATACGAATATACACCCAGTGAATAATTATAATTTATTTGGTTCGGTTGTTCGGTTTGGTTCGGTAATAACATCGTAAGTCATCCTCCTGCCCATATCCTACTCTAAGTGGGGTCGGAAAAATATAAACATGTCACATGATATGGTTACATATTTTACGACCGGCCGCCTGCCTGACGTTAACTTACCTTAGTCTTATTTTACGACATCTCGGGAAGTTAGAGAGTGGTTCTACTGAACCGGATACCACACGGTACCCAGGTTAATTACCTTAGTTGCCTTTTACGGCAACTCGGTAAAAATATGAGGGTGATTTTAGTAGAATTAGTAAACCAGATACCACACGGCGAGTTAACATTACCTTAGTAGCCTTTTACGATATCTCGGTTCGAAATGAGGGTGGTCTATTCTACCTCATTTTGCCTTAGTTGCCTTTTACGACACCTTGTTAAGAACTGAGCGTGGTCTATTCTACTCAGCCGGATACCACACGGCGTTATAGCATAATAATATTATCTTTACTTTTGTATTATAAGTCACAAAGTAACGCCTAATTCCACAAACTCTATAATCTCGTAACAGGTAATAGTCACATATGATTTATATAGGGCCCAAAGCGAATATATTCGTGTAGAAATATTTATAATGTCTGGGGGGTGGTGAGTGAGTCGATCGTCAATTAATATTAAGTTGGAATCTGTGGGATTCCGCGCCACTGTCCGAATTTTATAGCGGCGGGCGGCGGGCGCCACCCAAGCCGCGGAGCAGCGCGATCTGTGGAGACGCTGTTACTGTAACTTTACTTTGATAAAGGTCATGAGTTCAAACTCCGGTTACGCACTAATGAGTTATTTTTGACGTGACAACGTCTTAAATTAGGTTGCGGCTTGGAGTCACTCATGAAAAAGTGTAACGCCCGCTCACGTCTGTTACGATGAGTGACCGAACGAAAGAGAGGCCCGCCGGACTGGCGAATGCCTTGCGTCTCTCTCCCACTCCAATCCATCACATTTAAAAAGATGTTGTGACGTAAAACCGACTTTACTAGCAACCGTTTTTTTATCAAAACTTCTGCGCCTAATTGATCAGATGTTACAATAAAATTTATTTGCTGTAATCCGCGTTTTGGTTAAGAGAATACATGCAATGCTAAGTGTATGAAGAAGGCAACAATCACATAATGGTATATAATCACCAATAGTAGTTAGTTGTAGTAGTTATAGCTAGTAATTAAAATAGTTAGTTTGTTATTAGTTAAGGCATGGTATAGTAAAGTTTTAAGATTGTTGGCCTGTAAGTGATGCATTATTTCGAATAAATATCTTCTTTCTTTCTTTCTTTCTTTCTTTACCACATACATGCAGGACAAGCCGCCAAACGTATCACAAGATGCCGCCAACACCAACACTATACAAGCACTACACGCACTCACTACCACAACCTCTACGATCGTTTCGCTCCGAAACCGTAGCATCATCAGGGGGATAGGAACAAAATCGATCCACGAACAAAATCGTAATGCGTATTTTGTTCGTGGAGCCTAAGCCTAAGAGAGACATGCTATCAAAGACTTTATGAAGTATTTTTGTAGATCTACAATTCTCTAGTACATTATTCTACTGTATCTCTGTTGTTTTGTACAACCGCGCGACCTCTTTCACTCAATTTACATAAAATTGTTATGTACTATTAATGTAAATCTTCCGGAAAAATTTCACTACTTTTTAGTGAAAACCGTACAAAAACCCGCCAAGTAGAAAATCGATCACATACAGAGCGACAGCTTTTGGAGATTTTGTTTTATAAGAAGTATAGACAAGCGTTGATTGTAGCGCATATAGGTTTATTGAATTATTGTAAAAACTAAATGTGACATGTTCCAATTTGTAAACTTTACAACAGTGCTCTATTAAATAATTTATAGAATTAGGCGTTTTGCGGAAATCCATAATATAAAAGTAATAATAAAATTATTTTCCTATAATCCGCGATGAAGTAAAATAGAAAATATATATAATGCTAAATGTAGAGTGGACAATCGGTTATCATACCTGATACATGCAGGATTCGTAAAAACACAGGCACAAACCTTCACCACCGCCATCACAATACACAAGCACTCCATACGTTCACTATCACAAACTCAACAATCGTTTCGCCCCGCAACCGAAACATCATCCGGAGATAGGCTCCACGACCAAAATCGCAAAGATGCGATTTTGCGAATCCTGCATGTATCAGGTATGATAACCGATTGTCCAATCTACATTTAGCATTATATATATTTTCTATTTTACTTCATCGCGGATTATAACAAAATAATTTTATTATTATTTTTGTAGTGATTTTTAAATTTAAACTATCGTGAGTAGTATTCATAGTTAATGTATAGAACCGGCTATACTCACGTCTTATTCTATCGGGTTAGCCCGACTAGTTTCGAACCCATCCGGGGCACTTATTCATGAGCTCTTTACACACTGTTCCCGCCGCGATTACGAAACGCCGAAACTAGTCGGGCTAACCCGATAGAATAAGACGTGAGTATAGCCGGTTCTATACTATTTTTTGTAGTGCTCTATTACGCAATCAATCAACAGATGAGTGGCATAAACAAAAACTTTATCGGGCTAAAGTCATCTCCACGCGTCCGCTGTGTGCCGCGCGGCGCCTAGGCCGCAGCGAGGCGCGTTGTGCCGGCGTGCTCCATTATTTATACGCGACTCTCGCCGTAGCATAACGCAACATAACAAACATAGCAACAAACGCGCCGGCCTCCGTGTAGCCACGCACTGCACGATGTATCGTGCGTTTTATGTACACAACCTTTTTGCGGTTTACATGAACAATCTTTTTATGATTTAAAAGGTCCGTTTTATCATTATTTGAGATGAACCCCAGCCTGCTTCATCCACCTAAATTTAAAGTTGTAAAAACTACTGACTTCTACAAGCTGTGGTAGTCCAGCGGTGGTAACACCTTGCAAATCTTTCGAGGATGTCAAACCCGAGCAGACACAAATGAATTTTTCTGTTAAAACTTACCTATGTGTCTAATTGATAATTGCAATTTATCACACGCTTTTCGCTGAAGGAAAATATTGTGAGGAAACATGCATATCTCTAGATTCTGGAGATATAACCTACCAATCCGCACTGTAGCAGCGTGGTAGGTCTTAGCTCCAAACCTTCTTTCCTAAAACGGAGAGAAGAGGCCTATTCTCAGCAGTGGGATAGTAACAGGCCGCTACTTACTTACTACTTCAACGACTTCTTTAGTGGTATAACCTAGGTGCAGCAATAAATATCAGGTTCTATTAGTTTAGTGATTCGAGTCGGTAGCTGAATGGGTGACGGATATTTCCTTACATCATCATCATCCTCATTAAATATGTTGTTACATGATTTGGCTGCGTATTTCACGACCGGCCCCGCTGATGTCAAATTACTTAAGTACAGGTGTGAATGACTTGTCCAAGCCTATATTCTGCCGCCCTAACTTTTCGGGACCTTTAGGCATTTTGAACGAGGTATACCGGACGCCTGGCTTACAGGTCCCCGAGGTGGTCCGTGCATCTGGTGCTCCCGATGCACCGATTAGTGTAGGGGGACTTCTCTTTTGAGAGGTGGAAGTGTCTCTGGGATCAGAGCGGCTGTCTGCGCGGGATGGGGGCAATATGTACAACGGTACCCTGTTCTTGCCAACGGCAGCGTGGTGGAGCACACAGGTCGTTTTAGTCGGTGCGAGCCCGACATAGCTGCCGCTTATTCCCAACGAATGGTGGTACCTATAAGGGGGTTTCCTTTATAAAAATAAAAGAATACATATTACAATATCCATAAAACTTTGTTGAGATTAAATAAAGGTAAAATATCTTTGTGCATATGGCACACAAGCTTAAAGATAAGTAGCAAAGTGGGAAAAAAGTGGAAACTTTTCATAGTCACATACCTAAATAGAAAAAGAAATATTGGAGTCCTATCGAACAATCGAGTAAACCAAGTTTTTAATACTTAATTAAAAAGTACCCGGCTGAGTAGAAGAGACCACCTCTCCACCGCCAAATCATGGGACATGTTGTCCCATGATTTGTAACATGTTGGCCGACCCCACTTAGAGTGGGATAAGGGCAGGAGGAATTAATGAAAGGGATAAGAGCTTTATGAATATGCAAATCAAAGTCTTACAATATGCCTTATAATCGGCTTAGTTAGCTTACCACGACATACGGACTTTTTTTGTCGAGCTAAAGAGTTCATTGACATTTATACGCAAAGGTATCAATGGTTACAATAATTATACCACAAATGGTCAACGCAAGTACCCGATAATTTATGACTCTATACTACTCCCCCAATCGGAAAAAAACGGTTTATAACGAGCTCAGCAACAAAGCGAGTAGTCTGTTAATATTATTTGATTTGCTGTTACCTACCGTCACAAAAGGAGGTGGTGATTTTAAATAACTTCAAAATAGCCCCCCAAACAATGAACGTCGCCGCAAAATTATAACTGGCGGTATAATTAGGGATGTGCTTGGGTAATTTCGACGTCTTGCGGTGTAACTTCCTTCCCTATTGTTATAGCTTTTTAACAAATTTCACCGATATATATTTTTTCTGTTTGCATCTAGTTTAATCGATTAGAATATTTTGACAGTTGCGGTCGTTTTTCGATGTGAGAATATGTTTTTGCTTCGATTCCCGTGTTTTTTACGCATTGGTTAAGATATGGGTGGGCATTTTTTTACAACCAGAAATTTAGATTTTCTATAACATAATTTAAAAATAAAACTCAAAAGAAAGATATATCATCCTGTCCTTATCCCACTCTAAGTGGGGTCGGCACAACATGTTTTTCTCTTCCATTCTGTCCTATCTTTCGTCAACTCTGGCGCCACTCCTTTTATATGCATATCATACTTCACACAATCCATCCATCTCTTTTTAGGCCTCCCTCTAGGCACATATCCATCCACATTCAAATTCAACACACGTTTGGTCACATGATTTTCATCCCTCCTCATTACATGTTCATACCATCTCAATCTTGCACTTCTCGACTTCTTTCATTACTCTTCTTTCATCCGTCTTTTTCATTGCCCAACATTCTGATCCATACAATATGACAGGTCTTATGACTGCTTTAAAAAAATTTCCCTTAACTTTAAGGGGCATTCGAGGGTCACATATTGTGCTTGAGACCTGCCGCCACTTCATCCATCCTGCATTCATTCTTTTACCCACATCTCGATCTATTTCACCGTCGTTTTGAAAAAGCGAACCAAGGTACCGAAATTCTTTCATCGTTTTCATCCCTCCTCATAACATGTCCATACCAACCCAATCTTGCTCTTCTCGTCTTTTCCTTAATAGGCGCAAGTTTCTGACTTCCCCTTATATACTCATTACGTATTTTATCTATTCTTGTCACACCACACATCCACCTTAACATTCTTATCTTATTTCCATGCACTTTTATTTCATCCGTCTTTTTCACCCCCCCCCCCCCCTCCCCCCATAACATGTCCGTACTATCCAAATCTAGTACCTTTCGTAATTTCTATAATAGGTACAACTTTCAGACTTGCCTTTATATACTCATTTCGTATTTTATCCAATCTTATCAAACCACATATAAAAGTATTTCATTTTATTATAAAAATCTTTTATTTAAGTGATAATTATCAATTAACTTCGACAAATTATTATGAATTTAATATAACGCGCCATATGAGTTATGTACTTGAGCAATAATCTGTTTTCTTGGAAATATATAATATGAACAGAAAAAAAAAACTCTCCCAAATATAGCCGCAGCATCGAAATCTCATTTAACGTGTACTTTAAAAAACCCAATTATTCGTACTTTTTTAATTTTATGTCTTTGAGAATAAGGTTGAATTTTGATAGTGAATCAATATAATTTTCTCAACACACCTTTTCGGCAAATTAATTTCATTAATTGATTCAGTAACAAGCTTAATTACTACAAGTAAATGACTTATGACTGCAATGATTTCTGCTATGGTCTCGTGAACGTAAAAGTTGGTTAAATTATTTCTTGTAATCTTTTATAAAATAAAATCTCAAGAAGCTGTCTGTGTGTGTGGTTGATTTTCTCAAAATCTACTTACTGAATGGATTTTTGTACGGTTTTTACTAAAAGATAGCGCAATTATTTCAGAAGCTTTAGGTTATGTAAATTGCGTTAAAGAGGTGGCACTGTTGTAAAAAAACTCACATGCTGAGAGCTTTACTCGCGTGCGTAACTAAAACTAACAGAGGTACACAATAGTAATTATCATCCCCCTGCCCTTATCCCACTCTAAGTGGGGTCAGTACAACATGTTATAAACAAGTTGTCACATGATTTGGCTACATATTTTACGACCGCTCGCCTGCCTGACGTCAACTTACCTTAGTCGTATTTAACGACACCCCGGTAAGAAAGAGGGTGGTCTATTCTACTCAAGCGGATACCAATTTAAAAGGCACCTAAGGTAAGTAAACCTGTCGTGTGGTATCCGGTTCAGTAGAATAGATCATTCTCTTTCTTACCGAAGTGTCGTAAAATCCTGTGTCAACATTTATAACATGCTGTCCTAACCCCACTTAGAGTGGGATAAGGGCAGGAGGATGTTGACATCTGTAATATTTCAATAAAGCTTATGAAACAAGAATTGTGGTTTGACATATGATACTTTTGAAAAAATAGCCGCCACCATCACTTTGGATGAGAAATTCGACTCTGGCTAAGATCACCGCACGAAAATAAAGCTTTTGATTTAGAGCGATATAAAAGAGCAGACGAACGACTAAAGTTTAATAATTTATAGTATTAGGCGTTATTTTGCGGAGATCCATAATACAAAACAATGAAATTGTTTGCTATAATCCACGATAAGGTAAATAGAAAATATATATAATGCTAAATGTAGAGTGGACTATCCGTTTTTATACCTGATACATGCAGGATTTGTAACAAACACATGCACAATGCTACGTATTTTACGACCGGACGCCTGCCTGACTCCAACTTACCTTAGTCGTATTTTACGACACCTCGGTAACAAAGAGTTGTGGTCTATTCTATTCAAACGGATACCACACAGTGACTCAACTTACCTTAGTTGCCTTTACGACACTTTGGTAAGAAATGAGGATAGTCTATTCTACTCAGCCGGACGCCATACGGCGGGTCAACTTATCTTAGTCGCCTTTTTCGACACCTCGATAAGAAATGAGGGTGGTCTATTCTAATTAGCCGGATACACGGCGTTTCGGAATCGTCAGTTTTAAAAATATAATTTACAAAATCAATTTCGCTTTAAGTGGATAGTAAAAACGCATGTTTGCGCTTGTTCTAATCCGACTATAAATCCTGCTGTATTTTCCATTCAACGAAACATCATAATTAATACCACCATACGAATAAGGTTTACATTCGTATCCACTTTCCCTCAATCAAGTACCCTTGATTTCCGAACGCCATTGTCAATTGAAAATTTAAAAAAAAACTGTACGGTGACAATACCCGCCTATTGAGTGACAGCAGATGTCGATGTTCGAAATTTGAAAGTCATTGTTGCTAGTGAAAAAAGTGGTTTTAAGAGGGAATCGATACCACTGGTTTGTTTTGTAGCCACTGTTATGTAGTTTTCGGCTTATTGAAGCTACTGTAATGAAATCTTAGATGAGGCTAAAAATAGATAATCAATTTAATTTTCTCCACAATTTAATAATTCAAACAATTTATACTCGTAGTTTTTTAAATTTAAAAAACGATATAATTAAATGAATGTCATTGGTAGGTACTAAATCGTTCATCATCACTTTTTTTAACTATTTATTTTGTATAAATTTTTATTAGAATGTTTTTTTAATGACACAAGTTTTGCATTCTGTGGTAATTTTTTAATCAGAATATATTATTTTGCTCTATGGCCGAGTCAATCTTATAATAAGAGATCCAATCCAAATGTTTAACATAAAAATAGTTATTGTGAGTTAACCATAAGATAGAGACATGCTCGGACTTTTTTTATTTTTTTTTAGACCTAGAAAAGATTTACAAATCTATGGTATATTACTTTTGTGTATACCTGATGGTTTACGCGAGTAAAGCTCCCAGTTGGCGAGTTTTTTTTACAACCGCGCGATATTTTTAAACTTTTTATTTTTTAATGCCCAAAAACAGGGATAACACGATTTTTTTTAGTAAAACCTAACTAGATCCTTTTTTCTACCTCAAAACTCCCTACATGCTGAATTACAGGAACATCGTTGAAGCCGTTTCCGAGATTGCGAAAATATATACATACAAGATTAACTCATTTAAATATTAAAGAAAGATAATTCTAATCAAGCTACGATTATTTATTAAGTACCCTCATTTCTTATCGAGGTTTCGTAAAAGGCGACTAAGATAAGTTGGCCTACCGTGTGGTATCCGGTTAAATAGAATAGACCTCTTTTTTACCAAGGTGTCGTAAAATACGGCTAAATAAAGTTGATATCAGGCATGTGGCCGGTCGTAAAATACGTAGCCAAATCATGTGACAAAATGTTTATAACATGTTGTGCCGACCCCGCTTAGAGTGGGTAAGGACAGAAAGATGATGTCCGTAGAGAAATCCGTTCGGTAGATTTTGAGAAAATCGTACACACACAGACAGAGAGCTTTTGGGGACTTTGTTTTATAATATGTATAGACAATTCGGATCAAGCTACGATTATTGCGTCCAATAATCCATATGACAGGCCCCCGCGGCAACCACTCGTCCAATATAAAGTTTCAGACAATCAATGAGAGGAAGTGCCCTCGACATGCGGGCCGCTATCGAGTGCCATTCAACACAGGTAATGACGCGCACGGAATGAATTTTAGCTACTTGTGTAATAATAGTGATGTACCTGCTGTAATTGCTATTACTATATTCAAATTCTTTAATATGTAAATGAGTTAATCTTGTATATATGTTGTCTAATTTTAGAAAGCGCTCCAACGAATCTAATAAAATTCAGCATGTAGTTTTTGGGAAGGAAAATCGATCAAGCTAGGTTTTATTTAAAAAAATGTCGTTTTATCCCTGTTTTCGGGCTCTAAAATTTTTTTGAAATTTTCGTTGAATACAATCACAATTTTTTGCTGTCAAACGTAAAGTCATGGTAGTTCATTTGGGGAACGGGCGGTCTAGAGAGGTGAAAATACCTAGGCTCGAGCCCCACCTGCCCTTTTTTTTTATTTCAATTTTTTTAATTTCTTTTTTACATCATTTTAAAGTTACCGAGCAAGGCTCGGTCACCCCGGTACTTAATGTTGTGTATATATCTGTTGTGTGATGCTAAATAAGTAAATAAAGCTAGGTTTTATTAAAAAAAAGTTGTTTTATTCTTGTTTTCGGGCACTGAAAACAACTGCTATAATTTAACGAGAAAGGGAAGTATGAATACGCTGTCAATTGTAAAGTAATGACAGCTCATTTGGGTAACAGGCGGTCTCAAATTTTCTACACCAGCATTGAATTCAGATAAAACTATTTTTTTTATTGCTTCTTTATATATTAAAAAAATTACCGTCCATCCTCGGTTCTCGGTCACCCAGGTTCTATCCTTAATTCAAGTAACGTGTAAACAAGTGCTTTTGAATCGTCAACTCTACTGCTGGTTCGGAAAGCTGTTCCTACCGAGAAGAGCCACCAGCAATAAACTCGGCGGTTGCTTTTTTCAAAATATAATTCTTGTACCTTGTTACATTTTACGCCATTTTACTTATCGAGGTTTCGTAAAAGGCGACTAAGGTAAGGTTGACCCCCGTGTGGTATCCGACTGAGTAGAATGTATCACCCTCAATTCTTACTGAGGTGTCGTAAAAGGTGACTAAGGTAAGGTAAGGTGACTCACCGTGTGGTATCCGGTTAAGTATAATAGACCGCCCTCATTTTTACCGAGGTGTATTAAAATACGACCAAATAAAGTTGATGTCAGGCAGGCGGCCGGTCGTAAAATACGTAACCAAATCATGTGACAACATGTTTATAACATGGGATAAGAGCAGGAGTACTAGCACGGTTACTTGCGATTTGGGTTAGAAATTAATAGTAAATTTGTAAACCCCTCCAGCTAAGCTAAATGCTTGTGATAGGAGTGGTCCACGACGGTAGTATAATGGCCGGGATTCGAACTCACGACCACTCAATCGCAAGTCCGTTACCCTAACCATTTCGCTACCGCTGTTTTTTGTTTTAGAAAATATTCAAAAATGTAATTTTTTTTGTCCAATACACATTCTTAGAAATATAATTAACACAAACACACCTTTCGAAAACCACGCAGGGTTTATATGAAGGTGTGGAATTCGCACTATTTCTGGAAATCTATGTCTAATAAATATTCCATCCATCCATCCATCCATCAGCCTTTTGCAGTCCACTGCTGGACATAGGCCTCCCCATGTCTGCGCCAGACATCCCGGTTCTCCGCAATGCGCATCCACCTGGCCCCAACAACCTTTCGGATATCGTCGGTCCAGCGAGACAGTGGGCGCCCTACACTGCGTTTGCCAAGACGCGGTCTCCACTCCAGGACTCTTTTGCTCCAACGGCCATCAGTCCTGCGTCAGACGTGACCGGCCCACTGCCACTTCAGCTTGCATATTCTGCTAGCTATGTCGGTTACTCTGGTTCTCTCGCGAATAATCTCATTCCTGATTTTATCCTTGACAGACACTCCGAGAATAGCTCGCTCCATGGCACGCAGAGCGACTTTAAACTTGTGGACTAGTTCCGCCGTCAGTGTCCACGTCTCGGCGCCATACGTTAACACAGGTAGGACGCATTGGTCGAAGACTTTGGTCTTCAGGCATTGCGGAATCTCGGACGTAAAGACTAATAAATATTCGTTTCTGACTAATTCTGTCTAATAAATAGTATGAATCGCGATAGTATTAATCTACTATAACGAAAGCTTATACAGAATTTTACATCACTACATAGGTAACGTTGATTACGTCGTGTAGAAATGAAATTAAATGCAATCTTGATTATACACTTAAATTATTTCTGACTTTCGTGCTAATGGCGTTTAGATTTTGTTATTTTTTACTAAGGAAACGTTTTTCCTTTGAAGTCGCCCTCTTATCGTATTTACACGAATTCGTCATGAGCAATTGTGCCAACTTACAAAAATTATAGGTATCTATGCTTAAAATTTAAAAACACTGTTAAAAAGAGGCTGATACAGAAAGCCTACTATACTCTTGAGGATTATTTAGAAGATAAGAATGTGTGGATATAGCTCTCTTTGAGCCTGTACAAGACAGTAACGACATAATGTAAATAGTATTAAGAATTATATTTTTAAAAGAGCAACCGCCGATTTTCTTGCTGGCTCTTCTGGGTAGGAACAGCTTTCCGAACCAGCAGTAGAGTTTGACGATTCAAAAGCACTTGTTTACAAGTTTATTTGAATAAAGAATATTTTGAATTTGAAATTTGAATTTGAATATGTATTTTAGTATACATATATATCCTACTACCCTTATCCCACTCTAAGTGGGGTCGGCACACCATGTTATAAACATGCTGTCACGTGATTTGGCTGCGTATTTTACGACCGACCGCCTGCCTGACGTCAACTTACCTTAGTCATATTTTACGACACCTCGGTAAGAAGGAGGGTGGTCTATTCTACTAAACCGGATACCACGCGGCGGGTCGACTTACTGTTAGAGACTTAACACTTACCTTAGTCGCCTTTTACGACACCTCGGTAAGAAAGAGGGTGGTCTATTCTACTAAACCGGATACCACACGGCGGGTCAACTTACCTTAGTCGCCTTTTACGACACCTCGGTAAGAAATGAAGTTGGTCTATTCTATTCATCCGGATACCACACGGCTACCCTTTTATAACCTTATACATTAAAAATGTATTAAGGGCAATAAAATAATCCGCAGTATTAAAAGATAATACAGAATACGTACCTTGTGTCTGCGCAATGATCTATAGATCATTTCGCTCGATCGCTATTAGTTTGGGTCGAACACGCCCCACCCTACTTGGAAGCCCACTGAACATTAATTGGATGCAAAAATCGATCACGAAACGCCCACAAAACGGTTATCTCCTTCCCTCTTATACATTATCATGTATAGTTCTATCTCTGTCGCACAATGAAGCGTTGTAGTTTTTTTTTAATGCCCGCGCGCATCCAAGTCACAATGCTCGCGCGGTCTTCAGAGAAATATATTTTATTTTTACTTGTCCACAGACGTCGTGTGCAATATTTGTATCGGGAAGGTTTATTTTTTTTATTTTCAATGTTTTAGACGTCTAATTTGAAAGTAAGGCGGCAAACTTGAAACGAGACTAAACCCTTTTTAGCGGTAAACTTTTTTTTAGCTTTTTTATACTAGTGTCGTGCTGTTAGAGTCTGTTATACATTTTTTGTTACACCTTAGTTTAGAATTATTGTTATATTTTTTAAATTCAATAATAAAAAATACTATTATGTTATTTGTGTACAGATATCGTCAACATGTCACTTAAAATAATTCTTAATTCAATAAATATCATATTTTACATATACTTATTATTATAATTTGAATGAAGTTGAGAAATAGATTTCTTGATAATTAATATTCTATAGTTTATAAAAAAAACCTTACGTTTTCGTTTATTAATTTTAATATTATTTATTTTTCATTAATTTTTATTATTTTGGACTTTGTTATTTGTAAGAAATTGAAGATAAAAGATGTTTTCTTATTTAATTACTAAATGTTGTGATTACTGTTATCACATATATAATTGTTTTGACCCTTTTAATTTTATTTTAATTTTCAATATAGATAGTTATTTATCTGTAAGTTCTTATATCTCGGTATTTATAGTGTTATTATTTTTTATTCATGGACTTCGTAATTTCGTAATTAATAATAGTTTTTTTTTTTTATTCTGGCTTCAGGCAAATGAAAAATACCTTTAATATTGTTGGAAATAATTAATTATATAGACTTTTTAACCATTTTTACATACAATTTGTTTTATGTGAATATACCTTTTATATCACTTTCAGTAAGACGTGTGGTAGGTATCCGGCTAAGTAATGTCGACCACCGTCATTTCTTCCCGAAGTGTCGTAAATGTTGACTAAGGTAAATTGACCCGTCGTGTTGTATCCGGTTGCGTAAAATAGACCACCCTCTTTCTTACCGACTAAGGTAAGTTGACGTCAGGCAGGCGGCCGGTCGTAAAATACGAAGCCAAATTACGTGGCAACATGTTTATAACATGTTGGCCGACCTCAGAGTGAGATAAGGGTAGGAGGATGCTAAAACTAATTGCAGTGATTTTGTAGATCTAATAGGAATTAAATGCCCCTTTTGGGGGTGTAAATATGACCCCCTCATAAAAGTCTCATCAAATCATAGTGTTGTTTCTATAGTAGAAATAAAAAAAAATAATATGAAAATTAATGAATAATATGTAATTTTTTATCAAACTCCTATCAAACTCTATTTCCCTGGTACCCGTTGTATGATAAAGCAGGATTTATATTAGGAAATTTCAAAAAATACTTTAAATTTTGTTGTATTGATTTTCAAAATGGACAAGCACTATGGATTAGCAACTTGTAAGATCTCTGATCTAAATCGTAAATTTTCGACGTCATTCTATATAGGAGTAAGCTGGGAATAAAAAAAAATTACGCACAATACATATTATAAACTTTCAATAATAGTACCTACTTAATATTTATTGAGGGGTAATGTTTTTTTATGTTTTAATGATTGACTTCTGTGTTTATTTGTATTTTTATTATTGCAATTTCTTATAATTGTAACACTTTAACTAAGAATGATGTTTATTTGTAATCTATATCTATACTTATTATAAAAAAACGTTCTCAAAAGCTGTCTGTCTATATATGATCGATTTTCTTAAAATCTACTAAACGGATTTATGGACGGTTTTTAATAAAAGGTAGTGCAATTTTTCCGAAACGTTTAGGCTAATTATGGTCTTATGTTACTTATGTTGAAAAGGTAACGCATTTGTAAAAAATTTGTCTGCTGGGAGCTTAAGTCACGTGCGCCGCGAAAACCAACAGAGATATACTAAAGTAATATATTAAAAAATTGTAGATCTATCAAAATACTACAAAAAAGTCCACGATAGCATATCTCTATCTCTTATGGTTCACTTACAATATACTTTTATGTACAAAATTTCAATTCAGGAAAAAAAAATTGTCTTACTGATTTCCACGCAGGCGAAGCAGCTTGCATAGCTAATTGCTAATAAATGGTGTGATATTCTATAATTGGTACTACATAATTAATTAAAAAATATATAAGATTTTGGTTTGATTGTTATATGTAATGTTGTTGGAGATCCGAATAAATATCGACTTTTCATTTTGAACCGCTAACTCCTTGCCACTCTCCAATAGATGGCGTTAGTTTCACAGATTATTTTCGAATACTATAATCATAGAGCTATTATAATATATTATGGGATCCAGCTTAAAATGTGTCCATGGACAATAAAGAGAAAGCAAATGAGGCTCATTATTTGTCCCTCTTCTTTATGTGTGATCAGACAAAGATAACTATATGAGTTTCACTCATTATTTATTGTAACATTCTCACTTACAGGCCAACCTAAGACTCTACCTACTCTAGTATAATAACTCTATCATTATAAAAACATGATGTGTGACTCCCTAGAGATTTTTATAGGTCAAACTGGCATCAATGAGTTTCTATTAAAACCTAATTGTCTTCAAAAGTAATAATAAAATTATTTTGCTATAATAATAGCAAAATAATTTCATTATTAATTTTGTATTATTGATCTCCGCAAAGTAACGCCTAAGAGTCTAAGAGTTTAATAAATAATTGCAATTTATCACACGCTTTTCGGTGAAGGAAAACATCATGAGGAAAACTGCATATCTCTAGAGAATTCTAGGGATATGTGTAACTTACCAATCCGCATTGGAGCAGCGTGGTAGGTCTTAACTCCAATGCTTTATCCAAAAACGGAGAACTTTATTATTATTTTGCACTTAAATTCAAACTTAGAATGTGCTTTTTAGACTTGATGTCAAGTCATCAAGTAAGCACCCATGTGGGTATATGGGTGTTTCCATCATCATATGATGATTTATTAATGTTCTTTAAAATGTAGTATTAAATAAGCCAGTCATAAAATACAATAATAAATAGGTAGAGGTCTACTTTTCTTGTGTCTAACTCTTTTTGAGCCATGAATAAAGGATGTAAAGAAAACAGCATTTCACATGCTTAGTATTAAAGTGACGTAATTCAAAATTAGGCTTAATTGAGTTTGATACATTGTAATCCTTATTTCATCACCATCACGTTACGAACTTAAAAAAAACTAGTGTTTTCCCACTCTTCCAAATTAGGGGTCTCTTTAATACTCACGAGTTTTGTAGGCGTAACCACTAGACGATCTTGGCCATCCGCTACAGCTGGGCTATCCAGAGCTGTGAAAGCCCGTGCAACTCTTTCGATTGGGTCACGGATTCAAACCCCGGGAGGGCACCAATAAGTTTTTCTGTCTAATTAACAAATGAAATTTATCGTTTTTCTGTGAAGGAAATTATTTTGCTATCAATATAACAAAATAATTAATTATAGATCTCCGCAAAGTTAAGCCTAAGTGTCTAATTGATAATTGCAATTTATCACAAACTTTTCGGTGAAGGAAAAGATCGTGAGGAAGCCTGTATATCTCTAGAGAATTCTAGGGATATATGTAACCTACAAATCCGCTTTGAAGAAGCGTGTTAGGTCTTAGCTCCAATCCATCTCTCCAAAAACGGAGAGAGGAGGCCTATGGCCAGCATTGAGATAGTAACAGGCCGTTACATTACTTTTTTACATTCTTCCATCAATCCATCATATAAATACTTCATAGCAAATCTATCACAAAAGGTACACAAAGAAAACTAAAATTACAACAATTTAACCAGACATTACCACTGTTGCTTGCATATCAATTTTCTGCTTTAAATAAACAGATTTCCCACATTTTCCTTAACTCTAAAGTGTTTGTTGGATACGAAACATTCACGTAAATATGAAATTAAAAAGAACATTTAGATCTATTCAATTTGCAAACTAAATTTCATGGTTTTAAGATATTAGTTGTTTTTTTCGTGACAGAAAGGGCTGGGGCACTGCGTAACTACTTTAGGACTTATATAAGAACGTAAGGTAGTGTAGGTATATTTTCACTTTAAAGTTGGGCCCCTTTTAGGTCCCCTAGGTCTCGAGAGGTCTTCAGATGGGTAGCGATGCGTGTAGAGCGCATTTATACATACCTATGTGTGAGTTGTAGCATAGATTAAGAAAATTTGAACAGATATAACATTTCAATATAAGGTATGATGCACAGATTAAGAAAATATCAGAGGTGTTATTTATAGAATAGATGCTTTCTAGCAATGCGCAAACAAAATTAGTCAACAAACTGTTAACGTATTGCTTTCTAGTCTAATTAAGAAGGTGATTTTATAATCATAAAGGTGATATTTATAGAATAGATGTTCTCTAGCAACGGGCTAACAAAATAATGCAACAAACTGTTAACGTATTGCTTTCTAGTCTAATTAAAGAGAAGGTGATTTTATAATCATTAAGACCGTATTGACGGTTTCATTATATTTTAGAAATTTTAATTTTAAAATCATATCATCTGACGATGAATGCCGTGTGGTATCAGCCTGAGTAGAATAGACCAGCCTCATTTCTTGCCGAGGTATTGTAAAAGGCGACAAACGTAAGTCGAATAGACCAACCTCATTTCTTACCGAGGTGTCGTAAAAGGTGACTAAGGTAAGTTGACCCACCGTGTGGTATCCGGTTTAGTAGAATAGACCACCCTCTTTCTTACCGAGGTGTCGTAAAATACGACTGAGGTAAGTTGACGTCAGGCAGGCGGGCAGTCGTAAAAACGCAGCCAAATCATGTGACAGCATGTTTTTATCATGTTGTGCCGATCCCACTTGGGGTGGGATAAGGGTAGAAAGATGATGAACATCTGACGATAAATCCAAAGATAAAAATATTTTTGAATATATTCTAGAAATTTTCCTTTAGCATAAGGATTTAAATATACAAAACATAACCTAATTTATAAAATGCAATGTTTGTCTGTATGCCCTTTATAGACTCTGAAAGTGGACCAATTTTAATGAAATTTTCAGAAAATCTTTAGAATGACCCATGATGATCATCATCATTGTCTAATCATACATAAAAAGAGACAGATGTATCACGCTCATTTACTTTCTCTTTATTGTAAGACACATTTTAGGCTGACCCGACTCTAGTATAATAACTCTATGGATATAAAACTGTATATAGTAAATCTCCGTCATGACAGAGTCTATAAAATTTCAAAATCCGACTGCTCACTTAGGCGAACATATTTAATGAAACAATTAAAACCACTTTGAATTAACAAAACACGATTTAGGGTTACGTTAAAAAAAAGATCTAATATATAAAAAAAGATGCCATATATTTTTAATTGCGTACACGGCTTTTATTTTATACTCGCTGCCGCTTATAAAATGTCACCATAGATTTGATTGATCTCCGCCGTCGAATTAACTTTATCTCTTATCTCTGGCTGTTCCCAAGAGATCAACGCACCGACAAACATATTAGCCAATAAAATCTCTTCACGAACTACTGTTAAAAAACTTTATTCCATCAATAAAACGCTAACAATTCTAAACTAACTACTTAGTGATGACAATTTTATGTGTAACAATGTTAGACGAATATATACCTTATTGCTTTAAGTATAAGGTAGAGGTGTAGGTCTATTATATTTGGTTTATTAAGCCCACCCACAGTCAGTTTCTCGAAGTTACGTTATAAAAATGAGTCGTCGAAAAGTCTTAGAGATGTCATAGAACTAACCTAATTAGTAAAAGGGTATGATAGTGATAAAGATGATCAAGAATTCGTGATAGAATATGATAGCTATGATAAATAAGCACGGATTTGAGCAATTCGTTCTAAAATCCAATATAATTTCTTTGTATCAATATATATTTTTTTATTTACAGCAAAAATGTACAAGTTATACGATGAATGAATGCCCATGATCAATATTGTAATCTAATTTATATTATTATATATTTTTCAATTATTACTCATATTTTTTAATTTAAACTATCGTGAGTGGAATTCATAATTAATGTATAGAAACCGGCTATACCCACGTGTTATTTTATCGGATGAGCCCGACTAGTTTCAAGCCCATACGGGGCTCTTATTCATGAGCTCTTTACGCGGCGTTATCGTTATCGTTAACTAGTCGGGCTCATCCGATAAAATAACACGTGAGTATAGCCGGTTTCTATACATTAATTATTACTCATATTTTAATTATTCCGTGTGCTATCCGGCTTAGTAAAATATACCACCCTCATTTCTTACCGAGGTGTAAAAGGCGACTAAAATAAGTTAACCCGCCTTGTGGTATCCGGTTGAGTAGAATAGACCACCCTCATTTCTTACCGAGGTGTCGTAAAAGGCGACTAAGGTAAGTTAACCCGCCTTGTGGTATCCGGTTGAGTAGAATAGACCACCCTCATTTCTTACCGAGCTGTCGTAAAAGGCGAATAAGGTAAGTCGACCCGTTGTACGGTATCCGGTTGAGTAGAATAGACCACACTCTTTCTTACCGAAGTGTCGTAAAAGGGGACTAAGGTAAGTTAACCCGCCTTGTGGTATCCGGTTGAGTAGAATAGATCACCCTCTTTCTTACCGAGATGTCATAAAATACGACTAAGGTAAGAAGACGTCAGGTAGCGGCTAGTAATAAAATACGTAACCAAATCATGTGACAACATTTTTATAACATGTTGTGCCGACCCCACTTGGATTGAGATAAGGGTAAGAGAAACCAAGTTTTTATAGAAAACTCGGGGTTCGAACTAACCCCACAACAAGAGTCACAGGGTATTGTACGGCTATCACATCTTTTAGCAAGACCAGATATAATTTATAGAATAATTTATGGGTATTGCTTCGCTTTGCGATTTTGGTCGTGGAGTCTATCTCCTGATGATGCTTCGGTTGCGGGGCGAAACGATTGTTGAGTTTGTGATAGTGAACGTATATAGTGCTTGTGTATTGTGGTGGCGGTGGTGGAGGTTTGTGCATGTGTTTTTACGAATCCTGCATTTATCAGGTATGATAACCGATTGTCCACTTACATTAAGCATTATATATATTTTCTATTTTACTTCTTCGCGGATTATAGCAAAATAATTTTATTATTACTTTTGTAAGACCAGATATAATTAATGCTGAATCCTTGGTCATAACGCGTTAAGGATTTTTAGGTTACTTATACGGCGTCGATTGTCCTAGAATGTCTTGAGTAGCTGGAATGCAATTAGCCTGAATATGTATTGAAATAAAAGTAAACCAATTAAACGTCAAGTAGCTATAATTAAGGTTAAACGCAATTAAACAAATCAACATTATTTAAGAACATAGTTATCATATTTATTCAGATGTAAATACAGTGTCAGTACGTTAACTCAATACTTCTCTTAACCTGGATGGGTGACTTTAGATTAGCTCGTTTTAGCTACAACAAATGAGCGTTTGACCTTTGCGATTAATATTTATTTATTTATAGGTACCTCTATATTACCACGAAGCTGTGATAGCCCAGCGGTAGCACCGTGTGACTTATTCGAGGATGTCACGGGTTCAAATCCGACCAGACACCAATGAGTTCTTCTGTTAAAACTTATGTGTCTAATAGATAATTGCAATTTATCACACGCTTTTCAGTGAAGGAAAACGTCGTGAGGAAACATATGCATATCTCTAGAGAGTTCTGGAGATATGTGTAACCTACCAATCCGCATTGGAGCAGCGTGGTAGGTCTTAGCTCCAATCCAAAAACGGATAGAAGAAGCCTATTCGCAGCAGTGGGAGAGTAACAGACTACTTTTTCACTTTATATATTACCTCTGAGTACACGTAAGAATATCTAGATTTTTTTTTTTTTTAATCTAGTTTGGCCACACTGTATCCGATTTATTAATATTAAACATTGTATCACAATTTTCTTGGGAGTGCTTTATTGGAAGAGCGCGATTTGATACGATATCTAGATTTGAAATAATTTAGAATTAGGTAAATAGAATTAGGCTTTACTTTGCGGAGATCCTCCCGCCTTTATCGCACTCTAAGTGGGGTCGACACAACATTATATAAACATATTGTCACTTAATTTGGCTATGTATTTTACGACCGGCGTCCTAACTGACGTTAACTTAGTCATATTTTACGACACCACCAACAAAGGAAGGTGGTCTTCTACTCAGCCGGGTATCACACGGCGGGTCGACTAACTTTAGTCGTCTTTACGACACATCGGTAATGCGTAATGTAGATGCGTGTGATCTTGTGGTATATATATATATTCTTCTCAGCCGAATACCACACGGCTTTTAGTTAATTAGTCTTTTCTATCGCCTGTAAACTTGTGAATATATAAATAACTCTTTTAAAAGTTAACTAAACATACACCTATGTATGGCTGCTCTGAATAATGTGCGTTTTAGACTTGTCAAGTTATTCACGCCAAAAATATTATATATTACTGTCTACACGAAAATTCTTCTAAATTTACCATTGTTTGATATCTCATTCATGGCCTGTTTCACAAGTTACTGATAAAGTTTCGGATAGTTAACCGACAAATAAACTAAGTAGCAGATAAATGTCTCCAAAAAGAGACTCTAAAAAGTGAAAAAATCGCGGCCATTTTGAAATAGGTATTTGTTATCCAGCAGATAAACAAAATAAAAGTCACGTGATCTACCTGTTAACTTATTAGGGACTTTAAGCGCTGAATAAGCCTATCAGAAACCTTAGAAACGCAAAATTCTGTGTCAGATACGTTCCGAATAGGCTAACTGACAGTTTATTGGTAACATGTGACACAGTCCCTCAGTTCACTAAGATTCAAAAGTTTTAGCTTAACCTTGCAAACACTTTCTAGCTCGGCTGTCTCGTAAAATCAATAACAACGACAATTATCAACCAAAAGAAAGTGGACGATAAAAAGAAACATATTTTCCCTCAATACCGGCACTCGAGTGCAATAAAAAAGCCCACAATTTAAATTGGAAACACTCCGGGACACCTCTCCCCCATTCTCATAACCGAATTTTCCTGATCATACTCCTTTGAGCAGTTATTATCCCATCTTGTCCCTTATCGCGCTTTTGGAACTCTGTCACATTCATTTCACCTTGAGAATTACCTTAAAATACGAACCCACGTTTGCTTCGGCAAGGTTGTTAGTGATCTGTGTTTAAGAGATTTGTTGCTTATCGAACGATACTTCACAGCTTTTGAGACGCGATCGTCGAAGGTTTCTTTTTGGTGAATATTTATTAAGATTTCATTGCGAATACGAAATGAATGTATTTTAATTTTAATTTCAATTTGAATTTTTTTAACTGAATTACGCACACTGAACTGAGACTTATCATCATCCTCCTGCCCTTATCCCACTCTAAGTTATCGGCACAACATGTTATAAACATGTTAAATTATTTGACTACGTATTTCAGGACCTGCCGCCTGCCTGACGTCATCTTAGTCGTATTTTGCGACACCTCGATAAAAAAAGAGGGTGGTCTATTTACTCAGCCGGATACCACACGACTTTGAACTCCGGACTTAAAGAAGTAAAAATTTAATTAAGTTGAGGAAGTGACGAAAAGGTTTTTTATTTTGGTTGGTAGGACAGTTAGGCAGTAAAATGCCAAAAAAGGTATCCCGGTCAGTATAACATTGATTTAATTACTTCATTTTAGTAGATAATTTATAGAATTAAGCGATTTTAGGGAGACACATGAACCCTAAATAGCACTTAGTACGTAGAACCGATGGGCGTTGGGGTCCTAAGGTGCTGGAATGGCGACCTCGCACTGAAAAGCGCAGCGTTGGTAGGCCCCCAACGAGGTGGACTGACGACCTCAAAAAGGTCGCGGGGAGCCGCTGGATCCAAGCGGCACAAAATCGTGGATTGTGGCGATCCCTTAAGGAGACCTATGTTCAGCAGTGGACGTCCACCGGTTGAGAAAGAAGAAGAAGAAGATGAACCCTAAATAAATCTTATTTAAAGAGATTATAGTGTTTAATTTGTTATAGCGATGTCTGCCTCTAAAGATGAAGCTTAGGAGGATAGCAGTAGCTCAAAATTGATATATCACACTAGTATTGTAGAGTATTGTATTACACTGCCTACTCTCCAAGAGATGGCGCTTGTATCGCTTTGTTTAATTTTATGTTACAAAAAGAGGTACCCATAAAAAATGAAAACAAAAACATGTGTTCAAATTTGTGTATAATTGTAAATAATACAATAAAAGCTAAGCTATATCTAATGTTATATTAAATATAGCATATAAATATAGCATTCCGCATATATAGAATTTTGACATTGACTAATGAATATGTGACATTTTCAATTATTATTACTATACTTTTTAGTAAGCTGTGATGGCCTAGCGGTGCGACCGTGTGAATCTCTAGAGACGATCATGGGTTCAAACCCGGACAGACACCAATGAGTTTTTCTATTTAAAAACTTATGTGTCTAATTGATAATTGCAATTTATCACACGCTTTTCGGTGAAGGAAAACATCGTGAGGAAACCTGCATATCTCTAGAGAATTCTGGAGATATGTGTAACCTACCAATCCGCATTGGAGCAGCGTGGTAGGTCTTAGCTCCAATCCTTCTCGCCAATAACGGAGAGAAGAGGCCTATGCCCAGCAGTGGGATAGTAACAGGCCGCTACTTACTTACTTTTTTACTTACTTATACTTTTTAATGGATTTTTTACATTATTGTATTATAAAGTTAATTTAAGTCGGACATTTATTTTATTATTTTGCATACTATTTGTAGTTGAATGTTACGGCTGCCATTAATCATGTTTGTGACCAACAAAATTATATACCAACATTCTAGCAAATAAAATTATTATTATAAAGTTACCTGTAAAAAATTGCCTGTCCTGCTACGCCTGCCTAGAAATCAATATAGTTAGTTAAAATTTTGAACATAGTAGTTATTGTGAGTTAACCATAAGAGATAGAGACATGGCGTTGCGAACTTTTTGTAGTATTTTTGTAGATCTACATTTCTTTACTATATTACTGTTATGCACCTCTGCTGGCTTAAGCAAAGCACGCGACTAAAGCTACCAGCTGGTGAGTTTTTTTTACAACCACGTGACCTCTTGAACACAATTTACATGAAACCTTAATATAATATTAACTTAAGACTTTTGGAAGAATAATTTATAGATTTAGGCTTTACTTTGCGGAGGTCCATAATACAAAAGTAATGAGATTATTATTTTGCTATAATACGCGATAAAAGGAAATATATGTAATGCTAAATGTAGAGTGTACTATTCGTTTGTAAGAACTCATGCACTACCCGACACCGATGGCACAACAATACACAAGCACTGCACACATTCACCACCACAGTCTCAACAATTGTTTCGCCCCGTAACCGAAGCATCGTCAGGAGATAGACTCCACGACAAAATCGCAAAGCTTGCGATGTGCTTGCTTGCGAAGAATGTGTGCAGTGCTTGTGTATTGTTGTGCCATCGGTGTCGGGTAGTGCATGAGTTCTTACAAATTCTGCATGTATCAGGTATGAGAACGAATAGTACACTCTACATTTAGCATTACATATATTTCCTTTTATCGCGGATTATAGCAAAGTAATATTCTCATAACTTTTGTACTTATGGAAGAATTACAATATCTTTTAGAAAAAACCGTACAAAAATCTGTTCAGTAGATTTTCAATTTCAATTCAATTTGGCAAATTAATGGTTTTTAGTAGTGGCATGTTGGCACAAATTACTTTGCCAATGTCACGTAAGATGGACTACACAGATTTTGAAAAAAAAATCAATGACATACTAACAAACATCTTTTAGAGACTCATAATTTCAGTGAGTTTTATAATAAGTATAAGTAGATAGAGCTGATTTTTGATTGGGGATTTATTCAAGATTTAAAAACCATTCTTACGTTTCTTGTGCGATCAGTGGTTACTGAGATATTGTTGGTTATAAAGAAAGAAAGATAAAGACAAAAAGATCCTTTTCTATTCTAAGTTCAATACCTCAGCCGGAAAAGGTCGTATCGAACTTTAAAAAAACAATTAAAGCTCGATGAACAAGTTATATTGCTCAATATAAGTGATTAAGTTGGTAAGTGCAAAAAAAAGTGAAGTTGGAAAAAAATCCAAGTTCGTAGACCAAAAAAAAACAAAAAAAAATAGTTTTTTTTAACGTATTCATTAATTAGGATTAAGCGGTACATGATGCTTGAAAAAAAATTTCATCTTAATTTTTGAGGCAAATACAGCCTTTTGAAAAATTAGCCGTGTGGTATCCGGCTGAATAGAATAGTGCCACCCTCTTTTCTTGCCGAGGTGTCGTAAAAGGCGACTAAGGTAAGTCGACCCGCCGTGTGGTATCCGGCTGAGTAGAATAGACCACCCTCATGTCTTACCGAGGTGTCGTAAAAGGCGACTAAGGTAAGTTGACTCACCATGTGGTATCCGGTTAAGTAGAATAGACCACCCTCTTTCTTACCGAGGTGTCGTAAAATACGACAGAGGTAAGTTGACGTCAGGCAGGCGGCCGGTCGTAAAAGACGTAGCCGAATCATGTGACAACATGTTTATAGCATGTTGTGCCGACCCCACTTAGAGTGAGATAAGGGCAGGAAGATGATGATTCTAAAACTAATTATTCTAAAACAGATGTACAGTCCTTTTTTTAAAAAAAATATTGATAAAATAAACTTTCATTTTGGACTTATATCGTGTTTATATCGTGACCTATTTCAGTTGTTGTTATAAATAGACCACGCGTATTACATGTAATCATTTATATGATTACATGTAATACGCGTGGTCTATTTGTTGCTTTTATAAGCAACTTCTATAAATGTAAGTTGTCAAAAGCCACATTATCCATTAGACAACCTATTGACAAGAAAATGGCACGGTTTGCATAATTCCCCGTAATTCTTGACTACCCGCTAAAAATATCGCGAAACCAATTTAAAAACGATCAGTAATATTGCCAATTACATAACAAAGATTTTATTTATCATAACGCCAAAAACAACGGTCTATCCCACTTCTGAAAAATAGACTTCAAATACATATAAAACATAATAATATATGCAATTATGCGTTTATTTGCGGAGGTCCATAACACAAAAGTACTGATAAATATTATTTTCCTATAATCAGCAATAAAAGAAAGTATATATTATGCTATATGTAGAGTGTACTATCCGTTCTCATACCTGATGCATGCAGAATTTGTAACTCATGAACTACCCGCCACCAATAGCACAACAATAGACAAGCACTGCACACATTCACTACCACAAGCTTGAAAAACAATCTTTCTAGTTGGAGAGAACAAGAAGCTAGAAGATTAAACCCAACATGCTTGTCACATCTACTCAGCGTTTGCCGCTTTCCCAGACTCCGTACGACGCCTGAGGTGTAGTGTTCCATATATTTTAATACATTAGTATAGTATATATTATAAGAGAAATTATCTATACTAATATATAAAGCTGAAGCGTTTGTTGGTTAGTTTGATTGTTAAACCGGATAGCACATAGTGGGTCATCTTACCTTAGTCGCCTTTTACGACACCTCAGTAAGAAAGAGGGTAGTCTATTCTATTCAGCTGGATACCACACGGCCGGTTGACTTACATTAATAGCCTTATACGACATCTCGGTTAGAAATGGGGGTGATCTATTCTTCTCCGCCGGATACCACACGGATTATAAAAAAAATTATAATAACTATGTAATAGTAAAAAGTTATCATAATTATATAACATATTAAATTTCATAAAAATCGGTAAAGCCGTTTCGGAGGAGTTTAGCAACTAACGCTGTGACTCGAGAATTATATATATGATTGTTTTTAACTGATTGTAAGAGCATTTTTGTATTTTTTAATTGCCAAATATTTTAGTACATAATTTTAATTAATTTTAAAAGAAACGACAATGAAATTATATTTTATATTTTACATGCCGTTTCCCTTCAATACATTATTTATATCAATCTTGTTAATATATTATAGAATGTAAAATTGTTTTTGCTTTTCAAACCATTTTTCTGTCAAACTGTGATCTGTTCTTAATTTAAAATTTTGAATAAAGAAAAAGTATTTATGTACATTCTTTACGTACACATTTAATAATATGCTATTTAAATTGCACAGCTAAAAAATAAATCTTTACTATAGTGGCCCGCCAAAGATTTTTATATTATCCGTTTGGCCCGACCATTTAAAAGGTCAGATACAGTATTCCAAAACGCGCCGCTTTAATCCGAGATTCGGTCTCGTAGGAGACACCCTTAAGGCGAAGCTCCCAGGGAGTTTCGTTTGCATCAATGCCGAGTAACCAAATTTATCCGGAACCTTCTGCGCTCGCCCGTCCTTCCGGTGACGCTGTCAAAGCCATTAAAGCTAACAATTAATAATAATTCGAAAACAAAAGTAAGTAAGTAATGGCCTGTTACTATCCCACTGCTGGGAATAGGCCTCTTCTCTCCGTTTTTTTTTGAGAGAAGGATTGGAGCTAAGACCTGCCACGCTCCAATGCGGATTGGTAGGTTACACATATCTCCAGAATCTAGAGATATGCAGGTTTCCTCATGTTGTTTTCCTTCACCGAAAAGCGTGTGATAAATTGCAATTATCAATTAGACACAAGTTTTACTAGAAAACTCATTGGTGCCTGCCCGGTTTGAACCCTAGACCTCCTCGAAAGAGGCGCACGGTGTTACCGCTGGGCTACCACAGCTTATATTTTTATTCTACTTCCTTACTAGTAGACCTGGACATGCGATTTGATGTCTATTACAATTTTAGTCTACGTATTTAAATTAAATTATACGTGGCATTTACAATTTAAGTCCACGTGATTCCCTGCGAGTGAAGTTTAAAGAAATAGGTGTTGTTACATTTGCTTCACAGTATATTTTAAACAATTTAATTTATGTATATACAAATATAAAGAATTATAACACGATTGGTGGTGTTGTATATAATAGACAAAGTAGGAACCGACATAAGCTTGCGGCTCCTGCTTTGCGCCTTGCAAAAGTACGTAAGTCGTTTGTGGGTTTGGGTATAAGATTCTATAATAAAATTCCGCAATCAATTTCAGCTTTGCCATTACAGCAGTTTAGAAACACTGTTAAAAAGAGGCTGATACAAAAAGCCTACTATACTATTGAGGATTATTTAGAAGATAAGAATGTGTGGATATAGCTCTCTTCGAACCTGTACAAGACAGTAATAACTAATGTAACTAGTATTAAGAATTATATTTTTAAAAGAGCAACCGCCGAGTTTCTTGCTGGCTCTTCTCGGTAACAGCTTTCCGAACCAGCAGTAGAGTTGACGATTCAAAAGCACTTGTTTACAAGGTTTATGAATGAAAAATATTTTAAATTTGAATATTTTCGACCCTTTTCCTAATATTATTCTCGTGTTAGGTTAGGTTAGTTACATTGGAATTATTTTATTATAATACATGTTTTTAAGATACAAAACCGCAATTCTTATATTTAGGATTTCGTATAAAAATGATAATATAAATGATAAAATGATAATGTATCACATTTATCATGCTCTTTGACACGAGGTGAAGCGATAAAAAAGAAAAATGACGTAATTAAGTTTAACTCTGAATATAATCAAATATTGGTCGATAATCGAATAGCCATGTGGTACCGGCTGAATAGAATAGTACCACCCTCATTTCTTACCGAGGTGTCGTAAAAAGCGACGAAGGTAAGTTGACCCACCGTGTGGTATCCGGCTGAGTAGAATAGACCAACCTCATTTCTTACCGAGGTGTCGTAAAAGGCGACTAAGGTAAGTTGACCCACTGTGTGGTATCCGGTTTAGTAGAATAGACCACCCTCTTTCTTACCGAGGTGTCGTAAAATACGACTGAGGTGAGTTGACGTCAGGCAGGCGGCCGGTCGTAAAAACGCAGCCAAATCATGTGACAGCATGATTATAACATGTTGTGCCGACCCCACTTAGACTGGGATAAGGGCGAAACGATGATGAATTTTTTGTCAGTGTGTTCTAAAAATTCAAGGAAATTATTTTATTATTTAAACTCGACCCCACCAAGAGTGGGATATGGGCAGGAGGATGATAGGAGGAGTCCCCTTTTGGAGACTTTGTTTTATTTTAAGTAAGTAGCGGCCTGTTACTATCCCACTGCTGGGCATAGGCCTCTTCTCTCCGTTATTGGAGAGAAGGATTGGAGCTAAGACCTACCACGCTGCTCCAATGCGGATTGGTAGGTTACACATATCTCCAGAATTCTCTAGAGTATGCAGGTTTCCTCACGATGTTTTCCTTCACCGAAAAGCGTGTGATAAATTGCAATTATCAATTAGACACATAAGTTTTAATAGAAAAACTCATTGGTGTCTGCCCGGGTTTGAACCCATGATCGTCTCTAGAGATTCACACGGTCGTACCGCTAGGCCATCACAGCTCACTATTTTATGTATATATTAGGTAAATACCAGTTTGTATGTTTATAACATGTTGTGCCGACCCCACTTACAGTGGGATAAGGACAGGAAAATGATGATTGGTCGATAATCGAATCGATTTATTATACTAGAGTAAGGCCAGAGTAGAGTAGGCAATAGGCAGACTTGCCATAACACAAGTATTAAGTTTACTTACTTTGGGGACAGACGACCGTGTGTGTAAGTGTCCCATATATTTAATTATTATTTATTAGATTTAAAACTAGTTTACACTTTGTTTACTCCTTACATTTAAGTTCTTAACTAAATGCAAACATAAAAGTAATAATAAAATTATTTTGCTATAATCCGCGATGAAATAAAATAGAAAATATATATAACGCTTATAAAGTGGATAATCCGTTTTCATACCTGATACATGCAGGATTCGTAAAAATATGCACATACCTCCACCACCGCCACCACTACACACGTTCACTATTACAAACCCAATAATCGTTTCGCCCCGCAACCGAAGCATCATCAGGAGATATTCTCCACGACAAAATCGCAAAGCCTTGCATTATAAATATTTTCTATTTTACTTTATCGCGGATTATAGCAAAATAATTTAATTAGGTATTACTTTTGTATTATAGATCTCCGCAAAGTAACGCCTTATTCTATAAATTATTTAAATGCAAACGAACAAAATCGAACAATCAATTACATATTTACAAATAGATAAATTGAAATAAAACTGCATTTGTTAAAATAATTTTAGTTACATATTACCTAATGATTTTAGTAGTGTATTGGTAGAATAAACATTTAATTTTATAAAATATCTTCCTTAGATATAGATAACAGCCAATAAAACATTATAATATGGAATTCTTGCAATAATTATCATATCAACCATCTCATGGACGTATTTATATGCTTCTTGGTTTTAATCTTATTCTTATTTAATCCATATGAGAAAACAAATTGTTAGAAATTTCTAATCACAAACATACGAAAGTGATTGTTTTATATACAAACAACTCATAATAAATCCAAACAAGTGAAACAATGGTAAGTACAACATAATAATTATGATTCAGTCAATTCTAATAAAACCTTTGCGTAGTTGCACGGCTATGTCAATCAACAACATTATTCTGTTTTTAAATATTATTAAAAAAAAGTGCACTTGTTTACAATTAATTAGAGTTGATTTATTTTATTGTAACAGGTAGTATAAACATTGAATATGAAGAGATTATAAACATTATGTAGGTACGGCTTAGTCATAATGGGTTAATTTAGTTCATATCTTTTTTAATAACTACAGAGTTTTGTTTATTTATTCCCAAGAGCTATTTATATTTTATTTATTGGACGTAGTTCGTGGAGTTCGCATATGACATGGAGCTTTTAACATGTAGAGCGCCCGTCTCACAGTAAAGTTCTGTTTATTATTCTCGAAAGATGTTGAGGTGTAATGAAGTAGTGTGAAGCGTGGTATGCTGGCCGCGCGAGACTAGTGCTGCGGTGTGGCGGTGCGGCCGGAGCGGCGGCCAGCGCGCCGCGCCGCACACGAGACACCGCCGTAACGAGCTCAATTGATGAACGAACGGAAACGTGTCCAATTAGGAGGAGGCGGCGGGGCGCGGTGCGGGCGGCGGGCGGCGGGTGCCGGCGTCGCCCCGCACACCGCACGCCGCACACCGCGCCGCATTAACCAGATTAGCGGGCGCGAGCCGCGAGCCGCCGCGCCGCGCCGCGCGGCCGAGGTGTGGCGGCGGCGGACACCTCGCGCGGCGAAAAAACACGCGGCGCGGCGCCGCGCCCCGCGCAGGGGCGGGCCCGCGCGCCATTGGCCGCGGCGGGCGGGGTGTCGCAGCCGGCGCCGCCGCCGGCCAGTCGCCTGACGCCTGCCGCGCGAGCGGGTGTCGAGCAGTGTCGCAGCGCGCGCGAGTGTCCCGGCCGCCGCCGCCGCCGGCGCGACGTGCCCCTCGCATGAGCGGGCGCGAGCGCGACCGCAGGAGCCGACGGGCACGCCGGCCGTGGAGCGTTCGCCGTGGGCCCCGGGCGGCGCGGGCATGCGCTTCGAGGGCGCGGAGCGGCGCGACGCCGTCGCCTTCCACCCGCTGCTGGCGCCGCGGCCGAGCGACTTCTCGGTGTCGGCGCTGCTGACGGCGGGCGCGCTGCCGCCGCCGCCGTACCTGCCGGCCGCGCTGGCCGCCGCCGCCGCGCTGTCCGCGCCCTGTCCGCTGCTCAAGCCGCCGCCGCCGCCCTACGTGCCGCTGCCCCCCGACGACGACGGCGTCGTCGACGACCCCAAGGTCACCCTCGAGGGGAAGGACCTCTGGGAGAAGTTCCACAAGCTCGGCACCGAGATGGTGATCACCAAGAGTGGCAGGTCAGTACGGCTTCGCGGCAGACGCGCCGCCGTCGCTCGCCTCCTGCCTGTGACCGTGCCCGCGTCGTATCAGAGTCCCAGTGCTCTCAGTGTTGTGTGTGACCGATATGCGTCTTAATTCACGTCCGATCCATGTTATTCATCGGTAAGTGTAGAGCTATAGGTCTATCATTCGTAAACATAAGTTACAAAACAAAACAGCATATATTATTTTTTTTTAATCTCAATTAGTAGGTATGCAATTTTGACGCTACAAGATTCATTTTTTGTAAATTGATCATTAACGTCTAGTTTACACACGAAAACCTGATAGACTAATCCATGAACTATAATAACAAATTAACTTTGGTGTTTCGAATAAATACGCAAATTTATAATCTAAAATATAAAATTTCTCAATTGAATACACCATATTTTTCCACTCGGAAATGTCGGAATGTATGACTTAAATACATCTGAGGACAGATTCTATTAAAGCACATACAAATAAATAAAAATACACACAGATACCTTGACGAAAAACTTTCTGCTTCACTTTTAAATTAACCACGTCGCCATAAAAACAGAATCCTGTTAGCCCAACGTAGGTATGCCAATTAATTGCTACATATATTTTTAATTAAGGAAAAAAAACCCTTAATGAATTGTTGCTCCCTTGTAGGGTAGCGTGTTCGTTATAGGCGCATTTTTGCGCTGAACATGACATCCGACGGGACACGACTTCACATTAAATATGGATCAATTGAAAAAACAAAAATTGTTTTGGTCTCTTGGTCGCTGAAATATTTTATTAAGACAAAAAACGTGCATCCAAACTGTAGAATTAAACCTTTAGAATAAAAAATAATGAATGTCGGAACTGGTTTCAAAGAGGTTATCTCATAAAACCGATTTTCTTGTTGCACACGAAAAATAACAAATATTGTATCGACATTTCTTAATATTGGGTTCGAAAATAAATCAAATAAAACAAATTTAAAATTAGAATCTCTTTTTAAAAAGAAAACATAAACATGATATAACAAAAATATTTTTACCATTAATTTTAAGATGTTCATTTTCTTAAGCAATCTATAACTCCAAATACAAAGCTGTGCAACAGATAGTCTATACAGGTTGTCAGGTAGCTAATTAAAAAATATTTCTAAATCTTATACTGGTATTATAGAACCTTTTTTTAATTAACTTTTCTATTTTAAAATTTTTATGTCTAATAAATTCGTCCTATGTAATTACCAATCCAGAAATTTATTCGTTAAATTTGTATATCTAATAATTAATATCTTAGTAAATATTTACACTTAATTTATTTTTCTGCAATAGTTACCTATTTAATATTTAAAGAATGTTTCAAATAAAGAATTCTTGCAAATTTATCATATCAATCGATAAAAATGTCAGAAATAAAACTTTTATATTTATAAGAATAATACTTTTCCATTGTATGTATTTTTATTAGTATAATATTAAAAATTAGAGTGTAGCTAACCTATAACAAAAGTGAATCCAAATAATTTAAAAGATACAAAATTGAACTTTTTAGTTTTAGACATAGATAAAACATATTATTATAATTGTTACAAAATGGCGTTACAACTTGCCATACCTATGTTATACCGATGTTAATTAAATATTTAATCACTGAATAAACTTTTTGAAGCTATTTATTAATTTCGTGAAGATAAAAGTGAAAGCACTTTTGAGTAATAAATATGCATAATTTATGATGAAGATTCTTTACTAAAATTACGATATAATTTTGACAATAATTTAATTATAATCTGTCTTATTTTACGTGTACATTTACTTATACTTAAGAGTTTGGTTTATTCTTAGCCTCTTTTACGATACAAGGCGCTTGTTTCTTTATTCTTTTGATGATAATATTTTATGATAGGAAATCTTTGTAGAGTAGCTATATTAAAACGCTTTATTTTAATTGAAGTATTATATATAAATATTACACAAAATTGATAGGCGGTATTAATTTTTTTATTGTTATCCTTATTGAAAATGGGACTACAGAGTCATTATGCCAGGATTATGGCATTTTATTTTATTAATAATTATATGTATTTATAAAGCATAATTATTTTACATAAAAATCAATTATTGAAAGGGATATTCCTTATCAGTGGTACTAGTAATAGAATATTATAAATTCTGAGTATTCTTGAGTTATATGTATTTTGCCTCTCTTCGTGACAATTAGGTATAAATAAATAAATAAATAAATACATGGGACACTTACACACATGGTCGTCCGTCCCCAAAGTAAGTAACTTAAATACTTGTGTATATGATAAGTAATAAAAAAAATAACTTTTTAAATATTTGATTTCAAAATGTGTGTCAAAAGGTTAAGGGATTATATTGACTAGTAATAACTAATATTATAAATGCGAAAGTTTGTATGTCTGTCTGTCACGCTTTCTCGGCTAACGTGATGGGCTAATAATGATGTAATTTGGTACAATTAAAGCTTATTCATGTTGTGCCCATGTATATGGGAAGGAGATTGATGATATGAGATAAATAGAATATATTAATTGTACAATTAAACGTAAAAATGATTTTACGTTTATTTCACGAAGTTTAAATGCTTGCATTTTTTAGCTTTTGCAAGTACTTTGAAATCATCAATCTATTGATGAAGCTATTACTTGTTAAGAATGTTGCTCTTAGCAAAAAGAACCAGCGAGAAACTCGGCGGTCAATCTTTTAAACATTTTCAATTTACATTATTAAAATGCAGTCCTATCGTCATCCTCCTGCCCTTATCCCACTCTAAGTGGGGTCCGCACAGCATGTTATAAACATGTTGTCAGTTGATTTGGCTACGTATTATACGACCGGCCGCCTTCATGACGTTAATTTAAATTAGTCGCCTTTTAGACACCTCGTTAAAAAAGGAGGTGGTCTATTCTACTTAACCGGATACCACATATCTAGTCAACTTACCTTAGTCCTATTTTGCAACAACTTGGTAAGAAAGAGGGTGGTCTATTCTACTAAACCAGATACCACACGGCTAGTCAACTTACCTTAGTCGCCTTTCACGACACCTCAGTAACAAATGAGCGTGGTCTTTTCTACTTAGCCGGATACCACTCGGCCGGTCGACTTACCTTAGTCGCCTTTTACGCCACCTCGGTAAGACATGAGTGTGGTACTATTCTATTCAGCCGGATACCACACGGCGGTAATAATCAGTATTGTTTTGATAACTGAAATATTACGGGTTGGGTCACTACATCATATACCTAAACCTAAACCTTAACCTAATCTTACCTTAAGTCAAAATTATACTATTATAAAAATATACTAATTATAAAAATACTTATGTAAATTAAATTACGAAACTTGTAATGCAATCGATAATAATAAATTCATCATCGTCATCATCCTCCTGCCCTTATCCCACTCTAAGTGGGGTCGGCACAACACGTTATAAACATGCTGTCACATGATTTGGCTGCGTTTTTGCGACCGGCCGTCTGCCTGACGTCAACTTACCTTAATCGTATTTTACGACACCTCGTTAAGAAAGAGCGTGGTCTATTCTACTAAATCAGATACCACACGGCTAGTCAACTTACCTTAGTCGCCTTTCACAACACCTCTAATAATTGAAGGTGGTCTATTCTACTCAGCCGGATACCACACGGCGGGTCAACTTACCTTAGTCGCCTTTCGCGACACCTCAGTAACAAATGAGGGTGGTCTTTTCTACTTAGCCGGATACCACTCGGCGTAACTAACCACACTTATATAAATTAAATTAAGAAAATTGTAATGCAATCGATAATAATAAATTGCTAGCAATAAATTTACAGGTTAAAAATATCGCGTGTATTTTTATATGGTACCTACTAAAGGGCCGAGACACCTTAAGTAACATTTTAACAATATTTAGAGTGCGAGGGGTGCCGAAATTTTGAGGGTGACAACATCAAAGATACCGAAAAAGGAAAACAGTTAGAATCGGAAACGTTCAGGCGCCGGGCTTTCCCGCCAAACCCTTTTCAACTTTTAAAAACTTTGTTTTGAACGCACTCGAACGCTTCTTGGCTGTTATACCTTTTTCCATAGAGTTATTATAGAGTAGGGGAGCTAATGTGTCCATTGACAATAAAGAGAAAACAAATGAGACTTATTATCTGTCTCTCTCTTTTTTATGTGTAATTATACATAGACATGAGTTTTATCTTTCGTCACATTATGTATTGCGACCCTCACTTACAGGCCATGTGGTATCCGGCTAAGTAAAATAGTACCACCCTCATTTCTTACCGAGGTGTCTTAAAAGGCGACTAAGATAAGTCGACCCGCCGTGTGGTATCAGGCTGAGTAGAATAGACCAACCTCATTTCTTACCGAGGTGTCGTAAAAGGCGACTAAGGTAAGTTGACCCACCGTGTGGTATCCGGTTTCGTAGAATAGACCATCCTCTTTCTTGCCGAGGTGTCTTAAAATACGACAGAGGTAAGTTGACGTCAGGCAGGCGGCCGGTCGTAAAAACGCAGCCAAATCAAGTGACAGCATGTTCATAACATGTTGTGCCGACCCCACTTAGAGTGGGATAAGGGCAGGAGGATGATGACTTACAGGCCTGACTACTACTTTAGTATTTATTTATTAATAATAACTCTATGCCTTTTTCTGATAAATGACTTGAGGTAAACATAGTTATGTAAATGAAATGCATATGTAATGTATGTATTATTTAATAGATTAAATAGTTCAATTTATATAAACTTTTTCTTTTTCTCTATATGACTCGTACTCTCTTTCTTCTTCAATTGTTGTCCTTTTCCTTCTGTTACTCAAAGGTTGACTGAAAGAGATCCTTTTCAGGGATAAGTCCGCCTTTATACATGTGTTTTTTTTTCTTTCTCTTTTCTAAATATGTGTAAAAAAATAAATAAATATTATATGTATGCACATGTAAATGAAAAAAATTGATTTATTAAATCTATATTCTATTAATGCCTATCCACATTTTTTTATATCTTTTTTATAATATAATCCTTTATGGTATATTGACTGGCCCGTTGGAGTAGTGGGTAGTGACCCTGCCTTCAGCTCTGCGGGTCGCGGGTTCGATTCCCGCCGAGGGCCAACATTTTCTATAAATGAATTTGTTGGTCTTTGAGCCTGGGTGTATATTTGTATTTAAGTATGTATTTAAAAAATATATAAGTATATATTCACCAGTTGTCTGTCACCCATAACACAAGTATTAAGTTACTTACTTTGGGGACGGACGACCGTGTGTGTAAGTGTCCCATATATTTATTTATTTATTTATTTATTTATATAACATTTTTTCTAAATTTCATTAATATTATGGGCAGATATACACACTCGTATATTTTTATAAATATAATTATTGCCTATGTTAAGAAATAAAGTGTTATATATTATTTTTAAGCTGTGATGGCCTAGCGGTGCGACCGTGTGAATCTCTAGAGACGATCATGGGTTCAAACCCGGGCAGACACCAATGAGTTTTTCTATTAAAACTTATGTGTCTAATTAATAATAATTGTAATTTATCACACGCTCTTCGGTGAAGGAAAACATCGTGAGGAAACCTGCATATCTCTAGAGAATTCTGGAGATATGTGTAACCTACCAATCCGCATTGGAGCAGCGTGGTAGGTCTTAGCTCCAAACCTTCCCTCCAAAAACGGAGAGAAGAGGCCTATGCCCAGCAGTGGGATAGTAACATGCCGCTACTTACTTTTTTACTTACTTATATTATTTTTGTTTATTTGGGTATTATTAAGTAAACCTGGGTGACCGAAACTTGCCTGGTAATTTAAAAAAAAAAGAAAAAATAATTGGGCGGGTGGGGCTCGATCCTAGGTATTTTCACTTATCTAGACCGCATGTTTCATAAATGAGCCACCATGACTTTACAATTGACAGCTAAAATAGTATTTTGTAAAGTAAGTAACGGCCTGTTACTATCCCACTGCTGGGCATAGGCCTCCTCTCTCCATTTTTGGAGAGAAGGGTTGGAGCTAAGACCTACCACGCTGCTCAAATGCGGATTGGTAGGTTACACATATCCCCAGAATTCTCTAGAGATATGCAGGTTTCCTCACGATGTTTTCCTTCACCGAAAAGCGTGTGATAAATTGCAATTATCAATTAGACACATAAGTTTTATTAGAAAAACTCATTGGTGTCTGCCCGGGTTTGAACCCATGATCGTCTCTAGAGATTCACACGGTCGTACCGCTAGGCCATCACAGCTTCAAGTATTTTGTATTCAATATAAATTTCAGCATTTTATCACCGCCCAAAAACAGTGTTAAAATGTCATTTTTTTTAATGAAACTTAAACTAAAAATTCACCAAAAAGCGTGTGATCAATGATTAAGATACATAAGTTTTAACCGAAAAACATATTGATGCGTGCCGTGGTTTGAACCCGTGATCACTCGAAAGAGACGCACGGTTTCACCGCTGAGCTATCACAGCTCTAGGGACTACTGTAATAAAGTATCACACAAGTATGATATAGCCATACGAAGTCCAACCAATTATAGATTTGCTATTAAAATACAGATGGTTTATTAATAATAAACCGTGCGCAGACAAATGATAATTAATTATTATCATTACGAATAGGGTTGAGCAATTATCCTATACTATCCTACTTATATTATAAATGCGAAAGTATGGATGTATGTTTGTTACTTTTTTACGGCAAATCCGCTGTACCAACATCGATAAAATTTGGCGACAAAAACAGTCCCTGCCAACGAAGTTGCGGGTAAAAGCTAGTTATTAATAGTTTTCATCTTCCTACCCTTATCCCACTCTAAGTGGGGTCGGCACAACATGTTATAAACATGTTGTTACATAATTTGGCTGCGTTTTTACGACCGGCCGCCTGCCTGACATCAACTTACCATAGGCATATTTTACGACACCTCGGTAAGAGAGAGGGTGGTCTATTCTACTAAACTGGATACCACACGGTGGGTCAACATACTTTAGTCGCCTTTTACGACACCTCGGTAAGAAATGAGGGTGGTACTATTCTATTCAGCCGGATACCACACGGCGGGTCGTCTTACCTTAGTCGCCTTTTACGACACCTCGGTAAGAAATGAGGTAGATCTATTCTACTCAGCCGGATACCACACGGCGGGTCAATTTTCCTTAGTCGCCTTTTACGACACCTCGGTAAGAGAGAGGGCGGTCTATTCTACTAAACCGGATACCACACGGTGGGTCAACTTACGTTAGTCGCCTTTTACGACACCTCGGTAAGAAATGAGGTTGGTCTATTCTACTCAGCCGGATACCACACGGCGTAGCTAGTTATTAATAATATTGATCGCTTATTGACGTAAGGCAGGCGGCCAGTCCTAAAATACAAATAAAATACTTAGTCAAATCATGTAACAACATGTTTATAACATATTGTGCCGACCCCACCGAGACTGGGATAAGGGCAGAACGATAATGAATTTTTTTGTCAGTGTGTTGTCAAAATTCAAGGAAATTATTTTATTATTTAACTCGACCCCACCAAGAGTGGGATGAGGGCAGGAAGATGATAGGAGGAGTCCCCTTTTGGAGACTTTGTTTTATATTGTATTAATTGATGTTTATATGTATATAGGTATTATATTAATTGATGTATATAATAGACAAAGTAAGTGATTTGCGCCTTGAAAAATTACGTAAGTCGTTTGTGGGTTTGGGTATAAGATTCTATAATAAAATTCCACTCAATTTTAGCTTTGCCATTACAGCAGCTTAAAAACACTATTAAGGAGAGGCTGATACAGAAAGCCTACTATACTGTATGAGGATTATTAAGACGATAAGAATGCGTGGAGATAGATATTGTTCGACCCTGTACAGGATAGAAACGATTAAATGTAACTAGTATTAAGAATTGTATTTTTTAAAAAGAGCAACCGCCGAGTTTCTTGCTGGCTCTTCTCGGTAGGAACAGCTTTCCGAACCAGCAGTAGAGTTGACGATTCAAAAGCACTTGTTTACAAGTTTATTTGAATAAAGAATATTTGAATTTGAATTAAGTATATATTAGGTAAATACCAGTTTGTATGACCACATGACTACACGTTGTACTGGCTATAAACGGTGTATAAATAGACCAGATAGTGGACATAAAGCATTTATTAACTGCGCCTTGTCGCTTCGTAATGTGATCAAATTTACAACAGGAGGTGTTGGTGGCGACAAAATGGCGATCGCTTCATTACATTGTGCTAACAAATAAATACTTTGTTACAACATGTTTAAATACGACCGCGAAACCTGCTGGTTCTTCTCGGTAAAAGCATAGCTTCATTGTAATTTGACGATACGAAAGTGCTTGTAAAAGCCAATTCGAATAAAGAATTATTCGAATTTGAATTTGAATTTATCTTCGCGAAAATATAAGCGTCATATATGACCCAACTAATTAATTAAGACCTTTTTGCAATATTTAATTTTGAAAAGAGTGACCGCCGGGTCACCCTTTTCAAAATTAATATCAAAATAAATAATCAAATAGTTACATGAATAATATTAAAAACATTGTCAATGTGTGATGAGTTCATGAAAAAGAATAAATGGTTTGACTTTTGAGAAAATTGCTTCTTATTTATTGAATACTAGCTTTTACCAGCAACTTCGTTTGCGTGAACTGTTGTTGCGTGATAAATGGCACTTTTCAATGTCATCCTATTCCTGTAGAATCAACAGGATTTCTATAGCCTATATGTTATTCCGGTGTAAGTAACTAGCAATCGCCAGCGGCTCCGCCCGCGTAAACCTTAAAATCTTGACAAATACTGTCGCGGACTTATATTTAGAACTTCTAGAGGAAAATAATTTTGTGATACATGATTTTTGAATAACTATTACCGTTTACTCAGCGTACGCAAGTAAAGCTTTTAATTATTCCGTATTCGTAATATTTTTTATTGCTACTCCTCTCCTATTCATTTTAGCGCGATGTTATATAACCTATAGCCTTCTTCAATAAATGGACTATCTTACATTGGAAGAAGTATTCAAATCGGTCCAGTAGTTCCTGAGATTAGCACGTTCAAACAAACAAACTCTTCAGCTTTATATATTAGTATAGATAAATGTGCCAAATTTCAACGATATTAGTTCAGTAGATTCCGTGAAAGAGTAAAAAACATGCATCCATACAAAATTTCCCATTTATAATATTAGCAGGATTAGTAGGAAGTCTAAAAGAGAAATATTGTTTTTATTTCTTATGTAAATGTTTTCTTGAAATAGAAACAGCATTACTTAAAAACGGAAAATTTATGTAAATCGTCATCTGCAAATCATTTTCTGTTAGACGGAGGTCTTTTCAAGGGATTTTCCGCGGTGTTTCGTTTAAATTCAGTAATCTTATGATTTTCTATTGTAATAGGTAAGGTTAATCAAGCCTGTAACAAGCACATCCGTAATCCGCTTGTTCGGAATTAAAAACTCGCCTTTCTTACTTATACTTCACATTATATTACGTTATGTCAGACTTCGATATAATAACTTTATGGTATTTCTAAATATAGGTATATGTTCTATAGTGGTAACCCATCGTGCGACTCTTTCGAGAAGGTCTTGGGTTCAAACCTGGGTAGACACCAATGAGTTTTTCTGTTAAAACTTATGTGTCTAATTAAAAATTGCAATATATCGCACTCTATTCGCTGAAGGAAAATATCGTGAGGAAACCTGCATATCTCTAGAGAAATCTGGAGATATGTGTTACCTACCAATCCGCATTGGAGCAGCGTGGTAGGTCATAGCTCCAATCCTTCTCTCCATAAACGGAGAGAAGAGGCCTATTCTCAGCAGTGGGATAGTAACAGGCCGCTACATACTTACTTACTATGTACTATGTTTTTTTAAATCAATTTTATTATCAGCATTTCAGTTATTTCCATCTTGTGGTATCCGGCTGAGTAGAATAAATAGACCACTCTCATTTCTTACCAAGGTATCGTATAATACGACTAAGGTAAGGTGACGTCAGGTAGGCTGCCGGTCGTAAAATACCAGGCCTAGGTTATTCTAATACAACTTAGCGTGGGATAAATACAGCATAATGGTCACAACGATTTTAAAAGTCTAAGGGCCTATTTCACAAGTTACCAATAAACTGCCAGTTAGCTTATTCGGAACATATCTGACACATATCTCGGAATTTTGCGTTTCTCAGGTTTCTGATAGATTTATTCGGCACTTAAAGTCCTTAACAAGTTAACAGGTATATGGCTGTTATTATGTTTTATCTACTGGATAGCAATTACCTACTTACCTATTTCAAAATGGCTGAATTTTTTTTTAATTTTTCACTTTTTAGAGTCTCTTTTTGGAGACATTTATCCGCTACTTATTTTATTTTTCGGTTAACTATTCGACACTTTATCAAAAACTTTTGAAACAGGCCTTTAACTAAATTACGATACTGAGTAAAAAAAATTCAATTTAGTTTTAAATGTCATTTATCTTATTATTTCGTTACTGAAGTTCATTCAAGCTAAGCGGCAAAGTACCTAGTTACAAATATAACCATATAACAAATTCATATTCATTAGTAGTTAATATACTTGCGGCGTGAGCATTATAGGGCACCCTTGTGTCCTGTTAGAAATTCCCAACACGCGTCTCTATATAATTTTCATTGTAATAATAGTTAGGTATATAAAACTAGTGATACCCCTTACGTTGCGTTAACTCAAGTATAAAAATACCTTAATTTAAGCAACTTAAAAGTGTCAAAATTCCTTAATTTTAGTAACGTTTTACCTATATTTTTTTCTATATATCGAAGGAAAAACAATTATTTTTGTACTCTAAATTAGGTCCGTTAATAACCGATTTTTCTTGTCAAAGTGAAAAGAATTTCCCAGCTGTGGGATTATAAGAAGCCGCTACCTTACTTAAAACTAAGCAAATTAAATTCAAATTCTTAATATCATTTACCTATAGAAGCAGGCGTTACATCGCGGAATTCTATAGTACAGAAGTTATAATAGAATTATTGTATCATAACGTTTAGATTTTTTTTATTCAAGTAGGTTTATACAATACTATTTTGAATTGTCAAATTAATATAGAGCCACTGATTTAAAAGTTGGTCTTAGAAGAACCGAGTAGAAAAGTTCTGTCTTGATATTTTACTTACTTACCTTAACAAAAAAGAGTGTTATAAATTGCAATTATCAATTAGACACTTTTAATCCTTGGGACGTAAAGGTAATGTAAAGACGTAATGGAGTGAACGAATTTTTACATTAATTTTTATATCATGTTATTAACTATATAATAATTATACCTATGATTTGTATAGCATTTTCTGTGTTATAAAATTACAACAAATCATTTTATTATAATAACTTATATTTATTGTTGGTGATAAAAACATTTTGATTTTTCAAAATTGAATTTATGCACATGGTGCGCGTTTGGGATTAATACAAAAACTCATAGGGTTTTGAACCCGACACTCCCTCGTAGAAGCCGCACGATCTCACCGCTCGACTATCAGCACTAAAGCTTGGTTTCAAATCAAATCAAAATAATCTTTATTCTACTAAGCACTTTTGGATCGGTTCGGAATGTTGCTCTTACCGAGAAGAACCAGAAAGAAACTCGACGGTCAATCTTTTAAACATTTTCAATTTTACATTATTAAACCGCAGTCCTGTATGAAGCTGAAAGGATTTTCAAATCCAGGCTTTTTATCATCCAAATAATCCTCGATTTTGTAATATGCTTTACGTATAAGTACATCTCTTATACATAACTTAAACCTTTCTGTAGACTGATCTAGTAAGGATCTAGTCAAGTGTGGTTTGTTGCTGATAGTCGACAATGACAAAATATTTGTATATTAACTACATTTTATATAATGAGTTCAGTACTTTATCTGCTGTTTTATAATAATTAAAGGCTACATAAACCTATCGGAAAATTATAGGCTAGAATTTCATGCAATAAACTAATAAAACTATGCTATTAAACTAATCGCTATTGGGGTTTATGGAGTCTAAGTTAAACATCGATTATGGAATCGATTTTTAAATTGATATTATGTAGACATTAGTTCCATACGTTGATTACGTCGATGGAAGTCATGATATTATTCCCGTCGTTCTAGAAGATTTCGCATGTTCATTTGAACCATATTTTACTAAGTATGGTATACATACTTGCTTATTTACTTATTTACTCTCCTGTCCAAATTCCAAACTATATGTAGATTATCTTTATTTGCCTTTACACAAGTTAAGAAACGCCGTGTGGTATCCGGCTGAATAGAACAGTACCGCCTTCATTTCTTACCGAGGTGTCGTAAAAGGCGACTAAGGTAAGTCGACCCGCCGTGTGGTATCCGGCTGAGTAGAATAGACCACCCTCTTTCTTACCGAGGTATCGTAAAATACGACAGAGGTAAGTTGACGTCAGGCAGGCGGCCGGTCGTAAAAACGCAGCCAAATCATGGGACAACATGTTTATAACATGTTGTCGGAAACTGCTTCAAAGATTTTCATAAAAGTAGTTTATATTTAAAAAAATATAGTTTTTTTCCTGTTTTCGGGCATTGAAAAACTGTTAAAATATAAATAGAATGCAAAGGTTAATTTTGCTGTCATTTGTAAAGTTTTTATAGCTCAGTGACGAACTGGCGGACTAAAGAAGTGAAACTACCTAGGATCGAGTCCCAGATATAAAGAGCTTTTGTTTAATATTACGATGTGTGGTATCCGGCTGAATAGAATAGTACCACCCTCATTTCTTACCGAGGTGTCGTAAAAGGCGACTAAGGTAAATCAACCCGACGTGTGTTATCCGGCTGAGTAGAATAGACCAACCTCATTTCTTACCGAGGTGTCGTAAAAGGCGACTAAGGTAAATCAACCCAACGTGTGTTATCCGGTTTAGTAGAATAGACCACCCTCTTTCTTACCGAGGTGTCGTAAAATACGACAGAGGTAAGTTGACGTCAAGCAGGCGGCCGGTCGTAAAAACGCAGCCAAATCATGTGACAGCATGTTTATAGTATGTTATGCCGACCCCACTTAGAGTGGGATAAGGGCAGGAAGATATAGATGATGGTGTTTAATAAACAATAAAATTACCTAGCAAGATTTGGTCACCCAGGTACTTACATCAAAGAGAAAGCAAATGAGGGTGTATATATCTGTCTCTGTTTTTTTATGTGTTTAGACAATGACAAAGTATAAATGTATATTTTATTGTGACACTCTAACTTACAGCCCTACCTATGGCTTTCCGAACACTACTGTGATAACTCTTTAGTGAATACAAAAAAATGAGAATGTATCTATGGTACATTACAATTTTTTTATTACATACAGATTTTCTTTATTCCGATCAAAAGACGTTTGATCCCAAGTCCGTTCTAATTTTTCAGTCAGCCAGAATTAATTCCGCTATCGGCCAAGCGTCGGCCATTTTGTAGGCGCGGCCTGTAAGGCGATCTGTAAACATACTGAAGACTGCATAACGTGGTTAAATTACTCTTTAATTTAGTCAAATTGTGTCATCAATCATCTGTAATCGATTAAATTGCATTTGTAATTGTATTTTTATTTTACTATTTTTTAAGCTGTGATATACCAGCGGTGAAAACTGTCATAGCTGTGACATCTACTACTGTGACATCGTACTAATTCTTTTGAGAGGATTACGGGTTCAAAAAATCTGTGAGTTCGGCACAAAGCACGGGTTCAAACCAGGACAGAGACCAATGAGATTTTCCGTTAAAAACTTGTGTCTAATTGATAATTGCAATTTAGCACACGCTTTTCGGTGAAGGAAAACATCGTGAGGAAACCTGCATATCTCTAGAGAATTCTGGAGATATGTGTAACCTACCAATCCACATTGGAGCAGCGTGGTAGGTCTTTGCTCCAATGCTTCTCTCCAAAAACGGAGAGGCCTATTCTCAGCAGTGGTATAGTAACAGGCCGCTACTTACTTCACTTTTTACGGGTTCAAAGTCCGGATAGGCACGCGGTTTTTTTCGAGAATATGTCTCTATTAACTTAACTCACAATGTTCAAAATATCAATTAAATACACTGATTGCCACACAGATTAAGCTGCAGGCACAGGTGGATTTATTATAAAAACGGAATAAATTGTGCGATTAATATACTCATCATCTTCCTGCCCTTATCCCACTCTAAGTGGGGTCTGCACAACACGTTATAAACATATTGTTACATGATTTGGCTACGTATTTTACGATCGGCCGCCTGCCTGAAGTCAACTTATCTTAGTCGTATTTTACGATTCCTCGATAAGAAAGAGGGTGGTCTATTCTACTTAACCGAATACCACACGGTGAGTCACTTACCTTAGTCGCCTTTTACGACACCTCGGTAAGAAATGAGGGTAGTCTATTTTACTCAGCCGGATACCACACGGCGGGCCGACTTACCTTTGTCGCCTTTTACGACACCTCGGTAAGAAATGAGAGTGGTACTATTCTATTCTGCCGGATACCACACGGCGGTGTGCGATTAATATACTATTTTTGTAACCGATTGTCCACTCTACATTTAGCATTATATATATTTTCTATTTTACTTCATCGCGGATTATAGCAAAATAATTTTATTATTACTTTTGTATTGTGGATCTCCGCAAAGTAACGCCTAATTCTATAAATTATACTATTTTGCTAAAAATTGTGTCGACTGTAACACACCTCTTCACTTATGCTCAGCTGCATTTACCGGAACATAACTACAAAAACTTAATTTCTTATATCGCAATGATTAGAGACGTTACAAGATTGGGACATGCAATGAGCAATCCAGAATGCGTAACGCGTCTGCGCGTATAATGTCCGAGAGAGTGTAGAGTCGCTTAATTAATTGCTCCCCAACATGCCAGCGTCTTACAAATTGATGTTGCGATTTGAGATACTATCTAGACAACGCGAACGTTTTGTTCCGTGCAAGCTAATGCGTTTTCGCTTGCAGTTTTCCAAGCAATAATTCAATTTTGGAATTTAAACTTGTTTTATTTATATGTAAGTACCTGGGTAACTGGTAAAAGCTGTGATGGCCTAGCGGTGCGACCGTGTGAATCTCTAGAGACGATCATGGGTTCAAACCCGGGCAGACATCAATGAGTTTTTCTATTAAAACTTATGTGTCTAATTGATAATTGCAATTTATCACACGCTTTTCGGTGAAGGAAAACATCGTGAGGAAACCTGCATATCTCTAGAGAATTCCGGGGATATGTGTAACCTACCAATCCGCATTGGAGCAGCGTGGTAGGTCTTAGCTCCAACCCTTCTCTCCAAAAATGGAGAGAGGAGGCCTATGCCCAGCAGTGGGATAGTAACAGGCCGTTACTTACTTTTACTTTACTTTTAGCTGGGTAACTGAGTCTTGCTCGGCAATTTATTTTAATATATAGAAAAATGTAATAAAAAACCGAAAAAGTGCGGGTGATATCTGTGGCTTGATTACACCTTATTCTCTGAACCACCCGTTCCCCATTTAACTATTACAACTTTACAAATGACAGCTCAATTGACTTTTGTATTCTATTCTATATTTTAGCATTTTTTAAATCCGAAAATAGGGATATAACAATTTTTTTTTAAATAAAACCTAGCTAGATCGATTTATTGCCTCTGGGGTTTGAACTTGTAACCCCCTCACACAGACTCACACAATCTCACCGCCAGGCTATCACAGCTCTACATTTAGTGTTAAATCATCATCCTCGTGCCCTTATCCCACTCTAAAGCGTCACAACATATTATAAACATGTTCTAGCATGATTTGGCTAAATATTTTATAAGCGTTACTTTGCGGAGGTCCATAATACAAAAATAATGAGACACGACTCTACGACTCCACGGCTTTGCGATTTTGTCGTGGAGTCTATCACCTGACGATGCTTCGGTACGGGGCGAAACAATTGTTGAGATTGTGGTGGTGAATGTGTGCAGTGCTTGTGTATTGTTGTGTTAACGGTGTCGGGTAGTGCATGAGTTCTTACAAATTCTGCATGTATCAGGTATGAGAACAAATAGTACACTCTACATTTAGCATTAAATATATATCCTTTTATCGCGGATTATAGCAAAATAATATTCTCATTACTTTTGGCTATATATTTTACGACCTGCCACCTGCTCAGGCAGCTCAGCTTAGTCGTATTTTGCGACAGCGCGGTATGAAATGAAATACATTTAGCATTATATAGGTATATATTTTCAATTCACTTTATAGCAGTAAAATAAATTTCTTATAACTTCTGTATTATAGATCTCAGCAAAGTAGGTAACGCCTAAGCCTATAATTTAATACTGAGGTTATTATAAATGCAATATTGTTACATGTTCATGTAAAATCTAGTTTAAACGAGCGTGAAGTTAAACTATACTAGTCATAGTTTATGAAGTGTTACAGAATTACTTCGCATGTCTATTGTTCCGTGAACGTTCGCCACTTTTTGCGCGGTGTTCGAGGTATTTTATACTTGTTTAGATTGAGATACGGTGGGCATTTTTGCTGCGGAACGAATACACGGTATAAACATTATAACGACTTTCATGAAGTTTTTTTAATAATAATAATAATCATTTATTGGGTAGAATATGAGTAATATACAGAGATGTTGTCATTTTAAACGGCACAGGCAAACATATTCTACTGTTACACAGCATACAAATTTTAGTTTCAATTATATTTAAGATTTTAGATACAAAATATCAACAAATAACTGGATTATCGTTAAAACAATAATTATTCTATTTATTACTAGCTTACAATAAAGTTATCAAGTTAGCTGTACTTTCTTATTTGCATATAAGCGGCGGTAGCGGAATGGTTAGGAACGAACTTGCGATCGATAGGTCGTAGGTTCAAATCCCGATTATTATACTACCGATGTGAACCCATTTAACACAAGCACTTAGCTTAGCTGAAGAGGCTAATAAGTTTACTAATAATTTGTAACCCCAAAATAATAAGCATTACGATAAGATCGTATATGTAATTGTCCCATATATTTATTTAAATAACTGTGTATAAAAGATAAGAAAATCCGTAATTTATCACACATTCAAAATTACTAAGTTTTGACAAAAATAATTGTTTATGTTATGCAATATGACGTGAAACAAATTTTGACTGGATGACGTCATTCCTATTTAGTTTTAAACAAAATTGACTAATTGATTAAGGAAATTTGATTAGAATGTCTTTTTTTTTACTTAGTAGTAGAAATACAAGTCTTATATACAAGAGGAAAGAAAAATATCGGAATATATGCGGAATCTAAAATTCTGAAATCAATTTTGGCGTTGCCATTACAGCAGTTTAAAACAACTGTTAGAAGGAAGCTGTTACAAAAAGCCTACAATACTGTTAAGGGTGAGATAGATGATAAGAATTCGTGGATATAGCTACGCTTCAACCCTATACAAGATAGTAATGACTAAATGTAACTAGTAATCTTTCTTCTCTGTAAGAACAACTTTCCGAAACAGCAGTAGAGTTAACGATGCAAAAGCACTTGCTTACAAGTTAACTTGAACAAAAAATATTTCAAATTTGAATTTGGAAGAGTATTATAATATATTTAATGTATAAAAATATTTAATGTATTCGTTGGGTAGCAAATTCTAAGTTGGTCTCCGTGACTAATTAATTTGTCTATTTGCTCGTAATACTAGTCGTAGATCACGCGAACAATATGTTGATGTGTTACAAGTTCTGACTTCGATTCTAGTAATAATGATAATTAAACATAACGCAGAGAAGTATGGAAAGTACTCATTATTGTCTCAACTGATGGATATCCAATGATGGACATATGTCTAACATTAGACGCTCTTGTATCAACTTAAATATAAACGATAAAAAAGTTGAAGTGTAAGGTTTTACATGTTATTTTTCACTTGAACATTACTAAAGAATAAAATTCAGATTTAAAATATTATTTATTCAAGTAAACTTGTAAGCGAGTGCTTTTAAATCGTCATCTCTACTGCTTGTTCTCTTCTCGAAAGGAACAACTTTCTGAACCAGCAATAGAGTTGACGAATTAGAAGCACTTGTTTACAAGTTTAATAAATAATATTTTAAATGTGAATATATCATGAATTTTGTCCTATGGAATTCAGCAAAGTAACGCCTACTTCTATTTTTATTTAATTATTCTATTATTATGACTGGCCCGTTGACGCAGTGGATAGTGATCCTGCCTTCAGCTCACCGGGTCGCGGGTTCGATTCCCGCCGAGGGTCTACATTTTCTATAAAAGACTATGTTGGTTCTTCGAGCCTGGGTGTATATTTTTTATTTAAGTATGTCGTACCTGGGTAACCAAGCCTTGCTCGGTAATTTTTAAAATGATGTAAAAAAAATTAAAAGGAAATTTTTTTAAAATAATAGGGCAGATGGGGCTCGTCTCGTATTTTCACCTCTCTAGTCTGCCAGTTCCCCAAATGAACTACCATGACTTTACATTTGACAGTGAAAAATTGTGATTGTATTCAACGTAAATTTCAAAAAAATTTTAAAGCTCGAAAACAGGGATAAAATGATTTTTTTTTTAATAAAAGTTATCTATATCGATTTTTCTTCCCCAAAACCCCCTACAGGCTGAATTTCAGAATTGTTGAAGCCGTTTCCGAGATTCCGAAAATATACATATACATATATACATACAAGATGTTAAAGAAAGATCATTTAAATATTAAAGAAAGATTATTTGTCATACGCTGTTATGTCCAGTTTGCTGTAACATATAGTTTTATCGTGGCCGGAGTCACGGCACGTTGGTAGTACAATACGGGCGTATCCCAAGGCCTCATCTTGACAATTCATTTAACCTTCAACCGTTCGATGACATCAGCGGGCTTACGGATTGGCAGATAACGCATGATAAGCACCCCCGGCCCACGCGGGGACGACTTTTGAGCACCTCGCGCCGGATGTGCTAAATTTGGACATGTGTTTCAAATCCATACTAGTATTACGTATGCAAATGTATGTCGCTTTGTTTGTTTGTTTGAAACGCTTTCGATTGCAATTGAAGAACATTGGAACAATTAAACAAGAAAAAAATACAAAGTTACAGTTACTTTTTCTTCTTAGATCTTGTGAAGATGTTTCGGCGCTGGTAATGATACAATGGTGGTATCTCTCTCTCAGGTTAGATAGTAGAGTTTCTGCGCTCTACTCTCCGCATTTTGCAACCTCGGCGATGCTTCTGCGCTCGCCCGCCCAGTGACGCTGTAAAAGCCGTTAGGGCTAACAGCATACAATCAATTCGAATAAAAAAAATCTCTCAGGTTTCAATCGTCAGTATGATAAAGTTAACAAGTCAGTCGTCCGTTACAAGGTAGTAGTCAATAATTTAAATTTCGTATAATAACAGATATAAAAAAATTTGTTGTGGCTGCGTTCACAACAATTACTGCTGGGCTAAAATATATGATGGAAAAATTCATTTTGTAACTTCATCTTGTTAGCAATTTTAACATTTGCATAATAAGATAATAACTATTGTTTTAAGTTTAGGGTATTAGGGAATTCATTTTGGCGGCATTCTGTTTTGACGAAAAATAATTGTTATTAAAGTAATTAAGACTAATAAAATGTTTTAAAAATGGTTTTGATATATTATGGAAATCTTTTCTAAGTTTTTAATAATATTATGACTCAAAAGTCTTATTAATAACGTACATTATTATGATAATATTCTAACTTATTAAAATTATAAAAGGATATTATTAAAATACTGAGTAAGCTTTAATAGGACTGATACATAATCAACATCTGAACAAACAATGATAAAAAAAGACTAACATTCGCAAACTTTTAGTCTACGAGTATTAATGTAACACAAAATTATAAAATGCCATTATAATAACTCTCTAACGTGATAAAGTCATAAATAGGATTACTAAGGTACTCTAGAATTTTTAATAGAATTGATGCAAATACTCAAAATCTAATAAAACCTAAAAATTTACAATGCTGTGATAAATAAAACGTATAAACTAAATTAATTGCATTATTATAATAGTATTCTCACGTGATTCAATCATAAAATAATACCCGAAAATACCCGATAAACTTTAATAGGATTAATATAGGTAATGAAATTCAAAACATACTTCCAAGAATCTACAATGCTGTTAAAAAACAAAAATTAAACTCCCAAACTTCTAGTCTATGTATATTTATTTGAAAATGCCATATCCCTAAAAATACAAAGCGTATACATTTTTACACATCCAAGTCCCAGTTGACGCCAATAACTCAGTGCTTACATTGATTGACGACGGACCCTCAGGTTTTATGAGAGCTTTAATTACCACGACACGGCCGACTCGTCTCCTCAGTGAGCCAGACCAAATCCAAGTGGCGTTTGTTTTTTTTAAATTTAAAAATCGAACGCAATTTGCGCGTTTTTTCCCCGATACGTGTACAGATTATATCGATGTTCTATTTTTGTGGCGCGTGTGTTGATTTTATTGTCTGTGTACGAATCAGAGATTGAATCTTTAATTTTGTTACTAATAAACGATATTTTTAAGCAATTGATTAAAAAAATATATTGCTAAATATATTCTATTTAGGCTATTGGATTTTTGATAAATGTTATTTACATTATTTCAAGTCATTTAGTACTATCTAACTTGCAACTACGAAAGATGTTGGTATTTATCCAGTGTACCTATTTTGTTATTCTTACTCTGTGATTAAATACCACAATATTATTTTACGTAAATGTAAACAAAAACAAAACATGAAAGGGCTACTTATTAATCCTAATACATTTTAAAAATACAAATGAAATTTATGTTACTTAATAAAGTTTATATATGTGTTATACAAATATCGAGAAACAGCTACTCTATAATAGTTTATAACATGAGTAAAAAAGCATTGGATACTTTTTATCACGGTAATAAAATATATGCAAACGAAGTCGCGGATTGAGACTATAGTAATGATAAAAGTGCGTGCCTTAAATGGACGTGGTCACATCCATCTACGCACATAAACCATTTAAAAAGTTTGAATAATTATCCTTGTAAAAGAATATGTCTTCTCACTGGTTTGCACAGTCTATTAAAAAAAATTGTAGACCTGCCATAGTAAATTATACCTTGGAACTTTGTCTATGATTTTTTTTTTTATTCTATCTAAAATAATTATATAAAATACATACATTAATTTTTAATCTATGTAAGATTATGTTTTCATAAAATCGAGCCTTTTCGAATTTTAAATGTTGGTAGGAATCTATCAAAGTTTCTCTTAACACGATAATTTCAATTTATGATAAAATTATCTGTTAACCGATTTCAAACTAACCCCGAGGGTTAAAAACAAGGATTCCTTTCATATATATACGGCCTTCGCCTTTTTTCATCTTTTAAAATATGAATAAGCAATTAAAACATCAAAGCGTACCATTATCAAAGATTATTAAGTTATCTGAACGACTCTTAGGATAATAAGTCACGTTAAAATTATCAATTTTCTATAAGCGTCTATCTTATGACCCCGGGGGTCAAAAACAAAGAACCCCTTTCATGGTAGCGCCACACAGAATCTTTGTCCCTAATCAGTTAGATAATGTCCACTTAAAAAGCAGTAAAACTTTATGATTTATGCCAGAGATAACTTCATCTATGCGTTATCTGTGGCTTAGAAATAATATAGATATTATTTAGCCAAGTGACAAGAATAAGTATTTGTGCCATATTTTATGTAGGGTAGGGCGGGGTTAGTTGAGCAATTTTTTACTCGAGTGATTATAACTCTTCATAAATAAGTCTCAATAGCTTGTGTGGTATACCGATGGATTACTTATTTATTCTTCTACAGAAAAGTCCATAGTAATTTATTTCTGACAAACCAAGTTTAAAAGTTACAGCTGTTAAAACGAAAATAGTAAAGTATGCTCAACTTACCCCATAGGTGAGGTAAGTTGAGCAAGGATATGGGGCAAATTGAGCAGTTAGAGATTCTACTCTAATTAAGGTTTCTAGACATTAAATAAAAATTGTATTTGATAATCAACTGTCACTTTATTAATATCTAAGTTAAAAAAAAACAAAAAATAATATTCTTCGAGATATTAAGAATAAAATTAGAATCAACTAAAACGCAACACATTTTTTTCTAGATTTTTTTTGTTCTTCTTGCAACGCATTTTTCTCGGGTGTATCTATGAGAATTGCAGCTTTTCTCTTTCTTCGAATACTTGTACTTATCTTTCTTGGAGCTGCCTTTGGGTATGGCCGAACATTTTCTAGGGAGAATGCTTGTGGTGAATCTAACTGTTAGATTTCTTTATTACTCGTACTTTTCCGTACGTTTTTTAAAGAATCTTCTAACTCGGGAGAAAATATCTGCCTTGGTGTTGCATAACCCATTGAAGGAACAACTCGTTCAGACTCCGATTTCTTAATAAATCTGGTCAAAGTCATTCGCTTGATGCCAAATTCCTTGGCGGGAGCATTCGCACTTTTTCCTTCCTTGACAGCATTAGCAGCATCATTTAACTGTTGAATTGAGTCCATACCTCTTGAAGTTTTCCTTTTAAACGTACGCATTCTAAAACGAAAGAAAAATATAAGTCACTATCATTTCAAATCACGGTAAGTAGTAAGAGCAGCAGTTGCTCAACATACCCCAACCCCAGTATTTGAATTTAAAATGAGGTAATGAAAAAACTGTATTTGTTTAAACAAAATTTATAATGGATATCAAAAATACATGAAATTAATAAAACTTTAACACTTACCTGATTGAAAATGAATAACATTTGACCTGTACAGAAGAAGTATACACAGACACGTTTTTTTTACTTTTTGTTTGCAAAATAAACAAAGCGCTCGTGTGCCTTACTCGATCGTCAATTCGACACTAGCGGTCTCGTGATCTGTTCCCCTTTCGCGACCCCGCATTTCTTACATTTGACGTGCTAGCGTCCGGTGTATAGTTTCGGAGATATTTTGATTGCCCAACTTACCCCTATGCTCAACTAGCCCCGCCCTACCCTACTATAAAAAACGTTAGAAGAAGATTAATAAAAAAAAAGGAATTCTTGTTTATAACATACTTGGTCCGACTGGCCCGTTGGCGTAGTTGGTAGTGACCCTGCCTTCAGCGCCGCGGGTCGCGGGTTCGATTACCGCCGAGTGCCAACGTTTTCTATAAATCAATTTGATGACCATCGAGTCTGGGTGTATTTAAAAATTATATATGTATATATTCAACAGTTGTCTGTCTACCATAACACAAGTATTGAGTTACTTACTTTGGGGACGTACGACCGTGTGTCTAAGTGTCCCATATATTTATTTAAATAGCTTTACGCCGTGTGTTAATTTACTGTGACGTTATCAATAAAAAGTTTTGATTTGATTTGCTATCCGGGTGAATAGAATAGTACCACCTTCGTTTCTTACCGAGGTGTCGTAAAAGGCGACTAAGGTAACTCGACCCGCCGTGTGATATCTGGCTGAGTAGAATATACCACCCTCTTTCTTACCGAGGTGTCACAAAAGGCGACTAAGATAAGTTGACGCCAGCAGGCGGCCGGTGGTACAATACGTAGCCAAATCATGTTACAACATGTTTATAACATGTTGTGCCGACCCCACTTAGAGTTTTATAAGGGCAGGAGGATGAACATTTATTTGAATATCTTTCCCTCTAAAATATTGTCTATAAGTACGGGAGCATAGACAACGTGCGATCAAACCAAACTAGGCGTGTGCCCGATCGTCACACCGAGCACGTAGGTTTCACTTGGCTGCACTAAATGGACCTAGGCATTGTGCTAGATGTTCGTCTACGTGATCTCTATATATAACACTAGTATATTTCCGCGTCTTTGTTTACAAATGCAATATAATTTTGCAATAAGCCGCGATAGAAGAAATTTGTGTATTGCTAAATATAGAGTAATCTTCATCCATGTCCTCCTGCCATATATAATTTCTATAGGTATAATTTCTATATCTTTAATATTTAAATCAATTAATCTTGTATTTTTTTTTTATTTATTCTTTTTTAATATGTATGTATATATATAAATATATTTTCTTAATCTCGGAAACGGCTCGAACCATTTTACTGAAATTCAGCATGTAGGGGGTTTTGGGGAAGAAAAATCGATCTAGCTAGGTCTTATTTAAAAAAAAACGATTTATCCCTGTTTTTGGGCATTAAAAATATAATATAGAATTGAAAGCTAAGGATTTTCTTAGTTGTCAAACGTAATGTTGCGATAGCCGATGGGTAACGGGCGAACCGAAAATGTTCTAAACCCGGGTTCGAATCCCACATGTCATCGTTGCCTTCTTTTTTTTATTATTATTTAAATATCTTTTTTTATATTTTTCAAAAATTACCAAGCAAGGCTCGTCACCCAGGTACTAAGAATTTATAAAGTCAAGTAACTTGGAATCATAGTATGTCTATATCTAGTCAATGAAATTGTGAGCATCTGCCACTAGAAAATGTAACATTTCTTATAAATAATTCAATAAAAAAGTCCCTATTTCAATTCCTCAAATTCATTATACCCGCCATTCATAAAGGAATTATTAATTTTATTTACAGTAAAAAAAGTTAAAGGACACATCTGCTTGTGTTACACCTCTTTAGAGGTTATTAAGTTTTTGTTACAATACACTTTGCACACAATCAATCTACAATAAGAAAGAATATTACAAAAAATTACAGAAAATATCTAATGACTTTAAAGTCTTAAGATTTTAAACATAACAAAGTCTTTAATACATACTATGCCAATCGTCGACATTGATATCTGTAATCTTAGTGGCTAATTTACCTAGGTGTAATTAATTACCTAGGTGACCGACCATAGCTCGTTATTTTTTTTGAAAATATAAAATAAGATGAATGTGAAAAAAAGGGCTAAATTAACCTTTATGTTTTATCAGTTTACATTATATTTTAGCAGTTTTTCAATGCCTCAAAACAGGATTAAAATGTCATTTTTTTTAAATATAACGTAGCTAAATCGATTTATCGTCTCCGAAACCTACATATTGAATTTCATGAAAATTCGAGCTAAATTTTGTGACACCTGATTTCAACGCAGGCGAATCTGCTGGCACAGCTAGTAAATAAAAATAAAGTATAAAAAACAAAACAAAACAAAAAGAGAGAAAAGTTCTTATTACAATGCTCCAAACCTATTCTACGCAAATCTCTTGACGAGCTTTAAGACAGAAAAAACAGAGTTTAAATATCATCGTTAAATAACAAGGTTAACGCCAATTAGTAATTACACCTTGGTACCCTGCGTCCTTGCCCAAAAAGGATGAGCAGACGAACTGGCTCCTAGAACTAATATCAATTGCAAATTTAAAGGAAACAGAGCGGACAATGCTAATGGGCTATGTGAATTCTAGTTGCGTACGGCGAGTTCGATACAGTTTAGTTGGCCGAAATCTCGCGATGTACCACGAGGCGTCGATTGACGAGCGGCGAGGGTCGTGACGCGAATAACTCGGACAACAATCGCGCCGACCCGGACATAGAGTCAGAAACACTTGCGAATTATGAGATTAACGTTAAACTTGCCAAATTATTAGGAATCCGTACTTTTTGTATGGATCGGCGTAATTTGATCTAACTTCCTTTATAGCAATTCTAATTCTAAGAATAGACTGTACACTTCGATTTCACACGTTATGGAATTATAATTTTTCTTATCCCGTATTGTAGCAAAGTAATTCATTATTTTTTATATTACATTCCACAAAGTAATTATTAGTTAATTAGTTTGAAAATTTTTCTTGAAAATTCGTAACATTAGCAGTAGGTAAGCTGTTTATTCTGCTGCTGTATTAATTTTTCTCTTGTTATAAGTATGTGTATAATATTTTGAAGTAAATAATAAATTAACTTATAAATGTATTATATAATATTGTAAAGTAATTTACACCTTCAGTTATTTTAGCGTTATTTTACATATTAATATTAAAAATGTGATTAAAGCTTACACACTGTGTGTTGAACTGTTGATATACTATGAAAAAATCCCGTTTTTATTACGGGAATAGGAAAAAAATTCATATTGCATTTTTGAGGAAGAATTAGCCAAAAATATAATCATAAAGTATCTTTATTGTCAATCTTCCTCACATCAGAGATATTGAATGGATATATTATCTAATAGAACATATATATTATATTTATCTACTAATGTTTGTAAATATGCATTGTTTTTCTTAATTATTTAGTAACAACGATGTCATATTTATTTCTGCTCAAGATATCATTCCTACCTTACACTATGTTTTATAATGTGTCTATAAAAATTTATCCCTAACCAAATATTTGACCGCAAAATTGTTTTTACTACCCGAGATAATTAGACACAGATGAATTCGATACGGTGTTTAAAACTTTGAGGTGATTTATTTTTATTATACGTTGATTGGTGCAAATTTGGATACCATAATGGCAGTAGGTGATTGGGACCACAATAAATTTCGTCTAGACAAGAATTGATTTTTAAAAGGAGCAAATTGAAATCATCAAAGCAAATTTAAAGCACAGACTTCAATATTGTTTTGAATTACAATAAAGGCTTTGCGTGATTCAAAAATGACTAGAGTATTTTATTAAGATAAGTATGTCATGAAAATAAAGAACTTTAATCTGTACTATAAAGCTTAAGAGTTTGTTCTTGGTTTGTTTGATTGTTAGAACGCGCTAATCTCAGGACCTAGACCGAGACCGATTTGAAAAATTCTTTGACTGTAAGATATTCCATTTATCGAGGAAGGTTGTGTATAAGACGCTAAGATGAATTGGAGAGGAGTAGCAATAAAAAATATTGCGAAAACACCAAGTTTAAAGCTTTCCTTGAGTGCGTTAAGTAAACGGTTGAAGTTACTTAAAAATCTCTTATAATTATTAAAACTACTCTTATGTTCAAAATTTGTGACAAACTGATTTCCACGCGGGCATAGCTGCTGGCATAGCTAGTTACAATATATATCTTAAATACATAGATCTATATATTTTGATGTTACTTTACTTTATAAATGTTATACTCTACCTACCTTCGTTATAGAAGAGCGAGACTTTCTGATAGAAGTATTTTTAATGCTCACTAGAAGGTCTCAATCTGTATTTTTTTTTAATCTATGAAAATGAAATAAATATTTTGTATTTGAATTTCGCCCTATCCAAAGAATAAAGTCACATTTCCTATGCTTATACATGGGACATGTGACTTTATTCCTCGGCTAGTGCAATTTGTGAATTTATGTGGTAGCGGTTTCAAATTCAAATTCAAAATCTTAGGTAGGTAATAATGAGTTTTATAAAAAAAAACAAAATGTGTGTCATTACGATGTTAACCTACAAATCTGCTTTATAGAAGCAGGGATTACCTTGCGGAATTCCATAGCACAAAATTATATGGTACAGTTATTTTGCTATAATCCGCGTTTGTTAAGAAAGTCTATGTTATAATATGTGTAGGAAGCAGAAAATGTTCACATACCACATACACGCAGGATTACCTACAGCACGTATCACAAAACACTGACAGCAAAAACGTACCCCACAAGCACTTAACACATTCACTACGACAATCTCTGATATCGTTTCGCAACGTAACAAATGCGCTGCATGCATTACGATTTTGTCGTGGGGCCTAATCTCCTGAAGATGCTTCGGTTACGGGGCTAAACGATGGTAAAGATTGACGTAGTGAATGTGTGTAGTGCCAACTAAAATAAATGCTTCCATTGCAGCTTTAGTATTTCGACTAGTTACATCAGATATCTCGGTTCTGTGTATCTCATGATTTTTAATTTAATCATTATATAAATTACTAGTGTTCCGCCATTTTTTTTTTGGTCCCCAAAAAAATATAATCGGCTAATTTTCACTATAGTACGTCGGTAGCGCGTGACACGCAAGCCCTATTAGATGGTTAGGGATCTGTTGTTCATCTTAATATTGAATTAATATCACAATTTACGGAGGAAAAATCGGGATTTTTTCATTTTATATAAAAGTAAAGTAACGGCCTGTTACTATCCCACTAGCCATAGGCCTTCTCTAACCGTTTTTGGAGAAATGGATTGGAATTAAGACCTACCATGCTGGTCCAATGCGGATTGGTAGGTTACACATATCGAATTCTCTAGAGATATGCAGAATTCCTCAAATTTTCCTTCATAGAAAAGCATGTGATAAATTGCAATTACCAATTAGACATATGTTTTAACAGAAAACTCATTGGTGCCTGCCCGGGTTTTAACCCGTGACCACTCGAAGGAGTCGCACGGTCTCACCGCAGGGCTATCACAGTTTCTTATACTTTAGCCCTGTTTATAAACTTCTATTGTACTTATTTTCACTTATTCTGCTCCAATGGATTATCTGTGAAAGCGGGTTCGAGTTCCACCGAGGATAATCATTTTCTAAAAACGATTTCTTAGTACTTCGAGTCTCGATGTATATGTGTATTCAAGTATGTATTTAAACTTATATATGTAATATATGTATTTACTAGTTGCCTATCACCCATAACACAGGTATAAAGTAACTTACTTTGGGGACGGACAGCTGTATGTGTACTTGTCCCACAACACTTTTTTCCTTCGTTAAAAGAAGTAAAAGAGTCTTTAATTTAGGGTATTTAACATTTAATTTGCCTCAAATGAAGTCACGGATACCACTAGTGTTACAAAGGTTGCAGTTAATTTATTAATAAAATCATCACCAAGGTAAAGACAAGGTGACATTTCTATTTTTCTAACTAAATGGTAAATAAAATTTTACTAGCTGTAAAAGCAAGAAAATTTTAGGAAAATTTTATATTCCTTCAGGAAATCTTTTGCCGAAGTTTTCACGTTTCTCAACTATTTTAGTGTCCCGACATCACGGCGAGCGTGGCGCCCATTTTTATGATGGCGTCATTACAGAAATATTTTATAACACCTTGAAAACTCGAAATTAAAAGAAAACTTTAAACACTAAAATTTTAGAAATGTACCTAGTGTTTTAGTATGTTCCCAAAACAATTACTTTGTAAAAAATCTTCTTAGGAAAAAAAGTAAGCAAGTATGGATGCTCTTTTCATTTATAATCATTTTATAATAACTTTTAAAAATAATTTATAGAATTAGGCGTTACTTTGTGGAAGTCCACAATACGAAATTAATGAAAATTATAATATATTAATATAATAAATTATTTTGCTATAATCCGCGATAAAAGAAAATATAGCCTATAGCCTTCCTCAATAAATGGACTAACTTACACTAAAATCAGTCCAGTTCCTGAGATAAGAGATTAGAGATAGTGATTGTCAAGAAATCAAACAAACTCTTCAGCTTTATATATTAGTATAGATTATATATTAGTATAGATGACAAGGGATTGTCCACATTAAGCATTATATATATTTTACTTCATCGCGGATTATAGTATAATATTGATTATAATTTGTTGGTTTTGATAACATAAAATTGTGGATTATCCAAAGGTAAGTACTGAACCCCAGATTATCATGTTTCACACTGTCTTGGTCGTTTTTTTTCCGGTTTTTCTCACACCCTACTTGTCATTCAAGCCGTCAATCTTGTCGCCTTACGTGGAATGATTAGGCCAATTTTCGAGAATTGGTGCCGGGGTTTTTGGACAAATTAGCTGTAAATACGTCTCAAGGCCCGCTTCTTGCGATGGATGATTTAATTGTTTTTTTTTCGGTAATTTATTGCGCTTCTATTTTTATAGTAACGTGAACTCTTTGTCCCGTTGTGGTATCCGGCTAAATAGAATAGACCAATCTCATTTCTTACCGAGGTGGCGTAAAAGGCGATTAAGGTAAATTGACCTGCCATGTGACTATCAGGCTAAGTAGAATAGACCACCCTCATTTCTTACCGAAGTGTCGTCAAAGGTGACTAAGGTAACTAGACCCGCCGTGTGGCATCCGGCTGAGTAAATTAGACCACCCTCATTTCTTACTGAGGTGTCGCAAAAGGCGACTAAGGTAAGTCGACAAAATCAGGTTACAACATCTTTATAAAATGTTGTGCCCACCCTACTTAGAGTGGGATAAGGGCAGGAGAATGTGTTGAACATTTTATCTGGCTTAATTTCTTATTATTTATATTTTTCAATACGAGTTATTAAAAAATTCCATTGCGAAAACGTATCAGTAGATAAGAAAATAACATAAACAAACAACACCCACTAATTGTATATGAGTAAGTAATAAATTGTACACAATTTTTTCTGAACGAAAGTAAAAACTTTAGATTATTATCTAAACTAGTCACAAAAACTAGTTTCCAGCCGAATTGTGAATTTGTATAAATATTAGCTACTGCCGCATTTTGGTTTGCGTGATCATCGTTATGGAGATAAAAGGTAACCTAATCTTGTCCCAAAAACTAGTTTCCGAACAGATTGCAAAACAGATGGTGAATGCCTATTTATATGTAACACTGGCCTGACCGCGACTTCCTTTGTATAGTATCGAAACAAGTCAAGTTATAAAAGCTTTTAAAACTTTTAACAAAATTTCATTTAAATCAGACACCGGGAAGTGGGTTAAATTTAACTTACAAGATTCCACCTTTACATACATACACGACAACTTAAATAAAAGCTTTTAAAAAGTAGTTTATTTAATTCTTCCTTCAACTTATTCGTTGCTTTATTTGAGTATCAAATAACGGTTATAAAACAAACATTTAAGCATTTCTAATAATATTATAGAATCGAATTAGACTTTAAAAAAAATTCTAAACATGTTCACGGAGTACCATATTATTGCCTACTAGGTAGATTTGGTTATATATATTGCAAACATCAATTAAGCCCATATGTTTAAACAGAAATCTTATTAGTGCCTATCGAAAATTTGAACCCGCGAGTGACCCTTTGAAAAAGTCACAAACTTCTCACTTTGATTACGTCTATCATTTGTTAATCTACTAGCTTTTACCTGCGTCTTCGCGTAGACTTTTGTACTGTGATAGGTTATTAATACTTAGATGGCGCTTTCCAGTGTCATCTTATTCCTGTAGATTTAACAGGAAGAAATAATTGTGCCAAATTCCATCGACATTGGTTCAGCGGATCAGCCGTGAAAGTAACAAACATACATCGGACTCACAAACTTTCGCATATAGAATATTAGTAGGGTAGCAATCAACATTTATTAATCTGTACAAAATTTATATCAATGATAAATTAATATAGTAATAATATATAGATATAATTTTGTTAAGTTGAAGTCAAAGAATTATTATAATAAAGTAGAGAAACCAGCCTGAAATGTGCCCTGTCTAAAGAGAAAGCAAAAGAGATGATTCTCTTTTTACAAAGGTAAAAAAAAATATGCTATATTTTTTTCTTACTTCCTCGCGGATTACAGAAAAATATTTTTTTTATTACTTTTGTATTATGGATCTCCGCAAAGTAATGTAACTAATTCTACAAAATGGTTCTCTTTTTATTTTATCTCTGCCTATGGCTCTTGTACTTTAATAAAATAACAAACTAATAACTTAACTCTAACTACGACGAGCTGGGCGTAATTAAAAATATCGATAACGTAATGTTGGTTACAGAGTCAGTTTTGAGAGCCGCATGTCACTACCAAAAAGTCGGGACGCTAACTCATAAGTTCATGTCGCGACGCATTCTTCTTTGCTTGTTTCGAATCCCGATTTTATATAGGATGATACAAATAACAACCGACAATTTTTAAAGTTTTCATTCTCATCCATACTAATATTGTGAATGCGAAAGTCTGTTTGTAAGTATCTAATGTTACGCTGTCATGGGTCCCCTGTACTTTATGAAATTTCAAGATTTTATATCTGGTTCTCAAATAGTACATATATTAATTCTAGTTTCTCCTTCAGGAAAAGGACAAAACAATACATAATTGCGTGTACGCCGTGTGGTATCCGGCTGAATAGAATAGTACCACCCTCATTTCTTGGTGTCGTAAAAGGCGACTAAGGTAAGTCGACCCGCCGTGTGGCATCCGGCTGAGTAGAATAGACCAACCTCATTTCTTACCGAGGTGTCGTAAAAGGCGACTAAGGTAAGTTGGCCCACCGTGTGGTATCCGGTTTAGTAGAATAGACCATCCTCTTTCTTACCGAGGTGTCGTAAAATACGACTAAGATAAGTTGACATCAGGCTGGCGGCCGGTCGTAAAATACGTAGCCAAATCATGTGATGAAATGTTTATAACATGTTGTGCCGACCTCACAAAGTGGGATAAAGGCAGGAGGATTTTGAAATTAAATTCGGATATTTACGAACATAGTCATTATTTCTGTACTATATTTAAATTTGTCATTTATATTGCCTACTGTCAACACTTGTCTACAGAGTATAATTTTACATTTTATATTACTTATGAAAAAAAACTTCCTTATCTATGAACATTGACTGCAAAACAAAATTTATTATGGTAAGTACGTGCTAAGCTAATTATTAAAGTAATACATTTTTGAATAATTTTTTTAATTTTGTTATGTGCGTATTTTTTTTCTCTGACACTGTAAAGACTGATTTCCGCTTTCGATTAGACTTCGTGTAGGTCTTGTTATGTTTGCTTTTTTCTAGGTTAGCGTATTATCGCCTGCATTGTATTACTTATCATTGAAGCTGTAATTGCGTTAGAACTATGGATTCTTAAAATATAAATTAATTAAACACTATATTTTGAATGAATTATTTTATTTAATTCGTATAATAATACATACTTTCATCTTTCTCTGTTTTCAAACAATAGTCTTTCACGATAAGCAATAGATAATTTCAAAGGATTTCCATACCATATGATATAGTGCAGCTAAAATCCAGTGACTTATCGGACTTGTAGCAACATAACTGTATTTGTTTCGATACCCGTAACTGTATTGGCGCCGATTTAATTGTAAAGTACTTTAAATTACGTACGATTTTTCGATGAAGGATGTGCAAGATTTTTTTATTTTCTATGTTAATACATAATTAAAGCTACAATTGCACGAAATTTTAATCAATATTGTTGAATGTAGGCATAGCAAAAAAAAAACAGATAGACAAATAGACTATCGTATTTATAATACTAGTAGGTATGAATAGCCTCTCGGGATTTTATTTATGGCAAGTGATTATATTAGCCTGAACTCAAAAAAATTATGAATGTCTTCAAAAAACGTATTTAGACTTTGTATGTCAAGGTTAACGAAGTTCACTATAATCTGGATCACTAGCTCATCTTCAAGCACGATAAATAAAAAAAACTACATTGTCTGCTCAAATAAAAGTATCACCATGTATAACAAAGTTGGTGCGTGGCGCCGTCTGTAAATTCCCTACCGGCCGCGATGCCGCGATAGGAAGCCTATATGTATTATGTATAACAAATGGGAGACATCCAAAATAAAGCAAACTGCCCTCTTGGCCATGAATCCGTGGGGCCACTCCACGTGGATACATTCCCGACATTGTGGCCGGCAACTTTTTTTCTTATATTGGCGCGCGACAACACTCGTACTATATCCATTTGATTATTGCCAAACTAAATATTATCTACCACCTCATTTTTTACCGAGGTGTCATAAAAGGCGACTAAGGTAAGTCGACCCGCCTTGTGGTATCCGGCTGAGTAGAATAGACCAACCTCATTTCTTACCGAGGTGTCGTAAAAGGCGACTAAGGTAAGTTGACCCACCGTGTGGTATCCGGTTTAGTAGAATAGACCACCCTCTTTCTTACCGAGGTGTCGTAAAATACGACTAAGGTAAGTTGACGTCAGGCAGGCGGCCGGTCGTACAAACGCAGCCAAATCATGTGACAGCATGTTGATAACATTTTGTGCCGACTCCACTTAGAGTAGGTGGGATAAGGGCAGGAGGACTTAGATTGTATAGGAGATAATACAAAAGTAATAAAAATATTATTTTTTTTACGATCCCCGGTAGAGCAAAGCGGCCGTTGTCGCGCTAAAATAAGTATTTTTAACCTCACCCCCTACTGTTACCCCACTAAAAATATTACGCCACAAAAATTAAGAAAACACAGTAAATCCTCCTTGCCCTTATCCCACTCTAAGTGGGTTCGGCACAACTGTTAAAAACATGTCACATGATTTGGCTACGTATTTTACGACCGGATGCCGGCCTAACTTCAACTTACCTTAGTCGTATTTTACGACTCCTCGGTAAGAAATAAGAGTGGTACTATTCTAGTCAGCCGAATACTACACGGCGTAAATGTTATATATAAATAATTAAATATAAACATGTTGTTACATGATACGTAGCCAAATGGCTATGTATTTTACGATCGGACGCCTGCCTAACTTCAACTTACCTTAGTCGTATTTTACGACACCTCGGTAAGAAATGATGGTGGTGTATTCTACTCAGCCCGATACCACACGGTGGGTCAACTTACCTTAGTCGTCTTTTATGACACCTCGGTAAGAAATAAGGGTGGTCTATTCTACTCAGTCCGATACCACACGGCGGTTCGACTTACCTTAGTCGCCTTTATGACACCTCGGTAAGAAACGAGAGTGCTCTATTCTACTCAGCCGGCTACAAATCTTAATTTTATTCAGAGAATTGGAATGTTTAAGACTTGAAAATGGTCCTCATGTAATCAAATAGCTCTGATTAGCATGCATACCTATTAAAGTTTTAAACTCGATTATTGTGCCGATTATTTGTGTGTCACGTCCCAAGAATCACATCACTGGAAGCCCATAAGAAAACGTATCACGTATATGGGGTGGTATTCGAATCTGTATCACCGTATTTCGGCTAATTGTTTACTTTCACTTGTAATTAACTCGGTGAACCAATTAAACCCATTAAATTGATTGCTGAGAAACTATTTGATGGAATTCTTGATGTTACATTGACTTTCTAGCCAAAATTTAAATGCGATGGTGTGTATATGTATCAAGTTTTAAAATGTAATTTCTTGTTGATAAGGAAGGATATAAGCTAATTTTACGCCGTGTGGTATCCGATTGAATAGAATAGTACCACCCTCATTTCTTACGAGGTGTAAAAAGCGGCTAAGGTAAGTCGACCCACCGTTTGGTGTCCGGCTGAGTAGAATAGACCAACCTCATTTCTTACCGAGGTGTCATAAAAGTCGACTAAGGTAAGTTGACCCACCGTGTGGTATCCGGTTAAGTAGAATAGACCGCCCTCGTTCTTACCGAGGTGTCGTAAAATACGACTAAGGTAAGTTGATGTCAGGCAGGCGGCCGGTTGTAAAATACTTAGCCAAATCATGTGACAACATGTTTATAACATGTTGTGCCGACCCCACTTAGAGTGGGATAAGGGTAGGAACAAGAAGAAGGATATAAGCTAATTTTGGAAACGGCTCCAACGATTTTCATGAAATTCATTATATAAGGTATTTTGAGGGTGATAACTTGATCTATATAGGTTTTATTTAAAAAAAATGCCGATTTATCTCGGTTTTCAGGCATTGAAAATATGCTAAAATTGAAATACAAAGGTTAATTTTGCTGTCATTGCGAAGTTAAAATCGATAATTGGTTTATTTAGCTTTGTTGATCTTTTACAGTCTACTCAACAGATATTATAGCTGACTATCAAACACACAAGTAGGTAATTTCTTCACACAAGTAATTTCTTGACAAAACAAAAGATTTGTTCACAAGTTTATTTGAATAAAGAATATTTTGAATTTGAGAGTAAAGCAGCCATAAGGCCTAGTGATAATGTCATATTAAATAATGAAAGGGAAGATGAAAGCCATATACTTCATCTTTGTCTAAACACACATGGAAAAGAGAGAAATAAATACATTCTAATTTGCATTCTCTTATTCTCCTTCTAATATGGCACAATTTCGGCTAGCCCTACTTTAAGTAATAGCTCTATGATTCTTTCACCCGAAGTTGCTTGGCAATTTAGGTCTGTCCCTACATACCTTGACCTGTCGAGTTTTTTTTAATGACACAAGTCGAACGTTTTGAATAATCATTCTCTCGTTATCGCCAGATCTATTCCTCGGTCGATCGCCGCCGCGACAGGCGACATGACATCGACAGCATGTCCCTGTCGACTTTTTCTCGCGATTAATCGACACTTGTCCCAATGCCACCGACACGGCGCGGGACTTTGATGGGCCAGGCGTTGTAAACCCTCTCGATCGCATGTCCGATGACAGCCTCCTTTATGGATCGCTTTTGAGATGGAAATAATTAACTATGTGTTTATGTAAACATTTTTAATCTTTAAGCGAACTAATATACCATTATCATCCTCCTGTCCTTATCCAACTCTAAGTTGGTGTATATGTTTTGTTTACATATTTTACGTTCAATTCATCAACGCCTCACCTTATCTAGGGTGTGCGAAAACTAACCCCGAATACGCTAATGAGTTATGTACTTATATAAGTTATGTACTTAATTATGTACTAAATTGTTATTTATAGGTTCTTTACGACGAAGAAAAGTGCTGGGTAAAACCTACATGCATATATTCAAATCATTCTTTAGTTAAGTTAGCTTTTACAAACACATTTAGGTAAATTGTCAAATTAATAGAAGTAGCCAGTACCTACCCAGAAGTAGGTATTGGCACTTCACGCTGCTATTTTACTCGTAATAACGTTAGGTGTTTCTTGTTTTTTTAAAGGTTCCTAATATTAGCACCAAACAGCGTTACAGCATAAATTCAGCAATTATCAGTGACCTATTTAGGCGTTGAATATACATAATAGACCGACGTCTAGCAATCAGTTTAGGTACTTATACAGCACCTTCTGAAGCGGAGTCGCTAATATCTCGGGATTCATAGATTATATGTACCTTACCCTACTTATTGACGACACTCTAAGCTATGTGATTTCGGTTATACATATACATGATTTCGGCTAAAGATCTATTCATTCCCAATTTAATTATAATCAATGATTAAATAGGGTACGAAAGAGTTCGTTCAAAAATAATCCTGATTTTTATTACGGTTAGTCTGGCCATTATTTTCTAGGTTCCTATTTTAAATGAATGAAGAAATAGAAAGATATTTATTTGAATTTTTTTTTTTATTTACAGCAAAAATGTACAAGCTATATTTATCTTAAACTACTTACAGGCTAGGACTATACAAATCATGCCTCTCATCAAATTATTTAATTCAAATAAATACATTATTTAAATCAATATGTAATACACTATACACTTTTTTCATCAATAATGTTTCTCCAACGTTTTTTATTTAAAAAAATATGTATCTTAAAATAGCAATCGCTGCAATTATAAGGTAACACATTTAAATTTATAATGAATGCAGCAAGAATCCTTAATAATTACCACAATATAGTGACATTACAGAAGTATCGCCAAAGCTGTTAAATGCGGAAACTAGAGCATAGACACCTTGCTCTATAAAAAAGTTTAACGTTTTAAACATCTTTAAGTCATATGTTTTTATAACTCATTAAAACGAATGAATACTTATCATAACACTATGAGTTGTGTTTTGTTCGAAATCAGTTTTATTTTAGGTCATGTGACATTATAAACATGCTCAACTTATCATAAAGAATGGAAGGCAGAGACAAAAAAGATATATTTTTAAAACTGTCAATCAATATATGTAGATTATATAAAGGTAAAGAGTTGAAACGTATGATGATTATAACGAGCCCACCCCAAGGCGTCGCAAAGCAAGTTACACTGCTTTGCTTATCTTTATCTGCCAGCAAAAGATGTGGAGTCGATATATTTGTCATATAATACTAAAATAGAAACTAATAAAAGAATACCAATTCCATATTAATTCATTTTTATTTATCAACGGACTCTTGGTTCTTCTTTTACGATTCGCTATTCCCTTTTCAAATATATCGAATATACCCCATCTAAAAATCTTCTTTATATATTCTATATATCTTTATATATTATATATAGTTATTCAATTATATGAATAAAAAAATACAAAAGAAGAATATAAGGTTGCCTGTAAGAGATCGCTATTAGTGTTAAGGCCGTATATGCACTATTTTTAAGTTTGTTTTTTTTGTTTGTTTTTTATTTTTATTTTTCTTAGTATTTATTAAAATATTAAAATTAGAATATTTAACACAACTATGCGATTATATCATGTGAATATTATTAATTATATTATAATATATATAATTGAGCTGTAAACTCTGCGTGGGCATCAATGAGTTTTAAATAAGATAAATAATAATAATAAGCGCATAAAACCCTTTTATAATACTATTCACATACATGATAAAAATACGTGGATTTTTTTTGCACAAGATAGCAACAAGTAAATATATATAGTTAATAAAATAATATCTTGGAAAGATCACCCAAGTAGTTATTTGGTGGCTTTTCTCTGTACAAGCAATTTTTCGAGCCAACAGTACAGATGACGATTTTAAAACCCGTGTAAGATTTTATTCCAAGAAATAATATTTTAAATTTTTATAAAATTACTCCACTCCACGGTTTCCTGTAACAATGTACCGGGCTACCGTCGGGCGGTACGGTCTCTCGATAAGAGAAACGGAATGACACTGTTTTTTGTTAATCGCTATTTATAACTTTTTTTATTTCTGGTTTTGTGTCTTCCAACTTGGCGGCTTTTGTCTCAAATCAAACATCTCGGGCCGTTTTTAATTTTTGAGATATTGTGTTTCTTCCTATAATAGGCCATAAACTAGGGATATGAACATTAATTTTTAGATTTAGATAGAGATTTTATAATCCGCTTTTGCCTTACATTAATCTTTAATATTTAAATGAGTTAATCTTGTTTATATGTATATATTGTGAATTTCGGAAATGGCTCCAAGTAACTTCATGAAATTTAGCATGTAGGGGTTTTGGGAGGAAAAAATCGATCTAGCTAGGTTTAATTAAAAAAATAGTAATTTATAGAATTAGGCGTTACTTTGCGGAGATCCATAATACAAAAGTAATAATAAAATTATTAAAAAAAAATAGTAAAAAAATAGTGTTTTATTCCTTGTTGTCTGAAACTGAAAAACTGTAGAATAAAATGTAAATCATATTTTACCTATCATTTATAAAGTTGTAATAACGTTGTGGATAACAGGTAGACTAAAGAAGTGGAAATACCGCCGATTGATATCCACGCCGTGAATATTTTTTTTTAAATATTTTTTCAAGTTTCATCTCATTTATATCTTTAAAAAAAATTACCGACCGAAGCTCAATCACCCACGTACTAGATATTATATAATCGCATAAAAAATATCCCGAATATTTTAAATACAAAATATTTAAAATCACTGGAGTAAAATGGGGGCCTGTGTATCCTACAGTGTCGCGGCCTCCTTGTGTGGTATTAAATAACTAATTTTCGTCCGCGACTTCGCCTACGTTATCTTTGGTAGAGACTTAATAAGTAAAGAAAAGAAAAAGAAAGAAATGATTTATTTGAACACAATTGTCAAAATAACAAAAACATGTTTTTCTTTTCCATTCTCTCCTATCATTCGTCACTATATATATATATATATATATATATATATATATATATATATATATATATATATATATATATATATATATATATATATATATATATATATTATGCCTGACTTCAACTTACCTTAGTCGTATTTTACGACACCTCTTTAAGAAAGAGGGTGGTCTATTCTACTAAACCGGATACCACACGGCGGGTTAACTTACCTTAGTCGCCTTTTACGACACCTCGGTAAGAAATGAGGTTGGTCTATTTTACTCAACCGGATACCATACCGCGGGTCAACTTACCTTAGTCGCCTTTTACGACATCTCGGTAAGAAATGAGGGTGGTACTATTCTATTCATCCGGATACCACATGCGTTGGTATTTTTACCCATAAGCGACTATATTTATTCTTTGAACAAACAAACATTCAAGGTGCAATTTTAAACGTAACTGTAGAATCAGTTTAAAGTGGCACTCTGAGTGTGTTCAAAGGCATCGGCGTAACACATCACGGAACAAAATTGGCATGCAATGCTGCAATTGAGGTATTATGTGGCAATAAACATACTAACAACTGGCAATACGTGTTCGACTACATGACAATGTATTGTCAGACGTAGTGTCTGATGTTATGCTACTTTTAAAAAAAGGTACTGAAAAAATATAGTGTCAAGATTTGACAAATAGCAAATCCATACTGTATTGTGTATAAGCTGTGATGGCCTAGCGGTGCGACCGTGTGAATCTCTAGAGACGATCATGGGTTCAAACCCGGGCAGACACCAATGAGTTTTTCTATTAAAACTTATGTGTCTAATTGATAATTGCAATTTATCACACGCTTTTCGGTGAAGGAAAACATCGTGAGGAAACCTGCATATCTCTAGAGAATTCTGGAGATATGTGTAACCTACCAATCTGCATTGGAGCAGCGTGGTAGGTCTTAGCTCCAACCCTTCTCTCCAAAAATGGAGAGAGGAGGCCTATGCCCAGCAGTGGGATAGTAACAGGCCGTTACTTACTTTTACTTACTTACTGTAGTGTATGCGGGTTGAGATGTGTAGCTTACTTTGTATATTTATATACAAGACACATATTATATGTAATACATACATGAACATACTCACACTAATACTGATATACAAAGAAACATACACGGTCTTATGATGCACCACGTTAGTAACAAGAGAGCTCTTGGTGTGTGTGCACGTGAAGTGACATATGGTTACTTGTTAGTGCGTGTTTGAGCCTGTGCTATATTCATACAACATTAGTTTATATACACTACACATACTAATGCTACTAATATTATAAATCCGAAAGTTTGTGAGTAGGGATGTATATTTGAACCAATATCATTTAAATTTAGCACAACTATTACTTATACACGGGGTAATGCTATAGAAATAACTATATAATCTACTGTTAATTCTAGAGGAATACGATGAATTCAAAAGCGCCATCTATTATCAACGTATCATGCGACAACATTTCACGCGAACGAAGTTGCGGGTAAAAGTATTATAGTGTATAGTATTTATTGTATAATATTATATAGTATTATACACACAAAAGTCTGTTTGACTGTTAAGTTTTCACGGCGAAACCGCTCAACCAATATCGATGAAATTTGGCACAATAAATGCTTATACATCGGGGTAACATATAGACTATAGAAATCCTGTTAATTTAGTAGAAACGCCATCTATTCTCACACTATCAAAGTGATCTGTAATTTAAAGGTTTTATATCACGTTCGCTTATGTCGGAAGAGTTATTTTATGAAAAATTTTATATATTTTGATCTCTGTATACTGGATAAATTTTTGATGAAGATATAGACAGAATAGGAGAGTGACAGAAACTACTATTTATTCCAATACTACATTCCACGTTGAAAAAGTTGCGAGTAAAAGCTAGTGAGTATTGAAGGGGAAGTCCGAAAGTCGCGCCCGTTATAGAAAGGACGAGAAATGCAAGATTAAGATGGTATGGATATGTAATGAGGAGGGATAAATCGTGACAAAACGCGTGTTAAGCATATATATGAATGTGGATGGATATATAACTACAGAGAGGTGTCAAAGGAGATGGATGGATTGTGGGAAGTATGATATACCTACATATAAAAGAGAGCATAGGTTGCTCCTAAAATTGCGGACGGCACAAAGTTTATGAAATCTAAAATCAGTATGAATGAAAGAATTGTTACCACCTGGCACTTGTATGTATAAATTCTTCTATAAATATGGAAATTGAATTCGTTAAGCAATTACTCATTTTGATCTATTTCAAAGCAAACACCCACAACAACCGATCCCCCACAGTTTTATTCGTTGTTCTTTTATCCCAAAACTGTAATAAACATATATACAGACGTACACGTCACGAAAAATATCCCAATAAGGTTTTATTAAGGTCCGAGCTATTAACAATTCATAAAAAACTCCATTGATATTAATCCCATGATGGAAATAAATAAAATAAAAACAGGTATCCACTCCATATATTTTTTATTATTTCGTTTTTGACACAAATTTTATAATTGACGATAATATTTTGAGACTTAATGGAATTTTTCGCTGATTCGCTTCACTAATCAATTCGATTTGGTCCTTTTTGCTTTTAAATTAATACATTACGTTGTTTCGCATTGTTTTTTGTGTGACTACATAAATGGGAATTGTAATTTTGATAAAAGTGTTGTGTTTTCAAATCAAATTTATCTTTATTCCAATAAGCTCTTTCAAGCACTTTTGAATCGTCAAGGATCAATAAGATTAATGAAGCTGCAACTGGTATTGCATTTTGCTCTTACTGAGAAGAACCAGCTAAAAACTTGACGGTCAATCTTTTAAACAGTTTCAATTTTATTATACATTATGACTTTTAAAGTAAATTGATTCGATTTAATGATGAGGCTAGAAGACTAACATAGTGATTATTCGATTTGATTCACTAATGAGGCTAGTCAGCCTAATACTGTTAAGTCAGTAACTCCACTCGATCGACTGATTATGCTATATAAGTAATAGGGTTAACTAAGTAATGAGATTCGATCGAAGGCTTAGGCTAGAAGAATGATACGGTCAATCCAATGATTCGACTCGATCAGCTGATGAGGCTAGACGCCAAATATGATAAATTCAGTAATTCGATTCGAATTACTGATGGGACTGGACTATTAACATGGTCGTCATTATTCGATTAACTTTACTATTAAGGCTAGATAGCCTAATACGGTTTAGTCAATAATTTCATTTGCTCAACTGATGAGGCTAGAAGAGTAATATGGTCAAGTCCAAAAGTCGATTCGATCGACTGATGGTGTTAGATGACTAATATGATTAAGTCAGTAAATCGATTCGCTCGATTGTTGAGGCTAGAAGACTAATATTGTCAAGTAAATAACTCGATTCGATCGACTGATAATGCTAAACGACTAGAATAGTTAAATCAGTAACTTGATTCTATCCACTGGTGATGCTATAAGAATAACTGTCAAGTCAATATCGCGATTCGATCGACTAGTGATGCTAAACGACTAGTATTGTTAAATCAGTTACTTGATTCTATTCACTGGTGATGCTAGAAGAATTACTGTCAAGTCAATATCGGTCTAACGGATAACGGTTTATTCTACTTAGCCGAATACCGTACGGCAAGTCAAGTTACCTCAGTCGAAATTTACGATACCTCAGTAAGAAATTAGGGTGGTCTATTTTACTCAGCCGGATATAACACGGAGGTCACCGTAAATATAAATAATATTTTAATTCAAAATCTATGTTAAGTTCCCTTGTTTGGTAAAAAGCATAATTTCAATCTATTTATCAACACATGCAGTTGGAATAGTATAGGAAATAGTTTAATTACTTATATTAATAACTCGGATGGTGTTCGGTAGCGGAATTCGCTTATCTTTATAGGTGATCGTGGTACTATATTACCAGGGCGAGGCGTGCGTGTACTAGACATAGATTTTCTAGAAGTGGCATATGGACGAAAATTGTACAGAAAATAGATAATTCATTATTCTTGATTATATCTTTAATAAGATAAGTTTTATTTACAAAAAAAATCTCATTTTATCCCTGTTTTCGGGCTCTAACATTTTTTTTAAATTTACGTTTAATAAAATCACAATTTTTCGCTGTCAAACGTAAAGTCATGGTAGTTCATTTGGGGAACGGGCGGTCTAGAGAGGTGAAAATACCTAGGATCGAGCCCCACCTGCCCTATTATTTTTTAATTTTTCTTTTAAATTTTTTTTAAATTTTAATTGTTCTTACGTCATTTTAAAAATTACCGAGCAAGACTCGGTCACCCAGGTACTTAAAATAAAGTGGTTTATTTTAATTTAATATCTTTTATTTCCTGAATGCGTACTTGTCTAACAATGTTAGAGTAAAAGAAAGTGTTACAGACAATAATCTTATAGGTATCCAGGCAGGGAATTCATATTACATTCAACAATTAAAATTCAGATTTTCTATTATAACCAGACTTAAACACAAGGATATTGTTTTTTATATAATTAAAATGGTGATTTAATACAATGATAAATTGCAACCTTGTTTGTTGCGGTCATTGGCTCACTTATTAGAGGAAGACGTAATATAATAATGTACCAGTATAGCGAATAATATATTTTGTAGGTTTCTAGAAGTGACATGTGTTGCGCTCTTGTCTTATTTTTACAAATTGACTTATATCTTTATAGTTGCTGTCACTTCGTTGTTCTGTTACTTGTAGTAAATTGATTCGATTTAATGATGAGGCTAGAAGACTAACATAGTGATTATTCGATTTGATTCACTAATGAGGCTAGTCAGCCTAATACTGTTAAGTCAGTAACTCCACTCGATCGACTGATTATGCTATATAAGTAATAGGGTTAACTAAGTAATGAGATTCGATCGAAGGCTTAGGCTAGAAGAATGATACGGTCAATCCAATGATTCGACTCGATCAGCTGATGAGGCTAGACGCCAAATATGATAAATTCAGTAATTCGATTCGAATTACTGATGGGACTGGACTATTAACATGGTCGTCATTATTCGATTAACTTTACTATTAAGGCTAGATAGCCTAATACGGTTTAGTCAATAATTTCATTTGCTCAACTGATGAGGCTAGAAGAGTAATATGGTCAAGTCCAAAAGTCGATTCGATCGACTGATGGTGTTAGATGACTAATATGATTAAGTCAGTAAATCGATTCGCTCGATTGTTGAGGCTAGAAGACTAATATTGTCAAGTAAATAACTCGATTCGATCGACTGATAATGCTAAACGACTAGAATAGTTAAATCAGTAACTTGATTCTATCCACTGGTGATGCTATAAGAATAACTGTCAAGTCAATATCGCGATTCGATCGACTAGTGATGCTAAACGACTAGTATTGTTAAATCAGTTACTTGATTCTATTCACTGGTGATGCTAGAAGAATTACTGTCAAGTCAATATCGGTCTAACGGATAACGGTTTATTCTACTTAGCCGAATACCGTACGGCAAGTCAAGTTACCTCAGTCGAAATTTACGATACCTCAGTAAGAAATTAGGGTGGTCTATTTTACTCAGCCGGATATAACACGGAGGTCACCGTAAATATAAATAATATTTTAATTCGAAATCTATGTTAAGTTCCCTTGTTTGGTAAAAAGCATAATTTCAATCTATTTATCAACACATGCAGTTGGAATAGTATAGGAAATAGTTTAATTACTTATATTAATAACTCGGATGGTGTTCGGTAGCGGAATTCGCTTATCTTTATAGGTGATCGTGGTACTATATTACCAGGGCGAGGCGTGCGTGTACTAGACATAGATTTTCTAGAAGTGGCATATGGACGAAAATTGTACAGAAAATAGATAATTCATTATTCTTGATTATATCTTTAATAAGATAAGTTTTATTTACAAAAAAAATCTCATTTTATCCCTGTTTTCGGGCTCTAACATTTTTTTTAAATTTACGTTTAATAAAATCACAATTTTTCGCTGTCAAACGTAAAGTCATGGTAGTTCATTTGGGGAACGGGCGGTCTAGAGAGGTGAAAATACCTAGGATCGAGCCCCACCTGCCCTATTATTTTTTAATTTTTCTTTTAAATTTTTTTTAAATTTTAATTGTTCTTACGTCATTTTAAAAATTACCGAGCAAGACTCGGTCACCCAGGTACTTAAAATAAAGTGGTTTATTTTAATTTAATATCTTTTATTTCCTGAATGCGTACTTGTCTAACAATGTTAGAGTAAAAGAAAGTGTTACAGACAATAATCTTATAGGTATCCAGGCAGGGAATTCATATTACATTCAACAATTAAAATTCAGATTTTCTATTATAACCAGACTTAAACACAAGGATATTGTTTTTTATATAATTAAAATGGTGATTTAATACAATGATAAATTGCAACCTTGTTTGTTGCGGTCATTGGCTCACTTATTAGAGGAAGACGTAATATAATAATGTACCAGTATAGCGAATAATATATTTTGTAGGTTTCTAGAAGTGACATGTGTTGCGCTCTTGTCTTATTTTTACAAATTGACTTATATCTCTATAGTTTCTGTCACTTCGTTGTTCTGTTACTTGTATATCTGTAAATTTGTCAGGGCTAATCCACTGAAGCAATATTGATAAAATTTAATATAATTTCACCGGAATATCTTAAATGCCTATATGATAAATAATTTTTCCTACCAAGAAACTTTTATTTTACAATTTTTTGATATCCATTACCTTAAGTATTAAAATACCCTCATTTTACTGTAACTTGCTTCAAGTTAGAGTCTAATACGCAGGTATAGCTACTTATTACAATAATTATGACAGGGTAATTTTTTGGGTCTTTAAAAATAATTTAACGGATTTTTTTATGAAATTCTTTACACTTTTAATTGGGATGTCGTGATTTTGAATGCTTTTAGCCCATTTTTCTAAGCCCAAGTAAAAGAATCTATGTAGAATCTTGTATATACTGATCAAGTAGCTAGAAATAAGTTTTTCCAATATAAAAAAGTGTATAATAAATAAATAATAATAATAAATATATGGGACAGTTACACACACGGTCGTCCGTCCCCAACGTAAGTAACTTAATACTTGTGTTATGGTAGACGGACAACTGGTGAATATATACTTATATATTTTTTAAATACATACTTAAATACAAATATACACCCAGGCTCAAAGACCAACAAATTCATTTATAGAATATGTTTGCCCTCGACGGGAATCGAACCCGCGACCCGCGGAGCTGAAGGCAGGGTTACTACCCACTGCGCCAACGGACCATTCAAGTATGCAACGTATGCAACGTAAGTAGACAACTAATTATAAATTAAGTAGGAACAATATCGATGCATCATTGATCGAGTTAAATTATCTAATTCACACCCACACTGTCAGTTCCATATAATCTTAATCTATGGTCGCCCACATATTGACATAACACGTTTAACTCGCATTTGTCCAGGTATTTTAATTCAGTACTGATGAGGTTTTATTTTTACATCTGTTAATGTTATACGATAAAGTTAACATTATACGGATATTATAAGCATATACATAGATATATTAAACTAAAGTAGGAGAGCTTTAGGCAGGCCTGTAAGTGATAGTGTCATAATAAATATTGAGAGGGAAGATGAAAATAGTAGGTACTCTCTCTTTATATATTACGCTTTCGTATGTAATCTGTAATTAACGAGGTGTCCTAAATACGACTAAGGTAAGTTGACGTCAGGGAGGCAGCCGGTCGTAAGAACGCAGCCAAATCATGTCACAGCATGTTTATAACATGTTGTGCCGACCCCACTTAAAGTGGGATAAGAGCAGGAGGATGATGATATGTAAACTGCAATTAAGAAAAAATCCCGTTTTTCGTTTGGAAACTGGAAAGTCACATCCTACTAATCCTGCTAATATTATAAATGTGAAAGTTTGTGAGTATAAATATAGTTTATTAGTCTTTCACGATGAATCCGCTGAACTAATATCGATGGAATTTGAAACAATTATTCCTCATACACCGGGGTAACATATAGGCTATAAAATCGTGTTAATGCTACAGAAATAGGATGACATTGAAAAGCGTCATCTATTATCTATCACCTATCCGACGACAACAGTCCATACAAACGAATTTGCGGGTAAAAGCTATAAAAAGCGTATAAAAAAGAGAAAAGGTACATATACCCTTATTTGCTTTCTCTTATTTCTATTTATTATAATATAGCCAAAGCACGTCAAGTAACGCCTAATTCAATAAATTATGTAATATTTTTTAATAAAATTTTAAAAATGAATGTAGTCATTGTGAGTAAACCATAAGAGATAGAGACATATTCTCGTGTACTTTTTTGTAGTATTTTTGTAGATCTACAATTCTCTAGTACATTATTTTAGTGTATCTCTGTTGGTTTACTCTGCGCACGCGAATAAAAATGCTCCCAGCAGGCGATTTTTTTTAACAAATGCGCGAACTCTATCACACAGTTTACGTTAAACTGTAATGCACTATTAAACTAAACCTTCCGGAAGCATCGCGTTACCTTTTAGTAAAAATTGTACAATAATCCATTCAATAGATTTAATATTTTTAGTAGATTTTAAGAAAATCGTTACATTCAGACAGACAGCTGTTGGGAGCTTTGTTTTGTAATAAGTGTAGAAGATACATCTATATCTATACTAATATATACAGCTGAAGAGTTTGTTTGTCTGATTGTTTTAACGCGCTAACCTTAGGAATTACTGGACCGATTTGAAGAATTCTTTTAGTGTTAGATAGTCCATTTATCGAGGAAGGCTATAGACTATATAACATCACACAAAGATGAATAGGAGAGGAGCGGCAATAAAAATATTGCGCGGCAAAATTAAAAGCTTTCCTTGCGTGCGTTAAGTAAACGGTGAAAGTTATTCAAAAATCTCTTATAGCTCGCGATAAATACTTTTATGTTCAAACTTCAATTCGGAAAAAATTGTGAAACTGATTTCTATACGGGCGATGCTGCTGGCAAAGTTAGTCATTTATATATACGATAGCTTAGCAGCGTTCGAAGTTTTCGTTATTGCGTTTAAAATGTGCTAAATAGTCAAAAGGTGTAGCGTTTATGAAACATTTATGAAGTAACGGCCCATTACGACTGAATAGTAATGACATTCATTAGCTTTAATGTTATTGATTAATGGAAGCGGACAGTGGTTTTTTTTTTTATTTAGCTTTTTTTCATTAGTTTCTTCCGGCTTAAAATTATTTACACATTTCTTTAACTATTTGTTGACATACTATTTATCGCACAGTGTAAACTTTCGACGTGAATAAAATGCAAGATAAATAAAAACAACTGAAGAAAAATTTATCTCGAAAACTGCAAATTCCAACGAAAACTTTTTGATTTTAGGAATTATATTTATATTAGGATTTAGGATATATATTTTGCCTAGTACTAATTTATGAGATAAGTAAACTGTACGATTATACGAGTATAATAGACTAGCAATCGCCTGCGGCTCCGTCTGCGTGGAAAGATTAGAACCGTAATATAGTCTTTCGATATCCATAAAAATGGTTAAATGAGTTAACCTTAAAAGCTAGACATATGGTGTCGCAGACTTTGATTTAGAACTTTTAGAGGGGAACAATTTTGTAATACATGATTATTTAATAACTAGTACCGTTTATTCATCGCACGCAATATAGCTTAAAATTTTGCCGTTTTCGTCCTATTTTTTATTGTTGCTTCTCTTCTATTCATCTTAGCATGATGCTATATATGCTTCCTCAATAAATGGACTATCTTATACTAAAATAATTTTTCTAATCGGTCCAGTAGTTCCTGAGATTACCGCGTTCAAACAATCAAACAAACTCTTCAGCTTTATATATTAGTATAGATAATAAAAAAAATTGCACAATTTTTTTTTTCGTAAGACATCGCGAAATAATCGAGTTACCCTAATATTAGATTCGATGTTTCGGCAGAGTCGCATACACCGTGGCCACGAACTGACTGGAGCGCCGCGTCGCCTTCTTTTCCTTATAATCTAAGACCAAAATTAGCACATTCAGTGCAGCCGTTCTCGAGCTATAATAAACGTCATTCCATTTTTAAATATATAGATCACATCTTAATAAGACCAATGAGTGAGGTCGACAGACATAAATAATCAATAGTTCGATAGATGTCATAGCTATAGACGGTAGACGTGAAGGTTGGCAGATTGCGGCGTCGGCTGATTCTCGTGAAAGCCGAGCTGAGTCGTTGACGCCCAGTCACACCGAACTAATAACTTAATTTTGATTTTGCCGTTAATCTACACGTTGACATATGCCCTAATATTATACTAGATTAAACTAATGTATCGATATATAAGCAAAATTGCATAAAATTCAGGATTACTGCTTTAAGAATTCAAAAGTAAAATGGTAATATTTCGATTATATTAATATTATCATAGCATCGTCATTCTGCAATCATTATCCCACATAAAGTGGGGTCGACACATGTTATTAACATGTTGTCACATGATTTAGCTACGTATTTTACGGCCGGCTGCCTGCTGAGGTCAACTTACCTTAGTCATATTTACAACACCTCGGCAAGTAAGAGAGTGGTCTATTCTACTTATTATAATTATTAGATTAAAGTCAAGAACTATAATTATCACATACACCATACACAGTATTACTTTGGAGCAAACCTTGTTTAACCTTATTTTGATTGGATATTAAAGTTACTCAAAATTTCATTAAATTATCATATTTAGAACATTTTTTGTTTATGATCGCCAATCCACATAACGTATTGACGTAAATTTTATGGTACAGCATCATGTTAGCATATTCATAAGTAAAATAACTAATTTCCTAACTGTTAAAGTACTCATCGAGTATGAATAAAAATAGTGCGGTGCAACCGAGCCCTCCACGGGCGAAGCCGCAAGAATGCGTCAACGTGTGAGCAAATGCACCTCCCCGTTCACCTCACCCCTTCCTTTTAAAGCGAATTTTTACGATGACCCCCCAATTACTGACGCTAATTGACACGAGGGATGCAACGCCTTTAAACAAACATAGTGCATTTGTCGCGAAATGTAGTTTTTGATAAGAGATTGAAGATCAAGGCGAAACGTGTCCTATTGTTTGCACACTAAAGTCGGTAATCGTGATATATATGTGTAGACTTTTGTCCTTTTTAGTTAGCGATGTGTGCGTTAATTAGGATAATGTTCTGGCGCTTACTGGGACAGCCTAGGCGACGCGTTTTTGCTTAGACAGTCTTTTTCGCACGTTCATTATTCTGTGGTACGCATGGAAATTTTAGTGGGGGTTTGGTACTACAGAACCTCGTTTCATGTGGGGTGTAATTTGCCATTTTGAGTACAATTTCGTGGACATTTTAAAAATATCATTTACAAACTATTGGCAAATAAAGAGCCGTCAAATATTAGATCTCAATGTGTCACATCAATTACTAACCTAAACATTATTAAATTATAAAAAAAATCTAATATTCTAATTTATTGTAATTTTTCATCATCAACATTCTAATTGCATTTTTTTTAAATTTAGTAACTCTCTTATTCTAAAAACGACAAACGTAGCCTTGTGACATACTAGACATCATATCCACATGTCGTCTCTTTTAGAATTTATCCAACAGTAGAAAATGTCAATTCCACTGGACCGATATTGATGAAAATTCTTCCCTTTTGGAATCAGGAAACAAAGATATTTTCAATTATTGACGCAAACGAAGTCATGTGTGCCACTGGTGTGTGTAAATATGTAATGTGCTCTCAAATAAATTAAGAGTATTGGTATATATATTATTAATAGAAGAGTAGATAAATATAAATATAGATATAAATATATGGGACACTTACACACACGGCCGTCCATCTCCAAAGTAAGTAACTTAATACTTTTGTTATGGTTGTCTACCATACAACTGGTGATATATTTTTTAAATACATACTTAAATATAAATATACACCCAGGCTCAAAGACCAACAAATTCATTTATAGAAAATGTTGGCCCTCGGCGGGAATCGAACCCGCAACCCGCGGAGCTGAAGGCAGGGTCACTACCCACTGCGCCAACGGGCCAGTAAAAGAAGATAAGAAAAATTCTCGTCAAGAGCGCTCTGCCTTGCACTAGTCTCACTCCACATGAGACATGATTGCAGTCAATCCGTCCTATTATAGTATAGAAAAATGATGGCAAATCTACTCACGTACCACGACGTCACATGTAGGGCTAATTATAAATAAAAACGGTCATTAAATCCACGAGAGCGAGGGCTCGCTGCTTCAATGCATCGCAATGAATGCTGTATTAGCTCTCACTGATTGTCTATATCGTGGGCTAAAGCTATCGTATAGCTATAGCTACGCACTTGTGAGACGCATTTTATTTGTACAAAAAAATGTATAAAATTTTAGTTATATCACATACAAATTACGCTTTTTTTCTCTCTTCAATACAAGTTGTAAAGTCTTCTACATACATTCGTGTCAAGTATGAAAATACCCTTAATTATGGATAATATGATATTTCCTAAGCCCCGCCGTGTGGTATCCGGCTGAGTAGAATAGACCAACCTCTTTTCTTACCGAGGTGTCGTAAAAGGCGACTAAGGTAAGTTGACCCACCGTGTGGTATCCGGTTTAGTAGAATAGACCACCCTCTTTCTTACCGAGGTGTCTTAAAATCCGACTGAGGTAAGTTGACGTCAGGCAGGCGGCCGGTCGTAAAAACGCAGCCAATTCATGTGACAGCATGTTTATAACATGTTGTGCCGACCCCACTTAGAGTGGGATAAGGGCAGGAGGATGATGATGATATTTCCTAAGCCCCAAGGAGTGAGTATCATATAAATAAATTAATAAATATATAGGACAATTACACACACGGTCGATTGTCCCCAAAATTATTGGGTCAATTAAAGTATCAAAATACCCTTAATTATGGACAATATGATATAAGCCCCAAGGAGTGAGTATCGTATAAATAAATTGATAAATATATAGGACAATTACACACACGGTCGATTGTCCCCAAAATTATTAATAACTTAACTAACAATTAATTAATTTATTAATTAACTTTAATTATTAATAACTAGCTGTGCCGGCTACTGCGTCCGCGTGGAAATCATTGTCACAAAATACACAAAAAAAGTTATTGTGAGTTAACCATAAGAGATAGTGACATGCTGTTCTGGACTTTTTAGTAGTATTTTTGTAGATCTACAATTTTCTAGTACATTTCTTCAGTGTATCTCTACTGGTTTACGCAGCGCACGCAACTAAAGCTCCTACCAGGCGAATTTTTTTACAACCCCGCGGCCTCTTTAACATTATTTACATTAAACGGTAATATACTATTAATCTAAACCTTTTAAAAGAATTTCACAATTTTTAAAGTAAAAATCATACAAAAATCCATTTAGTAGATTTTGAGAAAATCTGATCACATACAGACAATCTTTTGGTGACTTTCTTTTATAATATGTATAGATTATTTATTATTATTAACATAATACTTGTGTTATAGGTGACAGACAACTAGTAAATATATACATATATAATTTTTAAATGAATAATAAAATAAATACCCAATAAATTGTTTTAAGAAAATGTACTCAACGAGAATCGAACCCGCAACTCATGGAGCTTAAGGTAGATTAACCACCAGCGCCAATGTGCCAATCAATATGTGCTTTAGATCATTGATAATCGAACCGACGATATGACCTTTACATTGAAAAAAATAGTATTATTCTTAAAGAAACAATTATTGTTAGAAACAGCTGATGTAATTCACACTAATTTATACAATAGAATTCAATAGGCCATAAATTAATACATAATAATTAATTAATAATGCAACCGTCGGTATAGGGTGTTTTTGTATTACCCGATTAGCAATAGACATAGCAACAACTTAATTTAATTCGTATATAACGGACGATTAGGCAAAGTATGGTGTAGTTTAACTGCCTATACTTGAAGTAGGTACCTAGGTGACCGAGTTTGCTTGGTAATTTTTTTTATGAGATTTAAAAAAATAGAAAAAGACGGGGTCGGTGACATGTGGCATTTGAACACAGGTATTTTCCCATATCTATCATCACTACATATTATAAAATAAAGTCGCATTCTTTGTTTGTCCATATATCCCTATGTATGCATAAAACTTTAAAACTACGCAACAGATTTTGATGCGGTTTTTTAATAGATAGAGTGATTCAGGAGGATGTTTTATATGTATAATAACATTTAATACCGAGTAGAGAAATACTGTAATTTTTGAGGTTTCTAATGTGATGCCGTAAATAATTATATTTTTATCCGCTTACATTGCAAACGCAGGCTAAACCCTACGAGATTTATCAAATTGATGTACTAAGTATTTGTACACCTTGAAAGGTCTACAGAAAAGTCCGCGATAGTATATGTCTATCTGTTATGGATAACCCACAGCATTTTTTGTCATTTACTTTTTACGAAAAATAATGCCTTTTTTATACAATAAAGCATTAATCCTTATCCAATTAAGTACCTTTAATACATTGTTGATTTAATATAGATCAATATGGCGTTTTACAGCATGTAATTTAAGTGAACATTTTCGGAGATATTACAGATTTAAAATGCCGTGAGGACACCGCGCTTCACCCTATAGCACTTCGCATTTAGCAGCTATATGTCGTTTTTTCAAGAGTTTGTTTAAAGCTCTCAATGTTGTTTAAAAAGACATTCTGTAATTAATTGTTGGTAATTAAAAAATAAAATACATAGGGAAAATGTAAAAGTAAATAAGTAAAAATGTACTATATGAATTTAGATATTCCAATGATAGCAAACAGGTAAGCTTCTTGGTATAGGGAGAGGAAATTGTTTTTCTCCAAATTTAAAGCTTGCGGGCCACAGGCAGTCATGAATAAATCAAAACTACTGGATCGATTTTAATCATTTTTTTACACTGAGTGACATGGGATATATATTTTATACCCGTGCGAAGCAGGGGCAGGCTGCTAGTATTATATATATCAATCCGCCCCTTTACCATTGAGCTATTATAACTTGAAAAATACACCAAATTTAAGCTTTTAAATTTAAGAATCTATTTCAATTTTAGCAGTTTTTTCAAAGCGCGGAAACAGGGATAAAAAAAAATTGTTATATAAAACCTAGCTAGATTTTTTCTCCGCCAAAACCCCCATGAATATGCTGAATTTCATTAAAATCGTTGGATTATTTACTAAAATAAATATATTATGCTCTTCAGAAAATAATAAATCTTTCTGTCTTCCCGAAACGTTTTAGCCGATTGTGAGACGAGTATAATCAATAAATAATCAATCCATAATCATATTATTCAGCGTTTCATTGCAATAGTTCATCAGCATGCATCCAAGCCTCACAGCAGATTTGAAGACGTTCACTCAATATAAAGAGCAATTACTCGTACATATCGCTGATGTCATTAAGAGTTTAAAGCCTCAAAAACGGTATCACAGTATAAAGAAAGAACGTTTGAAAGAAAGAAAGAACGTTTATTTCGCCTTCCGCGATACACAGTTGTTAACTAACTAAACTTTAACATACAACACAATGAACGTAACATACCAATAACATTAAACAATATTATATAAATATATACTGCATACCACTAGAAGAGGAAAATGGCTCAGCTCAGTATAAATTGAGCGACAGAATTCTATCGCACAACACTGTTTTTCAGCAGTAGCCAGGAGCGACACAATTTAATTAAGTATATACATTTATAATTACTTAAATCTATACTTATAATAAATCTGTAGAGAGGTCAATTCTGTAACTGGAATATATTTGCAAAATAACTACCAGGAGGTGATTAGGGATCGATATTGATGCCAAAAATGCAATCAGTAAAATTTTTGTCTGTCTGTCTGTCTGTCTGTCTGTCTGTCTGTCTGTCTGTCTGTCTGTCTGTCTGTATAACCGTTATAGAAACAAAAACTACTCGACGGATTTTAACGAAACTCGGTACAATTGTTTTTCATACTCCTGGGCTGGTTATAGTATACTTTTCATCACGCTACAATTAATAGGAGCAGAGCAGTGAACGGAAATGTCGGGAAAACGGGAGAAGTTACTCCATTTTTTAAGCTTCCGTCGCGTGTGCAACCTTGATGGTTAAAGCTACACAGAAATCATGTATGACGGAAATGTTCTCCTTAAAATTATATAAAAAATATCCCACAACAGCATATGTCTATCTTTTATGGTTGACTCACAATAACACGTGTAACTCCCGATAGCTTAGCAGTTCGAAGCTTTTTGGTTATATTTGTCTACTCCTACGTTTATATCACTCTCAGTCATCCCTAAATATAAAAGTGAATAGTATTAACCATTATATAAAAAAAGAATCATTGAAATCGGTATAGAAACACCAAAGTTATACATGAAATACGCTAATACTATCTCTTATGGATAACCCACAATAGCACTTTTTGTCATTAACTTACTTTTACGAAAAATAATGTCTTATTTTCGAAGCAATTTTTATACAATATAGCATTAATCCTTATCTAATTAAGTACCTTAAATACATTGTTGATTTAATATAGATCAATATGGCCGTTTACAGCATGTAATTTAAATGAACATTTTCGAAGATATCACAGATTTAAAATCCCGCGAGGAGGCCGCGCTTCGCCCTATAGTACTCCGAATTTAGCAGCGATCGGACGCGCAACTAAATGTCGCTCTTTTAAGTGTAACCTCTAAAGAAAACATGTTTGTATTGTGTAATGATAACAAAGCTATGAATGTTGTATATAAAGACATTCTGTAATTAATTTTAAACATAAAATATATAGGGAAAAATGTAAAATGTAAATATGTAGTATATGAATTTAGATATTAGATATAGCAGGAAATCTTCTTGGTATAGGGAGAAGGGAATTGTTTTTCTTCAAATTTAACGCGTGCGGGCCACGGGCAGTAATGAATACCTAAATTAAAAGTACTGGATCAATTTTAATCATTTTTTTCACTGAGTGGCATAGGCTATATATTTTATACCCGTGCGAAGCAGGGTAGGCCGCTAGTCACAAATATTTTATAAATTTTAAATGAATAAACTGTAACATATTATGTATAATATTATACATATTTTATAAAGCAAGACAGACAGATATTCGCATTTATAATATTAGTATAGATGGATTTTAAATCATAGCATCTTTGAAGCATGACAGTGAATACCCTACCGTCACCTTACAAGTGTCCTAGGCCGTACTTAACAGCCCATCCAATGTCGCAAACTCAGCAGTGGCTGTATCAAAGGAAAATATACTTTAATTATTAACGAATAAAGTGTAAATTTTATTAACTTTGCATTGAATTATTCAGTTTTAAGACCTAGGTCAACAAATGTAGATACCATTCCGGTTTTTCTTGTTCTCGTTCGCTAATCATTGAATATGTATAAATGAAATTATTCAATATTTTTATTATCATAATATACTGCAGTAATATAAGCGGTAATAACGTTAAGTAACTGTTGTCCCAACATTGTGCAAAAGTCTTTTATAAGAGAGTACAAAAGATACGATAGAATTATTTTGTTAGGAAAATCTATGTAATGCTAAGTATAAGAAGCATAAACTGTTCACATATCTTATACATGCAGGACCAGTTACTAGACGTATCACAATTCTTATAAACATTTTTAATTTTACATTATTAAACCGCATTATTTTATTAAGCTGAAAGGATTTTTATCATCCAAATAATCTTCATTTGTGTAGTATCTAGCCGCGTAGTATCCGGCCATGTAGAATAGACCACCTTAATCACTTACCAAGGTGTTGTAAAGGCGACTAAGGTAAGTTGACGTCAAGCAGGCAGCCGGTCGTAAAATACCTAGCCAACAAACATAAAACATGATGTGCCAACCCCACTTAGAGTGGGATAAGGGAGGGGATTGTTCTGTAATAGGCTTTACGTATAATCATATCTCTTACATTAAATTTAAACCTTTCTGTAGACAAGTCTAGTATGGATATAGATCAGGAGGATACGCTCCATGAGAAAATTGCAAAGCTTTTTTATCTTTGCACACAAGTTTTATTTGATATAGTAAGTGACTTAGTTTGGAATGTATGAAGGAGTTTTATATAGAATTCCATTTTCAAAAAAAGTGAAAATCTACTTGATCAATATACACAAAAACAGCTGAGCATCCCAAACATGCCTCGGACATAAGTCACAACGCAAATAAGCCTGCATAGTTAAACGTTAGAATTTGTTATTCCAAGCAAATCCTCACACAGCACGGCATGAATCAACCGGCCGACCATCAGCCGTGGTCAACGCGTAACTGCGATAAATTTGAACCTAATGAGCGGTAAACTACGTTCACACCGACAACTAACAATAATACCTACTATACATATTATAAAATACAGTCTCCAAATGCTGTCTGTCTGTAGTCAATTTACTTAAAATACATTTTTACACGTTTCTGCGGAATACGGTTTGTTACGGTTTTTACTAAAAGATGCTTTCTTGAGGAAGTTTTAGCTTAATAATACATTCTTTGGAATGGCTTAACCGATTTTGATAGGACGTTCACTTGAGATATAGGATGCTGTGGAGCAACATATAGGCTTCTTTAATCTGAGAATTCCCGCGGCGTTGTGATTTAAAAGTTAGTTAAATTAAGTCAATTATTATTTTTTTATTTGTATTAATTAGGAACCATATTACTTATAACATAACATTTAACATACGTAATAATTCAAACGTTACTAATCCAAAAGCAAGAATGATGAAGACCAGATGAGAATTTGAAAAAAAAATAAAATTTTACACATACTAAACTTGTTTTCTCTTTACGGATTCTAAGAATACGAAGACTTCCTATTAGTCATTAGGTATAATTTTGTCAACAACATTAAAAAATGTTAATATAAACATAAATATTATAAAACATAATAACATATACCATGTAAGAATAAGTCCATAAAACAAATGATTAAAAAATGACAATAACTTTTCACACACCACTTAGCAGCTAAACAAAGATATACTTGTAAATAAACACAAAAAGACGAAAGTAGAAAGCTATGTTCTTTTTTGTTATTAAATTTGTTAATAGAATACTTAAAGGTAATAAATATACATATATTTTAGTCCGGATCAAGTATAAGAGACGTATATGGATCACGACTTGAATTAAGACGCATAAAAAAAAAATTAAAACAGTATAGGCATTAAAGGGAGCGACGACGGCACGTTTTTAATTCATATTGTGTACTTAATAGAATGCTATATATTATCTGACATCATCGAATTAAGAAAGTAAATTCATTAGGATTGACTACGATATTGTTTTAAGATGTTTTTCTACAATGATTTTATATTCTAAAAAATATAGAATTTGTTATAAAGCAGTGTGCTTAGTGCGAGTTTCTTATGCTACTCGATCGCGTTAGTGTAACGCAAGTTTGCAACAGCGACATCTAGTAACCGCTGTTTCAGCATATACAAATTATAACGAAACGTATGTAAGCGTAACGTCTTACGCTAACGAGTTTGAGTAGGTTTAAAAAAACTTGCCTAACCACACAGTTTCCAATTTACAGACAAATGTTCCCACAAATGAAGTTCCGCGTGTCCGGATTGGACGCGAAAGCGAAATACATCCTTCTGTTGGACATCGTCGCAGCCGACGACTACCGATATAAGTTTCATAACAGGTAGACCGCTTAATTGCAAGGAACCATCATCACGCGCTCACCTACCCATTTGCCTTTACGTTAACACTGACAGCTTAGTGTTTGTATCATTAAACTGTTAATGCACATTGCAGAAATTCATAGAAGATATTGCAAAATATATATTTTCTATTACTTTCCTGCATAATTTACGACATCGATCGTCCATTGTTTGGAGATGCTGCGAATTTAGTACCGTTAACTTGTTTATTAAGCTTGTGATTCTGCCCACATTGCACTAGTTCCCACCAATTTAATTCCGATACGTTCTTAATTGTTTCTAAACAATCCGTAACTACGCTCAATTTAAGGGCAACGACATTACGGTAAGCATCGCCTGGAATCGTCCGACGATTAAGGATTCAACGCGCATCCAATGGGTAATATCATTAAAATATCTTTGTATCTACGCCGCAGCGGTTACGTAAAAAGTGGACTATAAGCATTATCTGAGGTGAGAAATAACGAGTGAGCTGATTTACCACTTTAAGTCAAAGCTGCAAGAAGTTTAAACAAAAGGTGTTGTGAAATATACAATTCATTCTGCATCACAGACAAACGGCAACCGAAAACCCAGAGTTGCATCCGAAATCGATAATCATCGTATTTGATCGTGTACATTGTTTAATTCCTGATGACATGACGCGATAAGGTCCGCCTCGTTTAATGTCCGACCGCCGTTCAAATGCAAGTATCAAAACTGCCGACTCGCAGGTTTGGCAACATCGAGATGCGGCCGATAAACTTCGATTTAATATCCGTTAATTAATACGACCCGAGCATTCCGTTTGAAAATTCGTCTGTGACTCAGCCGTAAACCGATATAGCCGCCGACAAAGGAACGGCCGTATAACGCCGTTAATATGATAATTAATGATTACAAATTATTGAAATATAAATTGTTCGCGAGAAACTTGATTGAAAATTTCTAAATGCAGATAGCCACTATTCAATTTATCTCGTCGGTCTCTAGATGTTCTCTCGAAAGTAAACACATGCGGTCACGTGCGGCGGTCACGTTTCTTGACAACACAAAACCGCACAATGGTCGCAGACCTTACCGTTTTTGGCTTGCTTCGGCGAATAAAATTTTTATACAACGCAAATACTTAACACCTTACTAAAGTCGCCGCACCGCTAATTGGTCCACTACCAGTTAACTAGTTCGAAAAAAATAAAATTCAAAATCATTTATAATTACTCTACATGATTTCAGTAAAATTTGAATAGTGGAGTAGTTATTTAACTTATTAAAGATTCGAGTTAAGGGATTACCGCGTACCAATTTATGTAAATCATCTAATGAGTGCGGCACGAGATCACAAGCTAAAACAGCAGTTTGTTGAGTTGAAACGGGCACAAAAAGTGAAACTAGTCTAGCGGCATGTCTCACAATCGACTCGATGTCAAATCGTTGTCGCACAGAACAACTCCATGTTTTTCTCTCGTATTGCTTGCAGACGTATGTTTCCTGCCTACAAAGTTCGCGTTTCTGGTCTTGATAAAAAAGCAAAATACATTTTGCTAATGGACATCGTAGCTGCCGACGATTGCAGATACAAATTCCACAACAGGTATAAATAATGAGAAGATGAAGGAATTAAATTAAAATAAGGATATAGTGACGATACAATGACCAGCAACGGTCCAAACAAACGGATCCATCTTATTTTAATGTAATTCGTAAAAGAACGATGAGGCAAGAAGCATGCGTATATGTAAAATATGTGAACGATAGGGATCTGCGTGGCGCAATAAACTTCTGCTAGTTAATTCGTACGGCATCTGTTGCTTTTTCATAATATCTTCGTTTTTCTGTTAACGAACCGGATATTCTGCACGATGTCGCCTTTGTACGCGATCTGGTCTAATTTCAAATCTCATCACGTATCGTTAGCCCATTTTCGAATTGTAATCCTCGTTTTGTTGACGCGGATTTATCTTCGTAACGCCAATAATTCCAATGTTCCGTTGTACGCAGACCTCTTTTATTCACATTATTTATTAAAAAACGTACTGTAGATTAATTTAACCTAGCTTTTCGTCGAACGCATGAGTGTCATGTGAATTTATTGTTATTGGTTGGGCTTTATCACGACCTGCGCTTTAAAATAGTGTGCATGATGCATAACATTTAAGCTAAACGTTTATTTAATGAATATGTTTATGCCTTACCACGCTTCTAACTTGTATTTAGTACATTGTTTATAACGTCATAACTTTTATAATTTATTCGGCCACCTGTCTTGGATGCGTGCGTTCTTTTTAATTAAAAATTAATTTCACTTTCATTATTAGACGCTTAATTAGTTTTTAGTGTGATTTATTTATCTTAATCATAAGTTTATGCTAATTTAAACAATTATCACCATATATTATGTATTTTATTAAGTATGTTATTGAAAAGGGGACAGAAATACTTATGTCCGCAAAACCGGTTTCTGTATATTGATATGCCTTATTATGTGCCTATTCTATTCTGTTTATTATATGTGCCGAATATCAGCCTAAAATGTACCATTTTGCAATGAACAGAAAGTAAATGAGTGTGATCTGTCTCTCTTCTTTATATGTGATTAGACAAAGATGAAGTATACGAGTTTCTTCGATCACATTATTTATTGTGTCACTTTCCTATTGATACCCTACTCTAGTACTCTACTCGAGTATTAATAACTCTATGGTAATTTAACTATCTCTGTCTGTACAAATGATTAACAATACTTAGGGCCTGTTTCACAAGTTACCAATAACCTGTCAGTTAGCTTATTCGCAACATATCTGACACATATCTCAGAATTTTGCGTTTCTCAGGTTTCTGATAAGCTTATTCAGTACTTAAAGTCCCTAATAAGTTAACAGTTATCTGTTGTATAGCAAATACCTATTTTAAAATGGCCACGATTTTATTTTTTTTAATTTTTCACTTTTTAGAGTGTCTTTTTAGAGAAATGTATCTGCTACTTAGTTTTTTTGTCGGTTAACTATCCGACACTTTATCAGTAGCTTGTGAAACAGGCTATAATATAATATAACGTCTTTGTCTCCTCTCGCATTGTAGATTAGACGACCAGGGCGGTCGTATTACTACTTCAGACACATCTTGTATATATTGTTTTCTAAGATTAAAACTGAATTATTGAAATGTTTATATATGAATATTATTAAATAATAAAAGCGTGAAGCTTAATTAAAGTTGGACTCAATGATTTCCAATAACACAGTCTATTGCAAAAAATACAAGATTATGGCAATTTCTAAAATAATTTAAGTATTGCCCTAAATAGAAAAAAGTAAACAAAAGATATATTTTTAATTTCTTTGATAAAGCTGAATATGCCTTATTCATATTTACAATTTATCACATGCTTTTCGGTAAAGGAAAGCATCGTGGGGAAACCTGAATATCTGTAGTGTAATCTTGGGGAATGTGTAACGTACCAATCCACAATTAAGCAGCGTGGTATGGCCTATCCCCACAAGTGGGGTAGTAACAGATCATCACTTTACTTTTAAGTGTTTTTTGTACATGTGTTTAGTTATAGGAGAACTGTACCGTTTCCTCTTGTTCCCGGAGTCGGTGGATGGTCGCCGGCAAGGCTGACCCTGAGATGCCCAAAAGGATGTACATCCACCCCGACTCGCCGTCAACAGGCGAGCAGTGGATGCAGAAGGTTGTCTCCTTCCACAAGCTGAAGTTGACTAACAACATCAGCGATAAACACGGATTCGTGAGTACCTGCTTCTTTAGACTGCTTGGAATCAGTTGAATTTTTTAAATCCGAGACTTGCAATCCTGCTATTTTGGCCGAAATTTAAACTTGGACTAACTGTTCATTACCGTTTTCAAAATGAAAGTAGGGCTTATGAAATTTGGGAATTCTTTAGTTTTTACAAATTGTAATATTTAATTGCAACCATAGTACCTATATGATATAAAAAGTAAAATATGTTTTATATGCTTCTTGTTTCTATTCTATTTATTTTTTATACTGAGTAAAAGCCCTGAAAAAGGTCGGAATCCAGAGCTATAAACTCATTAAAAAAACAGTATTTTAAGAATGGAATCCTAAATTTATAGTTTTATTCAGGTTCAAAGTTTATCGGTATATATTTTATCATAATCAAATCGGAGTAAATTAAGCAAATTGTTTTTGACCAAACATGTTTTTAAACAAAGCCTGTTTAAGTAACAAGCTTCCAGTTTTTTAAAGAATTGGCTATCTTTTGGCTTTCCGTTTAAGAATATTTCACATACATACATATTTCTATGTATCACAAATAGAAAAAGTTCGTCCGTAGATTAAGGTCAGGTTAAGTTAAGGTAATAATCAAGGCCGACTACCCAATGTGCTCTAGAGGTAGGAAAGTAAAAGTATGTGGACATATTATATCAGGAGGATTAGATATTTAAAACCAAAAAGTATATGAAACAATCAAAATTCTTTGACATTTGGTCCAAATGTGAACAGTTTAAAAAAAGAATGATTTAGTAATATATTTTTGTCAAGTATAATTAAAAAATCAACTAATTTCAAGCATATACGTTTGCTAATTGTAAATATATATTTTTTCTGTATACTTAAACACCGTATCATTTTTTTTTTATCCAAGGTCTATATGAAATATTGGTCACAAAGGCCATAAATGATTACCCATGTCAACAGCACAAACGCCTAAGCCCACTTCGAGCCCCAAAAAGTAGCGTCTTTCTTTTTTTTAATGGAGCAAAAAGTTTTTAATGCGAGTGATATTATAATTAAAAAGGTTGGGCCGAATCTGTCATCGGGCCGCGGGGCGCTATTGTGTCGGTCACGGTTATTACGGTATTTACTTTGACTATACGTTTTGTAGTTTTCAATGGGCGATTTATCTATGCGCCATTGTCATCGTTTGGAACCGTTTTTTTTTTGTTTATATGATATTATTGATGTTGATATTTAAAAGGTAGTCGTTATATATCTAATTTTAATAGACGGAATATATTAAACGCGTCTATATGACGCAGCATGCTGCGTACTTTTAAAAAAAACTAGCTAGACATCCATACAGATTATTAAGAGTAACATAGAATCCTCGCTCTGTTCCATTGAAAAGATTACTCATATAATAAAATTAAAACTAATTAAATACTAAATATCATTATAAAATATATGTCTAAACTATTTTACTACTACTATTAGGTATTTGTCTGAAAAAGTGAGATTATTCCCATTTGTAGCGATGATGTATTATGATAATGTTAATAAGGGTTTTATATACAGAAAACTAGCACACGCCGTGTGGTATCCGGCTGAATAGAATAGTACCACCCTCATTTCTTAGTGAGGTGTCGTAAAAGGCGACTTAGGTAAGTCGAGCCGCCGTATGGTATCCGACTGAGTAGAATAGACCACCCTCTTTCTTACCGAGGTGTCGTAAAAGACGACTAAGGTAAGTTGACCCACCGTGTGGTATGCGACTGAGTAGAATAGACCACCCTCTTTCTTACCGAGGTGTCGTAAAATACGACTGAGGTAAGTTGACGTCAGGCAGGCGGCCGGTTGTAAAAATGCAGCCAAATCATGTGTTAGCATGTTTATAACATGTTGTGCCCGCTTAGAGTGCGATAAGGGCAGGAGAATGAAGATGATGATACAGAAAACTAGGACGTGAATATGATCTCGCCTGATGGAAAGCGGAAGATGTAGATTGTCAGTTAGATTGTACTTGCCCTTTTAGTGTCTATTCACATTTTTTCCAACGACTTTAAGTGTTCAGAATAATTTAGGAAGGAAATTCCATAATTACTAAATGTATCATAAATTGTTTAGTCTGAACATCTAATACATTTTATTGATAATCTGACACTGCGCTGCGACGGAACCAGTCAAATATACACGCGTATGTTCGGGCATGTTCGCAACTTTTCTTGCGTACGTGAGCAGCTTACGCGAACCCAGGCGTTGATGTAATTACCTTTTGCACTCTATTTTGAGCTTTATTACAATTGCAATTAAGTTTATTATTAATTGCCAATAATAATTGCTTGAGCATTTTCCCGCTCAAATTGTGGTACCACAGACTGCAATATAGCCATATATCAGATGATAAAAATTATATCATAATCCATCCCTAATTAAAATTGTAATTTGAAGTAAACTTGTTTCAACTTGTCAATATATACATAAGCCACTCTTCCCAAATTGAAATTGGAAGATTACGAATATTAATCAAAGATGAAAAAAAAATGTTTTGACACTAACAGTGATTTGCGCCTAATTTGCACTGTACAGGCCTTAAAGAAAAATAAAAAATTGTTTTTTTTTTATTAAAATTATATATTCCTGCCATTGACTGGCTCGTTGGCGCAGTGGGTAGTGACCCTGCCTTCGGCTCCACGGGTCGCGGGTTCGATTCCCGCCGAGGACCAACATTTTCTTTAAAATGAATTTGTCGGTCTTTGAGCCTGGGTGTATATTTGTATTTAAGTATGTATTTAAAAAATATATAAGTATATATTCACCAGTTGTCTGTCACCCATAACACAAGTATTAAGTTACTTACTTTGGGGACGGATGACCGTGTGTGTAAGTGTCCCATATATTTATTTATTATTTATTTAGTTATTTATTTGGACGCTTATACAAGTAATGGCAACACTGTTTAGGTACGGAACGGTAACAGTGTGACTATCGTAGCTTATTGAGAAATTAAAAATATGTCGTGAATCAGTTTTACTAAAGTGTTGCCAAACAGGACTTTTTCACAATTAGATAGTATAAATATATCCAATATGATTGATTGATGATCCAATTTAAATGATTAAAAAAATGACGTTTTATCCCTGTTTTCGGGCTCTAAATTTTTTTTTTTGAAATTTACGTTGAATACAATCACAAATTTTCGCTGTTAAATGTAACGTCATGGTAGTTTATTTGGGGAACGGGCGGACTAGAGAGGTGAAAATACCTAGTATCAAGCCCCACCTGCCCTATTATTTTTTCATTTTTTTTTTTATTTTAATTTTTTTTACATCATTTTAAAAATTACCTATCAAGGCTCGGTCACCCAGGTACTTCATATAATATACTTGATAAAGATTTCATATCTTTATCATCGACTTAAGAAGCATCATTTAAAAGCATAAATTTTTACGATTAGCATTGATGATAAAATGTAGTAATATAAAGAAACCTGTTAGGAAAAACGTGTTACCGTTGATTAATGTAGGTAATTATAGTTTTTTTATGTTATTCCATAAATAAAGAGAACACTGAATGCTGCAGCAAACATTAGACAAATGTTATTTTGGACATTTTGCAAGTATGGAACGAAAATATTATGTCCAAACTCATATAATTTTAAAAACATACAACCATTAAAAATAATATAAATTATGTATGTAAATAATACTATAGAGTTTTGTGCCCGTTCTTTATGTCAAGTCGAGGCGTTGAGTAAGAGTATCATTTTTAAACTGTAATCACGATGACAAATGCCTTGCGTCTTTAATTTCGTCTGCCATCTATATTTTAAAGATACATTCAATTAGCCATGTGGTATCAGGCTGAGTAGAATGGACCACCCTCATTTCTTACCGAGGTATCGTAAGAGGCAATTAAGGTAAGTCGACCCGCCATGTGGGTTCCGGCTGAATAAAATAGATCATTCTCTTTCTTACCGAGGTGTCGTAAAGTACGACTAAAGTATGTTGATGTCAGGCAGGCGGCTGGTCGTAAAATACGCGGCCAAATCATGTGACAACATGTTTATAACATGTTGTGCCGACCCCATTTAGAGCGAGATAAGGGCAGGATAATGATGACATTATTTTTTCAATATTTTTCTTCTCCATACTCCTACGTATTTATATTATTAGTCCTAAAATTTTCTCTCTAAAAAACCTCTAAGTATCGTCGAATCGAAGTCAGTTAAAATAGTCACAGCAATTCATAATATTTTTAGGGCTTTGTTTTATTAAGGATTCCATGCAAATTTTAAAATATATTAAGATTGAGATTTTAAGTAAGATTTGGTTATTCGCGATTACGTTAATATTCACCTACATTTACCAGACAATTTGTCGTTAGTCTGTGCTAATCCTAAAGGAAACACTATAATAACCGCTGATGCGGCACCTGCCCTAATCAAGAATCCATTCGACTAACACTGATACTGATATTTCGTCATTGCTACATGTTATATATACAACAATTTTCAAAATCAGTGGAAAGCGGCAACTATGGAAACTTATATACTCCAATTGTAATAATCCTATTATTATAAATAAATAAAAAATTAAATATATGGGACACTTACACACACGATCGTCCATCACCAAAGTAAGTAACGCAATACTTGTATTATGGTGGACAGACAACTGGTGAATATTTACTTAATTATTTTTTAATTACATACTTAAAATAAATATATAGGCTGAAAGACCAACAAATTCATTTATAGAAAATGTTGGCCCTCGGCGGGAATCGAACCCGCGACCCGCGGAGCTGAAGGCAGGGTCACTACCACTGTAGTGGCGTAGTAGCCCTCTATATCTCTAGTCCAGTATTATAATAATATTTTAATAACTTGCAGCTTGAAAATAAGTTAGAAAAAGATTTTACCACTGGAATATGGAACAACTCTACATTCGTTAGTTAAAATATTACAGAAGTTACAAAATTATTTACGATGCAAAGTTTCCCTTAATTTATTTTATTGCTTCAAACCTACATAACAATAGGTTAAATTACTCTCCTCACATATTTTTATAATTTTCGTGTTATTTAAATATTTAGTAGGTTTTTCTGTATCATTTTCTGGTCAACAGATTTTCATAACAGATAGTTAACACTAGAATACGATTTAAATTAATCCAATTATTTAAAGTAGATCATTCACTATCCACCTGGAGATCATAGATAAATAATTCCATAAACCAGATCGTAATTTAATAACGTAGCTGTGCTCAGCGTTGTCATAACGATATTTATTTTTAAAAATACTTAGATTGCTATGTAATTTTAAAAGGAGAAAAACATTTTTCACCGATTAAAAATCCGCATGGCTGAATAGTCTTCAACCTAGCGCTCCCTCGATACCGGTATCGATTTAGAGGTTACATTACACTCGAACAGATTAAGCAAGGCCAGTGAGGCAAGGATTCGCGCCAAGTGCGGCGCGATGTTTATAGCTGAATAAATTTTCAAATACCAGGGGTTACTTAATTTGCACAGATTGCACTTACCGGACATTTTATAAGTGGGATTCGATTTAATTTACACGTCTTGTAATTGTAAAGCATATTAATTGGTTGAGTTTGATATAAGAAGAGTATAACTGAGAAATCTTAAACGATTTCAAACACAATTTAATAACTATTTTCTAAATTTTGACCTTGGTTGAGTTAGATATAAATGAAGGATAACTGAGAATCTAAAACGATTTCAAACAAAATTGAATAACTAAGTTTTTTTTAAACTTTGACCAAGGATCTATTATTCCTATATAGAGATTGCTTTAATAATTATATGGTTACATATTTGGTCGCCAAAATTCATAATCACATTCAATAATCTTAATTTATATTTTTTTTTACTCCTGTACATACATATATAAGTTGAACCAAGTTAAGGTGGGCACTGGTTCCCAAAATACAGTTTAAACTAGCTTGGGAGCCAGGGACACAATAATTGTACATGTGCATTGTTGTAAAATAAATAAATAAATAAATAAATCAATAAATAAATCAATAATTGTCATTATTAGGCTTTCAGGGAATTTATGAAAAAAATATTTTACTGTAGTTAACTTCAAAAGTCATGTCATTAGTTTATCTTATATATATCTAGTGTACTTTTTGCAGTCATAAACAACTCGGATGTCCCATCGGAAACTTAAAAAAAGCGCAGTCCAGTTTCAATTTCAAAAAAACGCTACCGAAAACGGAGCCGACTAACATAATACACTCGAATGCGTTTACACAACCGCGATCCAATCATAGATAAGATTTTTTTTTTAATTCCGCTGATGAGCGTTTGTTTCGTTTTTTGTTGGATCCTTTTTTTCGTGTCAGGTCTTTTGTCTTTGACGAGGGGTAATTGAAATAACGACGGCCTCGACGCGGTGTGGTATGCGTAGAATTTTGACAACAGCTGACTGCGCGGTCGCGAGTTATTTTTTTAATTGAACACATTTATTTATGGTGTCTAATTTAAAAAGTTTACCTTAACTTTTTCGCTTACTTTATCATTTATAAATTCTAGTCATTGCTTGAAAATATTACTCGATTTGTCTTATTTAGGGCTTTTAATATATAAGATTCCACGATAAAAACGCCAAAAATTATAATTGTTTCACCCACATCACTATAGTTTTCTTAGGTGAGATTTAAATGTCCCTTATAGCGTCCTATATGTCCCTAAACTTTAAACCCCTATCTGTTCTTTTTCTTTCCGTTTTTGTACGGATATCATTATTTTTGATTCAAACATGTAGCAACATACACTGTTCCCAATCTGCCTCACTAAATGCAAATCTGTCGACAAACCGATAAGGCGCTGGCAACATAATAAGAGCAATATAACCATACACTATCTGCTATTAATAATACAGATTAATAACAAAAACATTCATCAACGACAAAGTGATGGTTTTTACCCACAGGTCTGCCTGTGGCTTACTTATTCTATGTACAATAATTCTATGACTTTACTACTACTCTTTATATTAGTTTTACCTATATATATGTTTGTATGTAGCCGACTAGTTGAAGTCAATTTTGCCCTTCTTTGATCAGAGATTTCATTTAAACTTCATACACTAATCGAAATTGTGACAATTTGATACATTTGTCTCATTTATTTTACACAACATCTCGTTGGTTTTTGAAATTTGACCGCAGCCCGTTCGACAGTATCAGGTAGAAGATGTTGGAGATAGCCCCGTTGTTTTTGTCCAGCCGACACGCCGATTTCTGTACGGCCGTCAATTTTTCATACAGATATTATCGATATGTTAACATGCGTTCGTTTTGTATCCCGGACGTTTAATTTTACTTTTGTGTAACGTACAATAGAACCGCGGTGTGTAAACGGTTGTTATTGGTCTGTGTATAGCTGAATCTATATGAGCAAAATGATACAGGCGTATCGCGCACGTATCACGTAAAAACTACTAGATATATATCAGTTAGATGTTCTCAGTATTATTTAATAACAGCGATAGCTGATTGGGCTGATGTGAGACTCTAAACAAGAGTCATGGGTTCAAACACTGGACTTATGTGGAATTAATTTTCTTGTGAATAAAACCTGCATATCTTAAGAGAGTTTCTGTTATATTTAGAAATAATCTCTATTTCAGCAGCGTGGTAGTTCTTAGCTCTTTTTTGACGAAAGAGAAGGCCTTTGGTTTAGGAGTAGGTTAGTAATAGACTATTAAAGAAAATATTTATTGATACTTCAAAGTGTGAAAAAAATACTGTGTCGAGTCTCTAACGACTAACGACTCTACGAAAAACATGAACAAGACGAAAAAACATCCAATAGTTGTCTTGAGTCAACATTTTGGATCAAACCGACTTCAGTATGGCAACCTCCGCTATTCAGAGGAGCTATCTTAAACTCTTGTAAAATATACTCTAACTTGTATCACATCTAAGACAAATTGCATTAAATTAAAAATTGCAAGTTTTTAAAATGACGCCATATTTCGTGCTCGTTAGCAATAAATTTTCTACCTTTGATTTCTTTTGTATGGTTATCAGTATAAAAAGTAGTCTCTGCTTGTATCTAGTCTTTAAACTATCTCCTTAACAAAATTCACATTGACACGTGAGCAAAAATTAAAAAAAATTATTAACATTCAATGACAAGGGCTTATACTTAGCCTTTATACTTTATATTATTTATATAATTAAAACTTGACTTGATAAGATACTTGAAAAACTTATAAATAATAGTTTAGGTTACAAATGAGGAGCAACGGCCTTTTATTATCGACTTCTGGATATAGGCTTCCTCTCTGTGTGTTCGGAGAAAAGGATTGGAACTAAAACCTACCACGCTGCTTCGATTCCGGATTGGGATTCGTAGTTTACACATATCCCCAGATTTGTAGATAGAGATATGCAGGTTTCCTTACGACGTTTTCACCGAGACACGTCTGATAAATTGCAATTATATATTAGACTCATAAGTTTTAATAGACGCAGTTTGGCGTCTGCTCTCGGTTTGAACCCGTGACCTCCACGAAAGAGTCGCACGGTGTTAGTTTATGAGCTAGTGTATATTATCAACTGTCAAATTCTCACCGAAGCATCAATGCGAGTCAACATTTATCACGGTTCGCGTCGCGGCACCATCAAATCAAAGTCCGTCAGATATATTGTCGGCAATCAGTATTATTTACAATGCTCTCAGTCATGAACTGGTTTTTATTACAACGCTAAGATATAAATTGGCGTGTCGTCAATTATAATGACATTTTTAACTCTTTAACGGTCGCCAAAAGCGTTTATAATTATGGGATTAAAGGACGGCGCCTGACCGCCTTTTATTGGGCCTGTTTAGACTTTGAGCACTTATTATAGGGTTGCCACAACTAAATTTATGTTTTTATCTAAATTTGTCATTTTAAATAGCTATCGGGTAACAGAGCGTCATTCCGACCAATGAACCTACTCATTTTTTATAAATTTTATTTTGTCGGAGACTTTAGTATCTGCAGATACATGCTAGACCCATCATAATCTAATTACATTTGACTTTTATATTATAAATCAAAACCCTATGGTTCACTTTATAGAGAAACACTAATAAACTCATAAGCTTTGACGGCTGAAATTTGAATTACACAAAGGAAATGCTAATATTGAATAAAAACAACCAACACTAATTAGATTTCAAATTAAATCACAAATTAGTAATTCTCTCAAACTTCGATTTCTGTCACATGATAAGAGTAAATGTTGTCTGGCATTTACTAAGTATAACTTAATATTCAAATTTTAAAATGAAAATTTTATTTTACAATTTCAAATTATTTCGCTCAAGTACAATAAAATTTTGGAATTTACAAGTTCTATGAAAGAGTGTATTATTCATTTAGCTAAATTTAATACGCCATACGTCTATATGTATGGTAGTACAACGGACTCCCAATGTACTTTAAGTCATAATTCATACCCCGTAAAAACTTATACCAAATTACGCCATAACGACACGAATGAACAACTTGTGTTACAAAGAGAAGTACAAAACCTTCACGTTCCGATCCCCGCTAATCGCAGCCTTCTGCACCCGTTTTTACAAATCAAAACATCTTGAGCATTCACAATGCCGCTTGCCGCCGGGGGTGTATTCTGAGGCTTGCACGGCGAGTATGAGGAAAACCGCCTGCCCGTTTTAATTGTGAAGGGCTAATCCGCAGCCGGCGTCTTTCGAGCGTCTAATTCATTTCAAGTAACACATTGTACTCGGAGTTATCTTCGCGTCCGTGAATACAGCTGCTTGAATACAGAAAAACAGGCGCATTTAAAAGTTTCTCAAGCCGACCGCGGCCGGAGGAAAACGGGAATGTGAACAATTAACTTTTTCTAAACTTTCTTTCCTTTAAAACTGAAATGCTAAACTTGTCAGTCTTCATCGTAAAAAATATTAAACACTCTTTAAAACTTTCTTACGTAACGAAGTTCCGAGCGTATTCTCCATTAAATACCTACCGTGATACAAAGGCCGACAAACCGGTGCGCTTGTTTGAACAAGAAAGGGCATATGCTCTGTAATTTATATACAGTTATTGATCAAAAGGTGATGTCCTTTGGGAGGCATCGAAGCATCCAACAGATCGGCGAGCCCACGTATAAATTACTCTCTATTAAACGGGACTGATAAAATCTTGCTTGTGAGGTTATCGCCGTCTCATTGTGTCGATTGGCGATAGGGTTGTAATGTCTATTAATTATCAAGTACGAGTCGTGCGGTTTTCAGAATAGGTATATCCGTTTACAGGAAGTTTTGTTTTGGGATTTGACGGTCTTACTTTTTGAGGTACTAATGGCGGTTGGCTTTGTTTTTTGTTAACTGCTCCCACCTGCTGTGTAACACGGTGATATACGAGCAAAGGAAAAAGCTTAAATGGCGGCTAAGCGCGGGTAACTTTTTCAATCAATCAAAGACGTATATTTTACGTTTTATTTGGCTGTTATCGCTAAAATGTTGGTTTTTGATTTCGTGCAGCTCTCATTCTTTTTTTGGGCCGTTTTTTTGCGGGAACTGTATCTCTTTTCTTGAGGACTTAAGAGGCTAATGGGCATTGTATTGTAAGTTTTTTTTATAATTGAATAAAGGCTTGTACTCATTGTTGGGAGACGAGGTGTAAATTTTAATCCTGTTTGAAGTTTTGACTGCTGTAGGCTGGGTTAAGCCGCTTTTTATAGACATCTTGATTGCGTGTAGGCGCCGCTGATCATGTTGTTACGCCGATGGCCACCTCTCATAGATAAGTTTTTATGAATATAAACAGTTTAAGTACCGGCTGGCGGTCACTTTATTATCTCTTTTTATCGATAATAGTGTTGCTTTTTACTAACTAGTAGATAGGTTATTGAATATCAATCGAATGTATTTAAGTATGTAGTAGCTGGTAACTGGAACTAGATATTGAATGGTTACTAATTATTTTGGTAATATATTATGTAGCCGTGTGGTATCCGACTATGTAGAATAGACCACCCTCATTATTTAGCGAGGTGTCGTAAAAGGCGACTGAGGTAAGTCGACATGCCGTGTGGTCTACGACTGAGTAGAATAGACCACCCTCATTTCTTACCGAGGTGTCGTAAAAGGTTATTAAGGTAAGTTGACCCACCGTGTGGTATCCGAGAAAAATATGTGCTTCAAACTAATGCAGTAAATAATAAAAATAAAGCATATATTTATATACTTTAAAGAGTAAAAAATAACGGTCAAGGCTGATCATAATTTACCTAATAAAGTATTTTTTGGTTCCTAGAACTAATCAAATATCAACAAAAGAAAGCAAAACGCGACGGGCGGTAATGTCGTGTTAGTATATTTATAAAAAAGTATATTAAAGGGAAATCCTTTTAGTAATGTTAAAATAAAATTAAAGTGTTTATGCGTTGTAACAAATATATTACAGTTTATAAAATTATACAATATAAGTATAAACAATTCTATAATCAAAGTTTAAATGATGCAAGGGAATATAGTTTTAAAGCCGTGTGGTATCTTGTTGTGTAGTATAGACCGCCCTCACTTCTTACCGATGTGTCGTAAAAGGCGACTAAGGTAAGTCAACCCGCCGTGTGGTATTCAGCTAAGTAGAATAGTCCATCCCTCATTTCTTATCGAGGTTTCGTAAAAGTCGACTAAGTTAAGTTGACCCACCGTGTGGTATGCGGTTGAGTAGATTAGACCACCTTCATTTCTTATCGAGGTGTCGTAAAAGGCGACTGAGGTAAGATAACGTGAGTTAGGCGATCGGTGTTAAAATCATGTGACGTGTTTATAACATGTTTTGCCGACCCCACTTAGAGTGGGATAAGGGCAGAAGAAAGATGAGGGAATATAGTTTCAGTGACTGGTAACAAAAGTATTGGCGCCGTAAGTGACAGACATAGTTATTATACTAGAGTAGAGCAGCCAGCTTGAAACGTGCCCTGTTATAATAAAGAGAAAGCAAATAAGGGTGTATCTATCTGTCTCTCTTTTTTATGTGTGATTAGACAAAGATGAAGTATACGAGTTTATTTTTCCTCTAATAATTTATTGCGTCATTCTCACTAACAAGCCTGATCATAGCTCTCCTACATTAGTATTAATAACTCTATGAACATAATGCATAGGGAGATTATATATGAAAAATTTCGATCGCTTGTTAGTAGTAATGATCCACCGGAATTTAAAAAAAACTCTTGTAAGTAGATGCGTTTAATTTAATTTTTTTTAATTTTCTTTTTCAGTTTTTAAATTATTTTCTTAAATAACAAACAAACTCTTGTTTGTTTAACCAAATGAAAAAGAAAAATATTTTTTGTCATACTAATTACATTCAGTATAGCTCGTCGCTGCGAAGGTCTTAAGTCGAACCCCTTGCCACGAAACGTGCCACCAAACGTGCCGTTATTAATAATTGCAATTTCTCATATGCTTTTCGGTAAAGAAAAACATCGCGAGGAAATCTGCATATCTCTAAAGAATTCTAGGGATATGTGTAACCTACTAATGCGTATTGGAGCAGCGTGGTAGGTCTTAGCTCCAATCCTTCTCTCCAAAAATGGAGGGAAGAGGCCTATTCTCAGCAGTGGGATAGTAACAGGCCGCTACTTGAGCAGAATGCGAATAGGGAGATTATATATGAAACATTTTGTCATTTGTTTTAACAAATGACAAAAAAAAATAATTTATTGTCATACTATTTACATTATAGTGTGGCCTCGTCGGTCATAGACGTTGAGGCCTGAGTTTCAATAGCTTAGTGATATAATTTTGGTTTGATTTACAGAAAGACGTCGTTTTTATGATAAGACTTTAGTTGGAGTATAATTTTATCCATTTATTTGCCATATACATATATTATTATACTGTTGAGGACTATGTTGATGATAAGAAAGCTTGGATTTAAATTGTGACCAGCTACGCACTAGATTATATTGTAAATTTTTTAATTTGTTCTTAATTAATTAAGTCATTATTGTATATAATACTTAATTTTGAAAAGAGTGACTGCCGAGTTTCTTGCTGGTTCTTCTCGGTAAGAGCACCTTTCCGAACCAGTCGTAGCTTCATTGTAATTTGACGATTCGAAAGTGCTTGTAAAAGCCAATTTGAATAAAGAATTATTTGAATTTGAATTATTACTAACAACTAACGCTGAAATACTAACAACTCACATAACTCTGAATACTATGGTACGGATGGCAAATGTATGCTATAATTACACATACATAATTTATGTTTAATCGCTCGTAGATTTAGACTGATATTTCGTTAGTAATTATCAACACCTGCCGAGTCCGTAATTTAGCTCGGCAATCAGCACATTCGCCATCACATTAAGGCTACAATCATGCACGATGGCTAGTCAATTTAGTAATACATGTATTTTGAGAATAACATTCTAATTTATTATGCCATTGCCGCGTGGTATCCGGTAGAGTAGAATAGACCACCCTCTTTCTTACCGAAATGTCGTAAAATGCGACTAAGGTAACTTGACCCGCCATGTGGTATCTGGTTGAGTAGAATAGACCACCCTATTTCTTACAGAAATGTCGTAAAATGCGATTAAGGTAAGTTGACTCACCGTGTGATATTTGGTTGATTACAATAGACCACCCTTTTTTACCGAGGTGTCGTAAAAGGCGACTAAGGTAAGTTAACGTCAGGCAGGCGGCCCGTCGTAAAATACCTAGCCAAATCATTTAACTATGGTTATAACATGATGTGTAAACCCCACTTGGAGTGGGATAACCTTACTGTTTCCTTCAGTTTTTTATTTATCTATATGATTCTCAGCGTAATTGTTTTTTTATCTATATTTTATGCTTTGTCTCGTTTGCCGCGATTGCATGATGTGTTTATATTTTATGAATTCTATTGTTTTTTCTATTTCGTCTATTATATACCGTGTATATACCTTTAGGGCTTCCTACATACTAGCAACTTTATACTAAAACGACACCTCGGTAAGAAATGTGGGTGATCTTTTCTACTTAGCCGAAAACCATGTGGCATAGATTTATTCTATGAATTTTATAAACATTGCTATGAATTTTATGAATATTATTGAATTTTATGAAACTTTGCTATGAATTTTATGAATATTATTGAATTTTATGAAACTTTGCTATGAATTTTATGAATATTATTGAATTTTATGAAACATTGCTATGAATTTTATAAATAAAATAGATTTACTTATAAAATAGTTTTACTTGATTTGATAGCTTTGCTTATAACTTGCTTTTTGGGCAAAGTTATACTTATTGACAAATTCAAATTCAAATTCAAATTCAAAATATTCTTTATTCAAATAAACTTGTAAACAAGTGCTTTTGAATCGTCAACTCTACTGCTGGTTCGGAAAGCTGTTCCTACCGAGAAGAGCAAGCAAGAAATTCGGCGGTTGCTCTTTTAAAAAAATATAATTCTTAATATTATTTACATTAAGTCGTTACTGTCTTGTACAGGTTCAAAGAGAGCTATATCCACACATTCTTATCTTCTAAATAATCTTCAAGAGTATAGTAGGCTTTCTGTATCAGCCTCTTTTTAACAGAGTTTTTAAACTGCTGTAATGGCAGTGCTGAAATTGATTGCGGAATTTTATTATAGAATCTTATACCCAAACCCACAAACGAGTTACGCACTTTTGCAAGGCGCAAAGCAGGAACCGCAAGCTTATGTCGGTTCCTGCTTTGTCTATTGTATACAAAAGACAAACTTATGTTCTACGTTACTGATTTCGTTAATACCCGGTTGGCCATTCCCACGGGGGAATCGTGTAAATATTTGCGTCTGCGGATCAAATGCACTTTGTAGCACTCTGTACATCCAGATTTGAGTATTTGATATCCACTACTACGAACACAAGAAATGAGAAAACTGTGTGACAATTTGCCTAATTAGTTTAATATATTTATTCAATTATTATTTGATTTGTAATAACCGAATTGAGACTTTTTCTGATAATTTATAGAAGCAGGCGTTACTTTGCGGAATTCCATAGTGCAAAAGTTATGACAGAATTATTTTGCTATAATCCACGTTTTGTTAAGAGAATCTATATAAAGCTAAGCGTAGGAAGCAGGCAACGTTGTCTTATACATGCAGCACCAGTAACGTATCACAAAACGCCGCTACCAACAGCATTCACGAGCATTACACACAAACACTACGACAATCTCCACGATAGTATCGCCGCGTAACCGAGGAGGATAGGCTCCACGACAAAATTGTAATGTTAACACCGAAATCTAGCATTGCATTTAAATGGCCCGGAACGACTAGATTAAACCGGTGAAAAATCAATTTTCGAATTGCCCCCCCTAGGGTGAGCCTTTATGTTGGGAAACACTGTTCTATAATCTATATCTATATCTATATTTTATATCTATATTCTGTATCTATATATATAAAAGAAAGTTGGTCTTAGTTACACTATTTATAACTCAAGAACGGATGAAACAATTTGGCTGAAAATTGGTGGAGAGGTTGCTTAGAATCAGGAGACGGACATAGGATACTTTTTATCCCGTTCGACCGCATTAATTTTATCCCGTCATGTCACTATAAAACGTGGTATAACAAAAACGACTATGACATGGAATTAAAAAAAAACGACAGCTATACGTAATTTTGTCTTTGGTTAAGTATGGTAAAAAAATTGTCAATTATCAAAATAATAGCTAAACTTCACTGCATAGTATAAAATAAGTCGCTTTCTCTGTCTGTCCCTTAGTCCCTATATCCCCATGTATGCTTTAATCTTTAAAACTACGCAACAGATTTTTTTTTAATAGATAGAGTGATTGAAGAGTAAGGTTAATATGTATAATAACTTCAATATGGAGTAGAGAAATACTGTAATTTTGGAGGTTTCTAATGTGATATCGTAAATAATTACATTTTACATACATTTTTTTCCGCTTACATTAGCGATACAAACGTCGAATGGTGAATGAAATTTACAAAATGTAACAAAAATTCGTAAAGACCATAGTATTGTTTCACATCTACTCCCATGTGTGTATGTTTGCTATTATCATATCTTGTTACATGTTGAGTGCCGTTTTGACCAAGGCGACAATGCAAACATTTGCACTTCGCACACAACACTTGTTTCATTTGCCTTACTCCGCTATCATTGTTTAAAGAATTTGAAGTAGGTATATGTTTTTATCAACTGGGAAATTGATTTGTGAATATTTATAACTAAACATTTCTTTTTTTTTCAATTTAAACTATCGTTAGTATTCGTACTTAATGTAAAGAAGCGGATATACTCACGTCCTATTCTATCAGCGATAACGTCGTGTAAAGAGCTCATGAATAAGTGCCCAATATGGCTTCTAAACTAGTCGGGCTAACCCGATAGAATAAGACGTGAGTCCGGCGGTAGAATCCGGCTATGATTCTATTCATTAACTATTAAACATTTATTTTTAAAGGAAAACATTTTTAAGTAGATATAGTAACGAATCATATCATGTTATTTATGCTGGGCTATCACAGCTTTAAAAAAAAGTAATGCTGACGTATAAATCATAAATTCTAGTTTTGCGTATTGTTCACACAATAATGAAGTTTTCATAATTTTCCCGCCAATCTTCGGTACAAAATGGCCGTCGTACGGTGTGACACGCACGTTCTTTAGCACGCAATCTACGCTTAAAAAGAACATGTTATCTAGGTAACGTGTTAAATGTTAATCCTGAAATACCCCTGGGTGTTAAATTGTTATGTGTTTTTGCTTTTTGTTTGATGATATTGAATATATCGATATACTTAGTACTTTTAATAATTATCGTACTTATTTTAACTTTACGGTTGTCAGCTGATAATGATAAAAATCGATACTGAAATATTTTTAAATTTATAAATTAATTAATTTCATATTTTATTTAATTTTGCAATTTTTCAAACATTTATTGTTAAATTTTTTTGCCTTTTCGTTTGCTATGAAAATATCGATATCAAATGAAATATTAAATCGTGTATAATCAACATTGTTTTTTATTCACAAATTTTTCCGACAGTTTAATAAAATTGAAGCAAAAAGCAAACCTATGAAACTAAACTAATGCAATGTGATAGGAAACGGGCTAATACCGAGCAAGCGACCGATCGTAAAATAACTAGCCAATACATGTAACAACATGTTTACAACATTTTGTGCTGACCCCCACTTAGAGTGGGATAAGGGCAGGAGAATGATGATTATTAGTATCTGGGCCCGCGGCTTCATCCGTGTAGAAATCAGTTTGTCACAAAGTTTTTCCCGCGCAAATCTCTACCCTGCGGGGAATTAACCGTTACTTACTGTTAATCTAATCCTTCCTCAACAATTGCACTTTATCTTTAATAAAAATCGCACAAAAAAATTACTAGATTTTGTCAAAATCGATGACATACAAACACAGATTTTGGGAACTTTGTTTAATAGTGATAGTTTACGAAAACTATCACTATTAAATATTGTTATGGAGTATATGTTTTTCCTATTCCCGATAGAATTACGGGTTTCCTATTCTATATGTTAACCCAGGGGTCAGCAATCTTGTTTAGATTGCTGACCCCTGGCTAAAGAGCCATTAGTGACAATTTAAAAAAATATTAATTTTAAAGGGCCAATATTTTTTTTAGTGATATAGTTTAAAAATATTATCGCTAATCATATTTTATCAATTATATTAGTGGGACCATTTTTTTTACGGAACTAGTATTCCGCAACTTTTCATCGGAAGAACCGCAGGATGCCGATCTCTGCGTTAGCCCCGTATATAGCTGTTACCTATATAGTTAGCTGTTGGTTCAGCGTTTGAAACGTGTTTTAGATAGAGCAATAAAAAGTAAGGTATTGCAATAAAAAGTAGCTTTTGTTATTTCAGCTTTAGAACTAATGTAAGCTAACTATCGTACAAAACCTTTCACCCTTTGAACCTTTGAAAGAGGTAGAAACACTCACAAACTTTGCTATTACAATATCAGAAGAATAACTAAAGTCTAATCTTTTAAAAACATCCTTGTACCTATATATGTATGTAAGGCTCACACCTAAATTACACCATCAACATTTGAGCGGGAAACATAAAAGTGAACACAAAAACTGTTAGTTTAGCACCCCCCTTAATAATAGGTGATTTGCCCCCTCGACTTCACATAAGGAGCATCCAGCGTAACTTGGCCTTCAGATAATGATTGAGCCATAAGATTTTTCGGAACCAAAGAATGACTGCTAGCAGGGTAAGGGAGGTCGTGCAGTGCTGGCGTTCGGATGCGTGTCTTCAACCCATCCCGGTTTTAGGCAGTCCCAGCCTAATGCCACTTGTATCGGACATTTTATCGTCACACGCTCGATTCTCGGTGAGTTGTGAACGGCAAATTTTAGAAACTATGCTCTCGGTGACGGTTTTATTAGCCCTGAAGGTAAAATAAAAGCGAACTTTGAGTGTTTCCAAATTTGCGGTGTTATTTCGGTATTCTCCGGCGTCGTCACGTTTTTACGGCCCGAGTTGTGCACCGGAAGGTATTCACGTGATAAGTCACTATAATTTCGGTGCTCGAATTTGAATTTTCCGTACATTTGTGTTTACAACTCGGTACGAAGTTTTATTTGAGAATTTTGAAGTGACGTTCCGAATGACTGTTGTGAAACTTTTCACGGCCGAATATCTTTGATTTTTTATTAGCCCGTTTCCTATTCCATTGCATTAGTTTAGTTTCATAGGTTTGCTTTTTGCTTCAATTTTATTAAATTGACGTCAACATACCTTAGTCGCCTTTAAAAACACCTTATAAAGAATTGAGGGTCGTCTATTCTACTCAACCGGATATAACACGGCCGGTCAACTTATCTTAGTCACCTTTAACAAAAACTCGGTAAGAAATGACGGTGGTCTATTCTATTCAGCCGCATATGACACAGATTGTCAATTAACCTTAGTCCCCTTTAACGACAACTCGGTAGGAAATGAGGGTGGTCTATTTTAATAAGCCGGATACCACATTTCAGACAGCTACTAAAAATATAATTTAATGTCATAGCCCAAGCCGAATAACGACCTTGTAGCGACATGGAATAAAACCTTACTCGGAAAATAAATGGTGACATGTCGTCCCATCAGTGGCACCTCCATGTTTCTTTTCCGTTTCCCATAAAAAACAAGCTATCGACTGCCGATTGCTAGCGTGAGATGTGCCGGCAGATAGTCATGGAAATTTGTGACAAGCATGTTTCCATAGGAATTGCTGACTTCACGCCATTCATATGAAGTTTGCGTACGCCGCACACATGTTTTTACCATTTCTACAACTTATAAACTTTTTATACTACTTAACTTTATTATTTTGAGGATAGAGAAAATATATGTAATATTTAATATTTAAATGACGCCGTGTGGTATCCGGCTGAATAGAATAGTACCACCCTCATTTCTTACTGAGGTGTCGTAAAAGGCGACTAAGGTAAGTCGACCCGCCGTGTGGTATCCGGCTGAGTAGAATAGACCAACCTCATCTCTTACCGAGGTGTCGTAAAAGGCGACTAAGGTAAGTTGACCCACCGTGTGGTATCCGGTTTAGTAGAATAGACCACTCTCTTTCTTATCGAGGTGTCGTAAAATACGACTAAGGTAAGTTGACGTCAGGCAGGCGACCGGTCGTAAAAACGCAGCCAAATCATGTGAAAGCATGTGTACCTATAACATGTTGTGCCGACCCCACTTAGAGTGGGATAAGGGCAGGAGGATGATGATTTAATATTTAAATGAGTTAGTTAATCTTGTATATATATATATTTAATTTTGAAAACGGCTCCAACGATTTTCATGAAATTCAGCATGTAGAGAGTTTTTGGGGGGATAAAACGATATAGCTAGATTTTATTAAGAAAAAATGTTATTTATCATATAACTATATCTGTTTTCAGGCACTGAAACTGCTATAATTTTATGAGAAAGCAAAAGATAATTATTACGCTGTCAATTGCAAAGTCATGATAGCTCTATTAGATATCGAATCCTGAATCCTGACGGATCATCGGTCACATATTTTCTATATCGATTTTAGTTGCATTATTTTTTATTAAAAAAATTACCGAGTAAGGCTCGGTCACCAAGGTGCTACCTACTAAGTTAAGTGTACTTTCCATTTTCATACCTTATACAAGCAGGTTTAGTAAGGAATCCACTATTAACGACCGCCGCCTCACAACTCTAGGAGTGCTTAGAAAAATTTTGTGGAGTGTAGTTTTATCTAGTGATGATACTGATTTACATGCGGGCGATGCTGCTGGCACAGCTAGTAAAATATGATTATTAATAATTATTAAAATTATGTTTTTTTGCATCGGCAACATTCCAAACAGGTGAAATATACCGTGCGTACAAAATTCTACAAGACTGACAATACAAAAGAATTTCTAAATAGTCCAAGAGAAAATTAAATTTTATAGAGATATATTTTGTTAACGAGCAAGTTTCTTTTAACTTCTAGTTAAAATTATCATATTACAAGGAAATAAATCAGACATGCGCATATACCGTGGAATAATTTGACCTCGACGTTTCATGGTTTAATGATTTGAATTATTTTGACAGTTACAAGAATTTATAAGAGATATATCTTATATAAGTATAAATATAAATGGTGCGTTGCTTTATGGTAACTAAAGCAAAAAATAGTAACGGCAGGGCTGCAAAAAAAGTCAAAAAATAAAGTAACGGTCTGTTAGTATCGCACTGCTGGGCATAGGCCTCCTCTCTCCATCATTTAGGAGAGAAGGGCTGGACTTAAGAACCACGCTCCAATCCGGGTTGGTAGGTTACACATATCCCTAGAAATCTCTTGAGAAATCTCAGTAACCTGTCAAGTTTTCTCACGATGCTTTCCTTCGCTGAAAAGCGAAATAAAAAAAAACTTTAAAAAAAAGAAAATATTCATTAGGTAGGGGATCGATCCTAGGTATTTACATTTCTCTAGACTACCCGTTTCCCGAATAAGCTACACTGACTTGACAGTTAATGGTAGAAATAGAGTTTATATTCAATTTCAAATTTAATTGATAAAAAGGTTTTTTTTTTACAAAAAACTTAGCTAGATCGATTTTTTTCCTCCAAAACAGCATGGGGTACTTGCTGAATTTCAGAAAAAACGATGGAACCGTTTCCGAGATTCCGAATATATATATACACATAAAATATTAACTTATTTAAATATTAAATTAAATATTAAATATTAAAGATTATGTTTGAAATTAGCAGCTAAACGGAATGTATTTAAAGTTTGTTTAAGCCGCGAGACTTCGCGAACCATTTGTCAAAGTAGCATGCGATTGCAGAACTTTACGCATTCTTAATACATGATATATTGCCGTGTACCGATTTGGCGGGAGCTAAACGAATCGCTTTATAAAACGTCAATGCTTCCGCTAACCATTAATGTATGCGTGAATTGATAAATATTTTTTGGTACACAAACCGCCAAGCCAAACTGTGGTAACCACAAAAGATAAGCTGTGGTAGCCCAGCGGTAACACCGTGCGCCTCTTTCTAGGGGGTCTAGGGTTCAAACCCCGGGCAGGCTCCAATGAGTTTTCTAGTAAAACTTATGTGTCTAATTGATAATTGCAATGTATCACACGCTTTTCGGTGAAGGAAAAAATTGTGAGGAAACCTATATATCTCTAGAAAATTCTGGGGATATGTGTAACCTACCGCATTGGAGATGCGTGGTAGGTCTTAGCTCCAATCCTTTTCTCCAAAAAAAAAAAAATGGAGAGAAGAGGTCTAATCTCAGCAGTGGGATAGTAACAGGCCGTTACTTACTTAATTTTACTTACACAAACCGCCTGGCAGAAGAGAGTAGCTATTCGGCTAGGGGCGTACCATCTCGACCCACTTTTTTAGGCAAAAAATTACCGGCGTCAACCCGTAACTTGAAATATGACATGAGGCGTCCGACTATCAATTTTGCTGGTCAATTTGCATGCGAAATACATAAAAGTGTCACGGTTGACACACTGTAGGCTTTTACGTACGATGTAAGCACGATATTTGCGAACACTCGAGTATTGTGATGTAAGTATATTGTCGTAGTCCTGCGGTGTAAGTGGTTAGTTCTTCCTAGTCTGTATCCTGTATCGTAAGCCTGAAGCCAACCCAGTATTGTATTGTAATTATAAAAATTCTTATGTTGCTATATATAATACTAATGGTAGCCGTATTCGTTTGTGTCAACTTAACCGCTTAAATATCCTCAATTATATTTTTATTGTCAAGCCGAAAAACGAGATTTTTATTCTACTTTATCACGGTGTATTAATATTATTTGTGCCAAATTTCATCAATATTAGTCCAGCTGATTAGCAGTGAACATAAATTCATTACATATAGGCAGACAGACTTTCACATTTTTAATATTAGTTAGGATCTGTCTTTGAGATGGAAAGATGAAGAATCCTACGATCATATTATATGTTAACATTAAATACATATTAATAGGTAAATTGTTACATGCCAAAAAACCCAAAATAATTTTAAAAGTTAACCTTAAATTTTCATATTTTAAAAACCAACATTTTCTCAATATATGCTATAAACATAAGGTTGACTGAGATTTTCCTTTCAGGTCCACCTTAGTAGGTACATGTCATTATTGTTATGCCTTTATCTTACTCTAAGTGGGGTCATCACAAGTTTTTATCTTCTATTTTCTCCTGTCATTCGTCAACTCTGGCACTATTTCTTTTATATGCATGTCATACTTCACACAATCCAACAATCTCTTTTAAGGCCTCCCTCTTATCACAAATCCACATACATATTTATCAATCGCTTGCTCAAATGAATTTAATTTCACCCCTCTACATTAAATACTTTGTTACATGTTCTATTTTTTTCTATGATAACTTTTTCATTGTTTATATATCCTAAAAAAAGAATAAAGCAATTAATAAATAAAATTTACTAATTTTTAACCATCTAATTTCATTGAGATTTTCATTCTGCGTTAACTGAACTCGTCAATCATCTCGTTACAGCTTACAACAGATTCATTACGATAACTATACACATCAGCGAAAAGTGCTCGCGTGGCGAACGTGTAATGAACACAATCATATCATTGCAATTACCTGTACCTATATTTATAATCATAAGTTATTCGCGGACAGTCATTTTCGAAGCTATATATTTCAGCTCTCTTAAGTTTCTTGCTAGTTCTTTGTAAGCGCACCTTCCCGAAAAGTCTTTTCGTTACAATTTGACAAATGAAAAGTATAAAGAATATAGTAAGTAAGTAGCGGCCTGTTACTATCCCACTGCTGGGCATAGGCCTCTTCTCTCCGTTTTTTTTTGTTTTGGAGAGAAGGATTGGAGCTCAGACCTACCACGCTGTTCCAGTGCGGATTGGTAGGTTACACATATCCCCAGAATTCTCTAGAGATATGCAGGTTTTCTCACGATGTTTTCCTTCATCGAAAAGCGTGTGATAAATTGCAATTATCAATTAGACACATAGGTAAGTTTTACTAGAAAACTCATTGGTGTCTGCCCGGGGTTTGAACCCTAAACCTCCTCGAAAGAGGCGCACGGTGTTACCACTGGTCTACCACAGCTTAAAGAATAGAATAAAGAATAGTCAGAATAGAAATATCTATAAAGAATAGAAAGCTATAAAGAATATATTAAATTTAAATTTATATTAAATTGTTACACAAAATATTGTAAATAATAAACATAATAGCGTTACATAAAATTCACACCGCTTAAGATTTAAATCAGATTCGGAAGCTAGTGCATCAATTATAACTTACCTTAAAGGAAGTATGAATAATAACACAACCCATAATACAATGGGTTCCATATAGAACCCATATCATTGTGAGTTTGCTGGATACACATTAATTCCTTGGGCAAATGCGGGTTGAATGAGCATATGCATAAGCTACCGATTGGATTATTATTGTAGGTCTTAGCTCCAACCCTTCCGTCCAAAAAAAGAAGAGACGAGGTCTATGCTCAGCTGCTAGTAATAGGTCGTCACTTGAATACATTTACTATTGTATTACTCGTAAAGATTATACAAAAACTCTTCTATAGCTTTACTAAAGTCCCAAACATCATCAAGTTGTAAAATATATATATAAGTACCTACTTACTCGTCTCACGATGGCGCCGCAAAGAATTTCAATTGACTTTGTCGCCACGTAATAAATAAAACTTTTTTTATTTCCCGTTTTGCGCAGCGTTTACCCGCGTACTACGATTATGTTGTTGCCCTTTTTTAAGTAATCATCGGCGATACGTAAATTGCGTTTACAAATTGTACGTTTTTGGAGCTTTAAACGTTACGATATCTGGTTTGACTCGTTTAATATGATATACGAAACAATGCTTAATTTCTCTTTCAGTATAAAAAAGGAAACAGTGAACAGTGAAGTGGAAAATGGGAGACGATGTAAAACGGTTATATAATATTAGCTTGTACCGTGTACCTAATATTTTGATAGCAAATGGCGTTTTTCAATGGCAACTTATTCCTGTAGAATTAACAGGATTTTTATAGTCTATATGTTATTCCGGCTGAGTAGAATAGACCACCCTTATTTCTTACCGTGGTGTCGTAAATGGCGACTAAGGTAAATATCCGATTGACTAGAATAGACCTCGCTATTTCTTACCGAGGTGTCGTAAAAGACTACTTAGATAAGTTGACGTCAGGCAGGCGGCCAGCCGTAAAATACGTAGCCTAATCATGTGACAACATGTTTATAACATATTGTGCCGACCCCAGTTAGAGTTGAATAAGGGCGGGAGAATGATGAGTTTAGTTCAACCTTTTATAATACATATAGATAAAATAACTATTGAGGTACTATAAAGACAGGGAAAAGTAACTTTACTCAATAAAATTTCGTTTTTCCTTCAAAATATTCTAAACAATGTCGTATTCCGGTGCCTACTTTATTGTTTTGTCGAATACAAACCGGCGTCAGCGTGTTTGTATTACAACACTCCCAAGAATCCGTCGACGCCGTCTCGTACATTTTTATTATATTGCAACCTCCCTCACACCTGTTCCGTCACTCGTGAAAACGACAATTTTACATTTTTCGCATACATCTGTATTTGATATTTCCACTGAAAACAGTGCTCAGTTACGCATACCTCACCGAGGGGCGACAAAGATATGAAGAAGTGATATTAAAGCAACATTTTCTCGAACCTGTTATTGTTTTTGTCACATATTTGCCGTTACAAAGCAATAAATGTTATAAATAATAAGTGTAACATTAGGAAATCAAATTTACTATTTCCATGTAATAAAAAACATACTCAAAATATTCTGATTTCATCTCAAATGAAAATATATCATCTTAGACTGAACATCGTGCTTTAGTGCTATGTAAAAAATGGTATCATAAGCGATATGTACAGGGATTTGGAGGCAAACATCTGGTGACATGTTCAAAAACTTTATTTCAACATTTCGGTACAAATTTCAGTATTTATAATCACAGTGTTGGTCCGTAGTCCAAAAACGTAATAGAGATCAACATTGTATAACTGATTTCGGTTTCTGTTAGTTCATCAATTCTTTCTAATCGTCCGAGGGGCCTGATATACTCGCGTATATATCAATCAAATCGATCCAAAAAGTTATATTTGGATTAATCCTGAGTAATTACAGTGTTACTGAAACATAACGGAATTTGTAAACAGACGAAATGTTCCGAAAATGAAAGTTCCAGAGTAATGACGTCAATCGAATTTGAAAGTACCATTACCATAAGTATTTCGCATTATTTTTCGTAACAGTAGTTCGAAATATTCTGCTAGCGGCGCATATTGTGTATCCCCTGGCCAGCCTTTAGAATAAACGTCTTCATTCTCAGTGAGCTGTAGGTGAAGTAGATACTCTCAAGCATATGTATCCAGAGAATACTTTAGTATTTTGGACATATAGCTGGAAAACCCATAACCTCGAGAAACTTATAGTCACTGGGAAGGAGTCCAAAAAGATGGTCGGATCAGTTGTCTGAACATCTGGACATACAGCGCTGCCAACCGGGAAAATTGGCGGGAGTTAATCCACAAAAAACGGTCCAAAGACGGTCCAGAAAGGATCTAGACCATTACGATGCTCAGCAGTGAGTACACGGCTGAAGGAGGAGAAAGAACAGTACTAATAATATTTCACTGTAAATTTGGAATGATAGATAAGAACTTAGAAGAACAGGTGACAAATATGCCTACGGCATCTCCATGTCATACTTTTAAAAGTAAACATTTGTAGCAGTCACCATGTCTCAAAAGTTGTTGCTTGAACAACGTAAATTAGTGCAGTACATAAACTGGCCGTTTTCTTCATTATGTATTAACTTATTATCTAGGCAAGAATTTTGTAATCAAGTGCGCTTTAGCTGCATCATCGTTTCCCATAAGCCTTCGGTCAAGTGCTAGTGAATTATGTCTTAAAGAATGTGACCTAAAGCGATTTTCCTTATGTTTATCGTATAGTCATAGTAATTTCTCTAAACTGGAGCGAAAACTGAAATTTATTATACTGGAATGTTCTAGCTTGTCGCAGACATTCGATAGGAACGGGATCAATAATGTCACCAAAGAGGCTGGCATCTAAATATAGCACGATAGAACCTTTATCGTGTCATTTGAATAAGCCGTCTAGAAACCAATCGGCCGTGCCCGCCCGCCCATCTCAATGGAATAATTCGTCATCCTGGACACGCCTGTCTGCCTGTGTATGCTATAGTATAGCTAGCAATCACAGCAAAACAGCCTTTATGTCTACTGACGTAGGAGCTCTTTAGTTTGGATAGTATCACCTAAAATATAGGCGTCCTAAAATCGTTCTCTATGACCCTGATCTAATCTCCATCGCAAACACAAACATCCTTACTAATATTAAAAATGCTTAAGTCTGTGTTAGTCTGTCTGTCTATTAATTTAATTTTTGTGTATAAAAATATACATAATTATAAATAAAAATTGGCGATGTATAATACAAAGACAAAGTAGAAACCAACATAAACTTGCAGCTTCTGCTTTGCGCTTTACAAGAGTATGTCGTTTGTGAGTCTAGGTATAAGATTCTGTAAAAAAATTCCGCAATCAATTCTAGCTTGCCATTACAGCAGTTTAAAATCATACTAATATTATAAATGCGAAAGTTTTCGAGTATGGATGTGTATGGATGAAATTTGATGGATTTTATGGAGTAGCATATAGGCCATAGAAATCCTGTTAGTTCTACAGGCAAAAGATGACATTGAAAAGCGCCAGCTATTATCACCTATCATACATTAGCAGTCCACGCGAACGAAGTTGCGGGTAGCTACTAACTAATAAAAGGAGGCTGCTACAGAAAGCCTAGTAGGTATACTATTGCGCATAACATAGAGGATAAGAATGCATGGATATAGCTACTGTTTTACCTAGTCCATAGTAAATACTAAAGTAACAAGAATTGTATTTTGAAAAACGCAATTGTCTAGTTTCTTGTTGACTCTTCTCGGTAGGAATTGACGATTTAAAAGAACTTGTTTACAAGTTTAAAGACTATTTTGAATTGAATTATCTGTTATATATTAACGGCTAAATCGTTGGATCAATATTGATGAAATTTGGCACCATTAAAGCTTGTTTTTTGAGAATCAAGAGAAAATCACATATTGCTTTAATGAGAGTTAAGTTGGCACAATCTGTTATCACTAGGGTTTCAATATATTCACCTATTATGTACAGATAGCTTTTCTGGTACTTACTTTACTACAGAGTAATCGTAAAAGACCACCAAAGCATCCGACAAACTAAGTCAACGTGTGCCGAAACATGGAATGTCACTCCGAACCGACGCCGTTAACTCGATTCGAGTTTTATCTTAACGGTTTCCACCAGCTACCTGTCTTTGATTGCTATAAACTTATCGTATTAATTGACCTTCTGGGAATGTACGATCTGGATAAATACTTTACTCCACTAATAAAATTGGACGGACTAATTGCTAATAGTCTATGTCAGTGTGCTTGGTTAAAAGCCGACGCTTGATATATAGTTCTCGACATCAGACGCATAAGGTCGAATGTCGACATAAGACCAAAGGCGAATAATGTCTTAAGTTTCTTAAAAAAAAATGAGGTTTTTTAATTTTATAAGGTAATTTTTTGATTAATAGTGTTAGGAATCGAAAGATATAAGCTTTCACTAAAATATTAACAATATTTCATTTAGAATTATCCATAAAAACGAAAATATTTATAAATTTTCTTTTCGCTCTCTTGTCATCAAAACACACATCAGATCTTATGCGTCTAAGGTCGAGAGTTATTTATTATACAAGAGTAGGGAAGTTGGCCTAAAATTTCTTTCTCTTTTTATTTGTAATTAGACACACATAAGTATACGAGTCTCATCTTCTGTCTCAATATTTATTGTGACACTTAAGGGCCTGCCAATAGCACCCATACTCTATTATAATAACTCTATCTTTGATGTGCAGGTTTTGGGATAAAAGACAACCATCGATACACAAAGGCAATCTGTTATTATCACAAGTGGTGACAAAAATACAACTATTTATAGCTCGTTCCATGCAATACAAATGTACAAACTTAAAATTGAAAGAAAAATATTGGTATAGCGTATTAACTATAAAATCGTAATAGGCAAACGCATGAATAATATTAGTATGGATCTATAGAAACATATCAACATAAGAAGACTTATGATAACGTTTTTTTTTTTTTCGAATTGACTATATGCTGTTAGCCCTAACGGCTTTTACAGCGTCACCGGGCGGGACGGGCGAGCGCAGAAGCATCGCCGAAGTTGCGAAATGCGGAGAGTAGAGCGCAGAAGCTCTACTAGCGTCGGGAAACGTCGTCCTAAGGGTGCCTCCCGTGAGGCCGGACCACGGCTTAGGACGACGTGTAGTGGAGGGCTGATGGTATGACTTTGATTAGTCAATACGACGACGGAAGGGTGGCAAGAAGCCACGACCAACCGATGTCACAAATCTGGGACCTCGTCTTCGCCGGCGAAGACGCTGTATGTGTGTATTACGTGTTTCTGTGTTTGCGTTTTGGCCGTTGCGTGTATGGGCTTAGATTGTTAAGTACTGAAGTAGATACATGAAAGAAAAAATGAAGAAAATCGAGGTAATTTTCTTTGTAGATATCATCATCCTCCTGCCCTTATCACACTCTAAGTGGGGTCGGCACAACATGTTATAAACATGCTGTCACATGATTCGGCGATTTTACGACTGGCTGCCTGCCTCACGTCAACTTACTTTGGTCGTATTTTACGACACCACGGTAAGAAAGAGGGTGGTCTATTTTACTAAACCGGATACCACACGGTGGGTCGACTTACCTTAATCGCCTTTTACGACACCTCGGTAAGAAATGAGGTTGGTCTATTCTACTCAGCCGGATACCACATGGCGGAATTTTCCAATAAACTGTCAGTTAGCTTATTCGTAACATATTTGACACATATATCGGAATTTTTCGTTTCTCAGGTTTCTGATAGGCTTATTCAGCACTTAAAGATCCTAATAGGTTAACAGATAGATCATGTAGCTGTTATTTTGTTTATCTGCTGTATACAAAATACCTATGTATTTTAAAATGGTCGCGATTTTTTTTTAAATTTTCGCTTTTTACATACACATATACACACTTTTTAGATACATTTATACTGTTACTTAGCTTATTTGTCGGTTACTATCAGAATAAGTCCGGTCAGAATAAGTTATATTTTCAATTTAAAACACAATAGTATAGTGAGACATACAATAACATCAATCTCGGCACAATACGAGGCCGCTATCGAATTTCCTATCATAGGACTTAATTAGAAAGCGGCTGAAGGGAATAAAATTATTTTATAAAAGCCCAACGCGTGTGAGTAAAGTTTTAACGCGGCGATAACGAACAATAAAAAGTCGAATTTAAACGCGGTATCACATCGGAAGGACTTGGTGGTCGCTGGATTAGGGAAACAAAAACTGTGGAGTCGAAACGTTTTGTTAATTATGATAGTACAGTATCGCGTACGCCGTGTGGTATCCGGCTGAATAGAATAGTACCACCCTCTTTTCTTACCGAGGTGTCGTAAAAGGCGACTAAGGTAAGTCGACCCGCCGTGTGGTATCCGGCTGAGTAGAATAGACCACCCTCATTTCTTACCTAGGTGTCGTAAAAGGCGACTAAGGTAAGTTGACTCACCGTGTGGTATCCGGTTAAGTAGAATAGACCACCCTCTTTCTTACCGAGGTGTCGTAAAATATGACAGCGGTAAGTTGGCGTCAGGCAGGCGGCCGGTCGTAAAAACGCAGCCAAATCATGTGACAGCATGTTTATAATATGTTGTGCCGACCCCACTTAGAGTGGGATAAGGGCAGGAAGATGATGATAGTACAGTATCGCAAAACACATTACTCTTTTTTTGGGGACAAGTTATATATATAAAAGGGGTTTTCTTTAATCTTGGATCGTTTATCTATATTAATATATAAAGGTAAATAGTTTATTTGATTGTTTGAACGCGTTAATCTCAAGAACTACTGCACCGATTTGTAGCGTTAGATGGTCCATTTATCGTAGAAGGCTAAAGGCTATATAACATCACGCTAAGATGAATGAATAGGAGAGGATAATTTAATAAAAAATATTACGAAAACGGCAAAATTTAAAGATTTCCTTCTAGAAAGAGACAGAAGAAATTTAAAGAAGAAGATTTGCGCTCAGTAAACAATGAAAGTTATTCAAAAATCATGTATTTTTTAAAATAAAAGTCCGTGACAGCTTATGTCTAGCTTTTAAGGTTAACCTACTTTAACCATTTTTATGGTTATCAAAATACTATATTGCGGTTTTGCTGCTGACGATTGTTAGTAGTTAATATAAAAAAATCATTTCTAACTACTAACCTCGGTGACAAGCGCAAGTTTGATATTATATTCAACTAGCAGGCCCATATGTGTCTGAGAACGGACTTATATTGGTATTTTAAGTTAGATTGGAATGAATAAGTTTAAATGTGTGGTATGCGTATGAGTAGAATAGACCACCCTCATTTCGTATCAAGGTGTCGTAAAACGCGACTAAGGTAAGTTAACGTCAGGTAGGCGACCAGTCGTAAAATAACTAGCCAAAACATTTAACTTGTTTAAAAACATGTTGTGCAGCACCACTTAGAGCGGGTTAAGAGCATGATTGAGTATTAAGTTTAGAAAGAAAATCAAAATCAAAAGCAAAAACTAATTGAAAAGATGCGCACACATCGATATATTAAAACCGCACGACAATATCTTAAGGTAAAAAAATACGCCCGCGATAAACAGTCGTACCCTTTTAAAAAGAACACGTTATAAAGAGTGTATCTATCTACTCTACAGAATAATAGGGTATGAATAGCTTAGATTATATTGAGAGGCCGTATCTGCTACTGGCGGTGGCGGCGGATGAAAGGGCCGAGATAGCGTTAAAACACTCATTTGTTTCGTCACCCGGCCCCGACCACCGACTAATGTCGCGCACCATAGACACAGGTTGTACGGACGCGGCAGTTTAAAGATTTAAATACTTTTATTTTCTTAAAATATTACTTATACTTGCACAATTCAAAATAACGCAGTACATACTACTATCATTCTCATCCTCTTGCCCTTATCCCACCCTAAGTGGTCGGCACAACATGTTATAAACATGTTGTCAAATTATGTGTTGTATTTTACGACCGGTTGCCTGCCTGACGTCAAGTTTCCTTAGCCGCCTTTTTGCGACACCTCGGCAAGTAATAGAGTGGTCTACCTACTCAACCCGATAACACACGGTGGATCAACTTACCTTACTTGCCTTTTATGACATCTCAGTAAGAAATGAGGGTGGTTTATTCTATTCACCCGGATACCACACGGCGTACCTACTATAAGGAGAAATAGTACTTTATTTTATTATATAATTTATAGAATTAGGCGTTACTTTGCGGAGGTCCATAATACAAAAGTAATGAGAATATTATTCTGCTATAATCCGCGATATAAAAAAAGATATGTAATGCTAAATGTAGATAAATGCAGAATTTGTGAGAACTCATACACTACCCGACACCGATGGCACAACAATACACAAGCACTGCACACATTCACCACCAAAATCTCAACAATTATATCGCTCCGTAACCGAAGAATCGTCAGGAGATAGACTCCACGACAAAATCTCAAAGCCTGCGATTTTGTCAACAATTGTTTTTTTTTTCATTTTTTATTTTAAATTTCAACGTTTAACCCTTTGTGTGAACGGTTGGACGAAATTTGTACATTCATTTTTAAAACATGTTATTTACTTTATAATTATTATGCTTATGATTTGTATACCATTTTCTTTGTTATAAAATTCCCCACTGAATTCAATAAATCACTTAACAACAAATGCTTATTTATTTATTGTTGGTGACGAAAACCATTTTAATTTTTGAAAATTGAATTTGAACATATGGTACTACACGTTTAAGGGATAAAATAGTTTAGTTGGTCCATAGTTTATTTTTGTCCCAATACCTTTAGTTACCTAACTACGTCACTGTTACAATTTTCCGATACTAAGATTCTTCAATATGAGTCGAATAAACATAGTATTAAGGATATAAGTATTAAGGAACGGTTTTGGTTTTTAAAGAAGGTAGTATAAGCGAATGTAATTATAGTTTAAGTATGGAAAGGCCGGGCTACTGGCGTTGGCGGCAGATAAAAGAGCTGAGATACCATTAAAACGGTCATTTGTTGTATCACACGGCCCGACCACCAACTAATGTTAAGATACCGCGGATGTATGTACCGTGGATATGGTAATTTGTGCAAGTCGTTGGCGTTCGAAAGTTTATTTTAAATCAACATCCATTTTTTTGTATTTATTGTGACTCATGGTACTAAAACATTTCTAAATTTAGTTTTACTATTAACTGCTTAAATAATAACCCTTTCGTATTGAAAGTAATAATAAAATTATTTTGTTTATATTTTATTATTTATAATCCGCGTTGAAGAATAAAGGAAATAAACATAATGCTAAATGTAGAGTGGATAATGGATCAAACGATCTCCGCAAAGTGACGCCTATACTGCGTCCATCATATTATCAGTCTTTTGACAGCTCACGCTCATTAAGTTTTGTATTGCTTACGTACAAATATCATACAAATAATATTTGTACTTTATGGATGGGTACCGCCCACTTAGTGATGTCACACATAATGGGTTACTACGATTATGCCACAGATTAAAAATAATCGGTAGATATCGATGTTACGAGTATTAAAAGACATTTAATAACATTATATAAAGTTTTACTTTCTTCTTAGTTAATACATGAATACAAATAAAACAATCAGGATATTTTAATTTATTTTATTAGCACGAGTCGTCGGAATGATAATCAACACTAGACTCCTCCGATGAGGAGTCTTCAGTAGCAGTTATTATTAGCTCTTGTGTAGATAATATATTATCAAACGCAATATCACGTTCTCAATCAGAGAATATTACTCTTTTAGTTCTTTCCACCACACTTGCCCAGTTCTCGGCCGTTACGTGGGTGCAAGCATTTTTTAGCAATTGCAACATTTTATTCGCTGTGAATGGGGGGCTTGTATTGCATCTCGCAGCATGCCCTTTTACTTGTGCCCATATAAGTTCTATTGCGTTGTACTGGCAGTGGTATGGAGGAATCCGAAGAACAGTATGGCCATATTCTGCTGCCATTTCATTGATTACATAGCGTTTTGCTCTCTTTTTGGTTTTTAATATTTTTATTAATTCAACTTTTAACATTGAGTCGTCCACATTTTCTCCATTGTCCCGAAGCCAATTAATTATTTCATGCTTTTTATTAGCCTGTGTTGGCATTTTGTCAATTTGACGGGAGTGGTAGGGCGCATTATCAATAAAAATTATTGATGGTTCTTCCAATGAAATGAGCATTTTTTTGAACCACTCTTCATACACATTTGCATTCATCTCTTCGTGGTAGTCATTTGATTTCTTCGATTTAAATGCCAACAGTGCGTCTTGTACAAATCCTTTTGCTGTACCTGCATGGCAAATGATTAGGCGCTCACCTTTTCCCATTGGTACTGAGGAAGTGGAATCAGCAGTATCATCAGTCCAGAAACGAGATAGTGTGTGGTTAGCGTTGAGCCATGTTTCATCCGTGAAAACAATATTTGCCCAATCTTGTATTTTCTTTGCCTCTCTTAAAAAATCACAACGTGCTATAGCTATATCTGTGCGTTCCATTAATAATTTTCTTTTATTTAACTTTTTATATGAAAAGCCAATTGTGTTCAAAACTTTGACCAAAGAAGATTTTTCACCATGAAATAGACCACTTCTTTTCAAAGAAACAATAAGTTTTCTCAAAGTTGGAATTTCTTTTCTCAAGTAGTAATCTAGTTTACGTAGGTTATCATTAATCGAATTACTTAGGTACGTAATTCGATTTATGATAGTAGGTACTATAATCGGAATGGTATCGCATACGAGAATCTTTAGGACATCACTATCGTCAATCTGTCAAAAGATGGTTAATATAATGGACAGTGTATAATTCTATAAATTACCTTTCGTATTGAATTATTAACCGATTTAGGAATATATTTTGGTCTAGTAATATAAACTCTACAAGACCATATTACAAACATAAGGACTGTTTATAAAACGCTAAAGGTATTTTATAACTTTGTTTTTTTTATAAATGTAATTCTAACATTAATAAATATATTAATTATTTAATCCTTAAATTACGTAATAGACACATATATTCATTTTACATCTTTTTTACAATTACGAAAGTAATAAATAATTTTTAGTATAAATATCGTAAACTTTATTTTTATATTCTTATTCGTAATTAATACACCTTTGCGAAATCTTTTTTTAAATAGTGAAATTACAAAGCAAATTCAATGTTCTGAAATCAGTATAGACAAGAGAAAGCCTTCAGCTTAATCACTCTCTATCAACATAACGAAGTACGCTATTAATTACATAATTCCCAGCTCCGTCGTTTCGTAACTTCGTGATCAAGAATTTGAAATCTCGGCCGTTTTCTGTTTAAAAATTTTATTTTCTTCATTTATTAACGATATTTTATGCGTTAATAATAACGAGATTATATTCCTACCGCCTTTTCGAACCGTCGAAAATCTTTAAATCTTTAAACGACTTACAAAATGGCGGTGTCAAAATATTTAATTTTATAAGCTTAAAATTTATTGCACAATATAAATATAATGTGTTTATTTTGTAAAAGAAAACCCCAATGCTGATAAATAAATGTGGCCTTCCAAGGAAAAAGGGGTGACCTTTCACCTTCTATTGTCAGGGGTGAGAATAAATAACAATTAAAACGAGTTAAATCTAATCGCTCATTAACTAGCACTACTAATGTACGCACGCCACCTGTAGCCTGTAAAACGGAATTAAGGTAAGCGCACATTAGTCACCTTAAGACCATAGATTATAGACCAGAAATTTCAAAACTATTTTGAAAAACTATTTAACCTTTCTAAAACGAGCTGATACCAATTAAGTTTTTAATTTCTATTACAATTGTTTTCCTTATTTATCAATATAATTTTTTTTTAATTATATTATTAAAATTAAATTTGAAATATTGATAAAAATTAGCAGTTCCTTAAATGGAAATTTTTTAAATTATTTTTCATCAAAATTTTACAATATAAACATACGTAGGTATATAAAATTGATTTAATATCAAGTTTTATTAATAATTATTAACACAAATCCTGTCACACAATTTAAGAGGGTAAATAATCTGAAAATACATTAAAATCGCAGAGTAAATAAAAAAATTAATACTTATGAATAAACTCTCTTTAATAATAACTCTCTCTAAACTTATATCGCTCGCTTTTATAATAAAATTAAATAATTTTTTCAATCTCTTGATTCAGCAGTTAATTAATAAGAAACATTAACGTTTATCAGAAGGTTGATCTTATTTATGTATGACAGTTTAATTTGACCTAAGCGCACACTAAATTCAAAAAAGCTGAAAAAAACCAACATAAATTTTTGAGCAATATGCATGCAGCATTTTTTTGGTAGAAACCAAAATAGGGTTACAAAAATGCAGTTTAGTAAGACATTTCATAAAACCAGATGGTTCTCTATGGAATACAAAAATATCATTATTTCGTTTTTTTTTTTTAATGAAATAGTAGATCATTTATATGTTTTAAAGTAAAAGTAACGGCCTGTTCCTATCCCTTTGGAGTTGGAGCTAAGACCTACCACACTGCTCCAATGCGGGTTGATAGGTTACACATCCCTAGAACGTTCCAGAGAAATGCAGGTTTCCTCACAATGTTTTCCTTCACCGAAAAAACTTTGATAAATTGCAAATATCAATAAGTTACATAAGTTTCAATTGAAAAACCCATTGGTGCCTGCCGGGATTTGAACCTGTGACATCTCGAAGGATCACACGGTCTCACCGTTGCGCTATCACACCTCTTTATCCTACTTCCTACTCATATTATAAATACGAAAGTTTGTGAGTATGGATATATGTATGTTTGTTACTCTTTCACGGCGAATCCGCTAAACCAATATCGATGAAATTTGGCTCAATTATTCCTTATACACCGGAATAACATATAGACTATAGAAATCCTGTTAACTCTATAGAAATAGGACGACATTGAGAAGTGCCATCAATTGTCGACCTATCATACGACAACAGTCCACGCGAAAGAAGACGCGGATAAAAGCTAGTAGGTACATAATAATGAATGATTGTATGTATGTATGTATATATAATAGAATAGTACCACCCTCATTTCTTACCGAGGTGTCGTAAAAGGCGACTAAGGTAAGTCGACCCGCCGTGTGGTGTCCTGCTGAGTAGAATAGACCACCTTCTTTCTTACTGAGGTGTCGTAAAATATGACTATGGTAAGTTGATGTCAGACAGGCGGCCGGTCGTAAAATACGTAGCCAAATCATGTGATAACATGTTTATAACATGTTATCACATGATTTGCCGACCCCACTTAGAGTGGGATAAGGGCAGGAAGATGATGATGTTTAATATAAATAATTTCACTGTACGTGTTCGATGAAGAAATAAAACTCGTCACGATAAAACGGAATTGCGCCGGTTTGAGTGTTTTTATATGCAAAGGACGGATTATAACGGTGTTTTGATGGTTACTGAATACCAGTAGCCATTTCGATTGCACAGGATAAAGAGTCCTTTTAAATTCAAAGCTTCTCATAAGAAAAAACAGAGTTATCGTTTATATAAATATAAATAAATATATAGGACCGTGTGTGTGGGTATACACACACGGACATCATCATCCTCCTGTCCTTATCCCACTCTAAGTGGGGTCATACAAACATGTTGTCATATGATTTGTCTATGTATTTTACGACCGGCCGCATGCCTGACGTCAACTTACCTTAGTCGTATTTTAAGACTCCTCGTTAAGAAAGAAGGTGGTCTATTTTACTCAACCGGATACCACGCGGTGGGTCAACTTACCTTAGTCGCCTTTTACGACACCTCGGTAAGAAATGAGGTTAGTCTATTCTACTCAGCCGGATACCACACGGCTTTTTGTAGAGTATCCGTATAGAGTAAGTATACACCCAGGCTCAAAGACCTAACAAATTGTTTATAGACAATATTGGCCCTTGGCGGGAATCGAACCTGCGACCCGCGGAGATGAAGGAAGAATAAACTACCCACTGCGGGCCATGTCATATTGGATTATGTTATAAGAAACAATTATTTATTATTAAGTATTATTAAGTATTAAGTAATATCCAAGTCATGTAAAAAATATTTTACTATAGAATATTTCACTTCTCGATCGTTCACAAAATTTAAAACATACATTTCATGTCAACATTTATCGTTGCGTTCGTCGACTTTTGACTTAACAGTAAGAGTCTATAATTAAACAATTTATATGACAATAGAATAAAGTAACTATCTCGTAAAGTAGTTATAATTATTTATTAAACTTTATTGCTCATTGCGGCAATATAACAGAATAAACAGTGCTAGAGATTTCTAACATTTATGGCGCGCAGGCGGCGTTATTGCTATGAGTAATCTCATATAATTTAACATAATTTCATTTAAAAAAAATTCATTACTACTAAATTTATAACGATAAAACCACCAAAAGGAATGACATAATGTAATTTACAGTACCGCTGGCGCCATCTATGTTGCTTACCAAATAACTTTAATAATCTATTTAAAATCTAGCAAGCAGTGGTATGAAAAAGTACGTTATGCGTAGTATGTTGTACATGTTTTAGATGTGTATACACATTTTTTTTTGTTTTCTCTAAAACAAGAAGAAATCTCTTAAGAAGTTATTTGTCAATAAATTATGTCCAATAAAATTACCTGTATGTAAATAAAAATTACCTGTATGTAAAATGTCTGTATGTCAGGTATTCTATATACTTACTTTGCTTTTTATTAGGTCGAGTTGAGAAAAAATGCTTTTAATGATAACAGTGTGTTATCTTTAAATAAGCCAGTAACTAAAAAGTTTAAAATGAATTTATAAAATGACTAACAGGTATAGATAAGCTAATAAAAGTAATTATAATTAATAATAAAACTAATAATAAAAGTCAAAATAACACTTAAATTTTTGCGTCGATTCAAATTGTCAGGTCTATACTGTTATACTTTGACTTCAAAAAACTCGAATACTCGCACAAAAAAAAACTCTGTAAAAGAACAGTTTTTTTCCGATCAAACTCCAAAATTGAAAAGGTCGCTCTTAATTACCACATAAAAAGCGAAATTTCACCAAACGTACCCGTCAGTTGCATTAAGCCACGAAACCTGACCGAACATTGTTCATTAATTGAATTGCAATAATAACCGGCCGAATAAATATAGAATAAATTCTCGACATACATATAAAGAGGTCTTTATGCCAAACAAATCGGCCTCCTTTGAGAGGCTCAAAAGCGCCGCAAGTAATCGACTTATTTTATTTGTCGTTTACTGTTTAGCAAGCAACGATTAGCGAGTGATACAGACGCTCCACATTCTTATAATCCTCTGAGAGGCTGCTGTAAATCAAGTTCTTTATAGTGCTCTGTTATGGAATATTTAATTTAAAGTGGTAAAGCACAATTACTATAATACACCAAATATTTAAAAGAAGGAAAATGTATTTGAAATTTTAAGAAACTACATATTTTTTCTTAAGTATATTATACATATATACATACCTTTAATAAATAATGCTGACTAATTGCTATTTATTATCAGTTACTTGTATTCCGCCATTAGTCTTTTAAGAAATAATTATTTAAATAATATAATTCTTTGGATTCTACCAAAAATCTTCTAGTCGTCTTACTTTTAAATCGTGTTTATAAAAGCAAGCAAGCAAGCAAGATAATTCTATAATAACTTTAACAATGGAAGTCAGCAAAGTAACACCAACTTCTATAAATTAAATCAAACAACTTATAATCTAATCTAGTGTGTAGTTGGTTGCAACTAAAAAACTAAAAAATCTTGTTATCATTTTAATTAAAACACATTAGAAATATAACACTATGATACAATTATATTAGACCAAGAATCTCAGATTTGTAAAAGGTGTAATTACACCATAACACTACGGGTTGCATTGTACACACAACATTTGCAGCATTCTTGAATGTCTAATGTAACTAATTAATAATAATGAGCATACGTGAGCTGTAATTAAACACGCAAACTGTACTAAAGGCTAACTGACAATTTCATTAGTAATCTATCAAAGGCATCTTGACAAAGACCCCGTTTCTCATTTTAAGAGCAATATTAGAGTTTAAATCCATCACGCTGCTCCAAAGTGTAATATAGGCTTGTGTACCCTATATAATACACAGATATGCAAGCTATGGTTTCACAAAATTTTCCTTTATTTTAGTCGTTTCGGTCAGGCACTTTGGGCCTTTCAGATAATATAATGATTATTGTCAATAAAGGAATTCGAGAGATAGAATGACACATATACCGCAAGAGACCATACCTTATTTGATACATTCTAAAAAAAACCCTGATTCTAACCCTTCCAATTAAAAACAAATATCGATGATTTTATTCTAGAAGCGACAAAATTATGTCAGCACCTTCAAACAATAAGTGGACTGTAGTCCTGGAATAAACAGTAGCTTCTGATGCTTTTCAACCCTGCAAGCATCTTCATCACAAAAATCAGATCGATCTCGGGGTTAAATTGCAGTTCAAACAGACAGAAACGTCAACATTAAATTTGGTTCCTTTCATAACAATGAAGCTAATAAAATATATTAAATATTTTTTTTCTAAATATTTAATATATTATTAATTTTTATATTATATTTCTATTTTAAATATTTATTTACCATAAAAAATCGTTAGCAAAACGTAATCAATGAAAAAAAGTGTACAAAGGTTAACTTATCTTTTGAGTGACATCTGTCAGCTAACCTACGAAGTGAGATAATTTATAGTAAAGCAGTTAGTACCTATACTGAAAAAATTAAAAAATACAGCTCTAATATCAATATTATATATTTGAGACAATAAGTCATTTGTTTAAAAGATGTTTTCCGTTTAACTGACTGGCGTCCGTCGACTGGCTCGTTGGAGCAGTGGGTAGTGACCCTGCCTTCGGCTCCACGGGTCGCGGGTTCGATTCCCGCCGAGGACCAACATTTTCTTTAAAATGAATTTGTCGGTCTTTGAGCCTGGGTGTATATTTGTATTTAAGTATGTATTTAAAAAATATATAAGTATATATTCACCAGTTGTCTGTCTACCATAACACAAGTATTAATTAATTTCTCACTGACTTTATATTTCTGTGAGAAAATTAAAGTCGATTTGACTTTAAAAAAATACTTTATTGCACAAACTAAATTAAAACACGAAGTATAAGCTAGATTTATTATAATAGAAAAATCTTAATTATACTTATGAATAGTGCAAAGGCAGTGTTTGAGAGAACATGAGTAAAATAGTAATCTCTTACAGGCAAACTTACTTAAGAGTTAAACTAAGACTAGGAGTATGAAGGACGGAAAAATATTAAATATACCAGTCAATGTCAATTAGGCATTATTTTTATAAATTAGACTACATTTAAAGTTATTATAAAAATATATGTAGGTAAATGCACTGAACGACTTGATAAAGTCCGCAAACGTTTAAGCCACTCAAATTCCAAATGCCCGCATGATTGTGAATATTTTAACCCGCATTTACTACATTGCTTTTGTTTTTTACGAACAGAACATGTACATGCGAGATTTAATCAAGTTTTCCTTCGGTTATCTTGTACGCAGTGTTTTAAATGGAAACACTTTGTTCTAGACATTCACATTGATATGAGACTATTAAAGTAAATGGTAACAATAAATCGTGCTTATTTCGTTCTTACTTAAACACCTAATTATTTATTGCTTGAGCATATTTATGGGAAAAATGATATAACTAATCATCTTTGCCTGACCTTATCCCACTCTAAGTGGGGTGGGCACAATATGTTAGAAACATGTTGTAACATGATTTGGCTCATTATTTTTACAACCGGATGCCAGCCTGACGTTAACTTACATTAATCGCTTTTTGCAACACCTCGGTAAGAAAGAGTGTGTTCCATTTTACTCAACCGGATACCACACGGTGGGTCAACTTACGTTAATCGCCTTTTACGACATCTCGGTAAGAAATGAGGTTGGTCTATTCTACTCAGCCGAATACCTTACGGCGGGAGAACTCATCTTAGTCGCCTTTTACGACACCTCGGTAAGAAATAAGGGGTTGTCTACTCTACTCAGCCAGAATAATGTATTTACATAGTTAATACATGATGTGCCAACCCCACTTAGAGTAGAATAAGGGTTGGAGAATGATGATACCGCGCTAACATATGTAATTAAAAAGCTTTTTCGTTTCGTTTTTATCGCCTAATTTGACGCGCAGAAAGTCGCGTGTACGGCTTGTATTATATAATATTCTTCTTAAACTCCCCATACATCTTTACCCAAGATCCATCAAACCCGGCGGACCACCAGTAGAGCGCCCTATCGGCATAATTGTTGGAATTTGAACACGCTTTAGGTTAATTGAGGCCGACCGTTGGTCGAGATAAGCCGTTGGAGGATTTACGAGCCTGCGACGATAACGTACGAGTCCGGGATACACCGTGTTAGCTCCTTTTAAGGCTTCCAAACACTGTAGTAACATGGTGTTTAAGTTTCAATGTCTTTATATAAAAGCAATCTTTTATTCCTATCAAGCAAAAAAAAATTGCAAGGATAAGATGACCATCGGTACAGCGTTGATCAGTATTAGTGTTGCTATCTATTTTTGTTATTAAAGTACCTAAATTGGTTATTCTAGGTATGAAAAAGTACATAGTATCAAAATGAAGGACAATTTGATACTTTGCATATACAATATGCTATTTAATAAAGCAATACTCACAATACAGAAAACAGTAGTTTTTTTCGCATCGGTCGGTTTTAACTAAGACATCGCGTATCTCATGACTTGTACAATTTGTCTATTAATTGCTTAGTAAAAATGTATATCTCCAAATATTGACTATTTTAAAATCAGTCTGTTAATTCATGCACTTCTATAGGATTGAATTGTAATATCACTAGAATTTTATCATTATCATTTAATTTAAATCGACACAGTGCAACAGTATCGCGATGCGGCGAAACCAAAGCCGTCGCATTCCGTACAACTATTTTGGCACGGTGTCAAAAGGTGTTTCTTTTGTTTTGTGCAGTTGGAAAACGACTGTCACCGTTGTCGACACGTAACATTCGAAGTAAAGAAGCTGAATTGTTTGCGATTTAAATTGTACGTCAGAAATGGCATAATACAACCGCATTTACTACCATTTCGTATTATTTATTGCTTCATCATCGTTTTTAAGTCTGAGTCATAGAAATCAATAAGAAAGATATGAACAGAAAATAAAGGATTTTTGTATATACTCGGGAATAATCTTAATTTTACAGCTTTGATTAACTAACAGCTTTGTTCGTGTCTAAAGTATTTTTTACCTACCCTTTTTACCTTATTTACCTATCTACATATGATTATGATAAGGATAAACTTTTAAATTTATACTATAAAACTTATGTGATCGATAAAAAATTAAAATCGTGTGCTTTGGAGTTAAGGACATAGTGAATTTATAAGTTTTATAGAAACCACACATAGAGCGCCATTTCACATGTCTATACGTATTTTGACAACTATATAATAATACCATTTTATTTAAAACACAGATAAAATATCTTTATATCTCGTTTCCAATTATCTTTGGAAGCAGAAAAAGTCTCTATGGAATCAGTGATTGTGTTTACAGTTTGTATAATTGAATTTGCTTGAGACTAAGCACAAATTTCTTCTAAATTTAATCTTAATTAAATTTAATCTTCTTTTATGTAACGTTTAAACGTTACAAATAAATTTAAGAAATTAAATCTTTGGGAGTCGTCTAGCCGAGTTGAAATGATGTTCATCTATAGATTTCATTTTAAACAATGACGATCAAATCTTGAAGAATTATTGAACATTTCGAGAATCTTTCCCTAACAAATAAACTTTAGAATTAAAATCTTTGAAAGTCTAGTCTAGTTGAGACGATCTCCATCAGTTGACTGAATTGCTTAAACAATGATAATTAATAAAGGAAGAATGAAAGTCATTTCGGGAATCTTTTTCTGAATTGACTTTTTTTCTGATCTGATTTTATTCACCAATTAAGTGACCATCGTAACACTTAAAAGTCATTGAGTATTAGTTTCAATAACATCTGACTAAACTCGTTAAATCTTAACATTTCTTCATTTACAAGTCACAATTTTGCATAAACTAATACAGGTAAACTTATTCACGTTCCTGCAGATACCGTATCACAAGATCCAATTCGCCATCGCAAATAACAAAACAAAAATAGGAACCAAGCGGTTTTCCCGACAGCAAAATAGAGAAGCGATGCAAAATCAATACGCTGAGCGTATCTCGTTAGTGTACCGAGGAGCACCGGAAAAATCTCTACTTACTAGTACTTATAATTTCCTAGATCAACGATACGTATTATTACATTTCTGTATCACCCCATATCTGATAGTCATTTGTTTTTCTGACTACACGAATTTCAACCTTATCTTTTGCTTCATAAGAGTCAACATATCTATAATAGGGTGATACAAACTAGGGTTCTATCACAATGGGGGTTAGGATAATTCGCTACCAGTGTGCAAGGGGCTTAAGTTATTACGTCACCAGCATGGCGCCGTGTATTATTATTATCTAATAAGTTATATTAATATTCATTTAGCACTATAAATGCTACATCCCTTCATTGTGTGTGTATAAGTCGCTCGCTTGTTACGGATTTCCCTTTTGTAAAAGGACTGTTATCGCATTCTTAGCCGCCATTGCTGTTAAGATATATGAGTAATATTCTCTATTACTTGTTTTTTTATATTGTTTAATTACTCTACATTTTAAATTGTTATATCATAACTCGCAAGTCAAGTTTCGATGATTAGTGTTATCAAATAAAATTTCACGGGACCTTTAATTATATTGTGGTTTACGCTCTTCTTTTGTCCACCTGATAGGCCCTTGAGCATAAGCCTTGTGCTTGATATAGTTTGGATTAATTACTCCAAATAGCCAAGCTATCCTAAAGCCCAGATCCGTCTTCAGATTCTTCAAGGCTTCTCTAACGTTGTCGTATTTTCTATCCTAATATTCGCTTTCGCGTTTTTAATGCTTTAACAAAGTTCCTTACTTATTGTTTTAAATATAGCTCCTCGTCCTATCCGACAACGTCGACCTTCCTTCCTTATCTTTTCTTATGGGACCTCAGATCTGGCAAATCCAAATCCGTCAGATCTGCCCAATCCTTGAACGTGCGGTCACAAATTGGACAGGAGCATTGACCAGCACTATTATAAGTAACATTATAGTCAATTCTCGGCCGAGTGTGGAACTGTTGGCACCTCGACAATTGGCACCTTGGCATTAAGGTCAAACTGTCGCGAATCCTCAAAAAGTCTAATACTCTTTGACATGAAATTGTTAGTCTGACCTAAGATGTGCGAAATTATTCCAGTTTTTGGTTACGTTAAAACTACCGACTTAGTCCTATTAGGATAAGATTGAGCAGGATAAGATCAAGATAGACTGAGCTTTCGCATTTACCGGTCTTATTTTTAAAAGGCAATACAAGTTTTTAGAGAGACTTTAATATGGCTTATCCACACTGTGAGCTGTATTACAAAAGACAATATTATGATTCCTTCAAACTCGTCTATCAATTTCCAACCAAATTTCCTTCTTCTAGATATATTTTGTTCAAAACTCTTGGCATTGGATAGACCACCTGTTTTACTGTATATAACATGTAGAACGAAAATGTCATCCTTGACTTACTATTTAACCAGGGTTCTTTTTTATCAATAACATATAGTCACAGTAACAATATAGAAAAGATCACTAACTAGTGACACGACAAAATTTGTGCATATGTTTTTACGAATCCTGCATGTATCAGGTATGTCCACTGTACATTTAGCATTATATTTATTTTCTATTTTACTTTATCGCAGATTAGGAAAATAGTTCTATCATTACTTTTACGCCGTGTGGTATCCGGCTGAATAGAATAGTACCACACTCATTTTTTTACCGAGGTGTCGTAAAAGGCGACTAAGGTAAGTCGACCCGCCGTGTGGTATTCGGCTGAGTAGACGACCCGCCGTGTGGTATTCGGCTGAGTAGAATAGACCAACATCATTTCTTACCGAGGTGTCGTAAAAGGCGACTAAGGTAAGTTGACCCACCGTGTGGTATCCGTTTTAGTAGAATAGACTACCCTCTTTCTTACCGAGGTGTCGTAAAATACGACTGAGGTAAGTTGACGTCAGGCAGGCGGCCGGTCGTAAAAACGCAGCCAAATCATATGACAGCATGTTTATAACATGTTTATGGGATAAGGGCAGGAGTATGATGATGATGAGTTTTAGTATTACTTTTGTATTATGAATCTCCGCAAAGAATCGCCTTATTCTATAAATTATTCAAAATGGTGGTATTAAAGGTAAAGTTAAACACGTTAATGTAACTAGGTCACACAGTCCCCTAACCTTATTTGGTACCGGATTACAGCTTAATCCGACAAATATCTACACCTATCGGGTTAATACTGGATTGTGGCTTAAGGAAGGGCGTGACTGGCTTGTGACGTCACGCCGACCAATCAGCGACCACGTTGGACATTGTCACCCTCGGTATCAATAATGCTCGGGACAATAGTTTTAACAACTCTATAACAGGTTATGTACAGACGTAAACTCGAATGGCACTTATTAGATAGATGGGAGGAAAAATTTTTGACTGGCTCGTTGGTAGTGACGCTGTCTTCAGCTCTGCGGGTCGTGGGTTCGATTCCCACCGGGGGCCAGCATTTTCTAACAAAATTAGTTGGTTCTTCGAGCCTGGGTGTATATGTATTTAAAATTATATAAGTATATATTTACCAGTTATCCGTTACCCACAACACAAGTATTAAGTTACTTACTTTGGGGACATACATATTTTTAATTAACTTTTATATGAACAATGGTACCGGAGACTTCGTTCGCTAACTTAAGCGTTTAAGTACCCTCAAAAATTCAATATACGTTTTTACAGTGTCCGAAATATAAACGGGTCGTTTTTATCGTATTAGCACATAATTTATAGAAAGAGGCGTTTTTTGTAGACGACTTTGCGGAGGTCCACTATACAAAAGTAATGAAAATATTATTTTGCTATAATCAGCTATAAAAGAAATGATTTCTTTTATCGCGAGGCCGCGCAATTGTAAAAAATTCGCCTGCTAGGCGTTTCGTCGCGTGCGCCGCGTAAACCAACAGATATACAGTTAAGTAATGTATTAAAGAATTTTAGATCTGCCAACATACTACAAGAAAGTCTATGATAGCAAGTCTCTATCTACTATCGTTAACTCACAATAACTACTTTTATGTTTAAGCTGCTGGCACAGCTAGTGTTTAAAGAAAATGCTACCTCAAATTTTACTTTATTACCATATGTGTGTATATCTTATGTTTAGCATTTCCGAACTGTGTTTTCTTTTTCTTAGAAGACTAAATACAATGCGAAAAATGTAGACCGTCTAAAAAATCGCTTGTAGAAAGCACCGCATTCCGTCCACGAGTCGCCGGGCGGTTTGGGCCTTCGTCCATAATTGCCCCTTGGCGCCCGTCGTCTCATCTCAGTTTTGTACCTTTTTGTACTCGGACGATGGTCCCTTTTGTTCATCGCTTGTTGGTTTTTAGGAATTAGCATGTCTTATTAGCATAACTGTCCGATAGCACGTGATTGCTGTTTTAACAGCTCAACGCGGAGCGGGGTCCGAACGACCGCTCCAACACTACTTTGCAAATTTATAAAAATGTACCATTCAGATGTTCTTTTTTTTAATTTTATATTTCGCAATACCTTCATTAAGAGGATATTAAATTTAATTGAGTAATAAAATCCACCCCGGTCGATGATCAAGAAAGCGTCCGTTTAGTAAATCACTCAAGAAATAATACCCTATAAAGTCTAGCTCAGAATTTATACTTCTCGACGCGAACACAGCCTCGTCGACTTTACGCGATGTTATAAATCAGCCGAATACCCAGCGAAGCGCGTACGAGTCAGTCCGCAGACCTCGGCGGAGGGACGTCGATAAAATATGCGTCTGCGGGCCCGGTCACCGAAATGGTAATATTGTTAACAGGGAGTAAAATAACTACACAGGAAACCAAAAGGAGAATTATGCATCATCTCGAGAATTTCTCAATAAGATGTGGTGTGCGCGTGGGGCCGACGCGGGCGCCGCCCCGCGGCGAGTCGGTGGCGCCTCTATCGATTATTCGGGCCTCTCTGTCGGGCGTAGCGCGGCGTCCCGCTCGCGCGCTCGCGGGTGGCGCCCGCCGCGTCATTACCGGCCACCTCGGCACCGCGACCTCTTCAGGGTTCTCGTTCGAACAGAGCTCGCAGGCCATATCATTAATCTATTACGGCGAGAAGGTGGGCTCGCGTATGTAAGGTAATTTCTCGTTTTTTGGCTGCGGCTGCGGTGAAAGGTAACTACGACTCGATATTCGGGTTTTATGGTGCTTAATTAGCGTGGATCTTTCGCCGTCTGTCGGCCCGTTGGAGCTCCATATACGTCTCCCTTTATTGGCCGATATCTGATCTTAGATAGTTTGGTTAGATGTCACGCTGGGAGTCGTGATGTGGTCGGCTATAAAAAGCGCTATTACACGGTTCCTTGATGGCCGCGGTGTTTGATGTTTGTCTTCACCGCCGTGTAATGACTTTTACTATTTATAATATTGGCGAGCGCTTGCATCCGGCTTATGGACGTTTGAATGTTGTAATTTAGTGCCTAAAAGTTTCTACCGACACACTCTTTTTGACTTTGAGCGTAATAGTTGTTTCAGAAAGAGATTAGTACTTACACTACGAGTTAGCTCCAGTATAGATTCACAGGTTAGACATATTCTAGAAATTTAGTAATGAGCAGATTGCGTCGCGATCGCGAGCCTCGTCTAACTTTAGTTACACCTGCTCGACGGAACTCAAATACCGTAAGTATGATGTTTAAAGCATTGACAGAACATTTCCTTGGTTTGTTTGTATTGTGTGATGGTACGTTTTATGAGATTCATCGTTCCGCCCTCCGGCGTCGTCGAGGCGTGCCGGCTGCGCGGGCGCCCGGTCTTGTCTAGGGTTGCCATTCAATAACTCTTCACGATTTTGTTTATTATGTTCCTTGGATTCAGGAACCTTTTTGAGCTCCTCAGTCTGCTGTGTTTGCCAGTTCAGCACCTTGGAACTCTAACGTCCATATCTTCCTCTTTTATACTTACCTAGGTACTCAAAGACAAAACAGAAATGTAGTGATCTTTGCTATCCCAGTGCTGAGCGAAATCTCCTTTTGGTGAGAAGATGATGCCCCAATACAGATTGGTTGGTTTCCAGAGATATGTGCATTTCTTTACCCTTTTTTTCTAAGACAAACGCGGAAATTACGATAAAAAATTAACATATCAATAAAGTATTAGCTTTTACAGAAAACTCATATTTGTCTGGTCGAAGCTTAAATCCGAAAAATCCTTTATATGGATTACGAACAATGGAATTTTTTTATATAATCAGATTTTAATAATATAAGTAAGTATAACTACTATCAGTAGCAGAAATTTTTATATGTATTTTATCCAAGTAATTTCTGTCTTGTTGTTTTAAAATCTTGCCAAATTTAATTCTATCTTATCCAGTTGGTAACAGCCCTACGTTGTAACTCATTCATATTATGTACAACTGCCTAATTACACCCTGCAAGACCCGATCTCACTGATTAAGTTCTTGACGTATTATTTCATCTCATAACAAGTTTCTGGTTTCATTGCTCTGGGCGCTTACTAAATCTGTCAATACGTTTTTCGATAAGTTTTTCTTGAGAGAAATACCGCGATATCTAAATCGTCTAAGCCTACGATGAATATAGATCTTTTACATTTATAGTTATTACTTTTATATATATGAAATAGCTTATTAACATTTTATTACTGAAACACCAATCTTGTTTACTTCAAGCGCGTAATGTACTGATTATAAGAATAGTTTTTGGATTTAATGTAAATTTTAAAAGGTAAGCGAATAATCTTTTGACATCCCACTTCTGATATATTATATTATTATAAAACTAAGCACCCAAAGGCTCTCTGTCTGTATGTGATCGATTTTTTCAAAATCTAGTGCACGGATTCTTGTACGGTTTGTACTAAAAAGTAGTGCAATTATTCTGGAAGGTTTAAGTTAATAGTTGAGGTTTTTTTTGGAAATTGTGTTGCACAGTTTTAAAAGACACTCACCTGCTCGTAATAAATAAAATGATACAGTTTAGTTTAGCTTAGTTAGTTTAGCTTAGCTTGCTTTGATTGCAGATTACCCAAATACCAGATATTATGGGGTATATTCAAAACGACATTACATTTTCTTTTACTTTTTCATAGCTTAGCGAACTAAAAATGCCACTATCACTTTGACATACGTCAGTTGTTTATAACAAGACATCACCGAGAAAATGTTTTTTGCCAGCGAAGATGGAAAGGTGGCTTTTGCACATCTTCATTGGGTTGTTGCTTCATTAATCACTCATTACCAGTCATTACCAGCCCTCCACTAAAACCTCTAGTTCTTTAAAGCCAGGATCCGGCTTCTCCACATCCGGATACACATTTCTCAACTTAATTAAAAGTGTATAAGGCTAAGTTCAAAGATTTAAATACCACTAATACTTTCAGTTCATAAAAATCTGTATTGTTTAAGTTTATTCAGGAGTCGTTCGTGGTTACTCGATACTAACTTAGACATCTGTTAAACTTTATTTTATAGCGACATCATAAAATCAAATACGATTATAGCACGATAGCCTGTTGATGAATATATATCCATGATAGTAGAAAATAACATGGACGAAAATAATAGCACGTTATTTGTAATGAAAACAATATATCTAATATTTATAACTGTTTTATAATATTATTCACATTATTTAACTATTTTTGTAGTTAGTATTTTTGTTCACATGATGAGGATGATGTAATGAAGGAGGATGAAAATAAGATGGATGTATTGTTTGAAGTATGACATGGATATAACAGGAGTAGCGCCAGAGTTGACAGGAGAGAATGGAAAGCCGATCCCACTTAAAGTGGGGTATTTATGTGTGAGTGGGGTTTTAATTTATGTAAGTTGAAATAAGTCCTGTAATACATCCTCAATATAGTGAATTCCAAAGTGAGTTTTTTTTTCATATACACGTAGTGACAGATGATTGATTTGAATCCGTGACCCCCCTCACAAGAGTCGCACGATATCACCGCTAGGCTATCACAGAACTATTGTAGTATGCAATCTATACTTATTATAAAACAAAGTCCCTAAAAGCTCTCTGTATGTATGTGATCGATTTTCTCAAAGTTTACTGAACCGATTTTAATACGGTTTTTACTAGTTATAATATAAATATGGAGATAATTAAGGAGAAATAACTTTAGAGAGACAAATAGTACATTTTATTTTTTAACATAGGAAGTGACTTCGCGTCTCGTATTTCAGTTGAAAGTGCATTCCACAAACGAACAGCCTTAGGAGTAAAAGAGTTAAAGTAAGTTTGGGAAAAGAGACCTACCAAAAAAGAAGTAGGTAAATAATGAATGAAGGAATAAGGAATGAATGATTGACGAAGAAATATTAAATAGAAAAGTCTGTTTTTTATTAGTCTATGATACCTTAAGGGTTTCTTCGTGTGATACCGATAATAATAATCGATATTTATCCCGTTGGCGCAGCTGTCGGAACTGTTGAGTAGTAATATCTCTTTTAAACCGGTTCTATGATCGGTTATGCATAATTACGTTTTTGATGTATCTATCCGAACTTGCTTTCGCTTGTATTTAATAGTGAACAGATAAGTGACAGGTTGTAAAGTTTATTTTTTTTGTAAACGGCAAACAAAAATGTTTGTTGATACAACATAGAGGTGTTCTGTCGTATTTTAAGTATCGTCTCTATCTTTAACTATACTGACTATAACTATAATGTCGATTATGTTACTTTGCCTATAAATAAATAAATAAAATATAAATATATGGGACACTAAAACACATGGTCGTACGTCCCCAAAGTAAGTAACTTAATACTTGTGTTATGGTAGATAGACAAGTGGTGAATATATTCTTATATAATGTTTAAATACATACTTAAATACAAATATACACCCAGACTCGAAGACCATCAAATTCATAGAATTAGGCGTTACTTTGCGGAGATCCATAATACAAAAGTAATAATAAAATTATTTTGCTATAATCCGCGATGAATTGAAATGATTGATCGCGTATTATAGCAAAATAATTTTATTATTATTTTTGTACCATCAAATTCATTTATAGAAAATGTTGGCCCTCGGCGAGAATCGAACCCGCGACCCACGAAGCTGAAGACAGTGTCACTACCCACTGCTCCAACGGGCCAGTCAATCTATAATCATCCTCTAGCAATTCAAAAATAATTATCATTTAAAAAAAGTGACGGAGCCATAGACAGGTTATAAGCGAGAGTATCGTAACGTATGAGAGGGAAAACGAAACTCATATCTTTGTCTAAACACACATAAAAAAGAGAGACAGATTATAAGTCTCGTTTGCTATCTCTTTATTCTTGATAGAAACATTTTGTTTGGTCCTCTACTCTAGCATAATAACTCTATGATAAAACTTAACCACTTTCAATGCCTTATACAGGGCAACACTTAACTTTAGGACCGCAATAAATCATACCAAAGGAATGTTTGGCGGTCATTCAAATAATTTAGCACTCTCTGTGTCCGGCTGCTCTGGTGTGTTTGTTTTGCGGGCGAGAACAACGCAACCTGTTATTACCTCTCGTTATTTTTCAGTCAGGAGTGGCTGGCCGTTTTTTTAACTGCGGATAATGGCTTTCCATTGATAATTTTGCAAAACGTTTACGTTTAACTAAACTTGCTAAAGTCTGCGAGAACGGTACTCCTCTCCTTTTCTGAGACATGTTTTTGTGTATAAAAAACTCTCGTTGTTTCTTTTTATTATAGTAATAGCCACGCGTTGCTATGGCTCTGCCTAGTTTCGACTTCCCTTAGAAACAAAACTGTTATTGACAATTAAAAAAAATGCTCCGATCGCCATCAAACTTTACAGGATCATCCGCAGGGTCAAATATTGACTGAAAATTTGATTAAGATAGGTTCACCTGTTTCGGAGTCTATAAAATATTCATACTTAGTCTTTTCTATATATGTATAGATTCCTTACTACAGCCACATTTTGCAGTGACCAGAAATTTTCCCGTTCCTATAGGTACATCAAAATAAAATATATGAAAGTCTGTTTTTGTATCTCTCTGGGCCATTAAATCCCACTTCTGGCCTTTATCATGTTGAGGAGAATGAAGGAAATCATGAAGGATAAAATAAAACTCAAAAGTAATTCACAGTATAAGTTTTATAAGCTGTACCAGCGACTTAGTGCAAGTTAAATAAAGTACCCTAATTTATGTAATTTGTTTTTTATCTTTTTTCCAAAAGGAAATAGTGGAATTTTTATCGTAAACGATAGCCTGGTACATAAGATTCAATCCAACTAAATTTCAACAATATCGCTTCAGCGGATTAGCCGTGAAAGCGCAACAAACAGACAGACTTTTTGATTTATATTATCAATCATCATCATCTTCCTGCCCTTATCCCGCTCTAAGTGGGGTCGGCACAACATGTTATAAACATGCTATCACATGATTTGGCTGCTTTTTTACGACCGGCCGCCTGCCTGACGTCAACTTACCTCGGACGTATTTTACAACATCTCTGTAAGAATGAGTGTGGTCTATTCTACTAAACCGGATACCACACGGTGGGCCAACTTACCTTAGTCGTCTTTTACGACATCTTGGTACGAAATGAAGTTGGTCTATTCTATTAGGCCGGATACCACACGGCTATTTGATTTATATTATCAATATGGATACATAATAAAGCATCCTCTGTCCATACCTGCTCTGGTGTGTTTGTTTTGCGGGCGAGAACAACCCAACCTATTATTACGTCTCGTTATTTTTCAGTCAGGAGTAACCAACCCGTTGAATTTGTTTGTATTCATTTTCGCGTTCAAGGTGGTTAAGACAATGAATGAAGAAGCTCAATAGACACCTCCGTAAAAATGGAGTTGCTTTATGAAGTAGTTATAACTTTTAAAAGAACTTTCTGCAGTCAACTAAACTTTTTTTTATTGTGGATATTGACAGTATATCTATACCAATATTGTAAATACAAAAGTACATGTCTACCTGTTTCACTGCTAATGCGTTAAATCTGGATCTATATTGATGAAACTTAGTTCAATTAAATACCTGTAACATCTATGCTAATATATAAATCTGAAGAGTTTGTTGTTTGTTTGTTTGATTATTTAAACGCACTTATCTTAGGAAGTACTGGACCCATTTGAAAAATTCTTTCAGTATAAGATAGTCCATTTATCGAGGAAGGTTATAGGCTTTATAACATGACACTAAGATAAATAGGAGAGGAGCAGCAATAAAAAATAGTACGAAAACGGAAAAATTTAAAGCTTTCCTTGCGTGCGCTGTACACATGTTGTAACATGATTTGGCTAGGTATTTTACGAATGACCGCCTGCCTGACGTCAACTTAACTTAGTTGTCTTTTACGTCACCTCGGTAAGAAATGAGGGTGGCCTACTCTACACAGCCAAACACACGGCGGTTGCTGTAATATTTGTGTATAACAAAAAAAAAATTTTTTTTAAATATGTTATTTTATACCAAATGTTTCGAGCCCAAGCTTACCGTCCCTAAATTGCCGAAGGCGCGAGCGCATCTCGAAGCTTCTCATTCATCATGCACGGCAAACTTTTGCAACTCGTCTATAATACGGCTATTTAGAAGAGTAGTTAAAAATCTTTAATATTTAAATGAGTTAATCTTGTATATATATATGTATAATATATTGATTTTCGGAATCTCAGAAACGGCTCCAACGATTTTCTAAATAAATACTATACAAATACAAATTATTACCCGTACTCTCTTTCTTCTTAATTTTTTTTTCAATTTCTATTAACTCAAATTCTCAATTCTCAACTCAAATTCAAATCTATTTAACGCAAAGTTTGACTGAAAGAGATCCTTTTGGGGATAAGTCCGCCTTTATACATTTGCTTTATTACTTTTTCTTTCTCTTTTCTAAATATATGTATAAAAAGAATTAAATAAATAAATAATTGACTGACCCGTTGGCGCAGTGGGTAGTGACCCTGTTTTCAGCTCCGCGGGTCGCGGGTTCGATTCCCGCCGAGGGCCAACATATTCTGTAAATGAATTTGTTGGTCTTTGAGCCTGGATGTATATTTGTATTTAAGTATATATTTAAAATTATATAAGTATATATTCACCAGATGTCTGTCACCCATAACACAAGTATTAAGTTACTTACTTTGAGGGTGGACGACCGTGTGTGTGAGTGTCCCATATATTTATTATTATTATTATTAAATAAATAAATAAATAAATATAGAAATTCTGGAGACATTTGTAACTGTGGGATAATAACAAGCCGTTTTTTTTACTTTTATAATATTGGTCCAACTGCATTGCTCATAGTTCAAACAAACATGTAAGGATTTCCCTCCAAGTCCTGAGGCCTAGTGAATTTTTCACATGCATTTTAAACGTATGTGAAGGAATTAGGTGCAGTTGCACCTGCTGACGTACAAAACACTAATTATCATGTAAACTAAAGGCAACATTGATCGCAGTAATGCAATAACAATTAAGCCTACGTGCCAATTCGTTTACAAGTGTTCTTCAACTATAATTATTCGCACGGAGCATCTTAACGTCGCACCAAGTTTCTTTGGAAACAATTAACTTTCGAAACATGTTTTATTGGTGCATTACCATACTCTATATCGTTTAAGAAGAAAATGAAGAGCAAAATGTAACTGTTAATTATACTGTATTACTGAGATCTGAGATGATTGAGATCGCAATGGAAAATGGGAATGGGAACACTTTTATATATTTTTATTTATTTTATATTTTAGGTTTAAAATGTAAAAAGATGAAAATGGGGCCAAGTTATTTATTAGTTTTTTTTTAATTTTAGTTTTAGTTTAGTACTTAGTTAACTATTATTCAAAATTTCGCTGACTTTGTCTATCTAATAGCAAAATTATTAAAGACTAACTTTTACCCGCAACTTCGTTCGCGTGGACTGTTCAAATTTCAATATTAATATCATCCTATCATCCTATATCCTATTCAATATCATCCTATTCCTGTTATGTGTAGGATTTTTATAGCCAATATGTTATTCCGGTGTATAAGGAATAATGGTACTGAATTTCATAGATTCACCGTTGAAGAGTAAAAAACATACATCCATTCTCACAAACTTTCACATTTATAATATTAGTAGGATTCAGTAAAAGTGTGGTTATAAACTTCTTATATGTTAAACAGCATTTCATTCTTATATGTAAAACAGATTTTTGAAACATGACATATTTTTTTTAGCATAGTTAAGCGTAGACACAGTAGTGATTCATTTTTTCATTTCTGAACAAGAATGATCTTTAACTTGTATTTAATGTATATATAACAAACTTTTTATTTTACTTAAAGCCTAATATATCACTTAACTTATAAAAAGTTTCTGAAATTTAAATTAAAATTACATTCAAATTGCTATAACAAATACGAACCCTAACGGTCAAGCTAGGATAAACCTGTGTTTTGACATTATTGTGTGTTTAGCTCCTAACCGAAAACAACATCAACGGCAATCCTTATAAAATTAGACGTCAGAAGTGGGATTTACATGCTATATGTTTCTTATATATGAAAGAGTTGTGTATGTGTGCGTGTGTATGTGTGAATGTGAAGGAATTACGGTATCGTTATTTCTCGACTCCATATAAGTCTTGAATCCAAAGCATCGATTTACATCCACCATCACATCACGTCAGGCGTTCGCCTTTATTCTTCACATACTAAAGTTCATTTTTCTCCTTCGTAGGAGCTCATCTATAGCCAAAGCCAACGGATGTTGTCAAAGTTGCTGTGGCCAAATCCATCACCTAGTGCGCCCAGAGATCCCCACTCAGATCATTTGGTTAGTAGACATTTCATTTATTTTACATTCAAACAATTACCTTACAAAGGCAATAGTTTATTTTTATTTATTTACAGCAAAAATGTCCAAATTATATCTATCTTTAATTACTTACACGCTAGGACTATACGAGTCATGCCGACGTGGAATGGTCCCAAGAATGCTGGCAGCGTTTTCGCGCTGAATCGCTAAGCTTATTCTTTCTGCGAAAAAGGAGCCAGCTTTCTTGTCACCTGAAAAGGCCGAGAATTAACCGAGTTGTTAAAACGGATATAAAAAAATTTGCATTATGACTAAAACATTCATCAAATTCTAAATTTTCTTTATTCAAATAAACTTCTAAACAAGTGCTGTTGAATCATTAACTTTACTGCTAGTTCGGAAAGCTGTTCATACCGAGAAGAGCTAGCAAAAACTCGGCGGTTGCTCTTTTTAAAGTAATATATTACTTATAACTAGTTACAATGTCATTACTATCTTGTACAGGGTCGAACATTAGCTATATCCACGAATTCTTATCATCTAAATAATCCTCAACAGTATAGTAAGTAGGCTTTTTGTATCAGCTTACTTTTAACAGTTTTTTTATAACTGTTGTACTGGTAAAGCTAAAATTGATTGCGCAATTTTATTATAAAGAAATAAATAGGACACATGGTCGTCCGTCCCCAAAGTATTTAACAATTGTGTTATGAGTGACAGACAACTGGTAATTATATACATATATAGTTTTTAAATACATACTTAAATACAATACCAATACACATCCAAGCTCGAAGAACCAACAATTTTTTTTAGAAAATTTCGGAATTTTATAGAAAGCGGGAATCGAACTCGTGATCCACGAAGCTGAAGACAGGGTCACGGTCCACTGCGCCAACGGGTCAATCGTATTATAAAATCTTATACCTAAACCCACAAACGACTTACGTACTATTCATCATTAATATTTGCCAAGACTTAATGAAAGTATGGCGTTTATAAAAAAGTAACGTTATAAAATAACCGTCAAAACACGTCCTTTCCCGATGACGCCCCTAACTAACCTTAAGCATCATAATTTTTTTGGCGCTCAAAAAAGTTTATGGTCGAAATCATAGCGGCAGATGTTAATGATTCTATTATTTATGATCTGGCTTTGACTATTACCTTTTATTTTTTGTTAAACTGCTTACCTACCGGTAAGTGGGTGCGTCGGCATTAAGATTATTCAGCCGTGTAATTTTTCTGTTATGAATGAGGATTCATAAACAAATATTATAGTCTATGGTTTAGAAATAGAATCTCATTGTTCGAATACATCCTCTTATATTAAAAAAATTAATAATAAATAATTTATAGAACGCCGTGCGGTATCCGGCTGAATAGAATAATACAACCCTCATATCTTACCGAGGTGTCGTAAAAGGCGACTAAGGTAAGTTGATCCACCGTGTGGTATCCGGTTTAGTAGAATATACCACCCTCTTTCTTACCTAGGTGTCGTAAAAGGCGACTAAGGTAAGTCGACCCGCCGTGTGGTATCCGGCTGCGTAGAATAGACCACCCTCATTTCTTATCGAGGTGTCGTAAAAGGCGACTAAGGTAAGTTGACCCACCGTGTGGTATCCGGTTTAGTAGAATATACCACCCTCTTTCTTACCTAGGTGTCGTAAAATACGACAGAGGTAAGTTGACGTCAGACAGGCGGCCGGAAAATATTTATCTTAAGTAATTATGTATATATTAGTAGCATCTTTTTATCTATTTATTTTACCAAAATTAATTAATAGATTAAATAGTTAAATTTGTATAAACTTTTTCTTTTTTTCTATATTTCTCCCTTATATTTATCCCTTTACCTTCTGTTACTCAAAGGTTGACTGGAAGAGATCCCTTTTAGGGATAAGTCCGCCATTATACATGTGCTTTTTACTTTTTCTTTCTCTTTTCTAAATATATGTATAAAAAGAAATAAATAAATGTACCTATTAAATAACCTTTCTTAAAACTCATACGTATTAAATAGCGTATACATTGTAATTTATTACGCTGTACGTAATTAAGATGCTATCTCACCACTTTTATATGATTTATTCGTTATAAATGTGGTAACAAGGATGATATAATTATATGTATAGGCTAAATAAATAAGTTATAAATCACTATTAATGTACATGTGTATGCAACAGATATTATCTTTGTTGATGCATTCTTAATCTTAATCTTGTGGTATCCGGCTGAGTAGAATAGACCACTCTCATTTCATACTGAAATATCATAAAAGGCGACTAATGTAAGTCGACCCGCAGAGGTGTATCAGGCTAAATAGAATAGATCACCCTTATTTTTTACCGAGGTGTCGTAAAAGGCGACTAAGGTAAATCGACCCACCGTTTGATATCCGGCTGAGTAGAATAGATCTCCCTCATTTCTTACCGAGGTGACGTAAATTACGACTAAGGTAAATTGAAGTCACACGGGCGGCCTTCGTAAAACACACAGCCAAATCATGTGCTAACATGTTGTGCCGACTCCACTTAGAGTGGGATAAAGGCTGAGGATGATGATGTACTCTTAATCTATGACTAAATAGACATGCAGGTTCTTGATTGACGTTGCATTTTTTACATTTTAGAACATTTAATTATTTAGTCTTTCCTTACACAATTATATTTAAATTAAAAAGACTGACCAAATAAAACTTTACAATAGTTTCCAGTGAAACTGAATACTGACATTTATGAAACTTTATTGCTTTTATAATAAAACAAAGGTTTTAGGATACTAACAAGACAGCCGAAGGCGCCAGCTTGATCCTGCAGAGGTGTCCGTATACAAATTATATGGGAGAAAAACACCTCTAACCAAATATTTCACCACAATACACAATCAAACTAAAACTTTACACAATTATCATAAAGTTGACTTTCAATTGATACGGAATAAGATTAATTTACAAAAAATTCAAGCCGAGAATTGGCGTAAAAACGGACTTAATTAGAAAATGATTAGGGGTTTGTTCTCAACTAAACTAACAAGCGTTAGTAGATAATTATGGTAATAAATATTGTACTGTCGTTAGGCAGCTGTCGATATCCGTCTGTTTGTTTATTGCCACCATTCTGACGTTTGCGGAGACTCAAGTTTAGAAACCTATATTTATTTATTTGAAAAATACAGTCCACGAAATTACAACTATAAATTTTTTTGCAAGCTCTTTTAATCTATGGTATCTGATGTTTTAGCAAATTTATCGAGCGAATGATGATGTGTCTAGGATTTTATATGCAATATGTATGCTCTTGACATTTTTTCAATGTTTTTCTAAAATAACCTGACATAGAAGTATTGCAAGTTTTTCTTAACTAGTTAATCTGTATTACATTTACAAGTAGGTGTAATCACTTAATGTTATGAGATTATGGCTTTTAATGTTAGGAGGCTTGCAAAAATTTGTGTAATAATTCTATTATGAAAAAGGGGGCTAGTGTATATATTCCAATGAAATATTAGTAGTCATGTTAGAACTTGTATAAAAGCTTTTATACCTAAGATAAATGGGGATAAAGAATTAAATAGTGAATTTGTGAGTTAACCTTTCTAACAGGCTTGTTGGTAAGAATTGAGGATTTTGCCACTAAGTAACGGGCAAGTTCCCTTTTAGCCTTTACAGAATACCTGGGAATACTTTCTGGACCTTAAAGGCTTCATAGATTGCGAAAAGAAGTATAATTGTATTCTCAAAAGAGCTTGCCCAATGCTTAAGTTATCTAGCTGTGTTATGAATATAAAGTTTCTTCGTATTTTAATATTATAATTGCATAGTTCTGTGTTATGATGCTAAGAGTAGGCTCGCTGGAGTAATGTAGATAAAATTTGGTGCAATTAAACCTTATATGCCTGGTTAACATAAAGTATTATAAAAAATTAGTTTTTTTTGTAGGAAACAAGAAAAAATCAGTATCAAATAAGTGATGGTAACGTTCTTTTTCCTGTTTACGTTAGTTCTCTATTCGGTAAATTGATCTCTAAAAACTATCTTATGGTGGTATCTAATCTAATGGTGGTATCATTTAATTGTGGTAAATCGTCTAATGTTGAACGTAGTCGCGGGTAATTATCTACAATCGTTATATTAATAATTGAAGCATATACTCGTAAAAGTGAACTGCAGTCATCAAGCTAATAAAAATGTAAATCTATATCGATACAAGAAATCCATCTGTCAGTCCATACCAGTTACGGGCGTTACGGTCAAATGGGCATTCTTCGTATGGTTTCAGTACAGTAATTGTATTAAGCAGAACTGTTGAACCTCACAATGTAACATTCTGCAACTGCACACACATTCAAGATAACTGTTATAAATGAATGAATGATTACAATATAAGCCCTATTTAACAACACGGAAATTTTTAACTTCAAGTAGACATGACATAGCTTAACATTACAGCTTAAAAAAGTTCTTGATCCTCCTGCCCTTATCCCGCTCTAAGTGGGCACAACATGTTACAAACATGTTGTCACATGATGTCGCCTGTTTGACGTCAACTTACATTACTTAGTTAGTCGTATTTTTACACTTAGTCGTATTATTAAGTGGCGTTGGAACAACATGCTTTAAACATGCTGTTACATGATTTGGCTAATTTTTTAAGACCAGCCGCATGCCTAACATCCACTTACCTTAGTCGCCTTTTACAACACCTCGGTAAGAAATCATAACATGTTGTGCCGACCCTACTTAGAGTGGGACAAGGGCAGGAGGATGATGATAATAACACCTACTCCTAAAAATCACACCGTCGTAGTTCGACACATAAATGGTTTCAAAGTTAAAAATAACCCTAAGTTACAGATGAGATCAATAAAAGGTCTGTCAGTGAAACCGTAAGTAACCCAATAAACCCCATATCATCCAACATAAGCGCATCAATATCGAGCCAATCAATTAGGTTCTACCCTCGCTGCCCCCATCACCCATGGGATCTTGTTTGATCTATAGTTTCTTATAACTTAAAAGGATACGCTGCTCGTGTTTGCTCAGTGTTGATCAAAAGAATAATAGAATATATTTGATATTTATATAGCAAATTAATAGTAAATAAGAACGAAACTTAAATAGAGTTTCTTTTACTTTTCATTTTCTGATAACTCAAACACGTTTGTATCCGGCTGAGTAGAATAGACCTCATTTTTACCGAGGTATAGTAAAAGGTGACGAAGGTAAGTCTTATGGTATCCGGCTAAGCAGAATAGACTACCCTCATTTCTTACCAAGGTGTCGTAAAAGGTGACTAAAGTAAATTGATGGCAGAGGGCCGGTCTTAAAGAATTAGTCAAATCATGTAACACCATGTTTAAAGCATGTTGTGCCGACCCCACTTAGAGTGGGATAAGGGCAGGAAAATGATGAATTTTATTATTACTTTTATATATGGACTGTGTTTAATTACATATATATATATACATTATTGTATATTTTTCCACTTTATGGTCAACGAAGAGAGACGGCATTCTTAATACTTTGTAACAACCGATCCATATAATCCATACTGATATTATACATATGAAAATCTGTCTGTCTATAATGCTTTAACAGTTAATCCTTATATTATAGAGGATTACTAGAGGAATATTTTAGACACTTAACATTTTAAACCTTAAGTTTCCGCGAACATAATTGCGTATTTAATTTTTAAGATATATGAAGGGTTCAATCAAATATTTTAAAATTAATATTTATTGTTATATTTATCGATCACAATGATGTAATAGCCGAACGATACGATCGCCACGCCCGACTCTTACCAGGGGATCACAGGTTCAATACCCAATGATTTTTATATTAAAACTTAGGAGTATAATTAATATTTGTTATTTATCACATGCTTTTACGATGTAGGAAAACGTCGCGGAGAAAATTCGTACCAACCCGCGTTATAGCCGCATATTGGGTGTAAAATCCAAACTTCTCACTAAAGGAAGCAAAAGAATTTACAATACCCTAGTAACGGGTAACTTTTTTCTAACATACTATTCTAAACCTTCAAATTCTAAATTAACCTTTTCAACATACAGACATATTAAATCTGCAATTCACATAGACCTAATTCAAATTTAAAAATATTCGACTAACGTAAATCAGAATGTAATCTATATAACTCGAGTCCATTGCAATAAACCGCTATCGCAAAGACATAACTGCCCAGAGAATACGTCAAACAAAACCAAGAACACCCAGAGCATGATATAAAAATGTTGCCACCGCATAATTACAATGGAAAGTTATGTTTTCAAGGAAACGGCCCGCCATTCCGTGAACGACCGAACGCGTCAAAGATGGCAAGGTATCTGAACAGTGCACACATGTCTGCCCACTGTGCCGGGCTTAATAACCAGCCGATATATTAGGGTTGCCACAGTGAAGAAATAAAAATAATGTTAGTAAAAAAATAAAATGTAAGTAGCGGCGAGTTACTCTCCCACTGCTTGGAGTAGGCCTCTCCGTTTTTGGAGAGGATTGGAGCTAAGACCTACCACGCTGTTCCAATGCGAATTGGTAGGTTACACATATCTCTAGAATTCTCTAGAGATATGCAGGTTTTCTCACGATGTTTTCCTTCACTGAAAAAAGTATGATAAATTGCAATTATCAATTGGACACATAAGCTTTAAAAAAAACAGAAAAATTCATCTTCCCGGGTTTAAACCCGTGACATCCTCGAAAGAGTCGCACGATGTTACCGCTGCGATAGCGCAGCGTGATAGCACAGCTTCGTTTTTATAATGTAGTAACATTATTTTAAAAACGAAGACTTATTTAAAAGTAGTAAAAATTTACGATAGCCCAATAAGACTCAGGGCACTCAGGGAAAAAAATACTTATTCGCCTAATCAAAATGTGCAATTATCACGCATTTCGGTGAAAGAAAACATTATGAGGGAACCTGCATATAACTAAAAAATTCTGTAGTATAATCCAACCTACCAATTCGCATTGTAGCAGCGTCTTGGATCCTAGCTCCAGAGGAAGATAATGCCCAGCAGTGAATTAATAACAAGGCTATTTCTTCTCAGCATTTACCTTATTTGAATTGTGGAAGAGAAATTATAACGGAACGGAAGATAAGGAGGAGGGCAGGAAATGATGTATTTTGGCGGTAATCCATGTATAAAGTTATACCCCTTTAAGGATTTCGAGTTCCGGGTTCCAACGGGTTTTCTATAGAGACTTATGTCCCAAATTGATATTAACGTTTAAGCACGCGCTTTTCGCCAAGGGACATATCGTGACGAAACTTGCATATCTCTCAAGAAAGGCTTGAGTCTAAGCTGCAACCTCTCTTTTAATTAAGAAACGTCGTCTTTGGTCAGTTGGAACATCCTCTTTCCTACATATGTTTAACAAAATGTTAAATACAAATATTATCTATTCAGTGTCAACCCTAATTTCAGAGCTCAGTTACTTTAATAATATTTTTATAAAAAAATAAGATATAGCAAAGTGTTAACAAATTGTTATATTATGCGCACGTACAGCGCGAATAATCACCTTATTTGTATTAATATACTTAGCGGTAATATATTCTAATGTCGCTATTTGTAGTCTTACAAAATTCTACAGATATCAAAAGATTTATGTCGCTTAGTAAATTCATTTTAAAAAAATCTGGTCGTAGCGAACAGTGGTCAATGGATTCACTTTTATTATTTTTATTAATTCTAAAAAAAATAATAAAAGCCTTCTTCGTATTGACATATACACGGTATTTAAAAAATTGATGATAAACATGAGACTAATAAGTAAACCCTTAAAAGTATATAGCACGTACTAACTTATAAATGCATCGATTACCTTCTAACAGCCACTAATAAATTTTATCTAAGCTATCGATTATTATCAGGTGTTGATCCGTAATCAAATGCTTCAATTGTAAATCTCACTGAATTCACAGACGCCCATCTGTTTACTGACTTTACTTATTGTTACAACAACGCTATTATAGGAAACTCTGCTCTGATAAATCGTCCAAAGTTTACGCGATAGACTTTTCAAAAGAATGCAACTAATTTGTAGTAGTTTTGGCCACACTGTCCCTAAGGCTATTTCAGTTCAGCTATACTGGAATATAGTAAAATTGAAGGTTACAGTAAGTAGAATAGACCACACTCGTTTCTTACCACGATGTCGTTAAAGGCGATTTAGGTAAGTTGACCCGTCGTATGGTATCCGATTGAGTAGAATAGACCACCCTCTTTCTTACCGAGGTGTCGCTAAGACCTACCACGGTGCTCCAATGCGGATTGGTAGGTTACACATATCTCCAGAATTCTCTTGAGAATGCAGGTTTCCTCACCGAAAAGCGTGTGATAGATTGCAATTATCATTTAGACACATAAGTTTTAATAGAAAAACTCATTGATGTCTGCCCGGTTTGAACCCGCGACCTCCTCGAAAGAGTCACACGGTGTTACCGCTGGGCTACCACAGCTGTAGCAATTGCAGCATACAATTTCATAATTGCTGTTAAGCCATTGATTTCTCATTTGAAAAAATAAGTTTGTTTTTATTTATGTACGAAACTATGTTGTATAAAGCTGTGATAGCCCAGCGATAAGACTGTGCGACTCTCTAGAGACATTTATGGGTTTAAACCCCGGTCAAGCACTAATTAGTTTTTCTATTTAAACTTATGTGTCTAATTGATAATTGCAATTTATGAGACGCTTGTTGGTGAAGGAAAACATCGTGTCTAGAGAATTTTAAAGATATGTGTCACATACTAATCCACATTAGAGCAGCAGCGTATTAGGTCTTAACTCCAATCCTTCTTTCCGAAAACGAAGAACACTATGCCCAGCAGTGGAATAGTAACAGCCCGTTACTTTACTTACTATGTTGTATGTTTTTTTTACTCAAATTTTAGTCTCAACTAATTTAATATTCCATTTATTGGTGTCGTACGCGCAATTCTCAATTAAAATCCCATCTAAATTCAACAATGTATGAGCGACCTTAAAAACTCGCAGTGTATAATTCGAAGGCGTCATCAAAATAAATATTCACAATGAAGCATTAAAGATACTGTAAAAATTCCTTTGCGTCCAACGGAAAAACTGGTGCCATAAAAAACAAACAAGTTGGCGTCCAACAGACGAGTACTTTTTACAACAGCAGCGATCTATTTGCGCTAACTTAATGGACAATCTTTCATCTCGAGAATATTAATTAAATATTGTGCCCAACTAAATACATTTTTACCATTTACGTGCAAACATTAACGGCAAGTTAAATGCTGATGAAGCACTAAGATACAGATTTGGCTCCGTTGATTATGCCTTTATAAAGTGTAATGGATAAAAGTGCACTTTGAATTGTTGAAAATAACAAGGCCTGGTGTATAATGAACCAAAAAGCTTAGTTGGGAAATGGTTAGGAATTTCGAATGTGCTGATTAGGTTTATGTGACTTTGATGGTGTAGCTCGTCTCTGTATATATTTCCATTTACAATTCCCGTACAACGTAGTTTTTTCAGGCTATATTTTAGTCACCGATGAAGGTTTTGGCGACTGGCCTATATAAGATGTTCCTGATTTTAAAAAATCGTTACCGTGCGCGAGTCACCTGTCACTAACCACACAATCACAGAAAAGTCTGCCGATTCGCAATTATCACTAGCTTTACGTATATATATTCGGAATCTCGGAAACGGCTCCAACGATTTTCCTGAAATACAGCGTGCAGGAGGTTTTGGGCGTTAAAAATCGGTTAAGCTAGGTTTTATTTAAAAAGGCCTCCTTCTGCGAGGATGTTATGTCGCGGAAGGAGGCGGCGGAGCGGATCCGGGAGGTCGAGTCTTTGGATCCGATCCGCCGCAGGCGAGCGGGGCGCAGGCGACTCGCCGAAGTCCGTCGCATGCCGCCCTAACGGGGACTTTTGGGTGCTCCGAACGGGGTATCGGACGCCCAATTAGATCAGGTCCCCGAGGCGTTCGATGCATCTGGTGCTCCCGATGCATCGTCCAGCGGAGGGAGGGGCCACTGTTTAGAGAGGCCCCGACCCGGAGGTGGCGCTCTCCGTGGTACAGAGCTGCTGCAGGCGGGGATGGGGGGCAATGTTTTTATAGGTACCCTGTCCCCGCCACCAGCAGCGTGGAGCACTGTCAGGTTTTTAGTCAGTGCGAGTCCGACATACCCGCTGCTCGTCCCCGTCGGGTGGTGATGACCCATAATGGGTTTTCCTTAAAAAAAAAAGAAGGTTTTATTTAAAAAAAATCGTTTTATGGCTTTGGGCTTTTATAGAATTAAAAAAAAAATACTAAAATTTACATAAATATATCAAAAACTATTTTTGCCGTTAAATAACAAGTCAGCGTAGCTTATTCGGGGAACGGGTGGTCGCGAGAAATGAAAATACCTGGGATCGAACCCCAACCTATTTTTTTTAATCTATTTTTTTATTTTGTAAAATATTACCAAGCAAGGCTCGGTCAACCAAGCACTACATACTTAAATGTCTAAACATGTCTGTTATAGTTGTGCGTATTCCATGTCATACAAAAACTCAAATTCGCCTCACAAAATAAATACGTGTGTGCGATCTGTGATGTGTAAATGTTGCCATATTATAAAGCGATACCATAATTTTATCTGTAATAAAATCAACCCTGATACTATCATCAACAGGCAATTATCGCTAATGATTGCGTGTCTAAAGCAAATATCCACGCTCTTTACAATCACTGATTTTTCTCGCAATCTCTTGAACAATTAGACATCGTTTTTATCTACACTTTGATGCGTAACGCACACGTCTACTATTATAGTACAGTACCTAGGTGACCGAGCCTTGCTCGGTAATTTTTGAAAATGATGTAAAAAAAATTAAAAAAAATTAAAAAGAAAAATAAAAAAATAATAGGGCCAGGTGGGGGGCTTGATCCTAGGTATTTTCACCTCTCGAGACCACCCGTACCCCAAATGAACCACTATGACTTTACGTATGACAGCGAAAAATTGTGATTGTATTCAACGTAAATTTCAAAAAAAAATTGAGCCCGAAAATAGGGATAAAACGACATTTTTTTTAAATAAAACTTATCTAGATCGATTTTTCTCCCCCAAAACCCCCTACATGCTAAATTTCATGATAATGGATCAAGATGTCGATAACCCTAGTTTAACATATAATTCATACATGATATTGTAGGCACGAATGTTTGTCTGTCTGTTATGGTTTCACGGCTAATCTGCTGGACCAATATCGATGAAATTTGGTACAATTAAAGCAATCTAAATCGTATTGTTTAGCCCGGTATCAAGGTGTAAATTGTACGAAATTTCACCAATATTGTTCCAGCGGATTATCTATAAAAGCGTTAGAGATAGAAGGACAAAAAAACAGATCAAAAGACAGACAGTCACACAGATAGATAAACAAACATCGCATTTCTAGAATTAATATGAATATATGCTATGCCTTAAGCAATTTAAAAAATTACTTTAGATATAATTATTACAGTTTATATTAATATACCCCCTTATTTAGTCTCTCAAAATTTAAACAGAATAATAGTACAGTAGAGATTTTTTTCAAAATTTAAATTATTTCATATTGCGCAATCTAAAGAAGTTTTTACGTTTTATCAATAATCTTGATAAAGAATACGATAGAGGTGATATAGGTACTATGCAATATAGTTATATATTATAATATATAAACCCAATAATTAAAATCATGCTAAAGCATTTTTTGGCATTTAACCATTACACATAATCTAACCTTTAATAAAACGTGATTCTGAAGATTTCTAATTCAACGGACGATCCCCACGACGAACAGAACTGGTTTATACGTTAATTTTCGATTATCATAAACTCCTTTAATCCCATCCGATTATTAAGCTAGAGTGAAAACATCAAGCATATAAGTATTAATAGAGGTATACTTCACAGTTATAGCACAGTTGTATAGTGAATGAAGGTATAAAACTATAAAAAGCCTTTTACCGAGGCCGCTTAAAGCACCATCGCTCAAGTATAAAATCACCGGCACATTATTCTAACAGATCTACAAGGACCCCCAACACGGAACTCTTTGTACTTTGAGAGGGATCAGTATAATTGGACTGCGATAGTTTGATGTTACTTCTAATTGCGGATGGCGGCGCCACCGTCTTTATGAAATCCTGTTCCACATTTAAATGCGTTTTAATGCATTGGAAATTGGGAGCGTAAAACGGAACGCTTTTTGCGCAAAAATTGTTCAGCCTCTGTCGGTAGATTGTCTATGTTTCATAATTGTACTTAAGGGTAAGTTTGTTTTAATAGTTTGAAGGCTTTTGTTACAACTCTTAGCCCCTTTTCCTTAGAACTGAAAAGGGTATTAAGTGTTCTGGGCGCTTTGTGTGATTTAAGCGAAACGTGAACATTTGTTTTTAACCGATTTTTAAATGGAAAACGCTTCCGACACTTGTGACATCGGAGATTATAGGATTTGAAATCGACATCAAACGGAGTGCTGTTAACGTGAAAACTTTGTTTTAACGCAAACATCTCTAAGGACGCTTTAGAAAAAACAAGTAGAATACACTGTATCAGAATAATACGCTTGGATCAAAAGAAATCAAGCACACATTATAGCTGAGTGCATAATTTATACCGAATGTCTAATTATTAGTAATATCTTACACATTGCACTGGTTTTTAAACGAATAATATTGTTGATAATCACAGTAAGCAGTCTTTAATAACATCTGACCAATATTTTACCGTAGATAGAATTTACCACACAACCAAATTTTTTACGAATAGTTTTACGAGAAACTTAAATGTCACAGTTGAATTACTTTTAACTAGAATAAATTCTATTTTACTCATCGATTTTTATCACATGTTATTTTAGAGATGTTATGTTATTTTAGACTAATACAAATATTTTGAAATCATCACAGGTCATATAGAAACCTTGATCTTTCTTATAGCAAACTGTAAAGAATTAAATAGTGTCTTTAAATTTCTTTTTGTTAAGGATGAATTGTTATTCATCTATGCCAAAAAAATAATTTCGAAAATTTGTTTGTCTTTCCGTCTGTTACGCTTTCAGGGACCCCAGCGGACAATATTGATCAAATTAGGTACAATAAAAGCTTATTTATATATAAGAGATATTTTTTTAAACTACATACATTTATTATACAGATTGTACAAGTATTATATGATACAATTTATGTAATTTACCGTACTGGACAATTAATAATACTTGCACCATTATGGAAAGCCTGGTATCTTAATTCTTTATAAAAAAAAAGTTTTCTCAATAGCCTAAGATAAAATAAGTCATCTATTTAAAAAGCCATAATTATTCATTAAAAAGGTAGTTATCAAAAATTGGAAATCAAACTGGTCAAGGTACACACTTAGCTGATTTAAAATATTTTATTTAACTATCAACGCCATCTATCGTCGTCTAGGCGTAAATATGTCAAAGTTAAAGTTTAACTTTTAGCACTGTAAATGAAATATAATATGTAGTTTAAAAATTCACCTTTTTAGCCAATTTAAATTTTCATTTTTAATAATCTCTGGGAGCAATGTTTTTCTGGTATTAATGAATAACTTAATTGTCATGTAATGAAAATACTTTTGACATTTTTAATTTCATTCATAATAATTTTAATTTAGAACAAGTTTTATTTTATTTTGATTGATTTAATTCTTTTTTATTTTATTTGTACTCTTTCACATTTAAATACCCCTTATGGCAGTTCGTGGCTGTGTACAATTAATTAATTAAAGATTTACTTCAGCAAATAAAAATGATTATTAATAATAATTAAAACTACATTTAGTGAAAATATTAATATTCAGTATAAAAATTTAAAAACACCTAATTACAATCGAAATATTTTTTTACGCAGCATAAACATATGTATGTACACTCAGCTATCGTCCTAGTTCGTCTATGACAGCTTTCAGGAGGAATCCAGAATGTTTTCTGCATTCCTGCTGAAAGCTGTCAAATAAACGTCGATTTCAGGACAAGTCATCCTGATCTCCGAGGATTCAATCTCTCATGCTGGTGTATAAATATTCACTCTTATTATATAGATGTATATTCCCTTTCACATGCGTTTAATCTAACCTCTAGGGCGTTCAAAAGTTTACTTTTAATATGGACGACGTCTTTTGTAGATATGCAATCTCATCACTTACTGGTTTTAAACGGGTAAATAAACCGTATAAAAATCAGAAAACGGCGAGATTTCTATATACTTACTAGCTGACCATGCAAACGGGCGTTTTGAAAAGATCGCGCGGATGTAAAAAACTCGCCTGCTGGTTGCTTTAGTCGCATGTGCAACGTAAACCTTAAGAGATACACTAAAGTTATGTACTAAAGAATTAGAGATATACAAGGATACTACAAGAAAGTGTGGGATAGCATGTCTCTATCACTTATTGTTAGCTCACAACAACCGTGTTCAAAATTTCAATTAAGTAACATTTTTATGACACAATAAATGTGTAATGAAATGTTTTATAAGGATGTGATAGAAAAACTCTTAGTCAACTAAATGGGGCGTATTTAACGGCAAAGCCGCATCAGAATACGCTTGTTATACTAACGAACAGACTCAAAATAACACAAAAACGCTGTTGCTGTAAGCGTAGAAACAAGTTACACCAATGGATATTTTTACATAGTAGATTTTAAACTTTCCCTATACAAACTGATTATATAAACATACGGGTCACATTGGGATAAAAACGAGCTACCTTTGTATAAAGTTCGACGTTTCGACAGAGTTGCATCCAACGTAATTTGATTTAATAACGATGTGACCCGTATAGTAAGTAATGGCCTGTTACTATCCCACTGCTGGGCATAGGCCTCCTCTCTCCACTTTTGGAGAGAAGGGTTGGAGCTAAGACCTACCACGCTGCTCCAATGCGGATTGGTAGGTTACACATATCCCTAGGATTCTCTAGTGGATATGCAGGTTTCCTCACGATGTTTTCCTTCACCGAAAAGCGTGTGATAAATTGCAATTATCAATTAGACACATAAGTTTTAATAGAAAAACTCATTGGTGTCTGCCCGGGTTTGAACCCATGATCGTCTCTAGAGATTCAAATGGTCGCACCGCTAGGCCATCACAGCTTACCCGTATGTTATAATAATATTGGTATATCGCCCTATCCGAAGTATAATATAGTATGTAACTTTGTTTTTCGGTTAGGGCGATACAGATTTGAAAAGCGAACTATCGGACTAACAAAACAAAAGCTCGTTCTATAACAAACGTTAAATATTAAAAACAATAATCTGTTATTCGTCCGTACATAAAAATAATTTACTTCTGTCGGCATATCAGTTGCGTGCCGCAAAAGGCTGTGTGCTCAACGCTGTTTGACTTCCCGGGCAAACATTAACACTTCTGTTCGAGCTAAAAGCCGTACGCGCTAACTGACTGTTCGGAATTACGTTTATTTCACTCGATGACCTCTCCATTGCGAATGAACTCCGATTTTTTCGCGAAGACTTTTTTTAAACGGTTTCAATTAGCATTTTTAAAGAGAGAAATAAAAAAGAACAGCGCAATAGTAGGCTTTTACTAACGCTGTGTGGTATCCGGCTGAATAGAATAGTACTAGCCTCATTTCTTACCGAGGTGTCGTAAAAGGTGACTAAGGTAAGTTGACCTACCGTGTGGTGTCCGGTTTAGTAAAATAGACCACCCTCTTTCTTACCGAGGTGTCGTAAAATACGACTAAGGTATGTTGACGTCAGGCAAGCGGCCGGTCGTAAAAACGCAGCCAAATCATGTGACAGCATGTTTATAACATGTTGTGACTTAGAGTGAGGCCCACTTAGAGTGGAATAAGGGCAGGAGGATGATGAAAGAGAGAAATAAAAAAGAACAGCGCAATAGTAGGCTTTTTACTACGCTTCTAAAATGTGATAGCGCGGCGGAGGGACTGTGTGACTCTTTCAAGGGGTCACCAGTTCAAATTCCGGGAAAGCACAGGTTTTTCTATTTAAACGTATATGCCTGATTGATAATCGCAATTTAACACACAGCTTTAAGGAAAACATCGTGAGGACACCTGCAAGCCGTGTGGTATCCGGCTGAGTACAATAGACTACCCTCATTTTTTACCGAGGTGTTGTAAAAGGCGAAAACGTTAATTTGACCCGCCGTGTTGTATCCGGCTGAGTAGAATAGACCACCCTCATTTCTTACCGAGGTATCGTAAAAGGCGACTAAGGTAAGTTGGTTGACCCGCCGTGTGGTATCCGGCTGAGCAGAATAAATTCTATTTACTCGCCACAGGCAGGCGGGCGGTAAAATCGTAAAATACCTAGCCAAATCATGCGACAACATGTTTACAACATGTTGTGCGACTCCGCTTATAGAGTAATGAGGGCAAGAGAATGATGATGATTGTGAGGAAACCTGCATATCTCTGAAGAAATCCTTATCTCCAAAAGGGGAGAGGCCTATACCCAGCTGTAAGATTGTAACAGACTGTTACTTTTTTAGATTACGTAAAACTGTTTTAAATAGGGGCCCTTATCCAAGGTCCATCTCTATATCAAAATTCAGTAGCTAATAGTACTTAGTACTATGACGTAAATAGAAGTCAAATTTCATGAACTTTAAGGGTGTCTAGCAGGGGGTTTCCACTATGCTAAGTGTCTGGCATTGACTGACGTGATATTTAATATTATTCTAAAGGTAATATCAAAAGATCAAGCTTTATACTATGACGAAATTAATTCGGAATTTTGCAACCTTGAGTACCTCGTATCTCCCAAAGCCACTATGATCCAGATTCCATCATCTACCATCGTTCTTACCTGTGTTGGGAGCATGCACTGACAAAGTTTCAGCTTTTATAAAATGACGAAGGTCTGGCGCTCACGGGATCTTGGGCCATTAATCTTTACATTTATAAAAACTTTAATAATTAATTATTAAAAGCCATTAAACCTAGCACAGCTTAAAACTATAAATATATATTTTTTTTATTTACGCAGCAATTAAAAACATCGGTAGCCTGAATCTAAGTCGGTATTAAGTTCGGAGTTATTGATTTATCCGTCGTGAACGTCATACACAGTAAACCAAATCATATATCGGACTTAAAATATCAAATGTCAGTGCGTTGTGTTTAAAAAAACAAATGGTATTTGGTTTTAATGGCGGTCTATTTGCCACCACGTATTGAATTCTGTATCGCTGACTACTTTAAGCTTCCTGTAAGTCAATGATTTACGATTTAATTTAAAACATTTTGGAGTAGGTAATGATATTTGAAATTATGTATTTCAAATCAAATCAAAATAATTTTTATTTTAATAAGCTCTTTCAAGCCCTTTTGAGATTGTCGTAGTGAATGTGTGTAGTGCTTGTGTAAACCGCCATTGGTAATAGTGCTTGTCATAACTAATCCTGCATGTATAAGGTATGAGAACGATTTTCCTATACTTACCATAACATAGATTATACACACACGCGGATTATATCTAAATAATTCTATCATAACTTTTGTACGATGGAATTCCGTAAAGTATCGCACACCTATATAAATCACTTTTGAATCGTCAAGGGTCAATATATTAATGAAGCTACAACTGGTTCGGAATATTGCTCTTACCGAGAAGAACCAGAAAGAAACTCGGCGGTCAATCTTTTTAACATTTTCAATTTTACATTATTAAACCGCAGTCCTGTATGAAGCTGAAAGGATTTTCAAATACAGGCTTTTTATCATTTATTTATTTATTCCTAATATAATAATACTTTCATCCAAATAATCTTCAATTTTGTAATATGCTTTACGTATAAGTAAATACAATTACTTACTTAACCAATAACTTTAGCCGTAAATTACAGTGCATAAGTTAATAAGTTGTGACGTCTTTTTTACGTTAAGTATGTGAACAAAAAAGTAATACTGCACTACACATATATTATTATACATTTTTCCTTTTCTGTTCTTCTTAAAAAATATATTTAATCATGTAACATTTTCGATATTACCCATAAAATTGGGTAAATAAAAACGAATTGCTGGCAACTTATTGCAAGCCATCACTGCAACAGATGTAAAACGTAATATGATTTATGGTAATATACCGATATTCGCAGGCGCATGTCATTAATTTTTAAGATATCTGTACACAAGTCTTAGTAATTATACTTGGATGTACATGTTAATACAGAAGTGTTTATTGTAACCAAAAAACTTTTAAGAAAAACACTAGGTAGGTATTAGTTCTTTTTTTTTCACTTTGTCGTTACTGTAAGTTAACATAACACATAATTCTTACAAAAAATTAAGTTTTCTCTAAATATAATGTAATTTCTGGAAGTAGATGTTTGTTGTGCTTGTGTTTTTACGAATCCAGTATCATTGCAGCAAAATAATATCATAATTACTTCTATATTATGGATATCAGCAAAGCAACGCCTAATGCGGCTATATAAAAGTTTTGATAGACACAGCTGTTTTTAATTATAATCTTATAAACTCGCATGTTAACTTAATAAGTTTCAATAGCCATTGAAAAAGATAAAATTAAAAAATTTAATATTATTAGACATAGATTTAGAGAAATAATTCGGATTCCACATCTTCATATAAACCCTGCGTGGTTTTCGAAAGGTGTGTTTATATTATAACCTATTATGTTTATTTTATGCCTCATAATTTGTCGTCATCTTCCTGCCTTTATCCCACTCTAAGTGAAAACATGTTATAAACATGCTGTCACATGATTTGGCTGCGTTTTTAAGACCGGCCGCCTGCCCGACGTCAACTTACCTCTGTCGTATTTTACGACACCTCGGTAAGAAAGAGGGTGGTCTATTCTACTAAACCGGATACCACACGGTGGGTCAGCTTACCTCAGTCGCCTTTTACGACACTTCGGTAAGAAATGAGGGTGGTACTATTCTATTCAGCCGGATACCACACGGCGGGTGTCTCATAATTTGTATTGGATTATAAATTTAAAAAAAAATACTATAAATAAATGCTATGTACTTAAATAAATTTTTGAGAATTGCATAGCTCCAAAATGGCAATAAAACGATACAAATATCTACAGCAAATTGCCTGAACACTCAAAGCTATTCCATAGTTATCAAACTAAGATAACTTGAATATAATACAATCTAAAGTCAAAGATAACCTCATGACTGTAGTTAGTGCGCGACAGTACGGCGGATACCGGCACCTGTGTCGGCGTACATTAAAGCGGCATCTCTTTGTGAACAGGCGCTGCCGGCAAATATTTATTTTAATTTAGTGCCCGACCGATCACTCGTTAATCGCTAATGGATTTGCTCCCGCGTCCGCGCACCTCGAGCGTCGCGAAACGATTGTTTAAATTTAGAATTCGCTTTCGATTAAAAACTTCATCGTAAACATACTTTTTTTTTATCAATTAGCTATGGTTTTTAATGCGCAGATTATAAAGATATACGTATAAGTTCGAAGAGGTTGATTGTATTTATCAAATTGTTAACGCTGATTACAATGATGAATTGATCAGGTAGGTACTGTCGAGTGAAATACGGTATAACAGTTTTGCTTTGTATTTATTTTAACATTTTTAGTATGAATATAAATGTGATCTGTATAGCTAATGCTACAAAACTTTGAGAACCCTTATGGTAGTATAATATAGAACTGTCCGAGAATTATTGATTTGACTATATTACATAGAAACGTCTTCTATGCTAAACTCCTATTCAACTTTAATATCCCACTGCTTAGAAAATACATCTTCATAGTTAGTAGACATGAAAACCGTTGCCTGAAGAGCTTTTAACTAGGAATCTGGTTTAGATTTAAAACTAGTCTACCTAAAAATTGGCAAACAGTCAAACAACAAAAAAATTCCTTTACGACGTCTCAGTAAGTAATGAGGGTGGTCTATTCTAATCAGCTGGATACCACACTGAGAGTCACCTTATCATAGTCGCCTTTTACAACACCTCAGTAAGAAATTAGGGTGGTCTACGTTACTTAATAAACATTGGTCTGGTCCAGAGTATAGCTCGAAAAAAGAACCCAAATCAAAACAGCTAGTCTATCTGTGCTCCATGTCTTTCCTCATGATAGCTAGTCATTGTAGATAGGATATTCTCAGCAGTAGCATAAGATCGTTACTTAGGTAAGCGTTGGTCTGGTTGGTTGTCCAGAGTAAATGACTCCATAAAAAAGAACCCGAATCCAAGCAGCGTGGTCTATTGATGACCATTGCAGATAGGATATTCTCACCAGTAGCATAAGATCGTTACTTAGGTAAGCCTTGGTCGGTTGGTCTAGTTGGTTGTCCAGAGTAAACGACAATAGCTCCAAAAAAAAGAACCCGAATCCAAGCAGTGTGGTCTATTGATGATCATTGTAGAAAGGATATTCTCACCAGTAGCATAAGATCGTTACATAGGTAAGCGTTGGTCTGTTGGTCTGGTTGTTTGTCCAGAGTAAACGACTATAACTCCATAAAAAAGATCCCAAATCCAAGGGGCGTTGTTTATCTATGCTCTATGTTTTTCCTCATGATATCCTGATAATCATTGTAGATAGGATATTCTCAGCAGTAGCATAAGATCGTTACTTAGGTATGCGTTGGTCTGGTTGGTTATCCAGAGTAAATGACTCCATAAAAAAGAACCCAAATCCAAGCAGCGTGGTCTATTGATGACCATTGTAGGTAGGATATTCTCAGCAGTAGCATAAGATCGTTACTTAGGTATGCGTTGGTCTGGTTGGTTATCCAGAGTAAATGACTCCATAAAAAAGAACCCAAATCCAAGCAGCGTGGTCTATTGATGACCATTGTAGGTAGGATATTCTCAGCAGTAGCATAAGATCGTTACTTAAGTAAGCTTTGGTCTGTTCGTCTGGTTGGTTGTCCAGAGTAGATGACTATAGCTCCATAAAAAAAGAACCTTAAGGCAGCGTGGTCTATTGATGATCATTGCAGATAGGATATTCTCAGCAGTAGCATAAGATCGTTACTTAAGTAAGCGTTGGTCTGTTGGTCTAGTTGGTTGTCCAGAGTAAACAACAATAGCTCCAAAAAAAGAACCCAAATCCAAGCAGCGTAGTCTATTGATGACCATTGCAGATAGCATATTCACAGCAGTAGCATAAGATCGTTACTTAGGTAAGCCTTGGTCAGTTGGTCTGGTTGGTTGTTGAGAGTAAACGACTATAGCTCATAAAAAAAGAACCTAAAGGCAGCGTGGTCTATTGATGATCATTGTAGAAAGGATATTCTCAGCAGTAGCATAAGATCGTTACATAGGTAAGCGTTGGTCTGTTGATCTGGTTGTTTGTCCAGAGTAAACGAATATAGCTCCATAAAAAAGACCCAAATCCAAGAAGCGTTGTCTAACTATGCTCTATGTCTCTCCTCATGGTAGCCTGATAATCACCGAATCCAAGCAGCTTGGTGTATTGATAATCATTGCAGATAGGCTATTCTCAGCAGTAGCATAAGATCATTCTCCGGTCATTATAACAGCCGCATCTGCAGCTATTATTTATACACATACAGACGTCTCGTCTGCCCCCATGTTTGTCGACGCTTTTTGTGGTAAAAAGGGCATTAGTGAACCCTTTTGTTTGCACTCGGCTAAGACGGTTTGCGTGTCAACAGCGCGGGCAAATATTGATGCGGCGGCTCCTATTGCCGTAATCTGGTTTAAAAAAACCACCCGCTTTTTATTTTACACGTCCTAAATGAAGTAGGTTAAGCGATCGACTTGCATGGGAAGCTTAACGAGCCATTTAATGTTTTTTTATACTTCTTTGTCCCTGACAGATTTTTTAAATCTTAACTTAAGGATTTTTCCTGTTGATAATGCATTACTCATAGTGACTACATGCTTGACTTTAATCCTTAGTGAGTAAGTAAGTAGCGGCCTGTTACTATCCCGCTGCTGGGAATAGGCCTCTTTTCTCCGTTTTTGGAAAGAAGGATTGGAGCTAAGACCTACGACGCTGCTCCAATGCGGATTGGTAGGTTACACACTTCTCCAGAATTCTCTAGAGATATGCAGGTTTCTTCACAATGTTTTTCTTCACCGAAAAGCGTGTGATAAATTGTAATTATCAATAAGACACTCCTTACTCTCTACGAATTATATTTACATTAACAATATTAAAACTTATCTACAGTTAAACTTAGAGACGATAAAATGCTGTTTGCGCGCCAAAATCAAAAGATGAAAATTCATGAATAGGAAAACGTTGTGACTTCGGTACCTAAGAATTTTCGTTACCCAACAGCTGTATAATTAAGAACAGATATGATTTTCTTAAAGCTCACTTGTAATAATAGAAAAGTAAATGGCGCAAATTAGACAATCGAATCGAATAGAAAAAGTAATCAAAATTATATTTAAAATTCAAAGTATTTTTTATTTAAGTCATGATGAATTCTGACCTCGAATTTTGACCACGAGACCACTGATTAATGTAATTATGCAATCATCTGATACTCGTCTACTCCCTCATTACTCTTTATTATAGTAAGGTCATCTATCTATGATTGAACGCATATAAAACAAAAATTTAAAAATAGAATCTTTAACAATTGTTCTAAAAGTTCCATAATACAAATATGGAAACAATGCGTTGTCCCCGAAGACGGAACAACGGAATAAAAGCGATATTCGAATTCAATCGATACTGCATAAGCGCCCGGACTTTGCCGAAATCCCGTCTTTCCATCCAACGAATTCCGAACATTTGCAATAAAAAACTTCTATAGACTCGAATCACGTCTCGATGCCGTTCTGCGAATTAAAATCACAAAAAGCCAGAGAGGGACGGTTGCGGGCACCGCGGGAGTGAAAGAGCTACGTAATATGCAACATCGCCGCATCCACGCCCCTATAGGTCTAAAATTCAAAATAAGATTTCAAAGGAAGTAAAAGGAAAAACAAACAGTCGCATTGGGTTTCTCTAGTTTGTTAGAGCGAGATAAGTGCAGTTCTGTCGGCTCCGCCTATATTGGTTAGTTAATATGACTTATGGCGCGTATGTTTACCGCGCGAATTAGCCATTTGGCGCGAACGCGTGGGGCGACGCCCGTTGGCGGCGAGGTGCGTTCAGGACGTGCGACTGCAATCGAATGAGCGGCAGACCATTAATAACTATTCTGATATGAAACTCGCATATATCACTTTTAAACGGCCGTCTTAAATTCCGATCATGCCCTAGTATAAATAAAAAAAAATCATATTTATAACGATAGTAAAAACTACAAATATTTAATTACGAAAGCTTGCGGCAAATAAACCAGAGACGATAGACAGTAAAAAGCGGATGACATCAAGTATGCATACAAGCAACGCCATCTAGAGACGAATAGCCCACTATGTCATTGCTGGGTGTTTTATGCGTAGGCATTTATTATAAAAACTTGAAACCAGATATTTCTATTCATCGTCGTATATAATTGCAAATATGTACATTTTCTTATTTATTTTCTCACTCAGTTAACGTTCCATTCATTTTTTTACGAGTATCATACCTAATGGTAAATGATAGTGTGGTTTTAAGATGGCAACACGTACTCGTTAAACATCTAACTAGATTAAAGATGCAATAGTTTGCAGGATATTGGTTACTTTCACACGAACTTGGTCCATTGTGTACTAAACTGAATTATAGCGGAGTTTGTTTGCTAATTATGCTGCCACTGAACTATAGAGGTGTTATCTTATACAACAACTACATTTTAGACTTACCTAAATTATTTTTTAATAATATTGCGTTTTAACTATAACTTCAAATAAAATGTTTTAGGTACAATTTTTTAAATAACCAATTGCATCATGCAATCTTGAAGCGTCATTAAAAAGAGAAAACTCTACAGTGACATTTTTGCATTTTCATTTGACAAATATTACCAAAAGGAGAAATGCTATCGCCAGAACTTTAAAACAATTATCATTTCGATCAATACCATAAACTGTACCAGTATCCAATAAGTTATAAGGAAGGTATATTTTGTGAATTTAAAATATACCTATAACAACTATTCTATAGTCATTAAAAATAAATAAACTGCCCGCTTAACACTTTATAGTTGATGTCGAGTGTTACGTTATCCACATCACGAATCGGAAATTGGTTTTACGTATTTAATCCGTATAACGTAACGTCTCTATAATCTTCAATTATTTTATTATCTGTGTCCATAACGAAACAAACCGTTATCGACTGGCGCCATCTCTCGCTTGTTAGACGAACAGTGCTCTTTAGGGCGGTCCATAAATTATATTATCGAACATCGATGTAGAGAACTAAAATTTTATGACACTGCAACCTTTATACTTTAGAATACTGAAAGGTAATTTTTAAATTAAACTTCGTATAATATAATAGTAAATTTATTACTCAATTAAAGAGTTTTGGATTTAAATGTCGAAGCGAGTAGAACGATCGCAATTTAATTTAAGTCAATAAATTAATAAAAAAAAAATTCTTTAAATGTTATATTTTTATTTTCTTTACTTACGAGAAAATGTAATAAAACTAAAGTAAAGTAAGAATTTTTCTCTTTAATAACCTCAACTATATTTTGTCTTTACTCTCGTCTGCCTGAAAATTTAATTATAAGATTGGTGCTATCTAAAGATGGAAGCAAGTAGCCACACGTTCAAAAACCAACAAAAGTTACTGCAACGTGGGTTTAAAAAAAGACTTTTCTCAGTACATTTCTATACATTTCGATAGCTGTACGAGTTCTATGACTTATTTAATTTAAAATAATCTTTTTCTATAAAAGATATAAATAATGTTTCATTTAGCTATTTTTAACATTGAATTCATTGGCGCTATGAAAGCTAATGTAATTAATAACAAATTTCTCACTCATTTATATATAGTAATGTATATATGTAGTACATATATAGTAGATAATGTAGCATTATTAATTTATTGAATTAAGTGTTACTTTGCGGAGGTAACACAAAAGTAATAATATTATTTTACCACAATCCGCGATAAAGTAAAAAGAAAATATATATAGGTATAAGGCTAAATATAGATTGGACTATTCGTTTTCATATCCGATACTTGCTGGGACCTGGATGTATTGGGTATGAAAAAGGATAGTATGAAACCGAAAGTATGAAAACGGATTTATACGGACAAAATAATTTAACCAATAGCAAAACAATAATAATAATCATAGTATACTGTTAATTTAAATTTATTTTGGATTTAAATTGCGACCAGCTACGCACTTTTTTTATTAGTTATTAATTAATAATACAATTTTGTAATACTTATGTTGAAAAGAGTGATCGCCGAATTTCTTGCTGGTTATTCGCGGTAAGAGCACTTTTCCGAACCAGTCGTAGCTTTATTGTAATTTGACGATTCAAAAGTGCTTGAAAGTTTTTTCAATTTGAATAAAGAATAATTTGAATAAATTTGAGTTATAATTCATATCTCTAAATATAGTAAATAATATCAGGTTGTAAAAAGAACATTTCGTCATACACTAAGTAATTAATCACGAATGGTTACAAATTTAAACGTCGATTCCTACCTAATTGATTTCAGTCATGCCGTTTAAGTGGATCACTTTTTAGTCTGTTATCACAGTTGGGAGGTTTTGTTGATTATTTTTAATCGACAAGTGAAATCATCGTGAGACCACCGTGCATCCCCATTTACATATTAATTTGTTGTCCAACCATAAAATAAAGAAATCGGATGGACGAATAAAAGACCTGTAATTAAGGCAGCTTCACGGTACCTACATCTAGGGTTGTCAGTCAGCTAAAATGCCAAACGCCGAAAGTTTTGAATAAAAGTGGCAACACTAATGCAAAGACAATATTTGAACACAGACGAAATTAAATTCAATTGTAATTCTTCTGTTACATATCTTTCATACGTATTCGAATTCAAAATTAACACTTTTATGACTGCTATTTTTTCTACCGTTTCTTTTATTTCCACGTCGATTAAAAACTAGATCTATACTCAAAATTTAAAAAAGGTTATGTCCCTCTATCCATCGTTATATATTAATATTGAGTATTAACAGGCTACTTTTTTTTCTTACCACTAGATTATAACGTTCTATTTTTGAAATGTTTTATCCTATTTAAAAAATGTTCTTTTGGTTTGGTTTTATCTTTGGGTGATTTTATTTATTTTAACTGTGTTACTATATTTTTAATTTATATTCCGCGTATTCGATATAGTCAATTTACTTCGACTTTTCCCTATTGTATTTTTCGTTTATCTTTTGTATCCCCACCCCTTTATTAGATCAAGTATTTTATTTGCGAGTCGATTGCAATACCAAATTCAAATTTAGTTAACTATTAGTATTGTTCCTATTATTCTTTTTTTTCTGTTTTAAGCTGGAATTAAAGAATATAAATTTTCAATTGAAATTAAATTCAGATTTAACCCTTTTTCATATATGTTTAGTACTTATGTTTACCAGTGCATTGTATTTAGTCAATATTCCTAAAAAGAATGCTAATTTAATGTATAAAAATTTCTGCATTTATCTCAACCCTAGAAGAAACTATAATTTTATTTTAATGTTATCGTTTTCGAAATGGACTCGTCTAAGAGAACCGCTTCGTTAGTTTGAGATCTTGTTTTCGTTTGTATGAAACTGAGGATGTTTTTCGTAACCTCTGTTGCACAGTGGTACAAGAGATCCTTATTGATTTTCCGGGTGGCTGAATTCTATAGAAGAGTTTATGGCTGGTGACTAATTAATTATCTACTGAACAAATATATTAACAAAAGATATAGGCGTTCGAGTATAGTAGGTATATAAATACGGATGTCATTGTGGCTCATCGTTAAGAGCATATTAACCAAGGGTTCACAGGGAAAACTTTAAGTTTTATAGAAAAACTTATATGCTTAATTTAAACATATCTTCCCACACGTATGCTTAAAATTCTTTGGGATATTATACATTTCCTCGAAATGTTTTCCTTCACCGAAATCTCTTGGATTCGAACCCGTGAGCCAATAATAAAGGTCACACGCTTTCAGCGTTCCGCCATCACGGCTTCTGTTATTTATTTATTTATTATGACAAGCCAATAGCATTTTACACATACTTATTAATACACATTTTCATACGGTAAGTTCTAGGTAAAACACTTTTTAAGGCAAGTACAGCGTTATCGTAGGTTTTTTTCTGTTTCTTTTTATATTTCTTTCATGACATGACATTTACTTAAACGTCAGGCAGGCGGCCGGTCCTAAAACACGTAGCCAAATCATGTGACAACATGTTTATAACATGTTGTGCCGACACCACTTAGAGTGGGATAAGGGCAGGAGGATGATGATTTGGAACTGTCCAAAAAGCGGTATCGCGATCATTCGAAATATGCACCTTTTCTTTGACTACTGTAGTTGTTTCTAACCAGTTATTTAAATTGTTAAAACAAACTACATTTTTACAATATTATCTGTCACCGTAGTATATGCTTACCAAACTTTCCATACGTTACCAAAACTGACATCGTATTATAGTATAACGTTATTCAAATTTTAACCTCGTACATAAAGTTCTGACAGCGCGTTAATTTCTCAAATTATTTAATTAAAAAACCGACGCGAAACTCAATCACATTAAATCTGGACGGAAGCCACATCAGGCGATTTGATCAAATTAAAAGCAATTCAAACTAATCATGCGCCGCGTCGGGGGAAGCAATTAGTTAATAAAATCACTTGTTTCAATGCGCCCGCGTCGTCTCACGGTCATCTGGCCTTAAAGAGCCCCTCGCTCTTGAAGTCCCGCTACTATCGTTAAGTACAGTTTGTTCATTGTTGATAACTTCTAACCAAAGGTCTTCTGTCTCATTAGAAATATAGATATAGGCTTAGATCTCAGACAGTTCTCTTAGAGTTTGAGAAAGTATCAGGCTATCCGAATACTCTTATAGTTATTTATAGTGGCCACGTCTATAGGATGTGTAAGCGCCGTGTGGTATCGGATGAATTGAATAGACCATCCTCTTTCTTATCGAGGTGACGTAAAAGGCGACTAAGGAACGTCGATCCACCGTGCAGTATCTGTCTGAGTAGAATAGACCACAATCTTTATTACTGAGTAAAAGACAACAAAAGTAAGTTGATGACAGACAGGCGGGAATTTTTTTAGTCCCATTTATAGTTTATAAGTCAGAGTCCGAGGGGCCCCCTGAACTCATACATATATATATATATATGTGTGTGTGTGTGTGTGTGCATGTGTGTGTTTGTGCGCGTGTGTGTGTGTATGTGTATCGGAAACGGCTCCAATGATTTTCATGAAATTCAGTATGTAGAGGGTTACAAGGGCGGTAAATCTATCTACCTGGGTTTTATTTAATAAAATTGTTGTTTTATCCCTGTTTTCCGGCATTGTAAAACTGTTACAAAATTATTAGAAATATAGAAAGAAAAATAGAAATAAATTTTGCTATCATTAGTAGAGTTGTAATAGCCCAATGGAGAATGAGACTAAAGTAATGAAAATAACCCTGAACGAGTCCCAGATATTATCAGCACTTTTTTCCTTTTTATTGCATTTTTTTTATATCTTTAAAAAAATACTGAGCAAAGCTCGGACCCCAGGCTCATTGTAAACGCAATTTCAACACTTATATTGATTACATGGTCACGGTTACATCTTTTTGTATACACAAACCTTTACGTTTCGAAGCGCGATACTAAACCAGTGGCGCCGTGAAAATTTAACATGTATTTAACGTTTACACGTCGAGATCTCATTAAAACAGTCCTCGCAAGATCTACTTAATTATAAACTTAAAAGCAAGAAGAAACCATTATAAAGTCAGCACACACTGTCATTTACAAACAAGTCCTAGACGGCGGTCACAATACAATGGCAATATTAACATGTTTCTCAGTCGGCTTTAATGAACACTTAAAGGAGGGAATTACTTGAAATACCGGCCTACTAGAATGTAATAGAATTAATAGTAAAAACCGGGCCCTTGAATATTGATTTGCAAAGGGAACGCGACGCTCTCGGTTCGTTGTTGAGAATTTTAATGTTTATTTTGCATACAAACACATTATATCTACAATACAAAGCGTCTATGACGGCAGTAACAATGGATGTACATATCTAGATTACGGCTGCGTTGAATCTTAATTTAAATACTAAATATCAGCCATAACTTAACGCGTCTTCACTGAGAACGAAGAAACATACAATAGCTACATACAAACATTTATTAGTAGTACACATAAATGCTAATACAGTGATTCGTAACCACTGTGCCGCGGCACTTTTGTGTGCCGTCAAATTTCGCAAATATATAATAATGTTATATTATTCAATTATATCATAAAAAGAAAAATTATTTTTATTATTAGCTTGTAATTAATCCCTTAATAATCGTTTAGTTATTATTGTAGTATATATTAGTTTATTTCGTATATTTAAAATTTTTGTCAAAAACTATTTATGCAGTGAGTTGTAGTAAGTAAATAATTTTTATCTTTTTCTTTGCGTGCCGCCAAATTTTGAAATCGTTAAATATGCGCCACAACAAAAAAAAGGTTGATAATCACTGTGCTAATATACTGCAAGGTAGTTAAGTATTAAAAATACTATAACGGAATAAGTTTAAATAGATATAGTATCAAACAGACGATTCTATTATAAAAAAATATATACATATAAGTCCGTGTGCCTTGTGGTACCCGGCTGAACAAAATAGACCACCCTCTTACCCTCTCACCCTTTCTTACCGAGGTGTCGTAAAAGGCGACTAAGGTAAGTTGACCCGCCGTGTGGTATCCGATTGAGTAGAATATACCACCCTTATTCCTTACCTAGGTAAGTTGACGTCAGGCAGGCGGCCGGTCGCAAAATACGTAGCCAAATCGTGTGACAAGATGTTTATAACAGGTCAGCTCAAAATGTTTATAACATGTTATGCCGACCCCACTTAGAGTGGGATAAGGGCAGGAGGATGATAATATCTATTTGTCTGTTGGTTTATCCGTTACGCTTTCAATTTCAACTATATTGTGTATAGGCGGGGTCACATATAAGATAAAAAAATCCCGTTTTTCATTAAAACAAATATTTCACAAAACACATTTTGAGTTACCTTGTTACCTTAACGCTTTAGTTGGCGCGAAGGAGTACATTTTTTTCCGAAGGATATGTGTAATCCATCAACGTACGATTGTGATATAGCCTAGAATTGGTCGATGCTTTTTCAAAAGGGGGGAGGCAAAATATAAAAAAATGTATTAAAAAATTAGTTAAATATAATAGAATGAATTTATTCTCACATCTACAAGGTTATTCTAGTGATTCATGCCAACAGTGCGCGTCATACCCACTCATTACCGTCCAAGCCCGAGGGAACAACTGAAACGTCCCATAATTTCCTAACCGCATAGTGGGGTCACCACTGTCATTATATAATGAAAAAGACGGAATTTGTCACAGGTCTAATTTGGTTATACGTAACAGGTTTCGAAAATAGAACGCGGGTTCTTTAAATAATTTCCTTAACTTTCACAGATTAAATTAAATGTCAGTTTAGAAATACAATAATAATAAATAACTAATAAATAAATATATGACACTTACACACAAGTCCGTCCGTCCCCAAAGTAAGTAACTTAATACTTGTGTTATGGTAGACAGAAAACTGGTGAATATACACGTATATAATTTTTAAATACAAACTTAAATACAAATATACACCCATATAGAATACACCACATAGAATATACCATATAGAATAGTAAATTTACCAATATTTGTAAATTATCACATTAAGAATGGTATTTATATGACTATCGATATAAATATATGATTTGGCAATGGGTTAATCTAATGAAATGCATTACACAGTGGGTTCGAACCTTTATAATCTTTTTAAGAAAGAAAAAATACGAAAGAAATTCAAACTAACATATAGTTATAAAAGTATCTAAAATATAGATACACCACTTAACAACTTATTTAAATATGATAAAAAGTCTATTATTGTCTATTAGAGTCCTTAACCTCCAAAAATGTTTTCAATTAAATAAAACAAACTGCTTGCACGATGTTAATCTAATGAAATCTGTTGCGAAATATATAAAAAATATATTATATGTATAAAGAATATTATAATGAAGAAATTAGCAGTAACCATTGGAAATAAAATCTCAATATGATAAATTATATATACCAACAAAAATAACCTTTGTCTTCATTTTTGGTTTTAGAATAATAAGGCTGTGTCTATAAGCAATAATAATATTAAATTCTGTTAAAAAAACTAAAATTCTCAATACACCCACGAAGGATAAGGAATAATATGTTATGTAACTGATTAACTATGCCTAAGGGGGAAAAAACCTCAACTACAATTATCAACGCATTGAAGGATCAATTTTCCTTAACTACTAAGAACGCATCTGATCGCGACCTCCTCATGTTTCATTCAACAGCGCCTGCAATACGACCCTTAATAACGTACAGCGAGACTTTGTCCCCCCATAATACTTATAAAGAAGTCCGTATTATTTATAAGGTTAAGACAGAGGTAGCCTCGTTGCCTTATTAGATAATCACTGTTTCGTCCTTGTTTTATAGACGACATATTTCTCAATTCAAATTCATATTCAAACTGAATTCCTTTTCGAGAGAAAGGAGCCAAGACATAAAATGCTGCGTCCAAATATAACCCAAGAATTATCTGTAGATATGTATTTTTCCTCACATAATTTTCGTCCGTCAAAAAAGAAATGATTAATTATGTAATGTGAATATCATTTCAGCACACAGGTGGTTATCATCCCTACCCTTATCCTACTCTAACATGTTATAAGCATGTTGTCACGTGATTTGGCTACGTATTTTACGACCAGCAGCTTGCCTAACGTCAACTTATCTTGGACGTATTTTACGACACCTCGATAAGTAAGGGGTGGTCTATTCTACTCAGCCGGATACCACATGGCTAAAAAAACTCTTTATAGACTATATAACATAACGCTAAGATGAAGAGGCCCAGCACTAAAAAATATTACGAAAACGGCAAAATTTAAAGCTTTCGTTGCGTGTGCTAAGTAAACGGTTAAAGTTATTAAAAAATCATGTACTATAAAGTTGTTCCTCTCTGAAAGTTCTAAATAAAAGTCCGCGAGAACATATGCCTAGCTCTTAAGGTTAACCCACTTAACCGTTTTTATGGTTATCAAAGTACTATATTACGGTTTTAATCATTCCACGCGGGCGGAGCCGCAGGCAATTGCTATTATAAATTAAATTTAATTATAATAAAGAGTACCTAGATCAAGTTCCTAAGCTGTCTAAAGTGTGTCACGCAGACGATCCTGAACTCGATGCACAAGTACCAGCCGAGGTTTCACCTGGTCCGCGCCAACGACATCCTCAAGCTGCCCTACTCCACCTTCAGAACGTACGTCTTCAAAGAAACTGAGTTCATCGCGGTCACCGCCTACCAGAACGAGAAGGTAAGTTTCACATACATTAATAGCTTATAAATTTGTTCAATTACTATGTTTTAATAAGCTGTGAGCCCAGCGGTGCGACCGTGTGAATCTCTAGAGACGATCACGGGCTCAAACCCGGGCAAGACATCAATGAGTTTTCTATTAAAATTTATGTGTCTAATTGATAATTGCAATTTATCACACTCTTTTCGGTCAAGGACAACATCGTGAGGAAACTTGCATATCTCTAGAGAATCCTAGGGATATGTGAAACCTACCAATCCGCATTGGAGCAGCGTGGTAGGTCTTGGCTCCAATCCTTCTCTCCAGAAACGGAGAGAGGAGGCCTAAGTCCAGCAGTGGGATAGTAACAGGCCGGTACTTACTATGTTTTAGTATAGTAAATATTTAGAACTTAATTATTTTGTACACCCCCACCGCTGATATTTCATTGAATCCTCTACCCTAAGGTTGCCTGGAAGAGATCGCTTTTAGCGATAAGGCCGCCTATTGTATATTTTTTTGCTAATTTCATGTACTGTTATCGTGAGCAATAAAGTGTATTCTATTCTATTCTAATGTACGGGACCGGGGGATTTGTTTAACTCCTTGACATATTAAAACACTTCTTAAATTAGTCCACGTCTTCTTACACCTTAGTCTTCTCGACTCTTAATCCCTCCCTCTTTCCCTCATATCCTACTCACTCGCTCACCACTACGTTCCGTTCTGTAACAATTTCACCTTATTTTTAACTATTATCATATAATAACAAACAATAAATATTCGTATATATATATTTTCGTCTACATTAATGTGTTTTCAAAAGCTGACGCTCTCTCCCTTTTTGACATAGGTTTCTATCACTTTCCTCTCAAACTTGAGATCGTCTTTCCAAAGGGGTCTACCTGCACTGCGTATTGTATTACCTGGCTGACACTTTAGCCCCCAAAGTAGCCCATGGTCTTTTCAGTAATCTTTGTCACTATGTCAGTGACAATGGTTCTTCTACCACCACATTTTTCACTCAGCTATACCCTGAGCATAGCTTATTCCATACCTAGATAGCTAGATAGCATAGCGAGATTCTGAGCCTCCTACCTTTATGTCACTCTAAGTAGGGCCGGTACAAAATGTTATGAACATGTGGTCACAAGATTTGACTTCGTATTTTACGACCGGCCGCCTGCTTGACGTTAACTTACCGTAGTCGTCTTTACGACACCTCAGTTTTTAAGAGAGTGGTCTATTCTACTCAGCTGAATAACGCGGCTAATTCTTAGGGTCTATATCACGTTCAACTCCATATAAGCAATTGTAAAGTAATCAAATTCCTTATTCCAATATTCCATTATATTATACAACCCTCCAAACACATCAAGTACACCCCCTAGTGTTATACAGTTTCTTTATAAAGTTACCCTTTTGCAGATAACGCAGCTGAAGATCGACAACAATCCGTTTGCAAAAGGTTTCCGAGATACGGGGGCTGGAAAACGGGAAAAGAAGTAAGTACCTAATCCCAAATATATCCGAAAATACGCCCTTAATTGTAGGGAATGAGTTATTGATGAAGGCGCCAAAACGACAAAACATGATGATAGCCGATTATGGTAGCAGCCTCTTAATATCTTAATACTGATTATAGGCCTTTTTTATCGGAAAAAAACCCCTTATGGGTTTCACCGTTCGAAGGGGACGAGTTAAGGGTATGTCGGACTCGCACCGACTAAAACAACCTGAGCGCTCCGCTGGTGACGGGGGCAGGGTACCGTTGTACACATTGCCCCCGTCCCCGCCAGCACCAGTTCTGAACCCCAGAGTACGTCACCACTGCGTCGGAGCCTCTCTAGAAGTGGCCCCTTCCTCCGCTAATCGATGCATTACTGCCTCGGGGACCTATGCAGATGAGCATCCGATAAACCATACTGAGCATAGGCCTCCTATTGCACGAAGAATGCTCAGGAATTTCCCAGACATTCTTGTTAAAGGTTTCTTTCCGATGTTTTTCTTCCGTTCACAACCCTTGTTAAGGATGCTTTCTCACTGTTTGGTCATGACGGCTTCCTTTAATTAATTACTGGTAAAATCTTTATGAATACATATTAAATGATATAAGTTTTAAAAGTAATGGTGCTTAAGCTATTGAAAAAGAACTCGTTCTTGTTCTACTAGAGTTAGGTGTCATTTATAAATGCAATCATATAATAGGTATATGTATTATTAAACTAGACAAATTATGTTGGCGAATGGAATTTAAATAACGAATACACTAAAGTACTATACCGTACGCTTAGTATTAAAGTGACCCAATTCAAAAAGTTGTTTTGTGACAAATTGCAATAAAGCATAGCGCCTACAAAACTCGTGAGTGTTAAAAGACCTATAACGTAGAAGAACAAGAAAACACTAGCTCTTTTATTAATTCATTTGATATCATTGAAGGCGACGAAGAAGGCATTGAAATAAGAATTACAATGTTAAATAAATTGTAATCCCTAATATCCGGAATAAGCCTAATTTTCAATTCGGCCACTTTAATACTCAGCGTGTGACAAACGTATCAGTTTAAATCGTTAAAGTTATTTTAACAAATTGAAACACACAAACTCCCCAACGTAGGTGGCAATCGCAAACACCCAAAAGCCGTAAGATAAATGACGACGAAAACAGTTCACTATTTAAGTAAAGTCAACAGCTAACTAAATTAGCTTTTATCTGTGAATCTCTCCGAATTAATTAGAGCGAACGTTTCTGAACGTACCCGCCAACACGCCCGGCGCCGTTCGAAATTCAAATTAAACCAATCCGGCGCCTCCTTATTCGTGTTCCGAGCTTAAACATGGCGGGTAACGGCTCAAAATGGTAAAGTCATACGACTTGGCGCTTTTTCCGGCGTCTTTAGCGTGCGAGGGAGAAAATTGGATTTCCGCGATAAAATCGGCTTTAGTTTTTCCACCGCATAATTCGATATCGCTCACAGTGGGGATGGATCCGCTAACTTATTTGAAATTCAACGAGAAATTAATTAGAGAATGCAAAAAATCGTATGGAAGCCAGTCTTGATCTTCAGGTTTTATTCCGAAATAATTTGATTTATTAATGGTTACTTAATTTTCAGGGCGGCAAAAATTATAAAATTGAGATCCAAGCTCGCAAAGACGTAAAATATACACGCACACACACACACAGTTTCTTTGTTAAAACTTTTGTGGTGATCATAAACCGACGCAGCTATAATCATTTTTAGCTACTAATCGTATTTTACATCCTCAACAATGTTTCTGTCTTCGCTCGTTTTATAATGAAGCGCTGTAAAAGCAGATAGAGAACAATGTATAATTTATAGAATTAGGCGTCACTTTGCGGAGATACATACTACAAAACTAATAATAATATTATTTTGATACTTTATCCTTAATCTACTAATCGTATCTTGGCAGCATGGTGGCTCTAAGCTCCAATCTTTCTCACCATAAAATGAGTTCTATGACATGCCAAGAGGCCTTTAGTAATAGTAAAAGACCATTACTTTCATTTTTTTACTTGGCAAAACATTTAAGTAGTTGGTTAGTCGAAACAAAACATATTCTGGCATAAAAAGAACCTATTTCTTTACAAATCAAGTACTGAATCTCTTCGTTTTAGCAGCAGTCATTTATACCAATGATCATCACATAATGACAAAAACATAAACAGAGAACTATTTAAAATCTTTGTGGCAGTAAACGTGTACTTATGTAACGAAATATACACCAACAAAACGCTTGTAACGTCCCTTTGTCCTTTCAAAAATCCCATTAGCGTGTAAAGGCAGCCAGGAAAGCATCTTTAATTCGCTTACCCAACATTTTGCACCGGAACGGACAGACGCAGCTTCCGAATTACAGGCCGCATGCCACCGGACACCGGATGCTCATCTTTTCAAAATGGCCGCCGAGCGGAAACGCGGGAAACGTGAGCGTTTTGACAAACGCCTGTGAAAAGCCGAGTCATGTCGCGAATAGTCAACAATGACGTCTCGGGCGTATCGGTTCGAATACTTCGAAAATAAAATCCATTTAGAATGAAATAATATCCATAAAAAATTACTCTACAATTGAGTAGCTAGTTACATTATATATAGAATTTAAGACTTTAAATAACGTTGTTATTTTCAATGTTAACAAAGTAATACTGATTTACAAAATAAAGGAATCTTTGAAGTAGTAAAAAGGATATCTATGAATTAGTTATAAAAGCTATTAACTGCGAAAAATAAACCCAAACCATATTTATTTTTATCTGTATACATGCGTGTCTATGGACACATTCTGACAATGGTTAATTTAAGTGAATGAGGAATAAGCTTGTTAATTTGTTTTACTCGAATTCTGACACATTAAATGTCACAAGCTGCAAATGTCACTTTATTTTTGTATGTAGCCATCACATTGCTCCATTTATCAACTTTTTATCTATATGTATATGTATAATTGACACCTCTATGATGCTTGCTCTATATGTCATTATTCAACCCATCTTCAATAAAGTCTATACTTATAATACTGCTAATGTCACAGAATTATTATACTAGAGTAGTAGTCAGCCTAAAATTTGCTCTATTACAATAATCTATTACAGAAAACAAATGAGAATCTATCTATCTATCTCTCTTTTTTAAGTGATATTAGACAAAGAAAAGTATACGAGTTTCATCTTTCGTCTGATTATTTATTGTGACACGCACTAACAAGCCAGCCTATGACTACCCTACTCTGTAACTCTATGGTTGATGTACAGCAATAAATGTTCACGTTAAACTTGCTCCCGCCATATTGTCCAGTCCGAAACCATTTCTGTTGTCTTGTAAAATTTTACGGAAAGTTGCATTCCCATAAAGATTAACTTAGGTGCTCGGGAAATTAAGTCTCGTAATTAAAATGCTTAACTGGAATTCTGACACTTTAAATGTCATGCCGTGAATCGCGAATGACATTTAATAGTCTTAATTCTTCTTCTTTTCATTTTATATGATATTTTTATTTCTTTTAGTATATTATGGAATATAATGTGTTGATTTATTATGGAGTAAAGATTTTTTTTTCTTTATCTATAACAATTTGAGTGATCTTTTATTTTCTATCAGCTTTTTTTTCTCAAATATAGCTTCATTTGACTCTGATTGACATCGTACTAACAAAGCTATAAAATGGTATCACAAAATAACGCACGGGGGAAAAAAAGAAAAAAAAATTAAAAAAGAAAAGCATTGGTCACGTGATGATATCTAATGAAAATTTTATTTGATATTACAAATACTTAATAATATACGTCATTGAGCTGCAATGTATTTCTGTACTATCCCAACGACATAGTTTATTCTTACCTTAAAGGGTATAATAATTAAAGGCTTTACAAATTAATACTCCGAAATGGTATAGAAGTTAATTGCCACCTGTAGCTTATAAATAATTTCAAACCTAACCTTCACTTTAGCTTACAAAGACCAAGCTGTTGAAGTTGTTAACCGACAATCGTCAGGAAAACTCTTGAACAGACCGTCTTCCGAGATATTCAATAAGCCCCTCGGTTTCCCGAAGTATCTGTACGATTTTTTTGGGGATAAAATTTGGGCTAAATTACAAGGCCGCCACCCCATGTGCCGCGAGTTTACATTGTAACGTGAACACCCTAATGCGCACAATGTAACTTAGGGTTGAGAAAATATTTATTTTTTAATAATTTACTGAATTAACTGTTTAATAATATATAACTGTATCTTTTTTTGGACCAAGTGATCTCAGAATCCTTACTAATAGTAGATTATGATACGAGTGTTATAAGACCAAGTTGTGTACAGTGTCATACACTACTTTATCTACTCTCATACTATAATACTTAAAACAATATTAATAAAAACCAAACTTTGTTTAAATATTGAATTTTTTTTAAATGTCAAATGTTAGCACCTAGGCGCAAACATCGATTGCGCATGCGTGTTGCGTCGCCGCGGACTCGTTCATTGAAACCTTTTTTTTAAGGTAGAGGTTCAACCTCCTTGGTCCAGCTGGAGGTTGTATAGGTGTATCGTTATGATTTAAAAGTTATATTATGATACAGGTGTCCATACAAGACCTGTATCGTAATAAAACTTTATAATTTTTATTTTTGGCCTGTACGTAATGTTCGTCATAAGAATTTTGGTTTCAGTTTTATAATCTTTGTATTATAGTATCAGAGTAGATAAATTTAATAACAACATCGGACTGAATTTTTTAAGAGGAAGTGCATGCTAATGACATTCACAGTATATTCTGTTCTAAATAGACAAATCTAATTTTGTTATAAACAGACGTCCTCCCATCTCCATATTCTATAAGTCTAATTCTCATTCTACACTTCTATAAGTATTTAAAAGCAATATACACTCAGGACCATTCCAGTGAATGTCCAATATATCTAAAGTTCAATTAAATGAATAGGAATCAATTAAAAGCAGTTACTTTTACGATGTTTTATCTCGAAGGTTCACCAAGAAGGACAGACGCACATTCATACTTAAAAACTGTAAGCGATATAATTTTAGTCAGATACCTTACTTAAGTCATCGCAACTAAGCACTTCACATGTTTAAACTATTATTTATAGGTAAATTAATATAAATACTTATACAAGTTTTTATGGATATATCAGAATTTATTACATAGGTACATAATTTATATACATGTGAAGCCAATTACAATAATGTTTCTGTACTCAATAAAAAAAATAATCTTCCTGCCCTTATTCCACTCTAAGTGGGGTCGGCACAACATGTTATAAACATGCTGTCACATGATTTGGCTGCGTTTTTACGACCGGCCGCCTGCCTGACATCAACTTACCTCTGTCGTATTTTACGACACCTCGGTAAGAAAGAGGGTGGTCTATTCTACTCAGCCGGATACCACACGGCGGGTCGACTTACCTTAGTCGCCTTTTACGACACCTCGGTAAGAAAAGAGGGTGGTACTATTCTATTCAGCCGGATACCACACGGCGTGTTTCTGTACTCAATAAGTTTTTGTCCAAAACCTGTAATTTTTAATATCGGAATTCACAGTTCATTTGTAAGAAATAAATTTTATTTGGCATTTATTTTGAATTAATTTGAAGTATTTGCACAGTAAAAAGATATAAGGCCAATTATTATATACAAGCCGTCAAAAAGTACACCCAATATATTTCCAATCCTGTCCAAAATGTAATTAAGATCAGTTTAATAGCCACCGTATACGGAAATAGACGGCCAAATACGGAAACCTGTGATTATCTGTCAGACATTACACTGTCGCTAGATCGAGATTGTATCTTGTCACAGTTTTTTGTCTTAAATGTTGCCGAATTTGCTTTTTCTTCAACTGAATTAAAATGTTTTAAGCAACTGATATTTATAAACTTGGAGTCATTTGTTTACATTTATGGATGTTTAATATGTAGCCGTATTCATATGAGTGTTAACATTTTAAGTTGACGCATATAATTATGAATTTCTAAATAGATACGATACTAATAGGTTCGATATTGAGAGGGAGATATGGCGAGTTAAGACACTTTACAGTTTTTTTTAAGAATATCGCTTATAAAGAAGGCGTAGAACAAATTGGAAACGAAAAACTAGAACGTGAAATATTTATAATTTTATGGATATTAATGAGATCGTTGTTCTAAGTAAAATTCATTGTTACTAATCACATTCAAGATGTCTTCATTTTAAAAGTCTAAAGACACTCCCTAACTAAGGTATAGGACATAGGTCTCTCTTATGATAGGTAGGTCAGTAATCATCTCGTATTCCAAGCAGATTTGTAATCACAACCCTGGCCGCATTACTTTAGCATAGATAGCAGTCCTTCCCTTAACCTTGTTGTATAGACATTATAATATTTCGAAAAAGTTTTGAATTAATTTTTAGAATAGAACACAAAGACACATTTAAGCTGGCATTATTTAACAAAGCAACACCTTTAATAACCTAATATGGATAGAAAAAAAATATGATCGTAAATTATATTTCATAAGAGCTTATAATTACCATCGCCACCCAAAGAAGATTAAAAATTGCATTACAAAAAAGAAATGAAGAATATGCAGCATTCTTATTTTAATTTGTAAATGTAACACATATAATGATCGGAGCACGTTTTAATTTGCAAGGGAGTGATGATAGTGGGCTTTAACTTTGGTGACATTTTCATGCTAGACATATGTCATAAATAAAACAATACAAATAAAATTATTTTGCCATCCCTACGATCTGAGGGGCGCCACAAATTAAATTCTATCAGCGATGAGACGAGTTAATAAAATGAATTTAGTGCGGAACCCCGGATAATCAGGGGCGGCGGTTTTGCGAAATGAAGACCGCATTTAGAGATAACGGCCCACCATAGATTTTGTTTAATTGGGACTGTCCCAGTAACTTACATAAAACAAGCAGACTACAAATTGCTAAATCACCTAAACAAAATAGTATGGATATATAATTTACAATCAAGTTGAAAAGTAAAAATTACGTCAAGAGTTACATAAATATATATTACCATTAATTAATAATAACCAAGTTGGATAGATAATTAAAATAATCTTTTAAAAAAGGAGGTAATCTTTTTGTATATATATAATTTAATATATTTTAAAGTATAACTTAATATTATAGGTGATGAGAAACAAATTCTCATTTCTATCAACTAACCAGTATTAAGTGACTATTTCTCTCTAAAAACTACGAAACTATTTCTATTAACAATTATTTGCCATCAGTTTCAGGCTATCACTTCTTTAATGTTTATTTTGAATTTAAAAAAATTAATATATCATCTTTCATTCAATTGTAAGTGTAAAAAAATTACCTAAACTGTTTAACTTTAGTAATTAACTTATTTTTGTAGTTAACTATTTTTTGACAGTTAGAATTAAATTATTTAATGTAGTCTTTTTCAAAACATTGCACTGAAAAGTTAGTAATGTATTTTTTCAATAATTCAATGTCAGGCTATGTAGTTAACAATAGCAATAAAATTAAAAAGTAAGATTTTAGAAACTGTTTTTTCATTGACTACAAAAATTTTCTCATTAAAAATTTAAGCCTGTCCACGTATTATGATCCCGATTCATTTACGACACCTCGGTAAGAAAGAGGGTGGTCTATTCTACTAAACCGGATACCACACGGTGGGTCAACTTACCTTAGTCGCCTTTTACGACACCTAAGTAAGAAAAGAGGTTGGTCTATTCTACTCAGCCGGATACCACACGGCGGGTCGACTTACTATAGTCGCCTTTTACGACACCTCGGTAAAAAAAGAGGGTGGTACTATTCTACTCAGCCGATTCCACATGTGATCCCGTTTATTCCCATAAAAATCATGGTGTGTCTAGATCGGTCGGACAATGCAGTTCGTAAAGTTTGTTTTTCGTGCGACAGAAGGCAAATAATTGGCCGTGTTGGGGTGAGCGGATACTTTTAAAACTCCACTGACAATACCTTTGTTCCTTTTTACGCCATTTTTACAACCGGTTGTATGAAATTACGGTGGAAATTAATTGCCACTCATTTCCCTATTGTTGGAATCTCATGTTTAAGGACAGCACTCTTTTGATTTAAAATTTACGATTTTCATTTTCAACTGCAATATGTAGGACCGCATAATAAATTTAAAAACCAACAACAATATGTACTGATGTCGCAAATGGGAAAGTCGATTTCAATTTCTATTTAGGTTTATGATAACTTAATTTACTCTTAAGTAAACCTGTAAACCATAAGGTTAACGCACGTGATTATCACAAAAGATTCGCAAGTTCTTATTAATTAATAATTTTGCTATAATCCGCGTTTAGAGAAACTCTTTATAATGCTAAAAGTATAATGTACTATCCGTTTTAATTACATTGCGACTTTGTCATCGAGTCTATCTGCTATTAATGCTACCGTTACGGGGAGAATCGGTTGTCGAGATTGTGGCAGTGAATATGTGCAGTAATAGTGTGTTAGTGCATTAGGAAGCAAAACGAATTCGCGATAAAAATTAAAGTTGTACTAAAGGTAAAGTGCAATACATTTCACTTGCTTAGTTTTACTTACGTTAATCTCGGATTTACACATCATCTTCCTGCCCTTATCCCACTCTAAGTGGCGTCGGCACAACATGTTATAATCATGTTGTAACATGATTTGGCTACGTATTTTACGACCGGCCGCTTGGCTGACGTCAACTTATCTTAGTCGTATTTTACGACACCTCGGTAAGACATGAGGGTGGTCTATTCTACTCAGCCGGATACCACACGGCGGGTTGACTTACCTTAGTCGCCTTTTACGACACCTCGGTAAGAAAAGAGGGTGGTACTATTCTATTCAGCCGGATACCACACGGCACAATCTCGGATTTACACATGGCAAAGATTTTACGGTAATCGGTAAAGATAAAGCATAATTTTTTGTACTTACGTAAAAAGCTTTACATTCCAGATTGCAACAAGAAATACTTTAAATTCAGTTTCCGCGCACGTCGAAATATCGGATCATTGAGTCCTTTAAAAAACTTCCATTGAAATGGGTATTTCGTAAAGGGCGAGGTTTCGGCACTATCATTAGGAAATGATTAACCTTTAGCGGTCGAGGGTCGTAGCCCATTAGGCCGAAATGTCAACCGTTTGACACCCCCTAAGTTCAGGCTTGTAGTTTTTTAAGCGTTCAATATTTTAGGTTAACACGTTTCGAAAAAATATTCGTTTTACACTCCCTATTTATACATGCATATAAATAAATATCTACTTCCCTTTCCGGTTTGAATGTAAAATATTTAGATGCAAGTCGAAATATATAACTTACTAACTTTTACCCGCGACTTCGTTCGTGTGAACTGCTGTCGTGTGATAGGTCGATAATAGATAGCGCTTTCCAATGTCATTCTATTCCTGTTAAATTAACAGGGTTTCTATAGCCTATATGTTCCAGTATATAGTCGGTAATATTCGTGCCAAATTATATCGACATCGGTTCAGTGGTTTCGCTGTGAAAAACTAACAAACATACATCCATACTCACAAACTTTTGCATTTGTAATATTAGTAGGATAGGATATTACTTCATCTCTAAAACAACTTCTTGATATAATTTAATAAGAAATTCACACTTCTATTAACACCTTTTCCCTTTTACTTCTTGTAACGTCCTGAACCCAAATATAAAATTACCTACATATTAAAGCACAACTCAAAAAATTCAGATCCGTCCTAGTATCAGGACTAGCCATAATACCATTCGATATCCTGTTTCATGATACAGTCACAAACGACCCCAACTTCTATTGGTCACATGACTATCACGTTATCAGTATATCCGGTATTAAAACCCGAAGATGATATTTGACTACTTCCGTTCCCGATATTAATAATGATACATAACCAATAATAACTATCTTACAACGCCGTGTGTTATCCGGCTGAATAGAATAGTACCACGCTTATTTCTTACCGAGATGTCGTAAAAGGCGACTAAGGTAAGATGACCCACCGTGTGGTATCCGGTTAAGTAGAATAGACCACCCTCTTTCTTACCGAGGTGTCGTAAAATACGACTGAGGTAAGTTGACGTAAGGCAGGCGGCAAGTCGTAAAATACATAGCCAAATTATGTGACAACATGCTTATAACAAGTTGTGCCGACCTCACTTATAGTGGGATAAGGGCAGGAAAATGATGAATGAACCAAAAATATCTGACACTTAATACACTTTGGTAACCCTTAACGGATTCGCTTTTACGTTCATAACACAAAGTACATTAGGGATATTCAAATATTTAAGTTTAAGGAGAATATTGAATTAGAATTAGAATTTAACACGAGCAGTCTTTCCGTGTACCGCAGGCAGGCGATGCTGACGGCGCGCTCGGACGCGCGCGAGGACGACGACGAGCGGCCGCTCGACGTGGGCGGACCCTCCAGCCCGCCGCCGCCCGCTCAGCACACGAGCAGCTGTGAGTACATGAAAAATAACATAAGCATAGTTTTAAATAAACACATTTTTACACCCATAGATTACACATAGATAAGGGGAGCCACGGGTAGACCTGTGTGCCAACATTAAAAAAAAAAAAATTTGAAGTTGTTCGAAAAATATATTTGTTGTATTGTTTAAAATTGCTTCGATAATAAAGCATACCTACTGCTTTATTATTTTTCGTAAAAAGAAAATATCAAAAAAAAGCTATTGTGGGTTACCCATAAGAGATAGACATATACCATCCCGGATTTTTCTGTAGACCTTTTCAAGGTGTACAAATACTTAGTACATTATTTTGATAAATCTCTTAGGGTTCAGCCTACGTTTGCAATGTAAGCGGAAAAAAATGTAATTATTTACGACTTCACATTAGAAACTTAAAAAATTACAGTATTTCTCTACTTCATATTGAATGTTATTATACGTACAAACCTTCCTCTGGAATCACTCTATCTATTAAAAAAAACCGCATCAAAATCTGTTGCGTAGTTTCAAAGATTTAAGCGTACATAGAGATATAGGTACATATGGACAGACAGGGAAAGCGGCTTTGTTTTATACTATGTTGCGATATATTTACCGGTTGTCTGTCATCCATTACACAAGTATTAAGTTACTTACTTAGGGGACGAACGAATGTATAATTGTCCCATATATTTATATTACTATCATATATGAACATAATCCACCTTTTTTTGGACAAAAGGGTTATAGCCTAGATCCACAGCGCTGCCCCAATGTGTAGTAACTCTTCTTGTTCATTTATGGTTAATTTGCGGTGGCAAAGCCTAATTTGATGATATTTTATTGTGATATTTTATTTAATATGATTATACTATATAGTGATAGTATATAGTACATAGTATACTATATAGTATACCACATGACTGTGTCATTTATTTCATTAAACAATTCTGAAATATAGGGAATATATTAAAAAACATGTAATTAAAAGAAACTTTATTCTTTCAAAATATCAATATGCTGTCATCAGGCCTACCTGACAACTTTTACTGTGACTGAGAATTAGTGATATCTTCCTAAGAGTAACACCTGTGTGGCTGGGCCAAAGTTTAGCGATGTAAAGTAATAAACTATGTCGATGAATAAAAGCTGAGTTTATGTAGAAACAATTGTAGTGGTGCAACTGTGGCTTGATTGTAGGAAACTAAAAACATAAAGTAAATCATCTTAATCTCTTACAGCGTGGTTCAGTTCGAGCGGTGGCGGTGCGGATTCTGGCGCCGACGAAGCCGGTTCGGACTCTTCGTGCTCCGGCGGCGCCCGGGCCCCTTCTCCCCCCGCGGGCCCTTCGCGGCCCTCCCCCGCACCCGACGTCTCATTAGGTCCCCCTGTGCAGCCGCCCCTCCTACCATACCTCTATCCGCCTTCGTTATACCCGCCACCGTTTTTCCCGCCACACCAAATGCCACCAGGCTTACTGTTCAACCTGCACCCGCTGCTCCAACAGTACTCTTTGCCCCCGCCACCAGCGCCCCCCGCTCCCGTCCCGGCGCCATCGTTGAGTAAAACGCATAGGTTCGCGCCGTACGCTCTCCCCGGCTTGGGGTCGGCTTTCGAACAGGTCGCTCCAAGAGCGAGAAGCCTCAGTTCGTCACCGGCGAGACCGAGAGTGGGATCTCCGCCGACGAGAGCGGCCTCGGCCGACCCCCCTCCTGACGCCCCGACGTCGACGACCACTGCCGCGACCCCCCCTGCGTCCGATCTCAAGAGCATCGAGCGCATGGTGAACGGCCTGGACGTCGAGACCCAGGACTGACCGACCACTTGTAAATAGAGTGTATTTATATCAAGCCTCGCTGGAGCGGGGCGTCGTTTTGTATCGTTCCTATTTTGTTTTTCTGTCGAGTTCTATTCGGGTCGATCGTAATAATCCTAGAGACGGCCGTCAGTATATCGAAAATAATTTTTCAACTATCTGAATTTTTGGTATATCAATAGTTTATTCTTATAGATCATGTCGTTATTATACAACTAATTTTTAGGTTCAAAATTATTATCAAAACATTATGGACCAATAGATAAAGGTACTAAAGTGATATGGACTGTTTAAACTAGTTTGACTTAGTGTAATAAAAAAGAAAAAATTAATACTTTATTTTTCATTTTTAACTTTCATAAACCTTTTTAAAAAATAAGATACGAAAATATTTGAAAAACTTTAATTATTATTGCAAAAATAACTGACCATACTTAGCCATGTGAAACCAAAAAAAAAAGATACTAATCGCGATTATTTTTTTAAGCTATTTAGAGCCGTTTAACTCATTAATTAAAACAACTCTGAATGACCTGAAGTGTAATCGAGATAACTTTGTCGACTTGTGAATTTGGGATGTTTTCATTTTTTTTTAAATAATATATTATTCTTAATTAAAAAAAAATTATGTGCTCGACACATACACGATATAGCGGTCGTCTCTTGGATAATAATGTTTGTAAATAGTTAAGCTTACACTAGATGGTTGTTTAGACGTCATTTATGTTTGTGGTTGACGGTCATGTGGTGAGTTTATCTGCCTGATCAAATAGGTAGAGGAGTTCGATTCAATGGTGTCACAAAACAATTGAAACTTATAGCAACATTTAGGTTAACCACCAAACTAATAAAGTAAGATTGTCAATACTGTCTAAAATCAAGTTCATTTCTTGTCGAGTCCACAAATTACTTTAATAATGGTTATCATGCTTACACGCTTTCGTACCAAACATAGAATAAATATGACAATCTAACATCCAAAACTAAAATCTTGAATTCCATTTTTGATAAAATCATTGGTTACATAATAAACAATATCTTTCAATCTACGTTTAGTTTGAAAGCGTTTAATTGCATCATATTCTTCGATGTTAACATAAATTTGATTCTACTGATAAAATTAATGGTTAACATCTTTAATATTTAAATGAGTTAATCTTGTATGTATATATTTTATTTTATTTATAAAGGAAAGCTTACAGCTATTTACAAAAATTTAAGTCTTGATCATAGTTAGCTACAAGCTTATTACAAGCTTCCACAGATAAGTAAACAAATTAATATTCAGATAACATATAAAGATATGATATATAACATATATACATATATATTCTGATTCTTGGAAACGGCTGCAACGATTTCCCTGAAATTCAGCATGTAGGTGTTTTTGGGGAGAAAATCGATCTAGCAAGGTTTAATTTAAAAAAAAATCGTTTGGGCATTAAAAAAAAATTAAAATGAAAGGGAAGAACTTTTTTAACTTTCATACGTAATGTTGCGAGAGCCGATGACCGAAAATATGACCCGGGCTCGAATCCGTTATATCATCGGCGCATTCTTTCTTTTTTCTTTTTAAATTTTTGAAATATTATTCTTTTATATTTTTTTTTTAATTACCGAGCAAGTCTCGGTGACCTAGGTACTCATTATAAACTTGTGAATGCAATTACTTTGTATGTATTAATGTATGTGTGTGTTTCTCAAGACTCGTGACCAAGAATGTTCGATACAGAAAACATCACAGAAATGAAACATATACTAGGTTCAATTCCTCCACCTATGGGTTTAATATCATGAAATTAATGATTACCCTTTAAATGTCGCAGCAAAATCACCACATGATCTCACGTCGAACAAGTAGTAGACACAATAGTTATCACGTTAGATTCTCCACTGCAATAGCTATAGGAATAGATCCTTTGTCGATGAAAGAGGTGACAAAAAAAACCTAATTTGTTAGTATCGTGTGAAAATACCTATACAATTTAATAACACAATGTTAATGGTATAAAATATAATTCAAAGTTTTATTTGCGAACCTCTTTCATTGATTCTTCTCGAATTGTTTAATTTCCCACTCTAATAGAATAAAAAAAAAAGTATAAAAATAATATCGCTTTATTTTGTAAATACAATTCGTAAGGTATATTTACGTGTTTACTAATTGACATATTTTGAAAATATGTTTTGTCAATTGTGCTGTGAAAATGGTCCGTTTAGTTGTAGCTTTAAAAAAACCATAGACAAAGTATTATTAGGTACTAACCGTTGTCGTTTTGTAAGTTACGTAAAAAAAAAATAACGATTCGAATAAAGAACGACTAAACGGACCGTAAAACGATTGATAAAATCTAACTGTAAGTTAAATTTTGTAATATATAGTTGATAAATATTTAGTTTAAATACAAAATATATAATTATAAAATGAATATACTTTTCCATGGAATTCATTAAATTTAAGCGCGTTAAATTTTTAACCAGAGAACACGCGGATATGGGATTATCAAAACATTTTTTTTTTAAATGACCAGTGAATTTAATAACCACCATATAAATAGTTGATCTGCGATTTTTCTACGAAACGTAATAAAAGTGTTGCTTGGTAATATTGAATGAGACTGTAACAATTTGACAGCTGTATTGAGAAATATTCATTAAAATATATAGATAAATCTATTGACAAAATCAAAAATATTGTTTCTTTCAAAATGTCCTTTCATTTTCAAAACCTAAGAAAATTAATATTTATAAAATTATATTCAGTTAATCAGAATAAAGTTGTATAAATTAAATTAATTAAATACCAAATATCTATGCTATAAAACAAAAAAGGTTTATGTAACACCGTTGCCAACATTTAAAAATTTAAGTTTTATGGCTCCTCTAGAGAATGCGAATTGGCAGAATTACTCCCTGACATTCGAGTTAAGAAAAGTGAAATGTTAATCTGTTGACAACAAAAAATATCTACGACGCAAATTGCTCAAATCAGCGTTAACGATTACCACTAATTAGTGGTAATTCACCTCTGTATATGTGATATATGTTTCATATTGGTGCTAAGATTACTTAAAACTTACTAAGAAAGCTAGTCCTCCATTCAAATTCCGCGCATAGTTAAATATAAATAAAAAAATTTAAGGAAAAGATTGTCACCACATAAGTATCTTGTAATTCGATTACTTTTAACATAGATTCGAATCAAGGTTGGTGAAGATTACTTTCGACATAAGAGCGAAAAAAACAAACTAATGACTAAGAATCCTTGCCGAATGCTGTGATAGCCCAGCGGTGACACCGTATAACTCTTTCGAGGAGGTCACGGATACAAAGGAATAAGTTTTTTCATTAAAACTTATGTATCTAATTGATAATGGGAATTTATCACACGCTTTTCGGTGAAGGAAACCATCGTGAGAAAACGTGCATATCTTTCGAGAATTCTAGGGACATGTCTAACCTACCTATCCACAATCCCTCTCTCCAAAAACGGAGATAACGATAAGATAACTCTCAAGAAACGGATACCTTTGGGACACTAGCAGGCTGTTACTTTTAAGAATCCTGGATAGATTCGATTGAAGTTGGAGAAATAAGAGATTTTGTATGAGCGATTTCTTAACACAATATGCATATGAAGAAAGTGCTTTCATCTATCTTTATAAACTTGTTAAACAATAGATTGTAGCAAGATAAAAGTTCTGTGTCACCCAAATCCTATTAGATACAACAAGATAAATTCAATTTAAAGACACTAGTTTAAAAGGTACTAAATTAATCAAATTAAAAGGCACTTGTATAAATAGTCATCATTGCGAACTTTAAAACACGCAATCTATTTACGCTCTAACACGTAATTCACCTTAACAGCAAAACAGAGCCTGGATCAACCAAAGGAACCACAATCTTTAATCGCAGCCGTGACACTCGTGCAGGCCATAAAATTCTTTTTTCTAACTAGTATAACGAGCTTCATGGCTTCATATAATTGAAGACGCTCCCAACTATAAGGCTCGGTGCGAGATACCATCGGACGAAACTCTTCCGAGGTGTCACGTACAAGCGTAATTGCTTGTCATATCAGATGTTAGCCTCGCGATTCGCCCACTTAGCTGTATTTGTATGCTAAACTAGTTTTTGTTTGGGCGATAACTTGTAGGTGCAACGCGAAAGATGGATGATAAGCGTAAGTAAGCGCTGCACAGTATCGCGGTGTTGGAGTGATAAAGTGCGCTGATTGTCGAGTGGTTTATGTCCATTCATATTCAACGGGTTCTGGGTGTGTAATGAGCAACAGTAGTGATCGTAATCTCTTATGGTGTTCTGGTAATTAAGACATTTCAATGGAATTATAATTGTTTAATATCAAATAGTCTTTCCCTTGATTCAGTACTGGTATCCCTTCCAACTGTTTACATTGGAATTCAGTTCTAAATTTTCAACAAACTTGACACTGCAAACTTTGTGCCAAATATATTTTACGTACTGTAAAAGTGATACCTAAATGGACATCAAAATCTTGGCTCAGGAAATATATAACTGTCAGAGACTTCTCTGATTAGAATAAAGTTAACGAACATAATAGCAGTATTTAAATCTTAAAAATTAGATCATCCTCGTACAGTATTACAAATTAAAGGTAATTTATAGATGACACACTGGGGAAGTGCCTCCACTCTTGTTAGAGAGAAAAATTTTGCCTTGATTAACGTACTGCGAATATAAAGAGAAGAATGAGCAACTATTACTTGAATTACTAAACCTACTATATGAATTTGATGCTTTTCTTTACCATTAAACGCATATCAAAAACGCAGGGTGTTTAGACCCGCTAGACCCAAGCGGTGCAAGGTCGTATGGCTTACAAATGCTATGTAGACGATTAATATAAGAAAAGGCCATTGAAAAAATATATATAATATATTAAGTAAAATAAATAAATAAAAAAATAAGTATAAGACTTTCCCACATAAGTGAATAATAGGAGGGACTCTTCTGGATAAGAAGGTCTTACACCACTTTGTATTAGTTAGGGTTCTAATGAAAAGCAGGTTCCTAACAAAAAAGTCAACTGCTGAATATCCTTGCATCCTAGTTCTTTGCTTGAGTTGTATCGCTATGAAATGATAAGTATTATTTAGTTTTGTTATTATGATAACCATATAAAAAGCACATAAAAATCATATAAAAAAGACGTAAGAAGCAAAATTAACGCATAATACCTGCGGATACCCAATGATAAAGAAATACCTCACTTAACTTGGACAGTCGGTGTCAACCTTGAATACGGCGTGAAAAGTTATTCAAACAATTTCGCCCCGTGAGAATGAAAATTGAAAAAGGCCGCTAACAAGGCATAGGCAATGGGCCATTATAATTAATCGTTAAAACATTCTCCGTCTTATTCTTGGCCGCAGGAAATGGATATTCCCATCTCACTCGGTAAGGTTTATGTCGTCACAAATCAAGAGAAACAATGCGTAGACAGGTGCAGTGGCAATCTAGAGGTAAATTCTCAGTTTATTTAAGATGTGATAAAACTGATTTAGGAACAAAGCCTAATAAAGGTACGCTCGTGATCATTAATGGGACAGGAATATATTTGTTTTTGTATTTATGATATACTATTGCATTTAAGTCATAAATGGTAACTAAATTTTAATAATTTGTCAGTGTAAAAAGAAAGTATGTGTGTGTTGGCGCATGTCAAATCTGATGTAAGTTTGGAGTTTAATTCATAAGTAAATATTGGGAAGTAAAAGTATAAATATATAAGGAAGTATAAGTCAGATAAGTATGTAGAACAAAGGAACAACATCATCCTCCTAACTAACTAACTCACTCTAAGTGAGGTCGGCACAAAATGTAATCACAGAATTTGGCTACGTATTTAACGACCGGCCGCCTACCTGACCTCAACTTATCTTAGTCATCTTTTACGACACCTCGATAAGAAAGAGGGTGGTCTATTCTACTCAATACCACACGGTGGGTCAAATTACCTTAGTCACCTTTAACACACCTCGGTAAGGAACGAGGGTGGTCTATTATACTTAGCCGGATACCACACGGTGGGTCGACTTACCTTAGTCACCTTTTACTACACGTCGGTAAGAAGAGGGTAGTCTATTCTACTCAACCGGATACCACACGTTGGGTCAAATTACCTTAGTCGCCTTTTAAAACACCTCGATATAGAATGAGGGTGGTCTATTCTACTTAGCCGGATACCACACGGCGGGTTGGCTTACCTTAGTCGCCTGTTGAACAAAGAAACAAACCATTCGAGTTATTGCTTTTAATAATTTCATTCCTCATAAAATTTCCAAACTAATGCCCTTAATTGAAAATCGATTCCTTAGTATCGTTCTCCGAAAAGGATTTTAGGATATTGGTCTTTATTTTTTAGCCTATATCTGATAAGTACGCAAAAGGCCGAGCTGATAATTTCCATGCACAATTAGGTATAAAAAAATCCTTAAAAGGCAAGATTGCGTTCACGCTCCAACAGAATTCTAAATGTGCTTATTACCACTTAGTATAAAATGGTATACAGTAATTAATTTAAAATACATTTTTGAACATATGCTAACTAAGCGGGGCTTTGGGGCCATCTCAATTGGTAAATACAAGATAAAGATACAACCTTTCATAATTAACTGAGGCAGTTATTAACATGGGGTAAAATTGGACTTAAACATGTCGATTGCGATATTTAAGTACAGTGTAGGTACAGTATTAAATGAAATGAATAAATAATAAATATATGCGACACTTACACACACGGTCGTCCATCCCCAAAGTAAGTAACTTAATACTTGTGTTATGGTAGACAGACAACTGGTGAATATATACTTATATATTTTTTAAATACATACTTAAATACAAATATACACCCAGGCTCAAAGACCAACAAATTCACAAAATTACAGAAAATGTTGGCCCTCGGCGGGAATCGAACCGGACCGAAGGCAGGGTCACTACCCACTGCGCCAACGGGTCAGTCAATGGAATGGAATGGAAGTTTGTTTCTAAAAAGTTTTTATAATTTATGTGAAGATAGTGGTCGGCCTGTTGCTAGCAATTGCGTAGACATTTTTTTTGGCTACAACTACAAATATTCCGCATTCTTTTGGTATATATAGGTCGCCTAACTATGTCTCTTTTTACCGTTAAGATCACCGTATAGTAAAGACGATAAATATTAATTAAGAAAGACTTTGTTAAAATTACCAATGCGCATTGGAGCAACTTGGTAGGTTTTAACTCCAAAACTTCGGTCCAGAAACGGAGAGGTCTATGCCAGGCAGAGGGATAGTGACAGGCCATAATGTCTGGTAGAAAAGTAGTAAGTAGAGGCATGAACGAGGATTAAGCGCATGTACCTTGGCAAGGATCACGTATTCTCACCATTCAGACATAACGGCAATAACTATTTACTTAATGAAGATTGAATATCGAACAACAACACAAAAAATGTTGAACGATATGCAGACAAACCAGATTTATAATTGCAGATATTATTACCTTTCAGTCAGCGGAAACGATTTGCCAAATGCGAAACTGCGAAAAAAATATCGGAATGTAAAAGGTAAGGGAACAAAAGTTTCCCGTCGAATATATCGGGCGCGCTCTCGTATGTTACAATTTTTTCCATTCCGTACGGGAGCCGGCAATTGTTCCCGGGCAAAAAATGACATTTATTCGGGCGTTTTCGCGACGAATTGCGGCCAACAAAAAAATTATGAATTTTTCGACATTTCCACCGCCGGTGGCGCATCGAGGCGCCGCAGAATTTTAACGAATGTTCATTGAGGACATCTTGCGCTGTCGGTGTCGAGCGTTTTTATTATATACGGGATATTTATTAGGGAGACCTCTCGGGTTGACGTGGCCGTCGCGCCGACTAGGGGTTTCTTGTGCGATGTAATGACACGTAAAATTAGAGATTAGCGGACTTGGTTTGGGCATCGAAATGTTTTTACTTCGTATGCAACTCACGTCTTTTTCGATTGCAGGGTTTTATAATCTAGACAAGTCGTCAAAATCAATCTATAAATAATTTTTAAAATATAATAAATTGTTAATTAAAAAAAATTGTTTGCACCACTTTTTTCCTAACAGTAACGATTTGTCTGGGGGCCGTTACGTTTTACGTTACTACGTAATCGACCATTAACGAGTTCGTGTTCGAAACATTTTCGCTTCTTAGTTCCTCAAACGGATTAAAATATAAACTATTAAAACCAGACCTTGAGTGACGTCATCATTCTTTGGTGTTAGATTTTTCCTATTGCCATTATATTGACCATGTTGCTTTGTACGACCTATTCGCATATATTACGCCTTATTCTGTACATCGCACGCATAGTGTGAATGTTACCGAATTCAAAATTAGGCTTCAATGAGTTAGAAATGTGAAACATAGGTAATACATGAACGGGTTCAGAAAGGGACATTGAGACTTTTTTGGGGAATTTTCACTACACCATTTTGAACCTTATTTCAAACCTTATTTGCCATTAAAGCAGTTTAAAAACACTGTTAAAAAGAGGCTGATACAGAAAGCCTACTATACTGTTGAAGATTATTTAGAAGATAAGAATGTGTGGATATAGCTCTCTTTGAACCTGTACGAGACAGTAACGACTTAATGTAAATATTATTAAGAATTATATTTTTAAAAGAGCAACCGCCGAATTTCTTGCTGGCTCTTCTCGGTAAGAACAGCATTCCGAACCAGCAGTAGAGTTGACGATTCAAAAGCACTTGTTTACAAGTTTATTTGAATAAAGAATATTTTGAATTGAATTGAAATAAAATTATTATATTGTTCTATACTTAAAAAGCTTAAATTGCGTATCTCTTAATATCGTATAACATTAAAGAATTTTGAACACTAAAATATTCTAAGCATCCATAGGTATGTTTAATAATTACATCCGATTTTTTATGTATTAGAAGATTGCTGCCGACGAATACAAAGTCATTTTACTCAGAAACTAATCGACGGGTAATTTAGACAGACATCATCCTGCCCGAGACAATAGCATTCGACATGCATTATGCATCCCACTACAGTTTTTGGGAATATGACTATGCGAACATTGTCTAAAACTGTGCACCTTGCATCTTTAAGCCTCTCCTTTTCATTCAATAACTTTGGCACTGAATATTCGACTAAAAATAGACTCTATTATTATATTGTGAAAGATCTATTTTCGTATTTTATAAGACAAGAGCGCAAATGTTTGCAAATGTAATCACGTTTTTTGTACATTCGGAATTCAGTACTGAGGACGAAACTTGACGGGTGGGCTGATCTATTTCCGACAGCTACCGAGAAACGGCGAGCTACTGACTGCACCGAGATTACCTGCCACGATATACCAAATTAATGACTCCCGCGACCCCGATGTATGTCTCCCCGTATGTAAATACCCGACGAGATTTATCTTATCGCGACCGTTCTAAAATCAATCCGCGATTCCACCCCACGATATAAAGCGAATCAAAACGAGACGCGACAAAAAAACAGAGTAATTTTTACTCCAATCAATCACCCCAAAAAACGGGCCTTGTTCGTCGGGTAATTCGCTAGAATTCCAGTGGAGATTTAGTGGCGGGACGCGTGCTAAACCAGGGACGATATAATGAGCGCCGCGCTCATTGTCCGAACCAAAAAAGAGAAGATAAATAACCAAATGAGAATGGAAAAACGGCAAAAAAGGTGAAATAAAGGCTTCAATTGGACAAAGGCGCCGAAGAAGGATAATTCGTCGGGGATATGCACCAATTGTCACTGTTTTGTTCGATTTTTTAGCGGCTCGCGTTGACAGCAGACGACGCCGGCGCGCGACCTATAAAATTGTCACTCCTGAGCGGCAAGCGGCGAGCTCGTCTAAATAAGGTCATTGTGGTTCGCTAACTAACCACAACATTATCCCATATCGAAAACATCTATCTATACACAATACATACCAGGGCTGTCGAAATCGAAACGTGTAAACTACCTTTACAATGCGGGTATTAGAAAAAAGAAATTATATACTTAATACCGTTTCAAAATTATTCAAATTATAATAAAAGTGTTGTGTCACAATTAACAAAAAATCTAATCATCATCGTCCTGCCCTTATCCCACTCTAAGGGGGGTCGGCACATGTTGTCACATGATTCGGCTAGATATTTTACGACCGGCCGCCTGTCTGACGTCAACTTATCTTAGTCTTATTTTACGACACCTCGGTAAGAATGAGGATGGTCTATTCTACTCAGCCGTATACCACACGATGGATCAACTTACCTTAGTCGCCTTTTACGACACATGACATTTTACATGACGATTAACAAATAAACTTAAAAGGACTACACCCGTGTTAGGTCTATGTTTATACTGATTTATGGTTTGTCCCAAAAAAAATTTTCATTTTAGGACATTACGGTACATATTTTGGGTAGAGTAAAATTCGTCACACAAATTGCCAGGCAATATCTAAGATGAAATCTCTATATATCCCTTTGCGGTTCACTCAAATCGTTGCACCCGAAATCCTCCACAGCGAATCAACATCAACCGTATAAAATCAACATTTAATATTCGACACCAGTCCCAATTGCAATAAATGTCCAAATATTTGTCGCAACGCATTTTGGTGAATTCAAATAAAACCATGACTAAATGCCCTAAGTCTATCCCTTGAGATCGGTCAGTCACACAGAAGGTACAATCAAAGCATAATCAACCGTATGTCACTACAATAAGATCTAATTTTCAGCCGTTAGCCAATTTTTAAAGTCAATCACATAGCCGAACTTTGTGCTTAAGACGTCAAAATCGCGTGATCGCATTTGATACCCAAAGGACTAGACTTATGATATACTTTACGTTATCATAATTTTATGGTCATTTGTCGAAGAGCAATCGAAATTGCACTTTATTTCATACTAGATTGGATAAAATTTGCCGTAATGATTGGTCGGGGAATTGGTAAAGTGGACCGGACCTTAATGCTAGATTCGCAACGGCTAATATTTTGCGGTAATATTGGCTAGTAGATACACGATAATATATTGGGCTGCGAGCCGCGGCTCTGTCACGGTTTTCATATCAAAATTAAATATCTCTCGGAGGGAGAATTCGTGCAGAGCAACAATGGTTTATCTATTTGCTTTGCCTTCTGTACAAATATATTTATTTTTGTTCTATCTGACTACATATTATCCTAATTAAATTAAATGTTAATAAATCTGTATTGAGATAGTTTGTATTAGTTGTTTGTATTTAATTTAGAAAAAGATTTTGAAACAGTTTATGAAACCACTTTCAAAAATCAATTTTCAAGCACTTCTTTAAAAAAAAGTAAAGTAACGGCCTGTAATTATCCCACTGCTGGGCATACGCCTCCTCGAGTCCTCTCTCCGTTTTTGAAGACAAAGATTGGAGCTAAGACCTACCATGCTGCTCCAATCCGGATTGGTAGGTTATATCTCTAGAATTCTCTAGAGATATGCAAGTGTCCTCACGATCTTCTATTTCACCGCTAAGCGTGTAATAAATCAATCAACCAACAAAGCTGTGATAGCCAGCGGTGACACCGTGAGTCTCTTTCGCGGAGGTCATGAGTTCAAACCCCGGGCAATGCGTTTCACTATTAAAACCTGTGTCTAATTGATATTTGCAACTAATTTATAGAAGAAGCTTTACATTCCGGAGATCCATATAAGTAAAGTACGAAATATATATAATGCTAAATGTAGCGTGTGTAGACAGTGATCGCGTGTAGTGGACTACACACGATCACTGTCACAATGATATTGTGGTGGCGGTAATGAAGGTATGTGCATGATTTTTTACGAAACCTGCATGTATCAGGTATAAAAACGGATTGTCCACTCTACATTAAGCATTATATATATTTTCTATATTACTTTATCGGGGATTATAGCAAAATAATTTTATTATTATTTTTGATGTTTGCAATTTCTCTCGCTTTTCGGTGAAGGAATCAGCTGGCACGTTCATTTAAATATCCTTATGACAAATGTAATGCATTCGTTAGAGGATACAGTCTAATAAATGTGGCCGCACACCATGACAGGTATGAGGGCAAGGGCTGGCCTTAAATTACAGTGCATTAGGCACAGGAAACGATTTGGAGTGATATTTATTTATTGGCGCCTGATTTATGCATCGGCTGTCAATGGCTAAGGGTGCGGTCATATGGCCGCGATGCGCTCCGACGATTATTGCGGCTTAAAAAAATACTGGATGTGCCCACAGTATCAATAGTTTTTTTATTATTTTTATTATGCTCATACTAGAAATCAGCTGTATGTACAAGACTGCTTAATAAAATAAATTTTGAATATTAAAAAGATAGACCACCGAGTTTCTTGCTGGTTTTTCTCGGTAAGAACGAATTACAAACTAATGATATTGATCCTTGACGATCCAAAAGTTTATTTATATAGAGATTATTTTGATTTGATTATGAAAACATTAACTTTATTTTAAATGGACTAATGACTTTTATCGCTTTACTATAAAAACATAGTGCCTAAGAAACTAAATTAAATATTCATTAGGTTTGATTTTGTGTAGAGCCTATTAAAAATAGGGATTATTATTTCCCATCAAATAAGATACTGTTTAAATAGTCAATTTTGATTCATAACATATTTTATTACTCAGGTATTCATTTGCAATATACAGATGTCCTGGCAATATTTGCAATTGACCAGGTTCATAAATAGAAACACTAAATATCATATACATTAAATTAATGCACCGGTAGAGATGATTTAGCACTTGAAGAGATACAATCAGACAAGTTTTACACCTCATCCTTGCTAGACTAATGCTTGACAATTATTTAATATCATCCATTTAATGTCAAACATCGTGAGGAAACCCGCATATCTCTAAAGAATCCTAGGGATGTGTGAAACCTACCAATCCGCATTAGAGCAGCGTGGTAGGTCTTAGCTACAATCCTTCTCTCCAAAAACGTTAAGAGGAGGCCTATGCCCATCAGTGGGATAGTAACAAGCCGTTACTTATTTTACTTTTTTTTCATTTAATGTCATTTCCAGTGATACGTAGTCATTGCATCGAGCGCGTCAGTTTTCACGCGCGGCTGCCGCTATTAATATTGAAATTGGCGCGATCTGTCGCCGCTCCACGGATGAGTGTGGACGCGGCACTATAATTTATTTGTGAACAAAGCAAAACCGAATTGTTATACCGTGGAAACTGTTTTGTAACTGCCGTAAAAGAATTCTATTATTTCGTTATTCAATCAGAAGACGGATATATTTATAGTATCATTATTATAGCTACTGATGTAACTGTACATTTTTCAAAATGCACCAACAGTTTCGAATTCTATTCCTAATTTTATAAATTAACTGATATTAATGTCTTAAGTTGTTAAGTCTTTAGTTGTAATAGTCTAGCGGTGAAACCGTGTGGCTCTATCGAGGGGGTCACGGGTTCAAATCTAGAACAGGCAACCAATGAGTTTTTCTATTAACACTTATGTGTCTATTTGATAACTGTAATATATCACACGCTTTTCGGTAAAGAAAAAAGTAGAACGAAAAAAATCGCGATGAAATGCATATTTCAATATGCAATTATATCCCCATAATTATCTAATTATGGAAATATATTGATACCTACCAATCCGTATTGGAGCATCGTGGTAGGTAGCTCCAACCCTTCTCTCCAAGAAACTGAGAAAGGAGGCCTATGCCCAGCAATGGGATAGTAACGAACAAGTATTTTCTAAATGTCTTAAGTAAAAGCCGTAGCAACAAGTCACTTGTAGCAATATGGACAATTTAAATATAAAGTTGTTTAAAGAGGTGTTTAATTGAGTAATGATAGATCCACGCGCCTTATTGACCAAATTAATATATTTTTGGTTTCATATTAGAAAAAATACGTAAGCATTTTTTTCAGTATAGTATTTGACATGAACTACAACGGAATTTTCTGTACAGATACAAAATTAAGCAATTATTATACGAAATATCAAGGGTTTTGCACTATGTTTACAATTGAGTGAAAAACCCTTGATATATTGAAAAACCTGATAATTGATAAGCGAAAATTGAAATAAATTTTACTATTAAACAAAACGAAAAATCATAGTCAAACCCACGTTTCAAGCAATACTATTAATATATATTGTGAGGAAGCTCCTCATTTTGAAAACCTAATCACCGGTGCTTATATCACACCACTTCCGGTGGACATCGATTTTTTATTTTTTTAAATATTTCTTTAGAATTACTTAAAAATGTAAAAATTTTGAGAAAATGAAAAGTAGTATGTTTGTCTTAGTTTTCTTTTATTCTCTTATTTTCACTTAGATCATTCTTTGTCTCAGTCAACTAATAAGATCCAACTGATAAATCTCCCCACGGTGCCGCAACTGCGCGCGCATCGCCATGTTTTTGTCGCCCCGCCATTTAACGCCAGCGGCTGAGCGTTTTATACCCTCTAATTGTAGTGTATTTATTACGGGTGTAACACAGAAAACTGCGTAGAGCTGTGTTAGAGACAAGTTATTTTTAAACGCCTATCATTTCCCAATGTTGGGCAAAGGCCTCTCTCTTTAAATCATTTTTGTACCTAGAATGGCGATTTGGCTTTTACATAGGCGGCACTGCGTCTTGTTTCCCTATATTATAATGACCTACAGCTAAGACATCGAACGCAATCTCAATTCATAAGCATTCGGGCTAGCATCTAGGTACAGAATCCCTTTTAACTGCTGTCAATGCGGGTCATGAGACCGTATTTATTACGTCAGAGGTAAAGCCCGGCAAATAAGCTTCAAAAGCTGAACTTCAAAAGTTTCGAAAAATTATTAGTATTATAATATAAGTAAAGTAACAAACTGTTACTAACTCACTGCTGGGCATAGGCCTCTTCCCTCCGTTTTTGGAGAGAAAGATTGGAGCTAAGAGCTTCAAGTCAAATTGGTAGGTTACAAATATCCCTAACAAAATATCCCTAGAATTATCTAGATTTGTACAGGTTTCCTCACGATGCTTTCCTTCACGTGTCACTATGTTGTTTGCGTTAAAATTGCATTTTCACTAATTCTATTGCTATATTATCTATAAAAAAAACCTAGAAACAGAAATAATGGTACTTTTAAAATAAATAATCTAAAATAAATTTTTAAACGTGTTAAGTAATTTGTACCCATATGTAAAACACACATCACACAGACATCAACGCACACACACACACACATGCACATTCAGAATACGTAGTAGGAATAGTTTTATTTCTTTTTCTTTTATTAATTTTTATTAGTTTTTTTTTTTAATATCCATATTGTTATGGTGACCGGAGCCTTCTGACACAAGTGTTTGTTCACTTAAAAGAAGGTCCCAACCTTCATTTTGAAACATTTATGTATTAAACGAAAAATAAATAAATTACTATTACTATTAGTAATAATAAATTAGTAACATTTCGATCTTAGTTTTATTGATTACTAATATACATCCGTCCTCCTACATTAGTCATATTACTCTAAACAGGTCACGTTCGTAACTTTATTACGTAGAAAGCCGGTAAATAAATTGATTATTGTAGCGAGAAATAAGAGCTTAAAAGATTAAAAACACATTCAAGAAAAAGCCAACCTTGTTTTCCGCACTTCGCAAATTAACGCTAATAGGTACCATTGCTTTTTATGTTCCGTAATTGTAAGTAATCAATTCAATTACGAAAAGAAATAGAGAGTGTATAAATTTAGTTCATTAAGAATGCCAGTGAATCAATGTACGTGGGTACCTCGGAAAGTACGTTAAGCTGTCAGTCCTGGTTATTATCTCTGAAGTGTAAAGTTAATCGTTAACTCTTTTTTTTATAGAGGAACAAACCCCTTATGGGTACCGCCGCCCGACGGGGACAGGCGGCGGTTATGTCAGACTCGCACCGACTAAAACGACCTGTGTGCTCCACCACGCTGCCGATGGCAAGGACAGGGTATCGTTGTACACATTGCTCCCATCCCTGCCGACAGCTCTGATCCCAGGTAGGGACCCCTCGAATCCGGTTGAGTAGAATCGACCACCGTTTTCCTAACCGCGATGTCGTAATAGGCGACTAAGGTAAGTTGACACACCGTGTGATATCCGGTTGAGAAGAATAGACTATCCTCATTTCTTACCGAGGTGTCGTAGAAGGCGACTAAGGTAAGTTGACCACAGGCAGGCGGCCGGTCGTAAAATACGTAGCTAAATCATGTGGAACATGTTTATAACATGATTTGCCGACCCCACTTAGAGTGAGATAAAGGCAGGAGAATGATAATGTTTTATGTACTTGAAAGCAAGTGCTTTTAAATCGTCAACTCTACTGCTGGTTCGAAAAGATGTTCCTACCGAGTAGAGCCAGAAGGAACTCGGCGGTTGCTCGGTTAAAAATATAATTCTCATTACTATTTACCTACATTTAACACAACCATAGAGCGTCATATTATTGATCGCCTTATATAAGAAAAACAACAGTTGCAAAAATTTCATTAGGAAATCTGAAATATTTCCCTTAAACTCACAATTTTTTGCGAAATTCAAAACCAAAACAGAAGCCCTCAAAGTGTGTCTGAGGAAATATCAACAAACTTGCCAAACGTAAAAAGATTTCGCAATTAAGGCTTCCAAATTATATTACCACATTAGGCAATCCGAATTTTATTTCTCGGTAAGTTAAGGATTGTGTAACATTTCCAAATTCTTACAGTTCGAAACTTTTCGTTCCGGATATCGCAATAAAAAACTTAATGTTTGAAACTTTGAAGGTACCACAAAATTACCTTTAAACAATTAACGGTGAGAGAAGTTGCGTTTCGATTACTTCCAAAACATTCTGGTATTCGTTCAAGGCATCGTCACGTAGCATAAGATCGTAAAATAAGTATTAAGTAAATACTTCAAAAAACTCTACCATTTCGATGCCAAGAAGAAAGAGGTTAATTCTCTTGTTATTTTACTAACTTTGAAGTGTTAAGTTCATCTTGACTTGTAAATGGTGCTTTTTTGCCTGCAATTGAGTAACATTGTAAGATGTGACTGTTCACGGATTCTTCCACATTCTACCCTACACCTAAATATTAGGACAAATAAATATATGAGACATTTACACACACGGCTATCCGTCCCTAAAGTAACTTAATAAATGTATTTAGGTTATGTGTGTATTTTTATTATAATTTACTTATTTGTAGAAAACAGAAGGACTTCTTTGTAATGTAGGTGATGGATACTATACATATACAACTAATACTTAAGATATAAGACGATTAGTCGAACGAGTAGACGAATTGTCTTTACAGACGACTTGCATAAAAAACATTATTTTAGACGACTTGTTGTTCAGAAACAAAACAAGTTATTCAGACGCACAAATGATTTTATTGTGAAAAACGCTTCTTAGATATTTGAAAAGCATACTTATTTTTTTAAATAACAGAACAGTTAATTTACGTATATGGAAACTACAAAAGTACGTGAAACAGAACAACTGTAGGGTTGAAACTGTTTTGTACGAGTAAACTTATTATAAGAAAAAGTCACCAAAACCTGTCTGTATATGATCGATTTTCTCAAAATTTACTAAACTGATTTCTGTATATTTTTTAAATAATTTATAGAATTATGCGTTACTTTGCGGAGGTCCATAATACAAAAGTAATTATTAAAACAAAATTAAAACGTACTCACGTCCTATATCATCAAACGCTCACCTAGGAACTTGTTTATTTTATTTATTCTAATTAAAAAAAATTACATTGCTATTAATAAAATAAAACCATGACAAGTTTACATATTTTTAAGTAAACGCATACCTACTTATTTTGTATTGACCCTAAAAAAGTTTCACCTTGATGACATCTTGAAAATCTCACTTACAAATATTAATAAAACACCTTATACATAATTCTTACCCCATTTCACCTCAAAGCACTCCAAGAATAATTTATTTCAATAAAATCCTTCGCAAAATTTTGGCGCCAAAAAACTCTCATCATTCGAATCCCAGTTGAAATAAAATAAAATTTAAACTAGTGGACTAGATAGTGTTGTTATAAGTTTCAGCCTAACCTGTTTACTTTAACAACAAATGACGTTAATGCGCAAGAATTTACTCCACCAAATAGAATTTCTTCCACCAAAACCAAACCAGATAAAACCCCATAAAAATACGATCGACAACCCTACATTAACTACAGGCCCACAATTTACCATATAGGTACTACAATGTATTTACAAAGAAAATGTATTAACACATCGTTACTGTAATAAAAACGTGTCTTGTTACACTCTTTTATTCTTGGGATTGCTTGTATTATTAATTGTACCGTGAATCCATGGGAATTTAACACTCGGTTTCACATTAAAACTGCAGAATAGAACCAATGTCTTGTTTACAGTTTATTTTTATGAAACTCATTCAAATATTCTTCTAGCTCTATACGATCGTTTTATTTAGGTATGCCTAGCTTAGATAATTTTACAACACTTTAATTTAATATCTAAAAAATTCGCAAATAGATATTACGCTGTTTATTTAAGCTATAGGTATCATAATATTCAAAATGGTAAAACATTGGAAAAAATCTGCAACAATTTATTTATTTTTTATTTATTTTATTTATTTATGTACCATAAAAAATGTTGGAAAAAAAACATTATTGGTAAAAAAAAATGTGTACAAAGGTCAACTTATCCCTATGATAGAGATCTCTGCCAGCTAACCTACGAAGTGAGACAATTTATATTAATTTATATTTAGTTGATGATGTGGTCTTACAAATATCTACGGGAAGGTCTTAAGGCTTTAAAAGATTACAATTTAACAACTAAAATACATAAATCTGTATTTTAGTGATTATTAATATTATAATATCATAAAAAATATATATCTTCTACATGTAAGTATATTTATCATATGTGATTGTTTTTAATATTCACGTGTTTAATGACTCTATATGCTTTATAAAGCAATTATTACCTTTTTAAAAATAATCAATTTATTTTTGTATTTTATTTTATTAGGCCATCAACAATATATACATCATGGTACAATAAAAAATTTAAAAGTAAATGATATTTTAATTAAAGATGGTAATAACGTGTACGTTTACATATAATAGTTTTGATATACTTGGAAGATCTTATTCAAAAATCTTTTTTGTTCATAAGTCTGTAGACTACATAAAGCATGACAAAATAATAGGAAAATCATGGGTTGTCTGTGAAATAAGCAGCTTATTACGTTTGCCGCCAGTCAGTGTGACCGAGGTGTTATACAATAGCTACGCGGTATGTGATTTGATTCAATTATGTTACTGGTCATATTGGCGAGGGAAGTGTTCGGGGTCATTGCCCGCAGTTACTTTTTATGCAAGTATAAGTCAATGCAGTTTTTCAATTTTCTTGATAAAATCATTAGTTGTAACAACGAATAATAAAAACGTTTGTGTTATTATTGCTTATTTCAATGTAATAAAGTTAAAGGCATTTTTAAAATCCAAACAAATGAGTTAATCTTGTATATATTTTTTCTGAATCTCGGAAACGTCTCCAACGAATTTCCTGAAATTCAGCATGTATGGGTTTGGGAGGAAAAATCGATCTAGCTAAATTTTATTTAAAAAAAATAATCATTTTATCCCTGTTTTGGGCATTAAAAAAATACAAAAATTTAAATTGAATATATAAAACGCTATTTTTGCCGAAAACTGTCAAGTCAGCGTAGCTTATTCGGGGAACGGGTGGTCTATAAAAATGAAAATACCTAGGATTGAGCCCCACCTACCCATTTATTTTTTTTAAAGTTTTTTTTTTATTTTATAAATATGGAAAATGAAATACGATTATTACGGTACAATTTTTAGCTGTATTTGTACATTATCCAATTACTTCCGGAACGTGATGTTTAATTAATCTGCACTGAGTGAACGGCTTGTCACTACCATTCGCCATTCGATCACTCGCAGGCGCCCAAGATCCATCTCGGCAAGGCATCCGACCGAAAGAGTCAATAGGGGCGGCGAATGAACGAGGGATGTTTGCGGACCAAAGACGCAATTATATTAAGATTACATATTTATCTCCCGAAACGGACACATTTCTTAGGGCTAGATGGAGGTTAGAAATTATCAGAGATGAATTTACACCTCTAAAAAGTTTTTAGTCTGACATTTTCCTTTTAAATACCGACAATGCCAATAAAGTTTAAATTTAATTGCCACATAAAAAAAGATGTCTATCAAATACGTAAATCGTCAAAATTTTACAGGAACTTAATTAGATATTCAATAGTTTTTATATTATTAAATCGAAATAAAGTATTTATTTGAATATTTCACAATTATGTAAAACCTCTAATAACGCCTAGTTTAATATTTCATCTGATCAAAAAATAAAATTACGTGAGAAACTAAATTAGTCGCTTGTTCCCACAACCGAGCGAAGATCGCATATCTATTTTTTTCAAGTAAGCCACAACGCTGCTCCAATGCTGATTGGAAGGTTATAGATAACTCTGAAATCCTCCAAAAATTAAATATTAATTGACTTTTATCTGGACCTTAACATGAATATTAATTGACTTTTCATTATCAGCCCACTTTAGTCCACTGCTGGACATAGGCCTCTCCAATTTTTCGCCACTTAGCCCGATCCTGGGCTTTCTGCTTCCAACCACTGCCCGCTGTTTTACGTATATCGTCACTCCATCGAGTCTCAGGGTGTCCTACACTACGTTTCCCGATTCGCGGTCTCGACTCCAGAACACGTCTACCCCAACGGTCATCGGTTCTGCGACAGACATGGCCTGCCCGTTGCCTCTTCAGCTTGCTTATGCGCTGAGCTATGTCGGTGACTCTAGTTCTCTGACGGATTACTTCATTGCGAATACGATCCCTCAGAGATTCCCCGAGCATAGCTCTTTCCATAGCTCGCTGAGCGACTTTAAGCTTGTGAACCGCCTTAACTGTTAGTGTCCACGTTTCGGCACCGTAAGTCATGACAGGTAGGACAGGTGTGTCCTACCTGTCAATTGACTTTTAACAGGACCTTATTATTACAATGTATCTAACCGAATTAAGCCTAAATTTGAATTCAGTCAATTAAATACCTATATAATAATAAACCTGTGTTATATAAAACTTGCAAAGTTAAAAAACGTGTTTCGTCGGCGGTAATAACATCTCTCACAAGTTATGTCCCCTGACCAATCGCTTGATCCCCGATATTGATTCCGGGATCAATGGCTGCCGGACGGTGGCTCCCGCTATCTTATCGTTATTTTAAATGTTGCTTCCCGCTGCTACTGTGACCTTAGTTTAGTGTTATTAAATAATAGTATTACTGGGCTCTGCTTATAGAGAGCAAGATATAAGATCTTGCTGCCCTTATCCCACTCTAAGTGGGGTCGGCACAACTTGTTATAAACATGCTGTCACATGATTTGGCTGCGTTTTTACGACCTTTTTACTTACTTTGGGAACGGATGACCGTGTGTGTAAGTGTCCCATATATTTATTATTTATTATATAAGGTGAAACTAGTCAAATTCAAGCTTAATATTGATTGATTTAAAAAAAAACATTGTATGCATATGTTTGTAATATTACAACTGTCTCTCAGACTATATTGTTGTCACAGCTGATTGCGCACGCGCCGCCGTGTCATATCACCATGCCCTAATGTTACATGTCATGGGAATCGGTTACATTAGCGGAAACATTTAAATTATTACCATAACAATAAGATTTACGTTGTACGAACCTAAAACTAAATATTTTCTGATGAGGTGACCACGAAACACTATACCTATATATCGATATCAAATCCATGTTTTGTAACGTATAATTAATAACAAATATTAGTTGTAATTATCCCATAAATACGCTCTATACATGTATTATTTTATTTATTTATTTAATTAGACATGCCAACAATATTATTAACATACATTTTTGTTTTTTTACATGTAATTCATACAGCCTTAATCTATTTGAAATACTATTACAGGCATATACAACATTCGAAAATAGGTAGTAAAAATAAAAATAAACTTTAGTTATAGTACAAAGTAAAAGTAAAAAAGTAATAAAAAAATATAATAATTTCAATTATTTTACATTAAAGAAAATCTCTCTCAGAAAATTCAACTACCGCAGCAAGCGCAGGCTTTTTGCCAAGCGGTAGAAAAAGAGGGAGAGATTTCCTCTCCTACGTCTCGCCGGAGTATATCCGTGTATCAAATTTTCGATCAGGTCACAGATTTAAAAAAATTTCACTCATCACAAAAAGAGCACAACGCCGCAAAAGAAGTTTTCACGTCAAAAATACATGTTATGGAAAATAATTGCTAATTACTTCAGACTTATTCGCTCTAATGTATAAAATAGGCAATCGACTCATTGACGTAAACGCGATATTATTTTGTAACAGTCAACAAATAGCCAGTAATAAATTAGCCCGATTAAAAAACGTATCGACACACGGAAGGGTATTCGTAAAATCGCATTTCTACGAAAAGCGGAAATCGGCTCATAAAATATTTCGTTACCAAATTCACTCGACCTACGGCCTGCTGTACCGCGCTGGGCCTGGACTTGTATAATGTATGGATGGCAGGGGTGTTGGGATCATGTTATGTTGGCCATTAAGTGGCAGACGGCCGATGTTCAATTGATATTAATAGCATCACAACACCTGGTCGCCGTTGACAGTGTCAAATAGTATATGGTTACATGGTTCCAATATAAAGTAATGCAAAAATTTGAAAATAATCGCGAGCTGTTACGAGCTAATGGTGTTTTACCAAACAGTAGGACCAAAGCTGTTTTGCTGAACATCATTATTGGTATTAAGCAAAGCAGAAATTAATAATATGCAAGTAATATAAATAATTGCAAGAAAGAATACCACAAACGATTGCCAATAATACAATTTTTACAGGTTCTATTGAATTTACCGGCCTTCGATATGCGATAGAATTTACCTTTCTTAAGTTCGAGTATATTAAGCATTATATATATTCAGAAATCGCGCAGCCTTTTGTCTCTGATTTGGTCTGTTCTTTAAAGGTTATGGTACTTACACAAGTAAGTACCTTATATTAGAAAACGTATTTCACGTTCGCTCCCTAAAAATCTATTTTTTTAGGGAGTACATTATAAATTTCACTGTCGGTAATATGTCCAAATATTTTGTCGTGTGCCATACGTAGCACGCGGCAAATCGCATTCCTTCTAAGAGAAGGAATACTAGTCCTTACTATCATAATCTTTTTAAAGACCTTATATAAATTAGTGCTAAAACCACAATTTTTACGAATGAATGCGTTCTAGAAGTGTCGCCGCCATGTAAGCCAAGCCTACAATGATTATACTTACAGTAATAGTGTAGTAACACCATCGACACCTGATGTAAGTGAGAAGTGATATACAACCAATCATTTACGACATTAGCGAACCAATATAAAAAAATACTGCGAATTTTTTTTACGAAAATGTTATTTGGCTAATACCTTTATGCATTATTATTTCACTCTATTATCCGGGGTTTCTTATATAAAACACAGTCCTTAAAAGCTGCCTGTATATGATCGAAAATTTGTCATAAAAATCTGTCATCGCATGCGCTGCGGAAACTATTGATGATATATTTAACAAAAATAAATCAATAGTCCGACTTAGTAGACTTTCCACTGCTATGAGATCGGTATATACGCGGGTGAAACCACGTGATATTACTAGTAGGTATAATATAAACTAATATTAACTCTTGACACCCATAGCATTCGTTCCACAGCTGCGATAAGTTTTGTAAAAGTTAATTACACAAAACTCGTGCCCACTTCCTGATAACGATTCAAACATAACTACACCCAATTTTCACTTTATTTGGAGCAAAGCAGTCGCTGGCACGCGTTGTAAAAAGACACGCATAACTCAGCCCCGATTTTTCACCAGCTCTCCCTACTAAATGATAGCCGTCATTTTTTTTCCAGGAATCCCAAATCACGGAACAGAAACAATCACAATCTCATTATAGTGAACGTGGTGACTCACGCGAGCTTTGTCTTTTGACAATTTTCGTGTTATCAACACGGTCGCTTTTTTTATCCTTGCGACTTTTACTATGTTTAAAATTGGTTACTATTTGTTATACTGATTGGCTAAGTTTTTCACTTTCATTTTTTTGTGCGTGTTTTGATATATTGGAACTATTAGTGAAATGTCTCTTGGTAGAAATGTAGGACAGTTTTCGCTGTGAAAAAATTGTCTTGTTTAATAACGGATTTTGAGAATAATAAATATACTACTACTAGAATACTACTTTTAGTAAAGCTCCGACTACTTAAGAAAAAGAACTAAAAGTCGTCTTCAAAGCAGGTACCTTACTTTTTACCAGGTACTTAGTTTTTTTAATTTATATTATTTCATCATCATTCTCCTGCCCTTATGCCACTCTAATTGGGGTCGGCACAGCATGATATAAACATGTTGTCACATGATTTGGCTACGAATTTTACGACTGACCGCCTGCCTCACGTTAACTTACCTTAGTCGCAACACCTCGGTAAGAAAGAGGGTGGTCTATTCTACTTTCTTTAATATTTAAATGAGTTAATCTTGTATGTATATATATAAATATATATTCTGAATCTAGAAAACGACTCCAACGATTTTCCTGAAATTCAACATGTAGTAGGGGTTTTTTGCGGAGAAAAATCGATCTAGTTAGGTTTTATTTTAAAAAAATCTTCCCTTGTTTTAGGGCATGAAAAATATGGTATAATATAGAATTGAGACCAAAGGAGTTTTTTAGATGTCGGACGTAATGTTGCGATAGCCGAAGGGTAACCGGACCGAAAACGTTCAAAACCCGGGTTCGAATCTCACATGACATCGGCGCTTTCTTTCTTTTTTATATATTTTAAAATATTATCGAGCAAGGCTCGATCGAAGGTACTCATATGTTACTAAACTACTTGTGTTAATAAAAGAAGTATTACAAAAGTAATGAGAATATTATTTTGCTATAAACCGCGATATGAAGTTAATATTCTCATTACTTTTGTATTATGGACCTCCTCAAAGTAACGCCTAATTCTATAAATTATTAAAAGAAGTATTCTAAATCAGTTTTATTCTTTTCATAAAAATTGCAAAAATAAAATCAAAGTAAACTTTCTTTCGCTATCCGTGGGCTAGCTAATGACAGCGACTGTCACATCTCCCACGTCAAAATGGCGCGAACGTCTGTGGCAAGATGTGACGTCATGGCTTGCTTGCTTGCAGTAACAAGGCAGCGTTGTTACACATACTTTAAATTAATTATAATATCTCTATGAGACTAAAACCTCTCCATCGATCAATCCGCCCCATCCATTATCACAATCGGGGAGCCATTACTGTGACAGTAGGATCACTTATGGAGCGAAGTCACGACAAAACTAAATGTAAGTCCGTGGACATGATATCAAATTTAATCTCTTAATTAACGTCTATTCTTTAAATAAATGATTTTTACATTACTTAATCTTCTTTTTCACGCATAATTTTTAAAGAGAATTTTCACGACACATTATCCTAAGTTACTTAAATCTAGCAGCTCTACTCTTTCGATGTCATCATTATCATCATTCTCCTGTACTTATGGGATCGGTACAACATGTGTGAAACATGTTGTTACATGTTTAGGATAGGTATTTTACGACCAGCCGACTGCCTGTCGTCAACATATCTTAGTCGTCTTTTGCGACAGCTCGGTAAGAAATGAGAGTGGTGTATTCTACTCAGTTTGAAACCACATAGCGGGTTAACTTATCTTACTCGCCTTTTATGACAACTCGGTAAGAGATGAGGGTGGTCAATTCTACCCAGCCGGATATCACACGGCGGGTCAACGTACCTTAGTCGCCTTTTACGACACCTCAGTAAGAAATGAGAGTAGAGTATTCTACTTAGCTGGATACCACACGGCGGGTCAACGTGCCTTAGTCGCCTTTTACGACACCTCGCTAAGAAATGAGGTCAATTCTACCCAGCCGGATATCACACCGCGGCTCTACTCTATTGATGTCATCAGTAGAAATCTACTAACGCTTCTTAATTCGATCTAGTAGCCAGTAGCCAGTAGTAGGAGTCACCCCACCTTAATACCTCAACCCTGCATAATGCTCACCATTTCTTCTAAGTAGGTACAAGGGTACTACTCTTAATACAAGCTGTAAAATTTTCGATAACTTGAGACTCCAAAATTACATTAAAGAATAATGTAAAGGAAACCCCTCAAAATTCCATTAACTAGCTGGCTATTTAATCCACAAGGTTTATATAAATATTGAATCCAAGTTGGCACGAGAGCCCGCATTTGCGAACTTGGCGCGAACTCCGGAGGGCGGAGTGTTTGCCTTGTTACACTTTCACTATCTACAGTTGAGGAAATGTTACATCTTTTCAAAGATAAATTTATAAAATACTTAATCTGAAAGTTTCAATAAAAACAATAGATTAAAGCTTATTAAAGATGTACTCTTGCAACTCCTGCCCTTATTCTACTCTAAGTAAGGTCGGCCCAACATGTTATAAACATATTGTCACATGATTTGGCTAAGTACTTTACGACCGGCCTCCTGCCTTACGTCAACTTACTTTAGTCGTACTTTACGACACCCCGGTAAGAAAAAGGGTGGTCTAATATACTCTAACGAATGCCACGCGGTGGGTCAACTTTCCTTAGTCGACACCTCGGTAAGAAATGAGAGTGGTCTATTCCACTCAGCCAGACACCACACGGGGGATCGACTTACCTTAATCGCCTTTAACGACACCTCGATAAGAAATGAGGGTGGTCTATTCTACTTAGCCGGATACCACACGGCAGAGTAAAAATCTTCATATACCTAACTAAAATAAATTCAAAATAAAGATCAATTTTGAGACAATATGCCGTTACTGAGTATTAGTTCAAAAAGGATATTTTATTTGATGTCTATGATTTAATAATATAATTGATGAACTCACATCATATTATTTTATATATTCAAAATGAAAGCTAATAAAAAAGGCAATACCTTTCATATTTTTACAATAAAATGTTTATTCTTTTATTAATATTTGATATATATAAAGCATATATGTCAGAGATATACAATTAAAAATTTGGGTATTATTATCCAAACCTATATATGTAGCTTAAATTCACCATACTCTTATTCGTAAAATATTCATAAAATATAATTTTAATGCCGAAGTAGTTAATAGTTATTCAGGCAATTATATTAAATATTACACTAATGTCATATATCGCTAATTAAATAAATATATGTCGCTAATTAAATCAATTACTTGTCATTAAATATATTTTCAACATTTATTTTTTAGTGTTTCGTACGTTGTATTTAATATTTCATGTTTCATTATGTTATTTTTTCTACAAAATTTACATATATTTATGTAAAGAATATAAATTCTTTTTCAATTCACACATATCCTAATTTTGAATTTAGAAAAGGGCTCTGATTGACTCTGTCAAAAGGAAAATGGTTTTAAAGAGAAAACACTAACATGTTAACAGGATAGTTATATAAAAAAATATTTAAAGGGAATCGGCAAGTAAAATAGAAACTTAATTGTCGTTTCTTTGATTTTCAGGTATATTAGTTTTTGTATAGTGTAAATATAATGATTAAGACGAATAAAAATGTAAAATTAAACTTTGATTTTCAGAGCAACACAATTTTTATTTGCCGCTCTAAAAAATTATCTTATATTTATTTACGCAGAAAACATAATTGTACAAAATGTAAAAACGTTATAGGTGCTTGGTATTTCCGTAATATATTAGGTATTCCACGTACATCATATCGGGCAACGTTAAAGACTTAAAACGACACGTTAAAATACGATAAGGCGGTTTTATAAGAGACGCTTCATAAAATAAAGACGCCAATCAGGCGTGTAATGGGACGACCAAATAAGGAGAATCATTCTTTTTTTGAATATTTAACTATTCCGATGACTATCGACGAGGCGACCTACAGTGGCGAAGGCAGGTGGAGAATACCGGCTGTGTTGCCATAAATATGTCCGGTACAACATATTTCGTGCCTCGACAAACATTTCTTGGTTATGTTACCGAGAACTATCGTTGATGAATTCTTGTTCAACGACCGCTTTTTGTGGTGGAGTGATGGGTTTTATTAATTTGATGTGTTACCGTTTTTAACATATTCGAAATCATGAATTTGCTATTTGAGTGTAAGGAAAAGTAAAATATGCAAAAATGAATTTCCGACTATCTAATATATGTATAGTAGAATATAGGTACAATATGCAGCTGTGATAGCAAAGCGGTGAGCAACTATGGGTTTGAATTATGGATCGGAATTGATAATTGCAATCCATAAAGCAAGATAATTGCAATTTGTCACACACGCTTTTCAGTGAAGGAATACGTCGTCAGGAAACCTGCATATCTTTAGAGAATTTTAGGTATATGTGTAACCTACCATCCGCATCCGTAGCATGGTAGGTCTTAGCTCTATTCCTTCTCTCTAAATTCGGAGAGAGGTGGCCTATGCCCAGCAGTGGGATAGTAACATGCCGTTACTTCACTTTTTTTTAGAATGTACTATACAATTAAAAGATGTTAAGTGTATATTGAAACGGAAAATGTAAAACAAAGCTTCAAATCTAAAAATAAAATCTAAATTCACCAGGTTTTCATAATTCGAATTTCGCGTGGAAGATATTAAGTCAGTCATTGAATAACAAAAAAATATCATCTCGTGGACTATTTAGTATGTAGTTTTGGGTAATGTTTTATAAATCCTGTAAAGAACCTAATATATCAAATTATAAAATATTTGGTGTTAGTTTTATATATGGCAAGTATTCTTGATGGATTTGGTAATTGTATATAAAAAAATACTGTTCAATCCTTAATCAGAGAAAATAAAGTTTTATTATTTATTATATTTTTAAATATTCATGCCGATTTTCTTGGCTTGCAATCTTAATTTGTTTCGAAATAAATAATTTCATTGTGATGTATAAAAAAATAATAACATTAGAAACAGATAATTAAACTTTTCCAAATGGGGATCTTTGCTAGCGACATATGTCCGCGACAGAAAAATCGAAGGGTGCTCACTCTGTACTGGAAATGGTTAAACTGTTTCATACATATTTGAACGATTAAATGAAGACTAAAGAAAAAATACAGGCGGTTGCATTTTTATACTAGGTATACCAACGACTTCGATACCATCAACTTAAAAGTTACACTACCATTGATTTCTACCTATTTTTCTGCTGGTCGAAGGAAAAATGGGAATTTCTGAATGGATATTATCTCATATGTTAGCCACACAAACACAATACACAACCGTTAATTGTGATAAATTAACATGAAAATTGTTCCAGAGGATTAGCCGTGAAATTGTAACAAAAAAAAACAGACAGAATTTATAATCTTAGCATGAATTTGACAAGCTGCAATGTTTCAGTTTATGTATAGAAACCGGCTATACTCTATTTCATTTTATCGGGTCTGGAACAGTTCAATATTGCCGCGACAGTGCCGTAAACCTTGTGATAAGGGTCCTGGATGGACTGAAAATCAGTTATTAACTAACTTTAGTTACTTATTAAGTAAATCCAGTTTCTATACATAAACTGTAAATACTACTTTCGATATTTTTTTTAGGTCACCAAATTTACTGTTGCGCACATTAAATTCCGAGTATACTAGTTACGTTAATATAATGATATTTTAAGGTTCCTAACCTATCACCTCTTACCACTAGGACATAAGGGCTTATACACACTAGTGATCAAATATTTCAAGCCAGTTCCGAAATCCTAACACAGAGGGACACAATCAGTCAGTTTTAACGCTCGAGCGCGCAAACTGAATCGCCTCATTGTGTCGGCGACCACGTCGCATCCTCAAATAAAAGGGTGTTGGTCAATGTGTTGCCAGTTCTAAACTGTATCCATTTTCCCATATCCACACTAAGAAGTTTGTCTGTCTGTTTCATGACTAATCCGCAGGACCATTATTAATAAAATGTAACGATCTATGCTTATATATATGTAGAATTTTAAAATAACGTTTTTGCCTTCGGTAACAAAAAAATACAGTACTGAGTGTATTTTAATGTTTAACTTGACGCAAACGAAGTCGCGGATACGGCTAGTATGAAATTAATGCTAATATGGTACAGACAGACATGCGCTTTTGCAGTAAGTTACTTAATGCTTAGGATATTTGTAATTAATTGCAAATTCCACTACTAAGAGGTGGAATAGACGAAAATAGTTTATTTTTTGTTTACCCTGAAAGCATCGATTTTACTGATATACAGAGAATCCATATTTAGTCCTATGATAGCGCAAATTTCAGTACAAATCTGTTAAGCTATACACCAACACTTACAAACTTTCGCCGTATATAATCAGTAATATTCTATTCGTATTTATCCATTTATTAACTCATAACGCAATCAAGAGTCAACAAAACCTCATAAAAGTCAATTGCTTTTCCGACCTTATCTGCCATCTTTTATTGCACTTTAACCGCCCTTCCTCCATAAGATAAGACGGATTAACAATTTCTCCAGGGATCATCGATTGTCGATCGCAATAAAATGTTACCAAACAACAACAAACACATTTTATACATAGATATGAATCTCGGAGACGCATTGACCGTCTGATTCCGCGCGAACCCCAGATAATGTTCTTGTATAAATGAGCTCTATACGACAACTTTACCCATCAAATTAACTAGAAACTTCGCCCTACCCATTATTTTTCTAACCTCCACTCTTTATTATCGAGGGATAAGGTTGATTATGGCGCTGAAAATGAGATTAAGCTAGATATACAAAGGTATAAGCTGATAAAATGGTGTATGAGTAATAAAGTACTTCAATAATTGTTTGCCACGAACTTGTTTTGGGAATTTAGTTGACACTTCACATATCTATTACGATATATATTTTAACTAAATCATCCTTCTGTTCTTATCCCACTCTAAGTGGGGTCGACTCAACATGCTTTAACCATGTTGTCACACGATTTGGCTGCGTATAGTACAACCGGCCGCCTGCTTGACGTCAACTTATCCTAGTCGTTTACTTAACTAGGTTTTAATTCTAAAATGAAATCATAAGTAGTAATATTTAATTGGTTACAATAAACCTTACCAAGGAAGCAAGTATGGTTCCCAAAAAGCGGAATGGGCGTAGGATACAAGCCTTCCTTCCTAAATTGAACAGGAATCCTTTGCCCAGGTATGGAATATTAACAGCATTAATAAAACATTATCATGTTCTTAATAGTTATTATAATAGGTATAATCAAACTACTTTATTATTAAATTCTATAAGATGCACTTATTGACCAAACGTTGGAGTCAGTATCAAAATAATTCATTTGTCTACAATAGCGACAGAGCAAAGGGGAGCCAGGCGATGTCTTCACAGTATAATTTATAGGGACACCAATTTGGTGGCACGATATTAAAGGCGAACGTAAACTGTTGAATGGACCGAAAAGTGGGGTGTCGTGTCATCCTTAATTTAGTTTTGTTTTGCATATTTATTTTATACTAATGGTAGCTTTTACTGGTCTACTAACTATACGTACATCGTATATTTAGCGATGAAATTACTATATAGTTATAGTTACTTCTTAGGAATAGAACTGACTGGACCGTTGGCGCAGTGGGGAGTGACCCTGCCTTCAGCTCCGCGGGTCGCGGGTTCGATTCCCGCCGAGGGCCAACATTTTCTATAAAATAAATTTGTTGGTCTTTGAGCCTGGGTGTATATTTGTTTTTAAGTAAGTATTTAAAAATATATAAGTATATATTACACCAGTTGTCTGTCACCCATAACACAAGTGTTAAGTTACTTACTGGTAGTAGTTAGTTAGTTGGGGACGGACGACCGCGTGTGGAAGTGTCCCATATATATATATATATATATATATATATATAATTTAATTAGCAGATGTTTTCAAGTTATGGTTAAAAATATGCCATGTAGTATCCGGCTGAGTAGAATAGATCACCCTCATTTCTTACCGAGGTGACGTAAAAGGCGAGTAAGGCAAGTCGACCTACCGTGTGGTGTCATACATACATTATTGCGTTTCTAAATTGTGATGTATTATGTTGTGTTAATGTGTTATTAGCAAACTAATACTTATATTATTAAAATAGTAGGAGTTAAAATCAATACAGCTCTGGTAACACTAATTGCGCTGCCTAAACAGCTTGGTGTCGGGTTATAAACCAAATTATAACGCACCATAACCTCCGTTGACAACTCACTCGTGTAATGGCGCCATATTTCGACGGGAAGCAGGAATTTGGCGCAACGCAGTGGCAACATTATAAGGCGTAACGCGCACTGCCAGTAAACGAGTAAACTTTATTAATTATCATAAATTATAAATATACATACATACACACACTCACACAGATCCTGTAATGTTTCTCATCATCCTGCTGCCCTTATCCCACTCTGAATGGGGTCGGCACAAACATGTTATAAGCATGTTGTCACATGGAAAATGAATATATAAATATATGTGTCACTTACACAGACGGTCGTCCGTCCCCAAAGTAACTTAATACTTTCTTATGAGTGACAGACAAACTGGTAAATATATCGATATGTAATTTTAAATTCGTAAACAAAATGTAAAAAAATACACCCAGGCTCGGAGAACGAACAAATTGTTTACAGAAAATGTAGGCTCTCAGCGGGAATCGAACCCGCGACCCACGCAAGGTTACAACCAACTACGCTAACGGGCCTATCAAAAAATACCAATAATTATATGATTTTTTTTTAAATTGACGAATATTTATCCATACATCACTCGTATTTAATCTAATAGTACTCAGTTTCACAGTGGTAGTCTTGGATTAATTTCAAGGATAAAGTACAAAAAGTGTAAAACGATGAGAGATTACGCTAATAAAATCGGAGTGTAGAAACCAACTTATAAAAAACTAGCTTTTACTAGCGACTTCGTTCGCGTGGACTGTTGTCGTGTGATGATAGGTCGATAATAGATAGCGCTTTTCAATGTCATCCTATTCCTGTAGAATTAACAGAATTTCTATAGCCTATATGTTATTCCGGTGTTTAAGGAATAATTGTGTCAAATTTCATCGGTATTGGTTCAGCGGATTCGCCGTGAAAGAGTAACAAACATATATCCATACTCACTTTTGCATTTATAATATTACTAGGATTAGTAGGATATTAAGAAAGTTAACGAATTACCACTGTGCGTTGCACCTAATAGCTAGACACTTTGACTAATGCCAAAATGTCAATGATGGGTAAGGCGATAAAATACATTTATGCATTTTTATCGTATACTTTACGGAGCACCGTTTTAATTAAATTATTCAACATTATGGCATAGCAAAGGCCTATTCCTATTCCACTGCTGAATATAGGCCTCCTGTCCTTTATTGGAGGGAAGTGTTGGAGCTTACATCGATCATGCTGCTCCAATTTGGATTGGTAGGTTACCGATATCCCCAGATTTGTCTTGAGAAATGCAGGTTTCCTGACAATGCTGTGGCCTAGTTAAGACACATTACAAATACACCCGTCGCCTATGAAGACGAAAACGACTATTTTGTTTTCATCTTTAAGTAATGTACAACCTTTTTTTGAATTTAAACTATCGTGAGTCGAATTCATAATTAATGTATAGAAGCCGGCTATACTCACGTGTTATTTTATCGGATGAGCCCGACTAGTTTCAAGCCCATACGGGGCTCTTATTCATGAGCTCTTTACGCGGCGTTATCGCGGCGGGAATGTGCAACCTTTTTAATAAGTAACGTCGACGCTATATGAATATTGATATTTTACTGGTCATATAGAAAATATGTATACTAAAAAAGAAAAATTTAATTTTGACAAAAAACTTCATTATTTACATGTTTATCTGACATAAACTTATTATTTTAAAACTAAAATCCAAAAAAATCTAACTCACAATGTGCTGGCTAGGTTGGGCAATGGCATTGTCGTTATTATCCTACATGTTTGCAGCACCTCCAAAACACTGACCCATTATTAAGGTATGAAAGGTATGAAAAAATTAAAAATGAAAATAGCAGCTCTTTTGTGTAATAAGTTTATCGTTATAAAATAAAACGCTTTGTTCAAAGTTTTAAAGTAAATTACAAATAATATAAATAAATAAATATATGGGACACTTACACAAAGGGTCATCCGTTCCCAAAGTAAGTACTTAATACATGTGTTACGGGTGACACACAACTGGTAGTTCTATACTAGTTTTTAATACATACTTTAATACAAATACACACCCAGGCTCAAAGAACCAGCAATTTTTTGTAGAAAATGTTTGACCTTGACGTGAATCGAAGCCGCGACCCATAGAGCTGAAGCCAGGGTCACTGCTCACTGCGCTAACGGGCCAGTCAAAGCTCGTTTTCTCTTTTTTCTGTTATTTTCTTGGCTATAAAGTGAAACTCAGTACAATGCAATTAATTACACTTCATGAATTACAGCCTACATAATATTGGCAAAGGTATCCCCCTATCGTAGGTATATTAAATTATTAGTAGCCAACATTAAGTTTTAACATAATTATAAATATATAGTTACTGAAACTAATTTTATTATTCTTAATTTCAGAACCTCAAGTACCTAACAAGGTCTGTCAAAAGTTGATTTTTGTGTTAATTCAAAGGAACAAGCGTCAATTAGTATGTGAATGATGCCCGACAATGTATACGACAAATTATTATAGAGATCAAATAAATGCATATTCATAATAACTACCATGTTTTAACGCATTTAGAGTTGATTTTTCGAATTAAAAACTTAAGTTAAATACTGACAAGTGATTAGTTTGAACTGAAAAAGACAAATATTTTTCTATCTTAAAACTATGCTAGTACAATAACATTTATTATAAAAAAGATACAATGTTTGTCCAACATATAACAGCCAGGTATGCACTAAATTGTAACAATTAAAATGTAACCATATTGAATTGTATTTTTTTTAAATAGTTTGCAAAATTTGTTGCTGGTTCTATTTCGAAAAAATAACCTTCTAAATCAATGGTAGATCCTTTGAAAACATTCGTTATTTATAAGTAATTTATGAATATATTTAATTGACCAAAGTACCCAAATATTTTAATACACTATAATACGTCCTTAGACTCTGTACAAACCCCGACATTTATTTTCATACTCAAAACGTCATCTCTTTCGTGTACTTAAATAAAAATTAATGAATACATATATATGTAATTAAATTAAAAATACATACTTAACTTTTGACATATTGACTTAGATACTGGTCACACTAACGCTGATAACCAAATGTCAAAACTTTGAAAGTGATATCATCAATGTTAAAAACTTTGTTTTATATTGAGTTATAAAGAGAAATATACAAATAAAAAATAATAAATACTATGACTTTAACTATAATAATTAACCGTGTGAATTGTTTGAAATCAGTTTTGTAGTAATTCTGAAACTAAGAAACTTATTAAGCGGGAAAGTGTAAAGCCGGTGGAAAATGTCCTCGCCGGTAGAACTTGTTGATAACACTTTTACACCACTTAGTCCTCGAGTAAATGAAATTATTGAAATTTCTGACGACGATGATGAAAGCGAGGCTTACAAAAGCCAAGATGTCATAGCCAAACGACAACTCTTAATAAGCAACTTATTTGCTAAGAATAATGATAATAATATCACGTATTCACCAAATAATGTACCCTGCACCTCTAAAGAGAAAAGGCCAGTCTTTGTAAAACCAATGTGGGGTGTTAAAATACAGCTTCCTGTTGATCCTTATGCATGTCAAATGGCTGTTATGAGTAATGTAAGTTATCATTCTTTCCGTTGTCTTTCTGACTATAGAAATATGACACAATTAAATATATGTTTAAGACTATTCAATTGCAACTTGAAATTTTTTAAGAATAGTTTATTTATGTAGACATTTATAAATATTCTTAAATGTTCAAGTAATTAATATCATAACAAAGTACAAAAATAGAAACGAAGTTGAATATTTGCATACATTTAACATCAATTTATTATACAATGTTTTTTATCAAAGCTAGCATTACAGTTTAAATATATTCTTTGTTAATACTCTGCAGTCTAATTAACTTTATAAGTTTATCATTTTTTAGGTATATTAAGTGTATTATAGAAAATATTTTATAGTAAATTATTTAACATATTGTATCAATAGAAATAGAAATAATAATTGAATTTATATGAGAATAATCAATATATTTTGAATACTATGTAATAATTATAGAAACTTAATATTTTAACTCAGATCCAAAATATACTTTGACTATCTCACAAGAACCATTGAATTGTGTAGTGAATTCATTACTATTTTAAAGAATATTTATTTTATCTTATTTCTCATGTCTTTCTTAGTAATTGTATTTGTTCTTCTTTCACATCCAGTTTAGTTTATTATGTGACTTTGTAATAGAAATTATTGAATGGCATGCAAAACTAAATATGCTGCTAAACACAAAAGTAATAATAAAATTATTTTGCTATAACCTGCGATGAAGTAAAATAGAAAATATTTATAATGCTAAATGTAGAGTGGACAATCGGTTATCATACCTGATACATGCAGTATTCGTAAAAAACACATGCACAAACCTCCACCACTGCCACTACAACACACAAGCACTATATATGTTCACTATCACAAACTCAACAATCATTTCGCCCCGCAACCGAAGCATCATCAGGAGATAGATTCCACGGCCAAACGCTTTGCGATTTTGGTCGTATATTTTTCGTTTGGCAGTGGTGGAGGTTTGTGCTTGTTTTTTTTACGAATCCTGCATGTATCAGGTATGATAACCGATTGTCCACTCTACATTTAGCATTATATATATTTTCTATTTTACTTTATCGCGGATTATAGCAAAATAATTTTATTATTACTTTTGTATTATGGATCTCCGCAAAGTAACACCTAATTCTATAAAATATGCTGTTTTAAATGAAAGAAATGAATTAAGTAAAAGGTTTCTATAATTATTTTACCTATTAGTTAGGTACTTATTATGTCATGTAGTACTTAAGTAACTACTTATCATCTTCCTGCCATTATCCCACTATGAGTGGGGTCGGCACAACATGTTATAAACATGCTGTCACATGATTTGGCTGCATTTTTACGACCAGCCGCCTGCCTGACGTCAACTTATCTCTGTCGTATTTTACGACGACTCGGTAAGAAAGGGTAGTCTATTCTACTAAACTGGATACCACACGGTGGGACAACTTACCTTAGTTCGCCTTTTACGACACCTCGGTAAGAAATGAGGTTGGTCTATTCTACTTATCCGGATACCACATGGTGGGTTGATTTACCTTAGTCGTCTTTTACGACACCTCGGTAAGAAATGGAAATGGTGGTATTATTCTATTCAGCTAAATATCGCCAGCGTTACTTAAGTAACTACTAAAATCCGAAATGTGATTTATGAAAGTTTTGAAAGATATAATTATATAGGTACATCAGGTTAATGTAAATTATATAAACGTGGTTAAATTTTGTTATTTCTAGAATAAAGATATTTTTTAAGATTCAGGGTTTAGGATACTGATTTTATATTAATTTCATAAACTATTTGATTGTTTTTAGTCTAGTTTGGATATTAAGTTTTGGTGAAGTGCCAAAAAAAAATTAATTCGAAAGTATATCTTCGATAAATATACTGAAAATTGGAATAATTTGTAGGTTTTAAGAGCCATCGACAATAGAAAAAATTGTTTACTCGAAAGTCCAACTGGGACAGGCAAAACGCTAGCGCTTCTGTGTTCGGTGCTTGCCTGGCAAAAGAGGGAGAAAGGTATGTATGTAATGTAACCCTGATATGAATCATCATCATCATCATCTTCCTGCCCTTATCCCACTCTAAGTGGGGTCGGCACAACATGTTACAAACATGTTGTCACATGATTTGGCTACGAATTTTACGTACGGCCGCCTGCCTGACGTCAACTTACCTTGGTCGTACTTTACGACACCTCGGTAAGAAATGAGGGTGGTCTATTCTACTCAGCCGGATACCACACGGCGGAACCCTCATATGAATGAAACGGGTAATTTTCTATAATGTTTTCAAAAAATACTTGCTGACATGTTCTATTGCGAAGCAGAGTGTTTGCGCTATTCTGCTGTCGTGAATACATTAACAACAAAAAACATTGACATTTACAAAAAAATCTTTATTGTTCTTTTATTTTTGAGAGCGCAAACCATACTAAGTGTTACATGTGTGGACAGTGTACTAAACGCAGTTTCACTCCTTCGTCAAAGGTGACTGTTATACATGTGGTGAATTGTAAATATCAATTTAGTTCATTAATGGAAAGTCTTAGGTGCCAAGTCAGTCTTTTTTAACTACATAGCTGTTAGCGCACACTATATACAATAACACGATATAATAGGAATACCACAATTCCCGTTCCGAAATGCACTTCTCTTGAATGACGAACAAGACTGAATGTCACTGAAACGGTTTATCAATAGGAAGACTAAACCGGAAACAACAAAGGCACAGTGCTGCCACTGTTTTAATCAAAAAGGGCGCGATACTCTTGTTTCATGACTTTGTTGCTATAAAATACAAAGCCAAAGTCAATGGCGACAAAATCGCTCAAAGGCAGAAGGCATTTGACTGGCTCATTGGCGCAGTTAGTCAAAAATGTGTTGGTTCTTCGAGCCTGGGTGTATATATCTATTAAAGTATGTATTTAAAATTATATAAGTACCTATATATTTACCAGTTGTCCCACCCATAATACAAGTATTAAGTTATTTAATTTGGGGCGACCGTGTGTGTCGTGTTTCTAACAAGTGTCCCATATATTTATTAATTTATTGTTTATATTGCGGATGGTTGTAATTCGCAATTAAGGACACAGACCGTGACAAGCTTTCCTCTTACGCCCTTAGCCGAATAAGAAGCGTCAATTGATCACAAGTTATCGCGTGTTCAAGTCCCGGTTAACTATATAACTCGTCAATAAATCTAATCCACCGTCACACGACATCGCGAAAGGCCGAACACGAAAATTGCACTACAAGGTAATGCATTTGTTGCATGCGAAATATTTGCATTGGTTAAGGGTGCACCTGATATTTTACATGTTTTTTATTGTTACCCGATTGGCCAATTCATTTCGTCAATAGCTCTACGATCAGGTAATTCGTATAATTCGATCGTTTTACGTTATTCGACATGAATATATGTATTAATCAGTTCTTCGTCCATAAGTCAATGGTAAAAGGAAATATTGGATATTATTGCTATGCGATAATAACATGAGGTGGTCTTTTCTACTCGGCCGGGTACCACACGGCAGGTCGACTTACCTTAGTCACCTTTTACGACACCTTGGTAAGATATGAGGGTGGTCTATTCTACTCAGTCGGATACCACACAGCATTAAAATTTTAAACAAACCTATCATATATCGCTAATCTTAAATTGAAGCTTGTTCAATAAAAAGAAGTCATTTTCTCAAAAGTCAACCAATTCATTCTTTTACAACAACTTGTCAACTTCGCACACAAATAACTACTACGTCAAATGGCGCTACCACTACTCTCCGCTACACACCCCCCCCCCCCCCCCGGCCATAAGTACACCTCGCCACAGCTAACTTCACGTCTTTATACTACAACTTCCGCTCTCCTTAAATTCCTTCCGTTAAATTTATTTTATTAATGTTATTTTTGATAATTTTCAAACAGGATAGTGTATAGTGATAGTAGGATTCAAACAATATTTTTTATATTGAGGGTGTCATTTCAAACAAGAACACTAAAATTATTTTTTTCTTATACTATATACATGAAGTATAAAATGATTAAATATTTTTATATTATGTTTTGTTTGAAATAATAAAAGATGTCTTTCTAGTTTTCTCAACACAGATATATAAACGTACCTAACAATTCGGTGTCGTGTACGTTTCGATTTGTTTAGAAACTAGAGCCGTTTTTCACGTTCAACATTTTGCTATAAAGTTAAACGTAATACAATTTACACAGAAACTTGTGCACTTGAAAACCTGAAAGTACAATATTTCCCCTGTAAGCAACTTTGAAAACTCTATATGTTATAGGTAATGTCATTACTTTGGAAATAGAATATTTCTCAACTGTAAGAGTTTAATATTCGATAGGAACGACATAGGTATTTTTGACTTTTTAAACTTTACTTTTTGACTTTAAACTGACGAGACACTGGTGAAAGACTAATAAAAATATAAAACTATATTTGTAATCTCGTATCTTCTAAGGACTTCCACTAGAGCTAATAAATCTGTTCAAGGAATTCGATCTTAAGCCGTTTGAATCCAACAGTTCTGTGTGACCTCTACAAGGTCTCAAAAACAAAGGTTGAAATGGTTTAAGTAAAGATTAAAGTTTTTATCCACATAGTAAAGATGTAACTACTAGGTATTTGTTTTCCGATGGTAAGTCGTCACTCCAGCTCTTTAAAAGCCTACAGGTTTCAGGAACGCAGAAGCATCGTCGAGGTTGCGAAATGCGGAGAATAGAGCGGAGAAGCTGTACTAAAGTCGGGGAAAGTATCCTATAAGGGTACCCCCTGTGAAGCCGACCAACGGTTTATGGCGACGCGTAGTGGAAAGCTGATGGTATATTATCAGTTATTACGACGTCGGAAAGGTGGCCATAAGCCACGACCAACCGACGTCAGAAAACTGGGACCTCGTCTTCGCCGGCGAAGACGCTGTGACATTGCAACCTCATTTTTTGTAACAAACTTTTACAAAATTCTAGTGATTCCTCTTGATAATATAAACGCAACTTTGCTGAAACGACAAGAATTTTCAGAACCAACAAACGAAGTAATATTTTTTAAGAAAATGTTCAAGTAGATACAGGTCTATTGCATATTTTTCACGTATAGGAGTACCAAACGTCGTGTGGCAAAAGGAAATTGCTCATAAAAGACAGCGAAGAAAAAAAATGTCTTTGGCTGACGTTGCGAGATCGACTTTTTAAAATGCTGACGTGGTGAGAAACATCGCCCATAAGCCATTTGGTTTTGGCGTGTGTCAAATTTTGCCCCGACATTTTTGTTTCACGAACTTCTTTCGCCAATTTTCCTTGTGTCAAGAAATGTGACGTCTCAATCGTGATAACTTAAAGGATCTGGATATATTTTTTAAACTTTTAGTTTGTCACGAACATTTGGTATGACATAGCATGAATCTAAAATTAAAGTTAACAATATTTATCGAATGATCTTATACATTTGGCATAAGAGCGTGCGTCCCACTGAGTTTTAGTATATTTTTGCTTCTTCAATTCTATGAAGGCGATGTCTTGATGCTGAGCTCTATGGTCAATGGTAAATGAAAAAAAAATTGTAAAATAGAAACTCCACATGACAGTTCCATCCATTATAAACTTAGCGCACTGTCGCCAAATCGCCTTATGTGGTAGATAAAAAAATTAGGTCATTCTCCTTTTAAACTCAAATTCGAACCATTATTAATATAAATCCGAAATGTCTGTCTGTTACGCTTTCAGAACTGATCATCTGCATCAATATTGTTGAAATATGGAACTGAAACTGGACTAACATATAGGACAAAGAATTCCATTGTGCATCCGGGAATAAAAAAAAAATATAAAATTGAGAAAAACACTACATAATTGAGGGTATTTAAAGCTTTTAAATTGACGTAAATTCACAGTTACAGCTTATTTACTTTACTCAAATATACCTTTACTAGTTCTATTAAGTCGTTAATTCTACTGCTTTTTTAGAAGATTTTCGTATTTAAAAAACATTTCAAAATATAATTCTTATATCTACTTACATTTCATCAATGCTGTCTTGTGCAAAGTTAAACCATTATTAAATTAAAAATAATAAATCTAGTTCATTTTCTTGACTCAAATGTTTAGTGTTACTTATACTTACTAAGCTGATCTATCATAATCGCCTAGAAAATGAATATACATTAACTAAAAGACCGTTACAAAAAATGCAATTTAGGCCGTACCGCTTTTCCCTACTTTTCCTAAACATCGTTTAGAAGCTACCTTATAATTTTGAACGCATCAATTACCCAACGCTGAGGTCGCGCGGGAACGCGACACGTCACCGCCCCAACATGTCTTTGAGCTTCCCTTTTCAGACTCTCTCCCTTTACTTTCACCGCTTTTTTTTGTCATTCCGCATAGCTGACAACCCTTTTGCTAAATTGAATTAGAATGTTTCCATTTCGTATAGGTCTTTGTTGTTGCTTCCAACATCAAAAGACTCAAAATGCTCTTAGTTTTTTTGTAGTGTTATCGCCATGGCTCTGTCCATGCTGTTATTTTTTTTATACCTAAATATCTCGAGTTTTGATGTTTAATGCCTGTTGTCTATTATTGCTTATTATAGCTTAATTATTTAAAACAAAGTCCCAAAAAAGCTATGACAGACCAGCGGAGAGACCGTGCGACTCTCTAGAGACGATTATATATTCAAATCCCGGGCAGGCACGATAGTTTTTATATTAAAACTTAACGTCTAATTCATAGTTCCAATTTATCACACAAAGCTGCATATCTCTAGAGAATTCTGGGTGTAACCTACCAATCCGCATTGGAGCAGCGTGGTAGGTTTTAGCTCCAATCCTTCTCTCCAAAAAAAACAGAGAGGTGAGGTCTTTACCCAGAAGTGGGATAGTAACAGGCCGTTACTTTTTTTTACTAACGTCCCCAAAAGCTGTCTTTCCAGTATGTAATAAATTTTCTCAAAATCTGATTTTTGTACAATTTTTACTAAAAGCTAGTGCAATTCTTCCGAAAGCTTAAAGTTACAAGTAAATGTCTCGCTCGTCTGCTGGGTGCTTTAGTCCGCGTCAACAGACAGAGATTAGTGTATTTCTCTTGGTTGACACAGCGCACGTAATGTACTAGAGAATTGTTGATCTACAAAAAATTCCGCGATAGCATGTCTATCTCTTATAGTTAACTCACAATAACTACTTTTATGTTCAAAATTTAAATTAAATACACTGATTTCCACGCAGGTGAAGACCAGCTAGTTGCTTAATAATACGAAGATCTGTGATATATCCTATTGATATTGGCTTAAAAGCGTGTAGACAGCACGGGGAGTGCTACTGACTCAACCGAACAGCGGGAACATCTAGATCGAACAAGAATAATTCAGATAAGCTATTGGACGTTTTAATATTTGCATCGTGCACAAGCAGCGCTAAGTGTGCCATAATATGCTGGGGCTACATTAGCGGGCGAAGATTCGTGTCGCGTTGGCGCGCAGAACATTATGTATCGCGCACAAACGATGTTCTTGTCTACATTAGGCGGGCAAAAATTCAGAAAGAGGCCTACGCTTAATATTCGTTGTCCAGTTTTGTGCGTCCGAAACGATTAGTATCTTTTTTTCTATTTTTAAAATCTTTTTTGCACTATTAAGATATAAAAGTACAAAAGGCGAATTTAACACTAAATTAAGCGTTCTCTACCAGTCAACCTTAGGGTCAAACGGAAAATTTAACTAACTATCATTGCATATGTAATTATTATTTATTACACTTTTACGAGTATCAGGTACGAAATAATATGAAAATGAGACTAAAGAGATGGTGGATGACTACTATTCATAGAAACCAAACGTCAAAGTCTGGGCAATACTGTAGTGTGGTTACTCAAACGAATATTATCGTGACAAATCCCTTTGATGAGCGCCAGGTTACCGACTCTGCCCCGATGCTACATCGTCTGCGCCCGAATACAATGCGTTGCAACGATGTATACAGCAATGTATATGTGCTGTAGCCCGAATGTTCGCCGTAGCCCGCTAATGTAGCCCCAGCATTAGTATATCACGACAAGGACTCCCGCGTCGCGTTAATTTCCCCGGTAGGGTTGCCGCCGATGTCGTCGAATCGTAAACGTTATTTATGGCGCCGCGGGCCGATTATTGCCGCGAGCTCGCTCTTCCACTCATTTGCATACAAATTTATGCCGTTGCGATCATACCCTTCGACTTTTCGTTTCCGCGTTTCTTCGGTGGGGCGATTTCTATAACAAAACCAACTGCTAATTTACACTTTCCTGAATAGAAATTGCATAATTATATAAAAGAATATAAATCTATCGAGAGTATTTGGTGATGTACTTCTTAGGAAACCTTGTTTTTCATAAAGCGCCAGTTAACTAGGTGTGCAAGTACCTAGTTGTTTTTAACTCCTTTTGCCAGCCCATTGTTTGATATTTAAAATTTAATATTATTAATTAATATTTTTCTATTAGCTACAACAAACAAGTTTAATTACGCTTATTATTTAAAATTTCATATAAAACAGTCAACTACTAGTACATGGTCAATTTCTAGTGCCCTTACCTTAATCGGTAATATATTATTTGATTTAATCGTTACTTAATGTACAATACTGATCGGTAATTTTTTAAATATAAAAAAATTTAAAAAAATGAAAGCGTCGGTGACAATATTCCTAATCAGATAGACCCTTGTTTGACCTGACGTGGTCATGATAAACAATAAAATCATCCTCCTGCCCTTATCCCACTCCAATTGGGGTCGGCACATGTTATAAACATGCTGTCACATGATTTGGCTACGTATTTTACGACCGGCCGCCTGCCTGACGTCAACTTTCCCCAGTCGTATTTTACGACACCTCGATAAGAAAGAGGGTGGTCTATTCTACTTAACCGGATACCACACGGCGGGTCGACTTACCTAGTCGCCTCTTACATCGCCTCGGTAAGAAATGAGGGTGGTCTATTCTACTTAGCCGGATACCACACGGCTATGATGAACAATAAAAATTTCTTGTAAAATGCTGTAGGACTGCCAAATAATAAATACCCGCTGGTGCATAAAGCACGACCGTTCGTGACAATAAAGGGGTAGCCAAATTCGGAACATTTAAAACGTCGTTTACTTCGATAACAGTAAAATGAATACGATTATGGCCCGATTTTATCTGACTGTGCGGCTTCCGTTATAAATTGTCGAAAATATTTCTACCCGTTGCAACTTTGATCTGATAATGGCTATTTATTGATTTTACTCCAGTTAGTTGCACGAAAAATTAGGAAATATAAATCAGTGTTGCGGTACGCTTTCATTATCCTAGTTTTTGTTAATGTCATGAAATTAACGAGTCCATTTTTTATGGAATCATGTAGCGAATTTATATTTCAAATCTACAAAACTAATTATTGCAAATATCTTTAATATTTAAATGAGTTAATCTTGTATGTATATATATTTTCTGAATCTCGGAAACGGCTCCAACGATTTTCCTAAAATTCAGCATGTAGGTGGTTTTGCGAGAGAAAAGTCGATCTAGCTAGGTTTTGTTTAAAAAAAAAATTTATCCTTGCTTTTAGGCATTCAAAAAAATGCTAAAATGTAGAATTAAAAGCAAAGGATAATTTTAGCTGTCAAACGTAATGCTGCGACAGCCGATGGGTAACGGGCGGACCGAAATGTTCTAAACCCGGGTTCGAATCTCACGTGTCATCGATGCCTTCTTTCTTATTGATATTTTTTCAATATCTTTTAAAAAATTACTCAGGTACTACATTTTAAGGTTTTTGCTTACATGTACTAGGCATAAATATTTTACCTACCTCTTTACACAACATGATTCAGTTATTCACATTTTTATCTTGCTTCCATAACACCGACAAATAACATGGAATAATTAGCATTGTGACTAAGCTTACGTTTTCGTTTTTTGCCTTGATTAGGTATATTATATTTACCGTCGTTACATTTGTAAATTCATAATGTAAACTTATAACCGCCGTATGGTATTCGGCTGGGTAGAATAGACTACCCTACTTTCTTACCGAGGTGTCGTGAAAGGTGACTAAGGTAAGGTTATGTCAGTCAGGCAGCCGGTCGTAAAATACCCTTGTCAGATTATGTAAAAACATGTTTAAGATATGTTGTGCCGACTTCACTTAAATAAAAACAGTTCATATTTACTGGTAATATTGCGAAATAAAAAAAAATTGAGTAAATATACTCAATAATTTTTCTTTTATTAATAAAATATACATAATAATGTATATTTTATTTTATGTCTTATCATTGGTTTTAACAATGAGTCAATGCAGCCAACCTTGGCTTCAAATATAAACTGAACAACATTGATATTATGTTGTAATTTCGCACTTTCCTTATCATACCAAACCGCGATAACCGCGGTGGTCTAGTAATTAGAACGGATAAATATTTACCAAAATGTACTTGTGACCCTCGTACATTTTTTTAAAATTATTTTTTAACGGATTGACGTTACATTTGACATATGTTTCTTAGACGATTACCGTGCCATACTTTCTTATATAGCTTAAATAAGTAGTCTTTCGGTGCACGGTGGACTTTTCAGCAGCTTGGGTCGCCAACGTCGTTAAAATATTCTTACTAGAAATTGACTAATTGATGTTAATGACCAATCAGATTAAACGGCTTTTATAACACCACCGGTTTGATAGCATAATCAAATTATCAGTGCAGAAAGTTTCATTGCAAAACTTAGTTACATTTTATCATAACTTAACATAAGTGATCAATTCATGACACAATTAAACGCGTGTTTGAATTGTAAAAAAACGTATACAATTTTTTTTAAACATATGTTTCCTTAATTAAAACAGGTACAAAAAAATTTAGACTATTTATTAAAAATTTCACTAAAATTAGCTTCTTTCTACATTTGAAAGGCTAATAAAGTATTATAGTAAAAGTAAAGTGACTAGAGGAAGGCCAAAAAATAAATGGATGGATTGTGCGAAGAATGATATGCATATATAAGGAGTGGCACCAGAGTTGACGAATGATAGAGGAGAACGGAAGAAAAGACATTTTCTGCCGACCCCTTAGCCGACTTTTGCCGACTTAGATTGGGATAAGGGTAAAAATAAAGTAATAGTCTCTTATTATGTATTTACGGAGCTAAACATCTCTCTATCTGTACTCCATTAAGTGAAGGATCGGTGCTTGGATCGAAAATGCATCTCCCATGTGCATCTTGAATTATCTAATAAGTAGGTAAGTAACTAAGAGTAACTAAGTAAATAAGAGTTTCCTATAAAACTCTTCGGTGCTTGGGAACCTTAAGATTCACGCGGTCTCAAGGTTCGTCCAGTGTAGCTTATTAAAGGTATTACAGTTCGTGAGCAGAATATGGAGTTATATACGACATCAATCAAGAAATAAATGACTGTCATTGTAGGTGGTCGATTTGCAATTGTTATTGAGCGTAAAATTGGCACAATCAAAATCCACAGATGTGTATCGCGTCATCGGTGACTTCATATCTATTGGCATTTATTGGCATCGAACAATAAAATAAAATGAACTTGCCTATTAAAAGTTCAACAGTATAAGGGCGGGCTGAGATTCCAATAACTGACTGCTGAGACTTGCTTATATAAAAATTATATATATAATTTTTATATAAGTACTACTAAACGCTAGGAGAACGCTTCTACGTTCTGTTCTTTACATTTAACACCCTAAGCAATGCTGATATGCTTGCCCCTTCCCTAGTAATATTGTAAAAGCCGTTAAAACAGCTTGTTCAGTTCGAAAAACAGATTTTAGTTGTCTATGGTACTAGAGGTAGTGTCTTTGTCTAAAATATACAAATATCAAGATTGCCTTTACTTATTGATAATGTAGGTTAGATTTAACGCCTCGTGTACAGGTGGTATGTACAAAAAGTAGTGAACTTTTTCTATCCCACCACCAGGCAGAAATTTTCTTTCAAAGATTAGAATTAAAGCCACTGCTCTTAGAAATTGTCTGGAGACATGCAATTTTCATATTTTAGTAAAAAAATAAATTTAGTAATCGATTAGGTTAGATTTCATATTGGTAACCCGCAGTAAAAGTCTGGCATGGTAACGCTCTATTCTTAATGGGTGTAAATAAAATCCACCAAAATCTTACATATTTATCATCATTCTACTGCCCTTATAAGTGGGGTCGGCACATGTTGTTACATGTTTAGGCAGTTATTTTACGACCGGCCGGCTGCCTAAAGTCCACCTTACTTAATGCACTTACGACATCTCAGTAAGAAATGAGGATGGTCTATTCTACTCATCTGAATACCACTTACCACTTACCTTCTTCGCTGTTTACAACACCTCGGTGACAAATAAGGGTGGTCTATTGTACTTAGCCGGATACCAAACGGCAGGTCAACTTACTGTCGCCGTTTGCAACACCTCGATAAGAATTAAGGGTGATCTATTCTACTTAGCCTGATACCACATGGCGAATCAACTTACCTTATTCGCCGTTTACTACACCTGTGTAAGAAATTAGCGTGGTCTGTTCTACTGAAATATTAGGTATTGTAACATATTTTACAAGTAAAACATGATCATTTAAAAAAAACAACAGATTGTAATATAAAATATGAGTTGCTTTTTACGAGTCCCCTTAATTGAATTGCTTTTATTCACATTTTACAGACCATTAATTTTACGCCGCAATACGGGCTTCATGTTCTCTATTCCTAAACTCTACCCCATAATCGGTGTCGTTTAAAAAAATGTTACTCCAATCGTATTCCAAATAGGAGCTATCTAATTTTACAGTTTTGAACACGTCACTCTAAATATCCATATAATGAAATAACAGCAAATCGGTTTGTACATTGTATGAATTGATTGTGATTTAGTCGAATAGGCTTTTTGTAAACCTATAAAGATATGACTGTCCAAAACGTTACTTATATCATGAACTAGCAATCGCCAGCGGCTCCGCCCGCGTGGAATGATTAAACCCGTAATATAGTATTTTGACAACCATAAAAATGGTTAAAGTGGGTTAACCTTAAAAGCTAGACATATGCTGTCGCGGACTTTTATTTAGAATTTTTAGAGGGAAACAATTTTGTAATACATGATTTTTGAATTTTGAAACTTTCACCGTTTACTTAGCGCACGCAAGGAAAGCTTTAAATTTTGCCGTTTTTGTAATATTTTTTATTTCTGCTCCTCTGCTATTAATCTTAGCGTGATGTTATATTGCCTATAATAGCCTTTATCGATATATGGACTATTTTACCCTCGAAAAAATTTTCAAATCGGTCCTGTAATTCCTGATATTAGCGCGTTCAAACAAAAAAAAATAAAAGAACTCTTCAGCTGTATATATTAGTATAGATTGTATATCGATATTTGATTATTATAACTCACTTTCCGTTACTATTAAACTTTGAGAGTAAGCCAACATATTTTGTGGGAAATTTTCAATTTAATTAGCCCGTTTTCACTAGTAGTGAATGCCTCTGCTTAGTCATTGTATATCAGTGCGTCACATATTTAAAAATACTTTAGAGTAGATATTTAAAAAAAAACTAAATGTTAAACTTAAAAAGCGCCTGATCGATAGCTTAACTTATTAAACAATAATTAGGTATATCTTATACGGTCATGAGTAAAATTAAGTATGTTTGTTAATGCAGAGCCAGTCGTTTTACTAGTACTGAAATGTCGAGCATTCGCCGTTCGTTTCGTGACTTATATCCAAACTCTTTATTTGGAAATTAGTATTGTCTTTTAGCATTTTTTTAAATTTTGCTGTCATCAGTCGTGAATGTAAATCGGATAGATCGTGGCAGTTTAATGTAGTGATTTACGGCCCCCGTCACGAGTTTTTTTTTGTTCCAATTCCAATTGTCACGGCCTATTTGATTTTTTTTCTTTAACTGTTTTTTAAAATAGATTTCAGACAAGTTATAGCTAAATATAGTATATGCTTAAACTCAACTTATCATTACTTTTATTTATGACGCATATCTGTGTTATTACATTAGAAATATCATAGCTATTTGTCTAAAAGTCTGTAAGAACATTTATGTATGCCGGTAAATCCTTTTATACGAGTTAATTTTCGATCTCTAACTTACACACAAAAAGATTAAAAATGCTAACTCATTGTTCAAATTACCACCATAGGTCTATTTTTTATAATTTGAATTTAACCACTTGAGAATAGTTCATAGCGTAAATAGTTAAAAACGCCATCTATGTTTGTGCACTCACACCTCTTACACTTTGGAATTCGGATTAGAACCACAGCTGTCTCTGGTGTAGCGCCATCTCTCGAAATACGTCAGAACTTGCACGACATCCTCTCAATTATGTGAAATCCCTTATACGTCCCACTATTTGTTATGACCAATATGTTTTATACTTATTTGTAAGATAGTATACATTGCCTATTAATTTTAGTGTATAGCGAATGCCTGTGTGCATTTTAACTAAAAACAATATAACTAGTATCTTCTTTGTATACATTTTACATAAATATAAGTGAGCAACTCAACTTAAGCATGTTACATTAAGAAATCGAAACAAACCTTAAAGTACCTATGTATTTCGTTAAGTTAAAAAATAAATATTCATATACATACTACCATATAACATAATTTACATATACAAAAATACGTATATACTTATATGAAGCACTAATAACATCTATAAAAAATATCCAAGAGTTTGATATCCGAATGTTATTTCGAGATTTATTTTAGCTAGTATAAATTTAAATTTATACCTGTTTTGCTTGCTTGTTTTCTAAAAAGAGCTAAGACAAATTCAAATTAGTAAAACATACAATTATATCAATCTGAAACACTAACTTTGTTGTGAACAACAGGAATATTATTATATTGGGTATTTTATTATTAAATCCTATGCCCCCACTCGATTCGAGTGACACGTTTTATTTAATAAAAGAAAACAACATGCTCGCCCAAAATTAATCCATTCCAATTGTTGAAAATGCCCCCAGAGCGCAGCCTTTGTCGTGACAATGGCAATTCGGCATATCAATGTCACTTACCTATGTATTAATTACAAAGACGCCGACAATCCTGGCTGTAATACCGCTTTTAACTACGCACCCCACTCGAGTCTGATAGCAGAAGCAATCTCGACCATAACGAAAAGCACTTGAGTAGAAACTCTGACATCAAAGGCATATAAATTAGCATATGAAAGCAGCTATTTCGCAGTTTCCGGACACTTCGTTTTCAATGCTATGCGTTTGTTATAAAGTCCAACGTAAAGTTCATACTAAATCGCCAGGGGTGTGAATTAAGATATAATAAAAGGGGAATGTCACACGGACGCTTAGTGTCAACCTCATATCTTTGAAGTCTCATGTAAAATGCTTGCCATGTTTGTGTTGGGACAAATGGCGTTTGTTGTTAGTAGGGTGTGATTTGTATGTCCGCGTGCGCGCCATGTTTTGTAGTGACATTAATTTTACGCTGCCAATGATGTATGTATATTACTCACTGTGTGAAAAAGTATGTACCGCCATTAAAGAAATGTTAGATTTATTTATGTAGAACCAACAGAAGAGAATGTAAGAGTTTCTTCTTATAACTGTTTTATCCTTTGGAGAGATAATTGATGGATTCGTAACCCGCTTATCTTTGGAGTTCTTCAGCGATATACAGTTTCCAAGACGATATTTTATAGAAAAAGTAAGTTTTACATACAGAAAAGTTATATAACCTGAAAGAGCCCTACATATTTTGTATTTTATGTGTACAAGAATTAAATAAAAAACCCATGAGATTATTATTTTAATTTTATCGCGGATTATAGCATCTCATATTTTTGTATTATGGACCTCCGCAAAAAGTAACGCCTAATTCTATAAATTAGTTATTATTATATGTATATGTTATATTAATTATATTAATACTGAATTACTTCTTTTAAAGCTTGTAACTTCGTCTTCTTATCGAACTTTGGCTTCCAGTTCTTTTCAGTTAGTGTAAATACTTGAGTAGTGTCTTTAAAAGATCCAATTCTTGTCTACACAAGGGAGATTTTGCTCAGCAGAGTAACTGGTTTTATTATATTAAAAATGTTTTCTTGACTCGTTTTTAAATTGGATCCGCTCGTGACAATAAAACAAACCGATTATTTCCTTAGCCGTTCAGGAGCTGTTATTGAATTTGGAGGGCCCTGGGTCCCTTTCAAGTGTGACTGACGTGTAGGAGCTTATTTAATTTCCGGTTGGTAGAGATGAAGGCGACGTACGTAATCAATTCGTAACTTTGACTAACTAACCATAAAGATTAAAGCTAATATCTTATGTTACTAGGAAGCATAGTTTCGAAATATTGAATACAATGATATTGATACTTTCGGATAGGTACCTAACATTTGTTTATAGAAGAAAAGTTACTGAGTAATTGTTATATGAATTTACTACTTTACCTCTAAAAAGAACTGCTCTATTATCATAAAAAAGATAAGTAATTATTTGCAATTTTTTCCCGCCGCGTGTAAAGATTAAAACCGTATTGTAGTCTTTTGATAACCACAAAAATGGTTATTGTGGGTTAACCTTAAAAGCTAGACAAATGCTGTCGCTGACTTTTATTTAGAACTTTTAGAGAGGAACAATTTTGTAGTACATGATTTTTGAATAACTAACCTATAGCCTTGCTCAATATATGGACTATCTTACAATGAAAGAATTGTTCAAATAGGTCCAGTAGTTCCTGAGATTAATTAGCGCGTTCAAACAATCAAACAAACTCTTCAGCTTTATATATTAATATACATTAAACGCAAATTTTATTTATTTTTTACTCCCACTGACAAATCAACACAAAGCGTGCGTTTGACAACGAAATGGATTATTTTTTGCGAATGAAAGTTTAATCCGAAAGTCCCCTACGGCATACTGTTCGAGACATATTATCTAGTATACAATGGTAATCTTAAAAAAGGGTAGTTGTTCTATATCTAATACTAGCAATCGCAAGCGGCTTCGCCCGCGTGGAAAGATTAAAACCGTAATATAGTATTTTGGTAACCATAAAAATAGTTGAAGTTGGTTAACCTTAAAAGCTAGTATATATAGCATATGCTGTCGCGGAATTTTATTAAGAGTGGAACAATTTTGTAATACATGATTTTCGAATTACTTTCACCGTTTAAATTTTCACAAGGAAAGCTTTTAAATTTTGCCGTTTTCATTATATCTTTTATTGCTGCACCTCTCCTACTCGTCTTAGCGTGATGTTATTATATAGCCTATAGCCTTCCTAGATAAATGGACTATCTTACACTCAAAGAATTTTTCAAATCGGTCTAGTAATTCCTGAGATTAGCACTTTCAAACACTAAAACAAACAAACAAATTCTTAAGCTTTATATATTAGTATAGGTATAGCATACTTTATTGAAATACAGGCTTATAGGCAGGTTAACGAAACAGATAGCTGTATAATCTTTACAGGGTATTTTACTTACAATTTGTCAACACGTCACTAATTTTTGCCGTTTCATTTTGTATATCTTACCCTTACTCTTGTATAATTTTAAGATAAAAAACATGTTCTTAGCATTAAAAAATAGACTTTTAAACTGTTTGGAACGTGAAATATAAGCAGTCCTTAACTGAGGGCATTCAAGCAATTAAGTTAACGCCTTACGAAATTGCAAAATCGCTTTAACAGTCTTAGTTAAAGATACATTATTCTTCTTATTTTATATAATAAAAATGTATCTTTTGCAAAAAATGTGGATATGACATATTAAAGTTTATCCTTATTGCATTACGTATATTACTTTTTTTTATTACAAAGTTACTATGTCAATGGGATTAAGCCATGACGATAGACTTAGATCGAAGATGTATATATTTATTCTAGTTAGACATGTGTAATTTTTGAATCTCAAACAAATATGTTAAAGCAATGTAATTTTAAATGATATAGATTAATAACAATAACCATTAATAATAATTGTTATAATCTAATCTTAAGTAAATGCTGTAGCTTTGGTAATCCTTTTTACCTCTTTTTAAATAAATACCCAAGTATTATTGTTTAGGTATCTTGTTTTTTCTCTAAAAAAACTTCGCTAAGTATAACTTCCTGTGATTCTGCTAAATTCTTTTTTTACTTTAAACAGATACAAACTACTGTCAGAAACTTTGATCGTAATCCTCGACGCAACAATATATACGAATTAAACACGATTATTGCATTGACAAAAAAACCATGAACGACATCAGCACAAGTTCTAGTGTTACTTGCTATTAATCCTATTGTAGCGAAAATACGAGATGGTTTCGTGGATTCTACACATCTTTTATATCCTCTAATACCTGAACATAAAGTTGAGGTTGCACATTTTAATCTTGGTTTATTGCAGTTTAGATTGTCACCGTAGATTGTATTTTGACATTTTCATCCCATTCTGTAGTATTGCCGGCGGCTAATCGTTCGGAAACTATCCTACAATGCCTCGAGGACGGACAGACGATCCGACCGTTGTTGGTTTTTGTGTGATAAGTACGTGAATGCCGCAAAATGATCCTTTTAATCTTGTTCTGTTACATAATAGTTATTTTTGTTCAGTTTTTGATCTAAAGGGCTTCGTAAATGAAGGATATGCCAAAACTCTGCGTTAAATAATTATAGAATAACTTTATTCAAAATTATATTTAGTCGTAATAAAATAAAAGAATTTGTTTGAGATGAGACAACTTCTCTCGAGTCCTGAAACTATAGACATTTAGAGGTATGAAATTTGGTAAATAATGTCTTAATTTACTATAGACCCATCAAATTTAATTTAGCAATAGCCTAAAAAAACTTTTAAATGTAAGTAAAGTACTATGCTATCTGAGTAGTGTACTTTCTATTAGTGGTTATTATAATCCTATCAAGAATTGCCAGCAAAGATATCGGGGATTGCTCTCTAAATTAAAATTAAAATATAACTATATTAGATATATTTCATCATACCTGTTTTGTTAAAGGTCGGAAAGTTATTTAACTCGCACTTTTATTATTAATTTAATCCTCAATTATCCTTTCTATGCCAGCCTCCTTTTAATACTTATTTGAAACTACTGTAATGACAAGGCTTAAATTAATGTCGAATTTTATTATAGAAATTATTAAAAAACCAAAAACAGTTAAGCTAGTTTTGTAAGGCACATAGTAGGTGCACATATAAAAGAACATTATAGAATTATTGTATAATTACCTTAATTAATTTAACAGTCTCATTTTTAAATATTCCTAAATCCTTTTAAAGTTATTTTGTTTATTAGTGACTGTAGCCAAGAATGAAGTGGACGTTTTAGAAAAAAAACGTACGCTTGTAGGTAATCATTGACTCTAGATATCTGTAATCTTTTTATATTCTACAACATGAATAAGACGGAATGAAAAGGCGCCAGAGCAACCAATTTCGCGAACAATGAACGATTTGCAGTTCTAAACGTTCTTATCCCTTTCCAAATGAGATTTAACAAGGTTTTGTTGAGCAAATGCCCTTTTTAACAAGCATCTTTGTTGGAGATGTTTGCGACTATCACCACATTGTGTTGAGCTACTCCGTTCGTTCCTTTGAAAACGTTTTTGGAATCTTATACAAATGAAATCGAGTGGCATTAGATCATCACAAACTGGTTGACACACCAGCACCAGTTGAATGTTGGTTTTTGTTATTATAAATCTTGGTAGAATTGTTCGTAGCGAATTATATGAGATACGAACGTCAATGGAATCTTTTTTTCCTTAGTGTTTAACATCGTCAAATTCAATAATGCTTGAAAAGACGTTATTCTGTTCCATAATTATAATAAAAAACTTGTCCAATGTTTGGTATTTATTGTAATATTAGCTTTTACCCGCAACTTCGCGTGGACTGTAGTCTTGGAATTAACAGTAGCTTCTGTCACTCTCCAACCCTGCAAATATCTCCATCCAAAAATCAGATCGATCCGGAAAGAATGAGAGGAATTTATCGTTTTATGAAGAGCATAATTTGATAATTCTAATAAAAACCCCGATGATTTTAATGAAATATATATTTATTTATTTAGTTCTTTATAGGTATTACCAATAAAGAAAGAAATAAATAAGTATTAAAATAGCTCAACTTCCAAAATTGGGCTTAACTGTTACACAAACCCCATCATTTAAAATTATTTTTTCGGGTATTAAATATTACTATAAATATTATAAACTATTAATGGGAACGTGTAAGAAACTTTATTTAATAATAACATTTATACATCAAATTTCATCGATATTGGTACAGCGGATTAGCCGCGACAACGTAACAGACAGACGGACTTTCGCATTTATAATATTAGTAAGGTTACAAGAAACAATAAATAAGACAGAAAGCAGTCAGTATAACTCCAATCACCTCTGTTTCTATTCTTTGATCGCTGTCGTCTTAACGTAATAGACAGCGATCATAAAATAGAAACAGAGGTGATTGGAGTATTAAAGTATATTACTATTTATTACTATGCTTTTACTATAATCATGAATTGAATTTTTGTTGAATTTGAATTCATGAATGAATTGAATGTCTTTTTAGTATAAATATTTAGAGCATAGTAAAAATATTATATTTTTTATGTAACATCTCTACAATTTTAATGTATTTATTAATACTGTTGCAACATCTCGAATCTTTCGTTTGTGCTGTATAAAAAAAAATCATTGTACGCAACTCGAGCCAATAAAGCACACATCAAACACACGGATCCAACTCAATTAACTCTCGTAAAGTGAAACGTGCGTACCTACTACATGAAACCATACACAGCTCGCCTGAAAATCTAAATAAAATAAAACACCTCTGGCCGTGGCGTACGTCCAAATTAGGCGCGAAATCGCTCACGAGAGCCGCGCGCAAAAACCTCGTTAGCCGCCGCCATGTTTGCTCGGCGACAACGAGGGGCGCGCCCTCTATGTACACAATGCCCATGTCCCGCCACAGATAAAAAATATAACTTAATTTTTTCTCCTTACGTATTGCACCAGCGTAAGGTCCAATATTCTACAGCCTTGAAGTTGGATGTACGCAAACTTTTCTTGGTGGGGGTGTGTGTAGCTCACACAGGGGTGTGAGTCAGGGGTGTTGGTGTCACGACCGTGCGACGCAATAGCGTATGTGAAATGGATATGCAACGCGATACCGAAAGTGATTGCGAGTTAATATTGCGGTAGTTTTGTTAGGCCGCTGTAGCTGTTAATGAATTTCTCCTTTTTACGTTTTCATTGTTTATTTTTTTAACGTCAACTCTGCAGTTCCCTTTTTTAATGTCCAATCCAATCGGACTTTATGTATAATACATAATGTATTAGAAAATAAAATGTATATGTTATAGAAAGATCTTTTTGAATACCAACCGAAAAATATATTTTCTCCCGTAACTATATCTATACTTATTATAAAACAAAGTCCTCCAAAGCTGTTTGTATGTATGTTATCGATTTTCTCTAATTTGTACGGATTTTTGTACTGTTTTTATTAAAAGGTAGTGCAATTCCTCCGAAAGGTTTAGATTAATAATAATACATAACGGTTGTATGTAAATTGAGTTTAGGAGGTAGTTTTACAACATTTTTTAGTGGGGGGTAGTAACAAACCGGTGTCGATTGTAGAAAAAGTTTTTGGATTTGTAATAATTGAAAGAAATAGTAAGGTTTACTATACGGCCGATATATATGTGAATTCTAGCCTAACAAATTGATTTTTGAAAAAGTTTTTTCATTAACACACTTGGTTAAACTACGACTACCTATCTACTAAATACTAGTGTCGAATAAAAAAATAAGAGTTAAATCCCTGATGATCTATTAGTGTAAATAATAATCTAATTATTTAGTTACATATAAATTCTTTCTAAATCGAATCACGATGCACGATGCAGTAAAAATGCAGTATAATTATAAAGTAATATTTAAAACTTCCGATCTTAAAATATTATGTCAGAAACTAATGATATTAATAAACTTCTCGAACGGAACAAAGCAGCTTAGAAATAAATCTTCTTAGTGCACAAGTTTTAATGAATAGGTTTTACTAGCAAAAGAGCTTAAATACAATTATTACATAAGACAGGATACGTAGATAGGTATATCATCATCCTCCTGCCCTTATCCCACTTTAAGTGGGGTAGACACAACATGTTATGAACATGTTGTCACATGATTTGGCTACGTATTTTGCGACCGGCCGCCTGCCTGACGTCAACTTATCGTAGTCGTATTTTAAGACACCTCGATAAGAAAGAGGGTGGTCTATTCTACTTAACCGGATACCACACGGTGAGTCAACTTACCTTAGTTGCCTTTTACGACAGCTCTGTAAGAAATGAAGTTGGTCTATTCTACTCAGCCGGATACCACACGACGTGTAGATAGGTATATGTACATACTATATTAATTATCTCTATTTGTTTAACCTTTTCGTTTTCGAATCTCATTTAAAACATTTCACAAACACAAGACGGTATAATTTGGGACACTTTTGAAATTTATTTCTGTCAGTGGCCTTTTATAAGGTAATAATAGAGAAGCATTATTCTGTATATTTAAAAGTTTTTGTTATCAACTTGCGTTCAAATGCAACGACAAATTATTGCAAGCGATAAAATCCAATCATCGGAATTTATCAGCGATTTGTTTAGCGAGAATCATTGAATATCTATCTCGAATTATATAACTCCATTCCGCGCCAGGTCATCGATAAATAAACAAGCAAACTAATCAAACCGTACAAATAGAATATAGGAGTACGTGTAATAAGCGTATCATATTGGCATCACATTCTACCAGGCAGATTACCACCCACCACCACCCACACCCACCATGATAGTTAACCACATTTCTTACCGAGGTATCGTAAAAGGCGACTTAGGTAAGTCGACCCGCCGCGTGGTATCCGGCTGAGTAGAATAGACAACTCTCATATCTTACTGAGGTGTCGTAAAAGGCGACTAAGGTAAGTTGACCCACCGTGTGGTATCCGGTTAATCAGAATAGACCACCCTCTTTCTTGCCGAGGAGTCGTAAAGTAGACTAAGGTTAGCTGATGTCAGGCAGGCGGCCGTCGTAAAATACGTAGCCAAATCATGTGACAACATGTTTATAACACATTGTGCCGATCCCACTTAGACTGCGATAAGGCCAGGAAGAAGATATTTAACTAGGTGAGTCGGCAGCTTCGCCCGCAATAAAATCAGTGTGTCACAAATTTTTTCTTTAAAAAGGCTTTAAAAGAGAGAGGAAGCTTTAAATTTTGCCATTCTGCAATATTTTTTTTTGCTCCTCCTTTCCTATTCAACTTAGCGCGATGTTACATAGCCTTCCTGTGAAAAGAGTTTCTTAGAGTGTAAAATATTCCATAAATGGACTATTTTACACTCTAAGAATTTTTCAAATCGGTCTAGTGGTTCCTGAGATTAGCGTGTGCACACATCAAACAAACAAGCTCTTCAGCTTTATATATTAGTATAGATATACATTGTTGATTCCATCCTATATAAAACCAAGATTCTGAGTACTGTGTGTAGTATTCTATGTAGTTTTAATAAAAACATATATTTACTCGTAAAGACTTGTTATGTAGAAGGACGAATTGAGTCAGCATCATCAGAGACCCAGTATCGATTGCGATTAGACCCTCCTCGCCACCCTCCGAGGGTCCAATAAAGGACGTCGTTCACTGCAAACATACCTACTCTGGATGTTAAGAACAAGTTTTTTGCTCATAGTTTACAGAAAATAGGTTTAAAAATAATTTTAACATGCATTGCATACGGATATAAAATACATAAAATGAAAATATTTAACTCTTTATTAGATATAGGTCCGCTATTTGCTAATATTCGCTTTTAAAAAGAATCGTGTATCTGAAGTTTATTTTACAAATTAGAATATAAACTTACATGCACTGAAAAATCGTTATACAGTTTTAAGAACCATATTTTAAAACAACTCAAATTAAAAAAGGTTTTAAAAACATTTCATGTCCCTATTGTTAACCGTTAAGGAGTTCTCTCGTTTGGAGTCCATCCTGGCACCAGTATCAGGTAATGCTTATCATAAACATGCATTGTCATCGAAACTGTATGTGTCAGTATGTAAAATTTTAGCTCAATCGGACACCAGAAAGTGGATCAAAATTAACTTGAATAGATTCCACCTTTACGTACATACAATGCAAGTTAAATAAACGGTTAAATTTAATTAAATATTAATTTAATTAATTAAATAAATAAAAAATAGCAAATACCTACCAAGTTTCTAACTGGCATTTATTTTTGATTTATTTTCTGGACTAGCAACAATAATAAACATATATAAATTCACATCACTTGGCGAGGTCTAAATAACGCAGTGCGTTCAAGTTTTTCTTACTGAGTTTTCTTCGTATGTCAGTGAATAATAAACGTAACCTATACGCTGTTCCTTTAGATCCTCGTGAATATCCTACATTCTTTGATGCAAAATTTATAAATAAGCCAATCGAAAGCCATTCTATTTTCGCATATCTAATAATGTACGTTTCCGAAAGATAGGAGGATTGTTTCAAGAAAAATATAACAGCTACTGATTTCTATTTAACAACGTTAAATAGAAATTTATTATAATTATTTTATTTTATAATTTATTAGAATTAACATTGTTTTCATACATGTATTTACCGCCATATCTATACATAGTCATTGTTCTTTGTGTATAAATAATTTAGGACATGATCAGTAAAATTAATACATAAAATGAGATCTTTGTATGTTCCGAATTTCGAAATGGTACCTGACTAATATCCCGATTCCAAAATTTGTTACGAGTGTAGTTACAGTTAATTTAATGTGTAAATTCATCATCATCCTCCTGTCCTTGTCCGACTCTTAGTGGGGTAGGCCAACATGTTATGAACATGTTGTCACATGAGTTGGCTTGGTATTTTACGACACTTCGGTAAGAAAGAGTCTTGGTGGGTCTTTTCTACTCAGCCGGATACCACACGGCTTTTAATTTAATATATAAATTAATACCATTGTATTAATTTATATATTAAATTAAATACAATCACGAAAATAAATAATTTCACTGGCCGTTTTTCTTTAAATTTCGAGGGGACGAATTAATTCTTGCAATTAATCGGAGGGTTTAGTGTAACTCTGAAGTGATCTCCCAATCCCAAAATTCAATTATTGATACCGCCGACTGAACCTCGCACAAACGATCCTTGTGTACCTTCGTTATACATGAATAATAAATATGCTCTACTCGTGTTTTGCAGTTGATACGAATCCATTAGCTGACTGTATATGAATATTACTACGCATTAATAACCAAACAATTTACATGATGTTATAGCTCTCTGCTAACTCTAATAACTATATGCTTACTCGCATATGGTAGAATAGGAAGGTATCCAACGTCGCTAAGATGAGATTACTTCGGACATTGATTTTCTCGATATTTATCTACGGCTCAAAGTCTTCGAAAATTCGGATCACAGACCGACGACAAGCTGTCTTTGATATAGTGCTGGATGCTTCGTATACCGTGACCCAAGCGTACTAACAAATGTGTGTTGGAACGTCTCTTATTCTAGCATACATACTTATGCTAAAATAAGAGACGTTCTTTGCAGAGAAAAGTTCAAACGTAGCATTCGGTAGTGGTTGGGAGGGACAAGTATTTCCTCGCACAGAATTGAACAGAGTTGACATTTATAGGGCATTGCAATTTACAATACAAGTCAATTTTTATATATGGATGGATCTAAATATTGTCTTCGAATACAATATTTTGAATTTTTGTAATACACCGGATTCCCTTTGCCGTTTGTCTTTTTTCTTTTAGTCTTTTTAAACACCAAAGTATACAGAAGCGATACCCTAAAAGTATATACCAATATTATTTTCATAAAATCAATTGTTATTTAATTCCACGTCTCATATATTTTACTATCAAGTGTTTTAAATTATGTAGATAACAAAATTTTGAAATTTTTCATACCTTCTGGTTGCATTAGAATTTAATGAGTACTTACCTACAATTCAGAACTTTTTCCTTCAAGTTTGAAGAAATGATTTCCGATATTTATTTATTCAGTTAAACTATATGTATATATTAATAGTAACTGAAAATATCAGTAACATCGAAATAAAAAACAAAGATCTAGTACATAATTTCATAATTACACTCTCAAGTGTCATAAATTGTTCAATATATAAACATTAAAGTTACGCTAAATTTCAAGAATTTTACAAAAATTCGAAATTTTCAGCTACAAACATTTAACAAAATTTGCGCTTAGTTTCACAAAATGCGAAGTTAAAAGAATAGTACTAATGCAGTGGTAGTACGTATTTGAAAGGCTAAGGGGCAGTAAGGTAGAGCACAGAAAGGCACGGAGCTCGAGCGAGCGGTGACAGAGGCGAGTGGCTGCTAATTGCCTCTCAAGCACCAATTACGAAGATACGCCTTGCGAAATCAACCTCAGAGGCTAGGACTTAAGAAGTCGGTCAGGCGGATTTAAAATAAAATTTCAAAAATGAATTAAATGAAAGTAATGATGGTGTAAAATCTCTTTCCCTTTCGGTATTTAAGTTACAGACTAGAAAATATTTATCTTAAGTAATTATATATTAGTAGCATCTTTCACCTATTTATTTTAAAAATATTAATAGACTATATAGTTAAATTTATATACACTTTTTCTTTTTCTCTATATTACCCGTATTCTCTTTCTTCTTTAATTCTTGTCCTTTTCCTTCTGTTACGCAAAGGTTGACTGGAAGAGACTGGTTTTAGGGATAGGTCCGCCTTTATACATGTGCTTTTTTACTTTTTCTTTGTCTTTTCTAAATATTACATATATTTAGAAAAGAGAAAGAAAAAGTGAAAAAATAAAAATAAAAATGGTGAACGAATTATTTGCTATAATGCGCGACTTACGGATTTTTAGTGTGGTTAGTGTTTAGGGTTATATTCTAATCAACCGGATGCCACACGATGGGTCAACTTACCCTAGTCGCTTTTTACGACACCTCGGTAAGAAATGAGAGGAGTTTATTCTACTCAACCAGATACCACACGATGGGTCAACTAACCTTAGTCGCCTTTTACGACACTTCGGTAAGAAAAATCGTAGATTCCAGATTCTAGATTCTGATCTATTCTACTCAGCCGGACACAACACGGCACTGCTTGTATAAAGATTCCCTATGTAGTAACCGCTTCCGCGTGTTACCATGCCAGCGGCCTCAAGTGTGACGGTTTCGCGACGAATGGAGAGCGAGCGAATGTGAAGCACTCGAGACACTCGAGCGAGCGCGGATTACGAACTCCGCTCGCAGCAACAAAAGATGTCGTTACCTACCCGCGCTGCGCCCATGTGCCACTTGAGGTAACTGCAAACATAGGGTGAGCACGGACCCGTATACTGCTACTTCAGATTTGTACGTACTTTGTTATAAAAGATAATACATAAAACATGACTTTCGAGATCTATGCTCGAATCTAATTTAACCTTTACGAAACTGAAGGAGACTTCACAAGCCTAAGTTTTACCGAGTGCTATTCGTCATTCTGTAACACATTGACTTAAATCTAAAGATTGTTGTAATATATTGTTGTACGCCGTGTGGTATCTGGCTGAATAGAATAGTACCACCCTCATTTCTTACCGAGGTGTCGTAAAATACGACTGAGGTAAGTTGACCCACCGTGTGGTATCCGGTTTAGTAGAATAGACCACCCTCTTTCTTATCGAGGTGTCGTTAAATACGACTGAGGTAATTTCACGTCAGGCAGGCGGCCGGTCGTAAAAACGCAGCCAAATCATGTTACAGCATGTTTATAACATGTTGTACCGACCCCACTTAGAGTGGGACAAAGGCAGGAGGATGATGATTGTAAGATATTGTTATGTATTCATACGTTTGTTGTATGATTAATTGTGTTACATGTTTTTAATACAACCTCCTTCATAGAGTTGGTCATTAATATGAAAAAACATTGTGGCCGTCATTATGTGTCATAGAGTTGTTGAGAAAGATTAAATGGGCTGACTTTGGGAAAATTGCTTTTCATTTATTGTATAAGTATAAAGGAGAATATTGTTGTTATTATAATTACTTGACTTACTAAAAACCTCTTAAATTCTATTTAAAATTAACCTCCAAATATCATTTTAAAAACCAAAGAGAATTTATACTTTTCAAATTACTTTGAAAAAATCTTAATTTTGTTAACGAAGCGAATACTAAAGCCCAAACGAACGCAAATAAACGTAATGTTAGAAATATAAAAAAAAAAGGTTAGATGTACTAATAGAAAGACAAAATATATATAATAATAGATTAGATAAAAAATAAAGATATAATAAGATAATATATTTTGTTAAAGGATTGTTCCTTTAACAACTACATAATTTAAAATTTAATTTACAAAAAAACTTGATGTCTTTAAAATAATGCTGCTTGAGAAAGGGACCTACCTAGTTTTAATGAATAAATAAATCTTTAATTCAGCCACCTAGGGCAATTTTTATAAATAATAAAATAAATTTAAATAAGTTAAACATAATAAAAGCTTTTATTTATTAAAAGCTTTGATTATCTTCGTGCTTTTATTATGAAACAAGATTCATTCCCCGACTGTTAACCGTTGAGCAGTTCCCTTATCTGGAACCAATCCTGGGAGCAAAATCAGGTCATGCTTATCATAAACATACATTGTCAGCGGGACTGAACCAGTATATAAAATTTCAGCTCAACCGGACACCGGAAGTTAAATATAACCTGCAAGATTCTACTGTCATATATATACATGGCAAGTTAAATAAAAGCTTTTAGTTAAGTATTAGTTAATAATCTAGGACTGCCTCACAAGCACTTTAGTAAAATGTTACATTATGGGCAAGTCCGTCTTACATATTCCTTTAAATTAAACATTAATTTGCTATAGTGATCAATTTAACGTAGGCGTACTATGAAATAGCACGAGCTTTTCATACTTGCATTTGAGAACGAGTGCTATGAAGCAAAACAAAATCATACATAAGTGACGTACGTGACTTTCCACTTGGAGCCCTAAGTGCAATTTCCCACCCTTGATTTATACGTGGATTTATTATATGGATATTTTTAACAGCATTGAATTTTATAACATACATATCCAAAGACGCTAAGAGGTAACGCTATCAGGGTTTTAATAACTTTACCTAATTGCACTGGATTCGATGGTTTCGTTTTCATATAAATACTTTATATTTTCAATAATATAATATAGTAACCGGAAAGCGCAGTGTTGGAAGACCCCCTACTAGATGGACAGACGACCTCAAAAGGGTCGCGGGGAGCCGCTGGATACAAGCGGCACAAAATCGTGTGTTCTGGAGATCCCATGAAGAGGCCTATGTCCAGCAGTGGACGTCCATCGGTTGAAGAAGAAGAAGAATATAGTAACGACATTATTTATTGTATCTATTTTTAAACAAATTGCGCGCATGGATTTTTGCGAGATTGTACATAAATAACAAATAGAGTAACAAAAAATGAAAATTCATACACAATACGAGTGTGTCTTTTAAAGGCTTTCAATGAAATTAGCTGAAATTTTAATAGTTTACAATGTTATAATCAATGTCCATCACGAAATTGTATTATATTTTTATTTGCCTATACATGACTTATTAACGATTTGGACAAGAAAGAAGAAATATATTGTTTATTTATATATTTATATAATTGGGAAACAAACAGCACTTAAATTATTACACAAAATTATATCAGAAAAATGAACACGCATGCCAACAAAGTATCCACAAATGATTGAAAGAAGTGAACACAATACAATAAATAAAGCTAAGTGATGAATATAAATATGAAAGTAATATGATGGTAAATGTAAAAAGTTAAATTAAAAGTAAAATTTAGAAAAAAAGAAATAAAAGATTAACAAATTAAACTATTTATACATATAACATTATATTACTCCTTTAATAAAGATATATATTTTTGTAACTGGTGTTTGATGTTATTTTAAGTGTAGAGGTTCTTGAAGGTCTGTAAAGAACTAAGAGAAAGATGAAGAAGAAAGAAGACTAAATAAGAAAGATAGCGTACAGAAAATCCATGCAAAGTTATAAAGACATAAGCTAGTAGCCGCCGCTAAATGGTAGCCTAAAATATTAAGTACAAATTAAAAAGCATCATAAACACCGAGATTATTCGTTGAATAATAGATACTACCCCCGGCCCTATTTTCATGCCGTAGGTATCATTACATAGCATCTTGTGCGTAATTAATCGCAAGGGCTGTCCATAGCCCCGACGAGCCGGGCTTTATTAAATTTTAGCGCTTACTCTCCCCCTCCCCACACCCGTCACCTCTCCTGAGACCCCAAAAGGGGAGGTCTCCCTTGGAATGAATAGAGCCATCACTTTTACTATTCACAGTAGGCCGTTGGATTAGCGAGATGAATTTCCTGGTCCTCTGGGGAGGTTCGAATTGTGTGTGGGGAATCATCGGTGCGGATTTGCTCCTATAGCCTCCGGATTTTGTACTCTTATCGCCGATTACACGTCGAACAATGCAGTGCAATTTTCGTATCTACACTGCGTGTAAAACATCTCCCGAAAGTCACTTCGATATATTTTTTTTTATTTTTTCCTTTATTTTAATATTAAAAATCATTAAGGAATTTTGAATATTATAAAACAAAGTCACCGGCCAAGTTTGCTTGTCAGTCTGTTCCCAACAACTCAGAAAGTATTTATTTTTGTAGTTTTGTTTTGTGTAAATTAGTGTAAAATGTCGAAAATAGTTGTTTTTTTTTTAAATTACCAATTGAAATTTTAACTATTCTTTTTAAATTAATTCTAGAAAAAGTGGATCATATCATCAAAACTTAGGCACGCTTGCTGGCTTATATCGTGCTAAAATCTATAAAACGTAACCTAGCTGTAATGAATATGTCGTTAAATTAATTAGAAGTGTCTTTTTCTGTTTATTTATTGATTCATCATCATCCTTCTACCCTTATCCCACTCAAAGTGGGTCGGCACACCATGTCACATGATTTCGCTTCGTATTTTACGATCGACCGCCTGCCCGACGTCAACCTACCTAAGTCGTATTTTACGGATCAGCCGGATACCACACGGCAGGTTGACGTACCTTAGTCGCCTTTTACAAAACCTCGGTAAGAAATGAGGGTGGTCTATTCCATTCAGCCGGATACCACATGGTTATTTATTGATTAACATTAAAGGCGAATTTTAAGTATGCAGAGCAGTTTGTACTTGATCACGACATGATACTAAAAGTTGGAAATTCTCTTTTCGAATCAAACTCAATTAAATCGGAGTGAAAATTTAACAAAATTAAAAATAAATATTTGAAAATTTCAAATTTTTACATTATTTACTTAATGAAGCTTTCATATGTTTCGGAATTATTCATTTTATAGCAGTAGCTACCTATTTTTCATTTACATTTCAGCGCCTGCAGCGAATGGGCATGGAAATTTTATGGTAATGCCTATGAGCAATTCAAATTCATCCCAACATTCGGCAGCACATGGAGGCATCCCGCCCGTTCTCACATAGTCGCCTGGGGGTGTAATATTTTTCACCCCAACATGCGCTATGAAAACACGACGAGTTCGCCCCTTTTGTCCAAACGACACAATACATGTACGTTATTAAAAAACCGGCCGCGCAATCGATGGCCGCCGGCGTCGGGGCTCGAATCACACAGTTAATTATTGACACATCCGTTTTTTATCCCGTCTCCCGGCTCCCCGTTTCGAAATGCCATTGTGGTCTAACATTATTCCCTTTGTGCACGGCCCAAAACTGGCTATTTCCTTACCTTTGTGCTGTTTTCGGCAGACACGAACCGTTTTTGTTCTATACAATTGCGCCGGTCGTGATTGTGTTGAAATTATCGGTTATCAATTCCCTTCGTAAAACTAATCATAGAAGCAGCGTATAGTATATTAATATAAAATTAGGGTCCTATGGAAAGTATATATTACATATTCATATATTAATTGCCGCTTCCTACTAATATATAAATGCGAAAAGTTGTGAGCATGGATGTATATTTTGTTACTCTTACACAGCGAATCCGCTGAACTTCTATCGATGAAATTTGGCACAATAATTCATTATACACCAGGATAACATAAAGGCTATAGAAAACCTGTTATTTCTACAGGAATTGGATGACATTGAAAAAAGAGCCATCTATTATCAACCTATCACGCGAAAACTGTCCACGCAAACGAAGTTGCGGGTAAAAGCCAGTATATTATATATTTAAGTTGCTAAACCATTTACCTAATTGCACTTAGGTTTAGGTTTAAATCATTTATTCTCATAATAGCGAAAAAAAGCCCCTTACATGAGAACATAAACTCTTAACTAAATTAGGCGGTCACCAAAAGACCTGCTCGTTTATTTTCGTTTGACTGTTGTAGTTGTAAGTTATTTTAGTTAAACTAGATTCATTATTCTTGTTTTTCTTAAACTTTTATTCTGTGTAATTTCCAAATATGTATTTTGCGAGAAGTGATTTAAAACAGTTTATCGAGTTTAACTTTAATGAGTTATTCCGCGCACGAAGCGAAAATTTCTTGGACCAAAAACGATAAACAATATTCCATTACTATATACAAGAGCATTTTATATAGGTTTTTCAAAAGTTCCCACGAGAATGAAAAATTCTGAGAGACGGACTTGTCAACAGTGAACCGGTACTAGTACGTAAAGAGCGTTAAGAATGTAATTATATTAATTTAGTCTTAGTACTTTTATTCCGTGATTTTAAATAGTTCGCTGATGTCTTAGAAATCGGAATCCTAGATATATAGTCATCTATAGTCTGCGGAGTTTTCTTCGTTACTTATAATGTTAAAAAAGGCCTGTTACTCACACTTTTGAGTATAGGTCTCTACCGTATTTGAGAGGAGGCTTGGCGCTAATACCCACCACGCTGCTTCTTATTGTTAATCCATAACTAATTTATGTACCTATCAATTAGTATTCGATATCTTTTTATGTAATAAATATATTCAATTTAAAAAATAATGAAAAATATTAATAATATTAGGTTTATTATATATTTATATGAAAATTTGTTTATTTATCGAAAAAAAATTATATACTAGCTGTGGGCTTCGCCCACGTGGAAATCAGTGTATTTAATAAGATTTTGAACATAAAAGTAGTTATTGTTAGTTAACTATTAGAGATTGAGACATGCTGTCACGGACTTTTTTTAGTATTTTTGTTGATCTACAATTCGACTAAAGCTCTCAGAAGAGTTTTTTTACAACTGCGCTACCGCTTTAACACAATTTACATAAAATCGTAATGCACCATTAACCAAAACCTTCCGGAGGAATGCATTACCTTATAGTAAAAACCGTACATAAATCCGTTCAGAAAATTTTGAGAAAATCTTCTTACATATCTTTATATCCCTTACATTAAGACAAACAGCTATTGGGGACTTTCTTGTATAATAAGTATAGATTTGACATTGTAGCGCCAACGTAGATATCAAGGGAAATATTAAAGCTTACGACTTGCATGCATTTCTACTATCATAAATTTTTATAGCCAAAGCAAAAAATATAGGCAGATATGGAATTTTTTTTTGGTAATATTGTGGTAATGAAATGCTGTTCCCGCGACATCACCCGCTACCCCCATCTGATAAAGGGTTATCGCGCTCGACACGATATGAAACAAATCGCTCCGCTTTCCGATAACGTTTATTAAGCACGAAAATTAGAACTTGTTTCCTTTGTCGTACGTTTTTTTGTCGTGACATAAGTCTGATAGCTTTTTTATCGGTACTAAGCCATTATATGACAAATAAATAATCAAATAGAGAAGCTACAAATTTCATGAGAAATAGCAATTATCCGTAGCTACTAACCGTATTCTATCCCGAAATAACAAGCCGCTATGTAGAACTACTTTTTTTTAATGTACTACTGCGATTATTTTATCTTAAAGTGCCCCTTATTTAAATTAATATACATGTAACCTTCGTTAATGTTGCTTCAGGTTATTTATTAATGTCTGGGGATTTTAATCAGTTACTCTGTAAAAAAAAAAACGATTTCATTATATGTATAACTTTTTTAATAATTAAAATTAACGGATACTAGTAATTAAGAACTATTTGCTGCAATCTCACTGCATGCAAATGCTCCTCTCTTTTCCCCCTGCAGGGATAGATAAACTTTCACCACGATGTTCCAATATGGTTTGGTATTCCACAATCTATAATTTTTATATTCGGCGTAAAACTTTTACGTATAAATTATGTATTCTATATGACCAAGAAATAAAACAGACAAGTAGACCCCCGCTAAGTCCTCAAAAAAGTTGTAATCGAGTCGCTGAATTCAACACTTCAGTACTAGATCACTTAATGAAGGTCAGTTGTAGAAGAGTTACACTCACAGTTCTAGAAGTTACACAATCCCTCATGACCACTCAACCACACACACATAAATCACTCGTGCCCACACACCACACATTCATACACATCTCTCAAGAATTCTCACGAGATATGCAGGTTTCCTCACGATGTTTCCTTTCATCGAAAAGCGTGTGATAAAGCGCAATTATCAATTAGACATATAAGTTTTAATATAAAAAGTGATTGGTGTCTGCCCGGGTTTGAACACGTGACCGCCTCGAAAGAGTCGCAAGGTCTAAGCGACGGGCTATCACAGCTTTGCAGACTTGCACACTTTCTTTAAGTCTGTAATTTTTATTATTATTTTCATTTTGTTTTTCTATTTAAGGCTGTGGAGATAGCATATGCAGCATATTTCATTCTATTGTAATCCAATTCAAAGGAAGAGTATCTTATGTAATTTTGTGTTGTTGTAAATAAATATAAATAAATAATGATTCTAACTATTAATAATTTGAAATATTATATATCCGACTAATGCCGGTTCATCCGATAAAAATATTTTTTTTGTTTTTAGAGTGATTATAACGTACGTCTTATTTTGATAATGGAAACGATAATCAGAGATTGCTATAAAAACGTAATTCGCGTGTCATGAAGAACAAACGCTTTAGGACATTACTGTAAATCTTTCCGGTTGTTTTTATACGTCGTTAGTCACTGTTTACAATGTTATCATTTTTAACTATCTGACATCGTATTGTGAATTTATACTTTTCATTTTACGATTTACGAGCGAAAGCCTACGTTGCAATGCGAATCAAATCACAGAACGTCTTTCTCATTATAATAATTTTACATACATTTGTAAAGCTTATTTGTAGTCGTGCTTAACTATTCTAGTTTAGTTTTTTTTTTTCAAGATATTGTAATACAGGATCATCCATCCTTCTGCTCTTATCCCACTCTAAGTGGGGTTGGACTCCTATATTGATATTTTCATAACTTATTTCTAATTTTGAATTCTCAAACTCAAACGTAAAATATTCTATATTCAAATAAGCTTTTTAACAAGTGCTTGTGATTCGTCAACCTTACTGTTGGTTCGGAAAATTACCCCTACATCACAGCCAGCAAGACTCTTGGCATTTTGGCATAGCAATATTCGCAATCGAAGGGTTGCTTAATCCAAGCATTTTTATCACTTATATAATCCTTAATATAATAATATATTTTTGCTATTAACACGTTTTACTTAGATCATATCTATATATATACATACGGTTAGAAAAGAAATATTTTACCTGTGACAACATGTTATAAACATATAGTCACATGATTTGGCTACGTATTTTACGACCGGCCGCCTGCCTGACGTCAACTTACATTATTCGTATTTTACGACACCTCGGTAAGAAAGAGGGTGGTCTATTCTACTTAGCTGGTTACCACACGGTGGGTCGACTTACCTTAGTTTCCTTTTACGACACCTCGGTAAGAAATGAGGGTGGTCTATTCTACTCAGCCGGATACCACACGATAGGTCAATTTACCTTAGTTGCCTTGTTACTAGCTGAAATTAGTGTCTTAAGCTTTATATTTTGCCGTTTTTACAATAATTTTTTTTGCTGCTCCTCTTCTATTCATCTTAGCTTGATGTTATATAGTCCATAGCCTTCCTCGATAAATGGATTATCTAACATTCAAAGAATATTTCAAATCGGTCCAGTATTTCCCGAGATTAGCGCGTTCAAACTATCAAACAAACAAACTCTTCAGTTTTATCTTTAATATTTAAAGAGTTAATCTTGTATATATATATATATTTTTTCAGAATCTCTGAAACGCCTCCAACGATTTTCCTGAAATTCAGCATGTAGGGGGCTTTAGGGGAGAAAAATCGATGTAGATAAGTTTTATTTTAAAAAAATGTCTTTTGTCCCTGTTTTCGAGATCTAAAATTTTTTGAAATTTACGTTGAATACAATCGCTTTTCGCAATTTTTCGCTGTCAAACGTAAAGTCATGTTCGTTCATTTGGGGAACAGGATCCTAGGTATTTTCACCTCTCTAGAGAGGTATCGAGCCCCACCTACTCTATTACTATTTTTTTACATCTTTTTAAAAATTACCGTGCAAGGCTCTGTCACCCAGGTACTATATTGTAAAGATTAAAGTTTTTAGTGTGCAAATATAGCCGTTGAACGTATAACTCGTAAAATCGTGTGTTAGAATAAAACCTAAACACCTTTCCTCAGACCTGACATAATTGGCACTGATGCGCGGCAAAAGACAAAGCTTTGCTGGCAGCCGACTTGTAAGAGCATCACGTTACACCGCTTTTATGCGTGAGCCTTTTCATACCAGCCTACACTACTTTGAGGTTAGCCGCAGTGACTCCTTTCATATTTGAACTCTTTTAGATCTCATACTAAATAGTATATTGTCTTTTATCAAAGCCATATTTTTTCTATAAAATTCATGTACCATTAGGACCCGTATTCTAAGATATTTTATAAGACTAAACTTTGTAATACAATACGGCGCAAGTGGATTTTATTAAATGTTTTAAAAATGAACTAGAAATCGCCAGCAGCTCCGCCCGCGTGTAAAGATTAAAACCATAATATAATATTTTGATAACCATAAAAATGGTTAAACTGGGTTAACCTGAAAAGCCTAGACATATGCTGTCACGGACTTTTATTTAGAACTTTTAGAGGGGACCAATTTTGTAATACATGATTTTTGAATAACTAGCACCATTTACTCAGCGCACGCAACGAAATCTTTAAATTTTGCCGTTTATTATTGCTGCTCCTCTCCTATTCATCTAAGCGTGATGTTATGGCCTATATAGCCTTCTTCGATAAATGTACTATCTTACACTCAAAGAATTTTCAAATCGGTTCAGTAGTTCCTGAGATTAGCGCATTCAAAAAATCAAACAAACAAACTCCTAAGCTTTATATATTAGTATAGATAACATTTAATAAAAACACATAAAAGTAAGAAATATGTTTTACATATTAAAAGCTTTTCATAAATAGAAGCTTTTAACAAAATTTCATGTCCCTACTGTTAACCGTTGACGAGTTCCCTCGTCTAGACCCAATCTTGGCAGCAGCATCGGGTCATGCTCGAACAGGACTGGTATGTGTGTATTTCAGCTTAATCCAACACCGGGAAGTAGTTTAAATTTAACTTGCAAGATTCCTCCTTCACATACAAACGCAATTTGAATAAAAGGTTTTAACAACTGATTTACGAAACGTAGATTAGAAATTGAGTAAGCTAAATATTGCGATACGTTTTAAATTTTTAATTCATTTCACCATATTATATGGTGAAATGAATTAAAAATGTAGTCAATGGTGAAATGAATTAAAAATGTAGTAAATGTAAAAAAAAACATGTAGTCTGTGTCTTTATTCTTATTCACAGTCGTACAAACTGCAATATTTAATTTTTGATTTTGTCAGAGAGGAAGCTGTTCATATGTTTTACGCCAAACTAGCAGCGATGATCTTCGGAACAAAATTAGATATATCAGTCGCGCCTGGGACTTTTCCTTTAAAAGCGAATTAGTTTAACAGACCAGAACTATTAAACTCTTTCTGCAGACTCTATGTGACTGTGAAACTTCATTCTCAAGGATATATATATTTTTTAATTTTGGTAAATCCGATGGAGAATTACGAGTATATGGCCAAAATCCCTTGCACTTCAAAAATGTGGTGCAATATTTAATTATTAATTTTGTCAGAGAGGAAGCTGTTCATATGTTTTACGCCAAACTAGCAGCGATGATCTTCGGAACAAAATTAGATAAATCACTCGCGCCTGGGACTTTTCCTTTAAAAGCGAATTAGTTTAACAGACCAGAACTATTAAACTCTTTCTGCAGACTCTATGTGACTGTGAAATTTCATCCTTAAGGATATATTTTAAATTTTTTTAAGTTAGGTCAATCTGACGGAGAATTACGAGTATATGGCTAAAACCCTTGCATTTCAAAAATGTGACGCGATTTTATTGACTGTAAACAACATTATTGAATATTGACCGTATAATTTCTTACTGAGCAAAAGCCTCTGTCTGAAGATGTGATTGCGCGATTACTGATAGATCATTGACGCTTCAAACGCGCCGGTAAAACTTGAATAAAGAATACTTTGATCGATTTCACGGATAACATTTATCTCATTCCGTCACCGCGGTAGAGACAAGAATTTGTTTCTTAGAGTTGTCTGGCCATTTTAATGATGTCAATTTTTTTTTATTCTTTAAAAGGCTAACGCCTGGTTGCGATCTTGCCTGATGCTTTTATCATTTTAACAGATAAGCGATCACTGCGATATTCTCGGTTTGCTATCAGTGAACGTGTGTACCAAAAAATAAGTGCACTCGGGAAAGTTTCAAGTTTTCTAAATTATCAAAAGAAATCAAGATTTAAATAACGCGGAATGAATGTTTGTAGAAGTAATAAATTATAGAACAATATATTGATAAAAATATCTTATATTTAAAATATTTTTATTGGTTTTTTTTTTAATTATTCAGAATATACTTTTGTCGCGACTAATTAGGGAAATAATTTATTTATGTTTAAAGCCTGAAAGATATTATGGTATAATTATTTTGATATAATCCGCGTTTAAGAAAATATGTAATGCTAAATGTAGGTAGCAAAATCGTTCTCATACTTAATACATACAGGAAGAGTTACTGCACGTATCACAAGACACCACCACCAACAGCACATTACACAAGCATTACATACATTTACTATGACAATCTATCAATCCTTAAATACATAGCCAAATCATGCGACATGTTTATAACATGTGGTGCCGACCCCACTCAAAGTGGGATAAGGGCAGGATGATGTGTTTCTACCATTGAACACGTAAAGACACATATAAATAGAATAAGTTAAATGCACTAAAATTAATGTGCCAATCGCAAAATAAATTCTATTCAGTAACTGAAATGATTGTAAATAGGAGCTATCTCTTAACAATTTAAAAATAAACATTTTTATACAGATACAGGTATCTGTGAAATGTGAATAAAAAATTAAGAATTTATGAATTCATACAGACAGATGTCCGACTCTTTTAGCGTAACGGACAAATGCATTACTGAATGTTGTTTATATTACATTGCTAGGTCCCCACTCAGTGATAATACATACTTCAGTTGCAAATATCAATCAAGTGCAATTTACAACATTGTATCTTTAATATTTAAATGAGTTAATCTTATATATATATATATATATATATATATATATATATATATATATATATATATATATATATATATATATATATATATATATATATATATATATATATATATATATATATATATATATATATATATATATATATATATATATATATATGTCGGCGGGTAGCCGTACTTTGAATATCAACATCACGCCATTTGATTTAGATTGTTACTATGATGTTTAATTTGTCGATAAATACCTTCATTACTAAAATAAAAACACGTGGTTAATGTTTTTACCACGTGTTCAGACTTCAGAATTAATATTTACAAGTTACATTGTAATAAATTTAAACATTTCATTTTTAAAATTAAGAACATTTCTTTGTATGTAAAGAATAGTTTTAGTTGAAAAGGTGGGTAGTTTGTTCAATCGAATGACACACCCAGTTTTTCTATAAAAGCCGAGCGCGCGCCAGCTCGTGAGATTATTCTGTCTCGGACCGCCGTAGCGTACGGAACTATTAAAAATAAAAGTTTGTCAAAATTATCTTCGCTGTTTGTATTAAACACCAAGTATGGGTGATAGCCCTGCCCGTGACGTCGGCAATACTGACGTCACACTTTTTGAAAATCATCGCGGCGAGCCCTCATACGTACGGCGAGCCTCTTCCGTAATCAGAAGTGGGATCGGCGAGCCTCTTCGTAATCAGAAGTGGGATCGGAACAAGCTCCGATCCTGACCAAGACCTCTACAGCTTTGGTGCCATCTACGACACCTGGTATAGCCCAGAGCAGCGCTATGATGGTGGACGCTTCATCATCACCCGTGCTGCCGGACGTGCCAACGAGTAACTACATCATCTGATTAAAATCCGGCAAGTTAACATTTATTTATTTCTTTATTATTTTCCCAAAGTTCACAAATACATCTCTTTGATAATTACTTGTGAGAATAAAATATCTGGAGAGTGTTACCTCTGAGCCAAATCATGAGTTACCCTTGAGCTAACCTCGGATCCTTGATGCATCCACAAGTGAACCATGAGATACCGTAGGGACGCCTTGTGGAACCCATGATTTGGACACGTATACACCACAGATTCTTAAATAAATAAGTCAGTACATTGGAGATGTCTTTGTGTACTGTCCATACAATAATAACCTCTTTATTTATTTCTTTATTACTTTCCCAAAGTTCACAAATACATCTCTTTGATAAGTACCTGTGAGAATAAAATATCTGGAGAGTGTTACCTCTGAGCCAAATCATGAGTTACCCTTGAGCTAACCTCGGATCCTTGATGCATCCACAAGTGAACCATGAGATACCGTAGGGACGCCTTGTGGAGCCCATGATTTGGACACGTATACACCACAGATTCTTAAATAAATAAGTCACTACATTGGAGATGTCTTTGTGTACTGTCCATACAATAATAACCTCTTTATTTATTTCTTTACTATTTTCCCAAAGTTCACAAATACATCTCTTTGATAATTACCTGTGAGAATAAAATATCTGGAGAGTGTTACCTCTGAGCCAAATCATGAGTTACCCTTGAGCTAACCTCGGATCCTTGATGCATCCACAAGTGAACCATGAGATACCGTAGGGACGCCTTGTGGAGCCCATGATTTGGACACGTATACACCACAGATTCTTAAATAAATAAGTCAGTACATTGGAGATGTCTTTGTGTACTGTCCATACAATAATAACCTCTTTATTTATTTCTTTATTATTTTCCCAAAGTTCACAAATACATCTCTTTGATAATTACCTGTGAGAATAAAATATCTGGAGAGTGTTACCTCTGAGCCAAATCATGAGTTACCCTTGAGCTAACCTCGGATCCATGATGCATCCACAAGTGAACCATGAGATACCGTAGGGACGCCTTGTGGAGCCCATGATTTGGACACGTATACACCACAGATTCTTAAATAAATAAGTCAGTACATTGGAGATGTCTTTGTGTACTGTCCATACAATAATAATCCTTTTAAAATAAGCAACATGAGTTGCTTACAGATACCAATCTTAGAAGAAATTGTTACCTGTTTCAGACATCACACATCACAATGCAGGCAGGCGCAGAGCACGCGCCGCCTGTCAGAATGGCCGTGTCGGCGGGTAGCCGTACTTTGAATATCAACATCACGCCATTTGATTTAGATTGTTACTATGATGTTTAATTTGTCGATAAATACCTTCATTACTAAAATAAAAACACGTGGTTAATGTTTTTACCACGTGTTCAGACTTCAGAATTAATATTTACAAGTTACATTGTAATAAATTTAAACATTTCATTTTTAAAATTAAGAACATTTCTTTGTATGTAAAGAATAGTTTTAGTTGAAAAGGTGGGTAGTTTGTTCAATCGAATGACACACCCAGTTTTTCTATAAAAGCCGAGCGCGCGCCAGCTCGTGAGATTATTCTGTCTCGGACCGCCGTAGCGTACGGAACTATTAAAAATAAAAGTTTGTCAAAATTATCTTCGCTGTTTGTATTAAACACCAAGTATGGGTGATAGCCCTGCCCGTGACGTCGGCAATACTGACGTCACACTTTTTGAAAATCATCGCGGCGAGCCCTCATACGTACGGCGAGCCTCTTCCGTAATCAGAAGTGGGATCGGCGAGCCTCTTCGTAATATATATATATATATATATATATATAATGTATATTTTTATTGTAATGTAAATCTCGGAAACGGCTCCAACGATTTTCCTGAATTTCAGTATACAGGAGGTTTTGGAGGGGAAAAATCGATCTAGCTAGGTTCAAATTGAGTATTTAGGTAAAACACTATTTTTGCCGAAAACTGTCAAGTCAGCGTAGCTTATTCGGTGAACGGGTGAACGGTCTCTAGAAATGTAAATACCGAGAAATATCGAGCCTACCCAAATTTTTTTATTTTTTTTTTTATTTTTTTTATTATGTTAATAATTACCGAGCAAGGCTCGGTCACCCAGATTTTAGTAAAAAATCGGCCTTATTATCTTTGATTATTATCGTTTTATCGTTTACCTTATTATCGTTTCCTATGATTATATATGGGATATGTTACTTTGTTCTTCGAATAGGACGATTACTGATTAAAAAATCATATACAGCAGCTATACGACTATAATGGCTATATCTCAGAATTGACGATTGCATCAATCATCTTTATTAGCCAATACAAAGTTAGGTTAATATTGTAAAATATACCCGTACCAAGCATGAAAAACTAGTCAAGTCCAAAACGCACTATTTTCAGGGCAGCCATAAATAGGTTAACATTTAAGAGATTTATTTTAATATTTACAGTTGTTTAATGTTTGTATGTTCGATATAAAAGACTTATCGACTACACTGAAATATTCACCACTTGCGGACGCAGGCATGTCTTGCTATTGCTCAATCGGGTTAAGTCTTCCCGTCTCCTAGTATTTGCGATATGTGTGTGATATAAACTGCATAAAAATCGGTCAAGTAGTTTTATTGCGAAACAGACAGACGGACAACAGACACTCAGACCGTCAGAGGGACTGACGTGGTGGATTGTTAGTTTAATATGTAAGGATATTCCAAATATTCTTAAGAAGCTGAATAGTAACGACATAATTTTAATCCATATGTCATTATTGCACGGTGCAACAGATACTGTGTGTTATTAAAACAATTCATTGTATTTCATAATAATTTATATAAGCAGTAACTAACTGCACTTTATATAAATGATTGTAATGAATCACTTTCATAATTGAAACGCAAATAAAGACGCGGCCGGGGCCGGCGAGTCGACATCTGGACCCTCTAATGGAAATGACAAGTCTAATGTAACAACTAAAAACATCCCCGCGGACGGATCTAACAAAGCATTCATTTTCTGATGGCGGTAATCTCGCCCAAGGGCGGCATTGTTCATGATTTTCTACGAGATTTTTTTTCGCATTTTCTTCTCGGAAAGAATAAAAATACTGAACAGTATTGTCGACGCCGACGCTCGCGCCGTGATCGCGCAAAAAGGAGCCCCTGGATGACAACGAAATGACGAGAGCGTCCGGGTGGCCTCCCTCTCCCCCCCTTGTAAAAATGTCGCCCGGGGAGGGGCGGTGTGCCTACAAGACGGCATTTTTACACTACACACCCAAAACCGAAACATCGTACCTACCGGCTCGGGGGTAAAGCGAAATGTATCGTTGGAATCGAAAATAAGATCCATAAGCGCGTACCGAAGCGCAGCTTGACTTTTTAAAACACGAACTTGTGTTTGCGATAAATCGATAAGTATATAGGTATACGATAAGAGTAGGGGGAGCACAAATTGCACGGATTTTACAGCTCTCTGTGACGCAAGGCGGGTGGGGTTAGCCGTTTCCGACGGCTGTTTTAGGAAATACGAAAATTCTGACTCCCATTCTACGTTCGATGTTTTCGCTCCAAGATCAATTAGGCAAAATTGGTTCTTGCACGATCGTGATAAATTGAACAAAGAATAGCCATCAGGTGGAATACTATTTATAATGTATTTGGATTGAAATAGAATAGAATAGGTATGACTTGTATTCAAATACCTTACATCAGTATATCAATCTCAAAACTTACATCGTCACTAAAATAGCAACGTCTCATAAAATTATAATTAGCCATTACAGATAGTGGAAATCACGTATGTCTGACAGGCATGCCATGCCTAAGCATTACGTATATTTATGAACATATGTTGCTACCCTTGCGGCAGCTTTTCATATCTCAAAGCATTTATTTAAAACTTTGAGTTTTGATAAAATGTTGATCACGTGTTGATACAAAGCATTTCCACACTAAAAACATCATGTAATTACGGCACATCACGCGGTACCTACCTGAGAACTAACGATTCATGACGAGTCTTATAAGGTGATCCATAAAGTGCAACCTCTCAGGCTGGTGTCAAATCTTACGTTAATACCATCTATTGTAGGCTTAAATTTGGTGAAACAAAAGAACATTACTAGAATCGTGATCTCAACGCATGATCTTTATCATCAATTCGTGAGTTCAAACCCGAATACCTCTTAGGTCTAATTTAGAAACTTCTTTTTTTATATTTTATATTTCATCACGCGCAGGTGAACACTTCTCTAAACCTGCACAGAGTAATAGATTTCTACTCAGACTATTTCTGGAATATGTCTAGTCTGGATCATTGCGGATCTAAGTTCGATATCTTTTTCGAATGAAAAAGGATTACTTAGTCTAGCATTACTAAAAAACTAGGATGCTGCTTTACATATTATATACCAGTCACAATAAAGGTTATTTTTGTTTCAGAACGCATCTACAAAGATCAAGCCAAAACATGTTTTGACCAGCACCCAGTCTTGGAACAACTAGATGGAGCATTCGAATACATCGCAAGTCCAAGGAAGAATGCATTCGAATCAGCTGAGGAATTTTTCACGAAAAAAATCTATGGTAAGTTTATTTAGGCTACCATATACTATGAAATCAAAATAATCTTTATTCAAATAAGCTCTTTCAAGCAATTTTGAATCGTCAAGTATCAATATTATTAATGAAGCTATAACTGGTTAGGAATTTTGCTCTTACCGAGAAGAAAGAAACTCGGCGGTCAATCTTTTAAACATTTTCAATTTTACATTATTAAACCGCAGTCTTGTATGAAGCTGAAAGGATTATCAAATCCAGGCATTTTTATCATCCAAATAATCTTCAATTTTGTAATATGCTTTACGTATAAGAATATTTCTTATACTTAGTTTAAACCTTTCTGTAGACTGGTCTAGTATGGATTGCGGTATTTTATTGTAGAAGCGAATACCGAGACCATCGACTGAGTTGCTAACTCTGGTGAGTCGCGACACAGGCATCACAAGCTTTTTGTGACCTCTAGTATGTCTATGATACACATCGAATTTCTATAAAAAAATATTACTATACATTCTCTTTAAATATTATCCCGAAGCTTAACACCGATTGTCGTATAAAATATGCGCCTGCGCACTCGTCATGCTCGGATGCCTTACCATATTCAAATTATCGTAGCTGTCGATCAAGGCGCGAACAACGCAACAGGCGCACAATGGACTCGCCGTAAAATTAGTTGTACCTATTACAGATCTACAAATGTTCCCTTTGTTCGTGCGCGCATCTGCTCGCGATTGTACGGAATTAGATTTCAAGTGATTTTTTTTTATTCATCGACGGTAGCTGTTATGTTTGTACGTTTAACATCTCTGTCGGTTACTTTATGGTTCGTTCTATTCGATTGATTTAATTTAAGAAAAAATTTAATAACGAAAAACATCATTCTCCTGTTCTTATCCCACTCGTAAATGGGGTCGGCACATGTTGTCACATGATTTGGCTACTTATTTTACGACCGGCCGCTTGCCTGACGTCAACTTTAGTCGTATTTTACGACACCTCGATAAGAAATAGGGTAGTCTTTTCTACTCAACCGGATACCATACGGCGGGTCATCTTACCTTAGTCATCTTTTACGACACCTCGATAAGAAATGAGGGTGGTATTTTCTATTCAGGCGGATACCACACGGCTCAAAAGTAATAACGACATTAATCTGCTATAAATGCTAACACCTTTTTGGAAGTGTAATAACTAATATGCAAAAATATGTGAATTTGAATTTATAATCCGCGATTAAGTAAGTAGAAAATATATATAATGCTAAATGTTGAGAGGTCTATCCGTTTTTCATACCTGATTAAAACACATGCACAAAACTTCACCACCGCCACCACAATACACAAGCTCTACACACGTTCACTTTAACAAACTCAATAATCGTTTCGCCACGCAACCATCAGGAGATAGACTTCACGACAAAATCGTAAACCGGAGCATCACCTCAGCAAGCATAGTTATATACTAATTGGTTCAACCGCCACCATTTATTTTGCCTTCGAACACATGTAACAAGCTTGAACTAGACATATTTGTCTGATCGTTAATCAGGGTGCCATTGTTATTTTTAATGATCTCAAGTTGCTCTAAAATGTTAAGTCGGGGGTTTTTATCACACGTGTGCGAAATTTTATAGGTACTTTTAAATCAAATCAAAATAATCTTTATTCAAATAAGCTCTTACAAGCACTTTTGAATCGTCAAGGATCAATATGATCAATGAAGCTACAACTGGTTCGGAATGTTGCTCTTACCGAGAAGAACCAGAAAGAAACTCGGCGGTCAATCTTTTAACATTTTCAATTTTACATAATGAAACCGCAATCCTGTATGAAGCGGAAAAGATTTTCGAATCCAGCCTCTTTTATCATCCAAATAATCTTCAATTTTGTAATATGCTTTACGCACAAGTACATTTCTTATACTGAACTTAAACCTTTCTGTAGACTGGTCTAGTATGGATTGCGGAATTTTATCGTAGAAGCGAATACCGAGACCATCGAATGAGTTGCTAACTCTGCTAAGTCGCGACACAGGTATCATAAGCTTTTTGTGACCGCTCGTCTATGATATACATCGAATTTGATCTTATATGGTCTGTATGACCGCTTTCTAACATATGTTTAGCGAAATGTGCATTTTATTTAATAATTTTAAATTCTTACAACACAAGAACACTTGTTCAAAGACCGCTATAGGCAGCGAGCACGTGCAAACACGCAAGAAAGCAAAGCTTTTTATTGTGCCAAATTTTATCAATATTGGTCCAGCAAATTAGCCGTGAAAGCCTAACAAACAAATAAGCATTTGCACTTATAATATAAAAATGAATTATATAGTATCCGCGACTTTGTATCTATAAATCATGTCGGAGAAATGGAATTTCGTTTGTCGTTCAAATGTCCACGCCAACGATATAAGAGCTAATCGGTACCGAACAAGAACAAAAGGGAGAAAATGGGAAAATTATTCATTACCATTTGGAAGTGTTAAGGTGTGCGTGTCGCGCTCGGCCAATCGACACCTTCCGTGTGAAATGTGGGCGGGGACACACACCCGCAGTGTCAACCACGCGATCGATTCGAGCAGACATATTTTTCTCTATGGTAAAATGAGGGTAGAATATAACAGTCCACATAAACTGGCCCGTTAGAGCAGTGGGTAGTGACCCTGCCTTCAGCTCCGCGGGTCGCGGGTTCGATTCCCGCCGAGGGCCAACATTTCCTATAAATGAATTTGTTGGTCTTTGAGCCTGGGTGTATATTTGTATTAAGGTATGTATTTAACAATTATATATGTATATATTCACCAGTTGTCTGTCTACCATAACACAAGTATTAAGTTACTTACTTTGGGGACGGACGACCGTGTGTGTAAGTGTCCCATATATTTATTTATTTATAAAAAAAAAAGAAAAAAAAGCTACGTATAGACTACTGAAAATCAATAGTGAGGCTTAGGCTTTCAGTCTGAGTGGACATCCTTTTCGACCTTTCACACAGCTGTACTTGGTGTTTACTTTAATTAATTAGCTTTATACTCAAAATTACATTTATGTATGAATAACAATTTGTAATGTGTATTTATAAGGTGTGTATTTGAAAGGTGAAAGTCGAATAAAGATCTTCTTATTTTTATATAGTACTAGCTCTATAACGCCGTGTGGTATCCGGCTGAATAGAATAGTACCACCCTCATTTCTTACCGAGGTGTCCTAAAAGGCGACTAAGTTAAGTTGACCCACCGTATGGTATCCGGTTTAGTAGAATAGACCCTCCTCTTTCTTACCGATGTGTCGTAAAAGGCGACTAAGGTAAGTCGACCCGCCGTAGGTATCCGGCTGAGTAGAATAGACCAACCTCATGTCTTACCGAGGTGTCGTAAAAGGTGACTAAGGTAAGTTGACCCACCGTGTGGTATCCGGTTTAGACCACCCTCTTTCTTACCGAGGTGTCGTAAAATACGTCTAAGGCAAGTTAACGTCAGGCAGGCGGCCGGCAAATCATGTGACAGCATGTTTATTATTTTTTATTATTATAACATTTTATGCCGAGCCTACTTAGAGTGGGATAAGGGCAGGAAGAGGAAGATGATGGTAAAATGAGGGTATAATAAACAGTCCACATAAACTACGTATATAGTACTAGATATAGTCCCGCGGTATAAACGTCACGTAAAAGCTAAGATAGTCACCTATTAACTAGTTCATTTACCAAAATCGTGTTTTTGGGATTTTCTCTTGTTCTCTCTTAAATATTTTTTTACTCTCCTGCATAAATCCCCTACGAATATTGAAACATGTTCGATCAACTTAGGCCTTCCTCAAAAATTGCAATATCCGTAAAGTAGATTTTGGGAAAATCGATCACATAAGAGACAGTCCACCGTCAAGTAGTCAAGTCAAGCCGTTTTTACTATATTGATACCTGGTGACTGGTCCTTCAAGTATAAGGTATGTGAACGTTGTCTGCTTTCTACATTTAGCGTACTAACAAACGCGGATTATAGCAAAATAATTAGATCATAACCTCTTTACATAAGTATGTAAAATTTAAGATCATTCGGATATTAGCAGGTGTAACTGCTATAACTAAGTAACTCAATAGACAGGTTTAACTTCCTTAACAAATAGACAGGTTTACTCACGATGTTAACCTTGCCAAAATGCGCGTGATAAATCATAAATATCAAATTTTATTTTATTTCTTTTTTTCAAATTCAAAAATTTTCTATTTAAATAAACTTGTAAATAAGTGCTTTTGAATCGTCAATTCTACTGATGGTTCGGAAAGCTGTTCCTACCGAGAAGTGCCAGCAAGCAAGAACTCAGCGGTTGCTCTTTTCAACAAATTACTTATAATCAGTTAAATTAATTCATTACTATCTTGTACAGGGTCGGACAGTATATCCACGCATTCTTATCATCTAAATTCTAAATAATCCTCAACAGTATAGTTGGCTTTTTTTTCAGCCTCTCTTTAATAGTGTTTTAAAACTGCTGTAATGGCAAAGCTAAAATTGATTGCGGAATTGTATTATAGAATCTTATACCCAAACCCACAAACGACTTACGTACCTTTGCAGGCGCAAAGCAAGAGGCGCTAGCTTATGTTGGTTCCTACTTTGTCTATTATACATCAGCTATCAATAAGCCACATACTTTTATGTATAGTTTTCTACGAAACTATTAATCTGCGTGCCCGAGACTTGAACTCGCGACCCTCTCGTTAAGAATCTCAACGGCCTCAGAGTGCAGCTATTATTGTTTAATACGTTTAAGACATTTTGAAATTATTTGCGAATGTTGAAAATATGTATCAGTACTTCATGTATCAGATATTACATATAGACGTCAATATATACACGGTAAAAGTCTCTCAGTCTAGATTACTTTTTTTAATTGCCCGTACTTTTACAGCCCATTCACAACGAAGGGCCAGACGGAGCACTAAAACAAAGTGCCTGCGTATCGCATACAATATTTCATTACAAGGATTCTTAAAAAGTGAAATCGTGACATTTCCCCTCTACATTTAGGCACCTAAACCTTTTGCAAACAATATTGAGAGCAGTGCGCGAGTAAATGAACAGGGGGAGGGATCCTAAACAAAAGGTGCTAGCCTACCCTCCCTCGGCCACATCGACCCGACCTGAAGGGTGGATAGTAGGGTGACCATGACGTCAATTGTCAACCATTATACCTGATTATATTTACTCATTGTCTGAACTCTGCAATCGCCTGAACAACAAGACTAGGCTATAATTTTGTAATTAAAAAAATGCTCGTACTGTTAGTTAATCTTATGGCAGATTTTGCGCGATTTCTAAGCATAACTAGCAAACTAGCAAGGATGAATACATGAAACATCTTTTTAACGTATAATATAATATAATATTTAAATCGCCTATCAGCATAGCTGCAAATATTTTTCAAATTATGAAATTTCCAGCTTTAGACTTTATTATCAGGGTTTGATAGACAAATATAAGAGTATCCATAATGTAAAACATATACATACCCCAAAATAAGTGACTTAGTACTGGTGTTATGGGTGACAGACGAATGGTAAATAAATACATAATTACATAGTTTTAAATAAATACTTATATTTATATATTTATTCAAAATAATTTAAGTCTCGTTATCCATACTCCACGAACTAACTAATTGTTTTTAGAAAAGTTAGCCTTCGGCGAGAATTGAGATGAAGGCAGAGTTACTACCATCTAAGCCAAAGGCCCAGTTACAAACATTAAAAAAAAGCAAAAAATCCCCAGAGCCCTCAATCCACAGTGATGCAATATGATTGTTAAGAGGGGGACAATTCGAAAATGGACTCGACACGAGTATAACCCTTTGCTCTGAAGTGCAATGCTACTTTCAGTGCCCAATTTAGCGAAAAAAGCAAACCAATCATTTAAGTTTCGTACGTAAATAGTTAAATTTTTTAATATGTATGTTACACAGTGGGGTATAAGAATAGTAAAAAGGCTAATGTTGGGCCATGGCACAAAAAAGATTGGCAGACTCTAAGGTTATCCACATCTTCAAAAGTCTCGTGGTCAACGTACACGCAGGGCGGTTGTGCTTTTTCGCAGCGCGTGTCACTTGTGCGGGGAGCGGGCGCGGCGGCCGACACTGCGGGCGTCGGGATCCGGCGTCCGGGTGCCGCGTCGCCATGGCAACGACACCGCGACAACCCCCCCATCTCATCCCACACCCCAAATCACCCAACGCCAGGGCTGACAGCTCTTCCTTAATGTTATCTCCTTACAAATTTTTACATCAAATACTTTGATTTGAATTAACAAGTCTTCCTAGCTTTTACCGTATGTCTCTCAACATAATCACAATATTAGCCGTGTGGTATCCGGCTAAGTAGAATAGTACCAACCTCATTTCTTACCGAGGTGTCGTAAAAGGCGACTGAGGTAAGTCGACCCGCCGTGTGGTATCCGGCTGAGTAAAAATAGACCACCCTCATATCTTACCGAGGTGTCGTAAAAGGCGACTAAATTAAGTTGACGTCAGGCAGGCGGCCGGTCGTAAAAACGCAGCAAAATCATGTTAAAACATATATAAAATGTTGAGCCGACCCCACTTAGTGTGGGATAAGGGCAGAAGGATATATATATCTCAACATAATCACTCAATAAGATTGAGGTTTTTATTAATTTGAGCTTCAATAGCCGAAAGAATTAAACTATGATACTTTTTTTACGACTGTTTAAATCACTACTTAAGGCCAGAGTTTATAACATCTCAGTCAACTTACTACGACACCTCGGTAAGAAATGCGGGTGGTCTATTCTACTCAGCCAGATACCACACGGCGGAAATAAATAAATATTATGTATAAAGTCAGTTTATATCCTTACTACATGATATGTAACAATTTTACACTTTAAAACAAGTAATTCTATAAACCCAAAATTAGCACAATTTTGCCATATTTTATTTATTTATTTATATAATTGGAAATCAAACAGCACTTAAATTATTACAAAGAAAAGTTTTTCTAAAGTCTGACAACCCTACCCCACCCCGACAAAACCGCCCTTATAAACAACGACACACGGCCCACGATTGCTCACTTATATACCAAATACATAAGGGTACATTACATAAGACGGTACGGTCAGGCGATGTAAATAACGCGAGATAACTTCGAGGGTCTAATGGAATAGGGAATCGTGTTTTGGAAAGTGGTCCGGAGAGAATGTTCTCGGTTGTTAGGCTACCCTGCCATATTAAGTGAAAGTCGATAGGGGATTATACAGAGAATTCGATTACATCGACTAACTGCGTACTTGGTCGGCGGTTCGGTAATTGGCATTTCTATGTATGCTAGCTTTTTGTTAGACTCGCTATATTATTGCTAGAATTAAATACAATACTTGGGCAAAAGTAATAATAAAATTATTTTGCTATAATCCGCGATGAAGTAAAATAGAAAATATATATAATGCTAAATGTAGAGTGGACAATCCGTTTTCACACCTGATACATGCAGGATTCGTAAAAACACATGCACAAACCTCTACCACCGCCACCACAATACACAAGCACTACATACATTCACGTTATACGTTCATGTATCGGGTAAGAAAACGGACTGTCCACTCTACATTTAGCATAAATATATTTTCTATTTCACTTCATCGCGGATTATAGCAAAATAATTTTACTGTTACTTTTGTATTATTGATCTCCGGTAACGCCTAATTGTATTAAACTATATAACTGGATTGTCATATCTTGGCCTTATACTTACATACCGTTAAATTAATATTTTCACTCATTCATTTATTTTCAGATTTAATTATATTTTAAATATTTTCTAAATAAAACCATTTAAAAATATATAAAAATTTGACATCCACGGAGAGTGAATAAGGATTGAATCCTTATTCATTATCGCTTCTAGCGGTTAGTTACAGAATGCGGAACCTCCTCACAATGCGTGCCGTCTCAAGTAACGTTGCCTTCTGTATCCAACTTGATCCGAGTGTTAAGCAAAAGCTTCTGAAGATGTTGGTCGAGGCTATTCGCAATTAGACTCTTATCCGAAACAACAATAACAACAATTATTGCTGAGTCAACATTCTGATTATCACATGGTGATTATCTCATAAGAAAGTTCTAAATATTTAGTGAACTTTTTTTTTTCGCTTTTATGAGATTATCGTCGTGTGGAATTGTGATAACATTAATAAATACACGTCGAACTAACCGCTCTAATAACGATATATCAGGTTTAGTAAAAATTAAATTTATACTATAAAATTAATTCTTTATAAATAAATTTAATTCTTTGTTGCACATTACAATAGGATATTACAGTAAAGTATTAATGCAAAAATAAAAAAAAATTACAAAACCTATCGCTAAGAGTGATCTCTTACAGACCTTAGATGTGAGCTTAACGTGACAGGGCAGCGCAAGTGTACTTAATAACTGCGTGGAAGAATAAACGTTTATGCATTAATGAAATGAAACCAAAATATCAATGTTTATTTCACTCTCAATGTCCAACGAAATGTATCGTTTTATTATCCTCTTCTGGGCTTTGATGGAAAATTCCTTGTGTCATCAAGAATATATCTCGAGTTTTGATTTCTCTTAGGTATTTAACCACGACCCTATTCGACCAATTCGAAAACCCTAGTTACAGTTTTGTCAAAGTCTATAGCTGTGGTCGTCTGTAACAAACACAAAACATGAAAAAAAAAACTCTCCTAGAACTACTAAATAATTCAAATATTAGTTCAATCAGATTTACGGTTTGTTTTATCTGTAAATGAAAATATTCCACAATTATACCTGTGATTGCTATAATTCATTATGATGAAGTTATTGGTAGAAAAACCTGTCATAACGTGATATATTATATTTAATCATATATGTCATAATGAGATTTAAAATCACGGTATATTCACGGTAATACGGACAGTATTCTTGTGCTTTCAATAAATTATTTTAATGCTTGTTTTTTTATTATTATTTTACTGGTAACATTTTTACGCTTGACTTTTATATCACCTGATAGTAAGTTGAGATGCAGTCAAAGATTAAAGCGTGCTCCTTCCTACGGCTTTCGCCTTTTTAGTTAATGTAAAGTATATCTGTCATACGTTTCACGGCTAATCTTCTGAAGCAATATTTCCAGAATATGGTACAATTGAAATAATAAATCGAGGTAATGTGTAAGATACAAAATTTCCGTTTTTCCATTCGGGAACAGGAAAATACAATAAAGTGCACAACTAAGGGTATTTAAAGACAATATAACGCAAACAAAGTCGCAGGTACCACTAGCTAGTTAGTAACTTTATACATATCATGAGACGTACTATGATAAGTTTGTCCGGATAAAATGTCCGAATATGTTTTGAGGTTCTTCCGTTTGCTTCAGTTTGTATATGCGTCATTTTGTTGTCTTCAAAGGTTATTACAGCCTCCACCTGAAATTTGATTATTTCCTTACTCTAAATTTTCAAAGAAATATTATGACTTGACTTTATTTGTAACAAGAAAAACGGAATTTTCCATCTTACACTGAGGTGTCCGATTGAGCTGAAATTTTACATACTGGTCCAGTCTCGATTACAATGTATTTTTACAACAGTATGACCAGATGCTGCTGCCAGGGTTGGCTCCAGACGAGGGATCTGGTGAACGGTTAACAATAGGGACAAATTTTGTTAAAACCTTATTGGTCGGAAAACGACAGAAATTATTTTATTCTGATTCCGTACACTAAGATAAGCCTCTTTTTTATTCTTTTTTGTATCCAAAAATGTCCATTTTTTCAAAAATACCACTGTAACTGATAAACCTAATTTTGAAAATGAGGATATTTAATTCGTCCCCCGTTGTAAACTATTTATTTATTTCTTTATTGTACATTCATATTGTTAGAAAAGAGGAAACAAATGTATACTTTTTGGTCATTATACTTAGTTTAAGTAATAGTACAAACAAACAAAATTGTTGCTTTTGTGATTTAGTTATTTATTACCTCATTTTCTTCACCACCATCCTTTTCTTTTCTTACCTTAACACCATCTGCTTTCGTCTCGACAAATTTCTCACCCGGTATAAATGTGCATGTCGATTTGGCCAGACTAGATCTAAGTATAAACGTATAGGTTCCATCGTCATTGCGTGTAAGACGATGAATTGGCTTTAATGTTCTTGCTAGTTTGCGATATATATAGCTCACTCCTGAGGAAAATCCAAAATTAAAAAATCTTTATTTAAATTAACTGTTGCATACAATTTTGAATCGTTAAATTATTTTGATGATAATTCGCAACGAACAGCGAACAGTCGTTTTAACATTTTTTAATTTTCATAGTTAAGTTTTATAAAAAAAACAACCAGGATTTTCAAATCCAAGCATTTTCATCATGTATATAATCTTTTAATCTTTCTTTAATATTTAAATGAGTTAATCTTTTATGTATATGTATAAATATATTTTCGAAATTCAGCATGTAGGGGTTTTGGGGAAGAATAATCGATCTAGCAAGGTTTTATTTTTTTAAAAAACTCGTTTTATCCCTGTTTTTATTCCTGTGTAAAGCTGTGACAGCATAATGGTAACGCTCGAACCCATAAAGTTCAAAACCTGGGATCGATTCCCACATATCCTCCCCTTTTTTTGCATTTTTTTTATATCTTTTAATAAATTACCGATCAAGGCTCGGTCACCCATGTACTTTATCTCTTACTATGCATATGTAATATGCATTGCAGCATTCTTCAATGATACATTCATTTAATGTATAAGTAAAATCTTTTCAATCTTCTATTTTCTTTTACCGTTTTAAGTTCAATGCTTTACACAGATTTCAATTTCACGCAATACAATTTTGTGCTACTTTGATCCGGCGCACTCTCGCGAATATTAAGCATGTTTATAGTGGATGTTTTACGTCTGTTCTTAGGAAACTACAAGCTGAATCCGCAACTTCTTTTGCATCAAGTTAAGCGTTAAAATAAATTTAATTATACAATATTTGTCTGTTTCTGCAGAAAAACGGTTTTTTTTGTGCAGTGTTAACGACATATGTATGTATGTAAGCTTTAATTTATTTTATCAATATAGATCCAGCGGATTACCCGTAAGAGATAATAAAACGTGATCTCGATGATGATGATTTATCTTAACAGAATTGTTAATATTATACATATTCATACCCAAGAACACTAGATAGTCTTCGAAATACTCTTCTGATACCATAACATATTCCTTGCCCAGAAATTCCTCCATGACAGAACCACGCACCGCACTCCTCCAAACATCACGACTAAATATTATCTATAACATGAATTTAAGATAACCTATCTCATGATAACGATCCATAAATCTATAATCTTATGTTTGTTTATGCACTAGCGTTATCGGTAGGTGATATTTCGAGTTCAGCAGAACCGGCGGTTATTCTTTTATAATAATAGAGATCGATTTGAAGACTATGACGGCCTGGTGCTATACTTACTATACATATACTTGACTCTTCTTAAGGATATGCATGCTTTAAGTAGTGTTTAGGCTTAACAGACGTCACCCTTAGGACGTTTCCCCAACGCAATTCGCAGCCTTGGCAAAACTTCTGCTTTCTCCCAGTAACGCTGAAGTTGCCGTTAGGGCTAACGGGATATAGACAATGCGAAAAGAAATATATAATGAGGTATGTAAATATAATGAGGATATGTAGAATGAAAACACGCACACATTTCAAACTTTGCTGTTAAAATTATGTAATTTGTCGCAGGATGGATCTTTACTTATCCAGCTTGCATTTGCTGATAAATCCATCAGGGCTAACAGTTATTGACTACCCGACAAAAATTGAAAACAACTTTTGCTATAATCCGCGATGAAGTAAAATAGAAAATATATATAATGCTAAATGTAGAGTGGACAATCCGCATACAATGTCCTGTGCAATGCAGGGTTCTTATTCGACAAAATCGAAAAGCATTGCGATTTTATTGTGGAGTCTATCTCCTGATGATGCTTAGGTTGCAGGGCGAAACGATTGTTGAGTTTGTGATAGTGAACGTGTTTAGTGCTCGTGTATTATGGTGGCGGTGGTGGTGGTATTTGCATGTGTTTTTACAAATCCTGCATGTATGAAAACGGATATTCCACTCTACATTAAGCATTATCTATATATTTTCTATTTAACTTCATCGCGGATTATAGCAAAATAATTTTATTATTACTTTTATAATATCGGACATTTTTTAATCTGGGGAGTACTTTTTGATTTATGTTGGCGAAACTTAGGCTCCTTGCCTCAACTTTTGTTATTGCGTTTAAATTATATTAAGTCTATATGAAACAACCCTCTTTACCTTTTGCAGGTGAGAAGAGCATTTACGATACACCAACAACGCCCAAAAAACACAATCCAAATACAGGGGTGAACGTTGGTAACGTTGAACTACCCACCAAAGCTTGTGGCGGTAAGTGGACCACAACCTTTATCTCTATAAGTATAAACTTTATTGGTCAATGACCTATACATTTTTACTAGTTAAGTTTTACTATTTACTGTTTGTTTCCCTTGAAAAATAAATAAATCTATACTAATATTATTTATCTTTGTAATGTTTTCACACAAAAACTACTGGACCGATTTCAAAAAATCTTTCACCATTAGAAAGCTGCATCTTTACTGAGCAACAAAGGCTTACATTAAAGAAAATAGGGATCCGTAATAAAAATGTAATAAGTTGTAAAAAATTAGTCACAAAAATCTGTCATCGCATGCGCTGCGAAAACTATTGATGATACATTTAACAAAAATAAATCTATAGGTCGACTTAGTATACTTTCCACTGCTATAGCGATCTCATGGTAGTGGAAAGTCTACAAAGTCGGATGTACGCGGGTGAAACCGCGGGATATTACTAGTAATTAAATAAGGCTGAAGCAAACATATGAACATATGCTACATACATAGGTATATAGATACATTTTCATTTTCAAAGGGCTGTAAAGTCTTTTAGAAGAACTTTGTTACTATAACACTTACTATAACAATACTTTTTTTGCAGTCTATCGCCACTTTACGCTGAATGATTTTTATTGCTATTTTATTTAAATCTGCGATAGCCCAGCGGTTACACCGTGCGACTCTTTCGAGGAGGTCACGGGTTCGAACCCGGGCAGACACCAATGAGTTTTTCTGTTAAAACTTATGTGTCTATTGACAATCGCAATTTATCACACGCTTATCGCGTGAAGGAAAACATTGTGAGGAAACCTGCATATCTTTAGATAATTCTGGAGATATGGGTAACCTACCAATCCGCCTTGTAGCGTGGTAGGTCTTAGCTCCAGTCATTCTCTCCAAAAAAACGGAGAGAAGAGGCCTATTCCCAGCAATGGGAGAGTAATAGGCCGCCACTTTACTTTTTTTATAATTTAAATTTTTTTTTTTTTTAATTTATATTTTAATTTTTTTATTTGTAATTCTTTTCAACATAGAACTTATTGAAACTTGAACTTGAAGAGACAACACATTGTTGACCGGTTACGTGTTAACCCGTAATTTCCAAAAAGTTATTAACAGATGACGAGTTAACACGTGATTGCAACTTGCATTGACTGTAGGTATTTAGATCAATGCTTTTTAAATTTACTGTTACTCTAATACACAAAATAAATATAGATTTAAAAAAACTATTAGAAATTTTTATTCCACAATGTGGTATGGCAACTATAATTATTTCTGATTACATTTTACTATTGAATTTTATCCTTCATATTCGCACGATTTCTCACTCTTATGTTTCATTGCTCTTTAATTATGAGTTAAATAAATCTGTTCCCGACGTCTTGTTCCCGTTTACATAAATGTTAAAATATCCTTAAGTAAGTATGTGTTTTTCCTAAACTCGAAGAAAAATTGGGAGTTTTTGTTATATATTGACCGGAGCTTCATTAGCAGAAATTTCATCTGTATAGCTCTAGTAGATTGGCTGTGAAAGCGAAACAGACGGACTTTTGAATTTATAATATTAATATGTATTACCCTCACAATTACCACACAATATCTCAATCCATAGGTACCTCATAATTAATAGAAGAGAAACAATGTGAATACTAAATAATTATATATATATAATATATATAGCCATATTTATCGCCATGTAAATTTTTTTCAATGACGCAACTAATTCAAAATGGCGACATGCGATGACAATGACGCCATTACGTAGATTACGGCGCTACATTCACCCTAATGAAAGTATTGAAATCGACCCCTTTTCTAGGGTTACAATACTTTTTTTAAGCTTCAGGTACTTAATCTTTTAAGAATATGTTTATAACATCCTAAAGAGCTTGTTCTTATTATTTCTATCAAGTCTATGTATATCTTTCAGAAAGAAAAGTGTATATTTTATTTCCATATGAAAAGTACCACAGATCACACTATAATAAATCCATCCAAAAAAAACATTTAGGCACTTCTTCTTCAACGGATGGACATCCACTGCTGGACATAGGTCTCTTCATGAGATCTCCACAACACACGATCTTGTGCCGCTTGGACTCAACGGCTCCCCTTGACCTTTTTGAGGTCGTTAGTCCATCTAGTAGGGGGTCTTCCGACACTGCGCTTTCCGGTGCGGGGTCGCCATTCTAACACCTTGAGACCCCAACACCCATCGGTTCTCCGCAGTATGTTCCCCGCCCATCGCCACTTCAGCTTCGCGACCCGCTGAGCTATGTGGGTGACTCTGGTTCTTCGGATCTCCTTAGCCACCAGCTTAAAATATGTCCTATTACAATAAAGAGAAAGCAAATAACACTGTATTTATCTGCCTCTATTTTATGTGCGATTAGACAACGAGGAAGCAAATGAGTTTCATCTTCCATCTCATTATTTACTGTAACAGCATCACTTACAGGCCTGCCTATAGTTCCCCTGCCCTATGTATAATAAATCTACGACTTTAGTACTTAGATAAAGATCTCCATAATAAAAATTAATCAAGCAATAGCGTCCCATTGATGTGGCAAGTAAAATAATAACAACCAAATCTCATACTTTTATCTATACCAATATATAAAGCTAAGGAGTTTGTTTGTTTGAACGCACTAATCTTAGGAACTACTAGACCGATTTGAAAAATTCTTTAAGTATAAGATAGTCTACTTATCGGGTAAGGCCATATGCTATATAACATCACGCTAAGATGAACAGGAGAGGAGCAGCAATAAAAAATATTACTAAAACGGAAACTTTACAGCTTTCCTTGCGTGCGCTAAGTAAACGATGAAAGTTATTCAAATATCATGTATTACAAAGTTGATTTCTTCTAATAGTCCTAAATAAAAGTCCACGGCAGCATATGACTAGTTTTTAAGTTTAACCAGCTTTAAATATAGTATCATCGTTATCAAATATAGTAGTATAGTACCGTAATATAGTATTACAGTTTTAATCTTTCCACGCGGGCGGAGCCGCTGGCGATATAGTATTTAATATTAGTATTTAATATATATTTGTATATATAATACAATATTTGTGTATTCAATTTATTTTTATAGATTCACCCAATATAGGTTTAGTAAAATTGCATAAGAACATACGCAACAATTCCGAATCAACACAGCAACATGTACAAGAAATACCTTCTACTTCTAAATTGGCTGATATAACTGAAACCCTTAATGTAACCGAAGCAGAAAGTCCACAAAAAATGAGGTACGAATCTATATTACTAAAAATGACAGTCAAATTTGCAATTAAATAAAAACCATCCATATGAGATCATCTGATTCTCTCCTGTATTTTAAGAAAATTTAATTGTATTTAACTGAAATTTAATTAACTACAAAGAGGTTTATACAGGTAGGCATTACTTTGCGGAACTTCATAGTAATGATAGAATTATTTTGCTATTATCCGCGTTTTTCAAGCAAATCTGTGACGATCTACGGCAATATCAACGATCGATTCTTTCCGTAACCGATCTTTTTTCTTTCTCTCTTAGTTCATTAGTTCTCTCTTTTTTAGATTCTTTCTGAGCCGATTTGTATGACGCTGCAACAGCGACATCTAGTGACCACTGTTCCAGCGTCATACAATTTGGCGTTACGCAAACGTGATCGAGTAGGTTAAAAAAACTCGCACTAAGCACATGGGAGATAGGCTCCCCGACAAAAATGCAACATTTTATTTCGTCTATTAATGGAAGGAGACCATTTATTTTGTTAAACCTTTGGCTTTTCTAAACTTTACTGTGTTTTTAGCAACTTATAACTATCTGTTATGTATATATAAAGATATTTATAAAAAGTTTGTTTTTTTTTACCCGCTGTGCATGCGTAGTGGTCAGTGGCTGTTTTATAATTTGAATTTGAGAGTTTGAATGCATTATTTAAAAATATGTATTACATCTCTATGAGTTTCTTATGATATTGTACATTAATCATATAATGTTTGCTGTTTTTGTCTTTAATTAATTTTAAATGCATGTTAGTTAAATTTATTAGGCTTTGTTGTCCATTTATTGCCTAGTTAGGCATTGTTTACAGTCGTTTGAGTATATTGACATCATAGTGAGTATTAAATTTCATAGAAATATTTTAAGCATGTATTGTATGCCAAATCAAGATTTGGCATACAATACATGATTAGGCAAGCCTAGTTACGGTGGTCTTTAAGTTACGAGAATGAGTTACAAGTTAACCGGGAAGGCATATAAGTTTAATATGTATAGTATTTGTTTTATATAAATATAATATATCGCATGCTTAATCTTAAAGTTACTAAGTAAGTAAAAATTGCAATAAAGCAGTGTAACGCTCACAAGAATCCAAAGTGTTAAAGAGATAAATAACTTGGAAGAGCAAGAAAACACTAGCTTTTTTATAGTCCGTAGCGTGATGTCATAGACGACATTGAAATAAGGATTATATAAGAATTTTAAATTAGGTCAGTTTAATAATAATCGTGCGATATGTTACATAAAAGTTTACAAAACTTTTCTGTTTCTGAGTTAGGTCTAATAATACCTCATTTTATATGTAAGTTTTAAAGTTATGGTTTTTTATTATTTAGATATTGTATTTATATGCTAATATTACCTACCCTAAGTATAATAAATCTATGACTTTAGTACTTATATAACGTCGTGTGGTATCCGGTTAAGTAAAATTGACCACCCTCTTTCTTACCGAGGTGTCGTAAAATACGAATAAGGTAAGTAGATGTCAGACAGGTGGCCGGTGGTAAAATACATAGCCAGATCATGTGACAACATGTTTATAACATGTACCGACTCCACTTAGAGTGGGATAAGGGCAAAAAGATGATGATGACGATAATTTCCATATATTAATATTGTAACTATATGCTAATATTAGTTCAATTTGTAGTAGAAGACTTTAGTAATTAGATAAAGCTCTCCATATATTAATATTGTAATTATATGCTAACATTAGTTCAGTTTGTAGTAGAAGTACTAGAATTAGTTATTGAAATGTATTTAGTTGTAGAAGTATGTAACAATTAGAGCTTGTCATGGTATTTTGAGTAGAATTGGTTGTGGCTTATTTTTCAGAAATATTTACAAACTGGTAGACCAACTCCGGCTCAGGGCTACACAATTTGTTGATTCCAGCGTGCCCACTATTTACTACGGTACCCGGACCCATAAGCAAATTGAGCAGATCGTAAAGGAATTAAGAAAGACATCGTATTGTGGTGATGCGACGATGGCCATCCTGTCCAGTAGAAACTATAGTTGTATACGAGAATTTGACAGAAAGCAGTGGCGTACTAAGTTTGAAATGTGCAGGTCGTGTGTGAAGGTGGGTTTCGCACGTTTTTCACAATATACAGTTGATCCTGACGGCTTCTCAGGGGTCATGGAAGCTGCGAGCGGAGACCCATTGCCGAGAGTGTGTCATCATCATCCTCCTGCCCTTATCCCACTCTAAGTGGAGTCGGCACAACATGTTACAAATATGTTGTCATATGATTTGGCTACGTATTTTACGACCGGCCGCCTGCCTGACGTCAACTTACCATAATCGTATTTTACGATTCTCGGTAAGAAAAAGGGTGGTCTATTCTACTCAGCCGGATACCACACGGCGGGTCGACTTACCTCAGTCGCCTTTTACGACACCTCGTTAAGAAATGAGGGTGGTACTATTCTATGGTCTATTCAGCCGGATACCACACGGTGTAGGTAATAGCACTTCTAGAGCCGGGGTGTAGCAAAAAAGCACGCTTAGGATTTCGCGGACGTCGACTTACACTAGCGGCACTTCGTGGATGCATTTTGATAAATGGAAATTGTATATTAAAATTTTTATATAATATAAAGTGTAATGTAATTTTTATAAGCCATAATAGCCAAATGACGAGACCGTGTAACTCTGGGGACTGAAGTTCGAACCCTGGACAGGCAGCAAAAACGTTATTCTGTTGTCTTATAGGCCTTATATTTGAAATTTATCACATGCTGTTGGGTGAAGGAAAACAAACGTGAGGAAACCTGCATATTTCTAAAGAATACCGGGGGTTTGTGTACCCTTCCAATTCGCATTGGAACGGTGTTATAAGTCTAAACTTCAACCGTTTTCTCCAAAAAAAGTTGAAAACTTTGGTCAGCAATGCGATATTAACATTTAACAGGAGATTACTCATATATTCAAATAAACTTATAAACAAGTGCTTTTGAATCGTCAACTCCACTGCTGGTTCGAAAAGCTGTTCCTACCGAGAAGAACCAGCAAGAAACTCGGCGGTTGCTCTATTAAAAATATAATTCTTATTACTAGCTACATTTAGTCATTACTGTCTTGTACAGGGTTTAAGCGAGCTATATCCACAAATTGTTATCTTCTAAGAAATCCCCAACAGTACAATACAATTTTATATATGATCACGTCAGAAAAAAAGTAACTTACTATTTAAATTTTATTTTTAAGGGTTGCCAGACAACAGATAGTCCTAGGAAATCAGTTAACGAATCTAACTGCAAGTACTATGACAATCGTAAAGCACTAAACCGACACGTTCTACCTCCGGCATTTGATTTGGAAGACTTAGTAGCTGCTGGGAGAGAATTAACTGCTTGTCCATTTTACGCCGCTAGACATATGGCTGAAACTGCTGAAATCGTATTTTGCCCTTATAACTATCTAATCGAACCCGTTACAAGGCAAAGTGTAAGTAAATGTAACGTTTTAATCGCCTTACAATGTGTAGACAAGTGTCTTTTATGTACATTTTTTATTTATTCTACGTATACAAGCTACATGAGTGGTTATTATCTAATTGTTTTTATTCGAAATTTTCAGAATAAGCCCTTGTAATTTGACTATATAAACTTTTAACTCTTCTCAAATAAACTCTTTTTTATCTGTGTCAAACTTAAAAACTTATAATTTTAAGTTTATCATATTTGCATACCTATTTCTTGGTAATTAATACGCTGAAACAATAATTGTAACAACTTTTGTAAGTGGTGCAAAAATAAATGAATTTGAATTTGAATATATGTAACTATAAATGAAAAATAAATAATGAAACAAATCATCATACTCCTGCCCACTCTAAATAGGGTCGACACAACCTTATATAAACGTGTTACATGTTTGGGAGTTATTATACGACCGGCCGCCTTCTCGACGGCAAATTACCTTAGTCTCCTTTTATGACTCGGTAAGAAATGAAGGTGGTCTTGTCTACTCAGCCGAATACCACAAGGCGGGTAATCTTACCTAAGTCACCCTTTACGACATCTGGGTAAGAAATAAGAGTGATCGATTCTACTCAGCCGGATACCACGCGGAGTAAAAAATGAAAAAAAATATATATATAAGTAAAAAGAAAAGTAAAAACGGTTAAAGCTGTAGGTGGGTGGAGAGGGTTTATTTAACTTTTAAAGCTTTGGGGTAAATAAAGCTAAACTTAATATAATAGCATTTTTCACACCAATCAAACGGAAACGTGAATTATATCATATTCCTTCAAGCTATTATATAACAAATACAATACGTTTATCGGTTAAAATTGTTGTCATAGATGCGTATAAATGTGAAAAACAACATCGTTATAATTGATGAGGGACACAACATCGAGGACTTTTGCAGGGAAGCCGCAACCTTAACTTTGATGAAGCACGAAGTCAACATTGCAATCACGGTAATGGTTCATGTACTGTTATAGATATAATAACTGTTGTACCTTTCATATATATGTAGGTAAAGGACCCAGAATGTGGAAAGTTGCGGATCTACTCAACCAAATAAAACACAATAGACCTCTATAATTAACTCGTTAGGCTTAAAAGAATCAACTCGATTGCCCAGGAAGTACGTTCTCTAATGTCAACAGTAAATATACATTTATTAAATTAATACGTTTGCAATAATAATTAACCATACTAGATTAAGAGAAATCAAGTATATAATTAAGGTATTTCAGTTTATTTCAAGCATTTTGGTGCAGGAAATTATCGTCAAGAAAAGTGCATACCTATGTAGAATAACTTACTGTGTAACTGCTAATCTGCAATTCGGCAGTATGGTTCAATCTTGCTTTCTAAAAGCAGAGAGTTTTGCCCAACCGTAAAGTGGTAACAGGTCTATACTTTTACTTTTTATTACATTACTCAACCCATCTATAAAAAGGTAATAATAACCAAGAAATTAAAATAATAAAATAACATGAAACAATAATAATAATGAGAATAAAGTAATAAAGAAAACAAAATTAATTTCTCTCATGGGCAATATCCATATACATTCACAAATCCCACACACATACACACACAGGCACCCTCTAAACACATACACATTTATACACCCACACAGGCACTACCCTACACACTCAAATACACATACACACACATACACCCTTTACCACATATGTTATGTTAAAAATTGTTTTTCTTTTGTAATAAATTTCATTACCTTTAAATTTTGCTGTAAACTGTAAAACCATTGTCGACTTTGAACAGAAAGAGCGAGGTTCTTAGGTACAGGTATTTGTTACTTAAAAGAGGGCCCCAGCATAAATTAAAGAAAAATCTAATAGTTAATGACATAAAAATTTTGAATTTTGATTTTGTTCTATGAAAATGAAGAGGCTATTAGAATTTGACGTAAACCCAGTTGCTAGAAATTTCCAGAAACACTTCCAGAAATCTACAAAATTGTGAATTTTAGTAGAATCGTTATTAAATTTTACCTTCATTATTAATCAGACTTTACTACTACTGACCACTTTAAAAATTTATTTATAGGAAATGGAAAAAGCAATTTCATTCCGGTACGCCAGTGAGAGTGTCATATCTTTTATGGAAAAACTGATAAAAACATTAAAAATCTGGAACCAATGGTGAGTTATTATTTTGGGTAAAACTCAAACAATTACAATTTCTTTTTGATTTGGGTTTGGTCCAATGTCGGACATTATATATAGATATAATGTCCGACATTGGACCAAACCCAAATCAAAACCTAGCATAGGCTAGGTATCGTCTATGGATGAAAGATTAACCTCCGAGTTTCTTGCTGGTTCTTCACGGTAAGAGCCACATTCCGAACCAGTGGTAGCTTCATTAATCATATTGATCATTGACGATTCAAATGCTTGAAATATTCATTAAAATTGATCCACAAAAATCATTCATTATCTATTAATTATCCTTGATTAATTTTGGTAAAGATTGAATTGATTCGGCTATTCAAAATTATAATTTTGAAATTTGTACATAAAACCTTTCCAATTTCATTTTTGCAGGTTTGAAAACCAGACTCCCTTAATAAATGCTCAACCCGTGAATGGCTATGAAGCAGTATATAATTGGAAGATCGAACATTTCGTAGATACGTTAAAGAATCACAACATTGGACCACAACATTACCATGGTAAGTTTTTTAATATAAACTATAGACAAGAGATGTTTACGGGCAGGCATCTATTGGTTTTCTATAAAAACTTATGCAGTTAAATAATTTGACTTATCGATTAATAATTTAGAATAGTTCTAGAAAATTCATCGGGTACCGTCTAACTGGACAATTTTTGCAAAAGACGGATTAGTAACTTGCCGTAGTAAATACCCAGACTTCTCCCCGATTTTCCTTAATCGGGATACTATATTGGTCCATGGGTAGAATAGTGGTGTTAGACAGTTCGTCGTATATTTCTAATTTCTAAACCATATGTATGGTTACTCAACAATAATACGCCTCAATTCATTAAGTGTTTACATACTACGTTTCATGGCATTACTTAAGGCAAGTGCCTTAAGAAAACAGTACTGAATTTAACTCCTGTGCAGAGGTGATTATTGGAATTGATGACTTATTTTGAAAATTTATTCAATATTATCCTTTATTTTTGAAGTACTTATAACCATTTTGTTTAATTTTAGTCTAGTCTTATTAGCGTATGTGTACGCCATTCCAGTTAGAATTAAGTAAATATATATTTTCCAGAGTTTCATGATAGTGCTCAGGTGTTCTTCTCACGATTCCGAGATGACCCTCGAACGTTAAAACTGATTACATATTCAACAGCGACCCTAATAGAGAAGATCGACCTCGTTCTTGGTAAGTCGTTATTTATGTACAATAAAAATGAAGCAATATTTCTGCAACTAAACGTATTTACAGAATATTATTATTATTTTTATCTACTCTGATACTATAATACAAAATTTATAAAACTGAAACCAAAATTCTTGACAAACATTACACACAGGCCAAAAATAAAAAATTAAAAAGTTTTACGATACAGGTCTTGTATGGACACCAGTATCATAATATAACTTTTTAATCATAACGATACACATATACAACCTCCAGCTGGACCAAGGAGGTTGAACGTCTACCTTTAAAAAAAAGGTTTCAATGAACGAGTCTTTTCAATATTTAACCAAAGTTTGGTTTTTATTAATATTGTTTTACGTTTTATAGTATGAGAGTAGATAAAGTAGTGTATGACACTGTACATAACCTGGTCTTATAACACGAGTGTTATTATGCAGCAGTGTCATAATCTACTATTAATGCATGTTTTTCTACGAATCCTGCATATACAGTGGCGTAGCAAGGTAAAGAAAGTCCCTGGGGCAAAAAAACGGGCCTCAACTAAACTATTTAAAATAGTTTTTTCCGTATTCGTCGTGTTCCGAATTCGACTTCCAGATTTATCGTCATAAAGATTCTTCGTACTTCACTACTTGGTTTATTTATATTCCGAATATAGGAGAATTTTTCACTCATTCAATTTAGAGTTAACTATAATTTAGAATCCTAGGGCTTCTGAACTTGGAGGGCCCCGTCTAGCCCTCCGGTAGCTACGCCACTATCTGAATTCATACCTGTTATCACGTATGAATACGGATAGTGTAGTAGAGTTTAGAGTGTATAGTTTAGCATTATGAAAAGAAAAATTATCGCGGATTATAGCAAGTTTATAACAAAAATAAAAGCTGTGATAGCCCAGCGGTGAGACCGTGGGACTCTTTCGATATGGTCACTAGTTCAAACACCTGGCAGACACCAATGAGTTTTTCTGTTAAAACTTAGTCTAATTGATATGTGCAATTTATCGCGCGCTTTTCGGTGTAAGAAAACATCGTGAGACATATAGAAAATTCTAGGGATATGTGTAACGTACCAATCCGCATGGGAGCTGCGTGGTAAAGTGTAGCTCCCAACCTTTCTCTCCTAAAATAGAGACCTATGCCCAGCTGTGGTACAGTTACTTTACTATGCCTAATTGTATATATTAATATTTTGAGAATTGAATATATGGATATCATTCTTAGAGTTATTTATTACCTGTGTAATATCTTACAGGATTTCTGTTCCGCTGCTCCGGTAAATACATAGATGACTTTAAACCAGTGCTCATCCGCTCGGTGGACCCTACAAATACCATAGATTCATGGAGAAATTCAGAATTTCAAAAGGTAGTGGAAACTTCTACGGTACTTGGTTATTTGATAAGTAGACTTTGCTTGTACTTAAGATGATCTGTAACCATATTAGTTGTAATAGTTGAGTCAATTCTTAACTCAAGTTTACCAAAAAAAAATCTATCACTTATATTTCGGCCCTACCTTTTTATAGTACAATGACACGTATTATGTAAGTTATTCTTTACTGCTGCTCAGGAAAATCAACGAAAAGTAAGTTAATTTTTTTATAATTATTTAAAAAATGGATACAATTTTAGTGATTCGTTACTTAAGTGTTTGGATTAAATTGAATCCATAAGTACAAACAATATTTAGGCATATCGCCCTATGTACATGGGACATGTGACTTTATTCTTCGGACAGAACGATATAATGTTGTAGGGATATATAGTAGGAATTGTGTGAAGTATGACATGCATATAAAAGCTATAATAGCGCCAAAGTTGACGAACGATAGGAGAGAATGGAAGAGAAAAAAGGGCATAAGGGCAAGAAGAGAGATGACAATATTATGCAAAGTTGTTAATAACCTCATCAATCGTGAAAATATAATTCTTGCCTGCAAAAGAATAGTGGATTATGATACTGTTTCATAATAAGGGTTTTTATAACACGAGTTTTTTCTATAGTATCACACGAGTGTTATAAGACCAAGTTATGTACAGTGTCATACACTACTTTATCTACTCTCATACTATAATACGTAAAACAATATTAATAAAAACCAAGCTTTGTTTAAAAATTGAAAGGATTTTTTAAATGTCAAATGTTAGCGCCAAGGGGCAAATATCGATAGCGCATGCGTGTTGCGTCGCCGCGGACTCGTTCATTGAAACCTTTTTTTTAAGGTAGAGGTTCAACCCCCTTGGTCCAGCTGGAGGTTGTATAGGTGTATCGTTATGATTAAAAAGTTATACTCTGATACAGGTGCCCATACAAGACCTGTATCCTAATAAAACTTTTTATTTTTTTATTATTGGCCTATATGTTTGTCATAAGAATTTTGGTTTCAGTTTTATAATTTTTGTATTATAGTATCAGAGTGGATAAATATTTTTATAACATTAATATCACATTGAATGTTGCTGTGAATCTTCATTCTCTTCTTTGAGAATAAAATAACTTTCAGGTAGCCAAAACTGTATCGTTGTCACTAAAACTCATTTGTTTGAATCCCGCGGTGGTGTTCGAAGGCCTTCATCCCGCGAGATGCATCATCCTTGCTTCCGGAACTCTAACTCCGCAGATAAGCTTGGAATCGGAACTAGCGACGGAATTCTCTATGAAAATCAGCACAAATCACATCGTGCCAAGCGATAGGGTAAGTTTATGGATGTGTAACTAAGCTTGGCAATAGATAAGTAATTCATTCGTTCATAAATGCGTAAAATCGGTGAATGCTTAGTGTACCGCGACGTCAGCGTATCTCGAATGTTAGCATCAGTAGCAACTTGTTAAACAATATTCAGTCGCTAATAAATACGCAAACTTGTAAGACTTATAATAATAAATATATCTCCATCTACATTACTTTGTCTGAAGAAAAAGTTACCCTTGTCAGGTCTGCTGTTTCGACAGTATTCGCTGGATTGCTGGTGTGAGTCGCTGGAGAAGTCATTTTCTTTGTGTTCAGTGGGATCACCAGTGTGCTGAGGTTGTTTGTTTGTGGACTTCTCTTGTGTGGGGCGAAATTAAAGTAATGTAGATGGAGATATATTTATTATGATACGTCTTACAAGTTTGCGTAATTATTAGCGCCTGAATATTGTCTAACAAGTTGGTACTGATGCTGACATTCGAGATACGCTGACGTCGCGGTACACTAAGCAGTACCGACTAAAGATCTAATATTAAAACTATTAGTCTCTCCTTGGGCATAAAGATTGGACTTTGGACCTACCATACCATTCTAATGCGGGTTGGCAGAAATCCTATATTATTTAAATTCCCAAAACATATACATGTCTCCTTTCGATTTTTTCTTTCACATAAATGTATCAAATTTGTATGACTTAGAAACATTGTGTAATTTGTTTTTGTAATAGTATTTCGCGAACCGTCATACGATAAATTTTATTGCAGATTTTAGCACAAAAAAATATGATTGCTTTTGTTTTTTTTTTTACTCAATAGTTAGTAGAGTTATTATAATACACATCCTACCTACTTAGTGCTTTACAATTTAGCTAATTCAATGGTTGTCTGGAAGTAGTTGCTAAAAAGCCATAGGATTGTGTTTTGTACTGTACAAATTTTTTATTGTTTATGTTTAGTTTCAATCTTCTTCTTTTCAACCTATAGACACCCACTGCTGAACATAGGTCTCTTCCCACGATCTCAGATAAAATACCATACTTTGCCACATGAATCCAGCGGCTCCCCGCGAATTTTTAGTTTCACATTTCGTTGTTTCAATACCAAAGTTATATATAAACTTGTTATGGATTTTCTTTCAGATTAACAACTATTAGATTAACAATCGTTATTTAACACCACTTTATCTTAACTGGGATTTAAAATTTATAATCATTCTAGCAACTAATTTTGCTACATTTGTATTTAAAAACTACATGCAGGTTTGGATAGGCTCCCTATCAACCTGCCAGGACGGAAGCCCCTTGGAGTGTATGTCGCGGCGCACTGACGAGGTCCTAGTGCAGGATTCCCTGGGTGAAGCCGTGCGGCACGTGTGTAGCGTCACCCCAAACGGAGTGCTCTGTTTTTTCCCCTCCTATGCGATCATGAAAAAGCTTACTAGGCGGTAGGTATTGTAACACGAAACGTTTGTATCAATGACGGCCTATACTTAGAATTAAGTAGAGGCCTGTTAACTATCCCACTACTGAGAATATCGGTCTCTTCTCTCCGTTTTTGAAGAGAAGGACAGAAGACAATTGATAGGTTACGCATATCTCCAGAATTCTATAGAGGTATGCAGGTTTCCTCACGATGTTCTCCTTCACCGGAAAGCGTGTGATAAATTGCAATTATAAATTAGACACATAAATTTTAACAGAAAAACTCACAGAGTTAGAACGCGTGACTTCCTCGAAAGAGTCGCACAGTGTTACCGCTGGGCTTAACACAGCTTATACTTAGCCTTTACTTAGTCCAGCAAAATACACGTCATTACCACAACACACATCAGCTTAGCACACGAGCTACATTATACTACCGCAAACCTTGCTTACAGTTTATTAAGTTTAAAGAATATGCTTATAATTAAGCACATAACATTATTAAATTTAAAGAATATGCTTATAAGTAAAGCATAAAACACAATTGAAGATTATATAGGCGATACAAATGCTTGGATTTGAAAATCCTTTCAGCATCATACAGGGCTGCAGTTTAATTATGTAAATTGAAAATGTTTCAATGTTTGACAGCCGAGTTTCTTGCTGGTTCTTCTCGGTAAAAGCTAAATTTTAAACCAATGGTGGCTTCAATAAATCTTATTATTCCTTGCTTGTAAAAGTTTACTTGAATAAAAATTAGATTGAGTTTCAGATATCAAAGATTTCACAGTCGCTCGAATCTGGGCGGGAGGCTGGCTATCTAAAGACTCGGGATGTGACATGGTTTAAAATAATCGTTTTTTCAGACTATTAGATAAGTTTTAATATTAATAATTACAATAAAGGCCAATTAAGTGGATTGGTAGTAACCAACAAATAATAACAGATGCGCTGTTTGTGAAATTCGATCAAAATATGTAGTTTGTCTACACTGGTTTCATCCAGCAATGCATATCTTATCTTAATAATAAAATAATCGATTTTTTTAATAATCGATTTTTGGTGAAAAAATAATCGATTATTTTTTCACATCGTTATCAAGCTATTTACCCTCTAAATAAAAGCCAACCTTTGTTTATATATACTATGGTTAGAAATTATTGTAAAAGTAGAAAGAAAACGATTTCACAGGACCTTGGAATTCGATACGAATTTTCCATTAATTACTTGTGAATTTACTTGAAATGACCTTCTAATATACCTTGTAAGCAAGAAGTTTAAAATTAAACCATAAGCGCATAAAATATCACCACTTATGTTGGATATTTTCAAATTATCTCATTAATAAATTTTAATTCTTTTAGCTGGAAACAAACTAATTTGTGGAAAAAGCTGGAACAAACAAAACATATATTCGGTGAATGCGGCGATAGTGAAGACCATAACGATAATATGGAGGTAGGATTGAAACTGTTAAATTTTACTACTTCTAAGTTATGCAACATGTTTATAACATGTTGTGCCAACCCTACTTAGAGTGGGATAAGGGCAGGAGGATGATGATCGTCTTGTTTTACAGAAGTTCTATCAACAAGTTGAAACAGACAAAGGCGCACTACTATTAGCTGTATGCCGAGGGAAAGAGGCAGAGGGCATGGACTTCAAAGACCAGCAAGCTAGAGCTGTGATCACTGTAAGTATGATCATTCATCATTTTTTTTCAAATAATTCTTTATTCAAATTGGCCTTTACAAGCACTTTCGAATCGTCAAATTACAATGAAGCTACCACTGGTTCGGAAAGGTGCTCTTACCGAGAAGAACCAGCAAGAAACTCGGCGGTCACTCTTTTCAAAATTGAGTTTTACAATAATGGCTTAATTAAGAACAAATTAAAAAATTTACAATATAATCTAGTGCGTAGCTGGTCGCAATTTAAAACCAAGCTTTCTTATCATCAATATAGTCCTCAACAGTATAATAAGCTTTATGAATCAGTGTCTTTTTAATTGCTATTTTGAACTTGTGTAAAGGCAAGTCCAAAATAGATTGTCTTGTATCAGCCTCTCAGGCTAAAGAATATGCAGATTTGGCATTATAAAAAATAAGGTACTTTAAAAATGTTTAGCGATTTATTGTGTAACTATAGCTTTTACGCGCAACTTCGTTCGCGTGAACTGTTGTCGCTTGATAGGTTGATAATAGAGCTTTTCAATGTAGAATTAACAGAATTTCTATAGCCTATATGTTATCCCGGTGTATAAGGAAGAATTGTGCCAAATTTCGTCGATATTGTTTCAGCGGATTCGCCGTGAAAGAGTAACAAATATACATCTATATAATATTAGCAGGATGTAGCGAGTCGAATCGCCACAGATGTCTTAACAGTTTTCATATATTCACTATGTAGAACTCTTAACTGCAATATTATAATAAGATTGCAAACTTTGTAGATCGGAGTGCCTTATCCGAATATTAGTGATATTAACGTCAAGGAGAAAATGACTTACAACGACAAATATCACAAAGAGAGGAGCCTCCTGAAGGGTTCTGATTGGTACGACGTACAGGCATTCAGGTTAGTACAAATCATCAATACGTATATAAATTTCTAGTGGTACCCGTGACTTTGTTTGCAATTGTTTTTGCCGATCCTAAAAGGAAAACCAAATATAATTTTATTAAAATAAAGTGCATAATAAATACATAATAATTTCACAATGTCTACTAAGCTAAGAGCCATGATTGTCCTGTAGATTACATATTGCAATCATGGTGTCTCAAAAATACAGCCACAATAATGACAATTTAAATTACAAATTATAACTTTGCTAATAATTAAGCTGTTACTAGTATAAGCTCTACACGAGAACAAAGAAATCATTATGAAATGATAAAAACTCATCATTCATTCTCCTACCCTTATCCCACTCTAAGTGGGGTCGGCACAATATGTCTTCTTCCATTCTCATCATTCATCGTTTGTAATATTGTATACTGTCAAGAGACAAAATACTACATTTTAAGCATAAAAGAAATGAAAATACTACGTAATCTTATTACAAGACTAGCAGTTTTTGGTAAAATTATATTGGGAACAAAAGCAATAATAAAGTTATTTTGCTATAATCTGCGATGAAGTAAAATAGAAAATATATATAATGCTAAATGTGGAGTGGACAATCCGTTTTCATACCTGATACATGCAGGATTCTCTCCGCGACTAAATCGCAATGCTTTGCGATTTTGTCGTGGAGTCTATCTCCTGATGATGCTTCGATTGTAGGGTGAAACGATTGTTGATTGGTGATCTTATAGTATCTTATAGTATTTTACAGTGGTGTTTGTGATAATGAACGTATGTAGTGCTTGTGTATTGTAATGGCTGTGGTCGAGGATTGTGCATGTTTGTTTTTACGAATCCTGCATGTATCAGGTATGAAAACGGATTGTCCTCTCTACTAAATGTAGAGTAGACATTATATAAATTTTCTATTTTACTTCATCGCAGATTATCGTAAAATAATTTTATTATTACTTTTGTATTATGGATCTCCGACAAGTAACGCCTAATTCTATAAATTAATTATTATAGGATTTATTAGCCATTCTCCGTTACGACCAAATACTGCAGATTACTGCAGGGGCATACTACAAACAGGCTAATGTCTTATAAAACCTTACTCCTTACCTTCAGAGCGCTGAATCAGGCGTTGGGTCGATGCGTGCGGCACATAGGCGACTGGGGTGCCATACTTTTAATTGACGCCCGCTTTTCAAAGGAGCGTTACTTAACGCATCTACCGCGCTGGGTGAAGACTAAAGTGAGTTATTTTTATTTCATTATGTGTAAGCCAAGTGTGTACAAAAAAGAAACCCTAATTTTTGTTTTAGCTCTAAACAACACTTCTCTATCCATATATTAAATCACAATATAATCGATATTGATCTATATCAAGTAAATTTCCGCCAGCACTTTTGAATCGTTAAGAATCAAATTTTTTAAAGCTTCTACTGATTTGCAATGTTGCTCTTCCGTAAGAACCAGCAAAAAACTTAATCAATCTTTATTTCAATTTACATTATTAAACCACAGTCCTGTATAAAGTTGAAAGTTTTCAAATTTAAGTATTATTTTATCATTCATATAATCTTATTCATTAATCATGTCTTAGAATAAGAGGATATGTATTGATTTACCTTTGTGTGTTCAATAAATTTTTTATTATAATCATCAATGCATTTCTCAGTTTCGTTTAATAAATTTTGTACAAGTATTCAAATACAAAGTTTTCTCTTATTTTTAACTAAGCTTATAAAATAAGCAATTTTTGAATGATTTTAAATAACCACTGATTCGGAAGGTCGCTCCTATCTCTTTAGTCACGCCGATTCAACCTTTTGCCATAATGACTTTATTGTATCATTATATACTAATATATTTTATTTCAGTTGACTCATAATCATCATACATTCAACAGTCTAATCAATGGCGAGAACAGTCTGAAATTGTTCATGGACAATATGACACGGAAGGAGAAAGTATAACGTAGTTTTAAGAGTTTTAGAGAGTAGGCTTGCTTCTGGAAACTTTGCAGTTTCTTTAAATAAATCATAGGTTTCATTTATTAACAGACAGTATTATAGTTTCGTCCTTTTCGGAGTCAAAGAGTCTCAATGCGCTTTGCAGATAAATGCACCACGACCAATACTTTGAATTTCGGTCAAAGGTCTTTTAAAACTACGAACATAACATCCAACGGTTATTTAAACAGCTAGAGTTACCGCACGTATCACAAAACGCCACCACCAACAACACACTACACAGGCACTACAAATATTGACTACGACAATCTTAACGATTGTGTCGCTCCGTAACCGAAGCATTATCGGGAGATAATCTCAAAGCAAAGCATGGCTTTCTTCTACCTTTTCACAATAAATAATTCTATAAATCTTCCTTCGTGCCATAATTAACATAAAAAAAGGAATTAGCGAAATTATTCCATCCGCGTGTTGCGATTACAAAAGCGATTGCGATTCATTTTTATATGCATAGATACCGGGGTTTTGTTGAAATACATCGTGGATTTTCGCCGAAACCGTTTGTATTGCTACAAGTATATGTACTAAAAGCAAATTCGAATTTAGATATAAAATTAGACACTATTTTCTGCTTAAGTCGATGTTTTAAGAACTTTATTTTTCATAAGAATTTAATAGTTCACATAATTAGATTTACACTAGCTTATAAACTACCTTAGTTAGATTCCGATACAAAAGGTGACTAAGTAGCGCTTGAAGGTAATAAATAGGATTTCAAGTACATGGTAAAGTCTAAAAAATTATATTCTAGATTACAAAAAATATAACTGTACAGAAAAGTTTATAAAAAAATTTACAGAATTAGATCCTAAGACAGCCTTATAAAAGTGAACTTTCAGCTCATAAAGATTGTTTAATGTATATTTATTTTAACATTTAAATTTTCAAAATATTAAATGCATAGTTTACAGCTTACATTCTAATAACATGGATATAAATAATTTATGATGACCAAAAATAGTTAAGGAATGAGAAAAATTGTACTACTATAACTATAAACTTTATATACGTCTTAAACGACGCAAATTAAAATTAAATAAAGATGCAAAAACCAATAGTTTAATGAGATTTACATAATCGGCTGTTCTTTGTCGTGAACAAGAGCTGAAAACCAACCAAAATCTTTTGGAATTAATAAATTTAAATAATACTTGTAAGTAAATGCGCCGTATATTCCAAAATATCTTCCTATTAAGACTAGTACTTTTTTTTAATTTGACACCAAAAATCTTGACTAAAATACAAGACAACGTATAATTTTAACAAGTTTTAAAAAAGTTTATATGTAACGGTTTAATTTCTCTAATATTGAAAAATGAATTAATAATGAAATAATATTGTAATATATATTATCGCACGCTAAATATTAAAGTAACCTAATTTATACATATGGCTAAATTGAGTTGTAATCCTCATTTCAATTCAATTGTAAATTCCATCCCGTTTCAAACTATTAAAAAAGCTAGTGTTTTCTTGCTTTTTCCAAGTTATGGGTTTCTTTACTCACAAGTTTTATAGGCGCTACGCAACGCTTTACTGCAATTCGCCACCAAACAATGAATTAGGTCACTTTAATAGTAAATAAATAAATTAAAATAAATATATGGGACACTTACACACACGGTCGTCCATCCCCAAAATAAGTAACTTAATACTTGTGTTATGGTAGACAGAAAACTGGTGAATATATACTTATATACTTTTAAATACATACTGATACATATTTAAATATATACACCCAGGTTCAAGGACCAACAAATTCATTTAAAGAAAATGGGCCCTCGGCGGGAATCGAACCCGCGACCCGTGGAGCCGAAGGCAGGGTCGCTACCCAGTGCACCAACGAGCCAGTCAAAATACTAACCATGTGGTTTATATAATTTTTTAATTAGTTTTATATAATCAACAAACATTAATAGCGACTTTAACACATAATACTTATAATAATTACTTTACTATCAAACACAATGTATATAGATCTTTGAGAGTGTAGACTAACAATAGGTTAAAACCTACACTACATTTACAAACTAAATAATAATTTATAGAAGTACGCCGTTACTTTGAATAATTCCACACTACAAAAGTAATGATTACTTATTAAGTAATAATTACTACAAATAAATAAATACATGGGACACTTACACACACGGTCGTCCGTCCCCAAAGTAACTTAATACTTGTGTTATGTTAGACAGACTGGTGAATATATACTTATATATTTTTAAATAGAAATATACACCCAAGCTCAAAGACCAACATAAACATTTATAGAAAATGTTGGCCCTCTGTGGGAATCGAACCCGTGACCCGCGGAGCTGAAGGCAGGGTCACTATCCACTGCGCCAACGGGCCAGTCAAAACAAAAGTAATTATTACTTAATTATTACATTACTTTTGATATAATAAATGACAAAGAAATACAGGGGGCAACATTTTATTACTTAAACATTTATGAAAGTTTAAATACAAATCTTACATTATTAACAACCATAGTCTGAGTAAAGAAGTAATGAGCGAAATTACTAGAAACTTTTAAATAACATCAATTAATGCTAGCTATTATTGGAATAAATTATGTGAATTACAACTCTACGGAGTCATTACGGCTTTGAGACTTAATTTTATTATAAGTTAACTTTTAAGTTTTTTTTACTTGTACTCGTTTTTAAGTTTTTTACTTGTTTTTACGTGTTTCCTTATAATCGTGAAGGTACTTGGTTGACTAAATTCATCACCTCTAGTCGTAGGTGCAGGAATCGAACTCGCTATTTTATTCACCACAATTACTTACGTCAAATACTATGACTTAAAAAGGGACAGACAAAATCTCATTTTTTTTATTATAAATATTATATACTATCAGTTTGAGATTATTAAAATATTTTTTTAATAAGGTGTTTTATTTATACCAATTCTCTCTTATAGATGAAAATTAAGGTTTTTATCTTCATAAGGTTTGTCTTCAAGCAATTGGTCTTTATTTTTTCGCTCTGCAATAAATAATTTTAATGTATCGTAAAATTATAAGACATCAGACATTTTTTCGCTACAATAAACAGTCTCAAGAGTTCGATTAAGAAATATATCCGTTTTAAAATTCAAAATTCAAAATTTTCTTTATTCAAATAAACTTGTAAACAAGTACTTTTGAATCGTCAACTCTACTGCTGGTTCGGAAAGCTGTTCCTACCGAGAAGAGTCAGCAAGAAACTCGGCGGTTGCTCTTTTAAAAATATGATTATTATTACCAGTTACATTAAGTCATTACTATCTTGTACAGGGTCGGACAGTAGCTATATCCACGCATTCTTATCATCTTAATAATCTTCAACAGTAGTAAGTAGGCTTTTTTAGATTTTTATTTATATTCTATTTGGCGGGAGTCTTGAAGACATCCCTCAAGTAATCTTAATTACGCTCTTTCGCGGAGGAAGACTGTAGTTGTAAGGGCTAACTTCATAGCCTCTCAATTTTGACTTGATTAATTAATTACATTAATTACAAACTAGTTACATTAAGTCATTAATGTTATAAGTAAGTTATAAGCATTATTCATTGAAAAGAGCAACCACCGAGTTTCTTCTCGGTAGGAAAAGCTTTCCGAAACAGCAGTAGAATTGACGATTCAAAAGCACTTGTTTACAAGTTTATTTGAATAAAGAGAAATTTATATTTGGATTTTGACATTATCTAAATGAAACAATGACTGTCTATAGATTAAAGACAATAATTAGTCCGAAAAGGAGCTTATATCGAATAGGTAAGTATAATAATTACACTCACCGCTTAGTGCAATCGACCGAGCGTATGTGGCGCTTGAGGTGCGAAATGTGCGGGAACGCTTGCTTGCAAATTTCGCACGCGAAAGGTCGTTCTCCAGTATGATATCTACAATAAAGATAATTATTAATGTATTTAGTATTAGCTTTTGACGGGCCCACAATAATTGCGAGGCCAACAACAGTTTTTTCTTTGCAGATTCTACCTGTCGCCACTGATAGAAAGACAATTTTTAGTGTCAGTGACGTGTAGAAATTGTCATAACCCTGGTCGAACGAGAAACATCATCATCCTCCTGCCCTTATCCCACTCTAGGTGGGACCGGCACAACATGTTGTCACATGATATGGCTACGTAATTTACGACCGGCCGCCTGCCTGACGTCAACTTACCTTTGTCGTCTTTGTCTATTCTACTCAACCGGATACCCCAAGGTGGGTCAACTTACCTTAGACGTCTTTTACGATACCTCGGTAAGAAATGAGGATGGTGTTATGTATGCAGTCACAAGTTTTGTAACGTGAGATTTACGAACAACTCTAAGCGCTTCAGACTTAATCTATCATATTTCCCACATAATTATGACTAACTTAAATCCAAAAGCAGGCAATTTTGAAGAACGAAATCATTGTATTATTTGCTTGGGTTGCTTTTCTTTTGAATCCTATATTATAGGCCTAGATTTAAATCTCTGATGTAGACAAATTCAGTTAAATCTCAATTTTATAAAAGACATTTAGAGAGACAAGATCCGCGTTATGAGCGTTTCTAGCCCAAAATTTATTAATTAAAAAGATAAACGTGCTCAAATAAAATGCTGAGTAATAAAGTCTTTACAAAAGAAACATTATTTCTCACCTCTTATGGACGACAAGATCACATTTCTTATAGAATTTTCTGCCGCATTCTTTCAAGTCACAAACATACGGAGTCAATCGGTCGTGGTCACGTTCTTTGTGATTTTTGAGCTGCAACAAAACAACAACGATATCGTAATATTAATAAATTTTAATTAAATAGCATATAAAATTATTCTTGCTGAGTAAACATGTATAATAAGTATATACAAGTACATATATCCCAGTATAAAAAAAACTGCGGAGTAAGTAACGACCTAACTCGCCATCTCGCTCGCATCTATCTGTTTGTATACTTCGTGCTTGCTCGTATAGCTAACTTACATGCTTGTCTGGCTGGGATAGGAACTATCGAAAATGGGGAAACATTATCTTATTCTTATCCAAGTTATATATATTAAAATCAGCTTTTATACTATGACGTAAATAGAAGTCTAATTTCATGAACTTGAAGAGTTCTGGCAGGGGGTTTCCACTTTTAATATTGTTCTAAAGGTGATACCAAAAGATCAAGCTTTATACTATGACGAAATTAATTCGGTATTTTGCAACCTTGAGTACCTACATATCTCCCAAAGCCACTATGATCCAAATTCCATAATCTACCATCGTTCTTACCTGTGTTGGGAGCATGCACTGACAAAGTTTCAACTTTTATAAAATGACGAAGGTCTGGCGCTCACGGGATCTTGGGCTATAATACATTTAGTGCTCAAATAGATGAAAGTGAGGTCATAAAAGCTGGAGGCGAATAAATAATTCATTTCGAAATCAAGAGGAATGTGGTAAGATGAGAAACAAAATACGTTTATAACTCAGACTAAATACCTACCTTCCATGCGGCAGTGAAAGTCCGGTCACAGAGGACACAGGCATGTGCCTGCCTCACCAGGGGCTCGTGCTGGGCGGCTCGGTGCTTATTTAACGTGGAACGGTAGCTGAAGCGGATCCCACACACGACACACAGGTGCCGACGTAAAGAGGCCACGTGGGTAGCTAAATTTCACGGACATAGATATAAATACATATATGTAATAACAAACAGCATAATAATCAGCTGTGGTAGCCCAGTGGTAACACCGTGCGCCTCTTTCGAGGAGGTCTAGGGTTCAAACCCCGGGCAGACACCTATGAGTTTTCTAATTTATAGAATTAGGCGTTACTTTGCGGAGATCCATAATACAAAAGTAATAATAAAATTATTTTGCTATTGATTAGCAAATTATTAATAGCAAAATAATTTTATTATTACATTTGTAATGAGGTTTTCTAGTAAAACTTATGTGTCTAATTGATAATTGCAATTTATCACACGCTTTTCGGTGAAGGAAAACATCGTGAGGAAACCTGCATATCTCTAGAGAATTCTGGGGATATGTGTAACCTACCAATCCGCATTGGAGCAGCGTGGTAGGTCTTAGCTCCAATCGTTCATATCAATCACATACAATATTTCTACAAATGCAGAACATATAACATACAAATATTGCAGAACACATTCTTAAATTTTTTTTCTATAAAAATTTCCCTTGACAAGGATCTGGCAAAATATCATATGTTGACATTTTTTTACCCCCAACACTTAGCTGAGCCCAAACCTTTTCATTGGCTCGACACATTCTAAATTTACTTTTTATATATGTTATGCTGACTGGCACGTTTCTATAAAATGAATTTGTTGGTTGGTATTTAAAAAATATATAAGTATATATTCACCAGTTGTTTGTCTACTTATGGTAGACATAAGTATACAAGTTTTAAGTTACTTTGGGGACGAACAACTGTGTAAGTGTATATATTTATATAATTATCTTATTATTATTGCCTCTCTGTGTGTGAACTGTTTATTTTGCGTTGTGTGAATGAATAAAGCTACTCTATTCTGAATCAAATACAAGTTGACATCGCACGTTTAGTATTAAACTGACCGACATTAAAATTTGTCTTGAGTTAGATACATTGTAATCCTTATTTTAATGACATCACGCTTCGATTGAACTAATAAAAAAGCTAGTGTTTTTTTTCTCTTTCAAGACATAGGTCTCTTCCACACTCACGAGTTTTGAAGATGCTATGTTGCGTTTAATTGCAATTTGCCACAAAACAACAATAAAAAATTTAATTCGGTCATTTTAACACTAAGTTTGCGATATGTATAGAGCAAACCGTACGAAGATCGGTGAAAGCCTTACCAAAGAGTCGGGGTTTGAACCCGACACTACACTATCGACTTGACGTCCTTCATTCAAAAATTTCTTGTGTTATTTGAAGTGAGAGTTTTGGTGTATGATTGATTGATTCATAGGATTTTAATCAAGTATTTTTTAACAGTATACTTTGCTAAATTCCATACTATAGAATTAATGAAAATAAATTGGCTATATTCCCAAATGAAGATGAAATATACCTGAATAATTGAATAATTATTCAAACGATTTTTAAAGGTATAAGTTAACAAAATTTTGAGGCGGATACTACCAGATAAGTTATAACGCTTGGCAAAAGTGAATATAACTTATTTAAAACTTAAATAAATTAAAATATTTCCAAATAATACTCACCTATATGAGATTTATAGTTGTCCTTCCTATTGAAAACTTTACTACAATGCACGCAAACATAATTTTGTAGTTTCCTTTTCGTCTTAACGTTTGGTTTTTCGTTTTCATCTTCAACTTTTGGTTCCGTGACTTGTTCATATTTTGTAAAATCCTCGCTGGGATACATTGTAATTTGATTGGGCTGTATCCTCAATATAAAAGGCTGTATATTATCTAGTATACTTCTATCGAAATCTTTTATTTCGTCCATATCTGAATCATCATCATCGGGTTTCGTATTCACGGAATCCGTCCCTATGTTCAACATATCAGTTAATTGTTGAGCATCGATCTCGCTATTTAAACTTATTATAAACATATCGTCATCCTCGGTTGATACGTACTGGACGTTATTTTCGCCTATTAATTGATTTAAATTTTCTGCTAAATTAGTACTCGCTTCCAAGTCTACATCACTTTCGAATATAGTGGAGCAATCATTGACAGACATTGGGGGATCTTTGATAACGTCGGGTTTAGTAGTTACTTCATCTACATTTAAATTATCTACGTTTAAAAGATCATCTGGCAAATTTTCCGCCTTAACATGACATAAAGCATTCATGATATCCTGATCTACACTTTTGTCAGTAAAGTCAAACATTATATCAGTGTTTCTATCGTTAACGTAATCAATATCGTTTGGATTGCTACTAAACATGTGGTTATTTTGAAAGCTATCAAAGTCGAAGTCGTTATACAGGATGTCATCGTCCAATATGTGAAGCTGGTTCATTTCTTTGAGGAATTCAAATTGCATTAAGTTATCGTAATTGGGATCAGGTAAGGTCTGTGAATTAGTGTTATTATATAAGATTTCTTGCGTTGGCATCGTCATGTAATCATCTTCTGCTGATAATATATCATCTACAATGTTATCCTCTGTACCATTTGTGTCTGCGATACTTTGGTTTATTTTTTCTTCTTTATTGCCGTTGTTAGAAATAGTATGTTGCCTAAAAAATTTATTTCGTTATAAGTTTAAATGGTCGTTCTAGAAAATCTAAGATTTGATAATATACATTGTAACACCAGAGTCGACGCGCACAAAATTTGCGGGTACTGTCTAACAGTAATAAAATAAGTCAAACATCATCCCCCTGCCCCACTCTAAGTGGGGTCGGCACATGTTACAAACATGTTGTCACACGATTTGGCTACGTATTTTACGACCGGCAGCCTGCCTGACGTCAACTTACCTTAGTCGTATTTTACGACTCTTCGTAAAGAAAGAGGGTGGTCTATTTTACTCAACCGGATACCACACGGTTGGTCAACTTACCTTAGTCGCCTTTTACGACTCCTCGGTAAGAAAGAGGGTGGTCTATTTTACTTAACCGGATACCACACGGTGGGTCAACTTACCTTAGTCGCCTTTTACGATACCTCAGTAAGAAATGAGGGTGGTCTATTCTACTCAGCCGGATACCACACGACGGGTCGACTTACCTTAGTCGCCTCTTACGACACCTCGGTAAGAAATAAGGGTGGTACTAATCTATTTAGCCGGATACCACACGGCGTAATAAAATAAGTCAAACAAATTAATAAAATATATTTTACCTTACATAGTGTTCTAACAATGCGCTCTTATATTGATATGACGTGCCACAAACCCTACAGTGGTTTTTTCTAGTATTATCCTCAGGGAGATTAAGACTTGTGTACGCAGAGCATATTTTATAATGCCGTTTCAAAGAGGCAAGCTGCAACAAGATAAAAGTTATTTTCAAGTCAAAATTGTATTCCAATAATGTTAGAATTTAACCAAGATAGTAATCAAACCAAGCGCCAAAACAAATTAAGACGATTCTAATATACCTCAATACTACGTAGACGATTCTTAAACACATCTAAGATTTTTTTATCGCGGATTATGACAAAATAATATTCTCATTACTTTTGTATTATGGACCTCCGCAAAGTAACGCCTAATTCTATAAATTATCACATCCAAGATGATAAAATAAATATTAAATAAGAACAAGGTAACAAAACTTAGATCAATCAGTAACTAAATTCATAAGGACAAGTTATAACAAAGTAAGTAAGTATATTTTTGATGCACACTCTTGTATTACTATGTATGGAGACAATATCTATACTAATATATAAAGCTGAAGTTTGTTTGATTGTTTGAACGCGTTAATCTCAGGAACTAGTGGATTGATTTGAAAAATTCTTTGAGTATAATATAGTCCATTTATCGATGAAGCCTATAGGCTCTAAGATGACGTTAAGATGAATAGGAGAGGAGCAGCAATAACAAATATTACGAAAACGGAAAAATTTAAAGCTTTCCTTGCGTGCGCTAAGTAAACGGTAAAGTTATTCAAAAATCATGTATTACAAAATTGTTCCCCTCTAAAAGCATATGCGTAGCTTTTAAGGTGAACCCATTTTAACCATTTTTATAGTTATCAAAATACTATATTTAGGGTTTAAAATTTTTCACGCGGGCGGAGCCGCTGGCGATTGCTAGTGATATATACAATATCAGACGAAGAGAAAAGTTAGATAATATAGTAAGCGAAAAAAACAAGAGGAAACATAAGCAGCCCTGGAAATGAGAGTGTCACAATAAATACTGTGAGAGAAGAAACCTGTATACCTTTGTCTAAGCACACATATAAAAAAAGAGAACATAAATACTCGCAAAAAAGACAGACATAGATAAAAAAAGAGACACATAGATAGTCCCCAATTTTCTTTCTCTTTATTGTATTAAAGTACATTTTTGGCGGCTTCCTTACTCTACTATATTTACTCAATGCTTTTAGCTGTTAGTGAGATTATAATGCTAATACCTGCGTGAATCTGTTGTGACAACCGCAACAACTGTAAGGTTTTATGTTATTGTGACGCAGAATGTGCCTTCGAAGATTAGATTTGTCATTAAATTTTTTATCACATGTCGGACACTTATGCTTTCTATCCTCTGTAATAAACAAATTGAATATAAAATAAATGCAAAGACACACGCAAGCTTACACAAAAGCTTGTTATTAATATCTTTTACCTACCCTATATAATTTTCCAACAATCTACGCTAGCACAACACACATTCATCACCACATTCGCAACAATAGTTAGTATAATCGCAGTTGCAAAACCTGTGTGAACAAGGTAATAAAATTCATCACTCAAAATGTAGCATTAAATACAGTTTCTGTAACTGGGTATTATAGCAAAATAATTAATAATGAATGCAATGTATCCCAAGTTTTGTGGGACTGAAATTAGAATTTATTTCTTCAGTAAAAACTCTACAATTATTTATTAAATTAAGTCTTAATTTATAAGATGGCAAATTGACATTGAAATCCATTTACTACAATTTAAGACATTGTTGACTGGCAACTTTACACTGAAGCTATCTCATGTAATGGGCTATTATAAATATTTTATTCAATGTGGATCCAAAATTTCCAATACAATTTTTTTTAAATTTTAAATACATTAAAGAGAGTACAATCAACGCAAGTGCAATCACGAGTTGACTTGTGATCTGTCATAAATATTTGAGTATCAGTTTTAAAAATAGTTAGTATTAGTAATACTAGTAGTTACTATAAAGTTTAAAAATAGATTAATTGAATTTCGCAAATGTAATTTTATACTTACCATTATGCACCTCTTTGTGTTTCTTCAAATCTGATGGTTTATGAAAGACCTTCTCACATTTGTCACACTTGTGTGGTCTGAGGAAAAAATAAAAGCTTTTCAAGAAAAAAATTAAGACAGTAACAGAAGAATGTTATCTCAATTTAAAGATGGTAAGATTTGAATGTTGTGAAGATGTTTTGGACATACCTAACTCCAATAATTAACTATTATTTAATTAAAAATTGCAAGGAAAATAAAACACAATCTGTAAATTGTTTCATTCAGTTTGAATGTAAAACTTTATTAAATTCAATCATTTATTATTTATGGAACAAACACTTAAGTCTTTAAAAAGTAAAGTAACTGCCTATTACTATCTCACGGAATAGGCCTCCTATGTCCGTTTTTGGAGTGAAGGAGCTAAGACCCACAATGCTGCTCCAATGAGGATTAGTAAGTTACAAATATCACCATAATTGTCAAGAAATATGCAGGTTTCTATCCTCACAATGTTTACATTCAAAAGCATGAGATAAATTGTAATTATCAATTAGACACATAAGTTTTAACTGAAATCTTATTGGTGCCTTAGTAACTGAGGTTAGAACCTATGACCCTCTTAAGACTTTGCTGGGATACAACTTGTTTGTTATTTTTATCATCTTTATACCTGTAATCAAGGTGTTTTGCAAATAGATGTTGTTGTAGTCGCCACAATGCTTCAAAAGCCATAGAACACTGTGGACACTTCCAAACTCTTGCCAATGGATTGTGAGTCAGGCTGTGCTTCATCAGATGCTGTTTTGTAGCAAATTTTTGGTCAGGACATTTATCTGAAATGTTTACATTTCACTATAAAATAAAAATATTCTGCATAAGATCTGCAAGGTATCTCTACAAACCAATAAAGAGACTTGTTGATAATAAATTGAAATTTTAACTAAAAATATTCTTTATTTAAATAAATTTTAACAAATAATGTTATAAGTATAATACTTATTTATTGCCCATAACTAGATTGGACATTACCCATATGTGCCTGGAACATCAACAGATATTTACATATTAATTCCTTTTCGCATAAAGCACATCTCAATATTGATCAAGCAAATGAGTTGAACAGGAAGCTCAAAAGTCTTCCCAACTGAAACTGAGCTATATAAGATAAAACACAAATTCTCACCACATATCCAAAGATTATCTTTTGAATGTACTCGCAAATGCCCATAATACTTCTTGGCATTATCAAATCGTTTTTGACATATCTCACAGTGCAAAGTTGTCGGGCCGTTCAAATCTGGTTCTTCTAAAGGGCCATCAGCAGTCAAGAACTGCGCGAGGGCATCGTCCTCACCTAACAAGGCACTGTGGGACTGCAACTCGCTTTGGAAGTCATAATCACAATCTGGCACCTTTTTATTAAACACTAAGTCCGAGGTTTCAGAATCAACAAACTACAACATAAGAAATAACATCAAAGTATGCTTGGATTATAATTAGTATCCCAAAAAAACAAAAAGTATATTCTACTTACGGGTAGACCAAAGAAAGACAAATTTGTTTCCATATTGGAAAAACGATATCGCACTATTCACACTATCAAAAAATTATTTTAACATTTTCTATAATTTTAATATGCAATTTAAAATATTTTGCTAGAATTTAATGATTTTTACACCAACAAATAACTCGAAATTAAACTTTTGACATTGGGGTACTTAAGACAAAGACTAATGCGTAGGGAATTTCCGATACCAGTAAATATGAGTACTCGTGATGTTTTCATACCAAATACAGTCTTTGTAAATTCCGAAAAATCCTGAGAACAAGTTAATTTTTTTTCGTTTATAGAATTCTGAATTTATTCTCGACATTATTATGGACACATCACGTACATTTACATATAATTTAAATTACACAGCCGATTAACTGTATTTATATTTAACCCTTATCAATAGAGATACGAATTAAAGTGGAAAAAAATCGAGGAATAAATAATCGATTTATTTCATCAAAATCAAAATACAGACCAATGAAAGTGGACAAGAGCTAATAAAAAATACCAGATGCACCGTTTGCTAAATTTTATTGAAATGTGTAGTATGGCTACCTTTATTATATTTATGCATATCTTTACTTAAAAAACAAAAAAAAGAGAGTAGAAAAGAAGAAAAGAGGGTACTAAACCGATTAGAAATGTTTAGAAATATTTAAAAATCGACTATATAAAAAAAATAGATTAATATAAAACTCGATTATTTTGACATCTCTATTCCCTACTTATCAATCCTTGATAAGGACTCAAGGAGGATTATATCAGAAAATAATAAATATGATTGTTGATATAAATTTAATATGATAAGATGTAATCTTACAGATTTTAAAATTTATTACTGTACAGTGAGAGTCAGCGGCATACAGAAATTATATTTTACCATACATATTTAATAATAATAATCAAAACATGTGCATTGTATTTATTTATAATGGAGCTAATGAAAGTGCAAGTGACTATAGCATTATTCTCATTTCTAATAGAGATGAATTTTATGATCGGCCAGCGCAATGTATGTCGCCGTGGAGCGAAGATTTTACAGTGTACGGAGGTATTTTCTTTTTTTAAATATAAAATATATACCATATGTAGATAATTCACTATAATATAAGAATAAATACTATTAAAACTCATTGCAGTATCAAATCGTACTGAAGATCGCAATTCTAGTGTAGTAACAAGTATGGTTGAAAAGTCTATATACACTTCAGTTCTTACATAAAAGTACAGTTTACACACATACTTTATTAGGAAAGTGAAAGGATGTAAACAAAATTATCTGACAGATGAATAGCATTAATGGTTGTTTGCAGTTCATATGAAAATTCAAAATTTTGTTTTGTAGATTGGCTTCATCAGATTAGTCCATATATTTCTGGAGCTAAGTAAAAGAGTTCTAATTGTAATGGAACCTACATTAAAAGATGTGCTAAAATATATTGATTGATTGACAGGAAAGGATATGCAGTCAGGTTGTGAAGGTGGAACATGGTTTGCTGTTAGTCCAACACGAAAAAAATTGGGATTGCTCCTGAATTTACCAGGGTTAAAACAAGATAATGCTAAGAGTGTGTAAATAGTATATATAATATTTGGAACAAATTTAATATAATTGCATTTATGTTTAATTACTGAATTCCTCCTGACAGCCAGAGGTAGCATTGTAGCAGACTACATAAAAAGTGAAATGGATGTGACAGAGTATGTTGAATATATTCACAATTATTCTAAGGAGTGTAATGAATTTCTTCTTGTTGCAGTTGAATTTGGGTAATATTCTTTTAAATACCTAGTAAATTTAAAAGTAATAATGAAATTATTTTGCCATTATCTGTTATTAAGTAAATAGAATATATATCACAGTCTATCTTCTGATGAAGTGATCTGACATTATGTTACATGGTGTTTGTGATAGTGAAAGTGTGTGGCACTTGTATATTGTGGTAGAGTGTGTTGTTACTAAACTTGCATGTATTAGGTATGAAAACGGATAGTCTACTCTACATTTAGCATTATATATATTTTCTTATATATTTACTTAGTTGTGATTATAGCAAAAAAAAAATTATTTACTTTTGTATTAAGGATCTCTGCAAAGTAATGTCTAATTCTATAAATTACCTAGTAAGTTGTTTGCATTAAAAGTAATACTTTGCACAAATCTCCCATGCTATTTTAGATATAATTAAATATGTTGTTGATAATATGATAAAATGTATATTATCTATTCTAGAAATTTAACACCAACAATAAAAACATATAGCAATGCAACAGGCAATGTTAACCAATGGACTGATACATATTTAGGGTTTAGTAATTCTCTTCCTGACACACCTCTAAAGAAGGTTGAAGGTGGAAAAAATAAGCTAATTGATATTTGTAGTAGATTTAATAAAATAGAGAACAAAGATCAACTTATTGATGAACTTATTAGTCTGCTAAAAAGCAGTGAATGGTAAGTAAAAACATTGTTAATATATTAACAATATTTTTATATCCAGAAATAAAAATGTTTGTTTGCATGTAATCTATGTACAAGCAGATAAAACTATAATTTAAATGTAACAATTTCACTCTTAAAAACTTTTTGAAGTACTTTTGCCACTGTTATTAGTTTAGTGCGTAGTGATGACAATTATATTATTTGTTTGCAGCCATCTACCTGATCCCATATTACAGAATAGACAACCAAATTTATATAAGGAATTCAGTTCAATTTATGTTCACATACCAGAAGGGCGATATGGGACAAGGTATTACAAAATTTTACATTTCAAAAGGAATATCTTTTTGTTTATCTATTATTACTTTTTTGTTCACAGAGCACATACAATAATGCTTTTGACGAAATCAGGGAATGTGGATTTAATTGAAATAAGTATGAAATCTCCAATAAATGTAGAAAAACCACATTGGGAGCAAAGTAAATTTCAATTTTATAATTAGCACAGACCCAGTGCTGACATCTACATATACATATGCTTGTTCAAGACAATGCCATGATTTGGTACTTGTAACATAATTCACTTGGACAGACTTATGCAAGTATTATCATATAATAGTCAAGCAATATATATTTTTTAATTATTATTAGTTATTGTTAGGTATTATTATTAGGTATTGGTATTAAAATATGTGAAAATTTTCTAGCCTAAATAAATATTTTTCTAAGAAATATCAGAAAAAATCATAAAGATGTTTGTGGTTTGTACTTCAAACAAAATTATAAGGCTAAAAATTATCATTTATCAGTACACAATGTTTAAATATGGTTCTAATCATCCTAGAAGTTTATATGTGATTTTAATAATAATGAAAAAACTTCAATAGTTTTATAATTATTTAGAATTGTCTATTTAGTACATACAAACTAACAAGCATAAAAAAGAAGTCATAATTTATATAGAATAAATTTTATTTTGTTACAATGTTAATCTGCAGTTTAATTTTAGTGACTCCACTTTTCTACTCTAAGTGGTTCCGGCACAATGAAATCATTGTTTTGTTCTAAAACACAGGCTAAAAACTTAGGTACATTTAAAATAGTACCTGATAAAATATGTGGATATTGTGTTTGCTTTTCTTCAGCATAAGTAAACATTAATCTTTTGCTAATAAAATCACCACTCAAAGAAATATTACCAATTTCTACATAATTTTTCAATGAGCTAGAGTACATTTCTATAGAAACTCTTAAGGATTCCCAAATTTTTAGTTGGTTGGCTGGTAATATACACAGACGAAAGTGGTAACCCAATTGAGTATACAAGTTTTTGATAATGTCTGTAACCTCATGTAACAATTCATCAACTTCAGTACTATTTTTAGTAGCAATAAATACTTCAACAACTGAACTTTGACTAACATCAAATAAACTATTTTCCTTCATAGTTGAAGGAACATACTGTCTTCCTATTGCAAAATATTTGAGTGGCAACATCTTTTTATATATAACATGTTTCGCATGGTAAGCAAAGAATGAATACATAGAACCACCTCCTGTTAAATGTAAACGATTACTGACACTTTCTTCTGTGTTTTCATTATGATGTAACATAAATATGTGGTTAGCATTTGAATAATCAGCACCACATCCTTCAACTACCAAACTTTTTATAAAGTCTGGATTAGAAAACTGTATGAAATTGTTTTCTTTCAATATTTTACTAAAGTAAAACTTTGCTCCTAATTCAAATATAGCTGCATCTTCTTGCAAGTAATAGTTCTCATTTTTAGTAAAATTAATTAATTTATGATCTTGGCCAACTTTTAAATGATTTTTATTATTAGTAGGTATTGTGTTGTAATCAAATATATTTTTTGGTACATCTTCTGGTGTTAAACAATGTAATGCATTAGGCAGTTTCAACGCTTCCACTATTGCAATTTCCTCTGCTGACCATAAAGGGACTTTTAGTTTTTTAACATTATCTTTCAGTAAAGATATCTGTATTTTTAACTTTTCTACATAATCACCTTCCTTTTTTTCTTTCAATAGGTTACCAAGTTCAATAGATACTTCTTCTTTCTTCTTATCTAATTCAGATTTTCTTATTTTTAGTTCTTCATAAACAGACCATAAACTTTCCAATTTGTCTAAATCAAAATTTGCTTGCCTTTTCTTTAACTCAGATTTGATAACCTCTTTCTGTTTAATTCGCTCAGGAAAATCAATATGTGGTGTTAAATACACAAAATTATCTGTTGCTTTTGGACCATTAATAAAAAGAGCAGACGACCTATTGAGTGTTTTAAAACTATTTGATTTGCTGATTAATATTTTCGAAAATCCTTTACGTATCATTTTGGTCTGTTTTATTTTTCTTAGTTGGGCTTGCCTCTAAATCTTCATCCCTATCAGTAATATCTTCCTTACTGATATTCTGAGTAACAATTTTTCGCTTAGTGGGCAACTTAAAGCTACCGTACCCAGCAGCTCGTTCAGATTCTTCAATACTGTACGGTTCTAACTCTAGTGCTTTCAATCTTCTTTTATGAACTTTTGTTTTAAAATGTTCTGACAAAGCGTGTTCGTCAATAAAGTAGCGAGCGCAATGCAGACAGTAATGCTGTGCAGAACCAGGAATATCCAAGTTTATTTCTTGGTTTAGTAGTTTTTCAGCATTTTCTATAAGAAAAAGAAACGATATTAAAGAAACCTAACCTTAAAAAATAAAACTCATGGTGTTTACGAATTATGAAATAGTGGCTTACCTTCCTTTAGATCTACGTCAATTTCGTCGAGATCCTTTTTTCTATTTCGCACTCGCCAGCGTTTCTTTAAATGAGTATCACCATTGTGGTATTTTTTACGCTTATATGGCATAGTAAAATCGAAAGAAATCTCGCCCACAAACTAGAAGTAGAATCACAGACTAATAATAAAATAGTAGAATGTATTCACCATAGACTACTAACTAAAATAGCAGAATGTCTCAGAGAAACATTATCACAGAGTACAGACAAACAAAAAATATACTTTATAGACATCAAATTATTAGGCTTTTACTGACAATGAATCAAGAACCCTAAATCCTCAATAAAATAGATTATGAGAGACAGGCAGTAAATGTACTCAATCTCCCTATCATAGTGAATCCGTGAAGCTAGACTCATTTGATAGGCAAAACTTACGGAGCCTAAATTTGTAGTATACCGTATACTTGAGTAAATATCTAAACAAAAATCACATTTTAAAACCTCCACTGCAGTCAGTCCTTTGCTATCAACTCAAAACTACTTCACGTTACACTAATATCTTACATTATTTTTACTAATTAATATCTTACGTTACATTTATATCTTATTTATGAAATCCTTAAGGGCTACTTTTTTTTAACTAATTAGCTTTTGAATCAGTTCTTCCAACGAAGTCATAATTTTTTAACTTCGCACATTACAATATATTCATAAGGATGTCCAATTCGTATATTTAGCCTTTTAATATAATATAAAAAATATTTTATTAAATACGATATTTTCATTATTTTTTTACGATAGAAATAAGAAGCGTTTTTTCATTTGTCAAAATCAATTTAATTTCTTTTCCTTTTTTTTGACAACATAAAACCTCCGCGCTATGAACATTTATTTAAAAATGCTAATAGCGCCTCTCCGCTCCGCTCCGCACCTCTCCGCACCTCACCTCACCTCTCCGCACCACTCCCATCTTATCCCCATTATTACTCCCGTTACAATTTTTTATTTTAGGGATAATAAAAAACAAGTTAATTTATTAATATTATAATATAATCTTAACATAATAAAATTCAAGGAAAATAGTATCATACACGAATAAATACCATACTAATTATGTATTAATTAAACAATAAATTTTTCCACTTATTGTAATGTTAAAGTGACCTCATCACAGTATTTACTCCATATAAATTATTTATAACTTTCATATAATTTTACAGGCAATTTTAGCAGCAATACCTGCATATAATTAAATTATATTTTTTTAATAATAACCTTTTCATTAAATAACTTGATCGATTGATTGAAAGTATTCAACAGCTGCTAAAGATGAAGAGTATATGTATATATATTTTGTCTAAAATATGTATATATGCAGTAGCTACTGTAATTACTTAAATTCTGCTGCTTCAAAAAATAAATTACATTATTGACCGGAATGATTCAAATGAATGATTAATTATATTTGAATTCCAATCATAATGTTACACTATAACAAAATGTATAGCAGCATCACTGGTTATGATGTTAAAAAATATATCGACAGAAAGGTAATAAAAAAGGCGTCTGAGAGCCACTGATTCATCTATAATTAACAATCTTAGCATTATCTAATGAAGGCATATCAAGGTGTGATAATGACGCAACTCAAGCAACACGCGTGACATATACAAACTTAGCACACGCTCGCAAATATTCAAATTAATAGAAATAATAACATCGCACTATCTCCGCCTAAACTAAAACTAGTCGTACCTACAATGATGTTTCTACTCCTAAATCTCCACTGTTTCAGGAGGTTTGCTTCCTTAATCTCAGTTTCCATACATTTTCTACTTTGAAAGCATTATATACATATAACAATTCAATTTTTAAGGAAAACTTTTGTACGTCAACAATATGACGCTTTTGCTATCTGAACATAAATATTTCTAAAATGGCGGAACTATAATATTTATGTTAATAAAGCACTGCCATTATGTTTTCTATAAAGTTACATCTTAACAAACTTTAATGTAATAAAGTTACAAGTATTGATTATTGAATTTAATTTTTTACTTATACAAACATATGCTTATAATTTCGAAATATCTTTATGTGTTATAATTTAAATATCTAATAAGTAACGTTACGGATATGACCGTAACGACAAACAATTACTACGTATATACACGTGTTTATAAAATCACGCACCTAGTGACATATCTAAGCTCTGATGATGAATAAATGCTGCTCCATTGAATGTTGTCTAACCAGACACTTGTATTATAATATACAAGACATAATATACACAGTCAATTTTGATTTAATAATTTGAATATATTAACGTGTATCTTTTAAATAAAGTTGATTTATTCAATGTGTATATAATGTAATGAATATTATCCTGGATTTTACTGCAACATGTGCTCTGATAATACTTTTATTTTATAAATATTTGTAATACTCTGTAATTGTAATCATTTTATCGGAATTTCAATATAATTTTAACCAAACTGTTAATAAAGATCCAATTTTTAAACATTTAGCATTTAGATATAATGGTTCATGAGCACGCTATGTACCGAACTAAGCAATGGGTTATAGAGATTCAATCTACGTAGTAAAGTATCAATTTTTTTACTTATACATGCGCTATTTTAAATATCAGTACAATTTGACACTTTATGAAGTGATTGAATCCCTTCAAATAACATTAAACATATTCTATCATTTACCTCTCTACTATGAATGGTATAATTGCATATTTGAGAGCTATAGAATTTTTAAACAATTTCTTTTGTACAGGCCGACTATACTATTAAGTTTTATTTGTCGACCCAACCATTTAACCTAAATAAAACTCTCAATACATTTTCGATATTGTTGGAAATTGTATGTAATAAATAAACCCAATTAGGCCATAAAGGTAAAAAAAAATCTATTCCAAAGGATAATTCGTTTAAAATTACTCTTTATTGGTTGAAAATGCAATGAGAGTAATTTAATATAAGTATATTAATATCTTTTCTATTGTATTCAGCAGTGACACTGCTGCTGTATATTGAACAGATGCTGTATCAATTTCCATGATTGGTCACCATCGTCAGTCATTTCACAGATACAAAACACTAAAAGCAATAGATAAGTACATATTTTAATTTCTATATTAATATAATTTAGACTGTTTCACACTTTTCACACATAAGAATATTCTTTTTTTTGCAACAGATTAATTTGAAAATTCCAAATCGTAAATTCTACATATATTGGTACAACGCCAATATGAAATGGTATGTGTGATGCTGAAATATTTGTAAATGTGAAACAACTGTTTCGAGGACATGTGTACAACACAAAAAACTGCACAGTGATTAATTTACGGTTATGTTGACTAAGATAGACTTCGTTCTAGCTAAATGAAGCCATTTCAAAGGGTGGGTCGAATCTATCGTGTGTATTGTGTCGGTCGGTACGTTTAGAAGTTCCCGTAGTTGCCGAGGGCCCGCCATTGCGGGGCGGCAGGTCCCTACATGCCGTAACCGTGGTAGGGCGCTGGGGACGGAGCCTGCGCCGCGTACGCGTAGGGCGATGACGCTTGCGCGGCGACACCTGGATATGGCATTGAAGGACCTGTAAAAGAACATTTAATACTATTATTAGTTAAATAATTGTTAACGCACACACTATATAACAGAAATATCACAATTCCCGTTCCGTGATGCTCTTGAAAGACAAACAAAGACTGAATGTCCCTGAAACGTTTTATCAATAAGAAGACTTCACCGTAAACAACAACGGCACAGTATTGCCAACATTTCAATAAAAAAAGGTGCGATACCCTTGACTGTGTTGCCATAAAATACAAAGCGGTAGTCAATGGCAATAACATAATCAAGTTTACTTTGTCTGTTGTTTTTAATGAAACCGTCAGTTGCTAACTCATAAAAGGAAAGATTTGTTAATTGAGTCACAAGACGTACATAACACAGCAATAATATCTGCTTACATCTATGTTATGAATTGCACGATAGACGTATACATATCATTTTGAAATAAATATAGTATTTTCTAGAATAATTTTATGCAGTATTATTTTATTTATTTTGTCAAAAAAAAATTGATATATTTTATTATTGCAAAATACTACCCGCAACTTCGTTTGTGTCTACTTTAATGTTAATATACCCTTTTAAAAAAAATCTGTTCCCAAAGAAAAAGAGATAATTTTAATTGCATTTGCCAGGCAGGTATATAAGCTTCTATTACATTATACAATTTTATCAACATGCTCCAGCAGTATAACTATGAAACTGTAACAGACAGACAATGGATTTTTTTCATAATTTTGTATCTAAATGCTAATTTCGTGTATATGTATGGAGGTGTATGTTTTTTTAAATAAGTAAATAGAAATTAGTACTAACCGGCAGTGAGCATCAGCTGCGGTTCCATAATCATTGCTGGTTTAGCTTCCTGTTCAGCGCTTTCTGTGCTACGTTTAGCATCTGCTTCTTCTAACTTCTCCACCTTTGTTGTTAGCTCGCGTACCGTCTAGTAATTACAATGAAAAACACCATATATTATATAACTAGCGGCCTGCCCCTGCTTCGGACGGGTATAAAATATATATCCCATGTCATTCAGTGTAAAAAAATGATTAAAACCGATCCAGTAGTTTTGATTTATTCATTACTGCCCGTGGCCCGCAAGCGTTAAATTTGGCGAAAAACAATTTCCTTTCCCTATACCAAGAAGATTTCCTGCTATCTTTGGAATATCTAAATTCATATAGTACATTTTTACTTATTTACTTTTACATTTTCCCTATGTATTTAATTTTTACAATTAATTACAGAATGTGTTTATATACAACATTCACAGCTTCCTTGTCGTTAAACAAACTCTGGACAGAACGATATAAATGCTGGATTCGAAGTGCTATAGGGTGAAGCGCGGCCTCGGCATGGCATTTTAAATCTGTAATATCTCCGAAAATGTTCACTTAAATTACATGCTGTAAACGGCGATATTGATCTATATTAAATCAACAATTTATTTAAGGTACTTAATTGGATAAAGATTAATGCTGTAGTGTATAAAAATTGCTTCAAAAATAAGGCATTATTTTTCGTAAAAAGTAAATGACAAAAAATGCTATTGTGGGTTATTCATAAGAGATAGACATATACCATCGCGGACTTTTCTGTAGACCTTTTCAAGGTGTACAAATACTTAGTACATCATTTTGATAAATCTCGTAGGGTTAAGCCTGCGTTTGCAACGTAAGCGGAAAAAAATGTAATTATTTACAGAAACCTCAAAAATTACAGTATTTCTCTACTATGTATTGAATTTTATTATACGTACAAACCTTCCTTTAGAATCACTCTATCTATTAAACAAAACCGCATCAAAATCGGTTGCGTAGTTTTAAAGTTTTATGCGTACATACGGAAATATGGACTTTGTTTTATAATATGTAGTGAAGCAAATTGTTAAATTTATAATGCTAAAAAAATTCATTGCTATTCAAAAAATGATTAAAAAAAATTGTGCTTATCACTACTACTACAAGGTACTAGGACATAAAGTTTTTAATACATTGAACGATAACTAGGAGAATTACTTTCAATTTGCCAAAATTGATTTAATATATTAATATCTGGGTGACCGAGCCTTGCTCGGTAATTTAAAAAAAAACTTAAAAGAAAAAATAATAATTTTGTTGAGGATTGATCCTAGGTATTTACGTTTCTCGAGGCTGCATGTTTTCCGAATAAGCTACGCTAACTTGACAGTTAAATGGCGAAAATTCAATTCAATATAATTGTTAGTGTTTTTTTAATGCCACAAAAACAGGGATAATACAATCTTTTTTTACATAAAACCTAGATAGATCGATTTTTCTCCCCCAAAACCCCCTACATGCTGAATTTCAGAAAAATCGTTAAAGCCGTTTCCGAGATTCTGAAAATAATCTAGATGAGAATAATCTAGATCTATGAGATCTGAAAATAATATATTATATATATGCATGCAAGATAAACTCATTTAAATATTAAAGATATAAATATAGGTACCTGAATAAGATACGGCATAGCGAAATCCATGATGTTATGCCTCCATGCCAATTCAATAACTACATCAGGTTTCAGCAAGTCATAACACTGAAAAAAAATTAGAAGAAGAATTCTGATTAAGTCATATTGAATTCAGTCATTATTATACACATTTTTATTAAATACAAATAGCTGTCTCAAACTACCAATAATTATAGTTTTGTGACAACTATTTGTTTTTAACTATTTACTTATATCATAAAACAAACAACAATAAGTAAAAGAAAATTTAGACTAAGGAATATTATTTAATAATAATTATTATTTATTCCCCAATTGCAATCGAAAAACACTCGCCGAAACGCGACTTACGTGCTATGGTCATGTCACGAGAAGACCTGAACAAGACAAGACTTGACCAAATTTTAAATTTGGATACCGATGTGTATGTGTGTGTAAATGTGTGTGCTAGTTGTTTGCGTGTTTTTACATATACGTATAGATTACGTCACACGTTTTAATAAGTTTTCACCCTCATCATAAGTAATTGACATGATGAAATTTTTTTACCAAATTTTGACAATAATTATACAAACCTGATAAAGGCAGGCAGAAAAGCACTCAAAGTTGTCTCGTTCTAAGAACCAATCCAGTAATTCCTCAGCCACCTCGGGTTGGCGCGACTCGGAAGCGTATTCCATAGCGTCCGCATACAGTGCGTCCTTCTTACATAGCTCAACACTCTGTTTCCACCGATTGTTACCTAAATCATGTAAATAATTAATTAACTGTAAATCCACAATATAATTTATACACAGGACTGTCTTTCTAGTTGGTCTTCAGAGATCAAATAGGAAATAAAATGTATTGTCTGGTAAAAGAATAAATCGGATCATTCTCCTTCACCTCATCCCAATCTAAGTGACATCGTCACAACATGTTTTAAACATGTTTTTGTTGATTTGGCTAGTTATTTTACGACCGACCGCCTGACGTCAATTTACTTGTCAGCACAATATGTTTTCTTCTTCTATTCTTCTCTATCATTCGTCAATTCTAGTGCCACACCTTTAACATGCATATCATTTTTCACATAATCCATCCATCTTTTTTTCGGCCTATCCCTAGCCATACATCCATCCACATTCATATTCATTCATCTCTTTTAATATGTTAATTTTATGAATCAGATACAGTCCAATAGTGTGGTAAGGACAGTCTCTTATAATGTTTAAAATATACTTAATGTCCAAATACCTTTGTATAAGTAAGCAGCAATTCTTCTGAATTCAGTAAGTTCGTGCTTCTCTAATTGTTGCGCCAGCGCAATAGTATCGAAGTTGTCGAATGCATCTATCGATGTTCGTAAGCCCTAAAAATGCACATATTAGTGTCAAATGTAAATATTACTTACAATTATCAATAACGTAAATATAGGCATTATTAACAATCAATATCAACCTCAAATTTAGCAATGATGGTACCCGCAACTTAATTCGCGCCAACTCAAGAGTGTAAGTACCGTAAAGGTTAGCAATTTTTGAATTTAAATTATCGTGAGTGGTATTCATAATGAAACTAGTCGGGCTCATCCGATAAAATAAGACGTGAGTATATCCGGTTTCTAAACATTAATTAGTGTAAGTACCCTTAATAATGCAAATAAGTTTTCAGTTTTTCATCCTAAATGTTACCTCATGTACGAAATAGACAAGACTTTGTCATATATATTGGTATGGATATTATCAATAATCATCATCCTCCTGCCTTTATTCCACTCTAAGTGGGGTCGGCACAACGTGTTATAAACATGCTGTCACATGAGTTGGCTGCGTTTTTACGAGTGGCCGTCTGCCTAACATCAACATACAACAGTCGCATTTTACGACACCTCGGTAAAAAGAGAGTGGTCTGTTCTTCTTAACCGGATTCCACACGGTGGGTAAACTTACCTTAGTCGCCTTTTACGACACCTCAGTAAGAAATGAGGTTGGTCTATTCTACTCAGCCGCATACCTCACGGCGGGTCGACTTACCTTAATCGTCATTTACGACACCTCGGTAAGAGTATTATCAATAATGTGTTAATTATTTGAAACAGAAATTTATTTTAAAAAGAGTAAAATTTTCTTTCTAAGTGAGCAAATTCTCAGCTTACCTGATAGTCTTCCTCATCAATGAGCAAGGAGTTTAATGCTTCATTAACAGCCTTATTGTTAAGGCTCTGCACAGATCGTAGGTATGCCTTCACTAGTTGCAAGTGACCAGCTTTGGTGAAGAACGCGACTGAACGGGTGTGGTCCATGCGTGGAGCGAGCACCAATAGTAAATCATTCAGTAGGAGTGGCTTATAGTCAAGATAAAACTGTATCGCTTTGTAATAAAGCTCCATGTTTGCAACCTATAAACAATATAAAATTTAACTATTCATATTCTTTTAAATCAATAAGAAGTCAACAGTAAAGTTTATGTTAAAAAAATAAATTTAATGCTTATATTATCCATATTAGTTTCACCTGTATGTATGTAACGGAAGCTTTTAAGTAAATTTTAACCCAGTTTGAGTGGACAGATTTAATTCCAATTTTGTACCACTCATCAAATTTTTTTTTGCAATTAATTTGTGGTCAAAAATCAATCCTTTAATTTTAGAGTAGAGAAAACTTTGCGCTTTGCGCCATATTTTTCGTTATATATCGAGCACCCCAGGCTTTTTTTTACAATAACAGTAATATTTTGCGTCATGTTTCACTTTTTGCTACGAAAGCGTGTTTTTAAGTTTTATTGACCTCTACTTATTAAAGACATTGTTAACATAGTTTCTAACTTGACATTAATTTTCAATTACCTTGGTGATAATATCTTTGAAATGTCCCTCTCGCCACGCCTCGGTAGGGTGTTGCATCATGGTAAGGGCCGCATTGTCATATTCCTCGTATTTGTCATACAAAAACACTAACTCCGACCATAAATGCGCAAACTCTGCTGCCCGGAGAACCTGTGAAAAGAAAATTTTTATTATATGTAATGTGAGTAATGTGTGTGTGTGTTAATTTTTACTCTGCAGATAAATCTTGAAGTCGGACTATGCAGTAAAATCGAGTTAACTACTGACTTCTTGAATTCCACAGTATATGTCTGAATCTGATCTATTCTTCTAATCTTTAAATTAAATAAAATAAATCCTAAAACATACATATAAATATTTTGATAAGAAATTAAGTAAGGAGTTTATATACCTTTGGTATGTTGACACGCGACCAGAATAGCTCCAGATGTTCTCGCATTTTAGCTGGCTTGTATTTCGAGTAGAGGATAGCTAGCTCTGTGAACATACCCATATGAGCCCTTTCCAAACCTAGGGCTGCTTCCAAAAGACTGATGAGTTCATCGAAATGGCCTCGGTCCTAGAACAATCAAATAATATAAAGTATAATTACATGCCATATTCTCATATATAAACATGATTGTTTGTCTGTAAAAAAAAGTAAAGTAATGGCCTGTTACAAACCCACTGCTGGGCATAGGCCAGTTTTCTTCATTCTTGAAGAGAAATCCCCAGATTTCTCTAGAGAAATGCAGGTTTCCTCACGATATTTTCCTTCACCGAAAAGCGTGTGATACATAAGTTTTTTTTTTAATAGAAAAACTCATTGGTGTCTACCCGGGATTCGAACTCGTGACCACCTCGAGAGAGTCGCACGGTCTTAACGCTGGGCTATAATAGATTTTTGTTTGTCTGTATGTCCTTAATTCTGAAACGGCAGGAAAGACTTTGATGAAATTTTCAGATAATCTTTAGAATGACCCAGCAGATAATCCTGTAAAGTTTAGTCAATCGGAGAAATTTTTTAACTATTGAGTTTTGTTTTGAGGGGAATACAAAACCAGACTGAGCCACAGCAACATGTGGCCTGACAGCTAGTTTATATTAATAATTTGAAGAATGGAATATAAATTTCTACTAACTGAGCGTAACCACCCACCAATAATAATTAGCTCCAAAATGGTAGTGTACATAAATGGTATAGCCATCAACCCAAGCACAATATGCATCTGTAGAGATCATTCGAGAAACATCAATAAGTGATATGTGCTTTACATCACAAAGAATTAGCGAAGACAGCAAAATATAATTTACCAATTATAAAAGACATATTATATTTTTTTTTTTAACGTTGTATACATTACCTGGTAGTAATTGATCAAGTCCTCAAGCTCATCAGCGTGTACGACGATGTGCAGCCCGCACATCTGCGCCAGCCGGAACTCGCCGGCGTCGACGCACGCGAAGCATACTTCCTTCCATGTGCGCGTCGAGTTCGCCTTGCGAGCGCTGTCCACCGCACCTGAGTATAAATTTAACTTAAAAAAAATGCTAGAATAAGGCATCACTTTGTGGAGATTCATATTCAAATTTAAATTAAAATATTCTTTATTCAAGTAAACAAGTGCTTTTGAATAATCAACTCTACTGCTCGTTCGGAAAGCTGTTCCTACCGAGACGAGCTATACACTGTCCATTATATTAACCATCTTTTGACAGATTGACGATAGTGATGTCCTAAAGATTCTCGTATGCGATACCATTCCGATTATAGTACCTACTATCATTAATCGAATTACGTACCTAAGTAATTCGATTAATGATAACCTACGTAAACTAGATTACTACTTGAGAAAAGAAATTCCAACTTTGAGAAAACTTATTGTTTCTTTGAAAAGAAGTGGTCTATTTCATGGTGAAAAATCTTCTTTGGTCAAAGTTTTGAACACAATTGGCTTTTCATATAAAAAGTTAAATAAAAGAAAATTATTAATGGAACGCACAGATATAGCTATAGCACGTTGTGATTTTTTAAGAGAGGCAAAGAAAATACAAGATTGGGCAAATATTGTTTTCACGGATGAAACATGGCTCAACGCTAACCACACACTATCTCGTTTCTGGACTGATGATACTGCTGATTCCACTTCCTCAGTACCAATGGGAAAAGGTGAGCGCCTAATCATTTGCCATGCAGGTACAGCAAAAGGATTTGTACAAGACGCACTGTTGGCATTTAAATCGAAGAAATCAAATGACTACCACGAAGAGATGAATGCAAATGTGTATGAAGAGTGGTTCAAAAAAATGCTCATTTCATTGGAAGAACCATCAATAATTTTTATTGATAATGCGCCCTACCACTCCCGTCAAATTGACAAAATGCCAACACAGGCTAATAAAAAGCATGAAATAATTAATTGGCTTTGGGACAATGGAGAAAATGTGGACGACTCAATGTTAAAAGTTGAATTAATAAAAATATTAAAAACCAAAAAGAGAGCAAAACGCTATGTAATCAATGAAATGGCAGCAGAATATGGCCATACTGTTCTTCGGATTCCTCCATACCACTGCCAGTACAACGCAATAGAACTTATATGGGCACAAGTAAAAGGGCATGCTGCGAGATGCAATACAAGCCCCCCATTCACAGCGAATAAAATGTTGCAATTGCTAAAAAATGCTTGCACCCACGTAACGGCCGAGAACTGGGCGAGTGTGGTGGAAAGAACTAAAAGAGTAATATTCTCTGATTGGGAACGTGATATTGCGTTTGATAATATATTATCTACACAAGAGCTAATAATAACTGCTACTGAAGACTCCTCATCGGAGGAGTCTAGTGTTGATTATCATTCCGACGACTCGTGCTAATAAAATAAATTAAAATATCCTGATTGTTTTATTTGTATTCATGTATTAACTAAGAAGAAAGTAAAACTTTATATAATGTTATTAAATGTCTTTTAATACTCGTAACATCGATTTCTACCGATTATTTTTAATCTGTGGCATAATCGTAGTAACCCCTTATGTGTGACATCACTAAGTGGGCGGTACCCATCCATAAAGTACAAATATTATTTGTATGATATTTGTACGTAAGCAATACAAAACTTAATGAGCGTGAGCTGTCAAAAGACTGATAATATGATGGACGCAGTATAGCAAGAAACTCGGCGAGTGCTCTTTTTAAAATATGCTTATTACTAATAACATTTAGTCATTAGTGTATTGTACAGGAACATAGTAAAAAAAGTAACTCAAAATATAATACAGTCAAGAGGGAAACAAAAAAATATGTATATACCCCTTTCGAATTTATATTTTTGTTGCATTATAAGTTATTGTTTCAATGTATTGGAAGTTAAGCTATTATTCTGTATAGTGTAACGCCTCACTATTGGAGAGACAAATGTTTGTATATAAAGTAAAAACTTAATATACAAATGAAATATGTATAATCCATATTATAACCCGTTTTTATAGATTAGATTCAATTCAATACAATGACACGTGGAGCACACAGGTTGTTTTAGTCGGTGCGAGTCCGACATAACCGCCGCCTGTCCCCGTCGGGCGGTGGTAGGTACCCATAAGGGGTTTTTTCCTGTATAAAAAAAAATACAAATACACAATTTTATCAACCATACCTTGAAATTCCTTTAGATGCACCAATGTGATAGCGAGACGGGCAAAATTGCTAACATTGTTGTATAGCAACTTGGCCGCATTGTACATTTTATCCTCAAAGCAGCGGTCACCAATCTTCTGGATGTCTGCATGGTTGGGTCCAGAAATAAATTCCTCAAGGTCAGCTAGGCGGCCAGTGCGAGCGTAGGCATAGATTAATTCGGATTCAATGTAAGATTCGCGAGCTTTCTTCCGTGCCATCTATAATACAGTAAAGGATTTTAATATTAATTTTTTATCATTTTAAACACACATTTGTATCTCTAAAAATAATTTAGATAGTAAAATCGTAGTATATATATAACTTCACCTATACTTATCTACCTATCTATCTATAAATAGAAGTATAACATGTATATAGTATACACAACATTGTGTATCCTTAAATATTCATAAATTCCTAACAATTTCCACAAATCCTAGAATTTTATTGGGCTAGATCTAAATTTTACAAATGAATATTTGTCTGTATGTTCTTTTTAGACTCCGAAATGGCTGAACCGATTTCAATGAAATTTTCAGACAATCTTTAGAATTTACCAGTTGGCAGCGAACGGAGCATTTTTTTACCTGTCTATGACAGTTTTTTTACTACTGATATCTTTAAATTATGCTCAGCGAAGCTCGCTGGGTTGTTTATTAGTACTAGTGTTAATTTATAGAATTAGGCGTTACTTTGCGGAGATCCATAGTACAAAAGTGATAATAAAATTATTTTGCTATAATCCACGATGAGTGCTATGATCATATCATAATTTTATTATTACTTTTGTAGTGCTAGTGTTGCTAGTTTATTATATTTTACACCATCACACCTGCAAATATCGCACGAGATCTTCCCAAGACTGCTGTTTGGAAGCCGTCGCAACAACGTCTATATAAGCAGATGGATCATCCGCTTTGATGTAAGAGTCGATAGCCTCTTTTACAAGCCCCTGTTGAAGTTGAGCTTTTGCGAGTTGGGACCATACGCCAGGTTCGTTGCATCGTTCGGCGAACTCGTAGGCACGTTTCAGATCGTTCACTTGATCAATTAGTACCTGTAAAGGTTGAAAGAATATTACTTGTAAGAATCTCAAATTCACCTTTACAAAACAAGTTATCAGATATATATTTCTTATATTCTTCATTATGTTGGTATTATATGGTGGTATTGGTTTATGGCATCTATCCTTTAACCAAAGGATATTAAGAATAATTTCTGCATACAAAGAGATCAGGCATACCATGATGATATTACTTTCAGAAGCTGACCTAAAAATATTTTTCTTAAAGTGCTTACATTACTAGAATGCTATATTCTAGTAATGTCTAAAAATTTTTAATAAGAATAAATTATTTCAAGTTAATTTTATGAATGAATGAATAATATTAATTTTAAAAGTTGTCTTTACTTGAATAGCAGAAGTATTGACGTCGAACTTCTTGAAAATAGCAAAGGCTTCTTCATAGAGCTCATTGTTGATCGCGATGTTCGCAATATCAGGCGCGTCGTAATTGTCCAAACGGTTTATATACTCCATCACACGTGTGCGGTCCGCTTTAATAGCTGAAATACATAAATATACAATAGTAAAATACTCTTCCATTCTGTTAAATATGATAACAGATTAGAAGGACATAAAAAAATACAATAGTAAAATACCCTTCCAATTTGTTAAACGTGATGAGAGATTACACGAAAATAGTTCAGTGTTTAAATATTAAAGAGTAGCTTTTTCTTTTATAAAAGATATCCTGTTCATGTACCTCATATCACATTGTACTAATTACAGATAACTCAAGACAACATCTGCGTAGAATATAAAAATTACAGTTTTGAAACTTTTTTTAAATATCTCGAATATTTTTAAAAAATGATTTATCAATCAATCAATAAAACAAATAAATTTGAAAATGTATAGTCACATATAATGCAGGACAACTTTCTAGTCTAATCTGTGTAGCATATAAAAATTACAGTTTAGTAACTTATTTTTAAAATATCTCATATATTTATCATTCAGTCGAAAAAACAAATAAATTTGGAAATTCTATGTACAGAGATTACTGTTGAATCCATCTGTTGAAATGTAGTGACGACAAGACACATGCAAACATAATAATATGTATTTTTTTTTCATATTATCGCCTTTTCCTAATACTGTAGAACTGTAACTAACAATCATCCTAATCTAATTTTACTTATACTATAGTGATGTTTAAATATATAAAAACATGGTATACCCGTCAATATAAGCAAGTTCTGCAGATTCCTGTGGTCTGAGAACACAGAATTGTCGAGCACGATTTTCTCAAGCAACTCAATAAGTTCATTTGGTAAGTCTGCAGTCATGAACGCCTTAACTGTTACCGAAATATCTTCAGGATCTTGAGTTTCAGATAGCGCTGTTTGTACCACCTGAAAATAAGTAAATACTATTAAAAAAACATATTTGCACAACAGACATTGGCAGTTAGATATTTACTTATAAAAGTAACAATTTAATGTAATATTTTGTACACGATGTAAGAAGGCATATATCGGTAAAAAAAACACAATAAAGTTAATTTTGACATACATTTTCCGTCTTGAATTATCAAACTGTCAATTTGTGAACATAATGGATACAATTTTGGAATTTAAACTATCGTGAGTGGTATTCATAATTGATGTATAGAAACCGGCTATACCTACATCTTATTTTATCGGATGAGCCTGACTAGTTTCAAGCCCATACGGGGCTCCTATTCATGAGCTCTTTACGTGGCGTTAGACAACGCGTGACGTGAGTATAGCCGGTTTCTATACATTAATTATAACTATTACTAATTATAAAAATTAAACAACAATACTAAGTTTTATTTTGCTCTTTTAAGAAAAATTCTTGATATCAAAATAGTTCTCACCTGATCGATCAGTTGCCTCTTGAAAGGGTTTGATTCAGCCAGAACCTCAAGCCATAAGTCCTGGTCTCTGCGCCGCACTAAGTACCGCGCCTGCGTTTTGAACAGTGAATTGTCGTTGCAGACTGCTATCAGTTCGCGATCGCACTGGCCGCGCTCGTACGCCACGCATGCAAGGTGAGGGTCACGCTTCTCACAGTAGCGACCGACGACTCGCGAATCGTACCTAGACATTAATGAGAAATAGATGTTCATTAAATTAAGTTTCTTAATGTAATTTACAGAATTAGGCGTTACTCTACAGGGATCCACAACACAAAATAAATATTATTTATGAATTCAGACTATCCTGAGTGCTATTTATAGTTTAGGTATAGTAACAGGCCATGCTCACTTCTTCTTCTATTAAGGCCCATCCGTGACCCTTATTCACGAACTCTTTATACGGTGTTATGGTCCTTATTCATGAGCTCTTTAGCTATCGAATCAGGGCCCAAGATGGACTTATAACTAGTCCAGCTTACACGATAAAATAAGACATGTGTATAGCCGGTTTCTATATAATGATGTGTTAACCTACACTTTAGCTAAAGTTTGGAGATATCCAACAGGTTATGGAAGAAAGTTGATAGTCACAAAGATAAATTCAAATTTTAATTTCCTTAGAGGAGCGATTTATATATCTGTAACTAGGTAATGTATCTACTGCATTCACTACTGCAACAAATTTAACTTACCATTGGTTCTCCTTGAGGAATCTCTCAGGGTTATTATTAGAATCAATGTAGATCTTGGCGAGTGCATTGTGTGTAGCCGGCTCATTGCAGCCCTCGTGAACGCGCGTCTCCAACCAAGGAAGTAGTAATTTTAATCTAAAACAAACAAAAATATCTACATTGATTGTTACATGTTATAAGAGCCCTTATTTATTTACTATTCTGGTTATCCGGAATAGTAAATAATGAGCAGCCACTGAGTTTCTTGCCAGTTCTTCTCAGTATGAGTTCCGAACTTCAGTGTACCATGGTAGAATCATTCTGGTAATATAATTCTAAATTATTATTAACTGAACAGTTTTATGACTCTCTTGGCCTTTTCCATATGTACAGCTACATGTCAGAAGAGTGAACTGTGGTACCATGTCTGCATTGTCTCTTTTTTTTATAATTTCCCTATATATTCATAGCTTAGTTATAATAATGTAATAGTTTGAACAGTTTTTAAAGTTATTATTATTTATTTTTAATAGACCTTTCTCACATATAGCGAATAAATAGATAGGAATTGTGGGACAATCACACACCTATTTCTCTTCTCAACTTCTGCTACCAATTCGTCAGTAGAAAACTGGCCACGCACCACTAGGATCAAGTTCTTGATTATATCTTCAGCACAATCTACATCAAGTAGACCACCGACCACCACAGGCAAACGTGACGGATTTACCTAAAAATATAAAAAAAGGTTAAAATTAATAAAGCAATAACAATAAGTTGTATTCTTCTTTCGAATTCCTAATTTATGATTGCGGCTACAATACTCGAAAGCCAATTTTACAAATCAATTGTCAAAATTGACAATTGATTTGTAATTTTTAGTGCAATGTATTTTTATATAAGAATTTAATCTTAAGATTTAAATATCCATGCAGTAAGGGTAACTCCAAAAATCTAGATTTATATTTTTATATTAAATTTAATAATAATGACTGAATGGCGACGCAAAGGTCAGTTTGTATTAAATGGACTACTTTAGTTGCATTTTGTTTATTTATATTTTAGAATATAAATAAAAGTTTATACAGTCGTGAGCACATTATGACAATGAGGAGATCCGTAGAAGAACCAGAGTAACCGACATAGCTCAGCGAAGAACCGATGGGCGTTGGGGTCTCACAGTGTTGGAATGGCGACCCCGCACCGGAAAGCGCAGTGTCGGAAGACACCCTACTAGATGGACTGACGACCTCAAAAAGGTTGCAGATACAAGTGGCACAAAATCGTGTGTTCCGGAGATCCCATGAAGAGACCTATGTCCAGCAGTGGACGTCCATCGATTGAAGAAGAAGAAGACATTATGAAAAGAAAAAAACAATATATGCTTTACTTTACCTTCTGAACATATATCTCAATGTACTTCTGCAGGCTGTTCCTGTACAAGTAGAGTACAAGATCATGGACAAAGTCGAAGCGATCACACACTATAATAAGTGGCAGCTGGTCAGGCAGCTTGGCCTCTTTCAGGAAGTTCTTGACACGCTCTGCATTGTAGCAGTTTGACTCGCGGCATATGCGCTCCACTTCTTTGATTTGACCAGTCTTGCAAGCGGCCTGAATTAACGAAACAAGTTATATTTATTGATAAGTTGACACTATTTTTCGTAAAACATTAGCGACTACGAATAAAGTCTAGCAATATGCATAAATAAGACAGATGTAGATTTTCAGCTCACATTATGACTTCCAAATAAGATGTATACTATAAATGTTATTTCATTTTGAGAAATACAAAAACACTTCTACTTCTTTAATGTTAAATATTTTCATGTCATCTTTAAAAAAATAAAAATATGTATATATTGTTACATATTTAAAAAAAAAAATAAGAGTATGTCATATTGTGAATGAATTCATAATATTATTAGCTAACTTGAAACTAATATTTTCAGCATTGAAATTTGAAACTTACCTGAATATACTTGAAATGTACTTCAGAATCCTGGCTGAAGTTTACAATTGAACCAAGGAAATAGAAAAGTCCCTCATATGTCTTGAAACTCTCAAACAACTCAATTAGCGCCTTGGTGGTGAGTTGTTCGTGGTATTTGGTGGCGATTTGCACGCATATCTGCAAATTCTGCCGGATATTGGCTTGAAGCATAGCTTTCAAGCACTCCAGAGAATCTTCCACGGAGAGGGTGCCGAAATAGCTAACAAGCCAGTCTGCTGACAGCAGATGAGTGTGAACCTGGTCAAATGTAAAACAAATTATGAATTAAATATATTTTTTACACATAAAATATGTATATAAATAACTTACGACATTTCGAATTGATCCTTAAAATGTATAAATATGGATCTTAATTCCATCTTGAAATTATTATTTCTCTCATTTTCTCAAATTACTATAAGATCAGAACAGTCTATAGGTCAATTCGATAATAATAACAAAAGTAATAATGAAATTATTTTACTATAATCCGAACTAAGTAAATAGAAAATATATATACTAAATGTAGAGTGTACTATCCGTTTTGATGCCTGATATGGCTTTCTGTTTTTATGTCTGATACATGATAGAAACTTTCACCTTTATATTATTAGTTTGGTTTTGGAAATTTAGAAAGAGACAAAGCTAGAAACAACACTTACCACAGCACGCTTGATGTCGTAAAGGTCCGTATAATGTTCAAGTGCTCGTTGCAGAAGGCCTGCCTTCTCGCAAAGCTGTGCGACGTGCGCGCGATCGTAGTGTGTGAACATGCCATTACCGAGGATTGCGTCGGCCACTTGGGGCGCGGACATCAAGTTCATTTCCAATAACCTAAGTATAAAATATACAACTTAAACACTCACTAACTATAGTTTATAAGAAAAAAATTAAGTCTCTTTTCTATCTGATAAACTTCCAATGCTGGACATAAGTGTCTTTAAATGATTTCCACAATCATATCGCATATTGTATCGCTTGGATTTAGCATATCCCCGCGGCCTTTTTGAGGTCGTCAGTCCACCTCAAAAGGTTTCTAACGTCGCTGCATTATCCGTTCTCAATATGACGCACACGCCCATCGGTTCTACATACTGTATTATCTATCTACTGCCACTTCAGCTACGCGACACGCTGAGCTATAATGGTTACTTTCCTTCTTCCACGGATAAAATGACTGAATGACATGATTTGATCACGAGATACTCCATCCATCACTCATTATAAATTTTTTCAATAAAACTTGAAATCAAAACAATCACTGTTATGCCAAAAATTGTTTAATTTGTTGAATTTAAAAACTAAACCAAAATGAATTGCTATTAAAGACTCATCTATCTGTCGAAATAAAAAAACTGATGAAAAATTAATAGTTAATAGAAAACTTTCATCTCTCTTTAGACAATAAGTGCTCTTGACAAATCATACCTAGTCTGTAATGGTCCTTCTTCAGGTCGGTTATTTTTCAATGCGTCCAATAGGAAAGCAGTACATTGCTGCACCATATTTTGTTCCATGAAGACATCTACAATCTGCTGAATATCAGCTAGTGGTGGATCTTCAGCCACCAGCATACCAGCAAAACCGGCTCCTTGTTCAGGATTGGTGCGCATCACGGAGCGAAGGAGGTAGATGTAGTCAGGTGTGTAGCCCACCTAGAAAAAACGATGACTTTCCTCATAAATTAATTCTTATGACAAAATAAAGTTATCTGCCACCTTCATTATACTTGTCATATATATTCCAAAAACTGTGATTTATTATGGAATAATAATTGTTTGTAATCTCTTTATTGCACAAATTTATATTATTATAAAAATGATTTTAAAAAACAACATTATGCAACGGCGGGCTTATTTTGGTATATGAATCTCTTCCAGCAAACCACAAATAAATTTAAATAATTAAGTATAATGAATAAAAATACCAAAGAAACATATTTAATAAAAACAAAGATTAAATTAAAAGTAGTAAATAGTGTATTATTTACAGTTATATATTATACTTTGTCTATTACCTTTTTAGCATAAAGCACAATTTTCTGGAACTGGCCAGTCTCTGCAAAACATTGGATGACTTTGTTCGCAACATTCGCACGCAGGTACACCGATAGGGCAAGAGTGAGATCCACTTGTTTCACTAGATCACCCAACTCTTCAGAACACTCAAGCTTTTCCTCCTTCAGCCATTTTTCTAGCAGTTGCTTACGCCCTGAAGTTTTAAATTAAAATTCAGCAATCAATTCATTTGAACAATCTAATTGCACGATAGTATAAAATTAATCACGAAAACCTGAAAGGTCTAACTTCTGTTCTCTGACTAAATCTGAAGTCAAATATATAGCGTATTTGATAACCGTTACTAATAATAAATTTTAAAAAAATAATGTCATATACAATCGGGCAGCATTTAGGATAAAAAACCAAATTACTTACCTTGTAAAAGCACCGGGCGGCACAATTCAAGCGATTCAAACTTATTGAGTTGCGCTTGATCCAGTAATATACCGAAGTACTGGAGAAGTGGGGAGGTCTGTCCTGGCTGAGTGGGCACCTGCTGGAAGCGCTGGATGGTCTGTGGCGTGCGGAGGATACCGCGCGGGGCCATAGCTGCTACCTATGAATAAACATAAACAAATCACCATAAGTGATGCTTCCTTTTATAAGGGCACATTTATCTGGATATATAATTCAAAAAGCTGTAACTTCACTGATAACTAGTCTTTCTTATACACTTTAGAATTTGACTTGTAACGATCTATCTTTGTATCATATTTGTAGGTAAATGACTTCTTTTTTACATGCCTTATATTAGTTTTAACTGTATATAACAGAATTTTGACACTCTTAAAGTGGACACATTTAATTTAAACTGTGTATACTTGTCAAGAATCAACGACAATACAATAATTTGATGTCTTCTTTTTTTTTGGAAAAAATAACAATCATTAATGTTAAAGTGAAAATTAATACATTTAAAAAAACAAAAAATATGCTTTCATAGCACATAAAACTAAGACACACATAAAAACACAGAAAGTATTCATATTATTGTGAAAAAGTGTGGGTTGCTTGATACCTATACAAAGATGGCACAAAGCAAAACTAAATCTAAAAGAGGTATAAGAAATAAAGTAGTTTATTAACTTACTTTAGCTGCCTCCCCATACTGTCCATTGGTGAAGAGCATATTAAATTTCCTAACAAAGAGCTCCTCTGCCCCGGCGAGATTGTTCCTTACAGCTAGACGCAGCGCCAATTCCGGGTTTTGCAGAACCGTGTTTATGTATGGTACTATCGAGTCTTCTTCCACTGTTACCGAGAGCACTTGACCCTTACGGTTAACACCTGTTAATGATATAAATAATTACCATAACTTAAATGAACCTACAGCTATTATGATATATTAAAAAAAAATACTTCATAACGTTTGTACAGTAGAAGCTCTTTATTCTTCCTTGCGGCGGCAAGCCGCCTTCGCCACGGTCGGTGTTTGTGTAAACAAACAGAATATTTAGATAAAACAAACTTATTACTCAAAATATTACTAAATTAACAAAAAAATAACTAAATTTTTTAAACAATTGCCTAAATCTGAAAATAATATGTAACTTATCAAAATGTAAACTCAAAAACTTAAATTAAACTGACTTTTATGTTTTTCCTTTTTTTCATTTCGTCGCTTAGGAACCTATCCCCTATAACACTATATAAATTAACATTCCATATTCACGGTTTCTGTATTCACGGCATATTTACGGAACGTATATCCCGCGAATAAAGAGCTTCTACTGTACTTCAAAACCCTTTTACTACTTTACTGTTTTCATATAAAATATCGACAAGCGATGCACGCCAACTTGTTTTTTTTAATGGATTCTATAACTTTTAAACACCAACGCAAACATATTCCTATCCTTGGACTTACAAAACACGTTTATGATATTTATGGATAATCGACTAATATATAAAAGATATATATATATAAAAGAAAGTTGGTCTTAGTTACACTATTTATAACACAAGAACGGATGAACAAATTCGGCTGAAAATTGGTGGAGAGGTTGCTTAGAACCAGGAGACGGACATAGGATACTTTTTATCCCGTTCGACCGCATTTATTTTATCCCGTCAAGTCACTATAAAACGTGGTACAACAAAAACGACTATGACATGGAAAAACAAAACATAAATGACAGCTAAACGTAATTTAGTCTTTGGGTAAGTATGGTAAAAATTTGACAATTATCAAAATAGTAGTAGCTATAAACGTTACCACATAGTATAAAACAAAGTCGCTTTCTCTGTCTGTCCTTATATCTCTATGTTTGCTTAAATCTTTAAAACTACGCAACAGATTTTGATGCGGTTTTTTTTTAATATATAGAGTGATTGAAGAGGAAGGTTTATATGTATAATAAAATTCAATATGGAGTAGAGAAATACTGTGATTATCACTGAGTGACATAGGCTATATGCTTTATACCCGTGCGAAGCTGGGGCGGGACTCCTAGTTATTTATATAAAAAAAAATTCTCACCAATAATTCCACCGGTCGATTCGTGTGGAGCCGTCACGAATATCGTGTCTGAAGAGATGCGGTTCATATAGATGCATGTGCCAGTCTCGATATCGTACATGTGTATGTAGCCGTATTTCGTGATGAGGTATATCACATCGTACTTAGGCGACACCTGCATGGCCACGGGGAAGTCGTTTTGGGCTTCAGCGGGAAAGAATACGTCGACGGCCTTTTTGGGGAAGGGCTGGTTGCCGGCTGGCGTTTGGCCCACCTCTGTAACAAACATATTGGACACATGTAAAAATGTAAACGGAAATATGGTTTTAAAGATGATATTTATCCCGGGAGGTTTTATCCAACGACTACCGGACGTTATACATGAAGACAAGACTGTTTAAGCATAATTTTTATACGGCTTTTGGCAATTATTAACCCTAAAAAATATAAATAATATTTTGCAGTTATTTCTTCAGGCTGCCTCTGTCAAATTAAAAAAGGATAGAAACTATTAGAAAACTCAATCAGCTTATTTGGAATTAAAGCATAAGGTTTTAACATGAAGAACTATTAGTTTTAACCGAATTATGACAAGCTCGTTGGCACAGTGGGTAGTAAACTTGCCTTAAGATCTGCGGGTCGCGGGTTCTATTCCCGACGAGGGCCAACATTTTGTATAAATAATTTGTTGGTGCTTCAAGCCTGGGTGTCTATTTGTATTTAAAAATTATATATTATATAAATTCAGCAGTTGTCTTTCACCTATAATACAAGTATTAAATTACTTTGGCGACGGACGACCTTTTGTGTTAGTGGTCCATATATTTATGATTATTATTAAAAAAATAGTGTTAATGCAGCATTCGTTGGTTGCAGGCCCCTTGATGAGATGGACCGATTTAAAAAACACCGTCAAAACAACTCAAGATTGAGAGATCCTAGGTCTAACAGCGGACATCTATCGGTTGAAAAATAAGTGATGAAAATTCTTATTGACAGAGAATATGACTTACCAATAATATGCAATTTTCCACCCTGAGCCGTTCTCACAGCAAAGCAAAACAGTGTTGAGGGCTCAGCGTTGCCCTCTGCCTTGAAGGTAGCGAACGACGCCGCGTGCCCTTCTATGGGCTGTGAACATTTGCGCTCCACAGAGTATAACTGCATCGCTCCTACGACGCGGTTTTGTTGCGCTGAAATACCTGTAAAGCAAAGATTTTTTATAGAATAATAATTATATATTATCTACAAGATATTACAAATAATTTTAGCCAGTCATTTGTTTTTTTTAAATAAACATGATTTATATAGATCAACGACCGTACCCTATTATGACACACGAAACGAAAAAACCTTGACTTAAAACTAAATGGTATGGTGCTAGGGAGAGAAAAGAACGTTGTGATTATTTCTCCTGTTATTTGAACCAATAAGCCGCGCCAGGTCAGACAACAGTTACTGACAAAGCCAGATCTCAATTAAATTATATTTGTTTTCTTGGAAAGTATATTTTTAAAATCGATATTTAATTATGCCAAAGTTATCTATTACAAATGATCAGTGGATTCAGTTAATATCATATACAATTTATATAAATACGAGAATTGATAACTCAATGAGAAAGGCTATTTCTTGATTTCAGATTCATCTTAGCGTGATGTTATATACCCTAAAGCCTTCCTCGACAAATGGAAAACTTAGACTCAAAGAATTTTTTAATCAGTCCATTAGTTCCTGATATTAGCGCGTTCAAACTATCAAACAAAAAAACTCTTCAGCTTTATATATTATTATAGATAAATGTTTATAGGTATATAAACACATATATAGGTATAGGTTGTCACAATAGACTTTTTAATGACATAGATTTGTTCAACATATCTTTAAATAAGTTAAGGTGTCATACGAAAAGTTTTTTCCCTGTCCGTTTGTAAGTTTATATATTTTATATTATAATTATTTTTCTTTTATTTTTATTAATTAATATGTAATTTAACTTGTATGTGTGTTCTATTTGTTCTTTAAGTTTTTTCTTTTCTGTGAAGACTTCTTTGGTTTATGATTGTTTTGTTTCTCTTATAATTATGGATTGTATAACTGTTTGTCTTCTTAATAAATAAATAAATAACTATTGGGCATCATAGATAAGTATTTTAATTTAATATATATAATAATATACCAACCGACTAGCAACAACCATTGCTGTTTCGGATCCGTCCTGTAGTTTATAATCTGGCACTCAGCGAGCGATGAATGTCTATCGAACATCTTAACAGGTGTCGACTCTCCTTCCATTGACCAGTGGTACACTGACATCTTTGTCACCAGAGCCAGAGTGTTAGGTGAAATCCACTTCCAGAATACGACGTCCTCGGTCATAGTGTGGGCTTTCATCTTAGATTTCATCTCAATGTTGAATATTTGGAGGGTCTTTTGCGCTGCTGAGACCACATACTTTATAAGCATGCAATTTTTATAAAAGTGCATAGGTTTATTTTAAAAATATCGATTAATAAAATGAAATGGTGTGAAATAAAATATCATCATCTTCCTGCGCTTATCCCACTCTAAGTAGTCTGCACAACATGTTATTAACATGTTGTAACATGATTTGGCTGCGTTTTTACGACCGGCCGCCTGCCTGACGTCAACTTACCTCAGTCGTATTTTACGACACCTCGGTAAGAGGGTGGTCTATTCTACTAAACCGGATACCACACAGTGGGTCAACTTACCTTAGTCGCCTTTTACGACACCTCGGTAAGAAATGAAGTTGGTCTATTCTACTCAGCCGGATACCACACGGCTGCTTGACTTACCTTAGTCGCCTTTTACGACACCTCGGTAAGAATTGTGGGTGGTACTATTCTATTCAGCCGGATACCACATGGCGTGGTGTGAAATAAAATATATTCATCAATAATCGAACAATCACAGATATGTCCACTGTTCTTCGTTAAAAATATTTTTTTCAGTGATGAAACACTGACCACAATCAATCTCGAAACTTCACAATGTCCGTGAGAAATTGTGCGAAAGTAATTACGTAAGTACGACGGTCGACAGCTTATGACCCGAATTTTATAAAGTACCTACAACTAACATCATAGACGTAATATACTGTTAACCCTATAAAGGCTAAAAAAATATACTGAAAATCTTATAGCATTTGAGAATGATTTTCACGAGGTTTATATTCATCGTCCAGTAATATTAGTAGCATATCCTAAATTTAGAAGGCACATCAGATTCTGTTTACTCTTTACTAACATAATCATCCCACAAATGTTGATTTAATCTCTTTTTACATAGCTATAGAATAAGAAGAAATGCAAATTAATGCGACCTGGTTATCATACTTCTGTTATTTCTCTGATTCTTTACATTATAATATGTTATTGATGTTCTGATTGTAATAAACCGGTCAATAACACCTGCCTTTTATTCACTTAGAAATAAAAACATTTAGTCCTATTGGAAAACTGTAATGCAGTTTATATGATTTATTACTATTATTAATAACCCTTATTTGTTACCATATTCGTCAATTAGCTGAGGAAGAATTTCAAAAATGAGATTAATTAGTAAAATTTAGGTGCACTTTATTCAATTTATCCCTTTCAAAACTCATTCGAAATATTACTTCTATACACGAATTTTTATACGCATCATATTTTTAAATAGCTTTAATATAAATTTTTTATCACAAAATGCAAAAGCCTACTGTGGCCGATTACATAGTAGTTTAATTGTTATTTTAGAAGAGAAATAAGTTTAACAAGTCTAGAGCAAGAGTAATGAATCATTTTGCTATTCCGCGGTAAGAGAAAATTCACGTTATACTAAAAGTAGAGTATACTACCCATGTTCACACATTACGCATCCAGGATTAAAAAAACGCATACAGTGATGTGAAAAAACTATTCCAAACACTGTAATAAATATTCCATATATCGCGCAAAACTGTTGCGAAAACTAAATTATTCTGTTAAAACACATAAAACCTAATAAATATAATTTTAAGTGGTATCAATATCCAAATGTTTTCTCAAGAAATTCCAGACAGAAGCCTTACAAATGACAAATGCATAACAATACCCGAAGCCTAATTAATTGCAGTGATGGATAGGGTGTTACTACCAAGAATTTTTAATTCTAAATTCTAACAATTTTTACTCTTCCAACGCCTATTATTTTATTTTTTAATATTGCTTTAAATTTAATATCTGTTTGTTATTATTAAATACGTTTTATTTTTATTTTTATTCAATACTTATATTTACTTTTTTTTAATTTAAGACTGGTTGGCTGGGAGAGATTGCGATTCCGGCATAAGTCCGCCATTGCATATTGTTATTTTTATCATTTTTATAATATTTAATGCAGTAAAGCGATTACAAACAAACAAGCAAGCCTATCATAAGGCGAAAATTTTATCTTAAAAATCTTAACTATGCCATCTTTATTAATGACGGACATCACAGTAATCTTTGGGCTACATGCCGTGTTTACAGCGTCATAAAAGGTATAATTGTCTATTCCGTGCTATAGTGTCATCTAGATAATTACAAAATCTACTATGATATGACAGTACGAATTTAAATTTGTAAACATTGCTTTTTTATATCGCCTTAATGTACAATTGTCTAAAAATTCCTAAAATTATGCGATAGTAGATATATAAAAAATTAAATACTTAATAATTTGTAATAGAACAAAACGCTTTTCTTAAATTGCTCTAATGGCTTTTGTAAAAACACTAAGCGTTCGGACTCTTAAACTAAGCCTTTGATATCGCATAACAGTGAAAAATCGATATGAGTTTTATTTTCTAACATCTCAGAGGTGTCAGCCGGTTCACGTAATTTTTTAAGTTTTATATTAAATTTTACCTAAATTGTCTCTAATACAGGTTTAATACTACAAATATAATAGAAAATGAGTTTTTGGTAAACTATATTCTTATCAATTATTATAATTTTAAACATTAATTGATAGCTTAAAATCCATCCCGAACCTAATAACACGTATATAGATAGAAAATATCACCATTTAGCATAAATTGTATTTTTTTTTAAATAATTTACATAAAAATTTATCTTTCTTTACTAAAGGAGAAAAGCGGTGACATAGTGCTACTTGTACTTTTTCAATCTCGATATCAGGTATTAAAAATCTTTATAAGTTTTGTTTTACACCATAAGTTTTAAATAATATGAACATAACGTTACTCAAACGGATAAAATGGGCGTTGCTCCCATTTATAGAAATCGCTTTAATTACCAGTTTCCGTAAATTTTACTGTTCAAATGTCAAGAGGGAAACATACAACATATGGATGGATAAATGACTCACCGCGGAGTGACTTATCACACTTGGATAAGGTTACGCGTGACGTAATTATAAATAGACAAAATATACATGTAGTTTTTATAAAAATATTGGTATTCATGATAAGATACAACTTTGTTGCGACGGCAGATGGGTCGGTAACCTGATGAGTTATTGACATAATGAGATTCTGAATGAGAAATTCATTAATAAAAAGAGCCTATTTGAAATGAATCTACGTCCAAATATTGAAATCAAATTAAATCAAAATAATCTTTAGGTAAGCTAGCCCATTCGTCAATGATCAATTAGATTTAATGAAGCTATATAACTGGTTCCAAAATAGTTAATGTATAGAAACCGGCTATACTCGCATCTTATTCTATAGGCCAACTAGTTTCCTGCCGCGAAAACGTCGTGTAAAGAGCTCATGAATAAGTGCCCCGGATGGGTTCGAAACTAGTCGGGCTAACCCGACAGAATAAGATGTGAGTATAACCGGTTTCTATACATTAACTATGAATAATACTCCCGATAGTTTAAAAATGGTTCCAAAATGTTGGCTCTTACCGAGAAGGCCAGCAAGAAGTTCGGCTGACAATCTTTTAAACATTTTCAATTTACACTATTAAACAGCAGTCTTGTATGAAGCTGAAAGATTTTCAAATCCAAGCATTTTGATCATTCAAATAATTTTTTATTGTGTTATATGGTTTACATATAAGCACATTTCTTACTTATACTTAATTTTAAGTCGTTTTAAAGATGTGTTTTTCTTTTAAAAAATATGTGGTTGCAAATACGAAATAGATCTCTACATGCTATATATAGTTAAAAAACTTGGGGTTTTGTTTTTAGGTGATGCATTTTGTGTAATGTTTTTATAAGAAATATAATCTCCGCAAAAAAAAGTGGAAACCGAAAGACTTTTAACGTATTTTTTTAAAATGATGTATAAATTATGGTTTATTAACAAATGAACTCGCAACAATTATGAACTAACGTATAAATAACTACTAGAGTCACAATAAACTGATATCTATCTTTTTATAGTCATATTTTTATATCAAATGCAATTAAAAACGCAGCCTAATGACAATATATTTTTTACCTTTAATCCACAGTTTACAATTCGTTTTTTTCTCTTTGCTTAATATTTATCTGTTAATTAATACGTCGGTTCATGCAAAATAACGGATTGCCTAAATATTATAATAGTTCGTTTAATTCAATAGTGAGTGATAAAATATCGATAGTTTGCTATAATTGAAACAAGGAATGCAAAACATTCAAACCCCTCTTCGTTGTGTAAATTTAAAAAATTGTAGTAAAGGTCTGAGAAAGAAGCAATGACGTCACTATCAATGAAACACTCCAGGAAAAAATTTGCCGCACCGTGACACCATTTTCGGGCTTGGCGCTTTGCCGGTGTTCCACTTTATCGATACGGTTTCCAGATTTTTGGAAGCGTTTTAATGAACTTGGCCGTATAGAACACGTCACTCATAAAAATCAATTTATAGGATAAATTTGAACATAATGACTTAATAACATTATATATTTATATTTGCTATAGAATTTTTTTATGGGTTATTTTTTAATTTTTTTTATTTGTTATTACAATCTACCTTTTAAATATGATGAGGCATTCCATTACGGGCTTGTAGCCAAGCAATGGTAAGTTTACGTCTCTATTAAAAGAAATTTACGTCGTGTGTTTAGTAATACAGCTTTCTGTAAAATTATGCTTGTATGAATAAATTTTTTAAGCTGTTTTGTAGGAATAATTATTAGTCGTTAGCTCGAATATAAATAACTAGCTTTTACCCGCGACTTCGTTCGCGTGGACTGTTGTTGTGTTATAGGTTGATATAATATAATAGAAGGAGCTTTTCAATGTCATCCTATTGCTGTAGAATTAACAGGATTTCTAGAGCCTGTATGTTAATCTGGTGTATAAGGAATAATTGTGCCAAATTTGATCGATTTTGATTGATTATTTAGCAGATTTGCCGTGAAAGAGTAACAAACATACATCCATACGAACAAACTTTCGCATTTATAATATTAGTAGGACCTATTATTTTATATTCCGAAACTTCGAACGTAAATTATACTTTCCATAAGTAATTTAGATTTTAATGATTGTATGTCAACATGCGTTATATAAAATTTAGATATACCATCTTCCAGACAAATTATTCCACAATTCAAGATTGTAACGCTTTTACGACCAATTTGCTCAAACTCCACTAATAATCAAACGCCGAATAACACAATCATGAGACAATATACTACCTCCCAGAAAAATTATTCTGCACTTCAAGATTTTTAATATTTTATGAGATGATTCGCTCAAAAAACCGGTAATAATCTGACGCAAAATAATATGAATATTATATAAATACTAAAAAGAAGAATATGAATTGGTCTATTTAAACTATTTTACAAGTTTTTATCCATTTATTTAATCACAAAGAAAGACTTTAGACCAAAAAGTATTCAGAACTTAAGAATTAAATAATTAGACAGTTATTTGAACTAGGCAGACTAAAATATATCAAAATATGATGATACAATAAATAATATATAAATAAATATATGGGACACTTACACACACAGTCATCTGTCCCCAAAGTAACTTGATAATTGTGTTATGGGTGACAGACAACTGGTAAATATAAACTTAACTTTCTATCACAGAATCAATTTTACAAATAGCTTTACTAAGTAAATATAAATTTGACAGTTTGAAAAATTTGTAAATGTCGATTCTATAGAGATGGCTCACCCTCCACTCCAGCTTTGCCCTTGAGCGCGATGACTTTACTTGCTGGGTTCATGATGGCAGAGTCAGCACTTATTGGCCTTCTGATTGGATTAGTAGGGTCTGCCATGTCAATGATGACAACCTCTGATGTCTCGCCAACCTTTTCCCGGACACAGATAAATTTGTCTGACTCCATTGTGAGTGTGTTGAAGGAAATGGATGCAGGATTAATCCCAATGTTTGTGAGCTACAAAAAAATAGATATATTTGTATTATATTTTCACATCAAGCCTTAGTGAGTTATTTGGTATTAACTAAAAGAGATCAGATCCTTACATAATAATTATATACTAAAAAGAGTTATATACTTATTAAAACAAGAGATTTATATTTAATTTCTATAATGTACTCAGCTACTAGTTTTGATGATCCAGTAATTACAATAGAAACTCTTAGGACTTTCTAATTAAACTCCTTACCCTTAGTAAGGAGTTTGATTAGAAAGGTTGAAGGGCTAAACCTTAAATTTAGTCATTCAATTCACTTTATGATGGAGAAAAATATTATAAGTAAATAAACATAATATGCTGCATCTGAAAACTACATGTTCTATGTTTTTACATAGAACATGTAACTTTATTCTCTAGATGGGGCAATATCACCACAAAATGACTGCTACATATAAAAAAATTATTCCCTTCAACTTGTAATGTTGTTATTTAGGTCAAATCTATTTATTCATCTCTAAAGAGAACAAAAAGAAAATAAAGATAGACTTTTTTATACTTATTTTTACACCTAAAATATAATTTAGTCTATTGCTTATGCTTTCACAAAATTGCTATCAATATGGTCAAACAATATAGATAAAATTTACTTAAATTGAAGTTTGTATACCAGGTTAACTTACAGGGGATTAAGTAAGCCATTATTATTGTTATGGTTCTTTGTCCTCTTGTGAAACAATAATATTTTGAAAAAACAAAAACATTATTTTAATATAATAAATATTTATAAATTTGATAATTTTCAGGGGTATTTAACCTGAATTTAAAAATCACTACAAGTTTAAACAGACCAATAGAGTGCCTACATCTACCTCTTACAGAAGCTCTTACAGAATTCGAAGCTGATCTAAATGAAATAAGAATATTGAATACATTGTAATAAAATGGTTTAGTGTGAACTCTTAAAGACCTTTTTCAATGAAATATTAGGTACCTAGAATAGAATATGTGTTTCTCAAGACCTTAAATTATAAGAATTTAATTTAGTTTTTTAGTAAATCTATTCTAAATTTAGATTTAGTAATTTAATTAAGACATTAAATTATGAGAAGTGGTAGTATTAACAAATTATAAAGGAAATTTTGTCCAAAAAAATTGAAAACTATCTTTATTCAGTTTCTATAATAAAATTATAACAAATTTAGTAATTGTGGTTACCAAGTAAATTTAGTTTTCATGTTCCAAAAGTTAATAATAGCTATTATGATTTTAGTCTTAAAAATTAATATATGGCTCAGACTGTAATTTCTTTTAAGAAGGGAATTGTTGGCTAACTGCCAAACAGGCATAATTGTTACTATGTTCAATGTAACACTTTATCAAAATTGAAGATGTTCACATCAGCTTCCATTGTTCTTCTTATAACTGTTTTTCAGAAGCTAAGTAAAAAACAAGATAGAATATAAAAGTTAGAATATTTTAGATTTTTGGTCACTTCTGTACGTACATCAAATCAAAAATTACAATCTAAAATATAAATTAAATTAATAATACAGAAATAGCTGCCTATATGAGCATATTCAATTACCATAATTTTTATACTACCATTTATTTATTTACTATATCCATTTACTTAGTTTTGAGGGTATTCACAGTATAAAATATTTTTGTCCTACTTTGCTAATTAAATCAGAACCAATAACTATTTTGCAATTTTCCAGCATTGATACAGAATTATAGCACCAACATTGAATCACTAGTTATTAAATATATTTTTTAAGTTATGCAAAGTAGATATTGTCCAGTAATATATATAATCATTTAGAATTTGAATAGATAAATTTTAATATATACTTGTAATGGAATCAATAAAATGTATTAAAACGATTTATTTGTAGATAGTATTCAACTTTGATCATCAAAACTGGATCGTAAATAATCATCGATACATTCGTTAAAGTTAGTCAAAATGGTTTTACGTAAAATATTGATGTTAAAGATGATTGGTATGTAAAATATCGTAAAAGGGCCGTTTCCGTTAGACCGCACACCATATGATCCAGGAAATGTGGAACAAATCAATACCCGGCTCTTCCGTGCTAAGAGCAGGGGGTGTATTCTGTCAACGTAATTGCGCAATGTCTTTATTGCTATTTCTTATTACCTTTTCAACATAAAGACTTATGTTGAAAGTACGTTGACATGATAATACACGATAATACAATCCTCTACTAACAGCAAATGTAACGAAATTCGATGGGCGTACTCACCTGTAAATGCTCTTGAAAGCGTATCGGCAATACTTGAGCCATGATCGCTAATTTTCTTTGCTATAACAAAACCAAAACCGCTAACAAACCACCTTCAGATATCGCGGGGTCTGAAATTTAACACAATTATTTAAATTCACTGTTGTCCGATCCGATACGAATAACACCTTTGACAATCAACATGGCGTTCATTCATATTTGAAAGGAAATGAACAACGACCGGAAAACAATAAAAATTTGTTATATGGAACATAAACTACTCACTATTCTAATTTAATCCCTACATGAAGAAAACTAGATAAATATTGTATTTTTTTATTAGTATAGAAAAATGACGACTAATGCACCCGCGGCTGCCACATACACAAATGAATGAAAAGGGCAGATAACTACTAGAGTGTAGAAATTAGAATGAATATTTTAGTTAGTAGTCTATGGAATGAAATGCAAAGAACTACGAAATACGAATAAAGATTGAAGATTGAATGTTCAAATGACAGAAAAGGATAGAAATAATATTGTATGCTCTGCAAAGTTACTGCAAACAGTCCATATTAAACAATAATAATTTCAATTTTCATCATGATATGGATAAAATCAGGTCTGTTATAATAATGTTTAAAAATTTTTTTTGCACTCAATATGCCCTATATATAAGTGAAGTTATTTACTTAAAAATAAATAATGTGTTATTCATTCTATTAACTTAATTTTTCTTAAAATCAATACCTGTTAGACTAAATATTAACTCAACTTCTTTAATTTTTACTAACTGTGCTTACTAGCGGCAGCTTTGCCCGCATGGAAATCAGTGTGTCACAATTTTTTTCCCTAATTAAAATTTTGATCATAAAATTAGTTATTGTGAGTTAACCATAAAAGACAGAGACATAAGTCGCAGGCCTTTTTTAGTATTTTTGTAGATCTACAATTCTCTAGTATATTAATTTAGTATATATTTGTAGGTTTACGCGGCGCATGCGAGTAAACTTCCGGCAGGCGAGTTTACTTCTATACAATTTACTTGAGATGGTAATGTACTATTACCTAAACCTACCTACCTTACAACCGTAGATTTTAATAAAATTCGATTACATACAAACAGACAGCTTTTGGCTACTTTGTTTTATAATAAGTTTAGATCTAGATTTACAAATAATCTACACGATCCACTTATTGCATGTAAACTCTGTGTTTACCAGTGTTAAAGGTTGCAAAACAGATTCGTATTAATTATAACTAATATCTTTGCAAAAATATGAAGGCATTCAATACGTACATTACGTTTATTTTATGCATAGTAGACTTTGACATTTTAAATGAAAAACATTTGTCCGCAGTCCGACAGAGAACTTATAATGTTCAAGTAATTTCCAAAATAACTTCCACTTTTAAAATTCTTAATCTTTGAATCATATTCAGAATGCAATTTTTTGTCCTTTTTTGGCATATTTGGGTGTATTTTAATCATACGATTATTATAATAACTCTATGATACCATAGTATGGCCTTGTGTGTAATCTATGGTAATGTGTATATCATAGACTATGAAGGTGTACTATGTATCTGTGTTTGGCTGTTTTGTTGATGAATTGCAAATAATTTTATTTTCATTTGAATAAAGAATAATATAATTATATCAAAATGGTAAAAACTGTTATCGTTTACAGCTGCTGCTACTATTGATGAATAGCCATATATGATTTAATATAATTGTGTTTGTAGTTTCAGTTTGGATTCAACATGTTTCATGAAATTTCAAGACCTTATAGCATGACTTTTAGATGTTTCTCGGTTTCTATGATGCCTGGCAATGAAAGGCAAGACGTTGAAAGAGGAGGAAAAAGTGAGTTATCTTAAAATTATAGTAAATAAATCCTCAATTACTAATCTTTGCGCATAATATCGAGTCTGGTGAAACTACCCTCAGTCTTGTAAAATAGAATAATCTTGCTTTGTATTTTGATATAATCTGAGCCATAATATGATGTTTTACTTCATCTCTCAGTTTAGTAAAATATATATAAAACATGTACATTTTTCTTTTATTCAGATTTTTATAAGTTTAAAAAAATGTGTATTAACTTCAATTTAAAATAACTTTATTAAATGTTTGACCAAGTAACCTTTGTATCTAAAAAATTGTTGTTTAAAATAAAGCTGAATAAAATAATGAGTCTTGTCTTAACTTTACAGTAATTATGCCTCCTTCTGCTTTGGAACTTCTGACAAGGTTGAATATAGAATACCCAATGATATTTAAGTTGACCAATAAGAAAACTAAAAGGATTACACATTGCGGTGTTCTAGAGTTTGTGGCAGATGAGGGATATGTGTATTTACCTCATTGGGTTAGTATTTTTAGTTGTACAGTTTTATGTAATGTATGTAGCTTCTGTAAATTAAGATTGATTTTGTTACAAACAGATGATGGCAAACCTTGTGCTTGAAGAAGGTGCTTTAATTCAAATTGAGAGTGTATCCTTGCCGGTGGCCACATTTTCTAAATTTCAACCACTCTCAGAAGATTTTCTTGATATCACAAATCCAAAAGCAGGTAATTTTTTAAATTTAGAATATTATAGTTTCAGGCTGAAATTCTGATGTGTAATGTTAGTAAAATTTTGAAATTCTATTATGTACATATCTCAAAATGCCTTGTCTAGATTTCTTTACCTTTAAATTTTTGTTACCCTGTAATCGTTTATAATAGTGATGTTATTATGTTTTACTTTTATGTCACTAGTATTGATTGTACTAAAGAACAAACAAAAGTATTACTTTTGTAGCAACTCTAGAGTGCACTTGCCACAAAAGTAATGCTTTATTAGGGGTGTGATGAATGAAGATGCAATAACAATTAACAGGCTTTTAATAAACAAATTGATTTTGAATAATATTGTTTATATTTTCAGTGCTGGAAAACTGTTTACGAAACTTCTCTTGCCTGACAACTGGTGATGTTATAGCGATAAAATATAATTCAAAAGTTTATGAACTGTGTGTACTAGAGACAAAGCCCGGTAATGCTGTTATTATAATTGAATGTGATATGAATGTAAGTAAAAAAAAGCATGTTAAGTTTTGCATTTAATTAAGGATTCACGCCATGTGGTATCCAGCTGAATAGAATAGTACCACCCTCATTTCTTACCGAGGTGTCGTAAAAGGCGACTAAGGTAGGTTGACCGAACATGTGGTATCCGGTTGAGTAAAATAGACCACCCTATTTCTTACTGAGGAGTCGTAAAATACGTAACCAAATCATATGACAACATGTTTGTAACATGTTATGCCGGGGTCGGCATAACATATCACAAACATGGTCAACATGGTCGGGGTCACTTAGAGTGGGATAAGGGCAGGAGGATGGTGATGATGATTTAATTAAGGATTCCTTACATTTAATTTTAGCATACTGTTATGGTAAGCATGTTTAAAGAAACTAAAAAGGATAACTACATTTTTTTATTTCGATTGAATGGAAGTAAAAATTTATTATCCTTACATGTCACAGACCTCATGAACATTGTTCAGATGTATTGTGTGTTTATATTATAAAAAAATTAAATTTATTTTATGATAAGCAGTGATGAAAACTTGGGCTAGGAAATATGATTGTCTGGATGGAATATCTTTAATGTTTTTAATTTTGATAAATTATAAAAAAATTACATTAAAATAGGAATAATATTAATTGGTGAAAATATTTAATAATGTCAACATTAAAATCTGTTGCAACTCATTAAATTATAAATTTTAAATGTATGCAGGTTGAATTTGCACCACCAGTTGGATACAAAGAGGAAGACCACATATCTAGAGGAGAAGGAAGCTCAGAAATGGCTGGTATGGATGAAGATCCTGCTACCATGATGCCAGAGCCATTAGGTTTCGTGGCATTTAGTGGAGAGGGTAATAGACTTGATGGTAAAAAGAAAAAACTAACTAGTGAAAGTGATTCAGAACCTCAAGCATCTAATTCCAGACAAGTGAGTATATATAGGCAAATACTAGCCATCATAGGTGCAGCTTTTAAACACTGTGACATAATGTATTATGAATACAGTTAATATTCATCATTCATGTTACACTACATAAGTAGCACATACATTTATTTGAGCCGAAGTGTTCATGTATCAGGGCTTATTCAATAAAATTCATCATCATCTTCCTGCCCTTATCCCACTCTAAGCAGGGTCGGCACAACATGTTATAAACATGCTGTCACATGATTCGGTTTCGTTTTTACGACCGTCCGCCTGCCTGACGTTAACTTACCTCAGTCGTATTTTACGATTTCTCAGTAAGAAATAGGGTGGTCTATTCTACTAAACCAGATACTACATGGTGGGTCAACGTACCTTAGTCGCCTCTTACGACACCTCGGTAAGAAATGAGGTTGGTTTATTCTACTCAGCCGGATACCACAACAGCGGGTTGACTTACTTTAGTCGCCTTTTACAACACCTCAGTAAGAAATGAGGGTGGTACTATTCTATTCAGCTGGATACCACATGGCGTAACTTATTCAATAAAATTATTATGCTTTTTTAGAATAAAAGTTGACTATATATATATATTTTTAGCCTTATGTTCGAGGAATACCAGACTATGATTATGTCATAGGCACATTAAGGTTTATCAGAAATTCCAGACCAGCGAGTGCTAAGGAAGAAACAGCACCGGAGGAACCATTCCAGGCATTTCAAGGAGAAGGCTTCACTCTACGAACTACCAAATCTAAGAACTGATATTTTTGTTGATGCTGCATACTATAAATTTAGATTATTTTTTTATGTATTGAACCTATGTGTGTATATAATAGGAATAGCTTAACAACAAAAAAAATAGTTTAAATATTTATTGCTATGTGCTAGTAGCAAAAATAGGATGTTCACAGTTGGTGGGCCAGAACATGTAATTTAAATGTTATTTTTACAATTATATCTAATTTAATGAATATCCTATTTTCGTATAAATTCTTTCACATTATATATCAAAATTTCAATTTGGGAATGTGTACAAGTTTTTAATTTATCATATAATTGCAGTCATGAATATAAGTTTTAGAAATTCTACGTTTTGATTATTATAATAATTAAAATTGTACCCACTTTAGTTATTATTTACTTCCCACAGTATTGTTTTGTAGTTTACTAATATAAGAACTGATTATGGCAATTGCCCAATTAAATATTTTCAAATTATTAGTTTCGAATTCAAAGGGATAATTGATAACAGTTAAGTTCAAGAATAAAAGATGTTCTTCTATTTAAACTTAGTTATTTTTATAAAAATAACCACAATGCACCAAGATCAAATGTTTAACAACAAACTCTCATAAGCTAGAATTATTCAAATAGTAGTATTCAGTTATAGTGGTGGTTAGGAATGGTGCTTGTTTGGAAGGGAATAAGTAAAACTCTGTAGTTATAATTTTACTTTAAAATGTGACAATTTAATTACGATTTTTTGTATATGTAACAAAGCTTAAAAGCAGTCATAAAGAAAGTTCATTATTGAATGTGAAATTCACTAGTTATTTCTTAGTATTCAGGCATTTATATTGATAAATATAAAAATGAATGTTTGTCTGTATGTATAAACTCTGAAACACCTGGACTGATCTTAATGAAATTTTGAAAGTGGATGTTCGTGTAAAGGCTGGTGGCGATTGAAGAATTTTTTTATCACTGTAATTCATATATCTTTGAATTATGCCATACGAGGCAGACTGGACATACTAGTAATTTATAAATCAAAGCAACTATTAATTAATTGTTTTCGCTGCAACTATAACAAGGAAAGGCAAGTACAATTGTACAAAAATATACACTATTATTTATATGTATTTTAATTTTTTTTAGTAGGTATGGGCGATGAGACATTGTTAAAACATTTACATTTCAATACTCTTTAATGTAATTAAATTTGATAATTTTTATTATAAAGGTTTATTGAATAAAATAGTCATGAATGAGAATGGATTAAAAAATCATTTCCACACTTTTTACAACAAAAAGTATTTACAGAAAATAAAGTTTCAAGGTTACTTACAAGAGTTATAGTACTTATCATAAAAACTTATATTTTTATCTCAAAATTTAACAGTCTGAGGTTAGGACCATTCTACCCAACTTGGATCATGGTTTCACAGTTGTCATGCCATCTCACCCAAACTACCAGTGGTTCGTAAATACAAAAAATAGATGTCCATTGTTTCTCAACATCAACATTCTAAACTTTCTAGTGACAGTACACTTGAGTGCTATAAGCACTTTGATTCAAAGTGAAATTAGGCAGAATTATTAGGAATGCTATAGTTTTAAATGTTAGAATATCTTAGCACCCAATAGCCAATTAACAAAAAATTTAATTTAGGTGCAATCTTATACTTATTCATAACTATACATTATTATACATTATTCAGTACATAGAAAAGGTTGTCATGCTAGTCTATAAAAATATATGTAAGGGGATAAATTTACAGACATTTATTTGACTTATTAACTACACAACCAAATACACTGATACTCATACCAATACAGAAGCTTGCACAAATAAACATTTTTTTTTTTCCTTATATCTGTTATACTATGCAGAAGTAGTTGATTCATATTTATATTAAAATCTTTTTAGGAATTCTTCTGAGCAAATTCTAGCACGAGCATTTACTGCTAGCTTCATTTCACTAATTTCCTTGTCAATTTCTTCCATAAAATAAATTACAAAATCCACTAATTTGTGTTTATACATTTGCTCGGTATGGAAATTTGTAATCAGGAAACTGATATGATAGCCATCTACCGGCTTCCGTCGAAGTACGATAAAATTTTCCGCCCTCATCATCATAAAGCGCATGAATTTTTTACATAAAATCTTTTCTATCTCATCGGCCTGTTTAATCATAATACTTATCCTAATTGAGTTAATAGATGATTCTATCAACACTTTCTCGTTTGCGTTGCGTGAAATTATCACAGGATTCAATAACAGTTCTTTGCTTGTTCCTACTTCCACCTCAGGTTTATTATATCTTTCCACAACTTGGGATGAAAAATGTTCTAAACACATAGCGGAAGTAAGTGTATGGCGCACTGCCGTTAGATATGGCTTTAAAGTCGCAGACATTATAATAAATTGGCGAGAAAAGGATTTTCACCACACCTAAACTTTTATCGCTCAAGCGAAGACAAATAACAAATAAAACATTATACTTATCATGACACAGTGAGTAATGTCATGAGTATTCTAGTATATTATGTACTAGGTAGTGGCAGTCAAAAGTATATACTAATTAAATTTGAAGTAGGTGATAGTTATTTAGTGTATTTGCTTTTGCCGTACATACTTATAGTATTAACTATTAAACGCATATGATGTGAATTGTGATGGGTAAAGCTTAGAGTTAAATGAGTCAGTAAAAGTGTGATTTCGTTTATAAATCTAAGCAAGAACCGTGAAAAATATTTAAGACCGTTAAAACCATTATTTACTTGGTCACTTTAAGTTTCTATTTAATAATATACTCGTTGGTGATTACAATTTTATTCGTTGTTCAAATTATATCATCATACCTATCTATATAATTTTATGAAAGCTCATAGAGATGATCATAGAGTAAATTCACTTTGATTTTTGTCTATAGTTTGTGATCATCATACAACGGAATGGCAGATAGAGCAATAATGGCGGACGATTTGTAAAGTGACGCAAGCTAACGTTTTACGGCATGCGTTTATTAAACTTTACATTATTAGAAATTGAGGATCAATCATTGTCGTTATTGTTAAATACATGACCAGTTAAGGGTGTTGTTACATATGTCAAAAGCAATGGCTCGCGAGTTTGATCACCTCTTCAAACTGCTGATTATCGGTGACAGTGGTGAGTGGGCGAGGCCTATGTATGTGAGTGATGATGGAACTGCTTTCACCGTGTAGTCAATCAGTGGAAAATGTTCTTATGTTACAGGCGTAGGTAAGAGCTGTCTCCTACTGCGTTTTGCAGATAACACATTCTCTGGTAGTTACATTACGACTATCGGTGTAGATTTCAAAATAAGAACGTTAGAGATAAATGGTGAGCGAGTTAAACTGCAGATATGGGACACGGCGGGACAGGAGAGGTTCAGGACCATCACGAGCACTTATTACAGAGGAACTCACGGAGTCATCGTAGTGTACGATGTCACTAACGGAGAGTCTTTTGCCAATGTCAAGAGATGGTTACATGAAATCGAACAGAATTGCGATGTGGTCAACAAGGTTCTAGGTAAGAAATCATGAATTTTATTCCTTCCTATTGAGTTTCCACAATTTTATTCGTAAAAAACTTTCTTATGTGTTCTCTTCTTTTTGAAGTTCTACTTTTGTTGTATTATTACACTTGGCTAAGGTAATTAGCTGCTCAAATGCGAAATATTAAGCTCTATGTATTTCTGGCATTCTACTGAGATATGTACTGAGCTTTAGATACATTGCAATTTTTTCTGTAGAAAACCATTTGTTTCTTGTGAGTTTGAATCTGTAACTTCTGAGTGACACAGTACCTCACAGTCTTTCTTTGTAATTTCTTAGTTTTAACTTTATTTATTTGAATTTCTCTGGAAAAATTATAGACCATTCACCAGTGGTAAAATTAATTTCTTATCAGCTGGAAATTGATAATTTTATATTGAAACTTATTATACTTTTATTGAAATGAAACTTAATAACACTATCTCATATGATATTGAGAGCAATAAGTTAATTTTAGCATACTTAGTAATTAATGTGAAAAAATTATATCTTACATTTGCAATAATATATTTTAAATAGGAATCTCATCATTCATCAAACTGTCCTGAGTCAAAATACTCTAGAGGAAAAAAATATAAATAACCTTACCAATTCTGATCAAACCAATTTGGAAATTTATTTTGTTTACTAAATATTTAGTTATTCAATGAATTGTTGTAAATCCAAACTTGGATATCAATACAATTATGTTAATATTTCCAGTTGGTAATAAGAATGACTGCCCATCAAGGAAAGTAGTGGTAACTGAGGATGCCCAGAGATTTGCCAACCAAATGAATATACCTTTGTTCGAAACAAGTGCAAAAGAAAACATTAATGTTGAGGAAATGTTTTTGACTATTACAAAAATGGTTAGTATTTTCCTAAGTACATAAATACAAAATGTATTATTTTTCTTCTAATGATAACAGTCTGTTTATAGATTGATATAATTTAGAAATACACCTTCAAATATAGATTTATCTACATTTTCATTGTAAAGAAAAAAAGTTTGTACAGTAGCTTATTCTGTAATTGTGAGAAGAATTTAATAAACTGTAGAACATGCTTTATAACTTTGAAATAACAATTTTATAATAATTACTGATATTTATATAGTACTGTATTAGATTTAATTGTACTGAGTGGTTACTTACATAATACATTACTTAGTTTTAGCAAGAAATTGAAATTTAGTCTAATCTTGCGCATAATAATTTAAGTAACATTTATGAGTAGTTAGTAATATGTATGTGAATCATGTTTATTTTTGGATAATGGTTTACTTTCCTCTTTCCTGCTAAAAATTATAACTGACAGTCTATGTCCATCTTCTCCAATAATGTCAGTGGTGTAAGAAATGAATATAATATCAATAAAATTATCTTGTCACAGGATAATGTTGGAATTCGAAGTATTTGAAGAAACTTAAGGTAATATTTTTAATTTATTTTTATAAAATTTTAGGTATTAAGGTCTAAATTGGAAATGAAAGAGAGACAAAATGTAACAGCAAACGACACAGTACACATAAGGAAGAATCATAAAGCAAAAGTGAAGAAATGTTGCCAGTGATTACACATTATGGCACTAGCCAGGGATGTCGCTTATATAATGCTCAAATTGAGAGATAAATGCACAACCCTAGCAGGACACTATGTACCTCAGCCATATAATGTTTACCAATGAAATAGAACCTTCTTTTGTTGGTGGTTGGTACAAAGAAAGTGACTTTGACATCAGAAGCATATACAGTTTAGTCTTATGAAACTAGTGGAATTTTGTACCTTGATATGTAAGTTGATCTCTATTGAATATTATCATGGCAGTGTTACTGTTATCAAAGAGCTTAATATATAGAGTCGGTTATCATCACTTCTCCAAAATGTGTACTCACAATTAATTTTAGATTTAATTACTGTTGTTTGGAAATGTGTCCTTTTTTAAATAATTTAATACTATTTCTTTACACAGATAATAGTTATCCACTGCAGTTAATAAAATGAAAAACTTGAATAACAAAATTAGTCAAAAATATTATGATATGAGTATAGTGTTGTAGATAGATTTTGACAGTCTTTTTTCTTTAAATCTAGTTAAAAGAAGATTTCGTATTACTATTAATTTGGTAGAAAGTCAAGAATTCATCTGTTGGTTAGGAAATGTGTCTAATATTTACCCTAGATATTGGGTATTAACATTTATTTCTAAAATTACAGTTTTAGACAAAAAATAACAATTATTTCCAAATACAATAAATATTATGGATATTTACTATTTTTGAAGGATATTATCACACTTGGCTAACACAGTTTAGTAGTGGCAGTGCTGACCCCATCTTATCAATAATGTGTTATCAGTAAGCCAGTGAAAATTGTTATATCCCCATAAACTATTAGTACAGCATTTAAGATATCCTCATTAAGTGATACTTTATGTTACATACATCAATCCTCATCTCAATATTTGACATAGTTATTGCTGGGTTGAACAATCTCTGATTTTAGGAGCATTAAAGATAATTTACTCCAAAAATTACATTAAGATATTATGAATGCATAGTTAATGTGTATAATTGTACTCTCATTATCAAAATTTATGTGATGAAGTGTATGTATGATGATAAAAAGAATGTTGCTAGATATAAATGTATAATTAATATTAATTGTTTTAAAATTTAAAAGTGTGTCTTCGTCAAAATATATAGACTCTATAATAATTTAAATGACTTATGAGAAGAATGAATTTCTATATACACATGTAGTCTGAAATTAAATTGTAGACTAATAATTTAGACAGGAAACTTACAACTGAATTTCTTATTGCATCAATCAAAAGTAACATATTCTGAGATTGCAAATTTGAGCTCTGGAAATAAATGTATAAAACAAGTAATAATGTACAAAGTCATTTCATGTTAAAATGAAAAATGCAATAACTATCTGAATATGGTGACTATAAGGACAAAACCATGCATAAAAATATCATCAGTGAAATGTTAGCCCAATACAAAACAGAAACTTGTTTCATTTTTGGGAGTGATGATTTCCTAAAGACTAGAATAATCTAGTGCCCTGCAATATGCCTGTCATCACACAATCCTAACAGCAGTAGTATTAAAACAATAATGTGTTTAAAAAAGTATTACGTTTTAACATTTATTTTATTATGATGTATTTGGAATGTTGCCAGTTTATATAAATAAGGGACCTATTATTTCAAATATTGTATTTTGCAATCTGGACCCAGTGTGTTAATGATGAATTGGGAAAATATAATTATATATTTTTTATTTAAATTGGCAAAGTATACTATGATATTGTATTTTAACTGTAAATTAATTAAATATATATGTGAATTAAAAATGTTTATTGCAGTTCAAGTACGCGTTTTTTCATATAAGTATTATAATTCATTTTAGTTTTGTGGTATTTAGTGAGTAAATACTATCTATCATTAAAATTATTTTAAATATATTAATATTTATGTGACTAACTTTTGTTATCAGGGAAACAGTAATTTCTTTATTGATCAAATATTTATTACAAGCCTGTTTTAATTTGTAATAAGTTCTTTTGCAGCGGATGAAACTTTTTCCGTAAAACTGTTGTGTTCCAAATGAACTGTGTGTGTAAACTAAACTTTACACTGCTATGCTAACACTCAATTTTAAAGAAAATTTAGAGGACCACAGTGCAGATCTAGTTTCAGGGATCAGAAAAAAATTATTTGTACACATTAAAATAGAATGGGTAGAAGTGCTGATTATATTGAGAATATCTAGTATAATAAATATAATTTGTAGTGTGAAATTAATCAATACCAAAATATCCTGTATATATCAATAAAGATATTGTAGATTTCCCATAGATTTATTTAGATTGGATACTTGCTTGAAACTGCTCGTCACTTGAAGAATGTATGAACTAATTTTGTATTGTTCAAGTTATCCATTCCATATAAGTACTTTGTAAAAGTTATTAGACTGGCCATTGCTAATTTGTTTATTGTTTATTTTAACTTTATTATATGATTATTTAGTCATTTTTAAAACCTAAAGTTGAAATTTTTTATTTATTGTGCTCTACTTTATCAATATGTATTATATAATAATTTTCATGATAAATTTTAATTTGTTTCTGAATTTATTGAGAGTTAAAGCCGCCGGTCTAATAGCACACAGCATTTTTGTTTATTACTTTGATTTGGTACTCATATTATTTTTAAGGTATGTATATTGTTCATTACCAGCATTTTAAAGTGTAAATAGATATATTTTGCCCATAATTAACAAAGTGTTTTTATATAATGCCCTGTTCTGGAATCAATATATACATTTAAAGTAAGTATTTATTTAAGTATATAAGTAAATAAAATATTATTTAACTATAATTCGCTTGATACGTGCTGTATTTATGGCACGCTGCGACTTAATATCAATTTCCGAAATATAAAATTTCAAATGTCAGATTCGTAATTATCCACGCGAGTTTATTGTGGAATTTATAGAATTTAAGATAACTTATCGGCGTTTTTGATGATTAAACGTAAAGATTTTTGAATAGAGAATTAATGTAAAGCGTCAAAGGAAAAAAAACGATTATTTAATAATCGATTTTTCCGTTCTAATTCTCAGCCCTACTCTAATATAATAATGAAGTCTATGATAAAAGCTCAATATTTGTAACTGTGTGCCTAATAGAGATGTATATCTTTTCGATCTCTGGGATATATCATTCTTTTATATCTTTAACTCAATACAGCTCAGAGAATAAGACTTACAAAAGTAATAATAAAATTATTTTGCTATAATCCGCGAAGAAGTAAAATAGAAAATATATATAATGCTAAATGTAAGTGGACAATCGGTTATCATACCTGATACATGCAGGATTCGTAAAAACACATGCACAAATCGCAAAGCTTTGCGATTTTGGTCGTGGAGTCTATCTCCTGACGATGCTTCGGTTGCGGGGCGAAACGATTGTTGAGTTTGTGATAGTGAACGTGTATAGTGCTTGTGTATTGTGGTGGAGGTGGTGGAGGTTTGTGCATGTGTTTTTACGAATCCTGCATGTATCAGGTATGATAACCGATTGTCCACTTACATTTAGCATTATATATATTTTCTATTTTACTTCTTCGCGGATTATAGCAAAATAATTTTATTATTACTTTTGTATTATGGATCTCCGCAAAGCAACGCCTAATTCTATAAATTATTTAGAATAAGACTTAGTTAAGACTAGAATATATCCTTAATATCTTCGGCTCTTATAATACAAACTTGCAATGGCTGTCCGGTTCTTTCTTTTCCGTGTAAATTGCTATATAAGTCCATCACTATCTAACTCTTAATGAGCCGTAATTCATCACGAAAATTGACTCTTTAGTATAAAGATATAGAGATATTATTGAAACACATGCGAGCTAGAGAGTAAATATATCTTTTTTGTCTTTCGCTCGCGAGCTACATCTCTAGTGCATAGAAGTAGTCTGTGGTGTGAACTGTCAAATTGTCAATAATTAAATTCATTTTCAATTTCTGTGTGAGAGTAGTTCGATACAAAAAATCTCAAAATGTCCTTGTGGGCTACAGTAAACCGTAATGTTTTTAAAAGAACCTCAACTTTTGCGTTAGCTGTCGCAGGTGGAACATTCTTCTTTGAAAGAACCTTTGAGCTAGTTTCAGTATCCATATTCGAGAATATAAATAAAGGGGTAAGTATTTTGTTATGTAATTTGGTCTTCTTTTACTAATACTTAAAATCAGTCTATTGCGATTGTATTCGAACTTTTTTAGCGGATAGAAAGAATACTCCTTAAGTATACCATCAATTAGAGAGTCATTTTTATACAGATTCTTGTCAAAAAAATTCTGTTTGCTTGAACGTGTTGCAATAAATTCTTCTGTAGGAAATCACATTCGTTATTTGATGATGCCTTGACGTCGTTCAAACTATAAATCATTGTTTTGATATATTTTATTCAATCATGTTATTTTCATCTACTCTCAGACACCATGGTAATACAAAAAGGCCTGTAAAGCAATTTCGGCGCAAAACATTCTGCCAGTTTCACTTAATATGACGATCACACAATTCAAAATGCATGTACCTACATAAAAAAATCTTATAGCTATAATACTAGTTGTTTTTTTTTTCAGAAACTATGGAAAGACATCAAGCACAAATATGAACAGTAATAAAACATCATTAATTAATGGAATAATTTATTAGCTTAATAACATTGTTAATATGATTAAATTATCTTAAAATATTTTCTTCTTTTATTTATGATACAGACTAGATAGAATTATAACTTTTAGACAAAATAATTTGAAGGAAAAAAAATTCAATCTGATCTAATAATGTTTATTTCCTTGTAAACTTCTATGTATTCAAATAATTCATCTTATTCTTTAAAGATTAATAGACAAAGTTTTGTAAATAAATAAAATGAATTTAGGAAAATAAATATATGAAAATTTTACAACAAAGTAGGTACTTATTATAATTTACATCAATGTTTTTTGTTATATATTTGAACAAAAGGTAAATATACCTTTATCAAAATGTATTTTGAATTGAAGGTATATTTTGCCCTATCTGTAGAAAAAATTCACAATTCCTATTTTTATACATGGGACATGTGACTTTATTCTTTGGATAGGATGATTTTATATTTTAAATATTGTATAACATATTAATTAGATAAACAATATTTGAAAAAATATCAAAATTTTGGTACTACAAAGTATTAATAATGTAGTTCTTTGGTTGTTGTAAACATAATATTATTACAAATATTACATTAAGCATGTAATACAGAATGCAGATCTGGCTGCCATTAAGAAGTATGTCAGAATTAGAAAAAGTAAAATGTTATTTATTGTTTCCAACTGGCCGGTCGTAAAATCGCAGCCAAATCATGTGACAGCATGTTTATAACATGTTGTGCCAACCCCACTTAGAGTGGGATAAGGGCAGGACGATGATGAGTCATCATCATATATATATATATATTAAGCCGTATGTTCGAGGAATACCAGACTATGTCATAGGCACATTAAGGTTTATCAGAAATTTCAGACCAGCGAGACCCCACTTAGAGTGGGATAAGGGCAGGAAGATGATGAGTAACTTTTATAGAATGCTCTAACAAGCAGTAGAATATAAATTGAAGACACTATACACTTATATTGGCAATTTAATGCAGTTCACAAAACAACCAAGTTAAAATTGGTTACTTTCTTTCATTGATTCTTCAAAAGTGAGATTGTGCGAAGCCTCTATTTGCCACACCTATGACGGATGTAATCTGGGTCATCAGTAAGTGTGTCTGCTGAAGAGGAAGAGGCAAGGGAACGCGGCTGGGGAGGTAGGGGTGTGTCAAAGCGGGGATCCTCTGCAAGTGCCCATATCATGTCTACTAGAAGAGGTTGTGCAAGATTCTTGATTGCTTCTTGACGAGCCACCTACGAAAAGTAAATTTGATTAGTATTTTTAAAATTATTTAATTTATTCATCATCTTAATGCCCTTATCCCACTCTAAGTGGGGTCGGCACAACATGCTATAAACATGCTGTCACATGATTTGGCTGCGTTTTTATGACTGGCCGCCTGCCTGACGTCAACTTACCTTAGTCGTATTTGATTACACCTCGGTAAGAAAGAGGGTGGTCTATTCTACTCAACCGGATACTAAACGGTGGGTTAACTTACCTTAGTCGCCTATTATGACATCTTGGTAAGAAATGAGGTTGGTCCATTATACTCAACCGGATACTACACGGTGGGTCGACTAACCTTAGTCTCCTATTACGACACCTTGGTAAGAAATAAGTTTGGTCTTTTCTACTCAACCGGAACACGGCGCAGCTTAATATTAGAAAATTGAAAAAAAAAACGATTTTGGTCTATAATCTACATGTCCATATGCATATTTACTACCTTAACTAATATTTATATACCTATATAGATATCTCCCTGGTTTCGGGCTCTAATTTTTTTTTTAAATTTACGTCGAATACAATCACAATTTTTCGCTGTCTAACGTAAAGTCATGGTAGTTCATTTGGGAAACGGGCGGTCTAGAGAGGTGAAAATACCTAGGATCGAGCCCCGATTTTATTTTTCATTTTTCTTTTAATTTTTTTTTATTTTTTTACATCATTTTAAAAATTACAGGGCAAGGCTCGGTCACCCAGGTACTATTATATTAAAAGCCATACCAATTCAAAATGATGGACGATCATCTTAAGCGCGTACTCCTTGATATCAGCGGCGCGCATGCGATCGGCCGCCTGTAGTATCGCTAGAACATTCTCTGGCGACACGTTACTTTGTAAGTTGTGCTTGCAAAATACTTGGAGACGGTTATTGGTGAAACCTGTAAGTAAGTAACGGCCTGTTACTATCCCACTGCTGGGCATAGGCCTCTTCTCTCCGTTTTTTTTTTTTGGAGAGAAGGATTGGAGCTAAGACCTACCACGCTGCTCCAATGCGGATTGGAAGGTTACACATATCCCCAGAATTCTCTAGAGATATGCAGGTTTCCTTACGATGTTTTCCTTCACCGAAAAGCGTGTGATAAATTGCAATTATCAATTAGACACATAAGTTTTACTAGAAAACGCAGTGGTGCCTGCCCGGGGTTTGAACCCTAGACCCCCTCGAAAGAGGCGCACGGTGATACCGCTGGGCTACCACAGCTTATACGAAACCTGTAGAAAAAAATAATTTATAGAATTAGGCGTTACTTTGCGGAGATCCATAATACAAAAGTAATAATAAAAATTATTTTGCTATAATCCGCGATGAAGTAAAATAGAAAATATATATAATGCTAAATGTAGGAATTCCTGTAGGAAAAGTAAAGAATAGTCGCCCTTTCATAATAAGATTGTGCTGATGTGTTTGTTTGTTTGTGTACTTCACTTGTGGAGCGAAATCAAAGTAATGCAGATGGAGATTTATTTATTTTGATACGTTTTACATGTTTGCGTATTTATTAGCGACTGAATATTGTCTAACAAGTTGCGTCTAATGCTGACTTACGATATTACCTGACGATGCGGTACAAAGATCACCGAAAAGTACAAGTTTGAGGATATATTTCATCTTTTGAAGGTTTTCTCGGAGCGAAGCTATACGGTCCTTTTTTCATATTTATTGTTACAACATGTTTTAAATACAACCTCCTTCATATCGTTGATCGATAATCTTAAAAATGACTGCTCCGTTGGCGCAGTGGGTGGTGATACTGCCTTCAGCGCCGCGGGTCGCGGGTTCGATTCCCGCCGAGGGCCAACATTTTCTATAAAAGAAATTTGTTGGCTCTTCGAGCCTGGATGTATATTTGTATTTCAGTATGTATTTAAAAACTATATATGTATATATTCACCAGTTGTCTCTCACCCATAACACAAGTATTAAAATTACTTAGGTACTTTGGGGACGGGCGACCGTGTGTGTAAGTGTCCCATATATTTATAAAAAAAAACCATTGTGGCCGTCTAAAATAACTTAAAGAATTTATTGCCGGCTTTGCGATTATGTAGTATGTCGATTAGAGTATCTCCTGATGATGCTTCGGCTGCGGAGCGAAACGATTGTTGAGTTTGTGATAGTGAACGTGTGTAGTGCTTGTGTATTGTCGTGGCGGTGGTGGAGGTTTGTGCATGTGTTTTTACGAATCATGCAAAACAATGCATGTATCAGGTATGAAAACGGATTATCCACTCTACATTTAGCATTATATATATTTTCTATTTTACTTCATCGCGGATTATAGCAAAATAATTTTATTATTACTTTTATATTGTGGCCGTATCATTGAGTTGTTGAGAAAGAGTAAATGGGTTGACTTTTTGAGGAAATTGCTTTTTATTATTGCATAAGTATAGAGGATACCACACGGCGGGTCGACTTGCCTTAGTCGTATTTTACGACACCTCGGTAAGAAATGTGGGTGGTACTATTATTCAGCCGGATACCACACGGCGTGTTTTGTATAACTTTTTGTCTTCTTAATAAATAAATATATCATATATGCGTTTTTGTTATCTGTAATTGTATATGAAGTATGATAAATAAATAAATTAACACTCACCATAGTATATGGGTGCTTGAAACAAGTAAAGGGAATCCTCGGTGGGCATGTTCGTATCACCATAATAGATATATCGTAACAGTGAATCGAACGCCTCTTCTGATGGCACCGTATCGCATATTTGAATCTATGAATAAAGTAATAAGATTTAATAAAGAAAATCCATAGTATAAATGAACATCTTAAGGTTAACAAACACACACATCTGTTTTTAAGCTATAAATTCATCTATATTAATATATAAAGCTGAAGAGTTTGATTGTTTGAACGCGCTAATCTCAGGAACTATTGAACCGATTTTAAATTCTGAACTGAAATTCTTTCAGTGTAAGATAGTCCATTTATCGACGAAGGCTATAGGCTATATAACATCACAATAAGATAAATAGGAAAGGAGCAGCACTAGAAACTAGTGCGAAAACGGCAAAATTTATATCTTTCCTTGCGTGCGCTGAGCAAACTGAGTAATAGTTATTCAAAAATCAACTACTACAAAATTGTTCCCCTCTAAAAGTTCTGAATATAAGTCCGTAACAGCATATGTCTAGCTTTTAAGGTTCACCCACTTTAACCATGGTTATCAAAAGACAATGCTACCGTTTTAATCTTTCCAAACGGGCGGAGCCGCTGGCGATTGCTAGTACTAATATATAAAGCTGAAGAGTTTGAAATAACTTTTATTAAAAAAAAATGATTGAATGTTATTCCGGTTTGTAAGGAATAATTGTGCCAAATTTCATCGATATTGGATCAGCGGATTCGCCGTCGAAAGAGTAACAAACATACATCAATACTCACAAACTTTCGCATTTATAACATTAGTAAGATGAATTGCTAAATGCTTTTCCAAGGACAACATTTGAGAACGGCTGGAATAATTAAAAAAAAATTAAAATATCTCCTAGAAATAAGAGGCTTGGTTAAAACCGATTTATTTTAAATGAGACAAGGCCTATCTAAGATTGCGAAATCTAATAGGTTACATTACTGTACATATAAAGGATTAGTTTTAAGAAGGTAAAATATAATAAAACAGATATGCTCCAAAAAATCGCTTTACTGCAATGTATTATTAATATAGATATTAAGTATTTGTATTTCGCGGAAGTATGCATCTCTCATCGAGAGTTATAAATTTGTGCCGTTTGTAGTTGAGACCCTAATTAGACCATGGAGTCAAAGTGTAAAAAAATCCGTTTAACACCACGGTTAATTGCCTCTTCAGGTGACAAGAGGGCTGGCTCCGTTTTCGCACAAGAATCAGCTTGGCGATTCAGCGCGGAAACGCTGCCAGCATTCTTGGGACCATTCTACGTGGGCATGATTTGTATAGTCCTAGCGTGTAAGTACCTAATTTAAGATATATATAACTTGTACGTTTTCATACTCATCTCTTACCGAGTTGCCGTAAAAGGCGACCAAGGTAAGTTGACCCACCGCGTGGTATCCGGTTAAGTATAATAGACCACTCTTTTTCTTATCGAGGTGTCGCAAAATACGATTAAGGTAAGTCGATGTCAGGCAGGTAGCTGGTCGTAAAAAAGTAGCCAAATCATGTGACAACATGTTTATAACATGTTGTTCCGATCCCACTTAGAGTGGGATAAGGGCAGGAAGAAGCAGATAACTTGTAAATTTTTACTTAATAATATAAATATATGGGACATTTACACACACGGTCGTCCGTCCCCAAAGTAAGTATTAAATTACTTACTACTTATTATTTTACTTGTGTTATGGGTGACAGATAACTGGTGAATATATACTTATATATTTTTTCTAACTATATACTTAAATACAAATATACACCCAGGCTCAAAGACCAACAAATTCATTTATAGAAAATGTTGGCCCTCGGCGGAAATCAAACCCGCGACCCGCGGAGCCGAAGGCAGGGTCACTACCAACTGCGCCAACGGGCCAGTCTGTCAAAAAAGTATTTGTTGAAGTGTCATAATAAAAGACAATAGATAGGCGGCTCACGTTGACGACGTTGTCCTGCGGCGAGAAGGACCTGAACATGGCCTCGAAGTACGCGGCGCGCGCGGCCAGGATGGAGCGGTGCGCGGGCCGCGTGGCGCCCGACACGCGCAGCCGCACGTCGGCCAGCTCGGCGCCGCCGCCGCCGCCGCCCGCGAACACGCACATGTCCTGCTCCAGGGTCGTGCCTGCAAAGGAACACACCGAACATGTAGCTGATTCAATCAACACCCTAAGCAGCATTTATCAAGTCGAAGTCATTTACACTATTAAGACACTATTAAGGAGAGGCTGATACAGAAAGCCTACTATACTGTTGAGGATTATTTAGACGATAAAAATACGTGGATATAAATATTGTTCGACCCTGTACAAGATAGAAACATTAAATGTAACTAGTATTAAGAATTGTATTTTTTTAAAAGAGCAACCGCCGAGTGTCTTGCTGGCTCTTCTCGGTAGGTACAGCTTTCCGAACCAGCAGTAGAGTTGACGATTCAAAAGCACTTGTTTACAAGTTTATTTGAATAAAGAATATTTTGAATTTGAATTTAAAAAGTCTTTAAACAAAATTTCATGTTTCTACTGTTAACCGTTCAGAAGTTCCCTCGTCTGGACGCAATCCTGGCAATAGCATTAGGTCATGCTTATCATAACCTAATGTCATCGGGAATCGAGCAGTGTGTAAAATTTCAGCTCAATGGGACACTCGGAAGTGGGTCAAATTTAACTTGCAAGATTTTATCCTACTGCTGGGCATAGGCCTACTCTCTCCGTTTTTGGAGAGAAAGATTGGATTAAAACCTTCCATTTTGCTCCAATACGGATTGGTTACTGGACTTCTCTAGGCTAAAAACACACAATTAAGGTAAGGGCACTAGTAATTGACCGTTTTGTATGAAATGTTAAACAATAAGCGTTTTGTTTGTTGTAGCTGATCAAAAATAAATTTGTAATTACCTGTTGCCATCTATTAACAACTGCCTGAACCTCAGAACTGTAGCTCATTGTTTAAAATTTAATAATATTAATTAATATTTTTATTAGCTACAACAAACAAAACGCTTCATATTTAAAATTTCATACAAAACGGTCAACTACACTACTACATGGTCAAATACTAGTGCCCTTACCTTGGATAAAAATCCCTAGACTCTCTAGAGATTGCAGGTTTCCTTTACCGAAAAGCGTGTGCTAAATTGCAAGTATCTATTAGACACATAAGTATTTAATAGTTAAACTCATTGGCTTGGCGCCTGCTTTAGCAACATTTGCGAGCTGGTAATTTCTATGGAAACGGCGTCAACGATTTTTATGCAAATTTAGTATATAGTAAGTAGGTTTTGGAGGCGATAAATCGATGTCGCTAGATTTTATTTTTAGAATATATTATTTTATCCCTGTTTTCAGTCAATGAAAAACTGCTACAAGATAATTAGCATAGAAAGTTAGTTTGACTATTATTTGCAAAGTTGTAATAGCTCAGTTGGGTTATCGAGCCAAAAATTAAAATACCCCGGTTCGAGTCTAGATCGTTGAAATTCAATATTTTTCCACTTTTTTCATCAAGTACATCTTCTCAAAAAATACCGAGCGAAGCTCCGTCAAGTAGATATTCTAAAGTTAAAGATGTAAACTACCTTTAAGGTTAGTAAAAAAAATTGTTAGTACATGTTTGACAAATTTCTTCCTGCGACTTTGTCTGGGTGGACAACACCAAGAAAACCTAAACTATCATTATCTAAAGCTACACTTCTTATCAGCTCTATACTAGAAATTGAATATATCTATATTGTTAAATGTTCTCATAATACAAACGCCAATAACATCGCATTTCGCATGATTATAACGAGAATAAGTTATTAAATGACAATAAAAATATGTAACTTATGTAACTCACCAATGACATCCTCCTCTTGGTCGTGGTTAGGGGGCAGTTTGGGATGCGGTTGGTGTCTCCGGCGGATCACCTCTACCATCAGCTTTTGTTCCATCTGTTCGAATTCTGGCGACATCACTATGGCCGTGAAATTATAGTCTTTCACCACGAATCTGTTCCAATAATTTTTTATTGTTACTCAGATGAACTTTGCGGTGAAATAATACTATTTATCACTACGTGTTTAGTAGTAGTGAGTCACTTTTTTTTTAGACAGGAAAAACCTCTTATGGATGGGTAGCGCCACCCGACGGGGACAGAGAACGGTTATTCCGGACTCGCACCGACTAAAATGTTATTCCGGTTCCTATGTTATTCCGGTGTATAAGGAATAATTGTGCCAAACTTCATCGATATTGATTCAGCGGAACGCCGCGAAAGAGTAACAAACATACACCCATATCCACAAACTTTCGCTTTTACCCGAATATAACAACTATAACCGCGAATAATAGCCATTTTCATAAATATTCGAATGTTTCCGAATATTTATCGAATTTATAATCGATAACATTTTTTGACTATCTGTAACCACAGTTGAAAGTAATTGCAATAATATCTATATAATAAAGAATAAGTACCTATATAATAATTTGAAAGTTTTATAACACGTATTATTTTTGAAGTAGCAGCTATGTAGGCATCTAAGCCCATTATCACTTGACCCATTGTGATCGTGACTACTTAACACTTCAATGCCAATAATTTTGAAAATTTGAGGATATTATTGGCAAGTGAGGTTTTTCACCTACTCAGGGGCGCAGAGAAGGTAAAAAAAACCATAGGTGACTATGAAAGTTAGTCTTTAAGACTTACCGCAAACAATACTCCTTGATGCAGTTCAAGTTAGCGTGGTGTGCAGCGTGTAGGGCCTGGAGGACGTTACTGTAGCACAGATTGGCCCGCAGGTAACGAGCACAGAGACCGCGCAATCGAGGTATATTCAAACGTAGGGCGAGACGCAACACCTCCATTACTAGTAGGATTGTTGCAGGTGATGCTGGATCCTCGTCTAAAATTGTTTATTTGGTTTAATGTCTTTATTGTAACAAGAGAGAAGAATATATACATTTCATTATCATAACTTTATCATCTACAAGGATATACAAATACTTAGTACAATATTTTGATAAATCTCGTAGGGTTCAGTATAAAATGCTGGTTTAATGTCTTTATTGTACAAAGAGAGAAGCAAATAAGAGAGAAGAATATATACATTTCATTATCATAACTTTATCATCTACAAGGTGTACAAATACTAAGTACATTATTTTGCTAAATCTCGTAGGGTTTAGCATAAAATGCTATAGTGGCTTGAATGACAAAAAATGCTATTGTGGGTTATCCATAAGAGATAGACATATACCATCGCGGAGTTTTCTGTAGACCTTTTCAAGGTGTACATACTTAGTACATTATTTTGATAGATCTCTTCAACCTGCGTTTGCAATGTAAGCGGAAAAAAGTGTAATTATTTACGACATCACATTAGAAACCTCAAAATTACAGTATTTCTCTACTCCATATTGAAAGTTATTATCCATATAAACCTTCCTCATTAATCACTCTATCTATTAAAATATACGGCATCAAAATCTGTTGAGTAGTTTTAAAGATTTAAGCATATACAGGGATATAGGGACATGGGGACAGATACAGAAAGCGACTTTGTTTTATACTATGTAGTGATGTAATCTTCAGCAGTAAAGGATGCTTTATGTATTAGCCTCCTTATAACAGTGTTTTTAAACTGCTATAATGGCCGGGGTAAAATTTATTAATTGATTCAAAAGTTTTGCGATTTTGTCGTGGAGTCTATCTCCTGATGATACTTCGGTTGCGGGGCGAAGCGATTGTTGAGTTTGTGATAGTGAACGTGTGTAGTACTTGTGTATCATGATGACAGTAGTGGAGATTTGTGCATGTATTTTTACGAATCCTGTATCAGGTATGAAAAGGGATTGTCCACTCTACATTTAGCATTATATATATTTTCTATTTTATTTCATTCATTTATAGCAAAATAGTTACATAATTACTTTTGTATAATGGATCTCTGTAAAGTAACGCCTAATTCTATAAATTAATGATTGTTATTAAACTTTAAAAATTTTAGTTATATATTCACCTTTTTCAGTTGGATCAATTCTGTCCGTGTAGATATAATTTAGAACCATCTGGAAGGACTCGGGCGTGGCTTCAGGCAATTTGACGGTCAACTGCGGACGAGATTTGTATGAGCACTCCGCTTTTGGCTCTTCTTCGCCGGCCGCTATACGTGTGGCCAGATCTTCCTTTGCTTCTCTAGTAATTAGGTCAAGTCAGATATCATTGTGAGATATATTTTCAATAAATGTTTGCTACATAAATAAATAATGATAAATAAATAACTATATGGAACACTTACACACACGGTTGTCCGTCCCCAAAGTAACTTAATACTTGTGAACGATGACAGACAACTGGTGTATATATACATATATAATTTTTAACATACATACTTAAATATAAATATACACCCAGACTGAAAAGACCAACAAGTTCATTTATAGAAAATGTAGGCCGTTCACATAGATTAGATAAATCAAAACTAAGATTAGTTTTATACTCAAATTAGAAATCAGCGTTATGAATACACAGATATCGATAGAAATGTAAAAATATTTAAAAACAATAGTGACTTATGTACTACCAATAAGTAAAAGTTTGAGATGGGTAAGGAAGGTTCTTTAACTTTTCAAATTCAACAAAACATTCATAATGCATTATTCCGATAAAGATTCTACAATAATTGTGATTCTTAAAAATAATTATACGTTTATATTTATTTAGAAGAAAAATATACAATCTCTTTAATATTTAAATGAGTTAATCTTGTATATATCTATATGTATAGAGGTTTTGGTTTTATTTAAATAGTTCGTTTCATCTCTGTTTTTGGGCATTAAAAAAATACAAAAATTCAAATTGAATATACAAAACATTATTTTTGCCGTAAACTGTCAAGTCAGCGTATCGTATTCGGGAAACGGGCGGTCTCTAGAAGTGAAAGTACCTAGAATCGAGCCCCACCTACCCAATTATTTTTTCCTATTTTTTGAAGATTCTTTTTTTATTTTGTAAAAAATTAACCAGGTACTACTATTAATATTACTTACTTTATTTTCGCCCTAAGGTACTGAGAACGCGCGGCCAACATGGCTTGGTGTGCGAAGACGGCAGAATGATCGACACCAACCAAAAGCGTGATATCACAGAACTGCTGCGACTTAAGGATGCGTCCAAAATCATCGTGGAGAGTACATCGGGGGTAGTTGGAAAGCTGAAAAGTAACTTAGTTTATTAACAAGCAGTTCCTTTTTTAAATAACCGCTGAACTTCAAATCTGTCACAGACAACATCAAACTCAACGTTAGTTTTGTATAAATCTTCCACAGATAATATCAAACTTATATAATTTAATTTGGGCTTGTACAGCGAACTCTTGAATGCTGCTTGAATGTAATGATATTTAAACGATAATGATATGTAATTTTTTATTTATTTATTTTATGGTTTTATAATACTTCATCATGGTGTAGTATGAAAACATTTACTACACATAAATTGCAGAAATTGGTACAATTAAAGTTTATACACTAGGGTAACATATAGGATAAAAAAAACCCGTTTTTCTCTAGAAAACAGGTCAAAAATATACATTGCCTTATTGAGGGTACTCAAATCCTCAATGTATAGTATATATGTATTTATGAGATAAATTCTAGATCACCTCAAAAAAAGAGCGAATAGGCACTATAGTGGCAAACGCAGTCCACCTTAAGCTGCATCTATCGCTTACCATTAGGTGAGATCGCAGACAGATGCTAGCCTTTCTTTGTAAAAAAAAGAAATTACCTGGAACCGATAGAGGTCTCCGCTTCGTACGTTATTGTCTACTGTACCACCGAATATGTACATCGCATCGCCCACCACAGCGCCCGCGTGGAACAGCCTCCCCGACGGTATCTGTGAGTCAATAGCTGGATGAACAACGGACCTGTATAGAGAAATATTGGAAAAAATCATGGCTACCACGTCTGTGTATACTCTTAAAATTAGTAATTTTTTCTGATGTAGATGTTTGCCAAGTTGACAAGTTAAGAAAAATATGGAAGAATATCATCAAGGCCACAAAAATAAAGTTACTAAGTTCTGTAGTGTTTCCCATATTTTTCTACGCTTTCACACGCTTTCATACAAATCTCGTTATTGTCACCTTTTTCTACCTTAATATGAATGTTTGTTATTTTTGTAAATGTTGTGGCCACCTTTAATTAATATAGCATTTAGTTTCTATTTTTAATGTATCATGTATATTTTGAACACGTATTTAATATATATATATTATTGATGGCCTAAAAAAAAAATATAGGCTTGTGAGACGTGGACGCTACGGGAAAGTGAGAGAAAACTATAGTCTCGAGATGTGGTGCTGGAGAAGGATGTTTGGCGTCCCATGGACTGAATTTAGAACTAACGAGTCCATCCTTCGAGAACTCGGCATCAAGCAGCGTATATCTTCCATCAGGGTTGTATTCTCACTTTTTTCGGACACGTTTCTCGTGGGGGAGATGCCTCTGTAGAACGCGTTGTAGTGCAGGGGAAAATTGAAGACACAAGACCGCGCGGCAGATCACCGATGCGATGGACGGACCAAGTGAAGTCAAAGGCATGACTACCCTCTTCACAAATGTACCAGGAAGGCATTTGTCCGAAAAGAATGGCGTCTTATTGTCAAGCGTGCCACCAATCTTGAACTGACGACCATGACCGCTCTGCAAGAGTGTAGAAGAAGTTGTTTGCCAGAGTAATTTTTCTTCTAAAATCCTGCTCGTCTGGCTTGATGTCAACACGTTCTATTAGCTTGGCAAGACAACGCTTGTCCTTTTTTGTTGCCCGATTGTTCATTAAAAGATTGACAGAGTTTCTTGCTGAGCTTTTGTTGTCTTCTTGATAAGAGCTAGCTAGTGCTCTGATCTGATTCTTGCGATGCAAAAATTCTTGAAAAATCTTATTCGAATAAAGATTATTTTGATTTGAGTTGGCTCCAGGGACCAAGAGAAAAACCACGTACAGTACAGTATGTACCACATTTAATTTACGTACCACATTTGCGTGTCCAAGTCGTAACAGTGTAAATCTGAGGGCAAGGTGCTATCGGCAGCGCCTCCAAACACGTAGAGATGTCGCGCGTGATGCAGCATCACGTGGCCGTAGCGACGCGCGGGAGCGGGGCCCGCACTACGCAACAAGTGCTCCGTGCAAACGCGGCTCCAACTGAATACGGACAAAGCAAAAAAAGATAAAGTAAAGAAAGCTACGATAAGAAACTTTCTCGTCTGCTTTAAGTTGTTAAGTTTAAGTAATAGTTTTTATCAAAATTTCTTGTAAGTATAATTTAATTTTTCTCCTTTTAGTAATATAAATAATTTTTGTACCTTACTACCAACGATAACGCTGTACTCGCCTTAAAAAGTGTTTTACCTAGAACTTTCCTTATGAAAAAGTGTATTAATAAGTATGTGTAAAATGCTATTGGCTTGTCATAATAAATAAATAAATAAATATGCCGACAACGCATCCTTTCATATTTCGGACACACAGTACGCAGATGCGACGAAAATCTAGAGAAACTTATTGTAGTCGGGAACATTGAAGGAAAACGATCACGCGGTCGCTCCCCAACAAGATGGACTGACCAAATAAGAAACTCGCCGTCCTCTAAATTTCACACAATCGTGAGAGAAGCAATGGATCGAAAACGATGGAGGCACATCATCAACTCTAGACACTACCCTGATGCTGACCACGATCCTCAGACATGAGGGAATAACGAGAAAGAGAGAGAAAGAAATTTAGGCATCATCATCAGTCGGCACAATATGTCATCTTCTTCCATTCTCCTCTATCATTCATCTCTGGTGCCACTCCTTTAACATGCATGTCATTTTTCACACAATCCATCCATCATTTTTTCGGCCTCCACCTAGCCATACATCCATCCACATGCATATTTAAAACTCTTTTGGTCACAGGAAAAAAGCTAGGCATCGTAAATATGAACATACGGGTCACATCGCGTTAAAATCGAATTACCTTTGTATAAGGTTCGATGTTTCGACAGACATTGAGTCAGTTCTTGTCAGTTCGTGGATACAAGCGGCAAGAAATAAGGGTCTGACTATCTCTTGAAGTGGCTAATGTTCAGCAGTTAACGTCTATCAATTAACAAAAACAGTCCATTTAAGTCTAATGGTTATTATTTTAAAACGCCGTGTGGTATACGGCTGAATAGAATAGTACCACCCTCATTTCTTACCGAGGTATCGTAAAAGACGACTAAGGTACGTGTAAGTTGACCCACCGTGTGGTATCCGGCTGGGTAGAATAGTTCCACCCTTTCTCTTGCTGAGGTGTCGTAAAAGGCGACTAGGTAAATTGACCCACCGTGTGGTATCCGGTTAAGTAGAATAGACCACCCTCTTTCTTACTGAGGTATCGTCAAATACGACTAAGGAAAGATGATGTCAGGCAGGTGGCCGGTCGTAAAATACGCAGCCAAATCATGTGACAACATGTTTATAACATGTTGTGCTGACCCCACTGAGAGTGGGATAAGTACACAATCAATACTCACGTGTGCGATTCAAAATCGAATTGAAATAGCGCGTTTGTAATCTTAGCGCCGCTTTGTCCACTGAACACGAACATCTTACCGCGCGCTACCGCCACGGGGAAATTGCAACATGTGGGCGGACATTCCCCTTTCTGCTCAACATGTTCCCATTGGTGGTTTTCCCCCTGTAATCAATCAAAATTGAACCACGTAATATGAGAATAAATATATTTTAATATTAAGTGATGTGAGTTGTACGGTTAGGTCACAGTTTCAAACTTCATTTTTTCTATTAAAACGTATTGAGGCTTAAGATGCAAAAAACAGTGATGTGGAAATCATGTAAAAGGTGATTCTTCAGAATTGGAAATATATCTATTTCAGGGTCTAAAAGGTCTTTAACATGTTTGCGTTTGGGGCTTAAATTCACCAGCCAGCCAGCCAGTGGTACTTTAACTATCCTGTATTATAGCAATTGACACATTTGCAACAGGCCTGTATTTAGTGGTTTGACCGTAAGGTTGCGCTGTTTTTGTATATAATTTGTATAAAAATATGTGCCAGATGGGATAAATCTGAATGTATCACCTAGAGGCTCATCCCGTCCCTTGAGATAGTTAGATAGAGTGATAGATAGATATTATTTTGAGATTTTGATTATAGATAGATGTTTTGAGATAGATAGATAAGATAGAAATTCCTTAATACATAAACGCATGACTGCAACATACCACTAAATTGATTGTCCACATATCATTCAACCGCGCATTTCCATCATAGCCTGCGAAAATCCATAGCTTGTCGTCATAAACTGCTGCCCCATGTGCTGATCGAGGCACTGGTTCCCTAAAAAAAGAAATATCTTTTAAATATCTACCTAATTACTAGTACTATTATTTTTAAAGCATTTTAAGAATAAGCCTTTGAAAAGGGCAATATATTATATATTTTTTTATTTGTTTTCAGTTTACTTGAGTTTGTCATTTGAAGATTGGAAACTGACATGTTTTTAAATTATTTAAGTCAGCTAATTTATTTTACGAGCAATACAAAATTATATCAATAAGTCAAAATCAAAATTCTATCAATAATGATGTTAAATAATGTCAAATAATGACTTCAGATAGGACTAATTGTATACTTACTGGCCTGTAAATTTCCATTGTACCCATTGTGCTGTTTGGAATTTGTATTCAAACAAATCATTTTTATTAGTGAGATTCGAATTAGCTAGTATATCGCCAGTGTATCCTCCAAACACAAACATTGAGGATCTGTGCACCTGATGAAAAAACAACAATTAACAAATATTGTAATATTATTGACCATTTCCATATTATTTATAATATCTTACAAATTATCCCTATCAATTATTATAAATATAATATTTTCTTTTTAATGTTACTAAACTAAGAATTAAATTTGTTTATTTGATAAAATAAAAAATAATTATACATTTTATATTGTTTAATTAGCCTATTAATTACTATAAATACATTATTTTCTTTTGAATGTTACTAAACTTTAAGAATTAAATGTTTAGTTGCTAAAATAAAAAATGATTATGCATTTTTCTCTACTTTTTCTGTTCACTAAAGCACTGAAGGATTTTTTATTTTCTATTCCGATAGTTTCTTAATAAAACTGAAGTACTGTTTAGTTGGGAGTTATCATACAAAACTTGTCCTAATTATCACCAACTCACCACAGCAGAATGATGGTATCTAGGTGCAGGAGCAGTTCCCATGCACAAAGTCTTAGTCCATGATTTTTCCCTTATGTCAAATCTAATGAGATCATTCAACATGGACTTTCCATTATCACCACCAAATACATAAATAGCATCTTTATAAGCCACTGCAGTGTGTTTACTCCTCCTGTAATTTTAACTAAGTTGTTACAACATGAACTAATGAGCTCTGGTTGTCAGACGGTGTGGATATCGCAAAACCTTTCTGGAAAATATAGAGCTGTTAAGACTTTTCACTAGGAACTAGGTCCATCGATCAGAACATCAAGATTATGTAGCGTAAAATTCTTTAGACAGATATATGCCTAAGAGTCCAGACTCATTGTTTAAAACAGAAGAAATATATGATCATTTGGAAGAATGGTTTGCAAAACTGTTTATAAGATTCAGATAACAATTATAATATTGAATTTATAGTATTAAAAAAATGCAAATTAATGATTGATATTTTATATTGTTTTTGTGCGAAGCAAAAGTTGTGATTAGTCATGTGTATAGAAATACAAACCTTGCTCCCACAAATTCATAACACTCTGACATACGTTTCCACTTGTGAACTGTTTCAAAAGGTCCAAACTCCATTCTTAGGCTTATGTCTAGCTCGTTTGGATTACGAAGTTGTTCTGTGATCATCTTTGCTATATTTTGCATTTTTGTATCTAGCGGAATGATTGCTTATACCGGTACACTCAATTAAAAAAAAAATATAACTTTTTGTTACCTAAAATAATGTTCTGTTTTGATAAATCTCAATATAAAAGTATTTCAATACAACAAATTTTTAAACAAGAAAATACCTTTTATAAAATCAAATTCGTATGTTCAACACGAAAGATACGTGATCTTAATCTAGTATATTCTATGGTAATAAATCAGGACAGCGAATTTAAAGTAGGATATCAACCTAGAACAATGTTATAAAAGTAGGAAACCTCAAAATAAACTGCGGAGGAAATAGGTCGTCAATTTTATAGTCGCAGTTCCTAGACTTCGAGTTCGTTATAATATGACCACTATGTACACTGTAATCTTTGAATATGACGTATTATTTCCACATATAATAAGTGTAATTGATTATATTAATTTCGCAAATAAATATTGTTGAAAAAAAAATTTTGTTCGCGCAAACAATAGCCGCAACTTCAACAAAAATATTTATTTTAATCTTTTTTTAAATCATTTACTACTCAGAATCTAGTCGATTAAGCCGTAGAGAAAAAATATTGTTGCTTCAAGCCCCTCACATCGTGGACTCCAGTTCTTTAATTAATTAAGGTTTTAATTATTTATTTTACATATTTAATAATATTTACTGCCTTAGTCCATTTATAGTCTTATTTAAAGATGCCAATAATAAGAAGAGTACTCTTTTGTGTTAATTTATAAAATATGTAGTTCTTTCTATTTAGTACGTAGTCTGTCTGTGAAATGTGAATTATAATTTTGATTTATTAAATTATTAATTATCTGTGGCCGCTAACTGCTTCTCCGAGTTTCATGTTTCTTTTGTATTTTATATAATTTAAATTTTCATTGCACTTTTAATATTAACAATAAAGTATACACAATTAACGACCAGAAATAGATTATTAACGGAAAATTATGTCATCATCGGTAATTTAGTTTTACATAAAGTTTTAAAATTCTTTCGGTTTGAATGGTATTGTTCTTGTATTGTTTTATTGTGTTTAGAGGGATGAAAGCGTGCGACGCAACAGTGAGAGCGAGGGCGGTGATGCAGAGACTCCTGATCACGATCCTCATTACGAGCCTATAGTGTCTTTACCACTGGTTGATATACAAACGAATGAAGAACACGAAGAAGAGCTGGTTAAAATACGCGCTAGACTGTATAGATACGATACTGGTGATCATGAATGGAAGGTTTGTATTTACTAATACTGTGTCGAGAAAATTAGATATCTAAGTTTGATTTTAAAAATTATGAAATGAAATCATTTACTAATATTGACTAAATATCTGACATTAATCAACATAGTCTGATGCAGAATTTGAATTTTGTTTCACAACTTTGTCCCCTCAATTATTAAAAATATTTGAGGTTTTTTGTTCAAGAACTCATTTAAATTTTAATTAAACTGTATATTTTGCATGTATTTATAAAATAAAAGTCATTAATAAAGTACATTTAAATGGCAAATTTTAAATTTTACTTTATATGGTAATGCTTTAACAACCACTTTACTATATATAGATAAAATTATTTTCACTTTAAATTTCATAGATAAGCACAATTAAAGTTTTTTTGCTCATGCCATTGCTCTTTATTTTATCTATTTTAAGTTAGTTATCGCAAGTTATTTTATTTTAAGTTCTATTTTAAACAGTTTAGTTTTAAGTAATTTTAATGGCATGTTAAAGACTAACTTAAAAGATGTTAACGTAACCATGTCTGTTATTAAAGACAAAGTTTGCTAGAATGAAACTGGGGTAGAATACCCCAATATCACATATCTCACGCTTATATAATAGCTGCACAATGTATTATCACTGGATATTGGCTGTGATAGGCTTTCATAATTTATAAGAAAATGTACTTAAATTTTAATCTCAATTTGAACCTTAATGTTGTTTTTTTATGTTTTCATTATTCTCTTGTTTTCTGTTTATTTTTAGGTTTGTAATTGTAATTAAGAATTATGTGATTTCCTGTTTTTATTACTACATAATTAATTTGAGACTATTTGGATATTTTTTGGTTAGATCATATGTTATGTTGTTAGATATAAATCTATATAAATATATTAAATAATGATATGGCTAACAATGTTTAAAGAAATAATTTCAGTTGTATTGTTTTTTTTTCAGGAACGGGGTACTGGTGATATTAAATTGTTGCGTCATAAATTAAACAATAGTGTGAGGGTTGTCATGAGGCGTGATAAAACATTAAAAGTATGTGCCAATCATTTTATTACACCAGATATCAGGATGAATGTCCATTGTGGTTCTGATAAAGCTTTCAATTGGTCAGTATTTGCTGATTTTGCAGATGAAACATGTAAACAGGAGTTATTGGCTATAAAATTTGGAAATCCACAAAGTAAGTATTATTGATTGTTGTCTGTGTGATTGTGTGTTATTTGATCATACTATTTACCGAATTTACCATTCCAGTCTGTTTCTATTCATTACCATAACTGAGTAGAAACTGACACCTTGTTTAGTTATATTTTATTATATCATATCACAATTTTTTAGCGTAATAATGGTTAATCTGACTTTATGATACTTATCTAATGAATCAACCAAAGAATCAAGCTTTAGCTTCTTAATTTTATGCATCTTGATTCAGAGGTTCAGATTTTATATCATGTATATTGACATGGCCTAATAAACAAATAAATAAATAAATAAATGGCTAAGTTTGAAGGTCCATACTAATATTATACATGTGAAAGTCTGTATGTCTGTTAAACTTTCATGGCTTATCCACTTGAAAAAAATAAGTGGGGCTAGACTGACATAGGATAAAAACTTAAATTTTTTTCTATTGGGAACAAGAAAAAAATACATACTACAGTTGAGGGTATTCAGCAACTTAAGACATAAACAAAATTGTTGATATAGCTTATACATATTAATTGCTCTCTTACTTTTCTTAATAAATAACAGATGCAGAGATGTGGAAAACAAAATTTGCTGAAGCTCAAGAGATTGTTAGGACTAAATGCAGTCTTTACACTCAAGATCAATTCTCTGACGATGAGAGCAGTATCACAAGGAGTGAAGACACTGACACCCCAGAGCCAAAAAGTACAGACAAAACTCCTGATGATGACTCTAAAAAGGAGCTTTCCGATGACAAAGGCTCTGATGGCATCATTTTAAAATTAAAGGAACTCAAAGTGCAGAGTGATAAATCTGAATAACATAAATTTTGCTTAAATGAATTCCATTTATTTTGTATAAGTAAGACTTTCAAACATTAAGTTGTTTGCGATACTGAGTGATTCTTGAAAGTTGGTGAACCACAATGAAATTAGGGTCTTGCAAGTATATTAAATTTTATAGATGTTACTTTTAAAGTACAAAGAAAAAAACTGATGAGTTTAATTTCATTTTTATGATAAGGATTGAATTTGAATGTTGTAGGTGATTAATGGTTTTTTACTATAAATGAGTTCTGAATCATTCAATAAATAATTGCATGCTGTTAATAAATTATATTTTGAGTGTATTTTGTATTTTTTTGAAGATTAAGATTAATTAAGAGAAATTAATGATTTACTTGCATTTCTACAATGTATTAAAATATCATTAGTAGAATTGACAAATATAGTACTGACACATATGAGAACTAATTCATAGATTGACCAAATTAAATAAAAAGACATGACTCGTCTTTTATGAGTAATAGGCCAAAAAATCTGATTTTCTAACAGCCTGTATTATGACAAAAGATTAAAATAATACTGCAACCTTTCAATTGGTTTCATTATATTATTGAGATTTGCAAGACATGTTCATTAAAATTAAAAATTTTCAGTGTAATTAAAATATTTTAATTATTTTGATATTGTTGGATATAGCTTACTTAAGAATTTAGAGAATTATATGAATAATAATAATAACAAGACTTATTTTATTTATACAAATTGGAATTAAAAGATAAACCTATAATGGCTGCATTTTAATTGAATTCATAATAATTGAAAACAGACAGTTATAATCTCTAAGAACTCTAATGTACAAATGTTCAACAGTTATTAGACTAGGTATTGATAGGTGAAGTAAATTTATTGTCATGAGATTTCTGATGGTTTAAAGCTAAGTTTTGGAGTCTTAAGAACAACATCGAGTCATGGAATAGAAACACGATGCAACCCATATTTAATTTTATCTCCATTTTTATAAATTACTAGCAATATAAATTAGCAGCAATGTATCGCTATAGCTGTCTTGATTTTAATATTTTTTTTATAAATTACTAGCAAAATAAATTAGCAGCAATGTATTGCTATAGCTGTCTTGATTCTATTTTGACGCGCGTAAATTTTAATTTTGCGATAACTCCTAAGAAATTATTTAAATCAGATGTGATGGATAAAAAATTAAAAAAAAAAGGTTACTAACATATTCAGCTGACTAAGAACAACTACATTTTAAGTCAGCTTATTAGCCATTGAGGTACTAAAATTAATGAAGTCAGAATTTTCAGGAAATAGCTGCTTAAAAATAGAAAAATTAATTTTATTAAGAAACTTGACAGTCCAATTAAGAAATTTTATTTCTCTAACATGTTCACACAAATAATTTGTGATACAATAAATTTAGAATTAAAGGCTGAGGAGGGTCAATATTGGCACATAATTTGTGATATTAAATAACAAAATGTTAATTTTCACACATTTATTGCACATATTATTAATAATTTGTGACTAAACCTCATTGTAAAATAAAATATACACTTCTTTCATAAGTTTTTTACAAACACCTGACAAAATTAAGGGCAATACATAATAAAAATTCTATGAAGAACAGTAATTAAAATGGAATGCAATAAGCATTTTAAAATAACCAGTAGAATGACATGAACTAAATTGTGAATAAATCTCTGTTGAATAAAATCAATGTTATTCTAATTTGTATTACCTATGTATATGATATATGTATGTATGTTACAGTCAAGGAGGTTTTAGCTTGATGAGCAAAGGCTCATCTGCTCAGCAATGTCTTTTTTTTTATTTTACTTTTCCAGATTCTCAAGGTTACTAATTTGAATTATTAGCTACAACTTTTTTTTATGTGCATACCTGATTTAATGTTCTTGTTTTTATTAATAAAAAAATAACAACATAATCTTAACATTCAAAATAAAGTAATATTCCTTAGATCATACTTAATTTAGGTAGGTGCTAACTAGGCACCTTTTTTACTTTGGTCTGGTTTGGATTTAGTAAATGATATTAGAACTTTTATAAATAATCAAAAATCAAGTTAATGTATTATTTGTTTGATATTAATACAAAATATTAATTATATATTAAACTTGTTTTTTTTTTAATGAAATTTGTCATATAGCAAGTTATTCTATTTCAGGTTATTCTAATTGTCGTTTTCATTCTGAATGTTTAAAATTATAAAATTCATATTTATAGTTCATCCTTCAAATTACTTGAAGTAAACGTAAATGACTGAAGGATATTTAACTTTAATGATAATACTTTCTTTTTCCCAGTTGATATTTTTTCACTCAGCAATTTATTGACTCTCTTTATTTCAGTTGCAATAAAACCATCACCTTTTTCCAATACTTTTTTCATTATGGTTATGTAAATTTTTCCTGTGTCAGCATCCTGAAAAAGATAAAATAAATGATTACATATAAAAGCTACTTATATTCAAATAACTTTTGTATTAATGTTATTAAGTTAGTAACTATAAAGAATAAAATTCATACCTTATCCTCAAATGTTCCTAGAAGACTCTCAGCTTCTTTTAAAACTTTGTTTCTTTCCTCTTTAGGAGAGTTCTGGAACTTAATCGCAAGTAAGTCCAAGCTCTTAATACAGCCCGGGAGGCTTAAATATATTCCGCTGTTGTCGCGTACGAATCGCCGTAAGTTATCGCTTGTGAATTCTTTTTTATCGGCAAAAGTAATGGGTTCAGTCTTTCCCTTTAAAAATAATTTTACAACTGGTAAATTTTCTTTTGTTACGCCGTACTTTTTAGCTAGTTCTTCATTCTCTCTTTCACCATAATCTTTTATTCCAACTTCGGCAAATAATAAATCGTTCAAATCTTTCGCTTCCTTAGCTAGCGCCACAAAAGTGTCATGTTTATCACCAAAAGGATACGCCACATCAAACTTTATTAATGTAGCTGCAAATTTATCTACAATTTTATGAAAAGAATCATCATTTAATCCAACTGTGCCGGTTTCTGCGGAAACTAAAGATAACGAGGAAACGCTTAATATTAAACAAATTAGCCATAAGAATTGCTGCATTATTAAGAAGAGATAATTCAATGAATTGTCGAGCCAATTTTAATTATTAATTCACTGCGTGTTCTCTTTTTCAAACAATTTATCAATTTAGCCAAAATTTGTTTGATAGCGCCGTTATATTGACTTCCTATTGACAGCCGCCAACCGGTAAAATGTGTTGTCGATTACAACTTCAATTGTTTTCATAACATTCCATTATACGATTTGTATTAAAATGGCATAAAATATCAATATTGCTGTAAGCCATAGAAAAATTGATTTCTTAAAAGTAGAATTAAGCATTACTTTGTCAAACTTTATAGCATCTCCATAGTGCAAATAATGACATAATTTAGCTATCACACCCAAATAATTTTTGCTCTTTTTGAATTTTGATTAAAAAAATATTCATTTTATCTGTTTTCGTAAAGTTTGATGCTATAATTAAACAAAAAATAAATATGAAGAATCTTCATTAAGTTTATCTTAAAATCGGCGTTCAGCGTATAGAGAAATTATACACCAAAAAAACGTCAACATGAACGCGTTCAATAGGTTTAATAAAGTTATGGTAAACCGTGGTACGCTTTCATTGGCTATTATACGTTGTTCTATTTCTGTTCTCATTTACAATTTTTGTTTTGAATGTAAAACATCGAGATTTTCTTTTAAATGACAGTCCCAGTAGGGTACGAATCCGACTTGTAGAATAATAAATACTAGGGAATACTAACTACTTTTTGTAGGTAGTCAAACATTTTGATATAGATGTATATAGGTACCGATATAGATAGGTAAAAACATATGCATGATTTATATCTAAGATATAAGCATTGGCAGACAGCAGTAATACTGTATACTTATTATCATATAATTAAAGTTAATCATTATGTCTAAATAAATAAAAATAATCGGATATGGTATTTACTTAAATTGACCAATGTCATAAAATGTCCATTTTATTGTTTCTATATCTATAAAACATTATAGCTAAACTTACAAGTCTTTATCATAAAATATTTTTATTACAAGAATGTATGTTTTAAAGTTATTGTTGCTAGTACATTTTTTCACCTTATCTTTTGTGTCACTTGATCCTATACCAACTGAAAGAGACGGAAATAAATTTGGTGAGAAATTCTTATAAAAAAAATGGTAGAAAATCTCACATAAACATGTACAATTAAAACATTTTCCATTGAATCTTTATTATCTTTATCTTTATTAAAAACATAAATTTAGCGACCAAAAAATTACAGATAATATATTATATTCTATGAGGAATTTTCATCGTGCTTACATCATAGGGTTACATAGATACATAATATTTAAATTACATATTAAGACAAATATAACAAAGTAAAGTAAAATAATGGTCTGTTAGTATCCCACGACTGGGCAAGGGCACCTTCTGTTTTTTTCGCGGATTGATAGAATTCTTCTGATATGTGCAGGTTTTGCTATTTATCTCACGATGTTTTCAAACAGCGTGAGATAAATAGCAAATATCAAACTAGACACAAGGTTTAATTCTGTTAAAAATTGTATGATTTAAGGACTTAAACCCGTGACCCCTTAAAGAGAGAGGCACACGGTCTCAGCATTCTATAACTTCGAAATAAGAATATTTTAAAAGTAATGTTAATTTTCCTTTTTTGCAGCGTTTGTTCAGGCGCCTTATAGTAAGTATCTAATATTTGACTTTTCTTTCACGCCATATTCGCCTGCGATAATATATATTGTTACAACATGTTTCAAACACAACTACCTTCAAATAGTTGGTCGATAATATAAAAACACTATCGCCGTCATTGTGTCATTGAGTTGTTGAGAAAGAGTAAAAGGGTTGGCTTTTGAGGAAGTTGCTTTTTCATCATCCTCCTGCCCTTATCCCACTCTAAGTGGGGTCGGCACAACATGTTATAAACATGCTGTCACATGATTTGGCTGCGTTTTTACGATCGGCCGCCTGCCTGACGTCAACTCATCTTAGTCGCACTTTACGACACCTCGGAAAGAGAAGAGGGTGGTACTATTCTATTCAGCCGGATACCACACGGCGTTGGAAGTTGTTTTTTATTTATTGAAAAAGTGTTAAGTAAAAATATCGTTCCTTATAATATCATATTTTTTATATTATGAAAATAACCTTATATCCTTTATAGTAAACACGATTAAAGCTCACAAAGAGGTAAAGGATCCAGAGGGAGAGGTGAACATACAATGGCCAAACGGAATCATAAAATATCACTTGGATAATCAAAGTTACGGTACGTTAATTTTCAGAAAACAAATGAAGTTAGGAAGGTGAAAGTGGTATTTTAGGAATGGACATGTTTAAAATTAAACTGTGCTTTATTCATGAAGTTATTTTATTAGAGTAGAAAAGTTATAGGCAAGCCTGAAAGTCGAACATATAATGAGAGGCAAGATGAAATTCTTATATTTATCTTTGTATAATCAGATAAAAGAGAGACAGGTAATAAATCTTAGTTAGTTAGTTAGTTAGTACCGGCCTGTTACTATCCCACTGCTGAGAATAGGCCTCTTCTCTCCGTTTTTGAAGAGAAGTATTAGAGCTAAGACCTACCATGCTGCTCCAATGCGGATTGGTAGATTACACATTTCCCTAGAATTCTCTAGAGACTTGCAGGGGTCCTCACGATGTGAAGGAAATCACCAAAAAGCGTGTGATAAATTGCAATTATCAATTAGACACATAAGTTTTAACAGAAAATCTCATTGGTGTCTGCCCGGGTTTGAACACGTGACCTCCTCGAAATAGTCGCACGGTGTTACCGCTGGGCTACCACAACTTCTAATAAATCTTAATTGCTTTCTTTTATTATCGAAAAACAGTTTATGTAAACTCCCCTTCTCTAGTCGAATGGTCTACTGTGCTATTTGATGTAGGTTCGCAGTTTCAATCTGATATCTGTGGCTTCTGTAAGCTGTGTGCCCATTTTTATGAAATGTTATTTAGGAGAGTTTACAAAATAGATGGCTTCCGTCTTCCTTCTATAATTCAAGATCTAGGATCCCTTTATTGTATTTTTGTACATAAATAAAATAAATATAATATTTTACTTGTTGTTTACATTGGAAATAGACATCACTGTAGATGCACTGCTTGTAAAATCGGCGATCAACATAATAGAGCAAAGCTCGTGCATTGAATTTCAAAATTTGGACGATACACCTAATGATATCATGAATTGGATTCATATTACTAACCCTAATAAAGAACGTGAATGCGTCCACCAGCCACAATATTTGGACAGTGGAGAAATTGTAAGATTGATTTTTTTATAAAGCTAGAATTAAATTACGACTTCAGATCTAGTCGTTTGGTTTTATTATAAGAAATACGAAGACACACACTCGTAAGGTAAGGTTACATACATACAGTTGAAATACGCTGGGTCTACTTAGTTACCCGAGCGTAATTTGGGTACGGACCTCGACGCGAACCTTTTTACCTAGGCTGGTCCTTACAGGGCCTTAAAGCCTGGATTGTGTTCAGTCTGTTGGCCCTAGATGGCCCTGGCTGTACGTGCGATTTATTATATGAAACCATGTGACTCGCTCCGTGATAAATTTAAAGAAATAGGTATTCTCAATGTCATGACAGTGGATCTTATTTACTTTAACAACAGGTATTGGTCTTTGGTTACGACTGCTTAAAGCCTAACGAGGTATTACATACAATACTGCACGGTATAGGAATGAAAGATGAGGTTACCCACCCGCTCCGCGACAAGCATATAAGAGTCTTATGGGATAATATAAATCCTGGTGAGTAAGAAGATATGAGTTACAAAGAATAGTGTACAATATTTACAGAAACTAATCAATTATGGTATTGGTCACACAATATATGGTACCTAGAGAAAAAAAGCGGTCTACATCCAGAATATTGTTCGTTTTCCCATCTTCTAATTCAATTGACTTACTTTGTTATATGAAATCTATTTGATCAAAGGTGGGTATTTAAAATCCGCGATATATGATTGTGAAACTATTTGTGAAAATTAATCATTGTCGTATGTACGCCGTGTGGTATCCGGCTGAATAGAATAGTAATACCCTCATTTCTTACTGAGGTGTCGTAAAAGGCGACTAAGGTAAGTCGACCCGCCGTGTGGTATCCGGGTGAGTAGAATTGACCAACCTCATTTCTTACCGAGGTGTCGTTAAAGGCGACTAAGGTAAATTGACCCACCGTGTGGTATCCGGTTTAGTAAAATAGCCCCCCCCCCCCTTTTTCTTACCGAGGTGATGTAAAATACGACTAAGGTAAGTTGACGTCACGTAGGCAGCCGGTCGTAAAACGCAGCCAAATCAAGTGACAGCATGTTTATAACATGTTTTGCCGACCCCACTTAGAGTGGGATAAGGGCAGTAGGATGATGAATCATTGTTGTATGTTTAATCCAAAAATCCACCACAAACAAAGTTTGTTGATTGTAGATCTAAATTATTTTATCATTAAATCCAAAACATTAATTAAATGTAATTAAAACTTCATTCATAAAAACTGCCTTTTATTTTACTAGCATATCATCATCTTTATCGTAAACAAGAGATTAAATCGTCCAGGACTCAAGTAGAATATGATCCTCTAAGTGTAATGCAATTTCATGATCGAGCTTTCAGCAGGAATGGACGAGCTACTATTGCACCTTTGGTAAATATTTTTTATTGACTTACAATTAATTGTGTGGGTTGATGTCAATTTTTAACGTCAATCCTACTAATATAATAAATGCAAAAGATTGTGAGTATCGATGTATGTTTGTTACTCTTTCACGGCGAATCCGCTGAAACAATACCGATGAAATTATGCCTTATACACCGGAATGACAAATAGGCTATAGAAATCCTGTTCATTCTACAGGAATCACATTGAAAAGCGCCATCTTTTATCGACCTATCACACGACAACAATTCACGGGAACAAAGTCGCGGGTAAAAGCTAGTACATATAACTATTTAAAAAAAAAAAAAGTTTTCTTATTAGATTTGAGACTGAAATTACGGTTTGTACGAAAAATATTTAAGTAAATGCAATGATATCTAATAAATAAAGCAAATGTCAGGTAACAATCAAAATATGTTATAATTTTAATTTGGCCGATGAAAGAGAGAAAACCTACGATGAAGTAGAATTACAAAGGTACTGGAAAGTCACTTAAAATGGCCGAACTAATCTACAGTTCCCCAAAACACTTTTGATATTATAATTTTACATATAATCGTACGTACAGATGACCATATTGCTTTGAAATGAACAGAAGAGTAATTAACGCTATCTTATTTTAAATAAATTACAATGGTATCATAAAAATAATACCTAACAGATATTATGAAGATTACTTATTCATAATATAGTGTAATATTTATTGCAGGAACCAGGGTTATTGATTTCTCCTTCTGTAACTTTATCTCAGTTAGACCAAATGCGTTTACAACTGTATTTTGGCCATGAATGTAACAGAAGAAAAGTGTTGAAGTTACTGGAATCGTGTAAAATGTCTTTAAAAAAACAAGAAGATGACAAAAATGGTAATCAAGCTTTAAAAAAAAAAAGCAATGAAAATATAAGTGCTTTAGGAAACACCGCTGAAAATGATCGTGAAGAAAAAAATGTAGAAAATAAATTAAATATAAAAGAAGAAAAAGACCTGAAAGAAGGTGCAAGCGAAGAAAGTAATACAGAAAATATAAACGTACATAAATATAATGTTAAGGCTAAGTCGGAAATTGGAGAGGAAGTGGGAACTGATACAGATTCTGAAAAGTCTGGTGCTCTAACAAAATCGTTAAAGAAACAGTTAACACAAAACACATACGAAAAAGATAGAGCAAGTGAAAGTAGTGAAAAGAACGTAAAACTAGTTAATGATGAAACAGAAAATACAAATATGGAAGTAGATTTGCACTCACTTGAATCTAATAGTGAAAAATCTTTATTAAAACCGCTTTTAAATAGTGTAGAAGCTAATAATGAAATTAATGCTAGTATAAATTAAAACTTTGCAAATTGTATTGTATCGCACTTATATTGTAAAATATATTTTAATATAAGCAAGTATCAAAATAGGTTTTTAATACTTTTCTTATTTATAGATATCATACAAGATATATTAATTTGGTTAATTATAATAAAAAAGGGGACCTATTGCATAGATTGAATTTTTTTCACGGTTTCAGGTATGTTAAATGAATATTCTGTTCTAAAAACACAAATAATTAATTAGATATTTACATAAAAACTTAGTATACTCATTAAATTTAAATTAGCTTTCCAAATAGTTTTACATTTAAAATAAACGATGTATTTTCTCTTCTTTTGTGATTTTAATCAAGTCATATTTTGTTAATTGGTTTTAATACCTTATGTCATTATATTAACAAAATAGGACAATAAAAAAATTGTGATTTTCTAATCACCTAAAAAAATCTTCAATGTCGAAAGTTACGTAGTGAATATTTGAGGTTTTTATTTAAAATATTTTAGGATATGACTCTTTAGATATCCCGCTAAAACTTGGTTATGTCCAAGCGCTGTAACTTAGGTCACCACAGATTTATACAGGTCTATGAAGAATAAAACAGTCCAGCGACACAATAAATATTATAACGACTGTTAGCTGCTATTGACTGGTTTTCTTGCTATTTCAAAAGTATATATCTATACTACATACGTCCTCAGTTTTTATCCGCGGGGCTACAGATAACAAAAACAAATAAAGAAATATGGATTTTTTTTGGTTGACCAGGGTTTCTATACTTTTCCTGTATTGAACACTTATTCTTTGATTCGAGGTTAATTATTTCGTAGAATTGTAAACAAACAATTTTATATTTAAGAATATATTCTTTAGGTGTTCTTTGTATGTTGTTTTCGATTTTCACATTCATCCATATAGATGAGGTTAAGCTTTTGAACATCCGCCCAGCTCAGCCCTTGCCAGTGACCCATCGCCCAACCGTCGTTCTGAAATAAAATAAATCCGAAAATGAAACTAAATCTTGAATAGCTAAAAATAATAGCCAACATTGACTATGGTTTCATTCGAACGAGATATGTATCAATATGCTCAATAATAGACGATTAGCTTTGTTTTGTAATATGCAATTTAATTACAAAATAAAACTTCTGGAAATTGTAATACATATATGATTAATTATTAAGTTATTTATGCCTGAATTTATTTATTCATAATTAATTTCTACGTCCTAATAAATTAAATCCGAAAACCGTTGTCATTAGATTATATGTATTTTTTATATTTGAAATTTTTACCTTAGGAAATCATAGAGTTATTAAACCTTATCATAATCATAGAGTTATTTAACCTTGCCTTAGGCAGGCCTGTAAGTGAGAGCATCTCAATAAATATTGAGTAGGAGAATGAAACTTGTATACTTTATCTTTGTTTAATCAATCATAAAAAGAGAGACAGATAAAAGGTAATATGGTATATTTTAGACTGGTTTCCCTACTCTACCTCTAAGCAAGAAATGTCATTGACGAAAATTGTTGAAAAATGATGAATTCTCTGCTTTTGTTTCGTGTTGACTTCATTCTACCAAACTATGAAACTTTTAAATGTACAATGGACTAGCATTTACCACTTTTACACCTGATGACTATAATATAGCTGAAAGTAAATTACAATTGTCAAATAGATGAATATTTAAGTAAATGTTCGTTTGAGTGACAATATTATATAAATATTTAAGTTTTATTTAAATAAATTAAATAAACCACTTTCATGATTATGTAAGCAATATTTTTTTACATGTAAGTTAATAAAAACTCACCCACGCACGCGTTTGCAATTTAAAAACGCAATTACTTAATTTGTAATTTATGTACAAGGAAGTTTGAAGTTCGTGCTCATTGAAAATTAATGCCTATTTATGAGTAAATAGCACTTTCCCAATTACATTGCAATTGCGAAAGTGTTATTTATGGTTACGTAGGATTCAGTGTTGAAAACTACAGGGAGTAAAGATTATATATACTTATGTGCTAAATGGATATTTAAAGCTCTCATACAGTTTAGAATAAAAATATAATGAGAAAACCACTGTTTTCACTGTAAAGCTTCATGTATAAACTTGTCAACACATGGAACAGCGTTGGAACATAAGAAGAAAGAAAGATTTTGTCCATTTTATGTCAAATATTTGTTTATTTTTACTAACTAAATTGTCTGATGTTTGGAATAGTGGTTGTTTAAACAAAAGACAAAGATGTTCTTAAACTAAATTGTTAATTAATTCAATTCAATAAAATGCTTCATAGCAAAAGAAGATATAATTAGGGATTGCATCTTCGATTAAATTAGTGCAGAACTACTAATAGAAGGGATATCTCTAATGACAGTGAAAAACATACATAATAATATATAAGTATAACGCTTATCATTCTACAAAGGTTATTGACTGTAAGTAACTGCAACCTCTGAGAAGGCATAATATTTAATATGTTTATTTGCCTTTAGTAAATAGATAAACATATAAATGCAAATGTAGTGTTTAATTCATATCAATATATGTATTTGTATAAGATATAGTTCTACGGATTGAAAAACGACATACACATCGTGCAGCTATCTACATGAAAGGATTATTCATCATATTCATCAAACATTAAGTAAAATAATTTAATGTATGGAACAATTACACACACGGTTGTCCCTAAAGTTAGTAACTTAATATTTGTGTTATGGTTGAAAGACAACTGGTAAATATATACATATATAGTTTTAAATACATACTTAAATACACATATAATCCATAATTGAAGAATTAACAAATTGTTTATAGAAAATGTTGGCCTTCGGCTGTAATTATCGGCGGTAATCTGCGACTCACGGAGCTTAAGTCAGGGTCACTGCCAAATGCGCAAACGAGTTAGTCAAAACTTGAAAAGTTAAAATAGAAAAGTCAATAATACCCAAACAGGATACATGATGTTGGTTACACCATTTTTAATCTGAAGCCAGGGGTAATGCATGACGCTCTGATAATCGTAACCAAATCCTGCTGAGGCGGCGGGTGGCAGTGTGTTCTTCATTTCTTCTTTTAATTCTGTGATCAATATCAAAAAGTAACTTATATGCAAAAGGTTAATCAAATTTCTTGGTTGATGTCCCATTTTAACACTTTGCTTAATTCATGATTTATGATGCACTTTTTTAATGAAAGTTAAACGAAGCATATTTCGGGGGAATTATTCCCAGGTTTTTGATTAGTGGTCGTCATTCTACTAACTCTTTGTTGTACACGTCTCCTTAGGACGTGGTCCAGTAGAGAAGGCAAACTCTTTTGCGCTGTACTTTCTAATATTACTCAATTCTTAAGAAGTTTTGTTTCTTAAGTAGAGTCAGATACATACCTTAATTATATTTGATTGAATTTTTAAATTAGATGGAGGCTTATGTGTAGTAGATAAGTTTGTCAAATGAAAGTTTAGACTCTACATAAAGGAGCCATAAATCATCAGCCATCGACGGCAGTTCACATAATGAACATATAAAATAATGAATCATAGAAGAATACTCGTGACGACTAAGGGCCTGTTTCACAAGTTACCAAATAACTGCCAGTTAGCTTATTCGGAACATATCTGACGCATATCTCGTAATTTTGCGTTTCTCAGATTTCTTATATGCTTATTCAGCACTTAAAGTCCCTAATAAGTTAACAACTAGATCATGTGGCTGTTGTTATTTTGTTTATCTGCTCAATAGCATATACCTATTTTAAAATGACCGCATTTTTGTTTTTAAATTTTTCACTTTTAAGAGTCTCTTTTTAGAGACATTTATCTGCTACTTAGTTTATTTGCTATATATAAGCTGTGATGGCCCAGCGGTGCGACCGTGTGAATCTCTAGAGACGATCACGGGTTCAAACCCGGGCAGACACCAATGAGTTTTTCTCTTAAAAACTTATGTGTCTAATTGATAATTGCAATTTATCACACGCTTTTCGGTGAAGGAAAACATCGTGAGGAAACCTGCATATCTCTAGAGAATTCTGGAGGTATGTGTAACCTACCAATCTGCATTGGAGCAGCGTGGTAGGTCTTAGCTCCAATCCTTCTCTCCAAAAATGGAGAGAAGAGGCCTATTCTCAGCAGTGGGATAGTAACAGGCCGTCACTTAGTTTATTTGAGGTTAACTATTTGACACTTTATCAGTAACTTGTGAAACAGGCCCTTAGGCTTCGAAAATATGTGCAAACCTGGCGTTAGATTGTCCCAGACAATATGTAGAAAGGAGTCCCTGTCATGCATATTATGTTGGTGATCCAATCCCAGCATGTGCATGAACAGATGAAGGAGGTCATTCGCTGAGTTGAAACAATCTGCATTAATTGTAAATTCCTGCACAAGAGTAATTCATTAATTACAATTACGCTTTGAAAAGAGAAAGCTGTTGGTATAATTTAATTTCAAATGGACAATCTCATATGGTTCTGAGATAATCTAAATAATCTTTTACTTTTTGTCTTATTTGGTATATTTATTTATATCATATCGAATTCAAAAGTTCAACATCAGACAAACCAATCTGATTTAAAAATTAATACTGGTATAAAATAAAGTATTTATCTATTTTTGAACCATGGCATGACAGGTTTTTATATTGTTATTTTACAGTTACTTACATTTTCGCGTAGGAACCAAATCAGTTTTAGTGTAAAGTTACCTAATTCATCTAGTATTTAGGATTTAAGATAATAATTAGAGTGTAAACATGTTTAATTTTTTTGGCGGTTCATAAATTGTCGTTCTCGTGTTTAACTGATACATGTCCTTTGTTAACAAAAATAATGTATATTTTCAATTAGATTTCGAAACGTAACTCCTCTTTTTCTACTAGTTCTGGGTTTCATACAAGATGGTTTCGCACAATACGTGCGATATAATGGAACCTAACTACCGTGTTATAGGAGGGTTACCTGTATTGTTTAATGTTATGAGTAAGTACAAACAAATTTAAGCAAACTCTCGTCTAAATAGAGGTGGAGAGAAGTATCATATGAAATATTAAATATGCCTTATTCCCATTTGGTCGTCCAGGTGGTGGGCACTGACATCCTGGTTTAGCAGATCGTACCAGCATGATTATATTGGCAGCATGACGTCTAGCCGGTGATATTGGGAAAAGGTTTTTTCTATCCCTGTTTTGCCTTGCTGTTGGAACATAGTATGAAATTACTAACAACAACTTCAATCGCTGAATATGCAAAGACACTTATATACGTAAAATTGTATAAAATATGTTTTTTTAAAACATCATCTAACCTATTAAGTTCAACCCAACATTTCTTATCTTTCCATTTCTGGCAGTACTTCGAAATTTTTTTCAATACCTTGTATATATTATATGTTTCTAAAGCAGTATAGTATTTAACAAAAGAAATTGCAAATTTTTGAAGATTGTTCTTAATTCTAATATATGGAATATCTTTAATATTTAAAAGAATTAATTTTATATATATTATTTTTTTTTAAATTTTATATTTCTCTTAAAAAACTCCCACCCAATCACCCAGGTACCTTATATTAAACTTAGAACTTAGCTAAACAAAATTAACTACGAGTAGAAGTGATGTTATTAATTCCAAAAGATATGTCTGTTTGTATAAATCTAGTTTGTTTTTATAAATAATTACTTAAAAATACCATAGTTTAGCGTTGATTCACCAGATGTAAGATTTAACTTAATTTTTAGCGGTAACGTAACTCGTTGAAGGCTTTCATATTTTATTGTGATTTTCGATCTTTTCGTTGTGTTTCGTGTTTTTTCACTTATGACTGGAAGTGATTCATTTTTAATTTGAGATTTTTCTTTTTGAGATTCATTTGAATCAACATTATCATCTTCATCTTGATCAGCAATATCACGAAATTCAATACAGGTTTCTTTCTCTATATGATCAAAGACTGCTTTTATATTCTCTCTTTCTTCGGCGGCTATAAAAGACCACGTATGTATCATACACATTTTTCAGTTTACTTGTTTGGAAATTATTTATTCTGCCAAATAGTTTCAAAATAACTAATTCATAAATAGAAATAAAAAATAGTCTTCATCGTTATTGAAAAACAGCGCGAAGTACAAGTCTTTAATAAAACATATTAACAAATATGATTTCTAAAAAGTATGCTGTGTGGTTTCCGACTGAGTAAAATAGATCACCCTTATTTCTTACCGAAGTGTCGTAAAAGGCGACCAAAGTCAGTCGACCCGCCGTATGGTACCGGCTGAGTAGAATAGACTACCCTTTTTCTTACCGAGGTGTCGTAAAATACGACTAAGGTAAGTTGACGTCAGCCAGGCGGCCGAACGTAAAATAAGTAGCAAAATCATGTGACAACTTGTTATATTAATTATGTTTTATCTCTAAACTGTTTATCTTTATTAACCTGCTGCTTCACACTTGAATAATATTATGCATACTCACTAAATTCGATTTTATCTTTTATTTTGTAGTTAATAATTCCGTAAGGCCATATTCTATTTTTGAAATAGTTTTGAATTTCTTCTCTTGTAACTTCTGTCATCTTTGGATTATTATTTACCACACTTGGACATGTTTTTGTTAAATAATCTTTGTTACGTTCAACACATTCCATACTATATATCATACCAATTTTTTCAACGTCCAGTTCACTGAGTGCTTCACGTTGGCCAACTTTAATACCTGACTATATATAAATCGAAAAGAAAAATGGCTTAAATGGGAACAAACGAGTAAATAATGTAGTTGACGAGAGAATTATATTAAAAAGTTATCATGTTGTAGGTGGAGTGGTTGTGAAACACCACACATGTTGTACAGAAGGACCTGCTGGCATCCAATTTGGTAGATTAACATTAACATTAAGATGATTATCTAAAGATAATTATAATCTGGTATTGCAGTGATTGATAATAAGGTGTATTTATTAAGGGACACAGAGCTAATGCTGATGGCATAAATGGCAGTAATGTTGGCAAAGATGGCAGTAATGTTCTGCCTAATACATGAAGTATTAGGCAGAACATTACTGATTTTGCATTATTACTGATTTTCAAAAAGTAATGAGAATATCTATCTCCTGACAATGCTTCGGTTACGGGGCGAAACAATTGTTGAGATTGTGGTGGTGAATGTGTGCAGTGCTTGTGTATTGTTGTGTCATCGGTGTCGGATAGTGCATGAGTTCTTACAAGTTCTGCATGTATCAGGTATGAGAACCAATAGTACACTCTACATTTAGCATTACATATATTTTCTTTTATCGCGGATTATAGCAAAATAATATTCTCATTACTTTTGTATTATGGACCTCCGCAAAATAACGCATAATTCTATAAATTATTACTGATTTGTTTAAACATTGTCCAGTGTGACTACTGCATGACAAGTAATCTTTTAAGATTGAGTATATGCCTTCATTTATTCTTCTCAGATTACAGTTCAGCAGTAACCGACATTTATAAAAAATCATATAAGATTCATATTTATCATTAATGAAAGAAGCCTATACATGCCAACCAAAACATATTAATAGGCTCTTACTTTTGCAGTGAAAGCTGAATTTAATGTAAAGAAACTAGGCTAGTAAATCAGACTAATAATACAGATTTAGAATTTAGTAGTTATTGCTCGGTGTTAATTTTGGTAAGTGTGACTTGACTTACCTTAGCCATCACGGTTACTTGGCCATTTTTGGAGAAAGCTCGCGGTGGATAATGAAGAATACTTGCGTAATCATACGGAAGGCTTGACAAGCGGTCATCATGGTTAATCTCAAAATATTTCTTATACCCTTTAAGAAAAATGAATTCATTTGATATATTAAGATATATTTTTTAAATATATCATCAATAATATATACTAGCTTTTACCTGCGACTTCGTTTGCGTGGACTGTGGTCGTGATGACGCTTTTCAATGTCATCCTATTCCTGTAGAATTAACAGGATTTCTATAGCCTATATGTTATTCCGGTATATAAGGAATAATTGTGCCAAATTTCATTGATTTTGCTTCAGCGGAACGCAGTGACAGAGTAACAAACATCTCATACTCACAAACTATCGCATCGTATTTAGTAGGATTTTTTAAATTTGTCTGTAGTTTATGGAAATCGCTAATCAAACTTTAAGGTATACATGAATATCCTTGATGTTAACATAAGTAAACAATATTTCAATGCCAAGAGCTTCAGTTCAGATCTTAAAGTACAACTTCCTTAGTAAGATTAAGCGTCTGCTATATACCTGGCTTAATATTCTGCCATAATACGGTGATGTAGCGATCTCTATCTGAACGCGTGTGTTCATGAGAAAACCCCAATACATGCATCACTTCATGAGCTATTTCTCCTTCAGACAAGCAATCGTAACCGAAAACCACCATCTAAAATGTAAAAAATAAATAGAGGGACGAATCTAGCTTGGCTAGATAGAAAACTCTTTATGATCTCTTAGATGGTACCATAGTCCAAAGAACTGAGACGTGGGAATAACATCTTTGTACCGGAAAACTTTCGATCTTAAATCATCCCTGGTATCCTCGTGAATATAAATAAAGAGGACCATATTGAATATACAAACAATTACGAAAGCTATGACTTGCTTCAATCCGTTAAAACAACGATGAAGAAAGGATCTAAGTTCTAACCCTTCTTTTTTTCAAGTAAAGAGAGAAAGGAGGCCAGCAACGCAGTGGGATAGTAACAACGTTAACTTTCAGGTTAGTATTGTCCACGCTGATATAGCTCTATCGTCTTTTTCTCGTACTTTACTATAATCAGACTACTATGATGTTACCTGTACACCGCTATTAGGCTTACGCTCGTTGCTATGGACGCACTGCCTTATACTTGAAGGGTTAGTTATATAAAGCCATTCGACATTTTGCATCGACAATTTATCAGTTGGTTTCTCACGAAGGCGTTGTAGACGTATACATGAAACTTTTTCTATGTAATCAAAAGCTTTTAATATGATGTCTGACAGAATCGAATCTGTAATAATTTAAATTTTTTATGGTATTTATTAATATTAACATCCTGATTATTATATAAAATACAAAGCCACGAAGTCCACCGTGAACATCAGTTATTGATAAAGTTATAAAAGTTTTAGCTACGGATTTGTATAAATATATTTAGATATATTAGTTTAATTTCACAACTTACCATATGTATTTGGATCAATAAAATATGGTATAATTCCATACTTCCACTTTTTGATCCAAGGTATCTTCGGTAAAGTAGAATTTGTTAATTTTAACGGTTCTTCCACTTTTTCTTCTAAAGGACCGTACAGTTGGGCCGGTGCAAAATTAAATCGTCTGTTAAGGTTATTGTTAATTGCCTAGAAATGTACAAAAATCAATACAGTATATTCTCACAACGTGTATATTTTGGTGCTGACTTATTAATATTATTATTAAAAACAGACCTGAGGCTTAGTTGCATGTTTAAAACTTCTCTGTCTGTAGGTAATATGATTACCATCTTGTTCTAAATCGTCGTATAATTTGTCAACAATTTTTTCTACTCTTAACAGATCTTTGTGTTTCAAGTTTGGATTATCAATTTTGTTATAATTTATATCTCTTTTAATTCGAATCCCTGTTTTATGATCAATGTAGTTCCCCATGTTGTTGCTGGTGTTAACAATTTGGCGGTGGCTATTTTCTTCGGCAAATAGTCGGCATAATTCCAAAGTATCTTGACGTTTTCTTTCAATTAATTTGTTGTCAACTAAGTGGAAAAGTTAATAAGTATTTTTTTTGTAACTATTAATAATAATCACTTCATAAACTTTGTTCCATATACCTTTTCTAACACTCAAGACAGGAATGGCACTTTCAACTAACAAAAAATTATAGCATAATATGAACATAATCAATAGGCCTTTCAATATCTCAAGCATTTTGTATGAATATAAAACCATCAAACGATTTTGTGTATGAAATAATTTAAATAACGTTTTGTTTATACATCACCATTTTTAAAATTATATTTTTATAAAGTGGATGGAAATTGAAGGAAATTCAGTAAAGAAACTAATAGAAACTAAAAAGAAATTTGAGTTGAAATAACATTTTAAAATAATATTTTATCGCAACGTAAAACTGAAATCAATATTGCAAATTTAATGTTGGGGTTTTGTGTGATAATACATAATGTTCATTTCAGTTTATTATGCTGGCGGTTTGTAGAACCATAATACATAAATTCGATAAATAAATATTAATATAATCAGGATTTTTTTTCTATAGCCTGGTTCAAGCTTTTATTAAACCAAAATTTATTAGTAAGGTTCCCGGTGATTATCCGTGAAGGCTTAACAGATAGACGGTCTTTCGCATTTATAATATTAATATGGATTGTCTTAGACGTCGTTTGGTATTCGGTTTAGTAGAAAGGACCACTCTCATTTTTTACCGAGGTGTCGTTAAAGGTGACTAAAGTAAGACGACCCGCCGTGTGGTATCCGATTAAGTAGAATAGACCACCCACTTTCTTACTGAGCTGTCGTAAAATACGACTAAGGTAAGTTGACATCAGGCAGGCGGCCGGTCGTAAAAAACGTAGCCAAATCATGAGACAACATGTTTATAAGATGTTGTGCCGACCCCACTTAGAGTGGGATAAGGAGGATGATGAGTATGGATTGTCTTAGAATTTAAAAAAAACTAGATAATCAATTCCAAGGTTACTGTGTACACGTGTAACTAGTGTATTCAGGTTGTACGGCTGAGATAATCACAGAGGTCAGAAGTTGTAATTATCCCACGCTGTAAGCTTATGAGTTTTAAATCGTTACCATCACTACATAGTATAAAACAAAGTCGCCTTCTCTGTCTGTCCCTATGTCCCTATGTATGCTTAAATCTTTAAAACTACGCAACAGATTTGAGTGATTGAAAAGGAAAGTTTATATGTACAATAACATTCAATGCGGAGTAGAGAAATACTGTAATTTTTGAGGTTTCTAATGTGATGTCGTAAATAATTAAATTTTTTCGGCTTACATTGCAAACGCAGGCTGAACACTACGAGATTTATCAAAATAATGTACTAAGTATTTGTGAACCTTGAAAAGGTCTACAAAGAAGTCCGCGATGGTATATGTCTATCTCTTATGGATAACCGACAATAGCATTTTTCACAGAGTGACATAGGCTATATATTTTATACCTGTGCGAAGCTGGTGCGGGTCGCTAGTTATATTAATAAAATTAATTGATTAATTTTCACAACATTTAATAACAATTACATTTCATAGTGTTAAATGACTTATATCTAAATAACTCGGTATATTGCATTGCGGTGTTTACCTCAGTTAATGAATGAAATGGTAATGAAACATGACAATAAAGTTTTTAATATTTATACATATAAACCTCCTTTAACCAGTGTGTTTAGGGCGAGTTTTTGAACCTACTCATGTACACAGTAAAAGCGGCGAAGCTATACTAGCTGTACTAGTATAGCAAAATCGCCCTAAGGGTTCGCCTCCTGTGAGGCGGGACTATGACTCGTTGTGACGTGTAGCTCTTTTTGACCGCTTCTATGAGCATCGGTCACTAAACAAAGGTTAGACGTTATAGAATTACAGAATAAATGTTAGAGTAGTCTATATGTTGAAGTGAAATATGCACATTTATTCTCAACACCTCTTATGTTATAATCATAAAGTTATCATACTAGAGTCTTATATTACTATTATAGGAGAGCCAGCCTATATATCTTCACAACGACAATAAAGACAGTGCAAATGAAACTTATTATCTGTCTCCCTTTTTTATGTGCGGTAAAACAAAGATAAGTATACTATTTTCATTTTTCTACTACACTCTCAATCACAGGCCCTCCTGAGTCCCCTTATCCCCCCACCCTTAATATCTAATCTAGTATAATAATAAGTCTAAGGTTATACTACTTGCAATACTTAGTTGTTATAATGTGTTTTGTATTGCGCAGTCAGTTACGGATAAATCTCTATTTATTATAAGCAACGTTTTAAAATTTATTTTATAACGTTTGCTGTTTCATTTTTTGCATACGATGTTATTATCACATTACGTCAGTATTAGTTTTCGATGAATGGACTTTAATTGATGATACCTCTGAGGTCGCAAGCATACAATCGGCATTGGCATATATTACGCAAATTGATAGCGCGGAGGTTTTGAACTGGTGACCTCCATTGTTGTCTTCTGAAGACCAACGAAGGCAGCGACCGTCCGCTATAACACCTGTGTTGATTCGCGGATTCAAACGTAGAAAGGTAACTTTTTATTCCGGCATAAATTTGTACAAGGTAGAGGGACAGTCGTGTTCAGTGTAGAAGCGATTGTGCACGTATCTTACGTTCAGAAATAAGTGAAACGTTCTTTTTCGCGTTCCGTTAGTGTACTCGTTTGTTTCGCTGGAAAAGATTTTTGAGTGAGTATAAATATATTTTGTAATCATGTAGATTTTAGTACTTTCTTATACCATTTTCCAACGTTATCAAATCACACATATATACATAGCTTTAGTAGATATACTCATACGCATGTTGTCCAAGAATGTCCGTAAATCTAAGATGTAGAGTGTAGAGATTTTTAACTTTATTTATTAATATTCTTTATATTTTTACTGTAGTTTTATATTTAAAAAATATATATATATTTTAGAATGTTAAATAACCTAAAAATTAAATATTAATACATTTGAATTAAATGATGTAGCCTTAATAAAAAGTGAAAAAAATATGTATAATAAATGTATTTATATTTTGCCGTCAAACTAGCTCAATTTGAAAGTTTTTTATATAAGGAGTTTTCTTATTCTTTTGGAAAGTTTCATTAAAATCTTTTTGGGGTGGTTGAAATGTTCCGATCAGTTTAAGTAAATGACGACGCCTTTATTCTATTTATAAATATGAATTTATCTTTTAATTATTATTTTATTAAACGCTATTATTGTTTTTATTTATTTAAATTGCGTGAGCGATGAAACATCAAATATGTAATTTATAGAATTCGGTGTTACTTTACGGAGGTTCATAATACCTAAATTATAGCTAAATAATATTGTAATTATTTTTGTTTCAAAAAATATATTTAAGTGTGAGAAAAAAGGTACCAAAATTATTTTTTACCTAATATGCGAATTGCAAATAAATTGTTATGGATAAGCTTTTTAGAGTATGTACTTAATAATATTCAATAAATGGAAAAATTATAGCAAATTATATATATTTGCTTATGATTAACGAGAACTAAAGGTCGTTTACTAACTTCACGTTAAAAAGTTTTTGCTCTTGAATTCAGGTTAAAGTTATCACCAGATATTATTTAAAGGTTAACTGCAGGTTTATGTGTGAAGGTTAAAAACAGTTTTTTACAATCTTAAAAAAATATAGTCATATCATGGAAAGTAAACTTTCATTTAAGTTTATAAACTCTCCAATATTAATGAAATTAACGTTTCTTTTAGTTTCGAGTGTTGTAATTTAAAACTGTTATCTTTTCACTATTTTACATCTATGATATAATTCGTTTCTTAAATGTAAATTTCACAACCTATTAGAAATCATTATAATATAATTTTAGTATGTACTCCGAATACTTTTTAATTATATATCATAGAATAAATTAACACTTTAATTTTTTTAACAAGGAAACATAACTCTTGCAAGATACTTTGAAAAGCACACTGTATTTTTGAAATATTTCGCTATATTTTGGAATTTGTTTTGACTATTATTCGGTAATATAGTAAATTAAAAATAAAGGAAGACGTGGGCTTTGTCTAAAGTTGGGCAAAATCCAATTAAGACAAGACTACGTAACATATATCCAACACATTATTACTATAATGTATTTGTAATATTCATGCATAATAAAATAAAAATAAAGAAGAAGGGCTTTGCCCAAAGCTGGGAAAAAGCCCCACGCCCTTTCGAGACAGGCGTATGTATCCTATACCCATCACGATCACTTTAACGTGTTGGTAATATATACGTATATTAAAGTAAAAATAAACAAAGTGAAGACTTTTGCTCAATATTAGGCAAAACTCCCTTTTGAAACAAATACATGTAGTGTATATATCAAACACGTTAAATATAAGCGATTTAGCATTATTTATATTCCAGGAATATTGTATATAATAATATCAATAAAGCAGAGCTTATAGAAAACTCATATGTACCTACACCGTCTTTGAACCTGCGACCTGATAAGGATCACATACTGTTAGCATCCGGCCATCACGAATTAACTACAATTATGTTATGTAATTGCCTGTTATTATAATATAATTGATTGTTCCATCTCGATAAATCTTCTAATACCAACCTGCGTCAAGATACCTTTATACTTAAACGTATTGTCGCATAACCCATAGAAAAGTGCCTTAGGTTCGATTTCCATTCGGTTCCTTTATAATACATTTTAATTTTTTTTGGTTCAATGTGAGATGTTAATCGAGAATTTGGTAGTTCTATTTTGTCACATTGATTAAATATTCCGTCGCATTTTGGCGAGCGTGTTAAATATGTATTCTCTTTATTTAATTGGAAAGGAGGGCGACTATTCGATATAGGCTGGCTATTTCAAAGAAGTGACATAAGTACAGCTTTAATCACTTGTGACTAAAAACGTAAACGTAAACGTAAAAAAGTTGTATAAATTAGATATAACTCATCTGAGATATCTATACTAATATATAAAGCTGAAGAGTTTGTTTGTTTGAGCGCGCTAATCTCAGGAACTACTGGAATGATTTGAAAAATTCTTTGAGTGTAAGATAATCCATTTATCGAGGAAGGCTATATAACATAACCCTAAGATGAATAGGAGAGGAGTAGCGATAAAAAAAATTAGGAAAACGGCAATATTTATAGTGCGAGCGATAAGTAATCGGTGAAATTTATTCAAAAATCATGTTGTACAAAATTGTTCCCCTCTAAAAGTTCTAAATAAAAGTCTGCGACAGCATGTCTTGAGTTAAAAGCTTTTTTTAACTTCACTTGTATCACTTAAAGCTATCGTGATTAGTCACAGTTTATGTAAAGAAACCGTTAATATTCGTGTCTATCGGGTTAGCTCGTTTAATTTTGAGCCGATCCGAAGTCCTTATTCATGAGCTCTTTACATGGCGTTAACGCGGCGTGAACTATATATCATTTTCCAGATGGGTGAGTATAACTCTTGACTACAAAAGACGTGAGTATAGCTGGTTTCTAGTCATAAACTTTAATCTACTTAATATCATAAGTTCAAAATCGCTTTGTATTACAGGTGTAACATAAAATTTCCGGTAATTTTATCGAATAAATATCACACTACACTTATTAGTATGAGTGTTTTTATTATTGCATCACAGATATATATGTAATTAACAATAATATGCTAAACAAACACGGAATATTATTCGCGCATCGACTTAAAAGTTGAAGCGTAATGTTAGTACCTGTTACACGACGATTACGTGATTGATATTTGTCGGCTTTGGTCACGCCACAGTCGTAATTAGGCTAGTAGATGACGGAGTAGGGACAGTTAATAATAACCAGAGGTTTCATTTTATAGGCGAGCGCTTAATTGCAAGATTAATATTAATTAGTGATGAAAATCATGCGACTCACAAACGAGTGTAAATATGGATGGATATGTGACTACATGAGACGGGATAAGAGATAGTCGGATTGTGTGAAGTAAAACATTCAAATAAAAGGAGTAGCGCCAGAGATGACGGAATGAAAGCGAAAGACATGTTGTGCCGACCAAACTTAAAGTGAGATGTAAGCAGATAAGGGCAGGAAAATGTGAAGCGAGCGCCTGATCGTAATCATCTCTGATAGAAAGCCTAAGCCAAAGATTATGTTAATAGTTTTATTTTGTTTTATAAAAAATCCATAAATGTCCAGCTCTAAAACAACGTTCAATGATTAACCCTTTTCTTGTGTTCTTTTTATCACTCTACTAGCGGCCTGCCCCTGCTTAGCACGGGTATAAAATATATATCCCATGTCATTCAGTGTAAAAAAATGATTAAAACCGATCCAGTAGTTTTCATTTATTCATTACTGCCCGTGGCCCGCAAGCGTTAAATTTGGAGAAAAACAATTTCCTTTCCCTATACCAAGAAGATTTCCTGCTATCTGTGGAATATCTAAATTCTTTTACATTTTCCCTATGTATTTAATTTTTACAATTAATTACAGAATGTCTTTATATACAACATTCACAGCTTCCTTGTCGTTAAACAAACTCTGGAAAGAACGATATAGCTGCTGGATTCGAAGTGCTATAGGGTGAAGCGCGGCCTCCGGATGGCATTTTAAATCTGTAATATCTCCGAAAATGTTCACTTAAATTACATGTAACGTAAACGTAATGTAAACGGCGATATTGATCTATACTAAATCAACAATTTATTTAAGGTACTTAATTGGATAAGGATTAATGCTGTAGTGTATAAAAATTGCTTCAAAAATAAGGCATTATTTTTCGTAAAAAGTAAATGACAAAAAATGCTATTGTGGGTTATTCATAAGAGATAGACATATACCATTGCGGACTTTTCTGTAGACCTTTTCAAGGTGTACAAATACTTAGTACATCATTTTGATAAATCTCGTAGGGTTAAGCCTGCGTTTGCAATGTAAGCGGAAAAAAATTTAATTATTTACAGAAACCTCAAAAATTACAGTATTTCTCGTATTGAATGTTATTATACGTACAAACCTTCCTTTTAAATCACTCTATCTATTAAAAAAAACCGCATCAAAATCGGTTGCGTAGTTTTAAAGTTTTATGCGTACATACGGAAATATGGACTTTGTTTTATAATATGTAGTGATTATGAATTTTTGTATGTACAGAAGGTACAACGTCACGTCTATAAGTTTTTTTAACAAATATCATCTTCAATCTAACCGGGTATTTTCCGTGTGTGTACAATATTTTTAATTATTTATATTCGATATAAAAAATTAAAAATATTGTGATATAAAAACTAATGAGTAAAAAAGGTTGTATTGCAACTTAGTTATTTGTTTTAGGTGTAATTTTTCATAGTTTCAATTTACATCACAATAAACATTCTACACTTTAGACTTTAAAGTTAAGTGTCATGTTGTATACCTTGTGAGGTATTTTCAAAATTTAATACACATCATTTCAATTTGCATCAAAATTTAATACACATCGGCGATTGCATAAATTCGATTTAAGGAAGTCTCCAATAGTTTGTGTAAGAATTGCTTACGAGTTTATGAATTAAAAGAGTGATAGCAAATTCAAATATTTATTAAAATATTGCATAAATCTCATATTTAATTTGGCGCGAACACCTATGAACTTTTTATGTAAATTGGGTATAACTTTAATTTCTATTAATTCGATTATGGCCATTTATTATTTACCTACAGAATTCTATCATTGTCTGCGTTTAAAGGAGGTTATGTAGTTATTCAACGCTTGACCATGACCTTAAAGTATTGACAGTCATTTTAAAATTTTAAAGATTTAGCTTAGTCTTATCGTGTTTTACAACATTAAAAGGTTGTTAATCAAACGGATGAGTAGACATTTATATAATAACGGTTTAAAAATAAGCTGTGTCCCAAAACGAAGCTCGATTTCTTGTCCGGTTTTAGTTAAAAAGAATAATATAGCAGCATTTTTTGGAAATTTGTCCATATTTTAGTCACCTCTTAAGGGGATCAATAATTTTGTTTTAATCTACTCCTAAACATTCATTGTTTTTTACTACCATACGAAGTTAAATAGTATTTAATAAACATTTTTTGTTGTAAATCTCTTTATTGCACATTAAATAGATAAAACAAATTAAAAAAGTACAAATTAATTTATATTAGTAATATACTATGATTTACTATAGCGGGTGTATTCCACAATAGTTAAAGTTTTTTAACTTAGAGATTTATTCCACAATAGAAATCTCTAAGTTAGGATCAGAAAAATTTATATTTAAAAAAATTGGCACACCTGAGGGGGCAGACAGTAACTATATATTTCACAGAATGATGATTGATATAATTTAATTATAATAAAAAGAATTAAAAGTCGATTATTAAAATACCGCTGGGCTAAATGCAACCTTGAAGATAAAAATAAGGTCTCAACCATACTTGATTGCTTCGAGTAAGGTTATAAAAATTCTGTGGAACTCCCTAAAGACCTTTACTCTTATTTTACTTAACTCGTAAGTAAAACTAGTGGGATTTAGTTAATATTTTATTAATATTGTTATACAAGTTTTTCATAACGTTAGTTATGGAGATTAGCCGTGTCGTATTCGGCTGAGTAGAATAGACCGCCCTCATTACTTACCGAGATGTCGTAAAAGGCAACTAAGGTCAGTCGACCCGTCGTAAAAGGCGTCCGTCGACCCGTCGACCCGAGGTGTCGTAAAAGGCGACTAAGGTGAGTTGACCCACCGTGTGGTATCCGGTTTAGTAGAATAGACCACCCTCTTTCTTATCGAGGTGTCGTAAAATACGACTAAGGTAAGTTGACGTCAGGCAGACGGCCGGTCGTAAAAACGCAGCCAAATCATGTGACAACATGTTTTATAACATGTCTGTTTTATGACCCCACTTAAAGTGGGATAAGGGCAGGAGAATGATGAGTTAATTATGGAGATCTCGTGTAGAGAACTTTGTTAAGCAGTGGACGTCCATCGAATGAAGGAGAGTTAACTACGAAAATTTTCTTTGTCTTTAATATATTCTTAAATTGTATTCAACATTAAAATACCTACGTTATATATTGTAAATGTACGTTAGTGTACCCATTTTGTTTATGTTTTCAATACCCGATAAGTTCGCGTTATCAATGCAATGGCCTTTCCTTTCTGATTGCAGTTTTGTAAAATATTGTTATTTGTTTTATATTTTATAAAATATTATTATACCGCCGTGTGGTATCAGGCTGAGTAGATTAAAGCATCCTTATTTCTTACCGAGGTGTCGTAAAAGGCGACTAAGGTAAGTTGACTCGTCTATGGTATCCGGCTGCCCAGGCTACTCAGTCGGATACCACACGGCGATTTAACTTACCTTACTGGCCTTTTACGACACCTCGGTAAGAAAGAGGGTGGTCTATTCTACTCAGCCGGATACAACTCGCCGTGTGGTATCGGGTATAACTACCGGTATAACTTACCTAAGTCGCTTTTTACGACACCTCTGTAATCACGTCTTGATCTCATTGTGAGATAATAACTCATGTGAACTCTTAAAATATATATAATCTACCAATCTATCTTTAAAAATTATGGGTTTAGGCCCTACCTATAAAGCAGAGAATCTTGAAGGAGGGATATTAATATTCAGTTTCTTTTATCGTTTTTATTTTATGTTTGTTTTATATCTATTGTGATATCAAACTTTAATAACAATATATTTTTCCGTTATATTTCTTTAATAAATAAAAAAAGATTTTCTCAAAAGTCAACCAATTTATCAATATTAAAAACTTGCCAACATTGCGCACAATCACAAACAACTATGTCAAATGGCGCTACAAATCTCTTCTCCTCGCCACAACGCACCTCTCAGCCCGTCACCACACCTGGCCCAGCTATCTTCACCTCTCTATGCTACAATTACACTTTATTTTATTCTGTTCCACTAATATGAAATGTATCTAAAAAGGTTAAAAAAAATAATAGGATGTGATAAACTTCTTTTTACATATCAAAATATACTCATTATGCTTTTTTAAAACCTATTGTTAAATGAGCTCATTTCACAGAACACTAGAAACGTCATGCTTTGCCTATTTGTTTCTCGATAAAAGACGTTCCATTAACCTACTGACTTTAATTCATTCGAATTGGTCCTTTATATCCATTAATTTGTGTTTGCCTTACAACTGCAAGGTACAATAACACAGAGTAACTAAAAATGTTTAAGTTTAGTCCAGATGTATGACAATTTATTGTGCTAGTTAATAGAAAATTTATAAATTCGATGTATTCACTTATTACATTCCTTCCATGAGATCACCTTTTGTCGTCGTTCTGGAGTAACAATTGCATATAATCATTAACTGTAGGATAATGAGCTTCTATTTTCAAATTCAAATTGTTCTTTATTTAAATAAACTTAGAAACAAGTGCTTTTAAATCATCAACTCTACTGCTGGTTCTTGTGCTCCTGCCGAGATGAGCAAACAATAAACTCTGCGGTTGCATTTTTCAATTTCTACATTTATTTTTTGTCATGACAAAAAAAAATGTCATATGGTCGAAGAATAGCTATTATATATCCACGCATTTTTATCATCTATGTAATCCACAATAGTATAGTAAACTTTTGTATGAGCGTCCTTTTCATAGTTTTTGGAAACTGCTGTAATGACGAAGCTAAAATTTGATGACAAATGACTACAAATGATTTTTGGCAACCCATTTTTTTGCCCGACGCAAAGCAGGAGCCGCAAGCTTATATCGTCGCCTACTTTGTCTATATATGCTTTGTCTATTATATATTATTTTTAATTCTGTATATTTTCATTCACAAAAATTATAATTAAAGGCCTATTATGTGCTTATTCGAATCGTTGGAAAAAGCTTAACGGTGTACATTTCTACAAGTAAATTTCAAGTCTTAAGCTCTACCAACGATGTAAATTTGGATGTGTTGCTTACATATCCAAGAATCTAAACTTACAAGCGATTTCATTAGCACAAATTTATTCATCACGCAGCCTAATTTCACGTAATTATAAGCGATTATCAAAGAAAGTGTTTCGTGCGTTATGAACGATTGAATTTTCGCGTCGCTGCCCATCTAACGTATGACCGAATTTGATTGGTTGCAACAACCTGTTTTTGCTGTTACGCGTAAATAACTTGTTTCATTATAAAACTATTTGTCATTATGCAATATATTAGTTGCAGCTGGTTCTGTTTTGTTATTGAATACATATATACAGTATTGACACCGTTATGTTAATGAAGCATTTAATATTTAGGTCGTTAATATTGTACACATTATAGCAAGTAACTTTTGAGTATTTAAAAAAAGGAACAAGAACAACGATAGCGTAATTGAGTCATCATCATCTTCCTGCCTTTATCCCACTCTAAGTGGGGACGACATAACTTACCTTAGTCGTATTTTACGACACTTCGGTAAGAGAGAGGGTGGTCTATTCTACTTAACTGGATACCACACAGTGGGTCAACTTACCTTAGTCGCCTTTTACGACATCTCGGTAAGCAATGAGGTTGGGTTATTCTACTTACCGGATACCACACGGCGGGCCGTCTTACCTTAGTCGCCTTTTACGACACCTCGGTGAGAAATGAGGGTGGTACTATTCTACTCAGCCGGATACCACAAGGCGTGATAGCGTAATTTGAGTATATGTTCGATTTGCAAGGTCGTATGCGAATTTCTTAAATGGCTAAATTGTAAGCGTTAGATCGAAAGATACATTAATAATTGATAGTTAGTGATTAAGTAACCTAACGTATTTAAAAATTTAAGAAAGTATAAGGGTATTTATGAATAATTTTCCATAATAGTCAGGAAGGTACCATTAAATTTAAATAATCAGTGAGACGACTTGGAAATGCCATGGCAGAAGTCTAAAAACACGTATGAATTAGTCATTTATAAAAACAGTTTTACTTAACTACATGAGAAATCAAATCCTGCCTTTTGAAACGAGTACTAATGTAGCCACAAAGATTTATACAAATAGTTTACAAATTAATCACTTAAGTTTAATCCCATTGTTTTTTTGTTCATCTCATTGTTGTTTTTCTGTATTACATATAATTAGGAAATAACATTTTTTTAAGTCAAAATAATGAGTTTTACATGACATTCAACATACGTAAGTTCCTTAGTATAGATTAATATTTTTGTCAACTTTGTACGTTTAATGGTAAGGTTACTTAAACACTGCCGCTGTCCTTGTTCAGGTAATTTCATACGTAAACGGTAATTATCGAGATAACCTTAACAAGGTTATATTTTTTGTGGCATATCCATATTCATAGTATAAATGGGAAATTTGATTTGCTGCGAACAATGGATTGAACAATCACGTACACATATTTGCCGTATTATTAATAACATAGAGTTATCATACTAGATAAAGTAGCCATAGCCTGTAAGTTATTTTTTATGCTTGACTGTAATCATGCCTGATGGTGAGCGATGATACAGTCAAGATGCCTATTCACTTTTGCTTTAAAAATACCCATATTATATGCATTGGGAAAAACAGAATCCGGTAAAAGTGTTGCAACAAATATTGAGAGTGGAAAGATATCTTATATACTTATCTTTTTCTATCATCATCTCATCATCTTCCTGCCCTTATCACACTCTAAGTGGGTTCGGTACATGTTATAAACATGTTGTTAAATAATTTCGCTACAAATTTTATGAACAGCCGCCTGCCTGACTTCAACTTACCTTAGACATATTTTATGACACCTCGGTAAGTAACGAGGGTGGTCTATTCTACTCATCCTGATACCACACGGCGGGTCGACTTACCCCCACTTTTCCTAATCACTCATATAAAAGAGAGACAGATAATAAGTTGTCTTTTTATTGTCGATGGAAACATTTAAGGCTGGTTATTTCTACTCTAGAATAAAAACTCTATGATAAATAAATTAAGTTCCAACGTGGCATATTTTTCAAAAAAATAATTATTTAATTCTTAATTTCAGGGGACAGGAGGCTCTGGTAGCGATGTCGGCAACAAAGTACTCCCATCCGTTCTTAAATGGTCTAAAGCCGCTTCCCGAAGGCTATGATGACGAGATACAGCAGATACGGGAATGGTAAATATAGATTACATCACTGATTATAACTTCCCTTATTCTCCTTTGTTTTTAACCTATAGATCTCCACTCTACCTGTCTTCTATAAAACTCCATATATCTATTCAAAGTCTTATCACGTCACTTGATCTTGTGATACTTCATTCTAATGCAATTTTTTATATTATCTGTTCATTTAATAAAGATACCAACGCTGCGTATTTTGCAGATCACAATTTAACCACTGTAAGGATTTTAACGCTCAATGATTTTTTATGTGCCACTTTACGCTTTAGTTCCGCGATACGATAGACTATAGCGGTAATTTTGTTTCTTCTACGGATCTCCTCATTTCCTCAATGAAATAATTTCCGTTTCCTTTATTGTTTGAAAGATCTAATTTTAATTTGTTCTCAGAATCAGCTCGAATCACTTAATTTGTAACCACGTAGTTCAAATAAGTCGCGCGAATGGCATTCCATGTCACTTTCTCTAAGTAAATGGACATAGAAAGCAAAATTACACAATGCGTACAAGATTCTGTAATGTGTGCTCCTCTCTTTAGATTCACTTGGATAAACTAAATAAAAGTTATAATATAGAATAAACAGTTGATAACAGATATATGATTAAATGTTTTTATTATGTGTTATATGAACAATCATTTCTCTCCCCTTATCCCACTGTAAGTGGGTTCGGCACGATGTTTTTCTCTACCATTCTCTCCTAGCGACTCAACTCTAGCAATCTGAAAAAACCGTTTATATTAAGGTGTGTTTTGGATTTAATACTTAGTCTGCATTTGTATAAACATTTTCGTCGCTGCCGGTCTAGTCGTAGTATTTCGTAAAATGGATAAAATAGGAAAGCATTAATGACATATAACATATATATTTTTTCTTATAAATATAAGATAAAATAAAGTTTTCATGGTTTAGTGTTTGTTGTCAATATCAACCACGAAATATCTTTGAGGGATAACTTACAATACCCATTGAAACCTTAAAAAAGGTCACGTACGAAGCTGTATTTACAAATCTATTTAGATAGACACAGTGATAATCCCCATTAACTTAAATGCGTTAGTTGCTTTGAGAATTTCACGCTAAACATTATGATCCTTTACACCAGATTAACCAAAATATTAGGAGAGAGGAAGTACCGAAGGTTGGGTCTATTAGTTACAAATAAAATAGATCTTAGCAGAGCATTTCACACCTTAGCCGCTCGTATCAAATACGAACTATTGAATTGCACAGTGATTCGTAGATAAGTTAGATAGAGGTTAAAACTATTTAACCAGTTTTAATGGACCAAATAAATTCTATAGAAACACACAAAGCATGTTATTAAAGTAGACTGACTTTACGGATGAATAGAAGCATAATTTTTTATGACTTTCAAAAGAAATTTGTCATCTTTTATGTACCTTCAGTCTTATGAAATAATTATGTATAATAGCTGAGTTGGAATTGCTAGTTCTATTTCTTTCCTTTATAATTCCATCGTCGTTCATATTGTGTCGAGCAGGTCAAGTATTACCGACGAGTATGTCAAGCATAATTATAATCATTTGTCCGTTACGTTTCAGTGATGTATATTTTCTTGTAATGTTGTATGATTTTAAAATAAGTTGGAAGTTTTTATTTCGTCTACAAATATTATTACTTTGCCTATGTTTCGTGACATTGAAGCCCGGCATTGTAGGTGCATCTATTGTTCTGCTTTGCTAGCATATCCGAATGAAAACAACCATTGTAAAAGTTCGGTTTTCATCGTTAGGTATTAGTATATAAAAATATAAACAGAAAATTTGGATTTTTTTACTTAAATGTCTCAACACTTTTTTTAAAATTTGACGGGTATGCCTTCAAGAAGCGGCTAAAGAGAAACCATACTAATATTATAAATGCGAAAGTTTGTTGCTCTTCCACGAAAAAAATATTGGGCAGATTTGGATGAAACTTCACAGTAGTATAGGTTATACATCGGAATAATACATAGGTTATATTTTGTAATGATTTCATGTAATTTTGGTTCCACGCGAGCTAAGCCGTGGGCAAAAGCTAGTAAGATATATGGGGGAACAAGGTATAAGAGTTAAGAGATAGGTAATAAGATAATTTCTTTTGGTTGTCAGATCGGTCTGTCTACTGAAACACGTAGTTGGTTATTGTCAACACTATTGTATAATACCGCGTTTTTATTTTAGCTTCAATAAAAATAGATATCCATAATCTAAAATTTATTTCAATTAACAGAATCGTCAAAACCGCAAAGGACAACCAAACTTAGTGATAGCCAGAGATGTATATGTAATTTAAATTTTGAATAACGTTATTTATACTCCTAAAAAAATGTAGGAATAGTGTTTCTATTTTTGAGAATTCTACATCCTAAGATGTAGCAGGTTATATACTGCTTAAGATGAAAATTCGAAACTAAAGTATCATAATAAATTTTAAAATAACATTCCTTTGACAGGATGAAGAGTCAGCCGCATTTGCCGTGTATATCTGACGAATACGTGATGCTCTTCCTTCATTCCAATTACTACAAGATCAAAGAGACGAAATATACCATCGAGTGTTATTTTACACTGAGAAACAACTCGCCTGACCTTTTTACCAATCGCGACCCGCTGTTGCCAAAAAATAAAACTATATTGGACATAACGTAAGTAAATTAAAAATTGCGCACTTATACTGCGTCCATCATATTATCAGTCTTTTGACAGCTCACGCTCATTAAGTTTTGTATTGCTTACGTACAAATATCATACAAATAATATTTGTACTTTATGGATGGGTACCGCCCACTTAGTGATGTCACACATAATGGGTTACTACGATTATGCCACAGATTAAAAATAATCGGTAGAAATCGATGTTACGAGTATTAAAAGACATTTAATAACATTATATAAAGTTTTACTTTCTTCTTAGTTAATACATGAATACAAATAAAACAATCAGGATATTTTAATTTATTTTATTAGCACGAGTCGTCGGAATGATAATCAACACTAGACTCCTCCGATGAGGAGTCTTCAGTAGCAGTTATTATTAGCTCTTGTGTAGATAATATATTATCAAACGCAATATCACGTTCCCAATCAGAGAATATTACTCTTTTAGTTCTTTCCACCACACTTGCCCAGTTCTCGGCCGTTACGTGGGTGCAAGCATTTTTTAGCAATTGCAACATTTTATTCGCTGTGAATGGGGGGCTTGTATTGCATCTCGCAGCATGCCCTTTTACTTGTGCCCATATAAGTTCTATTGCGTTGTACTGGCAGTGGTATGGAGGAATCCGAAGAACAGTATGGCCATATTCTGCTGCCATTTCATTGATTACATAGCGTTTTGCTCTCTTTTTGGTTTTTAATATTTTTATTAATTCAACTTTTAACATTGAGTCGTCCACATTTTCTCCATTGTCCCGAAGCCAATTAATTATTTCATGCTTTTTATTAGCCTGTGTTGGCATTTTGTCAATTTGACGGGAGTGGTAGGGCGCATTATCAATAAAAATTATTGATGGTTCTTCCAATGAAATGAGCATTTTTTTGAACCACTCTTCATACACATTTGCATTCATCTCTTCGTGGTAGTCATTTGATTTCTTCGATTTAAATGCCAACAGTGCGTCTTGTACAAATCCTTTTGCTGTACCTGCATGGCAAATGATTAGGCGCTCACCTTTTCCCATTGGTACTGAGGAAGTGGAATCAGCAGTATCATCAGTCCAGAAACGAGATAGTGTGTGGTTAGCGTTGAGCCATGTTTCATCCGTGAAAACAATATTTGCCCAATCTTGTATTTTCTTTGCCTCTCTTAAAAAATCACAACGTGCTATAGCTATATCTGTGCGTTCCATTAATAATTTTCTTTTATTTAACTTTTTATATGAAAAGCCAATTGTGTTCAAAACTTTGACCAAAGAAGATTTTTCACCATGAAATAGACCACTTCTTTTCAAAGAAACAATAAGTTTTCTCAAAGTTGGAATTTCTTTTCTCAAGTAGTAATCTAGTTTACGTAGGTTATCATTAATCGAATTACTTAGGTACGTAATTCGATTAATGATAGTAGGTACTATAATCGGAATGGTATCGCATACGAGAATCTTTAGGACATCACTATCGTCAATCTGTCAAAAGATGGTTAATATAATGGACAGTGTATAGTAGTCATACCTGTGACAAAAAATTGAAGGTTATTTTTAATTAAAGTCGTTTCGTATAATAGTGGGATATAAATGAAGAATAGCAAACATTTTTTTCCTATTTCAGTTGAAATTAATGACGTAATTTTTTATTTGTCAGTAGATAGGTACATAATGACTTTCATAAAATATTTGATAAACAGTATACTCTAATATTATAATTATATATAACGACATAATACTTACGTTTATTATGCAATTTTAACATAATGTTTCTAGACATTACCATTATTTCGACAGTATTAATTAATTTAAGGGATGCGTTGTAGTACCTTGAGTTTTTTTGGGAAACCCAAGAAAACCGCAGATTAAAAAACTTTGAATGATTAAACATAACGATTGTCCCACACGATAAACTAAAGGATAGATATGTGATTTATTATTAAAAACTTTCATATCATTAAATAATAAATCGTTATTTTACTCATTTATTTGTGTATTCATGCTATAACCTTAGTTATATAAGGTAAGGGTACTAGTAATTGACCATGTACTAGTAGATGACCGTTTTGTACGATGATGTAAATAATAAGCGTTTTGTTTGTTGTAGCAAATAAAAAATATTAATAAATAATATGAAATTTTAAATATTAAACAATGGGCTATAGTTCTGAGATATTGGGCAGTTATTAATAGATCGCAACAGGTAATTACAAAATTTGTTTTTTATTAGCTACAACAAACAAAACGATTATTATTTAAAATTTCATACAAAACGTTCAAGTCAACATTTTTTCTTACCGAGGTGTCGTAAAAGGCGAATAAGGTAAGTTGAGCCACCGTGTGGTATCCGGTTTAGTAGAATTAGACCAACCTCTTTCTTACCGAGGTGTCGTAAAATACGCCTTACGTAAGTTGATGTCAGGCAGGCGGCCGGTCGTTAAAACGCAGCCAAATCATGTGACAGCATGTTTATAGCATGTTGTGCCGACCCCACTTAGAGTGGGATAAGGGCAGGAGGATGATGATGATACAAAACGGTCAACTACTAATACATGGTCAATTACTAGTGCCCTTCTTCCTCTTCTTCTTCTGGAACTTTGGCCATGACTGATCTATTGTGATCAATGATGATGATTATACTAGTGCCCTTACCTTAATTAGTTTTGTTTTTTTTATTTCCAGTCAAATGGTTGCTCTTCCAAGATTATCGCCTGAGGGCTATCACATTCTACTCTACCGTCTCGCTGACACTGACTACAGTAAACTAAATTTTGCTGATGCCGTACGTGTATTCTGCATGTTCAATGATATCAAACTCTCAGAGGACAGGCTCTCTGAGGGTTATATCGTGATCTTTGACATGAAAGGATGCAGCCTTGGACATCTCACCAGGGTCACGTTGCCAGCATTGCGAGCGTTTATGCATTATATTCAGGTGTGTAGTAAATTTTTTACAATACAAATTGCAGCTTAAAAAGTTATACTTCGTTAACCGAAGGACATCCTCTGCTGGATATAGGTCTCTTCACGGGATTTTCACACCCACGGGATCCAGCGATTCCCCATGACATTTTTGAACTCTTCAGCCCAGCTAGTAGTTCTACCTACACTGCGTTTTTCGGTGCGAAGTCGCCACCCATAAATTTCTCAGCCTGGACGACACGCTAAGCTATGACGGTGATTTTGGTTCTCCTATGGATCTCTCATTTCTGATTTGATCACGTTCTTCGAGCATAGCGAAGCTTATAGTCAGCTACCTAAAATCGACCTCTGATTAACAGTGGGCAACAGCACTTTCAATGTGACATGGTCAGCACTGCGATCACCAACCTGCATGCAAAGCGTGGTGAATATTGGCAAAACCTTTACTAACCACAATTAAAGTGTATAGGAATAATTTTACTTACTCACCGATCAAGTGGATATTTGCCTCATTGAAATATTTTAGTTTTCGCTTCTTGATATATACATGTAGGTGTATTGACTACGCCCAGTTACTTCGTTATCGCTTTAACGTGGTTATTCCATCTTGATGAGGTCCCAATGGACATCGCTCAGTCATCCTATTTTTATTCTCTCTTTATCATTTTCGTTATTCAGTACATAATGTGATAAATTGTCATATTATTTATTATAACAATGCCTGACGTTAACTTACCCTAGTCGCCTTTTACGACATCTCTGTAAGAAATGATAATGGTCTATTCTACTCATCCGGATATCACTCAGCGGGTCATCTTACCTTAGTCGCCTTTTATGACACCTCGGTAAAAAATGAGGGCAATCTATCCTCCTCTGCTGTCACACGGCGTCTTGTTTATACATTCATACATGTAAAATAAAATTTTAAAATACAAACACAATAATGTCAACTTGTTTTCAGAATGCACATCCGTGTCGTCTAAAAAAGATTCATGTGGTCCACACGGTGTCGTTCATCAATCAAGTCATGTGTCTAGTTAAACCCCTAATACTCACGAATCTCCTCAATTTACTCAACTTTTCTTCAGAGGGTCCAACCTCCGCAGTAGACTTAGAGTACCTACCAGAAGACTATGGTGGCCCTCTACCACCAGTCAAACAACTTCACGAAGAACAAAGGGCGAATATGGAAGCGAATTATAGGGATTGGCTTATAGAATCCGAGATATTCAAAGTTGATGAAAAGAAACGCATTAAGAAACCCAGCAAAGGCATGTTTGCAAGTTTCACTAGTAGTTTTAAGAGTCTTGATATCGACTGATCGTTTGTGGGTAACATTTTCAGACCACGATTTGAGTAACTGATTGTAAATATATGAAATGGACTGATTTCAAATAAGACTGGTACGAAGGAGTTGTGCTTTACCGTTATTAATTTAGATATTGGCGTAATAATAGGTCACATAATAATTGCATGGGTTTGTATTCCTACTGATTCTTAAATATATACTATAATTTTTATGAGTAAATAAATTGAGAATATTTCTAAAACTTAATACTATATGATTTTTTTTAATACATTTCTCAGTTCATCTTTTAAACATTATCGGCTATATTATGTGGATTGAATAAATTTGTAATATAGATATTTTGATAGTTGTAATTGCTCAATTTAACATGTAAATAGTAAGTTATATTTAAAAAATGTGTATATAATGTATAGTACACTTTTATAAATAATATTGTTTAAATGTATCTCCTAAATAGCCGTTACAAATGTATATGAGGACTTTAATATACATTAAAATTTTAAGGAATATCCGTGTATAGGAATATGGGAGAGAAAGTCAAATATCTCTGTTCGCATGAAATATGTTATTACCAGCTAGTAAATTGTATAGTTCATAATTAATCACAATAATTCTTAAATTATAGGCCTACCAAGATACCAACAAAATATGCCTTCAATATTTTATCTCTCAGACTTATTCCGTTTCCTATCAAAAATTGTATTGAGAGATTCAATAAAGAAGTGTATTCACGATGTATTGTGGAAAGTAATAAAAAAATGTTTTAGCACTCTTAAAAATGGGTTTTATAAAATGTAGAAAAAAATAAGTTTTTTTGGCGATATAGTTTAGAAGTAGATTGTCTTTATTGGTGTGTGGAATTTTGTAGAAATTTGTTGGGATTGTATTAGTTTACTATTAATTTCAAAAACAATGTGAATATGTATTTATTTGAAAAGTATTTTGTAACAATAAATACTCTTTATTGAACAATTTTTTAATAGCCTTTAGATATTAAAAAAAACGAATATACAAAAGTTTTTTCTCATTAGATTGCACAAATGGTGGAACTAGCAACTATTATTTTAACTACCATTTTGGTAGTTTAAATAGTATTTGGAATATAAAAAACTTCTAATTCAAAAGAATGTCTTTAAGATTTAAAAAATGTCATAAAATAAAAAATCATAGTAACTTTGACAGGTATTGAAGAAGTCACTCAAACGCATAAAAGTGTGTTATTGATCGTGATATATCGATCTAGCTAGGTTTAATAAAAAAACTGTCTTTTTTAACCTGTTTTCGGGCATTAAAAAAATTCTAAAATGTAGAATGAAATTCAAATTATATTTGAGCTGTTCAATGCAAAGCTGTGATAGCCTAATGGTATGGGCGGACAAAAAAATTCAAAACCTGGGATCGATTCCCACATGTCACCCGGCACTTTCTTTCTTTTTTTATTTTTTTTAATTGCATTTTTTATATCTTTAAAACCGAGCAAGGTCACCCAGGTACTGATTTATATAATCATTAAACTCGTTTAAAGTAATAAAAGCTTTTGATTTAGCGTGCACAACAAAAACAAGCCACAGGGTTGTTTCGATAATCGACTCGGCTCGTTCCGCAATCGACGTGTGGTTGACACGAGACGATGCTTCTTGGATGCAATCTAGAAACTCGATTAAAATCTTCGTCGTATTGCGTAACGAAGGCCAGTTGTACACTAATATTCCTTATGAGCTTGCAATTTATAATAACTTAGTTATTTTCCCAGTTTAAAAGCTTTTTTAAAAAGACGAGCTTAAAACTTTACAATAATTTAAATAAATAAATGACACTTTAATCGTATTTCCATTAATTTGTACACTTTATTTACTATATCTATATCTATACTTATTATACAATAAAGTCTCCTAAAGCTGTCTGTCTGTATGTGATTGATTTTTTCAGAATTTTTTACGGAATTTTTGTAACGGATTTTTGTATAGTTTTTACTAAAATGTAGAGCAATTCTTCCGGAAGTTTCAGGTTAATTGTACATTACGGTTTAATGAAAATTGTGTTAAAGAGGTCGCGCAGTTGTAGAGAAACTCGCCTTTTCGTAGCTTTAGCTATGTGCGCCGCGTAAACCAACTGAGATACACTAAAGTAATGTAATAGGGAATTATAGATCTATAAAAATTCTATAAAAAAGTCCGCGACAGCACGTCTCTATTTCTTATGTTTAATTCACAGTAACAAATTTTATGTTCAAAATTTCAATTAAATACACTGACTTCCACCCGGGCGTGGCCGCAGGCTATAATTTCTGTTTAATTTAGACCTTATGATGGAGTAAGCATATGTGAATTGAAATTGAGGTAATATTTGAATAAAAATATAAAGTTCACAGTTAGCCATGAAAAGCACGTATAGAGTTTCAAAATCTCTGTCGATGAAACATTTTATTATTGAGGGTACGTGTGAATTAGGTCCATAGGCAATTTGGCAGGGTCGGGAAGATATTTGGCAAGCGCCTGTTCTCAGATACATATGACAAAGTTAGAATATACTTATGTAGTTGTTATTAAGTATCAGTCTTTCTTATCATAGCTATATAATTATATTTAGTCGCAATATCTACAATAAATAAATATGATTACAATGTATTGGAAACAGGGAAATATGAATATTGTACAAAACTATAGTTAAATGTTTTTGGACGCTCTAACAGCTTAACGGATTTGAACGAAATTTTTTAACATTTAATAATGTACAATAAAAAACGTAAAATGTAAAAACTTTATTCAGGTAAAAGTCATGCCAAAGAAAATGTAAAATATATATTTTTCTTTTAAGAATGTCTTTACTGACCATCTTACTTTACATAACTTTTATACCGCGGTTGAAACCTAAGGATCCTACCGTAACGCATAGGTATATACATTTTGTAACAGACTATATATACCTGTTGAAACTTTTCCCTAATTTATTTTTTCGGCAATATTATACCGCTTCTACAAAATGATATAAACTTTGACATCATAATATGATTTTCATTATTATAAAATATAATAATGCTTATAAAGATCGCAAAAATAATATTAATTAATTAATTATTAAACAGCTTTAATTTTTAAAATAAATCACTTTTTTATGTTCCAATGTTACAATTAACTTTTACGTTTGATTTTTACTGTTAAGTAATATTTATTTCTTACTACGGAATTATGGGCTAGGTTTTTTTGGTTAAAATACGTCGTGATGTTAACATAGGTAATTAAGGAATATGTATAATTATAATTATTGATTGTTGGCTTACTTAAAAAAATACGTACCTCTGTATTCGATCAAAGTGATAACTTTCAATAATTAGTTTCAATTTTCTTTCAATAATCTTAATAGAGGGTCTGAAAGTTAGGCTTAAACCCTACGAAGCCTTTTAATAAATAATTACAGTTACCATTCATTTATATAATGTAAAACCACAGTGTGTGTATTTTAACATGTAAATTTTTGTTATTGAATAAATGCCTTGTATATATTGTTTTACTTTTTGATGATGACAACAACTACCTTAGACTTAGATATTATCAAGATGCTTATTATAATAAAGAATAAGATTAGAAAAATAAAGTAGATTATAAAGGAAAGAAATCGAGACAAATTACTATTAGTGCTAAATGAATAGGAGGACTGTTCTATTAATACTTTAATTCAATATTATTCCTAATCCATAATACAAAAGTAATAGTAAAATTATTTTGTTATAATTCGTGATGAAGTAAAATAGAAAATATATATAATGCTAAATGTAGAGTGGACAATCCGTTTTCATACCTGATACATGCAGGATCAAATCCATTTTCGCGAAAATCGCAAAGCCTATTTTTGCTTTGTCGTGGAGTCTATCTCCTGATGATGCTTCGGTTGCGGGGCGAAACGATTGTTGAGTTTGTGATAGTGAACGTATGTAGTGCTTGTGAATTGTGGTGGCGGTAGTGGAGGTTTGTGCATGTGTTTTTACGAATCCTGCATGTATGAGGTATGAAAACGGATTGTGAACTCTACATTTAGCATTATATATATTTTCAATTTTACTTCATCGCGGATTATAGAAAAATAGTTTCATTATTACTTTCGTATCAATATTCCTATTTAGCCCATTCAGTGAATGATAATGAATCAATTAATCTTATCAGTAGGCTTTAATTAAACTACCAATCCTATAGTTTATTTAACTCTCATATATAATTAAACGCTCGTTGAGAATGAAGTCCTCAAAATTATCAGACTGGATATTGACAGCTATAATTTTTCTAAGAATGAATTATTTAAAAAACTGTGTAGATTTTGTTGTAACAATATTATCGAAAGTTTCGCGCAGAAATATCAACGTTTATACTACTAATGAATTTGAGTTGAGTCAACATAAAGAGGTTAAAATTGTGGAGCCCTTAACGAAATCTGTCGTTGCACAAATTGATGATCAAACAAAAGTGTATGATTATCTAAGTAACTCTTATATTAAAGAGTTCGAATTTGGAAGCAAAACCGTTGCAGCTGATGGTGTCATTATACATTTTAACACCAGAGCTATCGAAGAGGTAAGATAATAATATAGCGTAAACTTATAATTTTAGATGTCACAGTAAATTTGTATATTAACTAATAATGATTTATTAATTAAATCTGCCAACAAATCAGAATCATAATCATTACTTGCTAAGATTAAAATCTTAAGGGAATACTAATAATTGGAATTTTATTGGGTGATGATGTTAAATTAATAAGAAAGATCAATGTCATTATTATAAGAGTGCGCTAAGATAAAGTATTCGTATTAAAGTTGGAATATCTCAGATCTGAAATTGGTACTATGACAATCATTTTTAATTGATCCGATATTGGCACGGAATACCTGAAAATTTGAATTTCGTCCGGTGATGATGATAAATTATTCCATTAGAGAAAGATGTTTATAGGGGATGATTTTGTGCAGCATTTTTATAAAAAGTTGAAACACCTGCGATCGGTAAGGTTGCTGAACTCTAGAAGTGTCAAGTGGACCAGCAATGGGGGTAACGCTCTAACCTCTTATTACAAGAGGATGCATTTGCGTATCGGCTTTTTAACGAGCTGTAAGTAAATTTTATAATTAGTAGTTTTACCATTTTGAGTTTTACCAATTTACATCATTATACTTCATAAGTTAATTAGAGGTATAAAATAAATAACTTAAGGCGTGCGATGATTTGTATTTTTGTATGACTTAAATTTTACTAGTCAAGCTTATTAATTGGTTAGATATTATAAATTTATCGGTCTTAGTTAAATAGCAATGATGTGCCAGTCTACTGGTAGAGCGGTAGCCGTGGTCCATTGAGGAGACGCTGACGACAAAGCGGCGGCGCGAGACTTCGTGACGTCACACGGCGCCGCGCCTCGCGCACGCGCCCGTGTATCGAGCGGCATGTGCCACTCGCTGCCGGCCAACCGCTCCACCCGACCGATTCACACATTTTTATTTTTCTTACGAACGTAGCTCCATGACATTCTGATTTTAACAAAAAAGCACTCTTTAGGGGCGCACCCTAAGTGTGAAAAGCGCGCGACGAACGGGAGCCGCGCGATCTCTAGATTCGCTCTGACCGAATCCAAAATGGCAGGACGGAGCGGTCTCCTGAGCCGTGCGCCAGCTCGCCTCTGACCGAACGGTTTTGATCACGGACGGTATGTGCCTCGTTATATAAATGTTACGCAAGTTCGTGAAGCCCGCGAGAAGGTGCATCCGTTACAGCCTGTAACGTCACCCGAGCAGTGAACCTTGGAGCTCATGTAACGCACTCGAAGACAGCTACCGTGAGTACTCTTATACGCATTCAACGCATTGAAAATCAATTGTTTCTCGATATTCCACAGTGTCGGAACTTCGAAAATAAGCCAAACGTTTTTATTGATCGACCCTTATTCTCTCTGAAATTACATGCTTTGTGAAATGGCGAGTATGGATAAGTTAAGTTGATAAGAATCGCTATCAGTTACGAAATATGACAAAAACATGATGATGGTGATATTAACTTTCGCGCCTGTCAACAGTAAATCGTTTCGAGTTAAGTTGTCAACTAACTTTAATGAATTAGATAATTCTTTGTTTTTAAAGTCTGTAAATAGTCTACGCATTACCGTGTCTAGCAAAGAAAAATTGAAGGTTGACTTCATTTTTATGTTATACTCAATATTAATATTGATTTAATTTTCCCAGCCAGTCACACTACTTAATTCATGACCTATTTCAGTCATATTTTCGTAAAGAAAATTGACTTAGGTAGTTTGAATATATCGGCAAAAACAATTTTTTTTTATGAATATTTAGAAATACTCCAAACAATAGAACTGAGATCTTTTTACAAATTAAGATTTTAAAATACATACTTTCATATTTAATATGAGCAGGATTGTTACTTTGAGATTGCTGTTCCAGTAACTGTTTAAAATAAGATAATTTACACGTACTTGCTTATATTATTCATGAAGGGTTGAAAATGGTGTTACGTTTAAGACTAAGTTCCTTTAAAAAAGGCTATCATAGCCTTAATTTAGGTAACTCATCTGAAATTTCTAAGTACAATATTAATTTAACGAACTTCTTAATATTTTTCTCTCTTTTAATTGAATTCAAGTAAAAAATAGTGACTGGAATATTCTCATTATCCGCTCCTTAAAGGAATATTCCAGTATTCATATATTGTACTTAGTCCAGCCACATATAGCTTTTATTCTGTACAGTTATTGTAAATGAAGACTCACTACGACTGTTAGATATTCTAGCGTGTTGTTAGTAATAGGGATCTGTTCTGTTAATATTGATTGCGTAGATCCCATGTAGCAAAAGGAGATATAGGTAGGCCATATCTCCTTTTGCTACATATAGAATAAGGTAAATACTGATAATAAAACTGCAACAAAACTGAATAAATATTTTCAAAGCATACCTAAGATATCCTTTGGGCGATTATAATAAGAAATTTGATGGATATTAAGGATCAATTAATAAAATTAATTTTGGTCGAGCTTTTGTTCCTTTTTGCTGTATCACCGTCAATATACTTATCACAAAGCTGCATCAATCGAAGCTCGAACAGAGAAGCAATTTTCAAACCAATACATCCCGAATAATGAAACGCCATGTGTATTGGCTACACAAAATCGGAACAAAGCCGGTCATTGTACTTTTGGCTCGCGTAGTGAAATATTCAATACTGGGTCCTACACGCGATAGCGCTGCCAAAGAGGGCCACAGATTTTCATATAGTGTACTATAAATTGTGGGTAGTATTTACATCATAGGCTGGAAGTTATGCTTACTCGTATGTAGCGAAACATAAAACCATTCACTTAAGAACTTATTTATTTTCGATTAGTGATGAGACGGTCTTGACATACATATTGAAAGAGTTATATAGTAAATTTGCAATATATATAAATAAAGGATGGATTGAAATCATTACAGCGGCTTTGAGAAAAATAAATTGAGGCCAAAATTTCATAGGAAAATATACAGAAATGGCGACTGTTGGTACATCCAATTATTGAAGTTTTTGTAGGAAAACGCCACTATCCGAGTCAAAGAGAGGATTACGAGATGAATCCAGCTGTGGCAAGAAGTGTGTTTGGTATATTGTTGTGTATATTTCTTCTCACCGAAGCTGTTTACCGCTGCATTGCAAGATTGCTTTAAGCTTTTGGATATGGAGCAAATATGGCATCGACATTAATACTGATACAATCGGTAGATTTGTCGACGATACAGTCGTAACGATAGCAAGCCGTGTGGTATTAGGCTGAGGTGAATAGACCGGGTGATCTATTCTATTTTCTTAGTCATTACTTACCAAGGTGTCTTAAAAGGTGACTAAGGTAAGTTGATGTCAGGTAAGCGGCCGCTCGTAAAATACCTAACCAAATCAGGAAACAGCATGTTTATAACATGTTGTGCCGACTCCACTTAATAGTGGATGAAGGCAGGTGAACTATGATGACAGTCGTGATAATGGAGTCTGAAGGATCTGAACATACTGCTCGACGATTAGGTACGGCAGAGTATTTCAACAGGTGGGCTTCAAAATGAACACGAGCGAGATTAAATTTATATCTAACTCGCATATATACCTCGGTCATACGCTACGGCTAAATAGGTCCAATTATAAGAAAGAGGTCAGCCGCCGATTCAGATGAGCAACGTTCGTGAAGTTATGTGAGATCTTTCCATCCAAAATACCTCAGTGGTTGGAGACAAAGTTTACAAACACTGAATGTTGCCGGTGATGGCATTGGAATCGTCCATAAGCAAGCTTAGAGCCGTGTAGCGAACGATAGAGCTATACTTGGGGTATACCCTATAAAGTCCCCGCGGCGGTCGATGCATCTGGTGCTCCCGATGCATCGTCCAGTGGAGGGAGGGGCCAATTTTAGAGAGGCCCCGACCGAGAGGTGGTGCACTCTGTGGTACTGAGTTGCTGCTGGCAGGGATGGGGGCAATGTCTTCATAGGTACCCTATCCCCGCCACCAGCAGCGTGGTGGAGCACACAGGTTGTTTTAGTCGATGCGAGTCCGACAAAATCGTCATCTGTCCCCGTCGGGCGGCGGTACGCATAAGGGTTTTTTTCCTGTTTAAAAAAAATGCTTGGAGTATCCCCACGTGTTCTAAACGCCATTGAGGAGATACGACTGAGAGATTCAATCTATATGTAATTTTAGTATTGAACTCTATGATATAACCCTTATTTATTTTATTTTTTATTTTGAGTGTATAACTTCGTAGCAATGTCATTGTTAATTGTTGCACCAACCCGTATTCTCACTACGATACTCACATAAAAGGTTGTCTGGGAGAGAAAGCTGCAAGCGAAAAGGATGCACACCTTTGCACACCAGAGTGTATACTGTTCTTACGTACATGTAATCTTTAATATTTAAATGAGTTAATCTTCTATGTTTATATGTATATTTTGGAATCTCCGAAACGGCTCCAACGATTATCTTGAAATTTAGTATGTAGGCAGTTTTGGGGGAGAAAAATCAATCTAGCTAGGTTTTATTTAAAAAAAATTGTTTCATCCCTGTTTTTTGGCATTAAAAAAATACAAAATTTACATTGAATAAATAAAACACTATTTTTGCACAAAACTGTCAAGTTAGCGTAGCTTATTCGGGGAACGGACAGTCTCAAGAAATGTAAATACCTAGGGTCGATCCGCAACTACCATAATACTTTTTTTTATTTTGCAAAAAATTACCGAACAAATTTGGTCAATAGGTACTATTACTTAGTGTGATAAAGAATAAAATTATTGCAGATATTGTTTAGATATGACAAAGATAAAGTATCACTCATTGATACAAAGTACTGAAAGGACGGTCGTTGGGGTCCTATTTATTAAAATGACCGAAACTTTTGGTAATGATCGCACGCTATAATGGTTAGGCCAAGGCTGAATGCAACTGACATAAGCAAAATTAAAAATGTTTGGTGTTTTTACATAAGCGAAATGTCCAATTTTCGGACGGCGTATAGTGCAGAATTAAGTTTTCCTGCGAGAGTTGATACGAGTTGACCCACCACCGTTTGGCAATACAAACACTGAAATAAACTCGCATAGTATAGTTGGATTAAACTCTACGCTTGTTCAGTATTTTGCTGGGCGAAATTACTTTCGCAGCAACAAATAACTAACTCTGATGAATTTTAAACTAGTTAAGAAGACCAATACTGAATCAAAATTAATATTTCATATTTCGTTTACAATTTTTTTAAACATTAAATACTAGCAGCTTTGCCTGAGTAGATATCAGTCTGTCACAAATTATATTCCCGAATTGAAATTTTGAAAATAAAAGTAGTTATCGTGAAAAGTAATAATAAAATTATTTTGCTATAATCCGCGATTAAGTAAAATAGAAAATATATATAATGCTAAATGTAGAGTGGACAATCGGTTATCATACCTGATACATGCAGGAGTCGTAAAAAACACATGCACAAACATCCACCACCGCCACCGTGATACACAAGCACTATATACGTTCACTATCACAAACTCAACAATCGTTTCGCCCCGCAACCGAAGCATCGTCAGGAGATAGACTCCACGACCAAAATCGCAAAGCTTTGCGTGTGTTTTTTACGACTCCTGCATGTATCAGGTATGATAACCGATTGTCCACTCTACATTTAGCATTATATATATTTTCTATTTTACTTCATCGCGGATTATAGCAAAATAATTTTATTATTACTTTTGTATTATGGATCTCCGCAAAGTAACGCCTAATTCTATAAATTAGTTATCGTGAGTTAATTATAATAGATTTTTGAATAACTTTCACCGTTTACTTAGCGCACGCAAGGAAAGCTTAAAATTTTGTCGTTTTCGCAATATTTTTTATTGCTGCTCCTCTCCTGTTCATCTAAACGTAATATAGTCTAAAAATGATATAAAGTCTATCCCTTCCTCGATAAATGAGCTAGATTACACTCAAAGAATTTTTCAAATCGGTCCAGTAGTTCCTGAGATTATCTCGTTCAAACAAACAAACTCTTCAGCTTTATATATTAGTATAGATAATGGTATTAAAAAAAAACTGTTTTATTCGAAACTTGTATCTTAGAAAGGTTTTAATGATACTTTTTCGTATTTATTGCCATATGTTTATTTAATCAGAAATAAAAATTAACTGAGATAAAAAGTAAATCCTTTCTAAGCTAGTTGTGCGGTAGGTGTGTTCGTTCTTAGGTTTCTCTCCAGAACTTTATTATATACTAGTAATATCTCGCGGTTTCACCCGCGTACATTCTGATCTCATGGCAGAGGAAAGTCGTAATAAGTCAGACTATAGATTTATTTTTGTTAAATCATTAATAGTTTCTGCAGCGCACGCGATGACAGATATTTATGACTAATTTTTTAAACCTTATTACATTTTTATACGGATTCCTAATTTTTTGCTCAGCCTATGTTGCTCAGTAAAGATGCAGCTTTCCAATGGTGAAATAATTTTTAAAATCGGTACTATAGTTTTGTGTGAAAACATTACAAACATACATACAAATTTTTCCTCTTTATAATTTTAGTATAGTTAATGTATAGAACCGGCTATACTCACGTCTTATTCTATCGGGTTAGCCCGACTAGTTTCGAACCCAACCGGGGCTCTTATTCATGAGCTCTTTACACGACGTTATCGCGGCGGGAACTGCGTCCCGCAGCTCACTGGGCGCGACTCGTGGGTGGCGGGTGTGCGGGGGGACACGGTGGCGGCGGTGACCGCACCTCTTCCAAGTGTTCCCTGTCGCTCTGGTCTTCGTCATCGCATGCACGGATGAAGTTTGTGCACGCGACGCTTACGGTGTCGGGTTCAAAGCGGTCTTTATATGAACCAGTAGTGTCAAAAATCGGTTTCCACGACGGAGGTAGTGTCCATCCACCGTCTCTGTTAAAATTCGGTTGGGTTCGAAACTAGTCGGGCTAACCCGATAGAATAAGACGTGAGTATAGCCGGTTCTATACATTAACTATGAATACTACTCACGATAGTTTAAATTCAAAAATATTAGTATAGATATTTTTTCAAAATATGATGGCATATGGGAATAGGAAGCTGGCAGAAGCAAGTGTGCTTAAAAACAGTTATAGTTCTTAGGATTTATTTTCTAATAGGAAGTACTTAAATAACCTTTTAGACGAAACGATTTCTCTCTTCGGATGTCGGTTTAAGCGAGAGATGAAGGATCATCGTTTATTTCCATCAATCATAACATCTATCGCAATGTAAGCGATCGCATTTAATAGGGTTGATTCACACTAACGTTTTACTTATAATCTTTAAATTCTTTTTAAAGCGCATTATTGTGCTTAAGAGATTGAAGGTTTTGGTGAATTAATTATAATTGTCATTGGATTTACGCTTTTAGAAAGACATTAAAAAAAATTACCGAGGTGTCGTAAAAGGCGAATAAGGTAAGTCGACCCGCCGTGTGGTATCCGGCTGAGTAGAATAGACCATCCTCATTTCTTACCGAGGTGTCGTAAAAGGCGACTAAGGTAAGTTGACCCACCGTGTGGTATCCGGTTTAGTAGAATAGATCACCCTCTTTCTTACCGAGAGGTAAGTTGACGTCAGGCAGGCGGTCGGTCGTAAAAACGCAGCCAAATCATGTGACAGCATGTTTATAACATGTTGTGCCGACCCCACTTAGAGTGGTATAAGGGCAGAAAGATGATGATGATGATGAAAGACAAATATAGAAATCTAGCTGGTTCAAGGTAACAAGCTTGTATACTACTAGTAATATCCCGCGGTTTCACTCGCGTAATTTTTGTTTTTTTTACACCTTTACTATTCTATAACGGATCCCTATTTTTGAATGTAATATAGCCTATGTTGCTCAGTACAGATGCAGCTTTCCAATGGTGAAAGAATTTTTGAAATCGGTTCAGTAGTTTTTGTGTGAAAACATTACAAACATACATACAAATTTTTCCTCTTTATAATATTACTATATATGTATTGATCACGTGCGAAATATAATTGTTATCATTCTACCCTTAACCTAAGTGAGGTCGGCGCAACATGTTTTAACCATGTTTTAATGTGATTTGGCTTGACTTAGGTATTGCCTGACGTCAAATTACCTTAGTCTACTTTTATGACACCACGGTAAGAAATGACGGTGGTCTATTCAACTCAGTCGGATACCTCAGCACTATGCGAACTATAATTGTATTGTTTAGTATTGTAAAACTTCAGTCATTACTTTTATCAGTAAAATAAAATTATAAAAAAAAGGATTAAAAATTTTTGCGACTCATTTATTGATGTGCAAGTCTATTAGTGCCAATTTTTATAAGGTGTTAATATTGCTTTGAATAACCTCTAACCTTTAAGTGGAGCTTCGACTCTTTCCAATGGCAAAGGATGATTGATTTGTACTAACTATTGTTGGTTTGAATGTTGGTAATAACCGCGTTTTCATTTCACCATTTTACTTAAAAGCACACAATACGTATAGACCTGAGTAAACCAAAGCAACCTACTAAATAAAAACAACTGCTGTATAAACTGAATAAGAATAAGTATTGTTTCATTTTGGATGCTAGCTATAATCATCTGCTATTAAAAAGATTGTCATCAACTTCCTGCCCTTATCTCTCTCTAAGTGGGGTCGGCACAACATGTTATAAATATGTTGTCACATAGTTTGGCTAAATATTTTACGACTTTTTATGCCTGACGTCAACTTACCTTAGTCTTATTTTACGACACCTCGGTAAGCAAGAGGGTGGTCTATTCTACTTAACCGGATACCATACGGTAGGTCAACGTACCTTACTCGCCTTTTACGACACCTCGGTAAGAAATGAGGGTGGTACTATTCTATTCAGCCGGATACCACACGGCGTCTATTTAAAAGATTGCAGTAAAGTAAATTCCATCAAGTGGCGTTTTTACATAATCCACAAAAACAAGCATATAATCCTGCATGCTGAATTTCAGGAAAATTGTTGGAGCCGTTCCCGACATTTCGAGAATAGTATATATATTTACATATACATACAAGATTATTTACATATACATACAAGATTATTTACATATACATACAAGATTATTTACATATACATACATTTAAATATTAAAGATGAAATAACCACTTAGCCCATCTTACGTGGTTTGAATTGTCTCAAAAGCTATGTATGCAGCTTGTTAATATTATATCATTTAGATAAAATAAAATTTAACTGTGTAACTGTGTATCGTGAGCCATTAAAGTTTAAGCGTTAAGAAATTCGTTCAGCAATTTTAATAACATGTTTGAGATGAGCTTGGTATATAAATATATAATATTTCTTTATAAGCTTGGTTTATTTTAACAGTTCAATATTTATATTACCAGTAGGTATAGATATCATGAAGCCTTTTGAATTTTTTGTAGCACAGGACGATTTGATAGAAATATCATAATAACATAATATTTGGTAGATTAACTTTAATGTGTAATGCATTTTATGCGATAAATTGATCTAGCTCGGTTTTTTTAATGACTTTTTATCCCTGCTTTCAGGCATGGAAAAACTGCTAAAATAAAAATAGAATACAAGGGTTAATTGTGCTGTCATTTGTAAAGTTGTCATAGCTAGTAGGGATCGGGCAAACCAAAGTGAATATACTCGGAATTTACTCAGATATTACCAGCCTTTTGTTTTTTTTAATGGTATTTTTATATATATATATATACACACACACACACATATATATATATATATATATATATATATATATATATATATATATATATATATATATATGTACATAGATACATATACTTACAAGATTAACTCATTTAAATATTTAAGATAAAAAGATGCCATTAAAAAAATCAAAATGCGGGTAATGTCTGTATGTATATATATATATATTCGGAATCTCGAAAGCGGCTCCAAAGATTTTCCTGAAATGCACCATGTAGGGGGTTTTGGGGGAGAAAAATCAAATCAGCGTATCTTATTCGGGGAACGGGCGGTCTCGAGAAATGATAATATCCGAGCCCCACCTAGAACTATTTTTCTTTATTTTTTTAAGTTTCTTTTTATTTTGTTTAAAAATTACCGAGGAAGGCTTGTTCACCCAGTTGTATATGAACAGTATTAAAAATTGGTAATTTATATGATTTGACAACTCAATATTTTTGTTTGTTTTAATGAATCTGTGTGAATTCTTACTGATTTGACTACTTTGACTACAAATCCGAATCCGATTCTTTGCTTACCTTATTTTCCGAGTTACTCATCTAGAGCAACATAGCACCACTAATCTTTGAAAGATTTAGAAAAATATTACTTTCAAGCTATGTATTAGTCGGTCCGCCACAAAAGTTTAGTAATATCGTCAGGCAGCATGTGTCACTAGATGATGGTAGTTGTTTGACACACTCGTTATTGGTTTCTGGTTCAACTTAGATTAACAAATTTTTAAGTTTAAGTATTTCTCATGGTTAGTTCTATTTTTTTAAATACCATTATGCTTTGTAGACTGTAATACTCATGTCGTTACCATCATTAATTGACGATAAATTTAACTAAAAACCCGTTTATATTATTAATGTTTTAGATAATCTGAATTATGTCATCATCTCAATTATACCAATAACTTAACTTAGTAGTCTTTCGGTATGAAATGAGGTTGGTATATTCTACTCAGCCGGATACCATTACGCTACTTTTTATCGTGCTACTAAAATGCTCCGTATTATTACAAGTTGATGAAGCTTTAAACTTTTGACTTATATACTTATTATAAAACAAAGTTACCAAAAGCTTTCTGTATGTGATGAATTTTCTCAAAATCTACTGAAACGATTTTTTTACGATTTGTACGGTTTTTACTCAAAAGTAGTGCATTTCTTCTGGAAGGTTTGGGTTAATGGTGCATTAAGGTTTTATGTAAATTATGTCGAAGAGGTCGCGCATTTATACAAAAAACTCGTCTGCTGTGATCTTTAGTCGAATGCTCCGCGTAAACCAACAGAGATACACTAAAGTAATGTGCCAAAGAGTTGTAGATCTACATAATTATAACAAAAAAGTGTTTCTCCATCTCTTATGGTTAACTCAATAACTTCTTTAATGTATTCAAAATTTCATTTTTTTTTATTTACAGCAAAAACGTACAAGTTATATCTATCTTAAATGCTACTTACATGCTACTTACATGCTAGGACTATATAAATCATGCCCACGTGGAATGGTCCTAAGAATGCTGGAAGCGATTCCGAGCTGAATCGCTAACAGGAGCCAGCCCTCTTGTCACCTGAAGAGGCAATTAACCGAGGTGTTAAAACGGATAATTTGCATTTTGACCCCATGGCCCTAGGGTCTAAACTGCAAACGGCACAAATATATAACTCTCGATGAGAGATGCATACGTCCGCCGTTTGTCGGTTTCGGCCATTTCCGCCGCAGCTCCAGGCCTTGACGCTGTTTCCCTGATATTGAACGAGGTTAATGTATGAACGCATGTTGCGTCCCACATTAGGGCACGTCTCCGTTCCCAAGGAACCAGCGTCAAATTTCAATTAAATACACTGATTTCTACGCGGGCGAAGCTGCAAGCACAGCTAGTTGCTAGTAAATTCGTAGATGCACAAACTAACTACGTGTAACGTGCCTTTATTATAGTACTCAAGTCTTTATCTAGGCTACGACGTCCCGTAGTAACAAGTGCAAAGCAATAAGGATCATTTTCCATTGCAAAACATTTAGCTGGCGTGGCCCGCCGTACTTTAAATGGGGCTCGTACATAATAGTTCTGCCCGGCTGCAATTATTCAAGCGTTGTTTGAGTAGAGCGCCCTAAAATACAAACATTTTTTTTTGCTTTTACATTATTTAAAATCACTGAGGATCGGGCATTATGAAATTTCGTTACAATACGAAATCGGAAGAGATTTTAATGGAGTTTTTAATAAAAGTAAGCGTGGGTTTTGTTACAATGAAATCTTTCGTATATTATAATATAATGATCAATCTAAAAAACTGAGTCATCATCATCATCCCTTATCCCATTCTAAGTGCGGTCGGCACAACATGTTACAAACATATCACATGATTTGGCTTTATATTTTACGACCTGCCGACAGCCTGACGTCGACTTCCTTAGTCGTATTTTACAACACCTCGGTAAGAAAGAGGATAGTCTATTCTACTCAACCGGATACCACACGGTTGTTCAACTTACCTTAGTCGCCTTTTGCGACACCTCGGTAAGAAATGAGGGTGGTCTATTCTACTCAGCCGTATACCACACGGCATAGGTGTCACAAAGATTACAATTCGGTGATCTGGTTTTTTATTTACACTCTCATTTTATCTCCTAACAATTAAAATATAGAGCTGGGAATAGTTTACGAAATTCCTACTTTTAATGAAAAAAGCGTTAAACGCATCAAAGCCTGCAAGCTTTATTGCGCAAAACTGTAACATACAATTGAACCGGGAGCCCCGTTAATGTATTAAATTTCATTTTTATTTCATTCTTTTTTTTACTGTTTTAAAATTTTAAAGTTGGGTTATGTTTATATTGCATATTTAAAACTAGTAGAATAAATGTCAAGATAAAATAATCTTGATTGTTTTTAGTGTATAATTATATTATATTTTAATAGTTTAATATATGCTGTGTGGTATCTGTTAACCCTCATTTCTTACCCAGGTGTCGTAAAAGGCGACTAAGGTAACTTGACCCACCGTGTGGTATCCGGCTGAGTTGAATATGAATAGACCACCGTTATTTCTTTCTGAGGTGTCGTAAAAGGCGACTAAGGTAAGTTGACGTCAGGCACGCAGACATATGTAGTGTCGACCCTACTTAGAGTGAGACAAGGGCAGGAGGATGGTGATAAATAACTTAACTAACACAGCAATATATAATTCCGTTTTATCTTATTAATAAAAAATATAGATAGTATTTCTTTTCAAAGTTAAATAAAAAATAGCAAATGTTAATCTTATGACGAGTTAAATAAATTAAATTCAACACAATACAAATCCACACAACACATAAGTGCCATTATTTACTATTTGCCCAAGTCAACATCGATTCGCGGTTCTAATTAAATTTCCATGTAAGGTAATTAAGCTCGATTGTTAGTTTTACCCTTTGCCAACATTGTTCCAAAGCGGCGCAGTATATATTTCTCTAAGCATGCAAACCCCTTATTCCGGCGCGCCGTATTGCGAAGTCGGCAATCACTGGCTGCTTTCCCAGATCCCCGCCGCCAGAGAGTCTGCCAAGCTTTGTAGGGGGCCCCCCCTCCTTCGTAGGGAGACCTTGGGAAGCAGGTCACCGCACTTTTTCTTAACTCGAGACGGGGCGGCGCGACGATAGAATGGCGATTTTTGGCTGCTTTGAGTTCACTGCACGCCTGCTATTGATTTTGTTATTATTGGGTTATGAAATATTTGAATGGTTATTACTGTTATAGTATTTAATATAGTGTTAATTGAGACTACTCTAGAATTTGCAACGTATATTTATATCTAGTAACTATTGTCTGGTATATATTTCAAACTACGATCTTGCAATATTTAATTGTCTTGCACTGATTGTGTGCTTTCCTTTAGTTAATGTTAATGTTCAACAAATGTTATTATGATTTTAATTAAAATTTTATCGTATTTTTAGAGGGTGTTGGCTTACGATCGCGTTTGCATATCTTTCTCTGAAGTTGTCAAAACATTTTGTTATTCTCAATTATTATCTGATTAATAAATATTTGTTGAAAGACAAAGATGTTTGAATTATCGAAAGTAAATAAGTATCTTATGCCTGTCTAAATAGGTTTACTCTACTTATGGATTATATCCTTGTGATATTTATCATAAAGACATAATCCATACGTACCTAGCATTATAATTTGAAATTGTAAATATTTATACTTCTTCAGGTCTGAGCAAATGACCGATGTGATTTTTATTTGACGGGCTGGAAAGTAATATATATAACATATGATATAGACAGACTACTAATTTCTGTACAGAACTATGCGCAGACGAAGTGGCAGGCAATAGCTTAGTATTAGATATACGTACATGTTTAGAACTTTAAATAATGCCAGCTTTATCACTGTTTTATCCTTATATTGCCTTAACTGAAACTATAAGCTTTTATAGACTATTGCTTCTCCAGTCCTATTCATCTTAGCGTGATGTTATATGGCCTATAGCCTTCCTCGATAAATGGACTATCTTACACTCAAAGAATTTTTCAAATCGGAGTAGTTCGTGAGGTTAGCGCGTTCAAACAATTAAACAAACGAACTCTTCAGCTTTATATATTAGTATAGATTACGTTTTTTCTTACACTTAAGCGTTTTTCATTACGTTTGGATATAGTCTTTTAATTGTAAATACCAATTTTTTTACTATATTTCAAGTAAATACTAATACTTCATGTATTTTATTGTGCACGAACTCTCCATATCAATTCTTATCGTTGACGTCAAACAGTGTACTGCTGCGTACTTGTTTCAGTCAATTTTAACGGAAAATCGATAAATTATTCATACACCAGTTAAGCGGCACAGTTGATCACGGTTGAGTAGAAACAAGCCATAACCTTTACATGGTGGCATAGATTAGGCAAATGGGTAAAAGTAAAATATTTGTTATAATAAAGTAAATTAGTTTGATCGGATTAAGATTTAAGACTTGTTATTTAAGATTAAGATTGTAGTAATAGATTTTGATAACGATATTTATTCGTTTATTATTACGTTCATATTCCGAATTATATTTAATTAATTTTATATTCTGTATATTTAATACTAGCTGTGCCAGCGGCTTTACCCGCGTGGAAATCAGTGTGTCACAACATTTTTCCCTATTTGAAATATTTAATATAAAAGTTAGTACCTGGGTAACCTAGCCATCCTCGGTAATTTTTAAAATGATGTAAAATAAAATTTAAAAAAATTTAAAAGAAATATTAAAAAATAATAGGGCAGGTGGGGGGCTCGATCCTAGGTATTTTCACACCTCTTTAGACCGCCCGTTAAACAAATGTGCTACCATGACTTTATGTTTGACAGCGAAAAATTATGATTGTATTCAAAAAAATTTTAGAGCCTAAAAACAGTGATAAAAATCTTTTAAAATAAAACTTATCTAAATCGATTTTTCTCTCCCAAAACCCCCTACATGCTGAATTTCAGGAAAATCGTTGGAGTCGTTTCCGAGATTTTCCGAGATTCAGTAGATTTTGAGAAAATCGATCACATACGGACAGACAGCTTTTGGGGACTTTGTTTTATTGTATAGAAATTATAATAGTCAGTCAGAATATTAGTTTACTTTATTCGTATAAGAAATGGCGTAGACATCTTAGGTAAATTACCTCGTGCCGGCACTTATTTATCAGCAATACTAAAATTATAATGTGATAGAGTGTCTATCTGTATCTTTGCGTGTCTCTTAAATTTCCATGTTTCTTTCGGGAACACTGTCAATAATATTGCATTATTAAGAAAGTATTATAATAATATAATATAACCTATTTAATATTATACGATTGTCTAGAATATGAATGCATACGGCATGTCGTGCGGTGGAGAGTCCGACGCGCTTTCGCGACGGCTACGTGAAGCGGAGCGCGCCCGGGCCGACGCAGAGCGCGCGCACGCCGACGCACTCGCCCAGCTCCGGACAGCGCAGCGATCGCCGCATGACTCGCATAACGTGGAACAACTGCAGTCGAGAGTTAGGGAACTGGAAAAAAAGGTAATTATCACATATAGACACTCACTAGTATGGGAAGCGTTTGGGAAGCTTGCAAAAGTTGCCCATCAAATAGTCTGTGATGACTCACTGATCTAAACTTAACGCTGACAATGGGTCTCATAAAAAAAGCTCAGTGTTACTCAGCGATGGAGTGAGCTGTGCTTGGAGTGTATCTACGCGATAAATTTTAAGTTACCGATAGGTAGAGCGGATGGGCGTTGGGGTCCAAAATGCGACTTCTTACAACTTTATTGAGGTCTTCAGTCTACCTCGAAGGAGATCTACCGTCACTACATTTTGCGTTGCGAAGTCGCCATTGTTGGGGATTTTCCAAAATTATTCCGTGTCGTGGGATAAATTAAAAGTTCCTTTACGTGTGCGAGACGTGTAATTCCAAGTCACCGTGTACAGAAAATATAATCCAGTAACAATTGAACTAACTATTAACAATGACAATTAACTGTCACACAAAATAAGAAAACACCTGTACGATTTATATTAGCAATTGCTCTTGAAATTATCACAGGCGCTTAATAAAATATTAGTAATATCTTATATAATTAAATGTCCAAACACCATTGTAGCATCTTAGACGCAAACGTGTAGGTATCTGTTTTGTGTACTACGTGCAATTATTTATAAGTATTACACCTATATTATCTATTTGATTGCCAGGCGGCTTTAGAAACAGTTCGATGTGAAGAGCTACAACTGGAACTGTCATCAGCAATGCGGGCGCGAGGTACCTCCACGACAGCGACTTGGACGACATCGGTAGCGCAACCAGCCTCAGAAATAGAACGTATTATGGCTAAGATTGAACAAGATAATCGTATTCTGGCTGAATTGGAACATTCTAGGTCTACGACTCATGGTAACTGTTTATTTCATTGAATATAAATACTAATTTTATGAAATGTGTCGACTGCAATTGCTTGTACACACTAACAATACAAGTCTATTTATATAAGTACATAGTATTTGTGGCTAAGTAGGGAAAAGGTTAAATGTAACCTTTTCCCTATGCAATGGCATATACATATTAGAAGACCGTGTTATTATAAATATTAGTCATTATTATTATTTATTAAAAACTCAACAAACTTATATTATTTACATAGTATTTGATAAAATTTTACTTCTTATATCACGTGATTAGCTATTAAAAGTTTTTTAACATTTAAAATGACTTAATATATTATACATAACATATTGATTCACAGGTATACAATCCAGTGGTTCAAATCAGGCGCTTGGAGAATTTCATTCACCGATACCGTCGCCTTTACCTCATTCGTATACTAGCGTAATAGGCCATGTAGCTCTCTGCCAAAGTAACACAATGCCTACTCTCTCTTCACTACATGCCACTTCTCACTTTACTGCCCCTAGCTCCAACTCCGTAGCTTATTCCATGAGTGCGCACAATCCTACTTCTTATTCAAATCCTGTATCCGCTTCTTATGGTTTACCTAATACTCATCAGGTCACTTTTACGAACCCTGTCACAGCGCCCCTTGTCAACAACATAAGTCAAATTTCTAGCACTTTGGCAGGACTGCAATCAAACCTTCAAAATCTTGGAAATGTTTCTGCTATGAGCTTGGGAGGTACATTAGGCGGACCGACAATCACTGGAACCATAGCAGGATCTGGACTTACCAGTTGCTTGAATAACCCACCAACTAGTTTATCCGGAGGACTTACAAGTACACTTTCTGGGTTACCAGCAAACTTATCTAGTGCACTAGGAAATACCTTGGCTAATCTAACGGGTGGAACTCAATTGGGAACGCTAAATACTAGCCTAACGGGTACGAATGCATATGGAGCAGGTCCAGGTACCTACACGAATCCACTTTTGTCAAGTGGCTTGGGAACAACTGCAATGAATATTAAGTTAAAGCCCATAGATGAAATAGATTTTGGCTTAAGTCGATATAACAATCCAACTATAGTTAGAGCTGCAACACCTGTAACACCGCACCAAGCTACTTGGAACACAGGTTTAGATAGCCAATTCGGAACTGATAGAATAGGAAATTTAGACTCATTTCTTCACGAACGAGGTCCGAGAGCTATGAGACTTTTACCCAGTAATATGTTAGATGCAGATGGTACGTAATTTCTTTATGATTTTCCAAAAAACTCAAGTACTTTAAATATACTTTAAAGCTAAAAATTTGATATTTCAGCACGAAATACGCATTATATGAACGGTGGTGCGCCATCTGAGCTTCAAGTTGATATGTTGGACATTCCAGGGAAAGGCCGTTGTTGCGTTTATATCGCTCGATTTTCTTATGAACCGCCAGAGTAAGTAGTGTTTATTTAAATTATATATATTTCATTATTTTTGTGATTTATTACATTAAAACATTGTAATTTTAGGGGTGAAAATGCCGAAGCAGAGTTATCTATCTGTGCGGGCGATTATCTTTTAGTATGGGGACCTAGTGCAGATCATAACGCAACTATGCTTGATGCAGAATTATTAGATGGGCGACGTGGCCTAGTACCGGCGCATTTCGTGCAAAGATTAGTAGGAGATGATCTTTTGGAGTTTCATCAGGTAATTTATTTGAGATAAATGTATATTATTTGCAATAAAATTGTATTTAACACTCACATATAGCTTCATTAGAGATGAAAATTATATATATCATGACATAAACTTTTTAATTACTAGGCCGTGGTAGCTACTTTGCGTGATGCTGACGAAACAGCAACAACTGCTATAAGTGATATGTCACTTAGTAGAGATGTGGCACGTCTCAGTGAAATGGCAGATATGAGTGAGGGTCCTGAAGATGACGACAATGGTAAGAAATTACTCTAGTATATTTTTATTTTTATTATAGAGCTGTTGAATAACTAGCAGAACGATAAAGACTTATCATTGACATTTACAATAGTAACCCTAATTTTTTAGAAACTCAGTAACACTGTTGTTTATGTTAAATAATAATATTGTTTGATATTTTTACAAAATACCAGAATTACAATTGAACTAAATATTTTTGATATTTGCATGCTATCCTCACCTAATGCACTTATAGTGACGAAAGGTGTTTCAGAGTAACAAAACTTCGAATAGCAAATTAATTAGCAAATTTTAAATGAATTTATATTGCTTACCTTTTATATTTGTAGTGATAGAGTTATATAGTTAAATCTTTGTCCTTTCCTACTTACCCCATCCTGTGACATCGGAATTCACTGCACGCTTCTTGGCATATCATTCGCACTTCGCCTGCTTGGCTAACTCCTACTCGCGATCAACCCTCAAACCTGAACAGCCGAGCTGTTTTTCTCGTCGTTAGTGCCTGCACCGCGTCATCTGACTTTGGAGAGACAACTCAACAAATCAGTGCTGATCGGATGGACGGCGCCTGAAGGGGTCCAACAAGCAAACATTGAAAGTTACCATGTTTACGTTGATGGTGTCTTGAAAACTACGGTTAAAGCATCCGAGCGCACGCGCGCTTTGGTTGAAGGCGTAGATGCCAATCGGGTGAGCTTTTTATAATAATTATTTGAATTTTTTTATCATTTAATTTAGATATTAAATAAAGCTCAGATAGATCTATTTCAAATCAAAATTTGTTTACATGGGCACTTTTGTTTTTAATTATATTTTGTAATGTTTAGTTTGAACATGTAATATTTAGTTTAGTATTTATTATTTAGCTTCGAGTATTTTAAGTATTGCTGATTATTTTAAGAATACGTTAAATAAAAATACACTGTTAATAAATTCGTCTGTAATATGTTGATCCTAAAGCCACATCGTATCAGCGTCCGTTCAGTGACAGCTACAAGACGCACGTCCAGGGATGCCGCCTGTACAATGGTGATTGGGCGAGATACTGGAAATATGGGACCTACGTGTGTAAGAGCTAGTGGTGTTACTTGCTCTCAGGCTATAATATCATGGTTACCAGCGAACTCGAATCATCAACATGTTGTTTGCGTCAATAACGTAGAAGTAAGTTTTATAGGCCTTTCTCCTTTTCAAGTTGCTAAAATTGGTATTAACAGTTGCTGTTTTAACAAATAATGCTACTAATGAATGAAGTTAAACGACTTTAAAATTTTGAGCATTCTGTATTTTAAGGTCCGAACTGTGAAACCAGGAGTGTACAGGCATACAATAACAGGACTTTCACCGAGTACTCAGTATCGAGTCACAGTCAGAGCTAAGCATTTAAGGGCTGGTCCTCCCGGAATGCCGATTGAAGAAGCTCCTGGAGCTTACACAGACTTCAGAACTTTACCGAAAGGGTTACCGGATCCACCTAATGAAATAATGGTACTTAACAATGATATTTAAATATATAGCATGACATAAATTGAAGCATGCTCTCGTCGATTTTCTTACACTATACTCACACCTCCTGCTCGCCTAAATATATTATATACTATGTACCCTTTTATTGATATTTAGCCATTATTATGATATTACAGTACTTATTATTTGTATAATTTTAAACTATAACTGATGAGAGAAATAATATTTTGTATTCCAGTTATGTAAATAACAGAATTATAATTTACAGAACTGACTTTTGGAAATATACTTAAATCTATAACAGCGTTTTAGCATACGCACTTAAACAACGCTTTTTAACGCTCACAAAGTGTGTGGTTAAAGTCCTAACATTAACGTTATCACATTTCATACACAACCCTATCCCTTTCAAGTAATATATCACGACCTCCAAGCACGCGGCACAATGGAAAGTTTCGAAGAAGTCGCGTCAATCGCAACCATTAATCCAGCGCCAGGACAAATTTTTATTGATTCCGCTCACGTTGTTGGTAGTTTAGAATTTCCCCTTTCTTGTAAAGTTTTCCCTCAATGTGGCTTAATAGTATGTGTGAATACATGTCATAAACCAATTGGCCTAAAGAAAATGGCTGGATTGTTGGTGGTGATTGGTGCGGTGTCGCAGGTGGAAGCTGGACCCCAGGACGGCACAGTGCTTGTGACATGGCAGCCGGTGCTTCGCCCTCCCGCTTCAGGACCCGTCACAGGATACGCAGTGTATGCCGATGGAAAGAAGGTGACCGATGTCGATTCGCCGACCGGTGATCATGCACTCATCGATATTGGCAAATTGATCGGCCTCAATCCAAAATGCGTTACTGTGAGTACTGTACCGCTTAGATTGGCTATTCGAGCGCTGTGTTATATTGTATACGCACAACTATATCCGTATATATCATGTGTTAATCAAAGTATGCTCTAAATAACTGAACAGCTGTTTATCTCTGATGAGTATCGAATATTCAAATCTTATTGATTACAGGTACGGACCAAATCTCGGGACAGCCAGTCCAGTGATAGTGCTCCTACAGCTATACCACCAGCTGTGCTGAGAGGAGTCGTGTCACGCGTACCTCGTGGACCAGGCATTGGTCCTGCTCAGCCAGTTCCGGCTTATAGAGGGCAACGACCTCAACCCTATCAACAACATCAGCAAGTGATAGAACATGATGAAAATCTTTCTGACAAGGAAATATTCCCAACCAGTAATCGTCACGATCCACAAACAACTCAGGTGAAAATTGTTGAACAATTCATTAGCGATTATCATTATTTGATGTCTTAAAATATTTGCCAAATTGAAATGATTAAGATTGTAATATACTTTTTTTATATTGTCATAAGTATGTAATATTTCATGTTTCTAAAAGGCTTTTACGATTGTAAAATTTTATGTTTTAACATATTCATGAAGTATGCTTTGTTTTCCTTTTACCATATATAATCGTGTGTTATCATTTGTAAAAAAAAATTATAATTATTTTAAAATATATATATATGTTTGCACAGCACTCGGAGTACCTATTTTTAGTTTGCAAATCAATGTTGTAACTATTTATTTTGTTTTGCGTTCGTTCATCATTTCGCCAATATACATCCTTTCTTTCATGGTGTGTATTGAAGCTTTTTTTCCGTTACTTTCATTGATGTCTTTCTAGATGTTGTAACATAAATCAATATCATACGCTCTCTACTTAGGCGAGAAGCTTTTTCATGTTTTTATTTTATACAACTCTTGCCTTAAAACTGAACATATTAATGAATTTTTTAAAACAATATTTAAAAAAAAGAAACAGCTTCCCGCGTAATATCGGTGTTGCAAACTGCACTCTTTATACTCTCTCCTGTGGTTCTGTCGCTGGCATCTTCTAATTGTCGAGTAGTTCTATCGGTTCCAACACAACCACGCGCGCCATTGACTACAGCTATGCACTCGGCTCGAGCGATCAAAATTAAATGCATAATGCTTGCAACTAGATCAGTAGTCTCTAGTGCTATTGGCCGATACCTTACAGTGCACGACACCCTACAGATACCCTTATACTTAGAACGAATAAAGAGCTTGTATTTTGTGACACAGACAGAAACCCTCATGGAGCTCATTTTGTTTACGTACCACATAAAGTATGATTGCCTCTCTCTCTCTCTCACATAACTATTATACACCTTTCCATAGCCCACGAGCGGATTCGGCACAGGCCTCCTAAAGAGTATATTCGACAAAATAACCCCTTCGGTAAGGAATTTTAACACGTCTTTTTTATCCTTTATTTATTTATTTTTATCATCTTAACACGTTTTTTTTTAGAGTTAAACAATTTTTGTTTCTGGAGTGATTTTTTTCGTTATTAGTTGTTTTATTTTTTTACACAGTGTGCTCGTATTTTACTAGCATTGTTAAACCTATTTACTGACGTAGCAAACTATAATCCATACATCAAATGATATTTTCTTTGAGTATGCTTATGTACATAATATAATAGTAGAACGAATTCAATAATCTACTGTAGAGAGAAATATTAGCTAATATTTAATTAATGCATATATCAATATATCAATTCTCATAATATGAGAGTAAGTTTTTAGTATTTTAATAGTCACATTATAGCTAATAGCATAGATTATGGATAGCTAGCGTCTTAACCAAGACTTAGTAAAAAAAAACACTATCCGAACTGGTTTTCTATATTAGTTTTCGTATTTTAGTTAACTTATGCTACAGCCATCCACAAGAGTGAGCTAGGCACTTTATTTAATCAATACTCATGTCAGAATAAATACTTATAATACTTTTTATATTATACCATTAAATATAAGGTCTATAAGCCACATACACTCCATCCATTCAATATTATATAAGCAAATGAAATATTGAAGTCAAAAGCTACGTATTAAGGATTATAATTACTTCAAGACTCGAATCTTAGGAAACAAGGGAAAGTTTTGACGATAGGGATCTTTTCACTCACTTCGGCTTCACCACGCGGCTTCACTTGCTCTATATTTATTTATATCTATGGCCTTCAAATTCTAAACTATACATATTAGTATTAATGTATCTTTACATCCTTACGTCTTCAGCTTATATGATTATTTCGTGCTTCTGCGGTACATGTTGCCCGATATAAAATATGAAGTAATTCAGCACATTTCGACCATTGTCATATACATATTCATATGCATTGATAGAAAAACGATCTCTTTATTGAAATGTTGAATGACCGTGTGGTACCTATCAGCAATCGGGGATACCGGCCATCGAAATCACTAAAGAGGGAGCAGTGGAAGCCAGTAGCGAGGACGAGGAGGCAACGCGCCGCCGCCCGCAGGTCTGCGATCTCTAATAACTGTCATCGATGTGCTCTTCATGTGCTAGCACTGTTCACTTTGCTCTCTTCTCTTTCAATATTATACGGATAATCCCAGTCACAAGTTTTCACTTTTCGTTCTTCTATGTTGGTATCTTCACGTCCTCGATGTTTCACACACTACACAGGTTCATATTCGACACTATCCAGGATTTGAGACACGTAACAAACCTTTGCCCGGCAGATAAGATACAGTCCCCACAAAGCACTCGGTACAGAATCATAACATTCGAGCATGCGCAACGTGTTTGTATGACTGTTTCTGCATGCTGTCTTGGCTTCGACTCGTACTCAAATAAGTCTTTTACACACATTTTACTACGTCCCAGTCTATAAATGGATTTAATGGTATAAAAGATAATAATTTGACTAAATTGATGAAAAAAAAAATATCTGTGCGCATCCAATGCTATGAACCACTCAAAATTTTCTATGCTATGGACGATGTGGTTTCTAATGTAAGTGCTGCACGCTAGCTTTCGTTGTGCATGGGGATTGGATAGAATTACAAAGGAATGTTTAATCCTAAGAACAAGGTAAAGTATTCGTTGCTTATGATCGCATACGCCAAGAGAAATAATATGGCTGTAATGCTTGATTAATTGCTGTGGGCTTCTCTATGGAAAATCTAACCTTATTAATGTGTTGGTACGTACGGACGTCAGCAGCAGCCGTCCCAACCTGCTCAAGCGTCGCAGCCGCCTTCGGGTCAGCCATTCCCGAATACACCAGCCTACCATGGCACGCAGCAACCCCCCTTTCAACAGGGCGGCCAGTTTCCAAGTAACCAGCCGAACCAGTATCCCAGCCAGACGCAACAGTACCAGAACCCTCCGCCCAGAAATCACCATGAAAGAGGAAGGCCCCCGAACCCTCATCAGGTTTATTTATTTTTGTCCAATTAACGTAAAACACACATTGATTTCTAAAAATATATTGTGTAATATTTTCTATATCACATTTATTATTTCAACTTAAAAGGAAAATTGTTACTATCTGTTCTATGATATTTGACATAGATCATCAAATCTTTTGTATTCTAATTCTATGTATGCTAATATAATGCTATTCTAATTCAATAATAAACTTATGTTTTAAACAGCAGCAAATACAACAACTACCACAAGGTCAAATTCCCCAATACGGCCCACGAGGTGGTGTCTCGATGGGTCCAAGAGGTCCGCCGCCCGGTCAACGTCCTCAACAGAGCCACCCACAATCAAAACGATGTCGCTATTTTGTGGCACTTTTTGACTACGATCCAGCAACCATGAGTCCTAATCCTGAAAGTTGTGATGAAGAACTACCATTCAGTGACGGGGACGTTATAAAGGTAAAACATTTAGTTTTATATTAGCAACGGATATTTTCGTTAATGGATGGTCAAAGAAACATCAGTTACCAGAAAAAAAAATGCTCAAAAGTCGTTTGCGGCAGGTTTGGGGCGACAAAGATGCTGACGGCTTCTATTGGGGTGAAAGTCGAGGCCGACGAGGCTACGTGCCCCACAATATGGTCGCTGAAGTATCAGAACAGGAAGCCACAGGGCAGACTAGCGCGAAGCCGCGTGATCGGTGGACGGATGCATACGCCAACCAACCTGTTCGAAGAATGGTCGCTCTTTATGACTACGATCCTCAGGAACTGAGCCCTAATGTTGACGCGGATGTAAGTGGAACACCATATAACTACTTTCATTAAGCCTTTTAGATAAGTTGAATGGCATCCCTCTCTCTCCTGCTATGTATCCCACAAAATATGTACACATAGACCGACAGGCAGCTCAGTTATTATATGTTTAATAAATAAGTTTTCAACACAAGTCTACCACTAGCAGAATGAGAGCAGCCACTGTTAAGGATTAGTTAAATCATAACATCCATATTTAATTTAAGGCGGAGCTGAGCTTTCAAACTGGGCAAATAATTCATGTCTACGGAGATATGGATGATGATGGTTTTTACATGGCGGAGATTGAAGGTGTAAGAGGACTGGTGCCGAGTAACTTCCTTGCAGAGGCCACTGATCAGTATGGACAAACAAGCCAGGCACTACAAGGTTAGGAGTTTAGTCTTTTCATGTAATTAAATAATCAATAAATAATCAAAAAGAGCTGGAACTGAAACTAATTAAGTTATTATGATGGTATTTATGATGATGTGTGCAATTAAATTATTCGGCATGCAAAAATTATTAATGAAATTTCTAATTCTAAAAAAGATAGGAGAATATTTCTAATTCTTTGATTCTTAAAGAGGGTCTACCTCTTTATTATATACATATGTGACAGCAGCAACTGTCCTATGGTGCAGTGTAAGTAAGAACGCTCTTGCCTGGTAGTTGCCTTAGTATACCTTAGTATAGGTTTGAACCACTTAGTAAAACTAGTGGGGTGGGATCTCCGTACCCCACGATCTTACGCCATTTAGATCCAGCAGCACCCCGCGACCTTTTTAAGGTCTTCAGTCGTTGGAAGTATACCGACGCTGCGTTTTCCGATGCGAGGTCGCCAATCCAGCACCAAAGGACTCTAGTGACCGTCGATTCTAACGTACTAAGTAAAACTACAATAAAGCGAAAACATGAGAAATAAATGATTTTTAAGAAAACAATCGTTATTTTCTTAAAAATCTCTTTGTTTGTAAGTCACAAGTCTACCTAATACTAAAGCCTGATAATTTTTAGCTTTACTACTTTAGGTAGAAGTTTAAACTAGAAATATATATAAAAGGCTAGTATACAATTTTATTTTAAATTACTGTTCATAATAATATGACGGTGTCTTAAATAGGCACTGGAGTAGTGGGCGGTAGAACTGGGATCGTGGGAGCAAATGTCCCGGGTGTCGGCCAGGGACGCGGTCGAGGCGCACCCCCAGGCCCAGGCGCCCGAGGTCCACCTCCACCTCCGAGGGATAACGTCGCACCAGCACCGAGAAACCACCATCGAAAAACAGGTACAATTACATACATACCGTTTTGCAATGTACTGTGTAGAGCCGCGAACGGCTTTTCAATATTCGCTGTATAGTTACTTTCCCTGTTAGTTCAAAACTATTGAAAACGTTTAGGTAAGTTCAGCTGACGGTCAGGATTAATTCTGATCACTAAGAGCTTTGAGTGTTTCATGTTTGCACCTTGGACTTGCTGTGTGACTACTGAAAGACGCTCGCTATTTCGCTCTGGTAATTTCTGTCATCTTCTCCGTACACGGTCTTAAGATTGCCACAGGACTCGCATTGCGAGTTTCAACGAATTTTAAAAGCCCAATAAACCAAATATATATTTTTTTAATTAACCCTTAATTGATTTTATACAAGCTACATTAGTAAAATTATAATTTAAACGTTATTACAACAATACGTAACGTGAGTCCGGTTGCAATCCACGGAGCACAAAGACTCTTGGTGTACACTTTGCTGATAAACACTATCTTGGATTACACAGTCACAGACATCGATGCCCCACACGCGTAACCCTAAAGATACAACCGAACACGAAAGTCAGATAACTAAACTCCTTTTACTTTTCAGCAATTTTGAGGGCAACTTTATTTTCTTTTGTCTGCATTATCTTTCTAACTGTCTATTCTGTTTTTCTTTTATCACAACTTCTCTATTGTTTTGTCGAGATATGTCACGTAAGCTCACGCAAGGTAGGCTGGTCTAATACACGCAACATAGCATTTGCACAGAGTCCACGATGTGCGTGAGGTGTGATCCAAGATTGAAGTGGTTGTCTGTGGTCACTATATATGTTGTGTGTATTGTCTGTTTGCTAGATGCCTGCCCTCTTCCCCCTTCTCAGTTAGACCACAACACATGCGCCAGTAATCCAGAACAGGCGAATTCTCAGGTAAAAATATTACCGTTTATACAGTTTGACCCCACAACAATACTTTCGGATTATGCAAGGATGCTAGTCGTTTTCTTTAGTTCGTCTTTCACTTCATATTTTTAGATTTCTTTTTCACTTTATATTATTTTCTCTTTTATTTTCGTCTCTTTAATTACATTACGTTTCATCAACGCCCAGTGTATAGCGAAAGGGCGTGTCGTCCTAATATATATTTGGTCCAGAAAATGTTTGGGCGGGGTCATGGAAGATTTTTACACATTAGATATCATATCATACTGGACCATGTCATACAGAACTAGAACAGAACAACACTGGCGTATACTTCACGTACATCAGATATATATACCATTACCCATTCACCGTAATGTTGATAACGTCTCTGAAGCCTGTGAATGTGGTCCGATGCTAGACGATTACGTTTAATGATTAATTAATAGTATGTAGAAAAAATAATAAAATAAAGCATTTTATTATATACTTTAACAAAATATTGCATTTAGTTTATAAATTACGTAATCGTTTAGTTCGATAGATAAGTATTGTTGTAAAAAATAAAGGCATGATAATTTGCAAACTTCTATACGATATTAATTTGGGAATATATATTCTTAAATAATTATCCTAAAGACATTGCAAGGAAAAATTATTTGTGCGTTTTTGTAAATGTACAACTTGCTTTGTGAATGGCAATGCATGATAAATACTGCATATTACAGTTTATTCCGCAATTTGTTTTTGTTTATGCATGTAACATGTGTTTATTGAATAATAGTACTATTTGGGATGTCCTTATTTAACTTTAATATCCAACTTATCTATAACAATCCACTTCAGCTTAGAAAAAACAATTCTAAAATAGCTAGTTAAACAAATTTATAGTTTGAAAGTATCCATCTACATTCTGTAGCAAATTAAAGCGAATCAGATTAATTCGCTAGATTCATGCGACTATATCAATACAGTAACGTTTGCATTAACAGCGCTAGTTTCATTAAAATCTAAAATCCAGTCATGTAATCTTGTATCACGGGTATAGTTTCACTTAATACATTAATGAGTTTTGAGGAATATTTTGGATGTGCGAGCAGCAGGCGAGGGGGAGAGGCGCGGTGACCGCTCCGCAGGCGACCACGATCGCGCGCACGAGCGCTGGTAACGTGAGCACGCCCACCGTGCAATCGCCTGGCTCAGCGGGCGCGCTCACGGCCATGCCACCTATAGGCACCACCACCGCCGTGAGCACCTCGCCCGCGAGACGCGGCGGCCCCGCCGTGGTCCCGGCGCCCACCGCGCAGCCCTCGGCCCAAGCTCAGCCCCCGACATCGCAACCCAACCTCATGCAGAAGTTCACCGAGATGACCGCGCCCGGCGGCGATATCCTCAGCAAAGGCAAGGAGCTCATCTTCATGAAGTTCGGCCTCGGCGGTAAATAATGTCGGTACGGCCTCTAGGGCCTCCATCGTCGTGTGAGTGATTTCAACCTATTTTTATTTGTACCCGAGCAGAGGGTTCTGCTGCTGTTTCTCTGAAGGCTGTTTGATAATTTCTATTGGCCGAATTGTGTATCTTTTTTATTCTAGGCCATTCGATTTACCTTTAATGTAATTTAAGGAAATTATGTAAATAATTAAAATTTATAAATTCAATAAACGCACAGTTTACCGAATATTCCCATATTTAGTGGTCTCGATAGTACGCACGGTTGATGATAAACACCGGATGTTATAGTTATTTGTAATGTTTTCTATCTTTCGGGCTTTGTCCGTCTGTTAGCTTAGTTTATAAGTACATTGTGGGGGTTCATATAGCTTGAATTCAGTTTTGAAAGGTTCCATTCAGTGGCTAACAACAAAACTGGTATGTTCGAAGCAAATAAAATATATTTGATATTCCATGGCAGGATGATCCTCCATAATTTTCGACGTTGTATTTCTTTCGTATATAAGAACGAAAAATCTTCTTTCAGGCACCTTTTCCTACTAATAGGTTGGACTTCAAACATTTTAATTTTGTTCCCAATAGCTAGAGACGACTTCCCTTATTAGTAGTCATGTTTTATAGTAGCGTACCTACTATGAACATATTTACATGAATTAAAAAAAATGGATCGGCCCAACCTTTACTCTAAATTTAAGCCTGTATTTAAGCCTGCAACCGTCCTTGCAGACCTGTATTCAGTGGCCGAAATGTACTTGGCAATAAGCATGCGGAAGTGTGAGTGATCATGATTACCTGTTTCAAATGTTTATAATAATGTTGAATGTTGACTTGCAAATTTTACAAGTATTTTAAAATAAATCTTAACAGATTCTATTCAATGTTCAATAAGTTAATAATTGTCTGTATGGACTTATTTGGATAAGTATCTGTTATACGGTTCAAGTTCGACAGTTCTTATAATATTTAATAAGTATCCTATAAGTGCATTAATTAAAATTGTATGCGTACATTTAATTCTCCGTTGATTTCAAAAAAATATTCTGTGATAGTAGACGTGATGCCATCTCTCTCATTAAAGTGTTACTATGACTTAATATCATTGATCACGTAGGTTCGAGTTTTGTTTCGATCTACTTAAACCTCAAATATGACCATATTATCGTTACATGTTTCAAATACTATCCTAATCCTTTAAATAGGTCAATAATTTAATAAAAACATTGACGCTATCAATGTGACAAGTTCTTGAAAAAGAATAAATTGGTTGATTTTTGAGAAATTTCCTTCTTATATATTAAAACTTTATTATAATATATTAAAACAGTAAATGGAGCTATTAAAACTGTCATTTACTGAGGTCGATCAATGAATAAAATATCACAACTATGTAACCTTTACCATTTTTTTGTAAACTAAGCAATGTTTTTTGCTTATTGTTTTCATTATTAGATAATTTTTAAATATCTATTAAATTTATAAGAGAAAATAAAACACAGTAACAAGTGCATTAAAACAGAGTTGAAAGTTGGGAATAAACAAGGTTACAAGTAATTTTCAGAGGTTTCACGTTTTTTTCTCACTTGGAATCAATATTGTAATGGCATAAAAGTATCGAGCCACGAAAAGACTGCTTACAGTTCTATTTAAAAAAGTATGTTAAATATTTATTATAAAAGCGTGTAATTTGAATTATTTAACAATAATCAATTTAACAATTGAAAACTGTAATATTTCGCACTCGGGATATAAACGAAGCATTACTTGTACCTAAGTAAATTAAAAATGTTTTATATGTATAATGTAATATTTAAAAAGGAACAAATTCATTTTCGTTTGAATTCTATGTTTTAATTTTTAAAAATCGATTACTGTTGTAAATTCACTTAACCACTCCTTTCAAAATAGCCATTGCCAATAACCACTCTTTTTTTTGTGATGTCTTTTTGACCCATTAGGGCCTGGAGTAGAGGAAAAAAATAAACAATATTTTTTTTTACGTCCTACAAAACTATAGTTTCATTTTTTTACGCTTTTTTCAATTCATTATTCGTCCAATTATTATTATAAATAATTTCTAGGTTTTTTTTAGTATATCTTCTTTATTTTTTTCGGAAAAATCACATTCAGTCGTTAAGGAAAGCTATTTAGTCAAGGTTAATCGACTAGCATCATGTAATTATTGAATTCATTAACTTTAAACTTTCAATCGTTATGTGTAACTTCATTTCTTTCATATAAGTAATCGCATCAGGAAACAAACAATGACAATAATTATGATTAGATGAACATGAAAAAAGTGCAAAATTATCGGACCAACTGTTCGTAAACTATTTTTAAATATTTCATTGAAGACGATGAATCATTAGAATTTTCATGTAATGTCTTTAAAATAATAATAATTACAGTATCGTTAGTTCTGCGTTACTCTATTTCGATAGTTATATAGCTGAATTTTTTATAATATTCGTAAATTGCTTATAAAGCTTATAAATAACGCATACGATTAAATGCAAGGATTGTTCTAAAACATTTTTTTTAATTTTTAGCAATGGATATCTTTGCAATGAGTGGTTCTTTAATCATGTTTGGATAAGCTGAATGGGTCGGTAACTTTTGTATTACCACTATACTATATTACTACTATAATTGATTAGCTTTATTAAACTCGATGAGATAATTTTCATAGTCAATAATTTTTACAACACAATTATTGACTGATTTTTGACCGAAAAGTCCAGATAAAACCAGAAAAAAAACCTTCTTAGTCCTTTCAGCTTATCCAGACATAATAGATAGAACGGTGAACGGTGACGTGAATATTAATGTTTTATAAACCGTAGAAAGAAAAAAGTTGTAAGTTGCAAGTAAAAAAAAATATTATTTCCGATATTGGCATTGAAATAAAACAGCAAACTGAAAGTCTTATATTTATTTGTTTACTTGAAGTAAAAACAATTTACAGCAATAGACAATATATTCCTACTTCTACAAAGGGCACGTCACTGGGCAAAGTAAAATGTTAACAATGCTTACATTAATTAAAATAATACCTTTAAAGTCGTTGTATATATTCGGTAAGGTTGCTTGAACTGTAGGCTATTTGCTCACTTCGTACAAGGGATTCTCTATTAAGTCCTTATAATGGCATTGTAAACAACGACATTATCTATTAAAATATTTTCACGTATAAAATAAATCCAGTTAGCTTGCTTTTAGTAATAACCATTCATATATAACATGTTTAGACGTGCTGTTTAGTCCTTATATAAAATGGCGGATTCCAGAAGTGGAGTGATATGGCGCGATTATAATTAAACACTAAGGAGTGAGAAAGGGGATTTTTTTTGTGTATTTTTTACAATACATAAAACCTTATTTAATATGCGCAAAGTTATTAAAATTTTAAGTAATAAAATTCCATAGACACAGTTATATCTAATTTTATCAAAAGACTATATTTTAAGCAAAGTTGGTGAAACTTCATGCTTAAGAAATACGTTAATCATTTTACAAAATTGAAGATATACAATTATTTGGATGATAAAAATTCCTGGATTTAACAATTCTTACAGCTACATACAAGGCAGTGGTTTGATAATGTAAATTGAAAATATAAAAAAAATAGACCGCCGAGTTTCTTGCTGGTACTTCTCGGTAAGAGCAACATTCCGAACCAGTTGTAGCTTCAATAAATTGTTCGTTGACAATTCAAAAGTGCTTAAAATAATTTATTTGAATAAAGATTGTTTTGATTTGTATTGTATTTTAAAGTATTTTGACGTTTTGTATGTGCTTATAGTTGTCATTTAAGTTAAAATAAATATATATGTAAAAACAAATATAGCGGAATAATCGCGCTATGTCGAGCTCGCGACATGGAATCTGCTTAATATATGTTATAACGGTTATATGTTATAAACGTTAGCTAAGCTCCAGGCTACATATCTAACTATAAATGTATGACCTGTATAATGGAGGGTTTTCTATTATTAAATATTCTAGTGTTATGTCTAACAGCGTTCAAAGTTGTTCACTTGTTTATACATTGTTATAAATCTGTATTATCTGTATCCATATCTTTTATCACGTGTACTTATGTGTATGGTTATTTATACGAAATATAAATTAATGTATATTAATCGTGCAATCATGAATGCATAATTTAATATAAAGAGTTGTATATTATATTTAATGAATTATGGCAATCTATAATAAATAAACATTTAACAATGTACCAATACGCTGCGATAAAATAAATGATACAAATGGCGCTTCTTTATTTATGTATTTTTATGTCTTCACGACAAAGATATTCTTCATTAATAACATTTAATAAATACTTATAGTAATACACTAAAATTTAACATTTCATCAAATAATTTAAAATCTCTTAATTTAAAAGTTTTACAAATACATAATTAATAAAATATAAAAATATTTATTGTCTAATTTTTTGACAATATATATTTATGACAATATGGAATGAATTCTGGAATATCGAATCATTTCAATGAGGATATAAATGATTCTATTTTTATTTTATAAAGAAAACTTACAGCTTCTACATCATAATAGTTACTAAAATAAATTAGGAAATAAGGCCAATAACAAGTTTTCGAAGATACAACATACGATATGCTAGCATAGATACAGAATTTATAGTACTTACACATAATATACATTACATTTTCGAAATAAAATGAGAAGTTGCAGAGGTACAGAACAAGTCTAAATCTAAATTTTGCAAGTGTTTTCACGAATCCTGCATGTATTATGAAAACGGATTGTCCACTCTACATTTAGCATTTTATTTTCTACTAGCGGCCTACCCTGCTTCGCACGGGTATAAAATATATAATAGCCTATGTCACTCAGTGAAAAAAATTATTAAAATCGATCCAGTAGTTTTAATTTATACATTACTGCCCGTGGCCCGCACGCGTTAAATTTGAAGAAAAACAATTCCCCTCTCCCTATACCAAGAAGATTTCCTCCTATATCTAACATCAAAGTAATTATTAATTATAAAGAAAAAAAGTAATTATTTACGACATCACATTAGAAACATTACAGTATTTCTCTACTCCATATTGAATGTTATTATACATTCCTCTTGAATCACTCTATCTATTAAAAAAACCGCAACAAAAACTGTTGCGTAGTTTTAAAGATTTAAGCAGTCATAGGGATATAGGGACAAACAAAGAATGTGACTTTGTTTTATACTATGTAGTAATAATCCCTATAGCATGATTCAGTATTCACGCGCGATGGCTTATTATTAGCGTATTTCATGTATAACTTTGGTGTTTCTATACCGATTTCAATGATCCTTTTTTTGTACAATGGTTAATACTATTCACTTTTTTATTTAGGGATGACTGAGAGTGATATAAACGTAGGAGTAGACAAATATAACCAGAAAGCTTCGAACTGCTAAGCTATCGGGAGTTACACGTCTTATTGTGAGTCAACCATAAAAGATAGACTTATGCTGTCGTGGGATATTTTTTATATAATTTTAAGGAAAACATTTCCGTCATACATGATTTCTGTGTAGCTTTAACCATCAAGGTTGCACACGCGACGGAAGCTTAAAAAATGGAGTAACTTCTCCCATTTTCCCGACATTTCCCTTCACTGCTCTGCTCCTATTGATTGTAGCGTGATGAAAAGTATACTATAACCAGCTCAGGAGTATGAAAAAAAATTGTACCGAGTTTCGTTAAAATCCGTCGAGTAGTTTTTGTTTCTATAACGGTTATACAGACAGACAGACAGACAGACAGACATACAGACAAAAATTTTACTGATTGCATTTTTGGCATCAGTATCGATCCCTAATCACCCCCTGATAGTTATTTTGGAAATATATTCCAGTTACAGAATTGACCTCTCTACAGATTTATTATAAGTATAGATTTTACTTCATCGCGGATTATAGCAAAATAATTTTATTATCGCTTTTGTATTATGGATCTCCGTAAAGTAACGCCTAATTCTATAAATTAAATCTATTATATTTTTACATTATTTATTAAATGCAATAGGTGCTCTAAGGAGATAACTATTTGGTCTGAATCTGGTATGAACAAATCGCCTTTTTCGAAGAATAAAGTAACATGTCCAATGTTAAAGTATAGGAAATGTGACTTTATTCTTTGTATAGGGTAAAGTGGTACATATAGTATAGGATGGAATCCAGTTCCTTTGACGATGATATCACGATGATACCACGAGTAAGATTCATTTTTAGCGAACATTGATTTAAATTTTTATTTTGGAATGAGCTAGCTTAGCTGATTTGTAACTAGGCACGTCAAACCACTGATAAGATTTCTCACTGCTTTTATCGTATGAATATTCAATGCATTTCGTGTTCAGCCAACTGAAAAACAAAAACAAATCTATACTAATATATAAAGCTGAAGAGTTTGTTTGTTGAACGCGCTAATCTCAGTAACTACTGGACTGATTTGAAAAATTCTTGGAGTGTAAGATAGTCCCTTTATCGAGGAAGGCTATAGACTATATAACATCACGCTAAGATGAATAGGAGAGAAGCAGCAATAATTTATATGACAAAACGTTTGCTGGTTCAGCTAGTATAATATATGCCGCGAATGTTACATTCCGAGGTGCGGTGCTGAGCGGCGTATTTATAGTGAAACTTAGTTTACAGTAGTACAGTAGTGATTACAGTGAAACATAGTTCTCCTGCCCTTATCCCACTCTAAGTGGGGCCGGCACAACATGTTGTTACATGTTTTGGCTAGGTATTTTACTAACGGCCGCCAGCTGACATTAACTTGTCTTGATCGCTTTGAATGACACCTCTGTAAAAATGAGGGTGGTTTATTTTATTCAGCCGGATACGGGTCAAGTTACCTTAGAAGTCTTTTACGACAACTCGGTAAGAAATGAGGATGGTCTATTCTACCGTGTGGATACCACACGGAGCGGCGGCAGTACAATATGCAAGTATCAGTATAATAATGGAACTAACTGCTACCATTATTTGAAGTTCCACAGTTCTAAATTTAAAAATTAGATTCTTATGTATTTTTGCAAAATGGCGAAGCAAGCATATATTTTACATTCAATTAACTTTAGAAATCCTTTCATTTATTACATACGATCTGTATGTAATAAATGAAAGGATATACATATCGTATTTGTCTGATATCCATTTATTACATTATCAATTTATTCAATAATAACACTGGTATCGTAAGTCGTGTAACATTAAAAGAAAACAAAAATTACATCTCTGTATTCTCAACTATATATTGGCGGCTGTGGAAATGTTCCAGGAAAAAAACCTATAAGTTACACTAAAACCTCCTCTATCTTTCAGTAAAAGGCCTATCAAAATCAGTTTATCCGTTCCGGAGAGTGAGAATGACCAAAACATTCATCAAGAATCGCGCTATCTTTAACAAAACTGTACTTAAATCTGTTCGGTAGATTTTGAGATAATCGATCACATACAGCCAGACATCTTTTGGAGAATTTTTTAATAATATGTATTGAACTAAGCAAAAATAATTATAACCAAGGGTTTTAAGTAGAGCAACGAATTAAAGTAGAGATTTTTTTCTCTTCGTATCTATGGTTTTTCTTGTATGTATATTATCGTTGGTTTGTCATCAAAACAAATTATTCCTTTGAATAACAAAGTGTTAATAAATAAGGATAATTATCATATATGACACGTCTCGCATTGAAGAAAACGCACTCATAAACTAGCGTAGTAACAAAAACCTATTTGCCCTATTTTTCGCAGGTTATACCGTTTTACTGAATGCTGTGAACGCTATTCCAAAAGCATTTCAAGACAAAACGCTCGTGTAAACGTGCATGAATACATAAATTGACGCCCCGCTGCACTCTCTTCCGTTCCTAATTCATAGCCTTATCTTTCTAAGCGATTCCCGAGTGCTAGAAATTAAGCCATTTCCATATGCCGTGATGGCTTAGTTGTTAAACGCAGGGTCTCTTTTATGAAGGTGTTGATTCAGGCACCTAATGTCATTTGTTATTTTCGACGAAGACATTTATATATGCACGTTAATGACGGAAAATATTGTAAAGAAACAAAAATAATTACATATACAATTATTTTGCTATAATCCGCGATAAAGTAAATAGTAATGTATAATGATAAATGTAGAGTCGACTATTCGTTTTCATACCCGATGCATGCAGGATTTGTAAAAATACATGCACAAACATCCACCACCGCCACCACAATATACAAGCACTAAACACGTTCATTATTACAAAACTCAACAATCGTTTCGCCCCGCAACCGAAGCGTCATCAGGAGATAGACTCCGCGACAAATCGCAAGGGGATAGTTTACTCTACATTTAGCATTATATATATCTACTATTTACTTTAGTATTATGAATATCCGCAAAGTAACGCCTAATTCTATAAATTATTGTGAAGAAACCTGAATATATTCTGAGATATGCATAAACTCTCATCCATTGAATCCTAACTCATCATCATTCTTCCTGCCCTTAACCCACCCACTCTAAGTTAGGTCAGCACGTGTTTTAAACATGTTGTCAATTTAATTGGCTAGTTATTTTACGGGTCGCCAGAGATATATGACATAGTATTTGTACAACGTTACCTCTAACTTTACGGGGTTGCCATTTCAAATTTTAGGACCGTAAAGTTTCTGCTTTCAGATTTGTTTTTCACTAAGGGTACTTTATTATTGAAACTAGCTGATTCATATTGCTTATAGCGGTTTGTTTAGATTGTATGGTGTAACTTCGGGGATAGCATTTCCTATCTTATTTTATATGTTTCCCGGTGACTATATTTCTAAATTAGCTTACTGGCAACACACAATATTTAAAGACATTTTTAGGCTCTCAGTACCTAAAAATAAGTCAACCAACGTTGTGTTTTTGATAAAAAAAAGGTCGTGCTCCTTAAGGTATATAAAATAAAATATAAACTAGGCGCACAGTACTAATAGTATAACTGCAACTTACCCCCCTTTTTTCTTACATCCTGTGATCGCGTAATCGTTTCTGTAGCACATAGTGCCAATGACATTGAAATATAATATCCCAAGTGCATTGGACGTATCCGTATTAGCCTTCAGTAAACATCTACGGAGGCTTTTATCGCAGTTGCAACTAAACCTGCATAAATACAAAAATAATTGTATGTTACACACATTAGAGTATCCCGATCTCTGAATGTTAAGATTCCGCGACCTTTTTTCGGAAGGTTTTTCTTGTTCTTTTTAAGTTATCAGACCTCGAGTATTCATCTGCGAATTTTTATTTATAAACTTATATGCTTAATTGATGATGTTTGTAATTATTTTACGACCCTTATCGCGTAAGAGCCTTATGTAATCTGGTGGATTACATAAGGCTCTCCACATTTAACCAGCGCGTTTATATCAGAGGGGGTATATCATTGTCTCGAACAGACATTGCATAGCAATAGGATATTAACAAGCTGCTACGTCTAACCTATGATTAAGAGAAACGCAAATGCTCTGTCCGCGGGAAATTGTTATATCGCCTTATCCGGAGAATAAAGTTACATGTCCCATGTATAAGCATAGGAAATGTGACTTTCGGATTCGGCGATATATCATATGTATACATAGGTGTACTATTTGTTTCCGGTCTCAAACCTCCTATGACATATTATATTCAGTACCTGGTTGACCGTAGGCCGTGTAGCCTTGCTCGGTAATTTTTTACAAAATAAAAAATAGGAACTTCAAAAAAAAAAGGAAAAATAATAGGGTAAGTGGGGCTCGATCCTGGATATTTTCATTTCTCGCGACCACCTGTTCCCCGAATAAACAACAGTGACTTGACAATTTATGGCAAAAATTCAATTCAATATAAATCAATATAAATTTTAGTATTTTTTTAAGCCCAAAAACAGGGATAGGAACCTAGCTAAAACCTAGCAAAAACAGTAACCTAGCTAGATCGATTTTTCTCCCCCAAAAAACCTACATGTTGAATTTCGGGAACTTCGTTTGAGCCGTTTTCGTGATTTAGAAAATACATTTATATATATATACATACAAGATTAACTCAATTAAGTATTACAGATATGCTATTAACTTGTTAACTCTATTGGCTTTTATGTCGTTATTGGAACCTATGACCAAGAGCAAAATTGCTAAAATGCCTATGTTTGTACGAGTAGCTTTCTGCTGTTACACAGATAATGGCAAAAGTGGATGTAGGTTTGTTGCACCGTCTGCAAATGTCGACAGATTGATTTATAATGTATTGAATGTAAGTCAAAGCATCGTTATGTATCGGCCCGCATAAAAAATGAATATACATAAATATACAATAAATGAATATACAATAAATGAATATACAATAAATGAATATACATAAATACACCTAATTGTTTCGATAAACCCACAAATAGTTTTTAATAAGGACAAGGTCGCTTATAAAAGTTACACCACTGACCAACATTTCGTGTTAGATAAGTAATACAGGTTAATAATACTTCAATAATCCAAATTTGACCTTCTTGAAAATGCATGCGATCAAAACCGTAACTATAATAATATAAAACATGTGAGGTTCTTGAAATTTACTAATCCGACGCTGTTGTAAGGCCTCCGGTGTTGTGAGTTCCATCTTGCTGAGGAATAGAGCCCATAATACTTCCGCATTGTCTTTTTAAATTTCTCCAAACACGTCGATGTACTGTCTCCGTTAAATTCTCCTAGAGGATCACCGAGCGGTTCATCACTATAGAACTGCTTTACTTTTGTTGGTGATGTTTGATAATCGAAACAACCTTCCGAATTCTCATATTATTATAGTATTGGGTCAATTGTTGAGAAATAATATCGACTTTTGTTGATCATTATCCTTTTGTTGATCATTATCCTGTTTGTGTTTATTTATCTCCAAAACATTTTTAGACAAAAATAATCTATCGAGGAATATTAATTGAAATTGGGATTATGATAATTAAAAATAAAATGTTAATATGACAAACATTTTAAGCACTAAAGCACATATCGATACTAAAAGTATAAAAGCGAAAGAAAATAATATGTGCACTATATTTCCCATCGACAGAATTCATGATTTTTTTGCAATTGCACTGCATGGGCTATGACACTTTATGACTTATACGAAAAAAAAAATACAATAACACAAAATTTATGACTCTTTTGTTTAATTATTAGTCTTATATGTAAAGTGTTAGCAATGTCATTTGCATAGTAAGATAATAATTACCTATTGTATTAAGTTTAGTGTATTAGGAAGTATAAATATTGGCATTAGTCTCAATATTGTAATCTTAACGTAAGTTGACGCGCCGTGTGGTATCCGGTTTAGTAGAATAGACCACCCTTTTTCTTATCGAGGTGTCGTAAAAATACGACTATGGTAAGTTGACGTCAGGTAGGCGGCCGGTCGTAAAAACGCAGCCAAATCATGTGTACAACATGTTTATAACATGATGTGCCGACCCCACTTAGAATAGGATAAGGCCAGGAGGATTTAATTAAAGGTAAAGGCATGCATACCTTGTATAAAAAGAACCATTGGTAAGATTAAATTTCGTTTCGCCAGGTGTTATATATTCGGGACAATTGTCGTGGTCCCGGCAGCAAGCGTCGGCTTCTTTTGAAGGTCCGAGGTCATCGTATCCTTCCGCTATATTTCCTGGACCGCACCATTTTGTTCCTGAATTAAGATTTAACTCAATCTGACTGAACTAAATAGAATCTAAGATTACAAAGAACCTAAAATGTCTATTCGAATTTCAAATCAAAAGCAAAGTCCACGGAACTGAAAAAAATTAGCCATTTTTTAATTTGACACGCAAATACTACGCCGACCACGTTCATAAGCCAATGATCATTCTGTGTTATTTTATGTTTATTTTATGAATTTATATAGCTCTTTATCTCTCATACCATAACTTACAAACTCATTATATCTTAAATATTTAAATGAGTTTAATTTTGTATGTATATATACCTAAATATATTTTCTAAATTTCGGAAACGGCTCAAACGAAGTTCCTGAAATTCAACATGTAGGGCTTTTGGGGGAGAAGAATCGATCTAGCTAGGTTTTATTTTAAAAAAATCTCGTTTTATCCCTGTTTTGGGCACTAAAAGGACTACGAAAATAGGAATAGATAGCAACTTATAATTTGAGCTGTTAAACGCAAAGCTGTTAGTCTAATGGTAACGAACCAATAAAGTTCTAATCCAGGGATCGATTCCCACAAGTCATCCGGCGCTTCTCTATTTTTTATTTTTTTTTATTGCATTTTTTATATCTTTTAAAAAAGTACCGCGCAAAACTCGGTCATCCAGGTACTGTATTGTTAAATAAGTAAACAATAACCAAATTATTGTGTTTAACTAAACTAAAAGATTTCCAAAATAATTGAAAGTGAGATGGTTCGTTACTTATTGGTAGCTTAAACGATTCTAGAGGTAATATATGTTGGATGATATATCGTATGAAATAAAAATTATTAATGTAGCTAAATAATAAATTCCGAAACAAATAAACTGACAAAATAGAAACAAATAAACTGACAGGCACTAACGGCTTAATGTAAAGAAAATAGAGTTATAAAAAACTCGAAAATACATTTTCAAAAAAACCGAGAAATGTTAGTCCTTTTGTAAATAAAGCGTGGGATGCTCGATATATTATATAAAAAACGATAGGACAAAGCTCGAAAAAAATAATTCCACTTTTTAGTGTGACTGATTAATTTTATTAATTTTTTGTAGTTCTTGCTTGATAAGTGTATAAAATTTCAATTAAATCTGTCCCTCAAAAATAGGTCAAAATTAAGAAGGAAACGGTTCATACATACATACAAGTAAACCTAATATATCATTATAAACATTAACTGTCTATGTTAAACTGTCGTGTCGCCTGTGTCGTACCAAGAATTACATACACACATTTTGAATTAATAATAATGGTTATAATATATCAATAAAATAAAAATTAATTGTATTAACCTGGATAAATTAAGTCGAACCTAAGTCGGGCCAAATCTCCGGCAGTTAATTCCTCATCAACCCGTAATATATTATCTTCAAAGCTTTTGGAACCGATATCGTTCAACATCCAACTTACACTACTATGAAATAAGGAAATGAGAACAATTAAATTAAACTTTAAAACCATTTTGGTAGGTTCTTCTTCTTGCTGGCTTATTTCCTTCCAAAGTAACTATGTAACGTTTTTATCAATAACTCTTTCCTTATATACTCACCTTCGTCGTTTAAGGTTGCGTCCCTTTACGCAGCGGGCGCTGAAGCGATTACATCTGTCATTGATCTTTTACAGTGTTTGTTTTTAACTGTTTATTGACAAATCATTTGATCCCTATGACCTAGATTTCAAAAAAATATTACCCATTCATGATTATATATTGAATTATCATTAAACGATTGTTTTTATCTTTATCCGATTACTAAAGAATTTAGAAATCTTATCGTTGGCGCGAGTCACTTCACACTTAAATCTTTATTATAAAAAAGTACAAATATATTTTGTGGGTAGTTATCACACATAATTGTATAAATGTACTTCTAAATTTTCTTTAAATATCAAAAGTACATTCATCATCCTTCTGCTTTTATACCATTCTAAGGGGGGTCGGCACAAGATGTTATAAACATGTTGTCATATGATTTGGTTACGTATTTTACGTACGACGAAGAAATGTGGGTGGTCTATTCCACTCAACCGGATACCACACGATGGGTCAACTTACCTTAGTCACCTTTTACGACACCTCGGTAAGAAATGAGGGTGGTCTATTCTACTCAGCAGGATACCACACGGAATTATAGTAAATATAAATATTAAATTACATAGTACAAAGAACCGAGCGCGTTGTGGCTTTAGGTACTGGAATGGCGACCCTGCACCGGAAAACACAGCGTACATACACCCAACTATAGACTATGAGGTCTGACGACCACAAAAAGGTTGCAGGTAGCCACTGAATCCTAACGGCACAAGATCGTGTGGTGTTGAGATCCCATGAAGCGTCTTGTGTCCAGTGGACATTTATCTTTAAAAAGAAGATAATATATAGAAGTAAACATTGTAAGTGGTATGTTAACAATAAATGAAAATTTACATAAATAAATATAAGTATATATAATAATAGTTAATAAATGCGCAGTTAATTGATTGTAGAATTACTACAATCTGCGTAGCTTCTCTGAAAATATATACACTTGTACTTTTGTTAAAAAGAGTAGTACAAGTAAAATAGATAACTTAGCTCAAATTATATTACAAGAAGTTATTTTATACATATTAATATAAATGAATGTACACAGTTTATTCAATAGAAAAACTTATTTATGAATTATTTAAGATTAACTTAATTAACGAATTATGTTTCAAAGCTCTTCAAATAGTTTTATTAAAACAGCTCACGATAGTTTCTCAGTCGGAAAACTACGAATTATAATGACGAATACCAAAGTCAAAAAAACCGAGAGTCAAGTATTATATATAGTCTAATTCTTTTTAGTTATAAGTAATTGGAAAAACCTTGTGATAAAATCCAGAATTAAAAGTGAATTTTAATCAGTATATTATTACAGTACCAGCTTGTCAGTTTTCCTGGCGTTAAAAAAATATATAATATAATAATATATAAATAAAAAAGTGTTCTTCGTTTTACTCAACACTATGCGAGAACTTCTTAGAAATAGTATCTAACTTACTACATTGTTTTCATTTGGAATTGTTAAGGTCCATTTTATTAAAATATTGCTTATCACCTACATTCATTAATAATGTCAATGAAACAGAAAATCGATTATAATTTGCCCGCATTAATTAAACGATTATTGGAGTCTATATAGGCCTTTTTTATTAACGTGACTTTGGTAACCTACCAATCTGCATTGAAGCAGCGTGGTGGGTCAGCGCTTGAAACTTGGCTCATCCCCTAAAAGGAAGAGAGGAGTCATTTCTTAGTTGTAGCATAATATGTAATTCTTTAAAAAAAGCTGTTACTCAGTCATATAGTCTGTGATAGTCGGTTCGGGTCCAGCGCGTTCCTCGGAAGTCGCCCTAACGTTTCCGAGGCCCATGGTCTACGTAACCTTTAATTTACTGCGTTAACTGCATTAAAATTATGTTAACGACGCTAGCAACAGTGGCATCTGCATAACATTTTAACCGACGTTATCAACGATTTGCTGTCGGAAAAAGCGATAAAAATTATTTAATATTTACGGTTTCTTCTTGTTTAAATATACATATTCAAAAAAGCCATTAAATTATCTTACTTCAACCCTGATTGGTTTATAAGATAAAAATAAAGTAAGAAACTGTACTTTATTTTTATTCTTTCTGTTTGTATGTTTTAAAATTCCATTTAAAATTTTCTTTTTTTTTAATAATTTTTGTTTGTAGTGTTTGTTGCCAGTACTGCTCAAAGGACTAGATTCTAAGCTGTTAGAAAATTAACGTAAACAAAGTATCATGGTATGTTATCTTAGAACTAAAGGTCCTGATTCGGTTTTCAGCGACATCAAGAGTTCAGTTTTTGAAACTATGCAAAAGTGTTTACATATTTGGAATTAAAGAGTGTAGTGTTAACATATTAAAAAAATAAAAATTTATAAATTTTATATTTGTAATTATTTTTTTAATATTATGTTGTTTTAATTAAATAATTTAACAAGAATAAGTAATATTTTATATAATTTAAATAGAATAATTTTTCTACATAAAAAAACTATAGCTAAACTTGTCTTTGACCATAGATAATGCACTATAATGAGTGCTTGACAGATATCTGTTAAATTTAAAAAATTACGATGAATATATGTAATATATGGACTTTGATTTGAATATTATTAGTTTTTGTATGTTACGTAGAAAAAAATGTCGCAAAATGTTTTTTGTCCAACAGTCTTTAGTAAAGGTGAGTGCTAATTATTAAATTAATCAAAACTCCTGCCGCGTCTATGGCAATGACGTTTATACTTAGATTATCGAATAGTATTAATTTATATCTGCTTAAAATAATTGTTGCAGATCCTCTAAGAATATGGATTTATTCCAAACTTGGGTACGGAGGATTGGAGGTCCGCTAAATATAATAATTTGGAAGCAGATTACGTGTTCAGAAACCGACGTGTTTTGGCGCAAACATGTTTACATATATCCGTTTTTATTTCCTTAAAAATTTTCCGTTTCATTTTAATTTGTTCGATTTGTTAATGTTGTTTTGGTGAGTTATTTAATACACAAGGCAAGTAGTAAAGCCAAGACTTTTCTATATGCATCATTGCTTCTAGGTGTAATAAACGATATAATATCAGATAATTTACGTATGACGTTCTTTTGTTAATGTTTAAAGTACATACTTTATTATTGACTGGACTGGCCCGTTGTCTCCGTGGGTCGCAGGTTCGATTTCCGCCGAGGGCAAACATTTTCTATTAATGAAGTTGTTGGTATTTGAGCCTGGGTGTATATTTGTATTTAAAATTATATAAGCATATATTCATCAGTTGTCTGTCACCCATAACACAAGTATTAAAATTAAGTTTACTTACATTGGGGACGGACGACCGTGTGTGTAAGTGTCCCATATATTTATTTATATTTATAATGGCTTGATTTGTATTTATAACTTAAATTTATAATTTGTAGATATTACTTGTTTATTTTGTACATAAATAATATAATGAGCTTTATATTATAAAGTTAGCTTTTCGCATATATATTTATAAGCCTGCAATACTAAAGTAATTGTAATTTTATGTATATTCAAATCAAAAGTAATTTATTGTTAAAACGACTGTATTATTTATACAAAATAGATAACTATTCAATAATTTTGTTTTTTCATTTCTTTTGTATTTATACCCCGCTCTACTGAAAATATTATATATATATATATAGTATATATAGATATATATGACCCTTTTGACCTTTTTAGTACAGAAACTGATCTCTAGATGGCGCTATTACGGATCACAAAAAACGACTGCGAGTTACCCATCTATTTCATTATGTACACTGTAATCTTTGCAAAGTATTTTGTTTTGTTTACGTTGCATTGGTTGCAGTAATTCTCAGAAATTCCATATTTTAAACATTATGGTCGAGTATTTCTTTTGCAGTAAAATATAAAATAACAACAGAAATAATAATATTATTTAAACAATACAGTGGTCAGGTCGAAATGGAGAATTTAAAAAATATATGGAAACCTGAACGTAAGGAAAAGTAGATGAATTTAATTTTCTCTTATGATTTAACAACAAACAAACTATATTTTATTACACCAAATATTCTTTTTCTTAGTTTACCGAATCCAGATGGAAGCACCTGTGCCAAAGCGTATTATTCGTGAAAATTGCCCCAACAAACCTGAGTTCTATGGAAAAGAGTATCACGGAGTTATGGGGCACAAGGAAGCAGCATTATTTTTAGATGGTGAACCCAACGGAGCTTTCTTAATAAGAAAAGGCAATGAACACAATGATTTTTATACTTTGTCGTGGAGGTATTTTACCGAAAACTTTATTAATTATCGTAAAAACAAGACATGAAAACTTAAATTTAATTTGTTTGTTTTTTTTTTAAACATATTTTAATTATAAACACATACATAATATATCTCTTTAATATTTTCGTAAATTTCAATATTTATATTTGAATAAGTAATTTTGATTTATTTCTATTCAATGTTTATTTTGTATTCAGTAACTTAAATTAGTGATAATTCTATCTGAATAATTTTTGAACAATGTGCTGTGTGTAATACAAAACCTGCTTTCCTTCTGTTTAATAATCTCTATAGTACATTTAAAATCATGTCAATATCGAAATATACAGTGACTCATGAAAATATTTAAAGTTTTTTTTCTAGTAATAAGAGATTTATCCAAGTCAATTTAAAAAGTCATTTATAAAAATGTACAGGATTGCATAGAATAGTAATGATGTGACAAAAACCCAACAAAGAATTCTACCATCAAAAAACTAGAGGAACAGTAACACATAGCTGGCAGTTTGATGGTTTGGGGCTGCATTTCCACCACAAGTGTTGCCAATTTAGTTTTTTGATACAATCATGGATAATAATGGAAATAAAATCATGGAAAAAATGGAATGAAAATTATGGAAAATAAAATATTCTTCCATTTGTTCCTTTATAATTTTTACAATGATATGGATTTATTTTGAAATATATATATTTGGATAAATCTCTTAATACTAGAAAAAAACCAACTCAACCCCTCTAAAGGTATTCGCTGTACTGAGCTATTTATTAGAACATACCTTTGTGTCCAAATATTTTTGTGAGTCACTGTATATATATAAGTAGGCTTTATCCATCTTTGTTCTTAAAGAAGAAACTCTTTGCGAAACAGTGAAATGTTAACAAAATGTTACTTCACTCAACCCTACATGTGTTTTTGTAGATTCAATAATAGGATACATCACTATAAATTATATTATGATGGGACCCATTACATCAAAGAGAAGAGGTATGACAGTATTTATGACTTGGTAGCAGATGGCCTCATCACCTGTCACATGGAATTGAAAGCGCATCATATACTAGATATGATAAATTCTAGTACTAATTACACAGAAAGCCCTTATGTTACGCTAAATAGGAGGAAGCTTAATACTTTAACTGAAATTCACCAGTAAGTTATTTGTTTGAAGTTAAATGTTTACTTTAGCATCTTGACTAATCTATTGCTCTTTTTGCTAATCTATGCTCATTATAACAATATTGACATGTCATTAAATGATGGCTAAGTAAAGCTGTGATAACTCAGTGGTGGCTTGTGTGACTCTTTCGAGGGGGTCATGAGTTCAAACCCTGGGCAGGCACTAATGAGTTTTTCTATGAAAACTTATGCGTCTAATTGATAATTGCAATTTATCACACACTTTTCGGTGAGGAAACCTGCATATCTCTAGAGAAATCTGGGGATATGTGTAACCTACCAATATCCATTGAAGCAGCATGGTAGGTCTTAGCTCTGACCCTTTTCTCCAAAAACAAAACAACAGAAGGCAACCGAAAGATCATCAGGAGATGACTCCACGACAAAATCGCAAAGCATCTTTGTGATTTTGCATTGACTCTACATGAAGTATTATATATATTTTCTTTTTTACTTCATCGCAAATTATAGCAAAATAATTTTATTATTACTTTTGTTTTATGGATCTCCGCAAAGTTACACCTAATTCTATGAACATTCTCAACTAATAAGGTATTTCACTTCAACAGGAAATCAAATAAAGCAAGTCCCATTAACAAAAACAATAATCAAATAATAGAGGTGCAGTCTGAAAAAACAAATCTCACCCCCACAACTGAAATCAACCCTCTTATGTACAAGTATTTGAAATCTCATAATTTCAAAGTTCATACTTTCAAGGGTCTTAACTGGTGTGAATTATGTGCAAATTTTCTTTGGGGTTTTACTGCACAAGGTGTCAAATGTGAAGGTAATTTTTTGTACTATAAGATTTAAAGATTGTGTTAAGTGAGATGGAAGATATTAAAGAATAATCCTCCTGTCCTTATCCCACTCTAAGTGGGGTCAGCACAACATGTTACAAACATGTTGTCACATGATTTGGCTACGAATAATGCGACCAGCCAGCTGCCTGACGTCAACCTCAGTCGTATTTTACGACGGTAAGAAAGAGGGTGGTCTATTCTACCAAACCGGATACCACAAGGTGGGTCAATTTACCTTAGTCGCCTTTTATGACACCTCGGTAAGAAATGGGGGTGGTACTATTCTATTCAGCCGGATACCACACGGCGGGTCGACTTACCTTAGTCGCCTTTTACGACACCTCGGTAAGAAATGAGGGTGGTACTATTCTATTCAGCCGGATACCACACGGCGTAAGTTCTGTAAGTATCTGTTTAATTAAATAAGTTGTTTGTATATTTCAGATTGTGGTTTTATAGCACATTCAAAATGTTCAGATGTAGTACCTAACCATTGTTTACCAGATCTGAAGAAGCTTAGAGGTGTATTTGGTATTGATTTGACAACTTTGTTAAATGCACACTCGAGTACATTGCCTTTTGTAGTGAGGAAGTGCGTCAATGAAATAGAATCTAGGGGAATGGATTCTGAAGGTATATACAGAGTTTCTGGGTTTGCTGATGAAATTGAAGCACTGAAGCTGGCTTTTGACAAAGGTGAGTAAATTGAAATATGTGACAATTGAGCAATTATTTTTTTATTTTATTAATTAGGGGCCGCTTAAGTATTCCGTGATCAGATTTATTATAATTATTTATCCCTCATATATCAAGCTGTGATGGCCTAGCGGTGCGACCGTGTGAATCTCTAGAGACGATCATGGGTTCAAACCCGGGCAGACACCAATGAGTTTTTCTATTAAAACTTATGTGTCTAATTGATAATTGCAATTTATCACACGCTTTTCGGTGAAGGAAAACATCGTGAGGAAACCTGCATATCTCTAGAGAATTCTGGGGATATGTGTAACCTACCAATCCGCATTGGAGCAGCGTGGTAGGTCTCAGCTCCAATCCTTCTCTCCAATAACGGAGAGAAGAGGCCTATGCCCAGCAGTGGGATAGTAACAGGCCGCTACTTACTACTTATTTATCCCTCATCCCCATTGTCAGACAATGTGTATAGTGCTATATCAGCGAAAAAATTAATAAAATCAATCCAGTAGTTTTGATTTATTCATTACTGCCCATGGCCCGCATGCGTTAAATTTTAAGCATGAAGATTTCCTGCTATTTTTGGAAAATCTAAATTCATATACTACATTTTTACTTATTTACTTTTTACATTTTTCCTATATATTTTATTTTTATAATTAATATATTACAGAATGTCTTTACATATAACGTTCATAGCTTTCTGTTCATTAGACAATACAAGCTTTCTATTTATCATAGCCTAGCGTTTGGCATTGTAATAATCTTCATTAAATATTTCTTGAAATGCAAATTTTAAACTGCCACAATCCAGTACAATAATAAAACAAATGTGTTAAAAAAATGTTCTACAGATGGTGAAGCAGCTGATTTGAGTGTATACAGTAACATCAACGTGGTAGCGGGCACCCTTAAACTGTACCTCCGCTTGCTGCCTGTACCACTTATCACCTATGAGGTTCATCCTAACTTGGTGAAAGCTATCCGTAAGTTATATGTCATTATTATACTTCGTGATACAGCTGTGGTAGCCCAGCGGTAACACCGTGCCACTCTTTCGGGGAGGTCACAGGTTCGAACCCGGGCAGACACCAATGAGTTTTTCTGTTAAAATTTATATGTTTAATTGATAATTGCAATTTATCACACGCTTTTCGGTGGAGGAAAACATAGTGAGGAAACCTGCATATCTCTAGATGTGTAGCCTACCAATCCGCATTGGAGCAGCGTGGTAGGTTTTAGCTCCAATCCTTATTTCTAAAAACGGAGAGAAGAGGCCTATTCTCAGCAGTTGGATAGTAACAGACCGCTACTTATTATACTTCGTTGGTTTTGTACTTCAATAAATATAAACATGTAAAAAAATCTTTAAGTAGACAGCTAATGAATTCTTCTTCTTAGGACCGGCTACCTGCCTGACGTCAACTTACCTTAGTCGTATTTTACGACACCTCGGTAAGAAAGAGGGTGGTCTATTCTACTAAGCCGGATACCACACGGTGGGTCAACTTACCTTAGTCGCCTTTTACGACACGTCGGTAAGAAATGCAGGTGGTCTATTCTGCTCAGCCAGATACCACACGGCGGGGGACAGGAACATATGTTTCTATTTAAAAAAAAATCTTTATTGATTTTAAACACTTTATAATAAAAATATTGTAATGAACGATATATTTCTAATGATTTCATTGTATCCATATAAGTTGTCAATTTTATTCTTTTTACAATTGCCAATTGGTAGTCCGAATTCTGAATTGGTGGAAGTTCCAACAAAGACAAAAGAAAGGAAACCTTTCGCCAATATAATATCAGGCGCTATTTGCTTACTAATTTCAATATACTTATTTTAAAAAATACGCCTCTTATTATAGATTCTGCTATATTTAACTTTACTTTACGTCTTATATCAATTAATCATATATGTGAAGTAATCATATGTTATCATAGATGATAATATATGATTACTTGAAATGTAGGAGCTTTTTCATAATCACAAAGTCTTGACAAATTTTTAGTATGTAACTCCACATTTTAAATTTTTAATAATCACCATACGTTAAACGCCTCTTACTTTAAAAATTAAACATTGTTTGCTATATTTATATTTTTTTTATATCAGGAACATTTTAAGGATTTTAACTTTATTTTGTTTAGAAATGAAGACAACGGCTCTACAAGTGACGATGTTACGTGAATGTCTAGACATGTTGCCACCGGCCCATTTCAATTGCCTTCAGTATATGGTGCAGCACTTGCATAGGTAAGTGTTTTATTTATTCCTAAAACCTATTATTATGTTCTTTAAGTGGACAATTCATTTTTAATATTAAAATCTTTTAAGTGCAATGCTAGATTTCGGTGCCAAATTTAACAAAAAAAGCAATTTTTCTTTCTAAAACCCATTATTAATGTTCCTTAAGTGGACAATTCAATTTTTAATATTATAAATCTATTAAGTGCAATGCTAGATTTCGGTGCCAAATTTAACAAAAAAAAGCAATTTTTTTTTCCTAAAACCTTATATTTATGTTCTTTAAGAACATAAATATAAGACAATTCAATTTTTAATATTAAAATTTATGTGTTACTTAAGGGGACAAAATAATTTTTATCGTGGGGCATGGCATGTTCTAACCCTTGTCTTCGAAAATGGAAAGAGCAGGCCTTTGCCCAGCAGTAGGGTATTAACATTTTTTTTTAAAGCAAAATCCATATATTCTTATCATATTCTTCAGAGTCGCACAACATGCTGATGTCAACAAAATGTCGGCACACAATCTGAGCACGGTGTTCGCCCCTACTCTGGTAGCCACGCCTCCCGCTATCACAGACCTGGCCTTCGAGATACGGGCACTGCAAGCACTTATAGAATATTGCCCACAAATATACTATGGTATTAAATGAATATATGTATATATGTGATGTCCACTATCTTTAGATTCGGTTTATAATTAAAACACTTATGTGTTTTAATTATTAATTTTATTAACTTACAGTGAGTAGGCACACAATACTACCGAAACGTCCTCCCGTCTCGATGACAGAATCGTGAATGCCGGAGTGGCGCCACTATAGACTTGTGCACTACATTTATTTATATATATATATATATATATATATATATATATATATATATATATATATATATTAGCCGTGTGGTATCCGGCTGAGTAGAATAGACCAACCTCATTTCTTACCGAGGTGTCGTAAAAGGCGACTAAGGTAAGATGACCCACCGTGTGGTATCCGGTTTAGTAGAATAGACCACCCTCTTTCTTACCGAGGTGTCGAGTTGACGTCAGGCAGGCGGCCGGTCGTAAAAACGCAGCCAAATCATGTTACTGCTGTAACATGTTTATAACATGTTGTGCCGACCCCACTTAGAGTGGGATAAGGGCAGGAAGATGATGATATATATATATATATATATATATATATATATATATATATATATATATATATATATATATATATTAGTAGATTATGATACTGTTGCATAATAAGGGTTTATATAAAACGAGTGTTTTAAAAAAACGAGCTGCAGGCGAGTTTTTTTATAGCATCACACGAGTGTTATAAGACCAAGTTATGTACAGTGTCATACACTACTTTATCTACTCTCATACTATACTACGTAAAACAATATTAATAAAAACCAAACTTTGTTTAAATACTGAAAAGATTTTTTAAATGTCAAATGTGTTGCGTCGCCACGGACTCGTTCATTGAAACCTTTTTTTAATGTGGAGGTTCAACCTCCTTGGTCTAGCTTGGTGTATCGTTCTGATTAAAAACTTATATTATGATACAGGTGTCCATACAAGACCTGTATCGTAATAAAACTTTTATTTTTAAAGTATGTAATGTTTGTCATAAGAATTTTGGTTTCAGTTTTATAATCTTTGTATTATAGTATCAGAGTAGATAAATAAATATATATATATATATATATATATATATATATATATATATATATATATATATATATATATATATATATATATATATAGCTTAAATTTGTACACGAAATGGCGGATATATCCTTTTAATCTTCGATCTCAACTATACGAACATTTTCTATAAATATTACTATAACGCTTTACTTAATAAAGTAAATATTTAAACTAATATACGTACATGTAGCTTTAAGTTGTGAAATATACTTCACGCTTAGTATTAAACTGACTGATTTCAAAAATTTTCCTAATTAATTAGATACATTGTAAACCTTATTTCATTCCCATCTATGACATCACGCTGCGAACTTTTAAAAAAAAAACTAATGTTGTCGTGCTCTACCGAGTTATGGGTTTCCTAAACACTCACGATTTGTTGGCGCTACGCTTTTTTGTAATTTGCCACAAAACAACTTTTTCGAATTCGGTCACTTTAATACTAAGCGTGCGATATATTATTTAATTACTCGTAATAGATAATATTCGATTTTTATACCCAGTATTACTTAGGCTTCCCATATATAAATAATAAAATACTAGTTCTTAACGATGGTTTTTTTCCAGTTCCCGAAAGAGAAACAGGAATTATGCTATATCCAATATATAAACTTCAATTGCACCTTTAAGGTTCTTTTCAAAGTTATAACTTTTAAAGTTTATATACCGGAGATATTACTCTTAAAGTTAAGGGAAAAAAACTTATTATAAATAAGTAATAAGTGTGGATGTCTCATACTTGTTTTCTCTCAAATATTTTATTACGTTATATATAAAATGTAGATATAAAACTAGAAATATTATTTATTATGGATTAATTATGGGTTTTTTTTACGTATTATTTTGATAATTTTACTATTATTTATAATGATTGCATAATACAAGATTCGCGTCAAATTATTCGTTAAAAACCCCTCAATTATGTACTATATGTTTATTTCCTGTTCCTAAAGGAAAAACGGGTTTTGTTTATCCCGAAATATTAGTTCGGTATATAAGCTTCAATTGCATTAAAATTAATATTGTTCCAGCAGTATAGCCGTTAAGGCGTAACAAAATGACTATGGATTTCAACCAAATAATATTCACAAAATAATTTATCAATATTACATGGCAATACTTAATTTCCATACAGTTGATTGGTTTGTTATTGCACCAATAATATTTGTTTTCATAACAAATTATTTTAATTCCATTCCAGGTTGTGTACTAAATGCTATTAAAAAGACTGTTTTACTTTTTAATCATAATTTTCATGTAACAATTAACCATCAATAAAACAAAGAATTTATGAATTTTTATTTTTTCCTCCTTTTTCTTGGTTTTACATTCTCAGGGTCTTCCTTGTGTTGAAACTTCTTTAAATCAGCACAGAATAATACCTAAAAAAAATTGTTGAATTTTAAGATGCAACCCAACTGGAGCCTGTTTTAATATAAAAAAAATAACATTCGTGAACAATAACAATTATTTGATATAAATCTATCTTCCTGGACTCCTACGATTTGGAAAACTTAAAATAAGTAACTTAATACTTGTGTTATGGGTGACAGACAACTGGTGAATATATACTTATATATTTTTTTAATACATACTTAAATACAAATATACACCCGGACTCGAAGACCAACAAATTCATTTATAGAAAATGTTTGCCCTCGGCGGTAATCGAATCCGCGACCCGCGGAGCTGAAGGCAGGGTCACTGCGCCAACCCAACTGCGCTAATGGGCCAGTCAAAGTGGATATCAAAACTCAAAATATTTTTACATACATAAATTGTGATTACAGATAAGTTGCTTACTTGACACATAACACAAAAAAAGTATGTGGCATGCTTAGTATTAAAGTGGCTTAAGTCCAGTGGTGAGCAGTACCAATCAATTTTACTGTATAAACCAATGTGCCTATTTCATAAAAATTGCAGTTTATCACACCGGTTATTCACATAGGATAAAAATCAGTTGAAGGATAAAATCATGAGTATATCTGTATATCTCAAGCGAATTCTGAGGATATATTTTATTTTTATTTTATTTTATTTTTATTATATATATATATATATATATATATATATATATATAACCTTCCAATCTGCATTCGAGCAGTATGTTTAACTCCACATCTCTCCAAAAACAGACACAACAGGTCTATGCCCAGCAGGGGGATAATACATGCTGTTACTTTAATTAAGCCTACTATAAAATTAGGTCACTTTAATAACTGCAACATGTATATATAATATCTAGCAGATTGCTATTAAGGTTTAACTTACAGTGTGAGCCCATCCCGCCATATCACCATACAAATTTCTAAAGTGGTCTCCGATTTCAGTGTACATTTTCTCAGTAACGTTCTTCTTGCCGCGCAAGTGAGGTAGATAGTTCTGTGCAGCTATTTGATACACGTGTGTATCGACAGGTAATGATTCAAGGTGGTTCAGTGACATCAAACATATGCAATCTGCTACCTAGTAATTATTGAATCTTAAATATTACATATGAAAAAAGTTACAAACTACTAACCAGTTTTTCATATGGTTTTCTGCAACTGTTTAGACAAAGTGATTAGTAAGAAAGTCATATATTTTGAGGTATATATTTCAGTAACATTTTGTGTCGCTTTTAGCTTAATGGCAAAGCAGATAGGAAAAGACTATTAAAGAGAGGCTGATACAAAAATCCTACTATACTCTTCAAGATTATTAGGTGATAAGAATGTGTGGATATAGCTACTGTCCGACCCTGTACAAGATAGTAATGACTTAATGTAACTAGTTATAAGTATTATGTTGGAAAGAGCAACCACAGAGTTTCTTGCTGGCTCTTCTCGGTAGGAACAGCTTTCCGAACCCGCAGTAGAATTGATGATTCAAAAGCACTTGTTTACAAGTTTATTTGAGTAAAAATAATTTGAATTTGTCATCATCCTCCTGCCCTCACAAAGTGGGCATTCTAAGTGGGGTCGGCATGGGGAAATGGGTGGAATAGTCCGGAATAGGAGCTGACCACCCGCCCTGCACCGACAGGCGTCCCCGAGATTAGATAGAATAGATAGAAGTGGGGTCGGCACAACATGTTATAAACATGCTGTCACATGATTTGGCTGCGTTTTTACGAACGGCGGCCTGCCTGGCGTCAATTTACCTCAGTCGTATTTTACGACACCTCGGTAAGAAATGAGGTTGGTCTATTCTACTCAGCCGGATACCACACGGCGGGTGGCTTACCTCAGTCGCCTTTTGCGACACCACCTCGGTAAGAAATGAGGGTGGTATTCTATATTCTATTCAGCCGGATAACACATGACGTTGAAATCTCAATAAAATTAAAAACTATGAAACAAATAAATAATTATAGTATTAATATTGAAATACCTTTGGACCAATTCCACACAGTTTCATGAGTTCAAGCCTAGCATCTTTATATTTCATATCTTTCAAGCTTGTGAACCATTTTTCTCCTCCCAATTCCATAATCTGTGCCGCTGATTTCTGAATAAATTTTGCTCTATAACCAAAACCCAACTGTCTTAATTCTGACTCAACCTTGAAAGTATAATTACTATTAACTCTGTGAATCAGTTGATAATACAATAAACAATATAAATATACTTAAATGTAACAAAACTAAAAACAATAAAGTTGTTCCAATATATATATTTTTAATAATAAGGATTAGCTATTACAAAATAATTAAAAATTTATTAATTAAATTTAATAATATATTAATATTTTTATAACAGTAGCTTTAAACTTATTTTACCTTTGGCTGTGACAGTTTTTCTACATTTGGAAATGAGTAATATGTATAACCATCATGGTCACATATTGGTTCACCATAATGTTTGCATAATTTATCAACCATACTGGATATCCTGTAATCCATATTATATTTATCCTCAACTTTAAAGGAATTATAACTATTTATCTACTCTAATTTATTGTCTGGGTAAACAAGCAGTAGGTGGAATAGTCCGGAATAGGAGCTGACCACCCGCCCCGCACCAACAGGCGTCCCCGAAATTAGACACATTCAGTAGATTGAAATATTTTTTATTTATATAACTGTGATAACTTAGTGAGAATGAGGTATTTAATATCATCAATCAGAGAATAATTAAAACTTATTGAAGCAACAAACTATAAAGATTATAACAAATTCATTAAATTCTTATGTTGACAGTCACTAAATAAATTATTAACCATTACATATGCCTAATTAAATTGCAAACAATTATTCGAAAATATGTTCCCAGGATTATTTCTTATAAACTTGCAAATATTTAACTTAATTGGTATAAATCATCATCATTCTCTTACCCTTATCCCTCTCTAAGTGGGGTCGGCACAATATGTTTCCTTCTTCCATTCTCCTCTGTCATTCGTCAACTCTAGTGCCACTCCTTTAACATGCATATCATTTTTCACACAATCCATCCATCTTTTTTTCAGTCTTCCCCTAGTCATACATCCATCCACATTCATATTTAAAGCTCTTTTGGTCACATGATTTTTATCCCTCATTACATGACCATACCAACTTAGTGTTGCAATTCTCATCTTTTCTGCAATAGGCGAAACTCTCAGACTTCCCCTAATATACTCATTGTGTATTCTATCAAGTTTTCTCACACCACACATCCACCTTAACAATCTCATCTCATTCACATTTCTTTCATCCTTTTCTTTTATTGCCCAACATTCATTGGTATAAATAGACAGTGGAAATATACCAAACTTGTATTATTTATATTGTGTTTATATATTCTATGGAATTATGTTACTAACCTTGAAATATGATTATTTTGACTGCATATAAATGAAAATAGATTCTCCACAGGCTCCTGTGCCAGCATTCTTATACCATAAAACTGTTTACAAGCTGTGTTGAACAGTTCATCTTTTTCTGACCATTTGGTGTAATAATCACTTAAATTTAATTCTAACCTAAAGTATTTTTTTAATATCTCTTCAAGAGGATTATTTGTAAATTCTACTAAACCGTTGGCATCTATAGACGAAGTGTTTAATAAGGAGCCGACAACTCTATATTGTAGAGAATCATCTTTTTGCTGCAGCTTCCATACAGTTTTTGAGAATACCCCTGTCCATTCATCTGTTTCTTTGTTATATTCCCATCTGAAATTATTAAGGCCCCAATGATTATAGACTCACATTTCTTACAAAATTTTACGTTTTTAACTATTCCAGTAATAGTTTACACTTTACCTGAAGCTTTGACCTCCGTTTAGTGTGCCCAGTAATTGGAGTTCTCGAACATTGCACATAATTTTATTCCAAACCATTATAACTCTGAACGTGAAAGTTATCTTGTTTGATTATTTAAAGATTCAGTACATAGATATAGCGAAATCATTTTTATACATGAAAATAATTAATTACATATGTATATTTAATAACATATCAGTTTAAACTTTAATAGCATGTACATGCGTCTTGCGAGAAAACTGAAAAGAGAATTCGCGCGGGAATATGTATTAGCGATGTGAAAAAATAATCGATTTTTAATAATTGAATATTTTTTTTAAATAATCGATTTTCAATAATCGATTATTTTTGCATTAACAATCGATTTTTTAAATATCGATTATTTTAGGTATCCCTTTTTCTTTTTTATTCTTTTTCTTGTTTTTTAGGATTAAATATGCATTGATGCATGAAACAAATTTAGCCAAACTACACATTTTAATCCAATTTCACAAACATCGCATCTGATGATAAAATAAATGAATTTGAATTTAATGTTATTTCTTGGTAGTTGTCCACTTTAATTAGCCTTAATTGTAATTAATTATTAATATTAAAAAACACAACTTTTGAATTAGTCAGTAAAAAATCAATTAAAAAAAAACGATTATTTCGTAACAAAATAATCGATTTTTTAACACTACTCACTATTTTTAAAGGGATAAAAATCGATTATTTATTAATCGATTTTTCTACTCCAAGTCAATCCCTAATATGTTTTTATATTTTTCTATGGTTTTAAAATTGGACGTAAAATCTAACTATAAGGGCTTTTTTCATTTCATGTATTCTTAAACAGCGCATATGAAATATTAAACACCAAGTGAAAAAACATTATCAAATACAAAATTTAAAGCCACTTACTATATCAACAAGTAATTTTGGAGTCATTAATTAATGGATAAAAAAATGAATGGCCAAAAATGGATAATAACTGAAGCTAACGTACGTCTATATGAAAAAGATTGTTTAATAAAGTTAATAAATTGGAAAATATTCTTCATATTTTAATTATTTTTCTTCCTCAAAGAATTTAATATTATCTAATATCTATATCTATTGTATTCTTTTTTTATCCACATAAGATAATTTTACCCAATCCACATGTTTTACTGTTCTATATAGGTACTTATTAATTAAGAGATATCGGATTTCTATGAATGAAAAAAAAACAACTATTTCCAAAAAATAATATACAAAAAATCACATTTCATAAAATAAATATAATTTATTGACGTGTAGAAATAATGGTATCAATCCAAGGTAAATATTGTGCAATATCAGTGAAAACGATATAATCGTTAAGATTACATGTAGATTTGTCTTCCGGCAAAAGAGACAAGGATATGACGCCCCGGAGTCTCCATCGTCCGTCATGATGGATGTAAAGGCCGCTGCCTGTCCAGCCTACTAAACAGGGAACGGAACCAGGATCGCCTAAAAAATTTAATGTATTTATAACTCAAAAGTAATGAGAATATTATTTTGCTATGATCCGCGATGAAGTAAAATAGAAAATATATACAATGCTAAATGTAGAGTGGGCAATTCGTTTTCATACCTGATATATGCGGGATTTGTAAAAACACATGCACGACCCTCCACCTCCACCACCACAATACACAAGCACTATATACGTTCACTATCACAAACTCAACAATCGTTTCGCCCCGCAACCGAAGCATCATCAGGAGATAGACTCCACGACTAAAATCGCAAAGCGAAGCAATACCCAAATAAGCTTAGTTAAATACTAATCGGTTCAACCCCACCCTTTATTTTATTTTGCCTGCGAACAAGTGTAACAAGCTTGAACTAGAAACATTTATCTGATCGTTAATGAGGGTGCCATTGTTATGTTTAATAATCTCAAGGTGTTATGTACTAAATTTTTATATTTTTCCCTATGAATTTTATTTTTACAATTAATTACAGAAAGATAAGAATGTGTGGATATAGCTCTCTTTGAACCTGTACAAGACAGTAACGACTGAATGTAAATAGTATTAATAATTATATTTTTAAAAGAGCAACCGCCGAGTTTCTTGTTGGCTCTTCTCGGTAGGAACAGCTTTCCGAACCAGCGGTAGAGTTGACGATTCAAAAGCACTTGTTTACAAGTTTATTTAAATAAAGAATATTTTGAATTTGAATGTCTTTATATACAACATTCACAGCTTTCTTGTCATTAAACAAACTCTTGAAAGAACGACATAAAGCTGATAAATGCGAAGTGCTATAGGGCGAAGCGCGGCCTCCGCACGGCATTTTAGATCTGTAATATCTCCGAGAATGTTCACTTAAATTACATCCTGTAAACGGCCATATTGATCTATATTAAATCAACAATTTATTTAAGGTACTTAATTGGATAATGATTAATGCTGTATTGTATAAAAATTGCTTTGTAAATGACAAAAAATGCTATTGTGGGTTATCCATAAGAGATAGACATATACCATCTCGGACTATTCTGTAGACCTTTTTAAGGTGTACAAATACTTAGTACATCATTTTGATGAATCTCGTAGGGTTTAGCCAGCGTTTGCAATGTAAGCGGAAAAAAATGTAATTATTTACGACATCACATTAGAAACCTCAAAAATTAGAGTATATCTCTACTCGGTATTGAATATTATTATACATACAAACCTTCCTCTTGAATCACTCTATCTATTAAAAACAAACCGCATCAAAATCTGTTGCGTAGTTTCAAAGATTTAAGCATATATATGGGTATATGGACAAACAAAGAATGTGACTTTGTTGTATAATATGTAGTAATATTACCTATAGACTACTTTCAAAGACTAAATAGAGATATTACATACGGTTATCACAACAGATATGTATATCTCTCAGCTAGGCTTCTTTATTTAATTCCCCTTGTGTTTTATTAATTCATGAAAAAAATACCTGCACATAGCGTTTTTGATGATGTCAATTTATGGAATTCGAGCTTGCTGGCTCTGCAGGTTTCGGTGCTGACTATAGGCATTTTAAACATCCGGGGTTCGCCTTCGGGGCCCATTTCGTTAGCGCCCCATCCGGCAACCTACAAATAATTCTATGTCAATAAGAACAATATCAGTATGACTAATTGTGAACTACAATAATTATAAATTGAAGTAAAATAATAAAACGAATAAAAATTCAACAATTTAAAGTTGTCTTTATTGTAAACTTGTAAGCAAATGCTTTTGAATCTTCAACTCTCCTTATAGTTCGAAAAATTGCTCCTAAGCGAGCAAGAAACTCAGTTGCTCTTTTCAATACATAATTCTTATAACTAGTTACACTCCGTCATTGATATTTTATGCAAGGTCGAGAAAATAGTTAAATCCGAGCATTTTTATCATTTATTCAATCTTTATGTTTCATCAATAACACAGTCGGCTTTCTGTATTAGCCTCTTTTTAACAAATGGCAGCTACACATTACATGTACTTAAATGTATTTGTTAACTAGCTAATCTAGTTGGATTGATCATCCTCCTGTACTTATTCCACTCTAAGTGGGGTCGGAATATGTTATAAACATATTGTCACGTATTTTACAACCAGCCGCCTGCCTGACGTCAACTTACCTTAGTCGTATTTTACGACACCTCGGTAAGAAATGAGGGTGGTCTATTCTACATAGCCGGATACCACACAGTTATCTAGTAGGATTGTTTATTTATTTATTTATTTATTTATTTATTTAGGTTCACTTACAAATTGCTTACACTAATAATATAAATTATAACATGCTTAGTATATAAGTTAAGTGTAACAATTCACTTATAAGTAAACTCCTTAAGCATAAATATACACGTATTGACAGCGTATATATATATATATATATATATATATATATATATATATATATATATATATATATATATATATATATATATATATATATATATATACACATACCTATTTAATAAATTAGAAAAGCTATGAACTAAAAGCAGTGTTTGCGAACTGTTTCGTAGAGTACCCTCTGTGTGTCATAATGTAAATCGATATGAATACTGCATTTGTTGACGACTTTGCAAAAACTAGCGTAGGGGGAGTTTACTCCTAGAACTGTCCTTCTAAAAGGTCGATAGAGTCGTGCTATCGGAACTCGGGGAACCTTAGAAGGTACACGAAATCGAATAGTTCGTGCAAACGAATACAATCAATTTTATTGTTAACAATTTCGTATACAAACAAGGCATCTAATAAAGATCTACGTTTGTTTAAAGAATCAATCTTGAAGTAATGCAACCTACTTGTATAAGAACGAAGTATTATCATTCTACCAGCATTGTAGTAAATAAAAAACGTAATATTTAATTTTGATTATGAACTTACAATTGCAGATCTTCCAACGATATATTTTAGATCCGTAGTGCCATTCCAAAGGTGCGCCGGTTTTATGTGTCGACTGAATGTAATGGTCTTGGATAGTGTCATTACAAGGAGGTCATCTGGAATTGATGGAGCAGTTATTCCATAATGTACTTATCACGTGTAGAAATAAGTAAGTGTATTAAATATACATACCATTTAAACCAGTGATTCTCAACCTTTTATTTGTTGCGGGACATATTTAACGATTTCAAAATTTGGCGGCACACAAAGAAAAAGATAAAAATTATTTACTTATTACAACACACTTCATAAATAGTTTATAACAAAAAATTTAAATATACGAAATAAACTAAAGTATACTACAATAATAACTAAATGTTTATTAAGGGATTAATAACGAGCTAATAATAAAAATATTTTTCTTTTTAAATGATATAATTTAATAATATTAGTCGATATATTTAAATGATATAATTTAATAATATGAGTCGGGATAACGCTAAGTTGAAGATGAAGATTTGTAGATGCTTGTTCTATTTACTAGCGCAACTACGCAACTTACATCATCATCATCTTCCTGCCCTTATCCCACTCTAAGTAGGGTCGGCACAACATGTTATAAACATGTTGTCACATGATTTGGCTACGTATTTTACGACCGGTCGCTTGCCTGACGTCAACTTATCTTAGTCGTATTTTACAAAACCTCAATAAGAAAGAGGGTGGTCTATTCTACTTAACCGGATACCACACGGTGGGTCAACTTACCTTAGTCGCCTTTTACAACACCTCGGTAAGAAAGGGTCCCTCCTTTCACTGTATTATTCTACTCAGCCGGATACCACACGGCGTAACTACGCAACTTACATGTGCTTATAATTAAGCATTGGGGACCGTCTCCAGGATCTCTAACTTGTGATATGCCAACTACTCTACTATTATTAAGTTGTGTCAATTAATAGGTAATGTTTTATACGAGGTTCTCAGCTTGTATACAAATGTAACTTGTTTCTTATTCTATATTAATGGCCGCGGGCTTAATACTGCAACTCTGTTAAACCTTGAGAGTAAACAGATAAAAAAATTTGCTAATTTCAGTTTAAAATTAGAACATAAATAGGATGTATAATGTAATCTTACTTGCAAGGGTCGATGCATTATAAAATTTGTGTATCGAAGCTGTAGCCAAATCCCTATTCACAGTTATGGTACTCCAATCAGCGAGACTGTGAGCTCCGGCCATTATCACGATGTCTTGTATCTCAGTGTAGGACTTCCTTTGTCGCATACAATGAGCCGCTGTAATTTTTTTAAACTAAATAGAAATGATTTTGTTTGGGTTTTTTTATTATTGCGCTATCTGGAGAAGGTTAGGTAGGTTTTTAGGAAGCTTTATTCACGGAAGTTGTAATTAGTAGTTGTAAGTTGTTTCAAGATGTTACCTTTGTTATTTACTGTATATAAGTCACAGTGAAGAGATCAGTAATGGGTAAATAAAAATAATATTAATAGACAATTAAAAAATGAAACACTAACAACTATTCATCATTTGCCAATTTTTGGATACTTTTATAAGGTTTATGAATATTTAAAGGTATAAAAATCTAGAAAAATAGTGAGGATGTATCACATGAATTAATACTTTAATGTCTTTAATATTTTTTATATTTTTAGATATTTAAATATGCATTCTAGTTAAATGGGACTTACAGTGGTAAATAAATACTGTAACATTTTTCCTTTACAGCTATAAAACTATTATCTAAATATACATTTTTTAGTCATAAATAATTAAAGTTTAATTAAATTAACAGTCTGCCTCTAGTTAACAGCGGGCTGGATTTTTTTCACGTCCTCCCCTGACAGACAATAAAAAACATCTAGATAGAGAACAAAGGTAGATAATAAATCACGATGTTCACGAGTTCAAACCCCGGGCAGGCACCAATGAGTGTTTTCTGTTAAAACTTATGTGTCCAATTGATATATGCAAATTATCGCATGCATATTTCTAGAGAATTATGGGAATTATGTGTTGAATGTGTAATCTACCAATCCGCATTGGAGCAGCGTGGTAGGTCTTTTCTCGAATCCTTCTCTCCTAAAACGGAGAGAGAAGGCTTATGCCCAGTAGTTGGGTAACAGGTAACAGCTAGATAATACTAACCGGTAATTACATGTAAATCAGACACTAAAGTTCCAGCGCAGATGTAACTTAATGAATAGGAATGGCGCTTATAGATCGCAACCAACCAAGGCCATTCTCCACGCTCGAATGTCATGCCCTTAACAATCATAGCAATTCCTAGCTCATTAGGGTCATTTTTTACGCTGATTCCACATTCTTGCGTTGAAGGCTGGTACCTTTAAAAAAATGACATTATTATTGTTTGGAATGTTGTCATACTGTAACTAGCTATATCAGCGTAGAAATCAGTGTGTGTGTGAAAACTTTTCCCGAATTTCAATTTTAAACATAAAAGTAGTTATTGCGAGTCAACCATAAGAGATAGAGACATGTTGTCGCGGACTTTTTGTAGTATTTTTGTAGATCTACATTTCTCTAGTACATTATTTAAGTGTATCTCTGCTGGTTTACGCGGTGCAAGCGAGGATAGCTCACTTCAGGTGAGTTTTTTTTTACAACCGCGCAACCTCTACTAAGAAATATGTTTAGAACAATATTTTAATTAAGAATGCCAATTTTTACAGATTTTTCGCTCGACAGCTTAATTTGTTACTTATTGATGTAGGTTAGGATAAAATAACGACATCAATTAACGATATAATATAAAATAGAATTAATTTCTATGCATAGCTGAATGATGACACCGTGTACTTTCGGACTCCGGACAACCACCAATGATTTTTTCTATTCTAATTGATGTAAATCACAAAACACCGTAAGGAAGCCTGCATAATCAAGAATTTATAAGGATAAGAATTAATAAGGATATCTTCTTCTTCAACCGATGGACGTCCACTGCTGGAAATAGGTCTCTTCATGGGATCTCCAAAACACACGATTTTGTGCCGCTTGTATCCAGCGGCTCCCCGCGACCTTTTTGAGATCGTCAGTCCATCTAGTAGGGGGTCTGCCGACACTGAGCTTTCGCGTGCGAGGTCGCCATTCCAACACTTTGAGACTCCAACGCCCATCGGTTCTCCGCACTATGTGCCCCGCCCATTGCCATTTCAGCTTCGCGACCCGCTGAGTTATGTCGGTGACTCTAGTTCTTTTACGGATCTCTCATTTGATCACGTAGAGATACTCCGAGCATAGCTCGCTCCATCGCTCGTTGAGCGACTCTGAGCCTTCTTGTGAGACCCATAGTCAGCGAACAAGTTTCGGATTTATGGGATATGTAAATAAATAAATAAATAATTCTTATTATTATTCTCCTACCCTTATTCCATTTTAAGTGGGGTTGTCAGAATATGTCTTCTTCTTTCATTCTCCTCTATCATTCGTCAACTCTGGAGCCACTCCTTTAATTTGCATATCATTTTTCACACAATCCATCCATCTTTTCTTCGGCCTCCCCCTAGTCATACATCCATCCACATCCATATTTAAAACTTTTTTGGTCATGATTTTCATCCCTCCTCATTACATGACCATACCAACTTAGTCTCGCACTTCTCATCTTTTCCGTAATGGGTGCAACTTTCAGACTTCCCCTAATATACTCATTGCGTATTCTATCAAGTTTTGTCACACCACACATCCACCTTAACATAAATAATTCTTATTTATATATTATACATATGTACGTACACGGGCTGTGGACGAGGCGTTGTAGATCTTAGAGTAGTTGTCCTGATTGTCGTGGTTGTTGGTGGCTCTGTACTTGGTCGGTTCGGAATATCTACAATAAAGGTAGCTTTATTAAAAGAATATCCAGATGCCGGATTAATGCCTGTTGTTTTAATAACTATGCGTGTATTTACAATTTCGTAGTACGTTTGGCCATCTCAAACAAATTATCTAATATTTGATACCAATATAAAATACAAAGTCGTATGATACTATAGCAGGGAAATTGTTTATTATATCTTAAAACAATTATACGTTGCGGTTACTAGTGTAAGTATATATTTAAACGATTTTTGAAGATAACCACGAAATTATAGATTATTACCTATTTGAAGTTATCGGGTATAGTACAAAAATATGGGAAAAAAATTAAGGTACTGTATACGTTTATCAAAATACCTAGAACAACAGCAGGTAATCAATTTCGATAAAAAGTGGAAAATATAATGTAAATGTAAGAAAAGGGTTAATGCAATGTTTTTCTTAAGTACTCCTTTGTAAATTTACTTTAAGTACTTTATTGAAGTTCTAATCTACCCATTACTTAACAACCACATTGTGCCTGAAGCACAGATGTCCATGTGGAAAAGTAATCATACCTCAATAGTCCAAGTAATAATACCATCAATGGTCATATAGTCCAAGTAATAATACCATCAAAAGAGCTCTTGCCACCATTGACATTCCTGCTCTTCACATTCTTTTGACACTGGTTCCTTGGTAAAGGGGACGGGCCCTAATGTGGGACGCAACATGCGTTGATGCGTTGGCCTCGTCCCGTATCAGGGAAACAGCGTCAAGACCTGCAGCTGCGGCGGAAATGTCCGAATTCGGCAAAAGGCGAAAGTATGCATCTCTCCTCGAAAGTTATATATTTGTGCCGTTTGCAGTTGAGACTCTAGGGCCATGGAGTTAAAGTGCAAAAAAATTATATCCGTTTTAATACCTCGGTTAATTGCCTCTTCAGGTGACAAGAGGGCTGGCTCCTTTTTCGCACAAAGAATCAGCTTAGCGATTCAAAGCGGAAACGCTGCCAGCATTCTTGGGACCATTCCACGTGGGCATGATTTGTATAGTCCTAGCGTGTAAGTAATTTAAGATAGATATAACTTGTACATTTTTGGCGTACTTATATATAGGCCCACAATTTAATATTAACCTAAACTTAGAAATTAACTTATATCTATGAACAGATATATCAGAATACAAAGATAAGTCACGGGGACTTATCTTCGTATTTCTTTCTGTACTAAGACATCTTTGTTGACTTGTTGTGTCTGCGGCTTAACCCGCGACAAAATCTAATTTTGTGAGTTAACCATAAGCAACGTGTTGTCGCGGACTTTTCGTAGTATTTTTGTAGGTCCACAATTCTCTAGTACATTACTTTAGTTAATCTCTGTTGGTCTTATCTCTGTGGACTAAAGCTCCCAGCAGGCGAGTTTTTGACAACTGCGCAACATCTTTAACACAATTAACATAAAACTGTTAAATGCTTTATTAATCTGAACCTTTTGGAAGAATTGTACTACCTTATAGAAAAATTTGTTCAGTATATTTAGAGAAAATCGATCACATACAAAGAGTCAGCTTTTGGGGAATTTGTTTTAACTTTTGGAGACTGTTTTTTTAATACTCGTAAGTATAGCGTATGGATATCAAATGGTAAAATAGTGTAGAAAATACTCACCAGGCTTCCGGGTTGCTTCTTCAGGGCGTGAGTTGTAAGTTTGGCTATTTACGGGAAACATGCCATTCACACTAGATCTGAAGAATAACATGTGTTGAAGACTTATTGTTGTAACAAACTTGGCCTGACCTACCGGATCTGTTGAAAAGAAATCAAATAAAAAACCACAAGTAAAAGCTTGAAATTCCGCCGTGTGGTATCCGGCTGAATAGAATAGACCACCCATATATTCTACAGAGGTGTCGGATAAGAGCAGGAAAATGATGATGAAAACCCAAAATTATGTTATTATGACCTCAATTTTTTACATAAGCCTTACCTTGTTACCCCGCCGTATAAGAAATAATTGTGCCAATTTTCATCGATATTGGTTCAGCGGATTGGCCGTGAAAACATAACAAAAGACAGACAGACTTTCGCATTTATAATATTAGTAAGGAAGCAAGGATTAGTAAGGATAAGTTATACAGACTTACATACGTCCAGTAATAAGTAGCTAGAACTAGTAAGAGGGTAAATCTATACTAATATATATAGCTGATGAGGTTGTTTGTCTGTTTGAACGCGCTAATCTCAGGAATTACTGGACCGATTTTTCGAAAATTCTTTCAGTGTAAGTTAGTCCATTTATCGGGGAAGGCTATATGCTATATAACATCACGCTAAGATGAATAGGAAAGGGGCAGTTATAAAAAATAGTACGAGAACGGCAAAATATAAAGCTTTCCTTGCGTGTGTTGAGTAAACGGTATTAGTTATTCAAAAATTATGTATTACAAAATTGTTCCTCTCTAAAAGTTCTTAATAAAAGTCTGCGATAGCATATATCCGGCTTTTTAGGTTAACCCACATTAATAAACACTATTATATAGCCTTCATTGACTTTGAAAAAGCATTTGATTGCATAAGTCACCACTATATTTGGGAAACCCTAGCCAAACAAGTAGTTGGGAATAAATATATAAGGATAATGAAAAACTTTATGAAAGTAGTACTGCACAAATAAAGTTGGAAAGCGTAGGTGAAAAATTCCATATCGAAAGAGGTGTTCGCCAAGGAGATCCAATTTCCCCAAAATTATTCACAGCTATCCTGGAAAATATTCTTTCAACATTAGATTGGAATGGATGTGGCCTTAATATAAATGGTGATATGCTAACTCATCTAAGATTTGCAGATGATATAATACTGTTTGAAGAAACCCTGCAAAAAATGATTACAGATTTAAGCACAGAGAGCCAAAAAATTGGCCTATGTATAAATACCAACAAAACAAAATTAATGACTAACTAAATAAAAGTACCAATCAAGGTCAAGGTCAAATCAAGTCGAAGGGGAAAATATTGAATATTGCAACGAATATACTTACCTCGGGCAAATTGTCTTCATAAAAAATAGTTCAAGCAAAGAAATTAATAAAAGAATAGCAAATTCGTGGAAAAAATATTGGTCTCTAAAAGAAGTCATGAAAAGTAACCAAAAAATGCATATGAAAAGAAAAGTTTTTAATGTTAATATCCTACCTTGTTTGACCTACGGCTGCGAAACGTGGGCACTCACAAAACAAGACCTTACTAAGATTATTGCCTGTCAAAGGTCTATGGAACGAAGCATATTAAATTTAAGATTAATAGACAAAGTTAAAGGAAGACAAAGGATAGAGATGCCTGGAAAGGATTGGAGGAGGCCTTTGTCGAAAGACAGCAGTCCCGCCGGGAGTGAAAGAAAAGACTCACCAGTCGGTAACAACAGATTTTATTGGGTCGTAAGTCTACTGCCCGTCAATGCTATGCTTCGTAAGTAGGTAGGTGTGCGCTAGGTACTGCCCTGGCTTTGTCTATCTGCGGGGTGGGCCGTGCAGCGCGCGCCCGGAGAACGAAGAGCCGACCCGAAGAACGTCGGGCCCGGGCTCAAGGTCACTGAAGTCCGGCTCTGGCTGAGATGGGGGTAAAAGGTGCCTTTTCTAACCCCGATATGACACCCTGAAAATGACGTCCAGCGTGTTACTTCATGAATGCCTTCGTCTCCTCTGATTGCGTGCACGGCAGTGTAGGCAAAGCAGGGCTAATGCGCTAGTGAAGTGATGATGTGCATGTCGCAATCAGAACGGAGAATAAAGCGAAGAACAAAGTAAAGAAAAAAATGTTAAAAGTGAATTTTAAACATACAATGAAAAAATAATTTGAAATGATTATAAAAACATGTTAAATTTAAAAGAAAGTTAAGATAAAAAAACTACAAATGAACTACGATGAATGACAATGGAAAAGTACTAAGGTTAAATTAAGGACGTTTGACAATGACGTCGCTAAGCAAGATGCAATGTAAGAAATTCTTCAGCACTTACCCAATACGTGGGGAAATAAATACACAAAATACTAGATATGAAAAAGGTAAAAAAATAAATAAAAATAAAAGATATCTAGGCTGTTCGTCCTCTTCGAAGAAAGGGGCACGCACGATTAAAGTCACAGGTCATCATGCCTGTGAACGTGCGCACCCCGTCGACTCAGGAAACGAACAGGCCGGGCTGACGGGCTAATGCGCCCGCGCCCACCTATGGCGAGACAAGAGGCGGGGAGGAGCGGGAGGAGGGCCCGCGTCGTGTGACTAGGAATGAGTCACACGATTCCGCGCGTTAAATTATTGTTTAAATAATAAAATATACATAAATACGTTTAAATAAATATAAAAATACATAAATATACGTTTTTTACGTTACAACACATAAAATAAATATATATTTGACGGAAGAATTTTAAAATGACTTGTAAATCTATATAACATTAACTGACATTTCTTAATAATTAATATGATGACTAATGTAATGAATTTAGATGTGACTGCTAAATAAAGGCTATTTTTATTTTTATTTTATTTATTAACCATTTTTATGGTTATCAAAAGACTATAATTACGGTTTTAATCTTTCCACGCGGGCGGAGCCGCTGGCGATTGCTAGTATTATTATATTATTATAATAAAGTGGAGGCCAAAATAACATTGTTTTCCATCTATCTGCCTGTTGACCGTGGTACAGACCAATATCATTCAATTTGTCTTACTACTTTGACAAAGGATCAGCATTTGAAGATTATTACTCTATAGCAAAATATATGATGCAAAGAGACTTTTCTTTGACTAGATCCCTACGTATATGACATGTAACCTACGACAAGATAATAACGTTTCTAAGAAGATTACGTTTAATTTTTTTGTTTTTTACCTTCCGCTCCGTAACATATAACGTTATCGTTGACAGTAATACCCGTGAGAATTGGTACAGGATATGTAATGGGAAATTTTACTCGGTACTCCAGCGGGACTCCTCTGTTGAACTCCTGTAGAAGTTTCAGTTCTGAGCCCACCGGATGGATACTTCCCGCATAATAGGCCTGTCAACAATGTAACACTTTCATTTTCCTCCTGCCCTTATCCCACTCTAAGTGGGGTCGGCACAACATGTTATAAACATGCTGTCACATGATTCGGCTGCGTTTTTACGACAGGCCGCCTGCCTGACGTCAACTTACCTTAGTCGTATTTTACAACACCTCGGTTAGCAAGAGTGTGGTCTATTTTACTCAACCGGTAAGAAAGAGATTGATCTATTCTACTCAGCCGGACACCACACGGCGGGTCGACTTACTTTAGTCGCCTTTTACGACACCTCGGTAATAAATGAGGGTGGTCTATTCTACTCAGCCGGACACTTTTCGACTTACCTTAGTCGCCTTTTACGACACCTCGGTAAGAAATGAGGGTGGTCTATTCTACTCAGCCGGATACCACACGGCTATCAACTATGTAACACTTTGTTAATTGATTTTTTTTTGTGTTGTTGTCATGTAGGTATGTATATAAATGTATAATTGTAGCTGCGATGTACTTGTGATTATTAAATACAATTAAATACAATATTAAAAAATATTTTAATCCCGTTATTTTAATAAAATAAAAATTTATTCAATTTATTTAAAAATTTATTTAATTAAATTTATTTTAATAATTAATTATTTACAAAAATATATAATGTCCAGTTTTATTAATGATTCGTCAAAGCAATTTGTAAGTTTTCTTAATAGCTTGCTAACGTACCGTTCATCGTACAAATCATTCGGACCACGTCAAATATAACGTTTTAGATTGATAGAAATTAAATAAAACAATAATTGTTACTAACATAACAAATATTGTTCTATTTAAAAAAAAATCCAAGTCCAAAGATTTTCTTTATTAAATAAACAAAAACTGAAATATACAAATAATCTTTCTTAAAATAACGTTTTTAACGATTTTTATGTTATTCCGGTATATAAAAATTAATTGTGCAATTAATTTCATCTATATTGGTTCAGCGAATTGGCCATTAAACATAGCGGAGAGACTTTCGCAGTTATAATATTATTAGTTTAATTATTTTGGTAAATAACTCGTATTACTTACATTAATTATCCATTGTAATAGCTCAGTTAACTTTATGCAGTATATAAACTCTATTAAGATAACTCTTTTGATGTAAGTCGAAAATCTTGGAATCCAAATAATTCTGTAAATGCAGATTTAACTTGATTTTGACACATCATGAATTAAAAAAACTTCCTTAGGGTTATTATAGATGGCGTTTTTGAATGTCATCCTATTTAATTCCTCCTGAATTTAATTCCTGTTGAATTAACAGGATTTCTATAGCCTAGCCTAGCCTATAGACAGACAGACTTTCGCATTTATATATATATATATATATATATATATATATATATATATATATATATATATATATATAAATGCGAAAGTCTGTCTTGTCTCTATCTTGTATATATATACAAGATAAACTCATTTATAGATTGGTGAATTATTTTGAAAATTTAATATAAAAATAAAGACGAAAAATATAAAAAAGGTATTTTAATCACTACCTAAATAATATTTACGAAACCTATTTATTTAAATTAAAATATATTTCATGAATATTAATTCATAGCTTTAGTCTATACTAATATATGAAACTGAAAAGTTTGTTTGTTGAACGCGTTAATCTCACGAACTACTGGACCGATTTGAAAATCCTTTTAGTGTAAGATAGTCCATTTATCAAGTAATGCTATAGGTATGTAACATCACGCTAAAATCAATACGAGAGGACCAGTAAAAATATTACGAAAACGGCAAAATTCAAAACTTTCCTTGCGTGCTTTAAGTTAACAGTGAAAGTTATTAAAAATCATGTATATATAAAATTGATCCCCTAAAAGTTCAAATTAAAAGTCCGCGACAGCACACGCTTTTAAGGTTAACCCACTTTAACCATTTTTTTGGTTATCAAAATACTATATTACGGTTTTAATCTTTCCACGCGGGCGGAGCCGCTGGCTATTGCTAGTAATTCAATATAAGGCAGATCATTTATATTATAGATCGTTCATTATAAAACGGCTGCTGCAAAGAGTCAAGCATTGGGAACCACACACGATTCACGAATTTACTAACTACAATAAAACGTTTGTTTAGGAGCAAAGAATCCAATGATTCAATGTCAGCTGCGAATGTTACGCCCAAGACTAAAGTGATTAATTACATTTAATCGTTTCAATCAAGTAAATAATTGATACGAAGACGATATTATAGTTGTCTATGCCAACACCTTGTAACCTGTTATTATAATTTAATTTGAATATCAGACGAAGGTCATACCACCAAATATTTTTTTTTTTACTGTAAATCTTTTAACGTTAAATAGCAATTTTTCTTACGTTTTTGATATACAACTTAAGTTACAGTAAAAGTAAAATACGTAAAAATCGCGATAACCAATATGAATTCCGATTATATACAGCATTGAAATTTCACTTTATACAATTGTCTCGAATAGCAGAGTTTAAGTTCTAATACTAAAACAAACTGTGATAGCCCAGTGGTAAGACCGTGCGATTCTTACGAGGCGGTCACGGGTTCAAACCCGGGCAAACACCAATGAGTTTTTCTGTTCTGTGTCTAATTGATATTTGAAATTTATCACACACGGTGAAGGAAACATCGTAAGGAACCTTGCAGAACTCTAGAGATTCGTGTAACCCTCCAATCCGTATTGGAGCAGCGTGGTAGATCTTAGCTCTAATCCTTCTCTCCAAAAACGAAGAGATCAGACCGTTACTTTTACAAACATCCACGGAAACTCCATAATCTCGTATCCGTATAAATGTAATAAGTGTACCTAAATGTTATTAGATATTCTTTTCAGAATCAGTACTGGTAGAACTAAAATCTAATATTAGGCCGTCTTCGTTCATAAAAAAGCATTTTTGATGCATTTACCTTATTTATGAAAACTAGAAACCGATTTATCTCAAAACATGAGCTGTGTCATTATTGCAGCCCGTGAACCATATATGTGTATGTTATTTTATGATTTTTGAACGATAATTTAACTGTGTTATACATATATACTGTTATGTAATAAACTTAATAGTGTGAGTCAAACAAGTGGTTGTTTTTTCGATTTACACTAGTGTAATTCGATATGTTGACTAAATGTACAGTGCACAACGCGTTCTGATATTTCTTTTAATAGGATTTTAGTGCGTAAAAACTTAAGATTAAAGGTGTATATCTCTTTCACTAGAAATGATTAACACCTTTTTAAAAAGTATCTTGTTCCTTAACTTTTCCATTATTTCTATCATGGATATCATTAAAAAAAATATATATATATCCGTCGCCCAACTTAATACTTGTGTCATGGTGGTATATAGGTATATAGTATTGTGTTGGTAGTAGTAACTAGTAGTAAACGGTGAAAGTTATTCAAAAATCATGTATTACAATGTTGTTCCCCTCTAAAAGTCCTAAGTAAAAGTCCGCGACAGCATATGTCTTTGTAATCCACTTAAATCATTATTATGGTTATCAAAATACTATATTACAGTTTTAATCTTTCCACGCGGGCGGAGCCGCTGGCGATTGCTAGTGTAAAACAAACATATTATACTTACAGATGGTAATCTAGTAGCTATTGTAAAGTTAGCTCTGACCAGCAAAGAAGGCACAAGACCAAACGGTTGTAATTTTATCGATCCATACAGCCCATTGCCATCATTTCTATACTCAAAATAGTTCGGGCAAGGCGATTGTAAATATTGACCACACACATTTAAAAATCCCAATACTACAAAACTAAAGAGCGCGCGATACATTTTTATTTATTTAATATTAGCAACACGAGAAAAACATCTCATTTTATATTCGTTTATGATCACTAAAACGTGTTTCTCAGTCTTCAATCCAAGATAAACTAGCACACATAGCGCCTTCGATGAAACTTATGTTATGCAACATACTTTTGTGTTACAGCACTAATACTATACAAAATATTAAGTTGTGAATATTTTTAGATAAAAAATTTTACGCTTCGTCTTCATAATTGATTAGTGAGGTTAACTTCTATCTTTTAACATACGTGTGCTATAAAACAAGGTTTCCAAAAGTTGACTGTCTGTAAATTTTCTCTAAATCTACTAAACGGTTTTTGTACGGTTTTCACTAAAAGGTAGTGCAAATCTTAATAAAGGTTTACGATAACAGTACATCCTCAGGAACGGCACAACCAATTTTGATGGGACTTTCACTGCACGATAGGTTGTGGAGCAACGTTAAGCCTAGAATTAGATTACAATAAAGCTTATCCTAGAATTCATGCAGGGTCGGGATCTATTCGGGAAAACAAAGATTTCAAAATGTTTTCCACCCGGGCAAAGCCGTGGGTAGTTGTTGTATAAAATGATAAATATTAACAACCCATTAAATAAACATGTAAATAAATTTACGGATTTGCTCTCTTGAATTCAGTTCAGTTGAATTCATTTTCAAGGTATTTTACGACCGGCCGCCAGATGTCAGCAGTCGCCTTTTACGACAACTCGGTAAGAAATGAGGGTGGTACTATTCCATTCAGCCTGATACCACACGGCGTTCTCAAATTGATAAAAATATGGATGACAAAAAATGGATTGTAGGTATTTATTTATTTATTTATTTATTTATTACGCCAACAACTTACATACAAGTTTGTCCAACAATCATTAAAAAGTAAAGTTCGTATCTAAGTCTATTACAGGCATAAATATGAATAACAGACAATTATCTAACTAACTTTATTTAAACACATACATATATATACATATATATATATATATATATATATATATATATACACACATATATACATATATATATATATATATATATATATATATATATATATATACGTATATACATATACACATATATACCTATACACATATAGTAAAATCAACTGGTTTTTTTTTTACAAATTTTAAACTATAACTATTAAATATTTTAAGGTATAACTAAACTAATACTACAATAACTAAAACTAACGTCTATATAAAAAAGAATGTTTAATGTAGTCAATATATTGTAAAATATTCTTCATCGAAGAGTTTTATATTATCTGTATTATATTCTTTATCAACTGAATTTGATTTCACCCCAACCAAATATTTTACTGTTTCTATATACTTATCGGATTTCTTAACCTTAATTGTTAAAAAAATAATACACAAAAACATTTTATAATATAAAAATAATTTATTGAGATGAAGTAATTACGGTATTAATCCAAGGCAAATATTGTGCAGTATCAGTGAAAACGATATACTCGTGAAGATTACATGTACCGTCTGCAGCCCGAAGAGACAAGGATACGACGCCTCGGAGTCTCCATCGTCCTTCATGAAGCATGTAAAGGCCGCCGCCAGAGTCTCCTAAACAAGGGCCTGAACCAGTTTGATCGCCTAAAAAATTAAATCTATTTAGTAAAGAAAAAGTAAAGTAGCGGCCGATTACTCTCCCACTGCTGGGAATAGGCCTCTTCTCTCCGTTTTTGGAGAGAAGGATTGGAGCTAAGACCTACCACGCTGCACCAATGCGGATTGTATTTGGTAGGTTACACATATCCCCAGAATTCTCTAGAGATATGCAGGTTTCCTCACGATGTTTTCCTTCACTGAAAAGCGTGTGATAAATTGAATTTATCATCATCATCATTCTCTTACCCTTATCCCACTCTGAGTGGGGTCGGCACAATATGTCTTCTTCTTCCATTCTCCTCTATCATCCGTCAAGTCTGGTGCCACTCCTTTAACATGCATATCATTTTTCACACAGTCCATCCATCTTTTTTTCGGCTACCCTCTAACCATACATCCATCCACATTCGTATTTAAAACTCTTTTGGTCACATGATTTTCATCCCTCCTTATTACATGGCCATCTTTAATTACAATTATCAATTAGAATACACACAAGTTTTAACAGAAAAACTCATTGGAGTCTGCCCGGGTTCGAACCCGTGACCTCCTCGAAAGATTCGCGCGGTGTTACCGCTGGGCTACCACAGCTTGGTAAATAAATCTATTTAACCATAAATTAAATAATAACGAATGATTTATTAAAATTCTACTTTGTCATTAGCCTTATCAAATAAACGATAGTCGTATATATATTGAATAAACTATAGTCAAACAATTCGGTGATTACTAACTCAGAGGTCAGTAAATAGGAAATCAATATTTAAAAGTTAAAAGCTAAAGATAAAAGTGTCAAATTTCGAAATGGTTTCGATCTAAGTATATTTATGACACCACAGTATAACAATTTGATACGTATAAATTCAGTATCTCTAAACAGTGTCTACTAAAGTGAATTATAAATTAAGATTTATTCACAGAATTTACATAATTGCATATGACAAGGAAGTTTATTCTGACCACATATTTAGATACCTTAAATACACTTCTAATTTCAAATATATCTAGCAATACCTACTTAAGAACGTAAATTAAAGAAAAAAGTTAAAAAAATATTAGGTACAGAGTTTTTGGATATAAATGTGTATCTGGCAGTCATAAACTCAAGAATAATTATGAATAATATTAACTATAGACTAGTTTCAAAGACTAAATAGAGATATTACATACGGTTATCACAGCAGATATGTATATCTCTCAACAAGGCTTCTTTATTTAATTCCCCTTCTGTTTTATTAGTTCACGAAAAAAAATACCTGCACATAGCGTTTTTGATGACGTCAACTCATGGAATTCGGGCTTGCTGGATTTGCAGGTTTCGGTGCTGACTATAGGCATTTTAACCATCCGGGGTTCGCCTTTACCACCGGGGCCCATTTCGTTAGCGCCCCATCCGGCAACCTACAAATAATTCCATGTCAATAAGAACAATATTAGTATGACTAATTATGAACTCTTCATCATCATCTTCCTGCCCTTATCTCACTGTAAGTGGTGTCGGCACAACATGTTATAAACATGCTGTCACATGATTTGGCTGCGTTTTTACGACCGGCCGCCTGCCTGACGTCAACTTACCTATGTCGTATCTTTACGACACCTCGGTAAGAAAGAGGGTGGTCTATTCAACTAAACCGGATACCACACGGTGGGTCAACTTACCTTAGTTGCCTTTTACAACACCTCGGTAAGAAATGAGGTTGGTCTATTCTACTCAGCCCGATACCACTCGGCGGGTCGTGTCACCTTAGTCGCCTTTTACGACACTTCGGTAAGAAATGAGGGTGGTACTATTCTATTCAGGCGGATACCACACGGCGTTAATTATGAACTACAATAGTTATAAATAGAAGTGAAATAATAAAACTAATAAAAATACAACAATTCAAAATTGTCTTTAATAATAATATAATATTTAATATATATATATATATATATAAATATATATATATATATATATATATATATATATATATATATATATATATATATATATATATATGTCGGCGGGTAGCCGAATATCAACATCACGCCATTTGATTTAGATTGTTACTATGTTTAATTTGTCGATAAATACCTTCATTACTAAAATAAAAACACGTGGTTAATATTTTTACCACGTGTTCAGACTTCAGAATTAATATTTACAAGTTACATTGTAATAAATTTAAACATTTCATTTTAAAATTAAGAACATTTCTTTGTATGTAAAGAATAGTTTTAGTTGAAAAGGTGGGTAGTTTGTTCAATCGAATGACACACCCAGTTTTTCTATAAAAGCCGAGCGCGCGCCAGCTCGTGAGATTATTCTGTCTCGGACCGCCGTAGCGTACGGAACTATTGGAAATAAAAGTTTGTCAAAATTATCTTCGCTGTTTATATTGATCACCAATTATGGGGGATAGTCCTGCCCGTGACGTCAGCGATACTGACGTCACACTTTTCAAAAATAATCACAGCGAGCCTCTTCCGTAATATATATATATATATATATATATATATATATATATATATATATATATATATATATATATATATATATATATATATATATATATATTTAAGTAAACGTGTAAACATATGCTTTTGAATCTTCATTTCTATATATAGTTTCGAAAAATTGCTTCTAAGTTAACAAGAAAGTCAGTCGGTCGCTCTTTTCAAAATCTAATTCCTGTAACTAGTTTCATTTCGTCGTTGATGCAAGTCAGTGCAAGGTGGAAGAGTAGTTAAATCCAAGTATTTTTTTATCATTTTTTTTAATCTTTATGTTTCGTCAATAATATAGTCGGCTTTCTATTTTAGCCTATTTTTAACAAATGACAGCTACACGCCTCATGTACTTAAATGTATTTGTTAATTAACTATTCTAGTAGGATTGTGAAGTAAATAGCGTAGGACTGATAACCTCAAAAAAGTCGCTGGGAGCTGCTGGCACAAAATCGTGGTCTGTGGAGATCCCTTAAGGAGACCTATGTCCAGCAGTGGACGTCCATCGGTTGAGAAAGATGAAGAAGAAATAGCGTATTAAATTTGATTATGAACTTACAACTCCGTATTTTCCAACGATATCTTTTAGATGCGTATTGCCATGCCAAAGGCACGCCGGTCTTATGTGTTGACTGAATGTAATGGCCCTGGATAGTGTCAGTACAAGGAGGTCATCTGGAATTGATGAAGCAGTAACGTTATTTCCATAATGTGCTTATCTCGTGTAAAAATAAGTGGCATGGATTAAATATACAAACCATTTGAACAATCAGAACTATCTTAATTTATTACCTATGTACAGGTTTACTACATAAAACTGTATGCATTATGTACTATAGTTCACGCACTAAAAAATACATGGACTAACATTTGAAATACACCAGTAATGCAAGGGATTCTAGACCATTATTGGGGATTGGATTTTATTTAAAAATAAGCTGCGCTCCGCAATATTGTTTAAGAAAATGGTTTAAGCCAGTGACACTAAGTAACGAACATAAATTTTAATATCAAAAATGTCCACTTAAGAATCATAAATAATAGGTTTTAGGAAGAAGACATTGCTTTTTATTGTTCAATTTGGCACCAAAATCCAGCAATGCAATTAATGGCGAAAGGCTTAAACTCGTATCTATTAGCCCCCCCTTAACCATCAAATGACCCCTTTAAGGGTCGTGGGCCTCACGTTGGGAAACACTGGTTTAAGCTAATAAGGCATATAAGATTATATGCTTTACTAGCTTTTTAAGATTAAAAAACAAGTAATAGGACAGTAAGAAAAAGGGAAGTGAATCTCCATTATAATAATCGATTTTTTTAAATAATCGATTAATGTATAAATTGATTATTTTTTTTCCCTACTACTCGGTAGAGGCTTGTTTATTTATGCATCTAAGCAACCTACATGTGCTTATAACTTAGGATTGGGAACCGTTTCTAGGATCTTTAACTTGTATGTTAAGGGTAAACAGATAAAGAAATTTGCTAATTTCAGTTTAAAATTAGAACAAAAATGTAAACTTAATATAATGTAATCTTACTTGCAAGAGTCGATGCATTATAAGACTTGTGTATCGAAGCTGTAGCCAAACCCCTCGTCACAGCTATATCATCATTCCAATCTTCAAGATTGTGAACTCCCGCCCTTATTACGATGTTTTCTGTGGCCGTGTCGGAGTTCTTTTGTCGCATACAATGAGCCGCTGTAATTTTTATTAGACTAATTAGAAATGATTTCTTATTAGAGTATTAGTGTTCAATGGTACTGGTATTACTGGTATTAAATAGTAATGGTATAAAAGCATATAAAAAAATATTTAGGATGTATCAAAAAAGTCAATACTTTAATCGGGTCTTTAATATTTTATTACATTTCCAGATATTTCAATAGATCACCCTCTTGCCTTACCAACGTGTCGTAAAAGGCAACTAAGGTAAGCTGACCGTGTGGTATCCGGTTGAGTAAAATAGACCACCCTCTTTCCTACCGAGGTGTCGTAAAATAAGACTAAGGTAAGCTGACGCATCGTGTCGTATCCGGTTGAGTAAAATAGACCACCCTCTTTCTTACCGAGGTGTCATAAAATACGACTAAGGTTTTTGGCGTCAAGCAGGCGGCCGGTTGTAAAATACGTAGCCAAATCAGATGACAACATGTTTACAACATGTTGTGCCGACCCCACTTAGAGTGGGATAAGGGCAGAAGGATGATGAGGACGATGATTTCAGATATTTAATTATGCATTCTAAGTATATAGGACATACAGTGGTAGGTAAATACTTTAAAAAATTTCCTTTACAAAACTATTATAAATATATTTTTTCAGTCATAAATAATTATAGTTAAATAGTAAAAGTGAAATTAAAGTAACAGCCTGCCACTACTTTACAGCGGGTTGGAGTTCTTTCACTTCGTCCCTTGACAGATAATAAAAAACATTTAGATAGAGAACAGAAGTAGATAATCACGAGGATCACGACTTAAAACTCTGGGCCAATGAGTTTTTTTGATAAAACCTATGTGCGTAATTGATATTTGCAATTTATCGCGCGCTTTTCTGTGCAGAAAAACATCGTAAGGAAACCTGCATATTTTGAGAGAATTCTAGTGATATGTGTAACCTACCGAATTAGAGTAGCATGGTAGGCACCAACCCTTCTCTTCTAAAATGGAGCCTATGCCCAGCAGTGGGATAGCAAAAGCTAGATAATACTAACCGGTAATTACATGTAAATCGGACACTAAAGTTCCAGCGCAGATGTAAGTTAATGAACTGAATGTCCGCTTAAAGATCGCAACCAACCAAGGCCATTCTCCAGGCTCGAATGTCTCGCCCTTAACAATCAAAGCAACTCTTGGCTCATTAGGGTCATTTCCTACGCTGATTCCACATTCTTGCGTAGATGTAGATGCAAAATTGATACTAAAGCGATCAGGTTGGGGCCTGTAAAATAATGGCATTATTATTGTTTGGAATGTTATCATACTGTATAATTAGCTATACCAGCGTAGAAATCAGTGGGTCATAAAAATTTTCCGAATTTAAATTTTGAACATAAAAGTGGTTATTGCAACCATAAGAGAGAGACATGCTATCGCGGACTTTTTTGTAGTATTTTTGTAGATCTACATTTCTCTAGTACATTATTTAAGTGAATCTCTACTGGTTTACGCGGTGCAAGCGCAAATATGTTTAGAACAATATTTTAAGAATGGTTTTGGCGATTTTTACCGATTTGCCGCTCGAAAGCCTAATTTTTTACCTATTGATATAGGTTCAGATAAAACAACGACATCAATTAACGATATAATATAAAATAGATTTGAACTCTAAGGCTGCTGAGTGATGACATCGTGTGACTCTTTACTTTAACGAGTACTTTCGGTTACTTTTACTCTTTACTTTCCGACCCCGGACAAGCACCAATGATTATTTCTATTAAAATTGATGTGTCTCATTCATATTTTCAATAAAAATACTTAGATAGAGAAGACAGTTGGTTAGTCTAGTTTATATTCGGATTCATATATACGAGGTGTGTTCAAAAAGTATCGCGAATTTTTAATTTTCTCGGGTTACGTATATTCGAATTTAGTTTTTTTTGTGGCGTTATATTGGTACATTTGTCCCTCACTTATGCTGACAAGTTTGGCCATTTAGAATTTTCATTTAATTGTTGAAAGCTGCTTTGCTTGCACGTGTTTTGGTTCGTCTTCGATTTTTACTTATTCAAAAAAATGGACCACGATAACGCCCCTGCTCACACATCGCTGCTTGTACGCGACTTCTTAGCCAAAAACAACACACTAATGATACCGCAGCCACCTTATTCCCCAGATCTGGCCCCCTGTGACTTTTTCTTGTTCCCGAAACTGAAAAGGCCCATGAAAGGGCGACGCTACGCTACGACTGACGAGATAAAGACGGCATCGAAGGAGGAGCTGAACAAGATACAAAATAATGATTTTTTGAAGTGCTTCGAAGATTGGAAAAAACGTTGGCACAAGTGTATAATATCCCTGGGGGACTACTTTGAAGGGGACAAAATAAATATTCACGAATAAATAAATAGTATTTGAAAATTCACAAAATTCGCGATACTTTTTGAACACACCTCGTATATATTCGGAATCTCGGAAACGGCTCCAACGAATTTCCTTGCAGCGAACGAATTCAGCTTGCAGGAGGTTTTCGATATAGCTAGGTTTTATTTAAAAAAATATATTTTATCCCTGTTTTTGGGTATTAAAAAATCAATAATTTACATTGAATATATAAAACACTGTTTTGCCGAAAACTGTCAAGTCAGCGTAGTTTATTGGGGGAACGGGTCTAGTAATGAAAATACCTAGGATCGAGCCCCACCTACCCGATTATTTTTTATTTCTTTTATTTTGTAAAAAATTACCGAGCAAGGTACTGAAGAATTTATGGGATAATAAAATAAATAAAAAATTCTTATGTAGTAAAATATATTTTTAATTTAAGAGTAAACTCATGATACGTACACGGGCTGTGGACGAGGCGTTTGAGGTCTTGCAGTAGTTGTCCTAGTTGTCCTAGTTGTCGTGGTTGTTGGCGGCTCTGTACTTGGTCGGTTCGGAATACCTACAATAAAGGTAGCTTTATTAAAAGAATATCCCGATGCCGGATTAGTGCCTGTTGTTTCAATCACTATGCGTGTATTTACAATTTCGTAGTACGTTTGGCCATCTCAAACAAATTATCTAATATTTGATACCAATATAAAATAGAAAGTATTATGATAATATAGCAGGGAAATTGTTGATTATCTTAAAACAATTATACGTTGCGGTTACTAGTGTAAAAATATTTAAACGATTTTTGAAGATAACCACTAAGTTATAAATAAACTTTACTTATTTGAAGTTATCGAGTATAGTACAAAAATTTGGAAAAAAATAAGGTACTGTATACGTTTATAAAAATAACTAGAATAATAGTATTGGTAATTCAATTTTATATAAATAGTGGAAAATATAATGTAAACCCAGACCTTCGACATTTTATAAAAGCTGAAACTTTGTCAGTGCATGCTTTTAATATTTTTTAACGATCAAGCTTTATACTATGACGAAATTAATTCGGAATTTTGCAACCTACCAAGTTGCAAGTACCTCGTATCTCCCAAAGCCACTATGATCTTAAATTCCATAATCTACCATCGTTCTTACCTGTGTTGGGAGCATGCACTGACAAAGTTTTAGCTTTTATAAAATGACAAAGGTCTGCGGTTTATGGGATCTTGGGCCATTATATCTATGATTTATATCCGTCTTTCTTTCTGTACTAAAACATCTTTGTTGACTAGTTGTGTCTGTGGCCTCGCCCGTGGCAAAATCTAATTTTGTGAGTTAAGCGTAAGAGACAGAGGCACGCTGTCGCAGGCTTTTTGTAGTATTTTTGTAGGTCTACAATTCTCTAGTACATTACTTTGGTTTTTCTCTGTTTCTCTTATCTCTGTGGCCTAAAGCTCCCAGCAAGCGACTTTTTTGACAACTGCGCAACATCTTTAACACAATTTACATAAAACTGTTAAATGCTCTATTTATCTAAACCTTCCGGAAGAATTGTACTATCTTATAGTAAACTAGCGGCTCGCTCCGGCTTCGCACGGTTATAAAATATATAGCTTATGGTCACTCAGTGAAAAAAATGATTAAAATCTATCCCGTAGTTTTGATTCATTCATTACTGCCCGTGACCCGCACGCGTTAAATTTGGAGTAAAACAATTCCCCTTTCCCTTTACCATGAAGATTTACTGCTATCTTTGGAATATCTAAATTCATGTACTACGTTTTTACTTATTTACTTTACATTTTTCCCTATGTATTTTATTTTTACAATTAATTACAGATTGTCTTTATATACAACAATTGCAGCTTTCTTGTCATTAGACAATACAAACATGTTTTCTTTAGAGGTTACTCTTGAAAGAGAGACATAATATAATGGCCATGTGAAAAACAAACGCGTCCGGTCGCTGCTAAATTCGAAGTGCTATAGGGCGCAGCGCGCAAACGCTATGCCCTGCATTTTAAATCTGTAATATCTTCGAAAATGTTCATTTAAATTACATGCTGTAAACGGCCATATTGATCTATATTAAATCAACAATGTATTAAAGGTACTTAATTGGATAAGGATTAATGCTGTATTGTATAAAAATTGCTTCAAAAATAAGGCATTATTTTTCGTTAAAAGAAAATGACAAAAAAATTCTATTGTGGGTTATCCATAAGAGACTGTTTCGTTCGATGGCACACGACTTAGCAGATCAGCATTTTCATTCATATGAAGAAATCGAAAAATGGATTCAATCTTGGATCGCGATGAAAGACGGCTCCTTCTTTCGAGATGGAATCCGAAAATTGCCTGAGAGATGGTCAAAAGTTGTAGCTAGCGATGGGCAGTACTTTGAATAACGTATCTCTAAGTACTTTTCGACAATTTAATTCACAATCCCAGATAAAAAACGGCGGAACCAAAGTTGTACACCAATACATTATAAATTTCGTAGGTCTGCGTTTGCAATGTAAACGGAAAAAATGTAATTATTTACATCACATTAGAAACCTCAAAAATTACAGTATTTCTCTACACCATTTTGAATGTTATATAAACCTTCCTCTTCAATCACTCTTTCTATTAAAAAAACCGGATAAAAATCTGTTGCGTAGTATCAAAGATTTAACCATAATTGGAATATAAGAACAGACAGAGAAAGAGACTTTGTTTTATACTATGTAGTGATTTAGTTCAGTGGATTTTGAGAAAATCGATCACATACAGAAAGATAGCTTCTGGAGACTTTGTTTTATAATAAGTATAGAGTATATATATGTAATGGTAAAATAGTGTAGAAAATACTCACCAGGCTTCCGGGTCCCTTCTTTGTTTGTATCAATAAAATAAATGACATTTGGATTCGAGGAAGGTTTTAATGGTGTTTCGGGTACATACGCTACTTCAGGGCGTGAGTTATCAGTTGGACTATTTACGGGAAACAAGCTATTTCCACCAGATCTGAAGAATAACATGTGTTGAAGACTTATTGTTGTAACGAACTGGCCCTGAACGAACGGATCTGTTGAAAAGAAATCAAATAAAATATTGCTTTATTTAAAACCTACATTTTTTAAGTTATCAATATTTTTTTAATATTATCATATTAATTTAACAATCATGTATATTTATGTAAGGTAGGTACATAATTAATAAAAACCACATAAAACCACTATTGAAAGCTTAAATTCGCCGTGTGGTAACTGGCTGAATAGAATAGACCACCTTTATTTCCTACAGAGGTGTCGTAAAAGGCGATTAAGGTAAGTTGAACAGCCGCGTGGTATCCGGCTGAGTAGAATAAACCAGCCTCATTTTCTTACTGATGTGTCGTGTGACTAAGGTAAGTTGACGTCAGACAGAACCCGGTCGTAATACACCTAGCAAAATTATACAACATGTGCCGACCTCACTTAGAGTGGGATAAGGATAAGGAGGGGGAACGATGATGAAAACTCAAAACTATGTTTATAATTTCGGACCATAATTTTTTACCTTTTTTTATGTCAGGAAAACCCATTATGGGTCGTCACCGCCCGACTGGGACGAGCGGCGGGTATTTCGGACTCTCACCGACTAAAAACCTGACAGTGCTCTACCACGCTGCTGGTGGCGGGTATAGGGTACCCATGAAGACATTACCCCCATCCCCGCCAGCAGCATAATTTTTTACCTTAGCCTTACGACCTATTATCGGAATTGACCATATGAAATGCGTGCTGATTTTATTTGGTCTAAGTTTGTTGCAAATATGATGAAAAAGAACCTTCTTTTAGATAGGTGTTTGAAGAGCATCATCATTAATCATTTTATAAACCATTTTTCCCCATATTGAAGATAAGTTAAGACTTACATTCGTCCAGCAATAAGTAGCTAGAACTGTGAAGTACTATTAAGAGGGTAAATATTATAATAAAGGAGGATTTCTCTGGGCAAAAATTACATTGTTTACCATCTTCCTGCCTGGTGACCGTGGTACAGACAAATAGCATTCAATGTGTCTCTCTATTATGAAAAAGGATCCGCGTTAGAAGATTATTTCTTTATAGCAAAAGATATGGACTGGGTGCGAAGGGACTTTTCTTTGGCTAGATCAGTGAAGTGAATTCTCAACCAATTTTTTTGTTGCGGCACATATTTAACGATTTCAAAATTTGGCGGCACACAAAGACATAAAATTATTTACTCACTACAACACACTCCATAAATAGTTTATAACAAATTTTTTAAATAAACTAATATATACTACAATGATAACTAAACGTTTATTAAGGGATTAATTACAAGTTAATAATAAAAATATTTTTCTTTTTAAATGATATAATATAATAATATTAACATTATTTGCAAAATTTGGCGGCACACTTTTTGAATTTGGTGGTACACAAAAGTGCCGCGGCACATTGGTTAAGAATCACTGGGCTAGATCCTTAAATATGTAACCTGCGACAAGAAAATAATGTTTCTAAGAAGATTACGTATAATTACCTTCCGATCCGTAACATATGACGTTATCGTTGACAGTAATAGCCCTGAGCTTTGGTACGGGAGATGTAATGGGAAAATTCACCCGGTACTCTAGTGGGACTCCTCTGTTGAACTCCCGTAGAAGTTCCACTTCTGAGCCCACCGGATTGATACTTCCCGCATATGCCTGTCAACAATGTGATACTTTGTTAACTTTTTTTGCTATAATCCGCGATGAAATTTTTTTTATAAATATATGGGACATTTACACACACGGTCGTCCGTCCCCAAAGTAAGTAACTTAATACTTGTGTTATGGGTGACAGACAATTGGTGAATATATATTTTTATTATATACTTATATATTTTTTTAAAACATACCTAAATACAAATATACACCCAGGCTCAGAGAACAACAAATTCATTTATACAAAATGTTGGCCCTCGGCAATCGAACACGCGACCCGCGGAGCAGAAGGTAGGGTCACTACCCACTACTTCAACGGGCGAGTCTGTGTATATAAGTATAATAGAAAAAATATATAATGCTAAATGTAGAGTGGATAATCCGTTTTAATACCTGATATATGCAGAATTCGTAAAAACAAATGCACAAACCTCCACCTCCACCGCCAAAATACACAAGCACTACATATCACTATCACAAACTCAACAATAGTTTTTTGCTTTGCGTTTTTGTATTTTAAATTTAAATAATATACCTATATAGTTTAGCAAAATAGTTTAATAGTGATATTATTACTTTTGTATGGTTCTCAGCAAAGTAACGTCTGATTCTATTAATTACTTTGTTAACTGTTTATTTTCTATGTAGTTGTCATATAACTGTATAACTGTAGCCGCGACATCCGCGATGTACTTTTGATTTTTAATTGATTAAACAATTTTTTAGTATTGTATATACTAAAAATTAAATCCCTATACTTTCGGCGTTTCATTAATTAAATATATATTTTTATAATTTTATTCATAAATTAAAATCAATCAAATTACTCCGTGTGGTATCCGGCTGAAGAGAATAGTATCACCCTCATTTCTTACCGAGGTGTCGTAAAAGGCGACTAAGGTAAGTTGACACACCGTGTGGTACCCGGTTTAGTAGAATATACCACCCACTTTCTTACCAAGGTGTCGTAAAATACGACTGAGGTAAGTTAACGTCAGGCGGGCGGCCGGTCGTAAAAACGCAGCCAAATAATGTGATAGCATGATTATAACATGTTGTGATCCCTTATCCCACATAAGGGCAGGAAGATTTTTTAATTTTATTCATTAATTAAATTATTAAAAATATATATACTGTCCAGTTTTATTAATGATTCATCTAAGTAGAAAGTTCTCTCGAGAGCTTGCCGTTCCTTTACCGTTCATCGCGCTAAATGTGAAGTGCAAATCATTCAGACCACGTCAAATATAAGGTGCAGAGTCATGGCAATTCATGAGGGTTCACATTATACATTTTTACATTTCGCTTTTGTAATGGGCGTGCTTCGAAGATCAATCTTGGATCCCTTTATGTTTTTAATACATATAAATGATTTATTACATTTTACTCGTAAGATTTTTAATTTTGTACCGTTAGCTGATGACCATTCTAAACCTGATAGAAATGTTAATGATTTTAAAGTAAAGTGGTTTGTGAGTTGCGGTAGTTCATTATTGCAAATTGAATAATTTCATATTCTATTATAATAGGAACAAATTTGTCATCTAAAATAAAATTTCACTATTTGGTTTCGTCCATACAGCTGCTTAAAGAACTATTAGGTAAATAGTAAATACATAGGCAATGTCCCATAGCACATCGTAATACGCAGTTAAGTTGTTTTTGCATTTTGTAATAAAATTACGGTACTGTAACTATAAAAATAATCATTAATTGTTACGTATTTTATAAGCATATTCAAAGTTAAATACTTATATAAATAGTTCTAGTTTTAGTAAACACGACATTTTGTTTTTTAGATAAATTAATATATGTAATTAGAAATTTTTAATTTTTATAAATCCTGATACCTATATCTTTGATATAGTAGGAATATTAAAAATATAAATAGAATAGTACCACTCTCATTTCTTACTGACGTGTCGTAAAAGGCAACTAAGGTAAGTCGACCCGCTGTGTGGGATCCGGCTGAATAGAACAGTACCACCCTCATTTCTTACCGAGGCCTCGTAAATGGCGACTAAGGTAAGTCGACCCGCCGTGTGGTATCCGGCTGAGTAGAATAGACCAACCTCATTTCTTACAGAGGTGTCGTAACAGGCGACTAAGATAAGTTGACCCACCGTGTGGTATCCGGTTTAGTAGAATAGACCACCCTCTTTCTTACCGAGGTGTCGTAAAATACGACTGAGGTAATAGGCAGGCGGCCGGTCGTATAAACGCAACTAAATCATGTGACAGCATGTTTATAACATGTTGTGCCGACCCCACTTAGAGTGGGATAAGGGTAAGAGAATGATTAAAAATAGAAATAAATTTTTCAGATGATTTACCAATGTGAAAAGATTGCACTTAGGAAAGAAACAAGCGTAAGTAGGAACGCACAAAACTATATTGAAAAATGTGAAAACCATAGGGATTTCCTTTCGAGTACAGATATATAATACCTACTTTTATCGTATTCACACAATACCGGTACTAATAAAAGCACCTCAGTATCATTTCTGGTTATTACCTGCTCAAGCACAAAGCAAAGACTGTGACTTTTATGTTAATTTATGAAGTTATAAAAAAATTGTGTATAGGTAGTTTTTTAGCCTTTAATGTTCATAAATATATATAGCAGATATTTAATTCTTTAGTGTTCATTTAACACTAAAGTTTATTTTCTTGTTATTAATATTTATAACATGGTGGAGGGTGGTCTATTCAACTCAGCCGGATACCACACGGCGCGTTAAGTTACCTTAGTCGCCTTTTACGACACCTCGGTAAGAAATAAGGATACCACACGGCTAATTAAAAATATATCATGACCTGAATAATTAAGCATCTTAACTATTACATACAGATTAAAAACGACTATATATAGTCTTTGTTAAGCGTTTATCACGTGACGTATCGTGAAAAATATAAAAATAAATGTTAACCCTTTTGATTTTAACATTGTTATTTGCGATTTCATTATCTGATCGGTTTCCTCAGTAAGCAAAAGAAACCGGGCAAAACCCAATCTCACTTTGCACATTTTATAACGGTATAAACAGAAAAATAAGGCCGTGATTACCCACACATACTTGTTGAAAGTATCGACTTTATACTTTGTGAATTTTTCGATGACAGCAGACCATAACAGACTTATGACGTCATTTTTTTAAAATATATTGATACAGTTTTTAGCTTCGATCCATTTTTAATGAGAGCAAATCAACATAATAACTCATATTTCTCTTTCGTTATGTTTTTCACACGTTATAAAAATTAGGGAATATGCCTTTTGGGACGTAATAATATAAAAATCTAACATCTAATTGCCCTAAAAGATGTTATTTTAAAGTAATAGACTTCATAATATTCAAAATGTAATGCAAAATTTATAAAAATAATTTAAATTATTTTATTTTATCGGTACAATGTACGTTTAAAAAACTATTCTTCTTGTTTCAATTATTTGTTTCTAAGTTACCAAAACTATGTGATGCACCAAGCATCTTTCAAGGGGAATATTCATCCGTTAATACCTCGGAATGTTTAGTAAGTAAAGTAAAGTAACGGACTGTTACAATTCCACTGCTGGGCATAGGCCTCCTCTCTCCTTTCCTGGAGAGAAGGGTAGAGAAGGGTTGTAGCTAAGACCTACCACGCGGCTCCAATGCGTATTGGTAAGTTACACATATCTCGAGATTTCGAGATATCGAGTCGCACGGTCACACGGCTGGGCTATCACAGCTTATATGATACATAATTAGATCGTAAGACAGGAATTACGAGTTGCCGGTACGTCATGTTGAGAGTACAGGTTCAATAGCCTGTGCTCACCCCATAAATTTTCCTGGTGTAAACTATTATTACATTAGTATACTAAACCACTTAAGATTATTCCTTTATATCTTGTGTTCTGTTATAACCTTTATACCAGTGATTAACGGTTCAATTGATACAAAAGTAATAATAAAATTATTTTGCTATACTCCGCGATGAACTTATAGCAAAATAATTTTATTATTACTTTTGTATTATGGATCTCCGCAAAGTAACGTCTAATTCTATAAATTATGGTTCAATTGATGTCGCATATAAGGTGATTCGAAGAGTTTAATCACAAAATGTTCTAAATTAAACAAAATGTCACTTTTAACCGGAAAAAGAATAAAAATAACATTTAATCGGTTTAATCAAGTAAAGAATTGATACGAAGACGATATTATAGTTGTCTATGACTACACCTTGTAACCTGTTATTATAATTTGGTTTGAATATCAGACGAAGATCGTAACATCAAATATTTTTTTACTGTAAATATTTAAACGTTAAATGGCAATTTTTCTTATGTATTTGATATACAACTTAAGTTACAGTAAAAGTAAAATACGTAAAACTCGTGATAACCAATATGAATTCCGTTTATCTACAGCAGCATTGAAATTTCACTTTACACAATAGTCTCGAATAGTCGAGTTTAAGTTTTAATACTAAAACAAGCTATGATAGCCCAGTGCTAAGACCGATTCGAGGTTCAAACTCAGGCAGGGTCCAATGAGTTTTTCTGTTGTTCTGTGTCTAATTGATATTTGCAATTTATCACACTTTTTCGGTGAAATAAAACATCGTAAGTACACTTGCAGAACTCTAAAGATTTGTGTGACCTTCCAATCTGTATTGGAGCAGCGTGGTAGAAGAAGTTTTAACTATAGTATCGCCGTGTGGTATCCGGCTGACTAGAACAGACCACCCTCATTTCTTATCAAGGTGTCGTAAAAAGCGACTAAGATAAGTTCATGTCAGGCAGGCGGCGGGTCGTAAAATACCTAGCTAAATCTGACAACATGTTTAAAATATGTTCTGCCGAACCCTATGAAATAGGGACAGGAGAATGATGGCTTAACTATAGTGATTTTTCTATTTTGTGGTGGTATAAAAAAAAAATTGCAGAATTACTGGGTGAGGAATTATTAATACTTGTAATGCTTGAACAAAATATCTTGATTGAAATAATAAAAAATATATCAAACGTAAATGTATAATAAATGTATATTGAGTAGTCGTACATGTGTTTCAAACAAAATAAATTATCAGAAGTTGTGTATGAAGTTTTATAATTATTTGTTGATAGTAACGTGACACGCAATACAAACGAGAAAATATGTTGTTATGATTATTTAATTATAAGCTAATCACGTGTACCGCGAGGAGATAAATGCTAGTAAATTACCACTTCTATTTTAATTATCAACTTTGTAGTATGAACATAATCACTACATAGTATAAAACAAAGTCGCTTTCTGTGTCTTTTCCTATGTCCCCATGTCCCTGTGTCCCTATCCCTATGTATCATTAAATCTTTAAAACTACGCAACAGATTTTGATGCGATTTTGTTTTAATATATAGAGTGATGGAAGAGGAAGGTTTATATGTATAATAACATTCAATATGGAGTAGAGAAATACTGTAATTTTTGAGGTTTCTAATCATCATGCTTCCTTATCCCACTCTAAGTGGGGTCGGCACAACATGTTATAAACATGCTGTCACATGATTTGGCTGCGTTTTTACGACCGGCCGCCTGCCTGACGTCAACTTATCTTAGTCGTATTTTACGACACCTCGATAAGAAAGAGGGTGGCCTATTCTACTTAACTGGATACCACACGGTGGATCAACTTACCTTAGTCGCCTTTTACGACACCTCGGTAAGAAATGAGGTTAGTCAATTCTACTCAGCCGGATATTATGCGGCGGGTCGACTTACCTTAGTCGCCTTTTACGACACCTCAGTAAGAATTGAGGGTGGTACTATTCTATTCAGCCAGATACCACACGGCGTTTTTGAGGTTTCTAATATAATGTCGTAAATAATTACATTTTTTTCCGGTTATATCGCAAACGCAGGCTGAACTCTACAAGATTTATCAAAATAATGTACTAAATGTTCACCGAAATGGTACCTCGTGTTTATCCTATTCCTGTCAAAACCCATTATATAATTTTGATTTTAACTGATTGGTTAGTATAACGTCCTATTTATGATAGTGAATGACAACATACATAAAAACGTCGAATTTATTTTTATATGGATGTAACTTTATTGTTTTTTAACGATACACAATTAATTATGCGTTAAATCATTATGTGACTAAATTGATAATGGAAGTCAACTATTGATGCAGTGTGAGTCAACACACATAACACAATTTCTATAGTATGTTTTCCTCAAATGTTATCCTTCATCGAACGAAGCGTAAATGTTATAAATATAAATCTGGCTTATAGGTTTCTATACCATTACGCAGTGTGGTATCCGGCTGAATAGAATAAAGTACTACCCTCATTTCTTACCGAGGTGTCGTAAAAGGCGACTAAGGCAAGTCGACCCGCCGTGTGGTATCCGGTTGAGTAGAATTGACCAACCTCATTTCTTACCGAGGTGTCGTAAAATACGACTAAGGTAAGTTGACGTCAGGCGGGCGGCCGGTCGTAAAATACATAGCCAAATCATGCGACAACATGTTTGTAACATGTTGTGCCAACCACACTTAGAGTGGGATAAGGGCAGGAGGAAGAAGGTTTCTATACCATTAAAAGGTTCGGAATGTGAACTCGTTCACTAGAAATGATTAACACGTTTTTAAAAAGTATCTTGTATACGTTAAAAAGTATCTTGTTCCCTAACTTTTATATTACTATTTTCATGGATATCAATAAGTATAAGAAAATATCCGTCTTCCAACATAATACTTGTGTTATGGGTGACAGAAAACTGGTATATAAAGATTATCCGCTGACTTTCTTACTGGTTCTTCTCGGTAGGCGCATACTTCCGAATCAGCGGTAACTTCCTTAAAGCATTTGACAATTTAAAAGTACTGAAAACATTCTACTATAAATAATAAAATAAATATTAATAATAGCTATGTAAAGAATACTTTACGCGCAAATTCGTTCGCGTGGACTGTTGTAGGGTGATAGGTTGATAATAGATGGCATTTCAATGTCATCCTATTCCTGTAGAATTAACATGATTTCTATAGCTTATATGTTACCTCGGTGTATAAGTAATAAGTGTGCTAAATATCATCGATATTGATTCAGCCATACATACATACTCACACACTTTCGCATTTATAATATTAGTACGATTTGGAATTGAATACAATTGTTAATATAAACTAAAATCATAATGACACCTATAATAATTAAAGAACGAATAAATTATATTTAGAAAATTTTGGTGCTCGACAGGAATCGCGTAGCTGAAAGCAGACTGTCATCATTATGTACACTGTAATCTTTGACTGTCACCTGCGTCGACGGGCCAGTCAAATGTTAATGTATCAAATATGGTTTGTTATTAGTTTTTAGAAAAAAGTTATTGTTATCCCTACGTAATACAAACTTAAAAATGTATTGTTACAGTTGGCTATAACAAATGTATAGCTTCATTCATCACTCGAAATAAATACATAATATGTAGGTACCACACACTAGGTACCTATATCATCTCCCAAGAATGTTAAGAAACTGAACTCCGAAACAGAACCATCCCCTTTTATCTCTTTATAAAAACTCTAGTATTATTTTACTGTTTGTTATTTTAGTTTTATTATTAAAATGGGGCGTGAAAACAGATAATATTCGTACAAGGTGCTTCAAATTGAATGACAACGGCATTCTAAAATACGTACATATTACGATTTACACACATTTCAAGAAATATTAATTTAAGCAGAGTTCATTAAATATGAAATAAATTATTATTACTATAGAATCCTTTATTTATTTACATATAAAATTACATTAATTTTTTTAATATTTCCCATAAAAAATACAAAAAAAAACATTATTGGCTACAGGGAACGGAGAATGTACTCAAGCTCTCTTTTGTTAGTTCTCGAGACTGAGGAACCTCTTCCCAATACGTGCCTACTTATTAAGCTTATTAATTAACTGCCTATATCTATATACTACGCTGTATTATTTATAGATTTTATTGTACATTACTTACACTATATCATCATCCTCCTGCCCTTATCCCACTCTAAGTGGGGTCGGCACAACATGTTATAAACATGCTGTCACATGATTTGGCTGCGTTTTTACGACCTGCCGCCGGCCTGACGTCATCTTACCTTAGTCGTATTTTACGACACCTCGGTAAGAAAGAGGGTAGTCTATTTTACTAAACCGGATACCACACGGTGGGTCAACTTACCTTAGTCGCCTATTACGACACCTCGGTAAGAAATGAGGTTGGTCAATTCTACTCAGCAGGATCCAACACGACGGGTCGGCTTACCTTAGTCGCCTTTTACGACAGCTCAGTAAGAAATGAGGGTGGTACTATTCTATTCAGCCGGATACCATACGGCGTAATACTTACACTTATATGTATATACAAATATGTGTACAAAATGCGAACTCAATGCTTTAAGCATTATCTCAGCCAACCTTCAGGAGTGAATAAAATGTGTATGTAGGCGTGCTATAATACGATAATGAAATATTAATAATAAATCTAAGGAAATAAATTTATTTATTACCATTATATGAATGTATATTGAAGATTTCACTGCATCGATCTAAAAAATTCTCGCTAATCATTAAAAATATGTGGAATTCCTAACGGTTTTTAGTGTTTATGATTATGGTATTCATAAAATTTGTACTTTTTTGCTAAAAACAACAGTTCTCACTTAAGATAGGTGTGGTCGTGAAGATACTGTTAGAATACTGGGGTATGACCCTTCCTAGCTAATGGACTACAATCAAACAATTAAGCAGGCAAAGACATAAAAATGTAGCTTATGACCTAAATAATATATCCTATAAAGTAAATAATATATAAAGGGAGACAGGTCACTTGAACGTTTGTCGTACAGTTTAATTCCGTCGTAATTAGGTCTTAATTAAAATTAATAATCCTAAGATAAATTAACAACTGTAATAAGCAGATAAATGATATCGAATACACACTTTAAAAAAAACTTAGTTTAAATATAAAAAAAAAATCGAAAAATCATTAATTGAAATATATAACGATACGATATACAATACGATTATACAAAACTAAAAATTACTGCAACCTTTTTTTTATCGTCAAATTTTTTACTTATTGCAAGCATCAGAAAACGATGAAAAAGTTAACCTGAGAAAACTCTCCATCACAGAAGAGTTTTAAGAAAAAGTTTTTTTTTCTGTTTTATCTATGTAAAATAAAAATATAATACAGATATAAATAAATACTTACAGATGGTAATCTACTAGCTATTGAAAAGTTAGCTCTGACCAGCAAAGAAGGCACAGGACCAAACGGTTGTAATTTTATCGCCCCATACACCCCATTAGCACCATTTCTATATTCAAAATAGTTCGGACAAGGCGATTGTAAATATTGACCACACACATTTAAAAATCCCAATACTACAAAACTAAAGAGCGCGCGATACATTTTTATTTATTTAATATTAGCAACATGGGAAAAACATCTCATTTTATATTCATTAACGATCAGCACTAAAACGTGTTTCTCAGTCTTCGATCCAAGATGAACTAGCAGGTTGTACTGCCTTCGATGAAACTTATGTTAATGTTATACAAAATGTAGTTAAGTTATAATTTGTGTTAAAAAGAAAACCTAAAACTACTATTTTACAATTTCCTCTAAAAGTTTAAGGGGTAAAAAGATTCCTATGCAAACATTATATTTTGCGCTTTGAACCCTAGATCCGATTGAAGGGTATATCGGTATATGATATATACCAAGATTCGGCATAATATATAAATAAATAGTGGTCCGACCACGCATTGCTGTGGCTCAGTCTGGTTTTATTGTCCTAAAAAACAAAAATGTCATTCATTATTTTTTTCTCCGATCGCCTTTAAGCTTTACAGCATTATCGGCTGGTTCAATCTAATAATTGTCTGAAAAATTTATAAAAAGTCATTCCAACCGTTTCGGATTCAATAAGGCACATGCATGCAAACATACTTTCTCATTTTTATTAATAGATGGAATAAAGTTTTTCTAACATAGGTACATTACCTTTAAAATTTAAATGAGTTAATCTTGTATTTATATATTTTTCTCAATTTTGGAAACGGCTCCAACGATTTTCATAAAATTCAGCACTTAGAGGGTTTTGGGAAGGAAAAATCGATCTAATTAGGTTTTATTAAAAGAAAATTTTTTTTTCCCGTTTTCAGGAACTAAAAAAACTGCTACAAATTTATAAGAAGCCAAACTTCAATTATGCTGTCAATTCCAAAGTCATGATAGCTCATTTGAGCAAAGGGGCCGTCTCAAATTCAGAATACTAATATCGATTCCAAGTAAAAAAGTATTTTTTATTGCATTTTTTAACTAAAAAATTCCGACTGGGTGACTTTTTTATTGCATTTTTTACAGGTACTTTAATTTAAAGCTATGTAAATGTGGCCCTCTTTAATGATGTTTACTTAAATTATAATGGACGTAACAAATAAACATTTTGTATAAGAGTACATTGGTGACTGGAGAAAAATTGCGCATACTGCTGACTTGACTCGTCATTATTTCGTAAAGACCACGACCTCTTACTAAAACTGATACGGCAAAGAAAGTAGCCAACAAATTATATGAAAAGAATAATAATTGCAAGTTAAATATTATCTTTAATATTTAAATGAGTTAATCTTGTATATATATATATTTTCCGAATCTCGGAAACGGCTCCAACGATTTTCCTGAAATTCAGCATGTAGGAGGTTTTGGGGGAGAAAAATTGATCTAGCTAGGTTTTATGTAAAAAAAAAAATTGTTTTATCCCTATTTTTGGGCATTAAAAAACACTAACATTTATATTGAATTCAATTTTCGCCATTAACTGTCAAGTCGACGTAGCTTATTCGGGTAACGGGCAGCCTAGAGAAATGTGAATTCCAAGGATCGATCCCAACTAAATAATTGTTTTTTTTTTAAGTTTTTCTTTTGTAAAAAATTACCACCCAGATATTAATTATAAATAGAGATAATCTTATTCCGTCGGTTGCAATAAACATTCAAAGAGAGTACAAAGCATACTTATTACTTAGGTACAAAGTATTTTAGTTAGTAATCTATGGTACAAAGCATAGGTATAAAGTTCAATAACATCTTTATAGAACCATTACACTCTATGATCATTTACACAATATAATTAAAATTAATATATTGCAATTGAAAGAAAATAACGTTTATTAGCAAAGTAATATTTTCGAGCAAGTTTTTAAATAGCATAACAATTGTCTGTAACTTTTAACGTCTATGCTCTTAACTAGTTTATGCCTTACGGGAAAATTAAACTATATTTTTAAGTTAAGGCACCTTTAAAGACTGTGGTAAACTGTTTTTTTTATATTTTATTAATTGATAAGATTATTTTTCCCAATTTATCGTTTTATTTTACTTGATAGACTTGTAAACTTGTATGTATTTTATTATTTAAAGTTACGGAATGAAATCATATGGGCCTTTTTGTTTTATTATACTGTATGATGATGCATCATAAAACGATGGTTGAGATACCTACCAATACCTACTAAACTGAAGATAAAAAAATTGCGATTATATACATATATGACTGGCAGCCCTGGTACCATGTTCAGAGATGTGATAAATAATATTTAATAATGGCAACATTTATTTCATGATGGACGTTTTTGCTTAAGTTTTTATTTTCGGCGCTTTAATGAAAGTATTAATAAAATGTTTATGTAAGCCTAAGTTTTCCATAATTCTGCTGAAATAGAAAATGGTAACGATTGCCGACGATTTAGACACATTATCTTTGCAAGAGCCAGTTTTCAAGGATGTCAAGTACTACCTCTCTGGCGATGTCTCGGAAAGGGTTTGTTTTTGACGTTTATTTTTGTTTTTATTTTTATTTACATGTTGAATTGTAGTAAAACTGGTCCCTTGTTTTATTGTAATTGTAGATTATGCAGTTGCTTCAGTCAGGGGGAGCGGAGAACACAAAATATTTCTCCGATTATGTCACTCATCTAATTTGTGGACATAATGCCGCTGATACAGACCTCGATGATGCTCAGGAGATCTATCAAATCCCGGCAGTAACTGAAAATTGGGTCCTTGCGTGTGCCCGACTTAAGAAGCTTGCTAATCCGATACCTTATTTCCCCAATAAGAGTAAGGTGTTCTCAAACGTTACTGCGTGTGTTTGTAAAGTGAATCCAGCAGACGCTAAAGCGTTGTTCGCACTTATTACATATCATGGTGGGAAAGTGAAATTGGACTTGGACATCAGTTGCACTCACTTAGTTTGTGGTTCTGCCTCTGGTAAGAAATACAGTGCTGCTCTTTCTTATCCTAGAATAAAAGTGGTGACCCCCGATTGGGTCCTAGAGAGTATATTAGCTAGAATACAGGCTGTGACTGAAGTTTTTCACCCAAAGCTGCTCATATTACCACAGCCTCCACTTAAGCCAATGGATCGCATTAGTGCGATCACTGGGTTTGATTTTGAGGAAGGCATAGCTAAGAACGAGGTACCTACTCAAAACATGGCTGAGAATAAAGATGAAACACAAGCTCTTCTTGACAAATTGAAGCAGAGAATGCCTTGGAATCACCCTCCATCTACTGCAAATTCATCCTCAATTGTGACTTCTAATGTCAATACTATGGGTTATACAAATGCAATGTCTACATCCAGTATTATAAGTAAATCTATTCCTCAAGGTATTGTTACACAGAATTTACAAATACAAGGAAGTCAGGCAAATACACAGTTTATTCAAAAACTTGGACAAAGTTCAATAGTAACTCAGGCAGGAATGAATGCCCAAAATCAACAGGTAAATTTACAACAACAGAATTACAGTCAGCAGAATCAGCAACCTCAACAACAGCCGCATGGACTGTCTGCTATACAAATACAACAGCAAAAGTTGCTACAACAACATCAAATGAACCAAAGGATGCAAATGTTGCAACAAAAGATAAGTAATCAGCAAACACAACAAGGATTCGCACAGTCTAATGTTTCTGCATCACAAATCACCCAAAATATTATACAACAACATATTCAAGGTAATCAACATCATATCCAGCAAAATCAAAACATCACTCAGAACCCTAACACCTCATTGAGTTCTGCACAACAACAAATTGAGAATATTAGCCAAATGTTGAGTCAGAGTGCCAATAATTTACAGCAGGCTCAATTAAATCAACAGAACTTGGTGATGAAACAAGGCCTGACTCTTAGTCAACAAAGTGCTGTGCAAAATATAGCACAACAATTGGCACAGTCGACTCAAAACCTTCAGCAGAGTCTGCAGAATGCTAAGCTAAATCAGAATTTAGGTCAGACACAGGTTTTAAGTCAACAGCAGCTTGTGAATACAGGTCAAATGTCTTCTCAAGGCCAGAGCTTACAACAGCAGACTGTGCAGTCATTGGCAAATCAGAGACAAAACATCAACATGGGTGTTATAAATCAGCAGGGCTTGGTGACATCACAAGCGCAGGGCGGCCAACTCAGCCAGCTGGTAGGTAACACAACACAGCAGTCTGTAATAGGACAGCAAATTCAAACTGTACAACAAACAATACAAAGTCAACAGGGTAATACTGTACCAGTGCAGGGCACTTGGAGGCAGCAGAATATACAAATGGTGCAGAACGTGCAAGGCCAACATCAAATAATTAGAAGTCCTCTCGTTCAGTCGCGTAACCCTCCCAATCAAGTTATATTGCAACAACAGATCATGCAGACCCAGCAGCAACAGTTGATTAACAATCAGCAGCCTCAACTTAGTCCTCAGCACACTATACAACAGCCTCAGCAAATCCTCCAGCAAACTATCGGTAATCAGGGACAAACGATAAGTCAGACACATCATCAAATTTTGGTGCAAAAGCAACAGTTGCTCAATAGTGCTGGACAGCAACAAATAGTGCAAGGTCCACAGCAAGTTCTTATTAACCAACACACAGGACAGCAGCAAATATTGGTACATGGGAACCAACAAGTGACTCTGCAGGGTGGCCAACAAATAGTATCACAGAGTCAAATCGTTCACCAGGGTGGCCAAATAGTGAATCAAGGCGGTCAACAGATAATTACCCAGGGTGGACAACAAGTTCTGTCACAAGGGGGACAGCATGTCATCACGCAGCAGGGTCAACAACATCAAGTGGTTATTGCCCAATCATCTCAGCAAATAGTCACCCAGTCTGGCCAACAACTTATAGGGCAGACTGTAGGACAGGGACAGCAAGTGTTGACACAAGTACCACAGTCTCCACAGCCGGGCGCTCAGTTGACAGGGGGAGGGTTACAACAGATAATTACCCACAGTGGAGGTCAACAGATAGTATCTCCGGGTGGTCAACAAATTGTACAAGGTGGCCAAAATGTGTCATGGCAGCAACAACAATATTTGCAACAAAGACAACAAATCGGGCAGCCTGGCGCTGTTGGACCCAGGGTAAGAACTTAATATTATTTTATATTAATGCCATTTAGGTGATTTTCTTCATATATTTCATGTCATTTATATATTTCATGTCATTGTGTATGTATAGTTAGTTAGTTTTAAGTTAAAAAGAGTTAATGTTCTAGTTTTAGTACTAATAATTATATGAAGACATATCAACTCCCTTAATAATTTAGAAAATTATGTTAGTTATGTACTAAACAAAGAAAGTTTATATCTAACCTTTTTATTTAAGCTTTTTTATATTACATTGGAATAGGTTTGCATGTATAAATGAGTATTAAAATATTATGTGCATTTTTTTTATTTTTTGGAAAACAAACAGTATACTTATGCTAATAACATTGACATAACTTAAACTAATGCATATACAATTTTTTATACATCTTCAATGCCCTTATTCCACTCTAAGTGGGGTAGGCACAACATGTTATAAACATGCTGTCACATGTTTGGATGTGTTTTTACGAACGGCCGCCTGCGTGACATCAACTTACTTTAGTCGTATTTTACGACACCTCGGTAAGAAAGAGGGTGGTCTATTTTACTAAACCGGATACCACACGGTAGGTCAACTTACCTTAGTCGCCTTTTACGACACCTCGTTAAGAAATGAAGGTGGTCTATTCTACTCGACCGGATACCACACGGCGGACAATTTTTTTATACATATAAGTTTCATTTCTATTATATTTTCTGTATTGCTAAATTTGCCTTGTAATTAATTTTTTTTGTTTTATTAGTTGCAGAGTTTTCTGAGATCTTTATAATGATAATAGGAAAATTTCTCGTAATTGTGCCTAGACCTCTCCAGTTTGAAGGTGTTGCAGGTGTCCTGGACGGCCGGCGGTGGGGGCAGGCAGTTGATACATTTGGACGCTGAGACTCACGCGCAGCTGCAGCAGATGGATCCGAAGCAACGCGCGATGTTCGTCGCACAACTTCAAAAGAGGAGACAGTTGTCTATGCAGCGAGCAGCTGCGTTGGCTCAACAGGTGTTTATTTTATTATCTATACTTAATAATATATAAAGCTGTGGTAGCCCAGTGGTAACAACGTGCGACTCTTTCGAGGAGGTCACGGGTTCAAACCCGGGCAGACACCAATGAGTTTATCTGTTAAAACTTATGTGTCTAATTATTAATTGCAATTTATCACACGCTTTTCGGTGAAGGAAATAATCGTGGTGAAACCTGCATATCTGTAGAGAATTCTTTCTAGAGAATATCTCTATATGATATCTGTAGCATATCTCTAGAGATATGTGTAACCTACCAATCTGCATTGGAGCAGCGTGGTAGGTCTTAGCTTCAATCCTTCACTCCAAAAACGGAGAGAAGAGGTCTATTCTTAGCAGTTGGATAGTAAAAGGCCGCTACTTTACTAATTACATTTTTTACTAATATATAAAGTTGAATAGTTTGATTTTTTGATTGTTTGAACGCGCTAATCTGGCCCGTTGGCGCAGAGGGTGGTGACCTTGCCTTCAGCTCCGCGGTTCGCAGGTTCGATTCCCGCCGAGGGCCAACATTTGTTGGTCTTCGAGCCTGGGTGTATATTTGTATTTAAGTGTGTATTTAGAAAAAGATATAAGTATATATTCACCAGTTGTCTGTCTACCATCACAAGTACATAACATAACACAATTATGTTACTTACTTTGGGGACGGACGACTGTGTGTTTAAGTGTCCCAAATATCCAAATATATTTAAATTTATTTAATCTTAGAAACTAAAGTAGTTTCTAAGATGGAATAGATAAGAAGGCTATAAATCATCACGCTAAGATGCAAGAGTAGCAATGAAAAATATTACAAAAACGGCAACATTTAAAGCATATTCGTTAAGCTTATTTTAAAAATCATTTATTAAAAGTGGTTCCCCTCTAAAAGTTCTAAACAAAAGTTCGCAACAGCATACGTATAGTTTTTAAGGTTAACCCACGTTAACCATTTTTATGGTTATCAAAAGACTATATTACGGTTTTAATCTTTCCACGCGGGCGGAGCAACTGGCGATTGATAGTATGTATACTATTATAAAGAGGAAAAATTTGTATGTATGTTTGTAATGTTTTCACACAAAAAGTACTGGACCGACTTTAAAAAAAATTTCACCATTGGAAAGCTGCATCTTTACTGAGAAACAAAGGCTATATTACATTTAAAAAAAAAAATTGGGATCCGTAATAAAAATGTAATAAGGTGGAAAAAATTAGTCATGAAAATCTGTATATTCATAAGATTATGAATGTTAGTGTAATTAAATGAGAAATAAAACTTTTATGTTAACAAAAATAAATCTATAGTCCGACTTAGTAGACTGTACTGCCGTGAGATCGGTATGTACGCGGGTGAAACCGCGTAATATTACTAGTCTTCTTCTTTCTCTTCGCTCGTTCCCACGTTAGGTAAGGTCGGCTCTCCTAATTATGTCGCGCCATGGTGATTTTTCATAGTTTGTCCTTTAAACAATTCAATTTTAATGTTTTGGCCATACTGGTCCACCATGTTAGTTTGGGCCTTCCTCTGTCTCTCTTGACCTCCGATAGGCTTAATGCTCTTTTCACTACATGATGTTCATCTTGACGCATCACATGTCCGTACCACCTCAAACGGCTTTCCGTTAGTTTTTCGTGTATCGGGGCCACCTTAAATAACCTTTAAACCGCGGGATATTACTAGTATATAATAAAAAAGTAGTATAGTAGTAGTAAAGTAGTATAATAAAAAAAACAATTGCAGCAACAGGTGGTGACAGGATCACCAGGCGCGCCGTCGCCGGCACCACAAAATGTCACTTTTATAAGGAGTCAGTTGCCCCCTGGAATGTCTCAGCAACAACAGGTATTTAAATATATTCCACAAGAGATACCCGCGACTTCGCATACTTTTTACATGCTTTAAATTTAGCACCTGGGTACTCAGTACGCCATGGTATATCCTGCTGAATAGAATAGTATCACCCTCTTACCGAGGTGTCGTAAAAGGCGACTAAGGTAAGTCGACCCGCCGTGTGGTATGGCTGAGTGGAATAGACCACCCTCATTTCTTACCGAGGTGTCGTAAAAGGCGACTAAGGTAAGTTGACCCACCGAGTGGTATCCGGTTGAGTAGAATATACTACCCTCATTTCTTACCGAGGTGTCGTAAAAGGCGACTAAGGTAAGTCGACCCGCCGTGTGGTATGGCTGAGTGGAATAGACCACCCTCATTTCTTACCGAGGTGTCGTAAAAGGCGACTAAGGTAAGTTGACCTACCGTGTGATATCCGGCTGAGTAATATAGACAACCCTCATTTCTTACTGAGGTGTCGTAAAAGGCGATCTCGGTAAGAAACATTTTTTCAATTTCAATTTATCGCGGATTATAGCAAAATAATCTTATTGTTACTTTTGTAAACCTATGGCTTATAGGAATGTAACGGACTCACTTTAAATTGTATTTGCGTATTATTATTTTTAATCCCACGAGTATGGTAACGTACTGTCATATGGTGCGATGTATAAGTAAATCTATACTAATATATAAAGCTGAAGAGTGTATGTTTGTTTAATTGTTTGAACGCGCTAATCTCACAAATTACTGGGCCGATTTGAAAAATTATTTGAGTGTAAGATAGACCATTTATCGAGAAAGGCTATAGTTTATATAACATCACGGTAAAATGAATAGGATGGGAGAAGCTACAAAAAATATTACCAAAACCGCAAAATTTAGAGATATCTTTGCGTGCGCTAAGTAAACGAAAGTTATACAAAAATCTGTATCACAAAATTATTCTCCTCTAAAAGTTCGAAATAAAAGTCCGCAACAGCATATGTCTAACTTTAAAGGTTAACCCACTTTAACCATTTTTATGTTTATAAAAATATTAACGCCGTGTGGTACCCGGCTGAATAGAATAGTCAATAGACCACTCTCTTTCTTATCGAGGTGTCGTAAAATACGACTAAGATAAGTTGAAGTCAGGCAGGTGGCCGGTTGTAAAATACGTACCCAAATCATGTGACAACATATTTATAACATGTTGTGCCGACCCCACTTAGAGTGGGATAAGGGCAGGAAGATGATGATGATGGTTATAAAAATATTATATTACGGTTTAAATCTTTACACGCGAACGGAGTCGCTGGCGATTGCTAGTGAATTATATTTGTACAGGTGCAGTGGTTACAACAACAAGGTGCGAGAACGACCACAATACCGGCAGTTCAGCCGGCGCAGCCGCCACAGTCCCCTGGTAAGATATCTTATACAATAATAAGTTAAATAATTAAATTTATCATATGTGATTAGAATCACCCGGTCTGATCACCATGGCTGACTAAGGTCGACCCGCCGTGTGATATTCGACTAAATAGAATAGTACCACCCTCATTTCTTATACAGGTGTCGTAAAGGGCGACTAAGGTCGACCGGCCGTGTGATATTCGACTAAATAGAATAGTACCACCCTCATTTCTTATACAGGTGTAGTAAAACGGCGACTTAGGTAAGTTGACCCACCGTGTGGTATTCTGTTAAGTAGAATAGATCACCCTTTTTATTACCAAGGTGTCGTAAAATGCAACTAAAGTGAGTTGATGTCAGGCAGGCGGCCGGTAGTAAAATACGTAGCCAAATCATGTAACAACATGTTTATAACATGTTGTGCCGACCTCACTTAGAGTGGGATATTGGGAATTATGACCATATTTGATTAGAACTACAATAACTGTGGTCTCCACACTAGGTCTAGCCCGTATCATGGATGCCAGCTGTATATACCGCACGCAATTTATATTTATGTCACGCCAACGTTACCGCTAAAATTAATTTATTAGAGATACAGAAAAAGAATATTTAAAATGTAATTAAATGTGTAATTTACGAATAAGAATGCGTTCAAATTATGCGGAAGAAAGATTGTGAATCCAAAGATAAATTATTGATTTTGATTGATTTACAGTAAGAATTTTGATTAAGCAGATTTTGATAATTTAATTTTATATAATAGTGTCCAAAGGTTTCTTTTATATAATGGTAATTTTTTTTGTGTATAAGGTTTCTTTAAAAACAATATAATTCTATAATGTATCTATAGCTACCAAATCAAGAAACAACCTTATTCAGTATTTTCTTTTTGACTCTAAAAAGAATGATAATTTTCTGTTTTAAAATTATAGTTGTCCATTTTTATTATTTCTTTTCTAAAATTCATCATGCTTATGTTGTGTAGGTTAATTATAATTTTATCTTAATATACGAGTAGTTCTTTAAAGTTGTCAATTTTTCGCACGATGTTGGCATCTATAATTATTATAGCACTTAATATAAAAATAGTTATGTATGGCTCTGTATGGTGTTTCTACTGTTGATGGCCGTTTTAAATTAATGTAATTAATATTTCTTTGCATTGTAATTAATATTTTTGTTAACGATTTTTACTTAGTGTTTAGAATACATTGCTGAGTTTTACACCTTAAGTCACTGCGTTTAAAAAAAATTGTTTCTTTTTCACGCATTATGGTAGATAAGCGGTAATGTAAACGTTAAGGAGGAGTAAATTAAATATTAACGGCTAAATCTAGAAGGCGTTGGTATGAAAATAATAATATTTAAAGAAAAGTAATAATAAAACTATTTATAATTTTTATTATATATTTATATTATAAATCTTCGCAAAGTAACGCAACGCGTAATTCTATTAATTATTTATGCCTTAAAGGTAAAAAAGGCTTAAAGTTTTAAGGATAAAAGATTATTAGTAAACCAACAATCCCACGACATTCCTTTAGCCACCTAAGCACAGATTGCTTCACTATAGATGTATGTTTTTAAATTTATATATTTACTTTAACGAGCGCCATTGTATAAAAGACATATATATGTGTATAGGAATTTTAAATTTTGATGAATACGTAGTATGGTAGACTGTGATACAATTCACTTTATTACTACAAAGGTTGATTCTGTGTCTGTTATGCATAAAAATAAGAAAGCAGACCCTGATTAAACCGCGGGAATGTAATAAGATGAAAAAAATTTTACATAAGAATTTCAATAGACTAACTAAATATCCGGGTCCAGAGAGTTTAGAAGACGATAAAAAAGAAATATTTTTATATTTATTTATTTCAATTTCATCAACAAAACAGACGTCGAGAGTCTATGAAGTAGCTCAAATTATTAATTCAAATTTGAATTTATCCCTACTAAAATTCACATTTTTATCTAGCAATGCATGCTCTCTATGCTTTTCTAATATTAAAGTTAAAAATTTAAAAAAAATACACTTAAAAATTTTAAAATTTTGAAATTAGAAGAGCATCACTTTTTTCTTAATAAGCTTTTTAATAAAAGAGAAATTAATAATAGCCCCATTAACAATTTAGAGATATCAGGTAAAAGTATCTCTTGAATTTAAAAAAGTACTTGAAGCTATTGTATAAATATATAAATATTTAATGTAACTTGTGTTGTTCGCTCATATTTTAGGTAAATGAAAGAAAATTCGAGCAAAACGGCGTGTTTTAGAAGTTTTTTGGTATTCAGATTATTGTTCATACATAGTGATGGCGGACAGAAAATTATAATTTCAATGTGATACCGAACCTCGTGTTCTAATCTGGCGGTATTTTGTAGTTATCGCTAAGCGCTGGCGAGTTGTGAAGTATAACTTTCCAGTTACACTTTTATATTACATCTAAGTTGTTTGCTACTAACATTTTGTTCTACTGAGTTATCATGTGAATATATTGGAAATAAACTATTTGAAATAACTACGTTGTGTATTTGTTGGTATAGTCGAATAAATAAATTATAAAAGTACATACAGTCCTGATGGATTCAGCTGACCCACAATGTAAGTGAAGATTTTCCATTTTTAAATGTACATTAGCTAGTTAAATGTTGTTACTGTTATAAAAAATAAATATTAGTTAAATGGGATATGAGTTCTGTTAGTTCTTGTATATTTATATGTGAAATAATCGAGAAAATAATTATTGGGGATTATCCGATTTTCTTTTTGATACTTATGTGAATTTTGTAAAAAGTTACCTTAACTTGGACATTGATGATTTTTGTATAAAATTGTTTTTTTAAATCCGATGTGATTAAAATTAAATCTCCTATACTCAAAAACTAAGCCCAAAAATCATGAATCGTCAGATTGCTCCTGTGCATGTTTTAATTTGCATGTGCATGTTTTATTTCATTAAATAATAAGCGTGCTTAATTATGAAAATCTGAAAAAGGGATTATTAAATTAAATTGAAAAATCAAAGTTTAGCCAATGAAAGCCGAGATTGACCTATATTCTTATATCCATTTCGGTGCGTACACGTGCGTCCGTGAGTACGTGCGTGGACGTTCTATATGCGAATATAAAATGGAATTGTCGCTAAAAGTTTATTTGAATAGTCGTTACGATTAATACAAAATATCTATGACTTTCTGTTCTTTCTGTTATCGCATCAAATATTTCAGATATTTTTGTGTATCGTCCAGTATCGAAGTATTCAAAGTTTCTTATTTAAAATACAATATACAGAATTCCGTTTGTTGCTATGACATAATGAAAATTTAATAATTTCAAATTACATTGTTATGGTAATATATTACACTGTTAAAATCAATTATACGGAAAAGTCGTTACGAGTCTGCAACCAAATAAAAAGTCAAGATATATCGACATTAACGACTTCACGTTTTATCATAAATGTTTGAGTACAAAATAGTAATGACTTCACTTTCAGCGTTCATACACTTAATATTTATTAGTAAGATGTGACATGAAAGTGTTGCCATTTTCCGAAACACAAGTCGTGTAATTAATTGTTATAGCAATATTCTATAATAATATAAGATGTGAAGTAGTAGAACTTGTATTTGTAATAGACAGTTGAAGTTCATGTTAATGCTTACCTTGCATGTTTTGCTACAATGTCTGTGAGAGCTGTTAAATTACACAGATTATGTATTAAAAACCATTGATTATTTATAAAAAGGCTGTTTGTTGGGTGGTGGCTTGTAAATTTGATAAATTTCAATTGAATATATTTGTTTAATTAGTTTATTTATATATAGGATTACAATGAAGTCTATTACTTTAAACTAATATTTAAATTGACGCTAAGTCACTAATTATAACTTTGTTGTTTAAGATTAACCAAAGATTGTCCGTAAGAAAATGATAACAGCAATAAAACCATTTTTGTACAATTGAAATTTACCATTAACTATTTACTTATATATGTATGTATAAAAAGTATTAAATAAATAAAATACTGATCCCCAACTTAATCTAACAGCATTTGTGTTTCTGAGTGAAAAATAGTCACATCCAAGTAATGTTAAAATCGAAATTACCTAAAAGTTAAAATGTATCTGGTCGAATAAAATCAAATTAAAAGTATTCTTGATTCAAGTAAACTTGTAAACAAGTGCTATTGAAGCGTAAACTTTTCTCCAATCTTATCTTATAGGGAAATAGTCAAATCCAAGTAATTTTGGAACCGATGCATTAGGTAGGTTTACCTAAAAGCCAAAATGTACCTGGTCGAATTATCTCATACTCTTCTTGTATACTTAAGTAAACTTGTAAACAAGTGCTTTTCAATCGTAAACTGTACTCCAATCTTATCTTATAGGGAAATAGTCAAATCCAAGTAATTTTGGAACCGATGCATTAGGTAGGCTTACCTAAAAGTCAAACTGTATCTGGTCGAATTATCTCATACTCAAAGTATTCTTGATTCAAGTAAACTAGTAAACAAGTGCTTTTAAATCGTGAAATCTTCTCCAATCTTAGTTGGAGGAGCGGTAGTGGGGTCGGTCGGGACGGTCGGCACTGCAGCAGTAGCTGGGAACGTGGAGACCCCCTTGCAGCAGTTGCAGCGGCAGCAGCAGTACCAGCGCTTGCAGCAGCTCCAGGCGCAACGAGACCACGCCGCCCATCATCATGCTGCTGCCAAGCAGGTAAAATTAACAATAAACTAGCTTTTAGAATAGAATAGCTTTATTCATTTACACAAAACAAAATAAACAGTTCACACACAGAGAGAAGCAATAACAATAAAAAATTATATAAAAAGTAAATTTAGAATGTGTCGTGCCAATGAAAAAGTTCTGGCTCAGCTTAGTGTTGGAGGTAAAAGGATACCAACAACGCTGATATTCTGCCGAATCCCTGTTGAGGGAAGTTGAAGTAGAAAAAAAATATTAATAAAATTATTAATAAAAAAAATATTATTATTAATATAACATAAGATATTAATATTAAAAATTTATATACTATATATTTAAAATACTATGAAATGAAATTGCGCGAGGTGGGTGATTGAGTGTGGCTATATATATAAATAAATAAATATAGAAGAATGTGTACCGCAGTATATTTGTTCTAGAAATTTCGTATGCTTTTATTCGTCTAGTTATTGCATATATGTATATCACATATTTAATTAGCTTATAGTGGGTAAAAAATATCCCTAGAGCTAAGATCCTCCCAGAATGTAACAGCACAGATGGTGCAACACATTTAACGGATTATTTTTACCCGCAACTTCGTTCGCGTGGACTGTTGTCGCGTGATATATAATAGATAGCGGTATTCAATGTCATCCTAATCCTAGAATTGTATAGCCTATATGTTATTCCGATGTATAAGGAATAATTGTGCCAAATTTCATCGATGTCGGTTCAGCGGATTCGCCGTGAAAGAGTAACAAACATACATCCATACTCACAAACTTTCGTATTTATAATATTACTAGCTTTTACCCGCGCAACTACGTTCACGTGGCCTGTAGTCTTGAAATAAAGAGTAGCTTCTGTCACTCTCCAACTCTGCAAATATCTCCATCACAAAAATCAGATCGATCCGGGAAGAATTAGAGAGATTTATCGTTTTATCAAGAGCATAATTTGATGATTTTCGTAAATAACCCGTACTTACATGAAATATACATTAAAATAGCTCAGTAAAAGGAGTACAAAAACTTCATATACATCAAAAAATTCATAATTTTTTTATATAATATCTCTATAAATATTATGAACTTTTAATGGGAACGTGTTAGAAAACTTATCTAATAATAACATTTGTACGTAACGTATAATTGTCAAATTGTTTTTTTTAATTACCTATCCGTGCGGCGCTGGATTTCAATATGGTTAGTATAGAGTATATATCGGTGTTCCCTTCTCCAGGTGGCTCCAGTGACTCAACATGTGGTGACGCCGTTACAAGAACAACAAGTGGATGCATTGTTGACACCTACCACGCCAGAACAGCAACAAGGTAATCTACTTTACGTTATCTATATCGTTATGTAATTTTTGTTTGTAAATTTTGCAGGAAAATTTCGACAATTTCCACTTCAATCTACAGTCGTGATTTCAAGGAAAATAATAATAAAAAACAAACTTAAACTGCATGAGCCAATGGTCCCATTTATGTAATAATGCTATAATGACTGGCCCGTTGGCGCAGTGGGTAGTGACCCTACCTTCGGCTCCGCGGGTCGTGGGTTCAATTCACGCTGACGGCCAACATTTTCTATAAATGAATCTGTTGGTCTTTGGGTCTGGGTGTATATTTGTATTTAAAAATTATATAAGTATATATTCACCAGTTGTCCGTCTACCATAACACAAGTATTAAGTTACTTATTTTGGGGACGGACGACCGTGTGTGGAAGTGTCCCATATTTTTATAATATATTTTGAGATAAAAAATTATTATACGAATGAAAACTATTCTTTAAATTCATTTTTTCCAAATTATTAAAAGAATTATTCTATTCATTAATATATTTTATTGGCTCTTTAAAATCTGTATTTTTTGTAAATTGTTTCTTATAGCTCTTATAGTTTTTGTATTTGTATCTCCTTATAGTCTTAGAAGGTTCCCGTCCCCTGACCTATATTGCCGGCCAATTTCCGTGATATCTTGATTGAAAATCATATATGTTTTGTCTACTATAGTGGGTGCAGGTGCCTTATTGGTGAATCCAAAGACAAAAACTGCTCTAGCCAACATGCTGTCGATTCGACTGCAAGGGGCAGCACCGCCTTCTGAACATGAGCCTTCTGCTGCTGGGACGCTAAGGTACTTTAATTATAAAACCCCCGACGTAACGATACGGTCTTTAAAATTTATATATGTAGATACAAAGATAAAACAATAGTTTCTCTTTTAACAGTAGTTTATCTTTGTTCTCTTCACACCTATAAAATCTAACCCTAAACCTCCGTTCACCTGATAAATTTACTGTTTAGAGCAGAATACGATTTTGTAAAATCATAGAGAGAAAAAGAATACTGATAAACTATAGTTTATGTGTATTATTTTTCACCCTACAAAATTATATAATTTTATTTTATTGATTCTATTTATTTTTATACAAAAGTAAGAAATTAAGTGGTAAAAAATTTCATTGCTTGCAAAGGTGAACTTATCTTTAACTTTATATCTTATCCATCTCTTCATACATCAATTTCATCCATTTCTTATACACCTAATCTTCCATGTAGTAATGTCTTATTTATGCGCTTGCGTGCGTGTACGTGTTGTTTTTTTTAAATAAGCGGTGAAACATGTAGTCTCACCGCTTATTTAAAAAAACAACACCGAGACTATGTGTCTCGGTCACGGGTTGAACCCAATGAAGGTAGGGGAAGGGAGACCCTTCCAAGGGGAAGGGAATTTTCCTAGTGGACGGGGGCCTTCCAAGGGGATTCGTTTTACATAATTTATAGAATTAGACGTTACTTTGCGGAGATCCATAATACAAAAGTAATAATAAAATTATTTTGCTATAATCCGCGATGAAATAAAATAGAAAATATATATAATGCTAAATGTAGAGTGGACAATCCGTTTTCATATCTGATACATGCAGGATTCGTAAAAACCATGCACAAACCTCCACCACCGCCACCACAATACACAAGCACTATCACTATTCACACGTTCAACTCGTTCACTATTACAAACTCAACAATTGTTTCGCCCCGCAATCGAAGCATCATCAGGAGATAGACTCCACGACCAAAATCGCAAAGCGAGCAAAGCTTTGCGATTTTGGTAGTGTTGTTTGGTATTTTGGTAGCGTATGTAGTGCTTGTGTATTGTGGTGGCGGTGGTGGAGGTTTGTGCATGTATTTTATTGAATCCTGCATGTATCAGATATGAAAACGGATTGTCCACTCTACATTTAGCATTATATATATTTTCTATTTTACTTCATCGCGGATTATAGCAAAATAATTTTATTATTACTTTTGGATTCGTTTTACATTGAATCAAATTGGTGCAGGCTAATGACAGCGGCACACGCTGCGAGCGGCGCCGTGCGCGCTCCCACGCGGCTTCTGTTAGGGCCGGCCCACCACCCGCATCAAGTGCCTACGCCGGTATGTATTTTTTTTCGCGTAATCAATAAAAAAAACCTTTATTCACTTTATTAACTGAAAAAGATCCATTTTCTTAAGTTAACTACATTGGAGCGGCATAGTATCTAGCACAGTCTAAACTGCACATACCGTCTTTCTGATTTGAGCAGATGCCTCTGTCTAACTTTTTCGAGAATTGAGATTCCATTTTTCTACATTAAAATTTTTCTGCTCCAATCTGGATATGCTTGTCTACAAATATTTTAATTTTACAGGCGGGCAGCGCCAGCGTGGTGGGTAACAAAGTGTACGCAGGAGCTGTACGCGCGGCGCCACCGCGGGCTCAATTTTACGGACACAACCCTAACCTTAAGTTGCCGCCTGATTTGTTCCTACTCGGATGCGTTTTTCATATAGTAAGTATAAACTCTATATAGTTAACATATACTATTTTTAAACAGTAGATAAAAATGCGCCCCCGGCTGGATGAGTATGAGTATTCTATGAAAATAATATTTTCTTTTATCGCGGATTATAGCAAAGTAATATTATCATTAGGTTCACCTTTCAATACAAAGGTTGCCGACCCCTGTTCTATATATATATAAATACGATGTTGTTCTAGGTGGAGTATCAGCAGTCAGTCGGTGCGGACCGCGTGTCGCGTTGGACGGAGGCCATAGTGCGGCGCGGCGGCGAAGTGGAGGGCGGGTACTGCGCGCGGGTTACACACGTGCTGTGCGAGACACAGCGACACGGTGTCGTTATGCAGGTACGTGGTAGTCAATTGTGCTAAATAAATAGTGCCCTTCTATCTATCTAGTTGCGGAGACGCCTATTGTTGCAGTAAGGGTGATCAGCTCCAATTTCTGGACTATTCTAGCCATTTCCCCATGTTGGGACAATGGTTTCACTGTTGTCCCGACAGTGTGACCTTTTTTTATACAGGAAAATACCCTTACCCCGACGAGGTCAGGCGGCGATTATGTCAGAGTCGCACCGACTAAAACGATCTGTGTGCTCCACCACGCTGGCAAGGACAGGGTATTGTTGTACACATTGCCCCCAATCCCCGCCGACAGCTCTGATCCCAGAGAACACCTCCTCCGTCGCATATAATAGAGACAAGCCTCATTACTTTTTATTTTCTTTCTCAATAGACACATTTTAGGCAGGCTCCGCTACTGTAGTATAATAATTCTGACTTTTGTGGGTAACAAAAATAAATAATAATAATAATAAATCTTTATTTCAGACAACCAGGGTCCACTTTGTTAGTAATATAAATTAATTTTGTCAAAATTTCTAAAAGGAAAAATAATAATAATAATTAAATTAGATTTTAAAAAAATGTTAGTAGTATAAAAAAAAACAATTAAAAGACTTCAGGACTGCCACACAAGCACCTTCGTAAAATGATGCATCATGGGCGAGTCCATCTTACATATTAACGTCTTCAAAATACTATTGGAGCTGGACCGCAGTGTTGTTAGTAAAGATGAAAGATAATTAAGATTTGAATCCAAGTTGTTCCTGCGCAGGCGTTGCGCGACGCGAAGCGCTGCGTGACCGCGTACTGGGTGGCGGACACGCTGGAGCGGCGCTGCGTGTCGCCGCCGTGGCACGCGCTGCACCTGCCGGCGCTGCACGCGCGCTGCGAGCGGCCCGCGCAGCACCACCGCGCCACGCTGACCGGCTGGCGGCGCGACGAGCGGCGGCGGCTCGCGTGCTGCCTGAGACAAATTGGAGCCAAGGTGTTTATATAACAAAAGTATTAAGAATATTATTTTGCTATAATCCGCGATAAAACCAAATATATGTAATGCTAAATGTAGAGTGTACTGTTCATTCTCATACCTGATACATGCACAATTTGTAAGAACTCATACACTACCAACAAACAATTGTTGAGATTGTGGTGGTGAATGTGTGCAGTGCTTGTGTATTATTGTGTCATCGGTGTCGGGTAGTGCTGAGATGTATCAGGTATGAGAATGAATACCTCTAATACTCTACATTTAGCATTACATATATTTTGTTTTGTACACGGATTATAGCAAAATAATATTCTTATTACTTTTGTATTATAGACCTCCGCAAAGTAACGCCTAATTCTATAAAGTATTGATATAACTGATTAGTAGCAAGGAGGCTACTACTCCAGAAAGTTCTTTTTTTATTTTTTATTGCGTAATAGGCGAGCGCTTGGCTGCAATCATGCCTAATGGTAAGCGTTGATGCAGCCTCAGATGTAGCGCGCTTGCCTAGAAGCTGCCTATTCACATTAGCTTCAAAGATACCCATCTTAAATGATATGGTGGAACAAGGTTGTGGAGTACCTCAGCACACTCTCCGAAATATATCCTGTAGAAGACCGACTCCAAAGCATCCAGCTGGTACTTAGCAGATCCGTCCACAAATGACAGCAGTACTCCATACACGAACGTATTTGAGCCTGGTACAACGTAAGAATCTGTTTTGGTGTGAAGTACTGCTTGACTTTGTTAAGTCCGTTCAGTCAAAAGGGCGCGAAACTCTTATTTCATTACAGTGTTGCTATAAAATACAAATTAAATATTATTCATTCGCAGCTAACGCCGTACATGAGCCGCGATAATACAGTGCTGATATGCCGGCGGGCAGAGGGCAACAAGTACCGGCGCGCGCGCGACTGGGGCATCCCCTGCGTCAGCGCGGCCTGGCTCACAGACCTACTGCTAGGAAACATGACGGCTCTTGCCCAGGTGGGAATAAGAACATATATTTTATTAGTAGGGTAAGCTAACCTATTCTTGACACATCAATTAATTGACACCCTAGCAATTTTCTTCCAAAAATAAGAAAATAACAACACTAAATAGTTCCATTTGTACCAATTTTATAAGATAATATCATAATTTCTTAGTTTGGCATCATTAAGTTGCAATGAATATAATATGGCGACTAAACAGCTGAATGAAAAAGTGCACATAATTAATTAAGTAATAATTTATTGTTTTCTTAAAAATTAAATTGTTTTAGATATGTAATCGTTTCTTTTAATACATAAAAACTGCTCTGCGTGCTTTACTTAGTTTTCATCAGTATTTTTGAATACTGATGAAAACTGAAGAGTGTCAATAAACTCGAATTTGAATTGTCGATAATAGGGAATTCTGTGTCAATATTTGGGTAAACCCAATTGCAATTCGATAAATATCATAATTTCAATAACAAATAATATCCTAGTTAGAATTCGATTTTACTGGCAACATCTTAAAATAGTTGTTTATATTTACCAAAATTTATCGTTATTTGGAAACACTGTGGAACGCTTATATTTATTTCTTTTTATACGCTCGTTCTAAAAGTGTCAATAATTGGGCACTTTACCCTACTTACATAAATAAATAAATTCTTTATTGTATAACTATTTTAAATGATACAATTCAATATAGCCCTGGCTTCTGAACTAGCGCTAGACGTGTGTCAGAAGTCAGTTCCTTCCCCTACTTATGAATACCAAAAGAATTTACAATTAAACAGTGTTAAAAGAAGTTTTTTTTTTATAGAATCATCATCCAAATCCAAAAAGTATTGTGTATTGTGTATGTGTGTTATGTATGTGTGTTGTGTATGTGTGTATGAGAGTGAAGATAGTGTAAATCTGAAATTACGTGCATATGTATGGATGCTAGTAGGAGTATGTAAGATCATGTCTCGGTTTATTTATTGTTAAATTACCGTCACTAACATCTTTTCTACATCATCATATTATTATTTATATATTTAATATATTATTTATTATTGACTATTTTATTATATTATTTATTATTTAGAAGATAATAATGTGTGGATATAGCTCTCTTTGATCCTGTATAAGACAGTAAAGACTTAATGTAAATAGTATTAAGAATTATATTTTTAAAAGTGCAACAGCCGAGTCTTGCTGGCTCTTCTCAGTAGGAACAGCTTTCCGAACCAGCAGTAGAGTTGACGATTCAAAAGCACTTGTTTACAAGTTTTTTTGAATAAAGAATATTTTGAATTCTGAATTTTTGAATTCATTCGCAATAAAGCAATTTGGTAGACTATCCATTTCCTATCATTTCATTTCATATCTTAGCTGAGAGGTTACACCAATTTGGGCATCACAGTATGCAAGTTACATTCTGTACTGCATTCTTTTTTTTTTGTTTTAATATATTATTGTCTTTTATTATACTTGTGTAGTGTGTTGGCATAAATAAAATTATTTTTCTTTCTTTCTCTCATTTATCTTTACAAGAAAATTAACAGAAAACTCAGGAAAAAAAATTTAAGTGAGTGAGTGGTTAAAGTCACTTCATTACAATTAAACAGAAAGTCTCTTGGAAATAATAAAGTAAGCTATATTTTGACTGGCCCGATGGAGCTGCAGGGTCACTGCCTTCAGCTCCATGGGTCGCGGGTTCGATTCCCGCCGAGAGCAAACATTTTCTATAAATATATGTTGGCCTTTCTTGCTCTTCTGAGCTATGGGTCTTTTTAACAGTCACAGGTTTTGAAGGCGCTACAAAACTCGTGAGTGTTTTGTTGCAATTTGCCACAAAACAATTTTTTTGAATTCAGTTATTTTAATACAATGCGATATGTAATTAAGTGTAGAGTGTAACTATCCGTTCTCGTACCTGATACATGCAGAATTTGTGAAAACGCTTGCACTACCTTGCACACCTCCACCAACTCCACAATACACTTGCTAGTGAGTTTGCACACGTTCACTACCACAATCTATAATGGTCAATTAAATGGAACTAATTTTTTTCAGATTGAAAATGCAAAATACCAGCAGTTCAATCTACAACATCCGTTCAGAATGGACTACAGCTTAGTGTCGCATCTCATGAGTGAGTAATTTTCAAAGTCAAAAGTTTTCAAAGTTCATGTAAGTAAAAAAAAGTAAGTAGCGGCCTGTTACTATCCCACTGCTGGGCATAGGCCTCTTCTCTCCGTGATTGGAGAGAAGGGATTGGAACTAAGACCTACCACGCTGCTCCAATGCGGATTGGTAGGTTACACATATCTCCAGAATTCTCTAGAGATATGCAGGTTTCCTCACGATGTTTTCCTTCACCGAAAAGCGTGTGATAAATTGCAATTATCAATTAGACACATAAGTTTTTTAATAGAAAAACTCATTGGTGTCTGCCCGGGTTTGAACCCATGATCGTCTCTAGAGATTCACACGGTCGCACCGCTAGACCATCACAGCTTCTTAAGTTCATGTATATTGAATCAATTTTGAGGATAAAACTATACACGATTAGCTTATAATGGAATGCCGATAAACAAAATGTGCAGGTCCTATATTACTGAAATGCTTATTCAGAACGCAAACTCTCACAAGAAACGATCTATATTTTCTAAAATTGGAACTCGGCCTTTAACTCTATTGGTCTTCACCACCAAAAGTACCAGCCTTGGATGGATTATCTTTTAGAACATAAGAAAATATCAGATAAGAATTTATAGTTGGTTCGTTTCTGGCTCCAAGGACCACATGTTGTTGCGTTAAAGTATCACTGTGGAGTTTCTTTACTCAATCAATGTGCATACTGATAGATATTTATTTGCGACTAAATTTGCGTTTTATAAATTAAACATCGAATAATGTCTTATAATTTGAATATCGAATAATGCCTTATAATTTAAACATCGAATAATGACGTCTTATAATTTAAACAGAGAATTATAATTTCTAATTTGAAACGTCGAATAATAACATCTTATAATTTGAATATCGAATAATAATGTCTTCTAATTTAAACGTCCAATAATAAATGTCTTCTAATTTAAACGTCCAAATAATAATGTCTTCTAATTTAAATATCGAATAGTAACGACTTATAATTTAAACATCGAAAAATAATGTCTTCTTATTTAAAAATCGAATCATTATTCGATGATTAAATTAGAATTAATTAAGATTATTCTTATGATTTAAATAACGAATATTAACATCCTAAAATTTAAACAATGATTAATAACGTTGCAGATGCGTGGAAGATGCCGATAAACATAACGCAGGAGTCCCACGAGCGCGCCAAGCGTAGTGCGGCGGCGGCCGGCGGGCGGCGCGCCAAGCGGCCGCGGCTGGAGCCCCCGCCCGCGCCCCCGCAGCCGCCGCCGCAGCCCCCGCCGCTGCACCTGGCGCCGCGCGTGCTGTTCTCGGCGGTGGCGCCGCACGACCAGAACCGGCTCGCCGCCATCGTCAGGTCATTGCTTTATTGTTGTTGACACTAACGAACATGTCTGCATTTATAATAATAGTAAGCAAGTAACGGATTGTTACTATCCCACTGCTGAGAACAGGCCTCTTCTCTCCGTTTTTGGAGAGAAGGTTTGGAGCTAAGACCTACCACGCTGCTCCAGTGCGGATTGGTAGGTTACACATATCTCCAGAATTCTCTAGAGATATGCAGGTTTCCTCACCATGTTTCTCAATGATTATCACGATAATCACGATGATTATCAATGAGACACATAAGTTTTATCAGAAAAACTGATTGATGTCTGTCCGGGTTTGAATACGTAACCTCCTCGAAAGAGTCGTACGGTGTTACCGCTGGGCTAACACAGATTTATTAGCATTTATAATAATAAATTACATTAAATTGAAATGCCGTGTGGTATCCAGCTGAGTAGAATAGACCACTCTCATATCTTACCGAGGTGTCGTAAAAGGCGACTGAGGGAAGTCGACACACCGTGTGAGTAGAATAGACCACCCTCTTTCTTACAGAGGTGTTGTAAAATACGACTAAGATAAGTAGATGTCAGGCAGGCGGCCGGTCGTAAAATACGTAGCCAAATCATGTGAAAACATATTTATAACGTGTTGTGCCGACCCCACTTAGAGTGGGATAAAGGCAAGAGGATGATGATATTATTTATTGAATATTTATTTACAAGTGAAATACATTCGTAATGTCTGCAAAATAGCTAAAAATAGAACTATTTTGCAAGTGTAAAAAACACTTATAAAAATAAATTAATTCTATTACAGAATAGAAAGTATAGAAATTAATGAAGAGCCTACAATGGACCGTATTTCCATTCAATAGTATAATTTTCTGTGGTAAATTTTCTTATTTAATTAATCATATTGACCGTAAATCCTATTTTCTTTACACCATAATGAATAAATATTGTTAAGTTCACTATAGTATAATAATTGATAATAAAAAGTACATGTGTAAATTAATAGATAATTGTAGATTTATCATAACTCATTTAAGAAATTTAGATATAGATGAAGTATTATTGAAATACATTTCTTAACTTGAGAACGAATACTTTACTTTTTAAAGAATGATTTTTTTGGTCTGATATGGTGTACCAAATTTCATCTTTATTGCTCCAGCGGATTACTCGTCAAAGCATAACATACAGACAGACTTCCGCATTTATAATATTAGTGTAGAATATTATGGATAACAAATTCCTACTTGAGTAATTATGTAACGTTAAAAATGTCAGTAATTTCGTAGAATTAAAAGGTATTTATTTTATTTATTTAACTAGAACGGGCATGATCCACTTACACTAATACTATACATAATTTTAACTAAAACACCAAGAAAGAAAATGAACCTGAATAAAGTAAAACATTTAAAAATAAAAATAAAATGATAAAGTAAAATAATGATACTAAATATAAAATATAATATTCTTTTGCACATTCTATTATATCTCCGCAGTCACAGATGCTCGCTGAACTGCATGCGTTGCTTTTCAATAATAGCCCATCTATCCGCAAATATGTCGCAGTGAGGGTAAACGGTATACCGTGTTTCTGTTATATTATGCTCTCTATATAATATTTACGTTAAATGGTTTAATTTTACAGACAACTCGGTGGACTCGTAGTAACGTCGGCCGCTGAGGCGACTCATTTGGTAATGGACAAATTGGTCCGAACGTGCAAACTGGTGAGCTGCCTCATCACCGTCAAGCACCTTCTCACACCAGAATGGATCTTGGAGAGTCAACGGTCGAACAAGTTCGCAGACGAGGCCAAGCACGGCCTCCGGGGAGAACCGTTCAATAGAACTTTTAAGTGTGATATCGACGAAGTGTTGTTGTGTGGTGAACAAAGGAAGAGACTTTTCGATGGGATCACGTTCTTCTTGACGCCGTGCGTGAAGCCCTCTAGGTCGGGGTTGACCGAAATGATCGAACTTTGTGGTGGTAAGGTCGAAAAGAACCGTCGCTCGTACGTGTCCATACAGGACATGCACAATCAGAAACCGTTCAGCTACCTGGTGCTGACGGTCCCCAATGATTTGCATCTAGTGTACTATCTTCTCCAATCTGAGAAAACTCTGAACGTTGTGTGCAGCACTGAAGTGGTCTTATCTGCGATAATGAGGCAGAAACTGGAGATTGAGGAGTTTCTTGTCAAAATAGATTAAAGTAAGTTTTTAATAGTATTTTATATATGTTATTTGATGTCGAATTAATTTTAATAGTGATGTTGCAATAAATATATTGAATGAATACACATTCAGAACAAAAGTGACCCAACCAAATTTAATAATTATTAATGTCTAATTAACAATTAGGGTATAAATATATTACAAAAGATATTAATATTGAACTGGATGAATGATTCAATGGATTCTCTTTAATAATATGATGGGTACCTCTCGTACATGTCTTGGTCACTTTAGACTGGTTGTACTTGTATTGTCAGTAATTACTTGTGTAATAATTATTTTAAATACTATAATTGGGGGGATGGTGCGGCCACTCTATAGATCGCTATGAGCGATGGAGGATGTGTATAATCTGTGAACTCAAAGTGGGATATCCCTTATACATAGTTGTGTTTATAACATTAGATTTGAGTAAATGAATGATCTATAGAAGAGCGATAAGGCCTATGCGGGTCCTGTCTGTAAATTTTTGTATCTACGTTTTCTATTTTATACTGTTTATGTTTAGGTCTGAAATACATATAATTTATTGACGTAAAAATACACAACCACCGTAAAATCACCGTAAAGCGCTGATGAGCTTATGGTTGTTTTAATAAGTGGTTCTTCGCACTTTTATATTGGATTTACTTACTCAAACCTAAGCCCAAGTATTTCCCGAGTGTTGAATAAAATTATGCCATTATCAATACGATTATCGGAACTATTTTAAAGAAAATTGTATATGCCTTAAGATTCGGTAGTAAATGTTTAACTTAATGCATGTTTGAGCAGCTTAGTGGGATTAAGCCTTTGACTAGCAGTATTTCATAGCATGTGGTATATTAAAATTGAAAAAAAAAATCAATTTTCTAGTGAAATATGAGGGCTCAACATTCAGTACAAATATTTCTGAATTTATGACATGAAATTTGGACTTCAATTGTTGAATATTTTGGATTAGGTCGCTTTTTTCGAAGGTGCTATTTTCATTCGTAGTCAATGTTTTAGTAACGGATACGGTCTAGAGTTGTGAGTCCGTAGTAGATAGTAAACATACATTTTTAATGCATTTTAGAGGATATTTGTAATTTACTTGTGCCTTAAAAGTTTTATTTGTTTTAATTTCAAATCTATAGATTTTTTTGTTGAACTCCGTACACATATTTTATTACATTGTAGAATTGTCTGTGAATTAAATATTAAGGATAAAATATATTTTATGTAAGGCAAAATTTCGAAAGTTTTATAAAGTTTTTATAGAAAAATTAAATATGAAATAAAGGATTGGTGGTATGAACATGATATTGTAAAAAATATATAATAAATTTATAAGATAACTTTTACGTCTGACCATTATTTATGAATTCAATCAATCATTATTTACTTAAAATGCTCTACAACAAAAGAAAACATGAAAACAACAAAACAATACATATGTGTATTTTCGACGTTGCTTAAGATATTATCTTTAAGGTTCCGGATTTTTTGACTTCAAAGGAGTGTGATGATGAATGATTGTGTGTGTGTTACGCTCATGTTCTGAAATCAAACATTTAAAATAGTTAAGTTTAATAATAAGTTTGTTTTATATCGTAAGAGTAGCACTCCATCGCAATCTAGATAATACTCCTAAATCTAGATACCACCAGCATAAAAGACATTGATTACACCTGATGGATAGCGTTGGAGAAACTCAAAGACAAATGGCAAATGAGCTCTCATTTGCCAAAAAGATACATACATATTCACTCTCGCTTTAAAGACGCCTATTAACGAACATTAAGAAAAGACTGTTTATGAAACTTAAAATTATCAAAATAACTTCTTGTAATTCCATGATTTATTTAATTTTTCTTATATTATGTTTAGGTAATCTCTTGAATAATTACTAACTCTGCTTGTATCTTAATATATTGCTAAAATGCTTGATTTAGTTCCGAAATAAGTATAAAAAATAAAACTTGATTTTTAATTATATCAATTTAATTAATTATATCTCTATTATAACTTCATAATATAAAAAGACTAAGATACAACTATAGTAACGCGATACACATCAAAAACAAAATATATTAGCGGAACTTACAGTTATGATAATTTCATAAAATATTACAGTACTTCTAGAACTGTTCTTAGACCAAAATATACATATAGACAACATAGAGACCATAATTTATTGTACTCAAAACTTTGAAACAAGGGATAGTTACGCATTTTTTAATAATAAAATGTGTAATATATAATGGAAATAATTTAAATATATTTGATTATAGTTTTATTTTAGTTAATATATAAACAAAACGGGTCACATCGCGATAACCTCGAGTTACCTTTGTAACGTTGAAACGTTGTCGAAACGTCGAACCTTATACAAAGGTAACTCGAGGTTATCGCGATGTGACCCGTTTGTTTATATATTAATTAGTATGAACCGCAAAAGTAAAAAATATATTTTAGTCGTCAACAAGCAAATTAATTTAACTTGCATTAATTTTTTTGCATTTCTTGGCATTGCCAAGTTTGTTTATCCATTATACCAATAATTAATAATTATATAGGACATATAAAATATTTGGGAGATTACGATTTAATGATAGCTTCGTACGCTTGGAATATGCAGTTAGCGACCTCTACAGTGCGCGACTTGAGGCTGAGGGTCGCTTCTGGGTTGCCGGGCTGCAGCTTCAACTCCAGCAGGACCCATATGTTGTTGGTGAGTTTGAGCGACTGGTACAACATGTCCTGGCCTTCGACGTTCCGTTTGGCGATGGTGAACACGTTGTTCAAGGTCATCTTCTGTGCGATCGTGTCCGCCGTGCCGACCACGCCCTGGATGGTGTGCTGCACCTCGTTCGCCGCCGGTATCTCCTTCCACGTGGTGAGGAACACGCGCTTGTCGAGCTGCCCGTCCTCCGTGAACAGCACGTGCGCGGGGATGAGGCAGGCGAAGTAGAACACGTCTATGTTGTTCTTTACCGCTACCTGGAAAGTGCGAAATTATTTAAGTGCGACTAAAGCGAGCTCGACTCTGGAAATAGAGTGCTGGTGACGAGAGCGTTACGGAAAGTGTGATCGGGCGAGACGAACGGAAGTCAACGTATATAAACCAAAATAGAGAAAAAGAGTTATAATAAATAAATATGTCGCATCCAAAGAATAAAGTTGCATGTTCTATGTATAAGATACAGAACAGAACATGTACTTTATTCTTCGGATGAGGCGAGATGGGACAATTAATTTCAGACACAGTTGTTTGTCTACAAAGTAAATCAATTAATACTTCAATTAATAATATAATGTTATGGGTGTAATATATAACTTTAATCACATAAATACACCCAGACTTGAAGAACGAACAATTTGTTTATAGAATAATAAATAAATAAATGTTGGCTCACTGCCAATTGCAACTCGAGTCGGTCAATTCAAAGTCAAAATTATGTTTTGTATATTACTACCGTAGGGGCACGAAAGAGAGGAGGTGCGAGCACACATTATATTTCTCTCTTTCTAATATTCAGTTACAGTCAATAGTTTACCTGGAGGTTGTTGAGCGGATCCATGCGCTGTACGGGCCCGCCCACTGCTAGCGGCAAGGGTGCGTCAGCTCTGGCCCCGGCCGCTAGGGCCCCGACTGACAGAGCGCCGGCCGGGTACACACCGAAACTAAAAATATATAAACATTTAACACAGCATAATCGACCTAGGAACGTATCAATCAGCAAACAAAAAAACATGCCATTTTATTTTTCACTCTAATCTGATCTGATAGACGGATTATATATAGGCCGTATACCGTAGTGCGTACGATCGGCCAGTGTATGATTATTAACGGAGTTGAATAACAGTAAGAAATAAAAATAGCATTCCTGTATATACATACCTACGTGTCTATGGCTTGAAGCCCGCGATATTCAATACAGTAAAGTGAACGTAAATGTAAGTACCTGGGTGACCGAGCCTTGCTCGGTTGCTTGTAATTTTTAAATGATGTAAAAAAAGTAAAAAAAAAAAAAAATTAAAAAATATTAAAAGAAAAATTTAAAAAAAAAGAGTGGGGCTCGATCCTAGGTATTTTTACCTCTCTAGACCCCCCATTCCTCAAATGAACCGCCATGACTTTACGTTTGACAGTGAAAAATTGTGATTATATTCAATGTAAATTTCAAAAAAATTTTAGAGCCCGAAAACAGGGATAAGACGAGATTTTTTTAAAATAAAACTTATCTTGAACGATATTTCTCCCCTACAACCCCCTACACGCTGAATTTCAGGAAAATCGTTGGAGCCGTTTCCGAGATTCGGAAATATATATATATACATACAAGATTATAAAGTGAACGTAAATGTAATTAAGCGCTTACAACATAGTTGACACTTTTTAGTTATAGAAATGTTGCCACATAGCATATTCTTTAGCGAGTTTAACATCCAAAAACTACCTGTTCTTGTTGAGCTGTATCGCGAAGCCGCTCATGGCCTGCATTGCCTTATTGGTGAACGTCATCTCCATGCGCAGCTGACCGTTCTGTCTCGTGAAAGAGCCCCAGATCTCCAGACCTGGTCAATCAAAACATTAGGTGAAAGCATTCCCGAGCCTAAATAAAAAAAATTAGGCTTTATCAAACAAGAAACATACCGAATACAAAGACAAACAAAGCGTCAACTGTATGTATTGTATACTGTACTGTATGTACTAATATTCATCATCCTCCTGACATCCCACTCTAAGTGGGGTCAGCACAACATGTTGTAACATGATTTGGCTGCGTTTTAACGACCGGCCGCCTGCCTGACGTCAACTTACCTTAGTCGCCTTTTACGACACCTCGGTAAGAAATGAGGGTGGTCTATTCTATTCAGCCGGATACCACACGGCGGGTCGACTTACCTTAGTCGCCTTTTACGACACCTCGGTAAGAAATGAGGGTGGTACTATTCTATTCAGCCGGATACCGCACGGCGTACTGTATGTACTAATATTATAAACGCAAAAGTCTGGCGTCGCTTTAACGACTGATTCACTGAAGAAATATGAAATTTGGTATAATTTAAGCTTTCACTTAAAATATTACTCACTTATAATATTAGTATTAATTACATCGCAAGTTTCAAATCAAAGGAAATTAACAAAAAACGATTTTTGTTAAAAGTAAGCATAGTGTACGGACCGTAAATCCGTAAGACTAGACATTGTATGACCAACAGTCGAGGTCGATAATAGAGTAACAATCAAAAACAAAAATGATAAATTTATTTGTCAGTCAGTATGGCTTGAAGCCTACCAAATGAAAGATACAAAAGTAATAATAAAATTATTTTGCTATAATCCGCTATGAAGTAAAATAGAAAATATATATAATGCTAAATGTAGAGTGGAAAATTGGTTATGATACCGGATACATGCAGGATTCGTAAAAAACACATGCACAAACCTCCACCACCGCCACCACCATACACAAGCACTATATACATTCACTATCACAAACTCAAATGAAAGCTACCTTTTCCCTTGTCAGCGGGCAACCAGCATTGCTTCGGAGGCACGTAGGAGGGTGGCGGCGCGGCCCCGAATATGTCACCAAGTAGGCCGGTCGCGCTGCCCGTGGGAACAGCAGCCGACCCTGCCACTGGCTCAGGACCTCCGCCCAACTGAGACAATCAATATAAATTTATTCCAGTAAACGCATCATCATCCTGCCCGTATCCCACTCTAAGTGGGGTCAGTGAAGAAAACAGCAAGAAAATATTTACTTGAAGAAATACTGAGATTAAAATAAAAGACGTGCGCTCGATGCGTGGCGTAGAAAGGAAGGGGCCTTTTATTCAGTGTTGCTAATATTGTAGTAATTCGTTTAGAAACATTTTTATGTGTCTTCAACAGTTGGCACAACAGGTTATAAACATGTCGTCACATGTTTTGGCTGCATTTTTACAACCGGCCGCCTGACTGACGTGAATTTACCTTGGTCGTATTTTACGACACCTCGGTTCTTACCGATCTTAAGTCGATTCTTAAGAGGGTGGTCTATTCTACTCAACCGGATACCACATGGTGGGTCAACTTACCTTAGTCGCCTTTTATGACACCTCTATAAGAAAAAGGGTGGTCTATTCTACTAAACCGATTTTTTTTGTGAGATTTTTGTGTTTCAGAGATAATTTTTTTATAAAAACATATTACAATGTTTAATTAAAATCGAGGTCTATTTCGTGACTTTATAACAGAACTGTACATATCAATCAAATTGTTACGACACCATGGCAAGAAGACGAGAGTGTAGTATTGGGTTTATTTTACTATACAAAAATAAAATTAATTAAGTTCTCTTAAAGACTCCAAGAATCTTATGGTTTATGAGTTTAATGTTGGTCATGAGGGTAAATATGACTCACAAGTCCATCGAGTCCACCAGCCAGCAGGTCAAGGTTGGAGGAGGGTGCGGCGGGGGCGGGAGGGCCGCCGATGTCCATCGAAAGCAGATCTCCGATCAGGGATTCCTGGAAAACCATATTTATACCTGAATATTATATTTCGCAGCCAATATGCTGAGTAACATTAAACATATACGTGCAAAACTAACTAATTGTGTAAGTAAATTAAATGCCATGCGATCCCACGCGAGTGGAGTTTATTGAAACTTTCTTTTTCGTTGAGTTTAAAATAATGTTAATAAAGTTCTTTAATGGGTGATTAGTATATAAATACTATCGCGGTAATATATAGGGTGATTCACAACGAAGATTCACAGCGAAAACTTTTTTGTTTAAACTTGTGTATAAATGTATGTACTGTATAATATATTTTTATTTAAATTCTAATTATTCTTAATTAAAATAAACGATAGTGCTTGTGTGAATCGTCAACTCTACTGCTGGTTCGGAAAGCTCTTCCTACCGAGAAGAGCCAGCAAGAAACTCGGCGGTTTCTCTTTTAAAATAATTCTTATCACTAGTTACATTTAGTCAGTACTGTCTTGTACACGGTCGAAAAGTAGCTATGTGCGCACATTCTTATCATCTAAGTAATCCTCAATAGTATAGTAGGCTTTCTGTATTATTTTTATTAAGTGTTTTTAAATTGCTGTAATGGCAAAGCTAAAATTGAATGCGGAATTTCATTATAGAATCTTATACCTACACCCACAAATGACTCGAATGAATAGTTCTTGGTGTACAATAAATTATATTTCTATGCTATTTCTATTCTATCTGTATTCAATTTCTATTCCATTTCAATTATATTTCTATTCTATTTCTACTCTATTTATATTCTATTTCTACACTGTTCTAACCTGGTTAGGTATGACGGTCGGCTGCTGGAGTACGGGCTCGTCGATGACGGCGCCGCGCGCTGGCAGCGACTTGCGAACACCGGCCCCGCGACCTGCATATGATTTAATAAACAAACTAATAAGTAACAATATAAGAATAAATAGCAAAGGACAAATAAGAAATTACATATTATCAAATACTTTGGTTAAATTTCCTGATATCTAAGACTTTACGTAAAAACTATTCCTAAAGGGTTTACTTAAAATATGATTTAAATATATATCCTCCTGCTCTTATCCCACTCTAAGTGGGGTCGGCACATCATGTTATAAACATGCTTTAACATGATTTGGCTCCGTATTTACGTCCGGCCGCCTGCCTGACGTAAACTTACCTTACTTACTAACTTACTTAGTCGTTTTTTACGACACCTCGGTAAGAAGGAGGGTGGTCTATTCTACTAAACCGGATACCACACAGTGGGTCAACTTACCTTAGTCGCCTTTTGCGACACCTTGGTAAGAAATGAGGGTGGTACTATTCTATTGTATGTATTTAGTTTATTGTAATATATAATTTTTTTTTGACATTTTTATTTTAATTTACTAAATTAATATTGTTTGACATTTGCACGCCACTTATGGCAGTTTATAGCTATGTTTAATTAATTTTAAGACCTTTCTATGTACCTACCCATAATCGCAAATAAAGATGTTTTGATTTGATTTTATTCAGCCTGATACCACACGGCGTAACCGTGTGGGTGATTGTCCTGTATATTTATTTAACTCGGGTTACCTTCGACAAAAGCTGTAGGAGGTTTGTGGTACACAGAGGCCAGAGAGCTGATGTGGCAAATGAGTTCGTCCAGCAGGGTGGGCTCTAACAGGTCTGTCTCCTCGGAGATGAGGGGTTTGTCAGCCAACACCACTTCCTTGGCGGCGGCTGGGTCGGTCGACAGCAAACGCCAATAGATGAAGCCGCGGTCTCTGTTAGGAAAATTTAAATTCATACGTCAACTACTTTTTAATGTATAACTTTTTTTTAATTAAGGGCCTGTTTCAAAAGTTACCAATAAACTGTCAGTTAACCTATTGACATGTTTGTGACATGTCAGTTAATGACTGACATGTCAGTTAACATATCTGACACATATCTCGGAATTTTGCGTTTCTCAGATTTCTGCTAGGCTTATTCAGCACTTAAAGTCCCTAATAAGTTAACAGGTAGATCATGTGGCTGTTATTTTGTTCATGTGCTGGATAGCAAATATCTATTTCAAAATTCGCGATTTCGGAAATTTGCGTCAAAATCATTCCCAAAGTGGTAGAGGTGGAAACCAAGGGGTCCACGAGAGACAGCTTAATCGGAGAAATGGTCTATGAGAAAAAATCTGGGATCCACTGGTTTAAATCTTGGCTGACTTATCCAAACTAATTAATGCGAAAGTCTGTCTATTCGTTATGCTTTTACAGCTAATCCACTGGAGCAATATAGATGAAATTTGTTACTATTAACGCTTATATACCGCAATAACATACAGAATTCAACAAAAACAACAATAACACAAAACAACAAAAAGAAAGAACAAAAAGAATCCCGTTTTATCACCGGTAACTGGAAAAACACAGATTACGTAACTATGTGTAACTAATATACTCTTAATATAACAGGGTGGTCTGCTAAACTGTTCCCTGTGGAGTACTCTAACTGCACATAGGTTGTGGCAAAAAATCCAACGAAAATTTGATATTTATAGGCGTGTTCGTTATCCGAACTATTGAAGATAAACAATATATTCCTTTATTTCAATGTAAGGTAAGGGTACTAGTAATTGACCATGTACTAGTACTAGTAGTTGACCGTTTTGTAGGAAATTTTAAATAATAAGCGTTTTGTTTGTTGTAGCTAATTAAAAAATAAATGTGTAACTACCAGTTGCCATCTATTAACAACTGCCCAAAAGCTCAGATCTGTAGCCGATTGTTTAAAATTTAATATTGTTAAAAAAATATTAGCTACAACAAACGAAACGCTTATTATTTATAATTTCATACAAAACGGTCAACTACTAGTACATGGTCAATTACTAGTGCCGTTACCTTAAATGTGATATTACGTCCCCAAATGGGCTATTAAACTCGGATACACACCGTAAGTCCGGGTTGTCGGAGTCCTGTGTGGCGAGGCTGAGCACGTGCTGCACCAGCTCCTGGGTGTCGGCGGGCCGCTTGAGGAACAGCTTGACGACCGCCGTCAGCAGTTGCAGTTGCACCTGTCACCATACATATATTAGATTAGATTAAGCTTGAGGCTCCTGCTTAGCGCCTTGCAAAAGTACGTAGGTCGTTTGTGCGTTTGGGTATAAGATTCTATAATAAAATTCCGCAATCAATTTTAGCTTTGACATTACAGCAGTTTAAAAACATTTTATTAAGAGGCTGATACAGAAAGGCTTACTATACTGTTGAGGATTATTACTTAGATGATAATAATGTGTGGATATAGCTCGCTTAGACCCTGTACAAGACAGTAATGAATAAATGTAACTAGTAATAAGAGTTATATTTTTAAAACAGCAACCGCCGAGTTTCTTGCTGGTTCTTCTCGATAGGAAGAGCTTTTCGAATCAGCAGTAGAGATGACGATTTAAATGCACTTGTTTACAAGTTTATTTGAATAAAGAATAATTTTAAATTTGAATTTAGAAATTTTCAAAAATCATTCACACACACAAGAATACACACGCATTTCATGCGTGCTTAAAAGTACGGACGGGTTTTCACCTGCGTCCATATTACACCACAACACACACATTTGCATGTTTGCGTTAAAATGCGAGCATACATTATTGCGTGTTTTTTACTTACTTACTCTTATATCACGTTTTTTGACGATTTAAAGCCGGAACCGATCTCACACGCGTTCAAAGAATAAGATACACAAATTGTTTCTTAAAAATTTAAAAACAAGTTAAAAAAGCATTAAAAAAATTCATGTCCCTACTGTTGTATTGAGGAATTTTCTTGTCTGGAGCCAATCCTGGCAACAGCATCAGGTCATGCTTATGTTAAACATGCATTATCGGAACTGGACCAGTATGTAAAATTTTAGCTCAATCGGACACCAGAAAGTGAGTCAAATTTAACTTGCAAGATTCCACCTTCACACTTACACAATAAGTTGAATAAATCTTTTAATAAATAATGTCGATATCATCATCATAAATAAAGATTAAGAATAAAGACATTACTGAGATAATGAAGTGGATAATGTCATTCATATAGTGAATAATTTTGGAATTACTATTTTGGTCTACACTTCTCGCTTGTAGAAAGCATGATGGGACTAAAAAATTAAGAAAAACTAACTTGAGCATTCTCATCGTGGAAACCTTCAAGGAAAGAGTCCAGAAGCTCGTCAGCATTATCGATGCGTTCCGCGTACTCTCCCACGATCCATACCTAAAACATATAAATATATATTAGATAAATATAGCCATCGCCAGCGGCTCCGCCCGCGTGGAAAGATTAAAACTGTAATATAGTGTTTTATGACCATAAAATGGTTTATGTGGGTTAACCTTAAAAGCTAGACACATACTGTCGCGGACTATTATTTAGAAATTTTAGAGGGCAACAATATTGTAATACATGATTTTTGAATAACTATCACCGTATACTCAGCGCACGCAAGGAAAGCTGTAAACTTTGCCGTTTAGGTACTATTTTTTATTGCTGCTCCTCTCCTATTCATCTTACCGTGATGTTGTATAGTCTATACCTCGATAAATAAACTATCTTACATTGAAAGAATTTTTTAAAATGGATAAGTAGTTCCTGAGATTAGAGCGTACAAACAAACAAACTCTTCAGCTTTATATATATATAAGAACAGCTTATAAAAGGGAAATCAGACCAAAACAGAGAGTAGGCGACTTTCGCTAACCTAATCTTACTATAAGTTTTTCATGACACTAATTGCATTTAATGGGCTTTTAGGGAAATCAATAATTTAAATTTTGACAAATTAAATTATATAAAAGCTAAGTCTATTGACTTACATAATAAGACCAAGATATTGTACAAATAAGTTAACTAATTTATGGACATTCAACATAGTCAAACAAAGAAAGCACTTACCATAGATGCCCTGGCCTCAGGCTCGTCCAATGTATCCAAGTTTTCACAGAGAGTACTGATGATACTCTCGTATTTGTTGGGATACTTGCGGAATATATCCTTGATAACCACTATTGCCTCCTGAACCACATAGTTCACTTTCGTTTGAATCAACTCTAACAGAGTCGACACGCAGCGCTCAGCTGAAGGTTCAACCTAAAAAACAAACAATATCTGATACCATCTTAACCCCTTAATAATCCAGCAACTTCTGTACAACTATAGTTATATATAAATAAACATAAATATATGGGACACTTACACACACGGTCGTCCAACCCCAAAGTAAGTAACTTAATACTTGTGTTATGGTAGACAGACAACTGGTGAATATATACTTGCATATTTTATAAATACATATTTAAAATACAAATATACACCCAGGCTCGAAGACCAAGAAATTCATTTATAGAAAATGTTGGCCCTCGGTGGGAATCAAACCCTCGACCCGTGGAGCTGAAGGCAGGGTCACTCAAGCCAACACCAACGGGCCAGTCAAGTAAGTTAAAACAACATTCCAAACCATCCATCCATTCCATTTATATCCATTCATATTATAATTTGTGATACCATAATCAATTGAACCGTTAATCGTAAAATCCTGACTCTTTCTAAGCCTATTATTATTTTAAAAGAAAAATAAATGATATAACACAAAATTCAATTGCCTTTTTCACGTTGATATTTGTGCTTAATTCATAAAATTAAATTTATAAAATAAATTATATAACTAAAATTTAATGATAATAATAAATTATATAAATAAAAGTTAATAAAAAAAGAATTTTCATAATATTAAACAACAATTGTATATAACGTCTGTTCAATTTAAATAATTTCAGGATTCTATTGAATTATCTTAACTTAAATGATTTTTTATCTAAAGTATCCTCGTATTCTTTTACTTGAACAATGTTAGAATAAAAAAAATGTAAAATTATTCAAATACCAATCAGTCATGAAACATATAGTCGTATTGTGAACACAAAAATCAATACCTTAATAGCACATCTGCCAATAGCCCGCACGGCCTTCCTGACAAAGTCCACATCGACCTCGGTGGCGTATTCCTTAAGCTCGCCCAGCACCTGTGCGATGTTGGCCTGCGACGCCAGTCTGATCATAATATCTAGCTTTTCCAGCTTCACGTAGATCGGGTCATTGTATTTCACAAAGAACACCTGGGAAAGAAAAAGTGATAAACATTGATATAATACCCATATATCACAACAAAAACTGTCCCAATTAAAGTATAATTGACACTATCAGAAAAATAATATAAATTTCGGTAAAATACAATAAAACATCGTCCATTCCAGTGTTAGCGGGCCATAACATTAACAGTAACTTATAAAAAATCTTTCATCACTGATTAAACAATTACTTAACTAACAAATATTTAAGCGGTTAAACAGTTGTTTAACTTTCTTTACTTATACACGTTACTTAACGTTACTTGCAATAATGACGCATGGCCGATTATTCTGTTGCAGTGGGTTAAAAGGTATGTAATTGGTTTGAGGTACTATTCACCTACATATACACAAGTCGACGAGTAAGCCGCGGTCGCACTAACTATGTCACATACCAGACAAACCTCTTTGGTTTTAGGTTGGTATTTTCTGTTATAATTGTGTTTCTTTGGTTACAATAAATTAAAAAAAAAAAGCAAAAAAAACTTAAGATGCAATTAGTTAATCAAAAATTCATATTTCATATTTAAATTTTAAGTACCTGGTTGACCGAGCCTTGCTCGGTAATTTTTTACAGAATAAAAAAAAACTTAATATAAATATATAAAATATATATAAGCCAATTATTTTTATATTATATAACTTAATATAATATAAAAATAATTGGGTTGGAGGGGCTCGATCCTCGGTATTTTCATTCCTAGAGACCACCCGTTCCCTGAATAAACTTCGCTGACTAGACAGTTTTCGGCAAAAATAGTGTTTTATATATTCAATGTAAATTTTTGTATTCTTTTAATGTCCAAAAACAACACGAATTAAAAAAACCTTAGCTAGATAAAGATAAAATTTAAAATTCTTTATATTGAGCAAACAAAAAAAACAAGTTTTCTTTTACCAAAGCAAACACTCGGATCAGTAGTTTCAAATACATACTAAACTTGCAAATAGCATATTTCGTTTACCTTCATTTCGTGTTTAAGTATGTCAGGTCTCTTCTGCACCACGAGATTGATGTTCCTCAAAGCCACGTACTGCACTTCCGGTTCGGCGCTCAGCAGCGTCACCAACGGTGGAGCAAGTTTACGGGACAACGTGCTTACTAACTCCGTTTCATCGGAGAGCATTTCCATTAGTTTCATTAGTACCTTAGTAATAAGTTCATAATTAGTTTAAATAAGATCTGTTATTATAACGCCGTGTGGTATCCGGCTGAGTAGAATAGTACCACCTTCATTACTTACCGAGGTGTCGTAAAAGGCGACTAAGGTAAGTTGACCCGCCGTGTGGTATCCGGCTGAGTAGAATAGATCAACCTCTTTCTTACCGAGATGTCGTAAAATACGACTGAGGTAAGTTGAAGTCAGGCAGGCGACCGGTCGTAAAAACACAGCCAAATCATGTGACAGCATGTTTAAGACATGTTGTGCCGACCCTACTTAGAGTGGGATAGGAGCAGGAAGAAGAAGCTCTCTGATTTCTGAGTTATATGAAACTCATATGAATACCGATATTTGACAATTTTTAGACCAGAGACAATTTAGTGGTTCCCATATTTTGTTTCTCAAGGACCACTTTGAAAATTTTGCTGATTCTGTGGAACCCCTCTACATTTATACCGCATTCCTAACTCATAAAATAACATTAAATATTGTGAACCCCTGCGGTAACCTGTACCACTTTGGAAATTAACGATTTAGACGCAAATTTCCAATATTTAATAAAAAAAAATCTATAGGTACATTAAAAATTATTGACGCCTTTTGAAATTACGCTTTTTTATAGATTGTACTCTGCCTCTTTTAAAACATAATATTTAATTTAAATAATACAAAATATTATGATTTGTTTAATACAAATCAAATTCAAGCTTTCTTATTAATACATAATATTTCATAGTATATTTTGTTAATAAGTGTTTTTTTTTATAAATATTTATTATAAATATACGTTTCATAAGTTTCATTGTCTAATATCAACTTATTTCTAAATTTATTACATAACACTGCAATTTTTTTACTCCTCACCTTGACCGCAGACAAAACAACGGCCGCGTTAGCATGAGCCAGCCGCGGCGTGATTCGCTCGCATATAGAATGTGCCTCGCGGGAATCCCGCGGCGAGTAGTTGGACAGTGCGTCCAAGATGAACACCTGGCCCCACTCCGTGCACTCGTTGAGAGCTGTCAGCAGCTTGTTTATAGTAGGTGCGTTCATTTCTGCGATAAACAAGCATACTTTTATAAAGTACCTTCATCATCTGCCTGCTCTTATCCCACTCTATGTGGAGTCGGCACAACATGTTATTACATGACCGCTGGGCTATCAGTTTCGGGGCTCATAATTTGTTAATAAAAATTACGTCTTTTGTAAGTATGGTAGAAATATAGCTGAAGGGGTCCCACCAGCTAAATGGGACCTTCTGGCTTAAACATTGGCTTTTATATATTCACCAATAGGCTTTCACCCATAACACAACTTACTTTGGAGACACACCGTGTGTGCAAGTGTCCCATATATTTATTTATGGTCCCAAATATGTGCGATCTGTCAGATTGTCCAGTTTGGTTTCATCATCTTCCTGCCCTTATCCCACTCCACGTAGGGTCGGCCACAACATGTTATAAACATGCAGTCGCAGATTTGGCTGCGTTTTTACCACCGGCCGCCTGCCTGACGTCAACTTACCTTAGTCGTATTTAACGACACCTTGGAAAGAAAGAGGGTAGGCTATTCTACTAATCCAGATACCACACGGTGGCTCAACTTACCTTAGTCCCGCAGAGCTGAAGGCAGGATCACTACCCACTGCACCAACGGGAAAGTCGAATTATGAATCTTATTTTGCAATTAATAATAATGGTCACATACCGACAAGTGGGTGTCCCGAGACGCTGGCCTCATTTATCTCAGATAGAGCTGCAACAGCGTTGGCCACCACCATTGGATTAGAATCACTCAACAAATCCTTCAGTTGATCCAAGAATCCCTGCAGAATTAAATATATATTGTGTTTGTAACGGGGAATTCTATGAATAAAAACACATTAACACACACAAGAACACAAAACTATTATAAATGAAAATTTTCGATATTTTTCGACAAAAAAATACTTCGTAAATTTGCAATAATTTGATTTTATCCTAAATTCCCGGTATAAGCTTTTATTTTAATAAATTTAAATAAATAAATATATGGGACACTTGCACACATGGTCATCCATCCTTAAAGTAATTTAATATTTGTGTGAGAGACAACTGGTGAATACATACATATATAATTTTTAAATACATTCTTGAATACAAATATACACCCAGGCTCGGAGAACCAACAAATTGTTTATAGAAAATGTAGGGCCGTCGGCGGAAATCGAACCCGCGACCCACAGAGCTGAAGGCAGAATTACCCACTCCGCCAATGGGCAAGTCCAACTTAGATGCAATTCCAAACGTATTGCTAATGCGGATAGAAAGACAGGAAGAATTTTGCATTTATACAAACTTGATTTGAGACAAAGCACGTTAAAAATGCAATTATTTGAAACAAAACAAAATACACCAATGTGTATCGTAATTAAAATTATGCACATTCAACAAAATTTGTTTATAAAATCAAATGTTTATGCTTTTGATACTAAAAGTATAAACATTGGATTTAATAAAATATATTCATCAGATGCAGATTAAAACCAATTTAACAAATTTAATATGCTATCCTGGCAATAGTAATTACATTAGATTATCTTATGTAACACAATATCAATATTTATAAAGTCACTGTGTGATAATGCACTATTATAGTATATTTAATATTTTCCATCGTTTTATAGAAAAGGTCTAAAATACCTGTGTCATGGAAAATATAAAAAAAATAACCTTGTTGTTTGACATGTTTACCTTTAGTTAAGTACCTAAATCTTTGGAGTATAGATTATATTATTATTATAGTATGGAATTCCGCAAAGTATGCCAATTAGATGAAATTTTCTTAAGTATTTCTTAAGTAATATTCTCACCTGATCTTCAACCATACTAGGCGATATATCGTACAGCTTGGCCACACACACAGCAGCGGTCTTTCTCACGTACGGATCCTCGTCTTTCAAACACTTCCGCAACGGTTCACAGAGATACTCAGTTATCTTGTCCACTCGGATACAACCCATGGTCCGTACAGCCAGTGCCCGAATCAACGGGTTCGAATCTTCACAATCCTGTAGAGTTGTATCATTGTTGTAAAAATATACTATACATAAATAAATAAAGCAGCAACACATCAATATTACTGAAGCAATTTGACTATAAGCACATACAGTAGAAACTTGCTAGTCAATTTGCAGAATACTAAGTTGTGATGAAATGGTTGTGTAACAATGGATTTTACTAAATGATGAGTGATGATTAATATTGTATAAATCTACATTTTTAATATTAGAAATTCATACATCCTTCAAAGATGCACAAAACTATAAAAAAATCTAACTTAATAAAATATTTCTACTTAAGTGAGCATCTGATTAACTTAGTAAACATAGAAATTATAGAATGATCGCCAGAAAACATTTACTATAAGTATATTAAACACTTGATAGGTAAAATGCTAAATTCAAATTCAAATTATTCTTTATTCAAATAAGCTTGTAAGCAAATGCTTTAAATCGTCAACTCTACTGCTGGTTCAAAAAGCTCCTGAAAGTTCCTACCGAGAAGAGCCAGCAAGAAATTCGGTGGTTGCTCTTTTAAATTTTTAGATTAAATTTTAGTTTCTAAATCTATAGATTTATAGGATTAAGTGTTGCTGCTTAAATATTTATTGTATTGTAATTTTTGTGTATTTTAACAAAATTATTTTGTTATTAATCATTAAAAGCAAAATAATTTAAAAAATCTTTCAATTTCATTTTGTGTGAGATTTGGTTTAGTGCCAAAGGATTTGCTGTGCCAAATTTTGTAGCAAAAATGATTCATATTTTACCAGAAAACTTACAAGGGTGTAACAATATTTTTGTATATTAAGTCACAGCAACATGATGGGAGTTGTGTTGAAACAAAATTTCATTTAATTGATCCAGTATTTAATGAATCCGCTATTGCCTAGTGAAGCTATACTATTGCATTTTTCTAATGACCGTATAATAGATTATAAGATATATATGTATTTGTATGATAGTCAAAATTTAATGACGCATGAGGCATTTTGAAATTAACAAGCAATTTGTTACTAAAGCTGTACATTACAAACAAACTGATGTCTAAATAACTGCATATCAGATTAGCAAGGTTCTACAGTACAAAAACATGGTATAAACAATAGCCAATGTGCTTCTATTGATGAGGCATGGATTAATTTAAATTTATTACATAATCATAATATTTGTTCCAATTGTATATTTCAAATAGTTTAATGTAGATTTACACATATTGTGTGCTTATTGCACCTTGCTAAGTAATGATCATGCAAATTAAAAATGAACATGCAAAGCTATAATTGAAATAATATTTATATAAACAATTTATAACTGTTACTGTAAGAATTCCTAATGATGTTATAAATGCGAAATAATTCTTTTGTCATGTGTAAATCTACAAGGAAATGAGCTGATTTGTTTTTGGATCGTATGTTTACCTTAACAAGCTGGTATGTTGGTAGATCCTTCCACCCATCATAATATGGTACAGTAGACATTAAAACGATAAAAAAGACAAGTCACACACACACATAGCTAATCTACATTTTGTTATAACTTGTCAATAAATTCTAATCAAAACATAAAACTTAATTATGTGAATTATACTGTAATTAATATAATAATAATATTTTGCAATAAAAAAGATCACATTTTGTATGGCAATAAAAATTAACTTAGTTTGTATTAGATTACTAAATTAAAGAGATATTATGCTCCATAAAAACAATACAATTTTAGATCTTACAGCTCAACATTGTATGCAGAATTCAGAACTTAATTTATCAATATATTTCAGCTCTCTTAATTAGAAACCCTATTATAAAATGCAGCATATATTTATTCTAATACTCTCACTGCATGCAGTTGCTAAGAAAAAAGCAATAAATCAAATTCAGAACATGACTTTGTCTTATATAATCTTAATTCTAGGGTTTAGCAAATAGTGCTGTACGTACCTTGACAAATGTATTAACAGCCATTATGGCCATATCAGGTTGAGATTTTGCATAATTCATAAGGTACAGATATACCAACTTCTTCAGTTCTAAATTATCAGTCTGCATGCAATTTACTACATCTGGGAATAGTGCAGACACATCTTTGCCCACTGTCATAGACGCTATCACCTAAAACCATACACATTTTCTACTTTCAAATTGTATGGGTGTCACTGATTTTAATATTTGTGAAAATAATCTGTTATATACAGATCACAAAACACCTTATTAATAGTGATCGTAAATTGATTACCTAAAATTTGAATTAGTAGTACAAATAAATTAATTCCAAATGATAGATGAGAAAGCTAAGTAATAATAATAATAATAATAATAATAAAAACAGCAGTGAAACCCTTGTCCCAACATGGGGAAATGGGTGGAATAGTCCGGAATAGGAGCTGACCACCCGCCCTGCACCGACAGGCGTCCCCAAAATTAGATAGATAGATAGATAGAAGTAAGGTAACAACTAAGGTAAGTCGATGTCAGGCAAGTGGCAGTCATAAAATATGTAGCCAAATCATTTATTATTTATTTATTTATTTATTTATCAAATACTTAACCCACAAGACATTACAGTTACCCAATTCATCTTGTGGGGCTACATTGTACAAAAATCACAACAAAACATGCAATAATATATTATATACAATAAGATATCCAGAAAATAAACATAAAAACATAATATTAGGTTTACTTATTCTGTAAAATAAATGTGATTAATTTAATGAGCTGAAGCGGTGGAGTATGAAACACATCCAAGGCCGAGTTCTCCCTAACCAAATCGTTGAGCAAGCGCAGCGCACGAACAAGCAGAGCATGCTTGCCTAGCTCTGTCCTGCATTGTGGTAACGCGAACAGAGTACGGCGACGTGCAGCTACATACCCGTCTGGCACATGCAGATTTATATATGCTAATACTGCAGAATTAGATCTTCTGCCCTGATCATGTGACAACATGTTTATAAGATGTTGTGCCAACCCCACTTAGAATGGGATAAGGGCAGGAAGATGATGAGAAAGCTAATTTAGTGTCAAACAACATTAAATTTATAGAATGTACATGTAAATAAAAATAATTCAAAATTTGAGATTTAGTTTTAACGATAAGAAATAAATAAAATTTCAATAAAATAATTTATTGTAACCCAACCTTTTTGACAGCCTCCTTTTTCTTTTCCTTCTTATCACTATTCAGTTCAGACTTTAGCTCAAATATTTCGCCTTTCTTCGTAGTCGTGAAATACTTGGAATCAGTCATATTGTAGTGTCTTCGTTAAACTGTATTATAAAATTGTTCTTCAATCCAATTTCTATAGCGGCCTAGGAAAAATCAATACCTGTAATACAGGACGGTATTTTTTGCAACCAGCGTTTGAAGTCTTTTATAGTAACTAAAGCATACTTATCGAGTTTCAAAAATGCTTATTACGGAATAGTATAAAACAGTATTTTCGAATAGTAATACTATTTCCAAGACGAAGTCCTTTACAGCCTTGCAGTAACTTTGACAACAATTTATTAATTTAACTGAAGGGGCGTAAATAGAGTTGTCAAATGAAGTAGAGTAAAATACCCAAATATAACATCACCGATTATTTATTTTAGTTATTTATTTATAAAAGAAATATTATAATATATTTATTTATAAAATATATATAAAATTATTTTTATGTATGTAAGAAGTATTCAAGAAAAATCATAAAATATAAAATTTTTATTCTTTCATTTTACGGACATTTTGTCTTTTCCGAAGAATAAAGTTACATTAAAAATTACTAAAATTGGAATAACAAATATGCTTTGAAAAAATATTTCGAAGACCTTATGGTGACGCAGTTTTCCTAATTTTCGGGGAAATTTTAATGAGTCGGCAATATCTACGATTTCTGTAGTATCTGTCAATGGTATTTTGCTGTGAATTTGGCATTTGGACAACTTTTATAGTCTGTGTTCTGTGCGTTTAGATATTGCTTTCAACAAAATTGTTTTTTTTTTGGGTGGAAATTTTGATATCGTTTTACGTTTTCATTAATAATATAATAACATACGAAAATGATCTAAATCTATTGAACAATTGATAATACTGTAAAAAGCGAAAATATAAAAATGTTGACTTAATGTATTCGTAAGTCTTGATTAGACAAAAATAAAATACTGTAAATTTCTTTTTTTATTTTATTAACTTAATTATAAATTACTAAAAATTTGGTTTTATTGGTATCGGTAAAATAGCTAAAGTAGTAACACTATGACGCACACATTTAATTAATAGCAATTAATTTCAGATTGTTTTAAATCATTTGTCTATTAATCTGTCTTTTCTTTCTGACTAAATGTATTTCATTTAATATAAAATAAAGATATAAAGAAATGTAAATTATAAAATTGCATAAGAATTTTAGGAGGAAAAGAAAATTGAAATGACGAGTTTTTAGTTACTTTATTAAATATTTCATTTTACAACCAATATTGAACGCAGTAACATTTCATCACATATCATACATATAATATAGACATTTTAATAATTGCGGTTACAGACACAAATCTAAAAGGTTAAATACATAGATTAAAATTTTAGACATTACTAAGATATATGTTCACAATATTGAAGTAATATAATTTACGATTATTAATTCACTAATATAATAAAGGTACAATAGAACTCAATCAATGTTAATGTCGGGAGTGATAAAATCTACCTAACGGATATGTTTGTTCGTTTACTAAGCAACAACTCATTTGTAACAAATAAATCATAGAATAACAGTCTGATCACACAAATATTACAAATTAAATAATAAAAATGTATATGCAATCTAGTTATTTACAAGTTAACTAACTAAATAACAACCAATCTAACATTATACTGCATGTTCCTTATTTTATCTAAATACTGACTGGCTGGTTAGTAAACGCAGCACGATTATTACCTAACCTTGAAAATTAATTCTCTACAAAACTAATATAAATAAATTAAGTCAAGCCATGTTTAAATATGCCAGTGTTAATATACACGATAAAACCATGCTATGCCAAGATCATTATGTGATATTATTTTCTGGAATGCATATATAATTCAAATAAAAATGTGACTTGGCAAAACACTAGCGGTATTTGGGTCATTGTTATCAGTAAATAGCAAATCATACATAAGTCATAATCACAATATCATAAGTCAAAGTTATATTCGATTTATAATTAATTCTAATGGTAAAATACTTGTCGCAAATATGTGTATATATGTCAAAATATTGAGCAGAAGAATTATAGCCAATTTTTAACACTTTTTAGCTCTACACAAAGAGAAATTTTAAAGCAGTTATATTTGATTACCGTGGTTTTATCCACTAATGAGGCTTTAAATGTTTAATTGTAAAAGGTTAGTCATTTGTATTAATATAGAGTCTAAAATTAATTTATAATCAATACTATTAAAGCAGTCTTCTACTTTAGATAAACACTTCTATCGTAAGAGTATATTGTGGGAATACAATGGGTCGAGACAAGGTTTGTTGAGTCAACATAACATGTCTGCCAACATTATATTAATAACTTTCTTTGATTGTTGGTACTATTGTCAGTCTTCATTTGTTAAATGTTTAAACTTGAAAACTCTATTCTTCTTGAATTACCACAGCTTTATCAATGAAAACTATTAATATTACATTAATAGACTTAGTTTTTGCCCAATCTTGAATTCACATTAGGTCAAAAAACGTTTCTTTTTCAATAGTTCACGTCACTCGTTAATCTATCACATTTAAATATAACAGACTAATAGGCCTGAACGTTTCATTGGTAATTGTGATAAAAACTACATTATAAAGTCAAGTTAAAGAGATACGTATGTAGCAGACTGGACAAAGGTGTGCAACCGGTAGGCCTTACTTTACAATAGTAATGACAGAATGATATTGCTATAAAAAGGCAGATTACAGCAAAATACTTCTATCATTACTTTAAGACGACGCATTAACAAGAAATAATTATTAATAATTAATATTTTAATTTATATTTGAATATAAAATGGGGCCAATGGAACTTGCGTCGTTTTTGGTCCTTCAAGCCGGATCAAGTAAAATTTCAAATATGAATAACAATATTATTCATTAATAATTGTAGAGGATGCATTCAAAGGCAATGATTTGATTAAACATTTGTCTGGGCACTGGACACTGTGTTGGGCACTGGGTGGCCCAATGTTCACTCCATGACGAGATGCGTGGAGGGCGTCCTCTGCCTGGTGCAGAGCGCAGTGCAGAGCAGCGGCAACGCGCTGGCGAGCAGTCCGCCCGCGGGGGCCGGCTGTTATGCGAACGACTCCTTAGTGGGAGTGAGCGGCTTTGAGCCAGAACCGATGCTCGTGCGACTCTGTCTACCTTCGGGGCTGTGCGACCTGGGAGTTCACGCAGTTTTTTTTGTTCATGTAATCGTTTATAATTACAAAACATACATACGAATGCGCTCATACATATTGCACACAAACACACACACGTACATGTACACACACAAATATACACACGCACACAAACACAGTAGTTCCGCTCTTTCATATCTTAATAATAAAAAAAACATCATAATCTTCCTGCCCTTATCCCACTCTACGTGGGGACGGCACAACATGTTATAAACATGTTGTCATATGATGTGGCTATGTATTTTACGGCCAGCCGCCTGCCTGACGTCAACTTACCTTGGTCGCCTTTTACGACACCTCGGTAATAAAAGAAAGTTGTGTATTCTACGCAGCCGGATACCACACGGCATCGTTAATAAACATAAAGTGGGAAAGCGATTAGGAGGGGGGTTGTTCATTTGGCGCAAGTGTCCAACAAATAATAAGAAAGGGAAGATAAGAGACCCATATTTATCTTTCTTTATTTGCATAATAAAGAGACAGATAAGTAGGTTAATTTGCTTTCTCTTTATTTCGATTGACACATTTAAGGCTGACCTCTATTAATATATTTACATATTATAAAGCAAAGTACCCAAAAGATGTATGTATGTATGTGAACGATTTTCTCAAAATCTAGTGAAATAAATTTTGTATGGTTCTTACTAAATGATAGTGCAATTCTTTAGGGAGATTTAAATTAGTCATTCACATTAGAATTAATGCGAATACAGTCAGACGAAGCCGTGAGCACAACTAGTATTATAATAAATCTATGACAATTACACACAGTCATCCGTTCCCAAAGAAATTAACTTAATACTTATGTGGTGACATACAACTGTAAAAGTTTTGTGGTTTGTAACTTCGTATTATAGTCTTACTTCTGCGAGTCCAACTGAATACTGTTCCGTGATGGCGCTGACGGGCTAAGCTTGTGGTTCGCTAGAAATGTCCCGATGGATTCATCTGAGCTGTAACTGTCATTTTCACTGAAATAAAAAAAAACATTTCATTAATTTTATTAAAAATGACAATAATATTCTGTTAGGGCCAAACTATACACTGTCCATTATATTAACCATCTTTTGACAGATTGACGATTTACATATTTAGTGATGTCCTAAAGATTCTCGTATGCGATACCATTCCGATAATAGTACCTACTATCATTAATCGAATTACGTACCTAAGTAATTCGATTAATGATAACCTACGTAAACTAATAACAGATATAGAAATCAACATTTTGATTTAATATTGCCTTAGTTTTTTGAAAATAAATGTTAATCCCTGTGTATTTATTATAATCATAAAAAATATATTATACATCAACTGGCAACATCAACAGACCTTCCGCTCGGCCGCCATTTTGACGTGATCTGTCACTCTCAACGAAACGCCCGTGATAGTCACACGCATTTACGTTCGCTGAGTGTTCTCTCGCATCTGTTACACCTTGAGTTAAGTAGCTTTATTCCTCGGAAAAACTTTTGTGAAACTTATATTAATTGATCGTGAAAATGCCGAAAGGACGTGTGTTGAAAGCACAATCGAGACAGTTAGTGTTAAAACTTCATGAGTATTTTGAGCAAGAAAATCAAAATGGCGGACCTCTTATACCTATCACGCAAGTCCGAAACCGTGTTGCAGCCGCGTTGGGGATCAGTCTATCAACTGTGACTAAAATCACTACTGATGCCTACGGCAGGAGCGGCTTGGAGCAAAACAAACCATCTACACCAAAAAGAAAGCGCCGGGCTCATAAGGTGACAGCTGTTGATGACTTTGACGCTGACGCTATTCGTCGTCATGTATATGATTACTACTTGAGAAAAGAAATTCCAACTTTGAGAAAACTTATTGTTTCTTTGAAAAGAAGTGGTCTATTTCATGGTGAAAAATCTTCTTTGGTCAAAGTTTTGAACACAATTGGCTTTTCATATAAAAAGTTAAATAAAAGAAAATTATTAATGGAACGCACAGATATAGCTATAGCACGTTGTGATTTTTTAAGAGAGGCAAAGAAAATACAAGATTGGGCAAATATTGTTTTCACGGATGAAACATGGCTCAACGCTAACCACACACTATCTCGTTTCTGGACTGATGATACTGCTGATTCCACTTCCTCAGTACCAATGGGAAAAGGTGAGCGCCTAATCATTTGCCATGCAGGTACAGCAAAAGGATTTGTACAAGACGCACTGTTGGCATTTAAATCGAAGAAATCAAATGACTACCACGAAGAGATGAATGCAAATGTGTATGAAGAGTGGTTCAAAAAAATGCTCATTTCATTGGAAGAACCATCAATAATTTTTATTGATAATGCGCCCTACCACTCCCGTCAAATTGACAAAATGCCAACACAGGCTAATAAAAAGCATGAAATAATTAATTGGCTTCGGGACAATGGAGAAAATGTGGACGACTCAATGTTAAAAGTTGAATTAATAAAAATATTAAAAACCAAAAAGAGAGCAAAACGCTATGTAATCAATGAAATGGCAGCAGAATATGGCCATACTGTTCTTCGGATTCCTCCATACCACTGCCAGTACAACGCAATAGAACTTATATGGGCACAAGTAAAAGGGCATGCTGCGAGATGCAATACAAGCCCCCCATTCACAGCGAATAAAATGTTGCAATTGCTAAAAAATGCTTGCACCCACGTAACGGCCGAGAACTGGGCAAGTGTGGTGGAAAGAACTAAAAGAGTAATATTCTCTGATTGGGAACGTGATATTGCGTTTGATAATATATTATCTACACAAGAGCTAATAATAACTGCTACTGAAGACTCCTCATCGGAGGAGTCTAGTGTTGATTATCATTCCGACGACTCGTGCTAATAAAATAAATTAAAATATCCTGATTGTTTTATTTGTATTCATGTATTAACTAAGAAGAAAGTAAAACTTTATATAATGTTATTAAATGTCTTTTAATACTCGTAACATCGATTTCTACCGATTATTTTTAATCTGTGGCATAATCGTAGTAACCATTATGTGTGACATCACTAAGTGGGCGGTACCCATCCATAAAGTACAAATATTATTTGTATGATATTTGTACGTAAGCAATACAAAACTTAATGAGCGTGAGCTGTCAAAAGACTGATAATATGATGGACGCAGTATAGGACTTAAGTTTAACATTTGTCTAGTTAAATTTTTTGAAACTGGAATATGTTTATACAACTTAATATCAACAACTAGCATACGCTAAATAGCACACATTTTGCTGCGTTTAAGATTCTTGAGCCTTTCACCTATGTGTTGTCTAGTTAAAGGCCCCTAATTTGCATGTAAAATATACTTATCAACTCTGTTACTGATTATTGTTACGCACACCGTGATTGATTGATTACAATTGATATTGTTGATCAACCCTCATTCTTGTATTCGCAAATGATATAAATATCATAAATGTGAAAGTATTTCGGTCTGTCTGTCCATCTCGTTACCTATCTGTATCCCTAGAGTCTCCGGGGCTGGACAAGTCGCCGGCGATGGCTTCCTGCAGCGCGGTCGCACGGCGTGCTGCCATCCTCGCTTCGTCCCGCGCTGAAGCAGCTTCCGCAGCCGCGGCTGCTGCTGCCGCTTCTGCGGCGCCCTTTGCCCGGGAAGCCTCACTTAGTTTGGCGTTGAGGGCTGAATTCTCTTCTTTAAGCTCCCTGGAGTATTACAAATTCAATTAAGTTAAATAAATAAATATATGGGACACTTACACACACGGTCGTCCGTCCCCAAAGTAAGTAACTTAATACTTGTGTTATGGGTGACAGACAACTGGTGAATATATACTTATATATTTCTTAAATACATACTTAAATACAAATATACACCCAGGCTCAAAGGCCAACAAATTCATTTATAGAAAATGTTGGCCCTCGGCGGGAATCGAACCCGCGACCCGCGGAGCTGAAGCCAAGATTACTACCCACTGCGCCAACGGGCCAGTCAACACTTCTGGTGATTCGAAAAAATTGCCTCTACCGAGAAGCCGACAACAAATCTTGGTGCTCGCTGTTACCAAAAAAAAAATTCGTATAATTTTCAAAAATGTCCACAACAAAATTCTGATTTCAATCGTGCTTAGTAGACATGTGAGGAATGTCGATGTTTTCCTTTAAAAAATGGAAAATACGACATCTAGAATATCAAAATTCGACAAGATAACTTATCTTCGGTAAGTAAAGGTACAAAATAAAACTTTGGTGTTTTTATCTGCTGCTTTAGAGGATTTTAAATTTCATCATGTCAAATGCAAAGCAATGACAGTGTAATGGTAACGCGCGAATCCCAAAAGTTCAAAACCTAGGTTCGCTTCCCACGTGTCACCTGTCACCAGAGTCTTTTTTCTTTGTTTTTTTTATTGCATTTTTCTATATCTTAAAAAAAGTGAGAGCAAGGTTCGGTCACCCAGGTATATATATTATTGTTTATTAGCGTATATATTTATTTACGTAAAAATTACAATAGTTTGAAAAGTTGTTTGGAAGTGAACGTTGTTTCCTTGAGGTGATGGTAGGGATGAATGTAGCCGTTGAGTGACGTTTTGGCGCGTGATTGGTTGACTGGACGATTGATTGATTGGTAACTTGGTGACCCGTGACACAGACGCTCAAACAATTATATTTATGCGAGATGAATAAGCGTATTGTACCTGAGTTGTCTGGTGAGCTTGCGTACTTCCTCGGCTGCCTGGTGATCCTTGGCCCTCGCAGACGCCAGCTCGCCGGAGAGCTGCTCGTGCGCGTCCCGTAGCCGAGCCAGTTGACCTTCGAGCCTGGCGCGGGATGTAGCTTCTAGTTCCAGGCTCGATTCTAATTCCTATATGTACAGTATATTCATCATTCTCCTGCCCTTATCCCACTTATCATTCTCTTATTGGTCTTTGATCTATCATTATCATATAGGGTCAACCCTGGCGCCACATACATATCAAGCTTCGCATACTTAATAATTATTACCTATTAGCTACAAAATTATTATGAAATATTAATAATTACATAATATCATTAACGCATTTAATGAATTTCATTAACACAACTTGACTATACTCATAACCGATAGCGTTTTGAAATATTATTCGAGTAAAATTAAATAAATACAATAAATTTACATTATAGCAGCGTAGTGGGGCTAAGCTCCATACCTTCGGTCCGAAGAGAAGACGCCTATTTCTAGCAGTGAGATAAAAAAAACTTTATAAAGTTTTATTACGATACAGGTCTTGTATGGACACCTGTATCATAATATAACTTTTTAATCACAACGATACACCTATACAACCTCCAGCTGGACCAAGGAGGTTGAACCTCTACCTTAAAAAAAAAGGTTTCAATGAACGAGTCCGCGGCAACGCAACACGCATGCGCTATCGATTTGAGCCTTTTCAATATTTAAACAAAGTTTGGTTTTTATTAATATTGTTTTACGTATTATAGTATGAGAGTAGATAAAGTAGTGTATGACACTGTACATAACTTGGTCTTATAACACTCGTCATCATCATCATCCTCCTGCCCTTATCCCACTTTAAGTGGGGTCGGCACAACATGTTATAAACATGCTGTCACGTGATTTGGCTGCGTTTTTACGACCGGCCGCCTGCCTGACGTCAACTTACCTTAGTCGTATTTTACGACACCTCGGTAAGAGAGAGGGTGGTCTATTTCACTAAACCGGATACCACACGGTGGGTCAACTTTCTTTAGTCGCCTTTTACGACACCTCGGTAAGAAATGAGGTTGGTCAATTCTACTCAGCCGGATACCACACGGCGGGTCGGCTTACCTTAGTCGCCTTTTACAACACCTCAGTAAGAAATGAGGGTGGTACTATTCTATTCAGCCGGATACCACACGGCGTCTTATAACGCTCGTGTGATATATAAAAAACTCGCCTGCGGCTCGTTTTTTTGAAACGCACTCGTGTTATAAGAACTCTTATGTAACAGTATACATAATCTACTTTTAATTTACTTTACCTTATTACGTAGTTCGAGCCGCCGCTCTGCCTCGTGGTGTTCATGGGAATGGCCGGCCTCGGCGTGCGCGAGGCGGGCGCTCAGTTCGGCGAGGCGCTCCTTCGCTTGCCTCGCCTCCTCAGTGGCCGCCTCAGCCCTGCACTCCGCCTCGCGCGCTTCGTTCTGCGCTGCGCACAGCGCGCTAGTACTGGCGCGGTATTTCTTAAGCAACTGTGAATGTATATTTTTGAACTTAAGCAGTTATTAATTCACTGTAGCGTCGAATAAAATGTAAAAATTAAGTTTTAGATAGTTTCTTTTAGATTTAAGTAACTGTGGTCGCCATTAGAAACCAGCGTTGAGGTACTCCTCAACTTAAGCTGAATGGTGTTCCAATTCGTAAGTTCTAGATAGTTTCTTTTAGATTAAGTTTTAGATTTAAGTAACAATGGTCGCCATTGAAAACCAGCATTGAAGTACCCCTCAACTTAAGCTGAATGGTGTTCCAATTCGTAAGTTTTAGATAGTTTCTTTTAGATTAAGTTTTAGATTTAAGTAACGATATTCACCATTGAAACCCAGCGTTGAGGTACTTCTCAACTTAAGTTGAATGGTGGTCCAATTCGTAACGTCACATTTCTGTATATTTTACTTATTTTTACTGTTATCTACTTTACTGTGACAATATTAATAAAAGGATTGAATTTGGTTAAAATAAACTTGAAGACTTCCACCCGTGAAAAAAAGGTCGCAACAATCCATGATGTTGAACCGCTTGGTACCAGCAGTTCAGCGAATTAACCAATAGACTAATAAATATTACCTCAGCGGCCTCTTCCTCCGCGTCGTCGAGTTGAGCGCGAGCCGCGGCCGCGTCTCTGCAAGCGGCCATCGCCCTTTCGGCCGCCTCGCTCTTGGCTCTACTCGCCTCTTCTGAGGCGGCCGTGGCCTCTGATGCTTCGGCCTCAGCGGCAGACTTGGCTTTGTTTGCTGCACGCAACGCCAGCTCAAGGTCTTCCAACTGCGAACGTTATTGTTAAAAGTTGTTAAAGGCTGATACAACAGTTACGACAACTATATGGGCATTGTAAGGGCTATTACGAATCTTTGGTTACAAAAGTAATGAGAATATTATTTTCCTATAATCCGCGATAAAAGGAAATATAAGTAAAGTAAGTAACGGCCTGTTACTATCCCACTGCTGGGCATAGGCCTCCTCTCTCCATTTTTGGAGAGAAGGGTTGGAGCTAAGACCTACCACGCTGCTCCAATGCGGATTGGTAGGTTACACATATCCCTAGGATTCTCTAGAGATATGCAGGTTTCCTTACGATGTTTTCCTTCACCGAAAAGCGTGTGATAAATTGCATTTACCAATTAGACACATAAGTTTTATTAGAAAAGCTCATTGGTGTCTGCCCGGGTTTGAACCCATGATCGTCTCTAGAGATTCACACGGTCGCATCGCTAGGCCATCACAGCTTAAAGGAAATATATGTAATGCTAAATGTAGAGTGTATTTTCCGTTCTAATACCTGATACATGCAGAATTTGTAAGAACTATCTGTGGAGTCTATCTCCTGACGATGCTTCGGTAACGGGGCGAAACAATTGTTGAGATTGTGGTGGTGAATGTGTGCAGTGCTTGTGTATTGTTGTGTCATCGGTGTCGGGTAGTGCATGAGTTCTTACAAATTCTGCATGTATCAGGTATGAGAACGAATAATACACTCTACATTTAGCATTACATATATTCCCGACCACGACACATATATCCACGACAAAAGTAATGAGAATATTATTTTGCTATAATCCACGATAAAAGGAAATATACGTAATGCTAAATGTAGAGTGTATTTTCCGTTCTAATACTTGATACATGCAGAATTTGTAAGAACTATCTGTGGAGTCTATCTCCTGACGATGCTTCGGTTACGGGGCGAAACAATTGTTGAGATTGTGGTGGTGAATGTGTGCAGTGCTTGTGTATTGTTGTGTCATCGGTGTCGGGTAGTGCATGAGTTCTTACAAATTCTGCATGTATCAGGTATGAGAACGAATAATACACTACATTTGGCATTACATATATTTTCATTTCGCGCGGATTATAGCAAAATAATATTCTCATTACTTTTATATTATGGACCTCCGCAAAGTAACGCCTAATTCTATAAATTAATCTTTGTTTCCTACGCCTAATTCTATAATTAATTTGAACTATTTATTTTATTTATTTGCATTTAAGTATGTTACATATTTGCCCGGTTAGGGCGTTGGAAAATATTGTATACGCATCTAACATTATACAAGAAAAAATTCATCTTACATATTCATTTAGATACAGTAACGACAGTTACGACAACTATATGGAGATTGTAAGGGCTATTACGAATCTTTGGTTAATAGATTAATTTGAACTATCTATTTTATTTATAAGCATTTAAGTATTTAGTTTAGTTACTTATTTGCTCGGTAAGGGCGTTGCAAAATATTGTACACGCATTTAACATTATACAATACAAATTTCATCTGTTTCTGGTCAATCAAATTGTCATATAATTAACAATTGCAATGTATTGAATGCAATTGAATTTATAAAGAATAAATAATATTTAATTATATTAATAATGTAACAATTTCAATAAATTATGTCAAATTGAAATTATTGGATATTATTACATGTCAACCAATTTATTACAGTTTGATATGTATACACTAATGAATGTACGTCTAATTTATCTATTATAATTATTAACTACAACACTTAATTGATACATTTATTGATTACTTTAATTTTTTTAATATTTATATTTATTTAGTTCAGATTTTAATAAAAAACCAACCTGGTTCTTTAACTGCCTGATCTGCGCCTTGCCGCCGCCTTCTTTTTCCTTTTGTTCCAACATCGTTTGAGCGTCGCGGAGGAGTGCTCGATACCTTTTCAAATCCCTAAAATAAATAAAAAAAATTAAACTACTACTATATAAATACTTATTCTTATACTTAATAGTTACCTGAATCTACCTATCTCTACCACAAAGCGATTTTGTCGTGTAGTCTATACCATGATGATGTTTCGGTTGCGTGGCGATTATGGAGATTGTGACAGTGAATGTGTGCAGTGCTAGTGTAGTTGTGATGGTTTATACCTAATGCACGTGTTTTAAGAACCTTGCATGATAATGTAATAAAACTTATAGTACACGTTACATTAGATACAGATTATTGCAAAAGTAATATTATCACCATTTTCTATCGAGGTAAAGCTAATTTTTCAACCGTTAAGCTTTCCTTTCTGCGCTTATATAGGCCATGCGCTATATTAGTACATAACTAATGATACTGCATGATAAATGATAAGAAATGTATTAATAATATTTAAGTATGTAAATAATAAATAAATGTAGTAATGTGTTAATGAGTATGTTTTAAAAAAGTTACCTTTTTAGCCTCTGTACTAGCTGAGCTTGCTCTTGATTTTCAGCCCGCGCGGTCTCCTCAAGGGAGGCGAGTCGACGCTCCAGTTCATGTCTTTCGCGGAGTAAGAGACTGCGTTCCGCATGCTCACTTTCCAGCTGACTTTCTAACACTAAAGGTAGATTGAAAATGTAGAAGGTTATATTTCACAGTTTATTGGAGTAACAATGGAATGGAGTAAGCTTATAGAGCAATAATTCTTAGAGATGAGAGAATGTAAGCTTAGAATAAGTGATGCGATATGGATTAACACGTCTCACATATACTAGAAAATACAGTTTTTGAATATATTTTATTTCAGCATACAGCCTAAATGAATTGGATATATTAATAAGGGCAATTTCCAACAAAACTCAACGCCTTTCTTGGCGTTTTAACATAGGGCTTTTGGTATGTTGTGCCTAAAGATTACAATATATTTTCTTTTACCATAAAGTAAAAAAATTGGATACATAAATAAGGCAAATATCCAACAAAACGCAAAGCTTTTTTTGGCGTATCAACCTAGCGTCTTCGGTAAATTGTACTCAAATAATTTGGATTCAATTCCAGTGATGTCGTAATTTAAAAATGAATCGACGCCATAGAGGAAATTGTAATAGAAAAACAGCAAAACAACTTTTTTCAAGTCAAAATTTTTTTTAGTATGAATTGTATTATGAATAAATTTTCAAATATTTCTTACTGAAATTTGTAGTTTTCAGAAAGAAATATTATATTAGGTAAACGAAAATTGTAAACATTGAAAATCGGCGTAATGTATAATTATAAAACATATATCCAATTAGTGTTTTCGGGTAATACGATTAAAGCTGAATTCTTATGGCAATAACCCTCCGATAAGCATACTCTAACGCTAAAGTCACTTACACTAAACGAAATTTATTTTCTTTGTTGATTAATATTTTAAAAGAGTTATTTACTTTTTTTTTAAGTTATACAGTTATAATATTATTGTTCGAGAAAACCGTCTCTATTTCGCTTAGTTATAATATAATATTGCAATTTTTTATAATTACTTTTAAGTTTCTTAGAGGCATTAGCTCGCGTTTCTTCCATCTCTTCATCCCGCGCGACCGCCTCTAGCCTGGCCTCTTTTCGCTGTTGTTCCAGTAACATCTCCAGTCGAAGCTTAGAACTTTCTAGAAGCTGAAATAAATGTAATAAGTCATTATTAACAACGAAATAGATAATATTTTTCCCCAATTCTACAGCTAACTTGAGAAAATAAAGACTTAAATGAATTAACTCGATTAAACAATAATGCAGGAGGTAAACAGACGCATATACATATGTATATGCCCTTTTAAAAAAGTTAAATAGCCTACTGAGTAACCCGCACATCTAGCCAAAACTAATTCAGTTTTTTATAATAATAAAACAAATATTTGTTACAAATATGAAAACATAAAAAGTGCTAAATAAATGCAGCACCAATCTGAGATTAATGTTCCCTTATTTTATCTTCTAGTCACTTGCATTTTAGTTTCTAGTGTAATGCTGTTTACTTTTTTGTGTATTTTTACCATCCATGATAATATTTGTCACTATATTAATCGTTATAACGGCGTCAACAAATGTTTGAAATACAGAATACAGATAAACTTCTATGAAGCCTTTCGCTAAACATAACCTAAAAGCCTAGCGCTGCGAGCTACTACGGGGAATCCTACAGTTCAAATTTAGGAGCGTTAACCCCTCAAACGTCTAGCACCATCTGCACAAATTCGATTTTGGAAAATCAAAATGCTTCGGTCAGTTACTTATTATTGCAGAATGATTTATTGTATTCAATGGCTAATTTTATAACAAACAAAATTGTTTACAAATCATATATAATTATTATATAGTAAATAACATGATCTAAAAATGAATGTAAAAATTTCTTTCACCATCACCGTGAAGTTCAAAGGGTTCAACCGAAACACCTTTAAGCGGGGTCCTACACATGATTAGGGGTTGTCACATGATTAGGCTACGTATTTTACGACCGGCCGCCTGCCTGACGTCAACTTATCTTAGTCGTATTTTATGACACCTCGATAAGAAAGAGGGTGGTCTATTTTACTTAACCGGATACCACACGGTGGGTCAGCTTACCTTAGTTGCCTTTTACGACACCTCGGTAAGAAATGAGGTTGGTCTATTCTAGTCAGCCGGATACCACACGGCGGGTCGACTTACCTTAGTCGCCTTTTACGACACTTCGGTAAGGAATGAATAAGTAGCGGCCTGTTACTATCCCACTGCTGAGAATAGGCCTCTTCTCTCCATTTTTGGAGAGAAGGGTTGGAGCTAAGACCTAGCACGCTGCTCCAATGCGGATTGGTAGGTTATACATAACTCCAGAACTCTAGAGATATGCAGGTTTCCTCACGATTTTTTCCTTCACCGAAAAGCGTGTGATAAGTTGCAATTATCAATTAGACACATAAGTTTTAACAGAAAAACTCATTGGTGTCTGCCCGGGTTACCGCTGGGCTACCACAGCTTGTAAGGAATGAGGTTGGTACTATTCTATTCAGCCGGATACCACACGGCGTAATAAACAAATATTTTTTACAAATATGAAAACATAAAGGTGCTAAATTTAAATTTTATACCTATACGGGCTAGCACGTACATTTGTAACATCGGCATTTACGCCAAATTTTTAATATTGCATCAATTGGAAATCAGTACGACGTTAGCGGACGCGCTTAACATATCAAATTTATATATAATATAATCATTATTATAATAAAAATAAATCTATCAATTAAGCGTCGCAATTTATCTATCAATCTATCAACCAAAGGGCGTGCAGGGTAGTTTTTTTTTTTCGAATTGACTATATGCTGTTAGCCCTAGCGGCTTTTACAGCGTCACCGGGCGGGACGGGCGAGCGCAGAAGCATCGCCGGTTGCGAAATGTGTAGAGTAGAGCTCAGAAGCTCTACTAACGTCGGGGAACGTCGTCCTAAGGGTGCCTCCTGTGAGGCCGGACCACGGCTTAGGACGACGTGTAGTGGAGGGCTGATGGTATGACTTTGATTCGTCAATACGACGACGGGTGGCAAGAAGCCACGACCAACCGATATCAGAAATCTGGGACCTCGTCTTCGCCGGCGAAGTAGCTGTGTGTGTGTATTACGTGAGACGCTATGTGTGTGTATTACGTGACAGGGTAGTAGCAGCCTGTACAATACCTGTATCTGTCCTGCAAGTTCATCTAGTTCCTCCTCCTGATCGCGCACTCGTCTCTCGAGGTCGGTCTTAGCGCGCCGCAGGGTCGCCACCTCGTCACCTCCACCGCCTCTCTCTTCCAGCTCTCGGGCCGCGGCTGCTAGACGCTCTTCTTTCAGCTCGAGCTCGAGACGAGCTTCCTATTAGATAAAATCAAAATGCTATTTAATAATCTATCGTATCTCGCGAGTTCTACCCACAGATTATCTATGTCAGATGGGATTATTTTGTTTTCAAACAAACCTAATAGTGGGCTAAAAAAAGCTGTGGTAGTCCAGCGGTAACACCGCGCGACTCTTTCGAGGTTTGCTGCTATCAGTCGCGTATTTCCATTGGCTCGTTATACATGTTGAAGGAAATTTTCAAAACGGAAAATAAAGTTCTGCGGCTTAAGTACTAAATAGAATTATCTGAATTTTCTATCTAAGCTAGCAAGCCTTCTAGATACCTCGGATTAAAACTTCGTATTTAATTAAGCTAAACTCTTTTGGCATCGTCCGAAACAGAAATGGTGGAGCTGATAGAGAGACTTGAAACAGTCAGTTTGAACATGGGTCTCACTATAAATAAGAAAAAAACCAAGCTTATGGTAGTCGACCGGCTTGCAACTGCCCAACGTACCAATTTGCTTCAAGACTACGAAACTGTCGACCACTTTCAATACCTTGGTTCAGTAATTACAAATAAAGGAAATAGTGAAATTGAAATACGAAGACGAATTGGTATGGGCAAATCAGCGATGACCCAACTCAACAACATCTGGAAAGACAGGAACATCTCAAACCGAACGAAAATACACGTAGTCCGAACTCTTGTCTTCTCCATTTTTCTTTATGGGGCGGAGACATGGACTCTAAAAGAAGCCGATAGGAAAAGGGTCGATGCCTTCGAGATGTGGTGTTGGCGTCGGTTATTGAGAATCCCCTGGACAGCCCGTCGCACTAATGTCTCCGTCCTAAAAGAACTAAGAATAGATGAAACAAAGCGACTGTCTTGTGTTTGCTTGCAGAAGATCCTGCGATACTTTGGCCACATTGCTCGTAGGTCTAGCGACAATTTGGAGCGACTGATGGTGACAGGAAAAGTAGAGGGAAAGAGACCCAGAGGTCGAAGTCCGAAACGATGGGCAGACCAAATATCCGAACAACTGGATATACCTATCAGCACCGCACTATATCGAGCTGCCGATCGCAACTCCTGGAAACGGGCAGTTGATAATTTGACTAAGAGTCACGATCCTCAGTAATGAGGGAACGATAACGAAGAATTTAATTAAGCTCTTTGTATATTCTTGACATGTTAAATTAGCAAATCGTAATCACATTCGTAGAGCTAAATTATCGAAGCTAACTCTCACGTTCTACCAATTTATTGGCACGTCCAAGGTTTTACTATTTTAAATTACAAAATTACTTTTTTTTTAAATAGAGCTTATCTATGTACCACTCGTTTTTATCAGTTATTACATGAATTTTGTATTTGCACGTTCAGGATTTTTCTACTTTAAATTATAATATTATTTTCAATTTATGTGCCACTCATTTTCTCGGTCATTACCATAGAGTAGTAGAGTATGGGAAATCATAAGCAGGCCAGTAAGTAAAAGTAACAAAATAAAAAATGAGATAGAAGATGACACTCGTATATTTCATTTTTGTCTAATCACACATAAAAAAGAGAGACATTAATATAAATGACCGTAATTTGCTTTATTTGCGTAATTTTATTTCTCTTTATTGTAATAGGGCACTTTTTACGCTGGCTTCCCTTCTCTAGTATCTCTAGTCTATGGTACGTTACATGTAATTTTTAGAGTTAAGAAATCTAACGTTACATATCTCAAATTGACTTATCACTACGAAATCTTACTAATATAAGTGCAAAAATGAATATGGATGTATTTTTGTTACTCTTTCACGGCGAATCCGCTAAACCAATATCGATGGAATTTGACACAATTATTTCTTATACGCCAAAGTAACATAAAGGCTATAGAAATTCTGTTAATTGTACAGCAATAGGGTGACATTGAATAGCGCCATCTATTATCAACCGATGGATATATTTGCAGGGTTGGAGAATGACAGAAACTTCTACTTTAATCCAAGACTACAGTCCACGCGAACGAAGTGGCCGGAAAAAGCTAGTAAATTAAAAATTAAATCTAGAATAGAACTAATAGAACTAACAAAAAATAAAAACAATGCTGAATACGCTTGTAAATGATAATTATAATGTAACTGGAATTAATCTAAGGATTTATTGTTAATGTATCTATAATAAATCGTTGGTGTATCAAGTAAATAAATAAATTGGATAATACACTCACAGAGAGACTCTGCTCCAGTGCATATTTTTCGGCGTGCGCTTGGTCACGTTCGCGAGAAAGCCGATCTTTGGCCGTGCGTTCTCTTTTGAGCTCTTCCTGTGCGCTGTGGAGTTCCGCGTCGAATTTGCGCTGGCGTTTTTCTAGGAGGTTGTTGCGGCATGTCTATTTAAAATTAATATATGTTGCGTTAATATTAGTTACAGAAATGTTCTCATATTTGTCATATACTACTGATTACTATTGATTGGCTCGTTGGCGCAGTTGGTAGTGACCTCGCCTTCAGCTCCGAGGGTCGTGGGTTCGATTCCCACCGGGAGCCAACATTTTCTAAAAAAAAATTGTTGGTTCTTCGAGCCTGGGTGTATATTTGTATTTAAGTATGTATTTAAAATTATATAAGTATATATTCACCAGTTGTCTATCAACCATAACTCAAGTATTAAGTTACTTACTTAAAGACGACCGCGTGAGTAAGTGTCCCATATTTAGTTATAAAAAGATTCGAACACAACTAATACGTAGAATAAATAAAAAATATATGAACGACTAGCTGAACCGGTAAACGTTTTTTTATATAAATTATTGCTGCTCATATAACATCACGCTGTATAACATCACGCGAAGATGAATAGGAGATAGACTATTCTATAGCCTTCCTCGATAAATGGACTTTCTTTCAGTCCAAGAATTTTCGAAATCGTTCTAGTAAGTAAGTAACGGCCTGTTACTATCCCACTGCTGGGCATAGGCCTCCTCTCTCCATTTTTGGAGAGAAGGGTTGGAGCTAAGACTTACCACGCTGCTCCAATGCGGATTGGTAGGTTGTCGTTCTAGTAGTTGATGAGATTAGCGCGTTCAAACAAACAAACTCTTCAGCTTTATATATAAGTGTAGATAACAGATTATAAAAGTTATAGTTCTGAAGAAACAATGTAGATTGCAGGCAAGATTTTAGTAAACTACGTGAAACAAATCTGTTTATCTACTATTAGGATTTTAATATGTATGTGAATAAAGATTAAATGGCGATTTAATGACCAATGTTTGAAAAAGCAATGAATTGTAAATAATATGGTAACTTCTTTTTACCTGTTCGTCAAGCAAGGATCGTAGATCGGCCATGTCATTGGTGAGTTTCTGCAGCTTCCGCTTCCACTGCGCGGCCACAGCTCGCTGCTCCTCGACCTCTTCGTAGGCATCTTGAACCTGATGATGACAAAAGCAAAAAGATTGAAGGTACATTCTGTCTGCAACAGAAAAAGGATAAGTTTTAGATAAGTATCTTATACTTATCCAACACCGGTATCTCAATATAGATTCATAATACAAAATATCTTTTGTATACATAGGTTTAGAAATTATTTTAAAATGATGCTGCTATAGGAAGCTGCGGTAGCCCAGCGATAACACCGTGCGACTCTTTCGAGGAGGTCAACGGTTCGAACCCGGGCAGACACCAATGAGTTTTTCTGTTAAAACTTATGTGTCTAATACATAATTGCAATTTATCACACGCTTTTCGGTGAAGGAAGACTGCATATCTGTTGAGAATTCTGGAGATATGTGTAACCTACCAATCCGCATTGAAGCAGCGTGGTAGGTCTTAGCTTCAATCCTTCTCTCCAAAAACAGAGAGAAGAGGCCTATTCCCAGCAGTGGGAGAGTAAGAGGCCGCTACTTTACTTTACTTTTATGCTGCTATATGAAGCTTATTGAAGCAATTGAAAATATTTGAGTTATAGTTACATATTTTAACTGCAGTCCACACCAGGGTGAAACGATTATCATGTATTAAACGTATTTAACGGTTTTTAAAAGAGTCGAGTTTCTTGCTGGTTTTTCTCGGTAGGAGCAACTAAACGAAATTTTTAAAAACCTTAAAAAGTACTTAGAATATTTTAAATTTGAATACAATGGTATACGATGGCCATAACAAATCTCAGCTATCTTTAATAAACACAATAAAATATTACTATTTCTCTAATCTGTTAAGTATTTCTTTTATTAGTTCCAACGATAAGTTTGATATACGATAAAAAAAACATTCTTATCTAGAAAGCATAATACATATATGCAAAAAAACAACAGTTTAAGTGCATTTACGAGTAAAAATAAACTTTCTACGGACTAAAATTAAAATTTCTTGCACGCATATTTAATAGTAATATATTATAAATATATACACAAAATATAATGCATAATGTATTTATAAATATAGCGGTAATGTATGTAGAAAATAATACGGACTTATGTTAACGGTCTCATAACAACAGTAAAAGTTGATTTAGTATTCACGTTATATAATATATCGATGTATGACGAAACTCTCTCCGCCGATTAAGATGCACGTTTATAAAAAGTTTAATCTGAGCTATCATCGGCCGATCTAATTTAATTGGATCGACGCCAGAACACTACAAAATATCGATACGTCTTAAAAAAAAAACTTCACACTAACGTCCTTTGAGGCTTAAGTGCACTGACCTCATCATATTCATCCACCATTACTGATTTGATGTACACTAAATTCACTTTAAAACAAATATGCCTCAGTTCAACGAGTGCATATTATATACAAGAAAGTCAGTACAAAAATACTATCAGTTTAAGTCGTATATTATCAGCATCAGTTCGCGATCAAGGATGACCAGAGATAACCGAGTTTCGGATAGAGATAAAACATTACGTTTCGTATCATGGTCTACATTTGATACCCGATTCTGCTTACATTACAATAAGTTATTAGAATGTTTGTATTTTGTATTTATAGTTCGTATAGACCTGATGAGAATCTATTGGCCTGATTGTGCGCGTTGAAATGTGTAAAACATCAAGATCAATTAAATTAAATTTACCAAATAAAAGTATATACTCGTATCACGAAATAGGCAGAACAAATACCTCAAGAAGTAAATTAACGTGACGTAGGTAACTAACAATTTGTTTAATTTAAATCCTTGCATAGTATAATAAAAAGCCCCTCGCCGCAACTAGCTGTTGTATGTTCACGACAAACTCAAAACTTTCATCCATAGTTTTATGAGGAAGGTTTAGGAGTAAGTTAAATTAAAATATGACGATATTTTTCAACAAGGTTTGTCTTCTTTGTCGGAAGATAGCTTCCACAGTACAGCAATCCCGCTTAACACGGTTTTGGATTCAACTTTTGCGGATTCACCTAAACATTTTAATGTAGTGCATATTAATGCGCAAAGTGTTCCAGGCCACTACCCAGATCTCCTAGCTTCCTTCGACGTAAAAAATATTCATGCGATACTAATATCGGAAACCTTTTTCAAGCCATGTTTACCATCCACGTCATATGCATTGCCTGGATTTCATTTAATAAGGAACGATAGGACGGGGAAGGGTGGCGGAGGGGTGGCTATATATCTTCGTAGCCACATTCCGTTTTCCATAGTGGACAAATCACCTTCTCATTATAGCGAATCCTCAGAACACCTTTTTGTCGAACTCCTTTTCGGTACTCTGAAGGTACTACTTGGCGTATTTTATTCACCAACGCTACATATAAATTATTTTGAAGCCTTTGACAGCTTATTGGATAAATTTGTCCCAGGTGTTGACCATACCATAATAATGGGTGATTTCAACACCTGCCTATTAAAAAATGATACGCGTGCTAATCGACTTAAAGGTATTACTGAGAGTGCTAATCTTAATATCCTTAATACAACTAACGCAACTCACTTTTTTCCAAATTGCTCCCCATCTTTGTTGGATTTAATTATAGTATCCTCTCCCGAACGAGTTTTTGCGCACGGCCATCTGCCTGCAGAAGCTTTCTCGTATCATGACCTAGTCTATTTATCCTTTAAAATTCGTCCTCCGAAAATTAAACCTACGGTCGTGATGCGAAGAAGTTTTAAGAAGTTTAATAATGAAAATTTTATGAACGATCTTAATTTGATTGACTGGAATTGCCTTTTGAGCGCAACTGTGATTGATGACAAAATTAACATTTTTAATTCAATTTTGATAGACCTCTTTGATATACATGCACCTCTCCGACCAGTTAAACTGAAACACCTTCCAGCTCCCTGGCTTACTAGTGATATAAAAATACTTATGGCCAAGCGCAATCGGGCTAAGTCTAAATATAAGCTTGCACCTACGGCCGAAAATCTTGATAAGTATAAAAAGTTACGTAACCAGTGTAACAAAACTTGTAGAGATGCTCAACGAACTTTTATACACAACTCTGTGAACAATAAAAGCTCGAATAAAATTTGGAAATTTCTCGATTCTATGGGCATCGGACGTCAGCGTAAGTCACACTTGTTAAACCGTGATATAGATTTGTATGCGCTTAACATACATTTTTCGACAACTAGCCTGCTTAACAACTTAACTAAAAGTAACACTTTAAACTCCCTTTCCTCGCTATCCTTACCTGATTATCCTCCTCTGATCTTTAATAACGTGACGGGCGAGGAAGTTAAAAAGCATATACTATCCATTAGGTCCGATGCTGTGGGAAGTGATGGAATCGGCCGTAGGATGGTTCTTCTGGTGCTAGATAATATTTTACTCATCCTATGTCATATATTCAATTACTCTCTTTCTTGCAATGTATTTCCCAGTGCCTGGCGCAGTGCGCATATTATTCCTATTCCTAAGGTAACCAATCCATCTTCTTTTTCACAGTTCCGACCTATTTCTATCCTCCCGTTCCTGTCTAAAGTTCTCGAACGTATTGTTCACCATCAACTTTCTCTCTACCTATCAAAAAACTATATTCTAAGTCCTTTTCAATCTGGTTTCCGTTCGGGACACAGCACTGTTACAGCACTTGTAAAAGTCTGCGATGACATACGCTTTGGGTTCGATAATCAAAAAATTAGTGTGGTGACTTTATTAGATTTTTCCAACGCATTTAACAACGTCGATTTTGAAATTCTTCTTGCCATCTTAAAGTCAGTTAATGTGTCATCAAATTCTATTGAATGGTTCCGTTCTTACCTGTATGATCGCAAACAACGCATATGTGTTGATAATAAACTCTCATCGTACTGTCATCTCAGTGCTGGTGTCCCGCAGGGAAGCGTGCTTTCTCCATTGCTCTTTTCTATCTTCATTAACTCTATAACTAAACTCCTTTCTTTGTCCTTTCATCTTTATGCAGACGACTTGCAGGTATATACATCATTCTCTGCAAATGATGCTGATAAGGCCATTGATGAATTAAACACCGATTTATCTAAGATCGGAAGTTGGTGTGAGTCATACGGCCTATCAATTAATGCTAGCAAGTCTCAGCTCATTCTCATTGGTACTAGACAACAACTTGCCAAAATTGATTTTTCCTGTCTTCCTCCTATAATATTAAATAGCACTAGATTGGAGTTCAGTGGTTTTGTGAAAAATCTCGGTATCATTATTGACAACACTCTTTCCTGGACAAATCAGATTTCCGAGCTAAGTCGCAAAATTTTCAGTGTTGTCGGCAAGCTAAAGCGATGGAAGTATCTCTTGCCAGTAAAAACTAAAATATCTTTAGCCCACTCACTTCTTCTTCCTCTTCTCGACTACGCGGATTCTTCTTATCCAGATTTATCACAACAACTACTGAACAAATTAGAGCGATTACAAAATTTAATTATAAGATTTATTTTCGGTTTGAGGAAGTTCGATCACATCTCGCAGTATCGGACTCAGCTTAAATGGCTCACAATACGGCAACGCCGTAACCTTCACGTCCTCTCTCTTCTCTACACTATTCTTTTTCATTCTAATACACCTATCTATCTTAAAGAGCGTTTTACCTTCCTGGGCTCGAACTCTCTTCTTCGTGTTACTCTTCGTTCGCAGACCGATAACATACTTAAGATGCCGGCTAGTCGTTCCCAAGTATATAGCGAGTCTTTTACCGTGAAAGCTGTAAAACTGTGGAATGTACTTCCACGGCATATAAGATATTCAAAATCTTTAGAAATTTTTAAAGATCGTCTAAAAAAGTTCTATCTCAATCATTAATATAAATTATTTATACGTTTATATACATTAGATGCATAATATATTTGTATAGATATGTATAATTGTATAAATATAATTTTCTTGTTATAAACATACTTATTTGTATATATGTATAGCATATGGATATTTAATTAAGTATATATTATATTATATTCTATTTGTGTTACGTAGAATGTAATATTAATAAGTAAGTTTATCGATTTTATTGTATAGTTCATCTTGTGCACCGATCTCAACCTGTCTCTTATCTTTATTACTTTAACGTAGGGGTTGTCTGTAAGAGATCACTTTTAGTGATAAGACCGCCCTTGCACTCTTAAATGTTCTTATTTCTCTTGTGTATGTGTGTATTTACCTGGTGTGCAATAAAGAGTTATTCATTCATTCATTACCCCCAACAGACTTTAATAGAAACGCTGCTAAATCCGTTTCAGATATAACGAAACAATTTATGGTAGTATATATACGCTTGTCAACCAACTTAAACATATCAGTTCTCTTAAGGAATTCATGCACAACATCATGTCCACTTACACCATGTAATTTAATTAAATATCTTAGAAGTTAGGTACATTAAAATAAACGCGCGCCAAAATATTGAAAGGGGATCCCGAAATAAATTGAGCCACAGTATCGAATAGCTGGGTCAGTAAGTAATTCAAAGAAACAAAAACGTAAACAACGTCCACAGTGTGAAATTTTAAAGAGAAATCTTCTGACGTTCCAAGAGATCAGTTTAGTTTCAATACTTTACCTTCTTTTCGAGTTGTTTCTTGACTGTGACCAGTTGTTCAAGATCATCCTCATGTTGCCTACGTAGTTGTGCTCGTAGAAGCTGTAGTTCCCTGTGTGCTCGTTCGAATCGTCTCTTATATTTCTCGCCGCTGCCACCTACATCGGCCTCCGAACCTTCTGAGTCTGAGGGCTCAGCACCACCGTTCTCTGCTGACCTCCAGTGCAGTAATTCAAGTTCTAAACGTTCGGATGCCTGTAAAAAAAGTAGTTTAAATAACAAGAACGTCATATTTTTGATCTAATTAAGAAATAGAAATAGCTAAATATTTAATATTTATGTAATTATTACTATATTATACACATATTTATTTATTTTCATTTTACTGAGGCTGTGTTTGTTCTTATGCCGTCTGCGAGTCCAGTACTCGGCGGCCACTGTAAATCAGTTTTGGGGCTTTGCTCCAATTACAGTTGAGTGGTCATCCTTTTTGGTGTCACAACACTGTACAAATCTTTACATATATGCTTAAACAAACTAGGTTAGGTTAATTGTTAGGTATAACATTATTTTGTTTAGTGAAAACTTTACTTATTTGTATCGTGGTGTGAGAACAAATAAAGTTTTTTTTCTATTCTATTCTATATCGTAAACGCTGTTGTCGTGACCGAAAAGAGCCAAATTTCATTTACGAGTTTCTTAGTGACAGAATTAGGGAATATAAAACTTTATACATACAGGAAGTCAAATTGCTTTGCAGCGGATTTCTGTGAATGAAATTCAGTCTAGTCCTGTACATAGATTCAATACCATTATTAGATGCCTATCGTACAAAAAAAAATTGTGGCTGGTATCGATGTATCTCTTATTAAGACAAACATGTGCCTAAAGAATTAGCGTAAAGAATTGTTCGAAACGGCATTTCGAACAAATGGTAAAATTGCTCAGGCAATTCTATTTTAAATTATGATAATATAGTAGTCCACTACTATCTGTTAATAATTAGAATCGGCTGTTTAAGTGATTCAGTCACCTGTTTCCCGTATATATTCCTTAGTTTTTTATCTAAATTAATGATGAAAGCAGAACATACAGTAATAAACATTGACAGTTAAGAAGCGGTACATGATCGTACAATGTTGTAATGAGTGGGCCCAAAGCCAAAATATAGCATACAAATTGCATATAAACTTCATTTCTAGTAACTGTTTGATTTTTTTACAAAATTAACTGATGTTAGTGAAGAAACTTCGTGGTGATCCACGAAAACTTATTTTATTGAATATTCGAATTCCCTACCGCCTTACATTTACAAGTTTTAAGCGCGTTCCATACAGATGGTGCTGAGTTTTTGCGTCCTAAATTAGAATTTAGTGAATGTATGGGATTGCTTGCTTTTTTACGCTTTACTTCAATATCCAACCTTTTATTTGAAGGTGACTGTATGCTGTTAGCCCTAACAGATTTTAAAGAATCGCATCGCAGTAAAAGCATAGGCTCTACTAGTAACGGGAAACGTCGTTCTTAGGGTGGCTCCTGTGAGACCGGACCGGACTTAGGCCAACATGTAATGCAGGGCTAATAGTATGACTCTGATTATCACGCCGTCGAAAGTAAGGCGATAAGCCATGGTCAAATGCCGTCAGAAAATTGGGACTTCGTCTTCGCCGGCAAAGACGTGTGTGTGCGTGTATAATTTGCGACTTTGCGATCCTTATTTGACCGTATCGGTCGTAGGTGGCGCTTTTTGGATGTCTATATTATCGGTTATGTCTCACCTGTTGCAGCCTTTGGTTATTAGCTAAGAATTCTCTGTTGTCTCTTTCCACACGCAGTCTTTCAGCTGCTTCAGCGTCAGCTCGTTCCGTGGCAAGCGCTGCAGCCGCCCGTTCTTCTGCTAGCTCACCACCGACTTCGGATAGCTGTAACAAAGGAAATTCAAATTTAGCAGATCCATTATTCGATTTCAATTATTTATTAAGACATAAAATTCAAAATAACTATAAAAGTGTTATTAGTATATATATTGGCCCTTTGTTCCAAACATTCAATCTATATAATTTTGCTGTGTTTATAGATTTAAAGATAGAAGAATGTATTTCTAATGGAATTGGCTAGTAGCAATCTTTCAATCAAATGCAAAATAAATCGTTAAAAGAAAAATACTTGGCGCAGTCATAGTAAGTAGTTCTGTCGGGTAAATCATTTATAAAATGCGATGCCAGAGATGTCTTTTAGTTGTCATGTTGACAGATTTTATCTAGTAAGTATATTTATGGTACAGTAACAATCGATCAAATAATTTTAATATAGGGTGGTACCATGCGACATTAATTTTAATTTCAGGTAGGTACCTGAAACACACAAAATCAGCACCCTACATAAAAAATCAGTTAATTAGTAAAGTATTTTAGCCACAAGAATTTTTTTACGTTTTTTAAAAAATAAACACGATATGTAGGGATCAATGACCATACACGCTATTCTAACCTTGGCCTAAATACGGTAATTGTAAATACGGTCCAACTAAACAGGTAGGAGGGAGGCAAAACTATAATGTTATAGTTTCTCCTGTTTTTTAACAAGCGCACCGAGTCAGGTCAGTCAACGATTACTAACAAAGAGAGATCTCAATTAAATTATATTTATTTTCTTTTTAATTATGACTTTTTTTATATTTTACTAAAGAAATATTTCTAACAAAAATATAATGAGAATATTAATTTGCTATAAGCCACGATATGTATGTATGTCAGATGTTGTATGTAAAGTGTGCTATCGTGTTTCATAAGTGATACATGCAGGATTCGTAAAAACTTACTACCAACTACCAGTAATACAAAAATACACAAGCATGGCACACATTTACTACCATAATTTCGACAATATTTTCGTCCCGTAACCGAAGCATCATCAGTAGATAGACTCTACGACAGAATCGCAAAGCTATTTCAATGTATTTGGTAAAACTTAAAGATTAATCGTGGAATAACATCGCAAATTCCAAACGTAGTGTTCTTTCGTTTTACCCAAACAATGCTATCTATTATATTTAACTGAAATGCGAATACTAAAGATAATTCGACATTAATATTAACGATGTAATGGCATGTGGTGTTAAAAAACTGAATAAAAATCTTATTTATTTGCATGAAACATTTCGTTACGCTTGTTTACAGAGTTGCGACTCCGGGAAAACATATAAAACACGACATAGAAAATATGGAGCAAGGTAAATTGTCGATAATTTTGATTCAGTGTTACAACAATTCATTTAAACCAGTGCTGGAGATCTGAACTGTTATTTTAGTGTTGCATAAATATCTTTGGCACTTGCATACATCAACCAGTTAATTTTAAAATCATGGACAGAACAAAAATCTTAGTAGATTTAAGTTAATCACTGTTGGCTGAATGGAGAGACCGCATCACTCTTAAGAATGGTTCGCTGTTTCAAAAACTGGACAGACATCTGGACGTTATCAATACTATATAACTAATAATACAATACGATATAAAATATCAGCTTGATTGATATCAACATGTTTTCACTTTATAGTAAAGTAGCAGTTTGCCTAGCCGGCATAGCACCAATAAGTTACTCCATAAAATACTATAATATTAACATTGTTTAACCTGCTGTTTTAGAGCGCAATTTTAACAACTAAATGCAGAAACCTGAAAATGAGTTTTTTTAATTGCTTTAAGCTGTTAACCCCGCGGGAATAATAATCGAAATCGTTGAAGTTGAAATTTACGTTCTTTCAATTTTGGGTCACATATTGAGATACCAAACTTAACTCTCCATATTGAGATACCAAAAAATACATGACTTAATTCCATATACCGATGAAAAGTTGAACATAATTGGGTAAGCCGACCTTTAACTTAGTAGTAAAGGATTAAGAACATTTAACCGTTATAAAAAATTTATACGAACATCATACAACAAAGGATAACCTATCACATTGTTTGAATAACAAAATGATTATGATTATGAATGAGACGTTAACGACTTAGTAATATTTCAGTGAACAAGCTAAAATTGGAACGCATTCGAAGAGAGTGGGAGGTCTAGCCTTAACAACTGTTTGATAGATACTCATTAGCTACAACGCATCTTCTCTTGCCAAGCGTATTTAATATTTATACTGTTTATATCTGGACCCATGTGATATCGTGATTTACTGTTACAGAGTAGAAGCTGTCTTTTTTTATCATAATAATAAATACTCAGACTGATAGACAAAAAAATTACGCCCTGGATTCACCAGTGTAATTAGTCAACAATGAAAAAACCCTTTTGGCAAGCGTTGAGTTGATGCGGTAATAATAATCCAAGCTTAAAGCGCCACGGCTAGTGCGTGAAACGATCTAGTGGACGATAATTTATTATCGCATATTTGTTTTAATTTATGTTATTACTGATTTTAAATGAATAAGAATAGGAAAAAAAAACTGAAAAATTAAACTGTGATTCACCTCATCCATTTCCGAAACGGTTGTTCTATCTTCAGAAATTCCTCTAGAAGATCGACATACACTGCTAGCCCTACTTCCAGTTCGGCTAAATAAAGTGAAACCTTTAATCATGATGTTTGTTGCCGATTTAGATCTGCCGACTTTTCTTCTTTTCCCATCACAGTATATATCTAGATCATCTTTATGTCCCAATCTTTTCCATTCATCCATAACGTGATCTGTTCTTTTCAGGAAGTTGTCAATTTTATTACTTAAGTAATTTGAAGATGTTCCATCTTCTAAATGTGCCGCTATTGGTTTAAATTTTTGTCTCACAGGTTGTTTCTTACATCCAAGTACGAAAGACAAATTGGCATCAAAAACAACAGGAGCTTGTTCTTTAGATCTTAACTCTTGTAAGTCTACTGCGTTCGAACTATCAGAAACCTGTGGATACATTCTTCGAGGAGTCGGGCTTCTATTATAAAGTGTAGAACTCATACTAGAGGACCTGGATAGTGGTACAAAAGTATCATTGCTGCTGCACGTGGAGTATTGACTTGTTGAACTTCTCACACTACTATATGATGAAGGACTCGGTGACCGTGACACAAGGAGGCTATTGTTTGAACCATGACGCCTCGCAAGTTCCGCTATAGAACCTGTTTCCACCGATAATGACATACTTCTTTTGTAAGATGGACTAGGTGAACGAGTTGTCAAAGGTTTACCATTTTCTAGTGGATTTTGAGGAATTGTACGGATTTCTTTTAATTGTTTCGTGACAAAAAGCTTTTTTCCATTAAGAAGCCCAGTAGACATTTTCGGTGGCACAGTTTCCTCGAAATTAATCGGAAGAGTTTTCGACTTTGTCACTGGTAGTATAGTTCGTGCCAGTGGTGGTTTAGGAGGTTTTTTAGGAGTCGCATCCAATATAGGCGGTGAAAGCGGCCCATTGGAATGAGGCGACAGCGCGCCATTCGCTGGTGTGCCATTTACCCTTTGTTCCGGTATATGAATGTTGAGCCTATTAGTGTTCATCCTCCTCGTGACTCCGGGTGCTACACTTGCATGTGGCATTGTGGTGGTGTAGACGCGCGTTTCCTACATAAGCGGAACTTTTCTTCCTGGTGAAAGTCCAGTGCCATTTCACCGCTCCGTGCAGTTTTCGTTTAGCGGCCGACCCGAAATGCGTCGGGACATCGGTTGGAAATAGAACCGGCGTGAGAGGGCTTCGCGGACGCACTGCGCCGGCTAACTCGGTCGCCGGGCAGTTGTTGCGGCTCGACTATTTTAGTTTACGTAGATGTCGAAGTGCAATTCCGAATGACGCCTGGGCAACCTTCAAAATACAGTCCCTTCAATATTGTTAAAAATTTAATTCGGAATATCCTACTATTTTATTTATATATGCACTAAGTCATAATATATATTTCTGTATTGTCCGTATGTATATTCCGTTTGTGTATGTATATTTTTATACAAATGTTGGTTATGAAGACGTGAAATTTAAACTCTAAATAACTATAATTACTTATTTCTACCAGTTTTAACTAGTACCTATACTGCGCAAATTCTGATAAATTCCAATAACATGCGCATTTCGATTGAATTTCAGTAAGGATGTTTATACTAACTTTGCCAAACCTACTAAATCTGAAATGCACAAAATAAAATACATTCAGGGTCGCTACGTTACTGAAAGATAGTTGTTTACTTGCTTATGTATTTTCTTTATTATAAAATCTTTTGGTTCTAATTTACCGGAAATTATATTACATGCTTCAATGATCCAAACACGATTCGGACATCCGCATAATTTGGAACAATTCCCGGAATGTAGGTAAACTATATATATCATCAGCCAGTTTGTTTAGCGAACAGTACTCTCATCATAATAGTTTTTTATAAGGTAGAACAATTCCATTAAACACATTGTATTTTGTAACTCTGCAATACAATAATTAAAGAAATACGTATCAGTACAAGATATTTAAAAATATTTAAAGTCATGTTAATTATGGAAATGGTTCGAAATTTTTCAGACATACGAGTATTTTATTCTCTGTTATTTTTTAAATTTATGATTGAAGTTTGAATTTCTACGAGGCATTCGGATGTAAATTGAATAGTTAATTTATTAGAACATTATTTTATATTTCATTTTAATTATCGTCCATAAAGACAGGCATATTCAGTTTTGCATTCCTAGAAGTAATTGTTCAGTGCAGTGCCAATACTTTACGAAAATCTACGACACGTTAATGAAATCCAGCAAGCATTTGGTTACTGTGTTACACGGATATAACAGTACTATTTAAACATGTAGACCCTTTCGGACGAAATAATCATAAGCAGCATTATTAATATACAATTCGATATAAGACAATTAGTTGTGTGGTTAAACGCGTATCAAGCAAACGAGAACAGTGAACATTTCGATCTATTTAAAGTTTCTTACTGGAAGAGATTAACTTAAAATATTCTGTTTTGGCAAAAACAGAATCTGTTTTGCCAAGAATCTGTACTATTGCTGTCAGTGTTTAACGATGGAAAGAGTACCAAATAATTTAGTTTAATTTATGATAGAGTTAACATGCGTATTTGAATTTGAGTAGTATTCATTTCGCTCAATCCGAAGAATAAAGCTCTATATATATAACTTCTATGTATATATGTATGTAACTTTACGTAACTCTGCCGAAACGTCGACCCTAATATAAAGGTAAATCGATTTTATCGCGATGTAACCCGTAAATTTTTATAATAATAAGTATGAGTCAAAGTCTAGGATTTTAAATTAAAGTTTTATGGAAAAGGTCTTTTTTTGGGTCGAGATTATAACCAGGAAAACCGTGTTACAGATCATGAACTCTAACAGTTAGTAGCATAAAAAATAACAAGAGTGGTTAAATTCCGGAAATATTGTAAATCTAGAAACAATTACAATTTAAGGTAAATATATCAAACGAACGCCGTCCGTTAGTAAGAAATAAAACTATGCAATGCTGTGAACCGGCTGCCAATGCGTATAGCATATGATCCAAATGATTTAACATCCGTCACGGATTTGTACCAGTTATGCAATTCGACGTAACGTCAACAATATCAATAAATAGTGGTTGAAAGCTGCTTAATACGTAATTGAAAGCTTATGTTAATTATGTATTTGATTTTTTTTGATGACAAGCCTTTTTTATCTTGTTTATATTTATGTTTATAAACAGCGTTTAAAAGTAGCGGTTTTCGTCTAAAGGCAAATGAAATGTTGCCTTAATTATGTGCTAATTACTTTTGATGAAAAAAATGTATCATTTTGTTGATATAGGGATAAGGGACTTTATATATTTCGAAGGAAGATCGTAGCCCTAAAGATACCTTCTATCAGTGTCATGGTTACTTTGGGATGGCTATTGCCTAGAGTAAAGTGCATTAGAGGGTTGTTGATATATTTGTAAATAGTCATCACGTAGTCTATGGTGTCTTCGTCTTTGCTGACATTTATGATCTTTAAGAGAAGAAGAGAGAACACGTGCTGACAGACTCCGTGGTGGAAGAAAGGAAACTTGTTTCAAGATTAGACAAGTTTTCAAAAATAATGTGAAAGAGCTAACCTAACAGCGACTTAATATTGTCTGATAGTAATAATGTTAACGTGTTTGTAAAAGGTGATTTGTGTCAATCGAATAACATATTTATCTCGACAAAGATCTATCCGTGTCGTTCTCAAAAACAGCCTCTTTTCTACTAAAATAGGGAACGTCTGACGGAGCCAGACGGTTTGCCAGTCCAAAGTTACGACATGTATGGATGGAATGTTGGGACATTTCACTTAGACCCAACCGTGTCCCCTTATTTTGCATGACACAAGTTACACCTTCTATACCTACCACCACCAACTACAACTATCTATAGTTACAACGTGCGTTGTAATATTTTTCTATCACTTATGTAAAAGAAAATCTAATTTCTAAACTTGTTTCGATTACATAGTCGTCCCACTTTAATTATGCAGACGAAATACTTTTAATTGGTAATGAACTAAGAACGCAATTAATATGTATCACAAGTTTTCTAAGCCATACTAACATTAAAATGGTAAAGTGTTTATTTGTATTTCTTTTATAGCTGATAGGAGCAATAGATTGTGATTTTTGGTAATAAAGACCAAGCCAATCAATGTTACGTCATTCAATATTGTTAAACATAAGATTTTTTTTAAGTTATTAAAGATTTAAGATTAATTTTACCATTATTAGTACTAAATCATATATTGATTATCATATAATAAAATACTCGAACTAGTTACATTGTGTTTTATCTGGTATTGTCTTGAGTTATACTTTACCTAAATCCTTGAGTTATTTTGACGTGTGTTGTGCGCAGTAGGTAATAATGGCAATCATGAAAGATTACTTTGTATTTTTTAATAGTTAAAATGTTACTAATCTACTACTTCTACTACTAGTCAGAATCTCAGCAAATAAAGATTAATATACTAGCTTTTACCCGCAACTTCGTTTGTGTGAACTATTGTCGCGTGATAGGTTGCTAATAGATGTCGCTTTTGCAAGTCATCCTATTACTGTGGTATTAACAGTATTTCTATAATCTATATGTTATTCCGGTGTATAAGTAATAATTGTGCCAAATTTCATCGATATTGGTTAAGCGAATTCGCCGTGAAAGAGAAACAAACATACATCCATACTCACAAACACGCGCATTGATAATATTAGTAGGGTTTGTAAAAATGGATAATTCATAACACGTTTCATCATTATCATTGGATCTGTAATATAATAATTCAAGGCTATCACTATTTTCATTTATTTTATTTTATTTCTTCTTAATAATTTCTGTTCTCTACTACCACTATCTAAACAAAGACAGCTATTCTTGTTGACATCAGTGGGGTATCACGCAAACATTCACGCAAAGGCTTTAAAGAATATATTTCGTCACTTTGGTTTTAATTAACAAAATCAGAGCGTTAATATTCCAGCGGAATATTTTGGGAGGAGTAAATCAATCTCAAACTGGGACAAACCGGCTGGGTTCTCTTGTGTTTGCAATAAGCAGCTTTCACACTGACATGGATCAGTTTAGTAATTACTTGATCAAATATTACTTTTTATTCATTCTTATTGTGTTCCTTTAAAAAAAGACAATACAAGACGTTCCACTAATTAAAATATCAAATTTCAAATTAATTTGAAATAATGTCAAAATGATTTCAAGAGTATCATGTATACGTATAAACTATTTCGCGAGCACTTGAACAAGGTTCCCTTATTGTCCTGCAACCGAAATTAAATTCCTTGCAGCGATATTATATGCCGTTAACCGTGTGGTATTCGGCTGAGTAGAATAAAACACCCTCATTTCTCACCGAGGTGTCGCAAAAGGCGACTAAGGTAAGTTGACGTAGCAGGCAGGCGACCGGTCGTAAAAAACCTAGCCAAATCATGTGATAACATCTTTATAACATGTTGTGCCGACCCCATTTAGAGTGGGATAAGGGTAGGATATTATATGCCGTTAGTCATTGCTGTAGGATGCACAACATAATGTGAAAGGGGTCGAACTTAGTCGCGAAATAAAATAACAGAATTTAATGGAAAATAAAAATATATTGCTCTGTACATGTCACGTATGACCTACATTGCGGGCATTTATTGTGCAGTCTAATGAAAAATCGGGAAAACTTCATTAATATTAGCACATGTGTTCGTACAGATTTTTCAGTACGGGGCAACGACCTCCAGTGTCTGAATATCTGACATACTTATTTAAATTTTTTAAATTATTTATTAGGTTATCTTAGTATTAAAATAATGCTAATTATATGCACATTAGGATATAGATCGTTGTCGATGAACTCTTTGAAAAAAGTTTTGCGTCTTCCGTCTTCACATTATGTATAATATATACGATATATTACTATATTCTATAATATCTTATATATAATAATTAGATTAAAATAAATAATATTTAAATAGTTACTATAAGGAAAAATTAAATAATCATCCGCCTGCCCTTATACCACTCTAAGTGAAATCGGCACATGTTATAAGCATGTTGTTGACTAGGTATTTTACGACCGGCCACTTGCCTGACGTCAACTTAACTTAGTCGCCTTTTACACCTCGGTAAGAAAGAGGGTAGTCTACTCTACTCAGCCGGATACCAAACGGCGAGTCAACTTACCTTAGTCGCCTTTTACGACACCTCGGTGATAAATGAGGGTGATCTATTCTATTCAGCTGGATACCAAACGCCGGTATTAAAAATGAAAAATTAAATAATTACTATATTTAACAATTTAAAACATCTTATGGCCTACTCTTTATTTAATAGTAAATTAAAGAAGACTATGGTTCTATAAAGCGTTATATAAATAAAAGAAATCAGGTGCAATACGCTATGCTTTTAGATGTCTCTAGAAACATAAAAAAACAACAGCCTAGCACCTTATAGAAAAAATCGGCCTTTAATCTAATTATTAAATAGTTAATTTTTAAATTGATTCACGCGAGAATCGAATCAGGCGCGTTTCTGAAGCGTTTCACAGTCGATATTTAAAGACGTACTTTAAATAAAAACTGTTTACAGACGTCACTGGTATAAGAATACATTCCTCGTAAATATTTACAAAAGTCAAATACTTTCAGTAGGGATTTACTAAAGTATTTTTTATTTTTATGTTTCAGATTCTCTTTGAAAAGTTTACGATAAGTCCTTAGGTCTATAAACTTTTAGCCAGACTTGATTTAGATATAAGTAATATTATAAGTTGTATACTTGTGGTATCCGGCTGAATAGAATAGTAACACCCTCATTTCTTACCGAAGTGTCATAAAAGGCGACCAAGGTAAGTTGGCGATTTATTCTACTCAACCAAGTTAGTATCCGGTTGAGTAGAATAAATCGCCCTCTTTCTTACCTAGGTGTTGTAATATACGATTAATGTGACTTGACGTCAGGCAGGCGGCCGGTCATCAAATACGTAGCCAAATCATGTGACAAGTTTATAACATGTTGTGCCGACCCCACTTAAGAGTGGGAGAAAGGCAGGAGAATGATGATCTACCTTATTGTAGATAAGGGTTATTATTGTGCAAATACGAAAAAGTAGTTGTGCGCACTGCGTTGCGGAAATGACGCTTGAATTTTTGGCACTTTCCTATCGTAAACGCGTTAGTATAGCGACAGATGACCGTAAAACTTTACGTATATAGTTATCTAGACCATCTGGATGTATTATTATGCTTTCATCGCCTTGTAGTTGCAAAAAAGTGTTTTTGTTTATTGTTACATAAATTATGCCGGATACTTTGGCACTTTTCTACATCTTCTTGATATATTAAAATGAATGTTTGTCTATATGTCCTTTATAGACGCTGAAACAGGTGGATCTATTTTAGTGAAATTATCAGTCAATCTTTAGAATGTTCCATTCTATAAAGTTCGGTGGCGATCAGATAAATGTTTAACTGTTGTGTAATGTTTCAAGGGGAATTCGAAACCAGATGTTGGGCCGATCCTACTTAGATTGGGATAAGGGCATTAGGATCATTATGTATTGTATGTAATGTGTTCTCTCCGTGTCTGTCTGTCTTCAGTTTGTCTGTTCGCGATAAATTCGAAAAATACTGGAAGATTTGTCATACAATTCATACATACAAACCTTCCTCTTGAATCACTCTATTTATTAAAAAAAACCGCATCAAAATCTGTTGCGTAGTTTTAAAATTTTATGCATACATAGGGATATATGGACAAACAAAGAATGCGACTATGTAGTGTATACTATGTAGTGATTACATTTTCTGGTCAGCCATTTTGTGGCTATAGCAGCATTACGAAAATGTAGTCATAAAAACATGGAAAATCGGAGTTGTCTTGGGTTTAAATGTAATCACTGCCACCGAATGTCAGCTCAATTATTTAAATTTTATCACTTCTTTTTGAATTTAAACTTATCACTTGTGTGCAAAAACATCATAAATAAAGTTTAGTAAGTCATAAATTTGAATTTTTGTGTGCTGAAGCGCAAATATTTCTCTTTAATAAGTTCTTTGCACCGTTTTTATGCGAAAACACGGTTATCCTTTTAATCCTACATGAATAGGGTGATATTATGAACCAAGCAACAACAGTCGAAGTTGCGGGTAAAGCTAGTAAATATATAGTATAGTATATTTGACTGGCCCGTTGGAGCAGTGGGTAGTAACCCTGCCTTCAGCTCCGCGGGTCGCGGGTTCGATTCCCGCCGAGGGCCAACATTTTCTATAAATGAATTTGTTGGTCTTTGAGCCTGGGTGTATATTTGTATTTAAGTATGTATTTAAAAAATTTATAAGTATATATTCACCAGTTGTCTGTCTACCATAACACAAGTATTAAGTTACTTACTTTGGGGACGGAAAACCGTGTGTGTAAGTGTCCCATATATTTATTTATTTATTTATATTTATATACTCATACTGTACCTATAAATTGTTTAAATAGAAAATTGGCCCCCGGCGGGAATCGAACCCACGAATAGCGGAGCTGAAGTCAGGGTCACTACCAATTGCCATCGGGCCAGTTTTACAGTCTAATTACTTTTCTGCCTATACAACAAATTCAAATAATACAAAATTTCTAGCAAAACACATTACGGTCAAGTACTACAAAGTATTCCGTAACAATTATATAATGCGTTTCATTCACGGACGCTTTAGATTTTTCTAGTTTCATTTTATTTATAGCTCTCGGTCAAGGAAATAGTGTTTTGTTTACGTTGAAGACAAAAAAAATCTGAACTTAAAAGAGATTCGCGTGCGCAAATATAACAGTGGTTATTTTTAAATCTAACACTTCGTTTTAGTTTTAAATGATGATCCATCTGGTAAAGCTATAATGTGATGATCAACATAAGTAATTCATGATGATTCATATAATAAATAACTTCAAATTGATTTCAGAAAATAACTATATTCTATTTATTTACACTTGCGATACTAAATGTTTCCTACATATCTTATTTTACGTTCTACAGTATTTTTCCAGGCAGGTTTGTCCTATCAGCTTAAAAATAGCTTTTCATTGAATGTGACAAAGTTTTGTATCGATTCGACCTTAGTCTCTAATATATAGATGTTTTATAAACCCACAGATATTTGTGTGTAATCGACAAATATTTCTGGAACTACGCTATGGCTTATAAATGTGGAATAAAAAAAAAATTATTGGGTAAAAAAAATAAGGTGGAGCTCGATCCTAGGTATTTTCATTTCTAGAAACCACCCGTTCCCTGAATAAGCTACGCTGCGTTGATAGTTTTCGGCAAAAATAGTGTTTTATATATTCAATTCGAATTTTTGTATTTTTTTAATGCCCAAAAGAAGCAAATATATATATTTTTTAAATAAAACCTAGCTAGGTCGATTTTTCCCCTCCAAAACCTCCTGCATGCTGAATTTCAAAAAAATCAACCAACCTCATTTTTTACCGAGGTGTCGTAAAAGGCGACTAAGGTAAGTTGACCTACCGTGTGGCATCCGGTTTAGTAGAATAGCCCACCCTCTTTCTTACCAAGGAATCGTAAAATACGACTAAGGTAAATTAACTTCAGGCAGGCGGCCGGTCGTAAAACGCAGTCAAATCATGTGACAGCATGTTTATAATATGTTGTGCCGACCCCGCTTAGAATGGGATAAGGGCAGAAAGATATACAATCATAAAAAATAAAGAAATATACTTACACGCATTTAAAACTGACTCTATTACTTCTTGGAAAACACCGTAATTTTATATAAATAAAAAAGTGTGTGTAACGCCTAAAAATACTTATTGCACCACATTGTTAACGAGTACATCTCTTTTGGTCACCGATATGCGATAAAAACCGTGGGTAGAAAAAACAAATCAGTTGAGAATAAACACCCTCCCTTACAACACAGACAATACAAGACATCATCACTCAGCGGTCAGACATAATAATCCATCGATTCAAGGAGATCTAGTTTGTACAGTCAGCTGCGCAAAACTGGTATATCTAGACCCATATTGAGAAGCCGAACTCCAGTTAACAATTTGTACACATACAGTATACATCCGTTTCTCAAGTCTAATTGTTTGATCAAGACAAAGTAACAAGGTCGTTCGTTAACTTTGTTGATATAATGCACGTAACCAAGTACTTCGAGCGCATCTGAACGAGGTTGCACAAAAACGCCAAAATTTTGACAAAAAAACGCAAACTAGCGGACATTCCTTTGTGATTTTGGATCCAAACGAATTATTATAGATAAAATCTGATTGTGAAATAAAAATTATTTTTAGGCTTATATTTATTTTCATTGAGTTGATTTTTTGGCTTCCAATTAAATAAACCAACTGTTGCAATTTGATATTCGTGGTAGAAAATTAGCGTTCGAAGAGTTTTAATAGTTCATAAGTTTAATATGAATTTAAACATCCTTACTATATCACTAATGGAATAATATAAAACTAATATTATTCCATTAGTGATATACTTAACTTACTTATATCAAAGTGACCTTTCTTCAAAGAAGTATATCTTCTATTTTATATGCCAAGGCGTTATACGTTTCGCCGTCACTAACTACATCCAATGTAACAGAGAGCGCATCTTAAAGTCGTATTATGTCGTATGTCTAGAATGGAACTAAGACAAATATGGAACGCTTTATGATTGAAAAATAATTGGCTCTATAACTTACAAAGCATGCCTACCTTTTTCATTGTACTCTTTAATTCTATTCATCGCCAATAAATAAAGAAAGTACTTTGTTAATTAAATTATAATGAAATTGCAGAACTAACATCTCCATACCTTTTTAGGCCATTTGAATTCATATATTGTAAATTTAAGAAAAAATATTATCAATTAAGTTTTTTTTTTTTTAATTTTTGATTTAGGTCATAATTGTAGCTCACTATACATATTTATGCGTTGCGCTTCACCAACGGAGGTTAATAATCAATCCTATTGTTTTCGATTGCAATGGTCGATAGGTGAGTACAAAATTAACATTACCATGGAGAATTGATTCTATTGAATAGAGTATATTCAAATATATACTCGTAATATAGTCTTAACTCAAATAGACTTTTAGAGTACACTTGAATGATTAAATGTTGTTATTGTTAATATTAATGATGTTATTGCTGAGAACATCTCAGACCAGATTATTAACCAGCAATTTTGTTAAAAAGATTTTGTAATTTACGTAGATTTCTTTAATATTATTAGACTCCAATGGTTTAGTACGTAGGTACATAACCAGTAAATTCTTTTATACATTCATATTTTGAATCCAAGCGATTGTTGACTGCGCGCCTAAATTGGAATAAATATATTACCGTGGTAGAAGCATGTATGTGGTATATATAGTTTATAAATAATTATATTATATCCTCCTGCCCTTATCCCACTCTAAGTGGGGTCGTCACAACATGTTATAAACATGCTGTAACATGATTTGGCTGCGTTTTTACGACCAGCCGCCTGCCTGACGTCAACTTACCTTAGTCGTATTTTACGATACCTCGGTAAGAAGAAGGGTGGTCTATTCTACTAAATCGGATACCACACGGTGGGTCAACTTACTTTAGTCGCCTTTTACGACACCTCGGTATGAAATGAGGGTGGTCTATTCTACTCAGCCGGATACCACACGGCGGGTTGACTTACCTAAATCGCCTTATACGACACCTCGGTAAGAAATGAGGGTGGTACTATTCTACTTAGCCGGATACCACACTTTATTAATAATTATATGTAATTTGTAAATTATAGCAAGTTAATATTAGTTCCATTTTAGAATAACATTTAATGTACTAGTTATATTACACAATAATCTATACTGAGTACGCGTACAAAATTTTTCAGTACAACTGTAAGAAGCAGCAGGGTCTTCTCACATACTCTCCTTGTGGGGAGGTAGGTGGGGTACGGGCCTCGAGGAAATCCTCACTACCCGGGCATCTCCTCGCGGGCACTTAAGCCCGGTATGTGTTCCGGCCTACGGCCGAGGTCACCTAGGTGACCCAAAGGTGTCGGTATTTGGGCCGTAAGCCCAGGTCACCTAGGTGACCTAATGGATGTCTGGTTCGATGTGGAGGTCTGGGAATGGTAGTTCCCAGACCTCAAAGTCTTCGTCAGGTAGTGTCATTTCCGGTGGTGTCATAGTCCGTGGTGTCGCCCTCTCGCCCATCGCGTCGTCCTCGTCGTCGCCGTCGTCATCCGCATCGGGCCGCGGAGACGGTGATCGCAGGAGCTCGCGAGGCAGGGAACGTCCATCGGGTGGTCGCGCATGGAGTGGCGCGATACCATGGAGGTGTACGTGCGCGCTGTTGTCCGCGCGCGCGAACAGTCGGCGCGCAAGCCGACGAACGAACTCCTCCACGGTCGGCGTTTGGGTATCCCGATGCACGACGTCGTTCCGCACATACCTCGGGGCTCCTACGATCAGTCGCAGGCAGCGGTTCTGCTGGACTTGCAGTCTTCGCCTCTGGTACGCCGAACATAGCGCGTACCAGGCGGGTGCCGCGTACGTCAAGCGCGAGCGGACGTAGGCACCGTAGACTCGCAGTTTGGTGTTGACAGGTAAATGGGATGTGAACAGCGTGTGGAGCTGGGACCTGGCAGCAGCAGCTTGGCCCACGGCACGATTGACCATGGGGACCATGCGCAGGCTGCGGTCCAACTCACACCCCAAAAACCTCACTGTGGTCTTCCACTCTACGTCCTGGCCTCGAAGAGTCAGCTGACGTAGCGGCTTGGAGCGGCTGGTGAGCAGAGCGGCCGTCTTCCCGACGTTGACAGCCATCCTCCACTTGTCCAGCCATTCCGGCAACAAGTCCAGCATACGCTGCATGCGGTTGGTGGCGACGATCTGGTGGTAGGACGACGCGAAATACGCGCTGTCGTCAGCGAAGAGCGACAACAGCACGTCCTCCTCCCCTTCCCGCAGATGGTGGCGCAGGGTGGGGATGTCATCCGTATACGCCGCGTATAAGCGCGGCGATATACAACTGCCCTGGGGTACTCCGGCTTGGATGGTGCGTGGCTGGGATTCGGCACCATCCACTGCCACGTAAAAGCTACGGCCGTGTAGAAATGATGCCAGCACTCGCACATAAGCAGGCGGCATGGTGGTGTCCAAGATCTTGACCAGGAGCCCGGCGTGCCACACACGATCGAAGGCCTTCTCGATGTCGAGAAAGACCCCCACGGTGTAGCGCCCGTTGTTCCGCTCACTGGTCAGGTGGTTGATTACCCTCGCCAGCTGGAGCGTCGTCGAGTGGCCGCTGCGGAATCCAAACTGCTCCTCGCGCAGGGGCAGATGGGGCGTGACTCGACGCAGCAGCAAACGCTCAAACAGCTTGGCTATGTGCGAGAGCAGGGTGATCGGCCGGTAGCTTCCAGGCAGGCGGCGGTCCTTCCCCGGCTTGGGAAGAACGATGATCTTCCCGGTCTTCCACGCCTCTGGGAAGTGACCGGTGCGGAGTACTCCGTTGAACAGTCTCGTGAGCGCTACGAGACCTGTTCGGGGCAGAAGCATCAACGCGGCGTTGGCGATTCCGTCGGGGCCTGGCGCCTTTCGCTTATCAAGGCGAGCAGCGACCGACCGCAGCTCTGACGGGGAGATGAAGTCCTCTCCCCGGAGCGGCGGTGTAGGGGCCGACAGGAACCTCTCCAGCTTGTCCTGGACAGCCGCGTGATGACGGATGATATGGAGGTTGGAGGTGTTGGGGGCGTTGGGCGTGAATGTCTTCTCCAGGTGGGCCGCCAGAATCTCAGCACGATCCTTGGCGGCATATGTGCGTTTACCCGCGGCATCGAACAGCGGGTAAACGGGGTTGTCATGTCCGGTAAGCTTCTTGCAGAGAGAGTACAGCGCTGTGTCGTGTTCGGTCGCTCGATCGACGGTATCCTCCCATCGCGCCTCGTCGAGAGCGACTACGGCACGCGCGATCTTCTCTGCAAGCCGGTTCAGGTCAGCCTTCACCCTGGGGCAGCGAGTGCGGGCCCATAGGCGGCGTAGGGTGCGCTTCCGCTTGAGCATATTGCGGAGCGAGCTCGGCAGGTCCTTCCTTCGGTTGGTAGTGTCCGGTGAAGTCGACGTGGTGGTGGTGGCTGCTGCTTTGGCGGCGATGATCGCCGCCGCGACGTGTGCAGCAGCATCGTCGACTTCCGAAGGTGTGGTGATCGGGCCTGCTAGCTCAAGCCCGGCAAGCTCGGCGGTGTAGCGCTCCCAGTTCGTCCGTGTCCGCGGCGGGCGAGGCACTAAAAAGCCTCCCTGGGTGGCTAGGGTGACCAGAACCGGTAGATGTTGCGTGTCGAGGTCGTAGAGGACCTCGACATCGAATGGGTTGTCAAGTCCGTGATGCAGCACTATGTCGATGACGTCTGGCTGGGAGCGGCAGTCGGTGGGTATGTGGGTCGGCGCTCCCGGCCCCACCACACCGTACCCGCTCCTCACGCTATCCTCGTGCAGTTGCCTCCCGACCCCAGTGATGATTCGCGATCCCCACGCATGATGTTTCGCGTTGAGATCACCCACGATCACTGCGGGTCCCTGCTGTCCGAAGATGGTCCCGACATCGGTGCTGCAGAAAGTCAATCCGGGTGGTTTGTAGGCGGCATAAATGCGGAGCTCCTGGTTGCCCACGTTGACAAGCACCCCCTGTGTACGGGTGCTGGTGAACGGGGTGTGCTCCAACTCTTCATGTATAATATCCCTCCGCACCAGAGCGGCCGTACCTCGGTACGGATAGCCCCGGGGAGAGATTTCATCACGCCGATACACAAAGAAGTTGGGCACGCGGAGCTCGACGCTGTCCGTGAGTTTGGTTTCGCCCAGGAGGATAACATGGATGTCCTGCGACTGGGCGAGTAGTGTTAGCTCACGGACGTGTCCTCTTATGCCGCCCGGATTCCAGTATAGTACTCTTAGGGCTGTCACTGGTACGACCGCCCGAACTGGGTTATGGCCGCCGTTATAGCGCCGACTACATCCCTCGTGCTCACATAGTGCGTGAGCGCCGCCATGAGCGCCTCGATTAGGACCCGGACAATGTTGTTCATGCCCGAGTCTTGCGCGGGGGGTGGCGAGGGGAAAGTAGGGTGTAGCGGCGCCCGAAGCTCCGCCTCTTCTGTGGCCTGTCGGTGGCCGCGGCTTCTCGGCGCCTCGGCAATTACTGGTATTGCCGCCAACGATGTTGATGTTGGCGGCCTGGGGTGCGGTGTGGACGCGGCGGCGGGCTCAGCATCTGCTGGCCTCGGCTGCCTGCGCCTGCGCCGGTTTCGTTTTCTTCGCAGGGGCTCCCCCCTGCCTATCGGGTCATTTGCCGGCGGTTGCAGAGTCGCCGGCTCCTGGCTTATGATAACGCCGCCCGCTTCCCCCCGTCGAGTAGCTGGGGCGGTCGGGATGTAGGCCGGCGGTTGTTTAGTCGCCGGCTCCGGGTCTATGTTAGCCCCTCCCGCTTCCCCCCGTCGAGTAGCATCAATGAAAACGCCGGGCGTCGGCGGGGCGCTACTCAGTGCGGGTCGGGCGGGGGCGGCAGGCACGGCCGCTGCGGGCCGTGCCGCGGGGGCAGGGGCGGCGCGTATGGCTACCGCGGGACGTGCTGCGGGGATGGCGGGGGCCGCTGCGGCGCCTTGTATGGCGGCGGCGGGTGTTGCGGTTGGGGGGAGAACTTGAACACCCCCCCCCTGCCCTCTTCTCCGCTACCTTGTTCGGGCGCGGCGGCGCGACATCGATGCCGCGCTTTCGCGCCTCGCGGCGGAAGACCGGGCATTTGCGGTCCCGCGCCACGTGCGCTTTTCCACAATTTGCGCACTTGGGCGCAGCTTCTTGGGGCCGGTCACAGTCCTGAGCCAGGTGCCCGCCTGCACAGCGGACACATTTGGGCGGCCGGTGGCAGTTGGCCGATGAGTGGCCGAACTGCTGGCATCGGTGGCATTGTGGCGGACCTCGACCGCCCTTCCATGCCTCGACGATGAGGCCCGGCATCGACAGGAGCTCGGTCTCTCTGTACAGGTGACCGAGCTCTTCAAAGGTCAGATGCTCCAGCTGCACGAAGTATGTGCAGCCGTGCCGCCCTCTGACCCCAGGGATGGCCCTCGCCTGGGTCGCCGGATACCCTAGGCTGCGTAGCGCCGCGATGACCTCTGCTGGCGGAGTGTCTTGCGGTAGCCCCCTAATGGCTACCTTGCTGGGTAGGCTCGACGCTGGGCTGTAGCAGAACCACGCGATGTTCGGATCCTGCTTGGCAGCGTCGAGAAGGTACCGTTGGAGCACCCGGAATTCCTCCGCCGACTTGGGGAGGAATCTGACGCCCTTCCCCATCGGGCGGGCGTTAGGGGCGTGTCCGAGCTTCTCTCGGATCGCGGTGAAGTGCCTCGTCCAGTTGGGGAGGCACTCCACAGTGATGGGAGGATATTCGGAGCGCGCTGTCTTCGCTCCGGTAGTAGTCTGTGGATTTTTCTGGCGCTGCAGCTCTTCCTGGCGCTGCTGGAGCGCGCGGGGTGACGGCGGCGTGGCGGCGGCGGCAGCGTAGCCGGACGGCCCGGCCTGAGGGATAGGGGGGCGGGACGTCGCCATCGGAGACGGCATCGAGGCGAATCCGACGTAGCTCGTTGAATCACGAGGCCACGAGGCGGATCCCTGTGACACGCTCTCTGTGGGCAGTCGCACGCCACCCTCGTCCTGAGGTGAGGAGGCCGGCGGTGGAGTGGGCCGAGTCCTTTGCTCGGCTGTTAAATGGACTTCGAATGACGACGACGTTGTCAGGGAGGTGGTCGGTGACTGGTCCGTCTTCGGACGCTTGTCGTCTCCCTCGAGGGATTCGGGCGAAGAGTCGGCAGCCCGCGGACGCTTCGGTGCTTCGCCGCCCGATGTAAGCTCAGCTACATCGGCGGAGAACAAAGGTGCGGAGTCTGGCGACTTTCGCTCGCCGGATGGAATCCGGAAGCGCGGTAGTGGTGCAGGCGCTGGCGGTGATGGTGGCGCTGTTGCGGGTGCGATCGGCGTCAACGGCACGGTGGCGTTGTCCCGTATATCGCGCCGCACTACAGCGCGGGGGAACGCGGGGCGCTCCCCCCTAATACGTGGGTCCCTCGGGGGGGGCTCCCCCCGACCGGACATGGTCGCGCAGTTTTGCGCGTACAAGTAGTGCTACAGTGTAAGTAGCGGCAGAGGTGCTCAGTGAGCCGCTCCTGTGCGAGTGCAGCTCCGCGCACCCTCGGCGCGTGCAACCCAGCCGGGTGAGACCCCTGGGGGAGGCCCAGCTAGGCGCCCGCGAGCGGGGGCGGAGACTACAAGCGCGTAGGAATGATGAGCGGTGGTATCACTGTGGGCACGTCTGCATACGTCTTTGCAACGAAAGGCGGTGCAGATCGCTGCGTCCGGGCAGCTTCGGCGGAGCAGGTGCACGCGATGCGCTGCCGACCGCTTCCTCGAGCCGCAACACGGGTCGCGGCGAGTACAACTGTCGCCGGTGGCAGGGGTGCAGGGGCGTTAACCGAAACTGGCGAACTTTGCGTCTCACACGATACGCGCAGCGATAACGTTCACATAAACAATACGCGTCCGTTCACTGCGCGCGTACGCACGAGACGCGACATGTTGTAAGAAGCAACATGTTTGCTAAGTAGTGTTGCAGTTCGTAACTAGATGGCGTTAGTATTAGTAATATTGGTGACTAAATACAAACATCAAGATTCGAATAATTTCGAATGTACTAATTATATGTATCTTATATACGTTTGGTATGACGTAATGAGTATTTTTTTACAAGAAGATGTTTGATAAAAGATTTAATTTATTATTTATCTTATGATTTAATGAATTATTTTTCGCCACGAAAACAGCTTTGGTATCTGTTTGTTACCCGTCTTATTGCCTTAACAACCTGCTTTGAAGACGATACTGGATTTTCTGGTTTAGTAAAAAACATGAAGATGAGATGTAAACTTATGCACTGTTGATTGGTAGGACCATAGCAGCTGTTTACGTTCATGGTCAAGCTTTTAAGTTCAAATAGAGGATGAACAGAATAGTATTGTTATTATTTACAGTTATATTTATATATACAACCTTCTAATACCTATTTCACAAATATCGATTTCTTTCATATCGTCAAAGTTCACCTACAATGAGTGGGTTAGGCTATTTTTTATATAGAATAAGCCATATTTTTACATCATCATTCTTACCTACGTAGGAAAAGCACAACATGTTTATAACATGTTGTTACATAATTTGGCCAAGTATTTTACGACCGGTCGCCTGCCTGACATAAACTTAACTTAGTCGCTTTTTATGTCATCTCGATAAGAAATGAGGGCAGTCTATTCTACTCAACCGAATACCATACGGCGCGTCAACTTCTCTAAATCATATTTTATGACATCTCGGTAAGAAATGAGGGTGGTCTATTCTACTTAGTCGGATACTACACGGCGGGTCAACCGAACTTAATCACATTTGACGATACCTCGGTAAGAAATGAGAATGGTCTATTCTACTCAGCCGGATACCACACGGCGGAACATAGCCATATTCTTACATACCTCATAAATCTATGCGCTTCATTAAAGAGCTTTGTTTGTACCTGTCAATAAAGTACAAACCAATTGCCAGTTTTTCTCCTGGATAAAATAAATATCCAGTTACCATTGAGAAAAACGTGCAAAACCGGTCTATTCTCTAACGATTTACTCGGATAACTTTTCAAGATAAGAACATCAAATGTTACTTGTAAGTTGTTCTAAACCAGTTTTTACAGTAAATTAATCAATACATGATTGTGACATACAAAACATATAAATAAGCTTAGAATGGCTTACATCGACTTATAACGGAGAACTAAATTGCTCGCGGCTTTATACAGTCACTTTCTTTTTAACGAGCAGATAAACAGGAAATAATTTTGTCGTTTATTTTTGGTTTTGCTGAAATGATTTATGTTCCTTACATATTCTTAAAGCTGTATGAAATAATAAGAATTGCAGTTAAACATATAGGTATGAAGCTGTGGTAACCCAGCGGTAACACCGTGCGACTCTTTCGAGGAGGTCACGGGTTCAAACCCGGGCAGACTCCAATGAGTTTTTCTGTTAAAACTTATGTGTCTAATTGATAATTGCAATTTATCACACGCTTTTCGGTGAAGGAAAACATCGTGAGGAAACCTGCATATCTCTAGAGAATTCTGGAGATATGTGTAACCTACCAATCCGCATTAGAGCAGCGTGGTAGGTCTTAGCTCCAAACCTTTTCATCAAAAACGGAGAGAAGAGGCCTATTCTCAGCAGTGGGATAGTAACAGGCCGCTACTTACTACTACTTACATATAGGTATGTAAGATCGGTATAAATTGAAGTGGATTTTCTTAAAAATCAAAGTCAATCTGAATCAAGGAAATCTAAGTCTCGATAATATCATAAGAAAGAACAGTCAGCGACATCTAGCGACGAATGTCAGTCGATTAATCAATTTCATTTCTAAACAATTTTTTTTACTTCAGAACAAAAAAAAACATCACATTTTGTGGTAGTAAACTTTGACGATTCATAAATGGCGCATTCAGGCATTTGATGACGTACCGAAATTTTGTATTAAGTAATCTGTAATAGGTATATAGGGAATAGACAACAAAAATGTACAAGTTATATCTATCTTAAATTACTTACACGCTGGGACATAGAATAGACATCATAGAATTTGTTTTTGAAAGAGAAATGACAAATATAATCTATAATAATGGGACTTTATACTTAGAAATTTAAAAGTTTTCTTTAAGATCAAAATCGAGTTTTTATTGTTGATGAGTTATCCGCCGTGTGGTAGCCGGCTGAGTAGAATAGACCACCCTCATTTCTTACCGAGGTGTCGTAAAAGGCGACTAAGGTAGGTTGACCCACCGTGTGGTATCCGGTTTAGTAAAATAGACCACCCTCTTTCTTATCGAGGAGTCGTGAAATACGACTAAGATAAGTTGACGTAAGGCAGGCGGCCGGTCGTAAAAACGCAGCCAAATCATGTGACAGCATGTTGTGCCGACCCCACTTAGAGTGGGATAAGGGCAGGACGATGACGATGATGATTGTTGATGAGTTATATCATAGATATTTTGTAGGTATCTCGTGTGATAGAAGACTGAGCATTGAAAAATAGGTAAGGGTTATTTACTATTTTTTGTAAATGGTGTTAACAATTTGCGAGGGGTCTTTTTAGCAATAAGTAAATTCAAATATTTCGATTTCGGTTCATCGGTGTTATTACCCCCGTCAAGGCTTACCAGTTATCGCTGTATGTGCATGCGTTTTATTTGAATATTTTAAAATAATTAACTAATTTAACTACTAATGTAACTATATGTAATATAATTAGCATTATATACTAATATTATAAAGAGGAACAATTTGTATGTATGTTTATGTTTGTATGTATGTAATGTTTTCACACAAAAACTACTGGACCGATTTCAAATTTCTTTCACCATTGGAAAGCTGCATCTTTACTGAGGGACATAGGCTATATTACATTTTCAAAAAAAATAGGGATAGGGGACGTTAAAAAACGTAATAAGATGTAAAAACATAAAAATTACGCGGGTGATACCGCAGGATATTAGTAGTATAATATATTCCCAGATGTATTTTTTATAATTCATAGACAATGACTTATTTGTTGGAAGGTAAAGATATGACTACTTTTTCCAGCTTACATATGTATAAGAAGCCTGTTCAATCTGTGCCTGACAGGTAGGTAATACAGAAGTTTACTCTTTTTGATTCTAAAACTTTTTGCTATGTACTCGAAAAGTAAAAGCGAAATAAGTCTGTTCTGTCTCAATGGAAATAGAGTTATTATCTGCTGGGCTGGGCATAGGCCCCATTTCTCGTTTTTAAGAGAAGGATTAGAGCTAATACCTACCACGCTGCTCCAATGCGAATTGGTAGGTTACACATATCCCCAGAATTCTCTAAGAGATATATAGGTTGCTTCAGAATGTTGTCTTTCACCGGAAAACGTGTGATAAATTACGATTATCAATTAAACATAAGTTTTATCACGAAAATTCATTGGTGCCTGCTTGGATTTGAACCCGTGACTACTCAAAAGAGACGCACGTTCTCACCGCTCGGCTATCAACTTTCAGATATATATGACATATGAATAAAGACAGTGAAATTCGTAAACATAATCGTATAATTTGCAAGTGATTAAAGTGTACGTGTTACTTAGTATTACACAGAACGTCATATTAAGTGCTCTTAATAAAACGGTAACTGAATGAGTATCGGATCTGCGGCATGACTTATCTCGTATTAATAGAGCACGTAAAGTAGAGTTCTTGTTCTTATCATATCGGACATCTGACAGTAATACGAAATAAGCATACCACAACAAATCTATGATATTTCTTGAGTTAGTCCCAAAATATAGACAACCATGTGTTAGCTATTCCAATATTTGTCTATTCCCATCTTTGTATATTTGTCTATAACTACACCCAAAATAATAGAGAAGACTATGGAAAAGCCGAGAGGCGGCCATGCATGCGCGAACTGTAAAAAGGAATATACTTAAAAGCGAGAAAATAATAGATATTGTATTCAATTAAATTGTATGTATTATAAAGTTAAATAAAATGAATAATACAAAGCTGGACGTATTTCACTATATCTACTTATTATCAAGAGAGAAGATGGACTTTCTATCACATGGTTGAACAAAAAGTTTTTTAAAGATATTAAGTTTATATCTTTATAAAAATCCCGTGTTACGAGCTTCAAACTACTGAACAGATTTCAATGAAATATTGTAGGTAGATATATATTTTGGTGCAACGTAAACAATATACTACGTTTAATTTGGATTAGTGATATTTTTTTTTCTTTACAAATTTAAAGTATTTTATCTGTAAACGGTCAGTGATGTATCCGGTTGAGTAAATTAGACCACTTTCATGTCTTACTGAGGTGTCGTAAAAGGCGACTAAGGTAAGTTGACCCGCCATGTGGTATCCGGCTAAATAGAATAAACCACCCTTATTTTTTACTGAGGTGTCGTAAAAGGCTAATAAGGTAAATTGATGTCAGGCAGGCGACCAAAGCGGCGGTTCTTCGTACTACACACACTCAAGCATAACTATTACCAATCGTTGAGTTATGTGAATCTAAAGTAAAATGAAATTGTAGCACTATATTTAGTCATAAATTACTTATGACCGTAAATTTCTTGCAATAAAATTTACAACTTACCTTAGTTTCGAGTTTCTCCGTCTCGTTCTTGAAGTGTGTGCGTTCGCCTTCAACTTTATCCAATTTTGCGCGCAATGTTTCCAACTCCTCCTGCAAAAGAAACAAAAGTATTAAACATTAAATTAAACAAATTAACTCAACTATAAGTATATATAGATATACTTTATGATCAAGATCAGTCTTCAAGTTTTCAAATCACTTGAATTTGTAATAATGAATCCTATGTTGTCCTAAAATATGCTCCAAACATTTAATATTTTTTTTTTGTACTATATTTACAAGTTGATTTTCAATTTTTATTTTTTACTCTGCTACGAGGAAGGCTACTAAGGTTACAGGTTACTAATAAACAACATAACATTTTTTATGTAACAAATAATTAAAAGTAAAGTAATTGTGTCATAGTATATGTATTGTAGAGCTTGTTATTACATAAGAAATAATCACCAACAACTTTTGTCTGCCCCTATTTCCCCTTAAACCGCAGATTTTTGAATTAGAGATAGTTAAAGGTTTGTAGATTGGTATACAATATTTATTTCCGATACTGAAGTCTTCATTGATAAACATATAGATAATATCAAATAAATATTATCTATATGTTCATCAATGAATACTCATAAACTAAGTATGCAATATTTTTTAATATTACATATACGAAATCGCTGTCTAAGAAAGCTGTAACGTTATGTGAATAATGTGGTCGATCGAGATGGCCGCTGGAGCGAGACGAGTGGCGTGCCTCTCTTGATCTGATATGAGAAACAATTTCTATGATCATGTATAGATAGAATATTAATAATTCGAAATAAAGTAGTAAAGTTGTTGCAATCCCACAGCTGGGCATAGGCCTCCTGTCTTCATTCCTGGAGAGAGGGGTTGGAGCTAAGACCTACCACGCGGCGCAATCCAATGCGCATTGGTAGGTTACATTATCCCCAGATTTCTCTAGAGATATCTATGCAGGTTTCCTCACGATGTTTTCCTTCACCGAAAAGCGTGTGATAAATTGCAATTATCAATTAGACACCTAAGTTTTAATAGAAAAACTCATTGGTGCCTGCCGGTGTTTGAACTCGTGACGCTCTCGAAAGAGTCGCACAGTCACACCGCTGGGCTATAACAGTTTCGAATGCTGAAAGCTTAATTCGAAGACATTTTAAAAATTAAATTTGAGCTTAATACGGTCCTTATCATATTGCGTCTTCATTGTCCGATCCGTCCAACGTTTTATTTAGAGGCTTAATAAAATAAAATAATAAATATATGTAAATAATAAATATTTTATTTCAAGAGAAGTATGTATTACGATATATAATTTTTCTGTACTCCTTGTCTATATGAACTTTAATATATTACTTTTCTCAGAGCACGCACATAGAGAACAAAGTTTTTATTTTTCAACGTTACAAGCCCTGTGCTGCTTTTTAAACGTAATCGTTTATATTGTCACAAATAGATCATAAGCATCATCGATGAATAATTAGCAATATGCACATAATATAAATAACACTTATACACACACTTTAGCATGAAAATAACATTTTTGTATTTTCAGGCTAAAGTATGTGTATAATAATTATAATTTTTGCCACGCCGTGTGGTATCCGGCTGAATAGAATAGTACCACCCTCATTTCTTACCGAGGTGTCGTAAAAGGCGACTAAGGTAAATCGACCCGCCGTGTGGTATCCGGCTGAGTAGAATAGACCAACCTCATTTATTACCGAGGTTTCGTAAAAGGCCGACTAAGGTAAGTTGACCCACCGTGTGTTATCCGGTTTAGTAGAATAGACCACCCTCTTTCTTACCGAGGTGTCGTAAAATACGACTGAAGTAAGTTGACGTCAGGCAGGCGGCCGGTCGTAAAAACGCAGCCAAATCATGTGACAACATGTTTATAACTTGTTGTGCCGACCCCACTTAGAGTAGGATAAGGGCAGGAAGATGATGAGATGATGAATTATAATTTTTGCCGTTTTCCGATAAAAAAAAGATCATAAATCATTTTGTGTACATATTATATATATGAATATTCCTTTTAATTTATTTTCTGTATGCATAAGGAATAAATAAATAAATAAAAAAAATGTTTTAACAAAATTTCATGTCCATGTGCTAACCGTCAAGGAGTTCCCTTGTCTGGAGCCAATCCTAGACAGTATTAGGGCACGCTTATCATAAACATGTATTATCATCGGGATTGGACCATTATGGTGGGTCATGATTCACAACAAAATTCCACCTTAAAATACATACACGGCAAATTAAAAAAGTTTTAAAAAATGTGTTTATTTTTTAAATCGATTAATAAACAAAGCAATACTGCGACAAAATTTCCAGTGTAAGATAACATAGTCTTTACCCAAGTAAAATAAAACTGGTTCTATCATTTGCATGTGTTAAATAACCAAAATAAACCGGTTGCCGATTACTGTGGAACATTTAAATGAAGCTGGTCTCTCTAAATCTTTTATTTTATTCTATAGTGATACATTTTTTATTTGGATTTACAAAGACAGCTAAAATAAGTTAACGATGAAGAATAAAGGAAGCAATAAGAAAGAAAGGAGTTAGAATTTAACACCGTATACTCAGTTAATGGTCTTATAGCAAATTGATACTGCAGAATAGTAGTTCTATTAAAAATACGTACCTGGTTGACCAAGCCTTGCTAGGTAATTTTTAAAATGATGTAAAGAAAAAATTAAAAAAAAATTAAATAGGGAAGATGGGAATCGATCCTAGGTATTTTCACCTCTCTAGACCGCCCGTTCCCCAAATGAACTACCATGACTTTATGTTTGGCAGCGAAAAATTGTGATTGTATTCAACGTTAAATTTCAAAAAAATTTTAGAGCCCGAAAACAGGGATAAAACGACATTTTTTTTTAAATAAAACTTTTCTAGGTCATTTAAATATTAAAAATAATTATATATACATATATCCTCCAGCCCTTATCCCACTCTAAGTTTGATTGACACAACATGTAATAAACATGCTGTTACATGATTTGGCTGCGTTTTTACGACCGGTCGCCTGCCTGACGTCAACTTACCTTAGTCGTATTTTACGAAACCTCAGTAAGAAAGAAGGTGGTCTATTCTACTCAAACGGATACCATAAGGCGGGGCAACTTACCTACTAAGGTAAGTTGCCCCGCCTTATGGTACGACAACTCGGTTAAGAAATGAAGGTGGTCTATTCTACTCACGCCGGCTTACTAGATATATATAATTAATAATTAATTGTATCCAGATAATTAATTGTATTTAGACAAGTCGTCAAGGCTTATGGATATGAAGAAATAAATTGTAAAAACTATTAAATGTAATTGAATAAATATTATAAAGTAAATAAAATAATAAGATTAGAAAATATATGTGTATGTACAAGTATGTATATGATTTACTCGTATGATTGGTTAGTACAAAATATACTTAACTATCAAGTCTGGAGTAATATCAAGGAAATGACAGATAGGTTTGCGAGAGCTGCACCTCTAACTCTTATGCAAATGAGTGAAACGTATGTGAAGTAGAGCGTGACAACTGATTGAATAGTGATCGTCATAATACGTATTATGCGTTCAAACAAATGCGCGTATATACAGAACATATATTGCAAACCTTTATGTCATAGTTACGAAAGAATGCAGAAAGCTGGAAGACCCTAGAGGCGGTAATGATCCCATTTGGCGAGGACGACTACTTGACTGGTTATGTAACTAATAATATTTTCAACGATAAAAGTAAAGCGCAATTTTTTTTTAAAGGTTACTAGCAATTTGGGTTACAAAATACAAGTAAACTTGTTAACCCATCCAGCTGAGCTAAAATACTTCTAAATTCTGTCGTTTCGTATTCGGCTGAAAAGAATAGACCACCCATTTCTTACCCAGGTGTCCTAAAAAGTGCCTAATGTAAGATGACCCGCCGTATGATATCCGGCTGATAAGAATAGAACACCCTCATTTCTTACCGAGGTGTCGTAAAAAGCGACTAAGGTAAGTTGATCCGCCGTGTGGTATCCGGCTGAGAAGAATAAACCACCGTCATTGCTTAGCGAGATGTAAAAAGTTGACGTCAGGCAGGGGGCTGGCCGTAAAATAACTAGCCAAATGAACTAACAAGATGTTTAAAATATGTTGTGCCGACCTCTTAGAGTGGGATAAGGGCAGGACTCGTCCTTGATTAAATTTTTGTATCATTCTCGTGAATGATCCAATAATTCAATTCAATATACAAGACTCTATAAACCTTTCTTTTCCGGGAAGAGAAAATCTCGTTGAAAGCGCTCTTAAATTCTACGCTTAATTATCGCGTGGGGGCCATTAAAGAGAAACCTAAACAAGAGCTATTTCCTTTTCGATTCTCACTAGCCTGACACCGGTACATTAACCTATATTATGTAAGCGATGACACTGATTTCTGGAGCCAGAACTACGCTGTTACTGGACATTAATATAGTATGACAAAAGAAATATTTTAATTTATTTAATTATGTTATAATCATAAACGGAAAAGACCCCCTACTAGATAGACAGACGACCTCAAAAGGGTCGCGGGGAGCCGCTGGATACAAGCGGCACAAAATCGTGTGTTCTGGAGATCCCATGAAGAGACCTATGTCCAGCAGTGGACGTCCATCGGTTGAAGACGAAGAAGAAGTAGAAGATAAACGGAAAAAATGGTGTACATTTTACGAAAAGAAGTTTCATGAAATAAGTTAATCATAAGAAAAGCTTTTCCTACTATTGAGGAGTAGTTGGTCATCCTTATCATAAACAAACATTTTCATCGACACCGGACCAATATGTAAAATTTCAGCTCAATCAGTAACGTAGAAGTGGTTAAAATTTAACTTGCAAGATTCCACCTTCACATACATACACGTCAAGATAAATAAAAGCTTTAAATCAGTGATTCTCAACCACTGTGCCGCGGCACTTTTGTGTGCCGCCAAATTTCAAAAGTGTGCCGCCAAATTTTGCAAATATATAATAATGTTACTATATTATTATAATATTATACTAAATATTTTTATTATTAGGTTGTAATTAATCTCTTAATAAACTTTTAGTTATTATTGTAGTATAAATTAGTTTATTTCGTATATTTACAATTTTTGTCATAAGCTATTTATGCAGTGTGTTGTAGTAAGTAAATAATTTTTATCTTTTTCTTTGTGTGCCGCCAAATTTTGAAATCGTTAAATAGGTGCCGTAACAAAAAAAAGGTTGAGAATCACTGGTTTAAATAAACAAGATTCGCTTCCAATTCTTTACAATAAAGTCTACTGTCATTGCCTTATGCGTCTAGTCTAGCTATTGTCGATAGAATATTTGTTTTTCTATAAATTAAACAGTACAACACGATCAAACTCCACGCTTCTTGAGCACCTTATATGTCAGACAATAAACTTTTTATAAGGCGTCCTTATTCTGCGAAGATCTTCATCGTGGGAACACTAGCCCGTTACGAACCGCTATAAAATCGAATGCATTAAGTTTTTTTAAAAAACAGTTATTTTCAACCCTGATCTAATTAATTGATTCGATTCTCACCCATTACGGAATATGCAGCTGCGTTCACCTGAGAGGTAGGTTTTTTCAATGCACGCCTAAAGACGTTGTTTGTTGTTATGTTGCTGTGAGTTGCGGAGCTACTTTTTTGAGTTGTTTATGATGTTATGTTATAAATAATGACAACGTATTATATTAAGTAGTATATACTTTAATAATAGAGACAGCGTTTACGATGAAGTTCGTAACACTAAAAAAAAAATTGGTATTTTATTTTGGACAATACCGCTACACTGTGAAAATGTTACTAATTCTTATGCCAGAGAATAGTAAATAAACAAATGATCTATTAATTCTAACATATTTGAGCAGCAGTACTAGATTAATACAAAATTACTTTGTAAAAACGACAAAAACGATATACCTAAATGTTATATTGGGACTAAAAATCCCGCCGTGTGGTATCCGGCTGAGTAGAATAGACCAACCTCATTTCTTACCGAAGTGTCGTAAAAGGCGACTAAGGTAAGTCGACCCGCCGTGTGGTATCCGGCTGAATAGAATAGTACCACCCTCATTTCTTTCCGAGGTGTCGTAAAAGGCGACTAAGGTAAGTCGACCCGCCGTGTGGTATCCGGTTAAGTAGAATAGACCACCCCCTTTCTTAACGAGGTGTCGTAAAATACGACTAACGTAAATTGACGTCAGGTAGGCGGCCGGTCGTAAAAACGCAGCCAAATCATGTGACAGCACGTTTTTAACATGTTGTGCCAACCCCACTTAGAGTGGGATACGGGCAGGAGGATGATGATATCTTGGGACTAAAAATGGCGTAAGCGCGGATTCAATGTGTCCGGCATTGATAGTATTAAGGCATGGTAACATAAGAACAATATACAACATTAAAACAGAAGAGAATGGTAGCTCAGCATTACATTCACTTAAAGTTAATAAAATTTTTAATCTGATTAGTAATTACTATGAGAAAGTACAATTAAGTACATCATCAGAAAAGAAACAAATAAGCTACATTATTTTAAAAGTTTTGCATATATTAAAATGATACTAAAAATGGTAAAAAAAAACAAAGCTTATAACTATTGTTATGGAAGAGCGAGATTCTTCTGATACAGGCATATAATGCTTATTAGAAGGTCTAAATACCCTGTAACTAATTTAAAAAAAACTAGTTAATTGATCCAAAAAGATATAAACGAAATCGAAATTTCGATAAAATAACTAAAACTCAAGTTTTTGTGGTCAAATTTAAGACATTTGAATAAAAAAGCGATTAAAAACTCAAAAAATATAAAAATAATTTCAAGTTATTAAAGAGATTGCAATATAATGATAGCATCGATTAGATTCCAGACTAATGGTAATAGCAGTCTAGATTGGAAGTCAAAACCAGGCCAACTCAATTATGGGGAAATTATGGGTGTAGCTTTCCAACCGTACGCACTCAGCAATCTGGCTCAGCTTCGTACCATGTTAGGAAACACTCAATGGTAATTATGTGATAAACATCTATTTTTAAAAGCATTTATTTAACTTGTATGTATGTTTATATATGAAGGTTGAATCTTGCAAGTTATATTTGACCCACTTCCCGGTGTCTGATTGAGCTGAAATTTTACATACCAGTTCAGTCCCGATGACAATTAAGCTTATGATGAGCATGGCATAGCTTTAGATGCTGCTGCTAAGATTGGTTCCAGAGAGGAAACTCCTCAACGGTTGAAAAATAAAAGTAAAGTAGCGGCCTCCTACTGCTAGGAATAGGCCTCTTCTCTCCGTCTTTGGAGAGAAGGATAGGAGCTAAGACCTACCACGCTGCTCCCATGCTGATTGGTAGGTTACACATATCTCCAGAATTCTCTAGAGATATGCAGGTTTCCTCACAATGTTTTCCTCCACCAAAAAAGCGTGTGATAAATTGCAATTATCAATTAGACACATAAGTTTTAACCGAAAAACTCATTGGTGTCTGCCGAAGTTCGAACCCGTGACCTCCTCGAAAGAGTCGCACGGTGTTACCGCTGGGCTATCACAGCTCAACGGTTACCAAAAAGGAACTCAAATTTTGTTAAAAGCTTTTTTAACTTGACTTGTTAAACTATATAGTTCGTAAGAGCGCCTTTTTAAATAAAATGTAGGCGAAATAATGATATGCTGTTAAGGGCTTAAGGGTTTTACAGCGATTTTGGCGCGAATGGACAAACGCAAAAGCATCGCAGAGATGATGTAATGACTTCGGAGAACGTTATTCAAAGGACGAGTTCTGTACCAATGGACGAATCCTTAGGATGATGGATGTAAGGCCGATTTCTGAATCCAGGATCTTAGCGCTACCATAACCCACCAAGAAAATGTATTTAAATATAATTCTTTAAAAAATAGACGGAAATTTAAACTATAATCTTATTCACATACGCTAATTTCACCTGAGTAATTTGAATTCATCGAAAGTTGGAATATATTCTCTAAATTAAATAATATAATATGACCAATTATATGACAATTAAATTTCTCTTTCTACCATAATTATTTTATTATGTGTCGAATTGAAAATAGTTTGTATTAATCTTGTTTCTATAGCAAGTTATATAATATTTGGTTAGGTCACATATAATTGAATGCATTATACAGCATTCGAACTTTAACGGTATTGAAAATAAAATTAAAACGTTCGCAAAATTCACAGTATGTCGCAACAGTAACTTTATTTTTAAAGTTTCTCGACGCTTCCGCATCGTTGTGTCAGCCATCATCCCATATGACGGGAACATAAAGCAGACTAGCATACTTCAAATATAAAGAAGATCTGAATACGACATAGAAAAATATAAATACAAATTTTTAACTTAATTAACAAACCAATTTAATTAACAAAAACATCTATACTTATTATAAAACAAAGTCCCTCAAAGATGTCTCAATGATCGATTTTCTCGAAAACTACAGAACGGATTTTAGTACGGTTTTCTTTAAAGGATAGTGGAATTCTTCCGGAAAGGTTTAGGTTAATAGTACATTACGGTTTTATGTAAATTGTCCTTAAGTCGCGTGGTTGTAAAGAAAACTCACCTGCTGGGAGATTTAGTCGCGTGCGTCGCGTAAACCAGAAGAGATACACTGATGTAATGTACTAGAGAATTGTAGGTCTACAAAAATACTACAAGAAAGTCCGCAATAGCATGTCTCTATCTCTTATGGTTGACTCATAATCACTTATTTTGCGATACACTGATATCCATGTATAAAATATAAAAAATAAACAGATAAATTTTTGCTAGTATCATGTATTTCACTTTTTCTAATTATGTCACCTCTTCTTTTAATATTTTCCACATTTTACTTGACTTTTTTTTCTGTTCTCCTCTAACCCATTTTAGAGATAAGACCGCCTTTGTACATGTGCGCTTTTTTAAATAAATAAATAATTCGATTGTAACAAAAGTTTTATTACTTTACGTAATAACTAAATGTGTATGCAATAATATTTATTTAAATAAATTTTTAAACATGATTTTAGGTTAATTTGTTTAGTTAAATTTGCACACAGTTATTATGTCATTGTTACGTATTAAAAATACTGCTGTTTAAGGATTTCCTCTTTCTTTGAAATTATGAGTAAGGAGTATCTAACTATCTTAATCTTTTAAAAAGAATCATCCATACTTTTTAAACGGCAAAGTACGATTAAAAAAATGACAACAATTATTGTGAACGTAAGTAAGTAAGGGTAAGAATTTTTATAAAAATATAATAACGCTCTTTTTAAAACTTTATGTAGAAAATTATCTCATCCCTAAAGATAACATGATTCTAAATTCCATTATTAGGTATAGAAAATTTTTAATGTATTAAGTTTAAACGAGTTGTGTCACATTTTTGTTTATCGGTTAAAAGGCCGCCATGTGGTAAGAGTCGAGATAAACTTTTGACTTTCATGCATTTGAAATGTAATTCCAAATAACAAAAAACAGTCAATAAATTCTTTATCTTGGTTAATAGAATTATATTAACTCGCGTTGAGCTTTTGTTAATTTACTCGTTCTAACAAATATTTAATAATCTTTGGATGTAAGAATTTCAGTTCTTTCGTAGTGTTAAATATTTAATGGAATTACTCTTGTTAAAATCTACCAATTTATAATAAAGATCTTTCTGGACTATCTTGGCGCCAATGACTTTCGCTTTGTATTTTATAGCAACACCGTCATGAAACAAGAGTAGGTATCGCTCCCCTTTTGACTGAAATGGTGGCACCACTGTGTCGTGTTGTTTCCGGTGGACTCTTCCTATTGCTAAAACGTTTCAGTGGCATTCATTCTTTGTTCGTTATTCAAGAAAAGTGTATCTCGGAGCGGGAATTGTGGTATTCCATTATATCGTGTTATTGTAGAAAGTATGTGAGCAACTATTTAGTATATTTTTTTAATATTTGAGAAACGGTACCGAGATGAGTGCATTTGACGACTGATGTAAAATGATAACGAACTGTTAACACATGATTGATTAGGTTATGCTAAATAATACAATTTTTAGTTAATTGTGCCACGAACGAGTTTGCTTCCGCGCCTACTAGTATGTCGGGTTAGTCGATCAAAATTTTATTAATCACATTAGTGTCAGATATGTCTTTCACCCACTAAAAGCGAGTACTTTGGGAGTATTAAAACAGTAATTACTTTAGAAATAAGTGTAGAGGACTAGGTAAGTTGGGAAAAAAGTTTTTAACAAATTTATATACAGTAATGGTATAATGAATAAATAAATATATGAGACGTGTCTGCTTTACTGTGAGATTACGAAAGCCATGTAATTTATGAATTTTTTGTACAAACTTAATTGGTATTTATAATTAAGCGAAAAAGTACTTTCCCAAGCAAAGTTGGGGCAAAATTGTCCAGAAATGGGTAGCATATATAAATGATTCACAATAAACATTGTGAATCCTTCACCGAAAAGCGTGTAATGAATTGCAAATATCAATTAGACACATATATTTAATAGAAAGACTCATCGGTGCCTGCCCGGCGTTTGAATCCGTACACACTCGAAAGAATAGCATACTTTAACTATTGGGCTAACACAGCTTATGACATTGAATACAGAACGTATTTACACACAAAGCATCACATTGTATATAGAAAAAAATGCAAATAAAAAGTATATGTGTTTTAAACTATACCGTCTTACTTAAAATCGAGACTAAAATGAGTTTCGCCATTACGTTAACAGGAAACAAGTGGCAAGATTGCAGTTAAACGCACAGAATCCGTTCCACAGCTGCAGAATTAACAGGATGTGGTTAAAGTTAATTGAGACATAAGAGGAAGCTGTTGACTGATTTTAAACATTTTACATCTTTACTTATTGGCTCACATCTTTTAAACTTGCTAGCATTAAGTTTCAAGTTTATTTCAAACTTAGTTTTAGCAAATTGATAATGAAAAATAGATCTAGAGGTTCATCATAGGACTTTATCGTATTTAAAGTAGCTGCAGTTTTTCTCTCGACGTATTTCCTTCACATAAAACGTAGCCTCAAGTGCAAATACTGGAATATTAATTTAACAAAGAAAAATCTACTTTCCACAGTAGGCACATGTATACATTTTCACCGCGCAGAAGAAAGAGAGGGGGATACCTCCTCTCCCACACCACGTCGGCGGTCTACTCACCTTCCGTCTTTCGACTTTTCGATTAGGTCACGTATCTTAACTCGAGTTTACCATTTTTTACCCACCAAAAAAAGTCTAGAACGCCGTTAAAGAGGTTATCAGTCAAAAAAACTTTAAAACGTACCTAAACATATTAATATCTATTAATCTAAAGGTGCAGTCGTATTTAAACGTTTAGGGCCAATTTGTTCACATAATAGAAGCCGGATGCGTCTTTGAGATCTAAGATAGTGCGTCTAACAACATACCAGTTTTAAGCTCATTATGTAGACGTCCAAAGATTGTACATGTACAGCCCGTTTCACCATTGGTAGTATAAGTATTACTCAGACAAACTGGTGAAACTACGATTGCAATTACAAATAAATTTGATAATTTTCAATTAAAATTTGCTGAGCATAGTTCTTCTCCCTCCGTTTTTGAAGAAAAGCCTCTACGCTACTCCAATAGTAAGTTACACATATCCCCAGAATTCTCTAAAGATATGCAGGTTTCCGCACTTTGTTTGCCTCTTTACGTAAAAAAAGCGTGTGATAAATTGCCAATATAAATTAGATATATAAGTTAAAATAGAAAAACTCATCGGTGCCTGCTCGTGGTTTGAATCCTTGATCCCCTCGAAGTGTCAGACGGTCTCACCGCTATTACTGTTGTAGGTACTTATTTATAGATGAAATAGTTTTTCTTTTAATTTCTGAGATCTCCGCTTTACTTGATTTAAAAGGAGTCTAAGCTACAGCTTAATCGCAGGCAACTTCATAATCTTTTCCATTCATAATATTTGTATGGTTAGGAGTGTGTGATGTTCATCATAGAAATACTGACAAAGGGATGGTGCTATCGATATTAATTTAATAGTAGCTAGTACGAAAACTAAATTAGCTTCTCGTCGACCTACTCGTCAATAATACTTCTCGATTATGAAAGTAATCCAATAAAAAACGTGTTATAGTCTTCAACAATGACTTGTTACGATCCAAACGATGAAATCAACGCTCTTCCTACTTATTACACGAACGTGATCATGTTTATTATGTACTTCGATCTCGGGGTCAGTTACCTTTGCTTTAAATTCCCCAGTAGAAACAGGAAGTCTTCATGTAGTACGAGTAGATCAACGAATCTCGGCCGCGCGATAACCTCCGGATAAGGCGGAGACACGAAATTATATATTCTTATATGTTATCGACAACTTTTGAACAATTAACGTTTTTCTGTCAACAATATATCAGTATATATTGTAAAACCTGTTAAAATATCTGTAATTTTTTTTATTTTAAAAAGGAAATTTCTTTTATTTTTTATACATATATTTAGAAAGAAATAAAAAGTGTAAAAGCACATGTATAAAGGCGGACTTATCTCTAAAGGAATCTCTTCCAATCAACCTTTGAGTAATAGAAGGAAAAGGATAAGAATTGAAGAAGGAAGAGAGTACGGGTCATATAGAGAAAAAGAAAAAGTTTATATAAATTTAACTACATATTTAATTTATTAATTAATTTTGGTAAAATAAATAGATGAAAAGATGAGACTAGGATGTAATTACGTAAGATAAATATTTTTTAGTCTGTAACTGTCTGTAACTTAAATACCGAAAGGGAAAGAGATTTGCGAATTGATACTGGTAAACCATTCCACAGCATGAAAGCTAAATGATCTCGAGTAAGTCAGTGAGGAGCATTTAGGGAAAGCAAGATCTAAGGTGTTGCGTTAAATATATAGAAAAAAATATGCACATTTTTTGGCCGGAGGACCACTATGGAAAATTTTATAATTCTCGTTTAAGAGTGAACCGTGATTGTCGAATGGCATAAGATGGCATAACCCTCAGCTTGGGGTCACTGGTTCAAACCCGGGCAGGCACTTAAGAGATTTCTATACAAATATGTGTTCAATTAATACCCGCCGTGTGATATCCGACTAAGTCAACTGTCAACAAGAGTCTGAGCCAACTTAGAGTGGAATAAGGGCACGAGAAAAATGAATGATGATTTGCTTAGTTAATTGATACAATTTATCAAGCGCTTTACGGTGAATAAAAATATATAAAAAAGCAACCCGCAATTGCCTATATCTGCTCATCTTTACAGAACCGTGAGCGTGATGTATCTACAACTAACCAAAATTGTTTACCAAAGAGACAAGACGCCTTAAAGTAGCATTAAGAAGTAAAAAGCCGCCACTTTATATTAAACAATTATGTGCATTTACGGGTAATAAATTATCGATATGCTCCCGAGCACTTCCCTACACATAAAATTTTATATCGCTAAAAGAAATACATTACTCCGTCGTTACTGCATTACATAATTTCACCTTGCTTATCTTTGGTTTACCAACATCCGTGGTGCATGACGACATTCCGTCTACGACCTGCGTCGACTCGTTTCTTCCGACGTAAAAAAGGCCGTGGAGAAAGTGTGAGCGTAATTATTATTGGGAACTCGTACGGTAGGCTACGCGGGTTACACACTTCAGTACAATAACGCGTATAAGGGTTTTCGATCTATTAGGCGATATGTACGCGTCTGCGATTGCGTCTACGGCTACATTATACTTACGAAGTAATTTACTTTTTCTTTGTATGGCAATAAATGACAAAAAAATTAAAACCTTAAGAACGTTTATCTTACTTTCAATGGTGATCGTGAAATTAAACTTTTTTTCTAAATAATTTCACGGGTAATTTGGATCTTTTTTTCACGTATTAAATTATAACTTTTGCCCATTTATTTTAATGAATTATTTTTATGTTTGAAAATGATTTTATACTATATCACTTAAAATATACGATGAAAAGAGTATTCCGGAATAGAACGGTTTCAGAACAAAAACTTAAACGGTTTACTTAATTTAACCATTTAGTTTGATTTGAGTTTATTTTCATACATTTTGAGAATATATAAATGATTGCAAATTGAAATAAAATCTTATCAGAACATAGTCTGTAAGACTTTGAAGAGATTTTTATAAGTCAAGGACGATGCGTCGGTTAGCCTTCTTTTGAGTAAATAATATAACGGTGGTAAGGGCGGCCGCAGAAGCATCGTCAAGGTCGAGTAGTGGGGAGAGTTGAACGCAGAATAATAGTAACGGTGGGGAATGTCGTCCTAAACATTCAATGAGGCCGGAGCAAGACTTATGGTGACGTGTAGTGATTTTTAAGATACATTACCTGAGCCTGCTTGAGACGGTGTTCGGTGCGGTGTACGGCAAGCAGTGGTGTGACGCGAACCAGCAGTCGCCACCAAGGCCAGTCGCGGACGGCCAAAAATGCTCGCACGTTGCGCTGGACGCACCTACATCGTGATTAGTACAAACATTAATAAATTGTTAGTGAATATAATTGAGTAAATATAGTATTACTATAAAATACTAACACAAGGCTTGGCCTTTTGTTCAAGTTATTCATAACGCAATTAAACTGTAGTACCTGTTTGAAAAATAATGAGGTAGGTGGGGCTCGATCCTAGATATAGATATTTTCATTTTTCGAGACTACCCGTTCTCCGAATAAGCTACGCTGACTTGACAATTAACGGCAAAAATTGTTTTATATATTCAATGTTGTAGTATTTTTTTAATGCCGAAGAGAAGGGATATATCTTTTTTTTTAATAAAAACTAGGTAGATCGATTTTTCTCCCCCAAAACCTCCTGCATGTTGAATTTCAGGAAAATCGTTGGAGCCGTTTCCATTCAGTAGATCTAAAAATCGGCTACTATTTTTCATGCCCCTAAGTGACAAGGGTTAACTAAAATTTATTTAATTTTTTTGTAATTTTTTTATGATGCACACTACATTTTCTCTAGAAATAGAATAGAAGTTATATGGCAAAACAACCTTTGCCAGGTCAGCTAGTCATTATATAGAGTTCATATTGGTTACCTTGCAGCAGTATGTTGAGTACGTAACCGTTGAGCTCGTCGGCGTGCGAGCAACCCTCGCGCCCTGGCCTGCAATCGCACGAGAACGCGAGCGAGCGCGGCGTCGCGACGCGCGTCCAGTTCGCCCACCACGCCGCCGCGGAACATAATCTGTAGCAATAAGAAATTAAAACATTAATATAACATAACACCTTTTAAGTCTTTAAGTAGTGATATTTAATTTTAAGCTGTGGTAGCCCAGCGGTAACACCGTGCGACTCTTTCGATGAGGTCACGGGTTTAAAACCGGACAGACACCAATGAGTTTTCTGTTGAAACTTATGTGTCTAATTGATAATTGCAATTTAACACACGCTTTTCGGTGAAGGAAAACATCGTGAGGAAACCTGCATATCTCTAGAGAATTCTGGACATATGTGTAACCTACCAAATTGCATTGGAGCAGCGTGGTAAGTTTTATCTCCAAACCTTCTCTCCAAATTACGGAGAGAAGAGGCCTATTCTCAGCAGTGGGATAGTAACAGGCCGCTAATTACTTACTTTATTTAATTTTAACAACTTACTCTGTAACATCTACAAGCTGGGCTAGCCAAAAAGTGATATACCTAGTGCGACTCTTTCCGTGTTCAAACCCCGCAGTAGAGTTTTTCTATTAAAATATATTTGCCTACTTGATACTTGTAATTTTAGCACACGCTTTTGAAAGAGCTGTGATAGCCCAGAGACTCGGAGAGAACACGAGACTCTTTCTAGTAGTCACGGGTTCAGGCCCGGAAGGCACCAATGAGTTATTTCTGTTAAAATTTATGTGTCTATTTGATAATTATCTCTTGTATGATAATTCTATGGGTACAGAAGATGTTGCTAGAAAACAGGTAAAAATGATTATAAGATAAGCGATAGGCATATTCAAATCAATTATAGATATCGACGTCTGGCTTAGTGGTTAGAGTTTCTAAGTACGTTAACCTAGAACTGTGTACCCGTTCATCGTAACACAGTGAAATTTCAACATTTATATATTTTCAAAGCCTTATATATGTTTACTCTATACTAATTTGACAATTCAAAATTGCTATATAATTGCTATATAAAAGCCTATTTGAATAAAGAAGTTAAGTTTTGACGACTGACGCCGGCTGGACCGATGAAATTTGGCACCAAAAAATTTTATCGGCGTTACATATAGAGTAACAAAATCCCCGTTTATATTTCGGAAACAGGGAAAAGAACTGACAGTACTTAAACGCTTAAGATGTCGCGAATGAGGAAATACAAATTTACATTTACAAAATGGTTTTAGTAGTAGGCCGTTTAAGCTAAAAAGCTGTTGGTCGAAAAAATAGTAATATGAACCTCGCGGGTCGCGGGTTTGATTACCACCAAGAAGCAACATTTTTTAAACACAATTTATTGATTCCTCAATTGTGGGTGTATTATATGTATTTAAAACTATATATGTCGTCTGTCACCCATAACATAAGAATTAAGTTACTAACTTTGGGGACGGATGACCGTGTGTGTCCCATACATTTATTTATTTTGTTGTTGTTGTGGATATAGCTCTCTTTGAATCTGTACAAGACAGTAACGACTTAATGTAAATAATATGAAGAATTATATTTTTAAAAGAGCAACCGCCGAGTTTCATGCTGGCTCTTCTCGGTAGAAACAGCTTTTCGAACCAGCAGTAGAGTTGACGATTCAAAAGCACTTGTTTACAAGTTTATTTGAATAAAGAATATTTTGAATATAACTACAGCAATATGAAACGTCGCGCTATGTTCAAGTGTTTACGTAAATAAAGACATCTTAACGGAAAATAATTGGAACTCGTAATATCGAAGATGTAATCGTTATACAAGCCCACCGATAATCGGTAATACAATTTTTTTAAATTACACGTGATTTCCGCCGCGTGTGATTCTGATATAACTTATTATTTTTATCTGGTCAATGAGTTCCAATTATTCAGGTCAGTTGGCATCATTTAGTTGCACAAGCTTAAGTAGTTTTGCAATAGCACGAAATACATATACAAAAAAAAAGGAAATTTTAATGAATTTCTGAAATTACGTTTGTAATCTTTAATATTTAAATGAGTTAATCTTGTATGTATAAATATATTTTCGAAATCTCGGAAACGGCACCCACGATTTTCCTGTAATTCAGCACGTAGGGGAGTTATGAGGGAAAAAAATCGATTTAGATAAGTTTTTTTTTTTTTTTTTTAATTTTCCATCATTTTGAAAATTGCTTAGCAAGGCTCGGTCACAAAGGTACTGATATATAAGAGAGTACTAGTGGTTTTCGATTTTTCAATTGTCATCAAGTTTTGTATATAGAAGTGTGTTTGATTTTTACGTGACCATGAATTACGGATCTATGTAATTTTTGGTACAAAAAAGATTGATGTCTGGAAAGTGAAAGTGTAGAAAATTTAATGGAGGGTAAATTCAAATTCAAATTCAAAATATTCTTTATTCAAATAAACTTGTAAACAAGTGCTTTTGAATCGTCAACTCTACTGCTGGTTCGGAAAGCTGTTCCTACCGAGAAGAGCCAGCAAGAAACTCGGCGGTTGCTCTTTTAAAAATATAATTCTTAATACTATTTACATTAAGTCGTTACTGTCTTGTACAGGTTCAAAGAGAACTATATCCACACAGTCTTATCTTCCAAATAATCCTCAAGAGTATAGTAGGCTTTCTGTATCAGCCTCTTTTTAACAATGTTTTTAAACTGATGTAATGGCAAAGCTGAAATTGATTGCGGAACTTTATTATAGAATCTTATACCAAAACCCACAAACGAATTACGTACTTTTGCAAGGCGCAAAGCAGGAGCCGCAAGCTTATGTCGGTTCCTGCTTTGTCTATTGTATACATCACCTATCGTTTTATAATTCTTTATATTTTTATGTACATAAATTAGATTGCTTAAAATATACTGTGAAGCAAATGTAAGAATACCTGTTTCCTTAAACTTCTCTCGCAGGGAATCACGCGGTCTTAAATTATAAATGCCACGTATAGCTCTTTTTTGTAAAACAAAAATTTTTTCACTATTCGCGCATTTACCCCACAGCAATATTCCATAAGACATAATGCTATGGAAGTAGGCAAAATAAACAAGTTTTGCTGTTTCGACGTCTGTGAATTGTCTTATCTTTCGAACAGCGTAGGCCGCTGAACTCAGTTTCCCTGCAAGAGTTGTTACGTGTGTGCTCCATTGGAGTTTTGTATCCAAAGATACTCCCAAAAATACAGTTGAATTTTCTGTTTTTAGTGGTACATTATTTAAAGAGAGTCTATTTGCTGTTTTTGCAGCATTAGGTAATGCAAATTCAATACATTTAGTTTTATTTGAGTTCAGTACCAAATTATTTAGCCTGAACCAATGAGCTACTTGCGATAAACCCCTGTTTACTTCGTCAATATTATCGTCATTTCTATTTACTTTAAAAATTAATGATGTATCATCCGCAAACAGTACAATATCGCAAATATTATGAATAAAATACGGTAAATCATTTATATAAACTAAAAACAGAAAGGGACCAAGGATTGATCCTTGAGGCACACCCATAACTAAGGCCGATCCGGATGACTGCACATCATTAATGCACACTCTTTGAATCCGGCTGTGAAGGTACGATGCAACGAGACGAAGTGCATTGTTTTTAATGCCATAATAGCCAAGCTTTAACAATAAAATTTCGTGTTGAACGCAATCAAATGCTTTGGATAAGTCACAAAATACCCCTATGGCATTTTGTGAGTTCTCCCACGCATCAAAGACATGCTTCAACAACCTCACACCCGCATCCGTTGTAGACCGACCCTTAGTAAACCCATACTGCTCAGGATGAAGTAAATTATTAAAATTAAAATGCTGGAGCAGCTGCTTTAGGATGATTTTCTCAAAAATCTTGCTTAGAGTTGGCAAGACCGAAATAGGTCTATAGTTCTGAGGGTCGCTCTTATCACCGGACTTAAAAAGGGGGATCAATTTACTATGTTTCATTAAATTGGGAAATATCCCTGTATCTACAGATTTGTTAAAGATCTTGGCCATAATCGGGGCGATAATATCAATAATATTATTAATTAATTTTACGGACATTCCCCATAGATCAGTTGTTTTTTTAATATTTAATGTTTTAAAAATTTTGACGATATCGTATGGGGAAATGTGTTGAAATTTAAAATTAACACTGCACTCCGTGACGCTGTCCTTTAAAACATTAAAAGCTTCCATTGGGGATGAGTTTATTGAGCTAGTTGTAGAAATGGGTATATTTTGAAAGAAATGCTCAAATGCACTAGCTACTGCTGTATCAGAATTAATAAGTTCATTCCCAATTTTAAGCTCTATGGCAGAATTATGCATTTTACGTCTACCTGTTTCATCTCCAATAACATTCCAGGTAGTTTTTATTTTATTTTTAGAATTAATTATTTTACTTTTAATATGAAGAGATTTGGCCTGTGTGCAGACACTTCTAAACGTTTTTGAATATTTTTTTACATATTGTAGAAAAGTGGGGGACTTATTATATTGTTTTTCTGCATACAGATCAAATAACTTATTCCTACTCTTATAAATGCCATTAGTGGCCCATTCGCTAAACCTAAGATTTTTGATCACTTTTTTTTCTATAATATTAAAAGTCTTATTGAACTCACAACCAATCATTCCAAAGAGGGCATTAAAAAGTTCATCTGAGCTACCGCGACTTTTGTCGAATTGCAATATCTTTGATGATATTTTAGATTGAAATCGCTTTATTTTATTCGAAGTGAAAGGCCTGTACTTGATATAACAATTTTTTTCCTGCATATAGTTAGGGACAGATATAATTTGCCCACTATGATCAGACTTTAAGCGATTTATTATAGATTTTTCTAAGATATTACAACTGTAGTTAGTAAAAATATTATCAACACCGGTAGCTGAAGTTGCAGTTATCCTGGTAGGTTCGTTAAATACATTGATCATATCAAAACATTGAAATAAATTAAGTAACCTACAACGATTACAGGTATCCACTAAGATGTCAACATTAAAGTCTCCACATATTAAAACTTGTTTTGAAGATTTAAAGATCTTCTTAAGAACTTCCTCCATGACGCTCTCAAATAATATATAATCACTGGAGGGTGGGCGGTACACAGAAACTATAATATAGCGCTCTAACTCCACACAAGACAGTTCAATGGTACGTTCAACAGAAAGACCGACAATATCATTTCGTTCTTTACAATGTACTTTGGAATGAGTTAATATCAAAGATCCCCCATGCTGGGCGGTCTTCCTCAAGAACGCACTGGACACTTTATAATTTTTAATATTTAATAAGAAATTAGAACTGTTTAGCCAATGCTCGGTTATACATAAAATATCAATACTAAATTTATTCATAAACAGTTCTATTTCAAATAGATACTATAATGTATGTATGTATGTAGGTAGATACTATAATGTATATATGTATATATGTCAATACAAATTTGATATTATGAGTATGAGAGTGTTTAGGAAATATTAAAAAACAAACGTATACAATAATTTTAACTTTTTTTATAAAGTCATATCAAACGAATGTACATATGTTTATATTAACAGACAATTAAAATTATAATCATCATTCATCATTGTCCTGCAACTGTACCACTCTAAGTGGGTCGGCACAACATGTTTTAAATATGTTGTTAGGTTTTAGGTTTTACGACCGGCCGCCTGTCCGACGTCAATTTACCTTGGTCGCCTTTTACGACACCTCGGTAAGAAGTGAGGGTGGTCTATTCTGCTCAGCCGGATACTACACGGCGAGGCAAATTAAAGTTTTAATATAGGACAAAATTCCGAATATTTTAAAAACCCACTTTCGTTCTGTACTTGAGTTATCGTTTTCTACAAATTTTAATAAATCCTCGAATGTAGATATGAATATTGTGAAACCCTACTTTGTGGATTCTGTAAAGAAGTATATATTGTTTCTACATCAGTGTACTTATAAATACCATGTATGCTTCCAAAAAAAATTTATAAACGTTTATATTATTATTCTAAGAATATTAACTTCAACCACCTAAAGTTTCTAAAAGCCATTGATATTGTGATTTAGAATAAGTCAAAACAAGAAATAATCGTCACGACCTAATAGGTAAAAACCAAGTTCGAACGTAGATGAGGATCATTTACTTTTTACTTTTACTGTTGTCACGAGCAATGTAAACATTAACGATAGTGACCCACTCTATTTTCACAACTAACATCTGTATTATCAATGCTCCGTTTACACTTAGTCGTGTCGACTTAGTAAGTCAATTGGCTACATAAATATTAGCATACGCCAAAAAGAAAAGTTTTAAGTATTAATATGGCAAATAACGCTTTAAAAGCTAGACTGACATTTATTTTTTATATTATACGATATTTTACATTATTTTTAAGCTCATTCAAGCTTTTTTTAAGATCTTTTTATATAACATGCACTCAACATAATTCACATTCACAACTTTTTTAAGGATACCAATATGAGATATGTTTTATTAATTAGTCCATGAATATAATTGTAGTAAAAATTTAAAGGCTTATTATCATCTAATATCTGTAAAAAGACATTCTCACACTACGGGAAGGATTACAGTTGAGCCCCACGACATCACAAAAAAGATTTGCAAGTTACTCATTTGTGATGCAAGGAGAACAAAAAAAGTTTTTGTTTACGTTAAGTATGATTAAGATCATGGTTAAGCCGTAACGGCGAAAAAAATATAAACCAGTAGTAATATTTCGGTCTTTCGAACCTTAAGCAGCTTTCTATCACTAAAACACAACAAAAAAAAATGTTTATCAGCGTAAAGAAAAATCATACGGAAATAACATTAAGAAATTAATGGCAGTCATAATTCGTTTTTAATTTATGATAAATAATGTCGATGAATTTAAATATTAAAATATAAATATAAGATACGTCTTGGGAATTGCTTTAAATAAGCAATGTACGATATCGAAATGATCTTATGAAAATGATCGCTAAATAATGTCCTACTTCAATTCTTAACAGTGGAAGCATAAGCATTTGGCTGCGTTTTTTACGACCGGCCGCCTGCCTGACATCAACTTACCTTTTACGACACCTCGTTAAGAAAGAGGGTGGTCTATTCTACTTAACCGGATACCACACGGTGGGTCAACTTACCTTAGTCGCCTTTTACGACACCTCGGTAAGAAATGAGGTTGGTCTATTCTACTCAGCCGGATACCACACGGCGGGTCGACTTACCTTAGTCGCCTTTTACGACACCTCGGTAAGAAATGAGGGTGGTACTATTCTATTCCGCCGGATACCACACGGCGTTGTATGAACCTAGTATAGATATATAAATATATAATTAACAGAACACATACGTTCTAATAAAACCTTGAATGAATTACAAACATGATACGCGAGATATTCTTAAGTCAAGACATGTGAGTAAATATATTACTCATCTAGCGCCACTTAATAGCATAATATAATGTGTAAATATTATGATGATTTATTTACACTCACCAATGTAAACAATTAATGTAAGATAATTGTGTATGTTTGCAATATCGGTAATAGACTGACGTCAAATCTTAATTGATTTGAATTCTCATTTCTATTTGATGACTGTTTCGAATCAGCATCACCAGAGAAAATGATTTCCATATCTCATCAACTTACTGATGCCAGACAATTCGTCCTAGCGGACCAGAATTTTGCATATGTCATTGTCAATATATTCAATAATCTGCAAATTCAAATTGATAATATTCTTTATTCAAGTAAAATTGTTAACAAGTTCTATTGAATCATCAACTCCTACTCCAACTGTCCTAGTTAACTAAATATCAAGTCACATCAATCGCTGCTCGGTAGGAATTTCCATTCCTATATATAACGATATACTTGATTGATATTTTGTGCTACATACCTTCATTTGATGTTTTATTTAGCTTTAATTTAGTTTTGATATTTGTTAATTTATGTCATGTTAGCACTTTTTAGAATAAACAATTTTCATCTTCATATTTACAACTTCATAGGCTTCTAGAGAGAATAAAACATCGCGATGAAATTTACTAGTAACAACAAATTTCTGCGATATGAATAACGTTCTGATTGACGCGATAAGAGAAAACATGTGTAATGCCAAATGTAGAATCCTCGTTTCGTTCGAGTTCGTTCGAAATTCGTTCTCATACCTGATACACGCAGAATTTACAAAAACTCATGCGCGGGTACATTACTTTACATTACTTTTATATTATGGACCTCCGCAAAGTAACGCCTAATTCTATAAATTGTTCTGATTAACATTGGACCTGTGAGAAAGATCAAGTTCTATCTCTAACGAGAGAGCAGCTGTTCGCCTAGCTGTTGTCGAGTAATAGACCTACTAACTATAGTCATAAAAGTAGAACTTATCAGTTATGTGTAAGATAATTTCAGACTCATATTATGCAATGCCGGTGTATAATAATAAATTTCCCTAACAAAATAAATAGGTAAATAAACTGTATAGCCGCCTTCAAGCACTAAAATTGTTGTTACACAACCTAATTTACATAACATTATTTTAATTCCTTGTTTTAAAGTGCAATGAACTTACATTAAAGTAACATTTATACATATTAAAATATGATAAAATTTCGTGACGGTTGGAGGTTTGACTTTCAGATTGAACACTGAAGTGCGATAGTTATTATACTAGAGTACAGGAGCCTAAAATGTGTCCACCAAAAGAAAAGAGAAAGCAAATGAGTTTATCAATCTGTCTCACTTGTTAACTTACGCATTATTCGAACATTAAATAAAGTTTAACGGGTAAAATTGATTGATGGCAAATTTCACACTAATTTTCCTTTTGAATAATAAAAACTCATGAACAGTATGGAGGTGCACTAAAAAATGTTAAAAATATTCAAATTAAAAACGCACTATTAATATTTTTCTGCCCTTGTATGTTAGACAAAAAAAAGTAAAGATCTCTTATCTTTCTCTATGAGCTATGGTTTCCCTACTCTATGTAATATATAATAACTCTATACACATGTTTGACGTCATAGTAAAATTAGATATATATATTTTCGGAATCTCGGAAGCGGGTCCAACGATTTTCCTGAAATTCAACATGGTGGGGGGGTTTGGGAGAGAAAAATGGATCTAGCTAGTTTTTTTTTAAAATTCTTTTTATCCCTGCTTTTGGGCATCAAAAAAATACTAATATATTGAATTGAATTTTTGTTATTAACTGTCAAGTCAGCGTAGCTTATTCGGGGGAAAGGTTGATCGCGAGAAATGTATCGAATATAATGGATCGAGCCCCACCTACCCTATTATTATTTTTTTTTGAAGTTTGTTTTTTATTTTATAAAAAAGTTACCGAGCAAGGCTCGGTCACCCAGATATTACAACATTAACTTATTTTAATATTAAAGATACATAATCGAAATTGTCAAGAATCTTTTACGTTTATACTACTGTATCAGGGAAGTTATCAAGTTGTAACGGCATAAACTCGGATGGAGAGCAGTCGTGAAGCAGTGCGCTCCAGTTGTCGCTAATAGGATGCAACAACCGCACGGAGGCTGCGGTCTTATTGCGGTGATCGTTTACGCTCAGGTAGGTACGTTTTTGTACAATATACAGTAGAACTTCATAATTAGTTCTTATAGTGAAACGGCGATGACTAGATATAACCAGCTCTCCATGAAAAAGTAAAGTAACTGCCTGTTACTACCGCACTGCTGGGCATAGGCCTCTTCTCTCCGTTTTTGAAGAGAAGGACCATATGGTACCAATAGGTTACACATATCAATAGAATTCTCTAGAGATATGCAGGTTTCCTCACGATGTTTTCCTTCACCGAAAAGCGTGTGATAAATTGCAATTATCAATTAGACACATAAGTTTTTCAACAGAACCCATGACCCATCGAAAGACTAGTAAAGACTCACCACTGGGCTATCAGAGCAGCTTGCAAGCTGTGGTACCTCTCCATGACTTATCGCCAAATATGTGGTCAGACTCGACAGTATTCATAAGATATAGAAAACTAGGATCAATATGATTAATAACGCTTTATTAATATTGACCCTTGACGATTCAAAAGTGCTTGAAAGAGCTTATTTGAATAAAGATTATTTTGATTAATTTGAAACTGTTACCAATCCCGCTTAAATATTATATTTTGGCATAGATTCCGCTGTTTCTTATCTGCTAGCATAAGCTAGCTCTATTAGCTAAACACCGGTAAGTGCTTTATTGAATATACTTAATTTACACTTTGAGGTTTGACTTTCTCCTACTCTAGGTCATCGAGCCTCTATATGTTGTTCGGTAATATGTAAAAGATCTATACATTGCTCAAATTATATAAATTTTTGACGTCTTTGGTACATTCGTTTTGGGAAATTCGGACATAGTTCAAACTAGGCACTAGTTTGGAGGGTTGGAGACAAACATAAAGATTTATCTGCAATATCTATACATATTATAAAACACAAAGTCTACAAAAGCTGTCTGTCTATATGTGATCGGTTTTCCTAGTAAGCGCAATTTTTATATACAACGCAAGAGCAATTTATTTAAGTAATTTTTTTTAGGTTAATAGTATAATCCAGAGCGACTAAACCGATTTTGATGGGACTGTCACTGAGCATTATCTAGCCAGCCTACTGTTATCCTAGAATTCCGGATCAGGATTTATGCGAGAAATGTGTCAAGGAAATCGCCCCCAAAGAAAATCGAAAAGGCGAAATCGCGGGCACTGCTTGTAATGTATATAACCTATTATTTAATAATAACATAAACTTACTTTATAAGGTCGAATAAGCGAATAAATTAAGTAAAAGTCAATAACCGAAACGATTACCGCACAAATACCGTCATTAAGACAAGTCGAAACATCCGCTATGCAAATGATGTATCATTATGTCAACATGTTCTCCGCTAACGTGAGACAATGGCGGATAAAAAAACTAACATTTCGGATATTTGAGATTTTCAGGTGTAATTAACGGAAGGAATTTACGCGTTTAACGAAAACAAAGGCGCTATAGTGTTTTCCTCGTCTAAAGCATTTTTGTTCGTTTTTTAACGTTTACCGCTTATCAGCCTATTTCCCCACATTATATGTTGTAATTGCTTAGTAGTTTGCAATGAATGCATTTTTTGAAGGTATTGTTAGATCAAACGCTAGACAGCAAGGAGAACTCTCTTCAGCAAGTCTTTTAGCTGAGGAACCTCAATTTTGAAGGATCAACTGATCCAAAAGTAGAAGTCTTTACTCATATAGCGATTTAGCTCCCTGTTTAAACAGGCGCATGCCTTAAAATTAATTCCATAGATTATAAATTTTCAATATTCTAGGTGCAGTTAAGCATATTAAGCATTGTTTTAGATTTATGTTCTAAAAAGTTATTTCAGTGGAAGCTGACAGTTTTGTAATTGTGACTTTTTAAAGGTACTAATAAGCGTTACTCTTAGTTCGCCTTACGAGCGCTTACGTATTTTGAAAGAAAATATGTTTAACGAATTCCTATTAGCATTTAGAATTTATACTAAACCTGATACAAATATGCATTTACGACCTCTGCAGGTGAGAGTTTTGCAATAATTAATGAGAGGGAGGGTAAAACTCAAATACTTATATTTCTAAATAATTAATAGAATTAGGCGTTACTTTAAGGAGGTCCATAATACAAAAGTAATGAGAAAATTATTTTGCTATAATCCGCGATAAATGATACTTATAATGCACGATTTATCGCGGATTATAGCAAAAAATAATATTCTCATTACTTATATTTCTATAATAACACATAAATAAGAGAGACATATATTAACTCATTTGCTTTCTCTTTATTGTCGAAGGAAACATTTTAGACTGGCTCCCCTAAGCAAATGTCTGTACATTATACATATATTAAAACTTACCGCAATATTGTATACACAGGTTAACATTGTTATGCTAAAACGCTAAGTATAAGTACATGTCAAGTATAATAACTATGTGATACGCGAAGTAAGACCGCTGTTTTCCCGAAACAAACTGTTACTTCCCGTTGCCTATTACGTTTATTATTCTACAATGGACTATGTCGGAATGCGCTAGGTAGTGTTGCGAACAGTTATTCTTTATCCTATAATTCTTAGACACGGTCTTCCATATAATTTTCCTTTTAATTTGCTACTCTTTTACTTACCTCGTATGAATAAGGTTGTGTCCAGAAAATTCAAAAAATTAAAATTGCTTTCATGTAACAAACTGATAAATGTAATTTTTCATAAAAATATTGTGTGAAATGGAGTCAATAAAGTTGACTAATAAATGATTAAAATAAATAAAAAATATTTATTTCATAATTCATTACAAGAAATACAGATTGATACCTTTTAGTAAGCATTAAAAATACTTGTGCCAAAAAGGTCGCCCTCTTCCCTAACAAAGGAGTTTAGGAATGAATAAATATTAATATTTTATGTTGATGGCTCTTATTATTATAAAACCTATACTATAAGTTATAAGTTTAGGTTAAAATTAAGTTGCTTATTAGCCTTAAGGCTAGATTATGCCTAAAATAAAGTACTTCCATTGTGATGTACTTTATAATAGGAAAAAAAAACAGTACTGTTTAACATAACCAAACATCAATTAAACTGCTTCAAACCATCAAGTTGTTAGGAATTTGGCAAAACCGAAAGTCAAGAAGCCAATGTTATAAAATAATGTATTGCAAAAAATTAGAATAAAAGGGTATGAAAACTACTCCGATGGAAAGTCAGCGGTTGTTACAAAGTGTGCATACGATAAAAAAAAACTAGAAATTCTATGAATGAGGCCGACGAGACCAGAGTTTAGCAATTTCGCACGTATAGGCATCATTCGCGGCCGTCGGCTTCGCGTCGCTGTCAAGCGTAAAATATGTGTAATGCCTGTAATCACGGCGTCACTTTTAAATATGGACATTTCATTGTTCTAAGGCGCTGCGAAAAATAAATGTAATATTTTTATTTCCTTTGACAACAATCACTTTTAATTTTTTTTTACTTATTTCTTTAAATGTGGAATGGTTTTGTAACAAACATACTAAAATTCAATATTATCGAATAATAATAAGTACCTAGGTGACCGAGCCCAGCTTGGTATTTTTTTTAAGATATAAAAAAAATGTAAAATAAATTAAAATTGAAAAAAAATGTAAAACGCAACGCTAGTTTCAGAGTACAAGTTTTATTGCCGCCAATCCGCACTGGCCTGATGTGTCCGTAGAGCTCCGTTCCAGGAGACAAGAGTGCAATATTCACATATTGACTTTACAGTGGGATATTAATACTTACTGTTACTTTACTTCTATGACTGTTATTCAAAATGACTAAGGAAAGAAAGCAAGTCAATCATCGTTACGACGAGGCATGGTATCAATGAGACTTTCGCTCCATAGACAATCGGACAATAAAGCAGAATAGATGACGGCGGCAGTAACACGACAGATTAATTATAGGTAAGGGTCATAGGATATAAATTAATAAATATATGTTAATAAAACTCTTGTAATTATTTTGCATAATTAAAGCTTAAATATATTGGGGATGTGGCAGTTAAATCTAAGAGAACAGTTGTCGATATTTTATCAAGTAATTGCTATGGAAAAGTGAAATTTACTAAATAACAAAAGCCCGTATGTACAGAGTAATTACGTAGAGATAACGCCTTGAAATGAAATGCAAAAACGATCGAAATGATAGTAATTGCATACTATTTATACGTGCCTGGCAATTCCGAAAACGAAACGTAATTATTTTAATTTTAACTTTTTACAAGCGTCGATAATAACTTTATATTTTGAAATGCAAGAAACTGGTATAAAGTAAACTGGATTAAAGATAGACTTAGTACTTAAAAGTCACGTTTTTAAATATAATCTAACTAGTATTTTATTGTGATGTGATAGTCTTATAAATACTATTTATTTCATGTTTTATAGTTTGTGAGTAACAGAAGGAATTGTATTCCTATCTATGATTTTAAGATCATTTAAGGTCTAGAATTTCTCAGTCTGAAGTTTCATATCCAATTACCGTAACGAAGATGTCAATATATTATTTACGTACCAATTAAGTATCAAATATACAAAGAAAGTGCCAAGCAAAAAAGAGTATAGCTAATGCAGTGAGGTTTATTTAAAAATTACTGTCACTCAAACCAAATACAAATCTAAATAGATTCAAACAAGACAATAAGCAATACAACAGAGGATTTAATAGTATATAAGGAACATTAAGTAAGCGGTAGTTTAGGTTTGTCGCAGAACAGTATTTGATATTTAAAATCTGCATCTAATCAAACACAAAACATTAAATACAAATATAGTAAATGTAGTTTTAAACACAATATGAAGTATGAAGATGTACGAACATAAACGGTACGATGCTCTCACAATTGCGTAAGAGAGATCGCCGTAAGGACAATAGTCTAGTGCGCGACGAAAGCTGGACGTGATGGGAATGCACCTGAGCATCATTTACAGAATGCCAACCAAGTATATACGAAACTATACGTACGTGACAGAGAGTGTACAGTACAGATGTGTACAGATGAACTCAAGGGAATCAAATGTTTGATTTCAATACTGATCCGCTGTCTGATAATATAAATCGGCTCTGAATCACACAAAGGAAAGAGCTCTACTCAGAGTATTTTCAACTTCATACAGGACTACGGTTTAAAAGTGTAAATTGAAAATAAAAGATTGTCCGCCAAGTTTCTAGTTGGTTCTTCTCGGTAATAGCAAAATTCCGCACCAGTAGTAGCGTCCATAAATCTAATTGATCCTTGACAAATCAAGAATACTTACAAAAACTCACTTAAATTAAGATTATTTTGATTTAAATTACAATAAAAAGGATGTCCGCAGAAACACCCGAGACATTGGCATAGCTAAAAAATTTGTGAAGATAAATCGAATTATCGTTGGAGGTTAGAATTCAAAGGATTTGCAACATAACATCAAAAGACGTTGTACGACAAAAAGTGTTTGTAGACCTTCCAAAAATTGCAGAAATACAGCTCAGGATGACGTTAAAATACATAACTTATAAAATGCCTTTAAAGCTGTACTGAACATAACAGATCCTAAAAAAACTAAGATTTCACTCATGTAGATTAGATTATACGATCTTTATTCAAATTGCATACAGGCAAAATGAATTTATTATTCAAAATTGGCTAACATAACTTGCATAGTAGAAAGTTTTATATGCGTTTTTGTTAGTTTTTATGTGTTTTTGTTTACTTTCACAAAAAATCCAAATGCAAAATTAATTTTATTGAACTGATTTTTATATATGTTCCTCTAAATCGTGAGCTCTGATGCTGGTTGGCAAAATTGCTTCTATACGACAAGAGCTAGCAAGAAACTTGGCGATACCTCTTATCATAATATAAATCTTATAACTAGTTAATTTTCGTTAATCCTTTCTAAAACCACGGATTTTTTTATATAATTCCAATTCTCTAAATCACTTATAAATAGAAAAATTAAAACATTTATATAATCTTCTTTTAGGCCTCAGCGAGAAACCTCTGATTCTGTCTTATCCAAATACATCGTGCAATGCATTGTGCAAATAATATAAATTATAATCTTTTTTATAAAGTCGATCACATCTAGCAATAATATATCACATAAATGCTTTGATAACAGTTACAGAGCATGTTACTTGTAACTAATTCAGACATGCAACTCAAGTTATGTAATTTTCGAAAAAAAATACATAAGTTTTATAAGACAGTAATAATAATCGATAAGTTCATCATGGGCTTTCCATCTTAATAAAAATGCATGTTCCTTATCAGTGACCTTTCCTGTAATCTTAAAAAAGTCTTACGTCCTTCTCTACAAGAAAAAAGCAGGTCTGTGACCAGCAATAATAACATTTTCGAGTACCTATCATTCTTTTAATATAAGCGACGGTCCATGGCGAAAGGTGTAATGTGATTTCGATTTAGATCACGTAACGTTAAGAAAGTCGATGAAAGTGACGCATTACGTTTGCAAAATCACACAGGGGGTTGATCTGTATTCAAGTGCGAAATAGAAATTTCACCTTTTACGATTGTGCAATTTCTAACGCTCCATTCATTAATGAATATATTTGGCATTAAAAAAATCTAATTTCAGTGCATTTCGCACAATAATCGTTGATCTACTAGAGATAGATAAATAACCTTTAAAAAGATAAAAAATTCGCACCAGTCTTAAATCGTAGTAAGGAGTGCATATTGAAACAGATATACTTGCAACAATTTTTGTATTTTATAACACAGATTATGGAGGTTGCAGAAAGATGTAAAATTTTGGAAAGATGTATGATAATTACACGTAACAGACGATTGGAATCCATCCAGATTTAAGTTTAATATGTTACTTCTGTTTTTCCTTGCATAATTTTATGACTTGCTTTAAATTTATATAGCCAACTAACTAAGGATTTCTTTCAGTTCAACTTTAGTATTAAAATACCCAACATTATGTACTTTGTGATTTATCAATTCTAGAATTAATAAAGTAAATTTATCTGTTCTATACGTTAGTCCGGTACATAAGGTACCAAATTTGATAAATATTTGTCTAGAAATTTAGCCTTGAAAGCGTTATAGACAAACATACAGACTTTCGCATTTATAATATTAGTATGGATTTCACAATTACCTCTTCTTGTGTTTAAATAAAATTATCATAATTATGTATAAAATTACCTATTTAGTAGTTACTAATTATTACGACTATAACACGAAATGTATCAAATATATTGTATGTTTGTGATACATTTCGTGTGTGAACAAGGATATTTACTTCTGATAGAAATTATTTTATTAATTTGTTTGTGGAAGGTACGTTGGGAATATAATGTGTAGTTTCCTATCGCAAACCTCAACATAAAACCATAGCAACTGACCACATAGTCCATGAATATATACAAAAGGTCGTAAAAGTGAAATTTTTTACAATTTCGATTGTGCGATTTATGAGGAAAAAGTTTTAAAGAAAATATGCAACGTTTAAAATCGTAGCTATTATGAGTTACTTTATGCTTGTGATTTTTTAAATGACACCGATTCACCAAGGAATAAATATTTTGATGTAATCGTATGTCATATTGAGCAATCAATATTTAAATTGAAAATATCTTAAGGCGCATTTTACTTTTTTTCTACGAAACTAATAAAATGATCATAAGCAACGAGAGTTTTACTACAAAACGCGAAGTTTTGTATTGTTGACCTCGCCCTATCCCAAGAATAAAGTCACATTTTTTGTGCTTGTTGCTTATACATGGTAGATGTAACTTTGTACTTCGGATAAGGCGATTTGCTTATTTAACTTTAGGAAATTCGAATATTTCATATTATAAATGATTTTTTTTTGGTTTGTCCGTTTTTCACGGCTTTTACGTTAGAACAGGGCAGCACAACGATGTGAACTTTTGGGTAGAGGATTAGTATATTGAAGGGTTAGCAGTGTTTGTCTGAAATAATAGTAAACATTTCGAAATCAGCAAATTTAGCCTAAAGGTTTAGTTATAGTAATAGAGCATAGAATTATAGCCTCTTATTAATGCATGTGTATGTTATAAGAAATCTTTTATGTAATGGTATACAAGTGTACAAATTCATCAGAAGACGCAACATACAAGTAGGTAATATACGAAATCGCGAATAACAGTTAGTGAAAGTGAGAGCGTAAATAAATCTGTTCCAAGTTTTGACTCCTGCGGTGCATTTGCCAAGAAATATTACTTGACTGAAAAGCGAGATAATGTTAAGATGGGAAAGAAAATTTTCATGTTTCGTAAAATGTTGTTACCTTAAACTGTTAACTATAACAAACTTCGTGTAATTTTACCATGTATATATGCTCGGATACTTTTATTGATAGTAATAAATAACGTAGTCAGTAATAACGTATATAACATGAAAAAGCCCAAGCTTAGTTACTCCTAGGCGTAATCCTAGAAATACCAAAACAAATAATCTCTTTATAATTTCCTTAGACTACAAACTGCGAATAATAGGAATAATAAACGAAACGGATATTAATAACTTAATAATCACAAAGTCTTTCTACAAGTCTTCGTAGTGAGAGAACGGCTCAAAAACCTTATTATATTTAAAGCTAATCATGCAATCATTTTGAAGAAACATATCGGGAAATTCTATTTACTCTGGAAAATTCCTAATGTATCCTTTACTTGCTAACTTAATGAAATTTATCAGCATGACTGGCATTAACTTCATATCTTTCTTTTAATGATAAAGGATTTTCCATTAAAAGTAGGATATAATTAGCGTTTATCTTATTTCCTAAAGCCTTTAAATAGTTATTAGTAATTAATTTATATTGTGTATTGTTCAGATGTATTATTGAGGAGTTTTTTTTCTAAGTGGTTATAAGTTATGGGGATTAGATGAATGTGCAACATTATATTCACATTTGATGAATGGGCGGAGAATATTATGTAAGAATATTTCTCTGTATAAAAGGAATCTACCAAAGCATACTTTATGTACGTTACGTAATCAAAGTCTTCTGTAAACCAAACATTTGTGATACAAAGAATGTTAATAGGAAGTTATGTAATTATACATTATGGTACTGGCATTTCTATGAAATTTAATAAATGACTAACAACCGGTAATTGGAAGTAAGTTATGCATATTATTTAAGCGATTATGTTGTAATAAAAGTTTAGTGGCCATGCGACTTCCGTTAATTCGTTTGAAATATATCTTCTAACAAAATTGGTGCCGACTTAATATGGTGTTCATTCAAATATTTTTCGGTAATAATTATAATTTAACTAATCCTGTACTACTTATGTCACTAACGGCAAAGTACCGGATTTGGCGGTTTCGAAATTATAATTCAAATCCCAGATATTAACTTATGTACTTAAAACTTTCAACTTAAATATTTAAATTTATAATTTTATTTGATGAACATCAAATCTTTTTCTTATGATGCTACCAAGGTAATCGCTAATGAAAACTACTGTTATAGTGTTGTGTGAACCGTAATATTTATATCGATGTTAAAGAGGTTTAAGTAAGGCTAGTATTCACTAGCCGTGCTCTGCAATTTGTTGTTATCGATATGATAAGAAAGCCCTACCTGCTCGTCCGCTTTGGGCGCGTCGGTGCCGATGGCTAGGGTACCGCTATCGACCTCGTTGGCTCGTTCACCGCGTCGGGCCGGCCGCACGGGGCATACATTTTTTACATTCTCAGGCAAATTTATCCTGAACTGCTTAGGTCCACTGAATATTTTACAGTCAATCTCGTCCACGTTACATCTCGGACTAATGTCGTGAATGTTATCAAATACCACATCGTTATCGTTCGACGCATCATTGGAAACGTGACCCGAGTCGTCACTACAGTCAGAGTGCGTATCGGATATCTTCTCATCTGAATGTTTATGTAAATGTTTTTCGGCTTGCGAACATGTCTTTATATCATCTCTCGGTTCAATGCATTTTATTTGGCGGCCCACGAGTGTGCTCAAGTGATTGTGAAAAGTAGTATTTGCCACGCATAGCTCTTTGTGGACAGGGGGTATTACTTTACAATTAATAAAATTACTAAGGTCAGCCTTAGATTCCATGGCTGTTTTAAATTCCAACTTTTTTACTATGTACTTCACGGGTGATAGCACAGAATTAATACCTTGTGATTCAATATCGTTTTGTTTTGTTGTTTCCACCCCAAGGTCTTTTTTGTTGTTGATTTTTCTCTGTTGGAGCTTAGCGCGTACGGCGTTTATTTCATCCGAGTAGTCTCTTAATGATGTTTTAGGAGACAACAATGCTTTTTTATCAAGAGTATCTTTCTTGGTTTTGTCAATTTGTCGCTTTGTATCAGACTTTAAATTGAGTTGCGACTTTTGTTTCATTTGCTTCATTTGTTCGAATTTCTCCGTAGTCTTTCGAGGTGCAGTGACCTTCTTTTTATGAGCACACTCTCTGGCCTGTTCTATATTATTTAGATCAACCGGAGTGGGCGAAAAAAGTGCTCGAGTACTGCTAAACTTATTTTGTGACATTTGACCCCTTATCACCGGGATCTTGCTATGAGACCCCGCGATAGAAGTACTTGATTTAGTTCTTTCTAAGTTAGATGTAAAAGCCATTGCTTCGTTTCCTAATTCCCATACACTTTTTGCTTTCTGCATTTGTGACTTTGGAATATTTTCTGTAGCATTCTTTGAGTAATCTAAACTTGTTTTTGCCTTCAGTTTCTTAGGTTCATTGACCTTTCTTTCAATTTTTTTAGGTGAGAGTTTTGTTTTTGATACGACCGGCACTGGTGTGGATGGAGGATTAGACAAGGTTTTTTTTAGTATTCTCGTCTTGACATCCATTTTTTTCAAGTCTTCAATTTTGATAGTATTTAAACGAGACGTATTTTTAGAAGATATTTTATAAGTTGCGTACTTGTCTGGGTTCATTTTTTCATTTGTTAAACGATTTAGTGGTTTAAGGGGTTCTGATAATTCTTTTCCTTTCATGTCGTCAAGATTCCATAAACTAGTGGTTTTGTCTATGGAATTATTACGCGTTATTCGATTATGTGATCTTCTTTCTGTTTCAGGATCTGAAATAGTTTTTTTTAGAATACAACGTGACTCAATAATACTACAAGTTTTGGATTTTTGCAGTTTCGGTATAATAAAATTGCTATTACTTGAATTTATTGTAGGGCTCAAAGACAAATTTGATGAAAACTCAGAAAGAATCTTATCGAAAGATTCCAATGCCTTATTTAATTTTGATTCTGATTTAGTTTGATTCGTATTTGTATTAATACCATCTACGTTCCCGGCGATAACAACGTTTTCATAAATGGAAGAATATCCTTTATTATCTTCTAACGAATTATTTTCAATATTTAACAATCTATCCGAATTCACTACTATATTTTCATACGGCGTGCTCTGTCTTTTTAAATTGTCTATTTTCTCATTCACAGAATCGGTAACTTTACTAATGAACTTTTGCACGTTATCACTATTTAGTTTTGCAGGTTCACTGATCCTTTTTTCGAGGCAGGCAGCAATCGCGGTCACTTTGCCGCCTTTGTGCTCTGTTGAAGTTTCGGGACCGACTGAAAAGGTCCTGTAAAACTTTTGCATCGCCCCTTGGGCGGGGGGTGTCGTTAGCTGCTTCTCGGTCGGCTTCTGCCCACCGAATATATTAAATACTTTCACTGCGGGCATATCGCGGGCCCGGCAGGCGGGCGGTCGCGGTCGCGAAGCGTAGAAGCGCGCGCGCGTGACGGCGTACGGCGTGCATGTGCGCGGGCGCAACGCCGTCCGCCACAGCGCTATCACGACAGTAAGAAAGTCAATGTCACCTCAAGCCGCTATAGATATTACTATCCACAACCTGCCGTGTAGCAGGTTCACTTGCGGTACACGCCGTTGGCATAATGAATCACTGTCAAAACGCACTTATTGTAGAAAGTTGCGGATTGATGTGATGTAATGAAATTCCTTTTATAGTGTGACATGATTCTTAATGATCGTCCAAATCGAAACCGAAACAAACGATGGTTTTTAAAAAAGGGGTTACAATAAATAATTATTGAGTTGTTTTAAACACCTATAGAAATATTTACATGTAAATTGTTAAATGCGATTCGGTTGGATATATCATTTTTACAAAAGAATCATCGATGAACAAATTAGCTTCTATTAATTAATTATATCTGTTCTTCTTTATTGAAATCTATCGATATATCTTGATAATAACCGATGAGTCAAAAATAATTTAAATACGTTTGGCAACAACCATAACACGTGTCCATACTAACATAAATTAGGAATAAGGTTAGGTAAATAAGGCTACACAAACAATAAAAAGCTACCACGAAAAACTTTAATGCCATATCAACCTATACTGCGTCCATCATATTATCAGTCTTTTGACAGCTCACGCTCATTAAGTTTTGTATTGCTTACGTACAAATATCATACAAATAATATTTGTACTTTATGGATGGGTACCGCCCACTTAGTGATGTCACACATAATGGGTTACTACGATTATGCCACAGATTAAAAATAATCGGTAGAAATCGATGTTACGAGTATTAAAAGACATTTAATAACATTATATAAAGTTTTACTTTCTTCTTAGTTAATACATGAATACAAATAAAACAATCAGGATATTTTAATTTATTTTATTAGCACGAGTCGTCGGAATGATAATCAACACTAGACTCCTCCGATGAGGAGTCTTCAGTAGCAGTTATTATTAGCTCTTGTGTAGATAATATATTATCAAACGCAATATCACGTTCTCAATCAGAGAATATTACTCTTTTAGTTCTTTCCACCACACTTGCCCAGTTCTCGGCCGTTACGTGGGTGCAAGCATTTTTTAGCAATTGCAACATTTTATTCGCTGTGAATGGGGGGCTTGTATTGCATCTCGCAGCATGCCCTTTTACTTGTGCCCATATAAGTTCTATTGCGTTGTACTGGCAGTGGTATGGAGGAATCCGAAGAACAGTATGGCCATATTCTGCTGCCATTTCATTGATTACATAGCGTTTTGCTCTCTTTTTGGTTTTTAATATTTTTATTAATTCAACTTTTAACATTGAGTCGTCCACATTTTCTCCATTGTCCCGAAGCCAATTAATTATTTCATGCTTTTTATTAGCCTGTGTTGGCATTTTGTCAATTTGACGGGAGTGGTAGGGCGCATTATCAATAAAAATTATTGATGGTTCTTCCAATGAAATGAGCATTTTTTTGAACCACTCTTCATACACATTTGCATTCATCTCTTCGTGGTAGTCATTTGATTTCTTCGATTTAAATGCCAACAGTGCGTCTTGTACAAATCCTTTTGCTGTACCTGCATGGCAAATGATTAGGCGCTCACCTTTTCCCATTGGTACTGAGGAAGTGGAATCAGCAGTATCATCAGTCCAGAAACGAGATAGTGTGTGGTTAGCGTTGAGCCATGTTTCATACGTGAAAACAATATTTGCCCAATCTTGTATTTTCTTTGCCTCTCTTAAAAAATCACAACGTGCTATAGCTATATCTGTGCGTTCCATTAATAATTTTCTTTTATTTAACTTTTTATATGAAAAGCCAATTGTGTTCAAAACTTTGACCAAAGAAGATTTTTCACCATGAAATAGACCACTTCTTTTCAAAGAAACAATAAGTTTTCTCAAAGTTGGAATTTCTTTTCTCAAGTAGTAATCTAGTTTACGTAGGTTATCATTAATCGAATTACTTAGGTACGTAATTCGATTAATGATAGTAGGTACTATAATCGGAATGGTATCGCATACGAGAATCTTTAGGACATCACTATCGTCAATCTGTCAAAAGATGGTTAATATAATGGACAGTGTATAGAATTCTAAATTGCTTTCGAATCCCGGTTATCCTGTTGCCTACTGAACGACGTGATTGTGTATAATAAAATGTGCTGTTAATTTAAGATATTTGTAATATAATACTTGTAGGTATTTTAGTAGAATTAATACATATACACACTTTGTATGAAGGACCGTGTTAGGCCATGCCGAGGCCCATGGGCACATAATTCAGGGCGCCGTTGTAATGCTATAATCCATACTAATATTAGAAATGCGAAATTTTGTCCATCAGTTTTATGTCTCTCTGTCTCTTTGCGGTTTCAAAACTAATCCGATGGACCAATATTGATAAAATTTGGCACAATTAAACACCGGGCTAACATAAAGGATGAAAATGACCGTTTAACTTTTTCGAACAAAAAAACATATTTCAATGTCGAGGGTACTCTAAACGTTTACGCGCGATAAACGATAGCGCGATATGAATGAATTTTTTGTTATTGCCATTTTAAATCCTTATGTCTCATAAAAAGTAATATAAAGTGATTTAGAAGTAAAATTATTTTAACAATGGGAATGAAGCTACCAAGTCTTTATGATGCGAATTAAAGTGAAATTATTATGCAATCTTCCGTAACACATTAAAAATTATAAAGTAGTTGGAATTCTACGTAAGTACGTAAAGAGATACTTCATTTTATAATTTCAGATCTCTGAATAATTTAACAATTCCAACGGTAATATCCATTAGAAATAGAAAAAATTTAGATAATGTTACTAAAATATCTAGTTTGAAACTTAAAATAAATTATATGCAAATGTAAGAGCTCCAATTTTTAAAATGTTCCGTGGATTCAAACAGATAACACAATATTATGTAATAAATATCTATGTATACTATGTTTCTTAAAAGCACTGTGTGACATAACCCTGCTAGACCTTAGCCACACTTTTCCGTGACCAATGTAGACTTTTTTCAATCATACGAAAATCAATCGATCACCCTCATAGATGAACAGAATATACAGCACTGTAAATGTTGACTGTTTTAAGACGTTTAAGAGCATTGAATATCATTTGAAGATTTGAAGAAAATTTGTCTCTACGCGCTGAAAATCGAATAAATTAAGAAATGGTTTAAAAACCAATTTCTAGTGAGATTCGAACTTCGGATAATCTAAAAGAAATTGCACGATTTCCCTGAATTTATTGATTGGAAAGTTTGCACTTGATCGCTCTAGTTGTAGATGTATGCGCGACAAACCTGGAAGGCGTAAACTTTTAACGGTTTTTTTACGTTTGGTAATCCAGTTTTCCCGTAGTAATTAGCCATAGAGCTGCCACCCGCCAGATCAGACCAGAGACGATAATTCCTAGAAATAATTTGCACCTCATCCCGGATTTTTACACCAAGACCTCCAATATTAAGAACATAAATCTTTGCGCTATCGGGGAAAGAATATAAAAGTAAATAAAACTAATCCTTACACTTTGAACTATACTATATAGTTAGATATTTTAAATTAAAAGAAAAGATTACCTTTTAATAGTAGATTCCTGGTATGTGCTTCTTTTCTGTGCTGTTATTGTATGTAACAATTAGATCTAACATTATCTTAGATTGACTATATCATGGGATAGAAAACTATTTGATAATAGTAAAACTACACTTGATAATAGTACGACTACACACGAATAACACTTCCAAACATCGTCAGTACACAAATAAAAACTGGCTGAGGTTACTCTTGGGAAACATACAGGTAATTTCAAATTCACTCTTTAACTTCTTCGCTCCGACGGCTTTCTATGTCAATGTGTAATGCTTTAGCTGTTGGAACGTATTAATCTTATAAATATTTTAGCTAAGAGGTCTGTCAATTAAGGGGTTACTGACGCAACTAATTACATTACACTTTGGGAGGCGTGAAGTCGTTGTCAATTAAAGTATTCAAGCATAATTTCAATTAACCTTTTAACAAGCTACGGTGGCGTGCGTTGCGGTGCGTTAGAGTTAGTTTTCCCTTTACCAACGCGCTTACCAAACGTTATGATTATAGATAATCACTCTTTATGACCGCATACGTAAAAAATATCTGACGACCATTGTTTCCAAATTTTACACACCTGTACCAAAAGCTTAACACTTAATACTTTAGAGCAACTGGAAATAATAAAACATAACAACGGCACACTAAATAAAGAACAGATAAATATTACGAGTTTGCTACACAGGTTCAAAGACAAACTAAACTTAATGGTGGGGGTTAAACTCAGTAGTATATAATTTGGGTAATGCTTGGCTTTGCGATTTTGTCGTGGAGTCTATCTCCTGACGATGCTTCGGTTACGGGGCGAAACAATTGTTAAAATTGTGGTGGTGAATATGTCTTTTTACAAATTCTGCATGAATCAAGTATGATAACGAATAGTACACTCTACATTAAGCATTACATATATTTTCTTTTATCGCGGATTATAGCATAATAATATTTTCATTACTTTTGTATTATGAACCTTCGCCTTATTCTATAAAGTAATCACTGTGATGATTAAGAAGAATTTATGACCCAGTGTAAATCATCTCTTAGGTTATCGGTAGGTAAAATGAAAGAAAGAACGTGCGCCCGCGCGTACGCGTTTGCGTGAACGCATGTCTTCGTATGTACGTGAACGCATAATTACGTGTGTGCGTGAACGCGTGATTACGTGTGTGCGTGAAAGTATATACAGAGAAATGGCATGAATTATTTATTTATTTATTTAAAAAAGAGGTTTCAAGTATTTGATATCAGATTTATATGATGATGATTTTGACCATTGTATACCGTGTGTAACAGCGTGTAAATAATACAACATTAACGGTACGCGATTCGCTCATATTGCATCATAATAACATTTTTCACTCTCACCTTAATGACATTTTTTAATAAAATATCCGATTTAAAATACGTGATTTACATTATTTATACAAGAAAAGTTACTTACGTACAGTAAAACTCGTTCTATTACCGAAGATTATGAAAGGAGAAAAAAAATGCTAATTTAGTTCAATTAAATTAAAAGTGAATGTTTGCTCTGCGATAAATAATCAATTAATTTAATTGCTCAACAGTTGTTTGGTGTTGTTGTGTTCGTTATGTTAATTTATATAACCAACGTAATGCATTTTTTATAAAAAAAACTAGGTGATTTCCGGCGTTTTATATGGGTAGAATATTTATTAATAAAACATACAAACAAATTTAAAACGCTCTTATAAATATGAAAGATCTAACAATAAATTGTAATTGAAGGTTTTCGTCTTTTAATTTATTCGATTTAATTATTGAATCATTTAAATTCTATAAAAAAAGATGTCTTAAATCTAAATACATATTCAAGTAACTCGAGTAAATGTCTAAAATAGCATTGCTTTGTATTAGTTATTCGCGGAATACCAATTTGAATTTCACTATCAAATTCTTAAAAAAAATATAATTAACAAAAAAATAATATTTAAAAAACCACATAATAGTTAATAAAACTAGAATAAGTATGAATTGTTTCTTATTCGAGTGCAACGATCTTATAATGACTTAACGACATAAATTGGTCGCTTCATTGCTTAATTGAATAAAGTCAAGAAAACGTGTGCGAAGCGAATTTACTTTATTAAATCCGCTATGCAATAAGATTATTATTTACCGACGATATATATGAATATTGCACAGTCTAAACAAAAGAATTTAATATTAAAACTATCCGTGATATGTTATTTGTAAAAGTTTGTTTATGGAGAACATTTGTATACGCTAAATAAACGCAAAATATAATTTATGATAACAATTTTTGACATTGTAAATACAAGAGTACATAGGATATACAAGAATTGGCAAATGCAAATTTTCCGAGCATCGCAATCATTTACGAGACATCCATTGGTATTTTATTATAAAAAATACGTTAAAATAATAAAAATTCTATTAAAATATATTTCAAATATATAGCAAGTTTTTTTATTACCACCTGTAATTATAACTTATAATTAAAAAGTAATTGGTAGTATTTATAGTAATTGCTATCTTTGTTTATAAGCAGTTACTGTCAGGCAGTAAAGTGTAGTAGTAGTAGTAAAGTTTTTTTATTAATTACGACACAAAGAATTTCCCACGCATTTCACAAACGAAAGTGATCACAAAGCTGGAAAAGTTATTCAATGATGGGCGCTGAAGACCGACAGAATGTGATGCATTCGCTTATGGAAGAATATGAAATATTAAATTAACCATACGCACACACAAAAAAAAAAAAAAACAATTTGTTAAGTGGAGAAGTGGCCGGTTACTACCCCACTGCCTGGGTAAGAGACTCCTTTCTCCTTTTAAAGAAAGAATGAAGTTTATATCATTAGTAGCAACGTAGTAACGCGGTTACAATTTAGATTGGCGGGTAACCTATATCCCAGGAATTCCTTTGAGATTAAAGGTTTCGTCATAATACCATCTTCACGATTGATTCATGATTCATGATTTAGCATATTATCGTCAAAGAAATAAGAAGTTTTATGGCATTTCCATCGTATAATTAAATTGTTATAAACAGCAACAAAGACACAGTATTAATGAGTTTGTCTTGTAAAATCTCAAGACATAAGTGAAATTTTGTACAAATCTTGCGCTAGTGGAAGATACCAATCGCTTTTCATCCTAACACACTAATACACACAGTTATTTATTTTATTTACTGTTTGTTATAAATTAAGTAAATATAATAAGTTGTTCTTATTGTTTTTAAATTGAAATAAGAATAATTATACTTCACAGTAGTATGATTCCAATGCTCTTAGTCTAGTTAAGTACATACTTATTTAATGTCGGTAAGCACTAACTGGTTTTCACAATTACATGCGTATTTTCATAGATTAAAAAAATGATTGGATAGGTATTAGTTTTTCATCATCATCATCATCTTCCTGCCCTTATCCCACTCTAAGTGGGATCGGCACAATATGTTATAAACATGGTGTCACATGATTTGGCTGCGTTTTTACGACCGGCCGCCTGCCTGACGTCAACTTACCTCTGTCGTATTTTACGACACCTCGGTAAGAAAGAGGGTGGTCTATTCTACTAAACCGCATACCACACGAAGGGTCAACTTACCTTAGTCGCCTTTTAAGACACCTCTGTAAGACATTTCTGTAAGAAATTAAGAAATGATGTTGGTCTATTCTACTCAGCCGGATACCACTTGGCGGGTCGACTTACCTTAGTCGCCTTTTACGACACCTCAGTAAGAAATGAGGGTGGTACTATTCTATTCAGCCGGATACCACATTAATCTATAAAATATATGCATTATTTATAATAAATTAATCATAAAACAAAAGAACACGGCACAAAAGTTTTCTTATTCGTTTTGCATTCAACGCTAGTCGCACTTTATGGCCGATGATTACATTTTGAATATAAATGAACACATAATGGAGAATGCTTTCGGTTGGCCACTTTAAATTTCATGTCGAAATAGAATATCAGGTTACAATATCGTATTTATGGTATTTTTTGAATTAAAAAAATTAAAACAACGAATGTAACAAATAATTAATGTTAAGATTCCGGCTATACTCACGTCTTATTTTATCGGATGAGCCCGACTAGTTTCAAGCCCATACGGGGCTCTTATTCATGAGCTCTTTACGCGGCGTTATCGCGGCGGGAACATAAGACGTGAGTATAGCCGGAATCTTAACATTAATTATGAATACCACTCACGATAGTTTAAATTTAAAAATGTAACAAATGGGAGATCTTGTTATGATTCTATTAAGACATATTTTTAATGCTTGATGATTGCGGTATAAAAGTGAATAAATTGATGACGATTTATCGATGTAATCTGAGTATTACTTTAATACCGAATACTTTAATAACGAGTTTAAAAATGTTTTTTGGGGGCAATTTGCAATAAAGCGTAGAATAGTACCTCCAAAAATCATGAGTTTTAAAGAGATGCATAATTTGTAAGAGCAAGAAAACACTGACTTTTTTAATAGTACGTAGCGTGATGTCATAGATGGTATTGAAATAAGGATTACAATGTACCTAACTGAAAAAGCATAATTATGAATTAGGTCACTTTTATATTAAGCGTGCTACATACAAACTGATCAGACATTAGGAATTCAATTACATATTCTAGTGGAAGACGTCTTTTAAAAAAATAATAATAGTTAATATAACTTTGACTTTAACAATACGAATTAAGTATTATAGCCAGACTATATTGTAAACCCGCGACCCTCTAGTGAGGGCATAATGGTCTCATTGTATGGCGATTTTGCAATATTAACCCGTACGAATAAGATATTGCAGTCAACACATCAATACACATGCAACATTGCATTGCAACAAAATACTTGTATCTTTTATCGTAGTAGAACAATGTAAATAACTGTCTTGTTTATCGATTTCGTGTTTTATCTTTTATTTTTATATACAGCACGTTTCAAGAGAACTATGTTTGTTTAACATAAACTTTGTCAGTTATGAAAAATAAAACTAGAACCTAAAAGTCTACACGCACGCTTAGTATTAAAATGACCGTACTCAAAAAATTTCATTTGTAGAAAATTGCAATAAAGCGTAGCAAGCATATATGTATATGACATATTGTAGTAATATACATTTTTTAAAGGTTACTAGCAATTTGGTTTGCAAATTACTAGTAAACTTGTTAACCTTTGCAGCTAAGCTATATACTTATTGTTATAATGTCCGGGATTCGAATCCACGATCTCTCGATCGCAAGTCCGTTACCCTAAACATTCCGCTACCACCGCTTCCAATTTCTAATTATTCAGACGAATTTTGTTTTACAAGAACTCCGAACCTAAATTTTTTTAACTTATTCTTAAAATAAAGCTGTGGTAGCCCAGTGGTTACACTGTGCGTCTCTTTCGAGAAGGTCACGGGTTCAAATCCGGGCAGACGCCAATGAGTTTTTCTGTTAAAACTTAACAGTCTAATTGATAACTGCAATGTATCACACGCTTTTCGGTGAAGGAAAACATCGTGAGGAAACCTGCATATCTCTAGAGAATTCTGGAGATATGTGCAACCTACCAATCCGCATTGAAGCAGCGTGGTAGGTATTAGCTCCAAACCTTCTCTCCAAAAACGGAGAGAGGAGGCCTATTCTCAGCAGTGGGATAGTATACAGGCCGATACTTACTTACTTATTCTTAAAATAATATAAATATTTGGAGCCATAAACACTTTCATTACGAAGAAAATTGTATGCTTAAAAAAAAGAGAAGGACAAGTATTTTGTTTTGCTGCCTTCAACAAAGTATATTATCTAATCGTAAGCTCATGTAACATTATCTGTAGTTTGCTATTAAAATTTTCAATATTCAGAAGGCGAATAAGCTGTTAAGTTTCTGTTTATGTGACAGACATTTCCATTAATGTCTGTAACAGGTTTTATTAGCTGCAACTTTTCCCAGATATTTAACATGAAACTTTATGGAATAAGCTATTTGAACAGACAGTTATTCGTAGTACACACATTGAGCTTTTGCGACATGCGCATTATAATTATTAAATACTCGTATCATTTGATTACAAAACCATTTACACCTTATATTAGTACGAAAAATAATGTTTTACTGTTACTCATATTCCCTAAGAAGAGACAGAAAAAGTATTTGTAAAAATTAGGCATAAAATGGACGTTCTGTTTTTCTGAAGAGTTTTTAAAAACAAGAGATTGAACGAGAGCAATGCGTGGCCGTGTCTGCTAGTAATAAATATTCACAAGTCATTAATCAGGTAATATAAAATTAAATTACCTAGTGTAATTGTATATTGAGCTCGAGGGTAAAAAAAGATAACAATAAGATCTAAAATCTCTACGTGGGCGGAAGCTATAATACGATATCTCGCTTTCTCGTAAATCTTGCCTCTTAGATCACTCATATGGAGAACTTGTTTACGGATCTGGAGTAACATTAATTTGGAGAGTCTAGGTGATTTCTCGCCCACACACATAACTGATATAACCCATGTTAATAGGAATGCGAGAACAATTTTTTATTACAGTTTATTTGGTTCTTTTCGTAGCTTAATTATTAACAAACCAATACATGTGCAGACTGGCTAGTTGGTGCTTGAAGCTCCTATATGTATTTAAGCTAATTGTTATTCCTTAAAAATAATATAACCCAGTTTTTTCTAATGTGGGCCCTGCGCCCTCTATGGGGGCAGTTTGATTATTAAGGTGAAATGGTGTGTTTAATTCGCAAAAGCTCTCTCTCTACACAAGTTTTATCATTTCCATTTAAAGGGCTTAAATGTCATGGTAAAGTTCGTTGCATAAATTTAACGAATTTAAGATGAAAATTCCTCTTTCTAAACTCTATCATTTAAGGTCTTAAGCGAACAATTCAATAATATAAACAGTTGTAAAAGATTTTTACAAAAAGTTGTATATAATACAGGGACGACGACGACATAGCACTAAATTATTTGTTTGTTCAATAGGCCCGCCAACAGAATATACATGAATAGTCAAGTGGTATCCTTATTATAATTTTTTTAAATACTTATTTATTTATTTATTTATTTACCATAAAAAATGTTAGAAAAAAACATTATTGGTAAAAAAAGTGTACAAAGGTCAACTTATCCCTATGATAGAGATCTCTGCCAGCTAACCTACGAAGTGAGACAATTTATATTAAGGAAAAAGGTACGCAAATATCAAGCATTGTGAACTAGAATTACCTACTAATAATTTCCTAATTTAACAAATACTTCTTGCATAAGAAATTTTATTTGATATAATTCGCGCTATAAATCGACCCTAACTTTGATCCTGTAATAATACGTAAAGTAGCGATGGGAAGTGTCCATGCTCATAGTGCCGTAAGTTCCATAAATACTTAAACAAAGCCAACAAAAGTTTGAATCACTCCATAAATTAAAACAAAAAACTTGTGTTACACAATAATATGAGTCACAAAATTAATACTCAAACATAACTTTACAAACCATTTCGAATAGTTAGGTAATGATTATTTTAAAAAAGCACTAATAATAACTTAACTTTAAGGACACCTTTGTCCGGCATCGGAATTTTAATAGGCTTTTCTATGCTTTGCTTTCGTGTTCCACTTAAGTCTTTAATACTATTACTTGTACCTTTTTAAGCGATTGCTAAACATTCTTTGTAGACTACCGGTAGTTTGCTCACTAAGTCTTTAGTTAAAAGCATGGATTGAAACACACAAATTGCTTGACAAAATATATTACATGACTTGCGTACGTCATGACTGCACTAATATTAGTATATTTTAACGAGACGGTACTATTCATATTCACCACGTATTTATTATTTACTGCGGAGGCTAAATGTTCCTTTGGGAATTAGGCCCCTAATACTAAATCGAAATCTTATTCTTTAAATATATATCCATTATTTAAGTATATTTTATTAGACTAGATAAAAGAGCTTTTAATAATACTAGAAATGGTAAATCATATTTACTCTTCAATCCACCATTTTCGTTTTTCATAAGAGTTCCTTCATTTCCAATTTGTTTTACGTAAAAATTGTATACAAAGAATTAAGAAAAAAAACTGTTTTTTCTTTGAGAATAGGAAATAGGAGAATATAGAAAATAAACAACAGTATAAAATGAAGGTTACACTAAAATCGACGCAAAGGAAGGGGCAAGTACAAAATAGTTCCTTCTAATACTAATAATCTACGTGATTAGAGATTAAAGATGAAGGAACGAAGATTATTTGTTTGATTAATATATTCAAGTGATAATAAATTCAGCTAAAGATGTTCGCTTATCATAATCTGTCAACACTAAGGGACATATAAAAATAGTTTACTTTCTTCTAATATTATGTAAGTCATTAACTCTTCAAAAGAAATCCCTCATGCACTATTTGGCAGCTTGACAGTTTTGGCACATACATAAAAGTTTAACATAGTTTCTCGTGATACTTCTTTGCTGCAATACATATTTCATTATTATGCAATATGTATTAATTCATTCACTTAGCATAACACGTTAATAGTTTATTGATTATGTTAAAGGAAAAAAATACAAGGTTAAAGTGATCCCACTTCTGAAAGTTCAAACTGATATGGTAATCCATATATCAGTCCGATCCGATCCGATGCCGATGTTAATCAGTTTTATTGGTGTAAGAAGGTACGAAGTTATATAATCATGGTCTTTTATGCCACTATTGAATGTTATAATCACATTTATCATATATTTTGAATGGAACGTTAGTTGAATGCATAAAACGGAATGCAGGTAAGTGTGAGCGAGACGGTATGACAAGAGGGAAAGAGAAGGGAGAAAAGAAGGACTTACGATGGAGGACGTATAGGAAAATGTTCAGTAGAGAAATAATTTCATAGCGGTATAGCAAAATGATTTTATGATTACTTTAGTATTATAGATCTCCGCAAAGTAACGCCTAATTCTATAAATTATTTCGAGAAATAAAATAAAGTTTATAAGACCTAGGGAGTTTTACTTTACCTCGGATAACCCGAATACTACATATGTATATGTGTTATTTTACTAGTGGTACCCTTAATCGTGTACTAGCTAACACTCAAAGCGAAACCTCAAAATAAATTTATTTTTCTCATCACGAGAGAGTCACTAAGTTTAATGTAAGAAAACTTTCTTACATTAAACTCAGTGACTCTCGAACTATGGAATCGTGTTTCTAAGTATGTAAATGTTTACCTATGTGTGCACTAAACCTAAAAGTTGAATTCTTTAACAAATTATTGTATGACGAGTGAAGCGGCCAGTTCAACGCTCTACCCACAACTTATTAATATTCAACGAGTTGTATGTAAACGAACGTAGTTGTCAGTCAGTATTGCGATTCTTCATTCTTTGTCTAGTTTTCACTGTTCACTCGTTAACTTGACAAAAAGTATAAGCGTCTAAGAGAAATAATCATGGGTAGTGAATTCTTTGTTAAAAGAGCACTGACACTTCACAGGGCGGCTTGAATATCGCTGCTGATCGCTTATTTTTGAGGTATTTAAGATGGATAAAGAATGAACGATAAATAATAAAAGTATTTAATAATATGTTGGGTTTATCATTATCAAAAATACTATATGTAGGGTATGCGGTTGGGATTTGTGTATCTTAGCTCGTATATTTATATACATGACATACGTGTTATACATACATTAATATACTCACACTAATTAACACTAATACTAATGCACAAAGAAAACATTACAATGTCTCAAAATGCACCACGTCAGTAACACGAGAGTGTGGTGTGAATGGACGTTTAGTGTCTTATTATATTACTTGTTAGTGCGTGTTCCAACATGTGTTATATGCATACACCATCAGTCTATTATTTAACATTACATACACTACACTATACAAAAATTTAAATTTATTAAGGTATTTTTTTACTGCGTTTTTATTTACTGCTAGCGCCTGTTCGCGAAATCTCCTGCCAACACTCCAGTACCGAGACGAAGCGAAGCTTCTATATATACCAAATTAGGTATTCCATGCTCTGTACGAAAATAATAGGACAAACAAATATATTTAGCGTTTATAATGTTAGTAGGGAGGGATGTATTGAAATCATTATAATACAAGTATTACATGTAATAAATAACAAGCGATTTGTAAAAATAAGTGAAAATCCTACTTGAGGTAAAACGACAATACTGTAATAAAACACGCAAAGGTCCAGCGAATTCATAAGTCATATGTATGTAACCTGCCGATCCCTATTGGAGCCACGTGGTGGGTTATTTTTGCCTAACACTCAATCAGTAACGGGCTTGCAACCGACCGATTGTTTCATCTAACAGTGTAAAACTTTTCTATTATCTTTAATATTTCAATGAGTTAATCTTGAATCGGAAATCGGAATCTCGGAAACGGCTCCAACGATATTCCTGAAAATCAGTATTTAGGGGTTTTAGGGGAGAAAATCGATCTAGCTAAGTTTTATTAAAAAAAAATAGTTTTATGCTTGTTTTTGGGCATCAATACAACTAAAATTTACATTGAATATAAAGCACTATTTTTACCGTAAATTGTCAAGTCAGAGTAGCGTATTCGGGAAACGGACGGTCTCTAGAAATGAAAATACCTAGGATCCGAGCCCCATCTACCCAATTATTTTTTCTTTTTTTTAGTTTTTTTTTTATATATCTTTTAAAAAAATAACGAGCAAGGCTCGGTCACCCTGGTACTAAATATAAAATGCAACAAACCAATTTACCGGTTTTACATGAAAACATAACAAACAGAATATGTAAGTAACACATTTATAAATAAAGAACATTACATTGTTGTTTTATAATAAGTTATACAATTATTTGCACAAAGTCTGAACGAGCTAGGATAAACTCAACGCGGACAGAGGTGCGATTGCAATTTACAAGCACAAAGTGACAGGTGTATGATTTATGCGAGGTTCGATTCCCGGTGAGAGTATTCAAGAATCGTAATGTGCGTTCGTTTTCACCGACACGACGTCGCGCTTTTCCCGTGAGATTATGATCGTGGTGTTTTGTTAGACTGATTTATGAAGTGAAACATACAAATTGCACACAATTTGTTCGTTAAGGTCTTAAATATGTGAAAAATTTGTTAGGACCTAACGTTGATATCACGTTATCCCTACTTTTAGCACTATTTAGATTTTACTTAGATTAAATTTTTATTTTATTTGGTTTAATTTAATTTAAAAAAAAACACAATGTTGGCAGCATTGGTACAAGGCGTTGGCTGAAAAGCAGCTTTAAGCTGAGTCCCACGACCTTTTCATGATATCATTGTTAAATAAGTAATTTTAAGTGTAAAATGTAGTTTTCGTGAATAAAGTTATTATTATTATTATTACTTGACGAGTCCGTATGCAGGCAAAGATTACTTAAAGAAATTTTTATATATAGTAATCGTGTTTAATTGATGTCTACAACTCCATTTACGCTATTCGATAAGAGACAACATCGTGGGAAAAGCTTCATATTTCCGGCGAACCTGACAATCCACTTTTGAGTACTTAATTTAAATTATCCTCTCCAATGAAGATATGAATATAATGTATAGTGATGAACCGCTTCGAACGATCTAAAAGTGAGACCGACAAAATAACCTTTATACAGCATTAATTTAACTATTAATTTGACAATTTTTTTACCAGTGATTACGTAAACTATTGAAAATATACTAATACTATTATTACAAATGCAAAAGTGTTTTACCGAGCGATGGAACGGCTAAGTAAAGTAGACCACTCTCATTCTTTACCGAGTTGTCCTAAAAGGCGACTAAGGTAATTTGACGTCAAGCGCTATGTCGTAAATAAATAGTCCATTTACGAGTGGGATACGGGAAGGAAAATGATGATGATGATGATGATAACTTATGTATGCATGTGATGATGGTTGCTACTTAGAACCAGAAAAGTTTACACAGTCTCGTTTAGGATAAAGAAAATTATAAAAAAATACTTAATTTTACTTACATTTATAAAATTAGTATTGCTTAAGTAATAAGATAAACTAGACTAATATGCGATTTGTAATCACAAAATTTAATTATAAAATTGATGATGAATTGATGCAAATGATTAAAGATTTATCTGAAATGTTTAAAATATACATTCAAGTACTTTTAGGGTCTTAGTCTTGGAATCTTAATGAACTTTCTATAGGCTTGTCGAATTAAGATGTACGAGAACGTTAGATGGGAGTGGCCAGGCTCTATGATCTGCGGTAAAGAAGAAATTTATTGTAATATTAGACCTCTGTCTTACGTAATAGGGATAAAATAATAAAATTAAAATAATACAGAATAAAAATTGTTATACGAAGAATAACAGTATTTCTTTCAATAGAGAAAAATGAAAATTAACAAACACATCCAATTAAAAATTATTGCTTTAAAGCGCCTCCGATAAATAAATGGCAAAATCACATCATCGAGTGTTTGCTCTTATTGTATTTTATACATACTCGAGTACTCGGTAAAAATTTACTAGATTTGAAAAAGGTTACATATTTCAAAAACCTACCAAAATCACAAAAGGCTAATGGACTAGATGGACTTAAAATATAACAAGTAAAAAATTGGTGACATTCAACGATGTTGAAAATATTTATATATTAATGTTTTATTTTTATTAAGTTTATAAGTTACCTACATTGATATATGCTTTAATTTTTTTTTATATAGTAAAATAATATTAAATATTAGTTATGTGATAATAAGAAATCTCGAAAAAGTTGTATGTTTTTTACCTATGGCGCCATCTCTTACCAATTGTTTGAACTTCGTTAAAATAAACTTCTGAGTCATAGTATGAATATACGTTCGCAGATGGCAGCAATAGTAACTCACATTTGTACATATTATGTCAAAGTCATAATGTTAATGTAAATAACATTATTTTTTTTTATATATATAATGCAAGCACGCATTAAATATATAAAAAAATAATGTACGTCTGTATGTCCTTTATAGACTTCGAAGCTGCTACACAGCTTATAATGAAATTTTCAGACAATATCTAGAATGACCCGAATAATCATGTAACATTTGGTGGCGATCGGAGAAATTGTTTTTAAATGTAGGGGTATGTTTCAAGGGGAATTCGAAACCTCACTGAGCCGCAGCAAAGAGTGGCCGAATAGCTAGTTTTATATATTAAACAAATATTGTAAATACAATTTCCTTTTTTTTTTCTTTTTGTAAGGCAGGCGGCCGGTCGTAAAATACGTAGCCAAATAGAATAGAAATAAGATAAAATCATTTCATATAATATATAATAATAATATGTACAACAATAGTATGGTATACGAAAACAAAAGAAATTAAAGCAAAATTTACGTTGTATTTTTTTCAGTTTTAAGTGCCTCAAAGCTCTTTTAGGATAACAACTGGAGAGAAAATCTATATTCCTGGACGTTATAATTCGTTAGTACAATATACGATACACATTGAAAAATAGAATGCAATTAATATTAAACAATAAAGTTAATAACAGCGTATCGAACATCAATTACCATCCTTGTAACGCTCGTAATTCTAAAGTTGTGACAGTTTTGAGTAAATGATTTCGTTAATATTTACAATAATACTTAAAATGTGTAATTAAGATTATAATAATATTTTAATGATTAATTCAAAATAATGTTAAAATATATTATAAAAATATACAGCAAAATATCAAATAATATTATTCTTGTATAAGTATCAAAAAAGTTATACCTACATAATATAAAAATAAACGATCTACATTCTCTTCTAAAAACGTGCCGCCAGTAAGGAGGTCGCAACGCGACTAAGTTAAATAAACAGTGACGTAAAAGATTGAACGGGCGATTACAGTGGCCAACCTGTCTTTCTAGACGTATACAGCGTGTTCACAAAAACTACCAGATAAATAGTTGTTACGTATATTACTCATTTCAACAAATCTTCAACGTAAAATTATGATGAATTTGAATATAAAAATGAAACACGTTTTTAATTTTCAAAGTGCTTCTAACGAAGCAAAGATTTGATATTCAAAGTATGTAATAACAACAATTTATCTCCTTACATAATCCTTACATGTAAGGAGATAATTTATATGATATACAATTATAAAAATTCGATTCGCGTTGAGGAGCAGAAAGTGGTTAGTAATTATTTGTATCATTTCAAATTAATTAAAGATACGGGCAAAGGGTTGTCCCTCATCATTATTTCACATTTATTTATTTACATATGTATCTATATATACCAGCAACCTATGGAACAGCTATTACGATTTTAAATTTTATGCGGAATTAAGAGGATTGTTATAGTTATATATCTTAAATTATCGTATACTTTCTTCCTGTAGAAACGAATATGTTATAGGTGAATTTTACAATTTATTCAAAGTTTAATGTTATTAAAAGCCAAATTAGCCTCTATGTATTTAAAGCAAGGTAATTATTTATATTTTTGAAGTATTACATACGTCGTCATGTCGATAGTGTGGTTTGGACGCTGCTTCTTCGCCGCCCAAACACGACCCACAGCAGAAACAGTGCAGCGGCGAAGTAGTGCATCCATTCTGGGACGGAGAAGTCCACAGCGGCGGTGTTGCATCTGCGTAATTATGGTAATTGGCGACGTGTGGCGGACGAAAGGTACGGGTACGTTACATGTGGTTGTTTTGTGCTAGTTGCTTAGAGGTAGTATATTTCTTTAATATTCAAGTGAATTAATCTTGTATGTATAAATAAATAAATAAATATATGGGACTCTTACACACACTGTCGTCCGTCCCCAAAGTAAGTAAATTAATATTTGTGTTATGGTAGACAGACAACTGGTGAATATATACATATATATTTTATAAATACATACTTAAATACAAATATACACCCAGGCTCAAAGACCAACAAATTCATTTATGGAAAATGTTGGCCCTCGGCGGGAATCGAGCCCGCGACCCGCGGAACTGAAGGCAGGGTCACTACCCACTGCTCCAACGGGCCAGTCCGTCAGTCAGTCAGTATTTGTATATATATTCGGAATTTCGGTACCGGCTCCAACGATTTTCCTGAAATTCAGCATGCAGGACGTTTTGGGGGAGATAAATCGATCTAGCTAGGTTTTATATAAAAAAATCTATTTTTGGGCATTAAGAAAATATCAAAATTTACATTGAATATATCAAACACTATTTGTGCCGTTAAATGTCAAGTCGGCGTAGCTTATTTGGGGAACGGGTGGACGCGAGAAATGAAAATACCAGGGATTTATTTTGTAAAAAATTACCGAGCAAGACTCGGCCAACCTGGTAGTTTTCATTAAATAATCATTCAATTACACTGGTCGACAAAATTTAATTATTTTTTTGTCACACGAAATCTGATGTCAAATTTTAAATATACTAGGGCCTCCAAGCAATAATATATCAAGGGAAAAAAAATGACACGTCAGGTATCCTTGTGATAGTGATAGACATATTTATTAATTTGTATATGTAAATAGAAAAAATAGCTACACTTAAAGAAGTTATTGTTTAATGTACAATAGATAAATTTATTTTTTGGGAATATTTAGCTTCTGGTAGATCTCTTTTAAGATTCCAACAATAAATTACTGGCATTCGTGGACTCCATTTCCCTTGGTAGTGCTTCTCCGTTAAGAAAATGTCCTGATGAAACTTCTCGCCTTTTTCATCACTCACAAGTTCCCAAGTTTGCAGGAAAGAAATCCAAATAAGAGTGCAGCATGTGAATTTTTGAGGACACATGATATCCCAAAGCTTTATATGACATTAGAATTTCATTTATTAAATCTTTGTAATTTTTTACTCTATAGTTTCCTAAAAAAATTTGGACAACTTTCACAAAACTTTTGCAGGCAACTTTTTTTTAGATCATTCAATTTCTTTTCAAAATCTTAATCCTTTATCAGTTTCCGTATAATTAAATTGTATATTATAATATAATTTACAAAATATAAAAGTTACGAGAAGTTAATTTTGCCTCGCTGAGTTTGGGGAATTTTTGTTTTAGGTATTAAAATCCATTGCCGTCTTTAGGCCATAACCTTTACAAAATTTTTCATTAAGCCAAGTTTTATATGCATCGGTGGTGAAAGTATGTCATTAGGGTTCACTAAAGGATCATTTTTGACATTTTTATGGCGTGTAAGTAATTCACGCGTGGGCTACACTGTCTTTATGTAGTGGCTATTTTAGACTCGTTAGAAATGCATTTATAGCTGTCACTAAAAAACTGGACGTGACTGGAACGAAACTATAGGTTTTTATTAATGAAGGGTTGCCAACCTAAACAAAAATGACCACCAAGTTCATGTGACAAAAACAGTGTTGACCAGTGTTATTTTATGTTTCACAACTTCACCATTTTCATGGGTAACATTCATTAAACAACTTAAATCCATTGACGATACGTTAAGTTCAAAACGCTGCTCCAATTTATGTATTGTATTTTATAGCTTCATTAAGTTGTATTTCAGCACTCAAAACTTATATAACCTACGAAAGTTAACCGGCCAATATATTTCATTGCATAAGAGTCGAACGAGTCGCTAAGTCTAGATTTGTGCGACGTTGATTACATAGCAGGTATAACACTTAACAGCACCGACTATCGAGTAAGGTAGAATATACATGACTAATTATTATATAAAAAAAATTTGAAAATGTTGATTAAATATAAGTAGAAAATATAATATCATCATCATCCTCCTGCCCTCATCTCACTCAAGTGGGGTCGGCACAACATGTTATAACATGTTGTCACATGATTTGCTTACGTATTTAACGTCCGACCCAGGTGGTCCGACCACCTGTTTTTTTTTTTTTTAAAAAAAAGGTGGTCCGACCACCTGGGTCGGTCATTAAACGCCTGACGCTAACTTTCTTAAGGCGCCTTTGACGAAATTTCGGTAAGAAATGAGGGTAGTGTATTCTACTCAGCCGGATACTACACGGCATTGCTACGTATTTTTTATATTATTTACTAAATTGAAATTATTCATTTTTATATATTTGAAGTTTTAACATTTTCAAATCGGTAACGAATTAGTCGGAAGTCTACAAAAACATCAGCCTGTGAAGCCGTTAGCGGCATTTACATTCCATCACTAGAGGGTAACGATCGCGGTTATATAAGTTCTTCTTCCGGTAAACAACGGACACAAATTTACGCTTTGTGCTTCCCCTATTTTAGCTTTATTTCGTAAGCATTGTTTATATAATTTATAGAAATTAAGCATTATTTTTTTGAAACGGAGATTTATAATACTAAAGTAAGAATACTATTATCTTGCTATAGCGCCGTGTGGTATCCGGCTGAATAGAATAGTACCACCCTCTTTCCTTACCGAGGTGTCGTAAAAGGCGACTAAGGTAAGTCGACCCGCCGTGTGGTATCCGGCTGAGTAGAATAGACCAACCTCATTTCTTACCGAGGTGTCGTAAAAGGCGACTAAGGTAAGTTGACCCACCGTGTGGTATCCGGTTTAGTAGAATAGACGACCCTCTTTCTTACCGAGGTGTCGTAAAATACGACAGAGGTAAGTTGACGTCAGGCAGGCGGTCGGTCGTAAAAACGCAGCCAAATCATTTGACAGCATGTTTATAATATGTTGTGCCGACCCCACTTAGAGTGGGATAAGGGCAGGAGGATGATGACTATTATCTTGCTATAATCCGTGATAATGGGGCGATTTTGATTGTTAGGTTTTTTTATATTAACTAAAAGAGTGAATAGGCACTACATTGGCAAGAGCGGCCCACCTTAGGTTGCATCTTTCCATCAGGTGAGATCGTAGCCAGGCGCTAGTCTTATAAAGTAAAAAAAAAAACCACCATCACCACCACACTAAAGACTAAACTGAAAATGTGTGTAATTTATGGTGGAGTTTATCTCCTAATATTCGGTTACAGCGAAAAAAGATTGTTGAGATAGTGTAAGTGGATGTGTGCAGTGCTTTTGTAGTGTGGTGGTGTTGAAGGTTTGTAGTGCATACGTATCAGGTTTAAAAATTGATAGTTCATAGTAGATTTAGCATTTAACGTTCGATTTGTTTAAACTATCAGAGGTTAAAACCCGCGACCTATAGCATAAGCCAGGCAGTCTATCCATTAGACAATCACGGCTTTTATTTTTATCATAAAAGTACAAAACAAGCTTGGTAGGCTTTCACAGACTCTTTAAAACCGCCTTTAATAAGATATCATTGGTTCAGAATGTTGTTCCAGACGAGAAGCGACAAGAAACTCGTATACTAAGACTAAGGCTAAGGCCTTTACTCCTTATAAAGGGGAAAGTCAACCTGGTATCCATTAGGTAAAGTAATATTCACTTTTATTGTAATAATAAGCAGTCAGTAAACGGGCTTCGCATATACTCGTATATGTATTTCAATTTCTGGAGTGAATCATGAAAAAAGCTCAAAATGGATGGTTGGTTCTATATTAAAATACAGAACAAATATCTTCAAAATTCTCAAAATAAAATAAGTTTTTATCTTTAATTTAATATTAAATTATATATATATATATATATATATATATATATATATATATATATATATATATATATATATATATATATATATATATATATATATATATATATATATATATATATATATATATATATATATATATATATATATATATATATATATATATATATATATATATATATATATATAATATAACGGCTCCAACAATTTTCCTGAAATTCAGCATATTAGGGGAGCTAAGTTTTATTTGAAAAAAACCTCGTTTCAACCTGTACAACAAATAGGAACAGAAAGCAATAGATGCAACTGCAAAGCTGTGACAGCCTAATGGTAACGAGCGAACCAATAAAGTTCAAAACCTGTGAACGATTCCCACATGTCACCCGCCGCTTTTTTTCTTTTTTAATGCATTTTTCTATATCTTTTAAAAAATTACCGAGCAAGGCTCTGTCACCGAGGTACTTTAAATATAAATCGAGATATATGCCCACTATCAGACTATTATTTTTTATTATTTCGAAACTATCAAGTACACCACCACCAACCACTTTCTTTACTGTACGTTTCGTACGTGTGTAGCATGTGCTAGATGAAATCTAAAGTAGTAACAAAATGTTATCGTTATTATATAAATGTTCGGTTCATATCGCGATGAAATGTTGAAATGTCGCGGTGTTACCTTTGTATAAGGACGTTTCGGCAAAGTTGCATCCAACGTGGTCACGAACTGACGGTGAATGAAACTCTGCCGAAACGTTGAACCCCATACAAAGGTAATTCGATTTTATCGTGATGTGACCCGTATAAATAAATAAATATATGGGACACTTACACACACGGTCGTCCGTCCCCAAAGTAAGTAACTTAATACTTGTGTATGGGTGACAGACAACTGGTGAATATATGTATACTTATATATTTTTTAAATACATACTTAAATACAAATATACACCCAGGCTCAAAGGCCAACAAATTAATTTATAGAAAATGTTGGTCTTCGGCGAGAATCGAACCCGCGACCTGCGGAGCTAAAGGCTGGGTCACTACCCACTGATCCAACGGGTCAGTCACTCACACACAGTTACAGTATGTTCATATACTGATCAGTATAAATCGCGAAAGTTTAAAATCTAGCAAATTGTTGTCGCCTCCCGAATCTTTATTATCTCGTCCCCCCAACTTTCAGTTCCGGAAGAAGTCGTTATCAAAACCGCCTTTATTCAAATACCCAATTTAGAAGTAAATGTTAATTTATAATATTAAATGGTTTTCAACAACAGCACTTTACACTTTTACAACTTGTTAGGCAGTTTTGTAATGTTTATTGAATGGGGCTAGAAAAATTTAAAATTAATTATTGTTCATTGTTTTTGGTATACAGCTGAGTAGAATAGATCACCGTCATTCCTTACTGAGGTGTCGTAAAAGGCGACTAAGCTAAGTCGACCCACCATGTGGTATCCGGCTGAGTAGAATATACCACCCTCTTTTTTACCGAGGTGTCGTAAAAAGCGACTAACGTAAGTCGTCCCGCTGTGTGGTATCCGGCTGAGTAGAATAGACCACCCTCTTTCTTACTTAAGAAAAAGGGTGTCCTATTATACTCAAACGGATACCACGCGGTGGGTCAACTTACCATCTACTCAATCGGACACCGGGAAGTGGGTTAAATTTAACTAGCAAGATTCCACCTTCACATGCATACACGGCAAATTAAAAAAAAGCTTTTAATAAATAAGAAATCCAACAAATAAAATACTAACAAAAAAAACATTGTTTGTTTACCGTTATACTAAAAATATCAGACACGAGTATATAGTTCGCTGGTTTTTTGCTTAGCTTAGTGTAAGCTTCGTTATGGAAATTACATGGGAAATAACGAAAGCATCGCGAATTGGGCTAAATGCGAATTAATACCTCGTGGATATTATACTAAAAGCCGTAATTAATTTAAAGTATATCATTTAATTGCTCATTTAATGCCGTTCCAAGAAATCTTAATAGTTTTGTTTTTTGGCTTAATGCTTTAACAGTACAGGTTTAGCAAAAAAATTCGTCTCAGAAGTTATGTTTTGGTAAAGGAAATGTGTTCACTTAAATTTTAGTTATTTTACTATAAGAAAAAAAGTAATGCTGTTAAAATGTGTGGGCGAATTGGGTGTATCTTGTATAAAAATAAATAATTACTTTTATCCACGTGACAGTCACACATTAACGTTAACTAACAATGGGTGCTCTCTCTAAACAACAAAATTCAACACGATCCATCTAAACACTGTATAAACATCGAACAGAATTGGCTGCCTGGTGTACAAATCTATGCTAAATTATTGTTTCTTGTTAAGACGCTTAAGAAGCTTTAAATATCACTTTTTCCTTCGGTTGCTTCTTTTCTCGAAATTTGCGTATATTTGTACGCGGCGAATATCGCCAATGATGGTCTATAGCTTCGAAATCTAGCGTAAGATCAGGCCTGCTTAACCCTATGCACGCCGGCCATAGTGTGGCCTTAGGCATAGGTCTTTACCCTCCTTTTGGAGCTTAGAACTACCACATTAATTTTTTTTATATTTTATGATCTAATTATTATTAGTTATCAGCTAATTGAATAACACAGCTAAAACCCTGTATATAATTAATAACCTGTATACCTAATATACTATAGTGGCCCGCCATAGATTTTCGCATAGTCCGTTTGGCCCAACCGTTAAAAAATTGAGCACACTTGCGCTAGATCATCTTTAGAATGCGGGTCATGAAAGTGCCATTATTAGATGACTGGGTTTATTAAATAGCTCAATGTATCAATAAAGAAATCAAATTAAGAAGAATTGCAAAACTTAAGTGTAATTCCCACCAAGTAGGAAAATAACCTTAAAAATAATCTGGGCGAAGCTTTATACACAAACACGACAATGAGAAGAAAGGATTTTAAATAAGTTGTAAACGTTGATAAGAGAAATAACTAAATGTATACTACGATTATATTACAGTTTTTCTCACAGCGCGCATCGGCAATCATACCATACACTTGTTGAATCTAAATAATGCTTTATATCTGTGGTATCCGGCTGAATAGAATAGACCACCCTAATTTCTTACAGAGGTCTTGGAAAAGACGACAAAGATAAGTTGACCCACCGTGTGGTATCCGATTAAGTAGAATAGACCACTCTCTTTCTCACCCAGGTGTCGTAAAATACGACTAAGGTAAGTTGACGTCAGGCAGGCGGCCGGACGTAAAATCAAGTGACAACATACTGCAAATCAAATATCATTATATTTGAGCTAGTGTTGTTCTTAAGAAGCTACATTAACTCGTGAGCTTTTTCCTTTTAAATCTACGCACTGTGCTTAAGAGGAGCTTGTTCTAGTTCAATAGGCTTACTTTCCTCTTCCTGTTCAATAAACTAAGTAACCTTAATTAGTAATGGTTGAAAAATGAAAGTATAGATAACATTTACGCACTCTTTTTTCGAGTTTATAAATTTTATCGCTGAACCTTTCACTTAATACAGTTTAATCTCCTCCATATATTTTTATTACCCGTGATATTAACATAAATTAAAAATATATATAAATATATCTACTAAAATGAGTGGTATCCGGCTGAGTAGAATAGTTGTTCTCTTTTTTACCGAGATGTCGGAAAAGGCGACTAAAATAAGTTGACGTCAGGCAGGCGGCCGGTCGTAAAATACACTATGTATTTTACGACCGGTCGCCTGCCTGATGTGCAAATCATGTGACAACATGCTTATAAAATGTTGTGCCGACCCCACTTAGAGTGGGATAAGGGCAGGAGGATGATGATATCAAAAATGGATATGTAGAATTTGATCGAAACAAATCGATTAAAAGGCTGATCAACAATTGCCTATAATTGTAGATTACGTTTTACGGTTGCGTTGATACTACTACTATTATCTACGCACTTTGCTCAACGCAAAAGTTTTTAAATTTTTTATAGAAATAATTTATTTTAGACAATCGGAAATAGTCATATACATTTTCCATAATAGTTATATACCCACATGACGGGTCGACTTATCTAAGTCGCCTTTAACGACACCTCGGTAAGAAATGTTAGCGCACACTTTCTACAATAACACGATATAATATAACACTACAATTCCCGCATAGAGATACACTTCTCTTGAATAACGAACAAAGAATGAATGTCACTGAAACGCCGTGTGGTATCCGGCTGAATAGAATAGTACCACCCTCTTTTCTTACCGAGGTGTCTTAAAAGAGGACTAAGGTAAGTTGACTCACCGTGTGGTATCCGGTTAAGTAGAATAGACCACCCTCTTTCTTATCGAGGTGTCGTAAAATACGACTAAGATAAGTTGACGTCAGGCAGGCGGCCGGTCGTAAAATACGTAGCCAAATCATGTGACAACATGTTATGCCGACCCCACTTAGAGTGGGATAAGGGCAGGAAGATGATGAAAGAATGTCACAGAAACGTTTTATCAATACTCCACCGGAAACAACAACGGCACAGTGTTGTTACCATTTTGATCAAAAAGAGCGCGGTACTCTTTTTTTTTCATGACTGAGTTGCTATAAAATACAAAGCGGAAATCATTGGCGACAACAGAAACGCGGGTGGTACTATTTTATTCAGCCGGATACCACACGGCGTATATCCATTTTGGATAATACAACTTTATTAGTCTCACAGGTTGTCGACCAAATTGACATTATCAGTGATGAAGACCTAGCGAAAGTTTTTTTTTACGAATAGAGCAACGGCTTATTACCTACCCATGTGTAAATAATAGTAGGACGACAGGTGTCATGGTATTTAAAATAGATACGATCGCAATGGAAATCTTATACAAGAAACGGCACAACATTTTTTTTTCTGCATTGAGTTTCTTGAATTAAATATGGTAATATAATTTGTGAACATAACTACTTCGAAATTAAAAAGTGTAAATCATTTACGCACTGCGTAAGTAATTAAGATTTATACATGTATCTGTGCCGCAGCGCATTTGTTATGTTAATAATATAAATGACAAAGCAAAAAAATAAATCTCGCACTATGGTGTTAAAATCTCTAGATTATTCTGTGAACTGAAAGTTAGTTACTAATAAGGTTTGAACATATATGATTGATGATGACGGTGCATATATGATTTTTATTTGGTTTTGTATGTGATAAATTTAGTTCGAAATGCATGTCTATAATTTATTAATATTGAAAATTGATTGAAACAATTATGAATATAATTTATTTCAAATAAAAAAAATTACTACTCGATATCTATTGGAATTGCAATCTTTTATTTTAGTATTTGATGAATGACAAAGTAATACAAAAAACAAAGTAAAATAATGTGACAAAGTAAAATACCTAAGTATTTTTAGTAATTTATTTTTAGTAACAGATGTTGCTGTCGTCTCCATCGACATATTACATTATCCATTATCAATAGTTTCATGTATTGTATTACCAAATATTACGAACCTATCCTGTTTATATCGAGTGGCTCGTAAAAATTTTTCTTACTATTTCCGGTATAGCATCCCTTATTCAAACTAAACCATCACCTTCTAACCACATAAATAAAATAAAGCTATGTGAAAATCACGGAATATTTAAATAAATATCAATAATTTCATCTTTTTTATAATCTCTGTTATTTGTTTCTTTTGACACTCAACCCTTATGTAAAAAAAAATTGAAACAACGATTTTATGATGAACCTATACAAATTGATCAGCAAAGTACTCGTTTCTAATTGAGAGCAGCGGTATCCAAGTCCAAGATACCTTATGATCGCAGAATGTCGTAAGAAGACCGAACCTTAAAAATTCTTCTTGATGGATAGACAGATAGATAAAATTTTATTGCACAAACACAAACTTAAAGTAAACTTATGTATATGTACAAAGGGCGACCTTATCACAGAGTAGTGATCTCGTCCAGGCAACCCTTCTTACAGGATTACCAAAAATAATAATCTCATCAGAAATAATAATTTGACTAGTAAATATTTAAACGTTTACAGCGAAATAGTCTCACCAGCTTCATAGCTCTAGTAACCTACGAGTTGAATAAAAATTCATGTACTTAATTGATATTTACAATTCATTATGTACCTCACAGCGACATCAAACATCATAAGGAAAAGTGCATTGTAGTTATTTCTTGATGAAATTAAATTTTAATTTTATGTGCACAACTTAAGACCCTTTATTTGGTATTTGGACGGATGTGTATTTCTTAGATTGTCCCAGAGATAGTCCGGCCGTTGCTCTCTTTATTGTCCCTGAATGGAATCATGAGACATACAGAAGAAATTTATATGAATATTTTATATACATAGGCGTAGAATTTAGTTGAGAAATTCCAGATATGAAAGTAATGATAAAATTCTTGTTATAATCCGCGATTAAAACGTCAAAACAAACTTGAAAAAATATTTCACTGTGGATTAAAATTAATTAGTTTTATCTTTGTAAAGTATCTACACTTACTTTATAAACTAACTGGTAGACAGTATAACTTAGTTCTTAACTGAAATAGTTTACAACTAAGTACCATTGTCGGTTCAATTTCGATCAGTCAATTTCAGGATAATGATTACTGAATATTAATAGATAAAAGCTTGCCCTCCGTGATGTATCCGCCTGAATTGAATAGACCACCCTTATTTACCCATTAGTCGGACTCACCCGTTATAATAAGACGTGAGTATAGTCGGTTTCTATACATAACTTTAAAAAACTTGTGTTCATATGGCCAATTACGATGTCAATATGTTGTGTTTGATATTTATATCTAAAAGATTTTTTAAATATATTACACTTTTTGAATTCTGCTACGTCACAAAATTATGAATAAATTACGTGAAAGTTTGTTTGTCACGCTCATTAACTATGTTAATATTTTTTTATAACATTAACATTCGCTAATGAAGTACCACAATGCTGTGAGATTTGGGCAAAGATATATTTAATAATTTAGGACCAGTTTTCATCATCGTCGGAACATGTGTGTACGGTTTTTATAACTCTAATAAAATTGCGTGGAAATGAAAGTTGTTTTGCGTGGGAAATAAAATTATTTTTCAAACATAATTTCGAAAAGACCTTGATTCGTTTAATTTTTTGACTGCTTTATTGCTCGGTTATTTTTATACATCACACTACATGACACTGATTTATATGCATAGGTTAAACATGCAAGGTGTTATTGGTTACGTCAAGATATCTTTAATATTTAAATGAGTTAATCTTGTATGTAGATATATATTTTTGGAATCTCGGAAACGGCTCCAGATTTTCCTGAAATTCAGCATGCAGGAGGTTTTTTGGGCAATTGATCTATATATTGATCCCTGTTTTTGGGAATTAAAAATTTACATTGAATATATAAAACACTATTTTTGACAAAAACTGTCAAGTCAGCGTAGCTTGTTCGGGGAACGGGTGGTCTCTAGAAATAAAAATACCTAGGATTGAGCCCCAACTGCATAGGTGGGCCTCAAATAATTGGGTATTTTTTTTTTTTAATTTTTTTAAATTTTATAAAACATTACCAAGCGAGGATCGGTCAACCAGGTACCTACTTATAAGTATGCAGTTTAAAAATTTTAATCCAAACTTCCTTTCTTGAAAAAATGTTCCTTTTAATGAAAATTTAAATCCTTTACCTGAATCGTGTGAAAATATTGTATATTTCCCGGTAAAACCTTTAAATGAATTTATTCTAAAAACATACCTACCTATTTATTTTTTATTTATTTATTGTTCTTTTTACACATATATTTAGAAAAGAGAAAGAAGAAAATAAAAATTAAAAAAAAACATGTATAAAGGCGGACTTATCCCTAAAAGGGATCTCTTCCAGTCAACCTTTGAGTAATAGAAGGAAAAGGGCTAGAAATGAAGAAGAAAGAGAGTGCGGGTCATATAGAGAAAAAAAAAGTTTATATAAATTGAACTATTTAATCTATTAAATAATTTTGTTAAAATAAATAGATAAAAGGATGCTACTAATATATAATTACTTAAGATAAATATTTTCTAATCTGTAACTTAAATACTGAAAGGGAAAGAGATTTATCATTATATAACAAAAAGAAAATTCTTTCTGAAACTTAAATTTAAGTTAGGCTTGAAAGAATTGCCGAAAACCTTTCGGACGATTTCGAAATTAAAACTATTTTTTGAATTTACTAATTCAATAAAATTTTATAATAAATATATATTTTTTGATGAAAAAAAATGTTAAAATATACTTTAAGATATCAAATGAAAAAGTTACTAAATTTTATTTTTAAGAAGTACTCTTATATAATGTAAAAACTGCTGACACAATATGATTTAATATGTTTCGATTTTGTTGTGGACAAAACGATTCTATTTAACTTTGTACGTTGTTGATGAAGGTGTTAAAAATATTGCGCTACATTTTCGACGCTCCTATTTCATAATGGCTTGCAAATAGTAAAACTAAATAGACACTTTCACCGACGGCGAATTATGACGTACCTATACTGTCGTTAACTGGGCCCTACACGGGGTGGCATGATAATTTTAGAAAATTTTCATGTTAGTTCCAAAAATTAGCGCTCAAGTAAACGACTGAATGGCTTAACCACACGCTAATAACTCTAAACACTATTTGATATAGACATTGCAAAATGAACGTCGTGGATGGACAATCACTGTAATGTAGTGGTGCAATAACTCGTTCCGTTAGTTTTCAAAATTACATCTACTGACAAAATTACATCTGACTGGACTGTTGGCGCAGTGGATAGTAAACCTGCCTTCAGCTCCGCGGGTCGTGGGTTCGATTCCCGCTGAGGGCGAACATTTTCTATATAATGAATTTGTTGGTCTTCGAGTCTGGACGTATATTTGTATTTAAAAATATATAAGTATATATTCACCAGTTGTCTGTCTACCAAGACACAAGTACTAAGTTACTTACTTTGGGGACGGACGACCGTGTGTGTCCTATATATAAAAAAAATAAGATAAAAACAAGAAAAAAAATGGCTAATGATGACTTTATTTACTTGAAGAAATTCATTATAGTATTTTAAATTAAATTCAGACATTATATAATAGTAAGAACCTAGGGCGACTGAGCTTTGTTCGGTTTTTTTTTAATATAAAAAAGAATCATATAAGAAAGCAATATGAAAATAAGGGCTGGCGATATCTGGACTTGATGCGGGGTATTTTCACTTGTTTAGTCCGCCCAATCCTAACTAAGCTATTGTAACTTTGCAAGTGACAACGTAATTAACTTTTATTTTCTAATAATATTGTACCAGTTTTTCAGTGATTAAAAACAGGGATAAAACGATTTTTTTTAAATGAAACCTATATCGATATATCGCTCCCAAAACCCCATACATACTAATTTTCATGAAATCGTTGGGAGCCGTTTTCGACATTCGGAAATAAATAAGTATAAAGAATAATATTTTACTAACTGACCGGCAACTATTCTGATAAACTAAAAAAAAAGTAAATCAATTGCAAGTAGAAAATGAAAATTTATACTAATCCAGTAAAGGTCATGTGATCACACTTATTGACGATGTGTAGACGACTATGAAACTTAAAAGTTACATCGCATATCGATATAGCTCTGCCGGCACAAAAGGTATTGTGTCTAGTCAATGCTGTAACCGAATTGATCCAACCACGTTTAGAAATAAAATTTAATTTAACCCAGACGAAAATTAAACAATTTAAACCCTTTGCAGAAACTTTCACAAACAGTAAAGAAATTAGTATTAAGTACAAATAGCAGCTTTCAAAAGCTTTGTTCGTTTTTATTAATATATTGTATGTTGCGCAACATAAACAGGCGAACAAGGGAACCTCAAATTAGAGCCTCAATCATTGAAATAACACTTACATGCTAACTGTTTAACTAGCACGGGCACACAGCGTATTAACTACCTTCATATACATTATTTTCACAATCATAAATATAATTTATTTTTGGAAATATATAGACAACATTCTCTCCTTCTTTCTCCAGTCCTTATCCTACTCTAAGTTGGCTTTGCACGTCTTTCTCTTCCATTCTCTCCTATCATTCGTCAACTTTGGCACCTTTTATATGCATGTCTTATTTCACATAATCCAACTCTTTTTAAGCCTCCCTCCTCTAGCTACATATCCATCCACATATAAATAGCATTCCATTTATAAATAGAAGGAAGTGAGCAATTTGAAGGCTATGTTTTTTTATAATTTTATATACAGGTATTTTATTTTCTCTACGTACTGTGCAATCCACTGCATTTAGCAAATTTGAAAAGAAAATTCTATTGTAAGTTCAAATGTCGAATTTTGTGGATTGAGCGTTGTTTCCTTACGTACTACATGCTTTATATAAAAAAATTGGAAAAATGAAAATAGACTCATCTACTTCGTTCCCTCACTATCTGATTTTAGACGTAAAAAATAAAGCATAGCCTCTGTAAGTAAACATATCGTTCACAGTGTTATTACGTAAAAAGACAATTCTCAAATGAAACCAAAAATTTATATTTCTTTTGTTATTACAATTCTGTTGGAAAGTAGTGAGATGAAGAAAGAATATATATTATTTGCGTAACAGACAAAAAACTAACTCAAATCGTGCTAACAAAAATAGAGTCAAAGGACATTAAAATTATCACAGATTCATTATAAGAAATTGAAATCACATCGGTAGCTTATTGCGAAACGAAGGCATATTTCACGTTTGGTCATTTTATGACTACTGGATGCCCTTATTAAATTGGATAAGTCGTCTTTAGGTAAGAAACTAATGACTTGCGCGTATGTGAAGAAACACTACTGAATTACACAATGTGTAATTAAAACTCATTATGCGACTTGGTTGTACTAGTTATTTATTAGGCCTGTTTGTTCTATGCAACAACAATACTAGAATTGTCAAACGTTCTCATAATAAAGTCCATTTGTATTTCGTAACTTGTCACACTTATTTAACCTCTTTTATACTAGCTTCCTTCCGTAACTAATGTTAATATCAGTACTGAGGTGAAAAGTGGCCTGTCATTCTCTAGTTCTTCGAAATTGCGTTCTAATGAACTACATATGCTAATCTACGAGGCATCCATCTCATAAGGGTTTTTAAGACTAGCTCGTTAAAGTTTCGTTCTATACGATAAGCTCCGTGTACCGTAGCGGGGCAATCGCTACATATACGTTAGTCAGCTTAGCTGACCTGATGAGTACCGAAAAGTACGAAACGTTCATATAGGTAGGCATGTCTACATCTCTTGATGAAAAACCACGCGTTGGACATGCTTAAAAATTTAGACAAGAAATAATAAAAACTTAATACAATCGTTCTAAATTCAAGAAAAACATTGTTTATCTTTGTAATTGGACCTTGGTGTCAGAAAAACCTTCAACTTATTGACACATATGTCAATCAACATGGAGATATTTATACAAAGTAAAATTCAACATACACACAAAAGTAGAAAGACGTGTTAGAAATTTGGATATTACTTTCAAGGTATATATGGGCTATATTTACAAGTCATCTCTATGTGTATAGAGCATATGTATGAGTACACATGAAACGTATTTTATGAGCAAATAAAAAATTTTTGGAACACCTCTAGCAATTAAACCATTAAAATTTTACATGTGTCCGTTTTTAAGCAACAGTTTCTCAAAACTTACAAATTTGCATCAATTATTGATAATTCAAATACAACCTTGGCACACAATTATTTATGTAGACGCAAAGACAAAAATCGAAGTACATCTAAAGTTTTCAACATGTTTTTATGAAAATTTGTAGAAACATCGTTCAATTATGATTTTATTATTGATTAAATAAAATTATTTATATTCTTGATAAGTATCTTCTTCGAGGTAGGACTTATTAAAATTTAGACTGTGTAAGCCCGACTAGTTTTAAGCCTATACGGGTTAGCTCATGAATAAGAATATTTGTGCATAGTTAATTTTATGTATTAACAATAAATTATTTCATAAGTAATATTCTCTATAAACAAATAACCCTTGAAGAGATATTCGAATACAAAATATTTTTTATTCAAATTGACTGTTTCCAGTATTCTTGAATCGTCAAATCTAATATAAAAAGCTACCTCTGGCTTATCCACAAAATAACATTGTATCATAGTTATTGTATAGAACCGGCTATACTCACGTCTTATTCTATCGTGTTAGCCCGACTAGTTTCGAACCCATCCGGGGCACGGGAACTGCGTGTCCCCCCGCACCACCGCCGCGATAACGTCGTGTAAAGAGCTCATGAATAAGTGCCCCGGATGGGTTCGAAACTAGTCGGGCTAACCCGATAGAATAAGACGTGAGTATAGCCGGTTCTATACAATAACTATGAATACTACTCACGATAGTTTAAATTTAAAAACATTGTATCATTTGTTTGGATTATCATTGTAATAAAAGTATATCTGTGGGGTGCCCGCTCTCTTATTTATATTTAAGTTTATTTCTATTTGCAGATTTTTCTATTTTTTTATTTCTATTTGCAGACTGATACCGAACATATTTTGATACTTATCGGTATCTGCAGATACTCGATGATAAAAATGTAATTATTAGTTAAGATTTATTTATTTGACTGTAGCATACATTAGATCTACGAGAAGCTGTTGTATTGCAAATTTCAATGTAACTGAACTTAACTAAAAGTTTTCTCCCGTCGTGTGGTATCCGGCTGAGTAGAATAGGCCACCCTCTTTCTTACCGAGTTGTCGTAAAATACGACTAAGGTAAGTTGATGTCAGGCAGGTGGCCGGTCGTAAAATACGTAGCCAAATCATGTGACAACGTGTTTATAACATGTTGTGCTGACCCTACTTAGAGTGGGATACGAGAATGATGAACCAAAAGTTTTCTTTTCAAACGTTTACAAAAGATCACAAACGATGCTAGTCACTGGTGATGCTTATAGCTTTGAAAAAATCAATTCTTTATTTTGTTAAGACATTTTTGTTATACTTATGTGAAAGTATGTTTGTTTGTCATTTTCAAACGGCAAACCGCAGCAACAGATCGATGACACTTTGGCATTAAAGTATGCGCAGACGAAATCATGGCCAGAAGTGTGTTTCATAAAAATGTTTTCTATATAATAAAAAAGATGTCAGAGATTGACCCCTACCACACGTGTTAGTATATAAAAATGTAGTCTTAAGATTAGAAACGCGCCAATCTTCAAAGGTGTGGCAGTTGTTTATAACTCAAAAAGAGTTACACTGATCGCATCTTATGATTTGGATGTTGCTTTAGTGTGTAGTAAAACGTATAAAGGGTATAATGGAAAAACCATTGTTTTAATCGAGGATCTTACTAGGAAATGGACATCATTGATATATGTAAAGTAAAAATGTATGCTTTATTGTGATTTTTGTACAATGTATATTTTGCCCCACAAGATAAATTGAGTTACTGTAATGTCTTTGTGGACGAAGATTTCTATAAATAAATAAAATAACGGCAATAACTGTTGTTGTTACTGTGATCTAGTTGAATAATGCTTCGTTTCCCTTTTGAGACAAATATCCCAAGAAATAGTGCAGGTATCCTCGCAACATTTTCTGATTATCTCAAAGGGCGTGGTCATTTATATGACAGTATTTAGCTTTTATAAGTAACTAGCTTTACCCCCACCTTCGCTCGCGTGGACTGTTGTCGTGTCATAGGTTGATAATGTCAAATGTCAATGTCATCCTATTCCTGTAGAATCTACAGGTTTTCTTAGCCTATATGTGAAGTAAGGTGTATAAGGAATATTTGTGTTAAATTTCATCGATATTGGTTCAGCGGATTCGCCGTGAAAGAGTAATAAACATACATCCATACTCTCAAACTTTCGCATATATAATATTAGTAAGATTTGTAAACAACTTTAGTAGTTAATGAATTATATTATATTTTAATTTTTTCCATAACTGTCTATGGGAAATGATTTAATTTTCTTAAAGTACAACTTTAAAAAACGTCATAAGTGAAACAATTCCTACATTGTACGCACGTCTTTACACAATAATGGTGGTAAAAAAGTTTTACCATTGTAACAAGCCTACGAGAGATTTACGTAGAAAGTTGTTCTTATTAAGTTAATAAAAAAATATGGAGAGGCGTAACCTACATAGTGCAAATATATCTCTGCCATCTAAATGTCTAAAAGCCACATTTTTTAAACCCAGTTGACAGTACTCTTACAAATTGTTGAAGAAAAAAATGCAGGCGCGATTTTACACCATAAAATTCTGCTTGGCTTACATTCAGATCGAAGGTGAAGAATAAAAATGGATCACTAAACTTATTAATTTATCTATTATCTTTTAATTGACGTTATCTTCTATCTTTTAATTAGCTTTTGCTAAGACTTTGAGAGTCCGATAATATATTGTATGCCATTGTCTAAGATGGTGTATTCGCATAATCATTGCAATACAGCAGCGTTTATATTTTAGTAACTAACAATAACATATATATTATGGTGTTCTGTTTATGTGAATTTTATTTTCTTCTTCTTTTTTAACCGATTGATACTACTGTTGTCGCCAATGAATTCCGCTTTGTATTTTATGTCATGACACAAGAGTATCGCGCCCTTTTTGATTAAAATGGTGGCAACACTGTGCCGTTGTTGTATCCAGTGTAATCTTCCTATTGATAAAGCGTTTCAGTGACATTCAGACCGAGTTCATTTTCCAAGAGAAGTGTATCTCAGAGCGGGAATTGTGTTATTCTATTATATCGTGTTGTTGTAGAAAGTGTGCGCTAACACTACTGGGGATATTTTGTGGTCTTTTCAAGAGATCTATGTCACATGTCCGCTTCTAAGGGTCGTCTATTGATGAAGTATGATTATCCTTTTTAAAAGCTATATTTTCTACGAACTATATGTCCCACCCATGTTCCTTAAGTTTCGCGACGTGCTGAACTAAGTCAGTAAAATTTGATGTCTATGAATCTCCTTGCTTTATATTTGATTACGAAGAGGTACTCCAAGCTCCATAGCTCGCTCCATCGCTAGTACTGCGATACTTTTGTTAGGTTTATAAGAAAGCTCATAGTAGCTTTTAGACAACATTTCAATATACAGACCATTTTATACTCTCGTAATACTAACTAATATTACAAATAACGAATACCTCACGTAATTTCCAAAATTAATGCCGGAACTCAAATATAATAATAACATTAGTAGAGATTTTTTTTAAGGTTAAAATTCATAATTATAATTAATTAAGACATGAAGATGGATGAGGTAATACAGTAAGAATTTATCTGGGACAATAATTTGAAATATTTTAATTCAAGGCCGTGTGAAAAGTTAGGAGTAGAAATTTTAAAGAAATTCGAAACTGTTTATTTAAGACTCCGTTATGAAAGAGCATGTGTCGAATTACACTTATCTAATAAGTAATTAGTTACGAAATGCAAAATTTTGACTACAAAAATAATTTATATATACATGGATAATAATATTAAATGATATAAAAAAAAAAATTACTTATAAAAAATATATTATACACCATTTGATGCTAGTAATCCGCTAGAGAAAAATCGTTTAAATTTGGCGTAATTGAAAATTAAATACAGGGCTTCCCACATTTACTAAGGAAACAAGAGAAACGTATTTCCCGACTTTTCTTCGGAAACAGGAGAAACATATCTTCTTCTTTTTCAGCCGATGGACCTCCACTATTGGACATAGGTCTCATTCGCGGGAACCCACTGGATCCAAGCGACCTTTGTGAGTTAGTCAGTCCACTTTAAATGTAGTCTTCCAACACTGCATTTTCTGGTACGAGGTCGCCACTCTAGCACCTTAGGACCCATGCCTAGGACACGCTTAGGACTAATGTCCATCGGTTCTACGTAATACGTGCCCCTCATAGCCACTTCAGCTATGCGACAATCATGTCGCAGTTATGTCGGTTACTCTGGTTCTTCTTCTACGGATCTCCTCATTCTAGATTTAATCGCGTAGAGATACACCAAGCATCGCTCGCTCCATCACCCACTGAGTGACTTTGTGCTTTCTTTTGAGGCCTATATTCAATGATTACGTATCGTATGATACAGAATCGTAAGTCATCACTGGCAACACGCATCAGTGCAGAAACATCCAATTTTTCAAATTATTTAACACTAAAATTAACATGAACGTAGCAGGCACTACTATACTATACTTGTGTTACGCAATAAACTTGTTAACTCTTCATACTAGATAATAACGAAAGTCAGACAGGAATTGCTCAGTGTCAATATCTTGCGGATTTTAACACTGATCGAACTTCAACCTGGCCCTATGCTATATTGAAGAGAAATCTAACAACTTAACTACTTTCTTAACGTTTTACTTTGACATATCTCCGAAGGCATCAAATACTTTAAACTGATAAATTAAGGAATGTAATTTCACCTTTCAAATTGTGCGGCACACTTTACTTATCAGTAGTTGCTCTAAAGAGATTAGGATCAAAATCAAAATGGCGCAACACAGCAACCACGTATAATACGGTACTGGCGTTATTAGTTTGTTCTGAAGGTATCTTGTTAGTTAATATATAAGCCATAGTTCGCTCAACGTGGACGCTCAAAGTGTGTTCGATACCTTAGCTGCAATGCAACGCAATGACGAAGCAAAACGAGACTTTTTTAAGATTACATATAAAAAATTAATTAATTAATTCAACGAATAGTGAGCATTACTGTAATATTAGTCATTATTCTCCTGCCCTTATCCCACTCTGAGTGGGTTCGGCACAACATGTTTTTCTTTTCCATTCTCTCCTAGCATTCGTCTCTGGTGCTACTCCTGTTATGTGGATGTCATTCTTCACACAATCCAACCACATATATGGATATGTATTCTGAATCTCTAACGGCTCCAACGATTTTCATGCCATTTAGCATGTAGGGGTTTTAGGGGAAGGGGGAAATTTATTTAAAAAATGTCGTTTTATCCCTGTTTTCGTGCATTGAAAAAATGCTAAAATGTAGACTAGAATGTAAATGAAATTTGAGCTGTCATTGGTAAAGTTGTGATAGCTCAATGGCGAACGGGCAGTAAAATTACCGAGCATGGCTTGGTCACTAACAATGATACAATAAAATATATGAAGTTCCTACATTGAAATAGGAGGAAAGGATATGTGATCATGTAGTTTCTAAGCACATTTTGATGATTCACATGTGAACAACTGTGATAGCATATGTGTGACCCTAAAGAGTTCAAACTTAGGCAAACCTATGAGTTTTCTATACACTTATGTACTTGATAAATATTTAAAATCTTATCTTTTTATTGACAGCTTTATGGATAAAAAGAAAAATGAAGAAATCTGTATTTGCCAAAGGCATTCCAAAAAATGTTTGTAGCCTGTAAATCTGCTTGAAGAAGATTGCGAAATACTCTTTTCAAAACGAAAGAACGTCTATTCCCAGAAGTAATATAGTAATCCATTGGTATGAATGTGATAATAATATTATAACGAACTATCAAAGCAAGTTACCAATTTATATTTATTTCTTTAAATAAAAAAAAATAAAAAAATTGATTTATATCTGTTTTCGTACATTTAAAAACTGCTAAAATATAAATAAAAACAGAAGCGTATATATGCTGTCATAGGTAAAGTTGTGATAGCTCAATGGGTAACGGGCGGACTAAAGAAGCTCAAAACATGGGATCGGCTCTTTCTTTCTTTTAAATGTTGACAATTGCAACCTGACAATTTGCTTGGAGAAGATCGCCAAATATTATTTCCAAAAAGAAAGGAAGTCTTTCCCGAGGTATGGACGTGATAATAATATTATACGGAATCCATCAAAGCAGACCACCAAATTATATTAAGAATTATGTAAATTAATGTTTCAAAGTAATATGTCAATTGTCAAATAATCTGATTTATTTAAACCGCTCAACCGTGCAAATATTTAACACACATTAAGTTTATGAATAAAAACTTGCTAAGCAACTTCAAAACTTGAAATATATTAAGTTGTATCACTTAACATAATTAAACTACTGCTCGTAATAGTGCCGGCTGTTTTAAAAAAGATTCCAGCAGTACTTGTTATAAACATAGTTATTATAAATAATTACACTTATTATATTAGGCAATCATCTCTTAATCACAACAATGTTAAAATTCTTTTTATGTTATATAAATACTAGTACCTTAGTAACCGAGCCTTGTTCGGTAATTTTTATAAAAGATTAAAAGAAATTAGCTGCTAGATGGACAGATGACCTCAAAAGGGTCGCGGGAAGCCGCTGGATACAAGCGGCATAAAACCGTGTGTTCTGGAGATCCCATGAAGAGACCTGTGTCCAGCAGTGGACGTCCATCGGTTGAAGAAGAAGAAGAAGAAGAAAAGAAATTAAAATTGAAAAAAATTAAATAGTTGAGGAGGTGGGGGTCTAACCTATTTTCACCTCTCTAGTCCGCCCGTTACCCAAAAGAGCTATCGTGACTAGTCATTTAATAGCGAAAATTATCTTTTAAATTCAACATAAATAGCATTTTCCCGAAAACAGGGATAAAACAACATTTTTTTTTAATGGAACCTAACTGGATCGACTTTTCTGTCCCAAAAGCCGTTTCCGAGATTCGGAAACTTTTAGAGGGGAACAATTTTGTAATACATGATTATTGAATAACTTTCATCGTTTACTTAGCGCACGCGCGTAGCCGCATTAAATAATTAATAAAGGGAATAACCATAAATAAATTGTAGTATTGGATATAAATAAATAAATAAATATATGGGAAACTTACACACACGGTCGTCCATTCCCAAAGTAAGTAACTTAATACTTGTGTTATGGGTGAGAGACAACTGGTGAATATATACTTATATATTTTTTAAATACATACTTAAATATAAATATACACCCAGGCTCAAAGACCAACAAATTCATTTATAGAAAATGTTGGCCCTCGGCGGAAAGGCAGGGTCACTACCCGCTGCTCCAACGGGCCAGTCAATACATAACATCATCTATACTTATAATAAATCTGTAGAAAGGTCAATTCTGTAACTGGAATATATTTCCAAAATAACTATCAGGGGGTGATTAGGGATCGATACTGATGCCAAAAATGCAATCAGTAAAAATTTTGTCTGTCTGTCTGTCTGTCTGTCTGTCTGTCTGTCTGTATAACCGTTATAGAAACAAAAACTACTCGACGGATTTTAACGAAACTCGGTACAATTTTTTTTCATACTCCTGGGCTGGTTATAGTATACTTTTCATCACGCTGCAATCAATAGGAGCAGAGCAGTGAAGCGAAATGTTGGGAAAACGGGAGAATTTACTCCATTTTTTAAGCTTCCGTCGCGTGTGCAACCTTGATGGTTAAAGCTACACAGAAATCATGTATGACGGAAATGTTCTCCTTAACATTATATAAAAACTATCCCACGACAGCATATGTCTATCTTTTATTGTTGACTCACAATAACACGTGTAACTCCCGATAGCTTAACAGTTCGAATCTTTCTGGTTATATTAGTCTACTCCTACATTTATATCACTCTCAGTCATCCCTAAATAAAAAAGTGAATAGTATTAACCATTGTATAAAAAAAGAATCATTGAAATCGGTATAGAAACACCAAAGTTATACATGAAATACGCTAATAATAAGCCATCGCGCGTGAATACTGAATCATGCTATAAGGATTATCACTACATAGTATAAAACAAAGTCACATTCTTTGTTTGTCCCTATATCCCTATGTATGCTTAAATCTTTAAAACTACGCAACAGATTTTGATGCGGTTTTTTTAATAGATAGAGTGATTCAAGAGGAAGGTTTATATGTATAATAACATTCAATATGGAGTAGAGAAATACTGTAATTTTTGAGATTTCTAATGTGATGTCGTAAATAATTACTTTTTTTCCACTTACATTGCAAACGCAGGCTAAACCCTACGAGATTTATCAAAATGATGTACTAAGTATTTGTACACCTTGAAAAGGTCTACAGAAAAGTCCGCGATGGTATACATATGTCTATCTCTTATGGATAACCCACAATAGCATTTTTTGTCATTAACTTTTTACGAAAAATAATGCCTTATTTTCGAAGCAATTTTTATACAATATAGCCATTAATCCTTATCCAATTAAGTACCTTAAATACATTGTTGATTTAATATAGATCAATATGACCGTTTACAGCATGTAATTTAAATGAACATTTTCGAAGATATCACTGATTTAAAATCCCGCGAGGAGGCCGCGTTTCGCCCTATAGCACTTCGAATTTAGCAGCGATCGGACGCGCAACTAAATGTCGCTCTTTTAAGAGTAACCTCTAAAAAAAAAAATTTTTGTATTGTCTAATGATAACAAAGCTATGAATGTTGTATACAAAAACATTCTGTAATTAATTTTAAAGATAAAATATATAGGGAAAAATGTATGTAAATATGTATAGTATATGAATTTAGATATTAGATATAGCAGGAAATCTTCTTGGTATAAGGAGAGGGGAATTGTTTTTCTTCAAATTTAACGCGTGCGGGCCACGGGCAGTAATGAATACCTAAATTAAAACTACTGGATCGACTTTTAATCTTTTTTTTCACTGGGTGACATAGGCTATATATTTTATACCCGTGCGAAGCAGGGTAGGCCGCTAGTTAATAATAAGTTAGATAACAAGACTAGGTTAACTGTAAATACTCATATTTTTCTTAGATAGTAGTTAGATAATACGGCTAGGATAAATTTGAGATAGACCTCAGAACGTTAACAAGCAGGATAAAATAATAATATGGTAAAAGCCTATGTGAACAATTTGTTAACAATAAGTATACTAAAAAGCTGTGGTAGCCCAGCGGTAACACCGTGCGACTCTTTCTAGGAGGTCACGGGTTCAACCCGGGCAGACATCAATGAGTTTTTCTGTTAAAACTTATGTGTCTAATTGATAATTGCAATTTATCACACGCTTTTCGGTGAAGGAAAACATCGTGAGGAAACCTGCATATCTCTAGAGAATTCTGGAGATATGTGTAACCTACCAATCCGCATTGGAGCAGCGTGGTAGGTCTAAGCCCCAAACCTTCTCTCCAAAAACGGAGAGAAGAGGCCTATTCTCAGCAGTGGGATAGTAACAGGCCGCTACTTACTTACTTACTAAGTATACTAATCTGTTAATATCGCTACTCGGTCTATACCATTATACCATTTATCTATGTACAAAAAAAAAAAATTAATATAGATATAGATGTGAAAAATTCCAGCCATGCGAAAATTATGTTACTTTCTTTTCGAAAAATAGATTAACAGATACATATATAATACGCCCTTTACAAATATACGCTTCGGCGGTTACATGTTAATTAACCGTGACAGACGCGTCTTATCAATAGATTAAAGCGCTTAATTAGAAATGACATACACAGACTGCCCATATCCGTTTTTTTTAATGCGTATAAGGCTATTTTATAACAAAGTATGCATTCAAAACCGACAATATTGCGGTGATTTTCAAGGTTTTCAAGAAATATTACGAAATAATCAGTTGATAAACTTTTCGACAAAATTCGTTAAGCATATAAGTAAAGTAAGCCCTTTTTTATATTTTGTAGTTTTTTAAATCCTCATCTTCCTGCCCTTATCCCACTCTAAGTGGGTCGGCACAATATTTTATAAACATGCTGTCACATGATTTGCGTTCTTGCGACCGGCCGCCTGCCTGACGTCAACTTACCCCAGTCGTATTTTACGAAACCTCGGTAAGAAAGAGAATGGTCTATTCTACTAAACCTGATACCAGACGGTGGGTTAACTTACCTTAGTCACCTTTTACGACACCTCGGTAAGAAATGAGGTTGGTCTATTCTACTCAGCCGGATACCACACGGCGGGTCGACTTACCTTAGTCGCCTTTTACGACACCTCGGTAAGAAATAGGGGTGGTACTATTCTATTCAGCCGGATATCACACGGCTGTAGCGGCGTTTGTAGTTTATTAAACAATGTAGATATATGTCCTACTCCTAGGGTGTTACTGAAAATCAGAGTTGTGGCTCGGCCATCTCGCGCGAGTTGCCTTGTCAGTTGATTGGCAGGTTCCTTGTGGGGAAGGACAGGAGCCTCAACGTATCTGAGTGGCATCCTTTTTTAACACCACACCTATGTAGTTATCAATTATTATACCCTTATTAACCACTTTTAGTTATGTAGTTAGATTAGTCCATAAATATATTATCTATGCATATGTATATCTATGGACTAATATATATATTTTTTTTTGTAATAGTAATGGTTTTTATTTGTATTGTATTTGTTTTTTTTTTTCTACTTTTTGTTTGTATTAATTAAGTGGTGTTAAAAATAAAGAGAATAAATAAATAAATAAATAAATATGCTTTTGGTTAAGTTACCTTTAATTATACAGATATATTCACAAATGATATACTCGACTACATTTTACATACAGAGATCATTTTATCTAATAGTACCTGTATAAACGAACCTTGTTCGGTAATTTTATTAAAAGAATGCAATAAAAAGAAAGAAAGAAATGGTCCGTGATATGTGGAACTTGAACCCAGGTATCTTCACATATTTAATCCGCCCGATTACCATTACGCTATTACAACTGGACAAATGTCAGCAAATTTAAGCTTTACAGTCTATTTTTATTTAAACAGTTTTTTCAATACCCGAAAACAGGGATAAAATATTTTTTTTTAAATAAAACCTAGCCAGATCGACCATCCCCCCTCTCCAATAAAACCCCTGTATATGCACATGCTGCATTTCAAGACAATCGTTGGAGCAGTTTCCAAAATGCAGAAAATGTATATATACAAGATTAGATCATTATATTAAAGATATGTCAACAATGAACGAATAATTCATTTTGAAAATAACTTGATATTATAAGGAAGTTTATAATTTTGTTAAATAAAGTTAAATTAAGTTTATAAATTTAAATGGTAAATGCAAATATACGATTTAATTAATTTATTTTTTTATTTTTTTTTACTAGGTCCGCCAACAGAATTAAGTGTAATTTAAATATTAAAGTAGACACAGCTTAGGGTTTATAAGTTTACACCTAATGCCAATTATAGGCAGACACAGCATGCAACTTAAACATGTACGATGACATTATATTTTAAAAATTAGAAACTAAGTATGAGAAAACTTTATAAATAAAAAATGATTAAAATGAAAATTTTAATTTAATACTTGTATTTAAAATATAATTTAACACTCGCACACAGAAATCCTGATGCAAAAAATATTGTAAGTGCGGGCAAATATGCCCATTTTTTTGTTAATGGTAATTATGATTATTGTACACGAAAATCCAGAAACAATAGAGCATTTGCATATAAAATAAAAAAATCGTTCATTTTCGACTTGTTACAATGTGTTATTTACTTCACGACTACCAAAACCAGTTAATGTATCCATTAGAGTTCTAGAACAGATTTTATAAATATCAGATTCGTCATGTTAAAATCTATACATATTATAAAGAAAAGCTGTATGTCTGTATGAGATCGATTTACTCAAAATCTATTGAATGGATTTTTGTACGGTGAGATAGTAGTCATGAGGTTTGTAATATCTTTAATATTTAAATGAGTTAATCTTGATGTATGTATATATATTTTTTCATAATCTCGGAAACGGCTCCAACGATTTTCCTGAAATTCAGCATGTAGGGGTTTTGGAGGAGAAAAATCGATGTAGAAAAGTTTTTTTTTTAAATGTCGTTTTGTCCCTGTTTTCCGGCTCTAAATTTTTTTTAAATTGAAATTTACGTAAGACGTTGAAATGCAATCACAATTTTTCGCTGTCAAACGTAAAGTCATGTTGGTTCATTTGGGGAACGGGCGATCTTGAGAGGTGATAGGATCGAGCTCCACCTGCCCTATTATTTTTTATATTTCTTATCAATTTCTTTAATTTTTTTTACATCATTCTAAAAATTTCCGAGCAAGACTCGGTAACCCAGGTTCTTACGAGTATAATCTCCTGATTGCAATAATCGATTAAAAGATTAATCTCGTGAAGTAGCATAGACTAAATATTAACTCAGTCATAAAGTTCACACAGACAGTTTATTCACCAGCACATTATATAAAACTGGAAAAATCCCGCGGTTTCACCCGCGTAGTTTTTATTTTTTTACACATTATTTAGTACATTTTTATAACGGATTCCCATTTTTTGAAACTGTAATATAGCCTATGTTGCTCAGTAAAGATGCAGCTTTCCAATGGAAAAAGAATTTTTGAAATCGGTCCATTTGTTTTTGTGTGAAAACATTACAAACATACATATAAATTTTTCCTCTTTATAATATTAGTATAGACAAAGAAATATTAAAATTAATATAGTTTATAAGTTACATTCGTAGTATAATATGAAGTTATATATCCATCACATACCTAATGATTAGTCATATATGCAATTCGAAGTGAATGCAAGAGACGAAATTAAAGACAAGGTTATGCATGAACTTTTGTCATTAACCAGTATTATAGGTACCAAAATTACGAAATACGTTAGACCTTGGAGCTTTGATTGAGGCCGATATCTCGATTAACGAGTTAATAAATGTAAAATTATTACATAGCTATGTTTTATAAATCGTCGCTTTGTACGGGTATATCTAAGGTTAAGTTTGCAAATAAAATGTAATATCAATTAGATAAAAGTAATGCTTCCAGGTCTATGATAGCTCAGCGGTGAGACCGTGCGACTCCTTGGATAGGATCACCGGTTCAAACCCCAGACAGGCACCCATGTTTTTTTTCTACTAAAAATGTGCCTAATTGTCAATTGCAAATTATTACACGCTTTTCGGGAAAGAAACTTATGCCCAGCAGTGGGATAGTAAAAGGCGATTACTTTACTTCTTTTAATGTTAGTTATATTTTGCTATAATCCGCGATTAGAGAAAATATATTATGTAATGCTAAAAGTAGAGTGTATGCAATATCATAAAATGCAAGCAAGATTATAAACCGCATGCACTATAAAACAGTACCACCAAAACAACACTAGTAGCACTGTACTACTAGCATGCACACATTCACTACCACAATCTCAACGATTGTTTCTCCCTATAACCAAAGCACCATCAGGAGATAGGAGAATGAATATGTGTATGATAGAAAATGTTAATGGTATGAAAACTGATAGTGCAGTCTAACTTTAACATTACATATATCGCACGCTTAGTCTTAAAGGGACCTAATTAAAAAAAGTTGTTTTTTCGCATTACAATAAAGCGTAGAGTAGCACCTACAAAATTCGTGAGTGTTAAAGAGACCAAGAAAACACAAATTTTTTCTCTAATAGTTCATAGCGTGATGCAATAGATGTGTTACATCACGCTATGTAAAAACTCAATTAAGCCTAATTATTTTAATTGAATTAGGTCACTTTAATACTAAGAGTGCGATATATACTTTTATCGCGCGTAAATTATAACATATATATATATATATATATATATACTTTTAATAAAGTATACATTTAATTTGTATTTAAGTATGTATTTAAAAAATATATAAGTATATATTCACCAGTTTTCTGTCACCCATAACACAAGTATTAAGTTACTTACTTTGGGGATGGACGACCGTGTGTGTAAGTGTCCCATATTAAAAAAAAAAAAAAAAAAAAAAAAAATTGAGTTAGGATTTATTGTGTGTATAGCATGATATTGACTTCGTGATAGAGTGAAGGTCTTAGAGGCAACGTGGAGGTTTCGTGCTTCATTGTTTAACGTAACGTACATTGTTATCTTTAATATTAAAATGAGTTAATCTTGTATGTATACGTATATATATATATATATATATATATATATATATATATATATATATATATATATATATATATATATATATATATATATATATATATATACGGGAAACGTGGTCGCGCGAAATGAATACCTAGAGTCGAGCCCCACCTACCCTATAATTTTTTATTTATTTTTTTGAAGTACCTTTTTTTTATTTTGTAAAAAATTACCTCGCAAGGCTCGCTCAACCTGGTACTATGGTTTAAATACAATGTTCGTAATAAGATTTCCGGAGTTTTAGTTGCATATCTCTTATAATTAATTTTATGCAATGCATTTTTTAAATTTCATAAATAAAAACTAATGAGACAGGTGTCAGACGGATTTAAAATTTAAAAAGTAGACTCTATGGCTGTATAACATAAGATTGTTTTCGTTGTCCGTTATATCAATTTAAAATTATATTTATGAAATAATGAGAAACCAGCTCAGTGGAAACGGAACGAACACCAATTTGTAGTCATGAGTTAAAATTTGTATTAGATATAATTACTAATCTAGACTTCAGTTCTGAGATAAAAACGAGCATATATCACTAACGACCCGTTCAACAATCGTTTTTCAAACTATCGTAAGTGTAAATCACCTTCCTGCCCTTATGCCACTCTAAGCGGGGTCGGCACAACATTTTATAAACATGCTGTCACATGATTTGGCTGCGTTTTTACGACCGGCCGCCTGCCCGACGTCAACTTACCTCAGTCGTATTTTACGACACCTCGGTAAGAAAGAGGGTGGTCTATTCTACTGAACCGGATACCACACGGTGGGTCAACTTACCTTAGTCGCCTTTTACGACGCCTCGGTAAGAAATAAGGGTGGTAATATTCTATTCAGCCGGATTCCACACGGCGTGTAAGTGTAAATGGCCTATACTAATATATAAAGCTGAAGAGTTTGTTTGTTTGAACGCGCTAATTTAAATTTAAATCAATTAAAAAATTATTTGAGTAAAATAATCCATTTATCGAGGAAGGCTATATAACATGCACGCCAAGATGAATAGGAGAGGAGCAGCAATAAAAAAATATTACGAAAACGGCAAAATTTATAGCTTTCCTTGCTTGCGCTAAGTAAACTAGCGGCCTGTTACTATCCAATTGCTGGGAATAGCCCTCTTCTCTCCGTTTTTGGAGAGAAAGATTGGCGCTTAGACCTAAGCGTGCACTAAGTAAACGGTGAAAATTATTCAAAAAATACAAAATTGTTCTTCTCTAAAAATTTTAAATAAAAGTCCGCGACACCATATGTCTTTTAAGGTCATAAAAGTAAAAGCCAAAATGTCCCGTTTTCCTATATGGTTTTTCTAGAGGGAACAGGCAATTTAAATTCAAAATATTCTTTATTCAAATAAACTTGTAAATAAGTGCTTTTGAGTCATCAACTCTACTGCTAGTTTGTAAAGCTGTTCCTACCGAGAAGAGCCAGGAAGAAACACGGCCGTTGCTCTTCTCAAAAAATTAAATAATAATAATAAATATAAATATATGGGACACTTACACACACGGTCCTCCGTCCCCAAAGTAAGTAACTTAATACTTGTGTTATGGGTGACAGACAACTGGTGAATATATACTTATATATTTTTTAAATACATACTTAAATACAAATATACACCCAGGCTCAAAGGCCAACAAATTCAGTTATAGAATATGTTGACCCTCGGCGGGAATCGAACCCGCGACCTGCGGAGCTGAAGGCAGGGCCAGTCAAAATAAAAAAGTCATATTATAAAAAAAGAAAAAATAATTGGGTAGGTGGGCTCGATCCTAGGTATTTTTATTTTTAGAGAACGCCCGTTTCCCGAATACGCGCTGACTTGACAATTTACGGAAAAAATAATGTTTTGTATTACATGTAAATTTTAGTACTTTTTGATGCCCAAAAACAGAGATAGAACGAGTTTTTTTTATCCGATTTGTATCACCTAAATCCCCCTACATGCTGAATTTCAAAAAAATCCTTGTAGCGTATGCGAGATTCCAAAACAAATCACATACAAGATTAACTCATTTAAATATCACTTAAATAATATTAATAATTTATGTGGATTTAATTACCGGTCACTGGCTCACCTCGTAACGGGTTGCCGAGGTCAGTTACGGACACGTGTTAAAAATAATGGTGATTTACATACGGAATAGTATGATAAACAGACTAAGGGACACGGTAAGGGACAAAGTATCGATATACTCATAAGTAGTATCAGTAGTAATATGAGTAGTATATTTAACACTTTTTTAGTCACGTGATTTTCATCCTTCCTCATTATATGTCCATATCATCTGAATCTCGCACTTCTCGTCTTTTCTATAACGGGTGCAACTTTCAGACTTCCCCTTATATACTCATTTCGTATTTTATCCAGTTTTCTCAGACCACTCAATCATCATCTTCCTGCCCTTATCCCACTCTAAGTGGGGCCGGCATAACATGTTATAAACGTTGTCACATGATTTGACTACGTATTTTATAACTGGCCGCCTGCCTGACATTAACTTACTTTAGTCGTATTTTACGAAACCTCGGTAAGATAGAGGGGGGTCTATTCTACATAACCGACTACCGGTCATGTAGAACACGGTGGGTCAACTTACCTTAGTCGCCTTTTTTTATGACACCTCGGTAATGATTAATAATCGGGAATGAGGGTGTTCTATTCTACTCAGCCGGATACTACACGGCGGGGACCACACATTCACCTTAACATTTCATTTGAATATACTCTTCCTTTATCCGTCTCTCTCATAGCCCAATATTCTGGTAAAAATTTAGTGTTAAGTTTCAGATAAAGAAAAAAATTGTTTGATCTATAACTAACGTAACAACCACATGTAACGTAAAATATAAAATATGAAAAAAATATTTACTTTCTTGTATAACACTCGTTAGCGAGCGCCCGCCCACTCTGCCGGGACACATTTAGTGCAAAACGTACGCCGATAAATGCCAGGATCACTATCATATTATCGATTTTTCACTAAACTTGTCAGCACCACACAGTCACTCCAACTATTTAATCCAGTTCAAACAAAATTGCGATAACTTCAGAATACTACACTAAAAGCCTTCCAAAATCAAACTGTATTAAAAAATTTAAATTAGGCTTCGAATTTTAAATATGTTGTGGAATTAATTGTTGAATATGCGTATACTGTTCAACATTCAAGTTTTTATTAAGCGTTCACATTCTTTTCGCGAGTATTATAAAATTTTACGTTCACTTTTTAATCCAATAAAATTAATGGAAATTTAGCAAAGAAATTTTATCACTGCAATATAAAAATAAATCTTAATAAATATACGTAAAATTAACGAGTAAAATATATTTATGATCGCCTATACTTAATTCAGTAGCATTTGTAATTTATGGAATGTTTATGGAAAATTACATTTATTAAATTGCTAATGCATTTATTTTTAAGTATTTCTCAGGTCATTAAATGTAAACAAAACATTGGCAATTAATTGCAATAATAAATGACACTACGTTGAATTGTTTTGCAATAAAATTTATAATGAATTTAATACAGATAAACATTGAAAACAATTGCTCTTTGATAATAATAAAAAATTGAGAAAAAAAAACTGTCGCAAACGTTAGGGTTGTGCGGAAGTACGGTGTTCGATAGCGAAAGTGCGCACGAGTCGCGTTACGGTTCGAGACTGACGGCGCGGCGACCACCCGCTCACGTAACTGGCTTATTTAATTTGTGTACGGGTAGATCACATTGACCTCCCAAATTTGTAACGATTATTAAATACCCAATATCGATTGTTTTCATTCAAATTTAATTTAAATTAAAAACCAGTATAGACTTATACGTTAGTGATAGAATGAAACTTGCAAACAATGTATGTAATATAATGGGTAGCTTCTCGAGTCGTGTTCTCATTGATGAGAACTGTGACTTTTTGATGATATCTAGTGCACTGTAGCGATGTCAAAAAATAATCGATTTTTAAAATAATCGATTATTTTTTCAAAATAATGTAATTTATGGAATGTTTATGGAATACATTTAATTTTTAAATTGCTAATGCAGTTATTTTTAAGTATTTCTCAGATACTTTTTATATTTTTTCAAAATAATCGATTTTTAATAATCGATTATTTTTTCATCGAAAATCGATTATTTTAGGTATACCTTTTTCTTATTCTCTTTTTCTTGTTTTTTTAAGATTAGATATGCATTTAAATCATTCAAATCAATTTAACCAAACTACACATTTTAATCCAATTTCACAAACAGCTTATCTGATATTATTTCTTGGTAGTTGTTCACTTTAATTAGCCTTTATTGTAATTAATTATAAATATTAAAAAGACAACTTTTGAAAAAAATCGATTATTTATTAATCTATTTTTTCTACTCCAAGTCATATCCCTAGACTGCAATGTTGATGGTAAAGCGCGTTATTTAAAGCATTCTATTTCGATAATTATATAACTACTGTGGCACAGATGATACTGAGGTAAAGTTAGTATCTTATACTCTACCACCGCTGGACAAAGGCCTCCTATTTTCGTAGAGAGTAGGACTACGATTTATGACCTGTTGATCTGTGTACGCTCTACAATATTTTCTACAAAGCAAACAAGTCTTTACATACATGTTGTGCATATACATTTGCAAAAATGTATACATATATATACAATGTATATAAATAACAATTTAAAATATAAATAAATAGGCTATAAATTTATGATTTTGTAAAACCACAAAGAAAACAACTAATCGCGTAATATTAGTTTATATTTCTTTATCAAGTTGATTTATTTTAATTCAGGCCACGAGTTTCAAGATTTGTCAATAAACATCTAGGTCTTAGGACTTGTATAGCATTACTGGTTGGGACAGGCGACCACAAAAATAACGATGGATGTGTTGGAAGGTAGAACACAGAAGCTTACTAAGGAGGTAAGGAGGGAGCTAAGGAGGGTATGTTACGAATATTGGTTCGTCTTTTAATGTTGACTGGAAGGTTAAGGAGGACCTGTTGAGGACTGTACTGTGTTGAACGCCAATAACTTATGGATATAAAATAGCAGTGTTGTAGCCATAGTTTATAAGTTGGTTTGGATATCTCTTTTATTTTTCCCCAAGTATGATAGCTATAAACGCTTAAGGACATGAGCCTTGCTTATGAGGTCGAGGTTTTTATGGAAATCAACGTTGAGCCGAGGTATATCGAGGTCCGCATCTTTCCTTTTACAGAATAGAGCTTGATAACCTTGTTTTTGTTTGTAAAGACCGTTACGGTTTCTAAATATAAAAAAAAAAGTATGTGCATTTATGAGAGATTAAGATGTAGATTCTAAGATATATTTTTAAGATATTGTATGCTAGCGCACACTATATACAATAACAAGATATATTAGGAATACCACTATTCCCGTTCCGAGATGTACTTCTCTTGAATAATGAACAAAGACTGAATGTAACTGAAATGTTTTATCAATAGGGAGACTCAACCGGAAACAACACGTTACAGTGTTGCCACCATTTTTAATCAAAAGGGCGCGATACCCTTGTTTCATGACTGTGTTGCTATAAAATACAAAGCGGAAGTCAATGGCGACAACATCCGGCCCTCCTGCATACGTGTTCGTCCCGAACACGTACTAGTCTAATGTAGAAGCTGAGGACAAACTATGTTCATGAGTATAGTTATCCACAAAATGAAATTGAGTCACTCTATTCAAACATCAGATAAACATCGTGAATTGTGGCTGAGATCGTTAAACCGCAAAGGGCCGTACAACTTGCTTGTGAATCATGGTTTGGAATAGAGATACCTGAGGCCACTCTAAACGTATATCACCATGCCACCATTGGAACAGTGTTCACTTCGGATCTCTGTTATAATTTTATCCACCCTGGTATCCTTTGTCTGAAGCGAATACATTAGACAAGACAAATAATCAGAAAACTAAACTTTGTTGTTCATAAGTTATCTACAAAATAAATATGAGTCATTAAGCTGTTAATTTTCCGTCTGAATGTGAATACTGAATTCAGACTATATCTAACTATATATCCAAACATCGGATAACCAGCGTGGATATTTTAGCTAGTCAGACCGCAAAGGGTCGTCCAATTTTTTCCATGCAACCATTGCAACAGTGTTCACTTTGGATCTCTGTTACAATTTAATCCACTTGTCTATGTTTCGTCAAAGCAACGTCCAGCAATGTCGTACAACTTGTTCATGTATCATGGTTTAGAATGCAACCATTGCAACAGTGTTCACTTTGGATATCTGTTACAATTTAATCCGCTCGGCTATCCTTCATCTAAGACAACATCCGACCATGCCGTATAACTTGTTCATGTATCCTGCTTTACTACTGCAGGAAGATCTCAACCGAATAGTTGATTGGTGCGCGTTTAATGATATGATTTTAAATCCCGATAAATGTTCTTTCATTCGATTTTCTCGTAATCTTGTCAGGATTGATTAAAAAAAACAATCCACAAAACCTGATTCAGGAAAAAAAAACGTTTGTCCGTGATTTGAGTATCACATTTGATGCTAAACTACGGTTTCAACACCATATTGAACATATCTGTCGATCTGCGCGCAGGATGTTAGGTTTTATATTCAAAAATTCCAAATCATTTAAACAACTTCATACTAAAAAAAACTTCTGTATACCACCTTTGTAGAAGCAAACTCGAGTATGGTACTGTAATTTGGAATTCTAACTATCAAATATACAAGAATATGCTGGAGAGTATCCAACGCCGATTTACAAAATTTTATTCTATTGGAGGTGATAAGAGACTACCTTATAGTAAGAGACTAAAAAACTTTTAAAATAAGATCATTATTAATTAGGCGTAAAGTACACGACTTGATTGATGATGATTTTTTTTTACGGTATCCTATGTTAAAAAAATTTTGTATGTAGGAAATAGTGTATTTTTAAGCAATAGTTTAAGTTTTAGTTAAATAAATGTTAATAATAGTTTCAGTACTACATTCTGCCTACAGTCTGGTTGTTTATCGTACGTTGTAAAGCATGTTGTGTCTACCTATAAATGAAGTTATTTATTTATTTATTTATTATTTATTTATATTTATATGTAATTAGCAAATAAGACCAAGTATCTATGGTTTAACAAACATGTAAATTTGTTGGTAGGCCAAAATCAAATAAATAACTGTATCATGGTTTAGAATAGAGATGCCTGAGGCCACTCTAAACGTGTATCACCATGCAATCATTGCAACAGTGTTCACTTTGGATATCTGTTACAATTTAATCGTAATCCATTCGGCTATCATTTGTCTTAGCCAACTGTCAGGCTTATAATTCATTTTCTTATACTGTATTCAAGGTTCTCTGCGCTAGTCGTTGCAATATATGGTTGTAACTTGAACTTTTCTCTCATATCATCAACTTTTTCCGATTTGCGGCGTAAGTTCTGACCTTCACTGGTTTTATTTTCTACCTCATTATTAAGTACATCAAATCTATTTCCAAAAAGCAGCCTTCATTAGCGTTCCAGGCACTGAATCAAGCAAAACGACATTTTCTTCCCTTGTGTCGGTCCATCAACGTCGTAAGTCAATGTATAAAAAGTCTTCTGGTAACTTACACAAATAACAGACATTTAACATTATTAGCGATGTCCCTTGGCAGTTATAAAGGCGGTTTTATGAATGAAATCTTCACTAATACGTAATTGATTTAAACTAGAGCAATGTCTAGCCCAATAAACACAGCACTACTTGATTCTCGAATTATATATAACCTTACTCAACTCAATAATTAATACGTAAATTCTCATCACAGGATTAGGTCCACATTAAGCAAGACAGTATTTTATCTAGCACTTCAAATAGTCTTTCTTCAATATCTCATGTTACTTGGGTAATTACCGTATTTCCAAAAAAATAATATCTGTCTGCACATTATTCACCATAGCTCCACTATGTATAAAACATCCTATAATGTGTAGTGACTCTACTATGTATACTTGTAAGTGCCTCTCAAATATGTAACACCTTTTCTATTCAAGATATCCGTGCCGATAATTACTTCAGTATTTACCAGCAACGATATGAAAATCTGCTTCTAAAGTGATATTTGTTAATTCAATCGGCGATGTTATTAAAGCTTTTGATTCTACTTTTATACCTCCTAAATCTTTAATGTTAAATAAGTCGTACTAATTTGACTTGCGTAATATTTTATTAAGTTATTAAACGTTATAGAGACACGAACCACTATTAATAAGTACATCTGTAGATACGTTCGCAATAATATAATATATATATAATAATAATTTCTGTAAGAACGTCACGATTTTTCCAACAAAAATTTACGCCATATTTTTGTAAACCGGCTTAGATTTCTTAGGACAATTAATACTTTTATGACAGACTTGAACATGTGTAAAACAACTAATACTTTGAAATCTAAAAAGTTTAAATTTTAATTGAATTAAATTTAAAATTGTAGGTAAATTTAAAATTGTAGGTAAAAGATGTAGGAAAATGATGTACTCTCATCATGAATACGCGACTCAAAATGAAATTAAAATATTGGTTCGATCACACCAGCACATTTATGGATCAACCGCATTGAAGTGGCCTCATTTGCATGTGACGAAATCAGAAAATATCAATCCTCTAGTGACAATAATCTATTCAAAATTTGACACATGGTTTCAGTTAAATCAATGTTACTCGCAAAAATACTACTACGACATCTGTATTGTTAGATAGGATGCAAAATTTAAGTGTCCATTCGGTTTCTATTTCTGCTCTTTTTAGAAAATAAAGTCTACCAATGCAAGTATTTTCTCAGTTCAAATGTTTGAATTTCAACAAACATTCTCGGATAAAATAAACTATACTTTTGCACTATTTAATACCAAGAAAATTGAAACTTACTGACTCACTAGAAACGTTCGTTATACGTTATATATAACTGTAATCACTTTTTACTTACGCAAAAATATACAAATCAAGAAATGATTTTTATTAAAATCAGATGAGAGTAAGTTTAAAAAGCCAAAATTGCCGTAAATCAGGATGCACGGAAAACGGGCACGACGCGAGTTAACTTTTACACTTCTGATGCTAGCGCACACTATATACAATAACAAGATATATTAGGAATACCACTATTCCCGTTCCGAGATGTACTTCTCTTGAATAATGAACAAAGACTGAATGTAACTGAAATGTTTTATCAATAGGGAGACTCAACCGGAAACAACACGTTACAGTGTTGCCACCATTTTTAATCAAAAGGGCGCGATACCCTTGTTTCATGACTGTGTTGCTATAAAATACAAAGCGGAAGTCAATGGCGACAACATGTATAAATTTCTTGTAACTAATCTAAGCGTTATGAAAATTATCGCAACATTTTAATGTAATATTTACGTATAAATATTGCGTTTAAATATTACGTTTATATACGTAATATTTGTCGTACCGAAAATGATACTTATGATGTATGATGATGTAATTAAAAAAGTAAATAATAAAATTTTAAAAATAGTAATAAAAACTTTTCAGTTCTAATCTTCCCCTTATTTTTACTAAACTTGTAAAATTAGTTACGCTCAAATTGAAAATACGAAACAAAATACGATAAAAAAATTAACTTTAATTCAAATCTAAATTAAAATTAATGCTAATTTAACACATAAATTAGCTTTATATTCCAATATTTTTCTTTATAATGTAGCTTTAAAATCAAGGAGCCATAATATTATAATCCATATTAAATATTACCTATGAATGTAAAGTGAGACTATTTCTTAATACGGCCCTAAAAAGCAAGTAGACACGTATATATAAACACATGAACTATTCCGATTAAAAATAACTATATAAATTAGATGATTAAGATTCCAAATTTAACGCTTAACCATTTAAAAGTAATACGTACAGCATAGAGTCTACAAAATAAGTTTGCAATATTAGTTATTTTTAGTATAAGCCGTAATAAATACAAATGTTTTATATCTATTTTTATTTCTGTAGGTCCAATAACTAAGTATATTTAATATATAATGTGTTTATCTTGTATATATACATATTTTATTAATTTCGGAAACGGTTCCAACGATTAGGATGAAACTGAGAATTTAGAGGGTTTCGGGGGTGATGAATCGATCTAACTAGGTTTTATTTTATCCCTGTTTTCGGTGCTAAGTAAAAAGTGCTAAAATAGAAATTGAATGTAATTATTAATTTTGTTGTCATGTAAACCCGTAATTGCTCAGTGGGGATCAAGCGGACTAAAAAAATAAAATCACCCCAATGATCGAGTCACAGATATCACCGGCCCTTTTATCCTTTTTTAATTTTTATCTTGCTATCTAGGCTCGTAAGTTATCGAAATAATTTGCCGTATACCTTACTAAATAGAGTATTTTCTTCGTCCAATCCAATCATATATCAATTAGTGTCTCAAGTAAGATTGTTAACTCGCCACAATGCTATCTATCGCTATAGCAATGAATCTCATCAGACAATAAATGTGGAGGATTAAAGATAATTATCTACAAGTTACATTGCTTGGATGCGAAACGAAATCAGCACTCTGATGGCTTTCACAATACTTCTATAACTTGAACATCTGTAGTTTATTACTAGAACATAAATATTTATATATAAACATCTTCGCAGTCACGCAATCGTCTGGGTGAAAAGTTGTCGATCACAAAAAAAAATTAGTAGAAGTATGACAGTTCTCAATACATACTATGAATATACTTATCTGTTCGGATATAAAGCTTTCGCCATTATAAGACTTTACTTTAATACAAGTTTTTTTTTATTGCAGAATAGGCGAGCGCTTGACTGCAATCATGCCTGATGGTAATGATTTAAAATCTGTAAATAAATAAATGAGTGACTAAGAATAACTAAACATGATGACACGGATCTGTTTCTGGGAGTGACCGCCGATTAAAGCTTAAATGAAACACAAAATCAACTTCTTTAAGAAAGCTCAGATATACGGTTAATTGATATTGAAAAAGCAGTTCTAGATTTGCCCTTACATAATTAAAGTAACAGTAAAAATGTGAAAGTGATTTTATTTGTTTCGTACTTCTTTCAACTTCGATGCATTGCAATGCATTTCTGTTATTTTGGTATGAAAAAGCGAAAGGGTATGGTGTGAGAAAAGCTGGAGAGTGAGTAAAGGAGTTTTTAACTCGTTTACTCATCCACCCGTTTTCAAGTTTTTATCTCGTTACTGAATTAACCATAACGAAATTGTTGATAGAAGCTGGTTAAACCTAGTTCTTCTATTAAAAGCTGTTTACTCATATACTAATAGAACTCTTAAACAAAATTTGTATATCTTATACCAATTTTTTTTAAATAAATGTCTCGTTCAGTATCTATCTTTTTCGTGTTCCTTGTTCGGCAGAACCCGAACTAGTAATAAGATCAAAATTGTTTGTGAAGTCTGTGTTAATCAGAAATTTTGGGTTATGTTCTATACTATGCAAAAGTAATGAAGATATTACTTTGCTATAATTATATAACACTTGTATGTATAATATGTATTATGTTTTATGTATGTATAATATGTATTATGTATGTATGTATATGTTTATGTATATTATATAAACTAATGTACTTAAATTGTTATTATAGTCTACAATAGAATTAGAAAACTAATTTTGAATGTCCTTGTATTGTATTTTCTTAGCTTTATATGATTTGGTCTTTCCTTTATGTTTTTTTTTTATATTATACTTTGTCAACTGTAATGCTCATGTCGTCACCATCTGTAATTGACGATACATTTAGCTAAAAACTGTCTATATTAATAATGAGTTTATTCAATGTGTATGATGTATTTGTTGTTGATGGTCTTACAAAATAAATAAATAAATAAATAATCTGCAATAAAAAAAAATATCGCGGATTATAGCAAAATAATATTTTCATTATTTTGTGTTATGAACCTCCGCAAAGTAACGCCTTATTCTATAATATGATCACATAACGTAGTAAGGATGAAATTCTTGGCAAACTAACGTTTCCCATGAAGTGAAATCGGTGTCAACTGTTATTAATAAAAATAAAAAAATTGCCTAATTCAGATAATCAGTTCAGATATGAATGACTGACAGTTGGCACATGAAATCAATTAAACTCGAGTTAGTGATATTTAAACATGTTTAATCTATTAATCGTTTACGGTCAATGATATGATTGGCAAATCTGATTGACAAAAAAATATTAGAGAGTTTCCACAACGTGTATTATCAGCCTAGCATGATATTTATGATGGGGGTATGTTAACACTGAATATGATATGAACGTAGTCGCAGTATAAAAGTAGCGGGCTGTTAGTATCACACTGCTGGATATAGGTCTCGTCTTCCGTTTTTGGAAAGAGGGATTGGACCTAAGACATACCACGTTGCTCTAATGCGGATTGGTAGGTTACACATATCCCTAGAATTCTCTAGAGATATACAGGTTTCCTCACGATGTTTTCCTTCACCGAAAAGCGTGTGATAAATTGCAATTATCAAAAAAACAATTCCTAGTTTAAGTGAGTCACTGGGGGTTTTTTAAGGGGCTCTGATGAGGACTGGTGTGAAAAGCCCCACTCGGCCAAAGTCATCCAGGTCAAGGGTGGCGGCTTCTGCTATTGGATACGTCCACCACCACCCTGCTTGTAAAGCAATAAAATTGTGACGCAGTCTTTATCAGATTAAGTAACTACAGCTAGGTACAGATTACAATTATTAATTAGACACTTAAGTTTTAATTACAAAACTCATTTACGACTGCCCCGGGTTTGAACCTATCATCATCTAAAGAGACGCACGGTGTCACCGCTATACTATCACAGCTTTATATAAATAAGATTTTAATTTAAGTCGGTAGTTGCACTTATTTTGTAGGCTTCTCTAACACGCAACCAGCTTTCACACGGAACAACTTCCGTCCTGACCCCCGTAAACCTCTTAGGTATGGACCAGCGGGTTATAAAACAAATTTTACTTAACGTGATAATAACAGGGAAAGACGGGTTAGCGTGTCCACTGAAGAACAGTCGATCGGCAAGTGCCCAAGTGGTTATGTAATAGAACTTCCAAATATTGTCAACGCACAAACTACAGACTTGGATCACAGTTCCAATAACATAATCATCTGCTATTACAAAACCTTATCACGATCTTTGAATAAGAACTCATACGTCACACATCAGAGACAAAATATTAGGGCGATCGAAGATAAAAGATTAAAAAAACCAAAGAAATAACAGTCTTGAGAATTAACTGCAACCCAAGCTCGCTAACTTCACTTCAGTAATGACGTATTGCCGGTTATTAAGTTGATTAAGTTGGTTCGAGGTGCTTATACACCTACAAATACGCAATTTTAATAATAAGTTACAGTCGCACTAACTTAGTCACTCACATACCAGACAAATCACTTTGATTTTTGGTTTAAATTTTTTTTTATAATTTCTATTTCTTTTGTAGAAATAAATTTAAAAAATCTAAATAATGTGATTATCTATCTATACTTATAATAAATCTGTAAAGAGGTCAATTCTGTAACTGGAATATATTTCCAAAATAACTATCAGGGGCTGATTAGGGATCGATACTGATGCCAAAAATGCAATCAGTAAAATTTTTGTCTGTCTGTCTGTCTGTCTGTATAACCGTTATAGAAACAAAAACTACTCGACGGATTTTAACGAAAATCGGTACAATTTTTTTTCATACTCCTGAGCTGGTTATAGTATACTTTTCATCACGCTACAATCAATAGGAGCAGAGCAGTGAAGGGAAATGTCGGGAAAACGGGAGAAGTTACTCCATTTTTTAAGCTTCCGTCGCGTGTGCAACCTTGATGGTTAAAGCTACACAGAAATCATGTATGACGGAAATGTTCTCCTTAAAATTATATAAAAAATATCCCACGACAGCATATGTCTATCTTTTATGGTTGACTCACAATACACGTGTAACTCCCGATGGCTTAGCAGTTCGAGGCTTTCTGGTTATATTTGTCTACTCCTACGTTTATATCACTCTCAGTCATCCCTAAATAAAAAAGTGTAGTAGTATTAACCATTGTATAAAAAAAGAATAATTGAAATCGATATAGAAACACCAAAGTTATACATGAAATACGCTAATAATAAGCCATCGCGCGTGAATACTGAATCATGCTATAAGGATTATCACTACATAGTATAAAACAAAGTCACATTCTTTGTTTGTCCCTATATTCCTATGTATGCTAAAATCTTTAAAACTACGCAACAGATTTTGGTGCAGTTTTTTTAATAGATAGAGTGATTCAAGAGGAAGGTTTATATGTACAATAACATTCAATATGGAGTAGAGAAATACTGTAATTTTTGAGGTTTCTAATGTGATGTCGTAAATAATTACTTTTTTTTCCGCTTACATTGCAAACGCTAAACCCTACGAGATTATCAAAATGATGTATGAATGTACTAAGTATTTGTATACATTGAAAAGGTCTACAGAAAAGTCCGCAATGGTATATGTCTATCTCTTATGGATAACCCACAATAAAAAAAATTTGTCATTTACTTTTTACGAAAAATAATGCCTTATTTTCGAAGCAATTTTTATACAATATAGCATTAATTCTTATCCAATTAAGTACGTTAAATACATTGTTGATTTAATATAGATCAATATGGCCGTTTACAGCATGTAATTTAAATGAACATTTTCGAAGATATCACAGATTTAAAATCCCGCGAGGAGGCCGCGCTTCGCCCTATAGCACTTCGAATTTAGCAGCGATCGGACGCGCAACTAAATGTCGCTCTTTTAAGAGTAACCTCTTAAGAAAACATGTTTGTATTGTCTAATGATAACAATGCTATGAATGTTGTATATAAAGATATTCTGTAATTAATTTTAAATATAAAATATATAGGGGAAAAATGTAAAATGTAAATATGTAGTATATATATTTAGATATTAGATATATCAGGAAATCTTCTTGGTATAGGGAGAGGGGAATTGTTTTTCTTCAAATTTAACGCGGACGGGCCACAGGCAGTAATGAATAAATTAAAACTACTGGATCGATTTAAATCATTTTTTTCACTGAGTGACATAGGCTATATATTTTATACCCGTGCGAAGCAGGGTAGGCCGCTAGTTTCTAATATAATGAAACTAATCTGATAAAACTAGAGTACGTTTTTTCGTAATCTGTGCTTTTATGTAAGTAATATAATACGTTAAAAAAATAAAGGCTAAATAACCAATCTTGAAAACATTGAGCAGCATGATCAATATTTTATTAAATGTTGCACATGTCAATTTAAAATCTATAATTTATGACATCTATTAAATATAGTAAGTTTAAAGTATTTTACGATATTGCCAATAGGTCATTGGGTAAATGACTTTGTAATTACATCAATGTCTTACAAAAAATAACAGTTATATTTTATGACAGGTGTTTAAGTTTAGCTTCTTCGACACATACCGTTTGTTTTCAAACACTTTTTCCCAAGAGAAAGTTTTAATAACAATTTGTTGTCAATTGTTCGTAACTAATAAATTAATGATTGGTTTTTATTATGTTATGTTCTTTTCAACTTTGTTATTTGATAGCGGCGCTGGGCTTTACGATGAGATTCTGTTATAGCGTAATAAACCATGACCTGGTCTACTTACTGGATTTTTGTTAATTAATCTGAACAGCTAGTGGGAGCTTTTATTATTGGCTGTCTTTAATGCAAAATATACAATTTAATTTTGATTAAAAAATATTTTCTTATAGATTACTAGCGGCCTGCCCCTGCTTCGCACGGGTATAAAATATATATCCCATGTATAAAATATTTTATAAATCGAAAATAAAGATTAAAAGCGTCAAACATAATGAATGGAAGAACATGACGAATTTCGACGCAATGTTTTTCTATCGCGGCAAAAGTGTTATTTAAGGGTCGCGAGTTAGATTCCCGCCGAGGGCCATCTTTTTCAATAAAGAAATTGTTGGCCTTCAAGCCTGTAGTGTGTATTTGTATTTAAGTATGTATTTAAAATTATATAAGTATATATTCATATTCATCAGTTGTCTGTCACCCATAACACAAGTATTAAGACTTACTTTGGGGACGGACGACCGTGTGTGTAAGTCCCATATATTTATTTATTTAAAGAAGTCAAGTTAAAAAGCTTTTAAAAAAAACTTTTATAATTATTTCATGTCTCTAGTGTTAACCGTTCAGGAATTCCTTCCTCTGGAGCCAATCCTGGCAGCAGAATCAGGTCTTGCTTATTATAAACATGCATTGTCATTTTGATTCGGCCAAACAGAGCCCAGGTTAATTTAACTTACAAGATTCCAGCTTTACATTCAAGGCAAGTTAACTAAAAGCTTTTAATTAAGCTGCGGTTAGTGTAAAGATTTCATTTGCCGGTTGATTTTCAAATCTACCAGAGTATCAAATGCGTGTAGAATTTTTTAATGTGAATGTGTGTTTATTGGTCCTTCGAATGGATCGATTCGAATAGATCGATGGAAATATATTTTCGGAGATAGTTTAAAGTGGATCCAAGCGGCGCAAGATCGTGGGGAGTTAAGTTCTTTTAAAGAGACCTCTGTCCAGCAGTGGACGTCCATCTGTTGAAAAAGAAGAAGAAGAAGATAGTTTCAGGTCTGGAAACCGAATAATGCCAATTGTTACTTCGACACAGACGATTTCCGCACTGACGTAGCAATTAATTGCTAATTTATCATAATTTATTTATTATTTTATCATAAATTATTTTATTAAATTAGTAACGATAATTAATTATATAAAAGTGTAAAAGTAGCGATGCGGGTGAAAACAACGATAGTGAAAAAAAAATTATGAGAGAAATATGCATAGTTATGTATCGCACGCATAGTATTATTGAGATAACGACGCAATATGAAGAAATATAATATATTCATTCATTTTTTTTCAATATAATACTGACAGGTTCACGAATCATTTAACACTGTTTTTAATGCGAAAGTGTGAGATTTGATTATAAGAGAATTTAGCGCTTCGTTGTTATCTAAATTACAGCTACGAAAAATTGTTATTCAATCAATTTTAAAAATTATCATCCGTTTAGCTTGACTACAATTAAAAATTAATAACTTATAATAAAAATTTCAGTAGCTTTCCGTAACATAATAAAAAAAACGTTTTATTTTAACTTACAATATAACTATAATATTTTTAAATTTAAACTATCGTGAGTAGTATTCATAGTTAATGTATAGAACCGACTATACTCACGTCTTATTCTATCGGGTTAGCCCGACAATTTTCGAACTCATCTGGGTCACTTATTCATGAGCTCTTTACACGACAATATCGCGGCGAGATAACGTCGTATAATCATAAAGTATAAAATAGCTTTCATTCTTAGTATTTTGCTTTTCGTTCTTTAGGTTCCAACAATACAAAACACCCGTATTTGATACTACGTATTTATTGTCTGCGCGAACAAATCAAATATGTATGATAATGAACACTTTTACTGAAAAAATTAAAAATACATAGATAACAAAAATATTATAAAAGTAGTGATACTATCAGGCGGACTTATCGCTAAAAAGCGATCTCTTCCAAACAACCAGGTTGATGAAAGGACAGAGCTACAAATATATAGTAGTTGGTGTGTATATATAGCAAAGAATATTAATTAAACATTAATGGGATTAACAGATAAGATCGATATTTTGCTATAAGTTAGAAATGATATTCAACAGTACAATAGCGCCTCAATCATTAATGTGTTAAGAATGGCTTCAATAAATAATTGCTATCACTATATATATCGTAGGGTCAATTGTGATTCTTAATTCTTTGTTATCAAATGATCAGTTACACTAATACTGCTTATCATCCTAGCAATTAATAACTGAACTTACGAGTATTAATTTCTGATACTGATACATATGTATCTGACCATGTGGAATGGTTCTCTTTTATGTTTGCACAGTTGCAAACAAAGAAGCAGCTAACTTCAAGTGATCATCACCGCCAACGATCTCTCGCAAAGCGAGTGTCTTGCTGACCTTGGAAAACACGGATAATACGCTTTTAGAAGGTACCGATCCGGAAATCCCCAATAATTCAAGCTGCTCTACGCTGTATGCGATCATGAGAACAGTACTCCATATGTGACAGGGCTAGTCTATGGGGCGGCTAGAAATACTGCCTCGTTCTATTGATAAAAATTGGTGTCAGATTATAAAATATATTAATTGGCCTTAAATATTGAGATTAACGATTCATAGTACTTTTTAATTCGTAAGAGAATCTAAGCGAACTGCAGGATATCCATAAATGTCATGCACTTACGCAAAACGCCTTCCCGTCTTACATACGAGACAGTCAAGGAGATCTCTGTTTATGATGTACCGTTGCGCGACATCGTAAACAGAGAAAGTCATGTACCTAGCTGTCTTACAATCTTTCATGAGTTAATATACTTAGATTAGGGGAGTCATAGGCAGGCTTATCAGAAAGTGTCACAATATATAATGAGGAGGAAGATGATACTCGTATCGATACTTCATCTTTGTCTTACCATACAAAAAAGATAGAGATAGATACACCCTCCTTTGCTTTCACTTTATTGTAATAAGACACATATAAGGCTGGCTTCGCTACTCTATTATAATAAATCTATGAGTCCATAACAGACCTGCATATGTTATAAAACGACTTTAATAGTGAAAAAAAGTGTACGATAGAACTCCTTAACAAAGTGACACTGTAACATTTGCATAGGAACAATAACTTCCTACTAGAGTGTCGCGTTTCTAAATGTCAAAAGTCAGATTACAGACGCTGCAAAGACTATAGATTCGATAAGTGCAGACAGCTACTGGTTGTCCGTGGTTCACGCAATGCAGTTACAAATACTGCCTCAACAGTTTGTTGGTAGAATTTATGGGACAAGGGATAGACAGTATTCTGTACTACAGTTTTTGTAAAACAGGTAGTTTAGATAAACAAAATCAACTCAAACAGTGAGCGAAAATATTTTTGTTTGGCTATGATTGCATTGGCATTTATAGCATTTAATATTTCATGCTCAAAACTAACTGAAGGAAGTTTTTCCTAAGACAAAGAAGAAGTTGCCATACTCATAATGATAAAAATAAGCCATAGGCATAATCTAACTCATCTGCAAGTACAATAATAGAAACAATGCTAGAAAAAAATTGCATGTCATAAGTTGATCGAAAATAAATGATCATTTGATTCGAATCAAAAATCGATTCGAGCATTCACATACACCATCATTACCTGTCAACATTTAAATTAGTTCGCTACAAGAAAAGGCAGCAAAGAATAGCGAGAGCATAGGCCCTTAATGTAATATTTTTTGTTATTTTTTTGATTATACAATAACGAAAGTTGACTCGTGTAACTGTTATATTAGAATTAAACTAGCCATATTAGTAAAAGTGACCCATTAGGGTTTGATTCCCATCGAGGGCCAACATTTTCTAATCCAAAAAATTATTGATTCTTCGAGTCTGGTATTTAATTATTTATTTAACAATAATGTATGTATTTATTAGTTGTCTCTCACCCATAACACAAGCTTTAGATTATTTATTTCGTGGACGGACAGTCGTGTGCGTAATTGTTATTAATGTATATGATTCATCAACATTAACATATTACTAAAAATATGAATAATATTAACTTAAAATAATTGTATCTTTATACTATTAGTATATACGATAGAAAGTTAATAAAAAAATCATTAAAAGTGCGAAATTGCTCGTACAGAACTAGGATTTAAGATTTATTTTCACGTTTAATTGAAAATCAAGAACATTAATACACTTGTTCAAAATATTTATACGATTCTTTTCGTAGTGAAGAATAATATAGAAGTATTCAAGTATTCTATATAATTAAGACCCTGTTGAACAAGTACGAACGTAGGTAATATTTTATCGCGTCGAATCCAGTTTCGCGGAGTTTATCATTAAATTTCTAATCTACCCTTCAAGTCTACAAGTTGGATATACTTTTACCTTAATTACGAACAAACTTGCAAAAAAAAAATTATAATCCTAAGAATGAATCATTATGCATTACATTAAGTTATATTATATATCTATTAAGAAATATCTAGAAAAAAATATATTATCATCGTCATTCTCCTGCACTTATCCCACTCTACGAGTAAGTGTTTTCGGCACAACATGTTATAAATATGTTGTTACAAGATTTGGCTAAGTATTTTACGACCGGCCTGCCTTCAACTTACCTTATTCGCCTTTTACGATACCTCGGTAAGAAATAAAAATGGTCTATTCTACTCAGCCTAATACTAGCAATCGCCAGTGGTTCCGCCCACGTGGAAACCATAACGATAAAAATGGTTAAAGTGGACTAATCTTAAAAGCTAGACATATGCTGTCATGGACTTTTGTTTAGAGTTTTTAGAGGGGAACAAATTTTGTAGCACATGATTTTTAAATAACTTTTGCCGTTTACTTAGCGCACGCAAGGAAAGCTTTTAAATATTCCCGTTTTCGTAATATATTTTATTGTTGCTCCTCTCATATTCATCTTAGCGTGATGCTATATGGCCTATGGTCTTCTTTGATAAATGGACTATCTTACATTCAAAGAAATTTTCAAATCGGTCCAGTACTTCCTGAGATTAGCGCCATCAAACAATCTAACAAACAAACAAGCTTTATATATTAGTATTGATATATTGGTTATCCGAATATACAAGTGAAATGGTAATGAATGTGGCACAAGATTGCAAGGAATCGTTTGATAAGGAGAAAGCTAAATGAATACCAAGGCACAATAAGTCTTTTCCCAAGACCTTGTGCCACCCAAATATAGAATCCCACTTTATCCGTACTTAACATAAATGAGAGAGTCTGTCTATCCGACTATAAAGTTTTCACAGCTAAGTCACTGGCTACGAAATACAATTTAAATCCTATTTTTCCCTCCGAAATAAGAAAAAAACAATATGTTGCAATTGGGGACATTTTAACATTTAATTTGGGATTTGTTAATCATTTTATTAATCAAATTGTTTTAATCATAAAAAAAGTTTGGTATCAAACCTTTTTTCCCAGTTTTTAGTGATTCACTGCTGTTTTAGGATGATCACTGGGGAGAAACGCTAACCATGTGGCCAAACTCCACTCAGGTTGGGGTCACGACTTCTGCTATTGTATACGTCTATCGCCTCCCCACCTGGCTTAGACTATATACACAGTGAGGGCTTATCTTATAAAAAAAGAACATAATAGGATAGTAAGGGGAAGGATGGTTAGGAAATGCTGCGCGTGCCGGCCTGACAGCTTCCGCTATTAGATACGTCTACTATCGCCCGGGCCGCCCAGCACCTACTCAACCATCAGGGCGGGGAATGGGATCAGCAGAGAGATGAGGGAGGGTGGGATCCACTCAGGCTGAGGCTTTGGCTTCCGCTATTTGAGAGGTATCAAACCTTAACATTAAAATCAAGCGAGCGAGCGAAGCTGCAGGTACCATTAGATATAAATAGTAACGGCCTGTTACTATCCCACTGCTGGGCATAGGCCTCCCCTCTCTGTTTTTAGAGAGAAGATTTTGAGCTAAGTCTTACCACGCTGCTCTAATGCGGATTGGTAGTGTACATATCCCTAGAATTCTCTAGAGATATGATAGATGTAGAGAATAGAGACATAATGAAAATAACTTTACATTTCGTTAATCCATAGTCGCTTTTTGGCCATTGTACATAAATAACTCTGCACACTTAACTTACATTTAAAGATGTGTAGCAACAACACGAATAACATTCATAAAAACGAGGTCACAGTTCGAACATAATTGAATATCGCCATAAAGTGGGCCGTGAAAGCCAGTTCGGTAATGACACGGTGACATAATCCATTACATCAGTTGCGTTGCGACTGCTATTGAAAACAAACCTGACCTACAATCTATACGGACGCATACGAGACAGCGCGATCAATTCACGATAGAATATTTTTCTCCCATTTATATTTAGAAGAAGAAGAAGAAGAATAACTTTATTACACAAACAAAAATACAAAATGAAAAGAAGACATAGATAACAGATACATTTGAATGTGCAAAGGGCGGTCTTATCACACTGTTGTGATCTCTTCCAGACAACCCTTTGAAGAAATTTGAAATTTAATTCAATATGGTTGAATCCTTTGTAACAACAAGAGGCGCTATCGGACATAAATATCGAATATTTAAAGGAAGACGGACAAACTTAATACGATTAAATATTAGTCTATTAAATAATTAAAAGAAAATTATATCATCATACACATAGAAACAATCGGTAGCCACGAATTACGAAGAAAGTTTAAAAAAATTACATAGTTGTCGTTAAAATTTGTACAACTTAATTTATATATGGAGCTAAATTATTAAATTTGATCATCATCTTCCTGTCCTTATCCCACTGTAAGTGGGGTCGGCACATGTTATAAATATGTTGTCACATGATACGTATTTTACGACCGGCTGCTTGCCTGACATCAACTTACCTTACGCATTTTACGACATCTTGGTGAGAAATGAGTGAGGTCTATTCGTCTCAGCCGGATATCACGCGGCGGGTTGACATACCTTAGTCGCCTTTTACGACACCTCGGTAAGAAATGAGTGTAGTACTATTCTATTCAGCCGGATACCACACGGCATAAACTAATCAATTTGATATCATTAAAAAAAATTACGGTATATAAAAATTAAAAAATTATAGACTTAAAACAACCGTTGTCTGTCCTATTTGTAGCCTAAAAGAAATAAATAATGTAATATGATCATCTTTTAATACACACTTTTATCAAGAAAACAAAACGTTGTGAATTCACTATTGAAACAAGTGAAAAATTACTATTTATTCTATTAATTGCACTTGAAAAAAAAACTTCGAAAAAAAGAATATATTGAGAATCTTTATTATCATGTTCCCTTAAATTATAAGACAAAAATTAATAGTTTCATTCTTAATTATTATTTGCAGAGTAGCTGCTATGTTTGCAATTAATAAGAGTTATTATCATATTAATATTGCATCAATTACAAGCTAGAATAAAAGATAGACACGCAGGCCTTAAAGCAGGTCGCAATAAAGATGTTTCGAGGGAAGAGGAAGTGGTAGATTATATAATAAACAGGTACCTCTTAACATTAGTGCCACGTAACCACATACAGATATGAGATCCGAGGTAAACGAGTGGCATTTGATTACCTAATCCTTATTTCCGGTTATTTGTTGATAATAACTGAGTGAATTTTAAATAATTCCATTAGCTAATTAGATTAGCTTTCATTTTGACGAAGGAAAACTCAGATTTGATGTTCTGAAGCCTTCTCGCGTATCCAAATTAGTATGTCATTTGTTACTGACGTAAGGACGTACTAGTATTAGTTCTTGGCTGCTACTGAAAATCAGTGTTGGAATTCCCAGCTCAACTAGCTTGCTGAGTAGCTACCATTTTATAGCATTGCGCTGCTATTATCCATATATTTAATCTTTTTGTTTTGTTGTATAAGTACACTGTTAGAATAGTAGTAAATTATATAAATAAAATTATTCTTATTTTTATAAAAATACTATATTCTTATAATGTTTCTTTGAAGCATTAATAGACCGCTTAGGCCAAATTGTCAATTACAACTTTTAATGTTTACTTGATAATGTTCCTTGCGCTTTATCCTGGAAGAACAGATCTGTAAGAACGTCAGAAATTTGTTTTCCACACTAATATTATATTTGTCAAAGGCTGTCTATCTGTTATCCTATCGCGGCGAATCCGCTAGAGCAATATATATTAAATTTAGCGCAAATAAAGCTTGTACACCAGGACATTGCATAGGAAAAAAAAATTCCCGCTTTTTTAAGGAACGGGAAAAACACTTATTACATTAATCGAATTAAAGACTTAAGTTGGCGCAAACCAATTCGCGGGTACCACAGGTTTGTACTATAAACTTAAAAAAAACCGTTTTCTTTTTTTGGGTGTTCTAATTACTACTTCCCAATTAATACAATAAAGGCAAAAATATATTTGTTTCTTTGTCCTTTTTTCACATACGGACAAACAGAATGATGTGATTCATAGGCTACCTTTCATCTTATCAAACAGCGTATTTTCTAATATTTATTAGTGTTTTTATAAATTTAAGAATTATTAGCAAACATACTACAACAATACCTGAAATTAGAGTTCCTTAGATTTCGTATTCACATACGCATTTATATCTGTGGGTCAAGTGCGAGATTTTAACCTACTCGATCCCGTTAGCATAACGCCAATTTGTATGACGCTGTAACAGCGACATCTAGTGACCGCTGTTTCAGCCCCATACAAATTGCGTTATGCTGATAACGTTATGCGACATGCTCGTTATGATCGAGTAGGTTAAAAAAACTAGCATTTATTTAAGTCACTTTTTACGTAATGGCAATTCAACTCACATAATACTTTAATATTTAAAATCGTAGTTTTCGTAACCATATCTCAATTGAAACCTTCATAAAAAGCGGAATTAAAAGAACTGAACAATCTTACAATAACAATTAGAATAATTGTTATTTCGGTCAATGGTCTCATGACAAAAACGCTTAAAAAAATTCTGACACACTGACAGAATGATATTCATTTTCCCACTCCCACGTACTGCAATTACGATTATATTTTAAAATTCATTTTCCCTTAGCCTTAGTTAATATTGTTGTACGCTATGATAGCCAAACAATAAAACCTCTTGACTCTAACAAAAGTTTTATAGGTTCCCTAGGCACGGAGAATACAATGTCATTCTCTTGCCCTTATCCTACTCTAAGCGGGGTCGGCATATCACGCACGCAATAATAATAAGAGCAAGATGAAATTTATATACTTATCTCTGTCTAATCATAAATAAAAAAAGAGAGACAGAAAGACAGAAAGATACACCCTAATTTTCTTTGTTTTTATTGTAATATGACATTTTAGACTGGTTCCCTACTCCAGTATATTAATAATCTATGGTTATAATACTCTCAATAAATATTGATTTTTCCTAATCCCAAAGGAAAAACGGATTATTTTTTATTCATTACGTTAGCTCGGTATGTAAACTTTAATTATACTAATGGCGCCATTATGCGAATAATCTGTAAAAGGTTTAGAATTAGACAATCTGAAAGACATCGATAGTATTTAAAAATTTAGAGAGAAGTATGGATATATTATAAAATAAATTATGTAGCCGTTTCCATAATATTTATCTTAATTGTACCAATTTGCAATTTGTTTTCTAATCTTTAAAAAGAATCTTCAACTTAGTTCGTGTGAAGAATATATTTAATACCTACACCAGTTATAATAACGTAATCTTTGAATGAGTTAGTCTTTGACTTGTGTGTATACACACATACACACATATTTACTTATTGTATTTGTATTTATATTGTATTGTTGCTTGTTTTCAGGCATTGAAAAACTGCTACAAAAGTAGCAATAACGAAGGTTACAAAACAAAGGTGAATTACACGCTCAGATGAGAATGGGCGGTCCTAAGTTCAGAATACCCGTATCTCTATACTTTTTCTTTTTTTTTTCTTAAAAAAAAATATCGGAGCAAGGCGTCGGTTACCCAAATATGTTACAAGAAACATAATTAATGGTGGCTTAGTTAAAACAACAAGTTTTAAAGTCACCTTTTTGTCTAGTAAATCGACTCTACGTCTCTTCACTATGACTCTACGTCCTTCGTACTTTTCCTTCTTCAACGTTAGTCATTCACTGCTGTATATAAGTCTCTTCAAGGGATTTTCATAGCACTCGTTATATTAATTTATACGTTTTATTACACACCGTTATTTACTTAATATTCATTAATGTAGTAAATACAGCTTATGTGTGTTGACTATGAATTTTATGATAGTCGTTAAGTATTTCTATTGGACATAACCATAAATTTACGCAAGCCTCTATCTGCATGTCTTTATTCGCTTTACTTCCGCGAAGTATGAAGACTTTCATAATATCACAGAGAATTACGTCAAAATCACTTTCACTACGAGTTATACAGTGTTTATCGTACAATTAGCGAGGAAAACATCTCAGTTTACTTAAACATTTTAAACTTTTTTCTTTCTTAGATTGCCTGGTTCTCGTTGACGTCCTAACGCTAAACTAGAAAAACCATACATTATACAGTGCAGTAATGTATTTTTTTCTTAAATCCTTAACTAGGCAAAGGATATCAATAACACAAAAGAAATATCGGGCAGTAAGAATTCCAAAACGTTTTAGTCATATACGGGTTTCATCGATTGTTTTCATTCGCAGTATGATAATATTGACTTCGGAGTTTTAAATGATAATATTTTAAGTGAAACATTAGAGGTACTTTTTTATTATTTTTAGACGAGCGATTGACATGCCTTAATCATGCCCTATGGTAAGCAATGATACAGTCTAAGATGGAGCGCGCTTGCTTAGAAGATGCCTATTCACTTTTGTTTTTAAAAATACCCATATTATATTCATTGGGAAAGAGCCGGGAGAGCATTCCCATGAGCTAGATAGTACTTGCTTGCGGGTTGAAACATGGGTTATTATAACAGTAAAAATTAATATAATAATGCATTTTTATTATCGCAAGCTTTCAACCATATGCGACATTATTGTGTTTATTTTGATCTATGCGTTCAGTTCTTATATTCCATGAATTAAATATTTGTATTAATCTGTATTTGTACTATATTTTAATTAACTCAAACTCTTCTATTCTACTCTTTTTCCCTTTTTTAAACCCATTCAGGGCCCGTGTTAAATGTAGATCTACAAAGGATTTCCACTAGACCACACCTAACGCCATTCGATAAAGTCTATCTATCTGGAAGTTTTATTGAGACTACGTACTTCCAATCCAACTTTTCTTCTAGCAATTGTTTTTCTTTTTATATAAGCAAGTAATTTGATGTATCAAAACAATAGTGGCATAACTAGTATTGTGAAAGCCACCGAAACCGGTATTTTAGCTAACAAGCGTAACGAGTTGATTAAAGTATTTTGGTGAAAACAAATATTCTACACTTATAGACACGAAATTTTTCAATGCCGAGGTATTATTCACAGGTACCAATTAGTGTTTTTACCAGACATCCGGTATGTTTCTATATTCAAGAAATACTTAGGTAATTGAATCGGCTATAACTATGTAATAAAAAATATTGATTTAAACTATCGCTGCATCTAGAAAGCATGCATCATCATCTTCCTGCCCTTATCCCACTCTAAGTGGGGTCGGCACAACATGTTTTACAGCATGTCATACTTTACACTATCCAATCATCTGTGTTTAGGCCTCCTTTAGACACATATCCATCCACATTTTCATTATAACGGCCTCTTACTATCCCACTGCTGGGCATAGGCCTCCTCACTCCATTTTTGGAGAGAAGGGTTGGAGCTAAGACCTACCACGCTGCTCCAATGCGGATTGGTAGGTTACACATATCCCTAGAATTTTCTAAAGATATGCAAGTTTCCTCACGATGTTTTCCTTCACCGAAAAGCGTGTGATAAATTGCAATTATCAATTAGACACGTAAGTTTTAATAGAAAAACTCATTGGTGTCTGCCCGGGTTTGAACCCATGATCGTCTCTAGAGATTCACACGGTCGCACCGCTAGGCCATCACAGCTTCCCATTTTAACATGACCATTTTCATTGACCACTACAAAAAGTTACATAAACGTAAATAATATTAACTATCTAATTCTACCTCTTTTTTATTTATTTAAATTTATTTCAAGTAACTTAGGACTCATAAAACATACACACAACAAATGTATCGTTTACGTATTGTAATATAGAAACAATTTACACTAGCTTCCGCACGCTTATCTTCATCATGTTATTAAAACATACCATGATTTCGCTTTTAAATATTATTTCGGCGTATAAATGTTCTTAATTTTTATTATCCCCCAATTAAATGAATAATCGTAAATCTTATGTGAAACTTTATCTCGGAAATAATAAAAAGTTTAATAAGCCAGTTTAAATATTTTGAGGTCATACAACCGAATTATGAGCCTCATATTAGGGATCCAACATTTAAATTATGACTATATGAAGATAACCATGGTTTAACGAACCGGTGATTAACGAAAGGTTAATTAGTAATATCTGGAATTGTATAAAAATGTAAGCTTTAAAGAAATCATCAACAAAATCCGTATTTGTATATAATTACTTTAATATATTTTAACGAGTCAATAAGGGTTTGTAAAGCTTACTAGGATAAAAATAAATATATTTTTATACGCAATTATATCCAAACTAATATTATAAATACGAAAATCTAACCATCTGTGACTCTTTCACGCGTAATTAGCTAGACCAATATTGATAAATTTGGTTAGAGTTAAAAAATTATATAAAATTATATTCATCAAAATGCATAATACGTTGGCATTTCATGTGTACGAAAATACACTATTAACATGTGAAATACAAAGTTAAAGCGCAAAGTACATTTTTATTTATTCGTATAATAATATCATTTTATTTTTTCTATATATCCATTATGAAGTCATAGCCGTTATGTCGAATCTTATATATAAAATGTCGAAAAAGTCAAATCACTCGTACGGTCTTTTCGAAAAAGGTGCCTAATAATCTCTTTGAGATAACAAAACAATGTATTGTTAAATTATTATTATTTTATAGGTATACAAAAAAGTCTGCGATGGAATATATTTATATTTTTTGGTAAAGATCACTCAGTCTGGAAATTACAAGAAAGACGGTATTAAAGTTAAAGCAACCGAACTACCTAATGAAGTAAACAAAATGCTAGAGAGAAGCATATTTATATATAAAATATGTACTCAAATAGAAATTAATCATTTTCGGTCCATACAAAGATATGCTCTGTTGCTTGTTTCATTTCTAGGGTAATAACAGGTGAAGGAAACAAATTACAGAAAATTGTTGCAGCCCACTTATCAAAATTCGATATATAATATCATGATTGTCGCTAAATTTACTAAACAAATTACCGGACCATTTGCGTGTGTCTACTTAATCTTATCTACAATCATAACTATATCCTGGTTGGCAAGAAAATTCGTGAGAAAATTACGCGATGAGTTTAATTCTGTACATAGGTGCCATATCCACAAAATGAAGTTTTTTGACAGGATTTGTAGACGCAACAATGAAGCTCCTTCGAATTAATAAAGATTTTTACCTACTTTAAATTACAATTACCTGAAAACTAATTCAAAACAATTTTACACATATTTTACATGGTATTCTAAATAATTTATCTTATTTTGATAGGAATTTAATTTAACTTTTTCTCATAAGTCTTCTACCTTACGAGTCCAAAGTAATAACATTTTTGTACAATTTTCATCTATACTAATATATAAAGCTGAAGAGTTTGTTTGTTTGATTAATTGATTGTATGAATGCGCTAATCTCAGGAACTACTGGACCGATTTGAAAAATAATTTCAGGGTAAGATAGTTATTTATTTATTTATTTAGATAGTCCATTTATCGAAGGAGGATATAGGCTATATAACATCATGAATAGAAGAGAAGTAGCAATAGAAAAACGGCAAAATTTAAAGCTTTCCTAGCGTGCGCTGAGTAAACGGTGAAAGTTATTCAAATATCATGTATTACATAATTGTTCCCCTCTAAATATTCTAAATAAAAGTCTGCGACAGCATATGTCTAGCTTTTTGAATTGTGAAATATGAAATTACGATTAAATTTAATTAGAGCGTAAAATATTTTTCGTCACAAATACCTGCGCCACACCAAAAATGTTGCCACTGATTATACAAATGGCAAACTGTCAATAGTTATTAAACTTAATTTGGTCCATAGTTATTTTAACGATGAACATTTTTATAGAATTTTAAATATAATGCTTCTGAACGAAATATAATAATTGCTAACAATATTAATCGTGTAATATATTTTTTGTCATTGTTGGATGCGGCCTTAGTTTTTTTAAATATTAATTGTATATAATTGGCCTCTAGAAACCTTGACATCTAACATACAAACAACCAATTGTTGAACGTAAATCAAGTTAATTTTAAACAAGTTTCAATTATAAATACCTTGGTATGCCCGCGTCTACGTTTGCAGCAACTTAAGTTTTCGAATGTTCCCAATTTTTTTTTTCTTAATTCTCAGAATCTACTAAACGGATTTTGGTGCAGTTTTTACTAAAAGGTTTAAGTTATTAGTACATTACGGTTTTATTGACTGAAATACATATTTGTGACACATTGATTGGCCGACTGGCCCGTTGGAGTAGTGGGTAGTGACCCTGCCTTCAGCTCCGCGGGTCGCGGGTTCGATTCCCGCCGAGGGCCAACATTTTCTATAAATGAATTTGTTGGTCTTTGAGCCTGGGTGTATATTTGTATTTAAGTATGTATTTAAAAAATATATAAGTATATATTCACCAGTTGTCTGTCTACCATAACACAAGTATTAAGTTACTTACTTTGGGGACGGACGACCGTGTGTGTAAATGTCCCATATATTTATTTATTATTTATTATTTATTTATTGATTACCAGACAGGCCAAGCCACGGGTTCAGCTAGTTATAATACAAGTTTGTATATGGATTTTGCATTTGCAAATATAAAGCTCACGGTATATTGTAATCGTTAAACCAAGATATATTTCATCATTTATAATTTTTGCGGTTCTAGTGAGCGGCCAACATTTTTATTATTATTAATTTTATAATTAGTTAAACTAAGAAATATTAACGTTGACTTCAAACAAATAACCAATTGTCAATAGTTAATAAAGTTAATTTTTTGCAATGTCCATTTTGTTTACTTTTAAATTGGCAACATAAAACATTTTGAAATGAATGATGATTTTTTTAAGTGTCAATAACTTTTGTATAATTTATCCATTATTTATCGTTACTTAATCGTTAAATAATATTGAGTGTTTGAATTGAGGTTATCGTCTGTGGTATTAATATATGAATTATAAACCTGTTATATTTAATGCCATGAATATCGGCTTGTCCGACTCGTTTCGAACTGGTAGTGCCAAAGACTGGATAAGATCATTATTATAAAGTATTACAACATAAGAATAAAGCGAAATGTAAAATTAGTCCGTTGTCTCAGTCATACCCAACTAATATCTTCCCTCTTTATAGCTTTACAACAATTGCACAAGTTCCAACTTCGAAATTCATGGCAATTTTTTTAAAAAACAGAACTAATTTCATTGTTTTATTGGGCTGTAGGGTAATTTTAGACTTATACTGTAGCGCACTTTAGAAGTTTTTTGCTTCAACTGAGACCGGCTAATGGGCGATATGCACGTATTCCATAGGGTCATAACAAATTCCTCAGAAGATTGTTCCTTTTTAACCAATAAAGCCTGGAAGAGATCTCTATTAAGTGATAAGGCCGCACTCTGTACATATACTCGTACACAAGGTTAAGTTCTCATATATTTTTGTATGTTTTAATGTGTAAGTGCAATAAAGTTTTAAATAAGTAAGGCTTATTAAAGCATTGTAGCTTTCCAAAATTATAACTAACCTAAAAGGTAAATGTGCTAATAAATAGTTAAGTAGTAGTGTTTAGCAAAAATGGTTTAGATAAAAGACATAACTTTGTCAACTGTTAGAGACAATAGATTTATTACACAACTTTTATTCCTACAGCGGCCAAGGACCTTTAGACGCCTGTGTATTCGGTGTCAAATATCCGTCCGATAAAGAAATGTTCAAAAGACGAGGCATTGCTCCACGTTCAGCGCTGAAACAATTAGCTGACACTTACCTGAGAAAGCCCGAGCCGGTAGCTGGTTACGTCCAAGTCTAAAGTCAGGAGCATGTCGTCGACTATTTGTCTGTCGGACATGGTAGCTGTTTGAGATGCATCCGGATTTTCGCTTTCCGACGTCGCTAGTAGACGATACCTGCGCAAATAATCGTAAAAATAAAAGCAAAAATGATAAATCTCGAATGTCGTAAAGTTTTACCCCATCACATAACGAAAATATGACCCTACAAGATTAACCATTCGTTGCCCATTCATTGTCAGCAACTGATTTTTCCGATACTATATCTACAGAGACTGAAACGTCCCTAAACCTAGAATAGATATATGTATTTATATAATATATTTTATAAGTATTACTTATAGATGAGGCTTTTTCCAACTTAATTATAACGCATTCCCGCATACAGTTTTTTAAGTAAACAAGATTATAATTTTGTAAAACAAGATTTTTTAATAAGTATCACCGTTTACTCAGCGAACGCAAGGAAAGCTTTTTTCGTACTATTTTGTATTGCTGCTCCTCTCGTACCCATCTTAGCGTGCCTATAGCCTTCCTCGATAAATAGACTATCTTACACTGAAATAATTTTTCAAATCGGTTTAGTAGTTCCTTAGATTAGCGCGTTCAAACAATCAAATGAACAAACAAACTCTGTAGCTTTATATATTAGTATAGATTCAGTAAATAATTTCTATAGCTTTGCAATAGTTTATAGTACAGTTTTTAAACGAAGTTGTAATGTGCATTGCCTTCAACTTCCATCTAAACAAAGAAAATACCGAATCGAAATGTATCTTAATTCAGTTCTAAACTCGTATAACTGGATATGTACCTTCTTGCGAATTCAGAAAGCGGCATATGTTCTGGAAATCCTTGTTTATACAGTCTTGCCGCGTCGAGTAATTGAAAGCCACGGAACTAAAAAAAAATTGTATTTATTAGTGTTCTATTCTTATTTTATTATGCAACTAGCGGCCTACCCTGCTTCGCACGGGTATAAAATATATAGCCTATGTCACTCAGTGAAAAAAATGATTAAAATCGATCCAGTAGTTTTAATTTAGGTATTCATTAGTGCCCGTGGCCCGCACGCGTTAAATTTGAAGAAAAACATTTCCCCTCTCCCTATACCAAGAAGATTTCCTGCTATATCTAATATCTAAATTCATATACTACATATTTACATTTTACATTTTTCCCTATATATTTACACTCTATCTATTAAAAAAACCGCATCAAAATCTGTTGCGTAGTTTTAAAGATTTAAGCAAACATAGGGATATATGCAGTGATAATCCTTATAGCATGATTCAATATTCACGCGCGATGGCTTATTATTAGCGTATTTCATGTATTACTTTGGTGTTTCTATACCGATTTCAATGATTCTTTTTTCATACAATGGCTAATACTATTCGCTTTTTTATTTGGGGATGACTGACAGTGATATAAACGTAGGAGTAGACAAATATAACCAGAAAGCTTCGAACTGCTAAGCTATCGGGAGTTACACGTGTTATTGTGAGTCAACCATAAAAGATAGACATATGCTGTCGTGGGATATTTTTTATATAATTTTAAGGAGAACATTTCAGTCATACATGATTTCTGTGTAGCTTTAACCATCAAGGTTGCACACGCGACGGAAGCTTAAAAAATGGAGTAACTTCTCCCGTTTTCCCGACATTTCCCTTCACTGCTCTGCTCCTATTGATTGTAGCGTGATGAAAAGTATACTATAACCAGCTCAGGAGTATGAAGAAAAATCGTACCGAGTTTCGTTAAAATCCGTCGAGTAGTTTTTGTTTCTATAACGGTTATACAGACAGACAGACAGACAGACAGACAGACAGACAGACAGACAGACAGACAAAAATTTTACTGATTGCATTTTTGGCAGCAGTATCGATCTCTAATCACCCCCTGATAGTTATTTTGGAAATATATTCCAGTTACAGAATTGACCTCTCTAGAGATTTATTATAAGTATAGACTAGAGATTTATTATAAGTATAGATAGATAAGGGCGCATTTAAGCCTTAAAAAAACGTTCCTTTACGAAAACACCATATGCAATGTTATTTAATTTAATGTAATTTTGTACAGAAGACTTTAATGGCTTTAAAATTTGTAAAGAGAAGTTTTTATAAAATATTAATGTATGGTGTTGGTAAAATGGACAAGAACCAACTACTTGCTCCATGTGAATTAGAATGTTGAGATTAGAAACTGTGACAGTGCACCAAGCCCCAATAACCTGGGCCGTACAATATCCCTGATGTTGGTTAAGCTTCTATTTATTATCCACATATCCACGATAGTTCTAAATTCGTCCTACATTGTTCGTGTCGCTTTTAAAATCGTGGGGCTAACAACGTATACACACAAAAATAACTTACGTTGTTTAGCTGTTGCAAGACTTATAATAAACGCATCAATAATTTGTGACATCTGGTGTGTATACCTGAGACCGTAGCAATGGAATGTTGATGTCGTCAAGTGATTCGTTCTGCTGGTTGGTAACGAGGCAGCATACGAACTGCACACCTCCAGCACCGCAGCGTCGGAGCGTGTCAACTATACCGTCCGCAACGAATTTAGCTTGCAAAGCTGTCGAACGGCGCTTCATACCAGCTGTACCTACATAGAAATCACAGTCGGATTAAGGTGATTTTGAATAACATTTATATACTCTGATACTATAATACAAAGATTGTAAAACTGAAATCAAAATTCTTATGACAAACATTACGTACAGGCCAAAAATAAAAAATTCAAAAGTTTTATTACGATACAGGTCTTGTATGGACACCTGTATTATAATATTTTACTTACTTACTTAATTAATTAACTTTTTAATCATAACGATACACCTATACAACCTCCAGCTGGACCAAGGAGGTTGAATCTATACCTTAAAAAAAAGTTTTAATGAACGAGTCCGCAGCGACGTAACACGCATGCGCAATCGATGTTTGTGCCTTGGGGCTAACATTTGAAATTTAAAAATTTTTTTCAATATTAAAACAAAGTTTGGTTTTTATTAATATTATTTTACGTATTATAGTATGAGAGTAGATAAAGTAGTGTATGTCACTGTACATAACTTGGTTATAGTTACTATTATAGTTACTCTCTTAAACTATAGGTGACCAGTAAAGGATTAATTCATAGCTAATCCTACGATATTTAAGTAAAATATTATCCCTAATGATAGAAATTCAATAATTTTTAATCTTTATTCAATGTCTGAACTGTATTATGTCGTAAGTACTCGTGATCGGCTCCATACTATATATAGCAGGAAAAGAAAATGTGTATAATACCTTAAAGGGGCACGGAATTTTAACAGTAGATTAACTTTTCCCCCCAAGATGTTTTACGCCGCGACTTTGCAAGTAATTCAGAATTAATGAAGACAGTCCTATTGAAATACAAGGGACATAAAATGTGACTGACGTGCAAATTAAAGCGGCATATCATCATTCATAAAGCGTGAAAGTCCTTTGAATAGTTGGTATGCTAAAAAAATTGTATTGCAGAAATAGTAAGACTTAAATCAGTAGTGTTTAACAATCCAATATCATGATTGAACTCTTGTATATGAGTTCTTTTGCCTACTATTCGTTGTTGGAGCTTATTAATAATTATAATTATAATATATTATTATAATACGAAGTTCAAAAATTATAATATAATGGTAGGACCATTAATCGAAAAATAGAAAATATTTTTTTGTAATATTAAAATATAAAGAAGTATCGATTTTATTGATGTCGGTTGCAGGAAAGGTATATTTAAGGGTCCATAAGAGCACAAGCGGTTTGGTGAGTTCAAGGCGAATAATCAAATGTAAATTTTGGTTGCGCAATTTATTTTAATTTCAACGTAAAATAATTAATGAATAATTGTTTTTTGTTGAAATAACACAATATATCATGTTTGCATTTGTATTTCGTATTGACACTTTATTTTTCCTTAAAATCAGTAAATGAAAATGCGACCAAAATTCATACATTTAAATTTAATTCAAAATGAATATGATACTCCCTACTATATGTTAAAAACGGAAATTTATCTACAAACCATAATTAATAGAATAAATTGACTATTTAATCGAAGAAATACGACGTGATAAGTATGTTTTCACTCGAGTAGAAATAATGAAACTAAGCGTGAAATATTTTCAACAAAACTAAATGTTTCAAACTTAATTAACTTTCTACTGACTTATTTAATGATCTTAACTTTAAATTCAACGATAAGTAAATCTACTTTGCACTATATAAATAAACAGTGATGTAGATATAACATAATTTATATTTAACAACGGAACATAACATGATTTGCTCACGATAGCATTGGGTCCTTTTGCTCTTACCATAATTTAGAGATCGTCGTATAATCGAGGCTCGGCAAAATGGGGAGACATCGCCTACAAGTTGAACAAGTTGAACTTACCAGGCTTATAGTAAGTAGTAAGTAAGTAAGTAAGTATAAGTAAGTAAGATAATATGGGGACAATTTATATTTAACATCTATATTAATTCTTACAATGGAATTTATCTGTTCACTAGATACTATTTGATTTTGCCGTAGAATCTATCCTGATGATGCTTCGGTTACGGTCCAAAACGATTGCAAACCAAACGATGCGATATTGTGGTAGTGAATGTATTTAGTGCTAGTGTTGTAAGAATGGTGGTGGTTTGTAGTACAGGCTTTTTATGAATTCTGCATGTATAATATATGAAAATTGACAGTTCACTTTACATCAAGTATACCATATATTTTCTTTGAGAACAGACGATAAATAAATATATAGGACAATGATATATACACAGTCCTCCGTCCCCAAAGTATGTAACTTAATATTTGTCTTTTGAGTGACGGAAAACTGGTAAATATATACATATATAAATACATATGTACAACAAGACTCGAAAAACCAACAAATTGTAGGCCTTACAGACCAGGCTATGGATTCCCTACTATAAGAATAATAACTACTATAAATATAATGATTTCTCGTTCAAACATTTATTTTTTAAATTTATTAGGGACTTTATGTCTAACCTTTACTAACGGAAGGTTTGGAGCTAAGACCTACCACGCTGCTCCAATACGGATTGGTAGATTACACATATCTCCAGAATTCTCTAGAGATATGCAGATTTCCTCACGATGTTTTCCTTCACCGAAAAGCGTGTGATAAATTGCAATTATCAATTAAGCTGTGGTAGCCCAGCTGTAGCACCGTGCGACTCTTTCGTGTAGGTCACGGGTTCGAACCCGGGCAGACACCAATGAGTTTTTATGTTTAAACTTATGTGTCTAATTGATAATTGATAATAATATGTTTAAAAAGAAATAAATAATTGTTTTCTGTAGGTATGTATCAGATGGATCAATTTTTTGTATTTTTACATTCGAATTTTCTTTTTAAATATTTCTTTACCAGTAGTGAGAGTTCTGCGAATGGAAGACGCCCGGCGTAGAGTGGAGGCATCGCCCACTGCAGCCGACCAAGAGCCTACGCCGCAAGCGCCCCTTGACCACGACGACAAACGACCTATATCTTCACTGTCCAAAGAAAAGAATATATTTACAGATTGACACAACTTTTTATTTAACCTGTAGCAGCAATTACATCAAAATTATAATAATGCTTTGTCACGTTAATTGCCAATTAAGATGAGGGTAGGACTTCCTGTAATTGTTATTTAATTAACATTTACAGCGTTCAAATAATTATACCAGTAATGAACTTTTTGAAAATTGTAACAGCACCTTAGAAAGGTTCGCTATTTTTGTTTAAATTTTAATTTTAAATAAATTACACACGTCCCTAAAGTAACTTAATACTTGTGTTATGAGTGATAGAAAACTGGTAAATATATTCATATATAGTTTTAAATAAATACATATATACACCCAGACTCGAAGCGTCACTTACTGATACATTTTTAATAGTACTTAAATTCTTGCCTCATAAATCTAAACTAATATATAAAGCTGAAGAGTTTGTGTATCATTGTTTGAACGCGCTAAGCTCAGAAACTACTGAACTGATTTGGAAAATTCTTTGAGTGTCAGATAGTCCATTTATCGAAAAGACAATAGGCTATATAACATCACGTTAAGATGAATAGGAGAGGAGCAGCATTAAAAAATATTATGAGTACGGCAAAATTTAAAGCTCTCCTTGCGTGCGCTGAGTAAACGGTAATAGTTATTCAAAAATCATGTAGGTATTACAAAATTGTTCCCCTCTAAAAGTTCTAAATAAAAGTCCGCCACAGCATACGTCTAGCTTTTAAGGTTAACCCACTTTAACCATTTTGATGCTAATCAAAATACTATATTACAGTTTTAATGTTTCCACGCGGGCGGAGCCGCTGGCGATTGCTATTATTTAATAAATCTGTTAAAACCAAAAAATCAAATCTACCAATCCATAAATATGGTAAGGGTAAGGGAACTCACAAATATTTTGAGAAAATTTTCCAGGTATAGCCATTACCTACGACTATACAAATCAAATCAAAATAATCTTTATTCAATAAAGCTTTTTAAACACTTTTGAATCGTTAAGGATTAATACAACAATAAAGTAAATACGACAATAAATAGTTCAGAATGTTACTCTTGTCGAGAAGAACCAGCAAAACTCGGCGGTCAATATTTTCAATTATTTTCAATTTACATTATTAAACTACAGTCTTGCATGAAGCTCAAAGGATTTTCAAATTCAAGCATTTTTATAATTGAGATAATTTTCAATTGTTTAATATGATTTAAATATAAACATATTTCTTACACTTAATTTCATGCTCGTTTGCCATCCTATCCCATAAAAAAAAAAACAATGTTATTTTATTCCCTATTATAAATAATATACGAGTAAATTACCAATAAAGAAGAAAAGTTTTATCATTTCCAATATTCAGTTTGAATATTAGTCTCACAAATGAAATTATATAGGATGTAATATAAGAATGGTTTAGTATGAGTTAGTAAACATGCATACTTTTGGCTCTCCTGTAGTAAGGTGTGAGTTTTCTTCGTAACAGGGTTCTCGCGGCTCGCCTTGACCCAACCGCTGACGTCATACAAAACAGGATTAGTGCCCTGCAATTAAAGTTCTTCAATTATTCCCTATATTCATTTACTATACATAGACTAAACAGCGTACATTCATTTCTCTTAAAGAAAAGCGTTTAACACATATTATGAGACTTCTTATGTTGACTTTACAGTGCACGTCAGAAAAAGTCTTAAATAACATTTTAAAGATATCCAGCAACATGTATTTAGGACAAGACATTAAAAGAGATGGATAATCAATATCTCTTTTTATTATCTTCAGCTCATGAATAAGTACCCCAGATGGATTCGAAACTAATCAGCCTAACTCGATAGAAGAATCGGCATCGTGGTGGAGCACACAGGTCGTTTTAGTCGGTGCGAGTCCGACATAACCGCCGCCTGTCCTGTCTGTTTTTTCCTGTATTAAAAAAAAACTCGATAGAAGAAGACGTGAGTATAACCGGTTTCTATACATTAACTATGGATACTACTCAAGATAGTTTAAATTTTATGAGCGTTGTACAACAAAACCCACCTGTAAATGCTGCAATATGAATTGTCTATTATGGGGCGCCTTCTTAATGAGGTAGTGAGTTTGGTGCGGTGACCCGTAGTGCGTCATCACACGTTCTAAAAATGTGTCGTCAGACGATCCTGGATACATGGACTCTTCGTCTAATAACCTGTTGAAACAACCCTTTATAAAGACCCATTTATTGGTAATAAAAGTAAAAATAGAATATTACTTCAAAAAAAATTTCAATAGATAATAAGTATGGTATAAGTAAATTTCATGTTGGTTTTAAATAATATAATAAGAAAAAACATTAAAGTGTAGTTTCATGATATACTTTTACAATGACCAATGTTTCTGGTCTATACGCGTATCCTTTGACGATTTAAAGTAATGTATACAGTCCACTTGAATAAAAGAATATTTTGAATATAATATAATTATTTCTATGACATATTTGTCTTAATAGAAATAACTATATTACTTTAATTTTTAGTTAACTGTTGGTACAATTAAACACTGGTTTATGCACGTGACACATAACGAATAGATAATATAAGATATGTATGGACCAGCAATTATGATAAAGTTAATTTTATTATATAATTACCAAAAGTAGTAAAGCATTGACATACTACTACCCCTCTGCTAAGCAAAGAATTCCGGTTTCCTTACGAAAAATTGCTATGCTATGTCAATTTCTTTATTGAAAAAGTATCATTAATTGCAAATATGAATAAGAACTATCATCCTATCCTACTTGTGCGCTATGTCACATTTACACTATGCCGGTCACTCTTCGGCACCGGAAAACTCTGACGTATGCGAGCTGCACACGTGAGATTCGTGGAATTCTTGCGCGGGGTGCGAGGGGGCGAGGGGAGGTTACACAAAGAGTCACAGTCACAGAGTCAATATAACTGTTTATTACACTCACTTCACTATAGTCTAATACACAAATAAGTCACTACTGTCTATTGTCTACTATAAAATAATTAACTTAAAAACACTTACAATTTTCTTCAGGCTTACTATTTATTTATTACCGCTTCTGCCGGCCGCCGAATGTAGACTGACTATTCGGGCCAAAATGGCCCGTATTTATACAACTTTCTCTCCATATAATTACGGGGGTCTTTATGATTCCGGTCATACCGTAAGGAGAGCCGCACCCTAACGGGTCTTTAAAACTCGGGCTATACCGTAGGGAGAGCCGCGCCGCTAACGAGTAAAAAATCTATTACAATTAAAAATTATGATAACTAATTGCGCGACCTCCTAAACGTTTTCTATTTACTGTATACTATAACTATTAATGCTTTTCTATATAATTTACAAATATTCCTAGCCTATTATCTTATTACTATGAACTTATACAAACTATATATCTATTTAAAACTATATTGTCCGCACATAAACTATACTGTCCCGCACATCTCTCCCGCCGTTCGACCTCGTCGAATACTATGTCGGTGCGGGCTCGTCGACTGTCACGGGCAGGACCATCAGCTTCCTCACCGGCCGCCGCAGTACTCCGCCTCTGGTCTGGATGTCCACGGTGCGCACGATGCCGTCAGGTCCTGGGTACGTTGCGATGACTCTTCCTCGCAGCCACATGTTTCGGGGTAGGTTAGTGTCGACTATTAGCACGAGGTCGTTGACGTCTATTGGGGGGCCTCGTCCATGCGCCTCCCGCCGGTGTTGCAACTCCGGGAGGTACTCTTTCACCCAACGTGACCAGAAGATGTCGGCCAGCCGCTGAGCCGAGCGCCACGACGCCCTGGAGACCTCGTCCCGTTCGCTGAAGGTCCCCGGGAGTGGTACTCGTCCCGGGCCGCCGAGCAAGAAGTGGTTGGGAGTCAGCGCCTCCGGATCCTCTGGGCTAACTGAAACATGTGTCAGCGGACGATTATTTACTGTAAATTCGACCTCCGCCAGCAGAGTAGACAGCACTTCTTCAGTTGGATGCCGTTCATGCAGAGTGGCTGCCAGTGCGGTCTTGACTGATCGCACGAGCCTTTCCCATGCACCACCCATGAACGGTGCTCCTGGCGGTATATAGCGCCATGCTATTGTCTTCTTGGCTGCCTCTTCTGCTGTGGAGTCATCTATTGCTTTTCTGAGTTCTCTATCAGCCCCTTTCAGATTGGTCCCATTGTCAGACCAAATTTCCGACGGACACCCACGACGTGCTATCATTCTTCTTAGTGCCATTATTGCTGAATCGGCACTAAGTGAGCCAGCTATCTCTAAATGCACCGCTCGCATTGTGAGGCACGTAAATATGGCCACGTACCTCTTCTGCCGCGTTCTACCTACGGCCACCGAGAGCGGACCGAAGTAATCCACTCCCGTAAATGTAAATGGTCGTCTGTGGTGGCCGAGACGACACGCGGGCAGATTTCCTGTTCTGGGATGCGGTGGGGTCTGTGACTTCATCCTGCAATATAAGCATCTTCGTATAATCATTCTAGTTATCGGTCGCAGGCGAAGTATCCAATAATGCTGTCTGCACTCGTTGACTGTTGCCTCAACGCCAGCATGATGTAGCTGACGGTGTACGGCTGCTATCCATAATCTAGTCGTAGGGTGTTCGCCGTCTATTACTATAGGGCTCTTTATACTGTCAGCTATATTTTTTATTGCTCCGATTCTGCTCCGAAGCCTAATGGTATACATTTACATATTCTATACTTAGCTGATGTAATCGACTCTCCCTGTTGGTACTGTTACCCTCCTTCAGGTCCTGCAGCTCCCTGCCGAAGGATTCTTCTTGGGACGAGCGCATCAGGAGTTCCTCCGCTCGCCTCAACTGCTCCGCGGAGACTGCGATGAACCTCGTGCCCGGTGACGTGGTCTTCTGCTTCCTCTGTTGCGGTGACGCCACGGGATTGCTCGTCCTCTTCCAACTCGGGTCGTCTTCTTTGTTCTTTCGTGTTCTTCTGTAGTATACCTTTTGCCTATGTAACCTGCAAAGATCTATAAACTGTAAAACGCGAGCTGTTGTATACCGGAGCCTCTCCCAGTTTGAGAATCGAGAGACATCAGGTAGGGCTGTTGCGAGAGTCTGTATCTTGCTTCTGGTGACGTGGTGCACTCGTTCTTCTCCAGAAGGCTCTTGCTGTTCTGTGGAGGCATCTTCGACTGGCCAATTTTCTTCGTCTTCAAGTAGGAATTCAGGTCCCCTATACCACCGGTGATCCTTCCCGAATGTTGCCGGGACGTCACGCGTAGCGTCGTCTGCCACGTTCAACTTGGTCGGAACCCAATGCCATTCGTTTACCTTCGAAGATTCTTCTATAGCTGCCAGTCGATGTGCTACATGCGGTTTATAAGAGCGTGACCCATTTCTTATCCACGTGAGCACCGTCTTGCTGTCCGTCCAGAAAAACTTGCAATTCGGTTTCCTCTCGGAGTCTTCTATAACTGTGTCGGCGAGTCTCGTTCCCATAACCGCTGCCTGTATCTTCAATCCATGTTCTAGATTGAGGTGAAACGTAAATTCGTCAGTGTTAACACCTAACACCCGTTCTGTTCTGTCTTCTATCTTGCCCAACTCCTTATCTTCTACTGGTGCCTGTTCTCCTAGAGCTTCCAGTAGCGCTGTTGAGTTCGACTTCCACTGTTTCAATTCGAAGTTCGCCTCGGAGTGTACTTCTCTGGCGCTTCTCACGGTATCTTCTATATTTTCGGTTTTCTGTTCCGGAGCCAACTCAGCGTATCCTTTACTGATGAGGGCTTCCGTCTGTTTTGTATACTTCTGTTTCAGCTTAGGGTCTCGATCTATTGTATTCTCTATGTCGAAGAGCCGCTTCAATGAATTGCTGTAGTTATCTGAAAACGTGATTTCCTCCTTGCACCAGAGGAGCCCAGTTTCATAATTTCCATCTTCTAACTTCCTTGTTCTATCTTCAAGTATACGCAGTGCTTTCTCCTCAGGATCTGTTCTCGGCCTTCTTGGCTGTATGCCGAGCATGTCCATCTCAAAGTATTGTTTCACCATTATTTCGAGGTCATCCTTTTCTCCTTCCACGACATGTGACACGAAGTCGATGCTGCGACCGATCGTCCTAGTTCGGCTTCCATGCAACACCCACCCGAGCGGCGTGAGAGAGGCTACTGGCTGTTGTCTATTTCCTCTCCTCACTTCTGTAGTCACTAGAAGGTGCCAATTGTCTTGACCTATCAATACTCTTGGTTTGACGTAAGCGTATACCAGGGAATCTTTAATGTCTTCTAGGTGCTTGCATTCCTCCACTATTTCCTTAGGAACACGTTGCGACGACACCTGAAGGTTCTTCACTGTTCGGGCCTGTATTTGCTCTTCATGTCTATTGAGACCTTTCAGCTTGATGTTGACTCTTCTCGATGCTGTTTCCGAAGTCTTCATATCATTGATTGTTTCTATTCTCAGCGGGTCGATAGGTCCTGTTGCTCCTATACGGTCAGCCACACCGCTATCTATTAGAGTGACTGTTGATCCATCATCCAGCAATGCGAAGGTGTTGACTCTTCTCGATGCTGTTTCCGAAGTCTTCATATCATTGATTGTTTCTATTCTCAGCGGGTCGATAGGTCCTGTTGCTCCTATACGGTCAGCCACACCGCTATCTATTAGAGTGACTGTTGATCCATCATCCAGCAATGCGAAGGTGTTGACTCTTCCTTTAGGTCCTTTAATCTGTACTGGTATGATCTTCAGGAACGACTGCTTCTTCTGGGCAGTCCACGCTGAGTTGATTACTTCTGTTGCTTCGTTGTCTTCCTGTTTCTTTCCCTTGACATAGTGTAACATGCGGTGGTGGACTTTCGTACAACTATCTATACCACACACCCTTGCTTCACATGTATGTGTTCTATTTCTGTGCTGAAGACACCGAAAGCACAAGTGCTTGGACTTGGCTAGTTCCCATCTTCTATTCACATCCAAGCCCTTGAACTGTTTACATTCTGTTGCGATGTGTTCTGCTGTGCATACAGGACACTTCTCTATTAACTTCTTCTCTGTAGCATTTTTCTCGGCGACGTTATTTATCTTCTGTGGTGGCTTCCTATGTTGAGTGGCTGGTAGCGCTGTAGATACTTGTTCAGGCTGCGCGTACGGTCCGCAGAGTTCCGCCGTTTTCCTCAGAAACTTCTCTAGCTTCACGAGTTCTGGATCCTCCTTGGGCTGTGATTCTGTGAAGTCATAATACCTGTACCGCAGCGTTGGTGTGAGCTTCTCCACGACAGTCCTTGATGCCTCAGGGTTGTATAAATAGTTCCCGCAGTTGAGAGACTTCAATGTTGCCACGATGTTGGAGACCTTCGTCGAAAATATGCACACGTCACGAGCCGCTTCTGTTAGGCGCGGCAGGGCACGCAACGAGTCCATTTCTGCTATTGCTATTGCTTCAGGTCTTCCAAATCTTGATTCCAGGGTCTTCATTATTTCTGTAGGCGATGCACTGGTAATCAACAATCTCTCCACGGCTTCCTTTGCTCTTCCCTTAAGGTTTCTTCTCAGACGGTTCGTATTCTCCACCGCCGTGAACATACCTTCCGTTTCATAGTACGCGGCACGGAAGGGTAACCACTCGTTCTGTGATCCACCGAAGTAAGGTAGCTCTATGTACTTAGGTCCTTGAGCTGCCTTGACTGCTTTCGTGATGGCCTCTGCTAGCTCCACTATTCCTGCTTGCACTCCCGCCGGTGATCTTCTATCTTCTGGCTGGTTCTGTTGTCCCGAGTCTTGATCCACCGGTGCTTCTATTCTATTCTGTGGTGCATCGGTGATGGCCAACAAGGGGCGTGGCTGTTGATTATCCAACCAGCTGTCAACTCGTTCATTTATTTCTGTTCGGCTATGAACGGAGTCTTGATCTTCTATTTCCTCATCCGTGAGGTCTTCTGTTTCTATGGTGGCGAGGCGCGCTGCAGCTAATTCCACTTGAAGTCGTAGCAGTTCTTCTTTTGCCTTTGCTATTCTATGAGCCTTTGACTTGCTGTACGATGATTGACTCCCCTCCCCCCTCTTGCCGGGGGCGCGAGTTGTCTGTCTCGGCTCCTGTTGGTTGACGGCCTTCCTTTTCACCGTCGATGTTTCTGTATCCCGATTTCCCGATGATTCTATATCCCGATGTCCCCTTTCTATTACTGATGCGGCGAGGGGCATCGTCCGCGTCGCGTCGACTGGCAGCGTCGGCGCGGCAGAAGCGGTCACCGAGGTTCGGTCGGCTTGAGTCTTCGGCTTTACTATGGCAGGCGGCGCGGTAGCGGGCGCAGACATCTCGGAACCCCTATTACTTTCTGTTGATTCCGTGGTGGTGGTACCCGCTGCTGTAGAGTTGCTGCCGCCGCTTGTTGCAGATTTAGTCGCGGCTTCTGATGTGCTTGAAGATTTCTTACTCTCTTGTCCTCGTGTAATGGGCATTCTTCTGATGCTCGAACGTCTTCGAAGAACTTAAACACCCTATTGGTGGTGTTTCACGGAGTCTCTTCCGTCTTCTATTGTTCCCGAAGCACACTATTGACCAGAAGAAAGTTCACGGGCCGTCCCAGAATTTTCCAGAGTTCCCCGATCTTCTATATACACGACGACTCTATGCTCGATGAGTTTTCTATGCCTCGACGATGACTCGCAGATCGTTCGCGAAGTTCTTCCAGGCTCGCTGAGTTTTCCAGATAATCAGGTGTATCCGGCTCGAAGGACCATCCAATGTGCGCTATGTCACATTTACACTATGCCGGTCACTCTTCGGCACCGGAAAACTCTGACGTATGCGAGCTGCACACGTGAGATTCGTGGAATTCTTGCGCGGGGTGCGAGGGGGCGAGGGGAGGTTACACAAAGAGTCACAGTCACAGAGTCAATATACACTGTTTATTACACTCACTTCACTATAGTCTAATACACAAATAAGTCACTACTGTCTATTGTCTACTATAAAATAATTAACTTAAAAACACTTACAATCTTCTTCAGAATTTATTTATTACCGCTTCTGCCGGCCGCCGAATGTAGACTGACTATTCGGGCCAAAATGGCCCGTATTTATACAACTTTCTCTCCATATAATTACGGGGGTCTTTATGATTCCGGTCATACCGTAAGGAGAGCCGCACCCTAACGGGTCTTTAAAACTCGGGCTATACCGTAGGGAGAGCCGCGCCGCTAACGAGTAAAAAATCTATTACAATTAAAAATTATGATAACTAATTGCGCGACCTCCTAAACGTTTTCTATTTACTGTATACTATAACTATTAATGCTTTTCTATATAATTTACAAATATTCCTAGCCTATTATCTTATTACTATGAACTTATACAAACTATATATCTATTTAAAACTATATTGTCCGCACATAAACTATACTGTCCCGCACACTACTTAAATATAATAAATGTGAAAGTTTGTGAGTATGGATATATATTTTTGTTACTCTTTCAAGGCGAATCCGCTGAACCAATATCGATGAAATTTGGCACAATTAACAATAACATATAGGCTATAGAAATCCTGTAAATTCTATAGAAATACGATGACACTGAAAAGCGCCACCGTTACTATCGACCTATACGACAACAGTCAACGCGAACGAAGCTGCGGGTAAAAGCTAGTTGTATATAATTATGTATAGAAAACTCAAAAGGTGCCTACCCATAGTTTGAACCTCCGATTGCCTGGTAAAATTTACTTATTTGAACTCTTTGGTCAACTAGCTTAAATCTAATACAATTATTAATTTACTCATTAGAGCAATAGGTTCTTTCTTACCATAACAAACCTCGTCGATCGCAATCCCGCAAGTCGGCTTGAGAACTGCGTACTATAGTGTTTTGTGGTGCTTTGTCTAATAAATCTACCATTGGTCCCGGGTTAACCGTCTCCGAAAGCCAATCTGATAAAAAGAAACATAGATAGATAAATAGATATTTGCAATACACTTGTCTTTAATTTCAAGCAATATAAATCCATACTAATGTTTTAAATGTGTTACGCTTTCATGGCTAATACTCTGGACCAACACTGATGAAATTTAGTACAATTAAAGGCTTTTATTTTATTTTGGAAACAAGAAACAACGTATATGCATTCTTGAAGGTACAATTTGGTGCGAACGAAGATCAGGTATCACTAGTTTATAATATTTCTCATGACGAACAGAAAATTAATTTAAATATTAAAATTTTCTAGTTTTAATTAATTAATTTCAATAAACCAAATGTTTGATTCCAAAATAGTTACTAGGCGAGCATTTATTTGCGTTTGTCGAAAAAAGTGTCGAAGTTTGAAAGGCGAATTTCTTGTTAGCCCTTCCAATTAGGCGCAATTTTCCGATTTGACGAGTTGCCAATACAAAGGCTCTTTTTACAAGTTTACTTTAATAACGAATATTTTGGATTTGAATTTAAAAAACGGTTAAATATTTGCTATTTCTATATTATGTTTTCTAATAATATTGAGGTATAAATAAAGGGTATTAGGGTAAAGCAAAGGGTATTTGCTACTATTACCCTTCTGGTGGGCAAAGGACTGTTTCTTTAGGAAAAAGTAATAGAAGCTGAGATTCACTATACTATGTCAATGGAGATACGCTATGATGACCTCGCGATGTTTTTATTCATTTAAAAATCGTATAATTGTATAAATATTCAGCTATAAATTACCCTCTTCAGTTCCATCATCCAGTGTAATGCCTTCTTGTGCGTAACGCTCCCTTGGAGCTACCAGCATTGCTTCGTGAAATACGGCTTGGAGACGTTCCTGCAAATTAATAAATAAATAGTAAAGTAAACGTAAAGTAACAGCCTGTTACTATCCCACTGCTGGACCTAGGCCTCTTCTCTCCATTTTTGTATAGAAGGATTAGAGAATTATAAATATTTTCTATTTTACTTCATCGCGAATTATAGCAAAATAATTTTATTATTACTTTTGTATTATGGATCTCCGCAAAGTAACGCCTACTTCTATAAAAATTATTCATGGAGTGGAAATTACATGTACTATTTCAACCCATTGCCGGATTAACAATACCTGCAAGTAATTTGATAATAATTTCGAAAGTGGGGCGCCGCTTTGCTGTCCGGCGCACATAGGGTTGTCAGCACCGGGTGTATCCAAAAGCAAAATGGATGCTGAAGTTCTAGCAGACGTTGAAAGACTCCTGTAATTTATTAAACGATAACTCCATGAATCTTAAATGGAAAACGAATTATTCATAACAAGCTGTACCAGGAATTGCGTTAGCGTCAACATAAATTTTAAAAAATACCCTAAATTAAATGCTATGTATCCTTGTACTTTTTATATGATTAATTTAATTAATAGCTTTAAATTTATCAGAATTAATCAATACTGCTTTAGCAGATTAGCAATGAAAAGGTAATAGACAGAGATAGACAGACTTTTGCATTTAAAAAGTAAAGTAAAGTAACGGCCTGTTAATATCCCAATGCTAGACCTCCTGTCTCCGTTTTTTTTTTTTTGGAGTTGGAGCCACCACGTTGCTCCATGCGGATTGGTAGGATACGCATATCCCCAAAATTGTCTAGAGATATGCAGGTTTCCTCACGATAAGTGTTTTACTTCAACGTAAAGCGTGCGATAAATTGTATTGTCAATTAATACAATAAAAAAAACAAGTTTTCACGGGAAAGCTAATTGGTGTTTGCCCGGTGGTTAAACCCGTGACCCTGTTGAAAGTCGGTTAGTCTCATCACTGGGATATTTTTTACACCTTTTATCGCTATCCAGTATAGATGATTAAATATGACGCGCTTTGGCTACCTGTTCACTAGGGCAGCGATGATGTTGAATGTTTCGCCATATAGTCCAGATACGAATGCATCAAGGGCCTCAGAGCCTGGAGCTTCTTTCTCGTTCGAGGGCGACGGCGTTCTGTAAACGAAAAATATTTAAGTAAATAATATATTTTAAAGAAACTGCTAATATTATATAAGAGCAGCAAAATCATTTTATTTTAATTATGCGCTAAACTTGGCAGATAGAAAGCTATTAGTGAATCCATATGAACAAGGTTCCGTAATTCCGTTGTCCTATTGAGAATTTCTATAGAACATTTAGAACCTGCGGAAATTTAACGTGTTTTCATTTTTGATAGCATTTTTTTTAAAGACGAACGTATAATCCAGTCATACTGCATTGTAAAAATCAACAGATATTTCAATTGCAATGTTTTTGCAATTATTTTGGAAACAATATTACACCGCAATCACCCCTAATATCAAAGCATCATCATCATCAACCCGTCTATGTCCACAGTTGCACATAGGTCTCTCCGTTAACGTGCCACTGAGCTCCGTCTTCAGCTCTTTGTTTCCAACCGATACCAGCCACTCTGTGGATATCGTCGCTCCATACCAAGGCATGATACAGTCTAACCTATAAGTTCCATAGAGCGAGAGCCCGTGAGCCCCAGACCTTCGTCATTTTATAAAAGCTGAAACATGTCAGCGCGTGCTCTCAATACAGAACGATGGTAAGAACTTTGGGTGATAAACGGTACTTAAGATGTGTAAAATACCAATCTACTTTCGTCAGAGTATATAGGCTAATTTTTTGGTATAACCTTCAGAATAATATTAATAATCACGTCAGTCAATGCCAGACACCTAGCATCGTGGCAAACCCTTGCCAGACACCCTTATAGTTCATATAATTCTATATACGTCATAGTATAAAGGCTGATTTTAATATAACTTGGATAATAATACGATGATGTTTCCTCACTAGCTAGACATTTTTGACCGTACTAACCCCTGCCAGACAACCATGAAGGGTAGCTACAGGAGCGAACACGAGATAAACATACGGGTAGGTTGCTCTTAGTCCACAAGACCGCTGAATTGATTTATTTTCTCAATCAGTTAGACATGTTTCATGAAAGTATAGATACATTAGTTGTGTGGAAGATAAATGATTGAATCAACCTTACCTTGGCATATTATTGGGTTGCGGAGAAGGCGGCGTGGGTGGTGTAAATATAGCACGAGCCAGTTCATCAGCTCCAACGCCCAGTAATCGTGCCGCGCGGCTGGCGCTGGCGCCATTAGCGAATTGGTACTTCAACCCGGATCCTGTAGTCGCTGTACAAATAAAACATCTCATATAATACATAATTCTTTTTGAATATACAATACATACATAAAAAACGACGACAATGTTAACAGAGAGGTCAAATTTTCTAAGGGCAAAATAACTCATTTTTAATTCAAAAATAAAATACCTAAAACCAAATTAAATTTCTGAGCCATGCTTATATATTCTATAATTCACAATACTACAGGTCATTTGATTTTTTAAGTTCATATATATCAAACAACCAGATGTTTTACATTTCATTGTGACGTGAAAGAGAATATAATACTAAAACCGAAAATGTTAACTGTTAAGGACTAAACCAAGTGATGTTTTTTTTTTTTTTATTCTGTAATTAAAGGGCTTTTACACAACATGTGTATGTCAGCCCAAGTGATGTTTAAAGAATAAACAATCTCGTATAAGTATATCGCTTAAGCCTTCAGTCAAAGTGCTTTTATCATTGTTTAAGTATTCAAATTCATTAAACATTTTGTTTTTATAATAACCCTGTTTATGTCAATATATTGAAAAGTTTAAATTTCAAAATTTGTAACCATTTCTTCTACATCTTAATTTACAAAAGTCTCAACTCACAAGACCAAACTATTACGAAGATGCAATACCCAAGTTACCTCTCACAACTCCAGCCCATCCTAAATGACAGATTGCTGCTAGAATTTTCCAAATGGCCATCTGTTCTTGTTCCGCCACAGTCAGAAGTTGTAAGGCTTCCTTTAAAGCGGAAAACTCGGCGGGTTCGTCAGCTTTCTCTATCGCAGTGACGTAGAGATTGGCAGAGTTTATTGGAGCTTGATCAAGATGCAGCTCCCGACGAAGACGACCGTCACATCCGTGGAAGAGTCTGTACAAGGACCGTTAATATGTAATCAAAAAAATCTTGTTGTCCTAGACCTAAAATTATGACATAAATTACCCAGCAATATTTACTTCATATTATATTTTACTTCAGATAAGGATAATAGTTATCCATATGCAAACAAAAAAATTAGGATTAGTCAACCTTTATCATGTTTACCTAGATTAATCAAAAGCTTTAAGCTGTTTTAATCTAATTGTTGAATATTTGGCTAATATCAGTTGTTAAAAGGTTTCGAAAGTGCCTAGAAAAATTAAGTACTTCATTCAAAAACTGAAACAATAATAATGTGAATCTTGAAATTGAGAATGCATTTTTTGTCAATTCGTGAGTTCAATGCAACTCTGCCCAAAATGTCGAACCTTACGCGAAGTTAACTTGATTATATCGCGATGTGACCTGTTTGTGTATATAATAATACATTTTATTTAACTCCAAAAGGTTCGAAACTAACCAACTTACCAGTAGAAAGTTTTTTAGAACTTGAATGATAATGCTACCCACAATTTTAAACCTATAAATTTATTAGATAATTGTTACATACAATTACAATTTAAAATAAGATATACAAAAATAATGAGTGTACAACGGCGATCATATTCTGAAATCCGAATCTTTTCTAGTCAATCAGTGTGTCTGAATTTTTTGAAAACTGACATTTTGAACATATAATTCGTGTGGACCATATAAGTCATTGTGAGTTAATTATAAGATATTTTTGAGTAACTTTCACCGTTTACTTAGCGCACGCAATGAAAGCTTCAAATTTTGGCCGTTTGCACAATTTTTTTTATTGCTGCTCCTCTCCTACTCATCTTAACGTAATGTTATATAATATAGTCTATAGTCTTCCTTGATAATGGACTATCTTAAACTCAAAGAATTTTTCAAATCGTTCCAGTACTTCCTGAGATTAGCGCGTTCAAACAATCAAACAAATAAACTGTTCAGTTTTATTATATTAGTCCTCCTCCTTGCGTCGGTGTCCTCAATGCTGAGGGTCGTGACCCCCTCCACGGATCAATTTGTCACGGACAATGTTGCGCCATCGGTGTCTATTCTTTGCAACGTGGATGGCTTCATGCATCCGGCTGTTGAGAGTGCTGCGGATTTGATCCGTCCAGCGCATTGGACTTCGTCCTCGTGGTCTCTTCCCCTGGACCTTGCCCGTGATGACTGTCTTTTCGAGATTGTCATCATTTTTCCGGGCAATATGACCAAAGTACTCAAGGACTCGTTTTAGGCAGATAGTAGAGAGCCTAGTTGAGATCTTGAGTTCCTTGAGTATCGACACATTAGTTCTTTTAGCTGTCCAGGGGATGCGCAACATTCTCCTCCAGCACCACATCTCATTATATTAGTACAGATTTATAATCTCTAAATATTCAATCCAAAACATGGCACACTTACGTATGAAGAGCACGAAGCGCAGTTTGATCTGGTTTTAAATCGGGTAACAAGATCTGTACTGATGCTGATACAAGAGCGCCACCGCCATCGAAGTCTAGTGACGTTAACGATACAAATCTGGAAGCGTACGAGTTTGAACTTGTTCTGGAATAGAAGTCTGGGTTTAGAGACTAGTTAGATTCTTCACGCCCTTATGAATAATGTTATGATTGAGAAAATTAGTAACGCTTTAAGTAAAAATTAAGTATTTCTTTCCTCCAGCCCTTATCCACTATAAGTGGGGTCGGCACAACATGTTGTCACATGATTTGGCTAAGTATTTTACGACCGGCCGCCTGCCTGACGTCCACTTACATTAGTAATATTTTACGACACCTCGGTAAGAAAGAGGGTGGTCTATTCTACTCAGCCGGATACCAAACGGCGTTTTAACTTAAAAGTGACGGTTGTAATACTCGGGTATGTTGATTTAAAAGATTTGTTCAAAAAGTTATGTTTTTTATACCCAATTGATAAGTACAATTTTAGTAGGTATTTAACATGCTTCGTTCGTATAACATCCCTGTTCAAACTGTACATTTTTTAAAGTATTACTTAAAATAAACAAAAGTTTGTTTCTCAGACAAAAAATTATCAACATGTTAATGCCCTGACAGAATCCAAAGTGTTAGGTCGTTTTAACAGTTCATAGCTTAGTATATCAGGTAATTTTTAAGCTCTTTTTGCATAACCTGAAAGTTATCATTATGTTCAAATTCTAGTACTTTCTAAAACTGACAACTCACCGACTAGAGCCGAATGCGTGTAAAACATCTAATGCTGCATCTAAGCGCTCAGGAGTCAGTTTTGATCCTTGTGCGGGATAAGCGCTCGCTAAGTACCACACGCAATACCTCATTGCCGATGTCTTGCCTGAACCGGATCTGAAAATAATTATATTATATCAGCGAGCGTATGGCTTCTAAATCTGGTTGTTGATTTTTGGTCCCATATAAACTCAAGAGTTGGAGTTACTCTTCCCGCCCTAGATAGCAGCACTAGTCTCCTGCTTAGAATAAGCTTAGCGTTAGAGGAGTTTTGTTAATTTTGTAGATCTTAAATTCCTCCGCGATAAATCTTTATAGTGATTACTTTTGTATTATGGATCTCTGCAAAGTAACGCCTAATTCTTAAATTATTTTATGGTTTCAACTATTTTTCGTTAGTAGTTTAGTTATAGTGCACTCGACGGTGGTGCCGAGAGTTAGGAAATTGTTTATCTCTTACAGAAGGCGATAGAAAAAAGCAAATCGCAAGGGATTCTTGGATTAGCGAAATCACAATGTCCGATAGAATTACAAGTTATTGTCTTACCGTGAATGCTCTGAACGAGTTGTACTATAACGATACAAAGGTATATTTTTGAATATATTAAACAGCAACTAATTTTACAACAATTAGTACATGGACCAGTAATAGAAAAAAAAAAGTAAGTAGCGGCCTGTACTATCGCACTGCTGAGAATAGGCCTCTTCTCTTCGTTTTTTGGAGAGAAGGATTGGAGCCAAGACCTACCATTCTGCTCACTGCGGATTGGAAGGTTATACACATAGACATATCTCCAGAATTCTCTAGAGATATTCAGGTTTTCCTTCACCGAAAAGCATGTGATAAATTGCAATTATCATTTAGACACATAAGTTTTAATAGAAAAACTCGTTTGAACCCGTGACCTCCTCGAAAGAGTCGCACTTTGTTACCGCTGGGCTACCACAGCTTTGCACCAGTAATAATACATTCTTATTCTCAGGTCTGACAATATAAAATATACAAAGAAAACGCTTACTTAGTTGAGGATTTTACATATATATTCCATACGATATATTATAATTATAAATATAAGGAACAGCTAAATACATTTTTGATTGAATAAATATTAGGAAGCAAGAATTTTTAAAGATTTAAATATTCGTATAATCTAACTATATAAAAAATTCTATTATATAAAATTAATCTTTACAACCTGTCAAACAATATAAACTCGTTTTCTCGCATCTTTTCATTGATAGTTTTTATTAGTTATCCGACGGGTAAAACCAATTAAGAACCTTGAACTTCTTGCTGTATTAATATTAATAAGTCCCCATTTATATAGAAACTTGTATCGAGTGATAAAATAACGAATATCTATTTAAAAACAAGATTCGACCAGCCTTTCCCTGTAATAACTCCAATCACTTAAAAGTCTATTACGGTAGATTATTTTGATATCATAAGAAAATGCATTGAATTTTGAGTCTTAATACAACTGTGACAAGATTGAATCAAATTCAGTTTTATAGTCTTATATTATAATACCGATTCACAAGTTTTGTCATTATAAAATAGTATACGCGTAAGTTGTGATTGAGTATTTCCTGCAATTAATAAGACCGCTATTCGATCGGCTATATCGTTATCATGCATGGCAAAACGACCCAGACCAGTTGATGTTTACATTTTTATCTATGTTGTTTCCGCTTAATAGCTTCCGTCCGCATAAGATTTGTGCCATTAATGAAGCGTGTTTTACAGACGTTTCGTAGACGTTCGAAAATCACTACGATCTTGCTCGAAACTGCGGCGATGTTATCTTCATTTCCCATATTACGTAGTGTATGTTATTATGGCGATGTGACCCGTTTCCATATATAATCATCATCTTCCTGCCCTTATCCCACTCTAAGTGGGGTCGGCACAACATGTTAAAAACATGCTGTCACATGATTTGGCTGCGTGTTTACGACCGGCCGCCAGCCTGACGAAAACTTACCCCTGTCGTATTTTACGACACCTCGGTAAGAAAGAGTGTGGTCTATTCTACTAAACCGGATACCACACGGTGGGTCAACTGACCTTTTTCGCCTTTTACGACACCTCGGTAAGAAATAAGGGTGGTTGGTCTATTCTACTCAGCCGGATACCACACGGCGGGTCGACTTACCTTAGTCGCCTTTAACGACACCTCGGTAAGAAAAGAGGGTGGTACTATTCTATTCAGCCGGATACCAATCCATATATAATATTAAGTATGAATCGCGAAAGTTTAAAATCTTCCAAGACTAAACAAGCCCATTAAATAACAGACACCAAGAAGTTAAACAAGATCTAATAAAAATACATCTTTTTTAACTAATATTTTTGGAAATATTGAAATGGGAAAAATTCTAAAAAACTTATTATATTTACATAATTTGACCCGAAGTATATGAATATAAACATTTTTACCTAACCTACCGAATTAAAAATGGATATATATTTTTAAATTAAAAAATAGAACTCGTCTCTCTTTCTGTCACGTGTTTAAGGTCCTTTGACACACTAATAATTTGTTAACGAATATCGAATTTAACCCAAATAATATGTACCTCGTCCGTAACCGATGAACCTTAATATGTAATGATCCTTTCACTATTTGTGCCAATATTTCTCTGGGATTTAGTTAGTCTGTATATTTTTCAATATGTTAGTTATGTTCACTGCGTGTGCAGTGGGGCGATGTGAATTATGATAGCTTACAGCCGTTGTAAATTTACCTTCCAAGAAACACTATAGCGCGGTCCCGTCTTGAAGCAAGCATACACCGATGAGCTGACTGCGCTGCTGCGAACACATGTGGAGGCATGTCATCCACGCGACAACCCCGAAACATAGCAGCAACCTAAAATAAAATTTTAAAAAATTATTACTTACGATTTATTCTGAATGTTACATAATGTCCGGGGACCTCCTTTAAACCATTGGATATTACTTGTGCTAGGGATCCTCGCTCTCCCTGACGAGGGTGTAGACGTGATGCGCTCAGTATTCCTGTACCCTCGCTACCAAGTAGCAAGGTGGAACGCCAGGTTTTAGCCGATAAGAGTCCGACATAACTGCTCCCAAATTGGATAGCAATATCCATGAAGGGTTTAATAAATGTAAAAAGGGACCCCTGGGATTAACCTACAATATTATCTATATATTATACGCCGTGTGGTATCCGGCTTAATAGAATAGACCACCCTCTTTTCTTACCGAGGTGAAGTAAAAAGCGACTAAGGTAAGTCGGTACCCGCCGTGTGGTATCCGGCTGAGTAGAATAGACCACCCTCATGTCTTACCGAGGTGTCGTCAAAGGCGACTAAGGTAAGTTGTCGTCAGGCAGGCGGCCGGTCGTAAAATACGTAGCCAAATCATGTGACAACATGTTTATGACATGATGTGCCGACCCCACTTAGAGTGGGATAAGGACAGGAAGATGATGACTATCTATATATTGTATTGTCAATATATTCGATCTATTATATTATTCTAAAATACAGCCGATTCATTCATCAGTCAATCAATTACTTAAATATATTTCACATCAAATCACAATATAATTTCACTTTTTAAAAATTTATTTCTTCTTGCTTCAATTTGTTGTTTCATGATTAGGTATATTTTAATAAATATCGGTAAGGCACTTAAAAACTTTTGTAATATCACCGGTATGCAATCAAAGTTATAAAACTACCAACCAATCTATTGTAAAATCCATCACTAAATGACTCCGATATGTCTTCTCAAAGTCAATATTTGACCCTCGGCACGCACTACTTGAGCATGAAACGCATATCACATTCCGCGTAAGTAGCACCAAGGATTATTTCACGATAATACTTCAACAGATTAGGTAATATACACAAAACCATCTTCTTAACCTTCCTGCCCTTATCCCACTCTATGTGGGGTCGGCACAACATAAATAATAAAATAAATAAATATATGGGACACTTACACACGCCGTCGTCCGTCCCCAAAATAAGTAACTTAATACTTCAGTTATGGGTGACAGACAACTGGTGAATAAATACTTGTATATTTTTTAAATACATACTTAAATACAAATATACACCCAGACTCGAAGACGAAAAAATTCATTTATAGATAATGTTAGCCCTCGGCGGGAAGAACCCACGTCTCGCGGAACTGAAGGCAGGGTCACTACCCCATCGGGCCAGTCGATGTTATAAACATGTTTTCACATGATTTGGCTACGTATTTTACGACCGGCCGCCTGCCTGACATCAACTTACCTTAGTCGCCTTTTACGACACCTCGGTAAGTTATGAGGTTGATATATTCTACTCAGCCGGAGACCACACGGCTCGTCAATTTACCTTAGTCGCCTTTTACGACACCTCGATAAAAAATGAGGGTGGTCAATTCTATTCAGCCGGATACCACACGGCTAATATACAAAGTACAAAACCATCATCAGTGTTTTTTTAATTTATTTAAAATTTGCGCTTCAGTCCTACGAACATGCAAAAACCTGAATGTGCGCGTTATATTTTGTTATTTCACTTGTACCATAGAATCTTTTAACGGTATGGGTGTACGAGATTTACATCAGCCAAATTAGAGGCTAAATACACATATATAATAAGACTTTGGCGACCTGAAATACAGGGAATCCTAGTTCAGGCGCCAGTTTCCTTCCATAGCAAGTTTAACGTAATAGCTAAATTAAGAACCATCAACAAAGAATCTGTGTATCTGTTTAATCTCTGCTGAAGCATTATTTGTTCTTGTGTGTAATTGATACTTGATTTAATAAATAAATTTATTATTTATTATTATTAAACACTAATACGTGAGATTATAGCAAATTACGTAGGTATCCGAAAGAACTAGATTGTATTTCAAATTTTTGTAGTTGTACAATTAAATAGAATAAAAAATTACTCCTCGTATAAGTTAAATATTGTGTATATAGCAATGAAGAAAATGCTAGAGAGATTAAAAGACGAGCTTCAATATGGATTTTCATTGGCTTCCGTATATAATTACGACGCTTGGTATACAAATAAAAAGAAATCACGAACGCGGAATTACCTTTTGCGATACATAATCGTTACCCGCCGTGTGGTACCCGACTGAATAGTATAGACCGCCCTCATTTCTTGTTGAGGTATCGTAAAAGGCAACTAAGGTAAGTTAACCCGCGGTGTGGTATCCGGCTAAGTAGAATCCGTGCATTACTGTGCATATTCATCATCTTCCTGCCCTTATCCCACTCTAAGTGGGGTCGGCTCAACATGTTATAAACATGGTGTCACATGATTTGGCTGCGGTTTTACGACCGGTCGCCTGCCTGACGTCTACACGCGTAAGTCGTATTTTACTACACCTCGGTAAGAAAGAGGGTGGTCTATTCTACTCAGCCGGATACCACACGGCGAGTCGACTTACCTTAGTGGCCTTTTACGACACTTTGGTAAGAAATGAGGGTGGTACTATTATATTCAGCCGGATACTACACGGCGTTTAATCTTGTATGTGTCGTTGTATATTACTGTACTTACTAAGAAATCACGAATGCAGAATTACCTTTTTCGGTAAATTATCGTTATATTCCTAATAGAAATATCGTACCTTCTCCGTGTAAACCGGGGCAGTGCGTCGCGGCGGCCCGAGGACCAACAAGGCATGGCCAGCTCGAGCGTGGGGTAAAGCAGCCGCAAAGCGTGATCGTAGAACGTGCAAAGCGCCGCACTCGTTCAAACAACGCAGGGATGCGATGTCTTCGCAACGTTCGAGTTGAGGTGGATTCGCCTGAGAACATTTTTTCATCGTTTTTGCACTATCATCACCGCCTTAAAGTAATATAACAATAACCTATATAAAAAGACAAAAGTAATTATAAAACTATTGTGCTATAATCCGCGATGAAGTAAAATAGAAAATATATATAATGCTAAATGATACATGCCTCCTCCTCCTCGCATCGTTATCCTCTTGGCTGAGGGTCGTGATCCCTAGTGCCGAGTGATGATCTTTTGGACAGTTGCTCGCCACTTGTTACATGCAGGATTCGTAAATACACATGCACGATGCTCTACTACCGCCACTACAATACAAACACTACACACGTTCACTATCAAAAACTCAACAATCGTCTCGCCCCGCAACCGAAGCATCATCAAGAGATAGACTCCACGACAAAATCGCAAAGCCTATACAAGACTAAAGTAAAAGACTAAATTAAAGAAAAGGTAAAAGCACTGGTTCAGAAAGGGGCTTTTAGCGAAAGGAACCATCAAGAAACTCGGCGGTCAATCTTTTAAAAATTAATTTTATATGCCATATTCATATATGGTGGAGATTTGCGTTTTTACGAGTCCTGCATGAATAAAGTATCAAAACGATTCTATCTCCTGACGATGCTTTGGTTACGGGGGGAAACAATTGTTGAGATTGTTGTGGTGAATGTTTGCAGTGCTTGTGTATAGCTGAGTTATTGGTGGCGGGTAGTGCATGAGTTTTACAAATTCTACATGTATCAGGTATGACAACGAATAGTACACTCTACATTTAGCATTACATATATTTTCTTTTATCGCGGGTTATAGTAAAATAACATTTTTTTTGGCGTGCAGGACGTTTGGTCCCTGTGAAACCAAATCTATTTTGTTTTAATTACTTTCAGCGTATCACATATCTTCATCAACATCGGTAATTTACTGTAAACGCGTATATACGACTATTTACAGTCATCTGAATGTACGGTCATATTAACCCGGCACGACCGTAAATACCGGCTCACTATGTAGAGACGGTACCCCTATTTATTTCATTAGTTTTGTATTATGGACCTCCGCAAAGATAACTTTTGTACCTACTAAATCAATTACTATCCGGTAATAAGTGAGCAGTAGTGCCATCTATCTATAACTTACCTTCTCCAAATCATCCTCATCCACGGTGATGATCTCTCCAGTCTGCAGCACGCGCACTCTCGCCCGGCCCGCATCTGCGTCGCCTTCTCTTACGACAGCCGTGAAGCCACCCCGATGTGCCAACCACATGTGTCCAGCTTGAAGCCATTCTTTTTCGCAAGCTAACTGCTCTTCGGACTTTGCCTGCAGACAGACAATATATTAAGTTAATATTACTATCTTTCTGTTTAATATTTAAATGAGCTAATCTTGAATATATATGTGTATATATAATCGGAAACGGCTTAAACGATTTTAATAAAACTTATTATGTAGGAGGTTTAGGGGGCGATAAATCGATTTAGCTAGGTTTTATTTAAAAAAAAAGTCGTTTTATCCCTGTAATCGGATACTGAGAAATGTTTAAATATAGAATAGAATGGAAAGGTAAATTTTGCTGTCATTTGAAAAGTTGTGATAGCTCAGTGGGAACGGGCGGACTCAAAAAGGCAAAATACCCGGCATCGAGTCCCCGATATTAACAGCTCATATTTCTTTTTTATTAATAATTTTTTTTATATCTTAAAAAAATTACTAGGTACTTAATACTTATGCGTCTAAAAAGCTGTGATAGTCCAGCAGTGACACCTTGCAAGTTATTCGAGGGGGTAATACTGATAAAATGTATTTGTCTGATTGATAATAATGCAAGTTATTACACGCTCTTGGGTGAAAGAAAACCTGCATATCTCAAAAGAATTCTAGGTATATGTGTAACGTACGAATCCGTATTAGATTAGCGTAGTAGTAGTGTAGTCGTAACTCCAACCTTTCTTTTCAAAAACGGAGACAGGAAGCCGGAATGGAATAGTAGCCAGCCGTTACTTTACGTGTATAAAACTGAATCTTATACTAATACTATATCTCTTATATAATACTGACATGTCCAGCCAGGAGTTGCTTTAGCCGTCTGTTTTCGACATCAGTCTAATCTTAGCGCACAATAATAATGATTTAACGATAACTTCTAAGATATTCATAAAAATTATATGTATAGTATCAAAATGTTAATGATGAAATATTTAAGGTTACTAACGTATTAAACTATATAATGATTCATGATACATCCGTCTTAACAGATTTTTAAAAATCTCATCTTATAAGACAATTATTTAACATATTCTATGGTTATTTTGATATACGCCATCGCGGAAAAATATATCTTCCACTATAATTAAAGAAAGCTGGTTAATGGGAAAAAAGGTCGGTAAAAGGTCATCAATAATAGTGCCTCAAATTTGTTAAACTGAATCCTTTTCTTGATAAAAAAAATCCTGTACTAATTATAAGAGATAACATGTGCATATGACATTTACGTTTCAACGGCCTTGTTTAGCGAGTATTCATGTATATTTATTGAGGCATGTTCGAAACGATTATACAACCAATTAGATAGAGTATTAGATCTATTAATAATATAATCATTGCTTAATTATTCAAGGACGTCTTGTTAAAAGGCATTTAAAAGATATAAAGCAGTTACAGTAAGCTATGTCAAAACGCTGTTTGTTTTTCAAAAGCCGCTATGTCATACTGGTTATGAAATAGCGAGCGATTCTTAAGAGCCAAGTGTTGGTCAGACTACGGTTAAATGTGAATTTTCTTGAGCAGTTTAGTTAATATTTCAATTTAGTAACATTTATATGACAATTTATTTATGTTAATTTATACTAAAAAAATTACTTAAACAGGCAGATTTCTGATATCGCAAGACGGAATTTTATGACTATATTAAAAAAATTAAATAAAAATGGTAATATAGTCGCGCAGTGTTATTGCTTTTTAAACTGTATTTATATAATATTTAGGCTTAGTTTAATGCAGCATTTTGTGCTAATATTTATAATAAAAAAATCATGCATATGCGCTATTGTTATTGGCATTCATTATTTAGTAATGGTGTCATCTATTTGATAACAGTCGTCACCACTCCTCAAATCACGACCTGAAATAATGTAATATAGATATATCTAAGCGACTTGACTCTAAAAGAACCTAAGATTTATAACAACGAAAGACTTGTGACTTTTGTTAACGTAAACTATTATATAGTTCATTACACCTAACAAGAAAATTTAACGCTTTTCTTATCTAAACGTTTTCAAGTACTTTTCAAGTTCATAATTCATAATGTTCATTTAATTTTAATATTAAAAATGTTGATGGTTTGAAAGTCTCAAAAGTCACCTTTGAGAAATTTTTCTTCGAACTGAGTGTATGCTGTTAGCTCTAACGACTTTGATCGCGTCAACGGGCGGGACGGGCAAGCGCAGAAGCATCGTCGAGGTTTCAAAGTGCAGAGAGTAGAGCGCAGAAGCTCCACTACCGTCGGGGAACGTCATCCTAAGGGTGCCTCCTGTGAGGCTAGACCACGGATTAGGGCAGAATGTGGTGGAGGGCTGGTGGTATGACTGTGAGTAGTCAACACGCCGATGGAAGCGTGAAAACTCGCCGGCGAAGACGCTGTATGCGTGTATAACATGTGTATGAGTTTGCAATAGATATTTTTTTCATCAGGATAATATTTCTTTTACCACGATTAACAAATTACACCATAAAATGTAAATCAGGATATTAAATACCGCTCGATAACATGATAAAACAATCACAACATTCACTTATTAAACGCCGTAACAAATTAGCAATATGAATTTTTAGGTGTTAGAAATGTTGGCCTCGCCTACTTGGTAACATTATTCTATGTTAAGTCAGACGTCGATAAAATAAATCATACTATTAAGCTGCTTGTTATATGAGTTTGGCAATTAAAAAGAAATTGCGCAACGTATTTCAAATACATATACTTGTAGCGTTAAGAAACTTTTAGCGAGTGCCTTAAGAATCATTTAATTTTAATTTTAGATTCTTTCTTCTTCCAATTTTTTTTATAAAGTAATAACTTATTGCACACATTGGACACTATTGAAATCAACATTTTTTTTACGGTGGAGCGCAAAATTTTGAACTGAAAAACTTTTTTGTATTATTTAAGTCTTATGTGACTTCAAAGTTTATAAAATATTAATGTTTGCCTCTATGTACTTTATAGACTCCGAAACGGCTGGAAATTTTCAATCATAATTCAGACGGTTGGTTTTGACAGTTTGGGGGCGATCGGAGCATTTTATTTTAAATGTCAACAACAGTTTATTTTACTTCTTTAACGAAGTTTTATTTTAGTATTTTAAGTTCTTTATCCAACGAAGCGGGCTGGATATACTAGTCAATAATTGAGAAAAGCTAATAAGCAATGTATTTCAGAGATTTTCAAAGAACAATCTAGAAACTCATGAATGGGCACGGTAAAAACTGGATACTCGGAGAGTAATTTACGTATCGTATTAACAAAGGAGGTTTGGTAATGCGTATTGCTTCTTATATTCAGAACCACTTCTTTAAGGTGCATGTACACATGCTAATATCTTAAAGTGCAGTTTCACAAATGCCTTTTCTAGATATATCCTTAACAAAATAAAGAAAAACAATACCATTAATCGTACCTTTTTCTTACACCAGAGTTGTCTAACGGCTGTATTAGAATTTTTACCAGCGTAATTCAAATAGTTTTTCAGCTTCGTACATTCTTCTCCTGCATCTTTTATCACCGGTAGAGGAAGTTCATTCTTTAGCGGTTCATCACCCGAAACAGTTATTTCGAAAAATACAAGCTTCAATATGATCCAAAAGTACAACTCCTTGAGCCAGTTGATAAATTTAATAATTGTCGTGACTATAGACATTATTAATTCAGTTACTATGTATTTCTTGTGTTGTTTGTATCAAATACTAATATCGCCCACGCGTTCCACGCACGCGCACCAGGAAGTTTGTATCGCCTATTGAAAACCTACGCGTGTGTATGGCGCAAATCTCATTAAAACAATTATCAGTTTACAAGCTATACTTACGGATAGATATATCGAATTGAAGGGTCATGTCCTATTACTGTGCCATCACTCGAATGCCTTCTCTCTTCTTTAGACTTTTCTTTAACGACCAAAGTGCCCAAGTGCGAATTGGTAAAATACTTCCCAGGAATAATTCTGGCACACGTGCTCCCGAAGTTTGGGCATTATGTTGCGCTCAATGGAAAAATTATATATTCACAAAGTATAAGGGTTACCTTCGATATTTAAATGACTTTATCTTGTATATATATGAGAATATTTTCTGAATTTCAGAAATGGCTCTAACGATTTTTATAAAACTTAGTATTTAGAGGGTTTCATTTAAATTTTATCAGTTTTCGGGCACTGCAATATAGAATAGAATGCAAAGATTTATTTAGCTGTCATTTGTAAAGTTGTCATAGCCCAGTGGGGATAGGAGGACTAAAGAAATGAAAATACCCGGAATGGAGTCCAAGATATCATATGCCTCTTTTTAATTTTTTTTTAAACATTTATTGCAATTTTTATATCTTTTAATAAAATTACCGAGCAAGGCTCGGTCACCCAGGTACTTAAGTAATTACATTTTAACGATTAAACAGTGAGAGTTTTCGACCCATTCCAAGGATACGCAAGTTTAAACCTAAGGCGGTTATGATATGAACGTCATATGTGTACATAGAATCTCTCTTTGAGATAGCGATTGTTTTGTAGAGCTAATTCTTTTTCTTTAATCCATTTTCATCAAACTCACGAAATGTTTTTTAATTGGAAGTGAAATTAATACAAGCCTTAAGTTTTATCTCTACCACATATAACAAGAAAATAGCGATAAGGAAGAGTTACATTATCTCTGTCCCACATATAAAGAAAAGAGATATAGATTAGTGCAGTCACATTTATCGACAATAATATCGCTTTGTCTATTGCATATTTAAGGACAATCGTACTTAAATAGTTAAATTAACTTGCAGCTGACGCAAACATTGATATTTTTTTCTGTACATACCAGTTTAGAACAATTTACGAGTTTGTTTAACCAACTACATACGGCAATCTTGCGGGGTGACCTACTAAACGCATCTGTTTCAACGTCATATATCTTTGTATACATATATACAGTTTAAAATAGCCGTATTGTCTTCTATCTTCATTGACTCATACTTTCACTAGTATTGTACAATCCAGTAGTAATCTATTTTATAATTTCTCTTCATAGCAACAAGCTATATTGGTATTATAAGTCAGACCTGCCAGACTGATTATATTCTAGTCATAATATTATTGAGAAATAATGTTTTGAGACAATTCAATAAAATAGTTGAAGAGGGCGCTCTATGTCGCGTGCGCCGCATACACCTAGAGAATTAAAACAAAAATTCTACAAAAAAGTCCGCGACAGCATGTCTCTATCTCTTATGGTTAACTCACAATAACTAATTTTATGTCCAAAATTTTAATTAAATACACTGTTTTTCCACGCGGGCGAATACGCAGGCTCATCTAGTATTTATATAAATATCTGGGTGACCGAGCTTCGCTCGGTAATTTTTTACAAAAAAAAACTTGAAAAAAAGAAAAAACAATTATTTAGTTGGGGATCGATCCTTGGCATTCACATTTCTCGAGGCTGCCCGTTACTCGAATAAGCTACGTCGACTTGACAGCTAATGGCGAAAATTCAATTCAATATAAATGTTAGTGTTTTTTAATGCCCAAAAACAGGGATAAAACAATATTTTTTTTACATAAAACCTAGCTAGATCAATTTTTCTCCCCCAAAACCTCCTACATGCTGAATTTCGGGAAAATCGTTGGAGCCGTTTCCGAGATTCAGAAAATATATATATATACAAGATTAACTCATTTAAATATAAAGATATAAATTTCAAATAAAGAACTCGGGATATATGATATTAAGCACAACAAAATAACATATCAAAAGCTGGTTAAAGAAGGTGTTTTATCTAATATTATCATAAACTCACTAACCACTCACTACCAAAGCATAATTCATGTAGAAGAAAAATCTAAATCGGTCTTATTCTTAGTTAACTTTTTATGTATATACCTGTCATGTGAATGAAAATGAAGACATAACTAAACCTACCTGGTGTAAAAAATGCCTTTAGCAGGGTACTAGTTTCCATATCGAGCTGCTAGTTGTACTCGAGATTTCTAAGTCCTAACAACCTTCGCACTTTTAGAGAAATTATTTCCTATATAAGTATAATATGTGAACTGGGTAAAGTGTAAGGCATGGTTCTTTTTGGTTTCATGGTTTAATTATACAAATATACATTAATAATTTACAAATAAACGAAACAGTTTCTAACTTTCGACCGAATCTACACAGGTATCAAAAAGGAATTTATATTTATTATTTATTAATAGCCTTAATTGTGTTTTTTTTTGCAAATCTTAATAAATTTTTATTGGCACTATATTCAATTTTGTTCAGATTTTTTTTGCACAGTATATCTCAAAGCTTCGCACCGCTTAGTTTCTAAATTATTCATCATTCTCCTATCCTTATCCCACTCTAAGTGGGGTCGGCACAATATGTCTTCTTTTTCCATTCTCCTCTATCATTCGTCAACTCTGGTGCCACTCCTCTAACATGCATATCATTTTTCACACAATCCATCCATCTTTTTTTCGGCCTTCCTCTAGCCATACATCCATCCACATTCATATTTAAAACTCTTTTCGTCACATGATTTTCATCCCTCCTCATTACATGACCATACCAACTTAGTCTCGCAGTTAGTTAGTTTCTAAATTATTGTTAAAAAAAAACTAATTCAATATTATATCTATAAAATTCCCTCCATTATATTCTATTTATTTTTATTCAGATACCGGTGGAAAAGCGGTTTTTTTGTTCTTTATGTTGGCGCTTCAATTATACTAAATTTAATCAATGTTGCTCCAGCGAATTAGCCGTGACAACTTGAAGACAGACATTGCATGTGTCTAGTTTACAAGATTTGGAAATCCTTATTTTGTCTAGTTGTTTTATACGCGTGAAAAATTACACTTAAAACAATTAAATAAACAACTGACGAGTACAGTATGCTAACATTGGCACGCGACATGAACAATAAGCTACGACAGAACGCTTTGCCCCTCGCCATATTATGTAACCTTAGTGTAAATTTAATATAAATGAAATAGCAAATAGACACGACTGACCTCTGACACAATATAGATTTGAAGGAGCCGACGCTATCAAACATTTGATATCAGCCCACTAATTACAACATCAGTTTCTGTCGACAGCGTGTCCATATTTGATTATTGCACAAATATAAGGTAGGATGATCGACATGCTTTTGTAATTATAACGAGCATAGTTTATACAAAACAGACTATTTTGTAACGGAAGTAATGATGGGAGTGAATTGGATGTAGTGCGGAGAGGCGCTATTACATTTCAAAAAATGTACTAAAAGCGCGGACGTTTTGTGTTGTCAAAAAAATTAAATTGTTTTCGACTTATGAAAAAGCCATTCTTATTTCTATCGTAGAAAAAATTATTATAATTATCGTATTTAATAATTTAGGAAAAAAAAACAACTAATATTTTTTTAGACACTAAAAAAAGGGAGACAGAGTAAGTGAAAATAAAAATTAAACATTTTATTTATGAAATACCAAGCTGGCTCTCTCTATACGGATAAAAAAAACTAAGTCGTGGGCTATTTTAAGGACACGAAAGTGTATTATTCGACTGTATTAAATAAATTTATGAAGCTAATCGTTACTTACGCTATTGCGTTAAAAAATTAACATTTGAACATATTGAATAACAAAGAGTATTAATTTCTTTTGTGATTTGAGACAATTTATAAGAAATTGTATTCATACACTTAACTAGTAATTTAAATAACCATGTCTTATATGGATTTAACATACTAATATCATCACTCAATAAGGACTCAATTAACATGGAATCATAGACTAAACACCAAAGAGATGAGAATCCTAAGCAAACACATGATAAATACATAAAGGATTGTTACTCGACGAGAGAGAGAGTTAATACGAGATTTAGAGCGACTTTTTTATAGATTAGATTATTTCCGTAGTCTTTCTTTATCTGAGTCTATTCCTATGATTTTTACAAAATAAATAATTCTTTTTTCATAGTAAGTAGTTCGGAAAATTTGAGCATATTTTATTAGGCTCACCTTTTCAAGAGATGCTAGAAAAGGTACTGTTAATGTTGTATAATATACATGACTTTTTTGTAATACCTCTGTCTTACTCAAGCTTGACTCACTTACACTGTGTGGGTGTAGGATAATTCGATCGTCCACCTTTTCGGATTTATGATGTACATAATGCATTTAATAAAGATTTGAATGTGTTTATAACTAGTTATTGCAATACAGACATGTATTGGAATCATTAGTTGTGGTATGTAGATGTTGTTCTATGCATGAACAGTTCAACAGATCCATGAATCTACCATGTATTTTTTTCTTAGTTATTAATGGAATTGCAAATAATAATAAATATATGGGACAGTTACACACACGGTCGTCCCCAAAGTAAGTAACTTAATACTTGAACTGGTGAATATATACATATATAATTTTAAATATATACTTAAATTCAAATATACATTGTTTATAGAAAATGTTGGCCCTCGGCGGGAATCGAACCCGCGACCCTCGGAGCTGAAGGCAGGGTACTACACACTGCACCAACGGGCCAGTCAAAATTGCATAGAAAACTTTTTGAGACTAAAATAATTTTTGATGTTTATAATAGACTTTTCTGTCATCTGTGGAGAGCACCACATTACTGTAAAGAATTCAGCTGTCGATGGAGTCATAAAAAAACTGTATATCATTTTTTTTCGGAAATTTATAATATTCGTATGTTTGTATACTCATTATAACTACATATTTCTATTTTGTGCGTATATCGCCTAGTTACCTCTATTTTTTCTAAATTAAATACGTCATTAGAATTTTTCAAAAACAATATATGGTAAGTTTCCTGGTGTCAAGTTAAAGAACAAAATGTCTACTGGGCATTATTATAAGCGCATACTTAATCCCGGCACGAGCGTAAGCGCCTATAGAATACTTATTAGGCGATGGCAGGAAGCGGAGACGTTGGCATTCCATCTCCATAAGCTAGTATAGCGCGGCCATTTTTAGAATCAGATTCATTTAAATAGAACAAGTGACTGTGTGCGTTTTTAAATCAGGTCGATTAAGATCTGTAAAAGAACTCGAAATGTTCATAAAAATGCGCCGTTATTGCGGAACAATTTACATACACTTTAGCAAAGTAGAGAAAAAAATATGTTTCGTTCCTTCTGAATGTAAGTGTTTTTACAATATATTACGTAAAATGATACGTAATTTATGAGAATTGTGAGAAAGTGACAACTTTACAAATGTTTTACAAATTCAAGCCCCGGGAAAGCACTAAAGCAGATGTTCTAAATTGTTTTGTTCTTAATTTATATTTTTATTACATTTTATCGCCCTCTTTACGGTAAAGTTTTACCAAACTATGAATTGGTGACCGCTAAGACAACACAAGTATACCGGTATGTTGATATTTATCTAATACTTTAGTGCTAGTAGTTTAAATATCATGACTTAGGTTTCTCCCTTAAGAAGAACCCTAAAAAAGTCCCATTGTGAATCAAAACCTGCACACTCTTCAAGGCAAAACACAGAACTAACACAGCAGAAAGCTGTGTTATTTGTATTTTAACTTCGTATAAAGCTAAATTATTCTTTATTCATATAACTGTCGTTTTCTTGACGTCGAGCAAAATAATCTTCTCATTTCTTATATTACAGTTATACAGTAAGATTTAGAAACGGACAACAACAAAATGCAAGTTTTATATAAGGAACACCGGAAGTTTCCGGGCGTGCTATGAATTATTGATGTTAGAAATGCGTCTTCAAAATGATGAAGATATATGATGCCCATAATCGAAGGGTTTATTGTTAAGGTGGGATTATAAATCCGGTATATAAATCTGTATATAATTATATATCCTTTTTTAGGTGAGATTATAAATCTGGTATTTCTTTTGCTTAAATGTTTGCTTGAAACACGTCGAATAGAACAGATGGATATATTATTGCGGAAACTTTTTATAATAACCTTTTTAATAGATTGGTTTCCAAGTGCAATGATAGATGATATTCGATAAGCTTGAAATTGCTAACATGACTTAGGGCCTGTTTCACAAGTGACTGATAAATTGTCGGATAGCTAACCGAAAAATAAACTAAGTAACAGATAAATGTCTCTAAAAAGAGACTCTAAAAGTGTGCAACTTAAAAATAATAAAATCGCGGCCATTTTGAGATAGGTATTTGCTATCCAACCGATAAAAAAAATAACAGCCACATGATCTACCTGTTAACTTATTAGGGACTTTAAGTGCTGAATGAGCCTATCAGAAACATTCCGAGACATGTGTCAGATATGTTCCGAATAGGCAAACAGGCAGTTTATTGGTAACTTGTGAAACAGGCCCTTAGTTACGGACATAAAGTGGCGGTCTCCTACTTTCCCACCGCTAAGCTTCCGTCCTCCGTTCTTGGAGAAGGGTTGGAGCTGAGACCTACCACGCTGTTCCAATGCGGATTGAACCCTCTAGAGAGAGTTGCACGGTTGCACCCTGGGATATAATATCTATACGTTAGGTTAGTTCATACAGTTATTAATACTAGAGTAAGCTATACCAGCAGAGCTGTAAGTGATAAATGTAAAAAAGTAAAGGACCTTTTACCATCCCACGGTGAGCATAGGCTTCCTCTCTCCTTTTTTGGAGAGAAAAAGCTCCAAAGCTAAGACATTTAGAAATAAATCTAATGTCTCTAGCCCAAAGGCCGCCTTATTGTATCTGCATTAGATTATATCGTTTTCTTAACAATGTATATTGTAATTTTATGTGGTGCAATAAAGAATGTTCTATTCTACCTACCACACTGCTCCAGTGCGGATTGGTAGGTTACACATATCCCCAGAATTCCCTAGATATATGCAGGTTTCCTCACGAAGTTTTACTTCACCGAAAACCGTGCGATAAAATGCAACTATCAATTAGACAAAATTTAAACTGAAAAACCTATTGGCTAGTTTCCTTACTCTGTATAGCTGTACATTAATCAGCTTAATAAAAAAGGAAATCACAGAAGCTTCGTGCGTTATGGCATTTACCATTCGTATTTGTCAAAGTAAACTGTAATAAGTTTAGGAAACGTCTGATATATTAGTATGACGGGTTCCGGAAATACGGTTGGATATCTTTGATGTGTTGTCCTAATTTTAAATTATTCTAAATCTGTTTGGGACAAACAAGATTTAGAATATAATTAATAAAACAAAACACATCCTATTTCAGTAGCATCAATCACAATAAAGAGAAAACGGTGATCATCTAAAAAGAAAACTATAAATTGAATTACCTAACTATCAACAATTGTCTAGAATTAACATTGGCTGAACACGATTTTCCTGAAATTCAGCATGCAGGAGGTTATGGGCGAGAAAAATCGATCTACCTAGGTTTTATTTAAAAAAAAGTTTTGTCCCTATTTTAGGGCATTAAAAAAATATTAAAATTTACATTGAATATATACAATTTTTGCCGTTAAATGTCAAGTCAGCGTAGCTTATTCGGAGAACGGGTGGTCGCGATAAATGAAAATAGCTAGGATCGAGCCCCAACTACCCTATTTTTTTGAAGTTTTTTTTAATTTTGTAAAAAATTACCGAGCAAGGCTCGGTCAGCCGAGTGTTATCTATTAAGCTGCTTTAATAAATTACGTTTTACATATTAGTTCAAGTAAAAGTAAAATACAGTCATATCAAAATACTGTCATTGTCATACAGTAAAAGGAACCTTCTTTTATTTCAGGACTGGGCATAGCCTTCTCTCTCCTTTTTTTATTGAGAAGTGTTGGAGCTAAATCCCAAAAAATGTACCAATTCTTTCTCTACGTGTCTCTCCAACTAGTGAAGGCTGGCAGTCAGCTCTGCGTATACCTTCCTATTCTTTGCCAGATTGAACAGTTCTGCTCCAATGTGGATGGGATATTTTTCTATCAGTAACAAAAATAGAAGATACACTGTGTAAAGCGTCTTGAATATAATACATAAATATATGGAACACTTATACACACAGTCGTCCGACCCCCAATGTAAGTAACTTAATACTTGTATTATAGTAGATAGACAACTGGTAAAAATATTTTTATATAATTTTTAAATACGTACATAAATACAAATATACACCCAGACTCGAAGACCAACAAATTGATTTATAGAAAATGTTAGCCTTCGGAGGGAATCAAACCCGCGACCCACGGAGCTGAAGGCAGGATCAATACTCACTGCGCCAACGGGTCAGTCAATAATTTTAATCTTTAATATTTAAATGAGTTAATCTTATATATATTTTCAGAATCTCGGAAACGACTTCAACGATTTTCCTGAAATTCAGTATGTAGGGAGTTTTGGGCGAATAATATCGATCTTGCTAAGTTTTATTTTTAAAAAATGTCGTTTTATCACTGTTTTCGGGAAAATGCTAAAATTTATGTTGAATTCAAAAGATAATTTTCGCCAGTAAACGTCAAGTCACGATAGCTAATTTAGGGAATTTACCCAGGTACTATAATAAAAACGTTAAATTAGCGCAAGGACAAATGAAACTGAAAACCTTCACATACCGAAACGAAGATGTTAGGAAGGCGTCTTAAATACAAGTATATCCCATTCCTGTGTTGTTTACAAACATCAATATTGCGATAGCCACTCCAGATTTAAATAACCAGAACTGTTATTGCATTCTTAAGAGGTATTCTTCATAAAGAGATGCACTCAAAATACTCCGAACCTGATAGAGAATGAGTCAAAACACTCGTCCCTTAAATTTAAACAATAATCGCTTTCAAGATCGATTGATCTCGCAGACTGAGTCCTTAATAAATAACGATTGAATGTAGATTCTAAGATTAGGATTCGGTGACATCATTGTTACGTGGAATCAAATATAGTATAGCTTTATTTACTTGACATCTCTATTTTTAATATTAAAATGAGTTAATCTTGCATGTACATACATATGCTACATATGCTAGTATAGTAAGCTTTATGTAGCATACATGCTACATAAAGCTTACTATACTATTGAGGATTATTTGAGTGATAGCATATCTTAACTGCAGTCAGCTACGCATCCAGCTGCAACGATTATCTTGTAACCATCAAATTGTAATAATTTTTTAAAAGATTAGCCGCCGAGTTTCTTGACGATTCAAAAGTACTGTAAACAGTTCACTTAAATAAAGAATATTTTGAATTTGAATATGATTTTTTTAAATATGTTTAAATTAAGTATCAAAAAAGGAAATATGTTTAAATTAAGTTTGTATGTAAAATTTTCGGATTCTCATAAACGGCTTCAACGATTTTCCTGAAATTCAGCATGTTGGGAGGGGGTTTTAGAAAAATCGATCTAGATAAGTTTAATTTTAAAAAAATGTAATTTTATCACTGTTTTCGGGCTCAAATTTTTTTTTGAAATTTACGTCGAATACAATCTCAATTGTTCGCTGTCAAATGTAAAGTCATGGTAGTTCATTTGGGGACGGGCGATCTAAAGAGGTAAAAATACCTAGGATCGAGCTCCACCTGACTTATTATTTTTTCCTTTTTCTTTACAATTTTTTTTTTATTTTAATTTTATTACATCATATTAAAAATTACTGATCAAGGCTCGGTCACCCAGGTACTCACCTTTTAATCATATTAGAGATACAGAGTTCTTAACAGATCAATATTCACTTGGAACTTGAATCCATCAGGGATTTCAACCCCAGACAGTCTAGCGACGGTGGAATTACCAGTTATCTTTTTTCGAGCGTCTGCCTGTTTAACATTACCGTCTACTGGGTGGAGCGATTAGAGTAGCCGCAAAACTAACAAAAAAGGTTATAGTTGAATATAAATAATAGATTTTAAACTTTCGCGATTCATACTGATTATTATATAAACACTGACTGACTGAACTGACTGACAGTCAGTTCGTGACCACGGTGGATGCAACTCTGCCGAAACGTTGAACCTTATACAAAGGTAATCGATTATAACGCGATGTGACCCGTATGTTTATATAATAATGAATATAAATAATATAATAAATACGTGTTTAAAATATCTGTCTGAGATTTAAGAAAATATTCTAAAACATTTTCCCAAAGGTTTAATTACATGAAGAATTTTACTTACTATAACTGTCAATCTGGCGAATGCAGAAAGTAGTCGCTTGTCAAAACGTATTTAAGGTCGACCATGCTAATATAATTTTCTTGAAAATATTGATGGCTTAATTAATGAGTACCTGGGTGACCGAGCCGAGCTCTGTAATATTTAAAAGAAATAGAAAAATGCAATAAAACAAAAATAAAAAAGAAATAAGCGTCGGGACATGTGGGAATTGAACCTAGGTTTCGACTTTTGTGGTTCGCGCGTTGCCATTAGGCTGTCACAGATTTGCATTTGACAGCTAAAAATTTCATTTACTTTCTAACTCCTATTTTAGAAGTTTTTTTAGTGCCCAAAAACAGGGATAAAACGAGATTTTTTAAATAAAACCTATCTAGATAATTTTTTTTCCCTAAAATCCCCTACATACTGAATTTCAGGAAAATTCGTTGCAGCCGTTATCGAGATTCCAAAAATACTCATTTAAATATTAAAGATATCAAGAATGTTTTTGAAAGAGTTTTGAATGCAATCTTAAATATAATTGTCTAAATATGGACATTTGCCTTTATTAATAATTTATTCATAGGGGGCGACAGTCTCTTAAAAATGCCTCGCAAAAATTCTCCGGGTCTTGCATTTGCTATCTCGTCACGTTCAAACGTCTCTCATAACTAAAGTTGCGTAGGTAAACAAAATAAAATAACAGTCTATGAATATGCTTATGTTTCGCAAAGACTCTCCTTTCTGATATTAGACGTACCACGATAATTAAATGCAATGTTGCAGGTTACACATATTCCAGGAATAAATACGTTGCAAATTCTTATACGTCATTTGTACGATATGTTCTCTCATGTCAAATATCATAAAAATACTATCAAATAACATACTAAAACTTCACAGCTTGCGGCCCAGGTAAGCTTAGTTTAAACACAAACGTTTAAAGAGAAACATATCATCCTCCTGCCCTTATCCCACTTTAAGTGGGGTCGGCACAACATGTTACAAACATGTTGTCATATGATTTGGCTACGTATTTTATGCCTGCCTGACGTCAACTTGCCTTAGTCGCCTTTTACGACACCTCGATAAGAAATAAGGGTGATCTATTTTACTCAACCGGATACCACACGGTGGGTCAACTTACCTTAGTCGCCTTTTACGACACCTCGGTAAGAAATGAGGTTGGTCTATTCTACTCAGCCGGATACCACTTGGCGGGTCGACTTACCTTAGTCGCCTTTTACGACACCTCGGTAAGAAATGAGGGTGGTACTATTCCATTCAGCCAGATACCACACGGCGATGATACATTTGATTCTTTTGCAAATATTTCTTTTAATAATGCAGAATAATATATTATTTGGAACACGATGTGCAGAGACGCTGTTATTTTTTTAAAATTTAAAAAATGGGGTTTTTGGAAGTAATAATATAAATAATGATATGTAACTTTGCTTATAAAAATATAGGATTGTTGTATTAACATTGTTTAATTTTGTTTATTCATTTAAAAAGGCCATCAATGATGTGTCCGAACTTTCGATATAATCAATAGAATTTAATAATCTATATATATAAAAGAAAGTTGGTCTAAGTTACACTATTTATAACTCAAGAACGGATGAACCAATTCGGCTGAAAATTGGTGGAGAGGTTGCTTAGAACCAGGAGACGGACATAGGATACTTTTTATCCCGTTCGACCGCATTTATTTTATCCCGTCAAGTCGCTATGAAATGTGGTATAACAAAAACGACTATGACATGGAAAAACAAAACATAAATGACAGCTAAACGTAATTTAGTCTTTGGGTAAGTATGGTAAAAATTTGACAATTATCAAAATAGTAGTAGCTAAACGTTACCACATAGTATAAAACAAAATCGCTTTCTCTGTCTGTCCTTATATCTCTATGTTTGCTTAAATCTTTAAAACTACGCAACAGATTTTGATGCGGTTTTTTTATAATATATAGAGAGATTGAATAGGAAGGTTTATATGTATAATAAAATTCAATATGGAGTAGCGAAATACTGTGATTATCACTGAGTGACATAGGTAGGCTATATGCTTTATACCCGTGCGAAGCTGGGGCGGGACTCCTAGTTCTAATATAAAAATACTTTTAAATTTAATATTTGTCTACGATAAGTTTGTAAGGAAAATATATCATCATACTTAGTTACATAAGCTGAATACTATGGTGACACGATGAAATATAAGCAAAACTAATTTTAATTTGCATAAATAGTCAATACAGCGACGCTTGCGATACATATGTAAAACTTCGCGAAAATTCATACAAATTTCTCTTGAAGACAGGCGAATCTAATAGGAAAACCAAAAACTGACGCATTTCGTTTTTCGCGCTTCATTAGAAAACACGCGTGATACTAAAGCACCTATTGAAGAAAATTTTATTACTTACTAGCCAAAACATGTTACAACATGTTTAAAACATGTCGCACCGACCCACTTAAGGTGCGATAAGGGCAGGAGAATAATCAGTATCTTTATTTTAATTTAACTCAGTTTTAATTTTTTTTTAAGTCTGCTTCAATAATGTTCTATTGCAACATGCCATTCATAAATGACTGAAGTAAACTTGTATTAAATATTTCCAATTGTTAAATGCCAGAGTCGAGCAGTAATCAGCGATGTTTCGCAGTCTACCAATTGTTTGATTAAGTTATTCGATCCGCATTGCACTTTCGACTCGTTACGTGGGAGTGTCTGTAGATTGTAAATGCTTCTTGCTGTTCATTTTTGCACTTTCCTCATATATGATTATTTACATTGCATATATTTCGTGGTTCTCACGCTCAAAGATTTTTCTATTACAAAAAAAAATCGCAAGTTCTCTTTATGCATATTTTTTCTGACAGGCAAATATTATTTACTAATTCGTTAGGCAATTTTACTCACTTAGGCATATTGTAGTACCTGGTTGACCAAGCCTTGCTCGGTAATTTTTTTACATTAAAAAAAATAATTATGGAATTGGGATCGATCCTAGTTATTTACATTTCTCGAGACTGCCTCGAGAATGAATGAAAACACGCTGCGAATTTTTTTAAACATACATAACATGGAATCATTTTGGTATATTTACAGCTTAAAAATATGGTACCTGGGTGACCGAGTTTTGCTCGTTAATTTTTAAGAGATATAAAAAAATGCAAATAAAAAAAACAAAAATCGTAACAAAGCGCCGCTGACATGTGGGTCTCGTACCCGAGTTTTAAATTTTAACCCGTTATTATTAGGCTATCACAGCATACGTTTGACAGCTAAAATTATCATTTGCATTCAATTCTACATTTTAGCATGTTTTTCAATGCCCGAAAACAGGGATAAAACGTAATTTTTTTTAAATAAAACTTAGCTTCATCGATTATAGAAGTTTAATATTTTCGACATCATAAACTGGATATTTGGATATACTACAACTACAGACGACTACAAAAAATAATTAATAAAGAAAAAAATCCGGGACATCTTTAGGCTTAAATGGTTAGAGCAGTGATCCTCAACCACTGTGCCGCGGCACTTTTGTTTGCCGCCAAATTTCAAAAGTGCGCCGCCAAATTTTGCAAATATATAATAATGTTAATATTATTAAATTATATCATTTAAAAAGAAAAATATTTTTATTATTAGCTTGTAATTAATCCATTAATAAACGGTTAGTTATCATTGTAGTATATATTAGTTTATTTCGTATATTTAAAATTTTTATCATAAACTATTTATGCAGTGTGTTGAAGTAAGTAAATAATTTTTATATTTTTCTTTGTGTGCCGCCAAATTTTGAAATCGTTAAATATGTGCCGCAACAAAAAAAAGGTTGAGAATCACTGGGTTAGAGCATCAGATAACCAGGAGATTCGTGAGATTCCAAAGATTCGTTGTTACTGAATTGAATATTAATAATTTATGTATCTTTTGAATATTTTTTATACTGTTTAATAATATATGGAGGAAACAAGCTAGTACCTATCTAGAGTCAAGTCATTCAAGTAACGTAAATGAAACATAACATTATACTGTTATTGTTAGATATAAGATCTACGCAAGCTCAGGTCAAGGATTTTGGTAATAAGACGTAATTTTCCTGTACAAAACAAATCCTTTAAATCATTTGTTTCTTCTACTATGTAAAATGTTGATTACTTAATACAACAAAATGATTACTGAATTATATGATTTTTTTTACTAATAGCCCAATTTAATAATAATTTAATAATTAATTTTATTTCATTCCATAAAGTACAAATAATACTGCTTAAATTTAATTAATTAAACTAATACATTGTCGTATATTGTGGCAGAGATCTATTGACCATATCATAGTCCAATGGTAGCAGATGATGGAAAATTATTTTCTTAGTGATACAATTCTCATGTTTCAAATTCTTGAATTTTCAAATTCAATGAAGCGTTGTCATGATTTTTTGACTCGGTAAAACAAATTTAATAAAAGGAAGTGAATGCTATAAAATCTCTATCATTTTCATTCTTTCTCATTTTTTACTTTGCTTGACATTATATAGCTATACTAGCTGTGCCAGCGGCTCCGCTCGCGTGGTTTACAGTGTGTCACAAAGTTTTTCCTATTTCTATTTACATGAAACCGTAATGTTCTATTAAATTAAACCCTTCTCAAGAATAACACTATTTCATATTAAAAACTGTATAAAAATGCGTTTAGTAGATTTTGAGAAAATAGATGACATACAGACAGATAGCTTTTGAAACGCCCGCCAATATTGTAAATTTCGCAACGTGTCCAAAAAAGGTCCTTATATTAAATTGTGTGTTTTATACAACGCATCTTTTTCTAAGAACTTACTACCGTCTTATGGGAGGGTTACCTGTACTTAAAAGTTCATCATTATTATATAATATGTATATAAAATTTCATAAGAATCGGTCGAGTCGTTTCGGAGGAATATAGTAACTAAACACTGTGACACAAGAACTGTAGATATAAAATTGTTTTAAATGATTGATTTAGATTCCGAATATTTTAGTAATTTTAATTTTTTTTAGTATATACACATTTGATAATATGCTATTTAAATAGCACAGCTAAAATATAAATCTTTACTATAGTGGCCCGCCAAAGATTTTTGTATTGACCGTTTGGCCCGACCATTTAAAAGGTTGAGCACCCTTGTTTTATATGTATAAATGATGTCGCGAAATTCCATCATGTATATATCGGAACGCCATCTAATCCATACCAAATATACTTGTTATCTCATCTGCCTGCATATTCGTTATTTGCAAAAGACAACTAATTCGATACTAATAAGCAGGCGTCAAATCGACTGGCAAATTTTTAAAAGCATTTCATTTCCTACTGCGCAATAAAATATCTCCAACGTAATTTCATTTTAAAGCTCAAGGTCGGTATTAAGTTATTTCTAATAATAAACGAGAGTCCACAACTCCTATAGATAAAACTATTATTCTCACTGCATATTTTATTCAATGACTTTACGGAACAACGACTTATCTGCTGCGAGGAATCAAAAAGCTTTTATTTTATAACTTTGGTATGTATTATTAAAACAGGCAATGTTTCAATGAAAATAATATCACTAACGTGGTGAGACTTCACTGTAGTGTGTTTCAAAGTTCCTATAGAAGCTTCGGAAAAAGGGCATAAAATTACCGTTGTTAGATAATCGCTGATATGGAAAATTACAAATCAATCCAAACACGCTTTTGGCGTTTTTCGTCTGAAAAACAGAATCAGAATTTTTTTGCCACAACATTAGTTTTTCCCAATAACTTTGAAACTAAGTGCTCCAGGTGACTAGTTTCATAACTGCCAATAAAAAACAATCTTTTCGGTACTGACTTTGACTTAACTTTAATTCCCAGAGAGGTTGACGATTTCTGATAATAGATTCTTGATAGCTAGACAGCAACTATCTTTATCTTTGCGCCAATTTTCATGGACGTTTACTATAGGGCTGTCGAAATACAGAGAATACAGTACAGTTCTAGTAGTTGGGTAACGTCGTCCTAAGGGTGCCACATGCGGGTCAGTGCGCTAATCGCTATATAGTGTGACGACTGTGTGTATATAATTATTATTTATTTACTTATTATAGTGAAAGGCTAATTGAATGGCTGTGACTAGTCTTTACGCCGTCGAGAGTAATATTAGTGATATCCATTTCTATATCTGGCTTAAGATACGGTAACCGAATGAAGCACTAACAATGAAACTTACCTAGTCGATATTAGATGCCGGTTTACAACAAACACAGGTTACCAGTATTTTCGGATAAATAAAGGCCATCAATTACAAATATGTTGTTTTGTTTACTACCAGGCAGATATGTTGTGTAGGAGATAAATGATTATTCTCGACATTAATAGTATCCTTGGAACATTGTAAATGACGCCTCCCTTCTATAACAATTATTCTAAATAACCTACGAATGGTGTCTGTCGATCTGTTCGTTTTCAATCATACGAGTTTAGTAAACGATCGTACAACACTGAAAATATTGTAAAATTAATAAATGAATTTTAAACGAATAATCTATAATAGCCAGAATTATAATAATAAATAACTGATCATTATAAATCGAGTTATAAATTTTCCCCAACAATTTGGTACCTCTATCAAGTAAAAAAAAGGTTAACAAGTTCAAAGTTCAACAAACAAGGAACTGAAAACCATCGCTTGGTAGCTGGAGTTCAGGAAAATAAAATTAAATTCAGACGAATTTGGCAGAAAATTAATATATTTGAGCCTATCATTAAAAACGCTAAAGTAATAGTACGAAAATGTTTGATATTTATCTATTATCTGTATCCATACGAATATTAAAACGCCAAAGTCTGTTTGTCTGTTACGCTTCAATAGAATTTGAGAATGACATTAATGATTGAAATTGATGATATATATGTAAATGCTAATGTAATAATTTACACATCAAAGCTGAAACGTAAAACTCAAGTTAGTGAACAAAATAGCACATCACTTGCACTTTTTTACGCTTAAAATACTTTGAATAGTAGCAGAACAGTTTAGCTTTTAAATGAACAAACACTTTTAATGGAAAAACGAAATTCCGAGAAAGAGACATAGTTTCTATACGGAAGATTAAGATAGCGATCATGTTACGACACCGCCATTATTTGATCCAAATACTATAGGACCATTCTTTTAAAATTTCATTGGTACATGAAATGGTCAAAGTAATTATGAAAGATAAAAATTATCAATGAAACCGATACGATGTTATACTATATGTATATATTTAAAGGAAATTAAATTTACGCACTGTTAAAGCGTTGCAATTTGTTTACAATGTACATTCAGTAAATTAATTTTAGCTGTATTATGCAATATAAATATGTTCTATAATATCCTACTCCTTAGTAAAAGACTTAAGAAATAAAACAGCCACAATAACACTTATAAAAATAATAGTCAATAACAATAGTCAGAAGTTGTTTGTTATTTTAAGCTATATAATATGAAGTAACGATGTAAATTGTCCTAAATTTGAATACTAAAGGGTAAAGTTATATGATCAGTTGCTTTAGCTAAGAACTGCTAGTATTTCATACCTGTACAGTTTTAATCCCTAAAATAGAACTTTTGACTTTGACTCTTTTAAAAGCAACCTGTCATAAAGTTAATCATTGATTTCATTGGAATCGATATCAGAATCTGTACAATTGGATTCGATTGAAATATAAATCTTAATGTAGGAAGTTAGTTAAGCAGTGCACAGTTAAAGTACCTATACCCTCTGTAAGATTTAATTTCCTATCTGACTCAAGCGGGTCACAAGCCCACGCTTAGTTTTCTCATCGCCAGGAGCAAGCTACATCTGTAATTCATTTGTATTCGTGTCTCAAACACCGGTTATGTAACAACGCCTTGTGACAAAGCAACGACATTGGCGATTTAGTAATGCACGCAGCGCTAATACATTAACATAAATTACATTTAATTACATTTACTCTAAACAAGTTATAATGATACGCGTATATAGATTCATGATAAACATTTCATTATTTGAATGATAGACAATTAGACTGCTGTGTATTGAAAATGGAAAATAAACTAGCAAACAACTTATTGAGTTGTATCGTCATAATACCTGTAACTTTTCGAAACACAGCTTTTCTAATTAAACGTAAAAAAAAACTAAAATACAGCCTCTATAGCTCCGTTTGGTCATTATGATTATGAGAAACAAAAACCTTTGCAAAAGTGAAAAAGTTGTAGCCGTAACGCTAAAAATTATTAAGCGAATACAAAGGTTTATTTTTATTATCAATTAGGCGGATACAAAAAGCATGATTATCTTTTACAGATAGTCGGAGCAAATATAGAAGCGATATCTCCGTAGGAGGTGGGATAAGATAAAATGAACAATTTCAAAACTAAAACTTAAAGATTAAAAAACCTTTATATCTTTGGTCTCTACAGAGTAAAAATACAATTGTCTTCAAACTTTATACATACAGCGTGACTGTCTGTCTTTATGTAACGATATTTAAGATCGTGCAGCTCACGATGATAAATGGGGTAATCAAATATTGCCAAATAAGGAGAGACTAATATCAAAGAACTGGTCTGATTGAGGGCTTACCTCGTAAGGCGGTTGGAGTTGGGAAGAAAGTTCGCTCCAGGGTCTCAATAGCGCACGTTCTGTATCCGCTCCATTTGAAGCAAAATTTACACCAAACTTTCTCCATAGTGAAAGGTCGTATAGCCTTCGCCATGGTACACCGTCCAATTTCTTTTTCCTAATGCTTCCTCGGAGAGACGGTAAGCGAACGAATGGCTCATTTGTAATTCCATTTTTGCTTCCACAACGCCATGGTGGCTTTGTACCGTTGCTAGCAGGTTTACCATTGTTATTTCCAACAGAATTTTTACGAACTACTGCATTTTTGTTTTGATTTGCTATTTTTTTGTTTTCCTCAATTAGCTCATGATTACTTAATTCATCACATGGCTTTATGCCATCACATTTCACCTCTTCTATTGTGACTACCCCTGATTTTCTATCTCTAAAGCTTCCTCTAGAGGATGTTCTAGTAAAAGTATTTTTCCACTTTTCCCCGTCAATTTCATCACTAATAGAAGTAATTACATTATCGTCAGCATAGCGCATTCGGGCTGTTTTCATCAAAGAAGCTTTGGTATTTTGGGCAAACAAACGTTCACAGGGATCAGTCAATTTCTGTTCTGTGCGAGACTTAGAAGTAGTTTCAGAGTCAGTGTCACTGTGACCTTCATAAGAGCTGGTACTGTTGCTGAAACTTTTGGTCGTAGATCCGTTTTTGGATAAATTATTGTCAGTTTTGATTGCCTCCTTTATTTCTATGAAACAGTCGCTGCGAAAAGATTTCTTTGATTGCAAGCTTGTGTTTGAATCAGATTTTGCCAGTGAATTGTGTTTAGAATCAATGCATCCGTGAGCATGCGATTTTCCGGTGCAATGCTTATGTATCTTAGCAAGAGCTGCCAGGGTTTTGTTACCGCTGGGCGATACATCGTCGCCACATCGCAATGATTGTTCAAACGTCCCTTGTACTTGAAACATTTTTTTCGTTTTTCTCCTTATACGTTTACCTCATAATAATTTACCACAATGTTTGACATGATTTAATTGAACACTATGACTGTGAAAAAGTTTAAAAGTTCACTCAAACCTTTTAATAATTTTTTTTAATGATGAATGTTTGGACTCCTTAAAAAATCAACAATTATTAAGACAAAATATTTAATTATATTCATTTTGATTTTCAATGTTATAAATTAGCTTAACAGTTGACTCAAGTTCCAGACAGGATAAGATTCTGCTTCCGGTAGGGTCAAAGAGACAAACTGACATTAAACAAACTCTACATAAACTTTAGTCTAAATAATAAGATTAGTAATAATAAGATAATTTAAGTATATGTCCACAATAATTTTATAGATCTTAAAACTAGATATTAATATTTTTTTGCTATACTGCACTATTAAAAATTGAACATAATAAAAAAAAATACTCTAAAACTGATGCTATCGTTCTAACATGATGCCAAATTTGAATCAAAATCGTGTTTTACAAACAGTTATGTATCAAGAAACATGCGGCAATGCGGACGCATTTAAACTTAGATTTCATTATTAAATATTCATGGTGTAATTTATGTCACCGTCGGATTACGGTGACTAAACGTCTAACTCCACAGTCAAACTGTCTTGCACCTAGATTTGCATTGTCAACATTCAATATATACTTCTAAATATTGCATAACAACATCTAACCATACTAGGCCTGAGACGTAATTTACTGCCATTTTAGGAATTTCACTTTTGCAACACAGCGTTTAGAATTTGCTTAGTGGATAATAACTTTAATTATTGCTAAAATTGATTATTCAAAATTATTATCTTAACGAAAACATTACGTTCGACAACAAAGGAATTCAATCTCTTGTTTATCGATATCAAATATTTTCAAATATCTTTTTCTGAAGTGCACACCTACTTAGCCGAGTTATTCTGTTAATTCAGTTATCACTATGTCAATATTTGGACTAACTTTATCAGCACTTACACACACCTGATCGTGGGAATGAGGTTCGACTTTCTTTTAGTAGGTATTTATACTTCAACCACGAGATATTAACTGTATTTATTAGAAGAAGGAAAAATTGTATTGCAAATATTGCAAACATAGTACTATTCGCCGGTAATGTAAATCCTGATGAACGGCTAAGTAGGCTAAAACTACTTTGTCAAAAGAATATAAACATTAAGCAATTCGTCAGTCGTTGCATTGCAATTTATTAAGCTATAAATTTCAGAGCAACAAAACATTGGGTTGGATTTATTTAAGAAAATCAAAAGCGTTTAGTAAGGTCGAAAAATTAAAATATTGATTGGAAAGAAAGACTGATTATATTTAAACGATTAGATGAAGTTTTAAACTGATCCACAATTGAGCGTGGCTCAGTCCATCATTTATATATGTATTTATTTTTGCCATGTCAACATTATACAAAGAAATATATCCAACAAATTTTCACTACAAATATTAGGTCAGTATTAAGAAATTACATTACAAGAAATAAATACAAAAGTAAAAGGTTATTAGTACTCGTACAGTAAATCGAAGTAAACATCATTAGAATTTAAAGAATTAAGTCCGCCGTAAAAATATCTTTCAAAAAGTTACTTTGTTATATTGAATTAAAGCTCAAATATGATTAAATAAATTGTGCCCGTGTTTTCTATGGTAGAGTACGTGTGTTAATATAGCCTAAATACACAAACGTTGGTCAACAGCGCATGCAAATTGGTCTAGCGACACAGATCCCACCTATTCGATAATATTGAAATTGTCGTTGCGCAACACCATCTCCCCAGTAAGTCAAATGAAAGGTCTATTACTTTTATACCAAACCGTCAATAGATTCATAAATAGCGGAACGTTTATGATAATAATTTAGATCACGTTATCATCATTCTCCTGCCCTTATCCCACTCTAAGTGGAATCGGCACAATATGTTATAAACATGTAACATGATTTGGCATTTTAAGACCGATCTGTCTGACGTCAACTTACCTTAGTCTTATTTTACTACACCTCGGTAAGAAAGAGTGTGGTCTATTCTACTGAACCGGATACCAAACGGTGAGTCAATTTACCTTAGTGGCCTTTTACGAAACCTCGATAAGAAAGAGGGTGGTCTATTCTACTCAGCCGGATACCACACTTACCTTAGTCGCGTTTTACGACACCTCACACAATAAAAATTTATTATTTAGGTCACGTTAAACATATGAGAAATATAATGATTCAATCCAGGATTCCAAAAAATATAAAAGTTGCGTTTAAAATTTTCTTTTTTATATACTCAACCTAATAGACCTCTTACAGATAATGTACCCATACTATACATCAATTTTCATATCTTGATTTTCAGATATATATTCTTACGATATCATTTATTTTGAGAAATTTAACATCTATGTCATATATTTATAGTTTTTACTTGCTTCTATAGGAACTGTCGAAATTTACCTAAAACAAATATTCAGTAATTTTTTTTAAGTTTATAAATATCACTCGTGCTTATTTACGCAATGTTGCAAGTTTGTTAGTCTATTGGTCAAACGGTTCGTGACCGGCGACGATTTTACACTTATCTTCAGACATTATCCTGTTCTCCGTTTCGAAATATAGACGTATAAAGCAATGTTTAGAATTACGCCGTGTGGTATCCGGCTGAATAGAATAGTACCACCCTCATTTCTTACCGATGTGTCGTAAGAGGCGACTAAGGTAAGTTGACTCACCGTGTGGTATCCGGTTTAGTAGAATAGACCACCCTCATTTCTTACCGATGTGTCGTAAGAGGCGACTAAGGTACGTTGACTTACCGGTGTGGTATCCGGTTTAGTAGAATAGACCATCATCTTTCTTATCGAAGTGTCGTAAAATACGACTAAGATAAGTTGACGTCAAGCAGGCGGCCGGTCGTAAAATACGTAGCCAAATCATGTGACAACATGTTTATAACATGTTGTGCCGACCCTACTTGGGATAAGGGCAGGAAGATGATGAAATCAATGTTTAGAATTCTGGACTGATTTTACAACATCTTTCTTGGGTCTCGTAGTTGCCCAACAAACTATCAAAAAATGCTATTTTCATAAATCAATCTTGTTTATTATTATACATTATTTTTAAATTCAATGTTTTAACAAAACTTATCATATCCTATCCTATCCTACTAATATTATAAATGCGAAAGTTAGTGATTATCGATGTATGTTTGTTACTCTTTCACGGCGAATCCGCTGAACAAATATCGATGAACTTTGGCACAATTATTCTTGATACACCGGAATAACATTAATTAATTCTACAGGAATAGGATGCCATTGAAAAGCGTCATCTATTATCGACTTATCACACGAGAACAGTCACGCGAACGAAGTCGCGGGTAAAAGCTAATAACAAAATAAAAGAACTTAACTTAAGGTTCTTTTATCTTATGGGTAGTGCTTAGCTTTTTTCTGAAACATTGAATTTAATAATGGAAGAATTTAGTCAATCGATATTTATATTGGTTAGTAATGATTTCTTTAGCTCAGATGCCAGATAGGAAGCATCTAAATTAATTTGTCTGTCAGTATTGCATGTAAATTTTCTTACCGCCGTTTGATCTTTATAATTCAAATGAAACAATGCTGTGCTCTACATTACAAAATGAACTATACCGTACAATTTATGTGATGTTATTGGTAAAATAACCATTTCTAGGGTTGTTCATTAATACAATTTCTCAACTAATATTTCAATAAACTGACCTTTTACATTATCTCTTGACATTTGAATTCATTATAATACCTATTATACATATTATAAAACAAAGACCACAAAACTGTCTGTCTATATGTGATCGAATTTCTCAAAATCTACTGCGCGGATTTTTGTAAGGTTTTCATTAAAAGATTGTGCAAATTATGAGGAAGGCGGAAAGTTTAAGTTACTAATTTATTCTCGAGTCTAAGCCGATTTTAAAGGGACTACGAGGTCGGGATTTAAGCAAGAAAAACTTTGTGAAACACAGATTACTACACGCGGAGCCACGAACACAGCTAGTTTATTATTAAACGAAGGTTTGTAATGACAATTTCCCAATTCCTAATAAAAGATGCCAATGTAACAATTTTCCAAGCTGTTTATTCACACCGATTAGTGGGTGATTGGAACAGGTTTGAAAATTTTGTAAATGCTAAATTATTCAGTAGGGAAATGATTCGTACAGAGAAGCAATAAATGCTGATAAACATATAAAATAACGATCAGGAAATAGAGTTAATTTATTATTATTGATATGTTTATTTTAGTTATATGTGAGAGTAAAAATATAGCTTGTGATAGAATGAGCTAATCCCAATGAAATATTGCCATTATTGACTTTGCTATAATCCGAATTTGTTAAGAAAAACTATGCAGTGCTTACTTAAGAAATATACAAATATAATTCGGACATTACTATTGTACTATCAATTTCCTCAAAGTAATACTTCTGTAAATTAATGTTATTTTAATCTCTTATTGTATTATGTGATTTGAATAGAATTAAATGATTATTATAACCAAGAAATCAAAACTATTTATGTAATATGTGAATAAAGATATACATATATATGTTTAGTATACAGATATAGTTATTTTCATGAATTTACAGGTGGTATCGATTCGCGCTAAAATCATTCATAACCGGATAAAAAAATAGGTTATAAAATTACATAACCCCACTATTCTTTTGATTTATATGAATTCATTTAATACATCTATTATAGGTAGGAAAATAACTTATCGCATTGTCGCTAATTACATGTTTTACCAATCTCAAAGGCCTATCCTGAATATTAATAAACATAAGAATAGCCTGGAAGGATGCACTAGATCGTGCAAAGTGGAAGAAGTTTAGTCGGAAAGCGGACCCTGGCATAGGCCGGGATTAAACACTAAGAAGAAGAAGAAGATAAGAGTAGCCTGGAAGCCATTTTACATAGTACGAAAGCATAAGACGATAAAGAATTTGGTTTGCACAAGTCTCTAAATTTCTTGCAACTAAGACACTTGTAAAGTTCGCTATGACTATGAATTTATATTACTAACCAGTTAATTTAAGCTAACGGCCAAACAAATCAACGCCACGATTCAGTGTCGCGTTCACATTGTCACCGTGTACAAATACTTGAGCTTGGCTTTGAGAATAGGAACACTAAATTACCATAACTATGTAACAGAACAAATACGCATACCTTATATTTCAATAACATATTACAAAACACATTTTTGCAATATTATCGTATATCTTTATCTGTGTGTTTTGTTTAATTTATACATCAAATTAGTAACGACACGTGCCATTAGCCAATCGAAATAAATAAACTTGTATTAGTGAATCTAGAAACGCTTATACATTTAAAGAACTTAGATATTATATTTGATATTAAATGCAGGATGGATGAAGTGGCGATAGGCCTCACTATATGTGACCCCCAAATGCCTGTTAAAATTAAGGGGAAATTTTACAAAACCGTCATATGACCTGTCGTACTGCATGGGTCACAATGTTAGACAATGAAAAAGTCAGATGAAAAAACAATGCATGGAAATGAGATGAGAATGTTAAGGTGGATATGTGGTGTGACAGCATTGGATAAAATACGAACGAGTATATAAGGGGTGGTCTGAAAGTTGCGCCAATTGCAGAAATGACGAGAAGTGCAAGATTAAGATGGTATGGACATGTAATGAGAAGGGATAAAAATCATGTGATCTGTGTGATGTGTTCTATATGTTTTTTTTTAAATCATGCACTCAATCATAAATATGAATTAAAAGTGTAAAATAAGTAACTTTCATAATTGCGACGGTAAGATGCGTTTTCTATTTGGAATATTCAAACAACATATTTAACAAACATTTATAAAGCATTTATTAGATACTAGACCATAAATACAATTTGCACAAGAAAAATTAAAATCTAGATATAATCCAGTAATAATTAAAATCTAGATTGTAATTTTTTGCCCGATTCTTCTAAATGGTAAGTTTCTCCTTAATTATTCCTTTGACATGTCTAGTATAAAAAATTCTCAACATTTTAAATTTCTTAGTATAAAAATGAGTGTCTGTCTGTATGTCCTTTATAGACTCCGAAACGGCTGGACCGATTTTAATGAGATTTTCAAACTATCTTTAGGATGACCCAGCGGATGATCCAGTAAAACCATGAAAATTGGTGGCGATCGAATAATTTTTTTTTTACTGTTGAGTTGTGTTTCGATGGGAATTCGAAACCAGACAGAGACACAGCAACAAATGGCCGGACAGCTAGTAATAAATAAAAATTAACTACCTTAAAATCGTATACAGTTTTACTATATCGAACTAAGTGCTGATAGAATTTATGGGCGCTATAGCTACTACTTGGAACCAGACGGAATTGTTTTATTTTAATTCATATTTATTGTCGGTTGCTTCCTTTTTGTAGGATGTTTGGAATTGTTACACTGCATCGGCGAGATTGTTTTAGTTTTTTAATCCTACGATATTGGTGGTCGAAGCGACAGATATAAATAACTTTAGCTTTTGAAAATTTAATTGATTATAGCCTGTGCCGCAAAGGAATATATTACCAGTAAAATAACCGTAATAACCGTAATGAAAAAATATATTTAAAATATCATAGTATAATGAAAATAAAAAAAATCTATTTCCTTTACACGATAAAAGCTAATGTAGTTAATAAAAGCGATAAATGAATTAAACTTGAAACGCCAAAAGACGGAAACAATAAAAAAATAAATGTTTTATGCAGTTATAAGAAACATTTGACGATCAAGAACATTTGTGAAAGTTGGTGAATTTAAACGCTTATATCCTCCAAGTCATCGTTATGATTGGATAAATAAATTAGTTGCTACAAGGTTATTTTTATGTTAGGTTAATTTTCGCAATATACAATATCAACAAATCGTGAAGATTGTGTAACGGACAGATCTATATAAGAGCAGCTTGGTATTTCGTGTGAGAGATCACAGACCACTCGCATGCGAGAGAGATCATAATCGATCAAAACTATATCAATAGACGTAGATACTTTACGAGTACTATTATTAGCAACGCCGGTAAAAGAATTTATTACAGACATTACTTGAAAACACTTTTGGTATACTTGGCTGCATTTAACTTTTTTAAACGCAACCATATCTTACTTATCGAGAGTTTTATTTATCTGACAACTTTTTAATATAATGATTATATCTATTTCATGGCTTGCTTTAACAGAATTAATTTTCAATTTTTGAAAAATATTTAGATCTTGTTCTTAAATCAAAGCATTAAATATGTTATCAAAAAGTATTTAAGTAAATAATATGGAATTTAACATGTTCAGCGACGCGGTCATTGTGGTCCACACATAACAATCTCTTAAGTTATTTACCTGCATCGCTACTTTACTACGAACAGCTCTATTAACCATTGGAATTGGACCTTGTAAACAACGAATTGTTTTTAGATAATGGAGTGGTGTTGGCAGATATATTAGTAAAACTTAATAATCATTACACTTTACTACCCAACATGCGTCAGTCTTAAATGTTGCGTAGTAATGTAGTAGTTAATGATACGAAAGAAAATAGCCGTAATGTAGTGGTATAAAACATGATAGTTTTTTTTAAGTTCATATACTTGGGGATAGCTGACCAATTATGTCTCGGGATAACTATAACTGTAATATAATTAAAGATGGAACATGCTTCAAGATGTAATATTTATTGTGATGTTTATTATTTACGAACTATAAAATTTTATTTTTAATTACTATTTTTAAGTATGTAAATGTAAAATTTAAATTCAAAACATGCAAATGGTATACACAACACCTGCTTTATTTGCATACGACATAAGAACTTTGACAAAATAAATTACGTATTTTTTCTTTATTTGGAAATGAAAAATTGTTATTGTTATTGTATCTGTTATATAGAGATTTCTGTTTTAATTGTACCTACCGAATGTCATTATATTGGTGTAGCGGATTAATCGCGAATGCATTACGGACAGACTTTAACATTTATTATTACATATTAGTATGAATTACTTAACATATATACATAATATACCTTGGAAGAGAGGGAAGTAACGACTCACTTTTTTATTCAATATCACGCAAAGATTTCAGACCTCTAAGGATATCCAATCTATCTATCTAATACCTTTTAAATGATCTAATGCGGTGACCTTGTATATATAATATACAATCTGATTTTCATAAAATTTTATGTAGGGGGTTTTGGGGGCGATATATCGATTTAGCTAGTTTTCATCTTATAAAAATGTCGTTTTATACTTGTTTTAACACAGAAAAATTGCTTCAATATTATTAGAAAACAAAGGTTACATACGCTGTCAATTGCAAAGTCGTAATAAATCAGTTGGAAGTGAAAAATGCCTGGGTCGAGTCCAGATATCACCAGTCTGACTATGCTTTCCTTTTTGTTTTCAAGTTGAACCTTTTTCGTCTTTAAAAAAAATAGCACCCAAAGCTCAGATGTCCAGGTACTGATTGTTATAAACCCCGTCTGCATGTACGAATCGAGATTCGAACGAGATATTTGCTTTAACTAATGTTACAAAAATAGATTAACCACATTTCAAGTCTCGTAAATCGTACGGTCTGCTGACATCGCGAACAGTTAGAGATTCTTGAATATTTAATGGTAATTTACGAGCCGAAACCAATGTTATGATTTACTGGTATGTTTTAGGGCTAGTTGATAAATATGGTATAAACCTCATATTCAGAATTAGTGTGAATTATAATTTTAATTGGTTAATGGGAGATATATATATAATTTTAGTACGAAATAATTTTACTAGTTGTGCCCGCGACTTCACCAGAATTCATCAGAAATCAGAGAAATCACAAAGATTTCCTATTTTTTTACATTAAATTAAATTATTTTTTAAATTTACATAAAACTGTAATGTACTTTTAACCTTAACTTTTTAATAACAATCGTAAAAAAACCCGTTCAGTAGATTTAGAGAATATCGACATACAGTTTTTGGAGACTTTTTTTTATAATATGTGACTGTGAATATACGACCCCACTTAGAGTGGGATAAGGGCAGGAAGAAGATGATGTCACTGTGAATGTAACTGTAGATGACGAATTTACTATATTTAACTTTTTCACTCGAATATTACCTAGGTACTTAAAATAATATTCCTTTTTCTAATTTACTCACTATAAGGAGTGTGGTATCCGGCTGAATAGAATAGAAAACCCTCATTTCTTACCAAGGTGCCATAGAAGGCGACTCATGTAATTTGACATCACGCAGGTGACCGGTTATAAAATAACCAGCTAAAACATATAACATGTTTAAAACATGTTATGCCGACCCCACTTAGAGTGGGATAAGGACAGGAGAATGAATTAATGAGTGAGAGATTCTAGTATATCCAAGGAAAACTCGCTTTAAAATATTTAGGCACTAGACATATAAGATTCCGAGAAACAATAGCCAACGGTGAAGTCCAACATATAAATGAAGCCAATTAGTATTCCGACAAGTCACGGGATCGTGATGTTGGCGACAATATCCTTACAACACCTCGCCATGGCTCAAATACAAGAATAGTTTCCAATGATAAAGTGATTTACATTAAAATGGGCGGTTCGTGCGACATTGACTGCTGATACAATAAAAACAAATCGAATGGACAATATTTCACTAAGTCGCGATTATTTGTGGACTTAATATTAAGCTGACCACTAATAATAATGTTTGTCCGGTATTTTTCTTAAGCAGATATATTTAGATAAGGATTATATGCGTAGATGAAAGGCTATCAATAATAGTTTTTTAAGTATAATTTTAAATGAATAAAAATCGGACTGGAGATATCTGGACTCGATCCAGAGTCTTCCAGAGGATCGGCCGATTATATCCTTGTAGATGGTAGAATAATCTATCTTCATATTCTAATGATATTGTACCAGGTTTTCATTGCCTGTCAACGTAGATAAAACGAAGTTTTCTAAAAATGAAACCTAACTAGATCGATTTATCGCCCCAAAACCCCTTGCTGTTCCTACTATATTTCGTGAAATTCCGAAATTCAGATTATATTTATACAAGAATTAGTCGATTAAAGGTATAAGATTTGAAAGTAGGTATTATAATATTTTCAAAAATCATACTACCATTTAACAGTAATGTAATAGCTTATTTCCATCCTAATATTGTACAAATCTCCCAAAGATCAAAAAGATTAAAAGATTCATAAAAAGTTTTAGTTAAAGAACAAATAGATTAGATAACTTCGTTATGAGTGGAAAATGGTGTTAGCGTACAGTTGTCTATAAAAAAAAAAGAAAAACCGGAACTGCAGACCTGCCCATTTCGTTTGCATTAATTATCTTTAACCAAATTAACACGGGAAATTACGGAAAGTGAAAATACATCCCACCTTCGCAACACCCACTCCATAATGACGACTGTATAATTTCTACTGTTCACGGTTAATGCGCTAATACGTGATTTTGTGTCATTTGAAAGTGTTTGGGAAATTTCGTCGAGAGGTTTTTCAAAACCAATAAAGAGAGAAGACAATGAAGTGATTTGCATTAAATTTAAAAACTTTATAGGTTAATACTCTATCTATTATATACTAGCTTTTACCCGCAACTTCGTTTGCGTGGACTGTTGTCGTGTGATAGGTTGATAATACATGGCGCTTTTCAAAGTCATCCTATTCCTGTAGAATTAACAGGAGTTATATAGCCTATATGTTACGCCGGTTTATAAGGAATAATTGTGCCACATTTCGTCGATATTGGTTCAGCGGATTCGCCATGAAAGAGTAACAAACATACATCCATATTCACAAACTTTCGCATTTATAATATTAGTGGGATAAGTTAATATTCTATTGCATCTAACTTCTCTACTATTTATAATACAAAGTAGAGACTTTGTGTTATAAATAGTAGAGAAGTTAGTTAGTTTTAGAAGTTTGCTCAGGACGTCTGTTGTTTCCATGAACAAATAAATAAATTAAAGTCATATAGTTAAAATTAGTAATTTTTGTAGTAGTGCACTGAAACAATTGTTACGAAATAGAACATTAAGGTATCGACTTGATTGACTACCGCAACTAAGCATCCATCTGATATACCTCATTACAGATTAAAGAACCAGTTATATCAAATATCACTAATCAAATATTGTACAAATCAACAAGATTTCAAGACAACAAGATTTCAAGACAACAAGAAGACATTAATGTATGAATCACTTAACATTTAGTTAAGTGATGCCAAGGATACAATCCGAAATATCCATGAAAATCTTTATAACGTAGTTATTAATGGATATCCAAAACAATATTACAAATGCGAAAGTTTGTCTGCTCTTTGCGCTTTACATTAGGCATTGAGGTTTATATATCTCTCATCTCAAAATGTAGACATGTACTGCTGAATATAAGTCTCTTCACAAGATCTCATAGAATACGATCCGACACACGCTTGGATCCAGCAGCTCCTCACAACCTTTTTGAGGGCGTCAGTCCATCTCGTAAGAGGTCTCCACCGACGCAGCGTTTTCTGATTAGGGGTTGCCATTCAAATATCTTAAGACCCCAACGCCCATGGGTTCTGCTACACCCACACACACACTATTCAGCCCGCCCATCGCCAATTCAGCTTCGTGACACGCTGATCTATGTCGGTGACTTATGTTCTTCTACGGATCTCCTCATTTCTGATTTGACCATGTAGAGCCTCCATCCTCCACTTAACGACTCTGAGCCTTCTCATGAGGGCCATAGTTCGAGACCACGTTTCGGATCAGTATGTAATCACTGACAACACGCACTGTTCAATATAATTAAAGGTTTTTTGACTTACGTAGACGTAAACGAACTCGCAGGTAGAGTTAGTTATCCACAATAAGCTTATATTTTCTTCCTGTATTGAACAGCAATAAGTCACAATGACCAGTTTCCGAATTTACAAATAGAAAGCTAGTAACAATTTAAACAGTGTATAATAATCGGTAACAAATCAGCATCTCGGACAGTCAGCCAGAAATAAGTTACGCACGCAATACTCGTTTACTTTGCGTGGGCTTAGAAGTCGAGTGCAGAGAAATTTTAAACAAAAACCCATATCTATTATACTTTGAGTACGCATTTGTGATTGCTCATTAAATAATTTTAAGAATCAGGCGTTACTTTTCAGAAGTCCATAATACAAAAGTAATAATATTATTTTGCTATAATTGTTGAGTTTTTGAGTATGCTAAATGCGAACTATGCATATACTTGCTTGCTTGCTTGTAAAGCATATTAAAAATAGAATATTATTTGAATTAAAAATGCTTGGATTTGAAAATCCTTTCAGCTTCAAATAAGACTGCGATTAAATAACGTAATTTAAAAGATTGACCCCCGAGTTTCTTGCTGGTTCTTCGCGGTAGGAGCAACATGTCGAACCAGCTGTAGCTTCATTAAATCTAACTAACCCTTGACAATTAAAAGTGCTTGTAAAAAGCTTACTTGATTAAAGATTATTCTGATTTGATTTGATTCTGTTATGGTGGTGGTTTGTAGTGGATGCGTTTATCGAATTCTGCATGTATCAGTTATGAAAACAGATAGTACACTGTACATTTATCTTATATTTTATTATAGCGAAATGTGAGTATATTATAAGGAAGTATATTAAAACTTCATAGCTTTGATATTTGCGTACGAAAGGTTCTTTAAATTGCCTCAATTAGGTTAACTGGCAGATATATCTGTCAAAGGGATAAGTTAAACTCTGTACTAATTTGTTTTATTTAAAATATTTTTCTAACGTCTTAGTACATTTATAATAAGAAATAAATAAAATATTATTACTATTTTTGCATTATGGATCTTTGCAAAGTAATGTCTATTTCTATAAATTACTCGTACAAATTAACCTCGATGTGAAATAGGGCAAACAAATTCCGAATGCATTACAATAATTCCTATGGAATTAATACCACGAATGCATCCACAGACACGTTCTATTCGCTTCCACCGGCCATCCTACATTCGATACGAAAATAACCGACGGCGTCCATTCCAAAGCCTTTTATAGAATCAGAGTTAAGAAGAGGACATTTCATATTGAGAGTATTGGATTAATTGGTTTGTTTAATTACATATTTTGTTACTTTAACCGATAAAACAAACAATCCGTTAAATTTTGTACTTAACTGATGTTAAGTGATGTAGCTGTGTATCCGGCTAAGTAGAATAGTACCACCCTCATTTCTTACCGAGGTGTCGTAAGAGGCGACTAAGGTTAGTCGAACCCGCCGTGTTGTATCCTGCTGAGTAGAATAGACCGCCCTCATTTCTTATCGAGGTGTCGTAAAGGGCGACTAAGGTAAGTTGATCCATAGTGTGGTATTCGGTTTAGTAGAATAGTGGTCTATTCTATCTAAAATATTCTATTCTATCATTTTTGTTTTAATAATAATCTAATCTGTGGTATCCGCCTCAATGAAATAGACCACCCTCATTCTTTACAGAGGTGTCGTAAACGGCGACTAAGGTAAGTTGACCCGCCATGTGGAATAGACCACCCTCATTTCTTACGGAGGTGTCGTAAAATACAACTAAGGTAAGTTGACGTCAGGCGGCCGGTCGAAAAAACGCAGGCAAATCATGTTACAATATGTTTATAACATGTTTTGCCGACCCCACTTAGAGTGGGATAAGGGCGGGAGGATATAAATAACTGATGTTAACTGATGATGCAAATGCCTATAATCTTGTAGTATTTTTAAGTTAACTCATAAGCTTTGTTTTCAGTTGACCCAGGAGTATGTAAGTAACAAGTACATTTGCTAATCAGCGTTATATGCCATAATTTTTATATCGTAAAAATTTGGAATCTGTACGACGTTAGCAGCCGCGCGTGCTCACGCTATCAAATCAATAAATTATTAATTAAATTTAATAAATCTATCAATTAACTGTCGAAGTTTATCAATTCTGTAGCAGCTCGTACAAATTATTGCTTTAATATTTAAACGAGCTAATCAGAATTGAAAAACTGCAACAATATAAATAGAATACAAAGGTTATTTTTGCTGTCATTTATAAAGTTGTAATAGCTTTATTTACAGCAAAAATGTACAAGTTATATCTATCTTAAATTACTTACACGCTAGGACTATACAAATCATGCCCACGTAGAATGGTCCCAAGAATGCTGGCAGCGTTTCCGCGCTGAATCGCTAAGCTGATTCTTTGTGCGAAAAAGGAGCCAGCCTTCTTGTCACCTGAAGAGGCAATCAACCGAGGTGTTAAAACGGATAATTTTTCTTTGCCATTTTCGGCCATTTCCGCCGCAGCCCCAGGTCTTGACGCTGTTTAAATTAAAGCTAAATTGGCCCGCTGGCGCAGTGGGTAGTGACCCTGCCTTCAGTTCCGCGGGTCACGGGTTCGATTCCCGCCAACATATTCTATGAATGAATTTCTGGATGTATATTTGTATTTAAGTATGTATTTAGAATTATATAAGTATATATTCACCAATTGTCTGTCACCCATAACACAAGTATTAAGTTAGGTACTTACTTTTGGGACGGATGGCCGTGTGTGTAAATGTCCCATATATTTATTTTTTTATAAATTGGGAATGAGCGGACAAAGGAAGTGAAAATATCCATGATCAATCACCAGTCTGGTCATATATCATATACATGATTCTTTCTTTTTTTATAATTTAAAATTACCGAACAAGGCTCTGTCAGCCGGGTACTAGATTATGCGAGCTACTAAGCACCATCTCGTGTATTGAACAGTCTTAGTGTTACCTACTAGAACGCGTTAGCGTAACGCCGATATGTTTGGCGCTGGAACAACGGTCACTAGATGTCGTTATTGCAGCGTCATACAAATTGACATAGCGCCAACGCGATCGAGTAGGTCAAAAAACTCGCACTAAACACACAGGTTACACTAATATACTCAAATAAGCGTGGATTATAAACAATTCGTAATACAACAAACGGACTACGTTTGGTATAGAATTTAAATACCGTTTTTTTGCTTTTACAAACAGTATGACCGCGTACAGAAAGATACCCACACGATATCGTATCAGAATGTATAATAAGGTGACTAATTTACTGCGTAAGCCAAAGCTGCTAAAAGGAAGGACCTTTGTGTCAATTTAGATACAAAAATACATCCGGAAATCGTTTGCGATATCTATGGTTTACAGGTTTAGCACGTGATTACTTGATAAGAAACAACGATGAATTTATGTATTCCACTCACCAGGGTACATAAATTCTTAAATAGTACAAAATAACAATATACTAGTAATAGAAATATAGTTATACGTAAAGCATATCACACAATAATACAAGATTATATGAAATCCAAGCTGTGGTAGCCCAGCGGTAACACCGTGCGCCTCTTTCGAGGAGGTCTAGGGTTCAAACCCCGGGCAGACACCAATGAGTTTTCTAGTAAAACTTATGTGTCTAATTGATAATTGCAATTTATCACAAGCTTTTCGGTGAAGGAAAACATCGTGAGGAAACCTGCATATCTCTAGAGAATTCTGGAGATATGTGTAACCTACCAATCCGCATTGGAGCCGCGTGGTAGGTCTTAGCTCCAATCCTTCTCTCCAAAGAAAAAAAAAACGGAGAGAAGAGGCCTATGCCCAGCAGTGGGATAGTAACAGGCCGTTACTTACTTACTTTTTATATGAAATCCTTTTAGCTTTATCCAGGACTAAGGTCTAAATGTCTAAAACACAGAAGAAAGAAGAAAGATAGAGAAAAGGCTGGTTCTTCTCGGTAAGAGCAAAGTTCCGAACCAATGGTAGCTCCATTAAATCTAATTAATTCTTAACGATTCAAGTGCTTGCAAAAATTTACTTGAGTAAAGATTATGTTGGTTTGCTTTGCATACTACAACTTAACTATGTCACATATGTAAATGTAGGTTGATATCCATTGCATCCATTCTTGTGTTATGCGAAATGGTGTTTGTTGATCTTTAGTTAACATCCGAACGAGTATAAAAATTGATGTAATTATATATATCGATATAGTTTAAAACAGGAGATGGACAACTTTTCATCTTAATCCTGACTGACAGACGAAGTCTCGGGCAGTACCGGTGAATTATAGTGGTGGATTTGAATTCTATATTATTAGAACGTATAAATATAAAAGTTTGTATATACAGATGTGAAGATTATATAAGTAAATAATTTATAGAAGTAGGTGTTTATTTGCGGAATTCTATAATACAAGTTATTGTAAAATTATTTTGCTATAATCAAACTTTTTTACTAAAACTTATTTCTATAACAAAAATAAACTAATATCATAAAACTTATGTGTTTGTTTATATCCGGGCACTAAATCTTACACAGATAATAATATTGCAGGCAGAAGTTTATTTGATATAAAGATCTGAGTGTATACAGCGCAACAGTACCTTGCATACAGTATAATAAACTAAACGTTAGCGTTCTCAGGATGTTATTATAGCTGACGCTTATCTGACAAAAATTGGAACTACATAATTCAAATTTGCTTAAGCTTGACCGACCTAAGCAAAATGTTCTGCAAAACACGGTAGCGACTCATTAGCATTTTAAATTCATTTAAGAATTGAACTCAAAGAGGTGTTTATTATTTATTATCTCACAGATATAGAGTAATATTAAAGTCAACACTAATTTTATACCATATTCATGTAAAAGCTGTCCCCGTCATTCCGTATGTGACGTCGTAAATGTTAAAATACGCTGAAGTATATAATGTATTATTTCATATTTACTGAATTTCGTTCATCATCTTCCTGCCTCTATCCCACTCTAAGTGGGGTCGGCACAACATGTTATAAACATGTTGTCACATGATTTGATATTTTACGACCGGCCGGCTTCCTGACGTCAACTTATCTTAGTCGTATTTTACGACACTTCGATAAGAAAGAGGTTAGTCTATTCTACTTAACCGGATACCACACAGTAAGTCAACTTAACTTAGTCGCCTTTTACGACAACTCGGTAAGAAATGAGGGTGGTCTATTCTATTCAGCCAGATACCACACAGCGTGTCGACTTACCTTAGTCGCTTTTTACGACACCTCGGTAAGAAAAGAGGGTGGTACTATTCTATTCAGCCGGATACCACACGGCGGATTTACTGAAATTCGTTATAAGCCAATATGTTAGCTTGGCATATAAGCCTTAATTGTACCAAATTTATCAATATTGCTCCAGCGGATTAACCTCGAGAATGTAACAGACAGAAAGAGGGACTTAATAATTATTTAAATTAATTATTATAAATTTTGATATCAGCTCATGTAAGTGCGATGATTTATTCTAAGACGGAGACTAAGAATTCAATTAAGATTTTTTTCATGCAAAATTATTTAATTTGTATCTAATTGTATTTACCAGGGATCAAACCAAACCAGTAGATAAACCCAACAAGAAAGTTTTGGTCGGATAGCATCATCGGACGATCGGAATGACAAAAAGTTTTTTTTTTAATTTTAATACACTTAGAATTTGAACTCAGTACCTTTAGCTTCCGAGGTGAGCTAACGCGTCGTTTCATTACGCTATAAACATGGTAATCACCTCGTTTAAGATATGTTATCATTTGTTTGACTTACATAATTTTTGGTGTTAGAAATTTTTGATAAGAGACTGTAAGATGTAATCATATTACTTAAGCCTTTTATGAGACAAGACTAAAGCCCTTTCACGAGAATTCTTGCGGACGTCGCTCTTTTCATATCTGACCTATACTATTATAAAACCTGTATATATTTCCCTTATATAAAGGTAAATCCGTATTTACTTAGTGCATACCATTTTATCATTTATTAGGCACGCTCTACAGTCCTTCTCCCAACGAATAAGTAGTTATTAGGAATCAAGAATAATATGGATACGTAGATTATTATAGACGAAAAACGAGTTTTTTGTTCTAATGTTCCGCTAAACTTACTAAATGATAAGAATTCTTCTTCTTAATTCTCTTATAAAAGCTTCACTGGATAATAATTAACATAACAAAATAAGAATAAGCGAAATTAGTCCATGAAGCGATGGCGAAGGAAAATAGACATCCTTTTTTTTATATACAGAACATTTAGTATGACCATGTAGCCGCGACATCGTTTCGGTGAAATAATCATTAAATCTCCAAGTTCCCAACTATCTCTAAATAAAATATTCTTAGAAATCGATTTCAGGATTTGACAATATATGTATAGAAAGAATTAGAATGATTTGTATGACCATTATATAAAGTTATACGGTTCTTGATTAACGAATTAAGTTACTAGATTATTTTTATTAGCATTTCATATTGAGAGTGTAGATTATGATTTTGAGTTTTACTAATACTAACAAAAAAAAATAGAAATAAATTGCATTATGCGTCCAAAGTTATTTATGTTTCTTTTGTAAAATAAATTCATAATAAAAAAATAATTTTAGGCAATATCCATTGTTAGTGACATTTAAGGAGCCCAAACCACTTTATTTTGTAAACAAATTGTCAAAATAGGAATTTAATGTAATTGACAATTAAAAATAAATAATTTACATTGACAACACCGTATTCGTTCACACTAAAATTTACTCACACTTCACAACACGAGAGCGGTTCGATTTTCAAAATTCGATCGTTGGGATTCTAAATTCGAAATCGCGGTACGGCTTGCGCGTGCGCAGAGATCGCGGTACGATTTTAAACTGCCAGTAGGGTTTAGGTGTGTAATGCGCTGCAGTTTTTGCTGCTTTGGTTTTATGATCGTTTTTGTATAATCCAAAATATATTCAGATATTAACCGCTTCTTATATTTTTACCGTTTCTGAGATTTAGATACGTTGGATTCTTTAATTAGTATATTTTTAAATAATTGATAGAATTAGGCGTTACTTCGCGGAGATCCATAATACAAAAGAAATAATGAAATTATTTTGCTATGATCCACGATTAAGTAAAATAGAAAATATATACAACGCTCAATGTAGAGTGGACAATCTGTTTTTATACCTGATACATGACGGATTACATACAAAATCGCAAAATCATTTTGCGGTTTTATCGTGAAGTCTATCTCCTGATGATGCTTCGGTTGCGGGGCGAAACGATTGTTAAGTTTGTCATAGTGAACGTGTGTAGTGCTTGTGTATTGTGGTGGCGGTGGTGGAGGTTTGTGCATGTGTTTTTACGAATCCTGCATGTATCAGATATGAAAACGGATTGTCCACTCTACATTTAGCATTATATATATTTTCTATTTTACTTCATCGCGGATTATAGCACAATAATTTAATTTTTACTTTTATAGTATCTTTTTGTATAAAAAGATTTAGTTATTTTTCGATAATAACTTATACCATTGCGTACTTATAATTTTTTTTTTTTTTGCTAACATCGTGTCTTATTATTATTATTATTTAAAAAAAAGTTATGATAGAATTACTTTGTTATAATATATAATTGAAGACGTTTTTGGAACGCGGATTAAGCGTTTTCAAACTTACTTTACTTAAGTAAGCGTTTGTACTTAATTCTGCAAAGTAACGCTTACTTCTATAAATTCATTTTATTTTGTTCCTCCATATCCATATTGCAAGCGAATATTGTATATACGTCCGGCAATAAATATCTCAAATAGTTTAACGAGTCGCAAGTAACACAATAATGGTGGTCAATTTGAAACAATTGTGGTAGCAAGAGAGACTTATTAGCCTGTCATTCGTAATGGCAGTCTACGTAGACTAGTGCGAATCGGCAACTATTGTATTATAATAATGTATATATATATATATATATATATATATATATATATATATATATATATATATATATATATATATAAATAACTTCGCTTTTACCGATTATTTTACAAATTAGCTATCGTTTCATATACTTGCAATATATAGAAGTATATAGACCAAACCTTTTTTATTTATGAAATTGTTTCATAATTATTATTGATGTGTCCATGTTAGTAAAATAGTAATGAATTCAGTAGGTATATATAATTTTCTGTATCTTGAGAAAAGTCGCTTCTACATTCATCTATATGTAGCTGTTATTAAAAAAATCCTAAAAAGTTTCAAGATAAAATTATTGGCGCCAAAATTTAGTACTTAGTATCGTAGAAAATAAATAAGAAAATATAATTTGTATATAAATAATTATACATTAAAAATATGGTTAAAATGTTAGTACAAACTTCAGCGTAATATGGATGTATTGTAAAACTAGTCCGGATTTATTGTAATACGCAAGAAGGGTATTCGTATAAGACTTGCTTATTGCTTGTATATCTCAATAAAATTGTTTCATAAGGCGAATTAAGTTCGTTAATGCCTTCTTGAGTGATCTAAATAATATGTAGTACAATTGTTAAATTGTACTTTTTTACAATTGTCAAAGTATAATCGATTTCTATAAAAAAACTGATAGACATTTAATATTATATGAATAAACACTACCTAGTAAAGTAAGGACTTAAGGAGACATCTATCGTGGAGTAGTTATAACAGGTAAACATTAACGGCCGTCACTAGATGGTGCTGTAAGGGGCTGAAAATGCCGATAGATGGCTCTGAAAGGGATATAGAAAATTTTGAAAGTCAATACATAATTAACCAATCAAAACACAGAACGCTAGTTCGAAAACAAAATCGGACTTCAACAGCCAATCCACGGCAAGAACTGCACTGTTTCTGACGTCATGCTGCGCAGCACGACTGTATTTGCTCGTGATAGGCTGAGAACATCTTGTTTTGATGTCGTGACGCAATGGTATAGAGAAAATGCCTTTGAACGCCATAGGTTGGACAACAGACGAGGATGAAAAACTGATAGATTTAGTGGAGCCCTATAAGCATTTATACTGTTGGGTGGATCACTCAAGGAAAAATATTTTAACTCGTGAGAAAACTTGGCAAGAAATTTCAAAACATTTGTTCAGACCAGGTATGACTTTCGTTTGGTATTGGTTAATCTTGTGCTGCATAAGGCGTTCCATGCAGTCGCGATGTGGGACAAAGAGTTTCCGGTTTCGATTGTCATGATTTGACTTATTAAAGATAGCTTTCTACTGTTCCTTTTAAAGGAATATTTATTTTAAATTAATATTAATTAAACTATAAGGTTACATAATTATCTAAATATATTTTTGTTTTTAAAATACTTTATATGTTGTGTTAGTTATATTGTTTGTTGTTTGTATTTATTTAATGAGTTAAATCAGCTGATCACTGACATACGTATTTATTTTGTCATAATTTTGAAATTCTGTTTTCTTTTTATAATTATTTTTACTGTCGCTAATATTAACATTCATTTTCAATATTTGTACAATTGTATTGTTATTTGAGTGTTTTAATTAAAAACAGAGTTATTACACTAGAGTAGGAAAGCCATTCTAAAATGTCTCCATCGAAAAAGAAAGCAAATGCGACTACCTTTCAGTCTCTTTTTTAGGCATTATTTTTAAGATTGAAGATTTAATTTAGTTGGATAAAATTGGATGTTGGAAAATTTCAAAATATAATTTTCTTTCTGTATAACAAAAACTACATTAACATTTTGAAAGTATGCAAAATATTGTTCAACATATTTAAATTAAGAACACTCCATAAATATATCTCTGTACATGAATTATAAGGCAAAGATAAGTATCAAGGAGTTATTGTATACAAATTTAATATGGACCCCATTATCCTATCAATAATAAACATGAAATAAATTGACTTTTATGAGTAAAAAGGGGTATAAGTTGACATAAAAGGCTTCAAGTTCAAACTGGGGCAGACACCAATGAGTTTTCAGTTAAAACTTAGGTGTCTAATTGATAATTGAAATTTATCACACGCTTTTCGGTGAAAGAAAACATGAGGTTGAGAAAGGTGAGGATACCTGCATATCTCTTTAGAATTCTGGAAATATGTGTTACCTATCAATCCACATTGGAGTAGTGTGGTAGGTCTTAGCTCCAAACCCTCTCTCCAAAAACGGAGAGCCCTATTTCTCAGCAGTGGGATAGTAACAGGCCACTACTTACTAAGTAAAAATAACTTCATTAATTCCAGTTGAAGAATGTAAAAAACGATGGCGAGGCCTTCGTGACAGTTACACAAGAAGCAGGAGAATGGGTGCAATCCACAAGTCAAAAGTGCCAATATATGAGAAATTGCAGTTCCTAAGCACTATGCCACTAGACACTTTAGTCTTGGAAGAAACAGAACATGGACACCATGACCAAATATTAGAAATTGATGGTCAGTATAACGAAGTAACTGTTGACAATGAACAGCAGGTCATAACAGATGGTCAAGAATACTACGAACATGATTATGAAGCAAGTATTCGTTTATTTATTTTATTTATTTCTTTTTACACATATATTTAGAAAAGAGACAGAAAAATTAAAAAAGCACATGTATAAAGGTGGACTCATCCCTAAAAGGGATCTCTTCCAGTCAACCTTTGAGTAATAGAATGAAAAGGACAAGAATAGAAGAAGAAAGAGAGTAGAGATCATATAGAGAAAAAGTTCATATAAGTTTAACAATTTAATCTATTAATTAATTTTGGTAAAATAAATAGATGAAAAGATGCTACTAATATATATGTAATTACTTAACATAAATATTTTCTAGTCTGTAACTTATAATTCTGTAATTCTATATTAATCAATTCAGGCTTTAAAAAAACACAAGGTTTTTTTAATTGGCCCATTAACCCTCTATTGGAAAGTGTAATTTTCAGGTCAATTTATCAGCATTCTAGAAAATAATTATAACTTTTTATGAGTTGGTGCAAAAACCTAACTGTATGATGTAACCAAGACATTTAGAATTATTATTAATATCCATGAATATTGTTAAGGTCTAATTTTAAAAATTTAGTACCCATAAAGGGTTCAAATTCCCAAGCTTGAAATATTTCAATAATAACTGAATGTATGAGTCTTCAACAACGCCGTGTGGTATCCCGGCTGAGTACCACCCTTATTTCTTGCCGAGGTGTCGTAAAATACGACTAAGGCAAGTTGACGTCAGGCAGGCGGCCGGTCGTAAAATATATAGCCAAATCATGAGACAGTATGTTTGTAACATGTTGTGCCGACCCCAGGACAGGCAGATGATGATGATGACGAGCCTTCAACATATTGTCATATAGTTTATACTGTTGTGTAAACTTACTCCAAGTACTCTAGGTATTGAAAATTATTCAAAAAATATTTCAATAGTGTCTGTAATTTACATCTCAATTGTTTGGTACCATTAATATTGGTTTCATTAGCTTTTTTGAGGGTTTAATTATTAGATTATTAGTTTTAATTACAAAACTTGACCACAAAAAAGCAAGCATATTTCTACCTCTGCCTATTGTCAGATATTTAAAAAAAGTATATTTTTATTTTGCGAACACCTTTTTCCAACATCATCCTCGCCGTTTGTACACTTGGAGATCGCCTGGTGACCGTCACAGGAATCAGATCGATTACATCATCATCGATAATCGATGGAAATCTTCTATATCCAATACCAAAACTTTCCCGGGTGCTGAGTGTGGATCTGATCATAATTTGCTGGTAGCATGGTTTGCTCTACGCCTCAAAACCTCACGACGGATCTCATCTCTAAAGCCAAGGCAACTAGATCCGCTTATACGCCCCATATTCCGAGAATCAGTAGAGACAAAACTAAAGGAACTAGTACATTGCCCGGGCAGCTCTAACGGGCAATGGGAGTGTCTCAAATCTACGATTCTGGGCTGCTTGGAGGAATGCCAACCCAAGCGCTCAGAATCGAAGAACAAAATCTGGATCTCCGATAGAACCTGGGAACTGGTGCAGAAAAGAAAAGATCTTAAATGTAAGGGGCTTCAAAACGAAAAAGTCATGAGGGAATATTCCACCATCTGCAAAGAAATAAAGCGTCTTACCCGCCAAGATAAGAATAATTTCATACTTAACTTATGCCGTGAAGTGGAATCGCACGCGCTTAAAATGCAACCCTCTGATCTTTTCAAAAAAGTCCGCCTTATTACTGGAAGGTTCAAACCTAAATCGTGGCTCATTGAAGATAAAAATGGTAAACCTATTCATGATCTTCACAAAGTGGCTGACAGATGGCATGAATACTGTGAAGATCTTTACAGTCATTATAAAACTTTACCTGAGTTGCCACAAAACATGGAAGGGTTAATCTGCGAGCCTCCCATTCTTAGGTCGGAAATAACCTCTGCTCTAGCCACGCTGAAGAACAAAAAAGCTCCAGGCCCCGACGAAATAACTGCAGAAATTTTGAAAAACCTCGGGGACACTGGTATTGACATGTTGCATAAAATCTGCAACAGTGTGTGGTCTACAGCAAAATGGCCTCATGACTGGACCCAGTCTATCATACTACCACTCCATAAAAAGGGCTCCACTAAAAAATGTGACAACTACCGTACCTTAGCCCTGATCTCTCACGCCAGCAAAATCCTGCTTCAGGTCATAAACAGTCGCATAAGATACTACCTTGATTGGCAGATCCCGCAGGAGCAGGCGGGTTTCGTAAAAGGGAAAGGTACGCGTGAACAAATACTGAATGTCCGTCAACTAATCGAAAAAGCGAACGAATTTAACACACCCTTCATAATGTGCTTTATCGATTACACTAAGGCCTTCGATTGCGTGAACTGGGATCGCCTGTGGGAGGTTCTGCAGCATATGGGAGTCCCCAAACATCTTATAACTCTAATACAAGGCCTGTATTTCAATAGTGAGGGGATAGTAAGAATTGAAGGGACGACCTCTAAACCGTTCTCGTTTTCCAAGGGAGTCCGCCAAGGATGCATCCTATCTCCCATCTTATTTAACATCTACGGAGAGCATATTATAAGGCAAACTTGTGAAGACTGGGATGGCGGTATAAATGTCAACGGCAATAAGATCTCAAATCTTCGCTACGCTGATGACACTATCATCTTTGCTGCCGATGAAATTGAGTTGTGCTCCTTTCTTGACAGCATAGAACGTAGTAGCAGGGATTTAGGACTGACCATAAACCGCTCAAAAACCAAAGTCATGGTTGTGGACCGGGCTTCTAAGTTAGAGCTCAGTGGGACACATAAGTTAGAAATTGTCAATAACTTCATTTACCTGGGCTCCGAAATAAGTAATACCGGTTCATGTGAAAATGAAATCCGTAGGCGTATTGCAATGGCAAAGAGTGCCATGTCGCAGCTGGAGAGAATATGGAAAGACCGCAACATCAGGCACAAGACAAAAATCGCACTTGTTAACAGTCTAGTATTCTCCATATTCTTATACGGCGCAGAGACGTGGACACTTAGACTGGCAGACCGCAAACGCATTGATGCTTTCGAGATGTGGTGCTGGAGAAAATTGTTACGCATCCCATGGACGGCGCATAGGACTAACAAGTCAGTGCTCGAAGAGCTCAAACTAGACAAAAAACCGAGGCTTTCGAACATATGTCTACGGAGGATCCTAGAGTTCTTTGGGCACATTGCTCGCAAGCCTGGCGACGACATGCAGAAACTCATTGTTACCGGCAAGGTCGATGGCAAGAGAGCGAGAGGACGTAGCCCTATGCGCTGGTCAGACCAGATCCGCACCACACTCAACACGACAGTCTCCGAGGCCATCCACGTGGCTGAAAGCAGGAACAGATGGAAGACCATAATTAAGGATAAACTGTTTTCAGAATAAGGTCACGACCCCCAGTACTGGGGTAACGACGCAAGGAGGAGGATATTTTTATTTACTTAGCAATTTTGTTGACATTCACTTTAATTTAGATTACTACTGTGTTGATTTTAGTTATATTATTTATCTGCTAGTGTTATAATTATATAATATAGCCTATCATAACTAATATAATCATATTGTCCCTATTACAGATCACACTTGTTGATGCTCCCCACCAAGAAATAGATGCTAACCCTCAAATTATTAATATAGTACCGAAAAAGGTAAAAATTGATGAAACAAATGCAACAGAGCCACCAAAAAAAATAGGTAGAAAAAACGCTGGTAGAAAAAAATCTGTACCACTACCAAGGAATATACCCCCAGTTAAAATTTTACCAAAACCTATTGTTATGAGCGAGCCTAGGATAATAAAATGTGTAGAAAATAAAAAAGGGCCAGAAGAGAGATCACAAGTTATAGATAAACTCATTGAGAAGATATTAAAAGAAAACACTAATGAAATTGACGTCTTCTTCAGAAGTATGGCAGCTAGTGTAAAGAAATTACAACCTAATCTAATTCCCAAAGTTAAAATGGAAGTGTGCAACGTTATAGCGAAATATGAAATGCAGAGTTTTGATAAGAACTTACAGAATATTTGAGACATCCAGTAGACATTGCGGGAGAATGAACACAATTTTAATAATGTAATGAAATGTTTTGTGATTAATCATACAAAGTATGTGAATATATGAACCTGTTTTTGTTCAGTATTTGTTTTTTTAATATAACTAATGCCAAATTGAGATAATAAAATTACTGCATGTAAGTATATGGAATTAAATGAATGGGCAAATTTATCTAAATAGCTTTAAAATGTGTTTCTTATTTATTAGTAAATTAAATTAGTCTCTTACTACTTTGTATTTATTTTTGTACATCTTTATGTATACAGACATACGGATCCCTGTTTTTGGGTATTAAAAAAAAAGACTAAAATTTACATTGAATCATCATATTCCTGCCCTTATCCCATTCTAAGTGGGGTCGGCACAGCATGTCATAAACATGTCACATGATTTGGCTACGTATTTTACGACCGGCCGCCTGCCTGACATCAATTTACCTTTGTTATATATATTATACAACATACATTTAGCATTACATATATTTTCTTTTCTCGCGGATTATAGCAAAATAATATTTTCATTAGTCTTGAAAGAGAGAGTTCTTATCCAGTATTGAGTACATGGTATTTATTGGTATTTTTAAAGCAATAATATTTTTCTAATTATATGTGTCTCAGAGTAGCAACTTTAACTATGCTAAACGGACTTGAAGCTTCATAGATATACGAACAACTGTATAATGTAGTGTGTGTATGTAATAAATTAAAATAGATGGTCGTAAGATATTGCTAAATTTAAATGGCATAAGATTCTATGGAATGGAATTCATTTCAGATCTTCAACTATGTGATTTCAATATCACAATCTACACATATAGTTGAAGTTACAGCTACGTTGGATTCGAGTCAAATTGTACGGGTCAATAGGGATGCTATTTGGGAGGCGGGACGTCTAGACTGCCTATAACGGTTCGCCGCCCGATCGTTTAACTGTAATTTACCTTGAAAGGGTGTTGAACGACCTATATCCTGATAAAGCAATTAAAATTTCCTATTAGTGTGAATATGAATAAAAATGTATTCCACGGCTATCATATGGTTATGTATAAAAACCGTCAAGAATTAGTGTGCCTACATATATTGTTCCTAGTTTTTACTCGCGACTTTGTTCACTTCAGTATCAAGACAGAAAGCACTCTCCATCTTTGCGACTATACAAAAAATCATATTAAGAAAGAAGAAAAAGAACACAAAAATTTGAACAACATGCCATTCCCTAGGCTTCTAAAGTAGAGTATCGCAGCTCTCGCGTGTTAGATAAGTTTACGTCAGGTCTAATCTCTTAATATAAGTCGTTTATCGTCTTTCTTCCACAGGAGATTTAATATAAAAAAATTAAAGTTTTTAGTCGGCTAAACCTTATCGATTTTAAGATCTAAAAATAATGAAACAAATAGCTTTGCCCATAGTGGTATCTATGCAAAAAAAAATCATTCTAAAATATGTAAACATACTAAAAGTTCTAATGTACTCCGTCTAGTATATAATACTCAGGCTATAGAACAAAAGAGGCTTATAACGGCTCGCCCGCATTTTTTCAATGGCAAGACCGGTTTGTTCTACCAAAAATTAAGGCAAAGTATTGTCGTCAAATAGTCTGAACAAAATTGCGAAAATTTTATTCCTTGATACCTTATTAACTTTACGATTTATGAACGCCTTATTATTAACAGTAAATCATATTAGAAGCTATAGCTAGGTACATTTCAAATGTTTTTATCGAAATCCATTCTTCAAAACTTTTTTCTGTCAAGATAAATAAAACGCAGATCCAATGTCAGCGTTTACTCTACAAAAATGATCTCGCTAAAATTCTATTAATGTTTAAGTTTTCTGTTGGTAGAGTAAACAAGTTTACAGGTCCCTTTAATAAAAAATCGCTTAATTTTTATATATCGTATGTTACGCACTCCCTGGACAGCGTTTAGGACCAACATCTCTGTCCTAAACGAGGTACAGGTCACAAAAAGGCTTTCCACCATCTGCCTCCAGCGGATCCTATTCTACTTTGGACACATAGCACGTAAGCTTGTAAATGACCTGGAGAAACTGGTGATATTGGGCAAAGTAGATGGCTGGGTCTCCCAGGGGGTGGAGTCCAAAAAGATGGTTGGATTAGATATCTGATCACTTGGACACCAACATCAGCCACGCATTGCAGTGTGCCGATGACCGAACCAGGTGACGAGAACTTGTTTTCGAAAAACTGAGGTCGGAAATCACGATACTCAGTAACTAACAGTGAGCTAACAGTTAAAGGAGGAGGATAAATATTCTGTTATAAAATTAATTATGACAATTTATCATTAAAAATGGAAACTCCCTATGCCCAAAGAGGCAACCCTCTATGTACTCTAGACGTTATTGAAATTAGCTGCACAAGTTACAGTGGGTAACATTACGCAAAATAACATCTTTCTTCCAGTTCTCGTAAGCAGATAGATGATCAAACTCAAAGTTCGTGATATATATTATTTAAATCCTTTGGACAGGAAATTATAGATAATCTCTCCTCTAGTCCCCTAAGTTCAAATATTATTTTAAAGGTTAATAATACATTACTACTTATCCTAATCCAGGTTTATTGTTAAGTGCGGTATTTATCCAATACAAATATCAAACTAAAAATAAAGGTTCTTATCTGGGCTTAAATTTTGTTTTGATAACGACTGAAGAAAGAATATTAAGGGTAAAACGGTATTGATCGTCCTTTATATTACGTGAAACTTGGCGATGTGCCATTCATACAACCAGAAAAAGGTCAAACCCGTTTTAATGTATTAGCGTAAAATAACACCCACTATGTTTGTTTTCCTTTACGTTTCAAAGTCATTATCAATGCCTCTTATGTAAAAGCATCAAGAGGAATGATTCAATTGAATAGTCAGCGCAACCACACGCAAACAAGAAGTGCTTAAAACGAAATCTTTCAGAGCACGTTCTTTGATACCAAATGTAATACGACAAAGTAAAGACTTTGTTGATAAGGGGGATCGGTTCAAAATTGCTTGCCCTTACTTCATCGAAGGTTGCGTGTACGGCTTAGGCCTGAACAATACAGCATGAGGGTATGTAAGTGTTCCAACCCTATGCGAGTGACTGAATTGAAAGGAGCCTAACGCTTGCAGAATTTCTAGTGTCGTACCTAACAAGGCTCTCGGTCGTAAAATAGAGAATTGTGTTGGGATACGTATAACAGGCTATGAAGGTATTATGTATTCATGCGTTTTAAGAAGGTTTCATAACATACGCTGCTTGTGATAAATACGGTGGAGTTTTTTTAGGCCGTGATCAGATTAACTCTATAGTGCACAATAATAATTCTCTCCTTATAAATCGTACATTTTAATTTAAACTTAATAATAAATTGTAATATAATAAAAACTTTTCCTACAAGAAAAATGCATACGAAAGAGATATAGATACCTAGTTATGACATGAAGTTATATTATTTGTAACGTTCTAGAAATGTTATCATTTTTGTTTTAATAATAATCAAATCTGTGGTATCCGCCTGAGACCGCCTTCATTTCTTACCGTTGTGTCGTAAGAGGCGACTAAGATAAGTTGACATCAGGCAGGCGGTCGTAAAATGCCTATTTCAATCATGTTACAACAAGTTGTGCCGACTCCACTTAGGGTGGGATAAGGGTAGGATGATGGTAAGAGTCTAACCTAAGGCTAAGTAATATGTATTAGTACTATTCTATCCCTGCTAAAATTATCTTGCGTTTCTTGTTAGTTCTTCTCAGTGAAGTATAGTGCATTCCGACCTGGTATTAGAATTGTTCGTACCAACTAAAGCTCCAATCTATTATATACAAACTACTTCTTGGCCCTTAATTAGTTTCAATACTAAAATCCGTCAAATCCTGCTCAGTCCATTTATTTTCCTGTCTATATTATCCTGTACATAAATATTCCACTATAAACAAGATATGTGCTATGACTGTGGCCATGTGTCTATTAGCTCTAGTTTAGAATAGCGTACGTGTATTTCCTTCATAACATTAGTGGTAAAGATATTGGTTGCTATTTGTATAGGAGCGTGTTGAACTAAGTCAGATATCCTTATGTACATAGAGTATAAATTAAATAAGTTGTCTAAAAAAGTTACATATCTTCCTGTCAGTACTTAAGTAAGTAGATATGACTTAGACAACAAACAACGCTCAGGCAAAATATTTCTTTTAATAAAAAATAATTTAAAAATAATGTTAGAGGGCGTTCGAGCGAGGGTTGCACTTAGTAAAGTAATGGCCTGTCACAATCCCAATGCTGGGCATAGGCCTTCTCTCTTACTTCCTGGAGAGAAGGGCTGGCGCTAAGACAAATGCCCAAATTTCTCTAGAGATATGCAGGTTTCCTCACGATGTTTTCCATCACTGAAAAGTATGTGATAAATTGCAATTATCAATTAGACACACATTAAATCACAACCAAGGAGTTCTGTAGAAGAAATAAAAGCATGTCATAAGTACGAGAAACCAAATTTTGGGTGTTAGATTATCTAAATTGTAATTGCAAAATTGGAAACGTATATTATATAAACCCCTTCTTAATAGAAAGAGGATCTCTAAAGAATTGTAATAAGGTCTATGATCCAAGCAACATAAGATATGGCATGGAAAGCCCTATAGAATAGAGACCTTAGTCCAGCAATAAACATCCGTTTTAAAAACGAAGATATCCTAATATCATTTCAAAACCAGCCTTCAAATATATCATCATTCTCCTGCCCTAATCCCACTCTAAGTGAGGTCGGCACAACATTTTATAAACATGTTGTAACATGATTTAAATAGGTATTTTACGACCGGCCGCCTGACTGATGTCAACTTACCATGGTCATATTTTACGACACCTCGATAAGAAAGAGTGTGGTTTATTCTACTTAACCGGATACCACACGGTGGGTCAACTTACCTTAGTCGCCTTTTACGAGACCTCGGTAAGAAATGAGGGTGGTCTATTTATTCAGGCAGATACCACAGATTTGATTATTATTAAAACAAAAATTATAACATTTCTAGAACGTTTAAATAGATAAAATGTTTCAAACATGTTGTTATATGATTTGACAGGGTATTTTACGATCGGTCACCCGCCCGACGTCAACTTACCTTAGTCGCCTTTACGATACCTTTGTAAGAAAAGGGGGTGGTCTATTCTACTCGGCCGGATACCACACGGCGACAGCATTTAAGTTTGTGTTAGACTTCATCAACTGAGCAGTTAGTTGGCGACTATGATTTTTAATAAAGAGAAATGAACATGCATGTCACAGTGTCAATTGTAAAGCGTTTTCATTATACAGAAACAAGATGTTAAAATGCATTAATCAAATTGTCTCGAACATCAAATAGCTCTTAGTGATACAGTTCAATTCTATCAGCGTGTAAGCACTTGTTATGATTAGTTAAACATGATATCAATCAACATTTGATTAGCTAGCAATTGTCTTTAAGGCTAGTTCACACTTGTGGGTTTATGTGCTTGGCAGAATTAATAGTTTTTTCTATAATTTATACAATTACTAGTAATATCCCGCAGTTTCACCCGCATAATTTTTATTTTTTTACACTTTATTACATTTTTATAACGGGTCCCTATTTTTTTTACAATGCCTAATAGCCTATGTTGCTCAGTAACGTTTAGTAACAGACGCAGATTTCCTATGGTGAAAGAATTTTTGTAATCGGTCTAATAGTTTTTGTATGAAATCATTACAAACATACATATAAATTTTTCCTCTTTATAATATTAGTATAAATCAGGTTTCCTATATGTATATATAGGATCCTATATGTATATATAGGAAACCTAATATGTTCAAATCGGATTTTGAAAGAAGAAATTATATGCGAACTCAATTTTGTGCAAATATCTACCTTTAATAGATTTTTGTATTATATCAAAAGTATTAGTTATATTCGCTTTATGATGCGGTTTTTTTAATCTAATACGCGTTAAACTACTCTACAAATTAAATAATACTAACTACCCAATAAGTTTAGATGAAGGTTAGGGAGTCACCCCACACTGAGTTCATTGTTATTGATGGTGATATTGTGGTAGGGCTATAATTATTGCCCCGAGGTCAGCCACACATTTTCTGGGTCGCATCCCGGTATCTAGCCATCAAAATAAAATCATTCCCGCCTGTTTTAAAAACAATATGTACTATTGATCAATGCATCGTAAATGACTTTTGTCTTTCTGTGAACTTAGATTTTCTGTAAGATATAAGTAGCAACGTACGTCGAACGCAACAAAGTACGCTTCGTAGTAAAATTTAGTGACAAAATAGACGATACCTAAGAAAGAAAGTTAAGTATTTAGTGACACTAGGACAGGGATCGGCAACTTTCGGGTCGCGCTTGGAATATCATGTTGCGGCTCCAAGTACCATATGTTTAAAAAAATATCTTGCAAGTGTTGTTGGGAAAAATATTTATATACATATTTTTAAATGGGTATGGTTATTTGACTATTTATTTTACGACCGGCCGCCCGCCTGACGTCATCTTACCTAAGTCGCCTTTTACGACACCTCAGTAAGAAATGAGGGTGGTCTATTTTACTCAGCCGGATACCACACGACGAATTGACAGCTCATTAATAAATAAATAAAGTACCATAAATGTTACGAATGTTAAGAGAATATTACCAGAAAATAGGTAACTATTACTGCTATATCTATTATCGCAAAAAAATGGCAATACGATACTACTATAACTTCACACATGAAGGCATGAGAAAATATTATTTTACGGTGCATGCGGTTATGTATCTAGTTATACGGAGCAAAGTGTAATTGACACTTGAGCACAACAGGTCGCTGACAGATATCGGCCAACAGCATATTGACAATTGAAAGAAAGTAAATATTTCATATAATTTATCTTCCTGCCCTTATCCCACTCTAAGTGGGGTCGACACGGCATTTTATAAACATGTTGTCACATGATTGGCTTCGTTATTTACGACCGGCCACCTGCCAGACATCAACTTACCATAGTCGTATTTTACGACACCTCGGTAAGAAAGCCTCGGTATTCTACTAAACCGGATATCACACGGTGTGTCAACTTACGTTAATCGCCTTTTAGGACACCTCGGTAAGAAATGAGGGTGGTACTATTCTATTCACCCGGATACCACACGGCGAAAAACTAAATATTTTATATATCATCTGACAAAAAAAACGTTTACGGTTGATGATATCTAAAAGCCCCATACTAAGCTTTTATTAAATACTAGCAAACGCCAGCGGCTCCGCTCGCAATGAATCATCTGATAAAAAAAACTGTTTACGGTTGAAGATACCTTCACCGTTTACTTAACGCAAGGAAAGCTTTAAATTTTGCCGTTTTCGCAATATTTTTTATTGCTGCTCCTCTCCTATTCATCTAAGCGTGATGTTATATAACCATATATATATAGCCTTCCTCGATAAATCGACTATCTTACACTCAATGAATTTTTCAAATCGGTGTAGTAGTTCCTGAGATTAGCGCGTTCAAATAAACAAATTCTTCAGCTTTATATATTAGTATAGATATAAATATAATCATATATAACCAAAAGACAGCATATTTGTAGTACCATGAAGCGACGCGAATACCAATTGAATCTGATGTCAACGACTCAGCTATCGAAATTAATAGCAAATTGTGAATCGGAAAGATACAAAAAGCAAATTCAATGAAAGGTTCGTAATAAAATAAAATGAAAATTGATTTTAATCAATTACGACGTTGGCAAAAAACAAGAAATAATCGTTTTGATTGACATGCTTAATTAATCAATGTATCAGGCCATCGATAGCACCGCTTAGCAGACGTAATGTTATTAAAGAGCCGTCAACTTTTTTTGCACGCTTCGTTCACATTTTACGCGTGGCAAATGTAGTTACGCCAGTTCTTTGACCCAATATATGGAGTAAGAATGTATAATTCGCGCTAAGGGTTCCGTACAATCGCCCTATCAGAACAAATATGAACGTATCTAAAAACTTTTTTTAGGAAAAATATATAATTATTTATAACAAATATAGAAAAGCGTCATTAAATTCAACTTCAAATTCAAAATTCATTTTTATTTTCAAAAACAATTTACATGTTATTTAAACTTAACAAGTGATTGGAAGCTCCATTTAAGCAAGTAATGCCACAGGCTTTACTTGGAGCCTCCTTCCTTCCATAGCTCTATATATACATGTAATGTTCTAACAAAATCAAATTAATAAATAAAATTGTGTGCGTGAGTTAGGCTCAAGGCGGTTAAAATAGAAGTATAGGTATAATTGTATAAGATTGTTTAATGACAAATATAAATCACATTATAATGTTAAAAATATAATAGATTAATAATTTTCTTGTTGTTTTTATAAACTTGAATATTATGTTTTTAAATTTAAACTATCGTGAGTCCTATTCATAGTTAATTTATAGAAACCGGCTATACCCAGTCTTATTCTACCGGTTAGCCCGACAAGTTTCGAGTAAGTGCCCTGGATGGGTTTTGTTTTCATTCATAACAAACTATTACTCTCAAAATTCTATTATATAATTTACAAACTATTCCTTCGTCAATGTAATTTAAAATAGCACTACAAATAGAACAGTTCATTTATTTATCGTTTCGTCATTTTCAAACGAAATAACGTATGGATGGGATTTTTTGTTTTAGCTGTTTAAAGGATCTATTTACCACGAGGATGTTTTCTTTAAAACAGTCAAAACATGTTAGGGTCAAATCTATACATATAGGTATAACTATTTTTACTTCGCAATTAAACATATTTCACTTCATGTAATACCTAATTCATAATTACTTATGTTTAATCTTTATGATTGAAGTCGTTTTTAATAAAGTTGTGAAGCTATTATTATGGAACCCTAATGACGAAATCATAATATAAAGGTACACCAGCATGCGGTTGTTGCCGACAGTATACGTCAGGTCGATCTCATAATATTGGTCACTTGTGGTAGCAGCTATCGGGACATTGTAAGCCTTGCTTTTCAGAATATCGACGTCACCGATGCAACTCAACACGGCAACTACTTTGAAACAAAGCGCTCATGAAAAAGATGAGTTCTAAACTAGTCGGCCTAACCCGAAAGATTAAGACGTGAGTATAGCCGGTTCTATACATTAACTATTTTAAACAGTTCAAAACAATTTAAAGTTACATCATATAGATTGTCATAATCTTGAACAGACAAGTTGCGAATAGAACACAACGAGAGTAACTAAATTTAATGTTATTTAATAAGAAAAGAACAAAATCATACAAAAACATTTCATAAGAAATAATACTCAACGATTAATTAGTCGTCATGATCTTGAAGAGTTGATGCATTTGAATTGACGTCAAGTTAATGAATTTGAACGTCCTTAACTGGAGTTCGCAGATTGATAAGGCAGGCATGAGTTTAGTTTAAGAACAGTCCTTAATTTAAATTTTGAATTATTTATGAGTTAATCACTACATATTATAAAACAAAGTCCATATTTCCGTATGTACGCATAAAACTTTAAAACTACGCAACAGATTTTGATGCGGTTTTTTTTAATAGATAGAGTGATTCCAGAGAAAGGTTTGTACGTATAATAACATTCAATACGAAGTAGAGAAATACTGTAATTTTTGAGGTTTCTGTAAATAATTACATTTTTTTCCGCTTACATTGCAAACGCAGGCTAAACCCTACGAGATTTATCAAAATGATGTACTAAGTATTTGTACACCTTAAAAAGGTCTACAGAAAAGTCCGCGATGGTATATATCTATCTCTTATGGATAACCCACAATAGCAGTTTTTTTCATTTACTTTTTACGAAAAATGATGCCTTATGTTCAAAGCAATTTTTATACAATACAGCATTAATCCTTATCCAATTGAGTACCTTAATTAAATTGTTGATTTAATATAGATCAATATGGCTGTATACAACATGTAATTTAAGTGAACAATTTCGGAGATATTACAGATTTAAAATCCCACGAGGAGGCCGCGCTTCGACCTATAAGCACTTCGAATTTAGCAGCGACCGGAGGCGCAACTAAATGTCCTTCTTTCAAGTTTATATTGTCTAATGATAAGAAAGCTATGAATGTTGTATGTAAAGACATGGTCTAATCAATTGTAAAAATAAATAATATCACTACATAGTATAAAACAAAGTCGCATTCTCTGTCTGTCCCTATGTCCGTATATCCCTATGTATGCTTCAATCTTTAAAACTATGCAACAGATTTTGATGCGGTTTTTTTTTAATAGAAAGAGTGATTTTAGAGGAAGGTTTACATGTCTAATAACATTCAATATGGAGTAGAGAAATACTGTAATTTTTGAGGTTTCTATTGTGATGTCGTAAATAATTACATTTTTCCGCTTACATTGCAAACGCAGGCTAAACCCTACGAGATTTATCAAAATGATGTACTAAGTATTTGTACACCTTGAAAAGGTCTACAGAAAAGTCCGCGATGGTATATGTCTATCTCTTATGGATAACCCACAATAGCAGTTTTTGTCATTTACTTTTTACGAAAAGTGATGCCTTATGTTCAAAGCAATTTTTATACAATACAGCATTAATCCTTATCCAATTAAGAACCTTAAATATATTGTTTATTTAATATTGATCAATATGACCCTTTACAGCATGTAATTTAAATAAATAGTTTCGAAGATATTACAGATTTAAAATACAGGGGCCGTGCCGCGTGCCTATAAATAGCGCGTCGGAGGTCGCGGTTCGATTCTTTTCTTCTCGGCGATGCTTCTGCGCTCGCCCGTCTTATCGGTGACGCTGTCAAAGCCATTAGGGCTAACAGCATTAGTCATATTCGAAAAAAAAAATCGCGGTTCGCCCTTTAACCATTTGAATTTAGCAGCGATCGGACGCATTTATGATCGGAGCTCTCTAGCGAGGAAAATAACAATCACTACATATTATAAAACAAAGTCGAAATTTCCCTATGTACGCATAAAACTTTAAAACTACGCAACAGATTTTGATGCGGTTTTTTTTAATAGATAGAGTGATTCCAGAGAAAGGTTTGTACGTATAATAACATTCAATACGGAGTAGAGAAATACTGTAATTTTTGAGGTTTCTGTAAATAATTACATTTTTTTCCGCTTACATTGCAAACGCAGGCTAAACCCTACGAGATTTATCAAAATAATGTACTAAGTATTTGTACACCTTGAAAAGGTCTACAGAAAAGTCCGCGATGGTATATGTCTATCTCTTATGGATAACCCACTATAGCATTTTTTGTCATTTACTTTTTACGAAAAAATAATGCCTTATTTTTGAAGCATTTTTTATACAATACAGCATTAATCCTTATCCAATTAAGTACCTTAAATAAATAGTTGATTTAATATAGAACAATATGGCCGTTTACAGCATGTAATTTAAGTGAACATTTTCGGAGATATTACATATTTAAAATGCCGTGAGGACGCCGCGCTTCGCCCTATAACACTTCGACTTTAGCAGCTATGTCGCTCTTTCAAGAGTTTGTTTAAAGACATTCTGTAATTAATTGTAAAAATAAAATACATTGGAAAAATGTAAAGGTTAATAAGTAATAATGTACTATTGAATTTAGATATTCCAAAGATAGCAGGAAATCTTCTTGGTATAGGGAAAGGAAATTGTTTTTCTCCAAATTTAACGCTTGCGGGCCACGGGCAGTAATGAATAAATCAAAACTACTGGATCGATTTTAATAATTTTTTTTACACTGACTGACATGGGATATATATTTTATACCCGCGCGAAGCAGGGGACAGGCCGCTAGTATTTAATAAACCGTTGTGAAGAAGCCAGCCATTGACCAGCTTCACACATCTGGTGTGAAGCTGGTCAATGATGGCTTCGCGATTTTTACTCTGTGACGCTTATTTCTATAGTACGAAATTAGTCAATACACCGAAATACCAAATTTGCGGGAAAACACTCATCATGTCACTTACTTCCGTAAAGTAATATATGTTCCCGGTAATCCTGTTTTATTTATAAAATTATGAATAAATGGTATTCAAAAACAGTGCGATGCAGTTTGTAATTTGTGATTGGTGTATAATAATGACCAAAACTAAAAAAACTATATACGAATCAAGTAATAAAAATAGTTGTTGAATTGATGCTTATTAATATCTCATTGAGATAAAAAAGTCTCTGTCTTACACTAAAAAATAACATAATTTTCCACTTGTGTGAAATATTAGTAAAAAAATGGATAAACTTTTAAAAACAGGTAAATGTATAACATAAAACCAACTGAGCCCCAACCCTTTTCTCAGAAAAAAGAGAAGGGATTTTTGCCCTCCAGCGGAATAGCAACAGGATGCTACTCATTGTTAAATGAATAAATTAGTTAAAACTATTTTTCAATTACTATAGATACCGTTACATGACTTCTTTCAGCATGATATGGTATTTGCATTTTCTCATTTCACCGAGAAATTTAAAACTGTGGAGCACCTAACTACAACAAGAAAACAGAAGATATTATAGTATTGTATTATAGTATAATTGTAACACATCACTAACCTGTGTGCTGGTAAACCGCTTGCTGCCTGATCTGCTCAGGGTTCCTCCTCTTACGTTGCTATCGGAGAGTTCGACTTCAACGCCTCCATCTGCCGCACGCCTCCGTGATAGTTCGCATAATTCTGCTATTGGTTGCACCTGCAATCAAAGATGGACTTCTGAATATATTTCTATAAATTTACCTTATTTAATAACCCGATGACGGACTGAAACTACGCTAATTATATATGTTGAAATATTATATCATTGCAAATACTGAAAGTTGCAAAATTTGCTTTCTCTTTTCAAAATAATATCAAGGCTTTATCATTATATAATACGTTATTTTTAGTTGAAATATAACGAAGTATAACGTAATACTAACCTTTACAGTGACGAAATCTTGACTGCTCTTAATAAGATCGATCACTTCTTCTCTAGTTTTTCCTTCGACATTGATTTCATTAACTTCAATCAATCTGTCTCCAGGTAATAATCCAGTTTCACTTGCGCCCGGATACGAACCAGGTTCCGCTAGTATCACTGCCTTATAATTCAATTTACTAATCATAATGTTAGAACCATTATATTTGTTATCGCCATTAGGCAAACCGTTTTCTTCATACCCTGTTAATTCCTTCATATTACCGATAAATATTCTTTCTTGAATCATCGCATGCCGTAGACTGAAACCAAAATCGTTTCTAGGTGCTTTCTGACGTTGTATAGTTAAGGTTCTTGGCTTTGGCAGTTGTAAGGGGGTTAAGAACGGCAAAGGTAAATAAACGTCGTCAAATGTGCTCGTCCTAGACCATCTGTGGAATCCTTGAGACTCACCAACAGGTGAAGTTGAAAAAGGAGGAGTAGCAAATGAAGAATTAGTTGTTGTGTCAGTCAAAGAATCTGCACTAGGCGATGTAGATGTAACACCTAAATAACTATTTCCATTTGTCTTTGGTGTCTCATCAATGTCATGAGTCTTTATTGATGAATTAGTATTATTTTTATAGTTTTTGTACTGATTTTCAACAGGGCTATGGATAACTTTTTTGGTAAAATTTTGTATTTGTTGCATATCATCACTCGATGAAGTGCTCTTTGAAGGTTGGAGTCCATAAGATATAACTTCATTCTTCTGGGTATTCCGCGCAAGTACGTTTTGGTCTTGCCCGTTAATATAATCAACGGTATCTGAACTTTGGATATTGCTTTCTTGAGAGTTAGAACTGGTATTGCTCAATCGAGTACCTTTTAAAATTCCACGTTTTGGTGGGCGCGGTGGTATCGGAGGTAGATTTGGTGCTTGCCGAGGACTACTGTTGACATTATTTGGATTGTTTAAAGAATTGAGAGATGTTTCCGAACTGTCTGACTGCAGTACGCCTTCCTTTTTATTCCATCCGTGGACCAGATATCCAGGAGACACATGGTTGTTTTCGTCACTAAGATTGGAATTAGATCCTGAGGTAGTAATTAGTGGATAATTGGAATAATTAGAATCTTTTTCAAGATGCGCAAAAAGTGAGGCTGTATAATCAGCTGTAATACCGGAAGGCAGCTTTTCTTTTTCTTTGCGTCGCCCTCGTAATTTTAACGATCTTCTAACCTGTAACAAAGAAAGACAACTTAAATAACAACTAAAAAGAAGAAATAGTACACTTACATAGATAAATAAGTAATCTGTTATAAAAGCGTGATGAACGATTGAAAAACTTTACTCTTAAATCCCATAAAGGCATCCATTCTTTTTCCTACAAAAACTTTATTGACCATCCATCATGACCTTTACGGCGTAGTTACACATCATGAAGAAACCTGCTATCCATAGAGAATTACTGGCATATTTGAAAATCTAGCATACTTCATTAAAATAGGGGAGCAGAACTGAGCTCTTAATATTCTCTCCAAAGATAAAGTACTTTGTGGAATAGTAAGAGGCTGCTATTTTCTTAATACCTGTAATATTATGGTTATATATCGATTTTAAATACGACTATATCAATAAATATATTTTTAAAGTAACAATGAATATTTAAATTGAATAACCACAAAGAAACTTTTAGAGAGGCTATGAGTGTAAGGGACTCAAAATGTCCATTCGTACTAATACATATTATGAATGCGAAAGAATATTCCTCTACCAAACAACACTGCAGGAGCGGAAGTTAAAGGGAAAAGCTGGTAAGAAAACAATATGATTTTTATTTATCTAAATTTGCTAATATTTATGGTATTTCTTTACTTAGACATTATAGTTCTAGCTAGAGAATGATATGAAGTTAACCAAAAGTTAAAGATGGCACGAGAACGAATTCAGCTTTAAAAGAAACTGTTATAAACTCAGTAATTTTAACGGGAATGAATTCTACTCTCAATTTCAGTTATTCCATCGAATCATATACTCGTGTATATAACAGTATACGGCACTGTGATGAAACTCGAGTTCCTGCCATTGCAACCGCATTCCGAAAAGCTACTAAATGCGAAACCACCGCTAATGAAAGTGTTAAAATAAATGAGTTTTTGAAACTGGTTTTGATTAATACGTCAGTCAAACAGTTGTAATAAAACCCTATATTCATTGATTTATACATCATAAAAATTTAAATTTCCAGAAATCTTGTTTTAATTTACTAATAGCACAAAATACATTATTTATTTATTAGCTGAATTTATTTTAATGGTCTCGTTAAATAACAAGAAAATCAATCCATACTAATATTATTTATGCAAAAGTGTATGGTTGCAGCATATTGATGTGATTTTGGTATGGACATGAGAATTTAGATATGGTATCATCATGGAAATGAGATTGAGAAGATTTTGACTCTGGTCCTGAACACTCCACTTTTGGTGTAAAATCATTATAGTAGATCGACTGCATCAAAAGTCGCGTGCTTAAGAAATTCAGTAATTTATGTCCAGACTAAAATTATTAGAAACTGATAAAGGGACATATAGCATAAAGAATTAAAAGGTTATATAATGTTTAAGTTGACGCGAATCATGTCACGGGTACAACCAGTAGTAACAAATATGAATGCAATGACAGGTCCAAAACACTGTTCAAAATTAAACTGGATATTTACTAATACATATCCATAATATTATAAATGCTAAAGACAATATGTATGTTTGTCGATCTGATACGCTTTCACGGTAAATCCGTAGGATAAAATATAGATAAAATATGGCAGAATTAAAGCACCGGAGTAATATAGAAAAAAATGTCGTTTTTATTTCGGGAACAGTAAAAATACGTATTTAATGATCGAGGATACTTAAAGATTTAGTTAGCGCGTTGAAAACGTCTAGTTAAAAGAACGTGATTCTTTTAATTTCAGCTAACATTATCGATATTAAAATTGTGAGAAAATTAATAAAATTTAATCGATTACTTAATTTAATTCAATCGATACGATACTGTAAATAAACCAATGCGCTTAACAGTTGTCTATATTGTTACCAGTACCCAAGTTCTCAATGCTAATCCAATCACTTTTAAACCACTCGAGTCGGTTTGCAATATCCGATCCATCACGTGTACGGCTCGCACATAAACTACACGTACAATGTAGTTGTAAAATACAACTAACAAACGTTAAATGAATAGCTAAGACGGCTAAACAATCAAGAGTTCAAGACGATCTTCTTATGTTTGTATAAGTATAGATTAACAAACAATGTCATAGGTAAACATTAATATAGGCGACAAATTATCAGCCACTTATTACGCATATGTGTCACACAATAAACATCAGGGCGCAATTAAAGTATTTAACTAATAGCTTCAACACCCGACTTCGTGTACGAAGTCTTCAATGTCAAGATAAAAATTCACCGATTAACATCTCCATACTAAAAATCACATGGATCCATGCAAAAAAAGTACTAAAAAGGAACAAAGACACATGAGTATCAATAATCTTACTATAGAATATATAATTTGGGCCCTTATATTGCGCATTAGATAAGTTTGAGTGACCTCCCACTAGATCATACCTAATATAACAATTAGGAAACTATATTTTCCATATCATATTCGGGTGTCAAACCAAGGACGTCTAGCAATATAACCTACACTAACTGTCCCCTGGCTATTGCGGATTCCATAAAATTGATACAATCAAAACATCACATCAAGGTAAATTTATTCGAAATTTCATCACATTAGGTATTTTATAATATCAATCAAGTTGGATTTTACTTTTTCTTGAATATACTTTTTTTAAATCAGCTTATGAACATTTTAAGATGTGTTCTCCACACCATAAGGTCTTGTGACGCCCGAATCCGACATTAAATCAAAACTTATCCGACACTACACTAGTCCAAATACGTTTAATTCTAGCCTAAGAACTTATTATTGTATAACGCAAAAATGTGTAATATTTTGATCCAGGGTTTGATGCGTCGTTTCCGGCCATTTAATTATTCTCATTGAACAGTTTACGATTTCACCGGATATGAAGAGTATTCGTTGGTTTCATTTAGGTCAGTTAGTTCTTTGATACTAATCACGATCCGTTGCTATATATTTTTTCCAGTTTCATTTTCACTATAAATTAGCGGCCTTACCATCACACTGCTGGGCGTAGGCCTCCTCTCTCCGTTTTCGGAGAGACGGTTTGGAGCTATGACCTACCACGCTGCTCCAACGCGGATTGGTACGTTACAAATACCCCCAGAATTCCCTAGAGATATGCAGGTATCTGTGATAAATTCCAATTATCAATTAGACACAAATTTTAATACAAAAACTCATTGTTGCCTACGCGGGGCTTGAACTCGTGACCTCCTTGAAGGAATCGTTACCCTGGGCTATCACAGCTTCACTGTGAATTTAGAATAGAAACGATGTTACAAAACAATTGTAAAAATTTCAGTATACTATGAAATTGTACAAAGTAATGTTTCGTAACTATAATGACTGTTATCGGAAATTATTTAAACAAGGGTTCAACGAAACATCTTGAAATTTTTTTAGTAATCTTTTGCTGTATATGTATTATCTAGTATTAGCTATAAGTATAGTAAGTGATCTGTATACGCGAAAAACAAGTTTTAAGATATTTTACACTCTATAAAAATCTTAGAATGAATTGCAGCTTTAGCAAACGGAGGTTTGAACTAACTTTAAGTAAGGTCATACCTGCATATTAATACTTACTACTACATAGACTAAAACTAAACGTGAACGCTATGGAGTGTCTTGAATTTAAAAATTTTACACACCTCTATACATGAGTGATTTATAACCTGTGTGTACAGCAATCAAAAGTACTCTGCTTAATGGACTATATGTTTGAGAATGATATGCCGATCTTTACCAAAATCACTGTAAACCACAAAAACCTTGCTATCCATGTTCACCATTAATGGACGGAGACCTACTGCTAGAAGCACAACGCCCTAGCTGGACTTAACGCAGCAGTCTTCACTCATTTTGGTACAACAGAAGTTTTTTGGGAAATTACACAGCTCACACAGACGATAGTGTGTCGTTCGTAGATCGCTCGCGAAACAAGTGAATCAACGCACCATGTGGATGCAATGGTAGACCGATAAAATTGATGCAGTTGTTTTTTTATTACTACCCACCAATATATTAATCCAAGATCGAACATAACCTACTATTCCTAAGTTATGAATTCCCACAGGAGTGTAATATTTCAAACATTTCCAAGTGTTAATAATTAATATCATACCGAGCCACAAGAAACTTGGGACGGGTTTAGCTGGTTTTTATACAACGCTAAAAACATGAAGAACATTCGCGCTACGTCGGCTAATCTTGTTTAGGTTTCCGAAGATTATCTTATTAACACCGCTGCAGAGCTTCTTTTCTTTATTTAATCGTTTCAGTTATTCTCTTAACGTATAAACATAATAAAAAATCATTAAACTATTTATATGGAGTTATGGTACTTCATTGAGCTTTAATAAAGATCTGTTATTAGATGTTGGATGTTCTTACATTAAATATTTGAATGTCAGACGATGGTATTTTGCAACCTCAAGACCTGACCTATTGCTAAACTATTTCTATGTGTAATTATCTTTGTTTTTAAAAGCTTTTATTTAGCTTGCCTTGTGTGTATGTTTGTATGTGAAGGTGGAATCTTCTAAGTTTAATTTGACCTTTCCGGTGTCCGATTGAGCTGAAATTTTACATACTGGTGATAATGCATGTTTGATAAACTCATAATGATGCTGCTAGGATTGGCTCCTGATAAGGGAACTCCTCAGGGGTAACAGTAGGGACATGAAATTTTGTTAGAAGGTTTTTATTTGACTGGCCCTTTGGCGCAGTTTGTAGTGACCCTGCCTTCAGCTCCACGGGTTGCGGGTTCGATTCCCGCCGAGGGCCAACATTTTCTATAAATGAATTTGTTGGTCTTTGAGCCTGGGAGTATATTTGTATTTAAGTATGTATTTAAAAAATATATAATTATATATTCACCAGTTGTATGTCTACCATAACACAAGTATTAAGTTACTTACTTTGGGGACGGACGACCGTGTGTGTAAGTTTCCCATATATTTATATTTGTCAGAAAACGACAGAAATTATTATATCGATATATATTAACACAAATTCATTTTAATATTTAGGGCTTATATCTCAGATTAATATTTCTTAAGACTTACATACAAATAATTTATATATACATATATAAAAAATGTGTATGGTAACGATTAAGCTTAGTAATAGTTCATAACCAAGTACAGTTAAGATAACAGGAGTGATTATATACCGCTTACATGTTTGACGAGTGAAGATAACAAAGGATATGTATGCCGTGTGTGTCACGATGCAGCCTAATTGGACATAGTTTCTGAGGTTTATTCCACAGAAAAAGATAATAATGATAAGGTCCGAAGCATTTATTTTATATATTCTAGAGTAAGTAAGTAAGTACCGGCCTGTTACTATCCCACAGCTGGGCATAGGCCTCTTCTCTCCGTTTTTTGTTTTTTGGAGAGAAGGATTGGAGCTAAGACCTACCACGCTGCTCCAATGCGGATTGGTAGGTTACACATATCCCCAGAATTCTCTAGAGATATGCAGGTTTCCTCACGATGTTTTCCTTCACCAAAAAGCGTGTGATAAATTGCAATTATCAATTAGACACATAAGTTTTACTACAATACTCATAGAATACAATTGGTGGTGATATTCTAGAGTACAAGCTGTAATTGCGAATTTAAATGTTCAAATACCCTTAGTTATGTAGTATGTGTTTTTGGTAGATTTTAAACTTTCTCATACTGATTCGGCAGAGTTGCATCCATCAGTGGTCAGTTCGTGACCACAGTGGATGGACCACGGTGGATACAACTCTGCCGAAACGTCGAACCTTGTATAATGGTAATTCGATTATAACGCGATGTGACCCGTATGTTTATATAATAATCATTATGTATTTTTGTCGTTTTCTACGACGAAAAATAGGATTATGGTATAATTATGTTAGTGTCTCATGCCGTGTGGTATCCGGCTGAGTAAAATAGACCACCCTCATTTCTTACCGAGGTGTCGCAAAAGGCAATTAAGGTAAGCCGACCCGCCACATAATATCCGGCTGACTAGAATAGACCACCCATATTTCTTACCGAGGTGTCGTAAAAGGCGGTACTTTGACTTACTTAGGTAATTTGACGTCAATCAGGCGGCCGGTCGTAAAAAACGTATCTAAATCATGTGACAACATGTTTATAATATGTTGTGGCGACCCCACTTAGAGTGGGATAATGGCAAGAGGATGATGATGAATTATATGAGTGTCTCCTATTTAACAAATTCTTTTAAAAGTATATTAATCATCTATACACCACTAAGCACCGATTATAAGACATTCTAAGGCAGTGGATTCAATACCAAATACAGTTATCGTTTCACCGTTAAAAATAATAGTGAACCACCTTGAAGAATAATTAGAAAACTAGTTTCTCTGTAACCAGTGCTAACCTTTACATAACGCAAAAATTGCCAATTTACTGGAAAATAACAGTTATTTGGCACGCCGGTGTATGACACAATTATATAATACTAGCAATCCCGACGGCTCCGCCCGCGTGGAAAGATTAAAAACGTAATATAGTCTTTTGATAAACAAAAAATGGTTGAAATGAATTAACCTTAAAAGCTAGACATATGCTGTCGCGGACTTTTATATAGAACTTTTAGATGGGAACAACTTTGTAATCATCATCCTCCTGCCCTTATCCCACTCTAAGTGGGGTCGGCACAATATGTTGTCACATGATTTGGCTGCGTTTTTACGACCGGCCGCTTGCCTGACGTCAACTTACCTCTGTCGTATTTTACGACACCTCGGTAAGAAAGAGGGTGGTCTATTCTACTAAACTGGATACCACACGGTGGGTCAACTTACCTTAGTCGCTTTTTACGACACCTCGGTAAGAAATGAGGGTGGTCTATTCTACTCAGCCGGATACCACACGGCGGGTCGACTTACCTTAGTCGCCTCTTACGACACCTCGGTAAGAAATGAGGGTGGTACTATTCTATTCAGCCGGAAACCACACGGTGTATGGGAACAATTTTGTTATACATGATTTTTAAATAACTATCACCGTTTACACAGCTGCTTAATATTTTTATTGCTGCTCCTCTCCTATTCATCTTAGCGTCATGTTATATAGCCTATAGCCTTCCTCGATTAATGGACTATCTTACACTAATTTTTTCTAATTCTAATTTCTAACTAGATGTTAGCGCACACTATATACAATAACACGATATAATAGGATTACCACAATTCCCGTTCCGAGATGCACTTCTCTTGAATGACGAACAAAGTCTGAATGTCACTGAAACGTTTTATCAATAAGAAGACTAAACCGGTAACAACAACGGCACAGTGCTGCCACTGTTTTATTCAAAAAGGGCGCAATACTCTTGTTTCATGACCGTGTTGCTATAAAATACAAAGCGGAAGTCAATGGCGAAAACATAGATTTTTTCAAATCGTTCCAGTAGTTTCTGAGATCAGCGCATTCGAACAATCAAACAATCTCTTCAGCTTTATATATTAGTATAGATACATAAAGTAATTAGGTAATTTGAATTCAGCATTACCAGATTGATACAAGATTTTTGGGATATAAAGCGAACTTAGGTTTTCTTGTATATATGCCGTGTGGTACCCAGCTTAATAGAATTTTCATTTCTTACCGTGGTGCCATTAAAGACGAATATGGTAAGTCGACACGCCACATGGTATCCGGCTGAGTAGAATAGACCACCCTCATTTCTTACCAAGGTGTCATAATAGGCGACTGTGGTAAGTCGAACCGCCGCGTGGTATCCGGCTGAGTAGAAAAGACTACCCTCATTTCTTGCCGAGGTGTCGTAAAAGGCGACTAAGGTAAGTTAAGACACCGCGTGGTATCCAGTTGAGTAAAATAGACCAACCCTCATTCTTACCGAGGTATCGTAAAATACGGCTAAAGAATGTTGACGTCAGGCAGGCGGCCGGTCGTAATATGTATGCAAATCATGTGACAACGTGTTTATAACATGTTGTGCCGACCCCACTTAGATTGAGATAGGGGCAGGAGGATGATGATTAGGTTTGCTTGTATATTTGTATAGACCTTAACTGTAGAGATTACTCAAATATAGAATGTTGAATCAACGGCTGTTGCGCCCACAGCTGTTTAGGTCAATGGCCTGATAGCGATTTAAAACCTTGACCAACATTTTCTGAGGGTCTTGTTTAGAATATTTATTCCCTGAAGTCATTGCAACGGTGACCCGATATAGTATTAATATCAGCAGCAAATGAAATTAGATCTGTTAACGCAAGAATCCAGATTAAACGTCACGTCATATTAGCCGTCAAACGTTAATCAATCGATCGTTGTTAGAAATTCGAATCGATATACGATGTCAACTAGCTATTACGCTTACTAGCTAGTACGCGCAACTTATTCGTGTTATATAAAATCGTCTAAATTCGTAAATACACTTATACGCAAATCAGTGACCTGAGTTTTAATCGAAGACGCAATCATCAACAAGATCAAAAACCGCTAATAATTTTTCATTTAAAAAACAGTACTTGGGTGATAGAGCCTCGATCGGTAATTTTTTAAAAGATATAAAAAAGATTGAAATAAAATAAAATAAGAAACAAAGCGCCGGATGAAATGTGGGAATCGATCCCAGATTTTAAAATTTCTTTGGTTCACCCTTACCATTTTGCTTTGCATTCGACAGCTCAAATATAATTTGGATTCAATTCTACATTTTATCATTTTTTAATGCTCGAAAACAGGTATAAAACGACAATTTTTGAAATGAAACCTAGCTAAATCGATATCACATCCCTTCAATTCCATGAAAATCGTTGGAGCACTTTCCGAGATTAAGAATACATTTATATAAGATTGACTCATTAAATATTAAAGATTAGTTTAAAATTACCTGTGAGGAACCAGAACACAAGTAAATGTAATTATTTTCCATCATTTGGAGCTGATTTTTTAATGATATCTCAAATATAAATTAATATTATAAATTGTTAAATGTTATTTGACTAGTCTTTAGTCTATGAATACAACTTTTTTTTTTAATTTATTTAAACCAAAGAAACACAATTATAACAGAAAATACAAACCGAAAACCAAAGAGGTTTGTCTGGTATGTGACATAGTTAGTGCGACCGCGGCTTACTCGTAGACTTGTGTATATAACTAATACTGCAATATCAACTTTTTGGTTTTATCTGAGACCGGTGAATTTACCGGAATAAAAAAAAGTGTGTGTTATTGCAGTACTATTTCTGTACGCGTGATTTCGTACAAATCTACTAATTATATAAACACACAGGTCACATCGCGTTATAATCGAATTACCTTTTTAAAATCTACCAAATCTAGTAAGTCAGTAGAACGTTTAACTTTTATTATGCGTTATGATAAAAGTCGAAATAAAACGTTTGACTGCCGTGTAGTATCCGGCTAAGTAGAATAGACCACCCTCATTTCTTAATGAGGTGTCGTAAAAGGCGATTAAGGTAAGTCGACCCGCCGTGTGGTTTCCGGTTGAGTAGAATAGACCACCCTCATTTCTTACCGAGGTGTCGTAAAAGGCGACTAAGATAAGTTGACCTGCCGTGTGGTATCCACCTAAGTTGAATAGACCACTCTCATTTCTTTTTCGAGGTGTTGTATAAGGCGACTAAGGTAAGTTGACTACAGGCGGCCGATCGTAAAATAAGTAGCTAAAACATATAACAACATGTTTAAAATATGTTGTGCCACTCAGAGTGGGAGAATGATGACTTTATATATTTATACCAATATGCAAATATACTCGAAAAACCATAAAATTGTTCTTAAAAATGTTTGGATACCCTCCGCGGGAATCTAACCGGCGACCTATGAAACTGAAGGCTTTATACTAATCACTAGCTTTTACCCGCATCTTCGTTTGCGTGGATTGTTGTCGCGTTTAGGTTGATAAAAGATGGCGCTTTTCAATGTCATCCTATTCCTGTTAAATTTACAGAATTTCTAGAACCTATATGTTAACCCGGTAAAGAATAATTGTGCCAAATTTTATCGATTTCGATTCAGCTCCATACTCACAAACTTTGGCATTTACAATATTAGTAGGATAAGATAAGATTGATTACTAATTCTAAACTCATTCGATGTGTGACCCTGAATGTTACTAATCTGATCTGATCTAATAGTAAATTATCATGCAGTTTAAAGTTAAGAAACGTGCTAAAAAAAAGGAAATAAAGCAATCGTTACACTCGTTTATGCTTAATTAACATCCACGTTAAATATATACGAAACAAAAAACTTTTAACATGCTTTTTATGGTGCTAACACACGTCAGGTTTTCATTGAGCCCAGATTTGTACGTTTTAAATTACTAACAAATTCGAAAATAGAATACCTATTACCTATTATGTAAATGTTTCTATACAATAAAAAACAAATAAAAAATCTCTTTAGCCTTTTAAATTTAAAGAATTAGGCGTTATTTTGTGAAGATCCATAATATTAAATTAATGATAAAATTATTTTGTTATAATGAAGTAAATAGAATATATTTACTAAATGTAAAGTGGACTATCCGTTTTCATACCTGAAACATGCAGGCTTCGTAAAAACACATGCACTACGAAACTCCAGCTACACTTACACAATGCACAACACTACATATATTCACTATCACAAACTCAACAATCGTTTCGCCCCGCAGTCGAAGCATCATCAGGAAATTTCCACGACAAAATCGCAAGGCGACGCATCAGTCGGGTGCAAATGTTTTTACAAATTATGCATATATCAGGCATGGAAACGAATAGTGCACTCTTCATAACATTATATATAATTTTTTTTTTAAATCATTACTTAGTCTTTTAATCTTTATTTTACTTAATAATTTTCAGACATTGAACAAAAATCGATTTAAGCGAATTCCTACTAGTGATTAAATTGAAGAACAACATGTAAGGTTTCCGTATTGTTAATCCGTACGTAATGAAGAATGTGCGTAGTAAGAAAGGCTTCGTTGGCAACAAAGCAAATGACACAAATTGAATAGGTATAGATAGCTGGATTTGCAAATAGATTTTGGAATAAGACATAATTTAGTAGTTATAATAGAATTTTTTTCTATAATGTCAAGAGAGTCTATGTAATGCTAAGTGTAGCATACAGGCAATTTTCACATACCTTATACATGCAGGGCAATTCACAACACTTATTACAAAACGCCGCCACCAACATTACACTAAACACACTACGACAATTTTAGAGAATCTATGTAATGCTAAGAGTAGCATACAGGCAACTTTCACATACTTTATACATGCAGGACCAATCAACACACGTATCATAAAACGCCGCCATCTATAACACACTACACACACTCACTACGACAATCTCAAAGAATCTATGTAATGCTAAGTGCAGGAAGCAGGTAACGTTCACATACTTTATACATGCAGGACCAAACAACACGCGTATTATAAAACGCCGCCATCTAGATCACACTACACACACTCACTACGACAATCTCAGAGAATCTATGTAATGCTAAGTGTAGGAAGCAGGCACCGTTCACATACTTTATACATGCAGAACCAATCAACAGGCGTATCATAAAACGCCGCCGCCTATAACACACCACACAAGCACGACACACACTCACTACGACAATCTCTACGATCGTTTCGCGCCGTAACTGAAACATCATCAGCCGAATTATATAAATTACTTAAAACATAATTTATTTCTGCTGTTTTAATTAAAGTAGATAACTCATTTGGAAGTTATTAATATTAAAAAGAATTCAGCTTTCACCTTTACCAAACTATAAACATACGAGTATATTGAAGGTAAAATTTCCAAATCAGTTCACGTCAAAACTACATACAATTTTTTTAAAGGTTACTAGCAATTAGGGTTACAAATCACTAGTGAACTTGTTAAACCCTCCCTACTAAGCTTCATGCTTGTGTTAGGAGTGGGTTCACGTCGGTAGTATAATGGCCCAGATTCGAACCCACGACCTCTCGATCGTACGTCCGTTACCCTAACCATTCCGCTACCGCAGCTTCATTAATCTTAAGAATAAAAGAAATATTTTCAGCAACTAATTCTTAAATAAACTAGAACTTTAACAAAAAAAATTAAGTGAAATAGCTGCTAAACATAACCAAAATAGAAATCGATTCACAATTGTTTCACTGAAGTATATAGATAATAGATAAAGTGGGTAAAAAAGGGTCTTAAAAGTAGAAGTAAATACTATGTATTTAGCTATATGATGTTCGTTGTTGTTTCTTTTCGGTTGCAAAGGAAATTGAATCTTACGAATTTGTACTTATATAAAAAAAACTGCCGTCAAAATTGCAAAATCATCTAACATCATCATATTCTCCTGCCCTTATCCCAATGTAAGTAGGGTCTTGTTATAAACATGTTATTAGAAGATTTCGCTAGGTATTTAAAGACTGGCCGCCTACCTGAAGTCTTCTTACTTAGTCGCCTTTTAACCACACCACACTAAGAAAGAGGATGGTCTATTCTCGGCCTGATACCTCACGGCCAGTCGACTTACCTTAGTCGCCTTTTATGACAGCTTGGTAAGAAATGAGGGTGGTCTATCTGCTCAGCAGGATATTACACGGCGGTCAAAATCATCTAACATGTCGACCATTTTCTCTATTTACATCTTCTCTAAACATTTTTTGTAAAATTCGCAATGTAGGAATGTTTTCTTATTCTGCTAAACTACAAATAGAATTTTCTGGAACGTTACCTCTTCCAATCCCAGCGGTTCTTCGAGTCCAGCAGCTTTTCGTTCTCGTTTCTCACGTTCCTTCCTCTCTTTCTTCTCTTTTTTTCGTCTCTCCTTCTCTCCGTCACGTTCTTCATATCCGCCAGAATCTCCAGTGAGGATAGTAGACTTTTTTATAAAGTTGAACATTGTTGTACAGAACTGCAACAAAAATGTATACATAAGTCACTTTGTTTTGAGTTAAATTGATGTACTTGGCCTTAGAATATAACGTGTAATGAAATAAAAGTCTAAGATAAATAGCTTGTTACATCTTAAAACTTATTAAATATCAGAGATTTTGAGGAACTGTTATGTAGAAATTTTTTATATTGATAAAAAACATGATACTACTTAATTGGCTAAACCTTTACATAATACCTTTAGTATATTTATTTATTTACGTAAAATCTTCGTTTACGTTTTATAACTATTACAGCCGCTATTTTTTTATTTTTTTTTTATTTTATGTAATTTTTTGCAACACCTACATAATATATTAATTTAATTATAAGTGAAATAAAATTATTAATAAATTTTTTTCAGAGTATTTTTCAAAGTTATTTAAACGCAAAAGTATAATATATAATCATTAAATATGAAGCAGAATGAAGTTTCAATACTATAGTACATCATCTTTATCGGTTATCTATTCCATTAATGAGTGATGCATAAACAAACGTAGCGACAAATGATTATTATAACACTTATCACTGACACCTCGATTGTGATTGTAATCTACAATTCAGAAAATTGCAATACCCGATGTATGATATATGTTATCGTACACATCACTATCAATGCAACTTTAATATATTAAAAGCATACAGTATTAAAAATAGTAGGTATATTTTTCAATAAATTATTTTAAGAAATTTTTAGTCGTAAAAACCCCTCATTACAGTTTTCTCTTACTTGATATCGACTTCTTATATATTCGTTATATTCATATTTTATTGTCATTGTGTTTAATATAAGATTTATTATTTAATAATCATTATGAGTAATGTTTAACTTAAATAATGTTTAACTAGTACATACAATGTTCAAAACTGAAAACGATTGACCAATATTATTTTATCCATAATTCTGTTACCACAGAAGTTACCAAGAAATTCTTTATGTATAGATATACATAAAGAACTTCTTGAATTTTCAAATAGATATTTGAATTAATTTATCTAGGTACAACTAACATTTCGAACCGATTGTATCTTCATTAAATCTTATTAATTCTTGGCGACTCAAAAGTGTTTGTAAAATGCTTACTTTAATAAAGATTATATTGATTTGATTTGGTTAAAAGTTATCATTCAAGTCATTCATCGATGCATTAACCTATACATAAAGTATAGATGGACAATGAACAAACTATAAGATCAAGAAGGCGAGATGATTACAAACCTGTATGAAAGTTCAAGGCAACCGTGTTTAGAATATTCATTTGTTTTATTTACAAATATATATTTAGTTAACAAAACTAATTTTAATATTAACATCTGCCATTATAAATACGTTCTAAACAAAACTATTTATAGCTATCAGTTAACTGACATCAATATAAAAGTAGCAGTATTCACAAAATTGAATACAACATCAAACATAATATTTAATTTATTACATTAATACATTAACACAATCGTAACAAGTTAAACGAATCAACTTAGTTATGAATCCGATAGTTATTTGGAACATAAGATAGAAAAAAACCGTACTAAAATTAATAAGCCTACCTATGAAAATTATAAACATCCCCTGCAATATGTAGTTAGATGTAAATCGGCAATGAGACGCTTTACCTCAGTTTAATGTTGTCTTAATCGATATAGTCAAATAATATTTTTGTTGTTGATTAATATCGGAAATGGGGTTAACATCTGAATAAAGTATTAACTCCAAATAAAGATGGTTGTCATTTTAAAGTCGGTCTCGCTCTGAAAGGTGACTAGTATTAGATGCCCTATCATCTGAGTACACAGTAGTGTGAACGTCAGTCTTGCTTAACCACTATATACAGTCCCGCTAAATCGTTACTGACCTGATCAACCGCTGTTATAAGTCATGTGTTGGAGATCTGTGTTAAAGTAATATTTTACTTAGGTATGAACGTGTCTTAAGTGTTATTTTCCTGTTCCTGCGTATAACTTATTGTGAATAGAAAACAGCCTATTTTAAAACTGTACCCTAAACTCTAAACTACACTCACAAAATGATATGAGCACACACTAAAAAAACATTAAACCATATTGTTATTTATAATAAAAGAATACGGTTTAATATGTTAACGTTTTTGCAACAGTAATGTCTCCACATGAGCCAAACCGCCTGTCACTATAAAAGTGATTTAGTGCTCTTTGTGTTCGACCTCTTGTATTTTTTAGTAACCCCCAACATATCAGTTAAACATAACGATATATTTAAAGCTCGAAAGCCAAGAAGTATTTTAAATTTTTTCTGTTATTATAATGAAAGGTTTAAATGCAAAATAAATTTGATGATAAAGTACGGATAACAAAAACAAATTTAAAGTTTTATCACGAAAAAACGTCACAATTGTTATACCGTTATTAGTTGGAAGCGAATACTCGATTCCATTTGGAATAACTGTCTTGGCATACTATAGTGTGATTTGAATAAACCGAGTACAAACATGAATGCAAATTACAAATATATTGTGTTTCAATGATCATACACATGTCCGTGAGCTTTAGTATTTGCTAAATAAACTCTCAACCTAATATAGATAGTAATAGGATAGCCTGAAAACTCAGAATCCTATAGCTAAACTTTCTTGATTATTTTGCGACGCTGCCCAGTGAACGTCTTATTTGGGAAACCTTTCCACTGACGCATAAACACACGCTTTCTGTTGATGAATTGGCTGAAGAGCGATGGACTTCCGATCGGCGCGTACCTTTTGTGTACTTGCCAATAGCTAGCGCATTGTTATTTGCGGTTAGTTTTGGATAGCTATTGCTTGCGCTACATTGTGAACGAATATTACTTATTTCTTCATCTCTTGTTCTCGTGCATTTCATTTGTTACGCGATTTGACGAGAATTGTATGCTTTTTCTGTTTTTGATTATGCACCTTCTGTTCGCAGTACTTTTTCGTTAATTTTCAGTAGTGTCGATACTGCTGAAAATTGGTACATTACTAAAAAAAATCCTGCGATCATCTGGCGTATTGTGTCGATTTTATGAACTCTGCATTTTCGGTGCCGAAATGCCATTCCAATAAACCACTAAGATCCACCGCACACTATCTCCTTACAAATCCGATATGTCTATTATATCTATATTTATAAGTAGCGTTACTGTTAAAAACTACTATGTACTCTGGATTAAATTAAATTTCAGATACGAAAAATGATAATCATTATACTAAATTCATAATAGGCAGTTCAGCTTTACAATTAGCTTTAGATTACATTTTAACAACACTTTGAGCTACATGGATACTGGCTCCAGGATGGAAATTAATATTAAGCACTAGCAAGTCATCAATTTGAACCAGATACCGTAAGCATATCTATGAACTTCAATCGTGCATCTACGACGAATGAATATGACGAATACGAGATGGACAAAGAATATACAGAAGAACATGATCAACTACTCTACCATTTATCCCACCACTCACGAGCTGCTACAGACGTGATAGTGTACCATAAAAGCTTCCGACTAATGAAACCGGAGTGGTTCGAATCTAGTCAGAGCTTCATCTCTGTACATAAATATTAATAAACCTCACGATATTTTAAAAACAAAAACATTATTCCCATAAAAGGAAGAAGATAAATATTTTCATAGACAAACGTGTTCCGTATGATAATAAAAGATATTACGGTCAATGGGCATCGACCTGGATAGCACACGTTCCAGACTCGACGACGCCGTACGCATACGATGAGGCTCAAGGACCTTGTATCTAATGATCCCCACATAGATATAAGCACTCGTGTATTAGTCACATGGACTATTTATGACAGTTTTAATAGCTTAAATTAACATTGCGGATGTGATATCATTATGTTTAGTAGGACTATTTTATAATGCGTTATTACTTTATTCACTAGTAACATTGCAATTTCGGGTACCTTGCTGTTAATCTGTGGAATTAAAATTTTGCATATATTCTGCAGTCGATTTGATTTAATTGTGTTCTTACCCTAATGATACTCTAAGTGGGTTCGCTAAATTTTTCTCTAACAAGCCTATAGGTAAAAAGGATTCCTGTAAACTAATTTTTCGAAAAATCTGAATTTTAGACCAATCTAGATGTGTAAAATAGAAGAGAAATGTATTCGTGTATACAACATATTCTAATATCATGAATGGCATGCATGAGTCACTTGGATTTTTGACCTACAGCTTTATAAGATCCTGCTATGACCAACATTAAATAAACGCGTTTTTAAGACAGGTAAAAAAAACTGCTTTTTATTAACTATACATAAGGAATGAAATGCAATCATAATCTATTAGAACTCCTTGAGCAAGACCCAATTTTGAAACGAAAGTTTTACTAATTTGTTTTTAAAAGTGAACAGTGTGATCAGCACAGCCACTATCGAGATTTTGACTTCATCCTCCATGAATAGCCAGGATCTATATAAAAAGTATATCTAGCAGTAGAGTTTCATCAGCTGACGATGGTGATATGGCAGCTTTTAGAATTCGTATATTGCTAAATCCACCGCAGCGACGGAATTACTACTTTTAAGCTTTTATCATAATTGTGATATCTTATTTTTTTAAACGGCCAAACAACAACAACAAAACAACAACATAAAAGGGGTTAAACTACTATAGTTTCGGCATGTGTAAATATTTTTTGTGTAAAATATATAATAAAAATATTGGTAAAGCAATCCACGACGATAACAATTTAGATCATATCAAGTCTTAACGTGATGTAACATGAAATTTAACAATTTTTATAACTTGAAGCTTTAATGTATTATAAACTGGAATACCTATATTTCCTTAAGCATTACGGTGGTGTATTAGTTTACATCTCAACCTACATAAACTGCAATTAGGTAGGTACGATAAGCGTTATCTTTAAATAATTGATTTATATAGATATGTTTCAATACTAGAATACGCGTCTAGTTCAAGTCGTATAACCAAGAGTTCTAATCTTAAAATCTCCTAGACATACAAACGAGAATAATTACCAGTTAGTTTATGTCATGACTAACGCGCTCTCTCTTAATAATATGAGTCATCCACGAAATAAATATCTCTTGAAACTTGAGCTTGAATATATTATTTAGTAATATTGATTCAACTGTTTATTCTTTTTACTGAGAAGACGTCCTTGACAACTTATTTGTATTTACTAAATGACGTTTGAGAATAAGCTGGTCTACACAAAATGTCATTCATGGTCATTAAATTTAATTGCTTTGTGCAAATTTAAAACTTGACTGGCTTACCCATTTCAGTATTGTAAAATCACTATACTGAAGTGGTATTATAGTTCTTTATAAATGCGACAATTACTTAAAATGATAGTAAAATTATGTGCTTTTTAATATATACTAAGTTACAATAAACTGGCATTGCAGTTGGCTATCTTGACTAGGTACTACTGTTCATATAAGCTTAATCAATTGAATTTTAATATTACCTAATAAAAAGTTAAATGTTGTTTTCCAAAAGTCGTTACAAAAAATGACAAGTTGAACCCTGTAAATAAACCTTGTATAATTTAAGTCAGAATTTTAAATAAAGAAATGAATGCTTTCTTATTTTGAATTTTTATAAAAATAGAAAAAGGGGATTTCTCTTTCATTTTTAGAACTTTACTACAACATGTATTTAAACATTAAACTGTAATCCTCAATTCTCAAGCGAGTTTTATAAAAGTATGACAAAAAAATTGGATTGATGCTAACGAAATGTATTCAATGATATTGCAAAAAGTACTGGCCGAAAAAGAAAATTTAAATTTGGGTCGCCTTTTATATTTATTTTATTCACGATTTACATTAAAGTTTCAATACATAAAATGAGTACTTTCCAGAAATGAATTGTTTTTTTTACTGTTTTCAAATCCGTGACTTTGAAGAAATCTGTTTCTTTTACCTTATTTGAAATTCAGTGAACTTCAGTGTTCTTTTATTTAGGATCAGTTATTTTACAGCAGTATAAGGTTGTTGTAGTTGATCATGGTTACAAGAAGTGGTCGTTATTAAATCATTATCAACCTATTACACGACGACAGTCCACGAAAACGAAGTTGCGAGTACAAGCTAGTCTAGTTATATAGCGTTCTACTACAATGCGGTAACTAACGATGAACAGAAATTATTATCGTTATTATCTTTCGTTATTTCACTAAACTTCAAATAATCATAAATCACTAAAAATACTAATTTTGGGTCACAACACAGTATAAATAACCGTATCGTTTTGAGGTTTGATGTTTCAACACAGTTTCACCTGCCTTGATCGTGAACTGATTCATCTGCTTTCAACTTTGACGAACAGTGAAACTTAAAATACGTAATACTTGCATTGTGGAATAATCCGAAAAAATAATGTTTGATAGACTTTTTTAGTCTAAATATTTTAATTAAAAATATTAAAATAATGGAGTTAAATATATTTTAATAGAGCCCACAATCCACAATACGCATAGAAACAATATTTGACTTAGCGGTTGATGCATCTGGAAATTTTATCCAGAAGACTTTTTGCACCTTCAGCGCCTATGTCTCACTGTCACATATGGAATGTAGCAAAACTATAATTCAAAAAATAGGTAATAATTTGAGAATTACCAGTTCCATTACAACCTCAGCAATCATTTCACGATCGATCACCTTCTAGTAAATTAAGATTATGATTATTATTGTCCATATAATGCAAAATTTTCTTCGTCAACAATGACGCAGTGTTTATCTTATAAAGCTGGTTGGTCATAGTTTTACATTGTACTATCAATAATTAATCACAGTTACCGCCTAGTCTTCTTATAGCCGTCTTAAATTTAGGCCCGGACTGCCAAGAAACACAAACTATTGGTCCAGCTAAATTGTCATTGAGTAATGTTTGTCTAATAGGACTTTGTTCTGTAACAGTAAAGTAGCGACTGGACAATTTCCCACTGTGTAATGAATCCACCGTGCTGCATATCCTTCAGGTAATCATTGTATCAACTCGGGAACATCACCAGAGTTATGCGCATGATGAATTAAAAGAATCATCATTCCCGTAAAAGTGGGTTCGGAACAACACATTTTCGCTTCAATTCTCTCATATTATTCGTAATCCGTTAACCTTCTGGAATTAGATACGCCGTCTCACGTGCGGCCTCTCTGCCTATATTTTTTTAATAGAAATGTCTGTGCAATAAACGTCTAACTATTCATCTGTGATAGATAGTAGGTGTATCTCATTTATAAATATCCGTTTCGAAACATACAAAGCTATGGACTAATCGTAGTCGCGTGCGTCTTTCATAAACACTGACAATTACAATCGCAAGATTATGTGTCTATTATGCGATCATTCGTAACGATGATCTGTTCATTACATTCATAATATACATTTGATTCACACGCAGAACTAATTAATATACAAAAATAACCTGCGTTTGATGTTTATTTATAAACATAAACGCACTATTTAGATGCAAGATGTGCCATGTTTGCGCTTGATTACCTCCGGTGATACACCTTATTACAAAAAAAAGGAAAGTGTAATCAGACTGTTTCTCTTCTTATAACTAATGATTTTAAGATTGAATTGGCAGGATATAATCTATCCGGCTGAGTAGAATAGACCATCTATCCATCCATGTCCATGGTCCATTACTTACCGAGGTGTCGTTAAGGCGACTAAGGTAAGTTGACCCGCCGTGTGGTATCCGGCTGAGTAGAATAGATCAACCTCAATACTTACTGAAGTGTTGTGAAAGGTGACTAAGGTGGATTGACGTCAGACAGGCGGCCGGTCGTAAAATACCTATCATTAATTAACATGTTTAAAACATGTTGTGGCGGGTCGGCACTTAGTGAGGGATAAGGTCAGGAGTATGATGAACTCGCTAATGCAGAGGAGAAAACTTAAATGCATTTGGTAGATGCCATTAGTCGGCTTACAATCTGCGAATACTGACATAAAATTTCTCTATTGTAGACTTTTGCTTCCAGGTATGCTTCCCTCCTGTTGTGTATAGCCGAATTCTGCCCAATATTCTAATTTTAGCAGCAGCGCACGAAAAACTCTTATACATTCATAAGCAACTCTCTCACAACAACAACGTGTATAGCCTTTTATATTTATCAATTAGGTCTTGTACACTTTAGACCTCTGTTACTTTTAGAATCACGATATGCCACTAAATACTAAGGCCATAAGCTACGCTTCAAACATTTCAAATGTTATTGTTAAGCTTCGCTTGACCGCAAACTATAGAGAAATTCGTGATTCATTTGACCCTCATATGAATTAAGAGCTTTTGTTTAACAAGGACGCACGTGCGTGATTTAAACACTAAATTATAAAAGTCATAAACTGAATTACACGGATAAAGTATTACTTTATATTTCATATAAATTATTGCTTTATATTCTTTAATCACATTTAATATCCTATGCAAATATGCAATCTTTTGTATATTAATTCATGGATAATTTTTCAATTGTAATCTCGAAACAGATAAAATGATAGCAGGGATTCTCGTTCTAGAAGGATTAGTGTTGACAACTTTAAAAAGATCACCTAGAATAGTTTAAAAATTCATTAAGGATACCTATAGAAGTGACCGACAGTTGAGTATAATATATTGTTGTAATAAATACCATCGACAAAAATAAATGGGCTACTTCACTCTTGGTAGGATTGCAACTTAAGCTTGAAAGAAAACAACAAAAGATGCAAAAATAGATCGCGAAGAATTTAAAGATGACTATTTTTTATAAGAAAAATGAAACGTTACGTTATCCGTGGACCACTTAATAAATAATGAAATTGACGGGAAACTTTTTATTTCAATGTTGTCATTGTAACCAGTGTAACATTTATGAACGCGTATATCAGACATAATCGTGCTAATTAAGCCAGCTCATGTCGTCGCGCCGCATTCCAAGCTATTGTTATATTCACGCTTTTGTTTCAAGCTACAAATTTATTTACGTTTTATATACTGGCATTTTGGTTGTAAAGAAAGAGGTCACTGATTTAAATACAGTGTCCGAATTGATAAAATTTTAAAAGAAAACTTGTGTATCATTAAATTTGTCTAATAATGAAAATAGTTTAATAATTTTTATAATTATTACGATTTTAAAATATATTTTAAGTGTCACGTTATATCTTTAAATGATGTAAGCCCTAAATGGCTACTGCAGCGTTAGGAACGGGCGAGCACAGAAGCATCGTCGAGGTTACGAAATGCGGAGATTAGAAATCATAATCTCTACTAGCGCCGGGGAATCGTTCTAAGGGTACCTGTGAGACCGGACCACGGCTTTTTCGATGTATCTGATATGATAATTTTTTTTATAATCAGCAAGAATATTATACATAAAGATAATATAAATAAGTTATACATATTAAAAAAATGTTGTTTGACCAATCAACACACCGTGCAATAATTGGTATATGATAATAATTGCATAACAAAACATATTGCCGTGTTAAATATAAATAATACATTATTTATATCCCTTTTATGTAACAAATACGATCTTTCAAATGTTTCAAATATAAAATGAGTGATTATACATTTTTAACTTTGCATAATTAATCAGTTCTATGAATTAGTGCTTATTTATATGCAAACTTTCGTTTAATGTCGATTTCCAAAGAAGACATATTACGTCTACCTATAAATTTCACCCGCTAGATTAAAAATCTGATCGACCGACCGTTCAATCATCATTTATATTATGTCAGCTATAAACAACATTGATATTTTAGCAACAACTTAAAAATTCTTTTAAAGAAACTGGTCATTAATAAAAAAAGAAGAAAAGCAATAAAAGATTTTAAGCTATTCAATATTTCCTAAAAGCATTTGGTAGTTGTTTATGTTCCCGAAGCTGAAGTGATGATGGGCGGGGCATATAATGCGGAGAACCGATTCGCGTTAGGGTCTTAAGGTTTTGGCAGAGCGATCCCGTACTGGAAAACAGATTGTTGGTAGACCCCCTACGAGGTTGACAGATGACCTCAAAAAGGTCGTGAGGAGCTGCTGAATCCAAGCGGCACATATGACCGTGTGGTGAGGAAAATCCGTGAAAAGACTTATATCCAGCAGTGGACACCGATCGATTGACGAAGAAGGAGACGATGTTTATGTTATTGTAAAGAACGGAACTGAATGAATAGTATTATTTCGTCTAAAAAGATTATACGATATTAGAAGGTTCAAAAGTGAACATCATTATGAATAAAATGAGGGTAATTACGAGACTCATTAAACTTCGATTAAGTATAGATTTCGTAATATTAAATATGTAACAAAAAACAAAATTGTAGAAAAGTGACTAGACCATCTATATGAGATCTGTTGTAAACAAGCTTTGGCAGTTAATATTACACACTATAAGGTAAGGGCACTAGTCATTGAACAGGTACTAGTAGTTGACCGTTTTGTATGAAATTTTAAATAATAAGCGCTTCGTTCGTTGTACTTATTAAAAAATATTAAAGAATAATATTAAATTTTTAATATTAAACAATGGGCTACAGTTCTGAGGTTTTGGGCAGTGGTTAATAGATGGCAACAGGTAATTACAAATTTATTTTTATTAGCTACAACAAACAAAATGCTTATTAATTGACGGTCAAGTACTAGTACATGGTCAATTACTAATGCCCTAGCCTAGTGCCTATATAACATGCTGTGCCGACCCTACTTAGAGTGGGATGAGGCCAGGAGAAGGAGGAGGATGCTGAAAGAGGATGCAAATTACCAAAACAGGTTAGCACGACACGCGAGACTGTAAAGGGAAAATATTTTGAAGACCTACATTTCTAGCGATCACCGTCTTTTGTATTAGGGTATTAAAAGGTCCAAGAAATTACCAGTATCATGATAACGCAACTTCAATACATTGATGCGCAAATGTTGTCAATAAGACGCCTACGGTTTGTGTCAACACAACAAACATCTTCACAAGAATTGCCAGTAACCTTGATTTAAGTAGATTATCACTGCGCCATATTTAACAGAATATTGCAAAATTACACGTGTATAAGTAATTAGGTTAATTTATATTATTACCATAGCATAACACATATACAACAGAACAATAAATCACATTTCCACATAATTATCAGTAGCTAATAAAAATATCCATTTCAGTCATTCACAGGTGCAGATTAAGTAAGTCAGTTTTGAATTAAACTTACTGATTTTAAATAAGCACGTACGTATTATAACTATTGAATAAACTTTTTCAAAATAAATATTATAGCAAATAGTCTTTCAAATACATATATGACTCCACGAACATCACGTGCATTGTGCTAAATCTTGCAAATAAAAAATTAATTGTACAAACACATTTTAATCCTCGAAAGTTTTATGTATAGTACAAAGTCTCCTGCGTCATACAACAGCTTCTCAGCAAAAAAGGATATACGAATAAATCAACAAAACTTCTTATTTAAAATAATTAGTATGAATATAAAAGCATTACAGAAACAATACACTTTAAACTTTCATTTCGATACCAAGAAATATGTAGCAGATTTCACCTTGGTAAAATTCAAATAAACTTCTTTTGTCATAAATTTAAAACCTTACGCTAAATTTGTCATAGATATTTCCAAGTAAGAATATCACATTGTTACATCCACGAAAAGAGGATATGAACGTGAAGGCAATAAAGGAACGATTATTCGATTCGCACGCGAACGGGAATATGAATACGCCCGCACCGAGTTCAATCACCTGATTATGCAATCCAACCACAGCTTTCTGCCACTATTGCCCTACTACGAAATAACGAGAGCAACGTAATTGCTTCTTAACACACGCAAATAATGCAAGCTGAATAGCGTGTGGAAACAATCAAACTTTTTGATTACGTTTACGAGTACGTTGTTTCACCATTGACGCCGTGTTTGTTTGGAAATTATATTAACGGCTAAAAGGGCTAAATAAAAATGTTTTCGAATTTCATAATATTGTAGACTATTTCAACATAGAATCGCTATTGTATATTTACTGAACGGATGATGTTATTATTTCGAAGCTAACCTACTTTTCTTGTAATAGTTTCCATCCTTTCGTTGGAAAAGAAATGTCTGGATGAGAGATCAGTATGTTTTATACAGTCTTGATGGTATTTAAATTTGTATGCATTATTGTTATAATAACCATATTTTATCTATAATTTATGGTTTTAAATTTAGATTGATATTATAAAGCATTTTTTGAAAAATATAAACCTATCACTTCTGGGCAGAGGTCTCTTTTCTCTTTTAGTAAAGAAAATTAAAACTAAGATCTACCACGCTGTTCTAACGCGGATTGACAGTTCTCTACAGATATCTACTTTTACCGAAGCTCGTCATAAGTTATAAATATAAATTAGGCATATACCTTTTTAATACAAAATTCTTAGTATCAAAGTGATATAAGTTACCATTCTTTCTTCCTAAATAATATAATATGGAATTAACGGTATGATAAAAAGTGTGTGTATGATATAAATACAATTAAAATGTCTTTATTAATTTTCAATCATATAGGTTTTCAGGTTTGCGTAAATCATAGGAAGACCTAGAATAACAATGAATTGCCTTGCCATAAAAAAATGAGACGCTAAATTTTTTTTAGGCCATATTAATTTATTAAAACCAATTGTAACAACAACAACAACAGAACGTACAACAATACAAACGACGAAGTTCATGACACGTATAATTACAATGAAAGAGCCTACGTCTATTTCTACACTACATATCATGTTGTTACTGCTATTTTTAAACCTACATTCTGCTAGGAGATAGGTCGTCAGTAATTTAAAAAAAAACAACTATACATAAAAACACAGGCTAATGAACTCTTAGTTGAACTAAACAACATTGTATTGAAGTAAATTAGAGTATTGTTTGTTTTAATTTCGCAACAATGGAACTTTTTAATTGCATTTGATTAATTATAACATTTTCGCTTTTTGCTGACAAAATGTTAATTACTCGGTTTGTTATAACAATTATAATTGAATCTGTTGCTATATTTATTGATGAATTATAATGTACTGTTGTTTAGGCTTAAGGCTTAGAATTAGTTATTTCCAATTCTATGAAACTCAATTTAAGAAATAATGTATTCTGGCCATTCGCAGGAATATAACTTTGCATAAAAGGACTAAAGATATCAACAAGTGTAAAGTGTAATATCTTCCATATTACACTTTACACTTGTGATGTAAGCAATTTTTAATATGTGTTATGATTATTATCAAGCACAATTTTATTTAGAGCGTATTGCCAATCTTTCTACACTTGCGGTTTGTAGATCGATTACGTATACTAAAACGTCATACTGGTACTACATAACGATATGTCTTGAATAGTGTTAAAGCAGCAATACAGCAAAGCAGCAATTGATACTGATGAATGCTTTTGCATATCTGAGCCAGAGAAAAATTTTAGTTAAAATTCCACCTGAGTTTTAAGTCTGCAAACTATTAATACGGAATACGCGCTCTAACTAAACAATTCACGAAAAACCAATTTCCTCAAAACATGAAACTGTTCTAGTCGTAACTGTATAAAATTTACAGTATTCTGTAGCATCACAAGTGTAAATGTTTACATAAAATGTTTTACTATGAAAGATAAAAACATTAAAGTCTCTATAACGGATGATCAAAGAAAGCACTGAATCAGAGTTGTCTCGCCCCTATCAATAGAGGAAGCTTACTATGGAGCAGTTTATGCGCTTATGGTTGCTTCCTTACAAATATTGTGTCTGCTTCTTAAATTGGTTATCTAAGAAATATATATACGCATATCACTCATAAACCGATGTGGTAATTATTCATAAATTATAAAGGTTCTTTTTAAATGAATAAGACTTGATTCGACTTATTCATTTAACTCCTACAATAATTTACTATACATTTTAGCGTAAACTTTTATATCAATGTTGTTACAAATCAATTTGAATAATAATTGTAATTACTTATATGAAGATGTATTCAAATGCAGGCGGCAAAATATTGACAAAAACTAACAGATTTTACCTCAAGGCATGACCTTAACTGTAGTTAATTTATCGATTTTGGAAAAGATTGCAGAGCTGTTTTATAACTTCTCATATGTTCAATGAGAAGCATATATATAACCATGGCAAAGCAGTTGGTGTAACCTCTTTACAACTAAGTTATTTTACTTGATAAAAAACAAAGACACTTATTTGGTCATTTAATCCAAGAGCCTTTTTTGAAGTCTTGGGTAAAAGCTAGTATAATTTTACGTAATCAGGACGCTTATGTCCAAACTAAGAAACCACATACTAAAAACAAAGGGTGAAAACTCAATCATTTTTGAAAAAACTCTGCGAGGTATCTTAAACATATTGTAGATTCTCATTAAAAAAACAAAATATGAAAATAAATCTTTATTATAACATAATAAGTAACTAAAACATTATATAAAAAACAAACTACAAATATTTGTAGAAAAAATCGATCACTTATATTTATGAAGACCAAATTGCTTAAATCCGGCGCTGAATGACCTTTGATAGATAGCACTTTCGTTTAAATCAAGAGCCTCTCTTGAACGCTCATCGCTTTGGAGATTTCAAGTGCTTCAACCAGATAATACGAGAACCTTACAGATTAAATATTCTGTAAAGAATTTTCACAACAGATATCGGGACAAAGCTATACTAATAATTTTTTTGAATTTTATTTGTCCGAATCGATTTTTTATGTCCGTCGATGTGATTTTTGGTATGGAAATGTTGAAAAGCTAGAAGGTGTCATCTTTTTTTGATAATTGATGGACACACGCTTGACTTCGATCATATCTTAATACAATGCGTTCTACAACGGTACGCAATTGCGTTTGCTACTTTATATCTCTGTAGCTACAAGGCCCAAACAGACGAAGTCGCGTATAATAGAAAAGATAATTCTTCCAATAACTTTAAATTTTCATTTAAATATTATTTACGATTTAAATTAAACTGCTTGAGGAAAGACTTTAATAATGTCAAATTATTTTGGTTTATAGTACAACCTAAAGGGAAATTATTTCAAATAAAACTATATTCGAATTAATCAACCGCTTTGTATAAATAGAATGACTTTCGTGCACGTTGTTATATCTATAGTTAATTTTTTATAGGAAATTCATGACTCTTAACATTGTAATATTAAAATGTTTATTGACAATTTCTGTAATCAGCTTTAAATTTAATACATTGCTTTTTTATATTTCGTCATTTAACTTGACATTGGATATTGTTGGATTATGTTATTTAGTTTCATTATCTTTAGCGAGTTTGTAATTAAATAACAAGTTATGGAATTTAAGCGATGCTTCACTGCGGCTCAGTTTGAATTTTCCTAATTTCAATATTGGCCTTACATAGGTACGTATGTGCATTACATCGTTTGTCTCATTTCTCTAAAGCAAGAAAATAACCAAAACGCGTAGGGCAATTAAAGCCGTCTTTTTCTTGGATGTACATATCAAAGACAAAACATAGAAACGCAAACCTACTGAGTTATTGAGATTTGGGTATTCAAAATCCTATGATCCTATTTAATGAACCATCCTAGACCACGCACTCTTTACTGTTTTTTAAAAACTTTTATTTATCTTGACTTGACGTTTGTATGTGAAGGTGGAATATTGCAAGTAAAATTTGACCCACTTCCCGGTGTCCGATTGAGTTGAAATTTTACATACTGGTCCAGTCCCGATGACAATGCATGTTTATGATTGAGTCCAGACGATAGAACTCCTCAACGGTTTACAGCAGGGACAGGGCATTTGGTTAAAAACTATCATCAATCAAAGGGTATCTCTTATAAAATCTAAAAAAAGAATTCTTAATTTCGGTTAAATTAAGCTTATATTTACGTTGATTTAAGGTTATTGAAATAAACCTTTTTTTACAATAGCTAGAGTTTGTTTACTTGCTTAGTAAGGAAGTCGACGACCTGAGAATACTGCCAGCGTTATTAATTTTCATTGGTGTCGAATTAATTATACTTTTAGCTGATTGGGAAAATATTATGAATAGAATAGTTAAGAACACTTAACATCTTCCCCTTCTGCTATTCACAGCTGCATAAAACAACTAGCAGGAGACTAAATATGTTAAGGATGTTCGCGCCCATCGCGCAGCCCGTTAGATATCTGCGCATCCGGACCGCGACGGGTCAACGTACCGCTCCGGAAGAGAGGAAATTCGTGTACATCGTTTATGGTTGTTCCATTGAAGTGCATTCTATCTAGGTTGAACTGGGGTTCTTTAATTTACTAATGGACGTCGCGAACGAGTTACACATTGTATATGAATATATCATGAAACGTTAGATCCACACCTAGATTTCTTCTTTGCTGTATTTTACCGCATATTATCCTAACCTATATTATCCCTATATATATTATATTATACCTATATCACTACATATTATAAAACAAAGTCCATATTTCCGTATGTACGCATAAAACTTTAAAACTACGCAACCGATTTTGATGCGGTTTTTTTAATAGATAGAGTGATTCCAGAGGAAGGTTTGTACGTATAATAACATTCAATACGAAGTAGAGAAATAATGTAATTTTTGAGGTTTCTGTAAATAATTACATTTTTTCCGCTTACATTGCAAACGCAGGCTAAACCCTACGAGATTTATCAAAATGATGTACTAAGTATTTGTACACCTTAAAAAGGTCTACAGAAAAGTCCGCGATGGTATATATCTATCTCTTATGGATAACCCACAATAGCAGTTTTTTTCATTTACTTTTTACGAAAAATGATGCCTTATGTTCAAAGCAATTTTTATACAATACAGCATTAATCCTTATCCAATTGAGTACCTTAAATAAATTGTTGATTTAATATAGATCAATATTGCCGTTTACAGCATGTAATTTAAGTGAACATTTTCGGAGATATTACAGATTTAAAATCCCGCGAGGAGGCCGCGCTTAGACCTTTAAGCACTTCGAATTTAGCAGCGACCGGAGGCGCAACTAAATGTCCTTCTTTTAAGTTTATATTGTCTAATGATAAGAAAGCTATGAATGTTGTATGTAAAGACATTGTCTAATCAATTGTAAAAATAAATAATATCACTACATAGTATAAAACAAAGTCGCATTCTCTGTCTGTCCCTATGTCCGTATATCCCTATGTATGCTTCAATCTTTAAAACTATGCAACAGATTTTGATGCGGTTTTTTTTAATAGATAGAGTGATTTTAGAGGAAGGTTTACATGTCTAATAACATTCAATATGGAGTAGAGAAATACTGTAATTTTTGAGGTTTCTGTGAATAAACAGTTTCGAAGATATTACAAATTTAAAATGCAGGGGCCGCGCCGCGAGCCTATAAATAGCGCGTCGGAGGTCGCGGTTCGCCTCTCGGCGATGCTTCCGCGCTCGCCCGTCTTATCGGTGACGCTGTCAAAGCCATTAGGGCTAACAGCATTAGTCAAATTCGAAAAAAAAACCCGACTTCGTCCTTTAACCATTTAACAATCACTAAATGTTATAAAACAAAGTCCATATTTCCCTATGTATGCATAAAACTTTAAAACTACGCAACAGATTTTGATGCGGTTTTTTTTAATAGATAGAGTGATTCCAGAGGAAGGTTTGTACGTATAATAACATTCAATACGGAGTAGAGAACTACTGTAATTTTTGAGGTTTCTGTAAATAATTACATTTTTTTCCGCTTACATTGCAAACGCAGGCTAAACCCTACGAGATTTATCAAAATAATGTACTAAGTATTTGCACACATTGAAAAGGTCTACAGAAAAGTCCGCGATGGTATATGTCTATCGCTTTTGGATAACCTTTTTTTTGTCGTTTACTTTTTACGAAAAATAATGCCTTATTTTTGAAGCAATTCTTATACAATACAGCATTAATCCTTATCCAATTAAGTACCTTAAATAAATAGTAGATTTAATATAGATCAATATGGCCGTTTACAGCATGTAATTTAAGTGAACATTTTCGGAGATATTACAGATTTAAAATGCCGTGAGGACGCCGCGCTTCGCCCTATAACACTTCGACTTTAGCAGCGATGTCCCTCTTTCAAGAGTTTGTTTAAAGACATTCTGTAATTAATTGTAAAAATAAAATATATAGGGAAAAATGTTAAAATAAATACGCAAATATGTACATTATGAATTTAGATATTCAAAGATAGCAGGAAATCTTCTTGGAATAGGGAGAGGGAAATTGTTTTTCTCCAAATTTAACTCTTTCGGGCCACGGGCAGTAATGAATAAATCAAAACTACTGGATCGATTTTAATAAATTTTTTTCACTGAGTGACATGGGATATATATTTTATACCCGTGCGAAGCAGGGGCAGGCCGCTAGTAACCTATATAAAAGTAATAATAAAATAATTTTGTTATAGTCCGTGATAAAGTAAATAGGAAATATAATCATTATCATCTTCCTGCCCTTATCCCACTCAAAGTGGGGTCAGCACAACATGTCTAAACATGTTGTCACATGATTTGGCTACGTATTTTACGACCGGCCGCCAGCCTGACGTCAACTTATCTTAGTCGTATTTTACGACACCTCTATAAGAGGGTGGCCTATTCTACTTAACCAGATACCACACGGTGGGTCAACTTACCTTAGTCGCCTTTTACGACACCTCGGTAAGACATGAGGGTGGTTTATTCTACTCAGTCGGATACCACACGGCGGGTTGACTTACCATAGTCGCCTTTTACGACACCTCGGTAAGAAAAGAGGGTGGTACTATTCTATTCAGCCGGATACCACACGGCGTAAAGTAAAAAGGAGATATATAGAATGCTAAATGTGTAGGGCTATCCGTTTTCATACCCGATACATGCATGCACACATGCAGCAGCGTAGTCATAATTATACTAGCTTTGCTCGCGGTTTCGCCCGCGTGGAAATCAGTGAATCACAAGGTCTCCCGCGGGAATCTTTTGATTTGAGTGAAAATCGTACAAAAACCCGTTCAGTACTTTTTGAGAAAACCGATCACATACAGACAGACAGCTTTTAGGAATATGAAAATATATATAGACTATAACACTAAACGATTTAACCATTCTCGAAATACATACACTCACATAATGACGTTAAAGAAGACCAACAATACTTTCCAAGTTCGTGCTACATATCTAATTAAAATCTGCATTAACTGCACCGGAATCTCATTTTCAAATAAAAAGCCAACTTTTACTCAGTAAATACGCACGTACCTGAACGTACTTTAACTACTTAACAAGAGCTTGAAAATCTACTTTATTGTATAAGAATTTTATATTTCAAATTAGTCATGATAATTGATTGTAGAATAAACGAATGACATTTGACAATCTTTTGTCATAGACCTCTTTATCTATATGTCATAAGTGGTTTGAAGTTTTATTAAATACATCAGCCTTCTCCTTCCCTTATCCCACTCTCAGTGGGGTAAGGGGTGTGGGTTAGCGTGTGAAAATATAATCGATTTTTAAAATAATCGACTATTTTTATCAAAAATAGTTTTTTTTAAATCGATTATTTATTAATAGATTTAATTATTTTTCTGCTTCAAGTCATATCCCTGGTGTGGGTGGGGGCTCTTAGCCGGATACCACACGGCGAGCCGACTTACCTTAGTCCCCTTTAACGAGACCTCGGTAAAAAATGAGAGTGGTCTTTTCTACTCAGCCATATACCACACGGCTATGAAGTTTTATTCTACACCAACAACCTAAAACGATTTCTTTCACACCTGGAAAAAGTAAATCGGATAACGCGAATCTACATTCGGTTGAATCAAAAAATAATAAAAGGATTATTATCTTTAATTGGCCTATTAATATCATCAGTCAGACATTTGAATCTGAAGAGTGATACTAATAGCTCAAATATTATTGTATATAGATTACAATACTGAGGAAATTATAATGCATAAATAACGGAGAAATATGTATAGCACATATTTATTAACAATATAATTAAGACAGGTTTGTTTATTCATGAAGGTTTTACACTTACATACCTATATGGCGACCGTGTCTTAGACATGACCTTAGATTCAAGGTATACAAATCAACTCTCGCGAAGAATCTTAGTTTGGTAATCTATGCCGATTAAAAAACAAATACAAAGAAACAGTAACTATTTTTGAATTTGTTTACGTCCGTGGTATTTAGTCGTGCTAATAATTATGTGGAAAAAAACAGGCAATCCAAAATAATCTTTAAATATACTTCATTATTGCTATATATTTAAAAATATTTACTATCCCTCGCAAAAAGTATTTCGAAGCTTAATAATTAATTTACTACAATAAAAAAGATAACGCATATAATACATTTAATGGAAACCTTAATAAAAGTAATGCAAAAATTGTATCGAACATAGTCTTGCCATTGGCAAAATTCAAATATAAAATTTCATTTACAAATAAGGATTAGTATCCTAACAAAAATATTTAAGTTTAAATATTCATGTCAAAATTAACGTCAAAACATGGATTTTTATTTCGCTACCAACAATTTTCTATGATATGGTTTGAACAACTCGTAAATACATCATTTCGTGATTTTGTGAACATTGGCTCAAGGTATTTTAAATCAAATATAATATAATTTAATTAGGGTGATAATATTAACCGAATATTAATATTAAACATGAAAAATATTGTCCTAAATAATTAGAATAGTAAAATAATTGTTTGCTAATATTCTGTATAATGAAACGAGGATTAAATATGAACGTAGATGTGACTAGAGGGAAAGCTAAAAAGATAGGTAGTAGTAGAGTAGCCCCAGAGTTGACGAATGATAGGAGAGAGTGGAAGAGAAACATGTTCTGCCGACCCAACTTAGAATGGGATAAGACAATAGATTTCTTTACAATGGAAACGTTTAGCAATATTTAAATTGATTTCTACATCGTTAATTTACGTACTTGCTGTTATTAAACAATAAACTTCAATCAAAACAACTGGATCGCCCGGTGTCCCACAAACATAATTTATGCACCGTGAAAGTACTTGTTAATGAGGTGTGTATCTTAAAAATTCTATAACTCAACATCTGGATATATTCTTACCATCGTGTACACGTTCCGTTCTTGCAAAAATGAAACGATTGTTCGGATGTACTCTCACGCGAAACTCCTTCAAAAACTAGTAACCAACTAAACCGACCGAGTTCCACAATCGTAATCTTACGCATGGCGAAAGTAAACTACTAAAAATCTAGAGGGTCAATGTCTTGAGACGGCCACACATTGTGTGATCGTAAAAGATGCTCTCGTTCACAAATCACGACTAACACATCATATATCTTCCAATGATATGTGAAATGTTTGTCTTTAAAATCCTGATATATCGTACAGATATATAATTAACTAGCTTTCGCCAGCGGCTCCGCCCGCGTGAAAAGCTAAAACCGCAATATAGAATTTTGATTACCATAAAAGTGGTTAAATTTGGTTAACCCTAAAAGCTAGATATATGCTGGCGCGGACTTTTGTTTAGATCTTTTAGAGGGGAACAATTTTGTAGTACATAATTTTTGAATAACTTTACTTTAACCGTTTTCTTAGAGCAGGCAACGAAAGCTTTAAATTTTGCCGTTCTCGTAATATTTTTTATTGCTGCTCTTCTCCTATCCTATTTAAAATACTGCCGAGCAGTAAAGATTTGAAGGTTTACTAAATAAAACAATAATTTTAATTAAATTAGTATATTTAGTATAAATTGTAGATTTGAGCTCAATGAAAACTAATAAAAAAAATACTATATAGTCCATATATATATAGTCAAACAAATCAATCCTGTAAGTTCAACGTATACAAATATTTTTTTACACGTTATTTCGCATAATAACAAGAAAACATACTATTTCGAAAATCTAATCCTGTTATATTAGTATCTGTACTTGTTAATGAAGTAAGATAAAGAATATGTCATTTTTATAAAAACAAATACTTACCTAATCCCAATTTAAAATAATTTCAACTGAGGTTAGAACTTTTCAGCACTCATTGAAAGACATATAATAAGAAACAGTCGAAGACGAGGGTAGTATAATAAACATAGTGGGAATTTTAACGCCGCTTTCCCCGGATGCTCTTCCGCTAGTGGAATCTATCGTCTATTCATAAATAACGGGGTAACATTAATGAGGATTAGGTATATAAAACTAATTGGTAGACCAACCTCATTTCTTACCGAGGTGTCGTAAAAGGCGACTAAGGTAAGTTGACCCACCGTGTGGTATCCGGTTGAGTAGGTTGACCCACCGTGTGGTATCCGGTTGAGTAGAATAGACCACCCTTCTTACCAAGGTGTCGTAAAATATGACTAAGGTAAGTTGACGTCAGGCAGGCGATATGACAACATGTTTATAACATGGTGTGCCGACCCCACTTAGAGTGGGATAAGGCATGAGGAAGATGATAAAATTAATTGGTACTTTAGTTTCTTGCTCTAGCTATGAAGAAAAATTGGTACGACGACTTAGTTATGTAATATAACTGATTATTATTTGTCATCGACATTTACGTGAGTAAAATTCAGGTATGTTATCTTAATGAGCTTTTGTTGCTAAGAATACACGGGACACGCAGTACATGAGTTGCACGGTATTAAGAGATACACGGAACAAAACTACGACATTCCCTAAAGTTACACGGCATTCGAGTTACACGGACAAAATAATAACTATTTATCCATTTATTTATAAATATAATTAAACTATCTGCAGAATAATTTTGCTTCCTGCTCTTGAAGAGTGGAAATATATTAGACCGTTAGATTCGTTACTAAATCTGAGTTCCCACTTACATCATCCTCCTGTCCTTATCCCACTCTAAGTGGGGTCGGCACAACATGTTATAAACATGCTGTCACATGATTTGGCTTCGTATTTTACGACCGGCCACCTGCATGACGTCAACTTACCTTAGTCATATTTTACGACACCTTGGTAAAGAGGGTGGTGAGTTTCCACTTACACGGTACCAATTAATCGTGTAACTAGACGAATACCTGTACATTCAAGCCAAATCAATAGCCTAGTAGCTTAACTTGGCTTATAAGCCTAACAACACCTGGACTGGAGTAAAAAGTTCTTTTATCTTCACTTACATTTGTCAAAAGACTGCGATTATTGCTGAAAACAGCCCCCTGAAGAGCGCTACGCCTACGAACTAGCTTTCAAACTTTATACATATGCGAAATGTGGTGTGGAGATTCCGTGAAGAGATCTACGTCTAACAGTGGGCGTCCATCGATTGACGAAGAAAAAGAAGACATATGCGACAAAAGCTCCCAATTATTTAAAGTCGTACAATGACAGACTTGTAAATTTAAAAATGAATTCACTGATCTTTCGAAGATCTATACTAGACATGAAATTTCTCCATAAAATTTTCAATGGGAAAATTGATAACGACGAACTGTTAATTAGATTTAATATAAATGTACCTCGTAAACCTCGTGGCATTCCATGTCCTCTCTTTAAGACTAAGTTTGCTAGAACGAAACTGGGGCAGAATAACCCAATATGAAGTTTCATGCGTTTATACAAAAGCTGCACAATGGATGCATTATCACCGGATATTGGTTGCGAAGGGCTTTCATCATAATAATCAATAAACATCACCTACGTCCTATGACTACAGCAAATATTGATAAAGGATTGACTTGTCTGCAATAAAATATTTCATGTACATTGTATATACTTAGTATTTGTAAAGCATTGTTTGTATACCGTATGAGAGAACTGAGTTTATTAGTTACATTTTCCGCCTCTATAAAAAAAATATCAATATGTGCAACGGTAGTGCGGATTTCCTTATACTGTTTATTTATAGCTTACTAATTACACCAACTCAATACGTAATGTTTTCCTTTAATGATTTTTGGTACTTAACCAAAACTCGTACCTATCGTTTTATCGAAATTAACTACAAAATCTATGAAACATGACATGTTTAAAATGTTGTGCCAACCACTAAGAGTGGGATACGGGCAGGAGAATGATGATGATGAACGTATGATTTCATTTTTTCGTCTCATTGAGAGCAAACAACCTAATTATAGGACAATCAAAATGAATGCTGCTTGGTGTGAACAAGGTAAAGTAATGCATTAGGTCTATTAAATATTTTCAAATATGACCTATAGTATACAAAATGTAAAATTTTTATACTACACCAAATTGCAAAGCACATAACAAACTTTAAACTGTGATTTGATATATAATTTTATTGATATAAGATGAACGTACGAATAAATGATAAGCAAACAGACTACTCCCGGATCGACGGAAAAGTGACAAGTATTGTATGACCAGACGCACAATAATTATTAAATGTGTGCAGCACATACGCCCATTCCATTTAATACTGCATTGCGCACGTATGACGTCATACTAGTGTGCAATGCAGGACATGTGTTCAAAGTTTCCCAGGCCGAGCCGAAAACGATTTCGATATTGTTTCAAATCGCATTCAATCTGCACTTAAATAATATGGTTAAACTAAATATAGTTGCTCGAGACACTATTATTAATGAACTAATCTTTATTTGTAAATAAGGCCTGATCAATATTGTAAATAAATCTTTATCTTTAATATTTAAATGAGTTAATCTTGTATGTATAATCTTATATATTTGAAATCTCGGAAACGACTCCAACGATTTTCCTGTAGTTCAGCATGTGGGAGGTTTTGGGTGAGAAATTTACATTGAATATTACAGTTACATTGAATATAAATCACTATTCTTTTCCTTAAACTGTCAAGTCAGCGTAGCTTATTTAGGGGAACGGGCGGTCTAGAGAAATGAAAATAGCTAGGATCGAGTCCCACCCAATTATTTTTTTTTTTTTTTAAGTTTCTTTTTTTTATTTTGTAATAAATTGCCGAGCAAGGCTTGGTCAACCAGGTACTGGATATTATACCATATGAACCATATTATTATTTCCTCCATCAATAATTCCGGAGTCATAGAAAATTTATTTCAAGTATTTCTTCTCAACTACTAATCTATCAATGACCATATAGTGATCAGTGCTGGTTGCGAATTCCTATAGGCAACAGTAAAATTATAAAATATGTTGATATAATCCGCGCTACGTAATGCCTAATTTCAAATTTCCTATCCGTTCTCATATTTTATACATGCAGGAATAATAGACTAAGCGTACTACAAACCATGATGATCATCACACTATACTAGCTATACTATATATGCCGCCGAGTTTCTTTCTGGCTCTTCTCGGTAGGAACAGCTTTCCGAACCAGCAGTAGAGTTGACGATTCAAAAGCACTTGTTTACAAGTTTATTTGAATAAAGAATATTTTGTATGTATATCAAATAAAAGAATACATTACGTAGACATTATACATCACGGATTCAAGAAAAATAATTTTAGCATCGCATGTTTTAAGTATTGTTAGAAGTAAATTCTCTTTACTTATTAGAATCATTTAACTGAATATTTTTAACTGGACATTACTCTCTCCAATTAAACAGAGCGCATTTCACCGTGTTCGTGGTACATAGTGGGTCATTTCGGTGTAGTAACGTCAGGCTTTGCCGTTACGCTCTGCAGGATTTGACGGCCGTTAAAACCATTGTATATTAGTCGCAAATGATTTGAGAATTTCACTAACGCTGCATTCGTGATTTAAAATTCAAAATATTCTTTATTCAAGTTAACTTGTTAACAAGTGCTTTGCAAGTTGATCGTCAATTCTGTATTATTCTTTTGTACAGGGATGAAAGGTTTAAGTTAAGTATAAGAGATGTACTTATATGTAAAGCATATTACAAAATTGAAGATTATTTGGATGATAAAAAAGCCTGGATTTGAAAATCCTTTCAGCTTCATACAAGACTGCGGTTTAATAATGTAAAATTGAAAATGTTTAAAAGATTAACCGGCGAGTTTTTTTCTGGTTCTTCTCGGTAAGAGCAACATTCCGAACCAGTTGTAGCTTCATTAATCATTTTGATCCTTGACGTTTCAAAAGCGCTTGAAAGATCTTATTTGAATAAAGATTATTTTGATTTGATTTGATTTGATTAGAGCAGCTACATCCACGTATTCTTATCATCTATACAATCTTCAACAGTATAGCAGGCTTTCTGTAACTTCCTTCTTTTAAGGCTGATATAGAACTGGTATAATGGCAAAGCTAAAATTGATTGCAAAAATTTATTATAGAATCTTATGCCGAAACCCACAAACGACTCACATACTTTTCATCATTTTCCTGGCCTTATCCCAGTCTAAGTGGGGTCGCCACAACATGTTTTAGACATGTTGTTAGTTATTTTACGACCTGCACCTCAACCTCAACACCTCGGTAAGAAATGACGATGGTCTATTCTACTCAGCCGGGATACCAAGCGGCGGGTGAACTTACCTTATTCGTCTTTTACGACACCTCGGTAAGAAATGAGGGTGGTCCATTCTATTCAGCCGGATACCAAATGGTAAACTTACGTACTTTTCGTCCTTTTGTTAGACGCAAAGACGAAGCCGCAAGCTTAAAGTGGTTTCTACTTTGTCTTTATATACATCTCTAATTTTTTTATTGTATATTTTGTTTTCGTTTTTTTTTAAATTGTATTTGTACAAAAATTATATTATTAAAAATATAGTAGCATATAGAAGTCACTCAGGAATTTTGTGTCAACCGAATCGATTCCGTCCACAGTCACAGATTTATACGTAAAACTGAAATATAACAAGAAAATCTTTTTTTTTACTTTTAGAGGCTGTGACAACCATAAACAACCAGTTGAGGTATTAATACAATTACACACGTGGTAGGAAAATATTTAAATGATAGGTTTTGTATACTAACGGGCCTAGAACTTTATCTCAAATCAAATATTTAGCAGCCTTACTGGGCCAGCCCAGTTCCATAGTAAATAAATGGTGCGATAATGTATGTGCATATTGAATGCGATGAGGCATGCACTTGCATTTTTATCACGTATGTTACGAAATAGGCCAGCGACTTGTGCCCAATAGGATCATTCGATATATTAAGGATAAAACGCATCGCAGTGGAATATTTAATAAACATTAAGCTAATGAGGTTATTTTTTTGTAATGTATAATCGAATGATTATTACACAATTTGGCGCGGAGTTGCTATTCCAACGTCATGGTTTATTAACGTTAATTAACTCTACTAATTATATGGCCTATAATAGGTACTTTAATTTCGCAACTTATGATGATATGATATATGTGTTTTTAAAAGAGCGTCCAGTTATTCAATAGATCATATTATTTCTGATTTAATTCAAAATTCAAATACCATAACTCTTTATTTTTTATAACATCGACTGAGCCCTGACTATATAATATGAGCGATGTATTTGAGGGCTTCGATTCGGCAAAACTTGAAATGTTTTACTTTTTACAGTAAAAATTTCCAGGTAATTTCAATTTATTTAAATAAAATTAAAACTAATAACAACTATGTATAAAGTGTCAAAGAGATTCAGAGAAATAGGCATACTTACTGTAGCATCACAATATATAACAGTATTGACTGGCCCGTTGGCGTAGTGGGTAATGATCCTGCCTTCAGCTCCGCGGGTCGCGGGTTCGATTCCCGCCGAGGGCCAACATTTTCAATAAATGAATTTGTTGGCCTTTGAGCCTGGGTGTATATTTGTATTTAAGTATGTATTTAAAAAATATATAAGTATATATTCACCAGTTTTCTGTCTACCATAACACAAGTATTAAGTTACTTACTTTGGGGATGGACGACCGTGTGTGTAAGTGTCCCATATATTTATTTATATTATTATTTATTCTATTCGTACGGGAAAATATCCATATGTATAAGACGAAGTTTGTTGTATATCATAGACATACGAGAGGTCATAAAAGCTTGTGATTCCTGTGTCGCGACTCAGCAGAGTTAGTAACTCATTCGATAGTCTCTGTATTCGCTTCTACAATAAAATTTTGCAATTCATACTCAGTCTACATAGATCAGTCTACAGAAAAGATTAAGTTAAGTGTAAGAGATATGGTTATACGTAAACCATATTCCAAAATTTAAGATTATTTGGATGATAAAAATGCCTGGTTTAGAAAATCCTTTCAGCTTCATACAAGACCGCGGTTTAATAATGTAAAATTGAAAATGTTTAAAAGGTTGACCGCCGAGTTTCTTGCTGGTTCTTCTCGATAAGAGGAACATTCCGAACCAGTTGTAGCTTCATTAATCATATTGATCCTTGACGATTTAAAACTTGAAAGATCTTATTTGAATAAAGATTATTTAAATTTGATTTAGATTCATATTTTCTAGTCTTAGCCGTGTGGTATCCGGCTGAATAGAATAGACCACCCTCATTTCTTACCGAGGTGTCGTAAAAGGCGACTAAGGTAAGTTGACCCACCGTGTAGTATCTGGTTTAGTAGAATAGACCACCCTCCTTACCGTGGTCTCGTAAAATACGACTAAGGTAAGTTGACGCCAGGCAGGCGGCCGGTCGTAAAAACGCAGCCAAATCATGTTACAACATGTTGTGCCGACCCCACTTAGAGTGCGATATAGGGCAGGATATACATATATCATATTTTATAATCTAAAAATACAAGTATTAATTTTAGATTTGTGGCGTGAAATGGGATAATATGTACGTATTGCGAAGGGTGAAACTTATTATTTTGTAGCGATTTTCTTTTACTTGGCTTCCAAATCGTAGCAGGGGGAACTACAGCTGACTCGTGTTATCGATTGGCAGTCCCGCGTTACGAGACGGGCCGAAACGAAAACGTTCCCAGACGCCAAATTAAAAATTAATGTTGCGAGGTGCGGTTAGCAGTAAAGATATAAAAATAAATGGCAGTATTTTATTATGGACTAGCTGTGCCAGCAGCTTTGCTCGCATGAAAATCAGTGTGTCACAATTTTTTTCCCAAATTGAAATTCTGAACATAAAAGTAGTTATCGTGAGTTAATTAAAAGAGATATTTGAATAACTTTCACCGTTCTCTTAGCGCACGCAAGAAAAGCTTTAAGGTTTTTTTAAATATTTTTTATGCTTTTATGCTGCTCCTCTCCTATTCATCTAGCGTGATGTTATATAGCCTGGAGCCTTCCTCGATAAATGGACTATCTTACAATCAAATAATTTTTCACATCGGTCCAGTAGTTTCTGAGATTAGCGCATTAGCGAGATTAGCGAGATTATTCAAACAAACAAACTCTTCAGCTTTATATATTAGTATATAGATTATTAAATGTAATCTCAAATCATCTGACCAAAAGAGTTTTAAATATGAAATCGGATGGAAGTATGGCTAGAGTGTAGGCTAGATTGTGTGAAAAATGATATGCATGTTAGAGGAGTGGCACCAGAGTTGACGAATGATAGAGGAGAATGGAAGAAGAAAACATATTATGCCGACCCCAATTAGAGTGGGATAAGGTTAGGAGAATGATGATGATAGATTATTAAATGAGTAATGTATTTAACGCGAAGACAAGAGATTTCTAATTTTGTACAATAAAATTTTCAACACAACTGCGTAAAGAAGTGTACTATTTTCAATTGAATGTATCCATTACCTTAATAATTCTTTAAGTGGCAAAAGTGTTTCAATGACCATCTTACATGATCAAATAGAACAACAATATTTTTTTTATATGGAGATAGTCGAAAATATGGAAAGACTTTAGTGCTTTTAATCTCAATAGTTCAAAATGCACGCAGAAGAAATCTACAACCAATAAATTAATTAGAACTTGTAGATTAAAAATTTATTTGATTAGAATTAAAAATCATTCCTACTAATCATATCCTACTAATATTATAAATGCGAAAGTTTGTAAGTATGGATGTATGTTTGTTACTCTTTCACGGCGAATCCGCCGAATCAATATCGATGAAATTTGGCACAAATATTCCTTATACACCGGAATAACATATAGGCTATAGAAATCCTGTTAATTCTAGAGGAATTGGATAAAATTGATAAGCTCCACCTATCACACGACAACAGTCCACGCGAACGAAGCCGCGGCTAAAAGCTAGTATCTTTATAACTCATACTGAAACTCAGTTTATTCATTACACAATAAATTAATTCGTTTATCTCCCTACCGATCTTCCTACCCATAAATATGAAAAAAAGCTATAAAAGCGAAGAAGAAATTAGTCTGGAATTACTAATATAAGTGTTTGTGGATTAGATTACACAACACATGACAAAATTTCATGGTTGTCGTTCGTTCGTTATATGCCTTTGGTCTATACGGAGGTTATACATTTTTCAAGGTTACATTTAGCCTACTACATTTCGCTCTTGACGTGGCTGTAGTAAAATTTAATAAAAAATGCAATTTTTTTCAAAGAAAGGCTAGCACCAGGCTACGATCTCGCCTGATGGAAAGCGAAAGATTCAACCTAAGGTGGACTGCGCTTGCCATTATAGTGCCTATTCACTCTTTTTTTGAAAATTTGGCAGTTTGTAGGAGTCTGGAAAGTTGGCAGGAAGGGAATTTCACATTTTGGCTGTGATAATATGAGAAACGATAATTTGATAATGGATCAAAATACCGGCAATAGAATTGACTCAAATAAACAAAATGTCTGTTTTAATGTTTAATGCTTTAATATAATTTAGATTTAAGTCTGATTAGAGTAGATTCTATTTTTACTAGTTTTAAGTTCAATAAATTTATTCATTAAAACCTTTTTAAAAAATATTGTATATTAATTTAAAAATATGCGAGGGGGAAGTCGGTTTATGTAGACGACTGAAGTATGCTTTACACACCTAAATATGTATGCTAAAATGAATGAGCGAAGCGCTTTAAGTGCGCTCTAGGGACATTGAATACATGTGGGTTTAAACCTTAAAGAAGCTTTCTGCTTTGATGAAAAAATACAGAAAATAACATCTAAGAAACTGAGTCCACTTTAAAAAATTCTATTAGAAACTATTCCTATTAGAGAAAATTGTATCCTATAGAGTAGACAGGTATATAGGTATTCTGCAAGATATTTTTGGTGTAGAAAGCACAAGTTATATACCTCCTATGAAGTGGACAAAGGGTCTCTAAAAGGGTCCCAAAAAGGAAGAAAGAATGTTCGAGTTGCTTGGAATTCCGAACACCTAATGACCGATGCCAATTGATAAAATAAAGACAAAGACTAAAACATGCAAGATTTACGAAGTATACCCAGCGACTTATAATAAACAAAATATTTATGCTATATATTTCTTTGTGTTTAGCTTTTCCATAAAAGACACTATTATTAGTACCTGGTTGACCGAGCCTTGCTCGTAATTTTTTACAAAATAAAAAAATATATATATAATAGGGTAGGTGGGGCTCTATCTTAGGTATTTTCAAGATTTTACAAGATTAACTCATTTAAATATTAAAGATATAAGACAGAGATTTTTTTTTTTTAAACATATAGTAAGTACAAAGTGATTTAGAGCATGTAAATGGATTTTGTAATAAAAAATGATGATTTAACTAATAACTACTATGGTATAAGTTGCATAATATACACAATTTGCATTTCAAAAACATACATGTAAGAGAAAAATGGATATATATAGTCGCAACGCAGGTATTAATGTATAGATATATATGAAAATGAAATTGTTTTGTTGGTCTCACTAAAACTCGATAAGGGCTAAACCAATTTCCTTTTGAAATATTCGTTGAATTCCAAGGAAGGTTTAAAAGGCCAGAAAATATGAAGGAATGTGTAATAAAAACGGTAAAAGTAACAATTTTGTTTTCCTATACAAACCTTTTGTACCGTTGTGTAAGAAAATTAATTAGCAAGCAACGAAGATATTGTAGATTGTAAAATTATAAAATACTTGTAGGTTCATTCACAACAAATTTTACCAGGTCAACTAGTAAGGAAATAAATATTTATAATATGTACTCAATCATCATCATCATTCTCTTACCATTATCCCACTCTAAGTGGGGTCGGTCGGTCGTCATTTTTCACACCAGTATTTGTAATAACAGTATAGATGTGAGCAGTAGTAATCACTTACCTACCTACCAACCTCAAGGTTAATTAGCTAAAAATTTGGCACTATAAATATCCATGAAAGTCATATTTTTCCAGTACAAAGTGACTAACGGTTTATTGAAAACAGTACAGAACACTGAATAATTCAGTGTAGTACTTAGCAAAGCATTTGTAATTATTGTTATTGCACATTTAAAGACATGCATATAATATTACAAATTTAAAAAGAATATATATTCAGATATATTAGCAGTGTGGTATCCGGCTGAGTAGAATAGACCATCCCCCTTCTTACCGACTTATAATGTAGTACACATACGTATAATACGTGTTGTATAATACGAATGATAAGTTGATGTCAGGCGGCCAGTTGTAAAATATGTAGCCAAATCATGTGACAACATGTTTATAACATGTTGTGCCGACCCCATTTAGAGTGGGATAAGGGCAGGAAGATGATGATATATTCAGATATATCAGTGAATGAATTATTAATGAAATAGATTGCAAAAAGTGTAATTTTGAAAATCGTATTTAGAGAGGGATTAAATTTTTAACCCATTACCACCACTCTTAAAATATTTTGACACTATGTAATTTGTCCTTAAGAATAAAAAATCTCAATTCATTTGTTTTTATTTTGCTCTTCTGTACCAAAATAATAACAATAATGGCACTAGTATAAATATAAGCAGAGTATATTAATTCAATTTAAAAAAAACTAAACTTGATAAGTCTAAACTTAGTAAGTAAACATATTATAATACAGAAGTAACTTAAAAAAGATAGGTGTAAATAATAATTGATGAATTTCTTAATGTTTCTTAAAGTAATATTTGGTACAAACTTTGACAAAATATTTTATAACAATTTTTTAAACTCTCTAACGTAATAAAAAAAAATTAATAACTGGGCGAGAAAATTAATTTGGCATTCTATTAACTATAAACATCGTTAATTAATTTCATTTCTTTCTTATAACTTTTAAAAATATATTTATATCGTATTTAATTATTATTACAATTCCATTTAGAGGAATGGATAAAATATTTTAAAAGAAATTCTATATATAGCTTCTGTAGTAATTAGATAGTAAAAACATTTGTGTAATAAGACCGGATGTTTATAACAACAAATCTCAGAAGGTGGAGTTAACGTTAACCGATTACCGAAGTGAGCGATAAATTCCTTTACGAGGCGTGCGACTAGCGTAAATATTTACTTACTTGTGCTTATTTTTAATCCTCAAAAGCTAGGACATCGATCTTACAGTGGTAGACTATTCACATAGCACAAAAACACTATAAATTCCTTTCATTATAATCAAAGTTTTACAGCATCACACTCAAATCTCACAGAGAACTACGCACAGACATTATGTATTATCTTGCTAACACAAAATTTAGTACATAAATTCGAATGTGCACAAAAATCTGGAATTAAATTCACACTAGATCACTTCACTGGAGCTTACTTTGACAGATGTCGTAAATCGCGTTCTAAAGGCGTAGTCAAAACGTACTCAATATTGACACGCATCGAATAAACTAATGTAACTAAGCTCAACAACGCCGAACGCGATAGTCTCTGCTACACATTTCTAAGTCAACAAATTTATATAGTTGCATATTGCTTCTTGGCTACGATGTTTTCGTGCAATTTGTATTTGGTAGCATAACTAAAGATTACAACATATTATGGATGCGTTCAAACAGAGATAGAGTCACAACCTGTCATAAAGTAATAATTTAGGAAATAATTGATTGTATTCATTTAAGATTTTCACTATTTTTTATTGCGCTTTTTGTTTTTGTGTTCAATTGATTAAATCGAAATATTATCAATATGAAAAGGGACTAACACACCATCTAGTATAGAGTAGCGAAATGATGAAAAGAACCTATCATAATAAGCTGTCGCAACTGTAGATGCCGCTACTTTATTTTATTTGTATAAATATAATGGAATATATTTATACTTGGTGTTTCAAGTTTAAATGTAAATTTTTAAATTTTTTTTAATTATTTTTATAACAGTCCGATATATATTTAACAAGATGTAGTACCTATATTGTCTTCTACTTTTCACTTGACAACATTATGAGTCCCCTATAATCTTTGTAATTTCTACCATTCACTGCCGTATATTGCCCACTCACAGAATATTGAGAAACAATTTGAAAAATTTAACGATAAAATCAAATTCTTCTTTCTAAGACCTACCATTTCTATCATTTAAGTTTCTTAAGTAAAAAACTGAATTTTTAATAAGTTAAGTTAGTTTAAGTTTAAGTTATGTATACATCAGAATTTTAGAAAGGCGAGGTGAGACGTGGCTTGTCTTGCTTAGGAAAATAGATATTCTAGTCGTCATTATATATTAGGTTAAAAGATGTGTCTACATGCGTTAATTGGTTTACTTTAGCAGAACCTGAATAATCTAAATTGTCCCGAAAAGCAGCCATTAAAAATTGCCTCAAAAATATATTTTTTTCCTTCGATATAAAATGGTACATATAGCTTCAAAATAATATTCTTGAATTATTGAGACTAACAGCAGATACAAACTTTATATTATATTTTATTAAAATTTATTTTATATATTATAATTGGTAATTCTATAACAAAAGGACTCTTTAGTTTTATAATATTGTTATATAATGTATAATGTTGTGCATTATGTTTTCAATAGGATGGAATGCGTACCTTCAATTTTCGTAACAAAAAACATTTATCTCGTTTATATAATGTAAAAGTTGCTTCACAAATTTTCTCAGGAACTTAAAAGAACTTTACAAACCTGTGATCATTTCAATAATTGGAAATCCAATAAATATCAAAATTTTATAAAAGCGTTAATACATTTTGAGTTTCCCTAAGTTGAAAGTTCAGACAATGATCCAGTTTCGATATTGGTGCTGTTTTATAGAAATGTCTTTTATATCAGACGTATTTAAAGAAGATGCGTTTGCTCGAACTTCCGCAAGTTTTTTAATTGTACAATATATGTGACATATTTTTACATGGCAAAGTTAAAACTTCATTCTAAGACTTGCATTTCGCACGCTTAGTATTAAAGTCCTAAGACCTAAGTCAAAAAAGTTTTGTGGCAAATGGCAATAAAACGTAGCGTAGCGCGTACAAAACTCGTGAGTGTTAAATATAACCATAAGTTGGAAGAACAAGAACACTAGTTTTTTTTTATTGTTCCTAGCGTGATGTGATAGATGGCATTGAAACTAGGATTACAATATATCTCTGACTATATATAACTCAATCTTCAAAATATCTGTATATAACTCAATCTGTATTCTGTATATAATTTTGAATTAGGTCACTTAATTATTAAGCGTGCGATTTATATACAAATAATAAAAGGCATTATTTACTAAAAAGGTTGCTCTGGAATTTATTTTTAAAAGATTATCTTGCCTATGCCAAATACTAATAGAAGGTTGCCCACTTATATCCCCATAGACAATTATATTGTTTCCAGATGCTCAATGGGTAATAACTAATAATAGTAAAAGTATTCTATTTGTAGATAAAAAATATTTTGTATGAGTTCTATTTTCTACGGAGGACTCAACATCTCAATTCAAAATGATTCATAGAAATGAAAAATGTTGCCACATTATTTATCGCCTTACATCATTAATAATATTTTCCAGTGTATAAAATATATTGGGTACTTAAATGATAATTAGCCATTTTGTATAGTAAAAAAACTTTATTTAAATATGCACTAAAGACTTATATAACTGTTTTATACTTCCAACCATAATCTAACTTTGGCAATACGAGACACCTCGTAATACAAACACTTGAGTTGTTAACTTTGCAGTCGAAATCCAGTGCGCTTTTGAAGTAAACCTAATTTAATATGAAAATAGTTGTTTAATGAATATATCAAAATAATAGGACATAGTGAAAGGGCTCCGCCCGGCAGTCTTTTGCAGCTTTGCTTATTGTACTTTGTATACTCTGGTACAGGTGACGTCCTTTGCGGTCATTGTCTGAAATGAAACAATATTTTGATTTAGTATAAACTAGCTGTGCCCGCGGCTTCGCCTACATTTTTATACAATCCTAAATAAATATAAAAATAGTATCCTAACCTTCCTCGAGAGTTGCATTATTTTTTTAGTAAAAACCTTACAAAAATCCGTTCAGTAGATTTTGAGAAAATCGATGACATACAGACAGACAGCGTTTAGGGCTTTGTTTTATATTATAATATGTATATTATTATAGCTTAACGGTGACACCGTGTTTTGACACATTTGACGAGGTCAAACCCCAGCCAGGCACCAAGGAGTTTTTCCATTAAAACTTGTGTCTAATTCATAATTGCAATTTATGACACGATTGTGATATGTGTAACCTGTGTATTCAGCATTGGAGCAGCGTGATAGGTCTTAGCTCCACTCCTCTCCAAAAACAGAGGGAGTAGGCCTATCCCCAGCAATGAAATTGTAACAGGTAGTTACGAGTACTGTTATCAATATTAATATAATACAAAAGTCTGTCTGTTACAACATATAGGATAAAAAACCAGAATGTTGAGAGAATTTTTGCACAACATTTTTCGGGCACAAAGTCGTGAGTAGTCAAATATCTAAACTAATATTATAAAATATTTATAAAAGGAAAAATTTGTTCGTATGTTTTCAGACAAAACTACTGGACCGATTTCAAAAATTGGAAAGCTGCATCTTTACTGAGAAACATAGGCTATATTACATTTTAAAAAAATAGGGATCCGTAATAAAAATGTAACAAGGTGTAAAAATTTGTCATAAAAATCTGTCATTCCATGTGCTGCGGAAACGATTGTTGATATATTTAACAAAAATAAATCTATAGTCCGACTTAGTAGACTTTCCACTGCCATCAGATCGGTATGTACGCCTTTGAAACCACGGGATATTACTAGTATTGAATAAAAATTGAACCATCTCATGTTAAGTCTGTAAAAGATTAACACCGCTGCTTCAGTGCGGACTGGCAAATAACATAAATCCCAGGAATTAGTCATGCTATCTAATAGTTCGTTCACCTCGGCTGTTATGTGCTAAGTGGGAGTTCTATTAACCTACTCAATCGCGCTAGCGTAACGCAATTGTATAACGCTAGCACAGCGGTCACTAGATGTCACTGTTGCAGCGTCATACAAAACTGACGTTACGCTAACGCGCGCTATCGCATAGAATGAAAAACTCGCACTACACACACTAATATTCGTAAATATAAAAAAAATGTTTTCTTAATAATTAGATAAATTTAATCTTGTAAATAAAGAACGAATATATTATAGAGAATTGATACTTTGAATTAATTTTAAATATATAATTTAATTTTAAATATATAAGTATTATGTGTAATAATCGTTAAGTTGATAATATAAAATACAATTTTTTTTAATGAGGCTGATATTGATTAAAATAATTGTCGATAGAAATTGTTCATTATTTTCGACTACATCAATTAGTAATAAGTGCAATATATATTTTTTATTCGTTTAAGGAATTATATTTATATAAAAGCAATGATAATAAATATAATTAATATAGAGTATGTCACAACTGATTCTGTTAAATATAAGATACTTATCTTATTATAGATTTTAAGTAAAATATTTTAAAATAACCGATAAACCATAATATTTTGGCACTATTAGTCAATAATTATTATAAAACTATCTTTAAACTAATTTTGATATATTTTACAATAGTTAATACTAATATTATAAATGCAAAAGGTGTTTGTATGTTTCTTCTTTAAACTTGAAACTGAACAACGAATCGGTGTTATTATAAAAAGGGAGGATAATTAAAGAGATGGAAGTGACATACTTTTTATCCCAGTACTAAAGTCAGGCAGAAGTAATCGTATAAGAAACTATCCAACTAGTATTTATTATAAATGGGGAAGAATGTGTCAATTTGTCGCTTTCACGGCTAATCCGCTGAACCAATATTGATGCAATTTAGCAAAGAGCTTATACACCGGGCTAACATAAAAAATTTCCGTTTTTCTTTCGGGAATGGGAAAAAACACTATTACATTATTAATGGCCAGTTTCACAAGTTACTGATAAAGTGTCGGATAGTTAACCGACAAATAAACTAAGTAGCAGATAAATGTCTCTAAAAAGTGAAAAATTAAAAATAAAACAAAATCGCGGCCATTTTAAAATAGGTATTTGCTATCCAGCAGATAAACAAAAAAACAGCCACATGATCTACCTGTTAACTTATTAAGGACTTTAAGTGCTGAATAAGCCTATCAGAAACCTGAGAAACGCAAAATTCCGAGATATGTGTCAGATATGTTCCGAATAAGCTAATCGACAGTTTATTGGTAACTTGTGAAACAGGCCCTAAATGTAATTTTAAGAGCGCTTAAGTTAGTACGAAAGAAAGCGAGATGTGGTTCCTCGCTTCTTTTCGCCAACTAGTGAGATTTAATTGCAAAAATAGATTACAGATATGTTTATACGTGATGTCGAAACTAAGCTTGACATACTACAGTACACATCATCATCTTCCTGCCCTTATCCCACTCTAAGTGGTGTCGGCACAACATGTTATAAACATGTTGTCACATGATTTGGGTGCGTATTTTACGACCGGCCGCCTGCCTGACGTCAACTTATCTTAGCCGTATTTTACAATACCTCGATAAGAAAGAGGGTGGTCTATTCTACTTAATCGGATACCACACGGTGAGTCAACTTACCTTAATCACCTTTTACGACACCTCGGTAAGAAAGAGGGTGGTACTATTCTACTCAGCCGGATATCACACGGCGAGTCGACTTACCTCAGTCGCCTGTTACGACACCTCGGTAAGAAAAGAGGGTGGTACTATTCTTTTCAGCCGGATACCATACGGCGTAGATACTACAGTACACATCTTTACACATATTTGGATACTCACAGCTTTCATCTCTTCAGGACCGAATTCCCTGAGGTAGGTAACCTCAAGGCCGTCAGCGCTCTTTTGAGTTTGCTTCAGTACGTTCCCCTCTAATGTGCAGACTGATTTCACCTGTAAGTTGAATTATTATGACATCAATATATATTCAATTTTTGACCTTTTCCTTCTGTAACTCAAAGGTTGACTGGAAGAGATCCCTTTTAAAAATAAGTCTGCCTTTACAAGTGCTTTTTTTACTTTTTATTTCTCTTTTCTAATTATATGTATAAAAAGGAATAAATAAATTATTAATTATGACATTGTATCCTTTGTAATCACAAACTTTTCAGCTTTCCTCCAGGAACTGCTGCTATAATCTGTACCACGCTATTGGTATTAATAAGTGGTGGTGCCATAAGCATTTAATTCAGATAATTATGTACATATTGAATGAAAAGATACAGACATTGCTGTGGTGAAAACAATTGGTAATTTGTATGAAATATAAATGCAAAAGTTTGTGAGTATGGATGTATGTTTGTTACTCTTTCACGGCGAATCCGCTAAACCAATGTCGATGAAGTTTGGCACAATTATTCGTTATACATCGGAATAACATATAGAATAAATCCTGTTAATTCTACAGGAATAGGATGACATTAAAAAGCGCCATCTATCAACCTATCACGCGACAACAGTCCACGCAAACGAAATTGCGGGTAAAAACTAGTTAAAAAATATATTATTAAATAATCCAAAGCTCACCTTAGCGCCATCAGCACGCTCTTCGTCAAACTCTTCTCCGGGCTTGAACTTCATCTCCGTGGTCTTGAAAGTGGATGACGTCACCAGCACCAACGAGTCGCCATCTTGTTTCAGCTCCACTGTTGGGGTCACAGCGTTGGCGGTTTTGCGCGTGATGAGACCGACGCCTGAAATTACGAAAGGTCTTTATAATTAGAAGTTATTTAGCGGAGATCCATAATACTAGTGCATGTGTTTTTACGAATCCTGCATGTTTCAGGTATGAGAACAGATTTTCCACTCTACATTTAGAATTATATATATTTTCTATTTTACTTCATCGCGCATTAAAGCAAAATAATTTTATTATTACTTTTGTACGAAAGGTCTCGTTAAAAATACTATCAAAAGCACTGACAAAATATTCTTTTATGAACATGTACAACTAGTATGGTTTCTACTCAACCGGTAGAATAGACCACCTCCTTTCTCACCGAGGTGTCGTAAAAGACGACTAAGGTAAGTTAACATTAGGCAAGCAACCGGTCAGCATAACATGTTATGATTTGGCTAGATATTTTACGACGGGCCGCCTACCTGACGTCAACTCACCTTAGTTGTCTTTTACAACACCTCGGTAAGAAGCAGCATTTATTAAAAAATACTATTTTTTTAAACAATATTTGTGACAAATTATTTACTATATAGATAGTTATATGCGTGTTAGCTATAAGTTTATGTCTACAAGTTGCAGTCACATGTTAATTTAGTCAAATTCTACGTAACAGCATCTAATTAACACATTAAATATTCATATATACCATAATCAAGTTCTACGAAGCGTGAAATCTTTTAAGACATAAGTTAGAGATAGTGTTCAAACCGGTTACAAGTATATTTTAAAGGCATTATAAAATATGACAGTTCTATACTTTTCTATATTTTATATTTGCACAAATTTTTACCTAGTCTTTTCATGAATTCATCAAAGTTCGCAGAAGATATTAGTTTATATTTTATCCCAAAATAAGGAAACATTATTTTGAAACTGCCTTCAAACGAAATTATTATTATAATTAATATTAATAATCCTAGATGGATCAACCTACAATGTTTGTGGATTTCCCATAAAATATATTATTTTGTTCTAAGCCCATAACCCGACCTAGAAACGTCAAAAATGACATATAATTATTTTCCTCTATGGATCCATTATCCATAGATAATATTAATATATAGGATATAGACCTTTTCAATATAGACCTTTAAATAAGCAGTGATGCGTTTTTGGCAGAAAATTTTTAAAATTTATGACAAATACTTATAAATATTACAGTGTATCATTTGCGACATCTAGTGAATAATGATATAAAACTAATTTTTGTTGTCCAATGCTTTCTGTGAGATGACGCTCTCGGCGACCTAAAGAGTGCTTCTTAGAGAGTTTCACCCCCCTGCCATTATCTTTGGATAGATTTAGGTTGATAGAGAATTTCGATGTTACGTACACATAACACAAAGTCTGAAATAAATAATTCCGTCATTTCATTTGCATTATAGAACGTCGTAAAGAACGTAATTAAGAGATTGCTTTAAAGAATTCCATTTTATACGGAGAAGAATTTCTTTGGATTTTATGAAAAATTATGCCATAATAGAAACAGCATTATTCGAATTATTTCGGGCGTTTTAATTTATTAATTATTATTAAATTAAAAACAATCAGAATATATAATTGTATTATAAAAAATGATAAAATTTTACTAAGATATTCTACTCTCCTTATCCTACTCTAAGTGGAGTCGGCGCAACATGTTTTTCATTGCATTCTCCTATCATTCGTCAACTCTGGACCTACTCCTTTTATATGCATGTCACTTCACTTCACTACTTCACACAATCGGACCATCTCTTTCTAGGCCTTCCTCTAGTAACATATCCATCTACATATTTAATATTCGTTTGTTTACATAACTTTCATCCCTCCTTATTACATGTCATGTAAGATATTCATCGACAAAAACAAATTTCATCAAAATGCCATAGTAAAGAAAAAATTGTCTTAAGGACTCTCAACTGAACATAGAGGGAAAAAATGATATTCATTAATACAGTTTCCGACATATGCGGGCGTATCTCTTTAACTCTCAATGAAATAATGCAACGCGTCCATCGGCCGCAGTTCTAAGAAGTCTAACGAGCCGCTTAACTGGTTTATCCGTACTACCGCATTCTATTGGAATGTGCAGGGCTGGCAACGTGTTATTTATTGTTATATGCTTAGTATGAAAAAAGATATTAGTTACCTGGATATTAGATATCTGGGTGACCGAACCTTGCTCGGTATTTTTTTTAAAGATATAAATAGAATGGTGGTTTTGATCCAGGGAATTTAAACTATAGTCCGCCCGATTACCCCCCTATTTTTCAAAGCCTGAATACCATGGATTTTTTTTAAAATGTAAATTAGTTAGATCGATTATTGATAAAACACCCTACATGCCGAATTTCATGAAAATCGTTGGATCCCTTTTCAAAATTCGGAAAATATATACAAGATTAACTCCTTTAAATATTAAAGATATTGTGATAGCCGAACAGTTAGAATGCGGTACTCTTCGCAGAGGGTCACGGGTTCTAACTTCATACAGAACCAATGGGTTTTCTATTATTTTCTATAAGAGCCTAATTCATATTTTTAATTTTTTGCACGCTTTTCGTTAAAGAGAAAGATTGTTATAAAACTAATATATTTTTAATATTTTTCCTTGCATTTTTGCAAAAAATTAGCTTGGTCACCCAGGTACGTACTAAATATACTTAATATATGGGACACTTACACACACGGTCGTCCGTCCCCAGTAACTTAATACTTGTGTTATGGTAACAGACAACTGGTGAATACATACTTATATGGTTTTTAAATACAACTTAAATACAAATATAAACAATTACTTATGATTTAAATAAGTATACTATTACTTATGCTATTAAAAAGCTCATCTTTGATAAGCCCTATTTATTTCAATGTTCACGTAAGCCTTACCGCTATACAGTCTATAGGGGAAATAGCTGTTACATTTACATAATATAAACGGAACTGCACCTCAGTTCATAATGCCCGGAAGGCGCTGAAGTTTATTTATAAATTAGTATTATAAACTGTACACCTAATCCTAACAATGGGTATATGATTGTCGTGAAAACAATATAACATTGCGTAAGGTTTAATCGTAAGAATTTAGTAGAAACTTTAGTTATTATTGGGAATCGAAAGAACATTTATTTTGTTCAAAACGGGTATTAAAATGCAGATTTTTTACATAAATCAAAATAGTAAACATGTTACGTTATATATACTGCGTCTCTGAAGAAATTAAATTGGCCCAAATTATTGTTACGAGAAGAATTATGCTAATTAACTGTAGGATCTTTTTCTCCTTTCACGTTTTTTGTATTTGAACACTAAACTTAGCTAAGTAAATTGAGCACACTAACACTAATAACTATTCTATTTGAAGTGTATGCTATTGAACAAATTCATAAGAATTTAAGCGTCATCACAACAAATAGACGTACATTGCTGAGTACGTTTAATTGACAAATGTATTCTTAAGTGATGCCACAAAAACCCTTCAAAAACAAGGATTTCTAGTATCTTATACGTCTTTGCTAATTCTAAATATTAATTTCGATTTACGACGAAAAAATCTTTATAGTTTCCGGAACGAAGCATGGCGGATATAGCAATTGACTGAGGTAACTATAGTAGAAGCCTATCTATATATGTGGTAACTATAGCAATAATTAATAGGCGCCTTTGAAACGGTGTATCATTAATTATTATGTCACTTATAAAAAAATTATAGCATTCATTTATAAAAGTCATAAATATAAACGGAATGTAATTTATACGTTTCACCAATCGCCCAATCAGAAGAATAAAATAACATGTCCCATTTATAAGCATAGGAAATGTTACTTTATTCTTCGGATAGGGCGATGTATCCATTTGCGTTGATCTACTTTATATGAGTTTGTTGTCTTCTCATGTGGGCTTTGTAATACTCACTTAAATCATGGATAAATCAATATGAAACGGGACCCTTCCATTGGCCAGTATACATGCGAGACGCGTCCCCATTGGCCATTAAAACATCGCCTCATAGCGTCAGTGACAACGACCTTTGAATTGACGTAATTTTCCAATTGAAAATTAATTTACGTTCAAGACATTAAATATAATGTACGCCATAAACTAGCACATAAAATATTATTTATCAATCATATATATAATATATATAGAATATTTTCACTTAAAGTGAGAAAAAAATCTTCACATATCATTCAATAACGTATTTACGCCTTTATTGCTTATAAATGATGTCTCTCGCGCAACCTTTAAGCTTTTTAAAAATATACACGCAATAAATTTATCAACGAGAGAGAACTATAAATAATTGCATTGCAAATACACTGCACAAAATAATAATATAATTATCATTTCCAACAGATCATGAAATACAGTTGTCTTATAATAGTGTTATGCAATTATTTTATCACTTGGCTTCCTATATAATTGTTGGCAAATAATTCCATGCTTTGAAGGCGTGGACATTGATGGAGTGTCCATAAAATATGTCAAGGGGGAGGAATGTTAAATGTCTTAATGTGAAAATTTCGAAGAAGCTTGTGATCATTACTACGCAATAGCTGAGCAATAATTATTAAATACACAAATCAGCTTCATTGCGAATTAACAGTTTACACATATCTCAAAAATTCAGTCGGTGTATGCAGATTTCTGCACCGTGTTCCTATATATCCACGGTTTCAAACATCGTACATTAAGGAGGTACGTTTCAAAGACTATCTTTTAAAAGGAAAGTTATTTACGTATTAACACCACCGCAGCTTCAGATTTAATTCTATATATTCCAAAACATGACAATTTGATTTATAGGATGCAGTTCGTTTCCGAGTAGAAAAATACAACCGTAACCTAATAATACAAATAATTGTTGGGTATTTTCAGTGTGCTTAGTGAGAGTTTTTTTAACCTACTCGATCGCGCTAACATAATGCCAATTTGTATGACGCTGCAACAGCGACATCTAGTGACAACTTTTCTAGCGCCAATAAATAGCGTTACGCTAGCGGGTAGGTTAGGTTCCTACTAAGCACAAGAACCACAATGGATAAAACGCGGTGGCCAATAATACATAAGTACGAAAAGAAATTCTGTATAGAGATTCCTAACACTCCACCACATTTAATTGTGTACAGTCTTATTTTGTAATGTAACGTTATGTAACAAGTATGAATAATAAGGTAATAACTGTTATGAATAATATAATACAATCTATAAATAGGTGCGTTGCGCTTCGGCTAGTGGCCAAGCAAACAAAGTAGCAGTGGACATTGATCCTTCATCTGCATTTAGAATCATTCACTATTTGATACATATAAATAAAAATTCGCGCACGTACGTTGACGAAACTAGCGCAATAAATATTACTTATAAATAAGCTTGATATATGAAATAAGAATGCGCATTATTTCTAAGAGCTCGGATGCTTTTTGTATGAAACGAAAATATTTCTCTTTTAATTTCTAATATTAACAATACCGATAAAAGATAGCATTTCGAGCATATCAACATTATTATTAATAAAATATTTATTTTGACTTGGCAATTAACATCTTCTAGGTTTATTTCAATAAAAAATATGTTCTATGATTAACTTAACTATAAATGGAATTTAAAAGTATCATACAATACGTTGTAAGAGATCTATTATCAGGTAAACCACATGAAAAACCGCCAGTATAGTCCTCGAGTGTCTTATAGCACAATATAAAACCAACGGGTGCATTTAGTTCATTGAATTGGAAAATTATATATTGCAATGGATGCGATAGAAAGTATAGGATATAGGTCAACGGCTTGATCAAATTCCTTATCTAAAGCTTCAAGATAACGTATTATGGAAAAATATCCTTATTAACTGAATAATTACCAAAAAAACTTTTAGTCAAGATTAATTTTGTTTATAATTATACATTACATGATACAATTTATTCATTTTATCTGTGGTTTAACAGCCTATTAGGATAAGATGGAAATAGAGCCCAATAAACATTTTTTGCAGTAGCAAGAATCGTCAAATGTAATGGAAATATTAAAAAAAATTACATTAGATATGTGATCTTTTACTGAGGATTAAACACAGAGTTATTACCAGAGTAGGGGAGTCATAGACATGGATGAGAGAGAAGATGAAAGTAGTCTACTTATCTTTGTCTAATCATAGATACAGTCGCGTTTTCATTCTCTTTTTTGTATTAGGGTACATTTTAATTTGGCTTTCCTACTCTAGTATAAAAACGATGGGTTAAAAGCTTTTACAATGCCAATTGTATGTCAAACTTGACGAACTTATTATCAAGAAAGCATATTTTTGACGCAATTGTGAGTCAGGACCGGACAAGGGGTCATAGCGGGCCTCAACGAGTCGTCTCGGATCTTATTGACTGAATTGAAGTTGATTGCCGACCATTTGCCGACAATTGTCGACGACCAATAGAAGCTAATCGTACAACTATGTCGGGATATTCTCATGCGATCCTAATTACTTGACAGGATCGTCCGACGTTCGGTTTTGTTACCTTTTTAGCGCCTTCCGCCTTCCTATAGATCTATTCTTCATTAATGAAATGCTCTTATTCAAATGGCGGAGTACACGTATGTATCAATTACAGATACAAGTTCTAGAGTAGTCACGAAATAAACGAAATACATATATATGTACCTATTTTTTATTCGTTTCGGAATCTCGTCTACAAAATCAAGCGCTTCGTGATGAATGTAAATAAATAAACATACTAAAGCGGACATTTTTAAGAAATTTGTGGGAAGTATTTAATTTACCAAAAGGGGATAGGAGCAACAAAGATGACTTTTTCGTAATATAACCTTTGTATCCTAAAATGAAATATTATTTAAATTTAATTTTAAATAAAAAAAAATATATTTGTTGTGACAAACAAGCAAGCCTATTGAGTAAAAGAGACCTCTTTTGGGAATAAACGCCTTTTGTACATGTGCTTTTTGAATTAATGATAAGATAATAGAATAGAATGGAAGAATAAGAATAAATACAAAATATACAAGCCTGTGGACGTTATGTAGACAAGTTCCGATAAATTTAAATATGCGAGTTACATAACATGGATACTGCAAAAAAGTAATAAGAATAGAATGACACTTGATATAGCTCATATCTTATAGGGTTATTACTAAATTTATGAGCGATTATAGTGTTATCTCGTTCCAATATACTTTTATTAGTCACTTGTGTACTTTGTTCAACTTTTTTAACTTCCGACAAATAAGGGGGTTATGTAATAATTTTGTTTTGTTTTGATAATCGTGTCTAACACGAAGCATCTTAACTACATTTCAGTACACTTTTGTATGACGTATTACTATTACATTCCAAACAGTTTTTATTCTCACCGTACGGGATGGGCAAGCACATGACCATCTTTAAAGGAAATGGAATAAACAGAACAAAAAGTTGGACTTTTAGGAAACGTCGTTAGTGCCTCCTGTGGGGTAAACATGACATACAAATATTTAATGGACTTATTCCAGTTTACGCTTTCAATGCTAATGCGATCCGGTCGAAGCATATGTTCCAAATATATCTGAATGCTTATCTCAATACATCGGAGACATTATTTTTTACAAAATAAAAGATAGAAACTTAAAAAAAGAAAAAAATAATATGGTAGTTGTGGATCGATCCTAGGTATTTTTATTTTTCGAGGCTTCCCGTTCCCCGAATAACTAAGCTGACTTGACAGTTTATGGCCAAAATAGTGTATTAATATAAATTGTAGTATTTTTTAATGCCCAAAAACAGGTATAAAACTTTTATTTTTTTTTACATAGAACTTAGCTAGATCGTTTTTTCTACCCTACATGCTGAATTTCAGGAAAATCGATAGAGCCGTTTACGAGATTCCAAAAATATATATATACATACAAGATAGACTCATTTAAATATTAAAAAAAGATTAATACGCTAGTGTATTGATATCACCGACCCTTTAATCAAGCATAGTGATTAGTGCTAAAGTTTGTTATGGAAAAACAAATTCTCGATTCTCAAGATTAATATTTAGGAATTGATATACTAAGATAGATATCTTGATCCTAAAGACTAGTTAGTATACATCTATACTAATATTATAAAGAGGAAAAATTTGTATGTATGTTTGTAATGTTTTCACACAAAACCTACTAGACTAATTTCAAAAATTCTTTCACTATTGGAAAGCTGCATCAACATAGGCTATATTACATTTCCAAAAAAATAGGAATCCGTTATAAAAATGTAATAACGTGTAAAAAAAAAAATTACGCAGGTGAAACCGCGGGGTATTACTAGTAGGAATATATTATATTTGTTTCTTGAAGCTATACTCTTGGTTATCAATTTAAAAGTAACTAAGAGCAAATATGTTATAATTGGCTTAAAATGTACTATTAATATAACTGCAACAAATGATATTTGTGATAACCGAGAGCGAATAATAATTTTTATCCGTATTTTTATAATTTGTTGACGTGTTTAAAAGTATGACTTTTTTAATTTCTCTAAAAGAAGCCGGTTATAAAACAACAATTTGTGTTATTTTTTTATGCTTTTTTATTCTAGGGTTGAGCATTAATTAATGGCGTGGACATTAAACTGATGAAATAAGTTACTATAAATGTATTTTTTTTGAGAATATCAGCTAAATTGCCGAGTTTATTAATTAAGTTCCAGTATAAAATGTTACTTACGTACGAACTGCAATTTAAATATATTAGAATATCATTAACTTTTTACAAAGACTGAAATATAACGTAACAAAACGATGATCACGAGTTGACGATAGGGTTGTCAACTACTTACAAATAATAGAACAGAATTTGGTGTAATTATCAATAAAAGACAACATCAAATATCATAATAATACATACAGTAGAATATAATTATTTAAGAAAAGTATATAGAGGCAATAAAATAATTATTTATTTGAGAAATCTCTTAACAAGTGTACGCAACAATATAATTGGTGCTATCGAGGAATTGAATTTTGGATTATTTTTTATGTGTATTTCGTATTTTTCGGGAATTTCATTACTTTGTAAAGAAAATAAAAAAAAAGTTAAAAGTTGCCAGATAATTTGTTAATTTTTTATAATTTTCGTCGAACATAAGATGACAACCCTGATAGCCGACGACTAAAATTATACTCAACGTGACACCGACAAGTCCGCACAAAGTCCAAAGTTTAAAATATTACTAGATGTCTAACATCGCCTATTTTCTATGAATTTGTAATTTTACGATTGTTAAAAACAATTAGTGTTCTAATTTTGATGTTAGAACTTGGTAGTAGTACTTTAGTATTTAAAATAATACGCGAATTCTTTAATTTTCATTATTAGGATTCTAGTGCATCAGATAATATACGCCGTGTGGTATCCGAGGTTTCGTAAAAGACGACTAAGCTAAGTCGACCCGCCGTGTAGTATCCGGCTAAGAAGAGAGACCACCCTCATTTCTCACCGAGGTGTCGTAAAAAGGCGCTAAGGTAAGTTGACCCACCGTGTGGTATACGTGACCCACCCTCCACCGGTCCACAGACCACCCTCTTTCTTACCGAGGTTTCGTAAAATGCAACTAAGGTAAGTTGATGTCAGGCAGGCGGCCGCTCGTAAAATACGTAGCCAAATCATGTGACAACATGTTTATAACATGTGCCCCACTTAGAGTGGGATAAAGGCAGGGAGATGAGTGTTTTAGATAATAAATTACTTATCTTTTATCACATATAATGCATCCAAGGGTAACCTGAACAAGTATTAGGTATTTAAGAGGTTTGCTGTATATATTCTTGTATTATGTAATTCTTGACTGTAATCTAATATCAACCTTCAAGTTTTATTTGGTAGTTTTATTTATACTTGCCGTTTACAAAAAGCTTTTCAAATTTATTGAAATACTACATATTCAAATATTACATACATAAGTTATCACTATAAATTTACTTAAATTATTAGCATTACCATTGCAAGTTGGCATGACTGGTAAATCTTATTTAATATGACTTACGTCTTGAATATAAGTACTAAGTAGATTGTTTTATCTTGTAAAAGTTTTGGCCAAAATTTTATAAAAGATTAGAATATTATAAATAAAATAAAATACATTCTGAAATCTTATTTAAAGGTATTATTATTTAGGATCTGCAAAAATTATACGTTCCGAGTATGTAATGAAATTATGAAAATGGGTTGAATTAAGTATCTTACAAACTACTAAATACATATTACGTAATTTGCAGTATATTATTTCTTATACAGTAACGTACAGTGGTTTTAACTTATGAGTATGTATATATATTACAGTTCTTTGTATGTATTTTAAGAAAAACTAATATATTTCGATCAAACAAATTGGGTAACCGGCTGTGTAGAATAGACCAACCTCATTTATTACTGAGGTGTCTTAAAAGGCGACTAAGGTAAGTTGACTCGCCGTATGGTATCCGGCTGAGTAGAATAGACCAACCTCATTTCTTACCGAGGTGTCGTAATGCGGACTAAGATAAGTTGACTCGCCGTATGGTATCCGGTTGAGTAGAATAGACCACCCTCCTTCCTATCGAGGTGTCCTTAAAGGCGACTAAGGTAAGTTGACGTCAGGCAGGCGGCCAGTCGTAAAATATCTAGCCAAATCATGTGACATGTTTATAACATGTTGTGCCGACCCCACTTACGAGTGGGATAAGGGCAGGAGAATGAATGATGAAATCGTTTACAGTTAAATACAAAAGATTATATAAAAACCCATACTACACACTCATAACATTTCACCGCTTATCTATTTATCATTTGGAGGCTTATAAAACTTTCATGGAAAATGCCGAACGTGTTATCGCATTATTTATCGCAAATATATTACCTAAACAATTTTTATACGAAATAAAATATCGTAAAAACTGTAACAATATTACTTTATAAAAAATCATAGGTAAATAAGAGTGATACTATATGTAGTACATATATTGTGGCTGAAAGTTACTTTACACTTAACTATGACGATTGCGATAATCATTAAGTTTGCAAACAAAACATTTTCCTTAATTGATATTTTCAATTTATCAAGTTTTTTTGGTAAAGGAAAACGTCTTAAATCATGCGTATCGTCTATAAAGAATTTTTAGAAGAAGGAGATCTAGTCCTTCTCTCCAAAGGAAAAAGAAAGCTTTGTCCAGCAGTGCGTTAGTAAATAAGCTGTAACTATACTTCAACTGTACCCGATTATAATCCACCATGGACTACACAAGAGCAATATACTATCCGATTCACATTTAACTACATAAGTACTATATTATGCACTCGAGGCAGACGGATATCCAAGTATTAAAGTATAATATCCATACTAAATATTATAAATTTTAGCGATTGTCTGTCAGAATATTACTATTGTCTATCGATTCTGTTTACTCAGATGTATTCGTCAGTTGATTGCAATAATTCATTTAAACGGGCGAAATTCATAATCGAACTAAGCTAAGTCATTTACCCATAACTTATATATAAAATATCGCCCCGGAATGAAAACTTCTTGGCTCTGTATTCATCAGTTCCGTTATTGAAACGCATTGTAATACCTCGTTAACTTAAACTCGTAACCTAGCCTTAACAACCTCTAAGTTAAAAAAATAATCTGCTCCCTTCACCTCAGATCATCTATGACTTAAAATAGGTAACTTGTATAACTTAAATTAATAATTCCAATTTTGACTCCCAATAACTTAAAGAAATGTTTTGACACTCTGGTTCTTAAACTATCTACCAATTCCAGTAATTCCGAATGAAATTTTTCCATCTCCATCTCGGAACATGTTCGGAGATTTTTATTTTTTCGTCACATGTTTACCTATTGTTTCTAAGTAATCCCTGAAAACTGTACTTGAAGCAGCGGTTAGAATATCAGTGTTTAAACGTAGAATTGTAATATATGAATTAATTAAAAGTTAAGTTAATAATTTAATTTATTATAATTACAAGGACGGTCGTACCGCAAAAGTTATCTTTTAAAGACGACTGACTACTAATGACGGTAGTTACTTGTCATAGTAAAAAATAACGAATATATGTACGTATATAATTTGTGATATTAATTAAATTAATACACATTTAATACTATAATTGGACTAAAACAAAAGTTTTGTCAAACTTTAATAATCCGACAAACGTTAAACATTTAACTATGTGTAAATTAAATGCAAATGCAAAAATACACTTTTTAAAAATACAGTGCAAAAAACAATTTTTCAAACAAGAATCGAGTATGGGATTTTCCCTTTTAACCATCTGCAATCAAATTAAGATTTCAAAAGTAATGAAAATATATTCATATGTCTATAATATTACAATGTCTATACAATTATAAAAATTAATAGTAAAAATAAAATACATAGGGAAAATGTAAAAGTTAAATAAGTATAAATGTACTATATGAATTTAGATATTCCAAAGATAGCAGGAAATCTTCTTGGTATAGGGAAAGGAAATTGTTTTTCGGGGCACGGGCAGTAATGAATAAATCATAAACTACTGGATCGATTTTAATCATTTTTTTTACACTGACTGACCAGGGATATATATTTTATACCCGTGCGAAGCAGGGGCAGGCCGCTAGTTCTATATATTTAGCTTTGTTTAATTCTAAACTTGTGTATCTTAAAACATTGTAAAACGTGTGTATATGTTAAATTCAACTAAAACATGCGAATTCATTAGAAGATTCACCGACCGACATAGGTATGTTAAGTTCCTGATGATTACGCAAAAAAGAGTATCTGTTTAAAACCTTCGACAAAGAATTCCATACACGCAATGACCAATAAAACATAAAAGAACTATTCAGGTTCATCATTGAGTCAGCATTAACAAAGAAGTATTATAGCGTATCAACTTTGAGCGCAAAATACCTATGTAATACTTTAAATAAATTATTGGCAAAGATTCTATTAAAACTGATAACAATCGATGTATTTTTTGTTATCCGTCTCTTTAAAATTTCTTACCAACAGCGATCTGATTGTGTTATAGAAAAACTGTTTTATTCGAGTTCAATATCGTTCAAATCATCCCGAATATTTTCTACTTTTAATTTTTTGTTATATAGTTTGATAATCAATATTGTAGGAGAAAAACTGAAGGCGTGCAATCGTTGACTACCTGTACATTTGAATTCATAGCTGGACAAAGACCTCAGACCAAGGCAACAAATTTTATCTGACTTAAACTCAGACCAATTTTCTTTTGATCAGCGCAAACTGAAAATTAATTGGCTATATGTAATCTACCAATTTGTATTGGAAGCAGCCTAAGTATCCATTAGAAAAAAGAGGAAATCTACAGCAATAGGATAGTAAAAGACGGATTTACCTTCTTGCCTTTAAAAAATCATTTGAATCCTGTGTGCTTGGTGCGAGTTTTATTAACCAACTCGATCGCGTTAGCGTAACATCAATTTGTATTGCGCTGGAACAGAGGTTACTAGATGTCGCTGTTGCAGCGTCATACAAACTGGCTTTACGCTAATGTGATTTAATAGGTTAAAAAAACTCGCACCAAGCACACAGGATTCAAATGATTTTATAAAGGCAAGAAGGTAAATCGGTCTGTTACTATCCCATTGCTGTAGACTTCTTTCGGTTTGCGCAATTACAGTAAACGTATTGAGAATTGAAAATATTAATCGCAAGCTCAACCCGCGACTTCATTGTGTTTTTTCTTGTTTCTGAACTAAAAAAGATTATTTTCATTCAATATGAAAGACGGTATGGACTATGGATTATTTCTTCCTGTGCCAGGAATTAAGACGCATTTTTCCTAGGACCGTCTTAAGCACAACAGGCGCCAGGGTGCAAGCAGTGCTTTGGCGCCCCAAATCCCCCAAAAACCAAAAGATACCAAAAGTTTTTGCACCTTAAGTCAAGGTTTAAATATACAAAAATAGCAGTTCAATATAGGTTAGTAAATGATACTAGAAAAGTCAAATATTATTTTATAGATATTTGACTTCCACACGATAACTTGTGGATCATTTCCGTTACGTTATCTAAATACCTGTTAGTCGCGTCATATATTAAGTTATGAATCATATATTTTAGTTAGAAAATATTTTCGTGCATGTTGACTTTTCACTAGTGATACGACAAAATAGATAGTAGCGTTTAGTACATGATATATACTTTATACATAATCTTCACGGTCCGAATAATAACTTTAGATATTTTTTTCATACTTTCGGAATAAGTAAATAACATCAGCTTATTAAAATAACGGCAGAATTATTAGGTTAACTCATCGAATTCAAATTATTCTTGATTCAAGTTAAATTTTTCTTTTGCATCTCAGATTACAATAAAGATACCATTGGTTCGGTAAGATTCTCTTACCGAGAACCAGCACGAAAGTCGGCGGTCATTCTTTTTAAAAAAAATTAATTAAGTAATATGTAAATTCTTCGACAAATCAAAAATATCTAGCGCGTATTTAAATCACTACTTTAAAACATTACGTAACAACTTATTACAATATTTGTGATTTATGCTAAAGACAATTGTATACTTGTGGCAACACTGCCGCCATCTCCCTTCTTGCACATATTTGTCATCTAAGGTGTGCTTCAAGTATAATAAAATATAACATCAAGAAAAGAAAGTTTAATTGCTGTAAAACAGCGTTACAAACACCATTTTATGACTTACAATTATACAATTTAGGTTACTGCAAGGTCATTAGCTAGACACGACTCATTTCATTATCACAGAAGATAAATATTTGCTTCAGCAGTTAGGGTGTCTTAGCGATTTCCCGCCAATACTTACGTAACTGAATGTTGTGAAATTCTAATATTGAATCATTGTTATTTTGTCATTTAATTTCATTATCAAATCCTGTAGTTCTTGAATATTTAAATTAAAAAATATATTAGTTAACGTGTTGGTTCTAAATGAGTTATAAATTTGATATTCGTATAAAGTATTGTTTTATTTTGCTTGGATTCTGAATGGATTTAAAATCGAAACTATTTGATGATTGTTTTATCGATTATCAGGGTAATATCACATATTTAAATTCTTATAAAATACAATGTGAAAAATAAATGATTTATAATTAATTAATATTCGTTCACGAACGATATGTTGAAATTGCAATTAATTTTTTTTTATTCCTATTATTATGCCTAATCGAATATAAATCCTCACCATAAATCGATTTTTATAGTGGTACAAAAATAATTTTCGTAGTAGTAGTTTTAATAGTTAATTTCATTTTCAAACAGGAATCATCGATTTTTTCGATTTATTTGCTCATGATGGTTACTATGTGCCGCTTGAATACTTATTTTTGTTGCAAATTCCAATGCCAAAATTAAAACCGCAGGAACTGGTTGCTACAAGTTCAAGTTCACAAAAATAGGGTTATGACTTCGTGTAAGTGAATTTAAACTATCGTGTTGCCACGCATTGAAAAAGGGCCTCGGATTGGCTTGAAACTAGTCGAGCTCACCCGATATAATTTATAAGTGGTATGTATAGGCGGTTTCTATACATTAACTTCGTACTATATTCAAACTCAAAAATTATTATTTTGTTTTAAAGTAGCTGGCAAAAAAAGAAAATCATCGCTCATCCGATAAAATAAGACGTGAGTATAGCCGGTTTCTATACATTAATTATGAATACCACTCACGATAGTTTAAATTCAAAAAAAAGAAAAATTATAATAAAATATAAATACTTTATTATAATTAATTAGTTATTAAAAAGTTAGCTAATCTAATTAATGGAATCGCTTAAAAACGTTGAAATGACAATAATATTTGCTCGTAGTTTAACTTTAGTCTTTATAATAGTTAATGAAGGAATGTCTTTTTTTTTAATAAACGACTGGTTGTAAATAAAATATAAGCCGTTTTTATAAGTGACAACCCTACGATGATATTTGATACTTATTAAGCTCCAAAATGTTGTCAGGTAACGTTCAACTTCTCCGACACCACCAATTATTTATGCTTATTAAATACTGGCTAGTTTATCACAATAACGTCTTTGTAGGAACTAGGCATGGACAGAATCACCAATCACTTAATGATCATGATATGAAAAACTTTTCATATAGCATCATCTGCTAATGAGTTTTAGAGTAACTGCTATACTGCTATACAAAATGATGGATAGGTATTCTATGAAAAAGTAAAATAATAAATTAATACTGAGACTAACTCACTGATATTGAGCAAAATTATTGTTAATACAAACAAATGTAATTCTTATATCTCATATAATACGGTCGATAATTCGGTAAGATTTAAATTTATTTACGGAGAAGAAAGCACTTTTACGTTATTCCAACTGAAACTATATCCTAGAAATATCGACCGTATTGAATATTATTTAAAAAATACATTTGTTTGTAATAGCAATCGCTTTATCAAGTAATAATATTATAGCGAATAGCTGAATAATATAATAGCGGATAGCGTTTTTGCTAATCAATATTACTGGGAAAAATTATTATTGATTAGTAAAAACGCTATCCGCTATTATATTATTTACGTTAATGGACTAAATGATTGCTTATACGAGCAAATGTAGTCTTTATGTCCTATACACTGCATACGACATAAAGAATACATTTGTTTGTACTCCAATAGCATTAGCAGCATTAGCATGTCTTATGCAAACAAATGTAGTCTTTATGTCCTATACACTGCATATGACATAAAGAATACATTTGTTTGTATTCCAATAGCATTAGCAATAGCAGGTATGATCACGTGACTAAAATCGATCATATCGTGGAACGAATATGATTCTTATATAGCAATCATACCCAAGCCTAGTAGGAACACTTAGATTTCTATAATTCATGACTTGTCCTGCATGTATGGGGTATGTGATTCTTGCCTGCTTACGGCACGCGGATTACAGCAAAATAATTTTATTGTAACTTCATAAAAATCTTTATTAGCTTATAGACGAAAGTAAAGTGAAATATTTCGTGGCAACTAGGTCAACACGAGATGCGCGCAAATTACCTGCGCAGAGGGTAAACAGAAAATGACGTAATCTCATTGATTCATCAATATACTCAAAAGGTTTTATATTTTTCTACTAGCTAATGCCGTAATAAAGATATAACTATTAATACCTAATAATATTGTTCTTGAATATCTGCGTAGTATTCAGTACGGTTATAATTAGATATATATCCTCCTGCCGTTATCCCACTCTAAGTGGGGTCGGCACAACATGTTGTTACATGACTTGGCTGCGTTTTTAAGTCCGGCCGCCTGCCTGACGTCAACTTACCTTAGTAGTATTTTACGACACCACGGTAAGAAAGAGGGTGGTATATTCTATTAAACCGGATACCACACGGTGGGTCAACTTACCTTACTCACCTTTTACAACACCTCGGTAAGAAATGAGGGTGGTACTATTCTATTCAACCGGACACCACACGGCGTTACGGTCATAATTAGATATTTCTATGTTATTCTCCAACTTTTTAATATCTCTAAATAACAAAAAACCTCAATCCTTCGTTTTATTCAGACATGAAAGAAAGAGAAACAAAATAATTAATTCCTTTGCACTAATTATTGTATGGATCTATTAAACTATTTATAGTACTTTGCTTAATAAGTAGTAATTTATAGTTGTTTCTGTATGTATGTGAGAGATTTTCTCAAAATCTATTTAACGGATTTTGTACGGTTTTTATTAAGACTTTACGAATTCTTTACGAAAGTTTAAGTTTAATCATGATATGAGAATTCGGGATAACTGTGTGACGCAACTTTCACATCGGCACAGTCGGGGACACAGATAATAAAATATAAAAACGAAGACATCTCAAATTGCCTTAAAATAATAACCGGAGGAGCAAAGACACGTAGGATGTAATAATAGACAAAATATTCGACCTACTACCCACAATCGTACGATCATAAAAAAAAATTAGGAGATCTATGATCTAATAAACAGGAAAGACCTACATTTTAACAGTAAGTATAAAATAATTATAATTTGTAAAAAGTTAATTCAATGAGATTTTAATTAAGTTTACAAATATATCTATACCAGTGTTTCCCAACTTTTTTGGCCCATGCCCCACGTTTAAATTATTTTGCCCCCCTAAGTAACATACATAAATTTTAATATTAAAAATTGAATTGTTCAGTTAAGAAATAATATTATATAAATATTATTAAATAAATATTATTAAATAATAGGTTTTAGACCGAAGAAATTGCTTTTTTTTTGCTAAATTTGGCATCGAAATCTAGCATTGCACTTAAATAGCCCAGGGCGAAAGGCTTAAACTCGTGTCGAGTTGCCCCCTCTTAACCATCAAATTGCCCCCCTGTGGGTCGTGGGCCCCACGTTGGGAAACACTGATCTATACTCTATCAAATAAATAAAAATTAAAAAATTACATACATAATAAAAATTAGAATACAATATTTGACTATATATATTTGACTAATTGACAATTAACGCAAATACCTTATCCCAAAGCGGGGGTGTTCTAATTTCAATTCATAAATAATAAATTTCAAACCAATTTACGTGCATTGGTCGCGGCTATTTATTACGGTTATCGCAAAGGCATCGCCGACATGCATGTCATAAAAATCGATCAGATAAGAGTATATCATGTCGGCTTTATAAAAATATAATAACCATTCATGCAATATGCAGGTAAGTAGATATTAAATTATAATATGTTATAACTCAATTGCTCATACTAATTGCACCTGATATTATTTAATCAATATTGTGGGTACAATCGCATAAAATATTCTTCGCCTACATAAAGGTCAAGCAAATGGGAGATTACGTGAATGTGTTAACATATTAAAATTGACCATAGTAATTTTATGAATCTGCCTGTCTGTCAGTCTATTACGCTTTCTTGCCCAACACGCTGGACCGATATCGATGAAATTTGGTACAACTAACTTGGGTAACAAATAGGATAAAAACTTTCAACAAAAACCGGGAAACACACAACATTATTTAGGGCACCTAAAAGTTAACTGTTGGCAACGAAGTCGCGTTTAATAGTTATTATACACATTGTAAAATATATGAAATAATCCTCATACGTACAAAGTTTATTAATTAAAGAGACGATGACGACAGAATCATGTTAAGAAATTAGAAATTCGATGTAGGTAGGTAATGTTAATATTGTTTTAACTTTCCACGAAATCAAATCTACTGGCGAAGATGAACCTAAGACTTCCGACTATTATAAACCGAAATAAATTTAATATAACTAATATAAACTTATAAAGAAATTTACAAAAAAAGAATTTATAAAATTAATATAGGAACCGAGCAAAACGACATTAACGAACATTATTCAAATAATAATAATTTATATAAGTATCATAAAATAAGGATAATAACGACAAAACCATTATATTATGCATAAAGATCATTAATCCACGCGACAAAACAAGAGAGAATAAATTTCAACGAGATAATTACTCATTTCAATGTGGGGGTAAATAAAAATGTGCCGGCTAGCGTGATCTAATGAGCGAAAGCCGGCCGGCGTTGATTTCTTTCGGAAATATCTAGAAATACAAACAAATAAACAGAATAAAACTCACCAATGGTCTTCATGAATTCGTCGAAGTTCTCCGAGGAGACCATCTTGTATTTCTTGCCAATGAATTCCATTTTTTGAATTAAATTTTACTGAATATTTGAAGTGAAAAATAGGCGTATTCCCACGTTACCAGCTAAAACTGGAATGAGTGTTGGCGGCGAAGAGTCGTAGTCGGAGAACGCGGTAACGCGCATGCGCACTGAGTGAATGGAACCTTATTGAATGTGCGAACGAGGGGAATGAACTGATAAGTTAATCTTTGAATTGCTGTGGGGTGACTTGCTTCATGCTTGGCGATGCATTAACATTGAACGAAGCTTTTATGATATTAAAGCATTGATATTTAACATATTTATTATTTATTTATTACTATCCATGGCGATGATTTTTTTAATTAACTCAAATATTGTGTGTAAAGTTTCATATGGATTGCGGCGCAAAATTTGATTTGATTTGTGTATTAGGTATATTTGTAGGCGTAAAATATTGATTTCTTTATCTATACAGATCGTAATACTAAATTCCATCCCATGCCGCGTCCGGCTGTCTATCTATTGTCGATTAAGGCAAAACCTATTGAAAGAGTTTTCATGCGGTTTTTACTAACTCGAGTAATTCGCGAGGAAACTTTTAGTTTACAGGCACGGTTTAAGTGTATATTTTGTTATATAAATCTGTTAGCTTTTATATGTATACGCTGCCTAATCCCTCTGACATGTAACGAAAAATAAAATAAACAGAAAACTCTGTATATATCTATTAAGGATAGCTTTCTTAATAGGTACCCTATGTAAAAGCCAGAATAACTTCTATTCAATCAATTGTCTCATACAATGCTTTGATTGAAAAGGCATTATACAACGAGTGCTATCGTAGTTATTCTCTATAAATAATATGTTAGTAACTTTAAGCCAGCATGCAACCCTACAAAATAAACATGTTTCCCCACACATTTTTTTACCCTTCTGCCGTTGAGAATACGGAACGGGTCGTTGGTGACAAATTTATTTAGAATATCTTCATCATCATAATTTGAAGCAAAGATTTGTTTATTATTTTCACTTATGCTTGGATTTTATATATCAATGGTGACAATATTATCATAGTACTTATGCGAACATAGACAAGAACTTTCGTGTGACTTTCGCGATATGTTAAGGTTGAAATGCAAGGGGAAAGAATTTTTCATGGTTAATAGGTATATGTTTACTGCGGTGTTAAGATAAACGATGTTACAAACAAAAATAAGATAATTTAACAAATGTTATTTTTTTTAAGCGAGTATTATCAGTCTTATGCACATGTCTGTATTCGTGAACCTTTTGTTATCTGAAATCCGCTTGCTGCACAGTTGAGTTAATGCGACAAAACTTCCGTTCAGATTCTACACGAAAAATTAACATCAAAAGTATAAAGGCGTCTAAAAATACACTATCTATGTATAGTCTGTATCAGATAAAAACAAATGAAATCGACAGAAACTTTAAAAATCATCGTTCTCCTTCCCTTATCCCACTTATAAGTGGGGTCGGCACAACATGTTATAAACTTGTTGTCACATGATTTGGGTAGGCATTTTATCAGTCACCTGACTGACGTAATTTTACCTTTTACGACACCTGGTAAGAAATGAGGGTGATCTATTCTACTCAGCCGGATACCGCACGGCTTAGGAACATTGAATTTAAAATATACGCGAATATCGTATTCTCATTTGATGGTGATCGGCTTTCAATGTGCCGGCTTAGTATTCAAATACCTACTAATAAAATGTTTCATTTTTAGTGTCATTACTTCTTTTTGTTCTAAATATCTATGTACTTATGTAGATATTTTTCGTTAAATTTAATATCAATAATTATAAACATGTTAAGCCGTTATTGAAATCTAACTAATAAAATAACATCACGATAGTTATTAGCTTTCGGATTTCATAAAAGTAACACATAGGTACGACATAAATTAACTTTAATTTTTTGCTATAACCTAGTTATATTATTATTTATTAAACTGAACTAACTTTAATTTTTTATAAAACTGAATAATATATTAATTTTGGGTAAAATTTCGTATATATTGCGTACACCTATTAATTTCATGGAAACTTTTTTTTTACAATTAAAGGCATGACAAATCGTGAATAGTGGAATAAGCATAGGTTTTTTCGGAACATTAATAGGTACAAAATTATTTGTCTCTGGTTAAATTCTTGTGGGTGTTTCTCTGCCTAACGTCGTACGCAAACGCCGTAAATATTCTAATAAAAAATGATCACATGCCTTAATAAGTTTGTCGATATATTGTTTGCATATAGTGTATATTCATAATGATATACGAATGTATTAGGCAAACAAAATAGGATGTCATGTTAGTAATTGATTAATAACCGTGTGGTATCCGGCTGAGTAGAATAGACCATCCTCATTCCTTACCGATGTCGTAAAAGGCGACTAAGGTAAGTCGACCCGCCGTGTGGTATCCGGCTGAGTAGAATAAATAGACCATCCTCATTCCTTACCGATGTATCATAAAAGGCGACTAAGGTTAGTTGACCCACTGTGTGGTATCCTGTTAAGTAGATAAAATAGACCAGCTTCGCCCGTATAGAAATCAGTGTTTCAACAATTTTTTTTCCGAATTAAAATTTTTAACATAAAAATAATTATGGTGAGTAAATTATAAGTTATTTTTGAATAACTTTCACCGCTTACATACCGCACACAAGGAAAGCTTTAAATTTTGCCGTTTTCGCATTATTTTTTATTGCTGCTCCTTTCCTACATATCTTAGCGTGATGTTATAGCCTATAAGCCCATAGTCTTCCTCGATAAATGGACTATCTTACAGTCAAAGAATTATTAAAATCGGTCCAGTAGTTCCTAAGATTAGCGCGTTCAAACAATGAAACAAACAAACAAGTTCTATAGCTTTATATATTAGTATAGATTTCAATATTCTACTCGCGATCCAATCGAATTCTCTAACTTTAGATTATAGGCAAGCAAATCAAGATGTTTAAGATGAAAGAAAACCCTCTTACAAGATTCTAGCAAAACATCAAAAGAATTGTCGTCAAAAATCCAATTTTCTTTGTTGCGCAAATGAAATAAAGTTATATAGTAAATGTCGATACATTGGATTGCCTCTTCGATTGAACAACCCTTGCCTCGGCTATACCTATAAACTGGGTTTTACTCAACATTGTGTAAAGTGGAGTTAGGGGCGTGTTCCGATAAACCGACCAAAAAGTTCTTACTACAGTTATTTACTACAAAGTACTGCTTTAAAAGTATTTTAAAAGCACTGTGTTGTTTTGTATTTCTAAGCAAAGCCGATTTCTGTTCTTCAGAGAATAAGATTTGGAGCTAAGATCCGCTGCTTCAATGTGAATGCGCAGTTACATAAATACCAGGAATTTTCCATAGATACTAAGGTTCCCACATGATGTTTCCCTTTATCGTATAGCGACTGTACTTAGTCAACTTGTGTCAATTTCTTACTTAGGTTACTTAGGTGTGATTTTCCAAGCTTTTCGACTACCGTAGTAAAATCAATCACACAATTTTTTGTTAAATCTCAAACGGATTAGGCACAATTCATTGACGCCTCAACAATTTTCAAGCCTTTTTCGACTTCTCGGTAAGAAATGAGGGTAGGTAGTCTATTTTACTGTCGGATACCACACAGCATGTTAACTAAAGTCATTACATGTATGTACATTTTGTGGTAATTATAAAAAGCTTGTAAAAAATCATATCCCTACTGTTAACCGTTGAGGAGTTCCCTCATCTGGAGCAAAACCTGTCGGCAGCATTAAGTCATGCTTATCCTAAGCGTGCATTGTCATTTTAAACTCAATTGAACACGGGTAAGTGGGTCTAACTGGCAAGAGTTAACCTTCACATACAATCATACATACAAGTTAAAAAATACTTATAAATTCGTGATCCTTAATAGGTAGATCTTCATTATGTTGACATAATTTTCTTTTAAACATTGCTAATTAAAAATGTGATAAGAATTTATTTAAATGTCATTACGATATGCAACTCGATAGCAACACGTTTGTCAACAAAATAGCACCTCATCTAAATGTCAGCGCCGATTGCAATATTATCTTCAAATTTTATGACTAACTTTACGAATTGGACAATTCGATAATTAAACAGAAGTAACAATTTCTAAAATAAAGGTGAATGAAGGGTAAGGAGGTCAAATCAATTTAACAAACTTTTAACAAAGTTTCATGTTCCTACTATTTACCATTGAGTACTTCCCTCTTTCCTCATCAAGCCAATCCTATCAGAAGCATCAGGTCATACTTATCATAAACATGCATTGTCATCGGGACTGGGCTAATAAGTAAAATTTCATCTCATCAGACACCGGGAAGTGGGTCAAATTTAACTTGCAAGATTCCACCTTCATATACATACACAGCAAGTTGAATAAAAGTTTTTAAAAAACCTATCGTTGATAGGCAGTTACGAAATGTTACCTTAAAGCTCCCCAAGATACGCATGCGCGAAAATTTTGACATCGTATTCTGGATCCAGCCTCTTTCAGTCTGATTGTAGCTTTCATAGAAGATCTGTGTGAACGCTGATTTTTATCTTACTGACAACTGACAAAGTGCCCTAAAATTTTAGCGTCAAGGTAAGAGTTTAGAGTAATTATTATAGTCGTTATGGACGATTAGATATTAAATAGTAACTTCCAATTATTTTTAGAGTCTAATAAATAATTTAATCAGTGTTGTTCTGTACATTTAAGTACATACTAAAAAATATTTCTTTCGCCTTGATCTGTTTCGACTCTTTCTTGACAGTTTTTTTTATATACTCTTACTTGTATAAAGCTGTAATGTAAGTTGTAGCCCAGCGGTAAGACCGTTCGACTCTTTCGAGAGGGTCACGGGTTCAAACCCGGGCAAACACCAATGAGTTTTTCTGTTAAAGCTTGTCTAATAGATAATTGCAATTTGTCACACGCTTCTCGTGTCATTTGTCACCTGCATATCTCTAGAAAATTCTTGGACTATGTGTAACCTACCAATCCGCATTAATGTACCTAGATGAGTCTTAACTCCAACCCTTCTATCTTAAAGGGGAGAGAGGAGGCTTATGCCCAGCCGAAAGTTAAAAGCAGGCCGAATGAAACCAATTATATATTATTATATAATATAAATATATATATTTATTATATAAAAAAATATCCCTCTCACAAATCCATACTAATTCTGTAAAATCTGCTAGACCAATATTCACACATACACGTGTTACAATAAAAGCTAACCAGGATAACATATAGGATACAAATTTTCCCGTTTTTCTTTTGGGAACAGGAAAAACACATATTATTTGTATACACATATTGTTGAAGGTATTTAAAGGTACTCCTAGTTAATAATTTTACAAATTGTAATTTTACTTGTACAATCATATTTATAACACCTTAATGGCCCAAGATCCCGTGAGCGCCAGACCTTCGTCGTTTTATAAAAGCTGAAACTTTGTCAGTGCATGCTCCCAACACAGATAAGAACGATGGTAGATTATGGAATTTGGATCATAGTGGCTTTGGGCGATACGAGGTACTCAAGGTTGCAAAATTCCGAAGTAATTTCGTCATAGTATAAAGCTTGATCTTTTGATATTAATAGAATAATATTAAAAATCACGTCCGTATAATGTTTTGCAACTTAATTTTAATCAATGAATAAACTTTTTTTTTAATTAATTTTGTCTATGTAATTCGGAACATTAAAGAAAATATTCATAAAAAAATTAGTTAGTTAATCTTATAATGACTCCATGGAAATGATATAATGAGCTCAAAAACCGGCGAAATTAATCAAAATAATTTTATGTAACCAAACAAATGTTTAGAAAAATGTGATTAAAGGAAATACGAGGGTCCTAAGTAGCTTAAATAATTTAATCTCCGCTCGTTCAGTCGATGAATGTGCCCCTATAACGTCAATTTATAATAATAATGTGTCGTTTATTCTATTGTGGTAAGAATATTACAAGATGATATCTATCTAATGGCCGTGGGATTGCTTTTTGAACGCCGGCCTAGCTGAAGTGATTTTCAATCTTTATGGATCTCATTTTGTAACGCCGTGTGGTATCCACCTGAATAGAATAGTACCACCATCATTTCTTACCGAGGTGTCGTAAGAGGCGACTAAGGTAAATCGACCCGCCGAGTGGTATCCGGCTGAGTAGAATAGACCACCCTCATTTCTTACCGAGGTGTCGTAAGAGGCGACTAAGGTAAGTCGACCCGCCGAGTAGTATCCGGTTGAGTAGAATAGACCAATATCTTTCTTACCGAGGTGTCGTAAAATACGACTAAGGTAAGTTGAAGTCAGGCAGGCGGCCGGTCATAAAATACGTAGCCAAATCATGTGACATGTTTGTAACATGTTGTACCGACCCCACTTAGAGCGGGATAAGGGCAGGAGGATGATGATGGATCTCATTTTGTAATATTTCCAAGCTACCATATTATTTATAATAATGATGAACCACGAATGTTGTATCTATCGTGCTGCGAATATTAGTTTTTGGTGGTGACCGAGCCACGCTCTGGTTTTTTTGTTAATTATAAAAAAATATAAGTTGGTAATAACAGGGCTTGATCCCTGGTATTTTTTACTCCTTTTGTCCACCCGTTTACCATTGAGCTGTCACAATTTTACAAATGGCAGCAAAAATTTCATTTACGTTCTATTCAACATTTTAGCATTTTTTCCGAGTTTTAGCCCGGAAACAGGAATAAAAAGATATTTTTTTAAATGAAACCTAGCTAGATCGATGATTCCCCCCCAAAACCTCCTATTTGTATATTCCGAGATTCGGAATATGGATTGATGGATTATGGATAATATGGATGGATGTATTGTTTAAAATATGAAATGCACAAAAAAAGAGTAACGCCAGAATTTACGAATGATAGGAGAAAATATAAACGAAAAAGATTTAAAGCTGAACACAGAGTAGGATAAAAGAAGCTCCTCTGAATTTTCTTTTTAAAAATAATGCGTGTAATTGATTGAATTCATTTTCAAAATCAATTTTAAATATCTCTTAATGATTGTTTTTATAGAAATCTTTTACATTGACACGTTACGAGTAGATATACTAACTTTGCCGCCATAATAAGGGTGTGAGCTTGCGGGCGATTTATGGAAACTTATGTAATACATTTATATATGCCGTGTGGTTGCCGATTGAGTAGAATAGACCACCCTCATTTCTTACCGAGGTGTCTTAAAAGGTGACTAAGGTAAGTTGACCCGCCGTGTGGTATCCGGCTGAGTAGAATAGACAATCCTAATTTCCTACCGTGGTATCGTAAAAGGCTACTAAGTTAAGTTGACGTCAGGTAGGTCGTTCATAAAATATTTAGCCAAATCACGTTACAACATGTTTATAACATGTTGTAACATGATTTGGGGTGGGATAAGGGCAGGAGAATGATGATATTTAATACATTCATTAAGCTTCTTATCCTGAAAACTGGGACGCACGTACACATTTAAAGGTGAAATAAAAATATTTTACTCATTTTGTCAGTGAGAATCTTTTTATTTATTTATTATTATTTATTATTTATTATTTATTATACCAAAAAACAACATTCTTACATAAGTACAAACAACAGAAAAAATATTATTATCTATACAAATTTCTTTCCATAATTTAGACCTCTGTAACCGAACTAGGTTTCCCTGTATCTCGGTATACAGCGCCCTTCCCGTGAATTGTGATATTTTATTTTTGTAAAAATGAATATTATTTGTTGTTTAATGTAAACAAAAGTTAAAAAAGTAACAAAAGGGTAGTTAGATATGTTCCTCTCGGTGAGTAATATGTAAAGTGCATGAGTGTGTGTGAGAGGTTGTGTAACAAGACCAAATGCAATGAATAAAAAACTACCTTTGTGTATGAAAATACATATACATACATATATTTTATGATATACATTTCATAAAATCTTTCTGTATTTTCTCATCTCTCTTCTCATCTTTCTGTATTTTGATTAAAAAAAACTAGCTGCGTCATTCTATCGCTGAGTAAAGTTTTGTAATTAATTAGTTAATTATTTGAAAAAGTAATATAAATTTATTTAATCCATAGACAAGCAAGGAGCGGGCGCGACGACGCCTGCTGTCCTTCGACAATCAAATATATAAACATATTCTCCGCGGTGAACAACTTCTTCGCTGATTCACCTCTGGTGAATCAGCTTAAAGGCATCATGGTAAGCAATAGTTTACAGTTAAATTCGTTAGCAATTCATTCACTGCTAATTACGAAGCAAAGTGGTTCATTGGCTACAAAGGCGACGAAGAAAAACAGAATGTACACGAGAAATTTACAAGCAATATTCTACGCTTGTAAATTTCTCGTATCAATTTCGGTTTTCTGCGTATTTTATAAGAATTTATATGAGAACTCTAACACAGTTTTCATATGCACCGATAAAAAGCTCCAAGCGTGATCATCTCTAGTGTACACTGATGTCCAAAGATTGCAGTGAACATAATGAAATGCTGAAATGTTCCATGTACGGTACAAAATTGTGTATAACTATATGCATACAAGAAAAAACTTTTAATAAACATTTGTACTTTACGTTCAAGTTGTATCGTCATACATCAAGAGAGATCGTTGTCAACCTACTGACAGTTTTATTTTTACAGACACAATTGATACGCGCTTCAAGATTACGGGGAATTTTTACCTTTTAACCTTCCTCGCAGTCAAATGTTAATGGACTGTCCGTTATATTTTTCAACAGATATATTTCAATTATCATATTTTTGTACACAACTATATCTATTCGTATGTTTAGACTCGACAAACAAGCAGTACGGAGCCTGGTCCTCCAGACGAGACTCGTGCTGATAGCAGAGGGACGCCCTCTGTTAGTTTTGCGGTCAGTCCTTCTCAAAGGTAATATGTATGATAATTAAAAGTTAACTCTATTTAACCTTGATTAATGAATATACTTTTATACAATTTTTTTGTGTTACTAGTTAATTTCATCTTGTTGACGCCATAATTTTTAATATTTAAATGATTTAATCTTGTATATATAAACAAAATCTGAATTTCGGAAACGGCTTCAACGAACTTCATTTGTATGTAGGGAGTTTCTTTTTTGCAAAAATGTCTTTTTCTCCCTGTTTTCGAGCATTGAAAAACTGTTACAAGATAATTACGAGTAAAATGTTTAACTTCGCTGTCATTTGAAAGTTTTAGAAGTTTTTGAGAAGTGATTTTCGGATCCCGGATTGGGCCCCACCTGCCCAATTATTTTTTTCGTTTTTTTTCCAAGTTTCATCTTTTTTTATATCTTCAAAAAAATACCGAGCAAAGCTCCGTCATCCAGGTAATTTTGTTTATATAAACTGGCAGCGAATCATAACAAATTGTCCATTACCTAAAATTTTCGTGAAAGAGATTGGCTACTAATCTCCAAGGTTGTAGATTCAATTAATTCCTTTATAATTAATTACAAATATTCACAAGTATTTTTGAACGCTGTGTAGTATCCGGCTGAATAGAATAGTACCACCGTAACTGTAAGGTAACCCAGGTACTTAATGTATTATATAAGCCTAGTAGGCTTTGAGTTTTTTTTAACAATTTTCAGATTTAATATCTTTCCTATTTAAAATAATGAAAAAATTTCAAAGCACCTCACGCATGTTTTAAGCAGCTATGATTTATGAAACGGAAACAACTCAATTCCCAGTTGAGGGTTGCAACCTTATCAGAATGCGCAACGAGATATGCCGATCCGGTGCGAGTATATTGTTCCAATGAGGAAACTCTTCATTAGGTTAACTTTGATACATCCGGGCTAAATATGAACTTTCTATATTTAATTTTTCAGTAAATATTAGGTAGGTATATAGCATTAAGGTTTGAGTTTTTTTTAGTTTATGAAGTGTTACATAAGTAATGACAAAAAATATTTGCTATAATCCGGTGTTTATAACATGCTGTGCAGACCCCATATGGAGTGGGATAAAGGCAGAAGGATGATGAAATATATGACTGTGACTAAGTTATTACTATGCGACTATATCTTTATCTGTCTATAATATTTAAATGTAATTAAATATGTATATTTTCGGAATCTCGGAAACGGCTCGAACGATTTCCCTGAAATTCACCATGTAGGGTGTTGACTGTTGTGGAGGAAGAAAAGCGATCTAGCTGGGTTTTATTTAAAAAAAAATTGGTTCTATCCCTGTTTTTGGGCATTAAAAAATACTAAAATTTATATTCAATCGAATTTTTGCCATAAACTGTCAAGTCAGCGTAGTTTATTCCGGGAACGGCTGGTCACGAGAAATGAAAATGCCTAGGATCGAGCCCCACCTACCGTATTATTTTTTTTATTTTATAAAAAATTACCGAACAAGGCTCGGCCGACAAGGTACCTGTGTTTAAATGTGCCTATCATGTTCGCAGTCATGTATCAGAAAGGTCCATCACACCACCGCAGCCGCATCGGCAGGTAGCCTTCCTGAAGCCGGCAGCAAATACAATATTAGACCGCAAAGCTTCCATTGTTGATGAAACTACCGGTATAACACGTACGCAAATGAAAGGTTAGTGTTTGGAATGTGAAAACTATTAATATTCGTAAGCACCTATAGATCAACAATTTTGAAAACTTGATCCCATATTTGATACCTGTTTACCGGTTATTACTTATTAAAGACTCAAAGAGCAATTCGAAGTACTACTTTAAATTGCTATAAGATGTAGAAATAATGCACAATCACTCATATTTTTTTTAGCAAAAGAGTGTAGAACACCAGAGAGCCCAATATGATTATTGTATATTTATGGCATGACTACTATTAATTGATTAATAACCTAGAAGTATTTACATTTTCGATAAAATAAAAATTGGTTCTTCAAGCCCGGGTATGTATTTGTATTTAAGTATGTACATATGTAAAACTATATATGTATATGATTATCAGTTGACTGTCACCCATAACTCAAGTATTAAGTACTTAATTTGAGGACCGACGACCGTGTGTGTAGGCATCCCATATATATTTATTATAACTGGCTTTTGAATTTAAATGAAGTAATAGTTAATGTATAAAGATTTATAATATTTAGATTTTTTTTAATCCAAACAGAGTTCCGCGAAGCTTTCCGCCTATTCGATAAGGACGGTGACGGTACAATAACCAAAGAGGAGTTGGGACGTGTTATGCGCAGTCTGGGCCAGTTTGCCAGAGTTGAAGAATTACAGGATATGCTCCAAGAAGTAGACAGTGACGGTAAGCCATATCAAAATATTATTAATTCTTTTTACTTAGGTGAAATATTTGTACATTTTATTAGAAATTATAAAAGCTGAAATGTGTGGGTACTTGAGGGAAAATGCAATGATTTTTTTTGCCAGTAAATAAATTTATTTAAATAATTGTTAGCTTAAACTACACAGTAAAGGTGGACATAAGTATTTAAAATTTTCTATAAAGATTTCTCTCTCTCTTTCAATTGACGTCCACTGCTGGACATAGGTCTCTTCAACGGATTCACTCTTCACGATCTTATCTATTTTATATTTATAAATGAGTTAATCTTGGATATATATAATTTTCGGAATCTCGGAAACGGATTCAACGATTTTCCTGAAATTCGGCATGTAGGTTTTGGGGGAGAAAAATCAATCTAGCTAGGTAAAAAAAAATTGTTTTATCTTTGTTTTTGGGCATTAAAAAATACTACAATTTACATTGAATATAAACCACTATTTTTGGCGTAAAATGTTGTCACCGCGGCTTCGGGGAACGAGCGGTTTCGAGAAATGAAACCTAGGATCAAGCTCCGAAATAGGAAATTACTGAGCAAGGCTCGGTCAACCAGGTACTAAAGATTCAAACAGCATAATATCTTATGGCATTGAAATCCCTAGAAAACATTTGTGTCCAACTGGATGCCGGTCATTTGAGAAAGAGAGCAAATAATGACCTAGAACACAAGACCTAGACGATAGGGCAATTTTAGGACATAACGAATTTCTGTAAAATGATTGTCTAAGTTATTGACAGTTTCTATAGGACCAAAATTCAAACCAGACAATTGCGTTGCGTTTTGTTTTGTTTTTATTCTAAAAATTTTAGGTGACGGCAACGTGAGTTTCGAAGAGTTCGTGAATATCCTCTCCAAGTCGATGTCGGGAGCTGGCAGCGGACCCAGCTCTGCTGAACAGGAAGAAAGAGAATTAAGAGACGCGTTTAGAGTGTTCGACAAGCATAATAGAGGGTACATATGTGCCTCGGATTTGAGGGCTGTTTTGCAATGTCTTGGAGAAGACCTATCGGAGGAAGAAAGTGAGTTCTTTCATCTCGATCTGTATGTAACTCGACAATTAAATTTTAATATAACATTATTGTTTATTGCAGTTGAGGACATGATCAAAGAAGTTGACTCTGATGGAGACGGGCGTATTGACTTTTTAGGTAACTAAAGATGTTCATATAAGTTTTTTTTCGTAGAACAATATTAACGAAATTCAGTGTAACCAGACAAATAGCTTTAGGGACGCTACGACCTAGATTTCTGATTTACATTTCTTTTAAGAAACAATTATAACCACAGCCCAGTATCCAAAAAAACTCGTTTTTTTTGTTTATTATATTTAATTGAAGACATATATGTAAAATTGTTTTTGAGATTATTCTATTTGTTTTCTTTAAACCAATGTTTCAGAAGAATGTTGCTTTTTACATTTCTTGCAAACGAAACATTTAGTGTAGAAAATCAAAAACAAATTTTAACGGTCTGAAATGTTATAGATTCGTGAACATTGAAATTTACAAAAAAATCTCAAGGGTTTGAGACACTAAACATGCCTAATAAGTTTTATACAAACAGATTTAGTAATTTTTGAATTTACACTATCGTGAGTGGAATTCATAATTAATGTATAGAAACCGGCTATACGCGGCGTTATCGCGGCGGGAACTGCCGCGTAAAGAGCTCATGAATAAGAGCCCCGTATGGGCTTGAAACTAGTCGGGCTCATCCGATAAAATAACACGTGAGTATAGCCGGTTTCTATACATTAATTAGATTTACTAATGTAACATTATTTCAGAATTCGTAAGAGCATTGGGTGAACCAGAAGATACTTGTGATGAAGAAGACGAAGACGACCCTACCGATGGAATAGATATAACTCTAACACGACCAATGGCGGCAATTTTCAATTAAAGTATTATCAATATATGCTTGCGATCTCTATTAAACAAATTTAAAATTAATTAGTACTAAATTAAGAAACTAAATCCTTTAAATATACGCCCGTGCAGATGACATTAGTTGTGTATAGGTTGAGATAACAACCTAATGGCTTCATAATCGGTGATTACAAACGATTAAGCGGGATCGTGTATAGGGCATTCTATATATAAATCTTTAATATTTAAATAAGTTAATCATGTATGTATATTATATATATTGACTGGCCCGTTGGAGCAGTGGGTAGTGACTCTGCCTTCAGCTCCGCGGGTCGCGGGTTTGAATCCCGCCGAGGGCCAACATTTTCTATAAATGAATTTGTTGGTCTTTGAGCCTGGGTGTATATTTGTATTTAAGTATGTATTTAAAAAATATATAAGTATATATTTACCAGTTGTCTGTCACCCATAACACAAGTATTAAGTTACTTACTTTGAGGACCGACCGTGTGTGTAAGTGTTCCATATATTTATTATATATATATATATATATATATATATATATATATATATATATATATATATATATATATATATATTCGGAATCTCGGAAACGGCTCCAACGACGGACGATCATGGACGATGATCGGCGAGTACAGCCGAGTAGGTCCTATACACGTTTGTAATCGCCGATTATGAAGCCATAATACGTTTTTCAATCAAAATTAATACCTTTTAGTAGTTAATATTAAAAAAATCAATTGCGAATTACTTAGCTTATTAACATATTCAAGCTTAACATTGAATAAATACGGCTCTAAATATTTTAACATTTTTAATATTGTCGAAATTCTTGTTTCAATTATAACTTAGTGTCTAACGTTTTTACTATAAAAATATATTATCAACAATATTCAATGTAATATTTATGATTATAAATTTCTAAAAATCTATAGTAACAACTAGTTTAATACATACAAAATTTATCAATTTTAAATTTTTAACTTCTAATCTTAACATTTTTTCTCGATACATATACCTTTCACAAATTTTATACAGAATATTCGATGAATACTATATTTATTAGGAAATCTTTCAATAACCATTAAAAATTATTAAGTATACCGTCTATTTCTTTAATAAGGTATCCCTCTCCAATTCTTAATTGGTCTAAGATTAATTTTTTTTGCTAAAAGTAGTTTGTACTACGAGTTTTCATACCTTATGTATGCATGAAGATTTCGTTTAACACGTGCACTAAACAGGGATTTTTGACATTGAAAGAAAGAAAGAAAGAAATTTATTCGGACACAAATTCCAACAAAAAGAAACAAAGAAAATAAATAAATACATTTTTACACATATATATATATATATATATATATATATATATATATATATACGAATTCGAATTTTGTGACCAAATAAGTGACATTGTGGTAATAAATGTCTGCAGTGCTAGTGTGATGTAGTGTGGTGGTAGGTTTATTTGCTTTTAGTATTACATAGGTTTTCAGAACGCGGGTTAATTCAAATTTTCTTGGGCACCTCTGGATATAACCAGTCTAAGGTCGTTGGCAAGTAATTATATGTTCAGGAAGAGGATCGGTTTAAAAAAAAAAAGCTAGTTTCTATGTACAGTTTAAACAGCATATTTAAAACAGAAAACAGAATACAAATACAGTCCATGAATAACTGAAGATATTTTTCATGAATAACAAATCCCTTACGTTGGTAAATAAAACAAAAATTAACACAATTTTTTTTTATTAACATATCAAAATATTTACACTTATATTTACATTGTTATTGATACATCAACTAAAATACAACACTAAATATTTCAATTAATATACAGTAGCTGCTTGAATATATGATCTGTAATTAATCAGGATACATTGAATTATTTGTTTATTACATTTACCTTTCACAATTACTCCTATGTGAATTTTCATTAATGTTGAAAATATAACGAATATTTAACATAACTATTGATCTTGTGTCAGTTACATTCCGCTTTTTTAATTGCCATTGTAAATGTTCATGAAAATGAAATGAAAATGTCGTGTGGTATCCGGCTGAATAGAATAGTACCACCCTCTTTTCTTACCGAGGTGTCGTAAATGGCGACTAAGGTAAGTTGACTCACCGTGTGGTATCCGGTTTAGTAGAATAGACCACTCCCTTTCTTATCGAGATGTCGTAAAATACGACTAAGATAAGTTGACGTCAGGCAGGCGGCCGGTCCTAATATACGTAGCCAAATCATGTGACAACATTTTTATAAAATGTTGTGCCGACCCCACTTAGAGTGGGATAAGGGCAGGAAGATGATTGTAAATGTTCATGAAAATCTCCCAATTATTGAAAATGCCGATTCGAAATTTTTCATCTCACAGCTTACGAACTGACATTGCAAAAAAAAATTTAACATCAACAAAAACCGTAATAACAATATTTTCTCGGTAAAATCAAGTAAGTAAAGCATATTATTTAATTATTCCTAGAGTTTCTATATGTGCGTTTAATAATTTTATGTTGATTTATTATGTGCATATTGCTTGCACTGCTGAAGAAATAAAAATCCCAAGAACACATTGACCATATCGAAGTTCACAGAAAAAAATATTGTCATTAGTAACGATTAAGGTATATTTTGGATATCTAAGTGTTTGACTAGTATTCGATTTGATGCTAATATTCTACATCCTGTAATATCTAAAATCAGCATGAAAAATTGCATAGTTCATGTAAAGAAACCGGATGTACTCACGTCTTATTCTATCGTATTAGCCCGACTAGTTTCGGGGCCATCCGGGGCGCGTTTTGCATGAGCTTTTTATACGACGTTATCGGGTGGTGTTGCTTATTAAATGTAATACAATGGTATAGGCGTAGTATTTATTAAATGACGAGAAATGCTAGATGAACCATTTGTACCCTATCAAACAAATAACATCTATATTTATATATAAAGCTGAAGAGTTTGTTTGAACGTGCTAAGCTCAGGGAACTACTGGACCGATTTGAAAAATTCTTTCAGTTTTCGATAATCCATTTATCTAGGAATGCTATATGACATCACGCTAAGATGAATAGGAGAGGAGCAACAATAAAAAGTATTACGAAAACGGCAAAATTTAAGCTTTCCTTAAGTTCGCTGAGTAAACGGTAAAAGTTATTCAAAAATCATGTATTACAAACTTGTTCGTCTATAAAAGATCTAAATAATAGTCCGCGACATATGTCTAGGTTTTAAGGTTAACCAACTTTAACCATTTTTATGGTTATCAAAATACTATTGTTGGGAATTCTAGAGGAAAGCGGCAACACCGGGGGGCCGCGTTAAACGGCAACGAGAATAATAAGAAAAAGAGAGTAACAAGGGTGTCAATTTTGGAACTTAGATAATCTTGGATAATAAATATATAATTGGATAAAACACACAGATCCTATTCTTGGAATTATCCCCATCAACTATATAACGGTTTCAATCTTTCCACACGAGCGCAGACGCTGGCGATTGCTAATTCTAAATATTAGGTTTAATTTAATTTATTGATAAATACAATAAAATGACGATTGGCAGAACTGGCAAGAACTAAACTGAATTTATCTTCATCAGAATGGGACTTGCAGTGTCGATACAATTTGTGAATTCGCAATGACATTTTATTCGCCGATATATCAATCCGATATATTATAATCGAATCGATTTCGATATATCATGTATAATGTTAAATAAATCGGGTACACGATTAATATGGGATTTTATACAATAATATGATAGACAAATATCTTCATGCAAGTGTAGATTTTTACTCTTAGTTACTTAGTCACGTTCAATATCTTCTAAGGACAGCTTTTTTCAGATTTTAGATCCTTTATCGGTGGTCGATTCCTGTTATTGTGGATTTAAAAATACTTATTAAATATTCTTTATTTCTTCATTGTTCATATAAACATAGTATACATAGTAAGCAATATTGGTTTGAACATAATAATGTAATTTTATTCAGATACGTGTCAGATATCCTTCTAAAAAACTTAGGTAAGTCAATGTATGAAAATGTGTCAAATTCTTAAAGCCCTTCATTATAACACACATTTTGAAAGGAATATCTAAGAATAAATGTACATAGAGGATGAGCCAATGCTATCAATGCACGAAAACTTCTCCTTTACCTAAACTCAAGTTTAACAAATATTTAAACTGAAATAAGGCACAAACATTTTGCCAAAGTGACATTGCTATAGCAAAAACTATACAGCATATAAAATTGTATCCTTTTACTTAGATAAAAGAAAGTCCTTTACTTTAAGTTGTTCTTATTCTGATCGTCAATCTAGAAGTCCATCTTACGTTTTGTATACAGGGGAAACTATGGGAGTATTTACACATTTGTTATATATACATACAGCACGTACAATAACAGATATTAATTGTACTAAAAACAATTGACTATTTTTGCTTATAAATACTGTAATATTATTATGGCAGTGGTATTTTAAATGATCTTATTCATTTATAGATAACTTATAGCAAATCGATATTAAGATATAAAAAACACAACGAAAAAAGCAGACATATTGCATACTGTTATGGCTACTGTTAAAAATCATGTTGCGAGAACAGGCTAGGATTAAAAGAGAATAAACTTCATACATTATTAATACTTATAATATACATATATGCTTATACATATAAATACTTTTAATTTATGTGTATTTTGATGTGCATGAGAAAAAACTAATTTTAATTAACCTTTTAATTTCAAAATTCTATATATACCTAACTCAAAATAACACAAAATTCTAATTTTTTAATGAACAAATGTTAAACTGTTGGAACTGTAATATGATAGCTAAAAACTGTCTATATTAATAATGAGTTTATTTAATGTGTATGATGTATTTGTCGTTGATGGTCTTACAAAATAAATAAATAAATAATACATATATTCATTATATATTTCTACATAATCCGTTATAATTTCCATACTCAATGGAAATAAAAAATGATCAATATTTGTAGTATATGTAGAAAATATCGCGTCTCATTTTTATGATGACAAAATATTGAAAATTCATTGTAAAACTGTTTCCAAATTACAACATAAAATGAATTCATACCAACCTATTAGGAGGTTCGTATAATCAATATAAGATCAGATCTTATTTGATACAATGATATAATCGATTTAATTTCAATATAATTGATTGATGATTGAATGATTCGATAGTAAGTATCTGATTCGTAAATAAAATGCGTTATATATTCTGCTATCGTTATAATGAAATCTCGCTCTATCCGAAGAATAAAGTCACATTTCCTATGCATACATATATGTATCCAATTTATGCATACATGATGTATATATTACGATCTCTATTTGTAAATATGCATAAAGATAATTTAAGGCGATAATCGCTTATTGGTTGCAATAGTGGCATAACTCAAAAAATCATCGTTTGAGATAAATGAGTTTAAAGTTTTCATTGCTAAAGAAAATTCGTAAAAAGCTTGAGTTTGTTTAAACGAACGTCCTAATATTATTTCCTATTTCCGTTTTCCAACACCTTGATGGTGTCGGAATGGCGACCCCGCACCGGAAAGCGCAGTGTTGGAAGACCCCCTACTAGATGGACAGACGACCTCAAAAGGGTCGCGGGGAGCCGCTGGATACAAGCGGCACAAAATCGTGTGTTCTGGAGATCCCATGAAGAGGCCTATGTCCAGCAGTGGACGTCCATCGGTTGAAGAAGAAGAAAGAAGATGAAGATTTCCGTTTAATATTGAATTATGAGGTCTATCAGTATTGCTGAAGAGTATTCGTATTTTAACATTTACACCTATTCCTAGTCAAAATCACGTGTTTTTTGAGTTGTGTCATTTCAGCCCATGGGCGATATATAAATAGGATTATATGAACAAGTGGATATTAAAATATATCTATTGTAATACTGAAATATCTAAATTCAAATTTGATTTGCAGTGATATTATGCGTAAATGATTCGTGTCTAATTCATATTCTAACTACATAGCACCTGTCAAAGTTTACCGGCTGGTGATATACTTTGGTTCCATGTGTCCTGTTTCACTCAAAGAACGTAGTACCACGTTCCCGCTAGGTAATATCGAGATCCAGGTGATGGAGCCATGGTTAAGGGATATCCGGAGCCAGCCTTCTGGTGGAAACTGTAGAGCCCTGGAATTTAAATTATAATAATCTATACACATAATAAAATCGTTGAAATGTCAACCCTCTGTGCGTTTGTTACCGCTAATCTAAAAAACCGCTGATCCGATTTGGACGATGTTTTTATTAATATGAAGTAAAAAGCCTCACTTAACATATATGTTTATGTTTTATTGCAATCGGTCAGCAAATAAAAAAGATATGTAAATTTTAAGTTGACAGGTCGGATACTATGATACTGGTACTTGTATTGTTTAGTTTTTCGCCATTTTTATTTAGAGGATTTCGTCTAAATAAGTAGTAATAACTGGTTAGTAAGTATGGTTAGTAGTAAGTTTCCCAGCATTGGGAACACTGCTGGGAAACTTCGTCTTCTTAATATATGTAAAACTTAAAGTAAAAAAAAAAATATTTTTAAATTAAGCGCGGAAATATAATTGATAATTGCAATTTATCACAGACTTTTCGGTGAAGGAAAAAATTGTAAGGGAAAATGCATATCTGTAGAGAATTACAATGTAAGTAAAGGCACTAGTAATTGACCATGTACTAGTATTTGACCGTTTTGTATGAAATTTTAAATAATAAGCGTTTTGTTTTTGTAGCTAATAAAAAATATAATATAATATTACATTTTAAATATTCAACAACGGGCTATAGTTACAAATGTTTTTTTTTTTTATTACAACAAACAAAACGCTTACTATTTAAAATTACATACAAAACGGTCAACTACTAATACATAGTCAATTACTAGTTCCCTTACCTTAAATAAGTATTGCGGTAGGTCTAAGCAAGCCGTGTCCGTGTGGTATCCGGTTAAGTAGAATAAACCACCCTCTTTCTTGCCGAGGTGTCGAAAAAGGCGACTAAGGTAAGTTGACCAACCATGTGGTATCCGGTTAAGTAGAATAGACCACCCTCTATCTTGCCGAGGTGTCGTAAAATACGACTAAGGTAAGTTGACGTCAGGTCGGTCGTTAAATACGTAGCCAAATCATGTGACAAATGTTTGTAACATTTTGTGCCTAACACTTAGAGTGGGATAAGGGCAGGAAGATATTTTATATTTTTTTATTAGACCAACTAATAGCATTTTACAATACTTAATTTAACAAAAACATTGTTGATATATAATATACTCTAAATCTGTGTAAAACAGCTTAAAAAGTTAGTACAACATTTGTATGAGTCAACAATTACCACTATCCTTGTCTAATACCTCGTTACAATAAGAAGTAATTAGATCGTATTGTAACGAGATGAAAAAATAAAATATAGATGTAAATATTAAAGATAAAAAAAAAAAAAAAATATTAAACAGATGAGTTAATATAGGTGAGATATTAATATATATAAAATAATAATAATAATAAGATGATGATAGCTATGATTTAAAACTGCTTATATAACTTACTTGCATACAAAGAACCGTATAACATTAGCATGGCAGACCAGCAACGTGTAGGAGTCCTTCTTTTGGTCGGGCGACGCGCGATGGAAGTAGCGTCTGAAAGCGGCCTCGATGCGAGCGCTGTCCTGGAAGAACTGCTACACATGCCACACCATACCTTGTTAATATACTGACCAGTGTTGCTACTTTATCGATACTCGTCTTAAACAATGTATAATTTTCATTTATAGAATTGGGCTTTGGGCGGAGGTACATAATACAAAAGCTATAGCTTTATATATATTGCTTTAATCCACGATTAGAGGTAATCTATGTAAAAGTGTGAGAGTACTATTCGTGTTTATTTGTACCTTATGAATGCAGGATTCGCAAACTATACAATCTTAAACAGCTTTAGCGTGATATTTTCATGGAGTCTCAATCAATCTCAATTAACTCCTGATGATTCTTCGCTTATGGGGAGAAAAGATTGTCGAGACTGTGGTAGTTTACGTGTACAGTTCTAGTAGTGTATATGTGCAGTGTTATCAGTGTATGCAGTGCTAGTAGTGTATGTGCAGTGTTAGCAGTGTGTGCAGTGCTGGCAGTGTATGTGCAGTGTTAGCAGTGGTTTGGTGTTCATGGTTTTGTATTGTATTTGGCTCTTCTTCATAATCGGCTATTACAATCTATTAAGTGAGAGCATGATCGTCTACAGGATGTACTCGCCAATCATTGTCTATGATCGTCTACGACTACAACCCGGGCATTGTCGGTTTCCGGGCACGCATAAAAAGGTAATCGCTGGGTGATATGTATAATCGTATGCATAGTATACTAATACGGACGTTCGTGTAGACACCGATTATCAGAAGATCAACGATCATTGCCGATAGTGAAGAAAAGGCATAACACACAAGAAATACTACTTTAAGCATTACAAAGATTTCCTCTAATCGCGGATACCCTAATACTTTTTATATTTTATTTTGCATTCCTATCAATTTATTCTGTGCACAATAAATAGCTTGCTACTACTACAGCCTACTTGAACTGCAACTACTTGAAAAGTGAGTGACAATTTTTCTTATCATAATGTAATACAGTGAAAGCCTTCTCTATCAGAGCAAGAGATATTAAGATTCTTGATATATACAGTTTTCCTCTCAAAATTTAATACAACTTGCTAAGCAAAAACTTATCAATCTTCAGTAAAGATTTATTAAATATAATCACCAGGCTTATAAAAACACACAGTATACATCAATTCAACATTAAAAATTGTTTCTTTAGAAATATTAAGTGGGATTGTTTACATACAGCCATTTTATATATCACATTGTTTAATATGTAACATGGCCATAAATATATATTTTAATCTTTTGTTATCTTAAATTAATAAAACTAATGGAAAAGTGAATAATGCTTAATTAATGGTGAAAGTAGTAATGTTAGTAATTACATAGTGAATTTTGAAATTCAGTGAGTAATGTAATAAGCATGAATGAAATATTAGTAAGCAGCATTGGTTTAAGTTAATATTAGTAGTATATGATATATTGTTTATTATATATTAAATTAAAGCCAATTAAAGTGAAATCAAACATTACAATACTGGTCAGTCATGTGAAATTTGGATACATTTATACATTCAGTAGTATGATAGCCGCAAAATTCAGTTAATAGTTAACAACAATATCACTCTATCCAAAGAATAAAGTTACATTTCCTATGCTTATACCATAGGAGATGTAACTTTATGCTTCAGATAGGGCGATATGTCAGTACACACTTTTGGACGAACAAACACGCACGCACACGCACTCACGCACTCACGCACGCACGCACGCACGCACGCACGCACGCACGCACGCACGCACGCACGCACGCACGCACGCACGCACGCACGCACACACACACACACTCAGAAACCATTTTTTATAATAATATTAGAATGATGGGCTTGTGATGTTAACAATATTAAAGTTGATCAGAGGAAGTTACATTGTTGTTGTCACCTCTGTAAATTATATGACAAGATGTAAGAACATTTACATTTTAAGGACAGCTGTTTCAATGATACTCTTAAGTCATTATATACCACTTACTTTGGGTTCCGGTTTCCAATGTCCCACAGGTGGTTCAGGTGGGATCGGTGCACCTTCTTCTATTAACTGACAGTCCTTCACCTCAATATCTTGTGGTAAGTGCTTGGCTATTATCGATGCAGTCTCTTGTGCTCTTGTCATAGTTGATCTGACTAGAAGGTCCCATTTAATATCTAAACATGCCAACCTCTTGCCTGTGAAATCGGCCTGTTGTCTACCTGAAATGAAGTATTATGACAATGGTAGAATATATGTGTTTCTTATCATATAGTTTTATTCTCTTGCAACTAACGTCAACAAACATTTTCAGTTTTAAAAAAGTAGCGGCCTATTACTCTCCCATTGCTGGGAATAGGCATCTTCTCACCATTTTTGGAGAAAAGGATTGGAGCTAAGACCTACTACGCTGCTCCAATGCGGATTGGTAGGTTTTGGACTTTAATTTCTTCAGGGTCTAATGGTCCAAACATATGCAGTCAACTGCCTATTTCTTGTGTAAATTTATACATCTAATGATATCATATTCTGGAAATCTATGTTAGAGATGTATAGTGGGTCTAAGCTTCTCATCTAAAAACTTTCCTCCAAAGTAGAAAGGAGGCATCTTCCCATTAGTGGTAAAGTAACACAATGTACTGTATCAAGTTATTTTTCAGTATAATTTTGTTTCTGTATTTAAGTTTGTATTCAGATTATTTGTTTAAGAGGAATGTGCAATATCAAGTCGTCAAGGCTTAAGGATACTAAGAAACAAATTGTAATAACTATTAATGTATATGAATAAAAAAATAAAAAAGTATGAAAGTCAAAAGGCAACTTACTTGATGTGCAAAAATGTAGGGTGTCATAGCAAATAAACTGCACTGTTCATCATCATTTTCCTGCCCTTATCCCACTCTAAGTGGGGTCGGCATAATATGTTGTCACACGATTTGGCTACGTATTTTACGACCGGCCGCCTGCCCTACGTCAACTCACCTTAGTCGCTTTTTACGACACCTCGGTAAGAAATGAGGGTGGCCTATTCTACTCAGCCGGATACCACACGGCGGATTGACTTACCTTAGTCACCTTTTGCGACACCTCGGTAAGAAATGAGGGTGGTACTATTCTATTCAGCGGGATACCACACGGTGTAGATATACTGCACTGTTCTTTTCTATTATATGATGGTTCTAAATACAGTAGAATTTGTTAAAATTTGCATTTAAAAAAGACTACCTAATTCTGTTAATATTCTTTGCTTATCTGTGACTCCATCAAGGTTGTATTGACCATGCCTGATTAAGAAGAGGTGACGTACAGCTTTACTTTTTGCTTTTTCAATTTGTTCATTATATCTATTTTCATCCTCTGGTTTCCCCGATTTTGGTGGTTTGACAATTGATTCAGGTTCTCGGCTGGAATGATAGAACATGTGAATTAAATTGACATGCTTAAGGATATTCTCTATTTTCTTTACATGAATATCATATATTATGCATAAAAAATGAGTGTTAATAATGTAAATTTAATTTTAATAATTAATTGAGTCATATAAATACAATAAATTGTCACAGTTCATTGGAAAATTAAAAATTTGTTGTTTCTCTAATAAGACACATCAAAGTCTAAACAGATGGACAAGAATCAGGGCATTATTCATTCTTTACATGTATACACTGTCCATTATATTAACCATCTTTTGACAGATTGACGATAGTGATGTCCTAAAGATTCTCGTATGCGATACCATTCCGATTATAGTACCTACTATCATTAATCGAATTACGTACCTAAGTAATTCGATTAATGATAACCTACGTAAACTAGATTACTACTTGAGAAAAGAAATTCCAACTTTGAGAAAACTTATTGTTTCTTTGAAAAGAAGTGGTCTATTTCATGGTGAAAAATCTTCTTTGGTCAAAGTTTTGAACACAATTGGCTTTTCATATAAAAAGTTAAATAAAAGAAAATTATTAATGGAACGCACAGATATAGCTATAGCACGTTGTGATTTTTTAAGAGAGGCAAAGAAAATACAAGATTGGGCAAATATTGTTTTCACGGATGAAACATGGCTCAACGCTAACCACACACTATCTCGTTTCTGGACTGATGATACTGCTGATTCCACTTCCTCAGTACCAATGGGAAAAGGTGAGCGCCTAATCATTTGCCATGCAGGTACAGCAAAAGGATTTGTACAAGACGCACTGTTGGCATTTAAATCGAAGAAATCAAATGACTACCACGAAGAGATGAATGCAAATGTGTATGAAGAGTGGTTCAAAAAAATGCTCATTTCATTGGAAGAACCATCAATAATTTTTATTGATAATGCGCCCTACCACTCCCGTCAAATTGACAAAATGCCAACACAGGCTAATAAAAAGCATGAAATAATTAATTGGCTTCGGGACAATGGAGAAAATGTGGACGACTCAATGTTAAAAGTTGAATTAATAAAAATATTAAAAACCAAAAAGAGAGCAAAACGCTATGTAATCAATGAAATGGCAGCAGAATATGGCCATACTGTTCTTCGGATTCCTCCATACCACTGCCAGTACAACGCAATAGAACTTATATGGGCACAAGTAAAAGGGCATGCTGCGAGATGCAATACAAGCCCCCCATTCACAGCGAATAAAATGTTGCAATTGCTAAAAAATGCTCGCACCCACGTAACGGCCGAGAACTGGGCAAGTGTGGTGGAAAGAACTAAAAGAGTAATATTCTCTGATTGGGAACGTGATATTGCGTTTGATAATATATTATCTACACAAGAGCTAATAATAACTGCTACTGAAGACTCCTCATCGGAGGAGTCTAGTGTTGATTATCATTCCGACGACTCGTGCTAATAAAATAAATTAAAATATCCTGATTGTTTTATTTGTATTCATGTATTAACTAAGAAGAAAGTAAAACTTTATATAATGTTATTAAATGTCTTTTAATACTCGTAACATCGATTTCTACCGATTATTTTTAATCTGTGGCATAATCGTAGTAACCATTATGTGTGACATCACTAAGTGGGCGGTACCCATCCATAAAGTACAAATATTATTTGTATGATATTTGTACGTAAGCAATACAAAACTTAATGAGCGTGAGCTGTCAAAAGACTGATAATATGATGGATGCAGTATAGTTTCTTTATATTCTTATTCTTGTTATTATTTAAATTCGAAAGTGTTTAGTCCCCCATCTTTATATCCCCACCTGTATCCAAATGGGGGGACTGACAAATGTTATTTTTATAAATATGTGATTTTATAGATGGTCAAAGACCTGGGGAGAGTGACAGGCTACTGTTTATCTTACTATTAAATTCATACAAACGAAATTTCTGTATGAAAGCTAGTGAATTACAAATAAAAAATTTGATAGACATAAAGCGTGACTGACTGGTGAAAATCCATATTCAAAATTTTTAACAAAGCTGTCATATAAAGTGTTAAAAAATCAATTGGCAATGCAAACTTTGAGATATTTTTAGTTGTATAATACCATTACCATGTAAATAACCTCACCATATAATTATTAAATAAATGTTAAGGGAAGAGAAAGTCAAATCAGCGGCATTTATTTAATATTAGTAGCTTTTTATTAGCTTAGCTGTAAATTTATGAATTAAAACTTTACTCACTGGTCCCAATTCTTGTCCCATTTCACACTAGGTGTGTAATTCGTAGTCCATGAATTTTTAACGTCGTATTTATTTTCAGTTTTACCTATATGATAATATGCTAGGCTTCCACCGACGGCTCCTAAGCTTAGAAGTGCTATCTTATGCAGTCTTGAGAAAGAAGCCATATTAAAAATTATGTCACCTACTTTCAACTTTATCTCATTTATGAAAATGTAGTCTAATATATTGTATAAAAAACTGTAAGAAATAGGTATTTATACTTTTTAGGTCAAAAAACAGACATAGTACGGACATAACCTCAAAGTCATCAATACAGACCAATGATAAATTATATTTAGCATCATAGATTACTAAGTAAAATATTAGCATCTAAGTAGTCTGTGGCTAGCTCAATAAATGCTGACCACTGACTAATTGCAGTATTGCCTTAATTTTGCTCTTCCAATTTTAGATTCAAGAAGATTCATTAACATTGTATTATCAAAATTCATTTCATAAATTAAGATTGTGTATTGACGACAAGCAATGGGAGATGGCGCCACCAGTTGTGTGCGCGGGAAAGATGACAGGGCGGGAATCTCGAAAGAGAGGGAAAAGGCATTGCTTGTCGTCGAGGGAGAAAAGTAGTGAAGCCGTTTAAGTGTAAAGTATAGTTGAGTAAAGCTAAAAAATAAAAAAGAATTGAAATAGTAAGTAGCTTTGACTTTTTATATAAAAAAAATAAAAAATAAAAAATAAAATACATTTATTTCGACCAACATTATTTCTGGTCATATTTTGTTAGTAATACACACATACTTAATCTAATGTTAGTAAACTTAGCCTAACCTTATTCTAGAAGCTTATCTATGATGGGCCCGATTAGTCAGCACGTGAATCATGTAACAGTGGTTCAGGTACTGACAATCAAGCCTGCCGATAAATACCTTCAGGATTCTATTATCACTGGCCCGCACCCTGCGCACCAGGGATGTGCATCTTTTGCGCATGGTTGCGTAGAAGCAATCTACTTGCGCATCAGCGAACATCCCCGACGCGCTACAGTATCGAGGTAGTCCAATTAGCATCCTGAACGCATTATTGTATTGTACGCGCAAGGCGTTGTACTGTTTTTGCGTATAATCCACCCACAAGCTGCTCGTGTAAAAAGTGGTGCAGTAAGCTGAATAGCGTTACTTTAACAGGAACAGAGCAACGAGCGAACCTGCGAACAATCATATTTGCCCTAACAGACAATGCGCTGCGCTCTCTCTCTATATCAGCTTCATCCTTCAGGTCGAAGGAGACCACATGCCCGAGGTATTTAAATTGGAATACCCTCTTCATTGGAGTACCGTATAATTTGATGGGCGGTACAATTGCGGGTAAGGGTTTTCCTTTGGCCTGAAAGATCATACACTCGCTCTTATTGACATTATATGTCAAGCCGTGTTTGTATGCATAGTTTTCGCATATGCTTAACAATTTCACTAGGCCACAAACAGATGCACTCAGCAACACCATATCATCTGCGTAACTAATGTTGTTAAGACACACACCCTCAATGTGACAGCCAACATGAGTTGTGCTAAGCTCCTCCCCAGTGTCCCATATATTTATTTATTTATATTTATTTATTTATTATTTATTTACATATAGGTTGAAGAGCCTAGGAGAGGTTAAGCCCCCCTGCCGTACCCCACAATCAATCCTATATGGCTGTGAATAGGTTTCGACCATCGCACGACGTTGATCTGATTACGATAAAAAACCCTGACAAATTAAAGTGTAACAGAAGCCATATGCTAATATTGTAAAAGTTGATACAAATATGAGCTCGAATCCTGCATATATATACATTTTTGATTAAAAATTTTCTTCTATGCAAACTGTTACGGCAAACTCGCAAATAAAGAAATGGTAATGGAATGGTGAATCAATATTTCTATGAACGGAATCTTTAATTAAGTATCACCTAAGACGAACTGCTTGATTTTTGATATTTTTACTTACTATCTCATGATTCTTTTTTCATTTATTTTCCACGGGTTTATTAAAGGAGTTAGATGAATAAAAAGGAATAACAGAATTGTTGAATATTATAATTTTATTTCCAAACCAAAAATTCATTTTTTAACATGCAATCACTAACTATAACTATTTAGATCTGGGTATCAAAATGACAGGAAAACCATCCATTGACGTCGTTGATATGGAAATTATTACTTTAAGATCCTTATACCTTTCATATGTTACTAATTTAAAATTCTGCATAACACTTACTACAATAGTTTTCACAGTTTTTGTTGCAAAGTGTCTTCCTGTAAAAAAGTACAAAAAGCTGCCTAAAAAAGATCGTCCAAATTCATATTTTTTAATTTTTTAATATAGCAAATAATTATAACTATCGACATTCCTGCTCTTCTCGAGCCTTCGGGGATATGTCGGGAAGATGGTAAGAGACCAGACGGCTTGACACTGGTTCCTTGGGAACGGGGACGGGCCCTAATGTGGGACGCAACATGCGTTAATACATTAGCCTCGTCCCATATCAGGGAAACAGCGTCAAGACCTGGACCTGCGACGGAAATGGCCGAATCCGGGAAACGGCGGAAGTATGCATCTCTCATCGAGAGATATAGGTATATTTGAGACCCTAGGGCCATGGAGTCAAGGTGCAAATTTTTTTTATCCGTTTTAACACCTCAGTTAATTGCCTCTTCAGGTGACAAGACGGCTGGCTCCTTTTTCACACAAAGAATCAGCTTAGCGATTCAGCTCGGAAATGCTACCAGCATTCTTGGGACCATTCCACGTGGGCATGATTTATATAGTCCTAGCGTGTCAGTAATTTAAGATAGATATAACTTGTAGATTTTTGTTGTAAATAAAAAACAAAACTTACCTCAAAAGAGGCAAGATAAAATATGCATTAGATTTTAAAACTATAGTATGACGTATGTTAGTTTCGTTTTGAACGTAGTACTCACCAAGGCAATCCATAGATCCCAAACTGAATGGTATATAAATATATGGATTACGTGTTTTTGTATTTTCAAGGTTAAACCGTTCAGGATTAAAGGCATCTGGATCGGTCCAGTATCTTGGATCACGATGCATGTGGTATGTAGGTATAACGATAGATGCTCCTGCTGGTATGGTATATGAATCTAAAATGAAAATGTACCATAAATTGTGAATAAATATTAGGTACATCATTTTCCTGCCTTTATCCCACTCGCAGTGGGTCGGCCTGGGGCCTTTAGTTATCTAGCTAAGCCACTGCTTAATAGTTACAAAAAATGCTCCGATCGCCATCAATTTTTACAGCATCATCCGCTGTAGCTTTCTAAAGATTCTCTGAAAATTTTACTAAAATCGGTCTGGCCTGTTCAGAATCTATAAACCTCATATACAGATATTCATTTTTATATATTAGAGTAAAATAGGAAGTGTGTTAAAGTAGGTGTTGCTTTGCAGAAAACCACATATATAAATACTTCTTTTTCAACCGATAGCAGTAAACTGTTAAATAAACTATACTTGTAGTCCTACCACAAGGGTAACAATTATTTAAGTTATCACATAATATAGCAAAGTTTCATATAGCAAATTATTCGATCTGTTTCTTTAACATATCTCAGGTAGAAAAAAAGTAAGATTTCATAAAGACTAACTAAACCAAATTAAAACAACGGTTAAATACTCCTTTCAATCACTTACTTATTGTAATATCTTCAGTTGTAGTTCTTTGCATCATGGCAGCGATCGGAAATAACCTAACAACCTCTTTAAATGCCATTTCTAAATATGGCATCTGATTTAAATCTTCTTCTGATATAGGTCTTTTTCTTTAGCATATCTCAGGGAGATTTTGAAAAGGAAGATTTCATAAAGACTAACTAACTAAGAAAAATTCAAACAACGGTTTAACATCCTTTGAATCACTTACTTATTGCAATATCTTCAGTTGTAGTTCTTTGCATCATGCCAGCGATCGGAAATAACCTAATAACCTCTTTAAATGTCATTTCTAAATATGGCATCTGTTTCAAATCTTCTTCTGATATAGGTCTTTCTTTTTCTCCTATTACGCGTACTATTTCGTTGTGAAGCTTTTCCTTAAATGAAATAGGCATAACGAATAAGTAATAAATTATATACGACAGTTAAAACATCGTCATGTTTTACATGAATACAATTTGGCGAAGTAAAAAACGAACAGAAAACAATTATTCTCCTGCCCTTATCCCACTTTAAGAGGAGTCCGCACAACACGTTATAAACATGCCGCCACATGATTTGTCTGCTTTTTACGACCGGTCGCCTGACGTCAACTTACCTTAGGTAGTCGTATTTTACAATACCTTGGTAAGAAAGAGAGTGTTCTATTCTAATAAACCGGACACCACACGGTGGGTCAACTTACCATTGTCGCCTTTTACGACACCTCGGTTAGAAATGACGTTGGTCTATTCTACTCAGCCGGATACAACATGGCGGGTCAACTTATCTTAGTCGCCTTTTACGACACCACGGTTAGAAATGAGGTTGATCAATTCTACTCAGCCGGATACAACACGGCGGGTCAACTTACCTTAGTCGCCTTTTACGACACCTCGGTAAGAAATGAGGGTGGTCTATTCTACTCAACCGCATACCACATGGTCAGAAGAGAAATTAGAAAGTCGCTGATATTTTCAGTAATTCGTATAATTTCGAGTGCGGAATAATATGCTAAATTTCTTGCAGGGGGTAAAATTCTCTAAGAAGTATTTTTCATAACACCGCGACCTCTCTTGATAGAAAATCTCTTCGAATCGAATCTCTTGGTAGAAAATGTAAATGAGTTTTATCTAAGTTCAATAGCTGTAGCAACATCTACAATATTATTAGAAAACAACGCTGTCATTTGTAAAGTCACTACAGCTCAGCAGGGAACGGGTGGACTCAAAGTTCAGATTCCCTGAATCGATTCCATATATGAACAACTCAGCTCAGTTATTTTTAACTTGGACTACTAATTTTTATAATTTTTCAAAGAAAATAATTATAACAATCTATAACTACGGCGATGACGAAATATATAATTTAATGATTACCTGCATCATAGGATGATATGCCATCATTAACAATAGAAATGATGAAATTTTTGCGGTAGCCTCTTGACTCTGAAAGTACAACATATGGTAAAGGCAACTAGTATTAACTCAGAGTATTTATAAAATACCAGCTGTGTCAATAAATTCGCCCGCATCGAAATCAGTGTGACACAATTTTTTCCAAAATTTTAATCATGAAAGTAGTTGTGACATAATTATAAGAGATTTTTGAATAACTTACACCGTTTACTAAGCCCACGCGAGGAAAGCTTTAAATTGTACCGTTTTTGCAATATTTTTTATTGCTGCTCCTCTCCTATTCATCTTAAAATGATGTTATATAGTCTATAGACTTCCTCGATAAGTGGACTAGACAGACATTGAACAAAGAATTTTTCAAATCGATCTAGTAGTTCCTATAAGATTAGCACGTTCAAACGATCAAACAAAAAAAGAAACTCTTCAGCTTTATATATAAGTACAGATTTAAACGTACATATTGGTAGATCAAAGAAAATATATTATTTAATTTCGAGTAAATTTTATAGTTCAGCTACTAAAGCGTGTAAGCGTTTTTAGCGTGATGATTAAAGGATTTTTCATGGAAATAAACATCATAGAATAAACCTAAATCCCCATATTGAAGATCATCGGCATGACTCTTTCGATTGAGCAACTACTCCAAGAATGCTTTAATACATTTATACCAATATGCAAAAATTTAAAAAGTTTTAATTTTTACTGACCGATGTAAAGATGGTAAAGGTTTCATTTATCAACTCGGTTGAATCAAGTGCTTGTGACAATATAAATCTATCTATAACACTTAATTGTGTACTATTTTTAGAATCCTCTTTTGTATATAAAAGTTCTTTTGCACTTTCTTCTATAGTTTTTAATTTCTTCATTTGGTGTTTTAAAATAGCAGTGCTTACTTCACGAATGATTCGCATGCCTTCATTTTGCTGTGTATGGTATTTTGTAAGCCAGAACACAGGATTAATTTGAAGGTACCATTGTGTCATTCTACAAAATACGATGTCATACAATCTGTAAAATATTTATTTAGTTAAAGAATAATAATGTAGCATAATTTTTGAATTTGAATATAGCAACATAAAAGACTCTAGTACAATCGTTTTAATTATTTATAAACTTTGTGATGATATTTTATAGTATTATCTTACGGATCACGATATGGTCGTCCGTATTCTCATTTTTAGTACATATTTTTTAAATTTTAGTAAACGTCTTTTATAAACAATTATCTTTTGATTCTGCGTTGTATTGAATTGTCGAAATAAATTCCACTTATGTTTTTTACCTTAATTATAACAAAATCCAAGCAATTGATCATGATATAAGATATATTATCACGAATGTAACAGTTTAGTGAATGTGTGTTTCTATGTCCTTTTTAGCTTCGGAACGGGGCAATGGGTCTATATTATATTTGATATGGAGATAACAGAAGGGCTGACTTTTATCTCAATTCTAAAGGCCGAAAAGATGAAATTTCGGACAGAATCTAATGTCATATAATTTTGATGTAGGAGTGTGATAGATATACATATATATAGTAATATCGAAGCAAATTAATAAAGAAAAGAAAGCTGTGTGTGCCTTACTCAGGTGTTATATCTATAAGTTTTTGCAAATACGGCAATTCCATTGTTTCTTTTTTTGTTAATCCTATTAGAGTTTCTGAAAAAGAAAAACCTTTTTCATACTTAATAAATAATAACTAATAAACTAGCAGCAATTAGAATGAAATAAGTAAATAAAAATAAACTAAAAATTACTAAAGAACTAAATAAGTGACTGATACTATATTTTGTATCTAAATTGATAACACAAATGTAAGAAAATTAAATTAAGGAGATGAAAACGAGGCATAGTACTATAGTCCATACTCTTTCGCATCGTTTAATTTAATTTACTAGAAAACTTAATTTAAACCTTTCTGTAGACTGGTGTAGTATGGATTGCGGAATTTTATTGTAGAAGCGAATACCGAGACCATCGAATGAGTTGCTAACTTTGCTGAGTCGCGAGTAACTTAAGCTAAGTTAAGTAACTTAAGTTAAAGAGTTAACTTAAGCTCTAAGAACTAAGTTAGGAGAGAGGTAAGAATCTTATACACTCTTGGGGTCAACATTGCGGGATCAACTGTTACTACCGATGTCTTTGATGACGAAGCTAAATTTGAGCTATATATATCATGTTCCTTAAGTTCCCCCCTCTTAGATGAGTATTTTTAAACAACAAAGTTGTTGTGACAAAAATATTTATTATTTACTAATGATACTATTTGATAATGGATTTAAGTTTGAGAAAAGCAACGTGTCCTTAAGATTTATAAAAAAATTATAATAAATATTTTAGTAACTATAATGTATCACTATCACTACATATTATAAAACAAAGTCCCTATATCCCTATGTACGCATAAAACTTTAAAACTACGCAACAGATTTTGATGCGGTTTTTTTTTAATAGATAGAGTGATTCCAGAGGAAAGTTTGTACGTATAATAACATTCAATACGGAGTAGAGAAATACTGTAATTTTTGAGGTTTCTGTAAATAATTACATTTTTTTCCGTTTACATTGCAAACGCAGGCTAAACCCTACGAGATTTATCAAAATAATGTACTAAGTATTTGTACATCTTGAAAAGGTCTACAGAAAAATCCGCGATGGTATATGTCTATCTCTTAAGGATAACCCACTGAAAAATAATGCCTTATTTTTGAAGCAATTTTTATACAATACAGCATTAATCCTTATCCAATTAAGAACCTTAAATAAATAGCTGATTTAATATAGATCAATATGGCCGTTTACAGCATTTAATTTAAGTGAACATTTTCGGAGATATTACAGATTTAAAATGCCGTGAGGACGCCGCGCTTCGCCCTATGACACTTCGACTTTAGCAGCTATGTCCCTCTTTCAAGAGTTTGTTTAAAGACATTCTGTAATTAATTGTAAAAATAAAATACATAGGGAAAATGTAAAAGTAAATAACTAAAAATGTACTATATGAATTTAGATATTCCAAAGATAGCAGGAAATCTTCATGGTATAGGGAAAGGAAATTGTTTTTCTTCAAATTTAACGCGTGCGGGCCACGGGCACTAATGAATAAATCAAAACTACTCGATCGATTTTAATAATTTTTTTTACACTGACTGACATGGGATATATATTTTATACCCGTGCGAAGCAGGGGCAGGCCGCTAGTTAATGTATATTATAATATGACATACATGTGTACTTACGGCATACTGCATAACTTGTAGTCTGTACTATATGCTGATAGATGTCGACCTGTTGCCCGTTAGCTATTTTTTTTAACTTCTGAAGTAGAAGCTGTACTTCATCATCGATGATATCGTTGTAACTTTCAATAGCACGTTTGCCATAGTTAGGTGTTGCTATTTTACGGTGTTTTCTCCAAGAAGTACCTGTATCATTTATATTTCATTAACAAACAATAACAGCTATTTTACATTGGTTTACTGAAAAATTTCATCGATTTTTTTTAAAATATCATAATTCTATGTTGTTAATTTTGTATTCTATGTATAACTGTTACAGTCAGATGAAATATTATATCCGTATCAGACGTGAATATGTTGATAAGTTGACTTATGTACTTCTATATTTTTTATTATAAGGCATTAGGATTTTCTAATTTATATATTACTAGCAATTGCCAGCGGCTCCGCCCGCGTGGAAAAATTAAAATCATAATGTAGTGTTTTGATAACCATAAAAATGGTTAAAGTGGGTTAACCTTAAAAGCTCGCGGACTTTTATGTAAAACTTTTAGAAGGGAAACTTTAACCGTTTACTTAGCGCACGCAAGGGAAGCCGCTAAATTTTGTCGTTTTCGCAATATTTTTTATTGCTGCTCCTTTCCTATTCATCTTGGCATGATATTATATGTATGTATGGTGTAATAGCCGTTCTGAATAAATCGACTATCTTAAACTCAAAGAATTTTTCAAATCAGTCCTGAGGTTCTTGAGATTAGCGCGTTCAAACAAACAAACTTATTCACTTCAGCTTTATTTATTAGTTTAGATAACTCTCTTAAAGGTATACTAAACGTAAACCTATTTATGGCTGCTCTGAGAATTGTGTGTGTTTGGACTTGTTAAGTTATTCACGCCTGGTACAGATATATTCTCCTGCCCTTATCCTACTCTAGGTGGGGCCGGCGCATGTCGTTTGCTTCAGTTCTCTTGTATCATTCATCTCTGGGGCTAGTCTTTCTATATACATGCAAAAGAGATGGTTGTGTGATACTTCACACAATCCAACAGTTAAAGAAGAAATAACTAATTATGATTTAGCAAACTGTACTAAACACGCAACTTTCTGACTGCGGAGTTTTTAGATACATTGTCAAGAGTATGAAACTTTTTTAATAATAACACGATTTCCTTACTTCGTCGGGGCAAGACAAATAATCCTTAATTATCAAAAACATAATCTATGGTGCGAATTAAAGAAAAAAAATATAAATTACTGTCCTCATTAATAATAGATGTAAGGTTATTGGACATGTATTGAGAAGAGATGAAAATCATTTTACCAAAAGAGTTTTAAATGTGACTGTGGATGGATGTATGACTAGAGGAAGGCCAAAAATAAAATAGATGGATTGTGTAAAGAATTACACTTATATAACAAGTTGCAACGAGTTGACGAATGATAGAGAAGGATGGAAGATGAAGACATATTGTACCCCACTTAGAGTTGGATAAGGGTAAGAGAATGATGATGATTAGTAATAGTTATATTTACCTGATCCGCTGAGAATTCCTCCTCCAAGAACATCGGCCATGTATTTATACTGCGGTCCTTTCATACTCGCTTTATTATGTGTTAGTATAATCTAAAACATCAGACCATTTTTATATCTATAGTAATATTATAATGCGGAAGTCTATCCTGTCCATCTGTTGCGTCAAATCCACTGCAGCGATAATAATTAAATTTTATACTCTTGAAGCTTATATACTTGACTTTAAGATAAGAAATTCCCGTATGTCCCTCGGAAAATCATAAAGTATATAAGAGCACTTAATCCGATGCACCAGTTGTATATGTACCTATGTATTCTATAATAAAATTCCGCAATCAATTTCAGCTTTGCCATTGCAGCAGTTTAAAAACACTGTTAAAAATAGGCTGATACAGAAAGCCTACTATACTATTGAAGATTATTTAGAAGATAAGAATGTGTCGATATAGCTCTCTTTGATCCTGTACAAGACAGTAACGTCTGAATGTAAATAGTATTAAGAATCATATGTTTAAAAGAGCAACCGCCGAGTTTCTTGCTGGCTCTTCTCGGTAGGAACAGCTTTCCGAACCAGCGGTAGAGTTGACGATTCAAAAGCACTTGTTTACAAGTTTATTTGAATAAAGAATATTTTGAATTTGAATTTGAATTTGAATATGTATTTTCACGGTATACAATTTATCATCATACTAGATTAGGGGAGCCAGCCCAAAAACGTCCGTCAGTAAAAAGAAAGCAAATGAGACATATTATCTGTCCCTTTTTCATATGTGATTAAACAAAGATAAGCACCTATATTATAAGAGTCATCTTATTTGTTGCGACAGCCGCATTTACAGGCCTGCTTATGTCACCCCGATTTTAGTATTTTAATACCGTAACGTGATTTCGAATTAATATTATAGTAATAATAATAAAACGGTACAATATATATTATATTACTTATTTTGTATTTTCAAATATTTCCTAAAGGTTTTTCTCTTGTTGAATAAGAAATTATTAAGGATTTAAAGAAATATATATTTTAAAATATTATGACTTGGAAAATTTATACAATAACGCTACACTAACCTTAACATCCTCCGGATTGCTAACAATTATATTCAAGTCTGTTCCAAGCCAAATTTTAATAACATCACCGTATACATCCATAAGATTCCTTATCACTTTGATGAACACTGCAACACAAAATTGTATCATCTTCCTGCCCTTATCCAACTCTAAGTGGGATCGGCACAACATGTTATAAACATGTTGTCATATGATTTGGCTTCGTATTTTACGACCGGCCGCCAGCCTGACGTCAACTTATCTTAGACGTATTTTACGACACCTCGATAAGAAAGAGGGTGGTCTATTCTATTTAACCGGATACCACACGGTGATTCAATTTTCCTTAGTCGCCTTTTACGACACCTCTGTAAGAAATGAGGTTGGTATATTCTACTCAGCCGGATACCACACGGCGGGTCGACTTACCTAAGTCGCTTTTTACGACACGTCGGTAAGAAAAGAGGGTGGTACTATTATATTCAGCCGGATACCACACGGCGTTCAATACAAAATTGTATATTGCTTTATATAATTTGTAACTGCCACATTGGTATACATCCCTCTGCTTGCTACGTAGATATAGTTTTCCTCTTTGGAATTTAAGGGGAAACTTATTCCCTATCAGATCAAATGTCAACTTTACTTGTAGACAGTGCATCCTGCAAATAAGCTCAAGAGGCTCTGGCGACTAATGGGGGTATAACCATTGTCAAACAGGCTTAAATACAATAGACAGTTAGCATTGTTTGTGCGACATCGTCAGCACTGCGGCCATCAACAAGCATGGCAAGGGTGGTGGTTATTTCGTCAAAAAGCCACTAGTTCCCGTCAGCTTTGCTCTCTTCTTTTCCTATTGCTCGCTCTGGCAGCGGTTTGCGTAATGGCGGGAAAGAGGGACGCAGATAATAATAAAATGAATATAAAAACTACAATAAAATATAGGAAATGTATAAAATCAAAAAAAAATTGAAGATAAGCTACAATTTCACAGTATACGTCCATAATAATATTTTATGACTTTTATCATGGACTATTTTTAATAAGATATATCGATGTAAGAATATATCGATCAAAATCTGTAGTCGCATATCAATGTATCGAATTACATTATAAAACAACATGCTTGAATTAATAATCTGTTACTGGTCTAATTCTGGGCAAGGCCCCTTCTCTTGTGGATTTGTGGAGCTCTAACCTACTATTCTGCTTCGACCTAGATTGCCTAGATAGGCAGGGCCATTATTTCCTTAAATTCCTTATGCATATGCCTTATTTACTAATGCAGGCTATATCGCGTTGTTTTATTCTCCGTAAAGAAAATAAATATTAATTAATATTGATTAAATAAATACGTTTTCCTACGAAAATAAATTCAGTCGATTAGGTCGCAAATTCTGAAAGTTGGGACTTTGAGTCTGAAAATACATTAAATAAAGATATAGTTATTTTGATATAGGCTAATATTATTTAAGGACAAAGAAACCTTCATGAAACAGTCTTATTACTTATAAATCTATTTAAATAAATTAATACTAACAATTATATAACGTTTTTCCTGCAACTGACGATTCTCTTGTCATTTGACCTATCAAGTATTATAAGCACTGATACCGGTTATTAACATTTTTAATTGCGTTATTAGTTGTAAACTAGAAGTAAATATTGCACAAATTGTATGCTATTTGACCTGCGGTTTATTATATGTTAATAATAAAGTAATCAAGGTATAATTTTATGTTAATTAATTTTAAATGCCGGTTTAAATTATTTTTATTAAATTTTAATTAAATTTATGCCGGTTATGTTTTATCTCAATCGGATTAAGAGGCTTTAACAATCAGATTAAAAGGCATGACTGATTCCAAAATTTTTAGTCATTATCTTGTCATTAAAATCAATAACATCTTAACAAATTATACATATAAACTTTCGTCTTGAAGTCTGTCTATTAGACTATTTTACTGTATATTTAATTCAGTATTCAGTATGTAGGGGTGGTACAGGAAATCGATCTAGCTTTATTTAGATCAAAATACACGGGTTCAAGTCGCAAATATAACCAACACTTTTTTTCTTTTTAAAAACATTTTAAATGCATTTTTAAATATAATTTTTCAAGTTACTACGTAATAAATTAAGAGACGAATAACGGCTATTACAAAGCTTTTGAAGTATACATTGTAAATAATTTATAGAATTAGGCGTTACTTTGCGGAGATCCATAATACAAAAGTAATAATAAAATTATTTTGCTATAATCCGCGATGAAGATCCTTCATCGCGGATTATAGCAAAATAATTTTATTATTACTTTTGTATACATTGTAATTTCATTTTTCTATATTTCTGTTAGAAACAATCTGCATTTGAAATGAATTGTAAATAAGTGAATATACATTCCTTAGGCGTATAAGAGGTTATGTAATTCTACGTGTTTAATACTTTTCTGCAATAAAGTTTGAATTACCTCTAGGTTTGACCATAAAAATGAGAGCATTCCCGATAATTGGCAGAGCTGGTGGGCCGGGCAGCTGTCGTGCCATCATAATAATACGTCGATTTTTGTATCGCCAACGGGCCCAAATACCTAGCAGCACTACCATTATCACTAGAATTTTCCACATTGTTCTGAAACAGTTAATCTTTAATATTTAAATGAGTTAATCTTAATTATTGCTGTGTGCATCTATATATATCTATATAAATATATATATATATATATATATATATATATATATATATATATATATATATATATATATATATATATATATATATAAATATAGATATATATATATTAGATTTTTTTCTTTTTTTAATTGCATTTTTTATATCTTTTCATATACTCGGTCAACCAGATACTTCTCCTTAATTATCTTTTTACAGAATGATATAAGTAAATTTTGTAAATAATTCCATAAATAATAATATTAAGATGGAATAAATATTTTAAAGTGATATTCTGGAAACTAACCAATTAACTTAGCAACGCGGGAGGGAGTAATTTCCTGAAAATTTAGTTTCTTCACCGTTGCAAGGCAGAAGGTTCCGGATCTTTGGACTTTTTTGGGTACTCGGACATTGAATTTCCTAAATTGGATACTCGAAGGTTATCTTTAGGTTACCAGGGACGTGGGTTTCTAAATTCCGGTAAATGGTTAATGTATAAATTTCTTGTGTGGAGGGATTAAGCAATATTATAATTGAATCATGGACACGTAGGTATACTTCGAGAAAATTAGACATTGGACATGATTTGGATATATTTATTGAAAACAAAGTATTACAATTAAAGGCCAAGGATAGGATTTTGCATGTTGTATTTTGGAAATGTACTCGTAGACAAAATATATCTACGATTTATCGCTAAAAAACTGTTAAACATGTTAGGGCTATAACAGCGTATTTTCGAAAAACATTCTACGTTATGATGTACCTATTTTAAAATCATAATTACAGTCGATTGATGATACATAATTTATTTTTCTATGTGATTATCATACATTTGAAATTTACCTTTGTATACAAGTTATATCCTACTAATCCTAGTTCACTTATATTATAAATGCGAAAGTTTGTGAGTATAGACGCATGTTTGTTACTCTTTTACGGCGAATCCGTTGTAACAATATCGATGAAATTTGGCACAATACTTCCTTATAAACCAAAGTAACCGGCTATAGAAATCCTGTTAATTCTACAGTAATAGGATAACATTGAAAACCGCCATCTAGTACCAACTTATCACGCGACGACAGTCCACGTAAACGAAGTTACGGGTAAAAGCTAGTCTATTCTTTGACTGGTCGCGGGTTCGATTCCCGCCGAAGGCCAACATTTTCTAGAAATGAATTTGTTAGCCTTTTGAGCCTGGTTGTATATTAGTATTTAATTATTTATTAATAAAATATATAAGTATATATTCACTAGTTGTCTGTCATACAAGTATTAAGTTACTTACTTTGGGGACGGATGACCGTGTGTGTAAGTGTCCCATATATTTATTTATTTATTCTAAATTACTGACACGCTAATACTACACAAATTATTCTCTCGTGGAATGGTGTTGACAGATCCACACAACTAGTATTTAATTACACGTGGCTGTCAACGGTAGTTTGACATGAATATAATCGTGTAAAGACTAATGCCTTTTCTGGCATTGTAACTGAAATGAAATCAAATCTAATGTTTTAATTTAGATGCGTTATGCGCAATACTCTGACCAATGCAATATAACAAAACAAAATACTGCATGTAATTATTATTATGATATCAGCTATTTTTGAAGTGTGAACTTCTTTAACGGCATCGTGCACTTTTTGTGATGGGTAAAAATGTTAAACTTGCATCAGGATCCGTGACCTAATCGAAAATTCGTAAGACGGAGGGAGAGTAGACCGCCGGCACGCTTCTCATAAAATCTTTTAACTCTAGGAAACTCTGTAATGGCTATAGCCATTCGACGGGGATGAGCGGCGTCTATGTCCTACTCGCATCGACTAAAAACGTTATCAAGTCCACTACACAATCGGTGGTAGGGACAGGGTAACGTTGTGCATATTGCTCCCATCTATGCAGAGCACTACCAGCGGACAGAACGTACCTTCAGGAGGTAATATATTTCTGGTAACGTGTAGTGGATGGATGTTGGCATAATTATGAAGTATAAAGTCAACATTTATTGCGGTGAGATGCCGCGACCGATCGAAGTAAAAAAAGCCTTCTCTCAGCCGGATGAGACGCTGAGCGCATCTAATATGTACCTAAGAATTTGTTTTTGTTTGTGACTGTAATCTTAATTTGATTGTTGATCTTAGGTTTTTGGACTCACATAATTTTCCTGGTTTAGTTTTTATAGATAAACTAATGTACATATCCAAGACCTAATCCATGAGCTCTTGATCAGAAACGTGCATATAAATTGCTAGGCACTATAAGAGACCATTGTGTGTATGTCACACGCTTAGTATTAAAGTGACCTAATTCAAAATAAGGCTCAATTGAGTTAGATACATCCTTATTTTAATACCATCTATGATATTATGATACGAGCTAATAAAAAGCTAGTGTTTTCTTGCTCTTCCAAGTTATAGGTCTATTTAACAGTCACGAGTTTTGTGGCCATACGCTTTTTTTCAATTTACTACAAACCAACTTTTTTGGATTAGGTCACTTTAATACTAAGCGTGCGATATAATAGAATGTTATAATAACGTAATAATAGCATGTACGACTATAAACTTGGGTAATTTTCATGGTCTAGTAGGACAATTAAATATAGTTACTGTTAGCAGGAAGACTTTGCACAGCAATTACGATCTGGTCACTTAGAAATGACACATTTGTTTAATTCGCCAGCTATAATAATAATTATTATATTTAGTTCTCGTATAGAATATCTGATGGAAATCTATCCAGTGTAGTGAAATAATCGATATTGACTGCAAATCATTAAAAAATAATTATCAAATCATATTTTATGTATGCTTATATACAATATAATCCTGATATATAGCTTCGAAGTAACGTGTTTTATACTTAATTTGTTAACTGAAACCTAAGGCGTTTTAAATTCGAATTAATCTTATTTTATAAAATGTCTGTATGTAATTTACAGACTTCGTAACAGCTGGACCGATTTTAATGTAATTTTTTGACAATATTTAGTTCAACGTATAATCCTGTAAAGTTAGCATTTTTTAAATTTCATTTCTGTTTCGAGGGGATTTCGAAACAAGAATAAACCACAGCAACGCGTTGCCGGAGTACTAGTTCTATATATTACGTTCTGGTGACTATATTGGTATCTTCAGCAACGGTAATGAACTAATATAACTAATATTTTTTAATTAGTTTAGCAACTTGACGCTGAATTTTGTTACTACAAAGAATGTAAGATTTTTTTATCCTGTGTTTTATTCTGAATGTTATTACTTACCATAAGGTGAAAAAGCTCTCCATCACATTTTAGATGTTACGTTTGTAACGTGTTGAATAGTAAAATTTTATGAATGACAAGTTTTTTATTAATAAACAAATTATTGTATTAATGAAAAAACATACTTCTTGTATTCTTATTGTATGGTTCTTGTACTAGTAGATGTAACGTCAATATTAGCAAGTTTTAATTTAAAAAATAATTTTGCGCAAAGCAAAAAGTGTGCACAACGGAGGATTGAAATAGTGCTTACCAAAACAATCCTAATCCTATTAAGATGAAATTTGGCACAATTATTCCTTATACACCGGAATAACATATAGGCTATAGAAATCCTGTTAATTTTACAGAAATAGGATTGAAAAGCGCCATCTATTAACAAATTATCACGCGACAACATATCACGCGAACGAAGTTGTTGGTAAAAGCTAGTTTATTATATTTCTATTTCCCTAAACATATATTTAATCGTACCTGAAATAGACTTCAACGCTATCAAAGCTGCTATGCATTTAAAACAAGTATTTTTATTTATACTATTCACGATATATATTTCTCAGAATAACTTGGAATGCATAATACATAATAATTTCACGTTTTTCTATACTATTTATAGGATAGCTTAAATTTCCTTAAAATCGGATTTTACGAATCATATTTTTTACATTATTGTATAATTTTACACTAATATTTGACAATAACTGAGAAACTGTTTTGTTTTTGATTTTATAACGGTTCTCAGAAATAATTCCATATGATTATATGTGTTAACAATAATAAAGCGAAATGCTGTGTTATATATTAGAACCCAAGTGACCGAGCCTTGAACGGTAATTTTTTAAAAGATATAAAAAAATGCAATAAAAAAAAGATTTTTTCTTTTTTTCGCGCCGGGAATATGATATATGGGAATCGATCCCAGGTTTTAAACTTTTGTGTTTCGCGTGTTACCATAAGGCCATCACAGCTTTGCATTTGATAGCTCAAATATCTATTGTTTTCTGCTATATTTATTTTCTATAAATGAATTTGTTTGTCCTGGGTGTATATTTGTATTTAAGTATATGTTTAAAAATATATAAGTATATATTCACCAGTTGTCTGTCTACCATAACACAAGTATTAAGTTACTTACTTTGGGTACGGACGACCGTGTGTGTGTCCTATATATTTATTTATTTATTTTATATATATACAAGATTAACTGATTTACATATTAAAGATGATTGCTTGATAAAAGTTTTTCCAGAAAAAGCTTGCTATATATTTTCTACGAAGCAAGTTTCCTTCTATTAAAAAGTGGTGTTTTGTATTGTAAATATACAAGTAGGCGTTTTCACAAATTAAATTGTGTTCGAGATAGCTTTTCAAGTACAAATAGATTTTTAATTAGGACAAAAGAAATTCAGTATTTCTACTTACCCCAAAGTGACGAATAACGACAAACCTCTCAGAACTCTAGAGGAAAACTGTAATGTTTAAAAGTGTTGAAATGAAGTAATTGTGACGCCTTGTGAAGAATAAAATGCTGGTTGTGACGCGAGGTGATACGTGACACAGCGTTTTAAAAAAATCTTTCTGTACGATCAAGATTTACGAAGGACTCCATTGAAAATATTGTTTCGGTGCGCTAGCTTTACTCTAGTTTTTTTTATAGGCCAAATGCTTATGATACCAACGTGCTACAGATATAAACGTTACAAAAATAACCTTAAACAATTATCATCATTCTTATCACATTCTAAAAAGGCTGGGCACAGCATGTTTTAACCATGTTGTGATTTGATTTGGCTAGGTATTTTACGCCCGGTCACCTGTCTGACGTCAACTTACCTTTGCCTTTTACGACAACTCGGTAATGAATGAGGGTGATCTATTCTACTTAACCGAATACCAAACAGCGGATACCACAGACAAAAGTAACCTAAAACAATTTTGATATTTAAATATTATTTTAGAAGTTAGTCATTTGTTAATTTCTTCCGCCGATGTCTCATGATCAAAAACCTAAGATGTTTCATTGACGTTTCAATTCATAGTGTGACTTTTAAATTTGCATGTTGTTAATAATTAAAATAATATACCTATATATAAAAAATATATTTTGTATTTAAACTTTTATTAGTAAATAGTTGCGTATATGGGTTTTTCATATGAAAATCAGAATATACTTTCTAGTGTTATACTATTTGCTACAAGATTATATGATAACATTTGTTATTAAAATAGCATATACACTTACCCCTCTTACTCGTCCAAATATAGTATTCCCTAATAAGACTTTAAAAAAACTTGTGTCTAGAGAGTACTATGTGTACACTTCTTTATTTTCAATTTGGTTATTTGGCCTATCAAATCAAACTAGGTTTGCTATATCAATAAAACAGAAGTTTTCCTCAATTTATATACCAGCCTTGCTTGTTACAGTTTCTAACAAGATATCTTTAGCCCCTAAGGTTATACCGCTATGTGACGTGATGCAAATTTTAATGACAATAAACGCAATCTTAGACATTTATTACAATGGCATTGGAGCTAAAACATGTTAAGTGTGTTACTTGCATTATTATTTCTTACTTAAGATTTTATTGCTAAGTATATTTGTATAAGGAAAAAAACTAACAGAAATTATTTGTAATCGTATCATACTCTGCTTTCCTCACAGAACGAAACATTATATTTTCTAGTCTAGTCACGTTACTTCAAAGGCGGTATTTGAAGGAAATGGGATTAATGTATTAAGTAGTGCATACGTTTGTTTTCGTTAGTACTCTAAGTAAAATTTTATAGTTTATGTAGAGTTTAAAAATATTTAATTAAAATACTAAAAAAGGAACGCTTTTACTCAGAACTATGACAGTTTCCAATTTTTTTCTTACATTTAAAAGTTGATTCGTTAAAAGTTTAACATCATCATCGAATTTTACTAATGGACTAAATATAGATCTCTTGGGATTCTTCAGTCTTAAAATCTTAGTGTTAGCTTAGTGTAAAGCTAAGTACTACACTAAGTAGTACAGTTACAAAAACTTTGGGAAGGGTAAGGTAGCGAAATAAAACACAAAAATATGTTATTACTTGTATATTAAATAAAATAAGGTGTAATTATTGTAGAAGAATTATTGTATAAAAAAGATTTATAATAAACTAGCAATCGCCAGCGGCTTCGCCCGCGTAAAAAGATCTAAACCGTAATATAGTATTTTGATAACCATAAAAATGGTTAAAGTGGGTCAGCCTTATAAGCTAGACATGTGCTGTCGCGGACTTTTATTTAGAAGTTTTAGAGGGAAACAATTTTATAATACATGATTTTTGAATAACTATTACCGTTCACTCAGTGCACGCAAGGAAAGGGTTAAATTTTGCCGTTTTCGTACTATTTTTTATTGCTGCTCTTCTCCTATTCATCTAAGCGTGATGTTACACAAAACTTCCTCGATAAATGGACACTGAAAGAATTTTTCAAATCTGTGGAGTGGTTCCTGAGATTAGCGCGTTGTAACAATAAAACAAATAAACAAACTTTTCAGCTTTATATATTAGTATAGAGTATATATATACTATATAGGTATACGGCGTGGTGACAGGTTTTTATCTCAGTATTATAGGATATTATATTTGTACACAACTAAATGTTTATTTAAATTCCTGTCTACGCATTTTATATTCTACTAATTTAAATACCTGAAACTAATTGCTATATGTTGTACTCATACTATTCATTTTAATACGAATAATGTTTCTTGTATCACAACTAACAATTTTCTGGTTTATAAATTAACTTGCGAGGGCGCGCTCTAAGATTGTATCCTTTTGCAAATTTAACAGAAATCGCTACATGTAACTCAAGGTCTTCAATATTTCCATCTGCTTCTAGAAATACCTCTTGGATGACTTTCACGACTATGATCTTGATTAGAGCATTAGCGTAAATTCGACCTGGAAGGCAAAACTAATTGATCCTATAATTCGATAAAGCGGGTTACACCAGAATTTTCTTTTTGGAATTCTTATTTACAAGATATTAACTTATCAAAACTCTTCCCTCTCTCTATAGTCGGTCCCTCATTTCTGAGGATCGTGATCACCGTTATGCTGTCAGTCATTTAGATTGGTGGCGTATAATATCTTCCCAGCGGTTCCTGTTCCCGGCCATGTGAACAGCGTCGTGAAAGTTGATAGCGCCGGTGGCCTTTAGCTCATCAGACCTTTTACCTTAAAACTCTTAAACTATTTGATATCTCTAAGTGTTGATTATTTTGCCCCGCAGCAAAATCGCAAAGCTTGCTAATCATAAAATTCACAAAGAAAAAGTAAAGTCACAAAATTGACATTGTATCTGTTAGTTTAACTCCTGGTTATGGCTCCTGGCTAGCTTGGATTACGGGATTACGGATCTCCGTAGCGTAACGTATAGTTCTATAATTTTATTTCATCATTTTCCTACCCTTATCCCACTCTAAGTGGGGTCGGCACAACATGTTATAAACATGTTGTCACATGATTTGACCACGTATTTAACGAGCGGCCGCCTGCCTAACATCAACTTACCTTAGTAGTATATTACGACACCTTGGTAAAAAAGAAAGTCTATTCTACTTAACCGGATACCATACGGTGGGTCAACTTACCTTAGTCGCCTTATACGACACCTCTGTAAGAAATTAGGGTGGTCTATTCTAGTCAGCCGGATACCACACGGCGGGTCGACTTAAATTAGTCGCCTTTTACGACACCTCAGTAAGAAATAAGGGTGGTTCTATTCTATTCAGACGGATACCACACGTCTATAAATTGATTTCATATCTTTTTTTAAATTATGTACCTTTTAAAATCATAGATATCACCTTAAATTTTGATACGAACCCAAGCAATCCATCGCACCTAAACTAAATGGAACGAATGCATTAGGGTCACGTCTCTTAACATTTTCGGGCAGAAATCTTTCAGGTTTCACTCTGTGCGGCTCATCCCAATACTGTGAATCACGGTGTAGTTCATGTATTGGAATAACTAAAGATGTTCCGGCTGGCAGAGTTATTTTACCTGAAAATTTGATATATTTTTAGTACTTTTATGTTGGAGGGTTGTAAAGTTTATATGCTGGTCCTACCTCTACATATTTCTCATATAGTAAACCTATATGTACAATACAGAACTAGTGTTGCAGTTTCACCAACTATATCATCATCATCATCCTCCTGCCCTTTTCCCACTCTAAGTGGAGTCGGCACAACATGTTACTAACATGTTGTTACATGATTCGGCTACGTATTTCACGACCGGCCGCCTGCCTGACGTCAACTTACCTTAGTCCTATTTTACTTAGTCCTATTTTTTATTTAAGAAAGAGGGTAGTCTATTTTACTCAACCAGATACCACACGGCGGATCGACTTACCTTAGTCGCCTTTTACGACACCTCGGTAAGAAATGAGGGTGGTCTATTCTATTCAGCTGGATACCACATGGCGTAATTTCACCAACTATATCGTGATAAAATAACATAAAATTTTATATAATAAAACTTAAAGGCAGAAATGTTAACCTTTCAAGATCATTTCCTGTTAATAGGTAGGTATAATTATGTTAACTACCAATTAATGTACTTATCTAATGAAGTAATTACATCTTGACAATAGATTATTTTTGTGGTATGTCAATAAAAAGCTCACAGAAATAACTATACCTATACAGAAGCGTAGCTAGGTAACCAAAAAAAAATAAGGTGTATAATTGGAGCAGCGCTATCGGTCCAAAAAGCTTGAAAGAATTGGTATAAGCTTTAGCTGATTATGCACGTTGTTTAACAAAAGACACGTTTTAACGATGTGTATATACGTTGTTAATTAGCGTTTATCAAAAAGGACGTTGCTCCGCCCAAAGTGTTTATTAGGAAAATTAATTATTAAAATAAAAATAAAAATAATTAAATTAATTAGTATTTCAATTAATTAAATTACTGAAAATTCCAAAATTCCAACTGGTGAAATCTATTTTACTAGTCGAATTTATAGTTATTAAGTCATAATCCGAGGGTCCCCTGCACTTGGAGAGCCCCGGGCACTGCCTCGTCTAGCCCTCCGGTACTACCTACAACATCACAAATGAATATATCAATCGCTTAGTATTAAAGTGACCGAATTCAAAATAAGGCTCCAGTTAGATATACGATATAACTATTAAAAATGCTAGTTTTTTCCAAGTTATGGGTCCCTACAGCTCGAGTAGCGCTACGCTGTATTGCAATTTGCCAGATAACAACTTTTTTGTATAATTTATAGAATGGGGCGTTACTTTGCGGAGATAAAGAATACAAAAGTAATTATTTTGCTATAATCCGCGATTAACCAAGTAGAAAATATATAATATTATATATTATGCTAAATTTAAAGAGGACTATCCGTTTTCATACCCGCTAAATTCATGATTCGTAAAAACACATGTACAATTCTCCACAGCCACCACAATACACAATTTTTGAATTAGGTCACTTTAATACTAAGTGCTGCAAAGCTGTGGTAGCTCAGCGGTAACACCGTGCGACTCTTTCGGGGGGTCACGGGTTCAAACCTGGGTAGACACCAATGAGTTTTTCTGTTAAAATTTATCTGTCTAGTTGATAATTGCAATTTATCATACGATTTTCGGTGAAGGAAAACATCGTGAGGAAACCTGCATATCTCTAGAGAATTCTAGAGATATGTGTAACCTACCAATCCGCATTGGAGAAGCGTGGTAGGACTTAGATCCAAACCTTCTCTCCAGGCCTATTCTCAGCAGTGGGATAGTAACAGGCCGTTACTTACTTTTTTTTAATACTTATTGTGCGATTTGCATATTATTTAAAATATTAAAAACGGTATTTGTCTTACCATTATTTATTGTAACTTCCTCTTTGACAGTGCGTTGTATCATGGCCGCGATAGATAGATATCTAAGTACCTCCTTGTACACCATGTCTAAATTGTGAAGCTGCTTTAAATGTTCTTCAGATACCTCGTTATCTTGAGGTTTGATAACACTGAGAATTTCATCATAAACCTTTTTCTAAAAAAATAAGTTAATATATTCTTCAAGTACACACACGGCTGTTCGTCTCCAAACAAAGTAACTTTAGTGTTATGGGTGACAACTGGTAAATATATATGCAAGTAAAAGTAACGATCTGTTACTATCCCACTGCTGGGCATAGGCCTCCTTTCTCTGTTATTTGGAGGATTGGAACTAGGACTTATTACGCTGCTCCATTGCGGTTTGGTAGGTTACACATATCCCTAAAATTATCTAGAGATATGTAGGTTTCCTTCACCGAAAAGCGTGTGATAAATTGTAATTATCAATTAGACACATAAGTTTTAACAGAAAAACTCATTGCTGCCTGCCCAGGTGTGAACCCGTTATCCCCGCGAAAGAGTCGCACGGTCTCACCGCTTCACTCACCGCAATATAATTAAAAGCAATATAATAAAAAGTTAATATTGTATGTATATGTACAAATATATTTTCTGATTCTCGGAAACGGCTCCAAAGATTTTCCTGAAATTCACCATTTTGAGGAAGAAAAAACCAATCTAGCTATGTTTAAAAAAAAAAATCGCTTTATCCCTGTTTTTTGGGCATTACAAAAATACTAAAATTTACTTTGAATATAAAACAATATTTTTGCCGTAAATTGTCAAGTCAACGTAGCTTATTTGGGGAACAGAAATACACAACATTTCTAGAGAAATGAAAATACCTAGGATCGATCCCCACCTACCCAATAATTTTTTTATTTTGTAAAAACTACCAAGCAAGGATCGGTCAACCAGATACTATAACTATATTCAAATACAACACAACAATACAAAAGCTTTTATTAAATTTCACTTACTTGCCATTCTGGTAAGTGCGCTAAGAATAGTAATACTGCGGAAGCAATTTTGGCGGACGCTTCTTGACTCTGCAAATGTTTTAATTTTTTTTATTCATTCATTCATTCAAATCTATATATATAAAAGAAAGTTGGTCTTAGTTACACTATTTATAACTCAAAAACGGATGAGCCAATTCGGCTGAAAATTGGTGGAGAGGTTGCTTAGAACCAGGAGACGGACATAGGATACGTTTTGTCCAGTTCGACCGCATTTATTTTATCCCGTCAAGTCACTGTAAAACGTGGTATAACAAAAACGACTATGACATAGAATAACAAAACATAAATGACAGCTATACTTAATTTTGTCTTTGGTTAGTTTTAGAGTTTAGATATTCCAAAGATAGCATGGAATCTTCATGGTGTAGGGTAAGGGAGTTTTACTCCCAATTTAACGCATGTGGGCCACGGCAGTAATGAATATAACAAAACTACTCATACATAGGCTATATATTTTATACCCGTGCGAAGCCGGAGCGGGCCACTAGTATATAATAAATTAAACATATAATAATTTAATTTTAAACGCTAATGAAGGAAAATACTTACAGTGGTAAATAAACTAAAAGTTTGCGTTTTTATTTCTTCATCAACCAGTCCACTTAGAATAAATCTGTCCACGACACCCATATTATACTGGTTCATTATATCCTGTTCTAAACTTTTACGTCTTTTATTTAATATATCTGAAGTCATTTCATCTATTATTTTCTTAAAGTGTTTTTCTTTTTCCTTGTTTTTTGTAACCCAATATACAAATGGTATGTGAAGCCACCAACGAGTCATTTTTGAAAATATCAGACCGTACATACTGCGAAATAATAAATTCATTTATAGATTATTATTAATTCATGAACGATATAAATCGATAGTTATTAATTACAACTGCAACAAATTTTAATTTTAAATAAATATATTTGTATTTATTATATTTAAATGTAAATGTATTAATAAATATATTTAGTTGAATTATAAAAAGGTTTTAAAATTAATAATCACCTTTGCGTCTTCGTTACTACTTCATTTAATCTAATTATATTTCGCGATTCTTCCTTCGAGAGACCCATCAAAGTTTCTAAAATAAAAAATAATTACATATGTAACAAATATATATATGGGATACTTAAGTATTTAGTATTCACGTTAAAGTTTTATAATATTAGTAGGATAGTTATATAAGTAACATAAAAACTCACGGCAAACACACTGAGTTGTAGAATTCACTACGTCAAAGTATACATTGAAAGTTTCTGTTGGCGCTTTTCCACTTAAAACTTTTGCTAATTTCTCTCCTTCTGTGTTAAAAACTTTGGTGAAAAGTTGCACCGACTTTTTGCTGTACGATGGGGCAGCTATTTTTCTGTATTTACGCCATGATTGTCCTAAAATATGGGAAATATATAGTTATCATATATATAGTAATCATTTTATAGTTGATGACGTTACTTGTTGATGATGATAATACTTTTATTTTTATCAAAACAAACACTCAATATTAATAAGTAAAAGTATATTTATATTTTTTGTATCACAATGGGGTTCTAATTTCAGAGATTACAGAAATATATACAAAATATTAGGAGTCAATATTACATTTTTGGAAACCTTTGCATTTACATACAGCAGTAAACAGTATGCATAGTATACAGATTTTTTAATAAAATCGTTAAAATATTAGTAACTTAGAACGACTTTATATGTAGGGCTTTCAATATTTTTTTAAATATTATCATTAACATTATATAAGTTCTTTTAGTATATTCCTTTGCAATTACTTCTATAACGAACCTCCTGATAATATCCCACATCCGATAAATGGAGTCAAGTGTTTATAGACTGGCCCCTTCTGGTTTATTTTAGTGCAGCTTAAGAGACTCTGAAAGTTTTACATAAATTTAAGTAAAAAGTAAATAATTTTTTCACACACAGATGTGGCAAATAAATTAATCAAAAGGTCGAAAAATTATAATTTAAGTTAAAAAGCCTTTTAAAATAGATTTCAACAAAATTTCATGTCAATACTGTTAACTGTTCAGAAATTCCCTCGTCTGGAGCTGATCCTAGCAGCAACATCAGGTCGTGATTATCATAAACATGCATTATCTGGATTATTGCATTATTGGATCAGTATGTAAAATTTCAGCTTAATCGTACACTAGGAAGTGGGTCAAATTTAACTTGCTAGATTCCGCCTTCACATACATACATTGCAATTTGAATAGAAGATTTTAAAGATTAGAAAAGAAAAGTTTAGTTGTTTCACAATTTACAGATAATAATAATGGTCTATATCCGTGCAAATTTATAAATTTTTCAATTATATTTTTAAAGTTGCGAGACACCGAGCAATAATTTAAAATTTGTACTAGTATATCAACAAAAGCACTGCTGTATCACAACTTATATACAGATTCTGGTTTTTTTTACATACTTGGATATCAGCTGGATTCTTCACGCATATGTTAAGGTCTGGCCCAAGCCACACTCTAACGTATTGCCCATATTTGTTTAATAGTTCAGCTATTTTATTTAACAGTTCTGGAACAATCAGGATAGACATATCATTTATGGGGAACATCGGGGAACATTAGTGGAAGAATAAAATATTTCCATAGCGTTTGGTACCAACAGACGTAGATTGGGTAGATTCCTGTCCATTCAGGTGTAATATAGACGGCCTGATAAAATATGGCGCTGCTTGCGTCTAACGATAAAGTATCGCCTTACAAAGATATTTTTCCAACATTGAAGCATTAAAAGCGTTGAATCAAATTTTATGATGGTGTATATATTAAACGCCTTCATTTTGTAGTATTTCAAAAAACAATTCAGTAAGTCATGTTTAATGGCCATGTAGGTGATGATATTAATAAATATCATTATTCTCCTGCCCTTATCCCACTCTAAACTTGGCGTGAACTTACCTAAGCCGTCTTTTGCGACACCTCGGTAAAAAAGAGAGTGCTCTATTCTACTCAGACGGATATCACACGGCTAAATATTAAAAAATATCGTAGTTATAAAAACTTTTAAAACAATTTTAAATTATAACGCAGGTGCGGTGAATACGTGGTCAGGTCAATTTTATGTGAAATTCATGAAATAATATATATTTTTGTTTACCTTCAGGGTGTGCTAGGAACAATAAAGCGTTGCCTAATATAGGCAAAGCTGGAGGTCCAGGCACTTGCGCCGCTAACTCCAGCATTCTATGATGAGTACATCTCCAATATATCCAATACAGTAGTATTAGACAAATTATTAAAAGAAAGGTATAATAGTTGCCTAAAAATATTACCATCTTTTTGTCCAAACAATTTCACAAAGCACTTATTACTCAAACTTGATAAATTAAATTTAAATTTAATGTTAACCTTATCATTATTTGAAACAACTTTTCAATATAGATTACGATATAAATAGTTAACCATTTAATAATTTATTAACATTTCATTAAGATAATATAAAAATAAACTATACAAAGCGCGTCCATCTATCAGTGCATTGTTTTGAATTGTGAGAACACGTTATTTGTGTCACCACATATGACTAGATTAGTGACCTTTCTTGAAACCAGCATACAGTACGACAAACATTAAAGCAATTTATAAAATTAGGCGTTACTTTGCGAATATCCAAAATAAGTAAGTAAGTAGCGGCCTCTTACTCTCCCACTGCTGGGAATAGGCCTCTTCTCTATGTTTTTGGAGAGAAGGTTTGGAGCTAAGACCTACCACGCTGCTCCAATGCGAATAACCTAACAATAGGTTACACATATCTCCAGAATTCTCTAGAGATATGCAGGTTTCCTCACGATGTTTCCCTTCACCGAAAAGCGTGTGATAAATTTAAATTATCAATTAGACACATAAGTTTTAACAGAAAAACTCATTAGTGTCTGCCCGGATTTCAACCCGTGACCTTCTCGAAAGAGTCGCACGGTGTTACCGTTTGGCTATTAGCTCTTCCAGATCCAAAATACAAAAGTATAATAAAAATATTTTGCTATAATCAGAGATAAATTAAACAGAAAATAAATATAATGCTAAATGTACAGTGGATTATTTGTTTTCATACCCGATAAGTACAGGATTTGTAAAACACATGCACAAACGAAAAAAACCAACCTCCACCACTGCCACCACAATACACAAGCGCAATACTACACACGTTCACTATCACAAACTCAACAATCATTTCGTCACGCAACCGAAGCAACATCAATCCGCGATTAAATACGTAGAAAATATACCTATATAATGCTAAATGTAGAGAGAACTACCCTTTTGCATACCTGATACATGCAATGCCGAATGATAGAATATCGCAAAGCGATACTTTTCGAATTTGTCGTGAATTCTATCTCCCGATGATGCTTCGGTTTCGAGGCGAAACGATCGTAGAGATTGTGGTAGTGAGTGTGTGCAGTACTAGTGTGGAGTGTTGGTGGTGGCGGTTACTTGTCCTGCGTGTATAGGGTTATATGTAAATGTTGCCTGCTTTATACACTTAGCATTACATAGATTATCTTAAAAAACACTGACAATAGCAAAATAATTCAATTGTAACTGCTATAAGTTTTATATAAATCAATAAATATAATTTAGGCGTACAAATAAGTTTTCGCCGTTTCGAGGGAGATGGCATTCAAGAGGTTTACGTTTGAATACGTCGATGCTAACCGGCTTAAAAATTAGGTTACTAATTCCAGAACAACTTAACCCCAACATATTATTAATTTCGTATTAGCATCATAATTTTATTTTCTCCAAAAAGGTCTTAATTTGAGTCAAAAAGGCGTCATTCATAAGAACTTCTTTAATTTTAAAAATCTGTACCTGAGGTGCATAGATTGCTCATAGAAGCATATGTAGTCTAGTGATGGACAATCCATCGTTTAAATTTAAACTACCGTTCTTTCACAATAATTTTTTTTTTATTTTCAAAAAATGTTGGAAACTTATTTGTACTCCTATTATAATATCCGTAGGTATACAGCCCTTTTCAACAACTTTTTTTAGTGAAATTAGATGGACAAAAATAACACGATTGTTAGCAAAAAATATTTTATTAAAAATATATAAAATGCACATTTTCCCTTTGATACAGAAACTATAGTTATTTGACATCAGATCTAGGCATTAAAATGACTGGAAAACCATCGAATGTCGTCGCTGATATGGCAATCATTATTCTGAGATCTTTATATTTGTTAAATGTGGTTAATTTAAACTTCTGCATAACCCTAATTGCTATTGTTTTCACAATTTTTGTTCCAAAGTGTCTCCCTGTAAAATATATTAAATGGTTAATAATATCGTATTTGTGCGACTCGACGATGCCTCTTGGCTCGCTCATCTTACCGGTGACACTGTAAAAGCCAACAAACAGGTAACAGTAGCTGATAGTGATAGGCTCCCCGCGACCTTTTGAGGTTAATAATAAAATGATTTAGCTATAATCAGCGATCCGCAAAGTAACGCCTAATTCTATTACTTTTTGAGGTTGTCAGTCCTCCTCGTAGGGGTCTATCGACGCTGCGATTTTCGGTGTCGAGTGCGAGGTCGCCACTCTAGTACCTTGAGACAACGTCCATCAGTTCTACGCACTACGTGGCCCACCCATTGCCACTTCAGCTTCGCGAAAACATGAGCTATGTCGATTGCTCTGATTTTTCTACGGATCACCTCATTCCTGATTAGATCGCGTAGAGATACACCAATCAAAGCTCCCTCCATCACCCACTGAGTGACTCTGAGCTTTCTTATAGTCCCATAGTCAGGAACCAAGTTTTAGATCTACAGATCTAAGTCATCACTGTCAACAAACTAATCGAAGATCTTGGTCTTTAGGCACTAAGGTATTTTGGATAAAAAGATCTCGCGTAAGTTCCCAAACGCTGCCCATCCGAGTTGGATTAGGCGACTGACCTTTTTCTCAAAATTGGACCCACCTAGCTGGACCGTATGTCCTAGGTATATGTACTCGTCTATAATTTGAATGCAGAGTTCTCAACGATGACGGGGTGGAGAGGAACATGTGATTTTGAAATGATTTTTGAGATAAATGCGGATTATAGCAAAACGATTCTATCATAACTTATTTACTATGGAATTTCGGAAAGTAACGCTTGATTCAGTAAATCATAGCGATTGTGTTGTATCAAATATATCTCTGCACTATGTTGCTACATGGCGTTACACTATTAAACAAATACTTGAGAAACGTAGCCATTTGTTCAGAAGGAGTACTTAAACTATTATATTATATATTTCTAAGAGATTAAATTATTACTTAGTCAACTAACAAGATAAGAGCATCTTTGTTTTTTACTTCTATGATAATATATCAAGAGTAAGAGTTAATTATAGTACTTACCAATACAATCCATAGATCCCAAACTGAATGGAAGAAATATGTTTGGATTACGTGTTTTTGTATTTTCAAGGTTAAAGCGTTCGGGATCAAAGGCATCTGGATCGGACCAGTATTTTGGGTCACGTTGCATGTGATATATAGGGATAACAAGGGAAGATCCCGCTGGGATGGTAAAAGTATCTAAAATGGTAAAAAAATTATATACATACGTTCACTCGTACATACGCACGCGTAAACACAAACACAAACATAAACGGAAACACGTGCTTACGCCTAAATTCTTACACCTAAATTCTGAATAGATCATGACTTTTAAAATTAAGTATTTGATATTATAAAAGCAGGAGAATTATGATGATGATGAATTGAAAATCAAAATCTCTAAGAGCCTGGTTAGATTTATTTTGTAAACAATATTGTATCTATTTTACGTAGGATATACTAGTATATCCTTTTACTTTCCTAGGATTACTTTCCTGTATTTATAATTTTTCAATATCTGTTTCAAAACATAATTTTTTTTTACCACCACCACAAGTGCCCCACATAAATTATATACTACTTCTTCAGGATATACTAATAATAAATACAGACAGACACACACACACACACATACACACGCATATACACACGTAGATAAAGTGATATATTTGTAGCCTTACAGAAGTTTATTAAGTTAACCAATTATCTAAGTCCAAGGAAAAAATAAATAATAATAAATGTTAAAATAAAACTACGATGTACATTAATAGAATCTTACTTAATTCAATATCCTCAGTAACAGTTCTTTGCAACATGCCACCGATTGGAAACAGCCTGGTAACTTCTTTAAATGTCATTTCCAAATACGGCATCTGCTTCAAATCTTCATCTGTGATCGGTCTGTTTTCTTTTCCTATTACCCGTTCTATTTCTTGGTAAAGCTTTTCCTTATTTAAAGAAATATAAAAGATGTACGAGTGTATGAAATAAATTATAATTAATTGTATAAAAAAAAAGAACATCGATATATTGATTATTGCTGCTTAAGAATGAATTAAAAATAAGAATATCCGCATTAATAAACTTTGATGTAGTAATATATCGACTAGTTATTTATTAAAAGCTCATACTCTTACGAACTTTGTTTTTCATAATAGTGATAGCATAGGAATTGATTTTTTAAGTAATGATATGAATGAATAGAGGTTTGCAGAATTTGACATTGCAAAATAATATCTTTAATATTTAAGTGAGTTAATCTTGTATATATATAGAATCTTAATTTCGGAAACGGCTACAACGATTTTCATGAAACTAAGTACATGGTACCATATGTAGATGGTTTCGCGGTCGGTAAATCGATCTAGCTAGGTTTCATTTAACAAAGATTAATTTAGCTGTCATTTATAAAGTTGTCATAGATCAGACTAAAGAGATGAAATACCCGGGATTTAGTCCCAAATATCACCAGCTTTTTCTTTGTTTTTTTTTAAATTGCATTTTTTATATCTTTTAATTATCGAGCAAGGCTTGGGCACCCAGGTACTTAATACTCGTATTATAAGAAGTCAAAACATAGAGTTTATATACAAGAATGTTGAAATCATAGGAGACCTGTAAGTGAGAGTGTTGCAACAAATAATAAAAGAAAAGGTACCCATATACTTTATCTTTGTTTAATCACACATTAAAAAGAGAGATAGATGTTAAGCCTCATTTGATTTCTCCTTATTTTAATAGAGCACATATAAGGCTGGCTTGTACTTTAGTATACAAACTCTACGAGTTAAAATGATACAAAGATTATTTATACTTGCTTACCTGTGATATAGGATGATACGCCATCATTAACAATAGAAACGATGCAATTTTTGCTGTAGCCTCTTGACTCTGGAAATATATTCATAATATTTTATAAAATCAATTAGAATAGAAGGATTAAGTAAATTGAGTAAAATAGTTTGGTTATCTATCGATGATAGAAACTTCACTCTAATATCACTACATATTATAAATTAAAGTCGCATTCTTTGTTTGTCCATATATCCCTATGTATGCATAAAACTTTAAAACTACGCAACAGATTTTGATGCGATTTTTTTAATAGATAGAGTGATTCCAGAGGAAGGTTTGTATGTATAATAATATTCAATACGGAGTAGAGAAATACTGTAATTATTGAGGTTTCTGTAAATAATTACATTTTTTTCCGCTTACATTGCAAACGCAGGCTAAACCCTACGAGATTTATCAAAATGATGTACTAAGTATTTGTACACCTTGAAAAGGTCTACAGAAAAGTCCGCGATGGTATATGTCTATCTCTTATGGATAACCCACTATAGCATTTTTTGTCATTTACTTTTTACGAAAAATAATGCCTTATTTTTGAAGCAATTTTTATACAATACAGCATTAAGCCTTATCCAATTAAGTACCTTAAATAAATAGTTGGTTTAATATAGTTCAATATGGCCGTTTACAGCATGTAATTTAAGTAAACATTTTTGGAGATATTACAGATTTAAAATGCCGTGGGGACGCCGCGCTTCGCCCTATAACACTTCGACTTTAGCAGCTATGTCGCTCTTTCAAGAGTTTGTTTAAAGACATTCTGTAATTAATTGTAAAAATAAAATACATAGGGAAAATGTAAAAGTAAATAAGTAAAAATGTGTACTATATGAATTTAGATATTGCAAAGATAGCAGGAAATCTTCTTGGTATAGGGAAAGGAAATTGTTTTTCTCCCAATTTAACGCTTGCGGGCCACGGGCAGTAATGAATAAATCAAAACTATCGATTTTAATCATTTTTTTTACACTGACTGACATGGGATATATATTTTATACCCGTGCGAAGGCACAGGGGCAGGCCGCTAGTATTCTAATATATCCAAGTTTTTTACTTCATTGTAGCAAGAAGACGTCTCCTAAGGTAACTAAAAGGCACTACTGACCGCGGGAGTTATAACCAATCGTACACCGATTAAGTTGGTAACGGACGGCAAAGTTATCGGAGTTACTATTAAACAAAATATCACATTCAAATACTACTCTAACTTATGTAACTTTTAAACACAATCTACGAAATAAACATAAAATTTGCGTACGGTATCCACGAACAAATAATTATGGAAAAAAAATCATACTGTTTGAAGGAGCCCAGTTATACAATAATTTGCCAAATAGTTTAAAGAAAATAAATAATATTAGTTTATTTAAAAAGCTACTAAGATCATATATTCAAAAAAAAAAAATTAAGTCGTCTATATTTTAAGTTATTTTTTGTTGTTATTGAATGTTTAAGATTTTACGTATTGGTAAGTGGTGCATGCATCTAAAGCAAATAAAATGTTTAATTTTTAATTCTCATATAAGTGAACAGTGTAAGTTATTTGAGAAATCAATTGTCTTTAACCCAATGTGTGCGATTAATAAATACTATCCGCTACTTTACACGTCTTCACTAAGTACATTAATACTGATTTATCATAATTTTATAAAAAGAAATATTATCTAACCGCTGTAAAGATAGTAAATGTTTCATCAATTAACTCAGACAGATCAAGTTCATGTGACAATATTAATCTATCTATAACATTTAATTTTGATATATTCGTAGAATTTTCTTTTGTACTACGAAGCTCTTTATTAGTTTCTTCTTCATTATATTTTAATTTCTCCATTCGATGCTTTAAAACAGCTGTAGCGAATTCACGAATTTGTCGTAGGCCTTCATTTTGCCTTTTATGGTACTTTGTCAGCCAAAATACAGGATTGATTTGAAGATACCATGTTGTCATTCTTTTAAACGCGATACCATAGAGTCTGTAAAATAGTCATTTAATTAAAAAGAGAATTATTAAAAACTTATTTTGTTACAAAAAATTGTGTAAATAATTCACCCTATCCGAAGAATAAAGTCACATTTCCTATTCTTATAAATGGGACATGTAACTTTATTCTTCAGATAGGACGAATTCTTAATTTAGTGGTGCATCATTTGCAACGGTAAATTAATGATTAAATTTAAAATAGTCATTTATGAAAATGACGATAAAATTGCTCTACGTATCAAATTACGTATTTACTTTTAATTTCCTCTTTAGAAAGTCTCTATACATAATGTAAGATTATTTTGTTGATTACCCTAGTTAAGAAACTACATACGCACTCAAACAATTTAACTCAAACCTCAAAACTCAAAATCAACTCAAATCCTTTTTTGGAATGTTGGGGGTGGGATGCGAACCAATACTTGGCACACGACACAATTTGGGGACCTCACTGATCAATAATTTACTTATAGAAAAAATAGAGTTATTTTTGAGGAACAAACAGAATACGTTTCACACTTCAAAGGTCACGGGTTCAATCCTCTGCGTAGGCACCAATGAGTTCTCTTAAAAAATTATGTGTCTTATTGAATCGCAATGTATCACACTCTTTTCGGTGATGGAAAACATAGTGAGGAAACCTGCATATCTTTACAGAATTCTGGTGATATGTGTAACCTGCCAATCCACATTGGAGCAGCGTGGTAGATCTTAGCTCCAGCCGTTATCTCCAAAACGGAGATAGAAGAGCCATGCCAGCCAGCAGTGGGATAGTAACAGGTCGTTACTTTTACTTGTACCTTGTAGCGAGGGGTGGGAATGTCATCCACTGCGCTGCTACATGATGTTGATACCATCCGGTATTACCTACCATCAACATATCCCAGAAATTCTCCAGAGACATGTTGATTACTACTAGATATTTTTTTATCTCAGAAATTTAATATCGCGTATTATTGTTTTAGCATGAATTTATTTTAAAGTATAAATTGGTAGGTATTACTATTGTTAAGTAGTATTTTTATTATATTTCCCGTACTACTGGCATTAATTGCTAGTAATTATTCTTTGGAATAATATCTTTTGATTCGTGTTAGAATTATCTTTTTTGTCTTGACAAAAAAGTCACTCGCCAATGCTTGTTATTAAGATTAGGTTAAAATATGTCTGCTAATAATGAAGTTATTATTAGCAGACTTGTTAAATAGCAGAGATTAGAATGATCGTTCTAGTCATCTTCGATCATACTCATATTACAACATTTTTTATAATATATACTTGTATTTATTAGTGTAATATAAAGATATATGCCTTACTCAGGTGAGATATCTATTAGTGTTTGGAGGCATGGCAATTCCATTGTTTCTTTTTTAGTGAGGCCCATGAGACATTCTAAAAGAACAAAATTTAATATTTTTTAAAAAGATTAAAATTATAAAATAAAATTAAGGAGATAACTATTAAGTATGTGGGATCATCTCGCTTACTCCACGGGTGGGTCTAGGAGGGGGTACGGGCTTCGAGGCGAACCTCCTTCGTCGATATCTAACTATAACCTAACCGTTTAACTCAGACTTCGCCTGCGGGATACAAGAGGGCGGAAGTAGGACGAGAACGGGGACTGAGGTAGGTGCGGGCGGCGAGCGCTCATTAGCGTGATATACAAGAGGTGATCACGATTCTTTTTCTAATAAAGCTAGGATCCTATCTTGATCTCTCGAGATTTATAATGATACTAGTAATATTCTGCAGTTTCACCCGCGTAATTTTTATTTTTTTGCCCTTTATCACATTTTTACTATATTTTTATTACATTTTTATACGCCGTGTGGTATCCGGCTGAATAGAATAGTACCACCCTCATTTCTTACCGAGGTGTCGTAAGAAGCGAGAGGTCGTAATGTCCGATATGTGGACAGCTTATTTAGACAATTCAAAATTTAATTTAATTAATTTAAAACAAATTATTGTGTACTTACGGCATACTATATAACTAGTAGTCTGAACTATGTATTGATAGATGTCGATCTGCTGTCCGTTCGGTATTTTGATTAATTTCTGAAGTAGAATCTGTACTTCTTTATTGACAATATCGTTGTAACTTTCAACCGCCTGCTTTCCAAAGTTAGGTGAAGTTATTTTCCGATGTTTTTTCCACTTGCTACCTATTTAATTAAAATTTTAAAAATTAACTTCTTTGAAATCAAGACGATAAAAAAATTTGACTTTTGCAAATTTGAAAGTCTAAACAATATAATTTATGTATAAAACACTACATATTATAATATAAAGCCCTGACTTTATGTTTATATATGTGATAAACTGAAGAGCTATAAGGCTGTGTTTTACCCGGCTGAATAGAATAGACCACCCTCTTTCTTACTGAGGTGTCGTAAAAGACGACTAAGGTAAGTTGATACACCGTGTGGTATCCGGCTGATTAGAATAGACCATCCTCTTTCTTACAGAGGTGTCATAAAAGACGACCAAAGTGAGTTGATGTCAGGCAGGCGGCCGGTCGGCCGGCCGGTAAAATACCTAACCGAATCATGTGACAACATGTTTATAACATGTTGTGCCGACCCCACTTAGAGTTGTATAAGGGCAGGCAGATGATGAGTTGTATTTACCTGATCCGCTGAGAAGTCCACCTCCAAGAACATCCGCCATGTATTTATACTGAGGTCCTTTAACATTCGCCTTATTGTTTGTTAGAATATTCTAAAACATATTACCAACATTGCTTTCGTATATTGTTTAATCTACTCGCACAGTTGCCGTTTATAATATACTTACTACTAATGCTACTGTTATGTTCTACAATCAATAAATACTATTAATATGAAAAACTAGAGCAGCTTATTATTTGCTTTGGAAATCAAAAGCTTTGCAAATTCCGGTGCTGTGGAAGGATACAGGATACAGGCATTACTTGCTTAAATGTAGCTTCCAATATATAGATTAAGTTTAATACATATAAGTATTTAAAATATTTTTTTGCCCCCATCCCCACAGGGAGACAGGGAGAGACCGCGCCCCAAGTAGGGGCCCCAAGGAAAGAATAACTTAATATAACATAATAAAACTATTTTACTGACCGTAACGTCGTCCGGATTGCTGACAATTACATTCAAATCTGTGCCAAGCCAAACTCTAGTCACATCACCATATATATTTATAAGATATCTTACGATTTTAATGAACTCTGCAATAAAAATTGTATATTGCACCTTATATTTATATAATCTCAACTAGCCGTGTGGTATTCGGCTGAGTAGAATAGTACCACCCTCTTTTCTTACCGAGGTGTCGTAAAAGGCGACTAAGGTAAGTCGACCCGCCGTGTGGTATCCGGCTGAGTAGAATAGACCAACCTCATTTCTTACCGAGGTGTCGTAAAAGGCGACTAAGGTAAGATGACCCACCGTGTGGTATCCGGTTTAGTAGAATAGACCACCCTCTTTTCTTACCGAGGTGTCGTGAAATACGACAGAGGTAAGTTGACGTCAGGCAGGCGGCCGGTCGTAAAAACGCAGCCAAATCATGTTACAGCATGTTTATAACATGTTGTGCCGACCCCACTTAGAGTGGGATAAGGGCAGGAAGATGATGATTTATATAATCTCAACTACCATTTTTCCCCGTAACGGTCATCATCATTTAGCATCACCAGCAGATAAAGACTAGTGCAGATATAACATCTACATTTCATAGATTTTCTTTAATCGTGGATTACAGCAAAATATTTATTATTTATTTATTCTTTATTACACACAAAGAAGAATTACATTTATATAACACATGAATACACAGTAGCGTGCAAAGGCGGTCTTATGGTTTGGAGCGATCTCTCCCAGACAACCTTTGATGTAAGGATCATGGCGAAATTACGGGTTGGTGTGCAACAATTTAATTGCTACAAAGAACTACACTTCATAATAAAAATAAATTTAACGTGTAGTCTACATATATTTTAAATACTAAAATTAAATATATATTTAATATCACATTTTTATATATTTAAAATATATAAAAATAAATATACATAAATATATTCTACTTGTTCTATTAGCATTAAGCTAAATGATAGTGTTTCAAACGACTCTGAAAAGTAGGCAACGAAGGTGAGTGACGAATATCCGCATGAAGGGAATTAAATAATTCATCGGTATCAGAAGAGATTATGTTATTGTCTTAAAATACAGTACATATGAATAAAAATTTGCTCACATGACAATAAATTTTAACTGTACTTCAATTGACTGCAGAAATAAGATATTTGTATTACCTTCTGGTTTGACCATAAACATAATGGCGTTCCCGATAACTGGCAGAGCTGGTGGGCCGGGCAGTTTTCGTGCCATTATGATCATTCGCCGATTTTTGTAGCACCAGTAAAGCCAGATACCTATCAATATAACTATTACTAACAAGAACCACATTCTTCTGAAACAAAATAGAATACTTAATGATCCTTTTATGAGGAGCGCTTATGTTTGCAATCAAATTGTATCAAAAACATCTATCGAATAAAAGACAGCCTATGTATTGATTTGGTTCTATAGAAATAGTCCTTCCGAATGAGAAATGATAATGAAATTAGAAATAATGATACTTAAGCCTTTGTAAGAATTGATGGCGTCGATTGTAGCGACGCTTTACTCGTGGACTTGTTAAAAGCTTTTGTTCAACTTGCAATGTATGTATGGGAAGGTGGAATCTGGCAAGTTAAATTTAACCCACTTCCCGGGTTCCGATTGAGCTGACAATTTATATAAGTATAAGTTATTGATCAATAATTCCATTCTCAATTCAATTCTCCTAAAACCAGTATCTTTCTATTTTTATATGAAATGAACTTATGATATTTAAAGCGTCAGCCAATTGTAAATATTAACTAGGTCAATAGAAATTCAATGTTTCTACTTACGTAACAACAAAAATCTCTTGAAAGTCAAGTCTCTCAGAACGACAGAAGACAAGTGGAATAATTAAGTCTGTTTAAATGAAGTAATTTTGATGTTAATGCAATAAAAACGATCTACGTAACATAATATACGTGCAACCCAGTTTTTTTAAAACTTGATCCATAATTAAAATTCACAAAGCAAAAAATAAATATAGTTCTTGTACATGCAGGATATAAATGCACGAAAAATTTTAAATAAAATATTTGAAATAAATGTAATGTTCGTGGCTAGTTGAGAGGGTTACTTGGGAATGACTATCAGCTTTGACAATAAATTGTATATCTATATATATAAAAGAAAGTTCGTCTTAGTTACACTATTTATAACTCAAGTACGGATGAACCAATTCGGCTGAAAATTGGTGGAGAGGTTGCTTAGAACCAGGAGACGGACATAGGATACTTTTTATCCCGTTCGACCTTATTTATTCTAACCCGTCAAGTCACTATAAAAAGTAGTATAACAAAAACGACTATGACATGGAAAAACAAAATATAAATGACAGCTAAACGTATTTTAGTCTTTGGGTAAGGATTATATGTATAATAAAATTCCATATGGAGTAGAGAAATACTATGATTATCACTGAGTGACATAGGCTATAAGCTTTATACCCGTGCGAAGCTGGGGCGGGACTCCTAGTATTTTATATATCACTACGAGTAGTGAGGCGATTAAAAGCTATGCTAGAACTGAATTACAATTAGGGGTGGAGGACTACTTAAACTAAAATTAACTAAACATCGTTAATGATTAGTCATACGGTTAGGTTATCACATCAACGTTCAACAACATCAAAACAAATTACTTAATTCTCTTATAAACAATCTTTGGACTCATTAATAATTAGTATTTGTGGGAACCAAACCAACTAATTTACTAGAATCCGTTTTGTAACAATTTACCGATATGGTAGGTAGGGCTATTAACTTAAATCTCAGAGTCAGACTGTTTCTAAAACTTTATTTGTGACATTGGAGATTTGAGTCGATTTCGAGATTTAAGTTTTATCACTACATATTATAAAACAAAGTCCCTATATCCCTATGTACGCATAAAACTTTAAAACTACGCAACAGATTTTGATGCGGTTTTTTTAATAGAAAGAGTGATTCCAGAGGAAGGTTTGTACGTATAATAACATTCAATACGGAGTAGAGAAATACTGTAATTTTTGAGGTTTCTGTAAATAATTACATTTTTTTCCGCTTACATTGCAAACGCAGGCTAAACCCTAGGAGATTTATCAAAATAATGTACTAAGAATTTGTATACCTTGAAAAGGTCTACAGAAAAGTCCGCGATGGTATATGTCTATCTCTTATGGATAACCCACAAAAGCATTTTTTGTCATTTACTTTTTACGAAAAATAAAGCAATTTTTATATAATACAGCATTAATCCTTATCCAATAAAGTACCTTAAATAAATAGTTGACTTAATATAGATCAATATGGCCGTTTACAGCATGTAATTTAAGTGAACATTTTCGGAGATATTACAGATTTAAAATGCCGTGAGGACGCCGCGCTTCGCCATATAGCACTTCGAATCTTTTAAGAGTTTGTTTAAAGACATTCTGTAATTAATTGTAAAAACAAAATACATAGGTAAAATGTAAAAGTAAATAAGTAAAAATGTACTATATGAGTTTAGATATTCCAAAGATAGCAGGAAATCGTCTTGGTATAGGGAGAGGAAATTGTTTTTCTCCAAATTTAACGCTTGCGGGCCACGGGCAGTAATGAATAAATCAAAACTACTGGATCGATTTTAATCATTTATTTTTAACACTGACTGACATGGGATGTATATTTTATACCCGTGCGAAGCAGGGGCAGGCCGCTAGTATAAATATATATGCAAATATTACTTTAGCTGATCGACTATCAAACATTGCAAATATTTTAGTCAAATTGAAAAAAAAGTCAAATTATGTATTAACGCATTAAGTATTAGATATAGTAGTGAATTAACTTATTATTATTAGTAAATGGTCTATACAGAGCGACGTAGTCGAGCACCACTAAGCTCTTAAATAAAAATAGATCTTAAAATTTCCGTACTTATTTTATTTATTTTATTTTATTAGCAGCCTCTTTACACAATTTTATTTGTGAGATTGGATGGACAATAATAACAAGTACAACATATTGTTATAATTTTATTAAAAACATATAAAATGCACATTTTCCTTTTGATACAGAAACTATAATTACTTAACATCAGATCTGGGCATTAAAATGACTGGAAAACCATCGATTGTCGTCGCTGATATGGCAATCATTATTCTGAGATCTTTATATTTGTTAAATGTCGTTAATTTAAATTTCTGCATAACTCTAATAGCTATTATTTTCACAATTTTTGTTCCAAAGTGTCGTCCTGTAAAAAAATTGAAAATTAAAACTGTTAATAATATCGTATTAGCGCGACTCGTTGATTCTTTTGTCCACATTTTACCGGTGATGTTATAAAATCCAGGTCTAACAGCAGCTGCTAGTAGTCACGAGTTAATTACGTTTCTATATGTTTTTTGGCCTTGTTAAGATACCACCCATATCAATTATATTCTGTCAAATGTTACGTTTCTAGCAATCCGTGTACATAGCGTTTTATACATACTAAATAACAAATCCTTCAAATAGGAAAAAAAATCTTCAGAAGGAGTCTAGAAACTACTTGGTTTACAGAAGATTACATTATTACTGTTAACAAGATAAAACCATATTTGTTATATTACAAGATTATCTAAATAGGAGGAATGTCTACGCTTTAAAGCTAAGGTTTTATTATTATTATATTTAATATATTTACCAATACAATCCATAGATCCCAAACTGAATGGAAAAAATATATTTGATTTACGCGTTTTTGTATTTTCAAGATTAAACCGTTCGGGATCAAAAGCATCTGGATCGGACCAGTATTTTGGGTCACGCTGCATGTGATACATAGGTATAACAAGGGAAGATCCCGCTGGGATGGTAAAAGTATCTGAAAAAAAAAGTATAAATAAGCACACTGGCACGTACGCATACACACACACACACCCACGCAGACACACACACACATACACACAGATACAGAAATGGAAACATGTGCCTACGCACACACATACATTCTGAAAAGATAATGACTTTTAAAACTAAGTATTCGATATTTTATTTCAATATCATAATTTTAAGGTAGATTAAATTTATTATATAAACACACGGGTTAGCCGTTTCGTATCCGGCTAAGTAGAAAAGATCATCCTCATTTCTTATCGAGGTGTCGTAAGAGGCGACTAAGGTATGTATGTCGACCTGCTGTGTAGTATCCGGCTAAGTATAAAGATCATCCTCATTTCTTACCCAGGTGTCGTAGAATACGACTAAGGTAATTTGACATCAGGCTAGCGGCCGGTCGTAAGTACGAAGCCAAATCATGTGACATGTTTAAACATGTTGTGTCTATCTCACTTAGAGCGGGATAAGGGCAGGAGAATGATGATATTAACATACAGGTCACACTGCAATAAAATCTAGTTACTTTTGAGTCGGCAGAGTTGAATCCACCTTGGTCACAACTGATTGGAGCGTCGAGTCGTCTTCGTTTACGAGTACTACAGACAGTCAGTAACATGAGTGTGGTATGTAAGAGTCCTTACGTAGATTGTAAGGTCTTTTGGTGCAAGTGAGAGTAGCCACAGAAAATAATGACTGTAGTTGGGTCGAAGATGACGCGGCGCTCCAGTCAGTACGTGACCACAGTGGAAGCAACTCAGCTAAACAAAAAAATATTTTCCCACCTCCACAGTTCCGCATAGAAATCATATACCACTTCTTCGGAGAGATCATCTATCACTAGTAGCGATAAACTGTTATAATTGTAGCCTTACAGATGTTTATTTAACATTTAAATCCAATTACCTAAGTGTAAGGAAGAAAGAAATAGATAATACAAAATAAATAAATATATAATAAATGTTAAAATAAAACTACGATTTACATTAATATTATTATCTTACTTAATTCAATATCCTCAGTAACAGTTCTTTGCAACATGCCACCGATTGGAAACAGCCTGGTAACTTCTTTAAATGTCATTTCCAAATACGGCATCTGCTTCAAATCTTCATCTGTTATCGGTCTGTTTTCTTTTCCTATTACCCGTTCTATTTCTTCGTAAAGCTTTTCCTTTATTGAAGCAATATTAAAAAAATCTTTTTTTCTTATCATACATTATAAATTAAAAATATAATGTTCGCTTTAATAATTAGTATTATAATTTTAGTAATTAGTATTTTAATAATTATAATTTAATAATTAGTATATATATGTATATATTTTAATAATTAGTATTTAATAGTATAAGTAATTTTATACAGTAATGTTTAATATTACTGTATGTGCTTATATATTAAAGCTCACACACTAACGAACTTTGTTCTCATATTATTAATAGCATAGGCATTTATATGGTAATGATAGTAGGTAATTGAAGTTATCCAGAATTTTACATTGCAAAATAATTATTTATACTATACGAAGTTAAAACGTTCAGTTATAATACTAAAATACTAAAGTTATAAGCAGTCATAAGCCTGTAAGTGTCGCAAGAAAAAATAAGAAGGAATATTTATATACTCATATGCTTATCTTTGTCTAATCACACATAATAAAGAGAGACAGATGATGAGCCTAAATTGCTATCTTTTTATTTAAATATGGCACATTTTACTCTACCTCCCACTCTAGTAGAATAAATATAAAAGTTAAAATGACTAAAGTTAAAAATGCTTTTAGACCTAGAGGGAGATAGACACTCGTAGCACAAGTTATCTTAGTACGAGTGTCTAAGCAGTAAGATATTTGTTAATGTGAATTTTGTATTTTATTATTTATTTTTGTATTTTGTATTTATTGTAATTTTTTTTTACCAAATAAAGTTTATTATTATTATTACTATTTATACCAGCTTACCTGCGACAAAGGATGATACGCCATCATTAACAATATAAACGATGCCATTTTTGCGATAGGCTCTACACTCTGGAAAATACATAACATTTTTAAAAATTAAGTAATAGTGAAAATACCGTAAATTTAATATGTGATTTAGGTTCTATATTCTTCAAGTATATCGTATAGAAGGTGCAAATCGGATAAAAAAAAACCTGTTTTTCATGTTCCATTGTAAAAGCTTTGCTCTTATATATAATACTAGCTGTGCCAGCAGCTTCGCCCGCATGGAAATAAGTATGTCACGATTTTTTTCCCGCATTGAAATTGTGAAAATAAAAATATATATCACGCAATGGACACTCGCCGCTCGCCTTTAACTCAGTCCTCGATCTCGTCCTTACTCTCTGTCTTTTCCGCTCTCGTACCCAGCAGGTAAAGTCGGAGTTAAACGGGTAGCCTATAGTCGGTTGTTTATTATTAGCGTATGCATTTCGGATACTTATTAATACTCTGCAATTTATATTTATAATATACTAGCACAATTTCTTTCCCGAATTGAAATTTTGAATATTAAAGTAGTTATCGTCAGTTTATTATATGAGATTTTTGAATAACTTTCACCGTTTGCATACGCTAAATAGTTAATTTAGCGAATGCAAGAACAGCTTTAAATCTTGCCGTTATTGCAATATTTTTTATTGCTCGTCCTCTCCTATTCATCTTAGCGTGATGTTATATCTTAGCCTATAGCCTTCCTCGATAAATGGACTATTTCACTACGAACATTCACTACGCTAATGTTTTGCCCACGACAAAATCGCAAAGCTTGCTTGCTACGAGATTTTGTTGTGGAGCCTATCTCCAGACGATGTTACAGTTAGGGGACAAAATGATGGTTGAGATTGTCATAGTGTATGTGTGTAGTGCTTGTGTAGTACGCTGTTGGCGGTGATGTCTTGTGATACGTGTGTTAACTAATCCTGCGTATAAGGTACTATGGAATTCCAAAAATTTATCTATTTAATATAAATTTTTAGTAATTTTAGTAATTTTATTATAAAAAAAATTACTAACCGCTGTAAAGATAGTAAAAGTTTCATTAATTAACTCAGACATATCAACTTCACGTGACAATATAAATCTATCTATAAAATTTAATTTTGAAAAATTCGTAGAACTTTCTTTTGTACTACAAAGCTCGTTATTAATTTCTTCTTCGCTATATTTTAATTTCTCCATTCGATGCTTTATAACAGCTGTGGTGAATTCACGAATTTCTCGTAGGCCTTTATTTTGCCTTTTATGGTACTTTGTCAGCCAAAATAAAGGATCAATTTGAAGATACCATTTTGTCATTCTTTCAAAAATTATATTATATAATCTGTAAACAAATATTTAATTAATTCAAGAATAAATATTACTATCTGCAACTAATGGCGTCTAAAATGACCATTCTAGCCGTCTTTTGTCATATAACATTTTTCGTATATACAATATATACTAGCTTTTACTCGCGAGTTCGTCCGCGTTGAACTTAGTTCTGCAATAAACAGTACCTTTTGTTACTCTCTATCCCTGCAATTATCGCTATCATAACCGGTATTACTTATATTAATTATACATGATAATAGTTCATTTAAATTTGTGCAGTAAATAAAAACCAAAATATATAAAAACTTTATTAAAATAAACTCATTAAATTACAGATCTGTCTTCACTTTGAGAAATCGTGAATAAAAAACTTGATATGTTGATAATAGATGGCGTTTCTCAATGTCATCCTATTTTTCTGTTGTATTAACAGGATTTTTATAACCTATATGGTACCCCAGTGTATTAACATTCATTATGTCGAATTTCAGCGGATTCGCTGTGAAAACATAACAGACAGACTTTTGCATTTATAATATTAGTATGGATATATCTATGAAGATAATATAAAGTAAATCTGAGTTATAGAACAGATGTAAATTATTAAGCATGAAAGTATTAACGTATAATTAAATGTCATGTTGTATTAGTTTGATTGATAAATAATATTTGATCAATAATTTATGTGCCTTACTCAGGTGAGATATCTATGACTGTTTGTAAGGATGGCAATTCCATTGTTTCTTTTTTAGTGAGGCCCATGAGACATTCTAAAAAGAAAAGCAATGTTTTATATTCTATAAATTATAAAATAAAACTTGGAAGATACTAGTGCAAAGAAAGACATTTTTATTACCGTATTGAAGAATAAAGTGTTAAGTATGAATACAACAGGATCAAGACCTTAGTCTTAATTAAACTTCCTTCGTTTACTAATAAGTTGAGATTATCAGATGAATCGACAAATCTCTCCAATCCGATTAAAGACGGTAAGTATGTTTGTATGCGAGTAACCTCAGTTTATAGTAAAGAACTATGAGGTTAACTCGTTCAACAGTCATACGGTCAACAGTGCATCCTTCAGACTCTTCACTTTATTTCTCGGGTACCTACTAATAAGTGTTCGTTTATTTGCGTACCTTTTTTTGTCAGGAAAACCCATTATGGGTCACCACCGCCCGACGAGGACGAGCGGCGCGTATGTCGGGCTCGCACCGTCTAAAAACCTGACAGTGCTCGACCGTGCTGCCAGTAGCGGGGACAGGGTACAGTTGTAGACATTGCCCCCATCCCCCCCAGCAGCAACTCTGAACCCCAGAGTGCGCCACCTCTGGGTCGGGGCCTCTCTAAAAGTGGCCCCTCCCTCCGCTAATCGATGCATCGACCGCCTCGGAGACCTTTTCAGATGGGCGTCCGATAAACCCGTTCAAGACGCCCAGAGGTCCCCGTTAGGGCGACATACGACGGGCTTGGGCGATATTTGTGTACACAAGGATACTACTTGACAACGACAAGGATAAAGTCTATTTTGATAATTATATTTGTAGACTTGTTGCGAAATCAATCGTTTTCTGGAGTCTCCTCGATTACAGCCACCATTGCAATAATAATATACCAATTAACAATAATGACCATAGGATTCGAATGTATCATATTTATTTGCTCTTTGACTCCACGACCTTAACTGACTAGTGCTACATGTTTTGACCTGTTACATGGTCTTGAGTGAATAGTACTACATATTTATATTATTCACACCGGACCCTAAGACCATACAACGAGAGACTGCGCTTGCTCAGTCACTTGCGACATTAATCTAATTCAACCATTTCTTTGATACAGAACGAGGTTAACGCTTTGATGAATGATGCGTCCCACATTAGAGTCCTTCCCTTTTTTCACCATGGTGAAAAAAAGATTGATGGGACCACCATCAAACGGTCTTGTCTGATGCCATCATCCTTACTGTTTCTCAATCGCTTAATAAAATATAAAATAAAAACTTTTACAATAAAAACTTTTCAGTTAAAGTTTTGCCAGTTTTCCACGTGGATTTTTGTCATTAAGGTACAATAAAGTTGCTAATCTGAAACCTGAGGCCTTTCATAAACATTCGTTATCAAACAGCGTATCATGATTTTGGAAGAAAGGGCGTTAAACCAATATAACACGTGTGGTATCCAGCTGAATAGAATCCACCCTGGTATCCACCCTGATTTATTACCGAGGTGTCGTAAAAGGCGACTAAGGGAAGTCGATCCGCCGTGTGGTATCCGGCTGAGTAGAATAGACCAACCTCATTTCTTACCGAGGTGTCGTAAAAGGCGACTAAGGTAAGTTGACCCACCGTGTGGTATCCGGTTAGTAGAATAGACCACCCTCTTTCTTACCGAGGTGTCGTAAAATACGACAGAGGTAAGTTGACGTCAGGCAGGCGGCCGGTCGTAAAAACGCAGCCAAATCATGTGACAGCATGTTTATAACATGTTGTGCTGACCCCACTTAGAGTGGGATAAGGGCAGGAAGATGATGGCGTTAAACCAATATCACGACTCTTTGTCTGGTATGGCTTGAAGCTTATCTTTATCTCACGATATTTAGAATGAAATTTGTTTGCTGTACCAGTGACCCGTTCCAATTATTTTTATGAGGAACGTTTGTTGGGAATGCCCGATATTTGGACAGCTTATTTATATATACAGCTGATATACAATATTGTGTACTTACGGCATACTATATAGCCAGTAGTCTGAACTATGTAATCATAGATGTCGATCTCCTGTCGGTTAAGTGCTGTGTTTAATTTCTGTAGTAGAATCTGTACTTCTTCGTTGACAACATCGTAGTAACTTTCAACCGCATGTTTTCCAAAATAAGGCGAAGTTATTTTACGATGTTTTCTCCACTGACTACCTATATCATTAAAATTTAAAAATAAACATGGAGGTTTAAATTCATGATTAGATAAAAAATTTGGCAGTTATAAATTCAAAATTTTTTTGAACACTATCATAAATATAAATAAAGCCAGCCTCGTTTGTGGTTCTTTTGTTTGGATTGAACTCCAAACCTACTAAACAGATTTTGATGTGGGTCTTCCTCTAGTCAAGTTAGGTAGTCATCAGACTAGACTAGAGGAAAATGTTCATGATTAATTTGTTTAAGTATACAAAAATTTGTTGAAAAATTCGGAATGTTAAGCCACATATAAGCTGTTATCAAAAACGCTGCCCAATTACCTACTTTGAGATTATATGAAGTAACTACTCGTCGTACTAATCTCGTCGTAATATGCGCGGGCATGTGACTATTTATCCGAATGCCCAGTAGCCAAATGTTTTAAACTTGAGCACATTTTTTAAAAATTTTATATATTAATCTATTTCATTTTAGCAAAATTTTACGTGTAAATAAATTTATGAGAGTAAAAAGGAACAATAAACTCAGAAATTCAGTCCCAACAGTTGTATTAACCTGATCCGGAAAGAAGTCCAACTCCAAAAACATCCGCCATGTATTTATACTGAGGTCCTTTAACATTCGCCTTATTGTTTGTTAGAATATTCTAAAACATATCAAAACGTCCAATATTGATTAATTTATTTGCACAGTTCCCGTTTATAATTTAGATACTAATTAAAAAAGTAAAACAGATTATTATTTGTCAGTCATATTCTTTTCTTTGGAAATCAAATAATTTCCCAATGCAAACTCTGGTGCTTTATAGAACACTTATAAGGATTTAGTATAAATAATAGTTTTGTAATAGGAAAGAATAGCTCAAAGTGTTTAATAATGGCAACATCATACAACTATTTTACTGACCGTAACGTCCTCCGGATTGCTGACAATTACATTCAAATCTGTGCCGAGCCAAACTCTACTCACATCACCATAATTATTTATAAGATATCTTACGATTTTAATGAACTCTGCAATAAAAATTGTATTTTGCACCTTATATTTATATAATCTCAACTACCATTTTTCCCTGTAACTACCATCGTTATAATCATCATCAGGAGATAGCAACTCGTGGAGACATAACACATATATTTCATAGATTATCTCTAATCGCTGATTACAGCCAAATAATTCATCGGTTTAGGAGATATTAAAACTCTCTTTTTGCGAGGTACGTTATCTCGCAGAAGGAGACGACGAGGCGGATCCAAGAAGTCGAGTCCACAGATCCGATCCGCCGCAGGTGAGCCGTAGGCAAGCGGCTCGCTTAAGGCCATCGCATGCCACCCTAACGGGGTTTATTGGACGCCCATCTGAAAAGGTCTCCAATGTAGTCGATGCATCTGGTGCTCCCGATGCATCGTCTAGCGGAGGTAGGGGCCACTTTTAGACAGGCCCCGACCCAGAGGTGGGGCACTCTGGGGTTCAGAGTTGCTGCTGTTGGAGATAGGAGCAATGTGCACAACTGTACCCTGTCCCCGCCTCCAACATCGTGGTGGAGCACTGTCAGATTTTTAGTCGGTGAGAGTCCGACTTACCCGCCGCTCGTCCCCGTCGGGCGGTGACGACCCATAATGGATTTTCCTAACATAAAAAGTGTCTTTAAACGCATTACATATGAATAAAATTCTTTGCACTTGTCATGGTAAATATCTAACTGTATTTCAATTAACTGCAAAATTAGATGTTTGCATTACCTTCTGGTTTGACCATAAACATAATGGCGTTCCCGATAACTGGCAGAGCTGGTGGGCCGGGCAGTTTTCGTGCCATTATGATCATTCGCCGATTTTTGTAGCACCAGTAAAGCCAAATACCCAGCGATATAACTATTACAAGCAAGAACCACATCACTCTGAAACAAAACATAACAAAATAAAATATCATTCGGTTTCAATTATACAGTTTAGCATTTTTCAGTTCCCAAAAACGGATAAAAAGACATTTTTTTTTAATCAAACCTAGCTAGATCGATTTTTCCCCTCCAAAACCCCCAGCATGCTGAATTTAATGAAAATCGTTGGAGCCGTTAATTGTTCGCTGTTCAATATTAAAAATTAGGTCAACAGAAATTCAGTGTTTCCACTTACATAATAACTAAAATATCTTGAACTACAAATCTCTGGGAACACTAAAAGACAACTGAAATTGTTAATTCAGTTTGTTATTTAATGAAAATTTAAACAGAGATCTACACACGTGATACGGTAGGTATGTTCTCAAAGAAAAAAAAATTAAACGAGTATCATGATATATGATCCCAATTCACAAAGCGGAATAGCAAAAAAGCACTAAATCCAATTAGTATATTTTTTTTCAGCTTTAATGTAGCTTAATGACGGACCTAATTACTGGCTTTAGCCATAATTCTGTAGATATAATATACAGGTTTCCTTACGATGTATTCCTTTACAGAATAGCGTGTAATAAAATGTAAATATCAATAAGACACATAAAATAACACATAAAACTTTAACTTTTTAAAAGTTAAAGTTTTATATTATAGGTACGTTTTATTTTAATGCACAGTGTGTAAAAAATGTTTCCTACTAAATTATTTTTTTATTCTGATGAAAAAAGATGAAGTAAAAACAAATGTTATTAAATTATGATGGCTTTAATTAGAAGCTTTAATTACAGTTAATTAAAGCTTCTAATAAAAAAACTTGGGGCTATGATAGCCCAGCGGTGAGACCGCGCGACTCTTCCGAGAGGGTCACGCGTTCAAAGGGGGTTTAAACTTTATAATTGTACACCATATGTAAAAACAGATAGAGAAATATACAGGATAAGAGGTAGTTATGCAATCTTTAAATACTGCAGTATTTGAAATATAAAGAGCTGTAACAGAAATAAAAATATGAACGAATAAAGTATGTATAACGTCTTTCATTTTGTTAAAAGTACATAAACGAAATATGATTATAAAGCATAGGTACCATATTATTATTATCTTGCTATATGGGCTGTACAGCGCAAATTGGGCGCAAATCACTCTGCCAGTGTCACGTAAAATGGCAAACATACGAGTAATGGAATTTAGAATTTGCCTCGAAGAGAATGCACCAGATGAACTAACTATCTAAAATAGTATAAATATATATATATAAATGAATAATAAATAAATATATGGGACATTATCCATATGATAATGGATTTAAATAAAATTAACGATATAATCAAAATAGTGAACTTATTATTATCTTATTATAAAAAAACTTATTATCTACAATAGGTACCATATAATTTTAAGTTTTTAGTGACAGTTGATAATTGATATTAGTCTGTGGAGTAGAAATTTAAATTGTAGCAAGTAAAAAACGGACACTTCCCATTTGCCAATTTGCGCTGTACAGGCCATAAAGCAAGATAATTATAAACGGACACTCCTATTTCTTTTCTTCTTTTTGAATAATTAAAAAAGTGTGTTCTTATAAAAAAGTATGTAAAATTTTCCACTTGACAACAATGTCTACATTATAATCATTTCAGATTAGTATTTTTTACCATTTAGAGGCTCTATTCATAAATCATGGTATGTATTAGATATTGTTCCTTGTTATATTATATAGATTATTATTAACGAACAGTTGTAGCTATGCTGCTTTTTAACATTTTACATAAGTAATTATTACAATTTTGAAATACGAAGTTATCCCGGAAGCATCTTCATATTATTATCTAAATGATATACATTTTTCTGTTCAGACAAGGTTTTGTAGTTCATTATTTTGGATAGGTTTACTTCTTACTTAATTTGAGATTTTGACTATGCTGTCTTCTAATCGGTATAAAGACATATATATACGAATTTGCAATTCCAATCTTGTCTCTACTTTCATATGTATAACTCTTGTAATTTGTTATTTTAGTCTAATTGACAAATTTCTATTCGTAGATGCTCTTAATGTTTCTCCATCGCTTCCAACAAAGCGATGGCCTCTCCTGTAAATACTGATGTTTGTGGAGGACATTTGAACTGTAATGATATTTTATATTTAGGAATCCAACAGGCTGCTCCAACAAAGCTTTCTGGAGTTAACTTTGATGCATCTGTATAGATTTGTAAAAAAATTTGCCAGTTTCTAAAAATTATACAATTAAATTTTTGTTTTGTATCAGGGTCTCCTTTGACCAAACCAATATCTGTAATTACTGGAGGAGTAAACACTAGAGCTTTGAAGGGGATAGAGTAGAGAGGATTAATATGGAAGGAATAGAAGGGGTAAGGTAGGTTTGTAAATTTACAAAAACTGTTTAACAAATAGGAAGGTGGGTTACGAGGTCGGATAACTTGAGCTAATTGAGACAATCGTGTCCAAAGAGGATGGGATGAGAGTTGTAACATTTTGCCAACAAAACGATCAGATAGGAATTGGCGACGGATGTGCAATGGAGGGTCAACGCATTCTACCTGTATAGCATTTGTTGGGGTTGACTTCATAGCGCCCAGAATTATTCTGAGACATCTATGCTGTATTTTATTTAGTTTATCTGAGGCAGATTTAATCATGGGATCTAAAACGTAGGTAGAGAAATCAATGTGAATGCAGACTAAAGCATTGTATAGTAATTTTAAGGAGTAAGGGCACCCCAACAAACTCCCGCAACAGCACGTAAAACATTTATTCCCTTTTCACACTTTCAGAAATCAGAACAATTCAACTGAATCAGAAATTCAGTATGGGCAAGTCCGTTAAGTCGGTTGTCAAGAAAAATACCAAGGAATTTAGCTGTATCCACAAAATGAATTTGTTGACCCTCATATAAAAGGTTGATGGGAGGGTGAACTCTTTTTCTGCTAAAGATCACTGCTTTGCATTTGTCTACTGACAACGTCAAACCGTGATTACAAAGCCACTGACTTAAGTAGTAGAGAGCAGAATTAAGATGATTAGATATAAAAGTAATAATAAAATTATTTTGCTATAATCCACGAAGAAGTAAATAGAAAATATACATAATGCTAAATGTAAGTGGACAATCGGTTATCATACCTGATACATGCAGGATTCGTAAAAACACATGCACATACCTCCACCACCGCCACCACAATACACAAGCACTATATACGTTCACTATCACAAATTCAACAATCGTTTCGCCCCGTAACCGAAGCATCATCAGGAGATAGACTCCACGATCAAAATCGCAAAACGAAGCAATACCCAAATAAGCTTAGTTAAATACCAATCGGTTCAACCCCACCATTTATTTTATTTTGCCTGCGAACAAGTGTAACAAGCTTGAACAAGCTTGTTCGCAGGATTGTTCGTAGGGTTAAGGGACTCTAAAAATTGGTCCAGCAAGTTTTTTTCTTTTTTGAGACACATCTTTTTATTTTAGCACTGATCTTTTGGTAATTAGCAAAATTTTCAAAGGACATGCATTCTGAATAAGCTTTCTCTGCTGCAGCTCTTTGTTTAAATAAATCATTGCATTCCTCATCCCACCAGGGAGAGGGAGGCAACTGATTTTGTTTAAAGGATCTTAAAGGAATGTTAGAATCGGCCGAAAGTAACAGAGAATTAACAAATTGATCATAGTATAACAAAATATCCCCATCAGTTTCAAAATCAGGAAGAGTATCCATCAAATCATCAACGGTTTGCGCATATCCTGACCAATTTGCCTTTTGTAATTTATATCTTAATAAAGGACTGTGACTTAATTTTGGTGCGGATCTTTTGTTAAAAGCAATGGGAAAGTGGTCACTTCCATGAGTACTAGACAAGACTTTCCAGGATAATTGAGAGGCTAAGGAAGGGGACGAAAGGGAAAGGTCTACCGCGGATTTCGGATTCTGAGAGGGATAAACTCTACGAGTTGGAGAGCCATCATTGAGTATGCATAAATTTACATCCTCAAAAATGTCAACCAACGGAGAAGCAAATCCATCACATTAATAACACCCCCACATAGTGTGATGGGTATTAAAATCCCCCATAATTACTATAGGAGTGGCAACGGAAGATAAAATAGAATGTAGATCTGGAATAAGAGACAAGGAAGGATGAGGAACATATAAAGAAAGAAAAGAAATGTTTAAAGCTCTCACAGCCACAGTATTAATCTGTTGACTGTGAGGAGGGAGAGATAAAGAAGAAAATGGAAGAGAGTGCCGAATAAAAATGACACATCCTGCATACCCATCACTTCTGTCATCACGCAAACAGGAAAAACCTGGAATCCGAAATCGGGAACCAGGTTTAAGCCAAGTCTCCGAGATGACCAAAATAATGGGATTATGCAGGTTAATAAGTGACATAAGATTTTGTTTTTTATGTTGAAGACTGACAGTTCCATTGATGTAACACTATTGGGTCCATTATTTAGGATCTGGAAAAGTTGGGATAAGTTATGTGCAACGTAAGGGAATTTCACTACATGGACGGACAATATTCAACAGGAATTCTGAAAGGGATTCTAGAAGCTTGTTTTGTGGAGAGGAGGAGTCATTTTGAACTAGACTGATGGCATACCCATTAGAGAGAGAGGAAGACGGAGTAGAAATAATGTCTTGATGTGTAACACTGTTATAACCCTTTTCCACTGGAACACGTGGACGGGGAGTGTGGAAAACAGTTTTGCGATAAGATTTGGAGGAAGAGGAGGTATTTAAAGGTATTGAATGATGAGGACTAAACATTTCCTTGGTAATCTCTGCATAAGATCTGCGAACAGGAGGATAACGCGATGATGCCTCTAAGTAAGGTATATTTTCGTCGGACATTGCTAATTTTATTGAGTGTTGTCGCGAAAATTCTGGGCAACTCTTATCAAAAGCAAAATGAGAGCCAAATCAATGTAGGCATGTAGATTTTTCTTTACTCACTTCGCAAGAATCACCAGTGTGAGATTGGGTGCACTTAAAGCAACTGGGCTTGGATCTACATTGTGCTTTAATGTGTCCAAATCTACAGCAGTTGAGGCATTGTATTGTAGGGAATTTGTAGGTTTCTACAGGAAGAGAGGTGTAAAAGGAGTAAACTTTTGAAGGGAGCATTTGACCTCTAAAGGTCGAAACTACTAATTGGGTAGGAACCGAGGTGACGATATCCTCTTTAAAAGTTTTTCGGTTAAGTCGTCTGGCTTTTAGAACCTAGCCACAACCAGCAGGGAGCTCCAGGGACTCCACCAATTCCTCCATAGACCAATTCACAGGGATACCCTTAATTAATCCCATCCGAGTAATATTGTAAGTGGGGATAACCGTTTTATACTTACAGAGTTCCAAAAGCTGACAATTTAAAAAGTTATTTGCACCCTGTACGGTTGTGAATTCTACGCTGATCTTATTGCGTCCTAAATTTTTGATACCATCATTAGCAATATTGCTTACCTTGTTTTTATGCAGAAACTGACTAAACGTGATAGCACGGATGGTAGTTCCAGCAGATGGATCGGATATTTCCCTAGACACATGAATTATAAAGGGACCCTTATCGTTTTCGGAGTATGCTATAGGGCCATTGGAAAAAGAAGGATGGGTGTAAATAGTTTGGACAGACGGAGACGCCTGAGTCGGATCAATTATAGTCTTTTTAGTACCAGAATCAATATTAGTAACATCTACGTGACGTTTACGCGTCGTTCCACCGGGATCAGGGGGTTCATCAACCTCCATCATAAGATCTACAACAACAAACACTAAACAAACTTACCACCATCAATTAAAAAACAATAAAACACACAAACACTGACTATTTCGTAAATAAACAACAAAAATTATCCGCGCCACGTGTGTCGACCAAAGCCAACGCTAGCGAAGTCCCTTATTAAAGATCATTATAGCCAAACATTGGGACAATGCAACAGTCATAAAAAAATTTCACTAGGTGTAAAAAAGCCTTGTACATTGATGCATCGAGTATCTTACTAATATTATAAATGCGAAAGTTTGTGAGTATGGATGTATGTTTGTTACTCTTTCACGAGGAATGCGTAGAACCAATACCGATGCAATTTGGCATAATTATTTCTTATACACTGGGATAACGTATAGGCTATAGAAATCCAGTCCATTCTACAGGAATAGGATGATATTGGAAAGTGCCATCTGCTATCAACCTATCACGCGTCAACAGTCCACACAAATGAAGTTGCGGGTATATATGTCCTTATTAAAAAAGGTTCTTTATAACTAGATCAACATGAAGCAATCACAAAACCAAATGTAATCATAATATTATTTTTCTATAAGCAGCAAGAAAATATATATAATGCTAAATTTAGACTACAACTTTCTTCTTTTTTCATACCTGATGCCGTGTGGTATCCGGCTAAGTAGAATAGACCACCCTATTTCTTACCGAGGTGTCGTATAAGGCAACTAACATAATCATTTTTCATCTAAAATAATCATTTTTGAGATCAGATTGGATGGACAATAATAACAAGCAGAACATTTTGTTATAATTTTATTAAAAATATATAAAATGCACATTTTCCCTTTGATACAGAAACTATAATTACTTAACATCAGATCTGGGCATTAAAATGACTGGAAAACCATCGATTGTCGTCGCTGATATGGCAATCATTATTCTGAGATCTTTATATTTGTTAAATGTCGTTAATTTAAATTTCTGCATAACTCTAATAGCTATTATTTTCACAATTTTTGTTCCAAAGTGTCTTCCTGTAAAAAAAATTGAAATGGTTAATAATATCGTTTTAGCGCGACTCGTTGATTATTCTGTGCACATTTTACCGGTGATGTTGTAAAATCCAAATGGTCTAATAGCAGCTGACAGTAGTCACGGGTTAATGACAATGTTTCTGAAGATTTTTTGGCCTCGTCAATACCACCCTACATTACCTATAGCAATTATATAAATAGCATCTACACATAATACATAACAAATCCTTGGTATAATTCTAGGGAATTCGAGGTGGAGGGGGAATTCAATTCAAATGGGAGCTTCAAATGGGGATTCTTCAGAAGCAGTGCATAAACTACTTGGTTTGCAGAAGATTACATTATTACTGTTAACAAAAGAAGACCATCTTTGTTATATTACAATATATCTAAAGAGGAGGAATGTCTACGCTTAAAAGCTAAGGTTTTATATAGGTACTTACCAATACAATCCATAGAACCCAAACTGAATGGAAAAAATATATTTGTTTTACGCGTTTTTGTATTTTCAAGATTAAACCGTTCGGGATCAAAGGCATCTGGATCAGACCAGTATTTTGGGTCACGCTGCATGTGATACATAGGTATAACAAGGGAAGATCCCGCTGGGATGGTATAAGTATCTGAAATTTAAAATAATGTATACATATGCACACTGGCACGTACGCATACAGACACACACACACACACACACACGCGCGCGCGCGGAACCATGTGCCCACGCACACTTACATTCTGAGAAGATAATGACTTTTAAAACTAAGTATTCGATATTTTATTTCAATATCATAATTTTGAGGTAGATTATCTAAGAGTCTGTTTAAATTTATTATATAAACACATGGGTTAGCCGTTTGGTATCCGGTGGAGTAGAATAGACCACCTTCATTTCTTATCGAGGTGTCGTAAGAGGCGACTAAGGTATGTCGACCTGCCGTGTAGTATCCGGCTAAGTAGACAAGATCATCCTCATTTCTTACCCAGGTGTCGTAGAATACGACTAAGGTAATTTGACGTCAGGCTAGCGGCCGGTCGTATGTACGAAGCTAAATCATGTGACATGTTTAAACATGTTGTGTCTATCTCACTTAGAGCGGGATAAGGGCGGGAGAATGATGATATTAACATACAGGTCACATTGCAATAAAATCTAGTTACCTTTATGTAAGTTTGACGTGTCGGCAGAGTTGCATCCACCTTGGTCACGAACTTATTGGAGCGTCGAGTCGTCTTCGTTTGCGAGTACTACAGTCAGTCAGTAACATCAGTATGGTGTGTAAGAGACCTTACGTGGATTGTGTTGCAAGTGAGGGTAAAAATAGAAAATAATGACTGTGTACTTGCGTCGAATACGCCGCGCTCCAGTCATTCTGTGACCGCGGTGAACGCAACTCAGCTAAACAAAAAATAATTGCCACCTCCACAGTTCCGCATAGAAATCATATACCACTTCTTCAAAAAGATCATCTACCACTTGTAGCGATGAACTGATATAATTGTAGCCTTACTGAAGTTTCTTAAGTTAACCATTAAATCCAATTACCTACCTAAGTCTAAGGAAGAAAGAAACAGATAATACGAAATAAATAAATAAAATAATAAATGTTAAAATAAAACTACGATTAATATTAGTCTCTTACTTAATTCAATATCCTCAGTAACAGTTCTTTGCAACATGCCACCGCTTGGAAACAGCCTGGTAACTTCTTTAAATGTCATTTCCAAATACGGCATCTGCTTCAAATCTTCATCTGTTATCGGTCTGTTTTCTTTACCTATTACCCGTTCTATTTCTTCGTAAAGCTTTTCCTTTATTAAAGCAATATTAAATAAATCTTTTTTTACATATTACAAATCAACTATATATTATATATTACAAAAATTTCATATTAAAAATATAATGTTCGCCTATATAAATTAACTAAGTAGTTTTATATAGTAATTTTTAATATTACTGTATATATTAAAGCTCACACACTAACGAACTTTGTTTTCATATTATTAATTAGGAATTTATTTGGTAAGTAATGCTGGTAATTGAAGTTATCCAGAATTTTACATTGTAAAATAATTATATATATTATAAGAAGTTAACGTTGAGTTATTATACTAGAATACTAGATTCGTAAGCAGTCATAAGCCCGTAAGTGTCGCAAGAAAAAATAATAAGGAATATTTATATACTCATATACTTATCTTTGTCTAATCACACATAAAAAAGAGAGACAGATGATAAGCCTAAATTACTATCTCTTTATTTAAATATGGCACATTTTACTCTACCTCCTACTATAGTATAATAAATATAAGAGTTAAAATGACTAAAGTTAAAAATGCTATTAGACCTAGAGGGAGGTAGACACTCGTAGCACAAGTTATTTTAGTACGAGTGTCTAAGCAATAAGATATTTGTTAATGTGAATTTTGTATTTTATTATTTATTTTTGAATTTTGTATTTTGTATGTAGTGTAATTTTTTTTGGCCAAATAAAGTTTATTATTATTATTACTATTTATGCCTGCTTACCTGCGACAAAGGATGATATGCCATCATTAACAATATAAACGATGCCATTTTTGTGGTAGGCTCTACACCCTGGAAAATTCATAATATTTCTAAAAATTAAGTAGTGGTGAAAATACCGTAAATTTATTATGTGATTTCTATAATCTTTAAGTATATATATTAGTATAGAAGGTGAGATTTTTGAATAATTTTCAGTTTATTTAGCGTATGCAAGGAAAGCTTTAAATCTTGCCGTTTTCGTAATATTTTTTAATGCTGCTCCTCTATTCATCTTAGCGTGATGTTGTACAGCCTATAGTCTTCCTAAATAAACGGACTATCTTACATTCAAAGAATTTTTCGAATCGGTCCAGTAGTTCCTGAGATTATTCCTGAGCATTCAAACAACAAACATAAAACAAACAAACTCTTCAGCTTTATATATTATTATAGATTTTAGTATCAAGAAGCTTTATGCCAAGGTATCTAAAAGGCAGTACCGACTGACAGAGTTATAACCAATCGTCTATAGAATAGGTTGATAACGGAATCATTTAATGTAATTTTATTTAAAAAGTTATGCTCCAATTATTTTGCTATAATGAGCGTTTGTTAAGAAAATCTATGTAACGCTTAGTGTTGAGAGCAAAACCATTCCCATACTTTATACATAGCGATTTAGTTCCACACGTATCATAAGACACCACCACCAACAGCACACTACACAAGCACTACACACATTCACTACGACAATGTTTTGCCCACGACAAAATCGCAAAGCTTGCTTGCTAAGCGATTTTGTTGTGGAGCCTATCTCCAGACAGATACGTGATGCTACAGTTATGTGGCAAAACGATCGTTGGGTTTGTCATAGTGAATGTGTGTAGTATGTGTAGTATGATGTTGGCGGTGATGTCTTGTGATACGTGTGGTAACTAATCCTGTATGTATAAGGTACTATGTACTATGGGATTCCGCAAAGTAACGCCTAATTCTATACATTATTTTAATTTTATTATATCATAAAAAAATTACTAACCGCTGTAAAGACAGTGAATGTTTCATTAATTAACTCAGACATATCAAGTTCACGTGACAATATAAATCTATCTATAAAATTTAATTTTGTACTACAAAGCTCTTTATTAATTTCTTCTTCGCTATTTCTTAATTTCTCCATTCGATGCTTTATAACAGCTGTGGCGAATTCACGAATTTCTTGTAGGCCTTCATTTTGCCTTTTATGGTACTTTGTAAGCCAAAATACAGGATCGATTTGTAGATACCATTTTGTCATTCTTTCAAACATTATATTATTTAAGCTGTAAATAAATATTTCACTAATTCAAGAATAAATATAACTATATGCTACTAATGACGTCTAAAATGATCAATCTAGTCGTCTTTGGTCATATTACATTTTTCGTATGTATAATATATACAAGCTTTTACCAGCGAGTTCGTCCGCGTTGAACTTAGTTCTGCAATAAACAGTACCTTTTGTCACTCTCTAACCCTGCAAATATCGCTATCATAACCGGTATTACTTACACTAATTATACATAGCGATAGCTCATTTAAATTTATCCAGTAAACAGAAACCAAAAAGTATGAAAACTTTCTTAAAATAACCTCTTAAGAATTTGATTTTGAGAAATCGTGAATAAAAAAACTTGATATGTGTATAATATATGGCGTTTCTCAATGTCATCCTATTCCTGTTGAATTAACAGGATTTTTATAGCCTATATGGTACCCCGGTATATTAGCATTTATTGTGTCGAATTTCAGCGTATTCGCTGTGAAAACATAACAGACAGACTTTTGCATTTATAAAATTAGTATGGATATATCTATCAAGATAATATAAAGTAAATAAATGTCATGTTGTATTAGTTTGATTGATCCGCCGTGTGGTATCCGGCTGAGTACCCTCATTTCTTACCGTGGTGTCATAAAATACGACAAAAGTAAGTTGATGTCAGGCAGGCGGCCGGTCGTAAAATACGTAGCCAAATAATGTGGCAACATGTTTATGACATGTTGTGCCGACCCCATTTAGAGTGGGATAAGGGCAGGAAGACGATGATGTATTAGTTTGATTGATAAATTAAGATTTGATCAACAATTTATGTGCCTTACTCAGGTGAGATATCTATGACCGTTTGTAAGGATGGCAATTCCATTGTTTCTTTTTTAGTGAGGCCCATGAGAGATTCTAAAAAAAAAAGCAATGTTTTATATTCTATACATTATAAAATAAAACTTGCAGGGTTCTAGTACAAAGCAAGACATTTTTATTACCGTATTGAAGAATAAAGTGTTAAGTATGAATAAAGAGGAATCAAGACCTTAGTCTTGATTAAACTTCCTTCGTTTACTAATAAGTTTTTTTAATTACAGCAAAAATGTACAAGTTATATCTATCTTAAACTACTCACACGCTAGGACTATACAAATCATGCCCACGTGGAATGGTAGCAAGAATGCTGGCAGCGTTTCCGCGCTGAATAGCTAAGCTGATTCTTTGTGCGAAAAAGGAGCCAGCCCTCTTGTCACCTGAAAAGGCAATTAACCGAGGTGCTAAAATGGATAAAAAAAAATTTGCACTTTGACTCCATGGCCCTAGGGTCTCAACTGCAAACGCACAAATATATAACTCTCGATGAGAGATGTATACTTCCGCCGTTTGCCGTATTCGGCAATTTCCGCCGCAGCTCCAGGTCTTGACGCTGTTTCCTTGATATGGGACGAGGCCAACGTATCAACGCATGTTCCGTCCCACATTAGGGCCCGTCCCCGTTCCAAGGAACCAGGGTCAAGCCGTCTGGTCTCTTGCCATCATCCCGACATATCCCCAAAGGCTCGAGAAAAGCAGGAATGTCGATGATGGCAAGAGCTCTGTTGATGGTATCTAATAAGTTGAGATTATAAGATGAATAATCAGCTGATTATATTTGTAGAAGGGGCCCAGCGGTATCACCGTGCGCCTCTTTCGAGGAGGTCTAGGGTTCAAACCCCGGGCAGGCACCAATGAGTTTTCTAGTAAAACTTATGTGTCTAATTGATAATTGCAATATATCACACGCTTTTCGGTGAAGGAAAACATCGTGAGGAAACCTGCATACCTCTAGATAATTCTGGGGATATGTGTAACCTACCAATCCGCATTGGAGCAGCGTGGTAGGTCTTAGCTCCAATCCTTCTCTTCAAAAACGGAGAGAAGAGGCCTATTCTCAGCAGTGGGATAATAACAGGCCGTTACTTACTTTTTTATAAGATGAATTGACAAATCTCTCCAATCGGATAAAAGACAGTATGTTTGTATGCGAGTAACCTCAGTTCATAGTAAAGAACTATGAGGTTAACTCGTTCAACAGTCATACGGTCAACAGTTCCTAGCATCCTTCAGACACTTCACTTCATTTCTCGGGTACTAATAATTGTTCGTCTATTTGTGATTATTTATGTACCTTGATAGGACACTACTTGTCAACGACAAGAATAAAGTCTATTTTGATGATTATATTTGTAGAAGGGACTTATTGCCAAAATAATCGTTTTCTAGAGTCTTCTCGATTACAGACATCATTGCAATAATAATATACCAAATAACAATAATGACTATAGTATTCGAATGCATCATATTTATTTGCTCTTTGACTCCACGGCCTTGGGATCCGGTGTGAATACTACATGTTTATACTATTCACATCGGACCCTAAGACCATACAACGAGAGACTGCGCTTGCTCTGTCACATGCGACATTAATCTGATTCAGTCATTTCCTTGATACGGAACGAGGTTAACGTTTAGATGAATGTTGCGTCCCACATTAGAGTCCTTCCTTGTTTTCAGGGAACCAGCATCAAGCGGTATTGTCTGATGCCATTATCCCCACTGTTCTGAGTGAGGTATGAGATTTTCCGATGATATTTGAGAGAACTATAACTGAAAAGCCTACGAGAGCTATGTCATAAAAGCTCATGTAGGCCATATCTATCAGCCAGTTTTCCACGTGGATGTTTGTCATTAAAGTGCAATAAAGTTGCTAATCTGAAACCTAAAGCCTTTCATAAACATTTGTCATCAAAGAGCGTATCATGATTTTGGAAGAAAGGGCGTTAAACCAATATCACGACTCTTTTTCTGGTATGGCTTGAAGCCTATCTTTATCTTACGATATTTTGAATGAAATTTCTTTGCTGACCAGTGACCCGTTCCAATTTTTTTTTTTGAGGAACGTTTGTTGGGTATGCCCGATATATGGACAGCTTATTTAGACAGTTTATGATATATATTATTGTGTACTTACGGCATACTATATAGCTAATAGTCTGAACAATGTAATCATAGATGTCGATCTCCTGTCCGTTAAGTGTTGTGTTTAATTTCTGTAGTAGAATCTGTACTTCTTCATTAACAATATCGTAGTAACTTTCAACCGCATGTTTTCCAAAGTAAGGCGAAGTTATTTTTCGATGTTTTCTCCACTGACTACCTATATCATTAAAATTTAAAAATAAACATGGAGGTTTCAATTCATGATTTGTTAAAAAATTTGGCTGTTTTTTTAACACTATCTTAAATATATAAAGGCCGCCACGATTGTGGTTCTTTTTTATTTGTTTTAAATTCCAAACCTACTAAACATATTTCGATGCGGGTTTTACCACTAGACATGACGAGGAAAATTATCATGATTAATTTGTTTCATGTAAAATTTAAGTAAACCGACATTTGTTGAAAAATTTGGACGTTAAGCCACCTGTAAGCTGTAGTCAAAAACGCTACACAATATCTTTTAGATTATAAAAACAATACTCACCGTAATGCGTTACCATGGGACTATTTATCTGAATGCCAGTAGCCAAGTATCTTAGATTTAAACATATTTCTTTAAATTTTTTTATGTAGATATAAGGAAACTGTAACCTCAGAAATTCAGTCCTAACATTTATATGTATTTACCTGATCCGCAAAAAAGTCCACCTCCAAGAACATCCGCCATGTATTTATACAGAGGTCCTTTAACATTCGCCTTATTGTTTGTTAGAATATTCTAAAACATTTTAAAACGTTTCAATATTGTTTAATTTACTGGCAAAGTTCCCATTTATAATTTGACTTACTTGGTACTTGGTACCAGGGTACTTACTACTGATTCTACTGTAATATTCTACAATATCAATAAATAGTAAAACAAGTAATGAAACAGTAAAACAGATTATTATTTGTCAGTCATATTCTTTGCTTTAGAATTCAAATTATTTCCAAATGCAAACTCTGGTGCTTTATAGAACACTTATAAGGATTTAGTATAAAGAATAGTTTTGTAATAGGCAAGAATAGCTCAAAGTGTTTAATAATGACAACATCATACTGACCGTAACGTCCTCCGGATTGCTGACAACTACATTCAAATCTGTGCCAAGCCAAACTCTACTCACATCACCATATTTATTTATAAGGTATCTCGCAATTTTAATGAACTCTGCAATAAAAATTGTGTATGGCAACTTATATTTATAGCGTTGTACAGAATCACTACTACAATCTCAACAATCATTTTCCCGCGTAACTATCATCGTTATAATCATCATCAGCAGATAGCAACTTGTGGAGACATAAAACATATATTTCATAGATTATCTCTAATCGCTGGTTTTTGGAATCGCTGGAATTAATTGGCTGTAGCCAATTAATTCATCGGTTTAGGAGAGATTATGACAGTGTCTCTTTCTGCGAGGACGTTATTTCGCTGAAGGACACAACAGGGCGGATCCAAGAAGTCGAATCCTTGGATCTGATCCGTCGCAAGCGAGCCGGGCGCAGGCGATTCGCTTAAGGCCATCGCATGTCGCCCTAACGAGACTCTTCTGAGCGCTCCGAAAGGAGTTTATCGGACGCCCACTTGAAAAGGTCCCCGAGGTAGCCGATGCATCGTCCAGCGGAGGGTGGGGTCACTTTTAGTCCCAGAGGTGGCGTACTCTGTACTCTGGGGTTCAAAGTTGCTGCTGGTGTAGATAGGGGCAATGTGCACAACTGTACCCTGTCCCCGCCTCCAACATCGTAGTGGAGCACTGCCAGGTTTTTAGTCGACGAGAGTCCTATATATATACTCGCCGCTCGTCCCCTTCGGGCGGTGACGACACATAATGAGTTTTCCTGACATAAAAAGTGTCTTAAAACGCATTACATATGAATAAATTCTTTGCACTTGTTATGGTAAATATCTAACTGTATTTCAATTAACTGCAGAAAATATATGTTTGCATTACCTTCTGGTTTGACCATAAACATGATGGCGTTCCCGATAACTGGCAGAGCTGGTGGGCCGGGCAGTTTTCTTGCCATTATGATCATTCGGCGATTTTTATAGCACCAGTAAAGCCAGATACCTAGCGATATAACTATTACAAGAAAGAACCACATCCCTCTGAAACAAAACATAACACAATAAAATATCATTCGGTTTCAATTCTACAGATTAGCATTTTTCAATACCCAAAAACAGGGATAAAAAGACATTTTTTTAATAATAAACCTAGCTAGATCGATTTTTCCCCTCCAAAACCCCCAACATGCTGAATTTAATGAAAATCGTTGGAGCCGTTAATTGTTCGCTGTTCAATATTAAAAATTAGGTCAACAGAAATTAAGTGTTTCCACTTACCTAATAACTAAAATATCTTGAACTACAAATCTCTGGGAACACTAAAAGACAATTGAAATGATTAATTCAGTTTGTTGTTTTATGAATATTTAAACAGACATCTACACACGTGATACGGTACGTATGTTTTCAAAAAAAATTAATTATACGAGTATCATGATATATGATCCCAATTTACAAAGCGGAATAGCAAAAAAGCACTAAATCCAATAAGTATATTTTTTTCAGCTTTAATGTAGCTTAATGACGGTCTTAATTACTGACTTTAGCCAGAATTCTCTAGATATAATATACAGGTTTCCTCACGATGTATTCGTTTACAGAATAGCGTGTAATAAAATGTAAATATCAATAAGACTCATAACTTTTTAAAAGTTAAAGTTTTATGTTATAGGTACGTTTTATTTTAATGCACAGTGTGTAAAAAATGTTTCCTTCTTAATTATTATTTTTTGTTCTGATAAAAAAAGATGAAGTAAAAACAAATGTTTTAAAATCCTGGTTTCTTAAATTAGAAGCTTTAATTACAGTTAATTAAAGCTTCTAATAAAAAACTTTAAGCTATGATAGCCCAGCGGTGAGACCGACTCTTCCGAGGGGATCACGCGATCAAAAGGTGTTTAAGCTTTATAATTGTACACCACATGTAAAAACGGATAGAGAAATATTAGGTCCTTACATATGAAATTGGCGTTTTGTCGTACTGGCCACTTTGATCTCAAATATTACCTTTATGGTTAGGAATTCCAAATTCAAATTCATACAGCTATTTACTCATGCATTTGTGTTTCAAACCCCCTAATTCATTTGTTTTTTCTTCTTTTGTTTTTTTCTTTGTGTCACTCTGTTTACAAAATGGAAAACATGAAATATCGCGTTATTTACGAGTATGAGTTCCACTGTGGCACCAGTGCTGCAGAAACGGCTCGAAGGATTAATGATGTGTATGGTGACGGTGTCGCAAAAGAAAATACAGTGCGTTTTTGATTCCAAAGTTTTCGTTCTGGAAATTTCAACCTGCAGAACAAGCCTCGTGGACGGCCGGAGACCAAAGTTGATAATGAAGAATTTTATTTTATTTTTATTTTATTTTGAAAGATATACCAACAGCAATCATAACAATAAATTACTAATTTACATAAACAATTGGACAGGGACCGTTACAATCACTTATTATAGGTATACACAGCATTAAAAATAGGTCTCTATAAATGTAAAAAGATTAATCAATACAGTTATTACAAGGTAACAATATAGTTTTAAACGTTACTAAACTCAAACCTTCACATAAACAATAGCTAATGAACAAAAACAACAACTTAATTCCAAGCATGCAAAAAAAGTTTTTGGAGAAAATATTAAACATTAAATCAATGAAAATGAACGGAGTACAAATTTGAAGAAAAAAAAAAAAAAAACAATACAAATTAAATAAAAATATTTTTGAATATTTGCCAAAAAACTAAAAAACAAAAGAAACCTGCTAGATCTAATTACTCATTAAATAAGATTGTTTTAATATTTTTTTTTAATTTAATTAAACTATCATGGAAAATATCAATGTCATATTGAGATAGACTGTTGTAGGTTGTCATTAATCGATTTATACAGGAAAATTTACCTAAATTTGTTTTAGATAGTGTGGGTGCGAAAATTTTTTGTAATGGGTGTCTGGGCGTTTTGTAAGGAATAGATAAGTTTAGATGAAATAACAAATCCGGGGCATCTATTTGGTTATTAAGAATTTTGTATAAAATTATAAGATCAGACATTCGCCTGCGTTTTTCAAGAGGTAATATATTAAAATATTTTAATCGAATTTCATAATCTGCTTTATATGGGCAACGGTTATCTTTAAAAGCAAGGTATCTAGTGAAAGATCTTTGGACGCGCTCAATTCTATCTGTATATGATTTATAGTGTGGATTCCATATAGCTGCTGCGTATTCTAAAATGGTTCTGACAAGTGCATTAAACAATATGATAATACTATCGGTCCTTTTAAAGTCTTTTGTATTACGTTTTATGAAACCCAACAACCTCCACGACTTGTTCACACATTGGTCTATATGATTACTAAACGTGAGCTTACTATCAATTAAAACACCAAGATCGCGAATTACCGAGACTTCTTTGAGCTTCTGGGTGTCGATAAAATATTCCGTAAGTAATTTATTTTTACAGCGGGTAAATTTAATGTGTAAACACTTTTGGACATTAAGCTTCATTCTATTTTTGTCGCACCAACTCTGTACAGAATTAAGGTCTTCCTGCAACAGAAGACTATCTTCATTTTTCTCATTTACCCTATACAATTTTAGATCATCAGCATATATAAAATATTTACTATGACGTATACAATTTGTGATATCGTTAATGAATAGACAGAACAAAATTGGTCCGAGATGAGACCCTTGAGGTACTCCAGATGTGACCATAATTGGATCAGACGTGAAGCCCTTAATTATTACCTTCTGAACTCGGTTTGCAAGGTACGATCTACACCAGGAAAGAAGTGGTTCTTGAATCCCATACCCATATAGTTTTAGGACTAAAATATTGTGGTCTACTTTATCGAAAGCACTACTAAAGTCAGTATAAATGGAATCTATTTGTTTCCTATTATCCACACACTTTGAAATGTCAGATACATAACCAAGAAGATTCGTGACAGTCGATCTATTCCGATAAAAGCCGTGTTGGTCGACTGAGATTACATTTTTGGAGTAATGTGACAGTACAGGACATACTATGGATTCAAATAATTTTGAAAATACATTTAAAATGGATATTGGCCGGTAGTTCCGAATATCATTTTTCGCACCCTTTTTAAAGATCGGTAATATGTGCGCGACTTTCCAAACATCAGGGAAAGTTGATGTTTGCAGTGATTTATTGAAGATAATTTGTAATGGTAAGGTGAGATTTTTATAAGTTTTTTTAACGAACAGTGCAGGGATACCATCAGGTCCAGCGCTTTTATAAGGGTCAATAGATTTAAGAGCTTGAGAAACTACTCGTTCACTTACTGAAATACTAGATAAACTTTCCTGTACAAAACTTTCCGGATTATCTGTAGTTAAACTTTTACTTGGTTCAATAAACAAAGAGGAAAAGTGATTTGCGAATAAGTTAGAAATATCTTTACCATTATTAGCAATTTTGTCGTCCAACATCATATCAGAAGGTAACTCAGAGGAAATATTTCTGCGATCTTTTACGTATGACCAAAATTTTTTTGGATTCTGTGTAACAGATAGCTCAGTGCAAGTAATATACTTTGAATAGCATGATCTAACTAAAGAATTTACTCTATTTTTCGCCAGTATAAATTCCATTGCGTCCCTAGGATTATTATAAATTTTAAATCTCCTTTTAATTTTTTCTTTTTCTTTTATTAATTTTAATAAGTTATAAGTAAACCATACAGGATAGAACATCTTCTTAGTTTTTCTTTTTGGAATAGTTTTTTCAATAGTTGCGTTAATAATATTGTAAAATCTCTCAACCATGATATTGACATTAGCGCAAGATTGTAGTTCAAAATCCCAATCGACACGTCTCAATTCCGAATTAACTATGTTATAGTCAGCTTTTTTAAAACAACGTGTAGAGATGGTATTTTTACTAAGGAAACTAGTTGTTAAGTTTGTTATTTCTAAATCTAAAACTGGGTGATGAGGATCGAGCTTACTTAATATATTTTGAGACTTTGTCACCTTAATATTATTAAAGTTTGCTATAATCAAATCTAAGACGCGTCCATTGTGATTTTTTATGTTATTAAATTGGCTTAAGTTGTTAAGAGCAAGAAAATCAATTAATGAATATCCTAAAGTGTTATGATAATACAATGGGATTGTTTTATTGTTGTCATCACATGTCCAACTAATAGAGCCTAGATTAAAGTCACCTAAGAGAAGAAAGTCACCTTGGTAAGTCTGAATTATGGAACTTATGTGGTCTAAAACTGAGTTCAATTTGTCTTCTCTAACAGGTGGCGGTAAGTATAAACCGCAAACCAATATGTTTTTTGATATCCCATTGGCTGAAAACTTTAAATTTACCCATATAATTTCGTGCATGCTTTCATAATGTTCTACTCTCCACGACATTAACTTCTTTGAGACAGCAATTAAAACACCTCCACCCGTTTTTGTAGATTGGTTTGTAGATTGCCGATCTCTCCTGTATATGTTAAAATTATTAGATAGGATTTCACTGTCCATAATTGTGTTGTCTAACCAGGTTTCTGTACCTACTATCATATCGTAGTTAGTCTGAAGAGTTGCTAGCCGTATTTCATCCAATTTCGTCTTGATTCCACGAAAATTTTGATAGTAGACGTTGAATTTATTTGTATTTAATTACGGACTTTGCTCGTTATTTTTATTTTAGACGAGAAATTACAAATTGTTTAATGAGTCGTAACATTTTATTTGTTTTGCAATTGACTGGTCATCTTTCCTTGTAAATATACGCCCGTTTCGGACCCAAACATACCGAATTCCTTTTTCTTTCGCAACTATCCGTGTACGCGCATGTAGAGCTTTAAAATAAGGTGCCAGGTGCTCCGAAACATAAATATTAGATTTGATGCCACCATAACCCAAGTGGCTAGAATTGAGTCTGTCATCACGTTTGTCCCTATTGAACTTTAATACTGCAGCAATGACAGTATCTCTGACTTTGGTGTTGCGTAGTTTAACAACAATTGTGCGGGGTCTTTTATTCGAATCATCCATTTTTCGTACTCTTGTGCAAGCTAACACATCAGTTTCTTGTATTGGGCATGAAATGGTCACACCAAGCTGGCTCATAACGTTGTATAAATTTTCAGACTTATTTTCAGGAATGCCACTAATCTCAAGGTTACATTCGCGAGAGTGTTGCTCAAGTAGGTTTAATCTTGTGGTAAGTGATTCCAATGCATTATTCATCTGTGCATTGTCTTTGGTCAGATTATTTATTCTTTCCTCCGATGCTTTTATATTAGATTGCATGCTATCATATTCGGCATTTAGAAATTCGACAGATTGTTTTAATTCATTTAGCTTTTTTAATTCTTGTTTTATTGTCTCGAATTCCTAAGAGAAAAAAGATTCGATAGCAATCTTAACTGAGTCATTAACAGCAAGCCTGATCTCATTTTTAATCACTAACATAATATTGGGATCAACAGCTAAAGGAGATAACTCGTTCATGTCTTGAGGCTTTTTTCGTTGTGTAATATTTTCCACGTCCAAAGATACCCCGCTAAAATCGCTTTCTGAAAAGGTAGCAGTGTTGATATTTAGGGTAGGTCGTACAGGGGTATTCGAGTTGTCAGTCTTAGGTTGCTTACTACGACAACCATGGCATATCCAGGCCCGTTTGACTTCCTTGCTCATCTGACTTAACTTTTTTTCTGTAAGGTTCGCGCATAATAAATCAAAATTTTGATTACATGATGTACAACGAATAAATTCGCGGCCTTTGATAATATTAGGACAACCTGCACATACATTTGTCGATTTACTAGCCATAATTTCTCAGTACTTCAATATCTTCATGTACCCTTTCCCTCCCTTTATATTGATAATTGTGTAAATACGACACAAAAATTAAAGAAAAGAAAAAAATATATATATAAAAAAAAAAAAAAGAAACTGATTCAATGATATGAGTCGGGATCAGAACCAGGTAACTACACCACATATCACAATGCTAAGCCGTTAGTCCAACCGAGCTTGTTCTAAGTTGTTGAAATAGTAGTGTAGTATCTAATGCCAATAACATGATATTTAGTTCGTAGGTAATTTGAGATTTATTAATTTAGCGGTTTAAGTTCTGCACAATAACTGTGAACACTTTGTTATTTTATTCACGTCTAGTTTTATCACATTTAATTCCTTTTGTTACTCGATTTATCTAAGCAAATGGTACTGTTTTACCCCACTGTTATGTTTGCAGTATAATGTTCAATAATGAAACAGTTTTTGTATTGAAGAGTTTTTGAATTCAACTTCAAAGGAATAATAATTCTTCAATTATTCAATTTTCACTTAATATCACCACTTGATAACAGTCACACTAGTAAGTAGCACTATTTGGAAAGCGTTTATGTATAATTAAGATCGATTTATTTATAACTTGTTTTTAAAGACAATTACAAATACAGAGACAATGTTGTCGCGACCGCAATCGCGCGCAATGATTAAAGGCTATTGTGGAAGCGGATCCATAGCAAACCACGTCCGAGTTAGCTGCAGGCTCCGGTGTTAGTGATAAAACTATTCTAATCCACTTGAAGCAAATTGGGAAGGTGAAAAAGCTTGAAAGGTGGGTACCTCATGAATTGAGTGAAGCAAACCGACAAACGCGCGTCGACTGCTGCGTTACGTTACTCAACCGGCACATTAATGAAGGAATTTTAAATCGAATCATTACCTGTGATGAAAAGTGGATCCTCTACGATAATCGGAAGCGCTCATCGCAATGGCTGAACCCTGGCGAACCAGCCAAATCCTGCCCTAAGCGAAAATTGACTAAAAAAAAGTTGCTTGTAAGTGTTTGGTGGACTAGTGCCGGTGTCGTTCACTACAGCTTTCTTAAATCTGGCCAGACGATTACGGCAGATATCTATTGTCAGCAACTGCAAACCATGATGGAAAAGCTAGCTGCTAAACAACCGAGGCTGGTCAATCGCTCTAGGCCACTGCTGCTTCAGGACGACGCTAGACCACACACTGCACAACAGACGGCTACCAAATCAGAGGAGCTTCAATTAGAATGTCTTAGACATCCACCGTACTCTCCGGACCTTGCTCCAACAGATTACCATTTTTTTCGCAATTTGGATAACTACTTGCAAAGAAAAAAATTCAACTCCGATGGGGCAGTCCGAACCGCCTTCAAAGATTTTATTGATTCCCGCCCGAATGGTTTTTTTAGTAAGGGGATCAATGAACTACCTATGAGATGGCAAAAGTGCATACATAGCAATGGTACATACTTTGATTAATTAAATATATTTCATTAAAAAAAAACGACTTTATGTTCCTCCCATAGAAAACGCCAATTTCATATGTAAGGACCTAATATACAAGATGAGAGGTATGTATGTAGTTATGGAATCTTTAAATACTCCTCCTCCTTGCATCGTTTCCCCAATAATGGGGGTCGTGACTCCACCGTTCAAGCCTTCGTATTAACGATGGTCTTCCAGCTTTTCCTGCTTTCAGCCACGTGGATGGCCTCGGAGAATGTCGTATTGAGTGTGGTGCGGATCTGGTCTGACCAGCGCATAGGGCTACGTCCTCTGGATCTCTTGCCATCGACTTTGCCTGTGACAATAAGTTTCTGGAGGTCGTCTCCCGGCTTGCGAGCAATGTGCTCAAAGAACTCAAAAATCCTCCGTAGGCATATGCTTTAAAAACTACAGTGTTTGAAATATAAAGAGCAATTTATGTGATAGCAAAAATGAACATATGAATAAATAAAGTATATATATTCTATAGTCTTTTATTTTGTTAACCGTAAGCGAAATACCATTATAAAGCATTGGTACCATATATTTTTGTTTTGAGTGACAGTTGATAATTGATATTTGTCTGTGGAGTAGAAATTTAAATTGTAGCAAGTAAAAAACGGACACTCCTATTTCTTTTATTCTTTTTGAATATTTAAAAACTGTGTTCTTATAAAACAGTAAGTAAAATTTTCCACTTGATAACAATGTCTACATTATAATCATTTCAGATTAGTATTTCTTACCATTTAGAGGCCCTATTCATAAATCATGGTATGTATCAGATATCGTTCCTTGTTCTTATTAACTGTAATATATTTAATAGGCTCACTTTGTAATATAGATTATTATTAACGAACAGTTGTAGCTATGCCGCATTTCTAATATTTTTCGTAAGTAATTATTACAATTTTGAATTACGAAATTAACCTGGAATTATCATATTATTATCTAAATAATATACATTTTTCTATTCAGACAAGGTTTTGTAGAATATTATTTTGAATAGGTTTACTTATTACTTGATTTGTGATTTTGATTATGCTGTCTTCTAATTGGTATAAAGATATATATGAAAAAATTTGCGATTCCAATCTTGTCTCTACTTTCATATGTATAACTCTTGTAACTTGTTCTTTTAGTCTAATTGACACATTTCTATTCGTAGATGCTCTTAATGTTTCTGATGTTAAATCAAATCAAATCAAATTCAAAATATTCTTTGTTGTACAACAACATAATAATAATACATTATGTACTAGAGAGAAACTAATATTTAAAAACACATATATTGTCAGTTGCACAACTGGCGGCCTTATCGCTAAAGCAGCGATCTCTTCTAGGCAACCTGCTCATAATGGATATTGTTTAAAGATTTATATAGGCAGTGTGTACTTTTTATTACTATTTAGTAGCATTATTGTATTAGTGTTATTTGTTGTCTTATTTTATTTGATTTATCACAAATGTCTCGAGTAGGATGCCACGAAAGAAACACTAAAGATGTGGTGATTTAGTGTTATTGTTTGTTCTCTAAAAATATTTCACAGCAATTTTAGATTTTTATAATGAAGTAAATAAGTAATCTATTAGCATTTTTAGACATTAAACTCTTCTCCCTCTATGTTCAATAGTCAGTTTCCATACATTGCAGTAAATATATTTTTCTTGAATTTAAAGCATACAATGAATTATTCCAAATATCAAAAAATTACATAACTTTCTAAGATTCAGAGGTACAGTTAATATCTATAAATTTTGTGAAGTTTAAAAGTTAAAGTTAAAGTTTAGAAGAAGTAAAGTTTAAACTATATTTCTATAATTTTATTCTCAGATGCCAGAAGTATATACGTTTATGCATAGCCACCATGACATAGTAAATGCTCTGGAGGAGGTGTTTAGTATGGGAAGTGGAACTGTGAAAGAGCAATGGAGTTCACAGGCTGAAATACTTGTTGAACCAGTTAGGTGGGATGCAGTGTGGAAACTATCTAAACAGTTCTGTAAAAAATTTGGTAAGAATATTTTGTATTATTCGAGTTTTTAAGGCTTCAATTAACTGTTACTATATAATTTACTATCAATTGCCAGTGGCTCTGCTCATGTGGAAATATTAAAAACGTAATATATTATTCTGACAACCATAAAAATGGTCAATGTGGGTTAACCTTAAAAGCTAGACATATGCTGTTGCAGACTTTTATTTAGGACTTTTAGAGGGGAACAATATTGTAATACATGATTTTTGAGTAACCTTCACTGTTTACTTAGCGCACACAAGGAAAGCTTTAAATTTTGCAGTTTCGTAATATTTTTTATTGCGCCTCCTCTCCTATTCATCTGCATGATGCAATATATTCTATAAACTTCCTCGATAAATGGACTATTTTACACTCGAAACAATTTTTCATATTGGTCCAGTTGTTCCTGAGATTAGCATGTTCATAAAATGAAACAAACAAACTATTCATCTTTATATATTAGTATAGATGTATATTAAATGGGATGGAAGTCCCCAATAAACAGAATGATTCATAAGTAAAGAGAATGTGTATAATTTTAAGAATTTGTTCAAATTAGTTGAAATATGAAATAATTGTTGAAAATTGTGAAAAAATTCAAGCTGGGAGCTTAAAAAATGGAGTTAAATGCTAATTAATGGGTTTTAAATATAACAAAACAATGTTTAGTGGCAATTTTTCTATTTTATAGTGCTATGAAAGTATACATGCAGGTGTTGACAGTGTTTTGTGATACATGTGGTTACTTAACCACATGTATCACAAAACACTGACAACACCAATACTTCACACAAGCACTGCACACACCCACTACCACAATCACTACGATCTGTCGTGCATGTTACGTAAATTGGATACGAGGTAGTCGCTGAGTTCGCGCTCCTGTTTCGCGGCCTCCAAACGTGCGGAAGTTGATGATGTCGATGATGATGAAGATGTTGGAATGGATGACGGAAGTTGATGATGTCGATGATGATGATGATGAGTAAAGCTGATGCAGCATTGCATATGCCGATGAAATCTTACTGGTTAAATGAAGATAATCCATCATTATTAGATTTAGCTTCGACTGACAAGATAGTTTAAGTAGGTTTAGTTTAGTTTAGTTATAATTTTAATTTTAAATAAAATATTTCTGAAAATTGTTTTTCCTCAAATCTGTCGCTGCTGCTAACGTAATTTGCATGTATAAGGTATGTGATTGTTGCCTGCTTCATACCATACATTTAGCGGTCCATTCCAATATTGCAGTTTGTTTTAGTCCGTGTGAGTCGGACACACCGTGCCTTGAAGCAGAAGTCCGTAGGGATTTAATCCTCCCTGGAGGAAAAAAAACATACATTTAGCATTACATCATCATCTTCCTGCCCTTATCTCACTCGTAAGTGGGGTCAGCACATGTTATAAACATGCTGTCACACGATTTGGCTGCGTTTTTACGACCGGCCGCCTGCCTGACGTCAACTTACCTCAGTCGTAGTTTACGACACCTCGGTAAGAAAGAGGGTGGTTTATTCTACTAAACCGGTTACGACACCGGTGGGTCAACTTACGTTAGTAGCCTTTTACGACAACTCGGTAAGGAATGAGGGTGGTACTATTCTATTCAGCGGGATACCACACGGCGGGTCGACTTACCTTAGTCGCCTTTTACGACGCCTCGGTAAGAAATGAGGGTGGTACTATTCTATTCAGCCGGCTAACATTTAGCATTACATATATTCTCTTATAAACGCAGATTATAGCAAAATAATTTTATTGTAACTTCTTTACATACAATTTAAGTCATAATACATATCATTTTAAATTTCAGAGGTAAGATATCCATGCATTGCTTTGATCACAGTAATGTCAGTTAACTACGAGGAGCTTACAGCTGATGTGGATGTTATAAGTGTTCAACATGAGACAGTCTCGCTACCAGAGAGAGTTGTAAATGTACCATTGATAGAACTTTGGCCTACCATAAAGCAGAGAGAGGAATTTGTGAATGCTGAGGGTACTGCGGAATTTATTGACTTGCTAAGGTACATTTTAACCTTCATTCTTTATTAAAGATCATTAGGTATAGCCAAACATTGTTTTAATGCATTTTTCTTAAGTTTTTCGATAATTATTTTATTATATATTTATTATTATTTATTATATATTTATTATATATTTATTATATATTTATTATTATTTATTATATATCGGTATTTTTTTTTTTGCGAATTGACTATATGCTGTTAGCCCTAACGGCTTTTACAGCGTCACCGGGCGGGACGGACGAGCGCAGAAGTATCGCCGAAGTTGCGAAATGCGGAGAGAAGAGCGCAGAAGCTCTACTAGCGTCGGGGAACGTCGTCCTAAGGGTGCCTCCTGCGAGGCCGGACCACGGCTTAGGGCGACGTGTAGTGGAGGGCTGATGGTATGACTTTGATTAGTCAATACGACGACGGAAGGGTGGCAAGAAGCCACGACCAACCGATGTCACAAATCTGGGACCTCGTCTTCGCCGGCGAAGACGCTGTATGTGTGTATTACGTGTTTCTGTGTTTGCGATCGTTATTTGATCGTCAGGGTCATATAGGACGCTTTTTGGACGCCTATATTTTCGGTGGTCAGACCTAACTGGGATGTAGGTGGCAGCAACTGAAATGAGAGGGTTTGGGTGTACCTCGGATTTCTCGAAGTAAGACTTCGAAAAACGTTTAAAGAGGTGAGTAATGGTAGGGAGGTCGAGGTCTCTATGGAGGTCAACGTTCCGCATGAACCACGGACAACCAGTGGCTGTCCGCATAAATCGGTTTTGCATTCTTTGAAGCGTGAGCAATCTGACCTTTGAAACGTGCGCGAACGCAACGCTCGCATAGGACATTACTGGTCTTATGCAAGTTTTGTAGAGTGTCACTTTGTTGCGGAGTGACATTTTACTTTTCTTGCATAACATCGGATAAAGTCGTCCCATGACATACGCAGCCTTATTGCAGACTATGCGTATGTGCTCGTGGAAGGCCATGGAAGGTTGGAAGGTGACACCTAGGTACTTGACTTTCTGTTGCCAGTGAATTGGTGTATTGTAAAGGGAAATTTCCGTAGATGTGTCTATGTGAGATCGGAAACGATTACCGATAAAGTGCATAGCTGCACTTTTATCAGGGTTTATTTCGATTCTCCATCGGCGGAACCAGCGTCCGAGGCTGTCTACCGCTTTCTAGAGACGTCTAGTGATAACTTGAGGTTGGCGAGATGTGGTAAATACAGCGGTATCATCCGCGAAAAGGGCAAGATGAGTGCGCTCTTTAATAGGCGCCCGTGGAATGTCACTCGTGTAGAGCGAGTACAATAAGGGTGCTAGCACAGATCCTTGAGGGACACCGGCACGAATAGGGCGGCGAGATGATAGAGTGCCATCTACGCGGTACCGAAAGGTACGATTGGTGAGGTAGTTTCGTATGATAAGTACGAGTCTGTCAGGTATATTTAATAGGAGCAACTTGTGGATTAAGCCTGCATGCCAGACCTTATCGAAGGCGTTGGCGACATCGAAGAATATGACACCTGTAAACTGCTTGGTTTGTAAACCTTGCAATATGTGTATATATCGGTAGGATAAAATTATTTTTATGGGGATTGATCCTAGGTATTTACATTTCTCGAAGCTGCCCGTTCCCCTAATAAGCTATGCTGACTTACAGTTAATGGCGAAAATTCAATTCAATATAAATGTTAGTGTTTTTATGCCCGAAAACAGGGATAATTTTTACAGAAAAACTAGCCAGATCGATTTTTCTCCCCCAAAACCCTACCCTACATGCTGAATTTCAGGAAAATCGTTGGAGCCGTTTTCGAGATTATACATACGAGATTAACTCATTTAAATATTAAAGACATATATATATATATATATATATATATATATATATATATATATATATATATATATATTTAAATTTAGTTAGAAATTTGTGTGTGATTCATGTTTATGCCTGTATATGGACTCTCATACGAACCTTAGTTTATAATGATTGTTGGACAAACTTGCAAGTTGTTGGCGTAATAAAGAAATAAATAAATAAACATTGGGAGAATGCAACAATCATAAAAAAATTCATATGCTATAAAAAAACCTTGCACATGGAAGCATCAAGCATTTGTTATTGTTTAATGTTGCTTATTAATGTTGAAATATGATGTAGGCTTGTAAGTAGCGTTTCTTACCGAGGTGTCGTAAAAGGCGGCTAAGGTAAGTTGACCCACCGCCTTCTTTCTTACCGAGGAGTCGTAAAATACGACTAAGGTAAGTTGACGTCAGGCAGGCGGCCGGTTGTAAAATACGTAGCCAAATTATATGACAGCATGTTTGTAGCATGTTGTACTTACCCCACTTAGAGTGGGATAAGGGCATGAGGATGATGATAATGTAGGTATATATATATAAAACAAAGTCTTTTTTAAGAATTTAATTTAATTTTTAAGGTTTTTCTATGAGAATATATGGATGCCATGGGATGATCAAGATAACAAAGTTCTTTTGCCGAAAACAGTAATAGACAGAATGAGTCTTTGGTTAGAACTCCACGATGGTAACATTCCAAATTGTATTGCGAGATCCATAAAAATGCTCCGGAACAGTGCAATTAATGCTCACGAAAAATTAAAGGAACTTGATTCTTCATTGGAAGATAGCAATATAGCTGATGAGGATGGTAAGATAATAAAAAAAAACCGACTTAAATATCTATATAGGTATATATTTTCCATAACTAAATTGAAAATTATTTGACTTTATTTTTGAGTATTTAATATTTTTTTTTATTTATTTATTTATTTATGTACCAACAGTTAAAATAAAACTAAAGTATACATAGGAAAGCTTATCGCTGTAAGCGATCTCTTCCAGCAGCCCTAAGAGTATTGGGAAAGATAATGAGTTGTGGTATAGGTACAAGTAGATATAATATAAAAATATTAAACATATTAAACATATTTAATATTTCAACAACAGATCAATAAAGTATACTAATATATAAAGCTGAAGAGTTTGTTTGTTTGAACGCGCTAATCTCAGAAACTACTGGGCCGATTTGAAAAATTCTTTGAGTGTAAGTCCATTTATCGAAGAACGCTATAGGCTATATTACATCACGCTAAGATGAATAGGAGAGAAGCACCAATAAAAAATATCGCGAAAACGGCAAAATTTAAAGCTTTTCTTGCTTGCGCTAAGAAATCGGTAAAAGTTATTCAAAATCTCTTATAATTAACTTGCGATAACTACTTTAATGTTAAAAAATTCAATTCGGGAACAAATTTGTGATTTCTATGCGGACGAAGCGGCTGGCACATCTAGTATATTATAAATATAAATTGCAGATTATTAATAAGTAATCGAAATGCATACGCGAATAGTAAATAATCGACGATAGGCTACCCGTTTAACTCAGACTTTGCCTGCAGACTTGTCATTTACCATCTATCACAACTATAAATGATAGCAAATTTAATCTTTTCAATCTATTTCTATTTTAATAGCCTTTTCAATGCCTGAAAACAGGGATAAAACGATTTTTAAAAAATATACATATATATTTATATCATTTAAATATTAAAGATAAATTAACAATAAATATATCTTGTAGCAAAATTATGTATGTCGCTCTTCTTATAGATTCCATGTTACCTTTAAATTATATATCACTATGTGCAATTATGAATGCGAGACTAGATTCTCTGATGCCCACATGGACACTTTATGAGGATCCAGTTGTTAGAAGACAATATCTGGCCAGCTCTAAGAAAAAGTGGGAAGAGAATAGGAACAAAAGAAATGTTAGTAAGCATTAAATGTTTATGAATAAATGAATTGCAAATACTTTGAAGTCCAAGGCATATGATATGAAATTTAGGGATTAATATATAGAATTTATACATCATCCCCTTGACATTATCCCACTCTAAGTGGGGTCGGCACAACATGATATTAACATGTTGTCACATGTTTCGGATAGGTATTTTACGACCGGCCGCCTACCTGAGATCAACTTTCTTTAATCGCCTTTTAGGACACAGTCCTAGCATGCAAAGATCATGTACAATACAAATCTTCAGGAGGATAAGTTCCACGAACAAAATCGTAATGCGATCATTACGATTTTATGTGGCTTCATACATTTAGTATTACATTTTTTCTCTTAACAAACGCGGATTACAACATAATCCTTTTATTGTAATTTTTGTACTATGGAATCTGCAAAGTAATGCCTGTTTCTATAAATCATGATTATATTTCATTTAAGGTGGTTGCTCTATGGCAAGGTGGCTCCATAAGAGAGTTAAGCAATCTTTCAACGTTCCTGAGCTCAAAAGTGAGCACCGAGCAAAACCTGATAGTTATGGTCTCCGCTGAAGAAGGTTTATCGTTGGAACCAGAAGAAGTGTTCATTTGCAGCGGCAATTATGAACTGCCTGAAATGCCATTATCACAAATATCTTTGTGCAGTTTTAACGGTATGGACTATTAACAATATTTCAATTTTATTTTAAAAGTAATAATAAAATTATTTTGCTATAATCCGCGATGAAGTAATATAGAAAATATATATAATGCTAAATGTAGAGTGGATAATCCGATTTCATACCTGATACATGTAGGATTCGTAAAACACATGCACAAACCTCCACCACCGCCACCACAATACACAAGCACTACATAGGTTCACTATCACAAACTCAACAAAAATTGTTGAGTTTGTGATAGTGAACCTGTGAACATGTGTTTTTACGAATCCTTCATGTATCAGGTAGAAAAACGGATTGTCCACTCTAAATTTACTATTATATATGTATATTTTCTATTTTACTTCATAGCGGATTATTAGTCGTGTGGTATCTGGCTAAGTAGAATAGCACCACCCTCATTTCTTACCGAGGTGTCGTAAAAGGCGACTAAAGTAAGTCGACCCACCGTGTGGTATCCGGCGGAGTACAATAGACCGACCTTATTTCTTACCGATGTGTCGTAAAAGGCGATTAAGGTAAGTCGACCCACCGTTTGGTATCCGGCTGAGTAGAAAAGACCAACCTCATTTTTTACCGAGGTGTCGTAAAAGGCGACTAAGGTAAGTTGATCCACCGTTTGGGATACAGCTGAGTAGAATAGACCAAACTCACTTCTTACCGAGGTGTCGAAAAAGCGACTAAGGTGAGTTGATTCACTGTGTGGTATCCGGTTGAATAGAATAAATAGACTACTCTCTTTCTTACCGACGTGTCATACAATACGACTAAGGTAAGTTGTCGTCAGGCAGGCGGCCGGTCGTAAAACGCAGCCAAATCGTGTTACAGCATGTTTATAACACGTTGTGCCGACCTCACGTAGAGGGGAATAAAGGCAGGAGGATATATAAGCCATACATAATGAGGGATGTCTTCTTCCTGTATAAACATACTTAGATAAGTCAAGCATGTTTAACATTGATTTTAACCTTCAAAAATTTTCATCAAAAATACCTATGTCAATCCAACTTACTTAACTTTATTGTGCCGACCCTACTTAGAGTGGGATAAGGGTAGAAGGATAGTGATACTTTTTGGTGTCTAGATAATAGTAAGTAAGTAAAGTAACGGCCTGTTCCTATCCCACTGCTGGGCATAGGCCTCCTCTCTCCATTTTTGGAGAGAAGGGTTGGAGCTAAGACCTACCACGCTGCTCCAATGCGGATTGGTAGGTTACACATATCCCTAGAATTTTCTAGAGATATGCAGGTTTCCTCACGATGTTTTCCGTCACCGAAAAGCGTGTGATAAATTGCAATTATCAATAATAATAGTAAGATAATAGTAAGATCGAAGTAAATTAGCCTACTAGAGATTTACTATATTTTCTTAAATACATTTTTTCTGTAGGCGCAACTCTAAAAGCATCAGAGATCAGGTCCTGCATGTTAATGTTGAGCGAAGAATGTAAGTTACAGGATCTAACATTGCAATGTGCACTCGTTAACACAATCCTTGTTATTAGAGCCGGGTGCGTTCTTATTAAAAACTGTAAGTTCGTGGATGATTCACAGACTTCTCAGGTAATTTATTAGCAATTTTATTACCATTATTTATCCTATTTTTTTTTCATTTACAATAAAAATGTATGAGTTATATCTATCTTAAATTTGTATTTTTCCTTGTCTTTTAAAAAAGGCTCTATTCTGTATTTGTTATAACTGATATGTTATATGCCCAGTGGAATTACCCATAGAAGTTGAAAAAATAGGTGCATGATTTTTGTTCAATAGTAAATTAAATCACCGATGATTTTGATCTAGAACTGTGATTATCAAATTTGAGATTCAGTCATATCTATACTAATATATAAAGCTGAAGAGTTTGTTTGTTTGAACGCGCTAATCTCAGGAACTACTGGACCGATTTTGAATAATTCTTTGACTGTGAAATAGTCCATTTATCGAGGAAGGCTATAGACATTATTTAATATTATATTATTTATATATATAGCATCACGCTAAGATGAAATCAGCAATAAAGAAATATTGCGAAAATTTAAAGCTTTCCTTGCGTACGCTAATTAATGCAAAATCTCTTATAATTAACTCACTATAACTAATTTTATCTTCAAAATTTAAATTTGAAAAAAAAATTGTGACATTCTGATTTCCACAGGGGCGAAACTGGTGGCCCAGCTAGATTTTTTTTTTCCGATTTTAAGTGGGTCGTTTGGTGGTCCAGCTAGTACATAGATACATTCATTTACGTAATTATAGTCTGGACAATATGTTAATGTACAAACAAAATCTCAAATCAGATGAGTCAGGAAGGGCAATATAAGTGTTAAGTCATAGTTAATGTAAAAAAGTAAAAAAAAATAATTGTTAAGTCATAACAGAATATGCAGGATATGAAATGATAAAATTTGATGACATAGTCACGAAATCCTTTATCTACATTTAACAAACCAAACCATACATAATTATAAGATCCATTTTTAATGTCTCTCTTATGTTAAAGTTTTTTTTATTTACAGAGTGATTTTGCTCAAGGAATAGTAGCAAAGTATGATGCTAAAATAAAAATTGAAGGATGTACATTTGAAAATTTCTACTCAGGACTTGTTGTTCATGAAGGGGCACAGGTACGAGTATTATCATCATTATCTTCCTGCCCTTATCCCACTCTAAGTGGGGTCGGCACAACATGTTATTAACATGCTGTCACATGATTTGGCTGCGTTTTTAAGACCGGCCGCCTGCCTGACGTCAACTTACCTCAGTCGTTTTTTACGACACCTCGGTAAGAAAGAGGGTGGTCTATTCTACTAAACCGGATACCACACGGTGGGTCAACTTACCTTAGTCGCCTTTTACGACACCTCGGTAAGAAATGAGGTTGGTCTACATATCATGAAGGGGCACAGGTATTATCATCTAATTCATATAATTAAGGCGTCTTTGATTAATGAAAATTTTTATTCTCGAAAAATCTAGTAAATTATATCAAAACTATAATTTATACTTGTTTAAAGTAACAAAAAATAATGTTATATTTTCAGAAATACAGGTAAAATAACCAACAACAAACCTTGAAATTAATTGCAAAAAGTATTATTTATTATTCATTTGGAATCCATTTTCTGTTATAAATGCGAAATTATCTCTTGACGGTTATAATTATATATTACTAGTAATTGGTAGCGGCTCCGTCCGCGTGGAAAGATTAAAACCGTTATATAGTATTTTGATAACCATAAAAATGGTTAAAGTGGGTTTGACCATAAAAGCTAGACATATGTTGTCGCTGATTTTTATTTAGAACTTTAAGAGGGGTATACATAATTTTTGAATTACTTTCACCGTTTAACCAGCGCACGCAAGGAAAGCTTTGAGTTTTGCTTGCGTGCGCTGAGTAAACGGTGATAGTTATTCAAAAATTATGTATTACAAAATTGTTCCCCTCTAAAAGTTCGAAACAAAAATCCGCGACAGCATATGTCTAGCTTTTAAGGTTAACCCACTTTAACCATATTTATTCTTATCAAAAGACCATATTACGGTTTTAATCTTTCCACGCGGACGGAGCCTCTGGCGATTGCTAGTTCGTTATATAGTTTGTATATGTTTACAGGTAGAACTACGCAATTGTACCATAAAGAATTGCGGTGTGGGTATACAGATGTATTCTGGTTCGCATGTGAAGCTGGATAAAACTGTTATAGCAAATTGTATTGAACAGAGCATACGGTGTGAAATAAATTCTAATGTGGAATTCAGTGCTGGGTAAGTGTTTGTGATTGCATTCACCCATTTCATCATCTTCCTGCCTTTATCCCACTCTAAGTGGGGTCGCGCAACATGTGAACACTTGAAGTAAATAAGGCACTAAGTACCTAAAAATTAAAATTCGAACTAAGTATGCAATTTGGTTCTAAAAGCCTTTTAGAATCAAATTGCATACTTAGTTCGAATTTTAATTTTTGGGTACTTAATGCCTTATTTACTTTAAATGTTCATGTTATAAACATGCTGTCACATGATTTGGCTGCGTTTTTACGACCGGCCGCCTGCCTGACTTCAACTTACCTCTGTCGTATTTTACGACACCTCGGTAAGAAAGAGGGTGGTATATTCTACTAAACCGGATACCACACGGTGGGTGAACTTACCTTAGTCGCCTTTTACGACACCTCGGTAAGAAATGAGGTTGGTCTATTCTACTCAGCCGGATACCACACGGCGGGTCGACTTACCTTAGTCGCCTTTTACGACATCTCGGTTAGAAATGAGGGTGGTACTATTTTATATATGGAAAAGCGTGTGATAAATTGCAATTATCAAATAAAAATATGTTTTTGATTTGATAATTGCAATTGATAATTACAACTATTCTGTGGAACAGTATGAGAAAATTTCATTGAAGCGTAAATAGACATAGTATAGTCGACGAGTCTTAATGTATTTGACAGCGGTAATAATGCTTCTGTTACGGGGCGAAACAATAGTTGAGATTGTCGTAGTGTATGTGTGCAGTGCTTGTGTAGTGTGTTGTCTGTGGCGGTGTTTTGTGATACTATTCCAGCATGTATAAGTATTTTTGCTTCCTACACTTAGAATTACATAGATTTTCTTAACTAATGCGGATTATAGCAAAATAATTCTATCATAACTTTTGTATAATGAACCATTTAAATGTTGAATTGTGAGCTCATTAAGTATGTCAATCTCTTTTTAACACTATTAAAAAGAGGCTGATACAGAAAGTCTACTATACTCTTGAAGATTATATAGAAGATAAGAATGTGTGGATATAGCTCTCTTTGAACCTGTACAAGACAGTAACGACATAATAATAATAATAAATAATAAATATACGGGACACTTACACACACGGTCGTCCGTCCCCAAAGTAAGTAACTTAATACTTGTGTTATGGTAGACAGACAACTGGTGAATATATACTTATATATTTTTTAAATACATACTTAAATACAAATATACACTCAGCCTCGAAGACCAACAAATTCATTTATAGAAAATATTGGCCCTCGGCGGGAATCGAACCCGCGACCCGCGTAGCTGAAAGCAGGGTCACTACCCACTGTTCCAACGGGCCAGTCAAATAATAATAATCATAATGTAAAGAGTATTATATTTTTAAAAAGAGCAAGCGCCGATTTTCTTGCTGTCTCTTCTCGGTAGGAACAGCTTTCCGAACCAGCAGTAGAGTTGACGATTCAAAAGCACTAGTTTACAAGTTTCTTTGAATAAAGAATATTTTGAATTTGAATATGAATTTATGAATTTCAGGGGAAAAAAATAAAAAAAATGTTTTTGCATAGTTTTTGCCTTTGCCCGCGTTGTGCTATGTGTGCTATAAGTGTTTGTTTTTAAAACATTATATCATCGTAATTGGCTCGTCACGGTTGTTAACTTATGTTTTTTTTTTTCAAGAATGGATGGACTCGAAATCGCTTCAAATTGCAAAATCGGCAATGGAAATTTACAAAAGGAGGTGCTTGTTGTGAAGCAAGATAATAATATCTATTAGTTTAATAGAAAAAAAAACAAAAAATATTTTTCTTTTTCTACTTAATTTTTTTCTTTTTGCTTTCTTTCAAGATTGTATTATTTTGAGTACCTTCAAATACCTACGTATATATAATAACATATCACGTTAATGTATAGAAATCGGCTATACTCACGTCACGGCGGGAACCCGATAGAATAAGACGTGAGTATAGCCGGTTTCTATGCATTAACTTTGAATAATACTCACGATACTTTAAATTTAAAAATATCACGTTAATTTAATATTTTCGCGCTAGTTACAACAAATTTTCAAATTAATGATGAACTTTGAACAATCAATCATCCGATATTATTCACTAACATAAATTATAGGTTGAAATACATTTCAAGTTCTAACAAAAACAAAACAATGTACCAATTCAACACACTATAACAAATTGCGAAGTTAACGACAAAAGTTAATTATCGTTAATTTTTTTGGTAATAGCTAATAAGGGGTGGTAAATACACAACTTTTCCTACTCTTCACCATACGTACAGGGATCAGGGATACTCCTTTTAATATTCATCATTTTGTTATTTAATACATTGTATGCGGGACACGTACCAGTACGTTTTATGACGATTAATACCAGCGCGGGACACGTATTGGTACGTCTTCTGACGATTGGCCGATGACTGGTTCGTTGGCGCAGTGGGCAGTGACACTACCTTCAGCTCTGCAGTTGCGGGTTCGATCCCACCGAGAACAAACATTTTCTATAAAAAATTCGTTTGTTCTTCGAGCCTCGGTGTATATTTGTGTTAAAGTATGTATTGAAAATTATATATGTATATATTTACCAATTGTCACCAGTCACCAATAACACTAGTATTAAGTTGGGTATGGACCACCATGTGTGTAAGTGTCCCATATATTTATTTTTTGAGCGCGGGTCACGTTTTCTGACGATTGATATTTGAGCGCGGGTCACCTACTAGCACGTTTTCTGACGATTGATACTTGAGCGCGGGTCACGTACTAGCACGTTTTCTGACGATTGATACTTGAGCGTGGGTCACGTACTAGCACGTTTTCTGACATGTTATATCAGAGCGCGCGACACGTACTAGTACGGGTCAGTGTAACAACGTCATTTGCTTGTGAGTTCAAAGATAATATAATGTGGGTAAATCAATAACCAAATATACGCGCAAAATACAGGCGCACACAATGTGTTATGTCATTGTTTAGTTTTTATTAAAAAATTTTATAAAAGAAATGATGATAGCAAAGTTCCAGACTGATTTCCATAGTTGGTCGGAGTATAATTATCGATAATTTTTGTCATTTATATAAATGCTTATATAATCCTAGGTACTCTCTTATTATATAAGCATAGATGCAGAACTTATTTTAACTGTCCTTATGAACTGTCCTTGTGAAAATGATAATGTTACGTCAAAATAGCATGCATTATAATCTTGAAAGAATGTTTCTGATATTAGAAGCTTTAATTTGTTTTATTTCTATGGTTCTAAAGTACCATTTCAGTTATGTTTGAAAAGTTTAGTTTTATTGTAAATCTTTGGTGTACATGTACATTCAAAGTTTATTATAATAAATTGTTTCCTTCATTTTTGTGAAATTTTATTTTCCTATAAAAAAAAATTTTTAGTTATATAGTTTTTACCTTAAAAGGTACGGTAAGGTAAGGACACCACTTCTGCCTCATACATTTAGTAAAATGTATAATATCCAGACCAGATTGATTATCACTGTTATTTCAAAGAAAAAGAAATTAATACAGTCCTCGGTAGAAGAAAGTCTACACCTTCTACTACTTCTTATACATAAAAATATGTTTGTCTGTATGTCCTTTATAGCCTCCAAAACGGCTGGACGGATTTTCATGAAACTTTGAGTCAATCTTTAGAATGACCCAACGGATGATTATGTAAGTTTGGTGGCGATCGGAGTATTTTTGTTAACAGTGGAGTTCTGCTTCGGGGGGAACTCGAAACCAGATGAGCCACAGCAACGCTTGGCCGGTTAGGCCATTATTGCGGCCAGAAAACTCGATAAGTGATGCATGTAATAATTCAAAATTTCTTATAAATATATAAATCTGTACAAAGTCATTATCAATTAAATATCATGTAAAAGTGAACTAAAGTATTGGCCTTAACTTAATCCCACAGCTGGGCATTGGCCTCTCTGTTTTTGGTGAGAAGGATTGAAGCCGAGACCTACCATGTTGCGGATGCGTATTGGTAGATATACATATTTCTAGAATTCTCTAGAGATACGCAGGTTTTCTCACGATGTTTTCCTTCAACGAAAAGCGTGTGATAAATTGAAACAATTAGAAACAATTTTTAACAGATAAACTCATTGGTGCATACTCGGGGTTTGAATCCATGACCCTCTCGAAAAAGTAGCACGGTTTCACCACTGGGCTATCACATCTTAAATAACATGTATGTAATAACAAAAAAGTCGATGAGTAGGGAGCTACTCAAAGGATTGCATTGCCGCTTAAATCCAGCGGTTTTCTGCGCTCTTTTGAGGGCGTCTACTTACATTTCTATACATTCAATACTGTGTTCTTCGGTGTGAAATTGCCATTATAAAACGCGCGTCTGGAACTTCTATAGATTTGGTTTTGTAGGTAGAACTGCCTAACTGTCCACTATATTTTTCATTTCTGAAAGCTTTCCGCATTAGGTAAGATAAATAGCTAAGGTTTATATATGTTTTTATAATACGGTGCTAAATCTCCAACGAAATAAAAGTCGTTAGGCATAACAGCATATTGTACTTTAAAAAAAACCATTGTATTGTCAATAACAGATATGTTTAATGTGTTTAATTATAGATTGTTTAAACAAACACTTGTAGTCAATCAATTAGTTAATTGTTTTACGTATTTATTATCGGTTGATATAGTTAATTGGAACCAGAATTTACAATTTATTTGTAGTCCGGATTAGACGGAAGTGCGACATAATTTTATATTTAACTTATATAAAATGAGCCGTCCCGAAGATTTCCCGCCAGGATACCACCTCGGACATTTAGTAATTAAATATTTAAGTTCCTATCCTGACCGAATTTGCCAGGTGAGTTTTTCACTATAGGTATGTGATTATACTAATTTCTTAATTACATATATTTTAAACGAAAAACAGTCAGCCGTTTTGGCCTGTGCATAATCTAGCTCGTTTACGAAGGTATCGCAGTTTCAAAAAAACGTTTTTTAAGAAAAAAGTTACTTTCAGTAAACTGAATCATGCTTTCAAGCCATCTGTCTTGCTAAACCAAAAAAATGAAAAACATTTTGGTATTACAATATTTAAATTCTATATGTCCTTAAATTAAATTAGGAAATAAGGTATTCTTAAATTCTATTCTAAATTATATAGGTAAGTATTTAAATATTTCTGCATTCTTTGCACTTCGGTTTACGAAACTCATATAAATAAAATATCTAAAAAGAATTCGTTGTTATAATTTTTTTACTAAACAGATAGATGCTGCGACCGGTGAAGAAGAGAGCTATGCGTCAGTTTTAAAACGATCCATTCAATTAGCGGAAGCGTTAAGAGCATTTGGTTTAAAACCCGGCGATGTCTTGGCTATTGGTGGTTCCAACCACTTGGATATTTGTATACCGTTTTACGCAGCTCTTTTCAATGGGTTGCCGATTGTTGGTATTGATCCATTTTTCGAATATGGTAAGTTAGACAAAGTAATGTTTAGACACTTAAAATTAACTATTTGAATGATTTATAGAAGCGGGCGTTACTTTGCGGAACTAACAATTACAATAAAATTATTTTGCTGTAATCCTTGCATCCTGTAATGCATTACGATTTTCGTGGAGCATATCCTCTTGATGATGCTTCGGTTTCGGGGCGAAACGATCGTAGAGATTGTGGTGGTGAGTGTGTGTAGTGCTTGTATGGAGTGTTGGTGTTGGCGGCGTCTCGTGATACTTGTGGCGGCTTGTCCTGCATGTATGGGGTATGTGATCGTTGCCTGCTTCGTACATTTTGCATTCCATGTATTCGCTTAACAAACGCGGATTACAGAATAATAATTTATTGTAACTTCTGTATTAACTATTTGCTATATATTATATCGCAAAAAATGCTGAATTTGAAATCCTTTTACCTTGTTTGTTTCTAATCTCTTTATTGCACAAATTTAAATTAATATAAAAATGATTTTAAAAACAACGTAATGTGCAATAAATAAATATATGGGACCCTTACACGGTCGTCCGTCCCCAAAGTAAGTAACTTAATACTTGTGTTATGGGTGAGAGACAACTGGTGAATATATACATATATAATTTTTAAATACATTCTTAAATACAAATATACACCCAGGCTCGACGAGCCTAACAAATTCTTTTTATAGAAAATGTTGGCCCTAAGCGGGAATCGAACCCGCGACCTGCTGCGCTGAAGGCAGGATCACTACCCACTGTGCCAACGGGTCAGGCAATGGCGGGCTTATTCCGAAATCGAAATCGGATAATAAGTGCGTTGGTTGTAATTATATTTTTTATGTTATCAGAGGAAATTCATACGTTCTTTCGCTTAACGCGACCAAAAATAGCATTCTGTACAAAGGAATTTCTCAATATTTACACGAAAGCTGCTGAAGATGTTGGCTTGGATCTTAAACTTGTAACGTTTCATGATGGAGATTGTACAATGAACAAGTTTATGGAGATTAATGAGAATATACAAAAAGACGACAATGATTTTGCGTAAGTGTATGAGATATTATTTTTATATCATTAAGTGATTGAGTGAACCTTTAGGGAGTTATTATACTAGAGAAGGGTAGCTAGTCTAAAATGTATTGAATATAAAAAAAGCAAATAAGAGCATATTTATCTCTCTTATTTATGTGTCATTAGAAAAAGATAATAATAAATAATAATCAAGCGTAGGATACAAAAGGCAGTTTTACTTGAGATGGCACGGATTGTGAAGAGGTTCCACAGTCTGGAGCCTTAACCGCCGGTAGCTTGAGTACTATCTCCGCTCTCTGTGATCAACAATTTTTTAAAATTTTTAAGTGAATTTCTATGTAAATAATAAGAGTCATATAATAATAAGTATATGAGATACAATTCCCCTATTTTATTATTTGTTGCGACACTCTCACTTCACGCCTGCATATAGCTCCGCTACTCTACTATAATAAATCTATGGTACTAGAAGAGTGGTTTAAAATCCAACCTTTGTTGAAGGAAGTATTCTTATCGAATCGCTAGAATAAATATTACAAGTGATATCGTTATAGGCTGACTGTTTAACTCAGACCTCGCCTGTGGGCGGTCACCTCTTGTAAATCACGCGGTCGTTACCCGCACCTACCTTAGTCCCTGTTCTCGTCCTACTTCGCCCTTGTTGTACCCCGCAGGCGCAGTTTAAGTTAAACGATTAGCCTGTAGATATGATGCTACATGATAATTAATTAAAATAAATATCAAAAGTTTTATTTAAGCAAAGTACAATAAAACACAAGTAATAATAACATTATTTTGCTATAATTCGCGATGAAGTAAAATAGAAAATATATATAATGCTAAATGTAGAGTGGACAATCCGTTTTCATCCCTGATACATGCAGGATTCGTAAAAACATATGCACAAACCTCCACCACTGCCACCACAATACACAAGCACTACACACGTTCGCTATCACAAATTCAACAATCGTTTTGCTCCGCAACCGAAACATCATCAAAAGATAGACTCCACGACAAAATCGCGAAGTACAAGAATTTTTCAAATTATCAAACGATTATTTTGACGTCGAAGTTGAAATAGTGTCGCCTTAATAATTATTACTTATTGTTGTTGCAGAGTGGCAGAGTTTGATTTAGAGAAAATATACGCCTTCCTTATCTGTACGAGTGGTACTTTGGGCAAAGTGAAGATTGTAGCTTTAAATCATACTACTGTGTTAATCAAATTAATTTGGTTAAAGGAGCTGCTGTGTTTTAGTACTGTGGAATCGTAAGATATCTTTAATATTTCATCATCTTCCTGCCCTTATCCCACTCTTATTAAGTGGGGTCGGCACAACATGTTATAAAAATGCTGTCACATGATTTGGCTGCGTTTTTACGACCGGCCGCCTGCCTGACGTCAACTTACCTCAGTCGTATTTTACGACACCTCGGTAAGAGAGAGGGTGGTCTATTCTACTTAACCGGATACCACAAGGTGGGTCAACTTACCTTAGTCGCTTTTTACGACACCTCGGTAAGAAACGAGGTTGGTCTATTCTACTCAGCCGGATACCGGATACCATACGGCGGGTCGACTTACCTTAGTCGCCTTTTACGGCACCTCGGTAAGAAATGAGGGTGGTACTATTCTATTCCTATCCTTTCAGCTTCATACAAGACTGCGGTTTAATAATGTAAAATTGAAAATGTTTAAAAGATTGACCGCCGAGTTTCTTTCTGGTTCTTCTCGGTAAGAGCAACATTCGGAACTAGTTATAGCTTCATTAATCATATTAATCCTAGACGATTCAAAAGTGCTTGAAAGAGCTTATTTGATTAAATATATTTGATTTGATTTGAAAGAAAATATATTTATGACATTCAGAATGTATAGCAAATATTCAATACTTTTGCGACTGCTATTGCTATTCTAATATATTACAGAATACAGAAAACCTTACTTCTATCACCAGTTAGTTGGATGTCAAACTACTTTACGAACATATCTACGGCAGTAGCTGGTAACATCAGGTTACAAACGTCCAGTCCAGAAAATTTGGACCACGTTGTAGACATAATAAATAAATACAGAGTGAGTAATCTTTAATTATATTTATTTATATAATAAACAGCATTAACATTACATATGTAAATACCCTGGCCCCTAAAATAGATTTAACTGTATTCATTTATTATTTTCTAGCAATCGTCAGCGGCTCCGCCCGCGTGGAAAGATTAAAACCGTAATAAAGTATTTTGTTAACCAAAAATTGGTTCAAGTGGGTTAACCTTAAGACATATGCTGTCGCGGACTTTTATTTAGTATTTTTAAAGGGGAACAATTCTGTGATTCATGATTTTTGAATAAGTATTACCATTTACTCAGCGCACGCAAGGAAAGCTTTAAATTTTAACTGAAAAAGTCTTTCAGTTTAAGATAATCCATTTCTCGAGGAAGGCAATAGATTATATAACATCACGCTAAGATGAATAGGAGAGAAGAAAACGACAAAATTTGAAACTTTCCTTGCGTGCGTTTAGTAATCGGTAATAGTTATTTAAAAATCATGTATCACAAAATGGTTCCCCTATACACGTCCTAAATAAAAGTCCGCGACAGCATATGTCTAGCTTTTAAGGTTAACCCACTGTAAGCATTTGTATGGTTATCAAAAGGGTATATATAATACGGTTGTAATCTTTCCACGCGGGTGGAGCCGCTGGCGATTGCTAGTCAAAAACCAGATTCCAGTAACATGTTTTTATAATGGCAACTTATTTGAAAGAATACAGGAAAATTCCCAACAACATCTCGACGAATTCGGAACACGACGAATACGAAACAAAGGATTTTAAATAGTTTAATTGGGAACCCAGTTTATTTAATATTTGTATATGTAAGTCTTGCACCACCTTACCTTCTTTCCTTGAGTTGTGAAGTTTTCTAGCCCAAAGGTTGCCTGGAAGAGATCGCTTGATAGCGATAAGGCCGCCTCACTGTATCCTACAATTATATTGTGATTTTGTTATTTAGTACTATTGTAAATTTTGTGGTTTACAATAAAGAGTATTCTATTCTATTCTATTCATACGCTACTCAGGTCATACTGATTTCTTCTTTTTTACTTTTGCAGCCACAATCAGTTTTATTCCACCCAGCGCTTATGACAACCATTATAACTCGGAAGGATGATGTCGATTTAACCTGTTTTGAAAATATTACCATTACAGGATCGAAGATTTATGACAATATTGTCACAGCCTTTAAGGTATTTTGCTAGTAATATTATAAATGTGAAGATTTGTACGTCCATTAATAAGTTCGTTAGGTAATAACTGGAGGCGAATATTGATGAAATTTTGTAGGCAGATATTATGTGTGGATAATAGTAACTTTAATATTGGATTTAGACTGCTTTATATTATCCGTTGATAATATACTAATTGTGCCCGAATATTTGTCCACGTGGAAATCAGTGCATCACAAAGTTTTCCCTGCGTAAATACTGACCCGCAGAAAAATTTAGGATAGGATAAAGTGGCCTATATGTTGCTCCACAACCTATATATATTTTCGAGTGAATATTACGTGAAAATCCTTTTAGCCGTTCTGGTGAATGGACTATTAACCTAAGCCCGAATATTTAAGAATCTTTTAGTAAATACCATAGTAAAATCCATTCAGTAGGTTTTGAGAAAATTGATCACACAGACTTAGCTTTTGGTGATTTTGTTTTATATAAATGAATAAAAAAAAAATAAGCACATAAAATATCTTCCTTCGATATCGATTTTGTTCTCAGAACAAGTTTTAAGAAGTTCAATTAACCAAATTAATAAAATAATTATTCAGTTAACCAAGTGATATTTATATTTTATGAATCGATTTTAAATTATTTTTAAATATTGTTTTATCTGTTACGACTAATTTGTATTGCCATTACTTCTGTTACAATTAAATATCTATCAGTTTGCTGCCTTTCATAAACTATTTAATTGTTAATTTATATTGTTATGGGGAGCGTTGAAGAAAAACTATTTCAAGTATTCTAATATAATATATTTATTTAATTGCAAGAACAAACACTTCCTTTGAAATATCTTAATATATAAAAGAATGATTGTCTGTATGTTCTTTATAGACTTCGAAACGGCTGGACCATTTTCATGAAATTTTCAGATATTCTTTAGAATTACCCAGCGGATGATTCTGTAGTTTGGTAGCGATTTTTTAACTATTGAGTTCCGTCTCGAAGGGAAGTTAGCCGCTAAAGCTAGTTAACGCTAAAGTTAGCCGGAGTTATTTATAAATAACAATTTTTCATATATAATTTTCTTTCAGGAGCTCCTTGATAAAAACTGTTCAGTAGTACAATGTTATGGCCAGACCGAAATGTTAGGGCCTGTCCTTCGTCCAAACCTCAGTGGACCAATGTGTAATTGTGGGAAACCTATTGAGTTGTACACTGTAAAGGTATTATTAGGATATATGTACTCTTTTCTATGCCGTGCGGTATCTGGCTGAGTAGAATAGACCACCCTCAGTTCTTACCAAGGTGTCGTAAAAGTCGACTAAGGTAAATCGGGACGCCGTGCGGTATCTGGCTGAGTAGAATATACCACCCTCGGTTCTTACCGAGGTGTTGTAAAAGGCGACTTAGGTAAGTTGACCCACCGTTTGGTATCCGTTTTAGTAGAATACACTACCCTCTTTCTTATTGAGGTGTCGATAAATACGACTAAGGTAAGTTGATGTCAGGCAGGCGGCATGTTTACATGTTGTGCAGACCCCACTTAGAGTGGGATAAGGGCAGGAAGAAGATATGTAGTATTTTTCTGTGTACTAACGAACTCAAAAAGGAACTAATCTAACCGAACCTAAATGACGTGGAAAAATCTAGAAGAGACCTATTTGCAGCAGAAGATATACGCCAAAAGGCAAATCGGCTGAAATCGACTGAAAAAGCAGAAGTGACTTAACTTATTTACTTTATTTTATATTTAAAATACATAAAGAAATGTGGAATATTATAAGAGTAAGACAAGTTTAACCCAAATAACTTTTGCTATTTGGAAACTGCTAGGATATTTTCTTTATTTGAAATAGCTAAGTTTACTTAATTATTGTTTTCTGATCTCTATCTGATCTATATGATATGATTAAAATGGAAATTTTGTATATAGGAACTACACATTTTAAAGTACTTGCAATGAAAATCATCTAAACTGAATTATTTCATTTTAAAGTAGTATTGTAAAGAAAATTCTTATTTTAGGAAAGAACCGACAGCCTTAAGAGCATATTTATTATATTTAACTTTTAAATATTGTCCGTCTGAGAAAGATCTTCAATAGACAGGACAGATTTTCCAACCTTTTTGATACAATTTTATATCTAGAACATCTTTTATTCCTATGTTTGATGACTTTTTAACGACATCTGGTATCTTTATATAGATACTGTTGTTGGGTAACGATGTAATATTTTTATTCCTTTCGTTTAGTTGATTGAACCAAACACCGGTGTGGAAATAAAAGAAGCTAATGTGCCAGGTGAAATGGTTATAAAAGGCCTCGGTTTCTCAGTAAGTACTAGCGGTCTTTCTTTTTCAATCTAGAGTAATTGTCAACACAAATCTGCGTTTAAAGCCTTCCAATGTAGGAATGATTTTGTACTCGATAACTAAGGTAGTTGAAGGTAGTTGATTCTCTTACTGTTTCATGAATACAGTATGGGATTTACAGGCGTGTTCCAGAAGAACAAATAAAACAAAGTTATGCGCATTGTCTTTGTAGTGTTTATAAACTAATGTTGTATGAATATAGCACAGGCTCAAATACTTTTTTTTTTTTTTTTTTAACAGGAAAAAACCCCTTATGGGTACCGCCACCCGACGGGGGCAGGCGACGGTTATGTCGGACTCGCACCGACTAAAATAACCTGTGTGCTCCACGCTGCTGGTGACGGGTATAGGGTACCTATGAAGACATTACCCCCATCCCCGCCAGCAGCAACTCTGTACCCCAGAGTGCGCCACCTCTGGGTCGGGGCCTCTCTAACAGTGGCCCCTCCCTCCGCTAGACGATGCATCGGGAGCACCAGATGCATCGACCGCCGCGGGGACATTTTCGATGGGCGTCCGATAAAACCCCGTTCGGAACGCCCAGAGGTCCCCGTTAGGGCGGCATACGACGGGCTTCGGCGAGTCGTCTGCGCCCCACTCGCCTGCGGCGGATCGGATCCAAGGACTCGACTTCCCGGACCCGACCCGCCGCCTCCTTCCGCGAGATAACATCCTCGCAGAAAGAGGCCATTGCAGCCCACGATTCCTCCCTGTCCACCATGGCACGAACCACAGTGGGCAGGGAGAGATCATGCCCCACCTGTGCCACGAGTTCTGCCCGCTGAACCGCCCAAGCTGGACAGTCCGCGAGCGTGTGCAGCGCCGTGTCAAACTCGGCGCCACATTCGTGGCACTCACCAGTCGCTTCGCACTGAGCCACCCGCCACAGATACCTCCCAAAGCAACCATGTCCGGAAAGCACCTGTGTCAGGCGGAAGGTGAGGACCCCATGCCTTCTGGCGACCCAGCCCTGGAGAATGGGCTGGATGGCTGAAATCGTCCAGGCTCCTGCACTGGGCGATTCCAGCCGCCGCCTCCATTGGCGAAGGAGCTCCTTCTGAGCTGACAGGCTCAAATACGTACTAACAAGTAACAACATGTCACTTCACGACCACTCTCACCAAGGGCTCTCGTGTTACTGTCGTGGTGCATCATGAGACCGTGTATGCACCTTTGTACTAGTGTGAGTTAGTGTGACTACGTTCATGTATGTATTAAATGTATGTGTCTTGTATATAAATGTACAAAGTACGTTACACACGTCTCAACCGCATACACTACAGTCTTGAATTTAACACATCATATAATACTAAAGTGTTACAAGCACTATGCTTCACTCAATACTAAGCCATAAGTTTTACACGGACATTACACAGGGAAAAGCTGATGGCTTCTCTTAATAATCGGTGATTACAAACGATTACATACTCAGAGGACATAATTAACTGTACTCGCCAATCTTTGTCTATGATCGCCTACGATCGCCTACAAGGCGGGCTTTGTTATTTTCTCGGACAGGCATCAAAGTGAATCGCAGTGAACACACTCTATGTCTTTCTTGATTCTTGACGTTCGACAAAATACGAATGATCATATGGACATTTGCACGATGTTCATGCCGATTATAGTCGATCACAACGAACAAAATCAACGATCATCGCCAATAGTGAAGTGTAGGTTTTTAAATTAGGTATCAAATGCTCTTTTGGTTTAATAAATGAAATTAAATCGTTTTGACTACAAATGTACATAATAAAACATTTTAGGAATACTACAATGATCCAGAAGAAACAGCAAAAGCATTTACAGATGATGGATTTTTCAAGACAGGGGATTTAATGTACCGTGATATAGATAATAACTACTTTTTTGTGGAACGGATTAAAACTTTTATTAAGTGGCGGACTTACATTGTGAGTATTTATATAATTAATAAAATATTATTTTTTAATAATTCATTTTAAATATGGGTTTAATTAACATTCATATTAATACAACTTTGCCATAAAATCCGGGCCAATAGTAAAGCTCAGATTTTATGCTATCCTTTTAAATCACATTAAGGGGCCTCACTAACATGTATTATGACTATGGCCCCACTGGGTTAAGTTCCTAAAGAAATACAAATACTGAAAAGTATATCAAAAGTTACATAAAAGAAATATTAAATATCCAAAACATTAATTGTAAATTTTAAAGAGGAAGAAATTATTACTAAGTGTTAATAATTTAATCGCGTAAAACTTCGTATTTGTCTGGTTCACAATTAACAATTGTCCAGTGTCATGACGATCGGCTATTTTATTGTAAATATTTATGAGAAGTATTTATTGCAGATAATTCCAACAGAGTTGGAAGAAGTAATAAGTAGACATCCAGGAGTGAAAGAAGTTTGTGTTGTTGGTGTAACGCACCCATTCGATGTTCAGTTGCCGCTTGCTTGTGTGGTGAGACAAAAAGGATCAGACGTTACCGCTCAAGATATTAAAGACTTAGTAGCACGTGAGTTATATTTTAATGGCTTGGTGATTACAAACGATTAAGCATGAGCACAATCCTATAGAGGGCATACTCATCTGTATTTGCCAATCATTGCGTATAATCGCCTACGATTGCATACAACCCGGGAATCATCCGTTTTTTCGACACGCATCTAAGGGAATCGCTGGATAATATTTATGATCGTATTTATAATTTTGACTATCGTGTGGACACTTTCATGATTATAGATAATCACACCATTAACGATCATCGCCGATGACGAAGTGCAGACATAAGTGTTAAACTAGAGATGGGCAAAACGTATACCTGACAAGAAAATAATAATTTATATCTTTCGATCTTGGGATATACATATATAACTCTTTTATATCTTTAACTTATTCAGCTCAATACGGCTCAGAGAAATAATAAAACAGTTAAGACTAAAAATATATAATTAATACAAACGTGCATTAGCTATCCGTCTCTCTCTTTTAACAACTAATTAATGATAATATAATTTTCATAGGTAATTTATCGAATTAGGCGTTACTTTGCGGAGATCTATAATACAAAAGTAATAATTAAAATTATTTTGCTGTATTCCACGATGATGTAAAATAGAAAATATATATATAATGCTAAATTTAGAGTGGACCTAACGAACGCTTTACCTACAAAAAGCTTTTGCAATTTTGTCGTGGATGATGCTTGTGATTGATGATGTGCTTGTGATTGATGATGCTTCCTTCGGTTGCGGGGCGAAACGATTGTTGAGTTTGTGATAGAGAACCTATGTAGCGCCTGTGTTGTGGCGGCGGTTGTGGAGGTTTGTACATGTGTTTTAACGAATCCTGCATGTATCAGTAAAACGATTGTCCACTCTAAATTTAGCATTATATATATTTTCTATTTTATTTCATCGCGGATTTGTAATTTTGTAATTTTCATAGGTTTTTGTAATAGAGTTCGTGGAGATGTCTTTATTTTTTATACCTACATACCAATTCTCCTCTTAGCTTATCTTTATATATTTTTTTCTGTTATAATACGAATAATTACTATAATATTGTATTACGCAGGTAATTTGTCGAAAAACAAGAGGCTGCGCGGCGGAGTAGTATTCCTTGACAATCTGCCCTACACGTCATCAGGGAAAATAGCCAGAATGAAATTGAGTGAAATTGTAAAGAGACTTGATAGAGAATGAATAGGAAATTAATCATGGGTCCAGTAACCATGATTAATTTCAATTCAATTTAATCAAGATTAATGAGCTAACACGTGGACGGACATTTGCGTCTATAGCCGTCAATGCGCAGCTATGTGGCATGACGGCAATAGCCGTCTACAACTAAACAGTCGTTTTTATACATTACGGCTATTGCAGAACAAACTATAAAAAATATAGTGTCAATTTTCGAACTTCACTTTCTAATAATCTCCTATAGTAAGAAAGACATAGATAAGTCATTGGACCTGTTCTTAGATATGAGTTAATTTATAAGTTTAGGTTAAAATTAAGTTGCTTATTAGTCTTAAGGCTAGATTGTGACTACAATAAAGTACCTCCCTAGTGATGTACTTTATAATAGGGGAAAAAAACTTTCTAATGTCCGTCAATGTGTTAACAATGTGAATTTATTGTTTGATTTAATGGATAGAGTGATAATAATAAAAGTAATAATAAATGTTTATTAGAATACGACTTATGTTTAAACGCTTTAGAACGCAAACGTTTTAGATTATTAGTCCATAGCAATAAACGGAAAATAATTAAGATAATTGTAAGAATTTTTAAGTGATAAAATAATAATTAAAATAAACGCAATTTGTACGGCTCTGGAACAGTGGTCACTAGATGTCGCTGTTGCAGCATAATACAAATCACCGTTACGCTAACGCTTTCGAGTAGGTTAAAAAATCTCGCACTAAGCACACTGATGACAGTGACCCTTACAAGTGAGTCACGTGTTCATACCCCGGGTAGGCAATAATAATTTTTCTATAAAAAAAACTTATATGTAAACCGAACCAATAAACACAACCTTAAAATAAATTCAAAAACTTCATTGAATACGGGTTGAGAGTACATAATTATACTGTTTGAAAAACCTCCAAAACCCGCCTAAAAGAAATTCCGTCTCCGTCTCCGAAGGAGATTTTATACTAAACAATTCAATATCAATACATATTAAATATATACCTAAGCTGTTGTAGCCCAGCGGTAACACCATTGGACTCTTTCGAGAAGGTCACGGGTTCAAACCCGGGTAGACACTAATGAGTTTTTCTGTTAAAATTTATGTGTCTAACTGATAATTGCAATTTATCACACTCTTTTCGGTGAAAGGAAAACATCGTGAGGAAACCAGCATATCTCTAAAGAATTCTGGAGATATGTGTAACCTACCAATCCTCACTGGAGCAGCGTGGTAGCTCCAATCCTTCTCTCCAAAAACGGAGAGAAGAGGCCTATTCTCAGCAGTGGGATAGTAACAGGCCGCTACTTACAAATATATAAATATGTCAATTTAAACATTACATCTTACTCTTAGAGGATATCTACAGACTTATGAAAACTTGGACTAAAAATTTCAACCTTAAACGACAAACTTCATACGATTATAAAATACATCTTAAGAGATAATAAAATCGGTATTTTAAAACGTTTTTTGCGTGTTATCTCATATTATGTTATATCATGCACCACATATTATGGTGGGCTATTTTTGTATTCGTAGATTATTTTAATATTATGTATAAACTTCCGTCTGTTCATTTGTTTAGAGCTTAAAGTTTTATATATTAGAATAATAAATATATTTTTGAGACTTTAATTATGATTTAAGATTAAAAATGGATTGTATTTTTTTGTGCACTAATTGAACTAAAATAAAATATTTGGTGAAAAAATGTCGAGCTTCTAAATATATTACATTAAACCTTACATGTAATTACATAGGCATCATTTTAATTTGAATGCATTCATAGGTTACCAAAATGGTTTGAATCATTATTCTTTTATAAACTTCAATTACATATTGAAATGATCAATATTAATGCATGGATTCTTATTTTCAACCACAATATTACCTAATACCGATAAGAGAATTTTATCTTTTTTAGTTTTAATTAAAAATCTTATAAATATGTTAGTTCAATTAATGTTAATAGTTAAATCAATATCGAAATATTCTCATAAATATTAGCATCGGTTAAAAAGGAGCCGTAATGTTCTTGTTCCAAGTAATTAAACTCAGAAACTCTGTTTTGAGTATGTATCTATAATTAAAACTCTGTTACTGGCCATGTCGAGATTTTTATTTCGTCCAATTTAAGGTTTTTTAAATTTAGTTTAAATTTAACTAAATTAGTATACATTCTGAACGGTTATTACTTTTTAAATTTTCTATCTACGGCAAGAGAGTAGAGTTCCATTATTTTTAAATCTCATTGAATTTTGAAATGAGCATGAAAATTACTTTTAAATTATTGATTACAAGATAACAAATAGCTCGCTTTAAACAAAGAATACTGGTATCGAATATATTCCCATCGATACCTGTCCAAGATAGAAAGATAGACCCTGTAAAAGATAGAAATGACTAAATGCAACTAGTTATAAACATTATATTGAAAAGAGCAACCGCCCAGTTGCTTACTGGCTTTTCTCGGTAGGAATAGCTTTCCGAACCAGTATTAGAGTTGACGATTCAAAATTCACTTATATACAAGTTTATTTGAATAAAGAATATTTTGAATTTGTACAGCTGTCAACTCGATTTTGTTAACAAAATACAAACAAAACTCTAATTAAAAAAACAACAAAGCGACAGGTGTCGTCAGCATTGACTATAATATACTATATGACCGACTATAGTTGTATTATTTTGTATGTATTATCGGTTGATATAATAAGAACAAGTCTTGAATTCAGTCACAATTCAGTTGAGGCGCAAGTGAGACATAAACTTCTTTATAATTAATATAAAATGAGTTTTCCTGTGGATCTTCCGACTGGATTTCACCTCGGACATTTAGTGTTTAAATATTTCAATTTGTATGCCGACCGTATTTGTCAGGTGAGTGTCTCGCTGGGTTTATTTTTAATACATTTATATTTAGAACGGGAAGCGGTCAGTATGTCAATCGCGAAGTATTATACGGAATTGATTACTGAAACACCTATTATATTGTATAGAACAAATATGTTCCATTTTTGAAAATGAAATAATTATTCGTCACATTAATTAAGATATATATATTGTGTTATGAATCATATTTCTTGAATGCTTGGAAATTTCTGTGACAAAAAATTCGATAAAACTTAAGTCAATGGTATAATTAAAAACTTAATCGATTCCATATTAGCTAAAATTCAAAGTTCGTTACATTTTTAAGATAATTGTGCGAACGAAAGCAAGATTTGGCATTAGTAAATTCATATAGAGAAGTGCGAAAAAATAAATTTATGTATAATGCCTTGAAATAAAACTAAGTATTTATTATTAAAGACTATACCGTCAATGTCAAAATGAATATATACATATGAGGATATTCGCCACATACAAATATTGACGCGTCGGATAAGACAAAACAGTTTTGAATCTTTACTAAATTTGTTTTCTTATTTTATTAGGTACGTAGTTATTATTAGACGTTCTTTTTCTCAGATAGATGCAGCAACCGGTGAACAAGAGAGCTATGAATCAGTGTTAAAACGATCCATCCAGTTAGCGAAAGCGTTAAGAGCGTTTGGTTTAAAACCCGGCGATGTCTTGGCTATAGGCGGTTTCAATCATTTGGATATTTGCATACCGTTTTTTGCAGCTCTCTTCAATGGATTACCAATTGTTTGTGTCGACCCATATTTTAAATATGGTAAGTTATAGTTAATATGAAACCGGCTTTACTTACGTTTTATTATTTCGAGTGAGCCCGAATAGTTTATCCTCCTTAAATGTTATTGCAATTACATACTATAAGTATTATCTATTTTTAATATTTATTGTGGTCTAACACGCACAGTTATCGTACATTTCGGTCACCAGTTATATTAAGGTAATATTTTTTTCAATAAATTTGTATAGATAGATAAATTGATAGATTGTGCAAGGTTCACACACAATAGGTGGTTGGTTTATTTTTCTCTATTTATGTGTTTTTGTTTATACTTATATTTATATTTACTTGTTAATATTTATTTTCTCTTCTTTTACATACTTATCTGCGTGCTAACCCGCAGATAATTATACAAAAGATCCTCTCTTTCAAAGAGTTGTCTGGAAGAGATCACAACAGTGTTATAAGACCGCCTTTTGCACATTTAGTTGTTTCTATTATCTATGTCTCTTGTTCTTTTCACTCTGTATTTTATTTGGGCAATAAAGTTATTCTTTTTCTTCTTCTTCATACTGGAAGATTCAGTGTTGATGGATTACAGACAAGATGGAAAGACAACATCCAGAACGTACTGGCCTTTAGTGGCATCGTAGTGGCATAAGTAAAGGAGATAAGGAGGGTATAAAAACCTCTTAACGAAAACTATTCTATAAGAACTTTACTTTACTTTTACTTAACTTTTAAAGAAAACTATTCTTTAAGAGGTTTTTATACCCTCCTTATCTCCTTAACTTATGCCACTACGATGCCACTAAAGGCCAGTACGTTCTGGATGTTGTCTTTCCATCTTGTCTGGAATCCATCAACACTGAATCTTCCAGTGTGAAGAAGAAGACTGACACTGCTGACTTCAAGCACTGGTTGTCCATTGTTTGTAAAATAATAGGAAGTATTTAAAAGGGAGGTGCGGAAATACTCGTAGCTTTTTCCTTGTTTGCTTACAACTGTATGTAATATACACTTTACACATATTATTTGGTAAATTTCTTGAATTTAATCTACCTAAATCTTTCTTCTTTTTGGAATGTATGTAACAGCTTGTAAGTAGCCTACAGTATGAGAGCAATTGGTACGTTACTTATATCCTTGAAATTCTACAAAAATGTAGGTTTTCTCACGATATTTTCCTATACCGAAATGCGTGTGTTAAATAGTAAATATCAATTAGGCTTAAAAGAAGTAAACCCGTTGGTACCAAGGTTTTGAAACTGCGACCTTTTTATAACAGTTCCAAGGTCTCATCATTGTGCTATCACAGGCAATTCAAAAAGTGCTATGATAATTTTTTCTTACATTTTCTTTATACGTAAAGTATTAAGTAACGGCCTGTTATATCCCACTGCTGAGCATAGGCCTCTTCTCTCCTTTCCTGGAGAGAAGGGTTGGAGCTAAGACGTACCAAGCTTTCCTTCACCAAAAATAAATATAATTGCAAATTATAATAAAATGCTCGCCCAGAGGTGAGACCGTGCCATATCTTTATACGTGATTTAGCAGATTTAAACGGATCTGAAGTGTTGAATAACGTCAGTAACAAGTGCGTCAGCGGTAAATATTTGTTTTTTTTTGTTATCAGTCGAAGTACAAACACTGTTTGAGTTAACGCAGCCAAAAATAGCATTCTGCCAAAATGAATCTTCTAGTATCTACGCGAAGGCAGCTTCAAATCTTGATCTGGATGTAAAATTGGTTACATTTGATCATGGAGATTGTACAATGGAAAAGTTTGTTGAGAAATATTGTAGTTTGGAATCGGTCAATGATTTCGAGTAAGTATGTGTAATGATAATTTTGAGTAATGAATATAAGGATAGCTGTGAGCGGTGGAACCATGTGACTCTCTTGAGAAGGTCACGGGTTCAAACCTCGAACACGGAACAAAGATTTTTTTTTGTTTAATTCTTTGATATTTTTATATAAGTTATCGCGAGGAAACCAGCATATCTCTAGAAATCTGGGGATATGTGTAACCTTCCAAACTCGCATTAGAGCGGAGCGCTTCAGTTGGCGCAAACAAAGTCACTGGCACCTTAAGCATATTAATAAACAAAACTTTGCCGCAAAGCAAGTCCAAAACAAAATTACATAAAGAAACTTAAATACAATTTTTTTTTATTTAAATATATGGTACACTTACACAAACGGTCGTCCGTCTCCAAAGTAAGTAACTTAATACTTGTCTTATGGGTTAGAAGAATATTCGTACTAGCTTTTACCCGGAACTTCGTTTTCGTGGACTGTTGTCGCGTGTAAAATTGATAATAGATTGTGCTTTTGCATGTTATTCTACTCCTGTAGAAATACAGGATTTCTATAGCCTATTTTATTCCGGTGTATAAGTAATATTTGTGCCAAATTTCATGGATATTGGTTCAGCGGATTCGCCGTGAAAGCGTAACAAACATACATCCATACTCACAAACTTTCTCATTTATAATATGAGTAGGATATGATAGGTAGGACAGACTCGAATAAATCAGAAAATGTTGGCCCTCGACGGGAATTGAACCCGTGGAGCTGTAGCAGGCTACTGCTGGGTGACCTAAAAAGTAATTACCACTGTGTCAACAGGACAATCAAAACAAAAACTAATTATAATAATAGTTTACATGATTTATTTGCAGGATTGCAGAATTTAATTTAGAGAAAATATATGCCTTCCTTATCAGCACAAGCGGGACCTTAGGCAAAGTGAAAGTTGCAGCGTTCAAACATACAGTTATATTAAAGAAATTGGACGGCCTCAAAGAATTGCTGTGTCAAAACGATATGGAATCGTAAGATACTACGTTACACCTTAATTACTTAGTAACCAATTATATAATTAATTAATTATGTATAAATAACATACATCTTCCTGCCCTTATCCCACTCTAAGCGGGGTCGGCATAACATGCTATAAACATGCTGTCATATGATTTGGCTGCGTTTTTACGACCGGCCGCCTGCCTGACGTCAGCTTACATCAGTCGTATTTTACGACGACTCGGTAAGAAAGAGGTTTGTCTATTTTACTAAACCGGATACCACACGGTGGGTTAAGTTACCTTAGTCGCCTTTTACGACACCTCAGTAAGAAATGAGGTTGGTCTATTCTACTCAGCCGGATACCACACGGCGGCTCCACTTACCTTAGTCGCCTTTTACGACACCTCGGTAAGAAATGAGGGTGTTACTATTCTATCCAGCCGGATACCACACGGCGTTAATTATATATAAATGAATGCTCTAAAAATTTGAAAAAAGGGACACCGATTCACCAAACTTTTCAGGGTTACTCCAATGATTGATTGATTGATGAAAATCGATCCAGTCGTTTCCTAGTGCATAAATATCATACATACATCCTTTTTTATGTATAGTACCTGAGTAACCAACCCATGCTCGAATTTTTTTTTAAAGATATAGAAAAAGCAAAAACGGGTGTTGATATCTAGGGTTTGGTAGGTATTTTTGCTTCTTTAGTCCGCCCGTACTCAGCTATTACAACTTTACAAATGACAGCAAAAATAGTTCTTTATATTCGATGTCAAATTAAGAAATTTTACAATACCTGAAAACAAAAAGATCGTTTCAAAAAACGCCCTACATGGTGAATTTCATGAAAATCATTGGATTGTTTCCAAAATGAAATGAAAAAGTAAATATATGTACACACAAGATTAACCCATGTAAATATTAAAGATAGAAATGTTTGTCCGATATAGTAGCATATTTGATCATGATAATGTTTCAGCGTAGAGGTTGATTTATAAAATTGATTTAATCTAAGCCACACCCGTTAATATAACAAATATATTTCAGAAGCAAGAAAGCGTTACTTCTAGCTCCTGTTAATTGGATATCAAATTACTTTACACACATATCAGTGCCAATGGAGGGGAACACAATATTGCAAACGTCTAAACCGGATAACTTAGATCACGTCATAGATATAATAAACAAATACAAAGTAAGTTTTCTTAATTTCGTGTATTTTGAATGTGATATAGCAAGTCGTTGCTTATGATTATCGCTGGTTCAATGATATTCGCACACCTGATATCGTGGTAACTACCCACATCACTAGCCATCTAACCTTAATCAGCTGTCTTGTCTTTTAGATATAGAAAAAAAAAATAATAGCACACAATTTCAAAGTTAAGTCAACGAAAATTTATGAAATATGACGAGATTATTGGAATAAAATGTTCTGCTTTAGTATTAAAAAAATTGGTAATAGGATCCCTAATCCTAGTAAATCCATCGGAATTCTTGCTGCAAATCTTAGTTGCAACCATGCTTCTGCTGTTGACTGTACCTTTACGGCTTTATTGGAAGAGAATATTAGTAAATTAGTTTGGGAGTAATGGTCTCAGAGGAACCAAAAAATAACTGATCTTATATATCTAACGTCGTAACTGGGTTCAATATTGTTAGAAGAAGCATCATGGAAAATAATCTGAAGTGTATAATTATTTAAGTGGAGATTATCCGACGCTGATAACTGTGTTGACAATAACGTGATAAGATAATTGCAATAATACTTTATAGCTTCTAAATAGTGTACCAAAATTATAAACTTAAATCTACCATAAAAAACCATAAAATAAGATAACCATATTACTATGATTTATAAAGCCCCCCTTTGACCGTGTGTTCCGATAAGCATCTGGACGTTGCAAATGCCTTTAAGAGAGCTATGTTAAATCGAAGACACCCATCGGTTTGTCAGAAGAATACGAAAAATTGGCAAACGGCGTAAAGGATTGATTTGATTTTTTACATGGAGATATTTTTATTGCTAGTGAACGAAATATCCTCCTTAGTAATTTAATATACATTTTATTACTTAAGCACTAAGCAGTGAAAGGCACAAGGCCGTATTTTTACTCAAGGTTATTACTGTTAAGGTCACCCACTATATTCCTTGCTAAAAATGTTTTGTCTATTTTTTTATAGCCCGCATCAGCCTTGTTTAGTCCAGCTTTAATGGCGTCTATACTAACTAGGAAAGATTTAGTCGATTTAACATGTTTCGAACATATAGCCATTACAGGATCTAAGCTTCATGAAGACGTTTTAATTGAGTTTAAGGTATGATGCACCAAAGGTATATTAAGTTTGATTGAAACTATTATTTGAAAGTGTCTTTATTCAAAATCCATGCAAAATTTAGAAATTTTGCATGGAGATAGCTGGACTAAGCAAATTTTTATCTCAGTCCAGTTAACGTAGTTGAAATTGCATTCAGAAACAAGTTTATATAATATATGTACATATTTTATGTAGTTATATAATAAAGAAATAACAGTCATTATCATAAAATTTATTATTATAACACTGTTAAGATGTGCAATATTTATTAGGTGTGATAAAAAATCCGTATAATGATGACTTTCACATTATATTACGGATATGTTATTTGAAGTAAAGAAAAAAGAAAATTATTACAAACCAAATAACAATACACAATATGTGTGCAGTGCTTGTGTTTAATTGTGTTATTGGTGTTGGGTGGAGGATGAGTTTTTACGAATTATGCATGTATAAGATATGAGAACGGACATTACACTCTACATTTATCATCATTCTCCTGCCCTTATCCCACTTTAAGTGCAGTCGGCACAACATGTTCTAAACATATTGTACATGCTTTGGATAGTTATACGACCGGTCGCCTGCCTGTCGTCAACTTACCATAGTCGCCTTTTTCGACACCTCGGTAAGAGATAAGGGTGGTCTATTTTACTCAGGCGGATACCACATGGCGGATCAAATTACCTTAGTCGCCTTTTACGACAGATCGCTAAGAAATGAGGACGGTGTATTCTGCTCAGCCGGATACCACACGGCGGTACACTGTGCATTTAGCATAACATATATTTTCTTTTATCGCGGATTATAGCAAAATTATATTCAAATTTGACTGGCCCGTTGTCTCAGTGGGTAGTGACCCTGCCTTCAGCTCCGCGGGTCGCGGGTTCGATACCCGCCGAGGGCCAACATTTTCTGTAAAATGAATTTGTTGGTCTTTTAGACTGGGTGTATATTTGTATTTAAGTATGTATTTAAAAATATATAAGTATGTATTCACCAGTTGTCTCTCTACCATAACACAATTATTAAGTTACTTACTTTGGGGACGGACGACCGTGTGTGTAAGTGTCCCATATATTTATATGTATATTTATTCTACATTATTAATTACTATGTTAAAGTGATATATATTTTTTTCAGAAAGTTCTTAATAAGGAGTGTTTAGTCCTAGAATGTTACGGCCAGACCGAAATGATTGGGCCTGTACTGTTTCCAAACCCTTTCGGACCTATTTGCAATTGTGGTAAACCTACACCTTCGTACGCTGTTAAGGTACTTGTATGCAATTATCAATATAGTAGCTTATGCCCGCGGCTTCGCTCGCTATTAGGTCTCCCACCAAAACAGATCTCACCAGATTATTTTTCGATTTAATTACATGTATCGTTATATTACGACCAAAATTACATAAAATCATTACAAATTGTAGCCTATATGTTATTCCGCTCGCGTGGAAAGATTAAAGCCGTAATACAGTATTTTGATAACTATAAAAATGGTTAAACTGGGTTTACCTTAAAAGCTAGATATATGCTGTCGCGGGCTTTTATTTAGAATTTCAGAGGGGAACAATTTTGTAATACATGATTTTTGAATAACTTTCACTGTTTACTTAGCGCACACAAGGAAAGCTTTAAATTTTCCTCGTTTACTTAGCGCACACATTTCTTATCGCTATTCCTCTACTAGTCATTTTTTTATGTAAGGAAAACCCATTATGGGTCGTCACCGCTCGACGGGGACGAGCGGCGGGTATGTCGGACTCGCACCGACTAAAAACCTGATAGTGCTCCAACGCGTTGCTGGTGGCGGGGACTGGGTATCGTTGGACACATTGCCCCCATCCCCGCCAGCAGCAACTCTGAACCCCAGAGTGCACCACCTCTGGGTCGGGGCCTCTCTAAAATTGACCCCTTCTTACGCTGGACGATACAACGGGAGCACCAGATGCATCGACCGCTTCGGGAACCTTAAAAGGGTGGGCGTCCGATAAACCCTGTTTGGAACGCCCGGTCTACTAGTAGTAGTCATCTTAGCGTGATGTTATATAACCTACAGCCTTCGTCGATAAAAGGACTATCTTACACTCAAAGAATTTTTTAAATCGGCCCAGTAGTTCCTGAGATTAGCGCAGTCAAACAACGATTCGAACAAACAAACAAAGCTTCATATATTAGTATAGATATCTGGCTATTTAAAAAAATGTCTTGTACTTATATTTTTTTATTTATTTATCTTTAATTATTTTATTATTAATTTTAATCTATTTATCTTTAAGTATCTTGTACTTTTATTTATTATTTCCATTGTCTAGTTGGTTGACCCGGATACGGGTGTCGAAATAAAAGAAGCCAACGTAACTGGTGAAATATTGGTTAAAGGCCCCGGATTCTCGGTGAGTATTGCCAATATATTTTATTAATTGCTGCTATTAATTATTTCTAGTATTAAACAAAATTTGTATTATTATAAATACCTCTATCAGTCAAAAAGTTGACTATAAAGTTTATCTAGATAAATCGATATCGATAGCAAATGGAGTTAAGACTTTTCTTAAATTGAATTATAATTATTGAATTACTACAAAAATGGAATTTGCTTTAGGAATACTACAATGATCCAGAAGAGACTGCAAAAGCATTTACAGATGATGGGTTTTTCAAAACAGGAGACTTACTATACCGTGACACATATAATAATTACTTTTTTGTGGAACGAATAAAAACTCTGATTAAATATAGAAATTCACACGTGAGTAATAAATATTATTTTTAATGTTGTGCATCTTGTATAACGTTACAATGAAAATGTTATGAAACATTTCCCTTATACATTTGAGATAGTTTCGTGTAGGTTTACATTCTACTTATTATTCTTTTAATAGAATTATTATTCTATTCTACTTTTTCTATGATCGGTAGCATATGGTTGAACTCTTTTACTGATTTTCGTGTTATGTGACCGTGCAACTCTTTCGAGAGGGTCACGAGTTCAAATCCCGGCAAGCACCAATGAGTTTTTCTAATAAAACCTATGTGTCTAATTGATAATTGTAATTTATCACACGCTTTTCGGTGAAGGAAAACATCGTGAGGAAACCTGCATATCTCTAGATAAATCTGGGGAGATGTGTAACCTACCAATCCGCATTGGAGCCGCGTGGTAGTTAGCTCCAACCCTTCTCTCCAGGAACGAACTCAGGAAGCCTATGCCCAGCATTGGGATTGCAACAATATTTAATTCTGTATATATAAGGATTATACAGGGTAGAATCAACCATACGACATTAGTTTTAATTTTAGGTATTTACACAGCTGAAGCACCTTACATAAAAGAAATTTGTTAATTCAATGAAGTATTTTAGCTTCACAAATTATTTTACGCTTTGAAAAAAGAAGCATAGTTTACAGAGATCAATGAACGTACGCTATTAAAAATACTATAATACGTACCTTGACCTAAAAACTAAATGGTACGATGCATACTACTAAGTAGTACGGTGCGAGTGAGACAGAACAAGATAGTTATTGTCTTCTTCTGTTTTGTGAAAATAATTAGTTCTACACTCTGTAGATCAGTGAACCATTATTAACAAAGCGATGCCCAATTTTAATATATTATGATTGAAGTAAAACAAATTTATCTTATACGTTTAAGTGATCAGTGAATTCATTTGATGTCGTATTGGTACCACTCTGTATATGTAGCCCTGCCCAATTTATTTCGTTTTGTCCGGATATATCATCCACTGAATACGAAACTACCGTGAAATGGAGTTGTTAGTAGTGGCTTAAAAAACTTCAACTTAAAGCTTATAATAATTTACCCACTTTCTTTAAATCAATGTTCTATGAAATCAGAAGAAAAGTCCTCTTCTTCTAGATATCGGACTTAAGGACTCTGCAACTGATTTTTTTGGACCGAAAAATTTTGTTAGCCTTAACAGCAAGGTGAAGAATGTCAAGGGTTTAGGAGAGGGTCAAGGTTTGCGGAAAGAACAAAGAATCTCTCCTAGTGTCGGATAACGGTAAGGAGGTGGAAATTGTTCTTATTATGTATTGCCTTTTTGTTAAAGGTAATACCATCGGAGTTGGAAGAAGTAATATTGCACCATCCAGGAGTCAAAGAGGTTTGTGTCATAGGTATCAAAGATGTAGTCGATGGTCAAATACCAACTGCTTGTGTGGTCAGACGAGAAGGCGCCGAAGTCACCGCTCAAGAGATAAAAAGATTAGTTGCAAGTGAGTTGATTTGATATAAGTTAACAGTTTCAGATGAAGATGATATAAGTAAAATTATATACCTATAGTTTATATAATTACGCGTTACTTTGCGGAGTTCCATAATACAAAAGTGATAATATTATTTTTATCATATTGGAGTATTACAAAATAATATTGTCATTATTTTTATAAAATTATCTTATTTTTATGTCCCATTTCGGTACTTTATATTTTTGAATGTTTTTTTAGAGGTACTTTTACAAATTACGTGAAGACCAAACGAAATTTTGTTTAGTTATAATATTATTTTAACTCCGCCGTGTGGCATATATAGATAGACAACCCTCATTTCTTACAGAGGTGTCGTAAAAAGCGACTAAGGTAAGTTGATCTGCCATGTGGTATCCGGCTGAGTAGAATAGACCACCCTCTTTCTTACCGGGGTGTCGTAAAAGGCGACTAAGGTAAGTTAACGTCAGGCAGGTGGTCATTCGTAAAATACCTAGCCACATCAAGTGTATAATATGTTGTGCCGACACCACTTAGTGTGGGGTAATTGGGGCAGGAGAATGATGATGTAATATTATTTTAATTGTTATTTTTTTTATTCAAAATAAATAAATTTTTATTATGTTGTGCAGTCAAGTTTTATAGATTATCTTTTATAGCACGTTTATAAAATTATTATTGATTATTTATAGAATATATTTTTCATAATCTATCTTATTATTTTATCTTTAGTTTAAGACATGATTTAAAAAAATATATATTTCTAATTTCTATGTTAAAATTTCTGGTATTGTTATTGATATTAATTATAATTATGTTATTCACTAGGTAATTTATCGAAAAATAAGGAACTGCGAGGCGGAGTAGTATTCCTTGACAGTCTACCCTACACGTCCTCAGGAAAAATTGCTAGACTCAAATTGATCGAAATCGCAATGAGTGTTGGAAGAGAATAAATGAATCAAGACTGCTAGTTGTACATGAGGAAAGAACATTTAGAGGGATGAAGTATTAAAATGGACACGAAACAAAGTTGGAAAGAAAGATATTTGGATCATTTGAATACACTTTTAGCAGATAAGTTAAAAGTGAAATGAAGTAAAACAATATTAGCAATACAATAAAACAATATTACAATATTAATATTATTAATTATTAATAATAATATTGCCTAATGGCAATGCTAAAATTGATTAGCAGCAGTTTAAAAACACTATTAATGAGAGGCTGATACAGAAAGCCTATTACTATACTGTTGAGGATTATTTAGGCGATAAGAATGCGTGGATATAGATATTGTTCGACCCTGTACAAGATAGAAACGATGAAATGTAACTAGTATTAAGAATTATATTTAAAAAAAAAACAATCGACGAGTTTCTTGCTGGCTCTTCTCGGTAGGAATAGCTTTACGAACCAGCAATATAGCGAACCAGCAATTTATAGTTGACGATTCAAAAGCACTTGTTTACAAGTTTATTTGAATAAAGAATATTTAGAATATGAATTATTAAAATAAAATAAGCGTTATAAATCTAATGTTTATTTCATTATAAAATACGTATGATAAATACAACATTATTAACATACCATAATTAACAATTTTTATTCTAAATTATAAAACTGAAAATTGTATTAAGAAGAGGTAGGTAATATATAAGTATTACACATTTTTTTTAAACAAATTAATCGAATATAATATCTTCATAATATAGTACTGCCATTTTAAGCCGTGTGGTATACGGCTGAGTAGAATAGACCACCCTCTTTCTTATCGACGTGTCGTAAAATACGACTCAGGTAAGTTAACGTCAGGCAGGCGACCGGTCGTAAAATACGTTGCCAAATCATGTGACAACATGTTTATTACATGTTTAGCTGACCCCACTTAGAGCGGGATAAGGGCAGGAGAATGATGATATATTTTTTTGGAAAATGAGAAAACAGCAGATGCTGGGGCTTGGCGCCACACTTTCTTGCTACGTAAATATAACAACTTTTACAATTTTATGCTTTTCTTTATTTTTATAACTAGTTAACTATTCTCCATTGAAGTCTTGAGAATCTTATTCCCTAATCATATCAGTCACTAGCTTTAAAACTGTACTCCTCGCTAGCTTCCCAGATGATGTAAGAGGCAGTCGGTCCACAAATACAACGCCGCCGCGCAATTGTTTGTTCTTTGATAGTTTATCTGAAAAAGAACAGGTTACTGAGCTTTAGTACTTAATTGGCATATAGCAGGGCAAGATATGACTTAAAGTAGAAAAAAACAATTTTTTTCCCTTTAAATTATTTCGTATCAAAATAATAGATTAATAATAATCGAATTCTGGGCATATGTGTAACCCACCAATCTGCATTGGAGCAGCGTGGTGGGTCTTAGCCCCAACCATCCTCCAAAAAAAACGGAGAGAAGAGCTATGCCCAGCAGTGGGACAACAACAGGCCGTTTACTAGATTATAGATATTAGTAGTAACATCAGCAAATTTGTTTCTCAAATCGTTTGATACAAAGAAGTCCAAACAGCACATATCTCAGAGCAGGGAAAATGTAGCAATTGTAACAGGCATTACTGGGCACTGCCTGTTAAACATACACCTGTCAATAATGAGAATAACATAAGATGCTGCGTGCCTAGAGTGTGGAGAGGAAGAAACAAATCTTCAGCTTATGGCTGAGTGCCCTATGTACTCGCTGGTAAGATGGGAGATACTAGGTAAGGATGAAACTGAAGTTGAGGACCTAACAAATATTCCCTTCAGGGATATTATCATGTTCGTAAGAGCTACGGGTAGATTAGAGCAGGTGGCACTGGGGGGGGGCAGAAGTAAAACCCTTGTCCCGACATGAGGAAATGGGTGGAATAGTCCAAAATAGGAGCTGACCACTCGCCCTGCACCGACAGGCAAAATTAGATAGATAGGACATCAGTAACTTACTTGTTACAAGATCTTTGATCTCTTGCGCGGTTACATTGTGACCATCTTTTTTCACAACACACGCTACTGCCTTTTCTCCGTCGAGAGGATCTTCGATACCAACAACGCATACTTCGTGGACACCTGGATGAGTGCTTATTACTTCTTCTACTTCTAATGGTAATATCTGTAAATAAATTAAAACTCTTAGGGCCTGTTTCACAAGTTACTGATAAAGTGTCGGATAGGTAAGCGACAAATAAACTAAGTAACAGATAAATGTCTCTAAAAAGAAACTTATAAAAAAATAAAATCGCGGCCATTTTGAAATAGGTATTTGCTATCCAGCAGATAAACAAAATAACAGCCATATGATCTACCTTTTAACTTGTTATAATATATAGACTTTAAGTGCTGAATAAGCCTATCAGAAACCTAAGAAATACAAAATTCCGAGATATGTGTCAGATATGTTCCGCTAACTGACAGTTTATTGGTAGTTTGTAAAACAGGCCCTTATAATGTTATCTTATTTCAACATGGAAATTTATTACTCTCTTCATGAGATCATATTAAATCAAACTAATCTTTACTCAAATAAGCTTTCAAGCACTTTTGAATCAAGGATCAATATGATTAATGAAGCTACTTATTTAACAAACAACACGTTTACGTTAAATGTTTCTGGTATTCATTTTTGTGCTATAATTTGAAATTTGTTTGACCAATTTAGATTTGAAAATATAATAAATGGATGGAAGTACTTTTAAATTAATACTTTCTAAATTTGTTTATTTTCGTTCATTTATCATCTTCAAATTATAATACCCCGCCATGTAATTAATACCCAGCAGGGCTTTATTAATGTAGTAAAAAAACTGTTATTGACAGTTAAAAAAAATATTCAGATCACTACTAAAGTTTACAGGATAATCCGCTGGTTCATTCAAAAATTTTATGAAAATTTTATTAATATCGGCAGCCGATTCGGAAACTATAAAGAACATACAGACAAACATTTATTTTAATTGTTCGTAAATATTTCATAATTTCATTTATTTCGTAATATATCTTTTTGTCTCTGGGCAATTGTCATATTTTTATTCATCGATATGTGGGTAGCAATAAAAACGCCACTCGCCGTTCGGTTCGTCTGTCGCCGTGCGATTGTCTACGTGAGCGCGGAACCTTCGCTAATGGCCGCTCGATCGCTATACATTATTCGTATCAAATCTATTGTAAAAACATAAACAATTCGTCTGGGACAATTCTACATATGATATATTTGAACATACAAACAAGAAACGGATAAGGCTTGTAAATAACACACGTAAACAAGGAAGGAAAAATGTATCAAATTCTATAACAATATACTCACGTGTGAATTGCGATATTTGATCAATGTTTTGAGTCGGTCCATATAAAAATAGTTGTCATCTTCATCACGATATAGTAAATCGCCTGTTTTGAAATATCCGTCTTCTGAAAACGCCGCTGCAGTTTCTTCTGGATCGTTGTAGTATTCCTAAAAAAAATATTTTGACATTAGATTCATATATGGGGAAATGGAACGTTAGATGAATGCTTAAAACGGAATGCAGGTGTGTGTGAGCGGGACAATATGACAGGAGTAGAGTGAGAGAGAAAGGACGTATGACAGAGTATGGATTGGAGAGTATAGAGTTATATTAAGTAGGCCAGCCTAAAATATGCTCTATCACAATAATAGGAAAGCAAATGAGAATGTGTCTGTCTCTCTTTTTTATGTGCGATTAGACAAAGATAAGTATACAAGTGACACTCTTACTTACAGGCCTGCCTATGGCTCCCCTACTCTAGTACTCTACGTGGGAGAGTGTTAAGTAAGAATAAAAAAGTTTATATATAAAGTTACGAGTTTTCGTTAGTACTGATATCACATACGTCGACATTACGTCAACGGGATTTCTACATTAATATATAATTTAAGTAAACAAGTAAATTAATATCGCAAATTAGTTTTATGCTTATTCTATTTCTTCTAGCCCAGACTTTTTGAATAAGAAATTAAGAAAAGTGTGGGTAAAAAGACTAGACTCTAGGTAGGATCGTGCTTAATAAAATATTTAAAAAACTTTTGTATTAAGTTTATGCTATTAATATGACGTAAATATTTTTAAATCTTTTGAGTCTTAACTTGCTTTTTCGGTTTAAATTACTTTATTAACTAACCGTAAACCTTGGTCCCTTGTTCCATAACTCGCCGGTCACGAACGGTTCTTTAATTTCTACGCCACTGCTTGGATCAACTAACTGTAAGAAAAACGTTTGGTGTAAGTAAAAATAAGCCAATTAAATAAGGTTAGTAATCCTTTAATTAAAATTATATTTAATATAATAAAATTATAAACAGGAAAAATTTGCATGAATGTTTGTAATGTTACCACACAAAAAAAGCTACTGGATGGATTTCAAAAATTCAACACTGGAAAGCTGCATCTTTACTGAGCAACATAGGCTATATTTAATTTTCAAAAAATAGGGATCTGTTGTGAAAATGTAATAAGGTGTAAAAAAATAAAAATTACGCTGGTCAACCGCGGGATTTTAATATTAACTTATGATTCGACAACGTTAAATTCGTGATTAAAATTTCGCGATAATTACGTATACAACGTCTTAAATGTTATTTTTGCGGTTTTCCTTAACAATTTGATGTAATTGACTAATAAGACTTTGTTATATAACTTGTTTTGATTGAGTTATCAAAAGTCGTAAACAATTACATGCTTGCTCATTATTTCTAAAACTAGCATGTACCTATATGTTTTTTAGTGTCGGGGTTGGGGGTTATTTAATATTTTTTTAAATAAAAACTTGTGTTTATTTGTTACTAGTGATAAATAAGACTTCGATCAACGCGAGCGTTTAAGTACTCTCGGGAAAAAAGACAAATAGCATTATACTATTTGTCTTTTTTCCCGATTCCCTAAAAACTAACGGGATCTTTTTCATCGTATGTATACACCGGTGTATAATTCAAATTCAAACTATTCTTCGTTCAACTTGGCTTTTGAAAGCTCTTTCGAATCGTATTTTATATTTGACATATTTACAGGCATTGAAAAGTTACTAAAATTGACATTAAATAAACTAGACAATTTTTGTTGTTATCATTTGTAAAGCGAAATGATGAGAGTAAAACCCGGGTTCAAATACTACGCGTCACCGGCTCCTTCTTTCTTTTTCTTTTTTTAATTGAATTTTTTATATGTTTTAATAAAATTACCGAGCAAGGTTTAATGCTCACCCAGGTACTAAGATTTAATTGAGCCAAGTTTGGATTAGTGATAAACAGACAGAATGACAAGCAATTTGCAAAAACGATGTGCAAGTCATATTAATCATGGAATATTAAAATTACATATATATATAGTCGATGCAAATAAAATAGTAAACGAGCGAGCGGACGATTATAATACACCACTGAGGGTGCTAAATACGATGAGTATAACGCAAATGCTCTACTAACTTCTAACGGTGCCTCTTGTGAGGACGAACAACGTAAATCCAAACATAGGAAAGAGCAAAATGTACCTTAATAGAGTATATAGGTAGAAGCTTCCCACAGCTACCGCTAGGTCCTTGTGGACTCGGGCCTAAGACAGATCCCATCGTTTCTGTTTGCCCATAAGCCTCAACAGCTAGCGTGTGCTTGCCAAGAAGTGTCTGCAAAAAATAACATTTATTTCAAGGCTTCTGATTCTGAATATATATATATCATTCGGAAACGGCTCCAACGAATTTCACGAAATTCAGTATGCAGGAGGTTTTGGGGGAGATATATCGATCTAAGTTTTATTAAAAAAAAAGGTTATATTGCTGTTTTTGGGCATTAAAAAAATACTAAAATTAACTTTTAATTTATTGAATATATTGCAATATTTTTGGCGTTAAATGTCAAGTCAGCGTAACTTATTCAGGGAATGGATGGTCGCGAGAAATGAAAATACTTAGGATCGAGCCCTCACATATCTTAATTAATTTTTCTTTATTTTGAAGTTAATTTTTTTAATTTTTAATAAATTAAAGAAAAAAGCTCGGTCAGCCAGGTACATTTAATTATTCATCACTTTATGTGGAAATCAATGGAGACAATTTTACAATTTAATATATGTATATATATGCACACAATATATGTTTATTTTATTTTATTTTTATTTATTAGGATAACCAACACGACTTACATCATTAATACTATAAAATACTCTACAAACTATTCAATTAAATGTAGTCTTAATTATAGGTTACCACGGCATGTAATAGGGACGCGTACATTATTTAAATATATTAGAAAATAAAATATTATATAAAAATAAAAGTATAAAATACAAAATGTAACAATATTGTAAACTTAGTTATTTCTTTGAAATTTAATTTTCATGTCGTAATATCAGTTTGGCCCGACTACTTTCCGACATTTCTGAAGTCCTTAGTCATAAGTACTTTTCTCGACATTGTCTTATTTAAGGAAAATGACTAACCCTTTATTTGCCGCGTACGTTAACCGGTTATATAATAAATAAACAATCGAAATCATCCTTCTGCCCTTATCCCACTTTAAGTGGGGTCCGCATATATTATAAACATGTTGTCACGTGATTTGGTTACGTATTTTACGACCGGCCGCCTGCCTGACGTCAACCTACCTTAGTCGTATTTTACGACACCTCGGTATTAAATAATGATGGTCTATTCTACTCAACCGGATACCCACACATCGGGTCAACTTACCTTAGTCGACATTTACGACACATCGGTAATATATGAGGGTGGTCTATTCTACTCAAGCGGATACCACACGGCATAAAAACATTATCGAAATAAAGAATGTAATAAATTATTATTATAAAATTACCTTGAATTTGGCTAATAGTTCCGGAAATATTTTGGAGCCCGTGATACTAACACTTTTGAAGCAAGTGAGATCGACGTCATCCTTTCGACTGACTAAGAATGCTACCAATGTGGGCCCTATAAGACATGTTGCAGGCTGAAAATACAGTCAAAGTTATAGTCGGACTAGAAATACAAACAATTTTTTCAATTAAATCTAAATGAGGCAGTTATAAATTTTTTGTTACTCATAATTAATATACAGAAATAAATAGTGGACGAAAATGAGTCGGAAAACAAATCCCGGGTCTTCGGGACATCGCTAAGTAGAAGAAGAAGAAGAATTAATATTAATTATTAAAATTACTTTAACCAAAGTGGGTTTACCTTAAAAGCTAGACATATGCTGTCGCGGACTTTTATTTCGAACTTTTAGAGGGGATCAAATTTGTGATACATGATTTTTGAATAACTATTACCGTTTACTAAGCGCGCGCAAGGACAGCTTTAAATTTTGCCGTTTCGAAATATTTTTATTGCTGCTCCTCTCTTATTCATCTTAGCGTGATTTTATATAGCCCATAGCCTTCCCCAATAAATAGACTATCTTATATTGAAATAATTTTTCAAATCGTAATAGTTGCTGCGATTAGCGAGTTCAAGTAAACAAACAAACTCTTCAGCTTTATATAATAGTATAGATCAAGTAATGTTTACCTTGTATTTGTTGATTATGTAAATTATGTGATCATAATCATCTGGTATGGAAGATTGCACTTTTGTATCTCCAATCAATGGACCTCCTACTGATAAGAAGTAATTTGATATCCAATTCACGGGCGACAAGTTTAACACTCTCTTTTTGGGTCTGTAAACAAAAAACACGATAAATAAAATGTTACAATTTTACACTATCGAGCAAATCGCAATAAAAGAATTATGTGTATAAGCAATACTGTTGTGTTTGAAAATTGTATAGTAAAGTAAAGTAGCGGACTATTACTCTCCCAATGCTGGGAATAGGCGTCTTTTCTCCGCTTTTGAAGACAAAGATTGGAGCTAAGACCTACCACGCTGCTCCAATGCGGATTGGTAGTTACACATATTTCCAGATTACTCCAGAGATATGCAGGTTTCCTCACAAAAAAATTGTATAATTAATTTCATATTTGTTTATTTTTATTTTACGATTATGGCAACACTTTTTTTTTCAATAAACGCTACACGAGATATTACTATGCAGTTAGTAATATGGTAACATGTTGATTAATAATTTTATGTATCTAACTCTTTATTTGGCCCATTTTCCTTTTTGTTATCTATTTTTATGTTATAAACTTTTAAACCTCATAAAAATGAATTACGCATGTTTTATTTAATAAAATAAATTTTCTTAATACTTCGGATTACTGGTAAATTATGCTTGTCCAAATGTAAACCCGATCGTCGATCATTTAAAATTTAAATAAAGAACGTCTAGAACATAAAATATTTTTCAATTTCTTTAAGGACACGTTATCTTTAAGTTATTTATAATTAATACTTACTGTTTATCGTAGTTATAGAGTTTGAGGAGTCCATTTATTTTGTGTATAAACGGTTTGTGCTTAAACGCTACCACTTTCACTTTGCCTGTTGTACCACTGGTGCTGACTAAAAATGCATACACTTTGTCTGTATCGAACTCTGTCACCCTGAAAACATTAATAAATAATATTTTTAGATCATACAGGACTACGATTCATACGCTTCATACAGGACTACGGTTTAATAATGTAAAATTGAAAATGTTTAAAAGATTGATTGAAATTGTTTAATAGATTAAGAGATTGAAGATATTAAAAAAAAAACCAGTATGTATATATTAGAATATATTAGACATACGAGAGGTCACAAAAAGCTTGTGATACCTGTGTCGCGACTCAGCAGAGTTAGCAACTCATTGGATGGTCTCGGTATTCGCTTCTACAATAAAATTCCGCAATCCGTACTAGACCAGTCTACAGAAAGGTTTAAGTTAAGTATAAGAGATGAACTTATACGTAAAGTATATAACAAAATTGAAGATTATTTGGATTATTCAAAAGCCTGGATTTGAAAATCCACTGCGGTTTAATAATGTAAAATTGAAAACGTTTAAATCATTGACCGCCGAGTCTCTTTCTGGTTCTTTTCAGTAAGAGTAACATTCCGAACCAGTTGTAGCTTCATTAATCATATTGATCCTTGATGATTCAAAAGTGCTTGAAAGAGCTTTGAATAAAGAATATTTTGATTGAATTGATAGATATTATTTACTACTTTTACCCGGAACTTCGTTTGCGTGGACTGTTGTCGCGTGATAGGTTGGTAATAGATGGCGCTTTTCAATGACATCCTATTCCTGTATAATTAACATATTTCTATACCCTATATGTTATTCCGGTGTATAAGGAATAGTTGTGACCGATTTCATTGATAACAGTTCAGCGGATTCGCCGTAAATGAATAACAAAACATACATCCATAATCACAAATTTTCGCATTCATAATATTAGTAGGATAATATAATATATTAATAGTATTTCAAATATTAATATGATATGAGTGTTTAGGATTAGTTGCTATTCTTACTATAAAACTATTTAACAGATATTTTATAGTTCGTCTACTATGTTTGAAATGTTACAAATATATTATTTCAATTGTAATAGATAGGTATAATTTAATTGCCAGGTATTTGTATATAAAAATAAGCACATATAAATTGCGTTTAGCGAATTGCCATATTAAATTACTTGTTTGTGACGCGTAACTAGTTTTTATAAGAAAATATAAACGTCTGATTCGCGGTATTTTTTATAGCCCAATTACACGGAAATAAGTTTCGCATTGAATTCAATATTTGAATGACAATGAATATAAGATTTTTATAAGCATATTAAGTGTCTGAAATTGCAAACCGCAAATTGGCAGATTAATTTTCTGCAAATTGAAAAGGTTGGCTGAATGATTAAATATAAATGCAAAGTCACGGCTTCCTATCTCAACATATTATAACATAACAAATATTTTAATCATTATCATTCTCCTGCCCTTAATCCCACTCTAAGTGGGATCGGCACAACATGTTTTAAACATGTTGTTATATGCTTTGACTTGTCATTTTATGACTTGCCACCTGTATGACGTCAATTTACTATAGTCGCCTTTTACGACACCTCGGTAAGAAATGAGAGTGTTGATTCTACTCAGGCGGATACCACGCGGCGAATACCAAATATTTAAATATAAGAAAGTATTTGATTAAACTGCAAGAAATTCTTAAAATGTATTATCGGTGAAATCTAACAAACAAAGTCTGAAAAATCCAATGATATTATACAACAATACCTTTTTTAATTAAAGCATTTAAACTTATTATCGAAATTTTTTCTTACTAATATTACACAGTTTTGGTATTTGGTAGAATTTTTATAATATGTTAGATATCTGAATATAAGTCATTATTTTATGCATTGTGGTATACTTAATGTGGACAAAATATTATAAAGGTGCGCTATTGCAATTTATTAATGGAAATCATAGTAGTGATAGCTAGTTAGTTTCTAATAATATAAGCTGACTGGCCCGTTGGCGCAGTGGGTGACCCTACCTTCAGCTCTGTGGGTAGCGGGTTCGATTCCCGCTGAGGGCCAACATATTTTTTAAACAATTTGTTGGTTCTTCAAGCCGGGATGGTATATTTGTATATAATTATGTATTTAAATATGTATATATTCATCTTCATTTAAGTATTAAGTTACTTAATTTATGGATGGACGACCGTGTTTTTAAGTGTCCCATATATTGATTGATTTATTTATAAGCGTATTACCTGAAATCGTCTTCAGGTTCATCTGTATCATTTTTTTCGACGAATTGCGCCATAGTACATTCTCCATGAGAAAATGTAATTATCTTTGTATCCAGTCCGAGATCAGCTGCTACTTTCGAGTAGGTATCAAAAGATTCTGGTTCGCAAAATGCTATTTTTGGCTCTGTGAGTTTAAATAGTGTTCGAATTTCCTCTGAAAATGTCATTGATATGTTAATTTCTAGATTTAAATGTAACAGATTACAAAAGTAATGAAAGTATTATTTTTTTATAATCCGCGATAAAGTTTTTATCTAAATATTTTTTTATATAATAATCTCATTACTTTTGTATTATGGACCTCCGCAAAGTAATGCCTTATTCTATAAATTATGTAACAGATCAATTAATTTCGGAATATAACAAAATGTACATGCAATTATTGACGAGTAAAACGCGTGATAAAAGCATCAGGATAACGATCTTAAAACACAATAACTATTACGCAGTATATATTAATATAATATTGGTTAGCTCACAATTCCACCGTGTGGTATCCGGCGGAATAGAATAGTACCACCCTCATTTCTTACCGAGGTGTCGTATAAGGCGACTAAGGTAAGTCGACACGCCGTGTGGTGTCCGGCTGAGTAGAATAGACCCCCCTCATTTCTTACCGAGGTGTCGTAAAAGTCGACTAAAGTAAGTTGACCCACCGTGTCGTTTCCGGTTTAGTAGAATAGTCCACCCTCTTTATCACCGAGGTGTCGTAAAAACGACTATGGTAAGTTGATGTCAGGCAGGCGGCCGGTCGTAAAATACGTAGCCAAATCATGTGACAACATGTTTATAACATGTTGTGACGATCCCACTTAGAGTGGGATAAGGGCAGGAAGATGATGATTGGTTAACTCACAATTACTACTTTTTCCAAAATTTCAATTAAATACTGATTTCCGCGCGGATGAGTTTGCAGGAGCAGCTTGTAAATTATAAAAACTCACCATATTTAAAAAAAGGATCAACTCCAACGATGGGTAGACCGTTGTAAAGGGCCGCGTAGAATGGAATATGCAGATCCAAATGGTTTTTACCACCTAAGGCAAGAACATCGCCGGGTTTCAAGCCAAACGCCCTTAGAGCTCTGGCAAGCCTGATTGATCGTGAAGCTACTGATGCATATGTTTCCTCTTCTCCTGTAGCGGCATCGATCTATGTTTGAGAGATAAGATTATATTAAACTAGCTTTTATCCGCTACTACGTTCGCGTGAACTGTTGTCCCTTGATAGTTGATAATAGATTTTTCAATGTCATTCTATTCCTGTAGAATTGACAAAATTTCTATAGCCTATATGTCATGTAATTTCATCGATATTGGTTCAGAGGATTCGCCGTGAAAGAGTAACAAACATATATCCATACTCACACTTTCGCATTTACAATATCAGTAGGAAAGGATAATAAGGAAAATGTTGCTTAGATTTTTATCAAGAGAAATCGCTGTTTTTTTGCATTAAAACGTGACTGGTTTCTCGTCGGGACTTTCCCTAGGCTATTTGTTTACTGCATCTATTTATAATTTTTTATTGAATGTACATCCAGTTTTTGATGGTGTGTATAAGTAAATATACACAATTGTTCATAATATATTCATTATTAGCTTAGTCAGTATACAACAGCGGTTTAGTCAGTCACTGTTAAATTATATTATTACTACTAGCACTTTGATTGAATAACTTTAGCAGTTTACTCGGTGCACGGAAGGAAAGCTTTAAATTTTGCCGTTTTCGTAATTTTTTTTTTGCTGCTTCTCTCCTATTCATCTTAGCGTAATGTTATAAAGCCTAAGCCTTCCTCGATAAATTGACTATCTTACACTCAAAGAATTTTTCAAATCGGTGCAGTAGTTCCTGAGATTATAGTTTTTAAACAATCAAACAAACTCTTCACCTTTATTTATTATAGATTAGGCAGTTACAATGATTTTAGTTTTAGTATTAAAACTCGCGCAGTTAGGTGTAAAGCTCAGATACACCCGTGGACTATTTCCTTTGGATTGGAATGGAGGACTAAAGATTAGACTAACTATACTAATACTAGGAAGGAATCCGGAAGGTTTAGATTAATAGTACATTACGGATTTATGTAAATTGTGTGAAAGAGGCCGTGCGGTTGTAAAACTCGAATGCTGGGAGCTTTATTCGCGTGTGCCGCGTAAACTAACAGAGATACATTAAAGTTATGTACAAGCGAAATGTAGATCTATAAAAATACAAAGCAAAAGTACGCGACAGCATGTCTCTAACTCTAGTGGTAACTCATTACTACTTTAATGTTAAAAATTACGATTAAAAATATAACTTTATTTACGCAGAAAAAGCTTTCCACTTTTACACTGAATTCCACGCCGGCACAGCTAGTATTGAGCACCAACAATTGAGCACATAAATTTCTATAGAAAACTTAAAGTTGTCTAGTAAGGGTCGTACACTTTTAACGTTCGGTCACTGCTGAACTTTATTTAACTTCCACTTTGATGAATTATGACTTACCTGACAAATCGTATCATGATGCTGTTTGATTTTTTCGAGCATCAAATGCCCAAGATGATCGTCACGAGAATCTTCAAAACAACCCATAATCACGAAAGTTGTCCGAACCTGAGCTCGGTTTACCTTATAATGACGTAATGCATTGATACAAGCCTTATTATATATACTCCCCTACGTAAGAAACAAGGAAAATATTGAAATAGTATTTAGGAAAATGACCTGTACTGTAATATAATTATCATCTTTCAAAGTATAGTTGGAGTCTGAGGAAGGAAATATAATTTTAATGAATCCTTATAGAATCTATTTAATGTAATTAAAACCCGTAATAAATTAACTGAACGGAAATAGTCAGGTATGTAGAAAAAACCCAAATGTTATCATTGTTTTTTTTACAATGAATGGAAATTAAATTTGATTTTCTATTACGGTGTATTCACCGTCATGCGGTTTTTCAGATGCGGTTGAAAGGTGACGAATTACTGCAGTTCTTTTAATTAGTTTAAAGTCCATTAAACGAGATAGTAAGTAATAAATTGTGACTCAGAGTAGGAGTTTAGCGTAAGTGTAATTAGCGTTTTAATTCTACTGTTTGGTAGATTTTGTTAATTTCGACGACTCAATATATATTGAAGAAATTTTTTCATTTTTGCATAACAAACTCATAGAAAAGAGATTTCTTCCAGTCAGCCTTTGCTAAAAAATATAAGGCTAAAAGAAAGAAAAAGTAACGAACGAAAAATAACGAATAATACAATTGTACAATGTAGATACAAATATCGATTTTATGCACAAGGAATAATATTATTTACGTCTATTATTCTCATCTTTACGCCGTGTGGTATCCGGCTGAATAGACTAATACCACCCTCATTTCTTACCGAGATGTCGTAAAAGGCGACTAAGGTAAGTGGACCCGCCGTGTGGTATCCGGCTGAGTAGAATAGACCAACCTCATTTCTTACCGAGGTGTCCTAAAAGGCGACTAAGATAAGTTGACCCGCCGCGTGGTATCCGGTTTAGTAGAATAGACCACCCTCTTTCTTGCCGAGATGTCGTAAAATACGGCAGAGGTAAGTTGACATCAGGCAGGCGGACGGTCGTAAAAACGCAACCAAATCATGTGACAGCATGTTTATAGCATGTTGTGCTGACCCCACTTAGAGTGGGATAAGGGCAGGAGGATGATGATATTATTTTCATCTATGTGCTCCATAGCATTTATTGAATATCGTGAGATAAAATCGATAACGAGCGATCTGTAAACAAAATTTATAGATTTATTATTCTAATTCTAATAAGTATAATTTCGTTAATAAAAACCATCTAGAAGCCAAAGAAGCCTGAGAAAAGATTGTATCTTGTAGGAAAAAGTTGTAGAGGATTTTTTTTGGTGATTGCCCAATCTTTTTTCATATAATAAAATTTTATTTTACAAAATGTTAGGGATATTTATAATGCTATGAGTCACAGCCAATTTAATAGTGTTCTTATTTAAATCGCCAGGATGTTTTTTAAAGAGGCAGCGAAATGACTCATGGAAACGTAAGTGGAAATACCCATCCTACTTCCTTCCTATTCTTCCCTACTAATATTATAAATGTGAAAGTTTGTGAGTATGGATGTTTGTTACTCTTTCACGGCGAATCCGCGGAACCAATATCTATGAAAATTGCCAAAATTATTCCTTATACACCATAAAGGATATATAATTCCTGTTAATTCTACAGGGACAGGATGACATTGAGAACCGTCATTTATTATCAATCGATGGAGATATTTGTAGAGTTGGTGAGCGACAGAAATTACTTTTATTCCTAGACGATTATTCCTACGTTTATTCCTAGACTACAGTCCACGCCAAAGAAGTTGCAGGTAAAAGCTAGTTGAGGTAAAAAGTAACATCTTATCATCTTCATCTTAAGATCTTATCATGATCAAACTGTGAATAACAAATTAGTATAAATGTCCAAAACGAGTCGGCCAATCTTCTTTTTGTATTTAACTTTGTATTCAATTGGTAACTTTATAAAATAATGTAAAGCGAGGGTGAAGTAATGGACTGTTGCTATCCCACTGCTGGGCATAGGACACGTCTTTCCGTTTTTGGAGAAAAGGTTTGGAGCACTGTACAATGGGCAGCGTGGTAGGTAACCACGCTGTCCCAATGCGGATTGGTAGGCTTCACATATCCCCAGAATTTTCTAGAGATATGCAGATTTCCTCAAGATGCTTTCACTGTAAGAGGTAGAGGCACGCTGTTGCGGACTTTTTAGCAGTATTTTTGTAGATCTACACTTCTCTAGTACATTACTTTAGTGTATCTCTGCTGGTTCACGTGGCGCTCGCGAATAAAGCTACCTATATTAATCGCGCGACCTATATTAACACAATTAACATAAAACTGTAATGTACCTTCTGGAAGAAATGCACTACCTTTTAGTAGAAACCGCACAAAAATCCGTTCAGTAGATTTTGAGAAAATTGATCATATACAGACAGAGAACTTAAGGGGACTTTGGTAATAATAATAAGTATAGATATTTAATAAAATAAAAATAGTTTTGTTTATATTCATAACATTTTATTTCATGAAAAATTATTCAATTCTGGTGTTTTTACAGATTTATCCAGGAATATTATGCCAATAGTAGAAAAAGTAAGCTATCCTTACTGATACTTAAAATGCAAAAATGTGTTTATTCTTTTATCCTTATTTACATAAATGAAGAAATTGATTTGATATTCGCTATGGTGAAATTTATTATTATTTCGGGAAGGAAGTCCATTAATTATTTCAAATTTATTTGTAACATTTTTATTTATCCTCATTTACTTGCGATGGTAAACTAATTCTAAAAGTACTCCATTAACTATTATTTCCTTTCCACAAATTGACGTGGGAATATAACTTCCGGTAAACATGTTTATTGCAATATACAAAGGCATTATATCCTCTTCAACTTGTATCAGGTACAATTTTAAGTATGTAATTATACTGAGGCATATATGATCAAACTAGACCTAGTCATTAAAGAACATGGAAACTTAAGCTGGTTACTGCTGAATCTAAGGCGTCTTTAAGCTTTAGGATTGAAATGGATACGACATCAAAAATAAAGGTGTTAACACAATGTTCGAGGACCTCAGGAAAGTATATAAACAGGTGGACCTTAAAATGAACACGAGCAAAATGAACATCAAGCAATTCACATATTACGTTCTACCCAGTCATTGTCATGAATTCTGTACCTGAAATTGTAGACGAGTATATATATGTCTATCGTCGTATACCTAAGACATACGGTTTAACTAGGTAATTTCAAGATAAGACGTCAAATCAAATAAAATCAAAATATCTTTATTCAAATAAGCTCTTTCAAGCACTTTTGAATCGTCAAGGATCAATATGATTAATGAAGTAAGGTCAATCATTTAAACATTTTCAATTTTACATTATTAAACCGTAGTCCTGTGTGAAGCTAAAAGGATTTTCAAATCCAGGCTTTTTTATCATCCAAATAATCTTCAATTTTGTAATATGCCTTGCGTATAAGCATATCTCTTACACTTAATTTAAACATTTCTGTAGACTGATCTAGTATTGATTGCGGAATTTTATTGTAAAAGCGAATACCGAGACCATCGAATGATTTGCCAATTCTGTTGAGTTGCGACTCAGGTATCACAAGGTCATTAAATCCAATACTGACGGGCAGTGTTAAGAAAGTTTTGACTGAACTTTACGCCTAAAATCCCTTTCTCGTTCTCTAATCATCTGATGATATGATGACTTGAAACACTACTTAATATTCTACACCTTGGTATGTTAAAACGACACTCAGTATTCCAGGAAGAGAACTGATCAACATTCATTCACAAGCGATGATTTACTTACCACATTCTGTACATTTGATTTTCCTCTACATTCACCCATTATTATAAGCTGTGGTAGCCCAGCGGTAACACTGTACGACTCTTACGAGGAGGTCACGGGTTCAAACCCGGGCAGACACCAATGAGTTTTTCTGTTAAAAACGTATGTGTCTAATTAATAATTGCAATTTATCACACGCTTTTCGGTCAAGGAAAACATCGTGAGGAAACCTGCATATCTCTAGAGAATTCTGGAGATATGTGTAACCTACCAATCCGCACTGGGGCAGCGTGGTAGGTCTTAGTTCTGATCCTTCTCTCCAAAAACGGAGAGAAGAAGCCTATTCTCAGCAGTAGGATAGTAACAGGACGCTACTCATCCATTATTGTCCATCAATGTAAACAAATTTATTAATAAAAAAATATTGATTTAGGACTGACCGTAACTCACTATAAATGGCTAGGGCCACGAAAAACATAACTATTATTACGGGTGGTGGATATAATCATTGTATGTAACTAAGGTAGTGGGTGCTCGAGCCTAGCTCGGTAATTTTATTAAGAGATATAAAAAAATACAATTAAAAAAGAAAGAAAGGGCGGGTGATATGTGGTACTTGATCCTGGGTATTTTGTTGTTGTTGTACCTCTTTATTGTACACAATTTTACAAAAAATTAATACAAAGTAAAAAATTAAAAAACAATATTACTAGCTTATAAAAAAAGCGCACAAAGGCGGACTTTACTTTCTTAGTTCGCTCATTTCCCATTGATCTATCGCAACTTTACAAATAATAGCAAAATTAATCTTTGGATTCTTTTTCTATTTTGGCAGTTTTTTTAAGGCCCCAAAAACGGATAAAACGGCATTTTTAGCACTAAGCTAGCTGACTAAATTTATCAACCCCGAAACCCCCTACATTATTCCGCAATTCATTTAAATATTAAAAAATCTAATGTAATTAAGGTATATTGTGAAATAACAATTCGTGTTTTGCTGTTCAGGTGATCTTTTAAATTATTCTTGCGAAATGCAAGTCACGACGTATCATAATGACAGCAAATAATCTTGTTTTCTGCTGAGTGACTTAAATATTTTATATATGTGTTGTCCGATTCCGTGGTTTTCCTTAAATTCTATGAGAACATACTAAGCGCACGCGATTATTAATTTCACAACTTTACGTAAAGTGGTTAGACAGGTAGCAAACCAGTTTAGACGATGTGAATCACTAGTCTCCTCATAGATTTAGTAAATAATGGTAAGTAAAAGTACTGCTGGGAATAGGCCTCTTCTCTCCGTTTTTGGAGAGAAGGATTGGAGCTAAGATCTACCACGCTGCTCCAATGCGGATTGGAGCTAAGATCTACCACGCTGCTCCAATGCGGATTGGTAGGTTTCACATATCTCCAGAATTCTTTAGAGATATGCAGGTTCCCTCAAGATGTTTTCCTTCACCGAAAAGCATGTGATAAAATGCAATTATCAATTAGACACATAAATTTTAACAGAAAAACTCATTGGTGTCTGCCCAGGTTTGAACCCGTGACCTCCTCTAAAAAGTCGCACGGTGTTATCGCTGGGCTATCACAGCTTACTTACAACTTACATAAACAAGAGTCGTGATAAATTGAGACATGTTTTAGACTTATATCGTTATGTCGCGGAAGGGGGTGGTGGAGCGGATTTGGGAAGTCGAGTCCTTGGATCAGATCCTACGCAGGCGAGCGGGGCTTAGACGACTCGCCGAAGTCCATTACATGCCGTCCTAATGGGGCCACCTCCGAGCGATCCGAACGGGGTTTACAGGATGCTTGCTGGAATGAGGTCCCCGAGGTCGATGCATCTTGTGGTCCCGATGCATCGATTAGCAGACGGAGGGGCCACTGTTTGGAGAGGCCCCGACCCAGAGGTGGCACTCTCTGGGTTACAGAGCCACTGCAAATAGTTTAATTACATTCAAATATAAAACAAATATAACAAAACGTCGATATTTCTTCCTTTATACTTGTTCAATAAATAAAAAGCTATTTTCCCAAAGTCAACCCATTTACTCTTTCGCAACAACTCAATGACATATAATGACGGCCACAATGTTTTTTCATATTAATAACCAACTCTATGAAGGAGATTGTATTAGAAACATGCTGTAACACAAAGTAATAGTAAAATTATTGTGCTATGATCTGATGATCTTATTGTGATATGCTATCCGCGATGAAATAAAATAGAAAATATATATAATGCTAAATGTAGAGTGGACAATCCGTTTTCATACCTGATACATGCAGGGTTCGTAAAAACACATGCACAAACCTCCACCACCGCCACCACAATACACAAGCACTACATACGTTCACTATCACTAACTCAACAATCGTTTTGCCCCCCAACCGAAGCATCATCAGGGGATAGACTCGACGACAAAATCGCAAAGCTTTGCGTTTTTCTTGAAATTGTAACAATCATACATCTGTAATAAAAATAACTTGAAATACTGTATAAGGTAATATAGTATTGCAAGTTAGTCACCGTGTATTCTACGTTCGGCCTTCGAATCAACCGGCAAGGCCTTCTAACATAGACTTTGATCAAGGTTTTTCCCTAGATTCTTGACTGATGTAATGACTATAATTGTATGAAAATAGCTTTTGCCTAAAACTTCGTGTACCTTCGTATGCTTCGTTATCATAAGTCGTGGACGTCTTTCCAAGATGCTAATCTAGGTTAACCACGTATGGGTATTACGTGACCCCAATTTCCAACTCTGTGTCTGTTTTTGCATGATCTAGTGACAAACAAACATACATACATTCATTATCTTTAATATTTAAATGAGTTAATCTGGTATGTATATACATATATTTTCGGAAACGGCTCCAACGATTTTCTTGAAATTCAGCATGTAGGGGGTTTTAGGAAAGAAAAATCGATCTAGCTAGGTATAGGTCTTATTTAAAAAAAACATTTTATACCTGTTTTTGGGCATTAAAAATACTTAAATTTATATTGAATTGAAATTTTGCCGAAAAATGTCAAGTCAGCGTAGCTTATTCGAGGAACGGGTGGTCAGGAGAAATGAAAATACATAGGATCAAGCCCCATCTGCCCTATTATTTTTTTTTAAGGTTTTTTTTACCGAGCAAGGCTTGGTTAACCTACTTTTATTGATACACATACGGAAAATCAGAAATCTTACAGAACACTCAATAGGCATGGACCACACCCAACAGCATAAGGTCAGCACAGATGTCTAATTCACAGTACATAGGGTGAGTTACGACCCGATGAGATCATATACATATACTTACCTAAGCAATACACTATTGCGTAGACGCTTGAGCATCTAATAGTCTTAACGAGTCTGCGCCCAAAACGAAAGTGACTTACATTCACACAAATTTACTATTTAAAAAAACTATCTTTGTTTGTATACCCCATTTTCGCTACTAAACAACCTTCTGCCCTTATCCCACTCTAAGTGCGGTCGGCACTACATGCTATAAACATTTCACATGATGGCCGCATGCCAACTTACCTTAGTTGTATTTAACGACACCTTGGTAAGAAAGAGGATGGTCTATTCTATTCAGCCGGTAACCACACGGCGATTCCGCTACTAAACAACATAACTTAATAATAACATAAGAAATTTCATGAATACAATTCAGTTAATATACGATTCTAAATAATATTCTGCCATATGTTAAATATAACATTATTTGTAAGCGTATGTACATTGACATTCATAAGTTGTCTGGCGCCTAACAGTCTAGCCGACTTTAATGTATCGTAAATATCAGGAACAATTGTAAATTCTAAGAAAATTGAACATGGTAAACATGTTCTCGCTGACTATACGTATGATGAATACCTACCATCGAAGGTAGGCGCGATTCGGTCAGTGTCATGTGTGGTCGATGAACTTTTTAATTTGAACTTATTAATAGCAAGTAAAATGTATTTAAACTGAGATAGGTCAATAGCATTCTGAATCTGATATTCATTATAAAGTAGAAAGTTTATAAATATAAAGTATATAATCGTGGGTGTGTATTATGTGTGTGCGGTTAATAATAATAGAATTTAATAATAATAATGTATTTATTTCTTTTTCGTTATATACATAAATGTTACAAAACGAAAGGAAAGGACCTTCTTTTAAGTGAAAAAACACCTGTGTCAGCACCGTTCTCCATAACAATATGCATACTAAAAAATTAAACTAATATAAATTAAAAAAGAAAAAGAAATAAAACTATTCATGCTGCGTATTCTGAGTTGTATAGTGTGTGTGTTTGCGCGCGCGCGCATGTGTGTGTGTGTGTGTGTGTGTGAATGTGTTGGTGTCTGTGAGTGTGTAGATGTGTATGCGGTTGTGATTGTATGTGAATTTTTGCTCAGCTCATGTGCGCTAACGATATGACAGATTTATACGAAATATTGTCCAAATGTGCAATAAAAATTGGCAATTTACTTACTGCGGGCAAAAGTTTGGTTCCGGAGAAAAGAAAAAGTCGATTTTAACCTATTACTATATACATTAGTAAAAAACCAAATCTATACATCGCAGGTAATTAAGAAAAACGTAATGAAATTATTAAAACTTTCGAAAAAAGTTTATTAGTTAAATAATCTACAAAGATTAGTATGGTAGATACGTGAAAATTTAAATGATTAATCAAAATATGGCAACATTATGTAGATACTCGAAGTTTGTGTTCGCCTGCCATAGGATGTTATTTCACAATAACTAAAAAGCTTACGTCACTATTATTGATTGCACACGTTAATTGCAAGTCATTTGCAATTTTGCTAAGACCTTACTTTTATTTTAAGCAAATCCGGTTGAGATTTGAAAAATAACATTGTTATATCATGTTTTTAAATTGCATTTACGTTTTGTTCTCTATCTTCAAGTTTTCCTTATTATGAGAAAAGATCTAGTAGGTAGATTATTTATAACAATATGATTTTATTTTTGCTATAAACCATACTAATATTATAAATGTGACAGTCTGTATATCTATCTGTTTATTACAGTGCTAATCCGATGCCGCGTGGTACCCGGCTGAGTAGAATAGACCACCCTCATTTCTTAACGAGGTGTCGAAAAAGGCGACTGAGGTATATTGACCCACTGTGTGGTATCCGGTTGAGTAGAATAGACCACTCTCATTTCTTACCGAGGTGTTGTAAAAGGTCAGTAAGTAAGGTAAGTCGGCCCGCCGTGTGGTATCCGGCTGAGTAAAATAGACCACCTTTATTTTCTTACCGAAGAAGTTGAAGTCGTTTGGTTGTGTAGAATAGACACCTTCTTTCTTACTGAGGTCTCGTAAAACACGACTAAGGTAAGTTGACGTCAGGCAGGAGGCCAGTCGTGAAATACGTAGTCAAATCATGTTACAACATGTTTATAACATACTGTGCCGATCCCACTTAGAGTGGGATAAGGGCAGGAGGATGATATGATTTAATGCTGACTACTACCTTGCCTACTCTAGGATTTTATTATGTACTTGAGTTGACGCGCTCAAAGTAGCGGATATACCATGTTATCTATAAACATGCCAATTTAACATAACAACCGCAAGCTGTTATGTTAAATTGGCAGATCGGATCTCGAATAGTGTTTATAATGTTTATTTTGTTTATATAATACTGGCAAATCATAAGGAAAAATATTGCTTGAAAGTTTAAAGTTTGAAGCGATTAAGTTAAATGTGGTGGCGATTAAAACTTATTATAATTTGTGGAATAGTCCAAAAAATTGACGTATTATTTCCTAATTTGTTTTACCTAAAGACTTAAGTCAGTAATCTTTATATGGTGGAAGAGTTCGCGGATTAAATATCGAACCCACTCTGCTGAATTATTTTTAGCTTAAGAGATATTTTTAATTCTTTACGCATTTCAGGGGGCACGAAAGCAAGTGAGAAAACTTAAGTCTGCCTAAAAAAAATATATGTTCTAACATGTTATACAACCTCCTTCATATACTCGTATGTAGTTGGTCAAATATATGAAAAACATTGTGGCCGTCATTATATGTCATTGAGTTGTTGAGAAAGAGTAAATGGGTTGACTTTTGAGGAAATTGCTTTTTATTATTGCATGTATAAAGGAGAGATATCGTTGTTTTTTATATATACTTTCCATTGAAATGAAACTTCCTGAATAAGATTTTAAATACACTATTAAGATATATGAAATCAAATTTAGTACTGCGTCAAGAAAGACATCCAACTTTGAAATATTTCAAAAGAAACCATTTTTCTTTACAGAATTGTCAGAAACCAATATTGTTCAAGTTTTATTGTTTTTAGTTTCCATATATACACGGTATTTAAATGTTAATTAAGCTAGGAGTAGATAGATAGATAGATAGATAAATATATTTTTTCTTTGATTCGAAAACTTGACCTAAGGGTTATTAAGTGTAGATATTAAATTAAACACAAAATTGCTAAATTTCCACATTTATTTACGGTTTAATAAGGTACGAAAATGTGCTTTTACAACTCCAAAGAGAAAAGAAGCATATAGTAATTGAAAATTACTGTTAGTTTTTATCGTTATTCTTAGCTTCAACTATAAAACTAGATGACGAAACATAAATAGTAGAGAATAGTAGTGAAGAAACACAAAGGTTATGATTTTTCCATATTCTGTAATATGTATATCTTTATTATATATAATGTGTAAATAATTCGAAAACAAAACTAATGAGAATATTATTTGCTATAATCCGCGATAAAAGAAAATATATGTAACGCTAAATGTAGAGTGTACTATTCGTTCTCATACCTTATACATGGAGAATTTGTAAGAACTCATGCACTACCCGACACCGATAACACAACAATACACAAGCACTGCACACATTCACCAACACAATCTCAACAATTGTTTCGCCCCGTAACTGAAGCATCGTCAGGAGATAGACTCCAGGACACTCCACTCTTCGACTTCGATTTTGTCGTGACAAAATCGCAAAGCGATAATGACATTATTAAAATCATATATTTTTATGGACGGCATCTTATCATGATGATATATTTCGGAGAGTGTGCCACAGATCTTTTGATCTGATCCCTTTTTCAGCATTCTATGACCGAAAGACCAGATACCGCGAGAGGCTCCACTGGTATACTATAAATATCCCGAAAACTTGCACAAAATGTATCGGCCCGTCTTTGCTTATGCGTACAGCGCAGACGTGGAATTCCCTTCCTGCATCTATCTTCCCAGATACTTACGATTTGGAAAACTTTAAACATATAGTAAACATGACTGGCCCGTTGGCGCAGTGGGTATTGATCCTGCCTTCAGCGCCGCGGGTCGCGGGTTCGATACCCGCCGAGGGCCAACGTTTTCTATAAAAGAATTTGTCTGGGTGTATATTTGTATTATATATGTATATATTTACCAGTAGTCTCTCACCCATACCACAAGTATTAATATTACTTACTTTGGGGACGGACGACCGTGTGTGTAAGTGAACCATATATTTATTATTATTTATTTATATAAATATATATGTATATATTTAAAATATAATGTAAATATATATGTATATATTTACCAGTAGTCTCTCACCCATAGCACAAGTATTAATATTACTTACTTTGGGGACGGACGACCGTGTGTGTAAGTGAACCATATATTTATTATTATTTATTTATAGGCACTACACTGGCAAGCGCGGTCCACCTTAGGCTATATTCGCTTCTTTCTATTCCTTATCGTATAAAAAAAATATTTTCCCCTAATTATAACATACTGGTACTATTAAATTACAAAGCAGTCACACTTAATGTCTATCTAATGTAAGCACTAATTCCTGAAGGCGTCTTCTATGGACCTTTGTAGACGATGTCATTGGAATACTGTTCATAAAAATCACACCGCCTCTTAATTGTTTCGAATCAGAAAGCGAATCTGGTAAAACAAAAAAAATCCGTTAGTACTGAATCTTTTAAGGTATATTAAAAACCTAACTGTATTCATCAAATTATCACGATTATTTGTAATTTCTTATTGTTTTGGCTGGTTTTTTGATTGTGTAGTATTTTATCCTATATTGCTATTATCAAAAGCATCTGGATATACTTAGATACAAATTAGATGCATTGATAAAGGGGAATTTGTGACAAAAGAGAAAAAAATATCAGTCTAAATAAGTTAAGATTTGAACCGGGGTCCTCTAGCTTCCGAACCGCACGATTTTCCAACTGAGCTGTTATAACCTTGGAGATAGCGTCAAATTTTACCTTCGTATTCTAATGATATTGTAGCAGTATTTCCATTGCCTTAAAATACGGACAAATCAACGTTTTCTAAAAATTTACCTTTAGATCGATCACCACCATGAATTACTAGTTTAAAGGCACTAGATTAGTAAGTGAATTTGACTTATGTATATTATTATTTTGCTTTAGTTTCTAGCTTTCTTTCCATTTACCTTTTACCAACTTTTTTATTTCATGTGCTGTGACATTGTAGCCATCGCGGGTCACAATACAAGCTACGGGTAAATCCCCACATTCTGAATTCGGTATACCAGTAACTGCTACATCGAGTATTCCAGGGTGTTGTCGTATAACGTTCTCTACTTCCACTGGGGATATCTAAAAAAAGACCTTTGTTACTGTACTGTGGCCATAATCCAGGCATATATTAACGCTGTGTAATACATACTTGGTAGCTTTTGTATTTCAATAGCAACTTTATTCGATCTACGAAATAATAGTTCCAATTTTCATCTCTACAAAACATGTCACCTGTTTTGAACCAGCCTTCTTCGAAGGTTTCTTCTGTTGCCTCTTTGTTTTTAAAATAACCCTGCGTGTAATTAAAATAACGATATATTTGGCGTCACAGTTATTTGAACATATGGGAAATTATTATTATTTTTATTATTACAATCGGTGTTACTAATAAACCATTGTGTGATGTAAAATTTAATTTTATAGAAGATAAAATATTATTTGTCTCTTTATCAAGAGAACATCAATGGTATGGTGGATTTAATAGTTTTTATATACAATAGACAAAGTAGGAACCGACATAAGCTTTGCGCCTTACAAAGGTACGAAATTCGTTTGTGGGGTTTGGGTATAAGATTCTATAATAAAATTCCGCAATAAATTTTAGCTTTGCCATTACAGTTTAAAACACTATTAAAGAGAGACTGATACAAAAAGCCTACTATACTGTTGAGGATTACTTAGATAAGAATGTGTGAATATAGCTCTCTTCGAACCTGTAAAAGACAGTAGTAATGTAACTAGTATTATCAAGAATTATATATTGAAAAGAGCAACCGCCGAGTTTCTTGCTGGCTCTTCTCGGTAGGAACAGTCTTCTGAACCAGGAGTAGAATTGACGATTCAAAAGCACCTGTTTACAAGTTTTAAATTTTGAATTGTAAACTTACTTTAAAAACAGACGGCCCTTTTATCCACAACTCTCCTGGCACGTTTGGTTCATCGATATCTTGTTGCGTATCAACTCTTATTAGCTGAAATTTAGTGGACTGCAAATAAATTTGACTCAAATCTGTGTAATTTGGTGAAAATATGCGAACACTTATTTACACTTTTTTGAAAACTGCTGTCTACAATTATAGTTGTAAATAGTTTAATATTCATTTTATATAATAGAAATCTTTTACTACATATCCTATTTACTTTTAAGTAAATTATTTGTTGCTTAATGCTTTGTATTTGATATATGCAATTTGTCACACGCTTTTCGGTGAAGGAAAACATCGTGAGGCAACCTTCATATCTCCAATCATTCAACCTTCATATCTTCATATCTCCAGAATCCCCAGGATATATCTAAGCTAAAATTCTTCTTTCCAAATAGGAGAGAGGAGGCCCAGGAGTATTACCTTAAATTCTTTGCAACAAGGCTTCAACGCCTAGAAATAAAATAATAGCTATTCAGCTCTAAAAAGATTGATGCTAAAGACTAACTAAAGGATGAATTTTGACTGAAATATAAAAATATATACATAAAATTAGAGGCGTAGCTATTGAAGGGCTAGACTGCACCAGTGAATCGGCCCCAAAGTTTCGGGTCACCACCGGATTCTTAGTCACAAACTAGTGAAAATTGTTCCCAAATTCGGAAAATAAATAAAGCAGATTCCAAGAACATGACTATTATAATGAACTTATTAAAAAGAATACAGGAAAATTACCAACAACACGAGCGCTGAATTCATAACACGACGAATACGGAAGAAATGATTTTAAACAGTTTATTTGGGACCCTAGTTTATTTTTGCAGGACTTTCTGTTACGTATCTACGACACTGCATAAAACTACAGATAAATGAGATAAATGAATACAAAACCATAACTAACACGATATTGAAAACATCCCATAGGTTTCCCGCAGGAACCAGGTGGTACGAGGTCCCCGTTGAATGCTATTCCTGCTAATTCGCTCATTCCATACACGTTAACCACTTCAGTGTTTGGCGTTATACTCTGCAAAATGGAAATATATCAATCAACTTACAACAAAAGTTGAAATGAAGTATAATGAAGTTCAAGAAAATAAGAAGCAATTTTCCCAAAAGTCAATCCATTTATTTATTCTCTTTCAACAACTTGTCACACATTGATGGTGACAATGTTTTTTTTATATTATTGATCCAACTATTTGAAGGAGATTGTATTCGAAACGTTGTAACATTGTATACTATAAGTGGGGTACAACTTGTTTTTCGCTTCTCTCCTATCATTCGTCAACTCCTGCGATACTACTTTTATTTTCATAGAATCGTAAAATCATCTTTTCGGCCTTCCTCTACTCACATATCCAAATGAACAAGACTACAATGCTCTATCAAAATCGTTCTATAGATATCTAGGATTGCTTGCTTTTTCTAAACATCTTATTCCCTATCTTTAGTCCAAGTTTTAATGTATAATATGTTTAGACAAACATTATTTTCTTTCAAGAGCTCTTTGAACTCTTCGATTTAACAGCAGATAAATAAATCGCCTTGACCTTTGCTTTAACTACATGATTTTACATGATGTTATCAGTCATATATAAAGACACTAATAAGTGCAGTGAAAATATTAAACTTTAGATTTAATACAATAATACAATTAGTATTCTAACATCATACCTTAATATCATCTATAAGTGTTGTAGGTACCGCACTTCCCCCTAACATAATTACTTCCAAGCAGGAAAAGTCACACTGACTTTGTATCTCATCTTTGATGAGAGTCGTCATTAGAGTTGGACTGAATATAGTGAATGTGGGCTGAAATATAATTAAATATTTTTCACAAAAAATACTACAATTTGGTCACTTTGTTGAATGTGGGCTGAAATATAATAAAATATATTTCAAAAAAATTCTACAATTTGGTCACTATGTTAAATGTGAGCTGAAATATAATAAAATATTTATTACAAAAAAATACTAAAATATAATAAAATGATTAAAAAGAAATACTACAATTTGGTCACTACGTTGAATGTGGGCTGAAATATAATAAAATATTTGTTACAAAAAATACTACAATTTAGTCACTACGTAGCCTCTACGTCATTTTTTCCTTTTTTTAAATGAGTGAAGTAAGATTCAAAGTTTATTTATACCTCCCGTTAAAAGATCTTTTCAACAATTAAAAGAATTGAGTTGCTTGTTAGCATAGGTGACAGTGACCCAGCCTTCAGCTCCACGAGTCGTGGGTTTGATTCCCACCGACGGCCACCATTTTCTAGTAACAGTTTGTTAGTATTTCGAGTCTGGATGTATTTATGTATCACAGCTAAGGGTCAATATTTTCTATATACATTTTGTTGGTTCTTGAAGTCTGGGTGAATATATGGATATAAAAATATTATGTAAATATTTAACAGTTTTCCGTCACCCATTACTTACTCAAGTATCAAGTTACTTTGGGGACGGACGATCATGTATGTCATTATCCTATATATTTATTTACTTTATTTAAAATGGTCACACCTTATATGTATTTATGAGGTGGTAAGCATGTTCTTGCGTTAGATTTTTTGATGACTGCAGGCGTACAAAATTTAATATAGGAGAAGCGATGAACTGTATTATAGCAGTCAACCATTGCAGTGGTGATCCGACTAAGGCCATTCGAGTTGGAGTTGGGAATGTACTGAAATGGTTCCTGAAAAAATTGGAATACGCAGTTACGTGGCTGAACATGAGATTTATGACACTAACATTTATATTTTTTTTGTACAAAAACAACTATTGAATTCACTATGTATACTTTCTTCGTGACAATGTAACTGTAATAAATATCATCATCCTCCTGCCCTTATCTCACTCTAAATGGGGTTGGCACAATATGTTACAAACATGTTGTCATATGATTTGGCTACGTATTTTACGACCGGCCGCCTGCCTGACGTCAACTTACCTTAGTCATATTTTACGACTCCTCGGTAAGAAAGAGGGTGGTCTCTTTTAGTCAACCGGATACCACACGGTGGGTCAACTTAGTCGCCTTTTATGACACCTGACTGACATCAACTTACCTTAATCTTATTTTACGACATCTCGGTAAGAAATGAGGTTGGTCTATTCTACACAGCCGGATAATATTTTGAGTTTGGGTTTTGAGTTCTGCATGGTAGCAGAAATTATTTAAAACTTATTGCTCGCATTCTTAACAGTAAAAAATTTAATTAATAATTTTTATTTTGTATTATAAAATTAGTCAAATACTTTAAATAGTGAAAAAAAGAGAAGTGACAGTTTAGTAGTATTTGTTTTTCGGAAAATTATACAACCGTAGATATATCGCTATGGTACTATAGATTTCTTGTTAGAAAGCTACGCGATGCGGCAGACATATTGGAACCAACTTTTCCCTTCCTTAGAGGCGTGTTGTGAAAAATAAAGCGTAATACCAATAGCTATCTACTGATTTTATATAACATTATTTTAAGATTGCATATATACAGTGTTTTGTTTCTTTAGGATAAATTAAGTATTTCTTTGTACAAAGACTTTTATTTTTAATATTTGATCAGATTGCAACATTTGTTACTTGTGAAAATACATTTAGATTGTAATAATTAATACTTACCAGACCATTGGAATGGAAATAACAAAATTTTTATGTGTGAGCTCCGCCGCTTTCGGCAAACCAGTTGTTCCGCTTGTAGATATAAGGAATCCAGTCGTTTCCGCAGGGTCGAAATCTGTAGGTCTGAAACAATTTCTTAATTGAACTTAATAACGTTTTCACGTTATAATATGTAAAATAATTTTAAGGATTAAATATTCTTTATAATAAGTTATGATTGACGGGACCTTAAGCCGCGTACAGACATCCCGACGCGTGCGTCGCGAAAAGTTCGTCACGTATACCTCAACTTGAGGCATACGATGGTACATACATGCGTTCTGAATGTCACATGCACAAGCTGAGCATACAAACAACACGCACGGTATTCGTCTGAAGAAAAATGGCTCCGATACGGCGAGATGTGCATATTGTAGCTGTGGCCTATATAGTAATTCATGAAATATTAAAAAAAAGACAGTGTATGGGAATACAAGGGCTCGATGACTTATGAGCGTGCAACGCAAACAGAATGTCCATCTACATGGAGCGCACGGCTTGCACTGAGGCAGCGTTCACAACGACCGTTTGACGCGAATGTGAGCACTCAAGTCCACGCAGCTCGAGGCATGGGAGACGAATCATCCGTAACGCAAGCCTCGCGATGTCTGAACGCACCTTTATATAATTGTAGTAATCGATGAACGGAAACAAAATTTTGTGAACATACGAGTATCTCTGAGTACGCCTGTGTTTATGCGTTTGTACATTTGTATTGTATTATTTGTTTGTTTTACGTGTCTGTGTTTGTTTTGTGTGTGTATATAGTGTGATAGAAAAAAAAAGCCTGCAGCCGTTGTCTTATATAGGCTTTCACAGCTTAGAGATCTACATTCCTAACAATACTTATAATAGTTTGTGATAATAAATAAGCAACCTAAAACCATACTTACTTAAAATCTTCGTGTGTTGTTGCATCGCAATTTTTTCTCATGAAATCAGCAAAACTGCACAAATAGTCGCCCTTGTCGAAGGTAACGATCCGAGCATTTAGACCTATTTCGTTTAACGCAATCTGAACTTCAGGAGCTTTTTCACTTTGGCAAAATATTATCTTTGGTCGAGTCACGTTAAATGTACCTTTTAGTTCGCCTAGAAATTTAACAATATTAATTCTTAAAAACGGAAGAAAATCTACAGTTACACTAATTAATAAAAACAACAATTACAATTACACTAAAGAAACAAATACAAATGATGCACATATTTAATATTAGATTAAGTGAAGTGAAGTGGTGGACGCAGATTCAAATCCTAGGCAGGCACCAATGAGTTTTACTATTCAAAACTTATGTGTCTAATTGATAATTGCAATTTGTCACACCTTTTCGGAGAAGGATAACATCGTGAGGAAACCTGCATATCTCTAGAGAATTCTATAGATATGTGTAACCTACCAATCCGCATAGGAACAGCGTGGTAGAGTTTAGCTCTAATCCTTCTCTCCAAAAATGGAGAGACGAGGCCTATGCCCAGAAGTGAGATAGTATCAGGCCGCTACTTTTAGGATTAAGTGAAATTTGATAAAAGAGTTGTAAACTAATAAAGTTAAGGATATAGAGAAAATTATAGCATTGTTATAATTATAACTGGATTCTTTGGGAAAAAGGCGAGTCAGCTTAAAATCTATCCATCGACAATACATAGAAAGCAAAAGAGTTGTTCGGTGCAATATAATAGACCAACCTCATTTCCTACCAAGGTGTCGTAAAAGGCGACCTAGTTGACCCACCTACTAAGTTGACCCACCGTGTGGTATCTGTTTGAGTGGAATAGATCACCCTCATTTCTTATCGAGCTGTAGAGGCAACTAAGGTAAGTTGATCCGCCATGGGGTATCTGGCTGAGTAGAATAGACCATCCTCATTTCTTACCGAGTTGTAGTAAAAGGAGACTAAGGTAAGTTGACCCGCCGTGTGCTATCGGGCTGAATAGAATAGTTAGAATCCTCATTTCACATATCAGTATAAATACGAACGCGCAGCGCCACCGCACTGAGTTTGCATTTAGATAAATAAAAGATGAACTTTATTAAACAACATATCATACATTTAACATTTCAACAAAATCAACAGATATGATGAAAAGGTCGTAGATTAATTAATCAGTTAATTTGTTTACGAGCACCGCGAGCAACGCGCACCTCCCCGCTATTTATGTTTTAGTAGCATTAGTTTATAGCAGCATAGCATTTGTAATGATTTATCATTAGTATTATAATAAGTTTGGAGTAGGAAACACTTCTTCTCCTTACAAGAGTCTTATTATCTATCTTTCTTTTTTATGAGTAATTAGAGAAATATAAGTATATGAGTTTCGGCTTCCCTCTCATTATTTGTTACGACACTCACTTATAGGCTGGCCCTTACTCCAGTATAATAATTTCATGTAACAAATACCCAACTTGTATTATGCTTGTTTAATAAATTGGCATATAAATAGCTGGTGCAATACTATGACATTTAAGAACATATCTAGCTCCCATTCAATTGCAGTTTGTCAATTGAAGCTGACGGAGATGATTGGTTTAACACAAGCTATGATATCCGCTTTCAATGCCATTTCCAACCGCCAACCAACAATACTGCAATTTATAACTAGACGAAGCAATTTATTCATTGTAACCATGATACAATTTTAAATATAACTTTTTTGAAATTTAATTTTAAATTTGCTTTGAAAATATACATACCACATCTTCTGTAAGGCGTTATGTCATAACGCTATTGTAAGATAGTACAAGTTTGTACTTAGTATTAGAAATTAAATCTCGAATTTTTGTATTAGAAAGAGATTGATGGATAAAGGAATATGCAATAGAACGGTATAGGTCGATTTTCTTCACTTCAATCCATTTCTCAATAATTTTTGTCTATATAAAATATTTTGTGAGTTTGTAAACTTTGAACTGTGAGTGTTGCCAGTGTAGGAGTATCTCTACGTGATGAAATCAGAAATGAGGAGATCCGTAGAAGAACCAGAGACCAATATAGCTCAGCGTGTCACAAAGTTGAAGTAGCGATGGGCGGAGCTCATAGTGCGGACAACCGATGGGTTGGGGTCTCATGTCGTTGGAATGGCAACCCCGCACCAGAAAACGTAGTGTCGGTAGACCCCACCACGAGATGGACTGACGACCTCAAAATGGTCGAGGAGAGCCGCTGGGTCCTAGCAGCACAAGATCGCGTGAAGTGAAGATCCTATGAAGAGTCCTATGTCCAGCAGTGGACGTCCATTGGTTGACAAAGATAAGAGAGAGAGAGAGAGAGAGAGTTTGTAAACATACTTACTAACTCCGAAAGTTCTGTCTACAGCTGAGATTATTACTCCTGTGTATAACCCCGCGTAAAAGGGCACAGCGAGATCTATATGGTTTGGTGCCATCAAAACCATAACATCACCAGGTACTAAACCAATGTTTCTAAAACATGTTGCACATTTCACTGATCTTTCCAACATAGATGCATTGGTTTGTGATTCACCGGTTGCTCCATCGATCTGTCAAAAGAAATTCATTAAATAAATAAATAAATATATGGGACACTTACACACACGGCCGTCCGTCCCCAAAGTAAGTAACTTAATACCTGTGTTATGGGTGACAGACAACTGTTGAATATATACTTATATATTTTTTAAATACATACTTAAATACAAATATACACCCAGGCTCAAAGACCAACAAATTCATTTATAGAAAATGTTGGACCTCGGCGGGAATCCCGCGGAGCTGAAGACAGGGTCACTACCCACTGCTCCTACGGGCCAGTCACATTATGACAAAAGCTCGTAATCGTTAATTAAGTCTACTTTGTCATCTTCTACCAGAATAGTTATAATATCTTATCTTACTTCTTATTAATTCTACCAATATTATAAATGCGATAGTTTGTGAGTATGGATGTATGTTTATTACTCTTTCACAGCGAATCCGCTGAACCAATATCACATGATATTTGGCACAATTATTCCTTATACATCGGAATAACGTATAGGCGTTTAGGATAATTATCCGAAACAACAACAATATTGGTTCACAGTATTCGCCGTGAAGGAGCAACAAACATACATCCATACTCACAAACTTTCACATTTATAATATAAGTAGGATTAATTCGTATTAGCGCGACGAAAACGCTATAGGTATCTAAACGTACCTGCGCTATAGAACTAGGATGGTCCTTCAAACTTTGTAGGATAATTTTGCCAAGGTGGTATCTGTCACTAGGAATCCCAGACTGGGCTACAATGCGAGATGTCAGTTCTGACATAAACCAATGAACGGCGTCATTGCTGCGAGGTGGTACCATTTTTCTGAAATACTATACAAATAATATATTTTATTATATAAAGTATTTTCTATATAAAAAAATACAAAAAAATCTTGTTGGCCGTTTGTCCCGTGCTTGGATGACAATAATAGACACGATGTATCGAAATCTTTAATTACTTATTACAATGGAGACGCGTATACAAAGCGGGACGCCAACGAATGAGCGTTTTTTATAATAATGCATAATTATATATTACCTATATGTTTATATGTCCCTACAAAAAAAAAACATTTATATGATATCCGGCTTAGTAGAATAGACCACCCACATTTCTTACCGAGTATGGTATTCGGTTAAGTAGAATAGACACCCTCTTTCTTACGGAAGTGTCGTAAAATACGAATAAGGTTATTTGACGTCAGGCAGGCAAAATACGTAGCCAAATCATGTGACAATAAGTTTATAACATGTTGTGCCGACCCCACTTACTCGTAGAGTGAGATATGAGATTTTTATATATTAAAAAAACATTTAAAAATATTTTAAAAATGTACACAGTAAGTGCAGAAAGTACTCCAGCTTCCGGCGGTTAGGTCTCCAGACCGGACACGGATTTTAGGAGGTTTATTAAACCTCCTAAAATCCGTGTCGTCTCAATATTTCTCAATATTAACTGGCTCGTTGGCGCAGTTGGTAGTGACCCTGCTTTTAGCTCCGCGGGTCGTGGGTTCGATTCCCATCGAGGGCCAACATTTTCTAACAAAAATTAGTTGGTTCTTCGAGTCTAAATGTATATTTGTATTTAAGTATGTATTTAAAATGATACAAGTATATATTTACCAGCTGTCTGTCACCCATAACACAAGTAGTAAGTTACTTACTTTGGGGACAGACGACCGTGTGTGTAAGTGTCCCATATATTTATATTTATTATTTATATATCTCATCGTACAATTACTTTAACTTCTTATGAGTTTTATAACCTCTCTTTATCAATTGCAACAGCTTCATTAAGTGCCTTATCATATTCACGTAGAACAATGAGTTTTTGAGATAATATGTATTATATTAATATTAACTTTAACAAGGTACACGTAGTGCGACGTGCGTTTGATTTATTTAATAAAAAAAATCGAAAAAAAAAAATGAATATGAAGCGAATAAAGAGTTTGCACTATTTTTATATTTTTGGAAATTTTGAACTATGTAGATATTTATCCGGTATCTTTATGCTATCCGGCTGTGAAGAATGGACCCCCTTTTTCTTGCCGAAGTGTCGTAAAAGACGACTAACGTAAGTTGGCAGGTCGTAAATAAACTTGCCAAATCATGTGATATATTTATAACATTTTGTGTCGACCCTACCTAGAGTAGGATAAGGGCAGGAGAATGATAAAGAAATGAAGAAAGGAGTTTAGTAAATTGCAAATGTTTAAGTGATTTTAAAAGTTATGTGTTTCTAATTTTAGTCAGATTACTGAAATTATTATAACTATTTTATTTCCTGCTAAAGACACTGCGTTATAACGATTTCTTAATAAACTTTGGTAAAAAATATTTTTATATAAATGTGTAATGTATAATCCTATAGAGCAAAATACACACCTAACCTAACGTACTTACCCCCAATTACGTTAAGTTTGAATTAAATTTTGCCAGTATTTTAATAAAACTATCGTATTTTCTGTATGGAGATCGTTATAGTTCTGCTCGTTAGAATATGCAAAACTGTTCACCTGTATTTAAAGGAGAGTGTTCACTTAAAGGTAAACCAAATTTCAAACATAGTCTGAGCAATTTTTGTATGGATGTTAAAATTTGGATATGCTGTTATCAAGTATAACATAAATGTAAGAAGTGGAATATAAGGCAAGTGACTCCACCACTATGTGGGATGAATAGCTGGGAAGAGAGAGATTGTCTACAGAAAAATAATTTATACCTTTTTATTTTCTTTCGAACGTAATGACATTTTTTTTATGGAAGAGATTAATTTATATCGCTTAAGTTTTGTAAACACAAGATGTACGTGATTAATTTCGAATGTTAAAATACCTTCAAATATGTCTTATAGCTGCATTCATGGGAACTCTGTAAATTAAGTCAGAATATATGTTTGAAAGACACCATATTTCATCACTATTGGTAAGAGGTAACTTCAATAATCATATTAAATACATAAATAAATATAAATATTTGGGACACCTACACACACGGTCGTCCGTCCCCAATGTAAGTAACTCAATACTTGTGTTATGGTAGACAGACAACTGGTATAATATATACTTATATATTTTTAAATATATAGTTAAACACAAATATACACCCAGGCTCAAAGACCAACATATTCATTTATAGAAAATGTTGGCCCTCGGCCAGAATCGAGACCGCGACCCGCGGAGCTGAAGGCAGGGTCACTACCTACTGCGCCAACAGGCCAGTCAATATATAAATATTGTCAAATATTGATTCAATAGTGCTTTAAAAGGCTTATTTTGGATTGATTTGATTGAATCCAGCGGTTTAGCTAAGAAAGCGAAATAGTGGTTAGGTATAATTAAAGTAAGTAGCGGCCTGTTACTATCCCACTGCTGAGAATAGGCCTCTTCTCTCCGTTTTTGAAGAGAAGGTTTGGAGCTAAGACCTACCACGCTGCTCCAATGCGGATTGGTAGGTTACACATATCTCCAGAATTCTCTAAATATATGAAGGTTTCCTCATAATGTTTTCCTTCACCGAAAAGCGTGTGATAATTTCAATTATGAATTAGACAATGAAGTTTTAACAGAAAAACTCATTGGTGTCTGCCCGGGTTTGAACCCGTGACTTCCTCGAAAGAGTCGCACGGTGTTACCGCTGGGCTACCACAGCTTGGTTTACCGAGTCCCAGGTTAGGTATATTCAAACAAAAAAAATTCGACTGTACTTTCTATTTTTCACTAGGAAAGTGAATATGCTCCTCAATATAACTGTAATCGAACGATGTCGTCCAAGTAACCTTCAAACTGATTCAATTATTTAAGCTCGAGTAATAGGCTTGTTCATGTCAAATTATGGGTTAACTCCAGCGCGTTATCAAAGGCGATTAAATTACAGTACTTTATACATTTGTAATGGTTAAATCGTAGTTTGTTACTATAATAGATGTAATTTTCCTATTTGCTATGAATGCTGATCGAGCGTAATGGACGCCGTGTGGTATCCAGCTGGATAGAATAGGAACCCTCTTTCTTACCGAGGTGTCGTAAAAGGTGACTAAAGTAACTTGACCCACCGTGTGGTATCCAGCTGAGTCAAATAGACCACCCTCATTTCTTACCGAGGTGTCGTAAAAGGTGACTTAGATAAGTTGACCCGCCGCGTGGTATCCGTCTGGTAGAATAGACCACCCTCTTTCTTACTGAGGTGTCGCAAAAGGCGACTAAAGTAAGTTGACGTCAGGCAGGTAGTAAAATACCTAGCCGAATCATGTGACAGCATGTTTATATCATGTTGTGTCGACCCCACATAGAGCGGGTTAAGG